>JARWLC010000001.1:33968987-36468987 GCA_033318265.1 Phyllotis vaccarum | reverse complement strand
CAAAAGGGTCAGAGAGAATTAGCTTTCAGCCATTAAAACAAGGGTCCTAATATTATAGTAGATAGCAAACAATACCAACTGGTGGGGACAGTTGAAAGCTGTCTCCAAATGAGATGTAACAAGAAGGAGGAGGAAGAGGAGGAGACAGAGAAGGAGAAGGAGGAAGAGGAAGAGGAAGAAGAAGAAGAAGAAGAAGAAGAAGAAGAAGAAGAAGAAGAAGAAGAAGAAGCAGCAGTAACAGCAGCAGCAGAAGGTCATGATGATACTCATTTGGAGTCAGCCTGTCTGCTATATCATTTTTCTTTTACATTGTAATGAAGAAAGCTAAGTATGGCTGATGACAGCAAAGGATTAGTGCATAGCATGCTTAAGTGGAATCCTAGCTCCATTTGACCACTGGCTGTGATACTCTGGATCAATAAACTGCCTACATGAGTCTCAGGTTCCTGTTCTAGAAAATAGGAATGCTTACATCTGCTGTGCCTGTGAAGTGTGGATGGAATACATAAAAAAAAAAAAAAAATCAGCTTACTTTTTTTAAAACTTTGCTAATTATTCTCACTCTCCTCCAAAAGGAGGAGAATAAATCAAAGAGATTCAGAGACAACAGTAGAGTCATATTTAGGTAGCAATTGATTTTTTTTCTTGGATAAGAAAAATTATACATCTGCTTCTAAAATATGAAGAGTGGTAGCTGTGATTCATGCACACATGATTCACGGAGAAATCTGGAGCTGAAACACAGTGAAACTAATAATATTCCACCCTTGTGACTACTGCTTGCCTAAGCTTAGAAGGTGTACCCAGAGTCAAGGCTGTCATCCCTAGGACAAGTATGGTGATATCTTGATTTAGCAACAGTGGTACAAGCATAAAAGATTGTGATTTTCTGTAGCATACTTCCTAAAGATGGTTACATCTGTACCAGCTGTGGCAGCCCTCTTTTTCACTTCTTATATAGTTTATATATATATATATATATATATATATATATATATATATATATATATATATATATATATATATGTTGGCAGAACCAGGATAACAGCTTTCCCTTGCATATCCATCTCTATTTTCATTTTCAAGAAATCCATTCATTCCCTTCCCACTGGAATGAACTTACATCATTGAGCAGAGGTCCACTATTTAGCAGGTAATAGAGCCATCAACATGAGTATCTAGGAGATTCAAGAAGAGCCCTGGCATTGTCATCTTCCCACTACCTAATCTTTCCTTGACCTGTCTCAGGATAAATTTTCTCACCGACCAAACAGTTTGCAACTATTTCATCATATTGTATACGGATTATATACACATACATAAAGTACACTGTTCATGAAATAAAGTTACCCTCAATACTTGTTCTTCATTTGCTCTTTACTGGAAAATATCATACCTAATTTTTTTGGCACCTGCTAGATACTCCGTGTGTGTGTGTGTGTGTGTGTGTGTGTGTGTGTGTGTGTGTGTGTGTCATTTGTCTTTTGCTACAAATGCATGAGGACTTCTCTTCTGCTTCGTGTTTCACCTTTCTCTCTGATGTTATCCTTTGTCCATTAGAATCTTCTCAGAACTGATTACTGCATAGTAATACTACAATGGCTTTCTTTCTCATGTGTCTTTCTTGAATAGATGAATTGTTGTAGAAATATCAGGAGTTTGTAGGAAATTATTATCTCAAATGAAATGAAGAATTGTGACTATAATCTTCCGCTATTATGCCAACTTCAGTATTGTGGACATACTTCAGTATTGCACTGTGCACACACTGTGCTAGATATTGTCATAGTAAATGTGAGCGTGATCTCTGATGCTATTGAATTCTGAGTTCCCACACTAATCCACCTACAAATATATGCTTTGCAGAATTAGAAAAGTACAAAGATAGGTTTGGAAACAGATGTTTCATGAACCAGGAAAGGTTGAAGGATGTCTTAGACTGGGAAGAACCAGGACACAAGCCTGGCAGCTCCAACATGGTGGTGGTGATTTTACTTCTTTCAGTGAGTGACACAGAAGGGTTCTGTGAGTGTGTATGGGAGTAACTGAGTGGCTCTGAGTTTCATTTAGTTTTCGAGGTCTACCAGTTGTATCAGCTGGAGGTAAACATAAATCCCCATGTAACTCTATTCTCTATATTAATCACACCATACAATACCTTCTATTACTCCATTCCAAGTGATATCCAGATTTGAATAATACATTGTAAGACCATTCTCACGACAGTAGCTCTTTGTGAGACTTTTCTCAGGATAGGGCAAGTCATTCCTTAAGGGATTCTATGAAGTAGCTGCTTTTATATCCTTTAGAAGAAGGAAGACTCAGAGAAGTGAAGCATCTTGTTTATAGACAAATGGTCAATGACAAAGCAGATCTTTCAGAGCTATGAAAAAAAAGTCTTCACCAATGTCATTATAATGGTCTTGTACTTATGTAAATAAAATATGCATAGTACCTCTGAACTCTACGATACTTCTTGGGTGATTATTGTTTGTGGTACTCAGGTTTTACTCCAGGTATTAACACATATTAAACACATACTTGTATCTAAAGATGTCTGTAATAGTATTTCCAGAGTCTTCTCACATGGTCTCTACAAAGTGGTTTGACATCCCACTGAGAAGCAGTCTTTTTCCAGTCCCTGGAAGCTATACCAGCTCTGCCACATGGCTTGAAGAACAGATAATGACAAGCATGATGCTATTTACTTTTCAGGGTTAGGTTCAAGAGAGTCCCATAGTCTGCTCTTCCTCCTGTGTAGTAGGTGGTTTCTGGCCCGGCAGAACCTCAAGGTTTATGCCTGCAGACCCAAAGACCTGCAGAGACACACAGAGGCTTACTATAATTTTAGGCCCATTAGCCTAAGGCCCAGGCATATAACTTGCTAACTCTTTACCCTTAATCTAACCCATGACTCTTATCCTGTTCAGTCATGGGGCCCAGTACCTTTTCTCACAGCAGCATAGTTGTCCTCTGCTTCCTCTGGCTTCTCTCTGGCATTCTGCTCTGTTCTTCCAGTTCCCAGAGTTTTCTTAGTCTGGTAGCCCCACCACACTTCCTGTCTGCCTTTGGCCAATCAGCGCTTTTTATTGAACCAGTGGGTGGGACCATTATTTACAATGGAACAACATAATCTCCCTACAGGGTTAGGCTCAATAGAGTCCCATAATCTGCTCTTGCTCCTGTGTTTTGTTTGCTAAGAGGTCTGTGTGATCTGGAACTCTGACTATCCAGAGTTTTTTTTTGGTGGGGGGCATGGTCATGTTGATATGCTGACAGAGACTTATTAAATCACTCAACACTCATATTCTAAAACTGACCTGGAGTTACCACATGTGTTCTTATTTTTTTTGGCTTGTTTGT
The DNA here is from genome assembly GCA_033318265.1 of Phyllotis vaccarum. Taxonomy (NCBI): domain Eukaryota; kingdom Metazoa; phylum Chordata; class Mammalia; order Rodentia; family Cricetidae; genus Phyllotis; species Phyllotis vaccarum. The sequence continues at coordinate 36,465,624 of JARWLC010000001.1, read as the reverse complement.
TTATAGCAATAGTTTTTTTGTTTTGTTTTGTTTTTTTTTAATCAATTCTTTGAGGATTTTATACAGCAAGTTCTAAACTTTTAGCTTTAAAACAAACAAACAAACAAACAAACAAACAAACAAACAAAAAAACCTACAAAGAGATGACAAATCAATCAGTTCCAAGTTTCAGGCCTTCAGGTTTAGGATTAACATGTACATTATTAGATACTTGGGGTGCATACTGAATATTCTAATAAGCCATGCCATATTCGTCAAATCTTTGAAAGAACTGTAAGCCTAGGGCCCTACTTGGTATAGCTCATGGGCAATGATCAATAAGTAGAGACATATACTGTCAGAGGGAAAAGTCCCAGAGTTTAGGAGTAAACTTGAGCAGGAAAGAGCGTCAGTGTGTCACAGAGCCAGATATCTAGAGTTGCAGCAGAGCATGGGGGAAAGTGAAGACACCAGGTGGTGCTCAAATGAAAAATCCACAGACCTTGTATTGAAGATTCCACCTTGGCTTGAAATTCAGGATTCATTGGTCTTATCAGAATCACTAGGGATGTTTTAAGGAGTCTTACACACACACACACACACACACACACACACACACACACACACACACACAACCCACACAAACACACAAATACACAAAACCCACACAAACACAGACATGTACATACACATACACACACAAACAAACACACAAACACAGGTACACACATACACACACACACACACACACACACACACACACACACACACACACACACAAGTACTTGCTGGGAACCAAATTTTTAGTTTGTTACCGTCTTTTTGTGTCACCTGAAGTTATTTTCTCAGGCTCTTGAGGTTTATCTTCTCAGTTTTTTCTCCACAAGGGTGATTTGGCAGGGGTTCTGAAAGAGACCTTTAGCAGATGGCAAAAACACAAACACCACTCCTTCAAACACACACAAACAAAAATGGCTGTAAGACACAAAGCTCCTCTTTTGCCAATATGGCACATTTGATCCCTGCTCTGGACTGGCTAATAACCCTCCTCTCTGCCCCTCCTTGCAAGCTTCTGTTTTAACCAGGCTTAATACGAAGAATAATCATCAAATTGGATTTGCAAGCAGTCGTTAGCATAAGGCACAGCTTGTGTAATTGTCCTCAAAGAACCAGAGAGAAGCTGTGAGCAAAGTAGCACTGCAGTGCTTAGAGGTTCTCAGCTTCCTTGTTTCTTTTGTCCTCAGCAAATGGTTATTTTTGTTCTTGAGGTGCCAGGGTGCAGCAAGAACAGAGATTGTTATGTTAGGCAGACATCTCTGGTTTTATTCTCTAGTAGTAGCGACACAAAACTTTTAGTCTTCAAGAATGGCAGAAATAGATGTAATGATAATAAAAACCACTTTAAGGGAGCTCTTATACACTTTGGTAGTTTTCTAGGGCAGAAGATAAAGGTGCTGCTAAAGCATGGTCCCGTTCTTCTGTCACACATAGACTAGAATAATATAAACTACACATAGTGCAGTAAGTTCTAGCACAGAGCACAGACAGTGCCAGGCTAATTACCTCTTCCTGAGTGCTAGGCAGACTTCCCTGACCACAGTAACTAGTTCTAATGTCCAATATACTTTGTAAAGTCCCAGTACGCATCATTCATAGCATTTACCACAGCTGGAGATTGCATTTTCAAACGGTGCATGTTCTTCTCCACATTGTAATCTGTAGAAGAGCAAAGATCATGGTCTTTTATTCACCACTGATTCCTGTGGCCTTTCCCTCTGCCTCCTGGTTCTTAGTTGGTTGAATGAAACAATTCATATAAAGTCCAGGAAAGCTTCCCTCAAAGCAGGATATTTGAAGTGGGTTTTGAAAGATGAATATAAAGCTCTTTAAATATTAGCAAGAAAATAGACAAGTTTGAAAATAACAACTTAAAAGTATGCCTTCTCTGGCCATTTGTGGATTTGGTATACGTCCACTCAAGCTCATGCTCCTAGACCTTTAAGGAGGGAAGTTTTGTAGTGTAAAAAGTGTCTGATATAAAAGTACCACAGATTTGTGGATTTTACACTCGCTTCCAATCACTATTTGCTCTGTCTTTGAGTGCATTGACTTCTATGGGAATATTAGACAGCAGTTACATATGTTATTCTGAGTTATTTCCCTATTTTATGATTCCTATATTAACATACACAGGGTCTACTCAGATTGGCATAGACCTTTCTTCTCTGTCTTGGTTCCCTAAACTCTACTGTAAATGGATACTATGTCTGTGTGTGCCCTACTGCAGAGTAATAATTTTCAACACCTGGTTTTAAACCCCAAGTCATTTAATTCCCAACTGTATGGGTAGACTTAAGCCATAGTCAATCATTTCCTTGTCCTGATTTGAAAATAGAATTTTACTGTCAAACTACCATGGCTCTTGATAATTTGTTTCCTCATTTGGATGTCAAAAAAAAATCAAAAGTGCATTCAGATTGTTTTGGAAATTAGAGGATTTCAGCTTCATATAAAACATTTATCCTAGTCCTTGCTGTGTCACTGACACTACTTGATAGAAGTTTCTTATAGCGATGCTGTTACAGCTGTTAGGGAAATAGACAAAGCATAGTGATATTTAAAGAGAGGATTCTGAGGCATTTACATTGTTACAGACTTTGAGAAAAATAGATGTTTCAGACAGATTGCTAAGGAAAGAATATAAAGCATATGAAACAATCTGGGTTGAGAGGCATAGCAACACCTGGAGTGCTTCAGGTAAGCTCAGATGATTTTGGTAGGGAGAACATGGACACTGTGAATGCAGTGATTTAACAGTGGAAATGTGAGAAATGACCAGAGCAGAATGCAGCATATATTTTGATACTATGATTTCTAGGTCTAGATTACCATCACTGTGTTATGGAATGCATATGTACAAGTCTTGATTTAGCAGACATTTCCACATGGTTTGTTGGACAATAGAATGATCATATGAAAGCATCTGACATATTCGCCATTTATCCCATTCTCTTTGATTCACTCAGTCACTCATTCATTCACTAACTCTTTCACTGTCCCACACTTATCCACTAACTGAGTGACTGACAGACTGACTTACTTGTGAAATACTAAAGATGGGTTATATTCCTTTATGCTGTGGAACACTTGCTTTAATGATGTAAAGTTGATGTTACATTCTTTTATGTTATGTTGTTTAACTCTGTGAAGCTGTGTTACTTTGCCTGCCTAAAACATCTGATTGGTCTAATAAGGAGCTGACCATCCAATGGCTAGGCAGGAAAGAAATAGTTGGGGCTGCCAAGCAGAGACTAAATAGGAGGAAGTAGGTGAATAAAGGAGGAAAGGAGGACATTAGGGACCAGTCACCCAGCTACACAGCCACAGAATACATGGGAAATAAAGGTATATGAAATAGAGAAAGATAAAAGCCCAGAGTCAAAAGGTAGACAGGATAACTTAAGAAAAACTTGTTAGAAATAAGCCTAGCTAAAGCCAGGTAACAATAAGTCTCCCTGTATTTATTTGAGAGCTGGGTGATAGTTCCCTCAAAGAGCCAAAGAACAAAGAGAAAAAGTACAACTACACTTACTAACTCCTTCATTTCTTCACTCCCTGTGATTCACTCACTCACTAACTCACTTCTTCCTTCCCTCCCTATCACTCATTCACTTGCTCGCTCACTCGCTCACTGACTCGCTCGCTCGCTCGCTCACTCTCTGCCACACAAACTCATTTCTTCACTCACTGTCTCTCATTCACAAATTCACTCACTCATTCATCAACATGTTGCAGGGTAACTTTGTAAATTTAGTAACACTTCATTGTTATTTTCATAGCTCTCTTGTCAAAGAGACCCTCATCACTCTCACTTCACAAACTGAAACTTAAACTATTCTTTACAATTTGAAATTGTGATATACTGAGTTACACATAAGCACATAAAGTATTGTAAGCGTATGCTCTCATTCTCCAGACCTTTGTGTTGTATTAAGTTTCTGCCCTGTCTGGCCTATGGTCCACACCCTCAGACCCACAGTCCAACAGAAACACACAGACACTTATATTAATTTTATGCTGATTGACCTGGGGCCCAGGCAGATAATTCTTTCCTTTTAAACTAACCCATGATTCTTATCTTATCCAGCCACGTAGCTCGGTACCTTTTCTCAGAGCAGCATTTCAACTTCTTTCCTCTGTGTCGGCTGGCATCATATTGTGGTGTCTTTGTGGTGTCTCTCTGGCCACTCTCTAGCATCTCTGTGGCATCTCTGCCCTGTTCTTCCTATTCCCAGAGTTTTCTTAGTCTGGTAGCCCCGCCCACACTTCCTGTCTGCCTTTGGCCAGTCAGTGCTTTTTATTAAACTCTCAGGTGGGACAATTATTTACAATGTAACAACATAATCCCACTACACCTTTGCCTCATCATTCCCTCTCCCATTAGTTCCTTTTGTCCACCTAGATGTTCTTATATTGACATCTAGTACATATATATGTTTTAATGTAGCTATAGAGTCCAGAAAGTGAGAAAAATTGAAACCATTTCCTTTTTTGAGACTTACTGATATTGACTCTATCATATCATATTCATATAATAATATCATGTCCAATTGCATAGCTTTTTTCTTCAAATGACAATATTATTCTTTAGGGCTGGGAAATATTTGGCCATGTATATAAACAACATTTTCTGTATGCATTGCTCCACGGTGGACACCTAGGTTGGTTTAATAACTTATTGCTATAACAATGATGCAAAAGAATCTCTGTGGTGTATTGACTTGGAGTCTTCGAGGCCACTTGTGTGTCATCAGTTACGTGTTGTCTACTAATTCTATTAGACCTTGTATCAGCTGTGTTGTTTGTTTGTGTTTGGTGTACAGTTTTTGAGTAATTTTTAAAAGCTAGAAATTAATTCTTTGTTAGGTAAATATCCTGGGGTGGTATAGCAAGGTCTTAGGGAAGATTGAATTTTTATTATTTTGAATGGACTAATTTACATTTCCACCAGCAGTGTAGAAAGGATCTATTTTGCCAACATTCTTACCAGTATTTTTTATTTTGTAATTTTTTTTTTTTTTGATGGCTGCCATCCTGACTGGTGTGAAATGGTACCCTTTAAAAAAATGTTTCCTTATTTTCATTAAAAAAAAAAGTCATTCCATCAATGTATCCCCCTGCTCCTCCTTCCCTCCCCCTCTCAATCCCTCCCAAACAACCCTCAGCCTCTCTCCTCCCCATCCACCCATCCCATCCCTCAAAAGGGCAAGAAGTCCTAAGCAGCCCAGCATGGCCATATCCACTCCAGGCAAGTCCAATTCACTCATCCCAAAGTCAATGCTGGGTTAGGTGTTCCTCTATAGGGAATGGGCTCCAAGGTACCAGCCCATGAGTAGGAACGCAGTCTGATTCCATCCCTTGTGGCTCCACACACTCATGATAGTCGAAAGCCGCCCACCCCTGAGGGTCCAGCTCTCCCTCCGGATAGATCTCCAGTGGGAATTTCCTACTCTGTGAGCTCCCTAGAGCTCCAGCCATCCATCTTGAGAAACTTCCTCATAATCCATATCCCCCTGCTTATACAGATTCTTCTAAGGTAGTTTTTACTTGAGTTTCTCAGATGTTGTGTGACATTAAAGTTTTGTGTTTATTGTGTGCCATCAATTAAGAACTGTCTACTTATTCCATTAGCTCATTTATTGACTGTGGTTTTTTATATTTTATTTCATTTTTGGTGTATGATTTTTAGAGTGACTTGTATATGCAAGTGTGCAGCTAGAAAAGATTTTTCTGAAATTTTGTAGGCTGTATACTCAGTTGTTTTTTTTTCTTTTGCTATGAAGAAGATCTTTAGTTTCATACAATCTCTGTAGTCAACTGTTGACTATTTTCTGAGCAGCTAGAGTCCCATTCAGAAAGTAGCTGAAGTATTTTCACTCTATCAGTCTTAAGAGTTTTAGAGCTTGTATTAATGGAATTTAAATGCTGTCATTCAAATACAATTTGTTTCAAGATAAAATAAGAATTTTGTAGGAATGAAATTGAAAGACATACTTCAGCCAACATATCATTAATGCTGTGGAATAAATTAATGCTTTATTACAATAATCATTATAAAACACACTTTTATGAGTCAGATAATAGTCTCTCACTCCTGTAATTCCAGAACTTAGAAGCTTGAGGAAGAAAGATTGGTACAGTTTTGACCAATCTGAGCTATATAGCAAGTACCAGGATAGCCTGGGCTACAGAGTGACATCTCACTCTGTCTCAAAATTAAGCAAAAACAGAAAATGTTTATACAAGTATATGATCTTGAAAAGTTTCCCACACACAAATAATAGTTTATCTAGGCCCTAGATCATATTCAGAAAACAATTCATATCCCAGGAGCCCACCATGCTTCTTTCCATTCACTTTCATACTTGAACAGTTACTGTCTTGATACCCAACAGCATGGATTACTTTTACCTGGTTTTGAATATATTCATGTTAATGTGACCAAGAAGTATAGATCCTTTCATTACTGACTTTTAACTTAAACATCATATTGCAATTTGTGTATATTGCTATGTAGAGACTGCTTAGAGTAGTGCTTCATATTCTGCCATATCATGTTCAAAGAATGAATATGTCAGATTTATCTGTGCGTTTTGATGAGATATATGTAACTTCTAGCAGTGGAGTATTACAGGAAATAATGGTGGTACGTCTTTCAATCCATGTTTGTATGCATTTCTGTTGAGTACTATGAAGACCTCAGCCATGGCACAGGGTTTTTGTATTCTGAGTTTTACTAGACAATGTTCAATACTTTTCCCAAGTGGCCACTTCAGTTTCCACTGGAAATGCACAAATGTTACAGCTCCTTCATATCCACATCCCTACTTGGTGTTGTTTATTTTCTCTTAGAATTATATTCATTATGAAATCACATGTTATAATATGAATTTTAATTTTCCAGATTACAAATAGCGTTGGACTTGTTGTTGTCAGTAGTTCACACAACTTGGTGAGTTATCTACCTGGGGCTTCAATTTTTCTCTTACCATGCTTGCCTGCATATGGATGTTGCATGTGAAACCTTTTACCTTTGCTAGGACAGCACCTGACAAGCAGCTGCTACAACTTAGGTTCAGGGCCCACACTGGGATGAAAGCCCTGGAAGAGAGCTGGAGCCCCATGTACTATGTCTGTTTTCTGTCTACCTTGGAAGTTGAGCTCACACTTCAGTCCTTATTGTGTACAAACAATTACAAACGGAATGTTGGAAGCAGCCAATGAGTGAAGGTATTGTGAACAATGGACATTCTAATAAGGCCTCTCTTGAGAACACCACCAAGGGCTAGATCTGTACTTTCTCTGTATGTCTTTATGGATACCTGAAGATGCTCTGCTCCTGCTTGCTCCCTACCCACCTCATACTGATGAGACACCCTGCTCAGATGCTAACCTTGTCAGTGGTACTTAATGTTTCCAAGTAAGTGCTCATGACTGAATGTGGTACCAAAAACAAGTGTTTTTGTATCAAGTCCTGCCTGTGTTGATCCTGTTTGAATTTTGGTCAAATTACTTGTAGTTGAGTCCTTTCCACCTGTACTGCTAGAAAGATGCTATCTACCTTCAGGGCCATCATAAGGCTTCAGTGTATCCACACAGGTAAAATTCTGTGGGACAGCCCCCAGATACTATTAGAACAGACATTTTATACGGGCTCTTGATTTCAATATTAACTCTTGAAGGATGGAGTTTCAAAACTAGCAAGAGAATAATGATTGCAATATTATTGGTCCAATATGACCTTGGGATGTGTTTGTGTCTGCTACATTTTGATGAGGACAAATAAGTCAAGTAGAAGATGACATATGAGCACTGCAGGGGGTTGATTTAAGTTTGCCATGAAAACCATACCTAAGAAACTCATGAAGTTCACTGTTGATGCATGTCTTACAGGATATCACAGGTCCCAATTTTAGAAAACAATTTCAAAATAAAATGCTAAATGCCCCTTCCCATTTTTTTTTATTTTAGTTACCAGTGTACTTATTTGTTACTAAGTATCCAATAAGTCAAAGCACTGAAGTCAAGGGAGGGAGTTGTAGTTATACATCCATAAATATGAATCTTGCTACTATATTAATTCCTACCAGAGAATCTCTGAACAAGTTATTTAATCCAATAGAGGCATCATTTTCTAATATAGACATGGAAAGTTCCATGTTTGGGGACCATAAATATTTCTAAGTAATGCATAGAAATTGTTTGCTCTAATCCTTAAGATGTAGGAAATTATTTCATAAAGCTAGATCTTATACAAAAATAACCATTTGTATACATCAGTGGGTTAGAATAGAATTAGAAATGGAATTGAAGATAAAGATGTCTGTCTTCCCAGACATGAAGTGTGACTGATAAGAGTACAAATCATGTTCAGTTGGCAAGTCAGTATTCCCCAGGCCTAAGGAAATACATGCTATAAATTGATGCTTAATAATTTATTTATGAATGAGTAAACAAATGAGACACATATAAAACATATAACCTACTTTGTGAAGAGAAAGGGGGAAAGACAGGCTAAAACAATAACCAAACAAGACAAAAAGAGAGACATTTGAATTAAATCAGACACAGCGTCATGGTAGAGTGCATGAACTATGAAGGAAAAACTGTGGTATGATTATATTACTGATATTGTGTGTTAGGTAGTCACTTGTCCTCAGAAGGTGAATGCATGAATATCTTAAGAGAATTAAATGTTCAGGCATCCCAGGGACGTTGCCCAGGATCACATAGCTATCATGCATCAGGTCTGTTTGACATAAGTTCACAGATTCTCACCTCCCTACCTTCCTGTTATTCTTGTCTTAATTATCCACTCCAGAATTATGAAGGGCAAATGAAGGGGCTATGTCATGACTATTCTTTATCTGACAAACTGAGTTGAACTGGAGGAGGGGTGGCAGAGAGAGACTTGCAGCCTGAAGCTTATACATGGCTGGGTCAGGAGAAAGAAGAGGCTGGGAAGTGCAGTGGAGCCAGATGGAGGGACCTCAGTTGTCATAATTGGGAACTGGATCTCAGTTTCTGAACACTGGGAAGCCAGTAGAAGTGTCTGATGATAGATAAAGATGTAGCCATAGTTCAGAAGAGGAGTCCACCAAGGCACTCATGATCAGAGCAAATAAAGTTAATATTTTCATTGCTTTAATTCTGGGACTTTAAGAGAGTAATAACCTTATGGGGAGGCACACAGACATTGGAGTAGCACTTCATGTTTATCATCTATCTCTTGTACCTTGGCCTTCAAACATTTTAATCACATATTATAAGAAGCAATGCCAAGCTCTTTTTAGGAAGACTCCCAGGAGGCAGAGGAAGTAGAATGTATTACCGTAGGTTTTACACAGGCTATGAGGCTCAGTTCCATGTTCAGGGATGTCATTTCCATCCCTCAGGTCTCAGTTACCAAAAAATACATTAAAGAGCTGCCCTGAAGGTTCTTTATTCAGCAAAGTCTCTATAATTAAATCTTTCATCATTGTTACCAGCAGCAGCTAAACTTATATCTAAGGAAGCACCTAGAGACAACCAGGGTCAGTTGCACTTCAGGAGAGGTGAGTTTACCCAATGCATAGCTCTAGTATACCCAGTATACTGAGTGCTAGTTATCTGTGCTTGAGCTGACTTCTGTTAGCAGCTTCTGAGCAGGGACACCGCTATTGAGGAGTTTGGGTATCAATGTGCTTAAAGCAGATAATCTGGTCCCATCTTTCTTGAAGGGTTGTTCTGACTGGGATCTTCTTGAGGTTCCAGATCCAAGTTCTCTCCAGTAGTTGTTAGCAGGATTTAGTTAAAGCAGGCCACACCCATTTCCTCTCTTGTTTTCTTTCTATACCACAGCTTACAAAATGGCACCTGTTTATTCTCCCCTTTAATGTCAGAAGTAGGAAGAGACAGAAAGCAAGACAGAAACAGCATGCTTGTATGTTGTCTTATCTCAGGAGAGGACTATACATAGGCTCTTCTGCTATGTTAGGCTCACTGGAGCCATCTCAGAGTCAGCTTACTACAGCACACTTTGCATTCAGTAAACGCTAAGTTCCAGCAAAGCATCTTCTTAGGCCACTAAGATCAGCTTTTGTCTTTTCAATTCCTTTTATTCTGGAGTTGTTCAGGATATCATCTGAGCCTCACATATAGAGAAGTATTCCTACATCTACACAGAGATATCTTTGTGTAGCACCTACAAGCTTCTGTGTGCTTTGTGCTGCAGAGACTTCCATGATAAAATACCATATAGCAAGCACCAGTAGGGTGGGAAGGGCAGGCTTGCGTGTCACTGTGGGCTGTGGAGATAGTACTTCTGGGTTTATGTCTACTTTGCACTATTGAGTTTTCCACTGAGAGTGGCATCTGAGTTACCAAAAGCAGAATCCTGGGACATCTGACTTAAAATGTGGGGTTTCAGCAGTGTCCTTTCCTAACATAGGGCCTGAGACAAATGGCGAGTCTCCTTAAACCTTGGTTTCCTCATCTTTGATAAGAAACATCTTCCTTTGTGGAGAGAAGTTGATGAGGGTAGGGCTAAGCACGAGATTTGATGCATGGTGGATGCCATGACAAGGTTCTTTATCACTATTATTTGAAGATATGTATTTCATCTTCCAGGGGAAAAAATTCCCTATTATTAAATACTGTGACATTTTAAGTCATAGTACAGGTAGCAAAAATCTGTGTTCCTAGGAACAAAGGCTCAGATCTATCTGGATGTTCCAGGTACCCCCGGTAGCAGGTGTCTTAGATCCCAGTGATTTAGCTGTAGAGCCTTAGCTGCTCTTTCTCATTTCTTTCATTTTCTATTTTCTGTGCCTAAGAACTCTATTTCCTAAAAAAAATGAAAAAATTTTAAAAAAGGACTGCACTGTTTCCCAGAAACAGGAACACAAAATACAAGTGGTAACTATTGGTGACTGGCTATCCTGGTACATTATGTAGGTCTGTGGGAGTGTGTCTCATGGTTCTTAGAAATGATGGGGTCAGCTAGCCATTGTGGCTTTGCCTTGAGACATATCCATAAGTGGCATCTCTGACTTGTCAGTTACATTCAGAGCCTGGCTCCAGAGAAAGGAAATACAACTGTATAGTGTCTTTGTAGGAAAGCACTGCATTAAACCGCAGAGCATTCATTGTCCCAGGCCCGGGCTGCATCAGGCTAAAGGCTGTTCCTATATCCATTGTCAAGGAGTACAAACATAGACTGGAAACTGACCTGAGACTGGCATTAGGCTCAGAGCCTGGGCTGGTCAACAGATAGGGTCCTTTTACGTTTTTGTGTGTCTCTGGGGAGATCATTAGAACGCTGTGTGCCTCCTACTTGGTTTTGCATGGTGTGTATAGTTACACTTCTACTGTCTTTGGCTATAACATATGGTTGTAGTGGAGGCAGCTAAGACTTAGAACATGTCAATCATTTTCTCGGGGTGACAGAGCTGTCAGATGAGCTTTTCTCAGAGTGTGGCATGGACTGTGGGGCTGGTGGTGTCCTACATAATAAGATTTCCATGATCAGAGAAGGCCATGCTGAATTCTTTTGTAGGTCTGCTTGTCCTGTAGTCTAGGGAAATGTCATGCCTAAAGTCTCAAGAAGCTCTGCAATCCCTAAACCAATTCAATCTAATACATCCCAAGTCTAGCTGAGCATAACAACCCTTCTATTTTTTACAATATTAAATTATATTTTAGTTTCTAATACATCAGATTGACACATTATAAATAAGTGCTCAGTGAAAGGGTTCTTGGAGCTCTGCTTGGACCCTGTTTTGTGAATTTCAAGTTGTTAATTAACATACTGTTTGTGGAATTCTGTCAGCGGTCTCAAAGTAGTTATTGGTTCTATTCCTGCAAAGTCACCATCTGTAGAAAATATACTGAAAATAGAAGGTCGGCCCTCATGCTAATACTTCTCATCCATGATGGAAGTGTAGAATAAGACACAAGACCACGACAATTGTAGCTGTTTCAAATTAGGGGAGTAGGCCACTTCGTCCAAGACTGTCATGAGTCTGTATGTAGCCCAAGGAGAAAGAGCCTTGCCAGCCTTAGAAGGCAGGGAGCTCCCTGACACAAACAGCTTTTCACAAAGAATGGATAGCTTGTGTGAAGATACTAAAGGGGATCCCACAGCTTACAAGGCAGCTCCCTCTACCCACTGCTACCTGGAGTGGGTGTCTGACCTACTTGTTCTTCACTTATCTCCCTCCTCCCATTCTTTCCTTTCCCCCATTTGCTTCCAGTGGCAGCGGGTGGGAGGGTAAGACTGGGATAATCCAGGCAGGTACTAGGGCACAGCTCATGGGAACGACACTCACTCCCTGCTTCTAACATGATGCTGAGTGATTCACCCTTCTGCAATCCTCACAGATAAGTTGACAGCACAGGGTTTCAGGTCAGCGCAACAGTACCTGCTTTGTGGATCCTTGTTTTAGACAGGGACTTTCCTCATCCAGCTTGTCTTAGTCCATTTAATGTGGCTATCACTGAATACACAGATTCAACGAAAGGGATCTATTTAGTTCACATTTCCAGAGCCTGTGCAAGCCAGTTTCCAGATGCTGCATTTTCGAGAGTCTTTTTGCTGTTTTAGAAACAGAGTGTACAAACTTGGGTCTCTTGTATCCCAACTCCCCTAATCCCATTTTAGGCTCTACTTCAACTAGAACAGTAGATCCTAGTTACATCTAAAGGCTCCACCTCTAGACACCAACATAAGCAACTTTGGGGATTATGTTTCCAACACATGAATTTTGGGGGACACATTCAAACTATGGCATCCTCTGAGCTGTGGCTTCCTTGAGATTCCAGAAGCAATCCTAACCAAGTATTGCTTGTTTCTGGCATGAAGTCCATCACTGAGAGCTCGCTCCCTTGACACCTGCATACCCACTTGACATGTGCTGGATTGTTACACAGTGCTGAACATGCTTCAGGAACTCTAGAGAATAGACGTGAATGAACACTAATGATGGAAGGATGCCTTTGCTCAGAGCAGTGCTAATGAAAGCTCTCGTGCTTTGGGGAAGCAATGGAGAGTGTACTTGTGAATGAACGAATCACTGGAAAGAGAAATTAAAAGCACATGTTTACCCAGAAAATTTCAAGCGATGGTGATGAACGTTGACACCTCCTTATAACCTTGCCGAGAGTATGACTTTGCTTTCAAGGACACTAAGGACATGTCCTTAAAAGATGGGCTTTCCTTCCCCTTCCATGTAATGTGCTCTGGCACTGGGGTTGGTTTAGTCTGACATGGCTATTTTGGTCAGAAGTTTTGACATGAATGTAATTGTGTACCAGGAACCTGCGTCAATCACTTAGAAATTATCTCCCTAGGTAGTTATTAAGTGCTGACGATCGCTGATTCTTTTGTCCAACAGCCACTCGCTGCAGAGTCAGTGTGCTGGTATTGTTCTAGACATTTCTGTTACGGATGAAAAACATTTTGTTCACTTTTTTTTTTTTTTTTTTTTCTAGACATCAGTATTTTGCTTCAAAGGAGCTGTTACAGAGGTCCCTGTCTCTCACCCATGAGGTCCACAGATAGGATGTGGCAGTGGAATTTTGAGACTCCATGCTTCAAATAAAATATACCCCGAGGCAGCAGTTCTCAACCTGTGGATCGTGACCCACTTGGCAAACCTTGATTGCCTAAAAATATTTGGTTTATAACAGTAGCAAAATTACAGTTATGGAGTAGCAAAGAAAATAATTTTATGACTGGTTATTGCCACAACATGGAAAACTGTATTAAAGAGTGACAGAGCCTAAGGGAAACCCCTGCTTTGTGGCCTGGGTTTGAGGAGCAACCTAGGAACGATCTGTTCTGTAATATAGGGATGGGAGCTTAGTCCTACTTTATAAGGATTGGATTTGAACACTACTTTCTCTCTGTAATAACTAAATCCCCTGCCAGAGCTTTTACTGTCTTGTTTTTCAAAGGATCACCAATAATGTACTCCTTGTAGCCTAGAGTATAAGAGGATCATGTGGTGTGTTAGTCAAGCCCAAATGCTTCTGAAATAGAATGGGTATGGGATGAACGATTTTGCTGGGAACCTAGGTCTTGACTGACAGTATGCCAGGGAAGGAAATAAGGACATGTTCTCAAATTATAATGACACGATACAACAGGAACCCCTGTTATGATTATGTTACTTGAGAGGATGGGGTTGATATTCCTAAGTGAGGTTTCATGGCTTGATTTAGACTCTAGGGTATCTGTGTCAAGTACAACTAGCTAAGTTTTGAGCAACAATCTATCAAAGAACGTACCAATTGCATGTCAGGGAAAGAGAGGCTAGGATTGGAGATACATAAGTTTGGGTTCTAAGCACTCATAAAATTCAAGGCAAAGGCATTCATTGCCTTCTCTTGTTATCTGTCAGCTCCAATGTTAGTGTGCTACAAGGATCTTTCCATCATAGCTTTAAAATCATGGCTTCAACATGCTACTTTAAAAGAAATGAATGCCCTTCACTTTGCAGAATCTATTTTACCTATTCTTTGCCTCCTTTCAGCCTCTTCCCTTACTCGCAGGAGCTTCTGGTTACATTTCCCCTATTTTGGATCTCTCCAAGTTAGAATTTATCTACAACTTGACTCAGCCTAAACTCACTTGGAATGAGGGAACATCAATAGAAGATTTGTGATGATCAGATTGGCCTGTAGCCATGTCTGTGAGAGATTATCTTGACTGGTGATTGATGTGGAAAGGTCTCTTTCACTGTGGGGGAATCATTCTGGGGCAAGTATGCCTAGATATTTAAGAAAGTTATCTGAGCAAGCCAGTGAGCTTACAAGCATCCTTATCCCCCGGTATCTGCTCCACGCCTTTGTTCTGAGTTCTTAGCCTCACACAGCTCAGTGATAGATTTTAACCTGAAACTGTAAGATGCAATAAACCCTTTCCTCCCCAAGTTGCTTTTGACCATGGTGTTTATCACAACAACAGAAGGAACTTAAGACAAAACCTGAATTCCACTCAGGCTCAGTTGAAGATGTATATGCTAAACCTCTTTCCCTGGGGTTACTGAGTATGGATGATCTTTATTCATATCTATGTTTCACTTTTATGAGCACAGTGCACCTGCCCTCAGTTTTCTGGACCTGCAGAGAGGAGAAGGGAGGTAGTTTTTTTGACTTATAAATTGAGCAGATTTATATGAAATCATCCACAAAACTCTGCTATTTTTAACAGCATCCTTTTGACTACAGACACACTTAAATCGCCTTGAAAATCCATTCAGTAATCATTTTCTCCTCTGGGTTCTTTCTCGAATAGGGTCAGAAGGAGACCTGCCACATGTTAGGTAGCATGCTGGGAGCTCATACAATGGACCATGATCCACAGGGCTCTGATGAGTATGGAGCTGTATAATATCCCATTTCACAAAAGGCATGAAATAAGTTGTCACAGGGTCAGTGGGCCATGAATAAAAGATCCAACATGCCTAACCATTGCCTCTTCTGAGTTTGCATTGTTGGAGCCTGAGGGAGAAAAGGCAGCTGAAGTTCACATTCAAGTGAGTTCTCAGTGCCATGTTCAGGGACTTGAGACAGGTCTCAGTTCTGCAGGTGATAAGTATAGTTCTAGTGTTCCAGGGGTGCAGTTGCCACTTTAGCTAAACAGGAGATCCCACGTAGGAGAAAGGAATCTTTTCTTCTAAGCGCAACAGGCTATGAAGGGCAAGGAGTTGTGGTATCTTACTTTCTGAGGTTGGAAGACCAAAGCAAGGCTGCTCTGCATAGAAAAAGAATTGCAGGGACATGGACTTTGAATTTCAAACCCTTGTGTAGCTCTGTCAATGGGAAAAAGGTTTGTGGAATTTTAGCCAGGTCACAGAAAACAGTGTCAGGGGAGTTTTAAATTCAGAGCCAAGACATAATATGAAATGGTGTTATTTAGTTCTTTGAAGAATTAACAGTAGTATGCTAAGATTATTTTATTTTTTTACTGAGCTTTGAGATATGAGTCCTTCTTGTTTTATTTTTTTCTTCTGCTGTGATAAAACACCAAGGCAAAAGCAGCTTGGTTCATTTCCATCATGGTGGGACAGCCAAAGCCACAGGAGCTTGAATCAGATCATCAGATCACATCTGCAGTCAGAAGTCAGAAACTGACAAATGCAGGCTGATGCATTACCTCCTTTTGTTCACACACACAGTGCAGAATCCTAGCCAGAAAAGGGCCACTCACAGTGTGTGTGTGTGTGTGGGGGGGGGTCTTTCCACTCCAGATAACAGATCAAGACAATACCCCACAGGCATACCCTTGAGATTCTTGGTCTGTATCTGTTCTGCATCAGTGTGCAACAGGAAGCAACACAAGCATGATGTATATTGCATATAAAGGTGAGATGAATTTTCACAGTTTTATCGACCATGATTAAATGTACAGTGTATAGATATTTAGCATAGCTGGACACCTTTGCAGTTATGTTTTCTAGTGCCCAATCATTCTCATCATTTCATATAGAAACTCATACATGTGAAGTGATGTCTTCCTTTGCTTTACTATTGCTGAGATAAAACACTTGTCAAAAGCAACTTGGAGAGGAAAGGGTTTATTTGTCTTATTTATCCAGGTTATAGTCATTGAAAGAAGCCAAGGCAGAAACTCAAGCATGGCCAAACTGTGTCCAAGTCTAAACCTTAGGCCAGGAAGCAAAATACAGCAAACTCATTCTTTGCAGAGATAGGTAAACTGAGGCACATATACAGAAACATGGCATAGCTTCAGTCCACGAAATCCTAAGGCTTAGGATTACATCTCCATTATCTCTTTAGAGAGACACAAATAAATAATTACCTGAATTTATTGAGTTTCTTTTCCTGTCAGACTGATAAAAATGTCTTGAAAACAACAAATTTGATGTAGGAATTTTAATTTTATATGGCTCACAGCTCCATCTTAGTCTTTTTTTCTTTCAGGGAAGTCAAGGCAGGAACAAAAGTAACTTGTGTCACCAAGAGCAGAAAGTGAACACAAGCATGCATGCTCACACTTCTCAGCTCTTTATACAATTCAGGAACCAAACACAGAGAATGATTCTGCCTGCTTTTAGACTGGGTCTTTCCACATAAATTAACACACAACAAGACAAAATCCCACAGACATGCCCCAGTGCCAGCCTGATCCAGCAGTTGCTCATTAAGATACACTTCTCAGGTGATTCTAGACTGTCAAGGTGACCAGACTAACCGTTACAAAGGGCTATGACCCATTGTGTTAGAGATTTTATTATTGTCATCATCATCGACATGAACAAAGCAACTTTTAATTTCATTTTTTAGGAATCAAAATAAAAGACCATAATGTTAATGAATCTTCCCGACATATCTGTCAAACAGCGGTGAACTGCTAAAAGCCAGACTTTAGAGGTACAGAACCTTTTCTCCGTCATGTACCCATGGTGTAGGTAAAGCTTCTTCCATTCATCCCATATTATGTGTTCAAGAAAAAGTTGCTACATGAGACAGACTCACAGAGATGCCTACCTGAGACATGAAATGATCAAACCCATCCAACTTGGGTATAACAGGCCTTCTTTTGGGTCACCATCCAGCTCCAAAATCATGTCATAGAGACATCTAATGCTTGTTACACTAGCTCTTATCACTAACTAAACCCATTTCTCTTCATCTACAGTTTGCTCAGGGCTTTTTAATCTTTCTTTTCTTCTGTATATCTTGTTTTCAATGTTTTTCATGTCTGGCTAGCTGATGGCTGCCTGGTTTTGGGCCCTGGGCATGTCTCTCTCTCTCTCTTCTTCATTCTCTTCTTCTCTTGAGCCTAGGTTTTTTTCTCCATCTTATTCTCTCTGCCCTCCAGCCCCGTCAATCCCTCTCCTGCCTACTTATTGGCTGTTCAACTTTTCATTAGACCAACTGGGTGCCTTAGGCAACAAGGTGAAACAAATGTATCACATCTTTACAGAATTAAACAAATGTAGCATAAGCAAATTAACATACCTGCACATCGTTAAAGTAATTTCCCAACACTTGAGTCTAAACCCTATAGCTCTGAGACTTTGATTGGAGGTACCAAGACTGCTCAGGTGGTCAGTAGCACAACATAGATATAAAGCACATATTCCTGACCCTCACTTTACCCCTTCTTCAGAGTTCTTTTGGCTTTCTGATATTCTATGTTGGCTCAGAGATGAGCACATTTGCAATGCAAAATAGAAGACCTTTGGGCTACCCAGGCAGGTGCATCTCTGAGCTGTGTTCCTTCTATTTTGGTGTTGGCACATCTGCTAGAAATTTCTCAGAGATGCACATGCTGTGAAAGGGGGCTAGAGAGCAGAAATAATGGCAGGGCTGTGTAGGCAAATTTATTGTGTAAATTGCAACATTAAATATAATTAATGTAACTGCCATCTCATTAGGTAAATCACTCTTGGGCTCAGCACATATTTTTCATATAGGCTCAAGCTACAAGGAGAAAGGGGAAGCATTAGTAGATTAGTATACTGGCAACATGTCTCTAGGCCAGTCACAGGTAGCTTTAAAAGGGCAGAGGTCAAGAGGCAGAAACCAAGTGCCCTAATAGTATCTATAAAATAATTGGCCTTGATTGGCTATGGGATCATCCCCTTTCCTTTTAATGTTTCAAGATATGTCCTGATGTGGCTGCTTTTTTTTTTTTTATATGTGCACTGTGGGAGTCCTGGCTCCCAGAACCACTGCTTTCCTGAACAGATATGATTGGAGGTCTGTCTCCCCTGGTCAGTAGCAATGGGTTCTGTGACGTCATGGGCAGTGTGAACCTGTATCTCTCCCTGTCCTTTATTTACTCTAGGATTCTGATATACACATCTAAACCCAAACTGTTGCTATAGTTCACAGATGAAGGTCTAGATACTCATGAAACATTGGTTACTTGTCCAAGGTCATGAAATTAGAAGTGGAGAGGATTTATACTTGGGTCTCTTTATAAAATGTTATTTGTGACAAATACCTGAGAGGAGACGCTAGGTTTTATGATACACGGAAGAACTTCAGGGAGGGAGAGGGAAGCAGGCATCTGATTGGGAGTGTTCACCTCATGGTTCAATAAGAACGCTGATGGGATTGGGTGCATGTCATTTATTCAGCAACTGCTGCAGATTACTCCCTTCCTCTTTCCATTCAGCTATTTTCTTCATTCTCACTTTAGTGTGAATTACTCTAATTAGCTAATATCTTCACAGGTAGCAAAGTGTCACTTATGCTTATGGTCCTAGGTGCAGGCCAGAAATAAGTAGGGAGAGGGATCTTGACTTATGGGAGGGGCTGCTGGGCTAGGGGCCAGGAGATTGATGAGCAGTTCTGCAAAGGCAATCATTATTCAAATGAGATGGTTAAGTTCCAAGACTGATTTAAATGTGAGACATTCAACATGCAAGGTGTTTCCTTTGTGTTACTATGTTGTATTCAATTAAGGATTTAATGCTAGATTCCAGTGATTGCCTTCAGCCTTGCCCCTCCTGGATATGTGTTTGTGTGAAGGCATAGAGTGAAAGTGCTGATTTGGAGATGTCTCCTGGGGAAATCAAGGTCATAGCCAGGCAGTCCTGGCTCTGTGTTGTGGAGCAAATGTCTGTTTAGCCCAGATAGTAACTCCACCAGTGTTGAAACTGGGGAAGCAATGAGTTGATTGGCATTACTTACAGAAGCATGGACAACCCACAGGCAACAGCATCACTGAACAACTCACCTCACCACTGCTGATGACTCAAGAAAGCCACATCCCCAGAGCTCAAGCTGGTCAGGGGATCACATTTTGCCCTAGACTGTTTACTGTTTTTATGTAACCCTGACTCTTGTTAGTTTCTGCATCCAGGATTTGTGAGATTTTCTTATTTCTTGGATCTCATTCCCTCCTTTCATGAGACATTATTTCTATTCAAATGTGGAGATCACCAGGCAATCTAGTATCCCTTCTGATTTAGTGAGGGACCTTCAAGCAAACTGCTCAACTTCAATAGATCAGTAAAATGGGATGGTGGTAGTACCCACTGCCTTCAAACACTTGGAGGATACATATAAATATAATGTAAAACCTTAGACTGTTCAGGTGACAGTGCCCAGTATTCCCCAGATAATGGGTTCTTTACTTACAATGAAAACAGCTACACTGATGATTGGCACTCCTGAAATATTTCAAAAATCAATGTTCTTCTGCTAATCTGTTTAGTCTTAAGGAAAAGCTAGCCAAAGAATTTATCCTGAAGAAGAAGGAGGATCTTGTTGAGATAAGAGATATTAGGTTCAAGCAATGAATACTGGATGCAGATCTGGAAGAGTAGGGGTTGTATCTGTGCTATGAAGTGGCTTCAGTGAGATGGGACCAGTGGGATCTTTGTGAGCTGGCAGGTGGCCAGAAGATAAGAAGTGGAGAGGATATAGAAGAAATGGTGTTGGAGGAGGTTGAGGGCGACTTATTCTGGAGGCTTCAACATCTTCATACTCAGGGTGGGAGTCATAGTATATACAGACAATGATGCTCTTGCTAGTGGCGAGATAATCTGACATTTCACCCATCCATGAGAGTCCAAGACAAGAAAGGAGGAGCCCACCATAGAAGGATTGAGATTTATGTTTTAGAGCTATAAGGAGACAGGGAAAGGACAGAGCCTTGGTTTGGGAGTGGTCTGCTGATGCCCCTAAACTCGTTTCTTTCTCAATCATTTAGAAAGGTCTGAGGGAAACAAAGAAAGAACCTATTGTTGAGATATGCTGCTTCCATATCTTTTGTATTCTCCTTCATGGTCTGTCAACATGAAGCATAGAACCACACGGCTGTTTGATGAATGACTATTTACTCATTAGTGAGTGGTAAGATATTGCTAGCTGTTATTTATCCATAATTTTCTGTAAATATTTATTCTGTACCTATTCTCTGCTCTTGGAATATAGTTATGATGAGTGAACAGATAAACTGCACCATACACATCTACACTTGATTTTCATGCAGGAATATTGAATATATTTTGCTTCAAATATGTCTCCAAATTTGCATTATTAGATTGATTTTTGTTAGGTATTGTAGCGTTATTGGTGAACAAGTGAACTAAGAGTCAATGTAGCTGTGTACATCTATGGTAATAGAAGGAATAAATAGAAACACACAGAGGTGACAGAGGCGGTGTCTATAAAACATACATGTTTATTCCGGAAGCTGCTTGCTGAGTCCCCCAAAGGTTAGATTTGTCCAAGAAGAGAAATTACAAAATAAGACTGGAGGAAGGGCTTGTTTTTGTTTTTTGTTTTAAGCATGAAAATATATGTGTGACAAAATTCACATAGTTCAGTAGGTTTGAGTGTTTTCATAACCATGGCGGTGACCACCATTTTCCAGTTCTAAGACACCTCCAGGACTACTGAAGGAGATCTCATAGCTACTGGCAGTCGTCGCTCCTTATTATTCCCCCAGACTTTAGGTTTTACTCTATTTCCTTTCTGTGCGGATTTGCGTCTGTGCAGATTTCTTAGGAATGGAATCATAAAGCATATTGTACAATTATATTATATTGTATAATTTATTTCATTTAGCATCACATTGTAAGGTTCATTTATATTTAAAACTCCACCGCTTTCTGTAATTAAATAATATTCCACACATGAATTCAAGAAAACTGTCATGGTTAATTGTATGCCAGCTTGACACAATCTAGAGTCATTCAGGAAGTGGGAACTTTAACTGAGAAAATGCCCCCACCAGACTGGCCTGTGAGTATTCGCTGTTGTATTTTCTTGATTGACAGTTGAGAAGAAGGGAATGCTCAGCTCTCTGTGGGCAGTACAACCTCTGGGTTGGTGGTCCTGGGAACTATAAGAAAGTAGATTGAGCAAACCATGGGGAACAGTCAATAAGCAGGACTCCTTATGGCCTCGGCTTCAGTTCCTGCCTTGAGTTCCTGCTTGGATTTCCCTGGATGATGACAGACTAATAAGCTATTAGTCAAAATAGATCCTTTCCCCCACCGCAAGATACTTTTGATTGTAGTGCTTTATCACGGTACCAGATATCCTAAATAACACAACACCATGCAACCATGACTTCCTGACCAAGATCTGCATAAGGTAAAGTCAGAGAAAGTCCAGCAATGAAGAGGCAAGTGCTAATGAAGTCTTACCCATAGCTGAGAAGCTTCTGAAAACTCACTGTTGCTGGGAAAGAGAGAGTTAGGAAAATGGACTAAAGAGGAGAGAGAATAGAAGTTAGGAATGTGGAGGGGAGGACGAAGAAACTGGAGGAGAGGGGAATGGGCAGGTCAACCAAAATACATTATGTATTTATGAAATTCAAAAATTTCAAGCAATTATGAGATTAGAGGAACAAAGGCAAATGATATTCTCTTGTGTACACCTGCCATGTCTGCTCTAGCAATTCCTCAATTGATGATCCTGAGTTTCTTTCCTCCTTTGTCTATTGTGTATATTTCTGTGAACATTCACACATGGAGTTCTATTTAATCAACTCTTTTCATGTATCTTCAGTAAGTACCAGGCTTGAAATTGCTGGGTCTCACAGCAATTTTTCTTTCTTTGTTTAATTTATCGCAGCTTTCAAGTTGCTTTGCACATTGACTGCATCACTTTATATTTCCACAATCAATGGACAAGGGACCTAGTTTCTCTAATTCCTTGTTAGAAATTATTATTTCTTAACATTTCTTAAAGCACATAGCTACCCTGGTGGGTGTAACAACATGTTGCTGTATCATTTTTATGTATGTATGATGACAGACGATTTTTAAGGCTATTATGTTCATATAAAAACATAGTGGAAAGATATTTTTCTATTTCTTCTTTAACTCCACACTTCTACAATTTCCTTCACCATTAATAACTCCCCACATATTGGTACAATGTGTTTAAATTATAAGTATATATTGTTATCATTATACTACAAATCCATGGGTTACATTAGAATTCATCTTTGATGCTGTACACTGAATGGATCTGGGCAGATATATAATGACATCCACCTACTCCAGTGTCTTGCTACCCTAAAAAAAAAAAAAAAAAAAAAAAAAAACCTGCTATACTCCATCTGTTCATTGACTTCTATCCCAAAACCCACGATAAGCACTGAGTTGTTTTTGTTTTTTTTTTTTCTGATTTCTACAATTTCACCTTTTACAGAATGTCATTGGCTGTAGTCACACATCATATACCCTCACATCTCAGTGTTTTTCACTTAGTAATAAATATGTAATGTTTTTCTCCAAACTTTCATGGATATGAGTCTATGTCTTTTTAGTGTTACATACTATCTTACTATCTGGGTACATGAATGCTCACTTAGCTTTTCACCATCTGAGGGATATCTTGCTTGCTTCCAATTTTGCATAATTATGAACAGTGTGCTTTAAGTATCTGCATACAGGTTTTTATAACTACAGTAGTTCTTGACCTTTGTGTATGTACCAAAAAATATAATTGCTGTCACTTGTGTTAAGAATATGTTGATTTTTGCATAAAACAACAAACCCTTTTCCAAAGTGACCTCACTATTTGTATTTCTACCAGGGGTGGACTGGAGTTTCTGACCTTCTCTCTCTACCCCCTTCCCAGGATTTGGTGTGCAGTGGCATGTCTTTTGTCTTACTTTGCATTTCTTTGATAACACACTGTAAAGGAAATGTTCTTCTCTATGTTTTTTTTCCTTCTGTGTGTCTTCTTTGCTGGTGTGTCTGTTGAGGTCTTTGACCCCTCTTTAATTGGCTTATTTCACTTTGGTTTGAGTTGGCATCTCTCTAATGACTAAAGATGTTGGGCCTCTTTTCATGGATGTGTTGGCCATCTGTGTTTCCTCTTTAGAGGACTTCAAATTTATTTAAAATGTGATAGGATGCCAACAGATTTGGTCGCTAGGAAATTCTATGATTTGATTTTCATATCAAAAGACCCCCTGACTTTCAGTTCGAGAATTCAAAAAGTCAGGGACTACTTGTGAGTGTATTTTAGGAGCAGGAGTTGGGGGAAGATGGCTGATCTTTGGGAGATAGTGGTTTGAACTTTGCCAATTTCTGTCTGGTATTGTTTCTGGGTGTACATTGCCTCTGTGAGCCTCAACTACTGCCTTTGAAGATAGCACTTTCCTCTCAGGAGTAGATATAGACTAAGTGAAAAGCTGAGTTGTAAGGACTCACTCTGAGATGATTGTGCATAAGGAGTCCAGAGAAGTGGACTCCTTCCCAGCAGAATCTGGTTGGCTGCCAAGACATGCAGGTCTTTATCAAAGATCTGAAGTTTTGGTTTCTTATTTCTGTTATGTTTTATCTCTGCTGTGTGTCAAGGAGGTGCTAAGTGAACATATTGGAGTCCATTCCCTAAAGAGGAACACCTAACCGAGTCCTAATATTGAAATGAGGGAATCGGACCTACCTCAAATTGTTACATCAGACTGAACTACCCCACCTTATACTTTGGATTTATTCTACGGTGTGATGATCATCTAATACAGGACCTCTCTGTTTTGAGGTCTCCCTTACATCTCCTATATCAAGCTCAGTTGCTTATACAACATGGGCTTTTAATTAATATGAATATTTGCTGAATGTTTGAGTAGATTGGTCATCTTTTCATGCCTAGAGAAGAAGTATACACAGCCTTTTCAGGGACATGCATATATTGAAGAGATTGTTTTTAAAAAGTAAAAGGCATAGGTTCATGATTAATTCATGCCAAAAATAGGTTGATCATTGTCATTTTATGATTAATAGCTAAGTCAGTATGAAGTTTCCAACTTTAAGTTTATTCTGATTCAGAGTTAAAGGAAGCTACCGAGCTCTTTAAAGGTGGCAGTTTTTTCTACTTACCTTATAATTTCTTTTATCTGAATACTGCCCTTTTACAAATCCTCTCTACACCTCTGTCTCTTGTTTTCTTGTATGTGTATTATCTTCCTTCTCCCTTGGCTAAGCAAATTGTGGCTTAGACCATCCATTGGAGAGCTATGAATCCGTTTATAGGCTTGGTTGTTTTGTCCTTCCATGACGGCAGGATCATGTTCATGATGATCCAGAATGAAATGAAATTTGTAGTATACAGTATCATGGGGACTGGTTGTTTATTTGGCTAAAATCATGGCCCTTAGTATCTAAGTTATCTAGCTTTTTTATGTGTGTGTTTGTTATATTTCTTAGAACTCAGCCCATTCTTTCTTTAGTGTATTCAACATTAATAATATACAGTGTCTGTTCTGAGCCCTATCTTCTCCTCTAGGGACACAGTAGCTCAGGAACAAATAAGGTTGCCTTTTTTTTCAGGAATGTAATTTTAGGAGAAGACAAAGAAACCAAGCATAGAGTTAATTCTATAGAAAGATTTTTGCTCCCCCAAACAATAAATTAAGATGATATACTAGAGGAGAAGAATTGGGAGAAGACAGAAATTTTAGGAAATGGGCATGGATTAAGACCAGAAGACATGTGAGAACTGCCTCGGAGAAAGCCTCAGAGGCACAAGAAAGGTTCAGTCTAAAGCATTATTTACATTGATACAGAAACAGTTCATGAACAGCAAGGAGCCTGGGAACAGGTCCTCTTTCTATGAAGATATCTAAAGAAGAACTAGGAGCTTAAGTGGACCAAACTGGCCAAGGTAAGGGTCTAGAGCTTCATATCAATGAAGTGTGGAGTCTTTAAGGGCTGACCTCTAAGCAGGGTAGGGTACATGGAGTTCAGTCTTAGAAAGTGCCTAGAACACTGTGCTACCCAGTTAAAAACGAACTATTGATAGAGGATTAAGAAAGCCAGAATCAATATTTATAGACTTTAGGTAGCAATGAATAAGGAGGCTATCAGGTTGCTGACTTTAAATAGAAGATTAAAATATTTATTTTAGGCTCACTACTATCAGAACACACTTTTAATCTCAGCACTTGAAAGGCAGGGGCAGGTAGATCTCTATGAGTTCAAGGCCAGTGTGGTCTACAGAGTAAGCTCCAGGACAGCCAATGCTACTAAAGAAGCCTTGTCTCAAAAAAACAAAACAAAACAAATATTTTACATGTCTGTGTGTTTTTCCTGCATATATGTCTGAACACTACATGCATGCCTGGTTCTAATAGATCCAGAAGAAGGCATTATATCTGTTGGAACTAGTTGGAGTTCCAGAGCATTGTGAGGTGCCAAATAGGTGTTGGAAACCAAACCTAGGTCTTCTGCCATAGTTTTCCTTCTGAAAAGCTGAAAAGCAGAGGGAGTTGGGTTTATGTCGGTTCAAATTCCTCCAGCTTTGTCACCCTGTGAGCTAACAACTGAAACTTTAGGAGAGGCCTGGTTACCTAGACAAATGTAGTTTTGTGTCCTTTAAGCAGGATCCCCAGGATACACATTTGACACTAGCTCCAGTGAGTCCAGGGAAGACTTATTCTATTTGCATTGTGTCTGAATCCTAGAAAATGTCAAAATATAGCCTTGACCATCACCTGTAAATGGTTTTCATCCTTGGCATTTGTTTCTTCTTGATTCGAGCCTGCCTGGAAGTGTGTGAGAAGGCTGGAATGGCAGCCCCAGGATCTTGTGGGTGGTCAGCGTGGGAATGAAGCAATGCTGGCTGAGTCATGGTGCACTTACAAGGCTAATGACAGATGCTAAATAAACGAGATTACAAATCATTAAATCCAGGCACAGGCAGAGCAAGACTGAAATGTCAGCTCCCCTCATCAGTGCAGCCTGTGTCCTGCTTTTTTGTGGTCCGGTCCTCTACTGTTCACGTTACAGCATTGTAAAGACAAATATGACCGCCCTCTGAAGTGCACACATCAGGAGCCTCTGCATCCTTCCTCCAGGCAGATTATGCCTTAGGGACTTCCTAAGCATATAGATTGTACTTGTTTTCTCTGCTATTCATAGACACATGTACATAACAAAATGACCCCAGGATCAAATTCTTTGGGACTCTCTAAGGCCTATGTAGGTGCAGGTTCAACATGAACAGAAATAATCTATGTGTAATTGCTAAACCAGTTACCTGGAATATTATTCACAAATTGGTTTGTTCTCTATTCCTTTTCTTGCTCATCCCAAGTACTACTCTATGCCCATGATCTCCCATGATTTCTGGAAAAGTTGGCAGCAGTCCTCTGTTAATGTGTCTATGCTTCCCTATAGAAATACCTTCACATTATATGGTAAGAAGAAGCTTGTGTTGGGGAGGGTGGTATGTAGACATTCTGGGAAGCTGGAGAGGGCTTGCAAGGATAGGTAGTCTATCAGGTAGAGAGGTTAAAGTAAGCCCTACCTTGCTGCCCATGATGGCTTAGGCAAAAACACAGTGATATTTTGAGGATATAAAGTGCTCACATAAAGAAGGTTGAAGAGGAATCTTTGCAGGTTGACTCTAAGGTAGTCAAAGAACAAGGGACCAAGTCCCTGGTGTTTATAATAAAAATTCATGTGTTTCTTGAAATGGATGTACTGAGGCTGGATCTGTGGCATCGGCTGGTCTGTCTGTGCAGCCATCACACTCTGAGGACTCAGATATTAAAGTTCCAGTCATGACTTTCTCCAAGATGGCTGTGTGCCAGCCTCTCAAGCCTCCCACCATATACAGGGGCTGAGCGCTCCTTTTCCTAAGTTTTCTAAAACCTCTAAAGTTCTGAGTTCCGGATATAGATCATTTCATTTGCCTCACTTCCTGTTAGCAGTAGCGAATGGGTGCTATAATGTTTTCTTGATTTGATCTATTTTGAGTTCTTTGTGTGACCAAATGAAGTCATGGGTTTGAATACTTGGGCCACCAAGAATGCAGAGGTTCTGGATTGGAAATCAAGAAGCAGGATTCCTGAGGAACCCTGAGCATAGTTCTTGGATCCATGTATAAGGATGGGTAGAAATGTGAGCCCAGGATCCACTGAATTTCCCTAGTGCCTGAATAATGAAGATGAACTCAAAGGGTTAAATAAAGAAGCACCAATGCTAAGTTCGCTGACGTCTTCTTGTGATTCAACTTGAATTGGGTGCACTGCGGTTATGCAAAGGAAATGTTTCTGAAACATTTATAGCCATTAATGAATGCAGAACCTTAAAATTAGATGGTGTGATATTCATAGACTCTCAAAGCTGTCAGGAAGCATAGAGGACGTCGACTTGAGGCTCTATCCTAAAGCAGGAATCCCCTCCTTAGCTTCTGGGGCAGACAGAAGCTGCTGATATTCTTCTGTAGACTGCAAATCTATGCCTGGAAGCAGGTTTCTGTCACCTTTTATTTCTGACATGGGTCATTTCTGTCATTGCTTTCAGACACTTCTCCCACATCAACCCTAATGAATGTGTGTCTTTCTACTTCTGAATTTCTTCTGGAAAGAGGGAAGAAAATTCTGTCTTCTCTAAGACCCAGACAGACTTGAAATCAAGTCAGACCTAGCTTCCCTGGCTGTGACCTTGAAACTCATCATGCCTATAAGGGGCCATAGTCTCTATTTCTAGCACACTACTAAGATATTTTCCAAGGATCTCATCTCCACCCAACATTCCTGGGACTTCATGCATCTATCCAATATATTATTTTGAAAATTGAAGCTCATCCTTCATTTTGCTCAAATATTATTACATAATGTATACTTAATTGCTATTAATATTTCTAATATCATTACATATTATTTATTACACATATGTTATATACTATTGGTGAAAATATGCATTAATATTAATTTTCAAAACTAAACTATTGTTGAATGCAAAATGTAGGATTTTGTATATATTGTATGTAATTATTGTACCTATTGTATATAGTTTTTCTAATGTTAGCTATAACCTTTTTTTTTAATTTTGGCACAAAAGGGGATGTGTGGGGATATGTTTCAAATATAAAAGTGTATTTTTATTATATTTTTCCCCTTCACTCAATGCCTCCCAGTACACCCACCCAACATCATGGTCTTACTTTCTCCTAAAAAGAAACCTCAAACCCCAAACAAATAATCAATAACAACAAAAAGAAATACACCATTTTATTCATTTCATGCTAGCCAACTAATCCTGAGCCTGGGGCCTACCCTGGAGTGTGTTTGAGATGCCTATTCAGTGTCACTCCATAGAGGATAACTGACTTCTCTCTACCAGTTGCTATCAATTATAATAGCTTCCTGATTTAAAATGGGACTTGTATGTCAACTCCCCCAGCATGGTGACATTTTGTCTGGTTGAAATTTGTGCAGGTCCTTCATAAGCTGCCAATATTTGAGTTCATATGTACATCATCTCTGTTGTGTCTGGAAGATGCTGTTTCCTTACAGTCACCAACCATCTTTGGCTTTTACAATCTTTCCACCCCCTCTTCCACATAGACATTTGAGCCTTGATAGTAGAATCATGACAAAGATATCTTACATAGAACTGAGTGATCCAAGGTCTCTTACTGTTACTGTTCTCTTACTAATATTGTCGAGCTATTCATCTCTGTGTTCATTACCATCTACTGCAGGAAGAGGCATCTCTGATGAGGATTGAACAATGCATTGACATATGGGTATAGGTATATTTTGTTAGGAGTCATTTAATTGCTATGTTCTTTTACCAGGATAGCAGTAAGAGGTTTTCCCCTAAACCCATGACTGATCTAATCTCAAGTTCTTAGCCATTTTAGCAATGTCATGGATTCCATCTCGTGGTTCAGGCCTTAAATCCAATCAGAGTGGTTGGTTAATCATATGACATTTGTGCCACAGCTGTACTAGAGGGTAGATTTTTCAGGTACATTATTATTGTAGCCCTCAATATTACCTAAGTGAGACTGATGATTGCTTTGTATCTCTTAGTGTATATAGCAAAGTCATGAAAACAATATCTCTCACAATAACTTTAAAATATCTTTGGATAATTCTAACTGAGGAACAAAAGGCACAGGTATGATACAAGCATAAAAACCAACACACTGATCAGTAGGATAGAATTGAAGACCTGAACACAACTCCACGAGTCTACAGGCACCATATATATATATATATATATATATATATATATATATATATATATATACATACATATATATATATATATATATATATATATATATATACAGCTTGAGCATTTCTATTATTTAGGAAGGGATTTTTCCTTTTACATACTATCCACAGTTTCTTTTCCCTCCCTTTCTCCCACCCCCCTTTTTGCTCCCCACAACAACCTCTTGAAGAGGGTAAGGCCTTCCTTGAGTAGTCAACAGAGGGTAGTGTACCAAGTGAAGCAGGACCAAGCCCCTCCTCCCTGTATCAAGGCTGAATAAGGCATCCTACCATAAAGAGTGGGCTCTACAAAGCTAGTTCATAAACCTTGGATAATTCCTGGACCCATTGCCAGGGGGTACCCACTCAGAGATCGATTTTCACAATGGTCATTCTCATTCAGAGGGCCCAGTTCAGTCGCGTGCAGGATTCCAGCTGCCAGTTTGGAGTCTGTGATCTCCATTAGCTTGGGCCAGCTGTCTCTGTCGTTTTCTCCGTTGTGCTCTTGACCATTCCTTGCTCTTCTAGTTGCTCCTCCTACTTCAAATGAACTAGGAGTTTGGCCAAGTGCTTGTCTGTGAATGTCGGCGTCTGCTTCTGTCAATCATTGGATGAAGGTTCTACAATGACAATTAGGGTAATCACCGATCTGATTACAACAGAGTGTTCATTCAGGCACCCTCTCTGGCATTGCTAAGAGTCTTAGCTGGGGACATCTTTGTGGGTTCCTGTGGATTACCTTAGTACCAGGTTTCTCTTGAAGCCCATGGTGGTTCACTCTGTTAAGATATCTCTTTTCATTGCTCTCCCTCTACATTTCTTTCCCAACATGGCCCTTTTGAATCCTCATTTTCCCACCTCCATCACCTGCTTCCTACTACTCAGCCCCAGTTTACCCAGGTGATCTTAACCATTTTCCCTTCTTGGAGTGATCCATGTGTATCCTTTTAGGATCTTCCTCTCCACGTAGTTTATCTGGGCTTGTGGATAGGATTCTTTCCTGTGTCTAATATCTACTTATTAGTGAGTACTTATCATGCCTTTCTGGGTCACCTCACTCAGGATGATTTACTTTCTAGTTCCATCCATTTGCCTACAAATTTCATGAAGCCATTGTCTTTTGCTCTTGAGTAATACTCTGCTGTATGAGTGTACCACACTTTTTAAAGCCATTCTTTGATTGAAGGGCATCTAGATGTTCCCAGGTTCTTGTTATTATGAACAGTGCTGCTATTAATATAGTTGAGCAATTGCCCTTGTATTGTGATTGAGCATCTTTTGAGTATATGCCCAAGAATGGTATCTTTGGGTCTTGAGGTAGATTATTTCCCAACTTTCTGAGAAACCACCATACTGATTTACAGAGTGATTGTACAAGTTTACATTCTCACCAAAAATGGAGAAATGTTCCCTTTTCTCAATGTAAGCTGTCATTGGGGGTTTTTGACCTTAGCCATTCTGACAGGTATACGATGGTATATTGGAGTTGTTTTGATTTGCATTTCCCTGGTGGCTAAGGATGTTGATCACTTTCTTAAATCTTTTTTGGCCATTTGAAATTATTCTGTTGAGAGTTCTCTGTTGAGATTTGCATTCCGTTTTTTAATTGGGTTATTTTGGCTAGCAGAAGGTACTTATATGACACCTGATATTTTTATAAAAAGGCACAAGTACACATTGAAGAAAATTTAGCATCTTCAACAAATGGTGCTGGTCAATTTCATTCCCAATGAGATTATTTTTTTCTGGGCATTGAGGAGACTCATTCACAGCAGTCATGACATCTGGCAAGTTGTGATAGCACACTTCATTAGAATAATTGTGACTGCATGGAGTAATTCTTCTGGGAAGATGGCGGGGCATGGATTTCAGGGATGGATGGCTGCTAACCATCTCTGTATGAAGCGGAGACACAAGTTTCTGGTTACCATCTTTGCTTTGAGTGCAGCTATGTATTGTCCAGAGCAATTGTTTTTTCATGAAGTGCAAGTGGAAATGTCTGGAAACTATTTCTCCATGGAGTACAAGTACAGGTTGCTTAGGAAAAAATTTTTCATGAAGTGCAGGTGGAGATGTCTAGGACCATCTCTATATGAGGTACAAGGGCTAGTGTCAGGGAACCATCTCTGCTTGGAGTACAGGGTAGGTGTCAGGGAACCATGTTTGTCATTATCTTATCGTTGAGTCAAGTCAGCTTGTGCTGACACAGTGTTCTGAATCCTGGTGTGTGGTTCTCTATTGCATTGCTACATTGACCTTGAGTAATCCTCTCTGTTTTTTCTCACCCTTCTATGCAGTATAAAAGATGTTTGCCCACATTTCTGTTTCTAGGTACTGTCTTTTTAGCACACTAATGCCATGTGCCCTTTTCATAAAGTAAATGTATGTAAAGGTCAACATATTTTTTGTGTTGGTTTAAAATATCAAAGGCTGCACAAATTAAACATTGAAATTTTGGAAGAAAACCATGCCCACTAAATAAGTCTTCCCCAGTTGATATCTATTAAGATGCACAATAATAATACTTTAAATGTTTATCTATTTATTATTAAATCCGATTTCCCAAGAAGGTTACTGACACATTTTAAATTATTGTTGGAAAATATAAATCACTAGTTATGCAATTTACACATATGTAAAACTTTAAACAATCATGAACATTTAATTGATATGGACCTCTGTTCCCCAGAAGCCCCCAAAACTCAAATCTAAAACTATCGGGTTGTTTTGGAATGGATTGCATGACAAACATGTGAGATCCTGAAAACTGTGCTGAAGAAAAATAAAAAGTTTCTGTGGCTGATTGAATGCAATCTGGTGGCAGTGACTAAAACCCATGTATGCATGACCATCATTTGTAGTAGTGGGGTTTCTTGATCTTGGGTGGCCAGAGACCCACCGACCTGCAGCGCCAGACCCCTTAGCGGCCCAGCCACCCGCCACTCAGACCCCCAGAAATGACTCAGTCGCTTATATTAACTTCATGCTGTTTGGCCTATGGCTCAGGCACTTTGCTAGCTTGCTCTTACATCTTAAATCAACCCATTTATATTAATCTGTCTGCCACGTGGCCCGTGGCTCACCTGTGCTCCTACATGTTGCTCCTGTGGGCTTCAGCTCAGTCTGCCTGACTCCGCCCTTCCTTTCCTACCTATTCTGATTCCTCCTCCTACTTCTTCTATGGTGCCTGTCATGGCCCAAAACAGCTCCTTTATTTAAAGATTGAGATTCACAGCATATAGAAAGGCATTCCCACATCAATCATTAGTCATGATGGCCACCCTTTTAGGCTGAGGTCTCTTTCCCAGAATCCATAGAAAGATGGGGGTCTCAGAAAACTCACATTGTAGAACTGAGAAAAAGAGATTAAAACTCAGACAGAACATGGGAGTGAGTGTGGGAATCATGATGTCTTAAGAATAGGAAATTGATATCTACAAAAGATCTCTTGTGTCACACTGAGGGCAATGAGGAAAGACACTGAAAGGTTTTGGAAACTTATTATGTCCTGGAAAGGTCACCGCTGTGGTGAGAGTGTGAGGGTATTCTAGCAGGAGCATGGTATCCAGGAGGAAGGGATGATACATGAAAGAGGCTGATGACAACATTTTCAATGCGGCAATATAGAGATGGAGAGAAGGGGTTGGATTGGAGGAACTGAATGTGCATGTGGTGAGAACTGAAAACAAAGTTTGACGGATAAAAGACCAATGTCCAGTTGATTCCAAGATACCTAGGTAGATAGTAGCAATCTTACATAACTTAGGAATCCTTCAGATACCTCTGATTTAAGGATGGAATATTCTCCTGGCCTTATCTCTCAAGGAGGGAGCTGCTGACATTAGTGGTGAAAGAAAGAGAACTCATTTCTCTCCCTCCCTTCCCATGGTGTTCAGTTTTCAAAACCTTTGACTACACTCTACTGGCAAGACACTAGAAGGAATTTTATAGGCACAAAGGGCATCAATGAAATCTGAAGACTAATAGCAAATGATAAAGCTCAGATGAAGTACTACTCACCAGATAGACAATTATTCCTGGTGGCGTAAATTTTGTGTTTTGAGGAAGCTTTGATGAACATGCTTTGTTAACCATATCCTTCCTGTTAGGTAGATTATCTTGTTTATATGGAGAAGGAGACTGTGTTTTACATGTTGAATCAAATAGTAAAATAGATATATAAATCCTGGGCTACTTCTACAAACCTGAGAAACACACGCACACCCCGACACTCCCCCCCCACATACTATTTGCATGCAGGGCACTGCATGTATGCACTTCCATGCTCACATATCCACTCAGCCACAGAGACCCTGGTGCCTGCCTTTACATAACAATGCACTAATCTAAACTGTTTACTCTAAAGGAAGGAATTTTGCCTTGTAAAGAAAAAGACCTAATTTTCTTTCCTACAGGTACTTCCTTGTCTTTCTTTGGTTGCACACATATGAAATCATGGCTTTATTTGGTTTCTAGTTCCTCTCTTAGCTCTAGGGTGTTTTCCTTTCCCAGTTGGCATCAGAAGCAGATTTGGGGGCTGCAGACTTTATCAGACATGTTACTAGGTTTCTTCTGGTATTGAGGAAATCTGACCATTTGACCCAAGAACCTTTATTTTTACCTTTAAATTTCTACATGGTTCTTCTGTGGGATGGGCAGACACAAAATATTGAGCAAAGATTTGCATTAGTGAGACCAGATCTTTTTATGAACTCCTTCTGAACAGTGAAACTTCTCTGCAGCCCCGTTTATCTCGGTGATTTTCACTCTGTAACCTCATGCAGGCGAAGACTTCCAGTGATACTAGCCAAGTTGGGACTAGGTAGTGAGTGAAACAGGGCATGCATGAGGCCTTACATTCTGTAGAAATCTATACCAAGGATAAGTGTGCTGACTTCAAGTGATTTCAGATGGCAAAGACCTCATGACCTGCTCTTTTTAAAGAGAGATTCAGATTGATTACCCTGTACAAAAGCTTGGTAAAGACTCCTTCTCTCAAAGGTTAGTCCCTTTGAGAGACTCTGGGCCTCCCGTGAATACACTCTCCTTCTCCTTGCCCTCCAAGAGTCAAAAAACAGTAGTTGCTAACTCTCCCTTTCTCAGTCTGTATTTAATAGGTTTTTTTTTTTTTTTTTTTTAAGCACCTTAGTCATAGTACTTGAGGATGTAGCTTCCAGGAAATGTGCTCTTAGAAATGAGCATGCCAGAATCAAATACAAAAGGATGTTTGCAGCCATGAATTATGTGAGGTATTCTTTTCACCAGGCATCACAGAGTTTGTGTGCTACGTACAAGGTATGTGTATGTTGTCCATGCATGGTGATTTTGGTGTTTGCCATGGGTATCTTTTATGTGTATGTTGAGTGTAAGTGGGTATGTTTACTGCTTGCCATGGACATAAGTATCATAGATATTGTGTGATGTGTTGGTATGTCTATGTTTGTATACATTGTGTGTATTTGTGTGGTTAATAAGTATTGGATGTAGGTGAAGTGGACTCTGTTGAGCATGTGCTTTGTAACTGCTATGTGCATGCCATTTGTATATTTTACAGTGTGCCAAATACTGTATTAAACCTTTAACATAATTTATTCCTACCATCCACAAAAGATGCCTTACATGACAAATGGTCTCAGTAGTCTGGATAACTAAGGAACAGGAAATTCAGCCATCATTCAGTATTATGTGACTCATAGAGGACTGGGTTAACTCAAGGCTAGCCAACTCCAACCATAGTGCCTGAGGCAATGGTTTTCATATGAGTGTTTATGTCAGAATTCTGGTGTATAAAAGAACCTTCGAGTGAGTCCTCCTCACTCAAGGGATCTAGATTAGAACTCAAAGTTGTTGCTTTTCATCACTGAAGCTGCTAGTCTGAGAAACATACTTAAAAGTCACCAGCTTAAGACCCTCATTAATTTTCAGATAGAAAAACCAGGGGAAAAGATTGAGACAAGGTAGATGGCTTTCGATTATTGAGCATAAATTTCATTTTGGGCAGTTAGTTACTTGAAAAACCAAAGCGGAAATTTAAAATGGTTGTTTTAAAATTTGAATTTAGCATATTAAATCTACTGGCATGTGTTAGTTATAATTTATCAGATGGCATTAAAAGGAAAAAGGCCCCCATGTTTGTGTCTACAAATTCCAGAACTCTGACTTTTAAGATGTTCTTGATCATAGGATGGTACCCTGTACTTTCCACAGAGAAAATTACAGTATTGCATTCTCCATTCATTAAATATGTATTTCT
Organism: Phyllotis vaccarum; assembly: GCA_033318265.1. Taxonomy (NCBI): domain Eukaryota; kingdom Metazoa; phylum Chordata; class Mammalia; order Rodentia; family Cricetidae; genus Phyllotis; species Phyllotis vaccarum. The sequence goes on along the minus strand of JARWLC010000001.1, from coordinate 36,429,391 downwards.
TCTAAATATTTCTTTCATAAAGATTCATTGTCCCAGAAAAGAAAAACAGCGTATAAGAGTTGGAGCTAGAAAAGCAAGGCCTTTGAAATCCTGAGTCATCACTGTTCTCAGAATGGTAGCAGTGTCTTGTGTGAATATGGATGTGTAAGATCCCTGGCCTCATTTAACGTGTGCCAATTGATACTGGAATTATCTCTCCCTTCCCTCTTCCTTCTCTGCCCACTCCCCACCCCTGATACGTATCCGATCTCCGAGGTCACAGATCAGGAGACACATGTGTAATTACAGGCTGACATCCACAATCAAAGGGTCAGATGGCTGAGGCAGCCCTGCAGGTTTGTGGTCATTGAGACCATGAGATGATACAGAAACAAGGAGTGTGCGGTGCTGTTTACAGTGTGATAAATCAATCACAAGAGAGAGAGAGTACTCTTTGTCCTTTTCTGGACACATCTTGAGATTGGTGTTAAGAGGGCAGGTTCTGACCACAGCTAGTTCTATTAGCTCACTCTGGAGTGCCCAGCACAATGTGAATGCTAGGAGTTTCAGGTTTTTCCTTTAGGAATTCGGACTCTCAGAGTTAATATAAATTGGTTACAAGGATGTGTGGCATTCTCAGTTGATAAGAAGTCTTCTGTATTCTCAGAGACATAAGAGTGAAAGCTTATTCACTTCTGTGTGGTATACTGCTGTTCTTGAGAGCTGGCCTAGCATGACCCTGGACAATTGGGCACTGAACTAGAGAAAGAAAGAGAGAGGCCTTCGTAGAAGACTCCCAAGTCCATCACTTATGCCAGCCATGAAAGTCTATGTCCTCTATTTTTATCTCAGCTGCTCTTAATCTTTCTTTCACACATACCAGATACCAGTACCAGCTGGGCCACAGGCACATGGCAGCAGTTACCTTCTATATCACACAGAATTCTACTGGGTAGTTGGCATTGTCTTCATGACAAATTGTGGCAAACTGAGCCTTTGAAAATTTGGAAGATTAGCCAAAAGATGCAAGATAATCTTTATGACAAAATCCTTATCATTGTTGTAAGAAACCAGGCAGTATATGAAATAGTGTATGTAATACTAAGAATAAACAGGTACTCTCTTGATTTTTTTTTCTTGTTTCAAATATCTCACATCTGGTTGATTTTATATACTCAAAATTTCAGACTGCCTGGGGTTCCCTTTTCTTAACTAGTTTGCAATATCAAATGTAGACAATTGTCATTCTCTTTTTCTCAAGGTGTCTTGGCCAAATTTTTTTAAACCAGTTTTTACACCAATCTGTCAAGTTGGGCTAGCTTCTGCCTGTCGCAGCATCCATGTGTTCTGCTGCCACTTTAGTCACCTCCATCTTCAATATTGATGATAGAGTGACATTCGGCAATTACTGCACATAATCAGTGCTGGCTAGCATTTACTGAGAATTTGCTACATGCCAGGGTATGTGCAAAAGAATCAGTGTGGGCATGCTCACTTCATTCTCTCCTCAGTTCTCCAATCCCAAGGCAGCTACCAGTCCATACCTCACAGTTGACAGAATGTGGGGGAACAGGTGAGTTAATTAAATAAATTGCCCAAGATTTCCTGTACAAGAGCAGATGAACTCCTGGTGGTAACTGGGGGTATATGGCCTCCATGTCATGGACAGATAAAAGGGCTTGGACTCTGTCTCAGTTCCAGCCATAGCAGGTGCTAATCATGTTGCATCCAGTAAGGCACTGGGTGTTTGCTTTTTTTTTCCTATAAGAAAAACCTTTGAACACACCATGAAGCAGACACACCATGCTCTATTGATTTTGAAAGCCCCCCCCCCCCGTTCTTGTCATCTAAGCATTGCTGAGTTGATACCAGGATATCTATGTTTGGATGAAGTCATCTTAAGCAATTAATTTATTTCTTTGTTTTTTTAGGTAATGAACCGAAAAGATCATGTCTGAAGTACAAGGAACAGTTGAGTTTTCTGTAGAGCTACATAAATTCTATAATGTGGATCTCTTTCAGAGAGGGTGAGTGCACTTTAAACTCCCCCCTCCCCCTCCCTCTTTCCCTCTCCCTGTCTCTCTGTCTCTGTCTCTGTCTGTCTGTCTGTCTCTCTCTCTCTCTCTGTGTGTGTGTCGGGGGGTGATAAGACATTTGGGATGAATGAAGAATTTCCTTTATTTTCCTGACCAATTGAAAATTAAAGCTTTTAGTTCTTCTGAGAGTAATTTATGTGTTGACTAAGGTAATTCACCCCTCCTCATTTTTGCTGCAACCCCTCACCCCTGTCAGTCTTTGCATAGCATTTTAAGTTATGAGGAATAAGGTTGGACTTTGTAGTTCTGGTGACAATAGATCTTATTTCTGGTATTTTCTGGAGTCGTCTCCTTAGACTGCACAGTATAAAACTCATGACCAGGTCTTTCAAAACCAGACACTGTTTTTTCAATCATAATTAAAATATAATTGCTGCCATTATTTTGAGAATGTAATTTGAATTTCACATTTTAAGTGCATAATATTCGATTCCTTATGATAAACTAATGCACCAGGGTTACTGAAGTAAAACAGTTAGGTATATAAAGTGATGGATCACAGACCAGAGCTCTCCATTCACAATGGCAGGAGCACTTTCCCCCACATGACTGACAAGAATATCTCACAGAAGCTGGTTTTCTGTGTTCCAATCCACAGAAACAAAGGATGTCCAGAATACTTTGCTTTTACTGTGCATAACAACAGTATCAGCAGCAGCAGCAACAACCCCATAGTGGTGTTATACAACAAATGTTCAATTTATACCGGGGTTCAGGGGTTAAACAATTTGGGCTTGGCTTAGCTTGTGGGATAGTCTTTTTCATTTGCCTTGGTCTGCCTAATCTCAGAAAAATATGCTCTCGTGTTTGTGACCATTGGATAGGAGGTTATTGGTTCTTGTGTCTGTGGCTCCCTGTCATATGGCACGCATCTAAAAGTAAGAATTGGAGCCGCACAGACTCCCTTTTCTCATTTTATACAAGAGTATGACTATCTCTGTGGTGCAGGGTGATATTTATTTATGTAAATATTTAAAATCAGATTAGAACAACTGGAAGGCACTTCCTTTGCAGCAAGGATTTGTCGCTTTGCAATACTGTGATCATCCACAACCTTCTCTTGAAATGTGCAATTAATTATTGTCAAGTAATGTTTCCAAATATGAGCATTATCCCAACATTGGAACAATTCCTTCTATATAAATGAATGCTTGTATCCATCAGTTAATTTCTTCTAGGACATTTCTTATATTCTGGTAACCATGGTTCCTGTGCTAGCTATATTTATGACAACTTGACTCCAGCTAAAGTTGAAAGAAGAGGGAACTCAATTAAGAAAATGCCTACAATCAGGTCATGGGAGACGGCCAGTTCAGGCTACACATTGCCATTGCTAGGCATCTTAGCTGGGGTCATCCTTATAGATTCCTGGAGAGATTCCCTTGCACCAAGTTTTTAACCTGACTTTAAAATGCCCCTCCCACTTACAGTAGTCTATTTCAGTGCTCTTTCCTTGTGTCCACCTCTGACCCGATCTCTCAAGTTCCCATTCCCTTCTATTCCCAGGATAGGCAAAAATAAATAAAAATCTCTTCTAATTTCCCTTTCCCCAGGAAATCCAGGAGTACCCCCATGAACCCTTCCTTCTTGGTATTCAGTCTCTCTGGGTCTGTGAATTGTAGCATGGTTCCTTTTATTTTGGGCTAATATCCATTTCTGTGTGAGTACATATCATTTTTTTTTTTTGTCTTTACCAGTGTGGGTTACCTTAGAATCATGTATTCTAGTTCCATCCCCTTGCTTTCAAGTTTCCTGGTGTCTTTGCTTTTAATAGCTGAGTAACACTTCATTGTGTAAATGTACCACATTTTCTTTCTTCATTCCCCAGTTGAGGGACATTTAGGTTGTTCCAGGTTTTGGCTTTTGCAAATAAAGTTGCCATGCCCAGTCCAATTGTCATAATAGAGGCTTCAACCATCAGCTGATGGAAACAGATGCAGACCCACAGCCAAACATTAGGTGGAATTCGGGGAATGCTGCAAAAGAGGGGAAAAGGATTATAAAAGCCAGAGGGATCAAGAACCTTACAAAAACCCCACAGAATTAACTGTTCTGGGCTCCCAGGGACTCACAGAGTCTGAACCAACAACCAGGGAACCTTCATTGGAACTGATGTAGGCCCACTGCGTACATGTAACAGTATTTTAGTTGGGTCCTCTGTGGAGCTCTTAACAGTGGGAGTGCGATCTGTCTCTGACTCTTTTACTGGCTTTTGGGACCCTATACCTCATACTAAGTCACTTTGCCAGCATTAGTACATGGGGAGACTCTTAGTTTTACTGCAACTTGAAATGCTATGCTTTGCTAATACTCATGTGAGATCTGTTCTTTCCTAAACAGAAACAGGGGAGGAGTGTATTTGTAGGTGGGTATAGAAGGGTGTGTGTGGAGAGGGACCTGGAAGAGAGAGTGGAGAGGTAATTGCAGTCTGGATATGAAGTACGTAAATAAATATATTAAAAATAAAAGCAAATGTTTCCATAAGAGAGTGTTGTAGGCAAGCCCGTAGGGCATCTTCTTAGTTAGTGGTTGAAGGAGGGGTTCCAGGGCACTGTCAGTGGAGACACCTCTGGGAAGATGGTCCTGGGTTCTTTCTATAAGAAAGCAAACTTTGCAAGCTATGAAGAGTAAGCCAGTAAACAGCACCCATCCATGGCTTCTGCATCAGCTTTTGCCTCCAGGTTCCTGTCAGGCTTAAATGCATGTCCTGACTTCCTTGTGTGATAAACTGTAATGTAGGAGAATAACCCAAATAAATCCTTTCTTCCCCAAGTTTATTTTGGTCATGGTGTTTTATCATATCAATAGTAACCCTAAGATAGTTCTCTCTATCTCCATAAAATAAACATTTTCATTTACATAAGTAAGAAACAAAATGTTCTATTTGTCTTTATAAGATTAATTTACGCAATATAATATTTCAATTCATCTGTATCTATGGATAGAGAATATATATGTGTATACATATGCACATTGTACTCACACATACAAACATATACATGTGTGTCTGTAACAGATATTGCTATGTGTGTATATAAATGTAAATTATTTTTATCCATTCATTTCTTGATAGACATCTACAATATCTAAGTTAGTTGAACACAGTTGGATGCCACTGTCAGGTACATAGTGATGATTTTTTGTTTATATGTGTACAAAGGATATACAGATTTTCTAGATCAATCTGTTGTTTTATTTGTAAATTTTCATAACCTCTATAAAGCTTTCCATAATCATTATACTATTTTATAATACTGTCAACATGTATGAGAGTCCTCTTTGTGCAAGTTCTTGCCAGCATTTATTTGTTATTTTGATAATAGTTTTTATAATTATGGTTAGATGAGATTTCCTTGTAGTTTTAATGATCATTTACTTACTAATTCGTAACATTAGGCTGGTTTGTTTTTCAAATACTGTTAGTCATTTGGGTATCTTCTTTTAAGAAACATGTAATTAGCTCATTGATCCAAATCTCTTGGTGCCAAATCTTGGCATTTACATAATCTATTTTTTATGCTTCTGCTTGATAAAGAAAATCATAATACCAGTATAGACTCAGCTCAGAGACATACATAAATAGTTGTCTTTTGGTGGAAAAAAACTACACACAGTCTATAGTTGACCAATGAAGAATTCAGTTATAGAAGGATAGATCTGAAATCAATTCCTTCGATTTCATTTTTTTACGTTATATGAGTACAATGTCTACGTGATTGCTACCATACTATTTCCTTCTTCTAACTTCTCTTATGGTCTCCCATTTCCTGTCAAATTATTGAACTTTTCTCCTTTTATATATATGTATAAATATATATAGTAAAGAATATGATATATATTCCACTGTCAAATTACATTTTGATTGTGTGTATGTGTTTATGGTTTATTACTGGGGATTAGATAATCAGTTGGTGGTTCTTCCTTGGGAAAAACTAAATCTCTCTCCCTCAATAATCATGGTTGCTTGTTGCACTTAGCTAGGAGTTGACCCTTGTGATATTTCCCCCCACTTATGTTGGATTTCAGGTGATGTTGTCATTGTGCATTTCTTGTTTAGATGACTATATTGCTGAGATTTTATGGATGCAACTTCCTTGTCATATAGGGAACACACTATCCCACAGCAGACATTATTGTTTTCTGGCTCCTATATTCATCCCTCCTCCCCACTCCTCTTCCAGCAATGTTTCTTGAATTTTACATATGGGATTCTATTGTAGAAGTATAAACTAGGGTTGGACTTGTCATGATCAGTTTTTCTCTGTATTTTGACCAGTAGTGTCTTTACGTAATAGTTTGTATCTGCTGCAAAAAGAAGCATTCCTTGATGATGGTGAGAGTTACATTTATCTGTGATTATAAGTTTAACTATTTTGAATGTTAGAATGGTTTTAAAATAATCAGAATGTTATACTGATTTTAAAAAGTGATAGCATTAGTCTACTTTTTTAGGATCCATAACTTCACCAACAATGCTGGGTTTATAGTATAAAGTATGTACCTTTTTGGTACTGGACCTTAAGTCCAATTAGACAGCTGTTGGTTACTCCCAGGATATGTGCCACTATTATTACCTTGGGGACATTTTGTCGTGCTAGCCATTGTTAGGGTTCGTAAGTTTTGAATCAGTGTAAGATTATTGATTGCTTTTCTCCCTTGACAGCTTGCATAGCTCCTTCAAATCCCTTCTTGCTTAGAATGAAACAGTAGGACTGAAACCAGGCTTCAGTCCTGCTTCTGACTGGCTCGATAATGCCCCATGTATACTCTACTTTTCAGATTTTACACTTATGAGAAAAGGAAGCAGATTTTCTAATTAGATACTTTTATACTTGTTACCAAGTATTCTTTACAGCCAGCTCTAGAAGTAAGTAGCACCTTGTGAACTTTTCACATAGGCCTTTTTTGGAGTTGGAAGTAGAAATATAGCCTTAGCACAGCCACATGGATTGGGGAAGCTAAGACTTTTTCACTCACAATCCTGCATCCTTTTATGTTAAGTCCTTTGTCTAAGTGATCTGTATTCTTCTCAAAGTGTACAAGATAGATGATAGTATTTATAGTGATTTTAGCCAAGGGCTGTAAATAAAGTGAACTACACTAATAATTAAGATCTAGATTAACTCTGAAGTCCTTACTCTGTTTCTATATCTAATAGTTCTGAGTCTTGTTCAGCATCTCAGTTGTTCATAACAAGGAGAGCTCTACAGCAGTGCCAAGCTGGTGACATGCCCAATGTGCAAGATACCACACTGTATGGACATAGCCATTAACTGCAGTCTGGTTTTATACACACTGACTCTCACAGAATTCTAGAATTATAACAGAATTCTAGAATTATAAAATGATACTAATAGCTGAAAAATAAAAACACCCAAAAATGTCTGAATGTCACTTATACTACTCCTGCCAAAGGTTGATTCATGTTTTCACTGGAATTTAAAGTGACAGCCTAATCGGATTCAGCAATAAATAGACTGAGTTGGGTTTTTTAGAAGATGAGTTGGTCTATAGATCCATGAGGAGTAATCATCACACAGTTCATCCTCGCTGCACATTTGGCTGGGATATTGATAATCTTTTCTGAAATAGTCACCAGAACAAAACTTTGTAGAGCATTACATCCCAGGTAAGAACAGATCTTTGTGAAGTTGTCAAGGGAGGAAAGAGCTTCCTTCTTTTACTCCCTTTATCTAGGCTGCTGCCAGAACGTGTGACCCACACAAATTTAGGGTGAGTCTTTCCACCTCAAATGATCCAATCGAGAAAAATTCCTCAAAGGTACATGCCCAGCAGCTTGGATGTTAGTTAATTCTAGAAGGAGTCAGGTTGACAACCAAGGATAGCCATCACAAACACCGACTTTAACTAGGGTTGCTGGCATAAGCTGTATTTCCAGGGACATGAACAATTAACCAGTGTCTACACCACTGAAGAAAAATGACTCTCACTCTCTTGTTACTGACAGTCCTCAGTGAGAGGTAGGGCCTCATAGCTTACTTTCTCAACATCTATGGTGAAAGATTGATGGCCCCATCTTGTACAAGTCTTATGAAGGTAACCATAAGCACTGTATGATTATGTTTCATTTTATGTTCAGAAGGCAAAGTTTTATATTTCCACTTATTATTTGTATCCCAAATTTGTTCTTCTAGTATGTTTACTTGCACTTGGGTGGGATGATATAGATGTGCCACATATAGCTAATCACTCAAAGTCACTTATTCTTAACACTTTGAACTGTCACAGTCTCGTTGCAACTAGAATCTAGAATATGAGCAGAAGTACTCTGTTGTGATATCTGGGTTCCCTGAACTGATAACATTTAGCCCAAAACTTTACATATGGATGAAGCCATGAGCTTATAATTAAAAATATAAGAGTAGACAATAGTAAATATGTCTGTATGTGAGTTTAGATAAAAGAAATTACACCTTCAGAGAACTGAGCTCTAAAATCCATAGCGTTTGGAACAGTAATAAAGCTTTAAAGTAGTGACTAGCAAACCCCAGGATTACTGTCTTCAGTGAGCTGAAACTGGCTGGGCATGATGCCAACCAGAATTATGCATCTGTTAGGAACTGATGGCCATGATCCCTGAGGCTCAATAGTTGAGGATGTTTTTAGTGTGATTCCCAAAGGATCACACTTTCAGGAAAACTTCATGGAAGATAGATGGCTGCATTCCAAACCCGGTGGGCAAGATGAGGCCCTAGAGAACCTTCTACCAAAAAAAAAAAAAAAAAAAAAAAAAAAAAAGGATTTTGCTTTTGCCGTTAGTAAGGATAATGGCAATGGGGCCGATTTGGAGAATGCAAGAATCAATAATTAAAGGATTCAATGAATACTGCACATATGGTCACTAGGAGGGCCTCTCAGTGGGAGATCCATAATTTAAACAACTTACAAAATCAAGTTAGAAAAGTTTATCTTGGTTAACGTATTTGGAAGCTTCAGGCCAAGACAAGTGAGCTTATGAAAAAGTGGCACATGACAGAAGTATGTAATGGAGCATAATTAGGTGTTTCCAGCTGAAAAAGAGAGACTAGAGATTATATATACATATATATATATATATATATAACATGTACATATAATATATATCCATATATATGTACACACACATGTATATGATTGATAGAGATGAGATGTAGATGGGGGATGGAGAGAGAAGGAAGGGAAGAAATGGAGCAAGAGAAATGTAGAGGGCCTGAGAGACAGACAAGTTCCAGAACCTTCCAAGGGTATGCTCCCAATGATCCACAGAGGGCCCAAGAGTCCCTGTCAATGTCTCAACCATATCTTAATGGAAATGATCCAAGCCTTAACATGCAATTGTTAAGTAAACATTCTTAATCCAAATGCTCTTTTAGCACCGAAGATAAGGTGTGTGTGTGTATGTGTGTGTGTGTGTGTGTGTGTGTGTGTGTGAATATGGAAAGTATTTGTTCCCATTTCAAAGTAGAAAAATAAGAAAATAAGCACCATAGACTGTTGTGCTTCTTGTTTCCCATCGTAATTAACTGGTGATGTCCTGTTGTTAAAGACACTCTGCATACTTTTGCTGCGAGATACTGGCAGCTCAGTCTTGAATTGACTCCGAAACTCTCCCCATTGGTTACTTTTCATTATGCTAGAAGTTGTTCTCTAGGTTGCAAAACAAGAAAAGGTATCAATGGTCTTATTCAGAGCTCAACTCTGAACGCTACAACATCAGCTCGGTAATGTTTCCAGTGATACAATAGTGTCAAAACTGTATGAGGCTGATAACCTCTTCCTTTCTTGGTTGGATATCAGGCCTGTTCCACAGGAGGAGATCCATACCTGGTACCATAAAAGGGGGTGAAAACTGTTGGCTAGGAATTCATAGGCCCTAAAGGAGATCTTATTGATGTTGTATTTTTATAAATTGTCATGTTGTCAAATTGCCATTTAAACATTTATATTTATATCCATAGAACTGTAATGCTCCCAGCATTGATCAGACAACTTTTCATAGTAGGTAGTGGTTGATGCAGGCACTCATTACTGTTTAAGATGTAAAGAGTGAGGAACAGTGAGCGTTCAGCCATATATGAGACATCTATATCAACTTTCCTTTCAAGACTCAGGGACTTTTAAGGAAGAGGGAGGAGAGAATGTAAGATTGAGAAGAGCAGAAACGCCGAGTGTTGCCTAAGACTTGTCCCTGCTAGCACATTAATGTTTGAGGATGGCTTTTCCAGTTCCAGAAAGCAGGATGTCTTTTGATGATGCTTGCTATGAGCAAACCACTCAACTTGCATTTATCCAACGTCTATATTGACTGAGGCAAATTCTCAAAGGAGAACCGAGCCAACAGATATCGCAAGGTGTCACACCCACATTCGGCTCATGTTAACAAAAGGCAGACATAGGCTACTGGAGACCCTGAATTTGGAAATCAGAAATGTATTGAAGTCATGCCTTTACACCTATGAGCCTTGAGGACTTTTTGGTGTTTCTTTAACTAAATAAACAAAAGATGGCAAAGGAACAAACATGAAGCAAAAGGAGACCAGGTTTTTCAGGAGTAAAAGACAGATGAGAAAGGAAAGGACGGAAGGTACCAAAATGATCAGAGCATGCTTTATAGATGTATGAATTACCAAAGGATAAAAACACATAAAATAGCACATGGAGAAGACTGGAGAAATGGCTCAGTGGTTACAAACAGTGTCCATCTTCCAGAAGACTCAACTTTGATCCTGGCACCCACACGGTGTCTCACAACTGTTTGTAATTCCAAATTCAGTGAGGACCAGACATACATGTGGTTAACAGGCATTCTTATAGACAAGACAACCCTACATATAAAAAACAAATGTACAAACACAAATCATATGGAGCCTGTAAGATGGGAGGAAGAGGTAAAGCAGAAGGGGAATAAGAGACAGTGATAGAACACATGTTACATTAAAGCAGAAAGCGGTCCATCTATAGACAGAAAAGTCATCTCAAGCAGGAACAGGGAAGTAGTGGGGGAGAGGAGTGGAGGTTGGATAAGAACAGGGAAATATATTGACATGAGTATATGTGAAAATTCCAAAATAAACCTATAATTTGGTGTACTAATTAAAAACAAACAAGAAAACAAGCACATATATAGTCAGTATCTCATAGCCTGTAATAGCTAGCATTGTCACCATGGCAAGCATGACATTAAAGCAAAAAATAATAATCCAGGTCCTAAGCCAATGTCTATAGATGTGATTTATTCTTCTTTTTCTCATCTGTATGTATATCATTCAGGAAGGGAAAACCCTAGGGTTACTGTGACCACTCTGCTTTCCTGGTGAAAACTCCATGTTCCTGTTGTTTTTACTTCCTCCCTAGCTCTCAAATCTTGTATAATTTAATAGTAAACTACTTCTTAATTCTCAGGACATACTTGTTTCTCTGATACTTATATCTAGCTTAACAATTTTACCCTAGACAACATCTAACTCAAATATATTTCTTAAACCAGTTTTTAATGGCTGGTCATGGCTGTCATTTTCTCTTGAAGCTAATGTTTGAACCAAAGGTATATAATTTTTATTTTTTGAAATTTTTATTCTTTGAAATTTTTATAGAAATACATATGGACTCCAACTTCTGTTCTCTTTCATTACCCTTAGAACTCTCAACAGGACCTTGATATCCCATCACTCTTCCAACTTCATGTTCTTCTTATTTATTTACGTGATTTTGGATGTTTTTCCCCCCACCAAATCCAATTAATGCTGCCCACAAGTACATGAATGTGCATTTATCCACTGGGTCACGGAGAAGTAACCAAACCACTAAGGATTAGAGACTGTCCTACAGAAGCTATCAACTACCAATAGTTTTCTACAGGAGTAGGGAATAAAGGTATCCTGTCCTCAAATGCTGGAATTTTAATGGTTTTATTTTGGAAGATGTTGTGCAGGTAAAATAATTGTGAGTTCCCGCGTGTGACAGCCATGTCACATCCAGAATACAGCCTTTTGCGGCACTTCCCATAATGTATCAACCCCTCTATTCCTTTCTTCCTTCTTTCTACGTGATCCCTGAGCAATGAGGAAAGGGTTGACCAATGGACAATGTCTCATCTACAGTTGAGAACTCGCAGTTACTTTTTTTCAGAACTTTGAACACAAGTGTATCTCTGCATTAACTACTACCCTAAAAAACCCTTCTGAACAAAGTTAGGAGAAGAACACATATATAGGTTTAAATATAAATATTTATAATGCAGTTTGACAACATGGTCATTTAGAAAAAAAACAAAAATACCCCCCCTAAAAACAAACAAACAAACAAACAAAAAAAAAAAAAAACAAAAACCCCAGTACTAGTAGATTCTTTCTTAGGGACCAGGTAATCCATAGCTATGAGTTTGGGCCCTGTTTGCAGGACCAGGCTTTAATATGGAAGAGGTCTCAAATCATTTTTGAAGCATTGATATTTCTGTATTTAGCCACAGTTTCATAATCTATTATTATTATTTCTATATCCCCACCATTTGACTGATTCATTTGATGTCTTTTGAGGACCTACATTCAATCATTGTTACATTTCCATTCACTACAATGGAAATATTTCTGGTGACCATTAACGCCAGGTTCCAGCCTTGGCTGGGGTTCAGGTCCGGAGATGGACAAGGGGCAGCAGCATGGAGAAGTGGACTGTCAAACTACCAGATGAATTTCGCACAAGTGACTGGCTCCGAACAGCTTCAGCCATCCTTATTTACACATCAATAACAAGCATATTTTTCCCACAATAATAAACAAGTTATTTTCCCATCCTTCAATGTTAACCTCTGGCACAATTTTTTTTTTCTCAACTTTTACGTCACAACATCTTTAACCATAAACAACACTTATTATCGTGCTACCTTGGCAAAATATCTATCCAGGTACATCCTGCCTTTACAAAACTAAAAAGTGATAAACATAAGCACAAATTGTCAAGAACAACAATATCATTCAAAACACATTTACAGAAATAGGGGTGATCTGCCTCCAATCCTGTTAGTACTGAATCAAATCTGCTGCCAAGTTCTAAAGTGACAGCTCACATCCCCAGAGGAGAAACTTGAGAAGCATCAGCTCCCAAAGAATTTTAGTGGAAGATATTCAGGGGAAAAAAGGGGGGGGGGTTTCAGGAGTTATCACATGTGTCCCATTTTTGATTGACAAAATGACACTAAAACCACCAAGGGAATTACTATTATGAGAGAGAGGAGAGAACACGCAGGCTGTGTGGTCCCAGCAGTATTCTGTGCTGTCCCAAAGTCCACTGGTCCTTGTTGAGTGAGACTGTCCCTGTGGGCTTTTGCCTCATCTGGAGAATCATTTGTCAAGCAGTTATATACTGGTCTGAAACTAGGCTGCATGGCTCCCAGCACGTTCACAGTTATTAAAGTTCCCCAGGTGAATCCTCAGATTTCAGATGACTGATTGGATTTGGATGATATGAAGAGTCCACTTGCCTTTCTTGCTGTCCACTCTGATCTTGTGACTGAGGTTTCATCTCCTTGATGCCTTGCATAATCTTTTACTGAAGAAAATGCAGAGATGCCTCAGCTTGCTTTCAGAATGGTGCTAGGAACACAGAGGCAGCAGGAAAGAAAGGTCTTATTCCATAGAGAGCAACAATTTTCTTCTAAGGAAATAATTTATATAGACAATAATATTAATTACAAGACTATAGACAGAAGCTTCTGTCCTGCCAACAACCCCCAAATACCCAGCAGCTGCTTCCTAAAATAATTGATTCCGATACTTAATATTATAGTAAATGCTGGGCCAGTAGCTCTTAGACTTAAATCAACGCATATTTCTCATCTATGTTTAGCCACATGGCTTGGTACCTTTGCTCAGTCCAGCATTCTCATCTTCCTTCCTCTGCACCTGGCTAATGGCTGCCTGTTCATCTTTCCTCTTCCCAGAATTCTCCTAGTCTGGTTGTCCTACTTGTATTTCCTGCCTCGCTACTGGCCAATCAGCATTTTATTAAGCCAATACAAGTGATACATCTTTACAATGTACAAGAGCATTATCCCACAGCACAAGACTTTTCCTGTTCATATCTGTCAACCATCTATGCATATTTCTAAAATCATTTGTACCTGTAAGTGAGAAAAGGCATTCACTTTTTTATGTTTCAAGATGCTTGTTTTCAAAACAGATCACAGCACTAAGCTTTTGAACATTCTGTTGTTGTACGAGCAAATACTTGTGCAGCATCTCAGGGGAACTCTTAAGCATCCTGTTTGAAAGGTATATAAAAGTGCATATAGAACAAATATTTAAAGTTTCCACAGAAACACAGATAGGTACAACCACTATCTCCTAATGCTCCATATTGCTACATTTGTGCCAACTTTAACAAAGGCATTTTCAAAACTAGCAGTAATGCCTCCATACCCCATTCCTCCATACCTCTTTAATGCAATATAAACTTGCAGGTAACAGTTACAAGAAAGGCAACATTCATTTCTAATATTGTCAACTGAGATGGAACAACATTCACTATTTGAAAGAAATTCAAACTTAACTCTAAGTCTCATTTCTCAAAAGGTTTTTAAGCCAAGCTGGCTTTTCTTATGAGTGACGTTTTTCATCATTTCATGTTCAGATCCTTTCCTCGACCCCTTCTCCTTCATCTCATTTTGAAGATGTCTCTTCAGAGGTTTCAGATGAACAACTTCACATAAAGGATGTGTAATCAGTATTGTCAGATCTGGTGTAGAAGTTCAATTGCTCAGAGCCCTGTCAGGATGGAAATCCCCTTTGAACAAGTAGACCAGCCATTTCTCTGCTTGAACTGAAGTGCTGAGTTTATAGATCCAGTGATCTCTGGAAGAAAATGCCATCTTGTGTTTCTGTGCGATGTTTCCCATCGCTGCCTAATGCCCAACGACAGCCAGTTCCCCTGTGAAATTAGCTAACTGGCCCTGATGTGCCTTAATAGACTCTGAAATACAATTATCTTTGATGCCAGAGATCAACTAATTGATTTGTCTTGTTTTGTCAGAGACAATCTTGTTTTAACTTCTTTTATTAATCTGTATCAAGATTCTTTTCATTCTATCCCACACTTTTAAGAGGGTATGGGGATTTTAAAGGGTTGGGAATAGCATTGAATACCTGTAGTAGTGAGGTTTCTTTGGTCCTGGGCGGCCAGAGACCCAGATCCTGTCGCACCAGACCTCTTAGCCGCCCGCCGCTCAGGTCCCCAGAAATGACTCAGACGCATATATTAACTTCATGCTGTTTGGCCTATGGCTCAGGCACATTGCTAGCTAGCTCTTACATCTTAAATCAACCCATTTCTATTAATGTGTCTGCCACGTGGCCCGTGGCTTACCTGTGCTCCTTACATGTTGCTCCTTTGGGCTTCAGCTCGGTCTGCCTCTGACTCCACCCTGCTTCTCCTACCTATTCTGATTCCTCCTCCTATTTCTTCTATGGTGCCTGTCATGGCCCAAAACAGCTCCTTTATTTAAAGATTGAGATTCACAGCATACAGAAAGGCATTCCCATATCAAATACCCATTTTTTTTTTTTTTTTCAGGAAAAAGGCTAGAGCTAGGAACAGCATGAAGGCAAACTGGAGATAAGTTCCCAGCCTCTGATCAATAGCATGCTGAAAGGTCTCTGCCCATGGTCAGACATTCTGCAGACGTAGTAGATCTGCTATGTCATTTCAGCCTGCTCTATTTTTCATTTTAAGAAAACAATACATTTTTCCATTTAGACCAGTTTGATGTAAGGTGTGCATGACTTGTAGTTAGGTATGAAGAGTATAGTTAAGTTTCATGATCTTTGAATTTTGGGTTTTTTTTTTCTTTTCTTTTCTTTTCTTTTCTTTTCTTTTCTTTCTTTCTTTTTTTTTTTTTTTTGCTCAAATCACATAATTACTATTTTAATAGTCAAATCGCCCTTCATGAAATGTCATTATTATCCCTGTGAGGACTGACCTGATTTCAGTCTCTTGAGTCCTTGTGCACATGGCTAGGTGGATTATTTTTATAGCAAATCCGCATGGATAATAATAATGTCCCAGGCCCGCTTTTCCAGTATTTGCCTTTTAATCTGTGACTTTGTGAGCCTGCTGCTCGGAGCCCTTTATCCTCTTAACCCCTGGTGAGGACATACACAGCAGGTGTGTAAAGCTGCTAGGACTTTTCCAGGGGACAAGTGTTGAACTGCAGGTCTGGAAGACAACAGCTGGAGAGCTCAGAGCCACCCAGAGGGCCCAATTACCCCCTGGTGGAATCAAAGCAGAGCAGAATGCCTCTGGCAGTAGGGACTTTCCTAGTTCCCTCTCTAAAGAAAGACACTTGGTGAGCCTAGCCCACATCTCTTTTTAAAATTTTATTTCTATGTATTAATGGTGCATGTATGGCACTTGTGGGTATGCACGTGTGGAAGACAGAGGAAAACTTGAGTCTCTCCTACTTCTCTGAGGCATGGTCTCTTTGCTTCTACCATGCTCTGCTGTGTACTCCAGGCTACTTGGCCCATGAGTTTCCCAACAGTTCTCCTGTCTTTGCTCTCATATCCAGTGCCTGGGTACAGAATGTTTTCCACAGCATCCAGCTATTTACATGGGCCAAACTCAAGTTCTTAGGTCATCAGGCTCCTGCGGGAAGTGCTTAGACCTGCTGAGCCATCTTGCCAACCCTCAGCCAGGATGCTTAAGTCCTGTGAAAGGCACATGGCCCTGAAGACTGTGAAGCGCACAGAGGACATTTGAGAAATGGCAGTGTTGGTGGCAGTTTCCACGGCTGGGACTGTGGTCAAGCTGTTTATTTCTCTGATTTGATTTTTGTCTCTGTCCATCTTTATTAGATGCTAATGAATATTTATAAATTACAGGGCAACACTATGGTCCAGGTTTTGCATAGCTAGCCAAGAGAGTCTTCCCTACCAGTAAGTTTTCATTGAATTTTGAACCAAGCATCTTCATCAGGGCATGTCAAGGATGGAATCCCTGCTGGCTTTCTCAGGCTCTGAGTCTGATTTTGTTACAGTATGTAAAGCAGACGCTTTATACCTAGTAATTCCACAGAAAAAGACATTCTTGCCAGTGGAAAGTCCAACAACTTGATATGGATTCTTTTTTTTTTGTAGCAGAAATTATATTTTCTGTTCTGTAATAATCTCTGCCCTAGGAATTCTAGTCATAATAAAGAGAAAGATCCAGATGTGAATGAAAGTTGTCCACAGGGTCCTATGGGAGAGAGAGAGAGAGAGAGAGAGAGAGAGAGAGAGAGAGAGAGAGAGAGAGAGAGAGAGAGAGAGAGAGAGAAAGAGAGAGAGAGAGAGAGAGGAGAGAAAGAGAGAGACCAAGAAAGGTATTAGAACATGTTACTTGAATGAAGTATGTCACTAGCCAGACAAAAGTGGAAGGGGACCTTGAGCCTTGAGAACACAGTGTGGAAAGGGCTAAACTTGGAAAGGGCCATGATCTTATGAACAATACCACTCTTCACAAAAGAAAGGCATAGACGTGGTATTTTTGATAGAATAAAAGGGATGGAACTGGCCAAGCTCAGGAGGATTGATTGTGATGGCATATGTGTCATGCTTTGAGCTAGACATGAATCTCATACATAAGGAGGGCTCTAAAACAGTGTAAGAGAGCTGCTTGTCTGTATGGGGTCACATAAATGTCCTTTTGATGACAAAAATAATCACTCTTAGGGTGGGGACATGTTGGAGGAGGTAGTGTCAGCTCAGAGGGACAAGCTGAAGAGTGATGGGATAGCAGAATAAGAGAACTAGTGTTTTCATTGTGCCAGGGAGGGGGGTAAAGTCAGAACAGTTCTCTCCTGGGTGAATTAGAGAAGGACCAGATGGTAACAGGAGTTGGTGTGAGTCCAGATGTCTTGAGGCGAGATAGCATTTGTGTGCCTGCTGGAATCGGATTGAGATGTCTCAGTCCATGGGCATTGCTGAGTATAACCAGACTCATGCAGTGACTGTGGTTCTAGCAAAGGCTTTGCAAACTGAGATTATGTACCTACACTGCACTCACTCCTCAGATGCCATCAATGCTCTATGATGTCACCACCCATTTTCTCATAAAAGTCAGAGCGTGAATTCACAGATATGTGTCTCTAAAGCAAATCCTGTTTATATTGTTGTTGGCGATGAAGCCATATTTCAAAGAAGATTCATGATTTAACTACATTTGGATGTGGGAACATTTGCAAATCATCTAGGCTAGAACTATTGAAGTGTTGCAAAGTGAAGCAGGATTAAGAAGTCATAGCAACCAAAGAATGTAACAACAAAAAGGGTGAGCATCTCTTGGCTCAGATGCTAGAGAGGAATAAAGAGTTTGAAGAGCAAAACTGTCTTGAATTTGGTTTCAGGAAGTCAAGGCTAGTCTTCATCAGAACATTTTGTTCAGATTAAAAATCCAGAGATTTTAGACTTTGCATACAGATGTGAACTGGTTCTACAGAGGATGATCTTACCATGGACATACAAAGTGGTATTTACTACTCGTTATGGTCAGAAAAAGGTAGTTTATAGGAATAGTGTTTCACCTCCTGATATCTCTTTAGGGAAGCTGAAATGAAAAGATAGGCAGAGGATTCCTAGAGGAGGTGGGTAAACACACAACGGAACATGACCTCACCTTCTGTTTGGTATTGTTGGGTGGTTGTTGTATGAGTGAATCATCAAGGGTCCATATGTTAAAGGCATTGTACTGGGTAATTTTTTTTTTTTTTTTTTTTTTTTTTGTATCCTTGATACTTAACTCCCTTTAATGAATGAAATCTCAGTTGAAGAATTGTTTCCTCCTCTTGGTCTGTGGGCATGTTTGTGAGACTTATTTAAAAATTGATAGTTGTTGCAGAAAGACCCAGCTCACTACAGAAGGATAATCCCTAGGTAGGTAGGCCTGGGATGTATAAACAAAGAAATTGAATGTAACCCTGGGAACAATCCAGTGAGAAGCGTTCCTGTATGGTAATTTTTGCTGCAAGTTATTGCAGAGTTCTTGGTTTGGCTTCCTTCCCTTGATAATGGACTGTAATCTGTAAGCCAAATAAACATTTTCCTCCTGAAGCTACTTTGGTCACATTGTTTATTGCAGCAACAGAGAGGAAAATTAGAACAGGAGTCAACCTCAGTTGGTATGCCTGGTACTGCAAGACCTGGAGGAAGCTTTGAGAGCTGTATTTTTTTTTTTTTTAGGTCTTTGGCGGTACACTCACAAAGAGGATTTGGAAACTTAAGTATGCTATGACATTTCTTTTTTGCTCTCTGGAATCTGAGTTGAGCAACCTTTGGCCCCATATAGTCCCACCACTGCTGTCTGGAACCTAGGCAATGGAACTCAGAACGGAGCCTCCAGAACTTTGATCCAATATTTATTTTCTCTCATGAGTTTGTTAACTCAATTATTTTATTACAGTGACAGAAAGCTGTATTTTAAGTAGGGGGTGGTGTGTTCATACCTGGCCTAGAGTGTAGTCATCTGGAGAGTGCCACCTGGAAATAACACATTTATTCTTTTAAATAAAAATGTGTATCCACTTAAATGAATTAGAAAAAGTGCAGAACCAAAACAAAAACAAAAAACAAAAACCAAAACAGCAACAACACAAAACCCCAAACCACCATCAACAACAACAAAAATGCAATTGTTTAAAAAGTATTACTAAGCTTTTAGAAAATATATGCTTGTTTGCTGCATGAGAGGAGTTTATAAATACCTGTGAGCATGTATGGCATAAATCAATTAAATAGCTCATATTACACTTTTGTCTTCTGATTGTTTACTAGCTAATGGACAGTTAGATATTTGTTAAGGGGCTTTGTAGATACCTGTGGTAGGACATAGTGTGTATGGCATGCAAACACAAATGTACTGTCAAAACAAGGGTCTCTAGGCTCTCCCAGCTAGTATAGATGCATCAATAAAGGAGTGATGGATGTTAGAATCAAGGTTAACATTCGAACAGTCAAAGTCTGACCACTGGACTTGGCTCACAGCTGAGCCATCTGCTCACTCCACAAATAAGGAGGGTGGTAGAAACTGCAGATATCAATCAATAAGGCAAGTTCTACCCAAATGGACATCACATTTTGACTTAGTATAAAAAGATATTAATTTCTCAATATTAATCTTTTCCTAATCTATGACCTGAGGAGTTAGCTGGGTGTTGGCTACTGGGCTGAACTTTAGGATGGAAATGGTAGGGACAAATGTGGTTCATATTATATCTGGATGGAGAAAACTGTCTAGAAAGTAAGGGGAGTGATGTAGTAACATTGGCTCAAAACACTGCTGAGCACCAGACCTTTAGACAACAGAGGTCAGACAATCTACACTCATTTGGAAGTTAAGGAGGAGATGCTTTCTGAGATCAAGATAGGAGCCTTGGAGGTGAGTGCTGAGTAGAAAGGTGAAAACAGAGAGCAAGATGAATTGGCAAAAGGCACATTGCCTAACAGGAACAGAGCATACAACTACCAGGTAGGCTGCAGGTTTTTCATGTCAATATCAAAAGAAAGTCTGGCCTGACCCAAAAAAGAGAGAGCCAGAGAGTGGAGAGTCCACATGCAGAACTCTATGAAATTATCTTGGTTCTTGGAACTGGTTTTGAGGGAAATTCCTACACAGAATTGCCATCCATGGCTGTTCCTGTATTGTTTTATATCATTGTGTTTATATTACCTCTGACTTAATGGTATTCCAAGTAAGTGGGGGTTTTCACCAATTTTTAATTTTTTGTGAATAACTGTTACTTTAAGACATAAAATCTCCACAACTTCCTCTCTATACTCCACTGTTTCCCCAATCTCAACTTCAAGCTGTGGTAGGAAAACTTCTGCTTAGCTCCTATCCATATGGCACAAGGCACCCAACCCTATCTCATTAAAGGTCATCATACCATGCTATCTTCATGAAAAGACATCTCCAGTTAGCTCAAGAGCACTGCTGTCAACTGTGGATATTGCTTAACAACAATTTACTAGAGTTCAAAAGCTCTTGGGTCACTGCACTGTTACATGTTTTTCTTCTCCATATCTTTTTAATATGCCTTCCATTTCTATTTCTTCTCCAGGTCCACGTCACCATTAATAGTTAGTGATAGCATCTCCCTTGTCACCTGAATACAACAAGAGTGATGGAGAGACCAAGTGATCATAAGACCTGCAACCAGGTCTATTTCTGAATTTTAGAAATCCCATATCAACGAATAGCCTTACTTCATCTTAGTTTTTATATTTTTCTTTTTTAGATTAGAAAACATCCACTTAATGATATCCCTTGGAGTACTGCATGATGTAATTTATGTGACAGTGTCCACCAAGTTAATGATAGGATTATATCAAGTGTGAACATCTTTTTTTCTCAGAGACAAAACCCTCATTGGGCTTCTGAGAATGGCAGAAACTGTGCAGTTATGCACCAGAGGGAATTTTGAGCCACATAAAATATTGCTCCATTGAATAAAAAATGCATATCCCATACTATCCATGCTCATTCACAATACTTATATGTCCTTCTCTTCAACCCAGATAATCAGTCTTGGACTCAGGCTACAGTCTCTTGTGGACTTGCAGAAATGAAATCTTCTTTTTATTCTTTTTAATTTTTTTTTATTTTTTTCCAACAAATCATGGCATATCAAGTCAAGGCAGGACCAAGATCCTCCCCATTGCATCGAGGCTGAGAATAGCATACCAGCATAGGGAATAGGTTTCTAAAAGCCAGCCCATACACCAGGAACAGGTCCTTGTCCCACTGCTAGGGGGCTCACAAACAGACCATGCCATAAAACTATCTCCCACATACAGGAGGTCCAGATTGGTCTATACCTAGGCAGCCTCCCTAACTCTTGAGTCTGGAATCTGGAAGCTCCCATGAGCTCTGGTCAGCTGTCTCTGTGGGTTTCTTCATCATGATCTTGACTCCCCTTGCTCGTCTACTCCTTCCTCCATCTCTTCAACTGGACTCCCAGAGCTTGGCTGTGAATCTCTGCATCTGCTTCTATCAGTTATTGAGTAGAAGTTCTGTGATGACAATTGGGGTAGTCACCAATCTGATTACAGTAGAAAGCCTTTTCTGGCACAATCTTCACTATCGCTAAGAGTCTTAGCTGCAGACAATCTTGTGAATTCCTGGGAGTTTCCTTGGCAGGAGGTTTCTTCTTAAACCCACAGTGCCCCCCCCCCCAATCAAGACATCTCTTTTGTTGCTCTCCCTCTCTGTTCCTCCCTCAACTTGATTATCCAGATCCCCCATGTTCCCATCCTCCATCTCCTTTTCTCAACCCCCCTTCCCCACCTCAAGTTAACCCAGGTATTTTATGTGTTTCCCCTTCCCAAGGCAATTGATGCATCTGTCTTAGGATCTTCTTAGTTACCTAGCCTCTCCTGGGCTGTGGATTGTAGCCTGGTTATCATCTGCTTTATATCTACTATTCACCAATTAGTGAGTATGTACTGTATTTGGGTTACTTCACTCAGGGTACATTTTTCTAGCCTTGGACTCAGAGACAGAATTCCAAGTACAAACCTAAGTATGGCACAGATCTCAACGCGGCTTCCAAAAGCCAGAGAATAATCTTGTGTGCATCTTGGAAGAAGATTTGGTGGTGAGGTTTCAGAGTTATGTAGTCAATCTATTCACTTTAGAATCTTTTCAGAGAATCCAGGAGTTATTAAAGGATCATTGCCTACATTCTGTTAGATTGCTTTTACTCTAGCTTCAATTAGTATTTTGTAGAAGTGTAAACCAACCAACCATTCAAACGACTGAGGGGACTATTACAGGTCATCTATATGAGCATTACATGCTTTGTCTTACTTTACTCTGAGGTTGTTATTGCATGATTGTGTGTGCTTCATTTTGGAAGACCAATCTTCCATGGAGGGTATGCTGCTCAAACCTTTGGTTTTAAATCCAGGTGCACCACTTCTTTAGTGTGTGAACCCAGGGAAGTCTTTGGCTTCACTGTGCCTCTTTTCTTATTGATAATCTGGAATAATAAGAGGCAGAGTTTGGGGATGACTGATATGAAACAGCATCTTCTAGAAATGGCTGAGTCTTTGGATTCATGAACTCACAGTCACCTCATAAGACTTTGAGAAGCTCAAGTCAGTCATTGTCCCTGTGTGGAATGGGGAGGGCTTGGAGGCCCTACCTCTAGTGAAGGAACTAAGTCCCTGATAACTGCTGAGAGTGAGTGGTACAATCATTTTTTCTTTGGTGGGTGGCCCCTGGGAGGTTTTCTGTGCTCCGGTGGATGTTCCCAAGCATATAGAAAGCATTAATTGCATTAATTAGATTCCACAGCTAACACCACAAACACAAACACACACACACACACACACACACACACACACAGACACAGGGGATAGAAAGAGAAAGAGGGAGAGAGAGTTGAGAGATCAGTGAGAGATGTCTTGGTTGAGTTGAAGAGGGGAAGCAAAAGTAAATATAAGCAATATACCCTACATAGAAGAATGATATGATGATATGCTTCAAGAATAAATAAAAACATGTCTTAAAAATAAATGAAACTATTTTCTGTCATCCTGAAGCCTGGAGAACTATTTCATATATGCAACTTGAGTTCATATATTATTGATCAAAAACCATCCAGATTCTCAATAACTTGTATGTGTAAGTTAGATGAGAAAGGTCTGCCAAAGTGAATCTTATTAAAATAATGTGTTCGCAATTGGAGCCATTTCTTCCCAGGACTGGATGCTTTGGGGACTCTATGAAGTCTGGTAGTGTTTTCTATAACCTACTGTGCGTTGTTGCATGGGCTGAGCTAATAAGAGAAAAATGACTGCTTCCTTTTGATAACCTTGTCTAGAACTTTACAGAGTGCAATTTCCAAGTCCTGCCTGCCCAGGAATCCTGGAAGGAGAGGCTAGAAGATAATGAGGATAAAAGAATTCCATTTCATCTTGATTGCATCAGAGCACAGTCAAGGGAAGTCGTATAAACTTTGTGGGTCTCTTGAGTTTTACAAATAAACAACACTGGCCATATTCATCAAAGGGTCTTAGAACCTAAAAACAATGAGTCCTCATGGTTCAAGTTCTGTTGTGTTACAAAGTTCTTGTTGGCTACCAGGAACCCAAAGGGATAAGATTTTCCCAGGTTCTGATTTTATAGAACTTTGTTGTTTGCTGTTCTAACAAATCAAGATTATAAAGAGTACAGAGGTGGGTTGTCACTAGCAGAGACTGATCTGGTCCTTTCAGAACCTTGAACTCATGCTCATGACACCTTGCCTTCAGGTTAAGAGAGAAATACAATGAAAGCCTACCGGCTAATGATAGGAGTTGACAACTTGTACCTGGTGTAAAGATGAGAGCTAGCACTTTACTCTCAGGGAAGTATGAAAGTTTAGTCTGTGACAGAGAGAGACAGAGAGAAACAGAGAGATGGGGGGGTTCCCTCCCAAAGAATGAGTTGTAAACTCAGATTCAAGTTGGCATTTTTATATTTGGTCCATCATATCTTTATTCAGTGGTTTGTCTCATGATTTTCAATGTGTCTGTAGGGAATAAAACTGTTAAAACTCCTGACTGAGTTCTTTTCACACCAATCCTGGGTTTTTCTCTGCACTGTCATAATGATCTTATTAGTTTAAGTGTGGCTGAAGGACAGCTGTTTTGCTGGGTGTTGAGCTGTGCTCTCACACATGTCGGCTTGCTAATCCTCACGGTGAAACTGTGAGGTCCCTGCAACTCCCTAAAGCTTGTGGCTTCAGAATTGCTTCCTGACTCTGCCCATCACTTCAACCTGAGTGACATTCTGCAGAATCATTTGCCTCATAGTGTGGGGTATTTTTGTTCAAAATCCCTCCCTTATGTAATGAAAGAGTATACTCGTCATTCACATGCAGCTAAAAAATTTTTGTTATTCTGCATGAACAACTTTCTGGAAATAAAAATTGGTGAAGAAATGGAAATTTTTACACATAGTAGGATATTGATTTAAATTTACAGAATGGTTTCAGGCCATTCTGACTTATTTCATAGTTATAGAAAAGTAAGAGAGCTGGGGAGGGAGAGAAAGGGGAAAGATACACATTTGACAAGTGGTACTTTCTCCTTAGAAGAGAAACATTCTGGTGGAACTGGCCAATGACAAAGACATTTATTTATTTTTATTACATATTCAATTAATTATTCACTCACCCACCCATCAAGCAACGTATACATTCACTAAACAAGTTTCCATCCATCCATCCATCCATCCATCCATCCATCCATCCATCCATCCATCATCCAACTATGCCACCACTTATCTACCCATCCTCTACTGCCTTAGAGATCCATCTAGCTATTAGTTTACATAGGTTTCTGTTGTAGCTTATATATGAACTATGACTGGGTAATTAGTAGGTATTAAGAATGTGTGTGTAAGCATATGTATATACATGTGTGTATGTGTATGAAGTAATAGTTTCTGACTTGACCTTTCTGACCTAGCCCTGAGATTAGGACCCACTCTCAGCCATGCTGCCACTTAGCCCCAAATAATCACGCAAAGTCTTATTTTAGTTACATGCTGCTTGTCCTATGGCTCAGACATATTGCTAGCTTGCTCTTTCAATGTAATTCATTCCCATTAATCTGTCTTGCCAAGTAGCCTGTCACTTACCTGTGTTTCTTTTACATGTTGATTCTTGGGGGACTGGCTCTCAACTCTCTTTGACTCCGCATTTCTTCCCCTTTATCTATACCTGGATTTCCTACTTGCATATAAGCTGGCTTGCCATAGACCAAAACAGTTTCTTTAATATCCAAGGATAATTTGCAGCATACAGAAAAACATCCCACATCACTTCCTCTTCTCTGTCTGATTAAAAAGGAAAGTTTCATTTTAACATAGCAAAATTGCTTAAACAAAACAGCTATCAAACAAGAATTATAGTTACAATAGTTAGCCAATTTGTATTTAGCACAATTAAAGAAAATATTCTATCATCTACCTTATCTTTGTGAATCCAAAGTTTCACATCAAATTTACCTTTTATTATAGCTAAAGAAAACTATAATTATAACTATCTAATCTTCAACTCCCTCAAAGACCACAGAAGGATGTAATATTATACCTGAGTAAACAGAAAGTACATTGTAAGCAACTTCCAAATTTTAGAAATGACAGAGGTAACATCTGGCTACCTGGACAGTCACCCAAAGTTCCTTTGTAATGTTGGGGCATCCATTTTAAGCCTACAGGCCCACTGTCTCTGGCAGACATTTTTTGAAGCAGGAAATTTGAAGTATTATTCCATCCATTTTGGCATAGGTCATCAGTTGCTTCTCTCTGTGTCTGGCAGTTTTCTCTGCGAAGCAGAAACCTGAAGGACCATCTTGGCTTGTTCTGACAAAGTACAGAGGTCACTTTCTTATGGGTCCTGCATGTTCAGTTCATACAGCATACTGTCAGGCAGTTGAGGTAAGAACACTTTCTTGCCCAGGGGCAAGAAATCTTTGCCACAAAGAAAGCAAACTTACATATGTGTGTGAGTGTATGTGAGCGTGTGTTTTTGTGAATAGTGTGTCTGTGTGTCAGTATCCTTTAGGAAAGAGGCAGAGTAGAAGATGTCATCATCCGAAAGGAGGTTTAGGTCACCTTGCATTTGAAGTACATCAGTTACATCTGTCCTTTTCACATATACTATTACATACTTCTTGGAACTTACACCAGGAAGGTAGGTATTATTGTCCATCTGTGATAAACGAGGGAACTGCTAGTGTGACAAGTGAAGTGATACCCCTAATTTAACACATCTCGTAGATGATGCAGCCCAGATCCAAAGGCAATACTTTCCTGTCACCATGATTCTCTTTATTAAGATAACAATGATAACTATCAATATAGCTAACAATTATCCAATTCTTGCTCTGAGATATATTAAATCTTTTCAACAGCAGCCCAAGTCAAGCTTGTGATTTTGATTTGTTTATCTGCATGTTACATGAAGAAAATTATAGCTCATACTGGCTGAGAAGTCTCTCATCAGGTCCTCTAGTAAAGCAGTTTGATTTCTGTTAGACATAAATCTCTATGTTTATACTCCATGGCAGAAGGTGTCTTTTGTCATATATAGTAATGCTATGGTAACTTTTGAGAAAGGAATAACCAACCACCTGCCCTTCCTCATTTCCCACCCTCTTCTCCATACCCAGCTTGTCTGCATTTTCTCACACACTCTTTCTTCATTTGAAGGGTGAACCATGGTGACATGTAAGCTTCATGCATATCAACTTACATCTGAGACATTTGTCTTGAGTAAGTCAGGTGAACTCATGCCTAGAGCTTTACCATACAGACACAGTTTCATTACAGAGCATCCATTGCTGAAGTACATCTTAATGTCTGTGAGTCAAAGTCTGCATTTTAGTACCAGTGCCTGTAGGCGTAACTTACCCACAAGGACACCAATACCAGATAGATATTTATTAGAATATAAACCAACACTCACGGTACAGGCAACAGAGTATAATAGCACCTGAACAGGGACCAGAGTCTGCAGACGGACGGACCACGTGAGCCTCCCTCCAGCAGCCAGGAATCAGGAAGAGAGCCTCTCAGCGTCCCGGCAGCCCCTTATCAAGGGTTTGGCCACACCCCCTCCAGGAGCCCAGGACCCTGGATAAGCTTCCCTGGACCCCACCAGCTGACACCCGAATCCCACAACATCTGCCCTCTGAGGAATTTTGAAATACTGAGCACACTTGGATCCTTCTTCCTTGAGACAGCATTCAGTAAGGAGTTGTTGTGAACTGTTGACATTGAAAAGATTTTTTTTCCAACCTCCTTGGTGGTTTTTCCCCATTATCCTTGGCTTGGAGGCTTAGGATAATATTGCTACTGCCTGAGATGAGATATGAGGGCTTTCCTTATCTCCCATGCCTTTTTAGTGATTTTTTTACTTTTATAACCTCTTCTACATTGAGCCAATTGCAAGTTTTCTGAAGATAATATCATCCTCTGTGGTATCCTTGCCTCCTCCTCACCTTGATGGGACCCTGGGATCCATTTTATGGCACGAATGCAGTCTTTCTCTGTTTTGTGTTGAGCTTCACAAGGCAGAGTCCCTTTATCACACATTCCATTATTCTCACCTGCTGTCCTATTGCTGTGTTCTCAGTGCTGGTCATTTTGCAGCTGAGTATTACTAAGACTGAGTTCAGTACAGAACTTGGAATGGTCTCTCCCATTTTTCCATCATGACTTTTTTAGTGTTTGGATTTCTCATGCCATTTTAAGTCAATATTGTATCCTGATGGAATTCAGCTGAAGATTGAGTACAATGTTAAAAATCTTATTATGAAGTTCTCAGTTACGTGTTTGCATCTTGGTTATTCTTGCAGAGTGTTGGTCTGTAAGGAAGGTGCTTTCTGTTTTGGACTCTTGATTGCTTCAAGTATAATGGAATAGCACTGAATATTGTATGGATATAATTCAGGTAGAATGTGAAACACATGCACAAAACATCTGGAATTGTTGGGGTCACAGGCTGATTCTGATGTCTTCTGTTCTTGTTGGTATTTATGGAGTATCTGAAAGGTGAGTAACAATTAAGCTCACTCTATCAGGGTTTCTATTTCTGCAAGAAAACATGATCATAACAAAGAAAATTGGGAGGAAAGGATTTATTTAGCTTACACTTTCACATTACTGTTCAACACTAAAGGAAGTCAGAACAGGAACTCAAACAGGGTGTTGATGCTGAGGTCATGAATGGGTGCTGCTTGCTGGCTTGCTTAGCCTGCTTTCATATAGAACCCAGGACCATCAGCCCAGTGATGGCACTATGCATAATGACCTGGTCTCTGCTCTGTTGATCACTGTTTTACAAAATGCTTTACAGCAAAATCTTATAATAGCATTTCATCAACTGCGGTTCCTTCCTCTCTGACGACTCTAGCTCGTGTCAAATTGACAGGAAAAATCAACCCGTATCCTCACTGATCGTCAAAAATGGCAGGTGTTCTATTGTTGTTTCATACTCTGTGAGTATTGTAAAACTAAATTATATCCAAATACAATGGGGTGATGGATTGAATGATGGGGCAAGAATAGACGCTCTGAGTTATAACACAGGCTTTGCAAATCTTTAAGACATTTCTTCCCTTTCTGTGCCCATCTCATAAGCAACACGTGAGTATGTCTTGTCTTGCAGAAGAATAAGTGCAATTATAGTTTCTGAAGAAATTGGTACAGAAGGTGTCACATACAGTGCCAGGTGTTCAGTCCATATTATTTCATCTGTTGCTAGCACAATTGATTTTTAATGTGGAGAAAAAAAAAAAAACAACAACAACAACAACCCAGTGCTCTGAGACACAAAATGAATCGCCCAAGGTCATGTACCATTAGTCACCAACAAATGCAATGTTTAACACGGGTCTGTGAGGGTCAATGTTGGAACCTTGGGTTCTATCACAGCTTTTCATTTCAGTCTTTGGAACCCTGTTGGAATTTATGTGAGCTGTGTTTATGCCAGCCCACCCCCTGCACTTTCTGTTTGAAAATGGTTATGCATTCCAGATTTGTCAATTAAAAAAATCCTCTCTGCTGAGACCTCCATCACAGTATGAGATTGCAAGGCAGATTTTCTGGTCTGAGGTTTTAAATTACCCGTGCCATCTCAAGCTGTGCAACTTGCTAGAAGGTCTGCTTCTACCCAGGATCATTTTGTTCTCATGATGAAATTTTTTATTGTAGATTTACACATACATATAGTGTGTTTTGACAACTAACCCTCTCATCCCCTTCTCTCCAGTTCCTGATCTATCCTTGTCTCCACGTTTCTCTCCCAAATTCCTGTCCTTCCTTCCCTTTCTCTTCAAAACTGTTCTCTTAATTACCTGAACTACTCACACAATGTATTTCATCATATTCTCCCCCAGTTTCTCCCACATTAACCTCTATCCCTTGCCCACTCATCTTTGCATCTTCAGTTTTAAGATCCTAATTTTAGTGAAACTCTAAGCCCATTTATTGATGCCTGTGTGTGCGGCTGAGTGAAACCATCTATTGGAGTAGTCTCTTTGGGGCCACGTCATTGAAGAAAAATGACTCTCCAGTCTTTATTTCTCATCAGTCAGTAGTAGTTCCTCAGATAAGCGTGATAGTTCATGAGCTCCTCTCCCACCCATGTTTGTATTTTGGCTGGTTTGATTTTATGCAAATCTTGCGCATGCAGTTGCAGATCCCATAGCCCCGAGTTCATATGTGAAACTGCTCTGCCATGTCCAGAAAATCCTGTTACAATTCAGATGTTTACTCTCTTCCTTATAATCTTCCAGCTCTCTCTTCCTGAAGATTTCCTGAGCCTGTTTCATTTCATCAACAGCACATACCCAGAGGCAATCAGCCACTTCCCTTCTGAGGAGAAGAAGCAAGTAGAATCTTTTGAGCACACATCATATGCCAGCATTTTTGGGGGGGAGAGGGAGCTCTTACCTAAAAATATTGCCTGTCTGAAAGTGGATGGGGACCAGCCACTTTCCCAGAGCAACATCATCAATGCCCCTTACACAATTTAGAACTCCCATCTGGCTGATTGTTAGGGAGGAACAACAGATCCCCCAGGCAATGGGAATAACAACAGCAGAGGGAGATACGGGGCAGAAGGTTCTTCTCAGTCTCCCAGCATTCATTTATGTATTCACTCTCAGCCTTTTAAAAGTGGAAAGCCACTTAAAATGCAGTGACACTCACAAAATAAGCATCTTCCTCCTTAGCCCTTCCTTCCTTCCTTATTTCCCAAATGTGTTTGAATTGAAGTAGAATTGCATTACTTTTCCACCTTCAGTCCCTCTCAATTACTTTCTTCTAACTGCTCCCATCTCCTCTGCTCTCAAGTTCTCTTACTCCTTTTATTACTGTTACATATATAGATATATTGATATATTGCTATATCTATCAACTCCAGCTAAGCTGCGTGTGTTGATGGCTGATACAAGTTCCGCGCAGGACCTACTTTTACAAACACACACATTTGTTTTGAAACATACTGGATTTCATACCAAAGGCAAAGAGTATTGATAACAATATCCGCCATTTGCTGAAACTCAGTTTTGATTTACACATTTATTTCAACTTCTGTATCAGCTCCAGAAAGTAATTGATGCTCATTTGAGAGAGAGAGAGAGAGAGAGAGAGAGAGAGAGAGAGAGAGAGAGAGAGAGAGAGAGAGAGAGAGAGAGAGAGGAGAGAGAGGAAAACATAAATAAAACACACCACTACCATCCTTGTGGTTGTTTTAACTTTACATAAATGAGAAAGGAGGCAAAGTAGTGAGTTTGCTTCAGGAATACAGACAGAAAGACACACTTTCTTCTAGCTTATAGGAGAATTTTTCTCGAGAGCCTGATTCATATCGCTGTATTAAATGATACTTCTTTCTCAGCCATAGCATATGTTTCCTAAAGGCTCACCAGTTTTTTTTTTTTTTTTTTTTTTTTAGAAATATTCTAGTTATGTACTTTATGTGAATTTCAGATTTATTTTGATTAGTAGGATGTAGTGGTAGCACTGTTGGTAGAGGAGGAACAGTGTTGTACAAAAACTGTTGTTTTGTTAAGAATATATAGTGCATCAGTTTCCATGCTGTGCACCTTTCTCCACTACAGTCAGTTTCAACGTATCAGCCTGAAGGCAGAACATGAAGTTGCACACAGTCAGTACACTGCTGCCTGGTGAGGGGAAAGCCATTAAATAACCGTGAATGGGCTTCTATAGACATCCAATCTAAACACAACTGCACTGAATGAATGTTTATTTATTGCCAACAACTCACATCTCCTGTTACTAGCTCTAAAGTTTGACATGTAACTTAAATTTGTTGGTTGTTTTATTTCTTGCATGATTTTTGTTAGTGGTGTGTGTGTGATGTATGCATATGTGTGTTATACGCATCTGTGTGCACACACCTTTTATATACGTATATATGAATTTATGTTAGCTGCTCTATTATTTTGCATCTTATTCTCTGTTCCACAGGCTGTGGATTAGGTTGGCTGGACCACTAATCCTACTTATCACATCTTTGCTGCTCAGAACTAACGTTACAAATGTACATGGCCAGATTTCCTGTAGATTCTGAGGCTTGGTTTGCGTCCTCAATGTTTGCTGAGCAAGCACTCTCATGCAATGGATATTTTTCTACCCAGTTCTTTTTTTCTTCTTTTATTTATTTCCTAAGTATGGTTTAAACTGAAATATAACTATATCACTTATGCCTTCCCCTTCCTCCTCCCAGTTCCTCCTAAGTACCTTGCCTTCAATTGCCTCTATGGACCTCTATCTTCAAGTTGATAATTTCCTTTTCTTTATTAGTGTTACATATATACGTGATTAAATATATAAATAATACAACCTGCAGAGTCTTTTTAAAAATTTTTTTTGTGTATACGGTTTTAGAGATCACCATTTTGCACTGGACATCCCATAAACAGGCTCATCCCTGTAAGAGACTAATTTCCCATTTTCTAACCATTATTAGTTCTTTGTCTAGGGATGAGAGCCCATGAGATTTCTGTCTTCTATGTAAGTATCCCAATGATATTGCCATTGTTCCAATCTTGTTTATGCAGCCATTTCTGGAAGATACTGTTTCAAAGCTGATTTCCCAGTATTCTGGCTCTTACCAGCTTTCTGCCCCCTTATCTAGAATGTTCCCTGAGCCATAATGGCAGAAGATATGATGTAGATGTATTGACGGGAGAGGGTTCCCTGTGGTCTGTTGATCTCAGCATTATGTCTATTTCTGGTTTCTGTGATGGTCTCCATTTGCTATAAAGATAGATGTCTTTCATGAGGGGTCGTAGATATACTAACCTGTGGGTTTAAGGATAAGAATGAGATCGTATAAGGAATTATGTTGGCCTAGAAAGGTGGTGATAGTGAATTTATTTTTCCATAATTTTTTATTGAAAACAAAACTTTATACTATATAGTTTCCTCTCCCCCAACTCCTCCAAGATCCTCCCGACTGAATCCTGCCCCTCCTGAATCCACATCCTCTCCCGTCTCTCATTAGAAAACAAACATGTATCTGAAGAATAATAATAAATAAAATAGGTTCTTTTCTCATTAGTCCTGGAAAGCTGACTAGGTTTCCAGTACCAGGCATGATTTCCTTTCTGCTGAGTGGGTCTTCATTCCAGTTAGACAGCTGTTGGTTGTCACCAACAAGTCAGTGCCATTTATTACACCTTTATGTATGTCTTTCCATGCTGGTCATTGTCATGATTCACAGATGTCACATCTAGGCAGGATTGTTTAATTGATTCCATTCCTTAGCTGCTTCCTTAGTATGGCCAGACTGCAGGAAGGGGCTTTCTGGTCAGATCAAGCTTGAATCATCTGGGTCTACTGTCCTAAATTGTGGTGTCTTCAGCAATATGGGCCCACCCTCAACCCCAGAGAAACAACTAAGATTTAAAACAATAGTCTATTTTCTTCTGGTGTCACTTGGGTTCTCCTCACCAACCATTCAAAAGAAGGTTCTTTGTGCCAGTTGCTGAGATGCTTCTTGTGGGGAGCTCTGTAAACCTAAGTAACTTAACTTCGCTTAAGATACACATACCACACACAACACAGAGAGAAAGAGAGAGAGAGAGAGAGAGAGAGAGAGAGAGAGAGAGAGAGAGAGAGAGAGAGAGAGAGAGAGAGAGAGAGGAGAGAGAGAGAGGAGAGAGAGAGAGAGGAGAGAGAGAGAGGAGAGAGAGAGAGGAGGAGAGAGTGGAGAGAGAATATATTTAGGTAAATATGAAACGATATGATTTTGAAGCTTTATCAAGCAACCTTGTGCTCTTTGTACCTTGTTCCTTCTTTTCTGTCTTTATTGACCTCTCCACTCTTAACTGGAGCCTTGGAGCCTTTTTCCTGTTTCTTTATTTTTCCTCCTTCGATTCCCACTTCATATCACCTGTTTACTTGCATCCTTTCAAACCCAACACCTCT
Source organism: Phyllotis vaccarum (assembly GCA_033318265.1). NCBI lineage: Eukaryota > Metazoa > Chordata > Mammalia > Rodentia > Cricetidae > Phyllotis > Phyllotis vaccarum. The sequence goes on along the minus strand of JARWLC010000001.1, from coordinate 36,395,336 downwards.
CCTCTCTCACCTATGGTACCTTATAATTTCTCATTGTGTTACATACTCACACATGAGAATTTGGAGTTGGTGACCTGTAAGGAGAGCTACGGATCTAAGAAAGGAAATAATCTCAAAATAATAAAAAATAAGAACAATTGCATTGAAGTCAGACCTTGTTTGAATCCTGACTCTATCATGGCCCTGGCAAAATGACTAAACAAATTGCATTTAAATTTTCAGTATGCAAAATGAAGGAATAATTATGCCCATAATTAGTGCAAGCATTAGATAAGTTGGTGCCTGGGAAGTGTGTATAGTGAAACTAACATGGAGGATGCACTCTAGAACTGCAGCTAACTCTTTGAGTAACAAGTCATGTGAGAACAGAGGACACCTCAATGCAAAGACTGAAAGGCAGATGAGACTAGAAAGTCTGGGAATGTGAAGGATTTCCAGTTTGGATAAATTTTTGGTACACATATCTGTAGGGGCATTGTGTTGTTTCATGGTAAATAATTGTCCCACCCACTGGTTTAATAAAAAGAACTGATTGGCCAAAGGCAGGCAGGAAGTGTAGGCGGGGCTACCAGACTAAGAAAATCTCTGAGAGCAAAATACCAGAGAGAGCACCAGAGAGAAGCTTCAGGATGCAGAGGACAACCATGCAGCTCTAAAGAAAGGTACTGAGCCGCATGGCTGAACAAGAGACATGGGTTAGATGAAGGGTAGAGAGCTAGCAAGTGATATGCCTGGGCCTGAGGCTGATCAGCCAAAAACTAATGAAAGCATCTGTGTGTCTCTGTAGGACTGTGGGACTGCGGGACTGCGGGTCTATGGGCCTAGACCTTGAGGTTAGGCCAGAAAGTCCGGGCCAGAAACCTCATACTACACATATCAGTGTGGAAAGACCCTGCACCTCATTCCAGTGCATTTAGCTTATACAGCATTGGTGTGCATGTGTATGGTGTAATCAATTCTGATGATAAGTTGACTATCATTCTTTCATTTTTCTGTATTATATAAAAATACTTCCCTGTCCTGAGGTTTTTATTTTTGCTTATTAGTTTAGTTATATTTATTATTTTTTGACTTTTTGTGTACTTCCTCATTCATTTCATGTCTTTGTTTATCAGTATAGTGTTTGGCTGAGAAATGTCCCCTACAGGCACATGTATTTGAACACTTAGTCTCTAAGTTGAACTGTTAGGGGACATTGTGGAATGTCAGAGGTGTTGTATCGCTGGAGGAAGAACTTCTCTGGAGGTGGGCTTTGCTATCATCTCTTTCCTGGCATTATAGGCTCTTCCTCCAGAACCATCAGACCACTCATCTCTCTGTTCTGTAGTTTTCCCTGGTGATGGTGTTTTATGACGGCAAAAGTGAATATCATAATCAGTTGTGTGCTTTATTATCAGTTCCATTCTCCTTATTCCTTCTGCTGAGTGTATAATGTTCTATTATACATGGAGTTATGAATGTTATCTAATTTAAAATATTTGGCTGCTATTTATTAAAATAACAGCAATTTTATCCTTTCAGTTCTTCCTTTTTTTTTTTAATTGAAAATGATTTTACATACAACACATTCTTATCATAGCCTGACCTTCTCCCAGGTCCTCGCTACCTCCCCTGCCTTCTACCATTACATCTTCTTTCTCCTTCTCTTAAGAAAAATAAAGGAAAACAAACAAGAATAAAATAAAGAAGACAAAGAAAAAGCGCAAGGAATTCACATGTCAGCAGGCACGTATACACATGCTAGCACACACACACACACACACAGACACAGACACACACACACACTATAAAAACACAAAACAAAAATCTGTAATATAACAACTAGAGACCAGTAAGATTAGACATGTCAAAGATGACCAAACAAAATAATATGAAACAAAAAATTTCTGGAAACACGTCTGAGTCTGCTTTGTGTTGGGCATCTATTTCTAGGCCTAGAGCCCCCCTGTAGTGTGGCTTGTAAACTCAGTAAAACCGCATTAGAGATACTAATTTTTCCCTTTCTTGAAGCTGTCCGTTGGAGATATAGCATATTGATTATAGATGGGAGATCAGATCCACTTCCCCATCTCAGCACTGAAACTCCAGTTACACATGTGCTGGCATGTTTCATGTCCCCGGTCATCTTCTCCACCTCGACTCCCTTCTTTTCCTCTTTTCCTACCTCTCAACCTTTCTCTTACTTCTTTCTTCCTTCATTTTGACTAACTTTCATTCTGAGTTCTCTATCAATTTGCCAGGTGTTCTTAAAGAATCTTCTCAGTTGTGTGGGATGGGGGGATATAGGTTGCTATGATTCTCATACAAACATGCACATGTAGGGATAGTCTTTGTAGGACATATTTATAAGCTGTGATAGTGCTGTCCTTATAGACTCCTTGCCACATGCAATCAATCTCATGAATTTGTGAATTAAAAATCACATTCACATATTGCGATATTACAAATTAAAGAACTGAGTCACTGTAGATCTGGAGTCAATGGAAATTTAAAACTATTATCCCTCTTACTGAAAAATCATTCATGGGCTGGAGAGATGGTTCAGAGGTTAAGAACACTGGCTGCTCTTCCAGAGGTCCTGAGTTCAATTCACCCACATGCTGGCTCACAACCATCTATAATGAGATATGGTGCCCCCTTCTAGCCTGCAAGCATATATGCAGGCAGAATATTGTATGCATAATAAATAAATAAACAAATCTTAAAGAAAAAAAATCTTTCTATTGCTTTCTCTTGGAACTCAGCTTGAACAGACCCAGCTATTCTCATGCTTTCTATTCACTTGGTGGACAGTTAGTTGACACAATATATTTTGTTCTTTTATTAACAGTGAGGTACCCACAAAACATTATGACACATCGGCATCTGCATGGACAGACAGAATGGAAAGGACAGCTGTTCTGTCTGTTGTCATAGGACAAGTGTATAGCCAGGTGTCTAAGTACATTCACAGTAACTTCTCTCTTATTGTTATTATCATCATAATGAAAAATAAAATTGCTCTTCTTTGCTCAAGTTTGACAGCCACCAAAGCATTTAGTATTATAATCACTAACACGGAGTACTAACAGCACCTCTATCCTGGAAGTCCCTTTTACAAATGAGAAAAGTCAGGCAGAAAATTAGAGTTTACTCAAGGTCATAGAGTTGGCAAGGTGAACATCAGAGTTCATGAATCTGCCACAACTCTGTGTCATTGCAAGTCTACACAAAGTCTACACATCATCAGTCAGATCATAGCAAAGACTCTCCACCATCACTCCATCATCATATGTATTATTAAGATCTGAGTATCTTGGGCGTCCTTGAGTCTTATTCTACACAGAACATAAATTCCTCTCTCAACTCTACCTCGAGGCAAGATTGGGATTACAGATGTGGGAGGTTCTGTTTCACACATGATTTATGAACCAGTAACAGAAACACCACATTACTGGTGAAATGTGAAGTCAGATATACAGGACCTAATTCTATTTAGGTCTTGAAATGTGCTGTGATGTTGTATGACTTGTACATATGAGCATCTTTAATCAGGACCCAAAAGTTGCCTAGATAAAAAGCTACATGCTAAAGCCTATTTGGCTTTTAGAACTAGTAGTTCCAATATCAGCTTTTGACATTTTGATTACAGTGATTTTATTTTGAGTCAATACCATAGGGTCAGAGGGTCATTTTATGATATATCAAAATGAAAGTGATTATTGAAAAATGTTGTACATGTCTCCATTCCCATCATATGCTCTTGCTTCTGGATTTATGAAAAATAATATGTGGATTCTGGATCACTTACATAATTGAAGATATTGAGGTTGGGTTGTACAGTTTTGTTGTTTACCAGGGGACTCTGTGCCATTGGGATTTTCTTCTGTTTCTCCATTCTTTCAGCCTCTTGTCCATCTATCTTCCCAGACATCCATTTGTCCATTCGCCCATTCTTCTTTCGTCTATATATATCCATCCATATCTATTCACTGATATGACTTTTTTTGATATTTAACCATGCTAGATATTGGAGATCTAGGGAAGGACAGAACATAGCTTGTCTTCTGCAGCAACTAGTAGAGCTCTAAGGCAAACAAAGAAGTAGCAGATAGCAATCTTATTCTCAAGATACTTCCATCAAAGTAAAAAAAAAAAAAATGCCATGGCGATGACATCAGAAAATTAGTGATCAGAACAAGTGTATTGTTGGATTCCTAGTGAAGAAAGGCTGACGGAAAAGCTAAAACAAGTTGATAAAATGTAACATAATATTTTACATTGTTTATCCTAAAGTAAAATCCAACTTACCCAAATGGTATAGAATTTTTAATACCTAAAACATTCATTAACTACTAGGTTGTTCACTTTTTATTGCTGTATGTAACAGATACTACACTAAGTAAACTTTGTCTTAGTCCTTGCTCTATAATTGTGAGGAGACACCATGACCTGAACAACTCCTGTAAAAGAAAGCACCTAATTGGGGGCTTGTTTGCAGTTTCAGAGGCTTAGTCCATGATTATCATGGCAAGGAGTATGGTGGAGTAGCTTATGCAGAGGCAATAGCTGAGAGTAACCCTGCTCCTCACCCTGAGAGAGAGAGACTCTGAACCTCCTGGCATCTGCTTTTCAAGTTTCCAATGGCATACTTCCTACAACAAGGCCACCCCTCCTAATCGTTCTCAAGTAGTGTGACTCCATGGTGACTAAGCATTTAAAGATATGAGTCTATGGATCATTTTTTTTTCAAACCAGCACAAGTAATTGAAAAGACTCTCATTGTGATAGATGGTATTAAGTTTAAGTCTGCAGAATCTTGGCCATGATAGCACAGTCCATCACGGCTGATATGTGTACTGGAAGAAGTCTGTTTATCTCATGCTGTCTGAAGGCAAAGAGAGAAATAAAGAAGTTGGGGTTTCAATATCGCTTCCAGTCCCATGCCCTAAAAGATCTAACTTTTCTCTAGGCACCAGCAACAAAACCTTCCCTAGCTCCTAGTAACACTACAGTGTGATAGCCAGGCTTTCAACACATGGGCTTTTGGGGGCATTCAAGATCCTAATTAGAGCACATTTCTCTATGTCTATGGACAGATCACACAGCTTTCCTGAGCCATGGCTGGTATATGGTAGTTTCATTATTCTTGCTGATTTTGTTAATGATGAAGAAATCTGAAAGCTTGCACAAGCCTTCTGGCTATCACTGCTGTAATACATCTCTAGTTGTTGAAGCAATGTAATTATATAGCTCATATGAAGATTCTGGAGGCTGAAGCCCTGAAACCTTTCTCACCGAGAGCTGACACAAGATGCAAGGAGTGTTGCCTGCATTCTTCTTTAGAATTTTTAAGAAAATCTCTTACATCTTCCCAGAGTCTGCAAACTCCAGCCCCCCAATACAGTGGGAAAGCCATTCCCCCATCATGTTACTGTCTCTTTCCTCTTCTGCTTATTGGATTGGCTACACCCCAGTTATCCAAAATAACCTCCAGGCTCCAAAACCATCTTATGGCCAGTTTGGTTTTCATCTGAAGCCATAATTATTTTTGACTAACAAATTTACAGGTTCTGAAGATTACAGTCAAGTTAAGGGATGGGACACAACTGAGCACTACTCTTACTGACGGAAATTGGTAGAAGGTGATTGTTGATATTATTGTTTCTAAAAGGAGCTCTGCAAATTAGGCTTCTTAAACATCAGCATAATGTCTGGTTTTGCACCTTATGTGATCTTCATACCTCTTTTCATGCTAAATTGATTCTCCTACCCCATTGTTCTCCAAAGAGATGACTTAAGTGTGTTCTTCTTCATAACATATCTAAACCATACCCCTTAGAAAGTGTGTCTCTGAGATCATTTGATGGTTTACAGTAAAAACAATGCTGTTCATAAAAGTGTGCATACATTATTTGCTATGTGAATGTGGATGAATTTCTTTATTTCTAGATGTTAAAGCTCTCATACTTGGAATAGAATTAATGCTAAATTTATCAAATTTATCCTTAAGAACTCAAAGGTCATCAATAATCAGTTTAAGGGCTAGTTGTCTGGCAGAAACTTCAAATGAAACAAAAGGAAACTACTAAAAATAAGTTTAAACATTCTGTCTCGTCAGGACAGAAGTAAACAGACAAAGTGGACTAAAGTTAAAACCTGACTACTTTGTGATTGTCAGTGGACACCTACAAAGCATGTGACAGTAAAGATGATGGTTGATTCCTTAAAAGGAAATGTATAAAGATCAAGTGCTTTTAAGAAACTATAATTCAGAGAGAGGTTTTGAACCACGTTTAAAGGAAGTCTAACTTATGCAATGAATGGCACTGCCTTGAGATTACATCTAATGTAATGATGATGAAAATGATAAAAAACTAAGCTCTTTCTTGAGTTAGAGATTCCTCCTTGTCCTTCCTAAGTCCCACATCTTTGATAAAGGTCCAGATCTTTCTAACAGCTCTTTTTTTTTTTTTTCATGCTCAACACTTGAGATGGTACCATTTTTTTTCACAGAGAACGGAAATATTTGTGAGAATTCAAACAGGATCGCATACATGCAAGTTCTTAGTACTAGTCAGTCTTAGAATGGCAGTGCTTAATAAATCTCGAGCCCAGCCTGCTGCTCCACGTACAGTGTAATAGAAGATTGATGCGTAGCCTCTGGTGATGACTGAGGTGTCATGTGCTCAGAGAAGAGATCCTTAGAATATGACAATTGGTCATGGTGCTGATGGGATTGATGCCACCTCCCTTGCTGAGAGAGCTGATGAATTGCATGGGTAGAGGTAGTACCATGCATTCTTATTGAGGAGAGACTGCAAAGACGGGTCTGGAAGGAATGAGCCTGCAAACATATTCTATCTCATTGACAGAGCTTCATTGTTAGTGCTGGGGCTATGGCGGATGGTGCTACATTTTTGTTATTGATGTTTTTCCTGCCTTTGTAATTGATTTATAAACCAATATCTAACATCTTAAAAATGGCTTATGGAGAAATCAGATGTTCTACTCTGACAAAAAGGAATGATGTTTTTGTATTGTGATGTGTCGTTGCCGTGATATCTCATATACCCTGTACATGTGATGTCCTTTACTTATCAGATAACATAGCCTAGAATCGTCCAGGAAGAGAGTTAGGCTATTTATTACAGCTACAAAATAAAACTTGAACAGTGGATGAAGCAGGCATCTTTCCTTGATCACAACTTGTTATTGGTCTTACATTTACATTTCTTCATTTTATTAATTTTTAGATAAAAATGTCTTTTTTATCCATGTATCCCTCTGCTTCCCTTCCCTTCACTTCTCCAAATCCCTCCCAGTCAGCCTTCAGCCTCTCTCGCTTTCCATCTACCCATCTGCTCCCCAAAAGGGGCAAAAAGTCCCAAGGTGGGTCAGCTCATCATGGCACATCCATTCCAGGCAAGTCCAATTTTCTCATCCCATAGTCAAGACTGGGTTAGGTGTTCCTCTGCAGGGTATGGGCTAAGGTGCCAGCCCATGCACAGGAACACAGTGTGATCCCACCCCTCCAGGCTCTACATACTGCCCATGTCAATTGACAGTTGCCTACCCTTGGAGGATCTAGCTCCTTTTCCTGATGGATCTCCAGTGGCTATTCCTGATTCAGTGAGGTCCTCAGCGCTCCAGCCAGCCATCACTGTCAGACATTTACATTCTTAACAATTGTTCTGGTCTAGGTTCTGCTGTGTAACAGAATACCTGATTCTTGGTGGTTCTTTTAAGCAATGAAATTATTTCTTACTGATCTAGAAATTGTACATTCCATCATCAAGGAGCCATATCTAGTGAGTGTTTTTTATATTGTGGAGACTCTGGTGATTTTTGGGTTCTTCAGGACATCACATCTCAAAAGATTACATGAAAAGGGAAAACCAATCTGGACTTTTTTTTTTTTTTTTTTTAATAAAAGCAAAACCACTCTTGACCTATCTACTTACAACCCATCAATATACACATAGGTCAGTTCATTCAGTGACAACTGAGCTCTCTTGCCCAAATCACTTCTTTTTATTTTTATTGCTATTGGTTTCTTAAGACAGGGTCTCATTGTCTAGTTTAAGCTAGCCTCAATGTTGACAATCCTCCAGCCTCACCCTTCCTACTGCTGAGATGTACAGATACCCATCACCACCTCTGGTTCTCTGATCACCTCTAAAATGTCTCATCTAATCACACCTCTTCATAGATCACAATCAAGATTCTGTTTCAACATGACTTAGAATAGTGACTTAGGAAATTTCCAGGAACTGGCAGGATGCCCTTGGCCAAGTCTCCAAACAATGGTAGAGGGGTGCCTAAATGGGACTTCCCCTATAATTAAATGAGTAAACACCCTAGGTGTCATCACAGAACCTACATCCAACAAGGAATGGAGGTGGAGGCAGAGATCCATGGCTGAGCACTGGGCAGAGCTCCTCGAACAGCTGAGAGCAGGGTAGAAGAGTCTGTATGAGCAGGGGCAAAGGGAGTATAAAGAAGGTTCCCATGGTGATGGCTGGCTGGAGCTCTGGGGAGCTCACTGAATCAGGAATTACCACTGGAGATCCATCTGGAGGGGGAGCTGGGGCCACCCAGGGTAGACGGCTTTAGACTGGCATGAGCAGTGTGTGGAAGCTTGAGGGGTGGGATCAGACTGTGTTCTTGTTCATAGGCAGGCACCTTGGAGCCCATTCCCTGTAGAGGAACACCTAGCCCAGCACTGACTATGGGATGAGTGTATCGGACTGGCCTAGAGCTGATATGCTGTTCTGGGCTGGCCCACCTTGGGACTTCTTGCCCTTTTGGGGGAAGGGATGGTTGGATGGGGAGGAGCGAGGCTGAGGGCTGGCTGGGAGGGATTGGGAAGGCAGAGTGGTGGGGGAACAGGGGAATACATTGATGGAGATGATATTTTATAATGAAAAAATTAAATTAAATTAAAAAAATAGTCTTGGAAGTATACTGTCTCTATTTCTGTCAAAAGTGGAAAAAGAAAAGCTAGCTTCAGAGGAAACAGAGTTTCCTAAAATTGTTTGCATCAACTACCTGGACCCTTTAGGTCCTAACTTCCTTCCAGTTGGTGTGGCTTTTTGTGATTTCAAACACATTCTATCACTATGGTTGTCATATTAAAGAAGCCAAATGCTTTCACCCATTTGTGGGGGTATGTATGTGTGTGCATGTGTTCTACATGTGTGTGCCTGCATGTTTGCTGGTGTATGAGCCCATGTGTGGGGGTTTGTTTGCGTGTAGAGTGCCAAGATTCTTGTCAGGAGAAATCATCAATTGTTTTTCTACTTTATTCATGGGGCATGGTCTCTTGATCAATTCCGAGGTTTACTGAGAAGGCTAGGTGTGTTATCCACCATGCTCTCATGAATCCTTTGGCTCAGCCTTCTGAGGCTTTAATCACAGGCAGGCTGCTAGATCGAGGGGCATTTAAGTTGGTTTCTGGAGGTTTGAACTCTGTCCCTCATGCTTGTGTGGTAAATGATTAACCAGCGGTCTATCTCACCAAACCAGAACAGATGCTTTTTAAATTATTTTCAATTTTGTAAAACAAAACAGAACAATTATTAGGACTTTTTGTTTGTTTGTTTGTTTGTTTTAATAAATAATACAAAGGTGTCCTGTAACTTTTCACCCACCTCTTCTCAACAGTGGAATCCTTGTTCATATCAAAACCAGAATGTTCACAGGGGCAGTCAAGATACAGAATGTTTTCATTTATTTGTTTGTTTACTATCCTAGAGAGGCAAACCCATCCACTGGCACAATTGATCTGTATTCCTCTTCTGTGATTTAGTGTTTTCAAGATTTCTTGCCAATGAAATCATCTCCCTCTTGAAATGGGCTTCATTGGGTCAGCTTAATTGTCTAGAGATCCATCCAGGTTGTTCTTGGCATTGATTTGATTTTGGAAATGAGTCTTTCCATATAGCTCAAGCTGTTTGCATTTTCTCTTCCTCTTCTGCTTCCATAACCAGGGAGATAGGATTGAATAGTCATATCCCTGTGTTACCAACACCCTCCACCCCCTGCTGATTGAATCAGTATGTAAAAACCACTAAACAGCTGTTGGTCATTTATTTATACTGGTGTTTTTACTCTTGACTACTGTCCCTGCATTACACAATGGGTATTAAAATTTATCTTCACACAACAGCACACAAGAGTTTTCTTTTCAAATCCTCATTTGCAGCTACCTGTTGGCATTTTCTGACATAGACAGCCCGACAAGTGAGAGACCATTTTACTGTGGTCTCAGTTTGCATTTCCATGATAACCCCTTCCATATGCAAACTTGTTTCTTTGTTTTCTGTGGGAGTATATCATGTCACTTCACTGCCTTTCCTACATTTTGTTGATGTTTCTTTAATTTTTACATTTTTATCTTGTTACTGTTTTGAGTTTTATAAGCTCTTTACATATTATGATTATGGAACACTTAATTGCCAAGACATAACAGGTATCCAATTTTCAATTGTTTTTGCTCCAGGTGAAGGATACTATGCATTCTCTTTATTTCTTCTGTTGTGCTGCAGCTTCTCTGGGGAACTTCCTTTTGTTTGGGTATTGCTTGTGCCTTTGAGGGCAGAGTAAAGATAATCATTACTAATACGAAATGAAATTTGTTTTCATTTGGATTTTTGTAGTTTTTAGGAATAGTGATTAATTCTTTACCACACTTTGAGTCACTTTTGTGAATTATCTTAAGTGGGTCTCTGATTTTTATTATTCTGTTCATGGACATACAGTTGCTGAGCTCACACTATATTCTTGTTTTTCCCTTTTGAACACATTCTATTGGATGATGACAAGTGCATGTCACTACCACTCAGTTTATATTCATATTACTATAAATTGTGATGTAATTTGAAAACAGAAAGTCTGGTGTCTGCAGCTCTGCTCTTTCTCAGAACCATTTTAACCCTGTAGTATGTGTGAATGTTTTACATCTGTTTTAGATTTGTTTTTATCTCAGTGAAAAGGGCTATTTAGTTATTTCCTGCTGAGTGAGAAAAGGGCTATTTAGTATGAATCTGCATATTGTTTTGCGTAAAACTGAATGAAAATGTAAGCATATTTCTAGGACTTACTATGCTTTTCAAGATATGCCTGCTCCCTTTGATGAAATGTTGGTTTACATATTTGTTCTATTTCTGATTACCTTTTACTATTGAATTTTGATAGTGCTTTATCCTAGGTTATAATTTGTTGTCAGATAATCAAGGTGAGATGTTAGTGTAGCTAAAGTTACTACAATTAGCAAATACTGAGTCATCCTTCCTAGGTGTAATGATTCCCATGAGCCTCCTCTTACATTTCTTCCAACAGTTCAATACCTAACCTTGGGCTGGGAAGATGGTTCAAGCAGTTAAATGCTTGCCTTGCAATAGGAATCTGAGTTTGATCTCCAGAACTCACACTAAAAAGCCAAGTGTGGCAGTGCTAATTCCAGCACTGGGGAGGTGGGAAAGGTTTTCTAGGGATGAACTGCAAGCCAGCCTAAATTTACCTATGGGTTATACACCAAGTGAAAAACCCTGTCTCAAAAATCATGTGAATGACATTTGAGGAATGACACTCAAGCTTAACCTCTGCCCTCTACATGCACACACATGTGAAGCTATAGCCCCCTCCTTAGACATACATACATGGTTTAACTTTTCTTAATGCATGTTGAGGGATATCTTACTTGTCATGTATTAGATTTGTTAATATTAATTCCAGCCGTCTTCCCCTTTACTCATTGTTGATTCACTTTCATACATTCCATACACTTTTTAGCAATATTACTGGGGATATGACTTTGGAGCACTGATCAGACACAAAGCATCAACCCAAAGCCCAATATTGCCAAATGCAAATGTATTTGCAGGCTCATTCCCTCAATCTTTGTTGCAGTCTGAATGTCAAATGCTTCTATTGATTGTAGCCAAATTCGTGTGTGTGAATAATCAGAAAAGAGATGTTAGCGTTGCATCTGAGGTTAACTAAATGTTAACAAGTTTGTGAGCCTACAACTATGGAATTCACAAACAATGAATGCATTCTACATGAGATTTGTAAATATTTTCTCCTTCATTACAACTCCCATTGCCATCTTCAGCTACACCTATTATGGAAGAAAAGTGTTTAATTCTAATGAAATCAGATTCACCCGTGTGCTTTTATAGGCCACACTTTAGATTAAGAGTCTAAGAGTAGAATTATGTTGTTACATTGTAAATAATTGTCTCACCTACTGGTTTAATAAAACGCTGATTGGCCAACAGCAGAGAAGAAGTGTGGGTGGGGCTTCTAGACTAAGAAAACTCTGAAAACAGGAAGAACAAAGCAGATATGCCACACAGATGCTAGACAAGCCAGAAGATGCAGAGGACAACTATGCTGATCTGAGAAAAGATACCGAGCTATATGACTGAACAAAATAAGAACCATGGGTTAGTTTAAGGGTAAAGAGTAAGTTATATGCCTGGGCTCCAGGTCAATCAGCATACAATTAATACAAGTGTTTCAGTGGGACTATAGGGCTGTGGGTTGTGATTTTGGGCCATGAGGCTGGGCCAGAATCCAGGCAATGAGACTAGACTGGAAAGTCCAGGCCAGGAGGCTAGGCTGCAAAGTATGGAACAGAAACCACATACAACATCTAAGAAGTTTTCTTAGTTTTGTATTTAGGACAAATTTTAAAGTTTTTCCTGTTATTTTCTTAATGCATTATAGGCCTGTATTATTATTTTTAATTGAAAATAGTTTCATATAATATAGTCTTATTATGGTTCCCCTCCCTCTACTCCTGCCAATTTCTCCTCACCCTGTTCCTCATATGGATCCATTCCCTTATTGTCTCTCATTAGAAAACAAATAGGCTTCTAAGGGTTAATAATAAAATATAACAGGATAAAACAATACTAAAATCAAAATCAGAATAGGTCAAAGCAAACAAACAGAAGGAAAAGAAATCAAGAAAAGATGTAAGAAACAGATATAGATGGAGAGACCTACGCATTTGCACACTCAGGAATCTTATTAAAACACAAAACTAGAAAACCTATAATAAATAGGCAAAACCTGTAGGGTAATAAATAATTATAAATAAATAAAAGTAAAAATTGAAACTAAAATGTAAGATAAAGTCCTGATATGACATGATGAGACAAAGAACCTCTGAAGATGACATTGAGGAGTTTGTTTTCTGTTGGCCAACTACTGCTGGGCATGCAGTGTGCTGTTAAGAGTAGTTTAGCTCCCAAGTGTGACTACCTTGGATGAAACTAATTTTCCATTTGCAGGTGGTTAACAAAATGGCTTCTGAGTTAGGGATGGGAGCATGTGTCCACTTCTCTTTCAACTCTAGGACCGTCTCTGGTACAGGCTCGTTCAGGCCCTGTGCATGCTTTCTCAATCTATGTGAGTTCCTATGTGCAATGGTCTTATATTTAGAGGGCCAGTTTTCTTGGTGTCCTTCATCTCCTGTGGTTCTTATACTGTTCCTGCTTCTTGCTTTTTCTTCCTTGGTTTTCCACAAATACTAGGGAAGGGAGTGATGGAGACACTCCATTCAGGGCAAAGTGTTCATTATTTTTTTTCCCATCTGCTGCAGGAGAAACCTCCTCTGATGGTGGCTGAGCAAGGCAATGATCTATGAGCAAAGTAGAATGTCATTAGGAGTCATTTCTTTTTTTGATATATTCTCTTTGTGGGACAGTATTTAGTTTTCCTCTAGGTCCCTGGGCTATCTTATCTAGGCTTCTATTCACTTGTACAGCATCAGGTCTGCGTTTCAACTTATGGAGTAGACCTTAAATTCAGTCATATATTGACTGGTTACTTCTACCAGCTTTAAGCCACCATTGCAGTAGAGTATTTTACAGGTAGGACATTGTAGATAGAAGGGATTGTATCCGGCTTGGTGTTTACATTCTACCTTTGGTAGTGTATAGTACTTTCCAGTTGGGGTGAAGGCTCTATGTAGGCACCAGCTCTATTTCTCCATGTTAAATGAGTCATGTTGGTGGTGTCTTTGTGGGTCTCTATTTTTCATTTAAGTGCAAGACCAATTTGGGGACAGTTTTTTTTTTTTTTTAATGTAAAGTGGGAAAATAAACTTGAGATTTATTTGTTTATGATTATTGTTTTCTATTAATGCTCAATTAATTCAAGAAAACATGCTCTTTCCTGCACTGCAAGGTTCTCTGTGTGTGTGTTTGTGTGTATGTGTACAACAGTGATGAGGTGATGAATTTATGAAGGACTTTCAGGAGCACAGAAGAGTTTGAGGGGGTATAGATGATACAAATATATTATGTATGCATGAAATTCTAAAAACAAAAAAAAAAACACCTACAAATGTTGCTAATGTGTTTATGCTCTTGTTACAGTGGAGTAGAGGTGGAATGCTAGGCTTTCTATGTTGTCTCCGCTAAAACCAGGGTCATTACCATGTGTTTAAGGATAAAAGTCTGGATCTCATTGGCAGTAGAGTCTGCTCAAAAGTAAGTCAGTGTGGAAGTTTCTTACAGCCTGGTGATTTTACTCTCTGCTGTGGGCAGAGGTACTGACATTTTATATGTTACTGGTATGATGCACACAGCTGTTATCTAAAAGTTTTCTGTTTTGCTATGCTCTTCCCTTTTTGTTTAGTGCGTGTGTGTACATGTGTTTGTGTGTATTTGTATATGTATGTGTGAATATATATATAGTGTATAATATATATAGTGTGTATGTGTGTGTATGTGTGTGTCCAGTCATTAGTGTTTCTGGTTTGTTGGCCATGACACTTCCCAATATTCTGTTTTGGACACAGGAGTCAAAAGCAGAAGGTAGGAAGGTCACCATCATGTCTTTCCTTCACTCTAAGTGTCTTGCCTGTCTCCCCACCTTGTGGGGTTTTTTGCGGTGGCTGATAGAGGTTTTTTATGCTTGGGGAAAAAGAAAAGAGAAACCTGAGCATTGACTGTTCTATTCTTTAGTGGCATATATCATGCCAGGTAGTGACCATCGGCATTTGTGTGTGTACGTGTGTATTTCCTTTATTTCATTTTGTTTTCCCCCTCAGTTAGGGGTGCTTTTTTGATATTGTCTCACTTTAAAGATATAAAATAAGCTCACAAAATTATACAAAAGGTTCAAAGTCACTCAGCTCACACATATCAGAGAAAGATTATAAATTCCACAATAAAGTCAGATTTGATGAGCTAGACACTGCCACCCAGACTCTAGTCATACAGCCAAGGCCTGTGTTCTGAGGGCCACATATCCTATGTTCATCATGTACACATCAAAGTACCACTCAAGGCCTTCACCAGAAATATCATGTCTTGTGAGTCTTCATGGTGCCACTGACAGAGTGACACACCACTGACAGGTAGGAGCCCTGACACAGAGCACTAACCCACTCATGGTCTATTTACTGCTATTTCAGTTTCCCCTATTTACATTTTACTTCATGATGGCTTTGAAATATGTGGAAGGAAAGGGCACTTTTGCCAGAAATAGTCCCCAAGTTCATACAAATGAAAAGGGCCTTAATAGCAAGCACCAAAGGGGACACAGGGAGAGGTTACTAACAGTGTGGGAGCCTGTGTAGGACTCTTAAATGTGATGAATCAAAAATATAATGAGACAAATACATTGGGGAAAGTAGTTAGCAATACATTGAGAAATGGCAACCTGGCTTCCATGTGCCTCAAGGAAGTGTGTGGAAGAGTTGTATGAGCTGTATTTTACAAGAAAGCAAGTCAGTTCACATATGGTTTTTCAGTCTTACATTGTGCTGTCTTCCTGTGACAGTTGATTTTTCTAGACTAAAGAGAGGCATATCTTCATAAGACTGTCACATGACCCATCTGTTCCTTTTCTGTATTGACATCACCTCCAATCTTGCTCAGTCTTACGTGATCACAAGTTTTGCAACTTCATGACTTCCACCATGTCCTGGTTCTTACCCTTTAATTGCTCCAATAAAATGCATTCTTTTTTTGCTTCCAGATGACTGCATGGTATCCAGGACCTTTAATCGGTTCCCATGGATTTCTGTATTAGGTCTAGATCACTTTAGAAGACACACTGAGAAGTCATATTGTCATGGTCTGGTTTCTGCTCTTTTCTCAGGTATTACCAGATCCGTGTGACCTTGAAAGTATCTTCAAGGATCCCCCACAGACTAAGTGCTTCCATCATTGGACAGTCAGGTGAGTAGAAAGCAGGGTTCCTGCCTCATGGGTAATCAAGCATGTGTTCCTGTGTGTCATGGTCTAGAAGAACACAGGTCTGTGTTCACTGTCAACAGTTGGACCCATGAGTTCCGGAAAGACAGACCTACTATTCAAAGTGGCTCTTTGAGAAAGTAGTTAAAGAGGGTTGGCTGAATAAAAATTGCTTTTAGGAGTAGCTGGTAGCTGAAGAAAACTGTCTGCAGCAGGTTAGTTAAAGTCACATCCTGGATGAAATGTATGAGAAACGACATCCACATGATAGGTAAGGAGAAGCCAGTTGCTATGGCTTCAGGTGATTGAATAAGTGAGTAGCTGTGGTGGTACTCTCTAGGCACAATAGAGGGTCCAAATCCTATCACCCACTGTAAAAAGATTGTCAAGGAAAATCCAGGTCCTAATTCTGATGCTGGAGATCCAACTGGAAATCCAAGGCTTTTAGAAGCCAGTCTGATGGAACTTATTGAGAAACACAGAACCTTGAGGACAGTGAATACTTGAGAGAGACTAAAGATCAAAGTAGGACACTTGGGGAACAAATCTGGCAGAGCCACAGAGTCTGGTGATTTAAAAAAAAAAGATTCAGCCTTCATAACAGAGTAAGGGAAAGGAAAGGGATGAACAGGAAAAAATGCAAAGCACCTCTTCACTGTTAGAAGAGTGATCCTGATTGTCAGAAATAAGATATGGAAGAATGCTTGTTCTTGCCACACTTTATGAAACCCATTTGGAATGCGCAAAAGCATCATGGTGAGTCAAAACATGTGCCATTGAGACTTTCCGGGTGAGAAGTATAGACACAGATGAAGGCTTATGATTATTCCTCTAACTCTAGACTATAAGGAGAAGACTCTGCAGTTCACCTGCCCCTTCTGCAAGCTAAAAGTTATTAGTTAAGTCACCATCTCCCTAAGATATTTCTCTTGTCCATTGCCCTCTTTTGGGAGTATATAGTGCATCTTAGATGAGAAAGGGAGGATTTATACTCTCCCACAATCTTCCTCCCACATTATAGGCCCATTGTAATTTCTTTCTTTCCCACGCTCTACTAGGTTCCTTTCTTTCTGCTTTGGTCCATGGCATACACTAAAAGGGCAGGATACTTAGGCTCAGCTTTGCATAAACTGACTGTATGATCCTAAGTCAATGGTCAGTATTTTTCCTTCCCTTGAAATAGGAAGACCAAAATTCACCTCTATGATGTCTTCCTCTTTCTGTGGAGATGATAGACAACAATGATGCCTTATAGACATGATAAACACAAGTGTGTTGTGATGAGAACTGCCATAAAGTAAAGGTCCAAAAGTCTGCCCAGTGAGAGGCTGTAAGTCAAAATGATGAGTCAGGGTCTCATTCTTAGAGTCAAAGCAAAATTCTGGGGGAGAGGCAGCAGCGAGAGTAGGCTGATTGATGAGAGCCATCTGTGGACCAGGGTGTGCTTGGACTCTTTCCTCTCTGAGATTCTCTGCAGCATGAACTCAGCTCTTGTCGCTGCTATGCCTCCTCTGGAGCAGGCATTCCCAGCTGTGAGGGCCAAAGGCTGCTGGACATGCAGGCACTTTTGGGTTCCATAGAAAAAGAACTGTTTGAGAAGGTACTACAAAGACAAAGAAAACTAGCAAGATTTGCTACCTCAGATTAAAGCCCTTTTCTTTTCTGGTCTAGTTTGACAGAGTAATGATTGAGATGCAGTTATTACGCCCCTGGGTTTTTCATTCATATTCTATTTAGAACAGAAAGCCAGCACATGTCAGCAGTGACTTATGATGAGAGAGTTTCATGGGTGAGAGATAAATTGCATATTTATTTCTTCTTCAAGGTGAATTTTCTAATTATATCGCGTACCTCTGTTTATGTTTATATTGTCTACAAATCCTCCCAATACTTGGTACCTGACACAATGGCCTAGTATGCTTGATTTTTCAAGTGGAGTGAAGTTGCCTAGCCTCGGGATGCCTGAGTGTCACCTGAGGCCTCAGCTGGGAGGGAGCACTCAAGATTTCTTCACTCGCAGGCTGGATTTATCTCTCATCTCACTGCTTGAAGACTAGCTAAGCTCTTGCCTCTAGATGAAGGATCAAACTACTTTAATGGTTCCACTACCCTGAGATAAAACGAGGATTCTACATTGCTTCATGACTATGTGTGGCACTGGAACAGGCTTTTTCTCTTGTATTCCATTGGTCAAATTTAGGAGAAGTCTGTGTATCATGATCTTGAAGAATAATGTACTCCATCCATTCCTGTAAAGGACTCCCTTAAAGCCCTGTGTGGAGAGGACATTAACACCCTTGATACTTTCTATCACATCTAGGCATTTCTGCATAGAAAAGAATAAGTATAAATGTTTGGAAGCAAAATATGAAGAATCTAAAAAAAAATCCAGGAATATCAAAGTAAGGCCAGTGGTAGCTTCAACTCCCATTAATTGGCTTGACTTTTCAATGTAGCTTATTTAATTTGTTCTTTTGTTCCAGTTGTCTTTAATGTGGTCATAGACAAAGCTTACTGAGTCTAGTGAGGCAGAGTCTGTAGAACAGTGCCATATACACTGCGATACCCATATTCCAGTCTTTCTTCTCTACTTCAAAGACATGAGAAATCAGAAATTGATTCATAAATTATCTTTCTATTGCCTCATCTATAAGCTGGAGTCAATTAGTGGTGTTTTTGGTTTGGACCAAATGAGTTCCCTGGGGGAGATTAGTTATAAAGTTGCTCAGCTCAGAGAAAGCTTAGGATAATTGTTCACTAGACTAAGTGTGGCTCTGCTGCATAATGGAGCTGGTTGCCTCACAGTGTTCTGCTTTACATAGACTCTTGGCCATATCGTTGCGAATACAGACATTTGTATCAGATGGTCTCATGGTCTTCACAGTCATCTCACAAAAGAGAAGAGATGAGAGTCGTACTGTAAAGACAGAGTTTACTGACCCCCGATGAAACAAATAGTTAAGCAGGAAGAGGGCAGCTAGGTGGATGAAGATATTCAGAATGGGGCCTGGAAGACTAAGAACGTAAGCCTAAATGAGAGTATGGAAGGATGATTAGGCAGAGGCCACTACGACCCCATCACAGGAACCTAAGTGAGGCCTTGATTCTTCATGTCCACAAAGATTAGATCAAGTGTATTGATGAGTACAGGGACAACAGGAGAAAATAATGCAGATCCGTTGGTTTCGTACATTACGTGATAAAAGTTTGATCTGAAAAGCACAGAGAGAGGAGGGAAATGTCTTGATCGCATGAACACAGTGCTGTTCAAACTTAGTTTTCTCATCAATGAAACAATGAGTATGCTTCGTCTCTCCTTCAAGCGTATTGATTCTGTAGTAAATGTTACACTGACTCACATTCCCACGTTTTATGTGGATACAGAACAATATTCCGTCGAATTTTGTAAGATTTCCATGGTTAGATCTTATATAACATACTCCATGTGCATAACCTGTGTGTCCTTGCATTATCTGTCACAATACTTTTTAGAAGGTAATTTGGGGTGATTGTTCTCGGCAGACATGTGATTTACTCTCATCTTGGTTAGCTGAACATGTCCTTGAGTGGATTGTGACAAGCTCTGAGCTAGTGCTGGTTTGGAACAATCCTTCCCTTGGGCATTCTAAAAGACCCTAGTGTCAGAGAAGGGACAGGTACTTGATTAGCTGACAACTGTAATTAGATTGGACATGCAATGAGTGTAGGGTACAAAGGGAAACACTGGATGCTGGAAAGGGCAGGGTCTTGCCCAAGCTGGGTTCAGATCCTGAGATAGAGAATGACCATTAGTACACAAAAAAAGTCTCACCACCTGATGAGTTTCCCGTGGCACCCATGAATATCTTGAACAGTCTTTATTTATACTTCAAAAACAAACATGACTTCCCCACCCTCTAGTGTTAACTTTGGGCAAAAGCAGACATGTTTTTTCCAACTTTTAAATCGAAACAACTTTTAAACCAAAAAAAAACAAAAAACAAAAAAACCAACAATGCTCAGCATGTCGCTAGCTTGGCTAACAATTAAGGCAGGTACAAACTGTCCTTACAAAGCTAAAAAGGTCATTGACATAGGTGCATGTTCTCAAGAACTATAATGTTATTCAAAACTTAAGAATATTTATAGAAATTGGGGAAGGGTCACCATAAGCTGCTTTCATATGGTTACCTTGTATTTCTCTGACTGTTTGCTTTCCTAAAAAAAGAGTCTGGCATGACCAAACCTCTCTATAAAGGGAGAACTTTGATAAGGCATTCTTTTTCCATCATGTCACTGTTCTTAAAGATTTTTTTCTCCCAGAATTGGGAGATAGAGTTAATGTCCCCTGTGTTGCTTTCTTACATGTACCTATTAGCTTTTATTACCTCCAGTCCTGTTAGCACTGAATCAGTTATGTTCCCAGGGTCTAGAGTAACAGCTGGTATTTCCAGATAAGAAACCTGAGAAGCTTAGTTCCCAAAGAATTTTAGGGGAAAATATTTGAGAAAAAAATAATGATGTTTCTGGAAATGATTACATCTGTTTTATGCATGACTGACGAAGTGAAACTATAAACTATCAAGAGAATTATCAACATTATGGGAGAGCAGAGAGCTTGCAGGCAAGCTGTCTCAACAGTATTTTGCTCTGTCCTGACGTCCACAGTTCCTTGCTGAGTGAGTGACTATCTCCACTGGTTTTGCCTTGCAGAGACCTGTGGGGATATTTTCAAATATAATAAAACAGTCGAATGTAGTAAGGGGTTTTTGGCCGGACTTTCCAGCCTATCCTCAAGGTTTAGACCCACAGACCCACAGAGACACACAGATGCTTACAATAAATTCAGGCTGATCTGCCTAAGGTCCAGGCATATAACTTGCTAACTCTTTACCCTTAATCTAACCCATGACTCTTATCCTGTTCAGCCATGTGGCTTGGTACCTTTACTCAGAGCAGCATAGTTGTCCTCTGCTTCCTCTGGCTTCTCTCTGGCATCCTGCTCTGTTCTTCCTGTTCCCAGAGCTTTCTTAGTCTGGTAGCCCCACCCACACCTCCTGTCTGCCTTTGGCCAATCAGCGCTTTTTATTAAACCAGTGGGTGGGACAATTATTTACAATAGAATAACATAATCCCCTTACATATCCTCTTTTTTCTTTTAAAACAAAAAGGACTCCAAATCTAATATTCTTCCCCCCCCCCCCCATCTATAGCAGTTTATAAACAACACTGGAAATAAACATGAACATCTATAAACCATGATTTGGGAACGTGGGTGTCATTCTCTAGGCTACTTCCTGCTGAATGGGAAGGCATTATTAAAGATTTTGGGAATCCATGGGAATCTCATGGGAATCCAAAGAAAAATTTAGGGTTATGCACAAGTCTTTAGTGGAGTAGTCTGTAAGGCTGGGTCATCTCAGTCAGTCTCCTTGAAGTTGTTCTGGATACAGAGCTTGGGAAACTTCAACAGAGGTGCTCTGAAATGCTGAATCATCTGGGCCATCCGTTTCCATTGGAGACTTCAGGGGGTGTTCCTCTATCAAACTTTATGTTCTTTATCCAGGAATAAATCCACAGCCTCTCATTTTTCTGTGGAAATAAAAAGAAAACCTCTTCTCCAAAGTAGCATATCTTTGGATTTCAGTTGTAAAGTCAACTCACTTACAAAATATATAGGTTGAATTAATCCAACAGCATTTATAATCATCTGTCTTTTAGTAGCTTCTACATTTTCAGTCAAAAAGCTTAAAGATAAGACAATAATATACAGTATCCAGACATTCTTTGTATTTTCCACCTTTATGTGGCTTATTTATTTATTTATTTATTTATTTATTCATTTTACTCTGTTTCATTTTTAAGGGCTTTCTCTACCTTTTCTTTTCTTTCTCTAAGCCTATGTATATATATTTTCAACATACTCTTAGACTTTAAGAAAACAAAACAAAAAAACAAAAAAAAAACCCTGCCCTTACTATATATTTATTTCTTAACTTTTCCTGTCTCTGACCACACCTTTGCTTGTCTAGGGTGATTGACTCCACCCAGATTCTTCTATTTCTTTCTGTTTCTAAACAAACCTTTAATCTGCCAAGGTCCTTGGCTAAGGATTAAAGGTTGGTAGGATGGATGGATGGCTCCACCCAGCTCCAAGTCTAATTTCATAGAATTTATCTTTTTACCCCAGGTACTCTGGGGAATTTTAGGCTCCATATAATTACCAAGTAAAGCTTTGCCATATGCTGCTCATTAACTCCATTTAAGTATTAGGCAGCAGGGCCTCTTAAAAAACTCACAAGTGTTTTGATTCTAAGGCTGAATCAGGAAACTTATCTTAAATCCAAGCCTCTGCTTGCCTTCAGCAAACAGAGCTGATCCAAGGAAACACCACCACTAGGAAGCCATCTTTGATTCTGTTCCCTTTTTGTCCTTATGAACAGAATCCTCAAATACATCATTTACAACTTTTTGCTTATATTGAGGGTCCTGTGACTTTTTAGGAACCAGCCATTTTACACCTTAAGCTGTACTCCAAAAGCCTGCCATTTTGTAGTCCAAGCCCACAGGCCTCACCAGTGTATCTCTGTACCACAGCTCATGTGAGAGACACAACTTAGAAGCTGTTTTTCATTTCAATTTTATGTTTTATACTCCTTTTAAGCTTTCTCCAGCTTTATGTGTGTGTATATCATGTATATCACCCACGTTGGGCTGCCACTTGTAGTAGGAGGTTTCTGGCCTGGACTTTCTGGCCTAGCCTCAAGATTTAGACCTACAGACCCTCAGACATGCAGAGACATACAGATGCTTACAATAATTTTAGGCTGATTGGCCTAAGATCCAGGCATATAACTTGCTAACTATTTACCCTTAAACTAACCCATGCCTCTTATCCTGTTCAGCCATGTGGCTTGGTACCTTTTCTCAGAGCAGCATAGTTGTCCTCTGCTTCCTTTGGCATCCTGCTCTGTTCTTCCTGTTCCCAGAGCTTTCTTAGTCTGGTAGCCCCACCCACACTTCCTGTCTGCCTTTGGCCAATCAGCGCTTTTTATTAAACCAGTGGGTGGGACAATTTTTTACAAGAGAAAAACATAATCCCCCTACAGTTGGAGATATCAGAGGACAGATGTACCTCCTCCTGGTTTTTTTTTTTTTTTTTTTTTTTTTTTAGGCAGAGTTTTCTGTTTAACAGTCCTGGCTGTCCTGGAACTTGCTTTGAAGACCAGGCTGCCTTTGAACTCACAGAGATTCTCCTGCCTCTGCTTCCTAAGTGCTGGAACTAACAGTGTGAGCCATGTTCTCTGTTACTAAAAGAATGGCCTATTATAGTTATTTATTTAAAAGACTGTTTCTTCACAATACCTTTACAGGACCAAGACAAAGAAAAATTTGCCTTTACAATGCCCACTTATAATAATTCTCAGCCTATAAAGAGACGTCAGTGGAGGGTCTCCCTCAAGAAATGCTAAATAGCTCTACTCTGTGCCAGTATTTTGTACAAAAGCCAGTAGAACAAATATGTAACAACCTATAATTTATCATTACATGTACAACATTTTGTTGGCTGAGCCAAATATCAATACCTTAGAAAAAAATTTGGAAGAAGTGAAAAAGTTTTTGCCCACTTGGGGATTACAAATTGCCCCAGAAAAAATGTAAACAGGGGATTCTATTAATTATTTAGGCTACAAAATAGGCCAACAAAAAATTATACCCCAAAAGGTACAAATCAGGAGAGATAGATTGAAGATACTTAATGATTTTTCAAAGACTACTAGGAGACATTGCCAATTTATGACCCACTCTTGGAATTAAAAATGATGAACTGGATAATTTGTTCAAAACTTTAAATGGTGAAAAGGACTTAAATAGTCTGAGAGAATTGTCACCTGAAGCTAAGAAAAAATTGGCTTTGGTAGAAGAGAAATTCAGGATACACATGCGGATCGTGTAGATCCAGACCTTAATTGTATTCTAGTTATCTTGCCCTCTAAGCATTCTCCTATAGGAATTTTAATGCAATGGGAAAATGTTATATTGGAATGGATATTTCTTCCACATAAAGCCAGTAATAAATTAAAGACATATGTGGAAAAGATTTTTGAACTTAGTTTTAAAGGAAAATTAAGACTTCGCCAATTGACAGGAATGGATCCAGCAGAAATTGTTGTACCTTTAACTAATGAAGAAATTGACCAATTATGGGTAGAAAGTGAACCTTGTCAAAGAGCCTGTAGCAATTTTTTTGGGAAGATATTGACAACAAATATCCTCAAAGCAAAAGAATTGAATTTCTAAGGAAAACTAACTGGATTCTTCCTCATATTGTATTAGATAAACCAATATCTGGAGGCCCTACATTTTATACAGATGCAAACAAATCAGGAAAGGCAGGTTACAAATGGAACAGATAAGCAAAGTGGCTCAAAGCCCTTATAATTCTGTTCAAAAGTCAGAATTATATGCTATTGTGATGGTATTAATGGATTTTACGGAACCTCTTAACATAGTCACTGACTCTCAGTATGCAGAAAGAGTTGTGCTACACATTGAAACATCTGATTTTACTAATGATGAGTCACAATTAACTTTATTATTTATTCAGTTACAAGAAATAATCAGGACTAGAAATCATCCCTTTTATATAATACACCTTTGATCCCATAAGGGTCTGCCAGGTCCTTCAGCACAAGGTAATGATGAACTTGACAAATTATTAATAGAAAATGTACTAGAGGCCTCAGAAGTTCATAACAAGCATCACATCAATAGCAAAGGATTTAAAAGAAGATTTCTCTATCACTTGGCAACAAGCCAAAGAAATTATAAAAAAGTGTCCCACCTGTTCTTTCTATAACCAAACTCTATTGCCAGCAGGAAGTAATAATCCTAAAGGTATACATAGAAATGAAATATGGCAGATGGATATATTTCATTTTATAGAATTTGAGAAATTACGATATATCCATCATACAATAGATACATTTTCAGGATTTCAATGGGTAGCTGCTTTGAGTTCAGAAAAGGCTGATTCTGTAATCACAGATTTGCTAGAAGTTATGGCCATCATGGGAATACCTGTACAAATTAAGACTGACAATGCTCCAGCATATGCCTCTAGTAAAATGAAACAATTTTTTGCTTATTATAATATAGAGCATATTACAGGAATACCACGCAATCCTACAGGGCAAGCCATCATAGAGAGATCAAATTGAACTCTAAAGGATATGTTAAATAAACAGAAGGGAATAACAAAGACCCCCAGAGATAGACTATGTAATGCTTTATTAACTTTGAATTTTCTCAGTGCTAATGAGAAAGGAACATCAGCTGCTGAAAGGCATTGGACTATAGAAAAAACAGCTGAACTAAATCAGCCTGTTTACTTCAAAGATGTACTAACCTCTGATTGGAAGCCAGGATATGTGCTACATTGGGGAAGGGGTTTGTTTTGTTTCCACAGGTGAAGAAAAGTTATGGATACCATCAAAATTAATAAAGACTTGATTTGAACCAGAGAAACTTCAAGAAAATAAGAATTGATAGTTCATCCACCCATATTACAATTCTTTAAGTTGTAAGAGAAAACAAAGGGTGGGGGCAGGTTTCTTTCTTTCTTTCTTTCCTTCCTTCCTCCCTTCTTTCCTTCCTTCCTTCCTTCCTTCCTTCCTTCCTTCCTTCCTTCCTAACTTCCTTCCTTCCTTCCTTCCTTCCTTCCTTCCTTCCTTCCTTCCTTCCTTCCTTCCTTCCTTCCTTCCTTCCTTCCTTCCTTCCTTCCTTCCTTCCTTCCTTCCTTCCTTTCTTTCTTTCTTTCTTTCTTTCTTTCTTTCTTTCTTTCTTTCTTTCTTTCTTTCTTTCTTTCTTTCTTTCTTTCCTTTCTTTCCTTTCTTTACCAAAAACTGGAAATACCCATCTTCAAGAAGTTAAAAGACCTTGGACATCTAGACGTCTAAAGCAAAAGGGAGGCTATCCAGAAAAATTTACAAGTAAAAGAATATTGGACCTATTGGTACCACTATACTTCATAGGGTAAAATCTCATTGCTTAACCTCTATTTTTTTTTTTTTGTAAGTTGAAGTCCCAGTTTAATTATAATTTAAAGCTAGCTCTAGAGTTGGAGAGGGGCTCTTTCCTCTAAACTCAAGCATACTTGTTAAAGGAAAGTACAAACTCTCTATATCATATCAGAGGAGCCACCTGATATGGGACAGAAGAATAACTAAAAATAAGGGACTATTCTATTGTTACTAATCCTATCCTGAAAAATACTTATATTTAGCTTCCTGTACATTTTTGGGTTTTAGTCTCTTATCAGTTTTCTGCAGTGATCCATGACAATGCCTAATTGCCAACTTAAAGTATCCAAAAGGAAGATGGGGCCCCATAGCGATGATTTCACATGGATTCTGACAAAACCACTAGGCTGACAAACACCAACCAAAGATCAGATTTGGACTACAAACTGCTCAGGACAATTTCGAGGCAGGTCGCTGAGAAGAACCAGCTTCACATACTATTATAGCCAGGACTTGAGGCAAACCATGCACTTTCTTGTAATGCAGAGACTGGACAACAAATGACACAACCTACTTATTTCAGGATTTGACATTTAACAAAACTTTTCTTTACAGGATCCCCTAAAGATACTGTCACCCCCAGATAGCAGGAGGTAAATTCAAGAACACGGTGCCCACATCCCCAAGAATTTAGGGGTTGTTTTTGGTCACTCAATGGGTTATGGATGATTGACATTGTTTAGGTTAATTGGTTAAAAATTGTTAATGGTTATGGTTAGAAAAAGGTTAAACAAGAATGATTAGATTCAAGATTTGTGTTAAAAATAGAAAAAAAATGGGATACAGATATACAGGATATAAGGATAGATTATTGAGTCTTCTTTTAAAAGGATTTACTAGCTTTAAATATGTTTTCAAGTTCAAACAAATACATTTTAGATGAACAGGACTTCTTCAAACACTTCAGAGATCCATAGAATATGGCATTTAAAATATCTTAAGAACTTAGACTTTTATGGACAGTGAGACAGGTCTGTTCCTGACAGCACTACTCTACTTAAAGAGAAAAATGGGCATTGAAGAAACTCCATATGGAGTCTACTTTCTTTGTGGCAACGGTTAGCCACCAGACAAGAACCTGTTCTTATATTAACTGCTTGACAGTATGCTGTTTAAACTGGACATGCAGGTTCCCTAGGGAAGTGACCTCTGAAATTTGACAGAACAAGCTGAAGTGGTGCTTCAGGTCCCTGCTTTTCAGAGAAGACTGTCAGATATTCTTCAGGAGTTGAGGAGAAGCAACTGATGAACTATACCAGAATGGACAGAGCAGATTTCCTGCTTCACTGAGATGAAAAGAGACTCTGAGCCTGTAGGCTGAAGATGGATGCCCCAACTTTATAAAGGAACTTTGGGTGACTGTCTAGGAAGATTTGTGTCATCTCTATCATTTCTAGATTTTGGAAGTTGCTTGCACTTCCTGTTTACTCAGGTAATATTATTTCCTTCTTGGGTCCCTGAGGTAGTTGAAGATGAGATAGTTATAGACTTCTAGTGACAGTTTTAGAAAACAAACTTTGAAGTTAAATTGTATAATTTTAAGAGACATCAAAATAATAGTTTTTAGTCAGTAATACAAGTTAGAAAGAAAGTGAATTAAGTATAATCCTTTGGACTCATCAAAATAAGATAGTTAATGAAATATTTTCTTTGAATTGTCAATTGTTAATGGACTGGACATTACTCATTTATTGTTTATTTATATTGTATATAACTATTGTACCTGTTGTTTATGGTTTTTCTCATGTTAGCTATACCCCCCCCCCCTTTTTTTAAAAAAAAAAAAACAACTTGACACAAAGGGGATATGTGGGAATATTTTCAAATATAGAGACCAGTTGAACAAGCATTTGTATGCTGATCTGAAACTAAGTCACAGGGCTCCCAAGAGGAAAGTTTGGCTCTGGCATTAGGGGCTTCATTATTACCAGAATAGGAGATTAGAGATGATAGGTGATTGTCTAGAACATCCCTCAGCTCTTCCAAAACCTTGAAGAGAATAAAATCTCATCATCTCATCATGGTCTGTATCTCTTCTATGGTGTAGTTAAAACTGGGAAATTGTGAGATGAAAGGATGTAGCCAGTTGAGAGATAGGTTGTATCGACCCTCGGGCCCTGGATTTACCCTTTTAAGAGTTCACTCACCCAATCTGTGTCTTCAACCTCCATGTCATTTAGCTGAGGGTTTGAAAGTCTTTATGGGGCTCTTTAATAGTCTCTATGACTGTTGAATAATGAAAAAAGGCCATAAAGATCATAGTTTATTATCAAAATAGAATCTTATAGGGTTTTAGTGAGAGCTCATGAATGGAGCCAACATATTGTTCCCACAGAAGAGGTGAATTAGCTAGGAGACAGTGGGAACTGCATTGTGAGGGAAGATAGGCTAGGGGTGGATGTGGGTGTGTGTGATGTTACCATCTCTTACAGCAGTTGCATTGCTATACATACTTTAAGATGTTTGGGCATCCATCTCAGGGCCAGGCTGTGCAGTTCTGTCTTATTCCTTCAAAGTACCTTGCTAGCTAGCTAAGAACAATGACAATGGAATGTACCCTGAAAGCCACACTTTATTTTTTTCATGGAGTGAGGACTCTGGGAAATCTTACCAGTTTACTTGCTACTCTAAATGAGTAGTGCATATGGCATGCACATATTCATAATGTATTTTAGGTAGCATTTGTATACATATGTATGTCTATTGTGATTGTCATGGTCTCTAGAGAAAAAGAACAATAGAATAAATAGGTATTATAAAGGGAATTTATCAGATTGACATCTCTGATACATGTTGGGTAGTTCAACGATGCTGTCTGTACATAGAGTGGCTGAAAACTACTAGAACTTGGTAGCTTTCCATCCACAAAGTGGATCATGCCTCAGCAGTTCCAATATGAATGACACTGAAGGCCAGAGGAACCATGTATCTAGAGTCTACTTCGTTAGGTATAGGCCAAAAACAAAAGAAACAAAACAAAAAACTGGTACTCGATGCCAGTGGCAGGTGGAAACAGTTGGTGCACAGTAGATACACTCAACATCAGGGTGTAAAAGCCAGAAGGCAAAAGCAACCTGGCTTTTCTCTAAGAACTCTTTATATCTGGGCTGACACCAAGTTTGACCTTCCCCCTTTTAATTAATTCTCCCAGGAAATGCCTCACAGCTCCAACAGGAGATGCTTATATACTCGATCACAGAGCCAATTAAGCTGTCAACCAAGATTAAACATCATCTCTATACATATAAACTTGCACATATGTATATGTGTATATGTATGCATGTGTGTATATGTGTGTGTGTGTAGAAAAAGCTGATCACAAATTATCTTTCTTCCTAAAATGCTATTTGAATCTACAAAATTAAAACAATATTTTCTGTGTGAGGAAAGAATGGTAATTAATTGAAATGTGAATATTAAGATATTCCAGAAAAGGAACCTGGATATGAGACATTTTAAGCATCTAATTAGGCTATATAAAAGCCCCCCTTCCACTTTCTCTCTCTCTCCTGAGTTCAGGGTCTTAATTGGCATACCAATGACAATGGAGCTAAGGACACTTAACCTTAGGTCTTTACTTCCATAAAAAGATTCTGTTTAATAAATTCTCTTGTTTCTTCCTCCTCTTGAGATGGTAAAGAGAAACAAAAGGTCATTTTCCTCAGGGGCTGATCAGTTAGGGCAGATGAGGTAGGAAGGTGACAGTCTAAGTTTATTGGAGCTGTGAAAAATGATTAGGTTAAGAACAGGCATCTCTAGTGTCTGCTCATCAGAGCAAAGGGGGAGGTAGTAAATTGTGCAAATGTATAAAATTCACCGTGATTAGTTTTCGTAATGTTTTGAGAGGTAATTTCCATTTCCACTAAGTGAAAGCACTTAAGAGCTCCACCGTGTAAGGGAGGGGAGAGACATTTATTTCTCAAATGAATCAATCTAATTTCTTTCATGGTCCATTAAAGTGCACCTAAATATCAAACATGCCTGTTTTCGTGGAGAATGCTAAGCAGGTAAAGCACTCCATCTTTCAGGCTCTGATCCAACTAGGATCTGAGGACAGTCAGATCAGGGCTAACAGAGTGATTGTCTGCCTTAAGCTCTGGAAATTCAGAGAGGCATTACAATCCATTACCACAACATCCCCTCATCTCCAGCCAAGTCATGCAGGCATCTTGAGGACAGTAATGGCTGAGCTTCCTTACCTCTGCTCCTGAGTGCCATGAGAGCCATTTCTGCCAGCTTCCTGGGGATTCCTTTTGGTCAAGTTAGCATTTCACTGTGCTCTGCTCTTGAGATGACATCTTAAAGCTGCACAGGGTCAGGACCTGTTTTAGGAGTTTTCATTACAGCATCTGTCATGCCACCTGCTTTGATTGACAAATGACTCTGCTCCTGGTGCATTGTGAACACCTTATCCTTCCTTGCCAGTGTTCTGTATTGTTCTACTAGATGGACAGACGGCCCGCCTGTGGTCTCTCATGACCAGGCTGTACAATGATGAACATTCCTGTAAGTATGAATGGCCCTTACCTCAGCGTCCTTCATATAATTTGTAAAAGCAGCCTTAATCCCTCCCACATACAGTTATTTCTACTTCTGGACGACATCTACCCTCTTGTAGCTTGTTTTCTATCACTAGAAGCCACATCTTCACTTTGGAGGACTACCAACAGGCCACAGAATTTGTTCTACAAATGATTTGCCAGCAAATTTGTATCTCACTACCTCACTTGCCAAATACAAGCTCTGACATGGGCCAGTAGTTATTAATGAAGAGTTTTGGAGGCTTAGCTCCCCTGCTATTACAAAAAATAGAAATGTGACATGAAGCATCTGTTGGATGCCTGTAGAATATGCCACACTTGCTTTTCTCTCTTACTGCCAACCTTCCCATTGCCCCTGTGACTTCACTGAGGGAACACTTTTAATAAATTATTGATGCACACATCCTTATCCACCTCTAGTGTCTGAAAACATGTAGGCTCAGAGGGCTGAGAGTTACCAGAGCAGGCTCAGCTGACTCAATCCAACCCTGTGTTGTGGCTTTGTTATAGCTCTCTATATGTAAAATCATTATTAGGGAAGAGCTGGGAGAGCCAAAGAGCAATTTAGTTGGTATATGTAGTTGATAGATTTCTTGGAAATCCTGATGTTCACATACATATGCACCACCTCCCTACCTCATCAAACAGGAACAATCTTTATCTCCACCATAGTTTTCTATCAGATCCCTTGAGGTGCCTGCTGGACTTCAAATTTCTATTTTGTCAAAATTGGATGTACATGAGGCACTGCTAATACACAATGCAATGAGTCTTTGACATCTGTTGCCAATGGGAGGTGAAGTGATCAGTGTTTGAGATGGGGTTTAGGAGGAGAGGCAGAAGGTTCTAGGAGTAAACAAAAGGTCCATCTCTGAAAGTTTGTCTCTCCAATGAGGCACATCTAGTTTTTTGGTGTCGAAGATCAGCAGTGAAAACTTCCTCTGTTTGGAAATTGAGGAGGGCCACTCAATGGTTCCTCATTATACAAGATACTCCTGCTCTGTCCATGCACTCATAATTGGAGCCTACAACTTGATTTTCACTCTTGGATTATACTTGTATGGTAAAAGCCTGCATATGCTATGCCACATTTACCAAAGGAACCTACAAAGAAATAGGAGGAATTGAGCATAGTTCTTGGAGCCTGTGTCTAGAGATTTAGGACAAGGCTTCAGAGCCTTGCTTCAGTGACAGGGGAAAACAATATAGAACAGAGGCTCCAGAAATAAGTGCCTGGTCTGTCTAACTAAGCTAAGTGACCTTGAACTCCTCATTATTCTCCCTGGACCTCATTTTACATCTCTGTACAATGTTATCAACAAAGTTCTCTGTAAATGTACTAATACACACAACATTGTCATGCTAAGCCCTCAATTAGTGCTGGCTACTGAGAACATTATTTTAGAATTCTGAATTGGTGAGAGTAAAAAAATAACTCCAGGGACGACCAAAATATTAAACAGATTGGTTTTTTGTGTTTTGGGGGACCTCTGTGGATCAGGTACTGTGTTCTTGTGTCCTCTGAACCCCCATGTGCCCAGCTGCAGGAGCCATTGACAGTAGGAAGCATTTCATTTTGGAAGATTCCAGGAGGGCATCCCCTGTGATGCTAGATGGTGGTAAGTGAAATTGTGTGCCTGTCCAAGCAATTATCTGGGTCTTTATAGACAAAGATCTATGCTCAGTGATTGGGCAATTTACATTATCTTTCCAGGACTTTCAATTTCTTCAAAGATCTTGTAGAATGCCTTTGATTTATTGTCTTACTTACGTGTACCAGTAAAAAATTAGGAACTTACTGCTTCAGGAAATCAAATGGAGCCAACGCTTCTCCTCAGAGATGTAACAGTGTGAAGATGTACTTTGAACAAGAGGAGGGTCACCTTAGAGAGTGCAGTTGGGAGACTACAATTCCCATGGTCTGGCTTTCATTGTATGTACATCTTCTCCCTCCTGTTGATGGTGGGCAAAGAAAGAACATGGCTATAGCAAAGCTCAGGAATGGAAACTAGCTAAACCCACCTATTGCACTTTCCTATATCCACCTGACATTCAGAAGTTACCAAATTGTATTTTAAATTAAGGGTTTTTTTTTTTTTGTTTTTTGTTTTTTGGTTTTTTTTGGTTTTTTGTTTTTGTCTCAGCTAATTGGAAATATCTTAGAAACAGTAGGAAAGGTAAATCTCTGAAACTGTTGCTTTTACTTGCTTTTACTTTTACTCTTAAAGTAAGAGCCTGTATTTGGGTTTATTTGCGTTTAGCTTTTGGTATAATGCACTCACTTTAGCCTGGTAGGGTATTTTTGAAGATTTTGCTCATTTTAACCCAAAGCACATTACATTTCTTTAGGTATATGAAATCTATATGCCTAAAGCAATCAGCCTGTGAAGTCAGCTCCTTTTTTGGATGTGTTGGCATGTTCTTACTATGCCCCTGGAGGTAGATGACTTTTAAGCCATTAATTCACTGATTCTTATCTAGTTAGAGGTGAACAAAGCTCCACAAGGAAACCACATTGACATTCAGACAGGGAGTGTCAGCTTTGTTGAACACCTGCTAAATATATACTCTTCTTCTGCTTCTTTTCCCTTTCTTCTCATTTTCCTCCTCTGTCTCCTTTCTTTTTCCTCCTGTCCTCACTTTTCCATGCCCTCTTCCTTTTCTTGGTCTCCTCTACTATTCTTCTTCCTCATCTCTTCCCATCATGACAGTAATAGGAGTAGCTAATGCTTCCACTAATACAGCCCATGGCTACTACAGGCTCCAAGGCTACTACAGGGTCCAGAAAAAAATCCACGCCTTAGCAAAACTACACTTTTATCTGAGGAATATTTTAAAACATCACACCCTTTTATCTGAGGATCTTTAAAAATAGGTTTCTAAGTATCCGAGGAAAAAAGATTTATATAGGTTTTTAGGGTCTCCTCCTCCTCCTCCTTCTTCATCTTTGGCTCAGTTTTCCTAGCTCCTCTTCTCTACATGAGTATCAAACCCAAGACTCCTTGCAATACTAAGAAGTTACAAGGCTGCCTTTCAAGGTCAAAGCACATTCCTAGTAGATGTTAAAGAGAAGGGTCATTTTCCATGCCAACACATAAACAGGGGCAAGGTGCTTGGCACTTTCCTGGCCAGTGGCATCCACAGTTAGGTGGATATAAAACTATTTTTCTTTAGACTTGGTTAATTGATTAGTTGTTGCTTGGAATCTAAATAATAAACAGTTAATAGAAGCTTAAGTTTTACATGATAAACTGGGGTTAGGATGTTTGTATAAATTATTAATTGCTAAAAAGCAAGAGGAGGTAAATCCATAACTATCTTACAGTTGGGGAAGCTGAGAGCAATTCATTCTCTGAAGAACCTTGAATCAACAAAACCAAACACTTTATAATTTCGTCCTTGAGTCTAATCTGTGAAAGTTCTGCTTCTTATCTGTGAATAGACACTTTTTTGTCTGGCCAAATTTCTCTGTCCATAAACTAATTGTAGAGAACAGGTTTCTAAGTTTCTCACTGTGATGCTGAATAATTGCTGGAGTACGAGAGATTGTGTTATAATCCAGAATAACAGTGTAAGGAGAAATTATCCTCTTGACCATCCATAATTATATGTGCCCACAAGACAGAATGTATGCATGAGATAAACTTGCAGGCAGTGGGGGGAGCATCTAAAACTGTTTATAGGGAAGAAGTGTAATGGCACATGAGAAAAATTACAAACAGAAGCAACCAGTCATTACAGTCAGTGAACCCATAGCCTTGCTATAGTGCTTCCCATCAGAAAGACATTCCTCTGGTGGATTGACCTGCTAAATACTAGTTGCAACTTGCTGCATGCTCCCATGGCCTCTGGTAAAACCATTGCTGCCAGTATCTCTCTGTATTCCAAAATACTTTCTCTGCCTCAGACACTGTTCTACATTCTTTGCGTTTATCAGGCATTGATTACTAATAGAATTTTTTTGTGGTAAGTGAATCATTAGGTGATTTTTGTCCTTATATCATCATCAAAGCATGCTGCCATATCTTCTCATGACACCATCACATATGGGATCTATCTTTGAGTTTAATGTTTTTAAATAATGTATTAAAAAGGCTATTGCCATCTTCATTGTGTAGTGGAAATACTGATATACACACAGTCAGTTGGGAGTTAGTATTCTAACCTAGTAGCTCTGGAGTCAACGACATTACAGCTATTGCTTCTTGTCTACCCTAGACCAGCAGGGAGCACTTTATCAGGCTTTGGTGTCCTCTGCACCATCTGCTTGAACTCTTATCTCAGAGTCATGTCTATTCCTCTTCATTGTGTTCACTCCCAGGTCAGTGCTTCTGAACTTGGATATTCCTTTACCCATAACTTGATTCCCTTCCCAGTATTTGTTTAGTGTTCCATCAATAAATGCAGATTTGGTTCAAATGTTCCTTCCTCAGAAAGGCATTCTTGCATGGAGTTCTTTTTTTAATTGACTCCTGCTTACCTGTTGTCATGCAATTTCTTATTCTGTTCTTCAGACCATTACATTAATTTTAGTATATATCCATTTATTATTTAATGTCTGCATTTCCTCTTGAATTTAATAATAATGTGACATTCAGTAAACCATAACCATTTTAAGTGTGGAGGAACCAGTTTTTGGTATTTATATCTGAGTAAATATAAATCTTTTTACCATGATGGTTTCAGAAAATGGGCTGCTATGTAATAAAAAGCTGTAAGATCAAGACTCTTATTGTAGACAAGACAAAGTTCCTGCACTTCAGACATAAGTCAAGCTACTGATTCAAATCAAAGGGAGATATTATTGCCTAGACGTTGTATAGCAAGATCAGTTGTCTTTTGTTGACTTGCTTTTGGAAGAGTAATGTTTGGTAATTGTCTATTAGTCATGGACACAGCATTCAAAGATGTTTTTTCTGTGTGCACAAATATGTTGGCATTGTTCTTGGTGGGCTATTGAGTCATACCAGCATCCAGGAAATGTTACGTCTCTTCTCTTCCTGATGTCATCAACTTACATAAATGTCCTTCTTACTGGTTGGTTTGAACCTTATGAGTAGGCTGAAAATTTTAGGTTCTTAAACTACTGACAAAGGATAAGAGCTGGGTAGAAAGAAATATCCATGCACTCCAACAAGAAGAATAGGTCAAGGTAACCCTGTATTATAGCTGTGGGCAAAGTGTTCCTCAGAAAATTCACTTATTTATATTCAGAAATGAGTAGAATATGACTCAAAAGTTTACACAAGGGAACAAATACAATATGAATGCAGAGACACTAAGCCTCTGATCTCATTTGAAATACCCATCAGGTATCTGCAGGTGCTAATTGACTTGATGCTTTTAGCAAAAGTCTGCAAAACAGCCTAGGCAACTGCTGTCCTAAAGCATATGCCAGAATTGTTATCAAGGTTGAGAAGATGCTTATGGCTTATCTTTGTGACCTCAGGATGGAGATTCTTAAGTGGACTAAAAGCAAGTGAGCCCATAGGAATTATTAGAGTTTTTATTTAACAGTATTCACCCTTGTCTCTGTCATTTACATAGTCCCCTCAAAGCCCATGAAGTTTGGTTTAGTCATGAGCAGCTCCGTAAACATTCTGTTCTTGTGGCTTGATATGGTATTTTATGACGAAGTTGATGGAAGAATTCAAGGATAGGCACATGCTTTAATAGGCAACAAGATAAAGGCCATTTTAAAAAATGTTTTCTTTCTGTAAAATTTATTCTATATGCCAACCACAGTTCCCATTCCCAACCCTTCTTGTACTCTCCCCTGCCCCCCCCCCCCGAATTTGGTTTACCCCACTGACTCCTTCAAAGGATAAGGCCTCCCATGGGGAGTAAACAAAGTCTAGTACATTAAGTTAAGGGAGGATCCCTCCCCCCTCCTCCATCAAGGCTGAGCAAGGCATCCCACCATAGGGAATGGACTCCAGAATGGGCTCCAGCTCACACACTAGGGATAGATCCTGGTCCCACTTGCAGGAGCTACAAGGGTCCAATTTTATTTTCCGTTTGTCTTGCTATGGTGAGCTATCCCGATGTAATAAGGAAGGTCTATGCACATCTTATTTATTTCTTGTATTGCCCCTGTAACAATACAAGGACCCACAGCACATGTGAGATGCAGGAGCTAGTCAGCTAGTGAATTTGGTGTCTGGCCACCTGAAAAACGCAGCACTATCAACCTATACCTCACCTTGAGCATCTCACCTGTCCCCGGTCCATACAGAGCAGAATTTCAGGTCTTATCAATGGTTTTCTCACCTCTCCTTTGGATTACTTGCTCCCCAGGATGCCCAAGGGAAGGTTCTCCTGCAAAGCTCCATTTTTCTGGGCTCATTCTGTTAAAAAACCAACATTCTCATTTTTTACAAGACATCAAGCTGACCTGAGAAAATCCATAATAGGTTTATAGATGAGCTTCTGCAGCACTATGCATACTGTGACTTTTAATTCCACTTTTTAAATGTGCAGTAATGCAAGAAATGGAAGGTTTCTGCTGTTTTTTCCATATATGGATTTTCAGACAATTCGGGTGAAAGTGGAATTTGAGTTAAGATAAGCATTGCACTGGTTTCACATTGCTTTGTGCAGTATTGTATGTGTATTTTAATAATTTCTCTAACTCATGGAATTTCTTTTTTTTTTATCTTTGTCTTCTTTGATACTATTTTTCCATGTCTTACCAAAGATAGATCATTTACCTCCTTCTTAAATTCATTGTTGAATATTTTATTGTTTTGGTAGGATTGTTTTCTTAATAATATCTTTTTCAACATTTTATTATTTTTTCTGAGGCACAAATCAGCTATGAATTTTTATTTTGTAAACTGAAATTTTGCTTTCTTAATTCTATCAATATATGATTTAAGTCTTTAAAAATTATCCATACAAAATCACAGCCTCTATCAAAGGAGGATATTTTAATGTATTTCTTTCTGATTATTTACATTAAAATTTTCTCATGAAGAAATTGCAAATTAGAAAGTTACCACATACTGAAACTAACCAGATTTAAAGTCTATACATTACAGTAGCCATTCTGAAGCTGTGGAGGATTTTGCCTTTTCAGTATCAGATATATTTTTATGCAATCACCCACTACTGAAAAGCACTCTTTTGAATGTCTTTTTTTTCCCTACTTGCCAGGGCTTTCAGAACCATGTTCAGGTGAAGTAGTGAAACTGGGCACTCTCATTTTGTTCCTAGCATGAGAAGAATTGCTTTTGGTTTCTCACTACTTTGTAGAACATTAACAGTGTGCTTAAGTCATATAGACTCTGCTGGGTCAGACCATTATTTATATACCATTTTATATAGGATGTTGTGAACCATCTACATGAATGTTGGGAACTGAACTCAGGTCCTCTGGGAGAGTAACAAGTGCTCTTAACCACCGAGCCATTGCTCCAGTCCCTTAGGGTGATAAATAGCTATTTTGTAAAATTTAGTAAGCCAACTTTTGCTATCCCTTAGAAAAACCATCTGACTAACTTCCAGAACACCTGGGATGGGGCTAAGCTATGAAAGTCATGTCATGTGCCTGTGGATGTCTCATCTTCCCAGGTGAGATGTAATTTAATTAAGGTTAATATAACATAATTGGTACATGAGAGTAGGTCCTCAAAGATGGTCTGTCATAGAAGACGTGGACTGGAGGACTGTATATGTAAACAATAGACAAAGAAAGATTAACTCCAGAATGTCCAAGAGACTAGAAAAATCTGGTTTCTTCTTCACCTAAGAAAGAAGGAGTGAATGGAGGGATTGGGGGGGGGGTTGAGGGAAGGAGGAAGAGAGTAGAAACTGTGATTGCCTGGAAAATTAACCTAATAGTTAATCAATGTTTAAAACGAGGACTTTCTGAAAGTTGTCCTGCAGCTACATTTCTTTGCCAACTCATTAATCCTGTCAGATAAGTTGTTTTTGACAGAATGCGCCTTCAGAATAGCATAACCTAAAGCTTAGAGCGTTCTTAGACAGCAGTTCAGATGGGAGGGACGAAATCCTAGCAACTTGTCAGTGTGTGGTCTCTGTATATCTTTCATCTTGCTATAGGGAGGTTACAGTGTACACGTAGGGGGGCTTTCCCTTTAAAGAAACTAATTTGCATGAGGTGTGTATGTGGTCAGCTTGTGCAAGCTACAGGAGCTGATGATGGACAGAACCATTTCTCATTTCTGCTCTTGCTTCTTGTCTTTTAGGAGATTATGTGATTCTTGTTGGACCAATTGCCAGGCACATTTTTTTTTGACAGCCATTCATTGAAATGCCATTTAGAAAATATCTTGTAGTTTATCTTTTAACTTTTTTAAGGTAATTTTTGTCATGTATAATTTTCATTGTTTATGTTTAGTAGAGTTTGGCCTACATTCTGAGACTGGGTTTTTTAATCCCATAATTATTTTTAAATAACATAATACTGGAAACTTATAGTATTTCCTTTGATGGTTGGGGGAGTTGAGGTTCAAAGATGTAGGGATGTTCTGATTGGTGCTCAGACTTCTTTGGCTCATTGGGATGGTTCTGAGACATAGCTCTATGTAGCTACTCCCCTTAAGTGCCTCTACCCCAGCAGTAACTCATTGACTCAGTTGGCCGTGTGTCTCCTTTGCTTTGCCATTGGACATATTTTCCTATGCAAGAACATCCTGCATGAATCATAAAGCAGCATTTGAAATAGCACCAGGCAAACCCTGTTTCCCATATTCTCAATTTCTTGCTTCACAAAATTCTAAATATTTGCACTTAGCTTATTGAATGTATTTTGTCTAACTGTTTAAGAGGCCTTAACCTTCACAGGAGTGAGGTGTGCATTAGTAAACAATCAGTGGGAGTTAAGAGTAAATTCTCTGAGTAGACCATCTTTAGTTGGGCCAATGGAGAACAACCCTCTCTCCTCCATCAGAGGTGGTATGAATAGAATATTCATAGCAAAGTTCTTTCAAAATATGAGCATATATTTTTTCTGCAAAATCCACTTTTCTCTTTCCATTTGATACCATACAACTCCCCTAACCTAATTGAGAGGTTTAAATATCATGGTATCATGGTTGCCAGCTATGTGTTTATGTGTTAATGAGATCTCTCTCTCTCTCTCTCTCTCTCTCTCTCTCTCTCTCTCTCTCTGTGTGTGTGTGTGTGTGTGTGTGTGTGTGTGTGTGTGTGTGTGTGTGTGTGTGTAGAGCATGTCAGGTGTCTTAATCAATTTCTATGTACTTTATTTTTGGAGACAAAATCTCTAAGTGAACCTGGAGCAGAACTTTCTGATTCAGCTAAGCTAGGCTGG
This sequence comes from Phyllotis vaccarum, assembly GCA_033318265.1. Classification (NCBI taxonomy): domain Eukaryota; kingdom Metazoa; phylum Chordata; class Mammalia; order Rodentia; family Cricetidae; genus Phyllotis; species Phyllotis vaccarum. Next base: position 36,355,240 of record JARWLC010000001.1, on the reverse strand, counting down.
CTTGCAAATCTCAGAGATTTTCCTGTCTCTAGCTTTCCTGCACTGGGATTACAACTGTGTATCACTGTGCCTGACTTTTTTATATGGCGACTGAGAACTGGACTCAAGGCCCTGTGTTGACTTGGTAACCAGTTTACCAATTGAGCCAGATCTCAGCTCAATTTGTGTGTATGTGTTTCTTTGCTTGTGAGCTCATTGATATTTTGGCCTCTGTCAAGTTTCAATTGAAACAGCATAGGAAAATGCTCATTTTTCTTTCTAAACAGTAATTTTCTCTTTCCTCATGGGTGCTGTATCTGTTAAGTTTTAATTTTGTAACACTTACAACCTTATTACTGAGCAAATGCTTACTATTTTTTTTGTAGAAAGTATTTGTTTTGTATAGACTAAGACCTGTGGGATTAGAAATTATCCTCCACATTGCCACGACTTAGTGCCCGGGAAATCAGCAATACTCCATACTTAGACTGAAGTAAAGGTATGGAATCTCAATAACTGGAGTCTTCAGATGTGTCTAGGATCATCTTTAGACTCCATTTAGAATCTTCTTTCCTTTTACTTAAGCCCTGGAGGAAATCACAGCACATGGGCTCCAGTATTGAACAATTCACCTCATTCGAAGTCAGTGTGCTGTGTGTCACTCTTCTGAGAAATGTGCCAAGGTCTGACCCACAAAATACCTAGTACATTGCTAGTAATAAATTTCTGTTGCCTGAACAACTGTATACACCAAGCAATATACTAGGTATTTTGTAAATATTATTTTACATATAAATTCCTTGGAAAAAAGACCGTGTTCTGCTTTGTCCAAAGAAGACCTGGAGTCTGAGATTTATTTCAGGTATGAAGCCTCTTGTATCATGTCAAATTTAAATTCCCTTGTGCCATATTCCAATGTATATGTACTATTTTGTCAATGTATAACAGAAACATCTTTTCTCACAAAATTTGCATTCTGGTCAGAAGAGTAGTTAATCAATACGAGCCAAGTGGTATTATACGATGATGAGAAAACTCACAACTGTTAGGGACAATCTGCCAATTTACAGACTCATGACTAATGAGGAGACAGGGGAATGTTACCAGGAATGGGGGGGGTAGGATGTAGGAGGACCAGTGAAGCATTAGTTTAGTATCAGAGTTGGAGAGTGTCTCAAGGAAAGACTTCACAGCCAGTACAATATAAACTGGAACATTCCTTGACCATTTAAAAACATGTAGGGCACTAATCATTTGGAGGGAAACATATTTAGGCAACGAAGGGAATGAAAGTGAGTCTTGGGAATATTGCAGAATGCGTGTAACACTGAAAGGAAAAGCCAGTGGAGGTATCCTTGTAGTCAGCTATTATTTCATAAATGAGGAAGTAGGGGTGGTGGTGAGTGATTTGGCTTTTCTGTGTATTTTATTTCTGATGAGAGAGCAGAGAGAGAGAGTACTCTTAAAGATCTTAAAGATATAGCCTATGAAGGGGAAATTAATATGTAAAATAAGACAGGAAAAATAGCCAGGACTTCTTAGTCATTAAGAGTATATACTTTCTCAGGTCCAGGGCCAGGTGTGATGAGCATAGACAACACATATGTCAGTTCTAAAGTGGGTAGGGCTGACATGCTTTGGGAATGTGCAGGGTTACTTAAGGGAAAAGACATCAGTTACTCTGAAGATCTCACAAAAACAGCGTAAGGGAAATAATATTTATTTGGGTTTATGGTTCCAGAAGGTTTTAGTGCATCATGTCAGGGCAGGCATGGTGGAGCAGCACGGAGCGTGGTGTTGGAAGATGTCACATCATAGCAGACAAGGAAACAGAGAACCAGGAACAGGAAGTAACCAAGTATAAAATAAACTCCAGGAATCTATACCCAGTAACATGTCTCCTCCAGATTGGCTCTACATACTAATGTAGCACAGGCAGCTGAGAATTAAGCTTTCCAATCATTAACCTGTGATGAATACTTTAAACTATATCAACAAGGGAAAGACAGCACCCTGACCCTTGCCCACAATAGTTTACAAAGGAGCTGTTAAGAGGTGGTCATGGGGTCCAACAACATGACTAATTATGTTTGTATCATCAAAACTTCAATATGGTAGAAACACCATAAAGTGGGGGGAGTGATTTGTTTTGGATCATGGTGTCCAAGGCCTTATCATAATGGAGAAGGCATGTCAAGAATCCTACTTCCTGGTTTCCTTGAAACAGGTTAAAGAAATGGGAAGACACCAACCCCTGCATTGATCTCCCAAATTCCTTTCATCGAAGTGACAGCACAGCTGTGTGGTCAGCAGCTCCAAAGACTATAACAGCTTCTTGAGGCTAAGTCAGGAAGGACGGGAGTTCAGCTCACGAAGGATCCCAGGGAGCGCAGCATGGGTAGTAAAAGCTCTTCCATTCCATACCTGCTATTGCCAGTGGAAAATGAATGGTTTGGTTCAGCCGAGGACAGGGTTGAGTAAAGTGACCTCAGAATCTAGGTCACACACTCTCTCGGGTCCCTGAGACAAGTAGGCTGAAAAGAAACCTCAAGGATATTAATAAAGCAGAGAGATGACATCTGAACCTAGAGTAATTCTAAAGTCTACGTTCAGAGCAACTGCGTAGCAAATCTGTGGCATTTGGCACTTCTGGGCAAGTATTATAAATAATTTTTGGAGGCCCCTCCAGTGTTCTGAGGGCCAAGGGGCTCGGAGCACCTTCTCATTTAGAAAGGCAACATGAAATGTTGAGAAGATGAAGCCACACCTGCAGGCATGGAACAGTGAGGCTAAACAGCCTTAACCTGAAAATACTTTGTTTATTTGTACAAGGGGCAATGTCCAGTAATGGCAGCAGGTAGAAACAAGTATAATAATCGATGCCCAGTACTTTCTGTATCTCTCTTTACTGTAGCCATATATGCTGGCCTCCTCCCCAGGCCTTCAAGTTCCCCACAGCTCATGAAGGATGTGTGCCCAATAGACTGATAGTTTATAGAACCCTGTTCACTGCCATGCTTGGCATGCATTTTGTTTAACTTATATTTATACTTTATGTAAAGCTGTATCTTTTAATCATCCTGTAGTGGGATTATGTTGTTACATGGTAAATAATTGTCCCATCTACTGATTTAATAAAAATGCTGATTGGCCAAAGGCAGACAGGAAGTATGGGTGGGGTACCAGACTAAGGAAACTCTAGGAACAGGAAAAACAGAGCAGAGATGCCAGAGAAGCCAGCAGATGCAGAGAACAACTATGCTGCTCTGAGAAAAGATACCGAGCTGCATGGATGAACAGAATAAGAGTCATGGGTTAGATTAAGTGTAAAGAGTTCGGATGTTATATGCCTGGGTCCCAGGTCAATCAGCGTAAAATTAACATAAGCCTTTGTGTGATTATTTAGTGGTGACAGTGGGCTGGAATCTCAGGGCTAAGCACAAAGGTCCGAGCCAGACACATAATACAGCATCATTCTTTGTTCACTCTGAACTGTGCATCAGAGCTAGGTGTGTAGACTAATTCTCAAGTGAGAGCACCAACAGTGGAAAAATGAAGCACTGTAGGAGAGGCCAGATAGGACAGTTCATCCAAGGCATAGGTTGGGCAAGACTATGCTCTGCCTTTATGAAAAATGTTTTGGGTGCTATTATTTTTCTAGGCAGTTCAGTCTTACTCAGACCCTGGAGCTGAGAATGTCCTGCCAGCTGGATACTAGGCCTTTGTGGAAGACAAAAGCAAAGTAGCCACCTGATCCTGCCTGTTCAGCAGTGGCTGTGGGCACGCCAGCTATTTGTGTAACAACCCATAATTCTCTACTGTATTCTGTGACCTAGGCCAAAGTCACCATGAGCTGGAGAGCAGTGCTGTGCTCCTGAGAACACTCATGATCAGGCAAGAACACTGCAGCACTTACAAATGTTTGATTAGCTGTGATTGCAGCTAAACTTAGTTCTCCTTGGGAAACATATGGCTGTGGCAGATGGTCCAGGAAGGCCCAAATTACATAAGCAGGCTCTTTGTTTCACATTTGCTGAGGTTTCTGATGATTTATTAACAGGAATAAGTCTATGTCTGTGTGTGTTTTTATGTGATGTGATGTGTACGTGTGTGGGTATGCACACGCATGCGTGCCTGTGTGTGCACTCTTGCACACATGCTCCTGTGCATGCACATGTATTCTGGATTAGAATGTGGAATTCTAGTTATGCCACTTTTTGAGAGTCCCATGCTATGGTTTTAGGCATAGTTCATGCCTATGTTATTGTTTGCAAGGGATCATGCATTGATATGGACTGTACGTCCATATGATGATTTCGCTGGAAACAATATGCATCAGCAAGCCAGATGCTGCTCCAACTGAACTATACCTCAGGAAGATATGACAAAATACAATGGGAGGGTCTATTTTGGATGTAATAAGCCTATGCTCTATCTTTGCCATAAAGTTCAAGAGCATAAAGCATCATACCCACTCAGAAAGAGGTGGGGCTACACTTGTTGCCTTATAAATAAAAATGTATTAACTCTTGAGTCAGCTCAGATTCCCCAGAGAAGAAAGTACAGTATATGAAGTAGAAATAAATGGGTCAAGGAACTATAGCCAGGCACACTGAAACAAGATGTTGTTGAAGCCACTAAGGGAGCCCGAGTAACAGGAGAGAGCTGGCATCAACTTAGACACTTCCATTTGAGAATGATGAAGAGTGCTGTGGAGAGATCAAATTTGCTAGTTCTGTGTTTTCCTGTGAAGGACCTTAAGATGAGAGATTTAAAAGTTTTCCCTAGAGTCCTTCAGGTGTAATCATAGAGCTTTTCCATGCGCCATCCAAGCAATGCCCACTGGGAATCTAGTCTTATCCATTTTTTTTTAGTGTAAAAACAGCTAAAAATTTCTACCATCCCTCCTCCATCCTCTCATGAGAGTTCTACTGGTAAAATTCTATGGTTGATCCTGTGCTACATCCATTGCTGGACTTCAACTCTTACTATACCCATTATTTGTTGCACCTATATCAAACACTTTCAAAGACCCATGCTGAAGTGGTGGTGATTCCCTGGTCCCAGTAGAGAGCGGAGAAAACAGAGGCTTAGACAATAAAATGTTGTTCATGGGTACACACTGTATAGATTCCAATGCTAAAAGCAAACCCACATCTTTTAACTAAAATATGCCTGTTATTGAAACAAAGGCAAAGACACACAAAACCCCACAGGTATAAGACAGTTCACTGAAACTCCCTTACTTAAATGCAAATTGAAGTACTTGAGACTGCTCAGCAGTGAGGACCAATCTGGAGGAAGGCCCAGCGGTGGCCTGTTGGGGATCTAGAGAGTGCTGCAGGCTTCCTGCTAGGCTTTTGCCTTTGTGGACATAGAGCAACTCACATTATTGACTAAGAAAGTGTTATCAAGTGCTGGACTGACTGGGCTCAATCTAATAGGCAGGTCATTGTGGCTTATAATTAAGTAATTAAACCCACTCAGTGTTGATAGGGGAACACTCCCTAGCAAATTGCAGCAACAGCTCTTGCTTATTGCCAGACATTTAAATGGTGTTTTAATTTGATTCTTGGGTTTAGTTGCCCTCTTGTAAGTATGAACTTGTGCCAGGATGTAGAACCTGCTTTCTAATTTGAGTTTCCTTGCAGAGTAAGTTAGGAGTGAGAAATCCTCACCATTAGGACTATGATACTGACAAGAATCCCACTGATGGGTGTGACTTTGTTATATTGTCCTCTTCCAGGCTTGTTCTTACTAGTAACTGATGGAGTTATTGATTGAGCATGCATAGAGTTAAGTGACTCTGATACCCAGAGCCTATTTTTCCATTCTTCTAAACATTGATAAAACAGAATTGATGAAAAAGATCACCACAAGTGAAATGTAAGGGACAGAAATTAGTAATCATCATACAGAGTGTTTGAGTCTATTTCTATTGTATTCTCAACATCAAGAGAATAAATTCTAATGTAGGGTTATCCAGTTAGGTAGCCCAATAGTGAACAACAAGATAAATGTCAAGAAATAGAAGAATTTAAAACAACAATAAAAAGAACACAATCTGCAGACACCAGGCACCAGATTGTGGGTTTGTTTTTGTTGTTGTTGTTCAATTTAACATTGAGCACATAACAAACTCTATATTCACAAGCTCATATATCAAAGTATGCAAGAAATCTGGAATACGGATGGCCAATTCAAAGCTAGCACCTAGGAATATTTTAGAACCTATAAACTTTTAGTTACAAACAGGGAGGATACCATGGAAGCACCCACCCACCAAGATGAGCTAATAAAAGTCATTGTCTTCTGTGATGCAGCCGTTGATGAGACAAAACAAACAAAAAGGGCAGCATGAAAGTGGGATGGGAACTTGGTGGAAAGAGGGAAAAGAGTTGATTGATAGCAGCGGCAGGAGGGGAAGAGAGGGCTGAATGTGGCCAGAAAGTATTGCTTATAAAATTGTCAAGTTATAAATTAATTAAAAAAGAAATGGCTGTTGAGAACATTCTGTATACCAAGCACTGAGCCTATTATAGAAGAAAGGAAGAGAAAAGATAGACTTTGTGGGAAAAATTAAAATTTTCTTCTTTTTATTATGTATTATAGAATGGTTTTGTAAAAAACGTAGTTAGTAAAAATATATACTCTCCAATACATTTTGCTGTACATAAAACATCACTTTCACAGTTTCCAATTACTCCTTGTGAGATGTTACCAATAATAAAACATTACAGACAATGAGGCATTGTTTAGAGAAAAAGGTCCACTGGGTGGAATCAAAGTTCTCATTCATTAATCAAGAGACAATAGCGTAAAACAGACACACGTCACCAGGGACCATATAATGTTGTTCATTGTTGAATTCCAGTGTTCTGCTTAAATTTGTTGTATATGGCTCAGTAGTATCTCATTTATGCATGCATGAATGGATCTAGTTTATCATAAGTTATAAAATATATTAACCTGGGGTTAAGTGAGAGGCATAAACTTACACCCACACCTATACACACAAAATAATCAGCATTCCATCTACAGTGGAGTACTTTAAATAAAAAACAACAAAAAAGTCCAATAGTCATTGGAATTGCAGTAAAAATGACAATTTATTAATGTGTCACCAATGAGATGTGCTTCACAAATTGAAAGGTACCCACAGAATTAAATTGCTCCAATATTATTGATGAATGCATATTATTTCTTATTAGCAGAAATACTTTTTCCCACCTCACATTGCTCAGAAAGTGCTGGGTTTACATAATTGAAGTGGCTTCCTTTCCAGGTTCTGGATCTGATCAGCTCCTCAGTGCTATGCATTAGGTTGACAGCTGAATCTATAGAAATGAGGACAGTAAAGTTCATGAAGATGCTCATGACTTAAGGTGAGCTCCTTGGTGGTGCAAGCATCTGTTCAGATCTCTGGAGTCCTTGTTGTAAGATCCTAGTTTATAACTCTAGATAGGACTGCGCTTTGAATGTTTGTCCTCTCCAAAACTGGCAATAAACCTTAGTTATCATAGTAGTGTTGAGAAGTGAAACTTTATAAGGCAACAAGGCAACAGAGCTAAGGTTTTATCTTAAGAGTATTATAGTTACCACCACAAAAGGGAAAGTTAATGTCCCTTGTGCCATGGAGATAATACAACAAGAAGGTCTTTGCCAGAGAGAGAGACACCTTGGTCTTGAGCTCACTAAAACTCTGAGGCCAACAAATTCCTGTTTCCTAGAAACTGCCTAGTATGTGGTAATATGTGTTAATATGTAATCTTAGCACAAAACACATTGAACACTTTCACATATTCAGCTGTGCCTCAACGAAGTTCAACCTTGCCATCACATGGAAACACATCATTGTGTTGTAAAACCAGTCTTACCCAGGAGGACCTGAACCTCATAGTGTTGAGAATTCTCATCTTGGGGGACTAAGTTGCCCCTCTTTCCCACTGAGAATGTAGATATCTCTTTGGATAAGAAAATTTGTCTTTTCTAACATTTTTTTTCCAATTTTCACACATACAAAAAGAAGAACAAAAGAAAAACCCAAAACTAAAACCCAAACAAACAGCCAAAACTTCTTGTTCCTCAGGAATTCTTGTTTTCTGTTCAGGTTAATGCAAATGCAATGAATGAATGTACAACCATATCATTTACATGGATTCCAGATCCCACCAGCCAGCAGCAGCGTGGAAATCACATTTTGAATTTAATTTCAAAGTGGCTTCTTTGCATCCTCCTTGAATTGTTGGGAAAAAAGTAATCATTTGGTTTCAAAGTAGCCTTCCATCTTTCCTGGAAGCAGGCAGGCAATTATGAGTGTACAGTCATCTTTAAACTTACCTCCATCTTACTTGGAAATCTGAGTTTTGAAAATTTTACAGTTTAAAACTTTATTCTTCAGTCACAATTTCTTGGAAACTTGGAAGAACAGATTCGTGTGCTATTGTAGTTCATATTTATTTATGTGCCCTAGACCAAACATACAGAAAAGTAGTGTGAGTATAGAAATAACTAAAACTCTAAAGAAGGGAATTCTTCCTGCTGAAATCCAGGTTGTCCTGGAGGGACTCACTCAGATTGGGCTTTCCCAATATGCTTTCTAATTGGGGTGGGCAGCAGTTTCTCATAGAGTGGGGCTTGAGTTCAAGAAAATACAGAGGTGGGTTCTCAGTATTTTATTTGGTTTATGTCAATGATCAGTGAGGGTACTATTTGTAGTAAGAAGTTTCTGGCCCAGACTAGACCAGAGGTCTGGACCCACAGTCCCAAATAAACCACCAATAGCTGCTTGGTCTCAATAATTGCATAAAATCTTATTAATTACATGCTTTTTGGCCTATAGCTCAGGCATATTACTTGCTAACTCTTAACTCATAAACTAACGCATGATTAGCTAAGTGACTTAGTACCTTTTCTCAGAGCAGCATTTTGTCTTCTTTCCTCTGAGTCTGTCTGGCATCTCTGTCTGACTCCACTCTCCTTCCCCTTTATCTATACTCCGATTTCCCTACTACTTCTAAGATGCATTGCGATAGGCCAAAGCAGTCCTTGTATTAAACAATAATATTCATAACATATAGAAAGAAATCCCACATCAGCTGTTGTCATTGGCTTCTGTAGGACCAATGGCAGTTCCAGCTTGTTATCCATGCTCACAGAGCCTTTGTTTTGTGTGTGTGTATGTGTGTGTGTGTGTGTGTGTGTGTGTGTGTGTTTGTGTGTGGGATAAGTGTCTATATGTGTGGGGTAATCTCAGCAGCGGAAGGTCATCATCTGAATTTTAAAATTAAGAGGGCTATAGATATGATACGTATTTATTTCACTCATTTTAGAGAGAAAAAGAAATATTAAGATGTATGTAGGGAGATTATGTTGTTCTATTGTAAATAATTGTCCCCACCTATGAGTTTAATAAAAAGCGCTGATTGGCCAATGGCAGAAAGGAAGTGTGGGCGGGGCTACGAGACTAAGAAAACACTAGAAACAGGCAAAACAGAGCAGAAGGCCAGAGAGAAGCCAAAAGAAACAAAAGACAACTATGCTGCTCTGAGAAAAGGTACCGAGCCACATGGCTAAACAAGATTAAAGTCATGAGTTAGAATAAAGATAAAGAGTTGGGCCTTAGGCCGATCAGCCTAAAACTATTATAAACATCAGTGTGTCTCTGCAGGTCTGAGAGTCTGTGGGCCTAAACCTCAAGGCTAGGCCTAAAAGTCCAAATCAAAAACCTCATACTACAGATGTAAAATCTTTTCCTCTTGCCCTTTGACCTAAATTCAGAAACAGCTGTAGATATGTACTTTGTGTACAGTGGAGAATCTCTGTCCTTTTCTTCCTCCATTCTCTTGCCCTTGTGCCTCCTTCCCCTTAATCTCTTCTTTCTCTTCTACTTCTTCCTTTCTTTTCCCCTTTTTCTTTTTTACTAATTAAAGCTTTTCCTTCCTCATTCATGATGCTTCCCCGACATGAAGGACAATTTTGGTAGGACTTGAGGGTACATTCTTGTATGGACCACTCACAGTAGACTCCTTGTGTGGTGAAATATCAGTCTTCATCAATGCTTCCAAAAGATAAGATAAGACAGCTCTTCAACATTGCACTTTAGCTCTTTTCTTTTTTCACTTGGTGGTCTCATGGCTTGAATCTTTCTTTATACAGACCAGGTAACCTTTCTACAACTCTGACAATTCTCTAATCCTTTCTGAATTTCTGCTTTGAGATAGGGTGGAGCCAAATTACCTAGACTTGTCTTGAACTCTCTATAGCTCAGGCAGGCATACAATTGTCTTGCTTTTGCCTCCTTAGGAGCTTGGGTTATAGACCCTTAAAACCAGGTTTGGCTGTTGTGCATTAGGTCTATGAAGGATACAGATCATATATTTTCCCATTTCTGGGTTCTTTGTGCTTGTTCATAAGAGGAAGTAGAGGCATAGGTGATATGAATGGATCTCTCTAGTCTGATGGAGAAATCTGTACAAATAGAGAATGGCATCCAGGGTAAATTATTTTAGTAAGAAGCTGTGCTAAGAAGAGAATTGTGCTTTCTACAGGATGTCAAAAAGGAGAAGGGTTGGTATACACAAGAACTACTCTCATTGAGGAGAGAGAATTCTAATGGGGCTACATAGGAAGGTAGATTTTCAGTGGTATCCATCACCAAAGCAACTGTCCTGTAATAACTGTACCTTCCCTTATAAGTAAATAGAATCCTTTGTTTGGTGATGATGGAAAATGACAGAATCCCATTCAACCTGCTATGTGCCCTGTCCTGAGATGAGCAGGGTATTGTGGGTCCTTGGGATCTTTAGGGATGACAAAATGGTACTGTGATCTAGGCTACCAATCTGATCTAAATCAGAGGACATTTGTTCTTAGAAACATGCCTAATGTCACTGCATTCAACAGAAACTATTGAGAAAGTCAGTTCTCAGCACAACTAAAATGACATCACGTTGTACACTACAGCCCCTGTAGATGCCAGGGCACAGGATCCTGGTCTGTTTGGTGTTCATTATAGTCATGATCCTCCCACTTGATCAGTGTGGATATGATCTTTTTTTTTTTTCCACAAGAAAAGCTGCCTTTATGATGTCACCTTCTGATAAAGGAAACAGATTATGCTTCTTTGCCAGCTGTCCCTCCTGGCAGCAGACGGTTCATGCTGCTCTGACCTTCTGAGTATTTACTCCATCCATCCTTTTTCATGTTGTTGGTATGACTTATAGATCACCCAGGCTGTGACAGAGGATGGAAGGAGAAAAATGGCAGTCTGGGAAATAAAAACAAAGGAATCTGTACACAGTGGAGATCCTATCTTAAAGCCATGTCAATTTCAATCCAACAGGCCTCCATGGAGCTGGATTAGGACTGTGATGTTATTTCCTCCTGATGATGTACAAGTTAGAGCAAGCAGGTCTTTGTGGTCCTGCAGGAAACATGGGGTCTAACCATGGTCTCTGCTTCCTAGCTACAGTGTGTGTGCTTGGATGCTACTGTACATTGAAATGTTTCACCCAATACTCTCAGTCCTTATTTCCTAGGGGCTCATAGAATTGACATGTGATCAGGTCACTAACTTCCAAATAGGAAGTCACTTAAAGCAAGAGTGACTTTGCCAAAGTCATACTGCTTATAAGGCATTGAATGAGGTTCTCTTGAGATACAATTTTCTCCAGTGAACACAAATGTTCCCATAGTGGTTGTTCATCCCTTTGTGGTCTTAAGCTTTGTAAACTGTAATGCAGGTTGAAATGACAGTATTCTCAAGGCCACAAAAACACCTGATGGGACTGAATTTTCAGGATGGTTCCAAAGTTCATGGCCTCCTACTATTTTCTTTCTGTTTGCAGAGAGCAGCAGCCTGCATTCAGCCTGTGTCCACGAGAACTCTGTGCATAGTCGAGTCTTCCAGATTTTATACAGGAATGAAGAAGTTCCCATAAATGATGCCATGCTCTTCCGGGCTCATTTGCTCTTAGATGGTGAGAGGGTAAGTCTTGATCTCCTGCCAGCTGCAAGAGGTTTTCTTTCCTGGCAAACCATTCCCTCCCGTTGTTAGATTCAGGGTGAGTGAAGGAGAAGCCCAGATTGATTCTGTGATCTGGTAAGAATTTATGGTTCAGATATTCAGCTACTTTTGATGTATTCACATGCTTGCTCATTTCATGAAGCTCTGGTGGCATGTCGTCACTTCTCACTTGCTCCAGTGTACCTCTGCTCAGTATTACTGTTCAGAAAAAGTAAATAATGGTTTTTATTACCTGCTCTTTTCAAGTTCTGGGTTAGGCCATTGAATAAGAAGCAAACATGAAGAAGGTTTCAAGGCCTCTTGTCTTCAACAGGCTGATAGCTCAGTTAGCAAGGATATTTATTTATAAGCATCCATTTTACTTTTCAAACCTAGCCATAGTGGGGTGGAAATCAAGTGGCTTCATTGAGGAAGAAATAACTTTAGGATGACCAAGCTGGAGCTGCAAATAATTCACAGAGGAGCTCCCTTTAAGAAGCATGTACTGGAGTCCATCAGAGAAAAGAGAAAACCCCTGTCTGCAGAAAGGGGAAAGCAGGACCAAGTTTAGAGGACTTGGTACATTGTTCATTTTGAAAGAAGCTTCTTAAATTTTTGTTAAATGAGTGTATTTTGAAGTCCTCTGGAATCTATTGTTCTTAGTCTCTCAGTCAACAATTTGAATCTTTGTTGCCACATTATGGCTGATTATTTTACAGTGGAAGAATTTATGATGTGATTAATGCCCCTACTACAAACTTAAAAGCACTCCTGTTCACCCCTGCTCCATGCTATGGAGAAGATTCCTACTGAGCACCTGATAACTGTTCCTGAACTCCATATCGGCTTCCTTACATATATTTTATGATCTATGTTGTGAGGCTGGTCCTGATTTACTATTCATTCCTTACTCATTAATCCAAGTATCTCTCCAGCCAAGACTTTCTGAGCACTTACAAAGTCTTTACTGTATGCTAGAGAGAAAGCAAATGGGAGACTATACCAGGTACTCTGGTGTAGCTATTTAAGAAAATGCATTCTTTATCTAGGCATTATTCTATCTCAATTGTATTATATGCCGCTACCCTTAACAGTTTAGAAACTCTCACTTTCAATGTTGTAAATTACAGCACACTGACACTGAACAGAAAGCACATTTCTTAAGACATATTATTTTTCTGAATGTCTACTTTCCTTTCTGTATAAAATAATATTTATTATTGTCTTATGGATGATCTATATGATATCTAGAAATTTTTCAACTAATCATTGATCCAGAGCAGTAGTTGACTATAGTGAACAGGACATGTTTGAAAAACTGCATTTGAGATGAATGTATGAACATATTAGCTTTTTTTCACATTCATATCTATTAATTTATGGAAATCAAAGTGCTATGTATAGCCAGTGGCCAGAAAATGCAATCACAGATGTAGTTAGCAATATAGTCTATGACACACATTTAAATAATGGGTGGCTAGCCAACAAGTACCTTATGAAAGAGAAGATTCAGTCTCTGCAGTGAGGCCATGGGTGGGAACCAGAACCAAGCACAAAGAGAACTCACTAGAAGTTAAGGAATCTGATGGGATGCTTCACAATAACAACAAAGAGTGACTTTGGAGTTCCCGTGGATATTTATTGATGTATGCTGTAGTGCTGTAGAAGATTTAGGCAAACTTAAAAATATATAGACTAATAAGAGGGAGGGCGAGTAGCATGAGCCATAGAAGATAACAAACACAGAAAGGCAAGGAAACCATTCTGAAGATAATTATACCAGAAAACTTTGCACGAGTATCTCCTATTGTCCTAATGGCAGTTCACATGTGGAGGACCAAGTTCCCAACAGTCAAGTGAAAGAAGGTGCTTAGATTAACAAGAAGACACTTAGTTCTAGGAAGAAGGAGAGAAAGAGTGACAGTGAACAAAAAAGTACATTGGACAGCACTGGCTCTCAGCCTGTGTTCATGACCCCTTTGTGGAAGTCAAATGGCCCATTCACAGAGGCTGCCTAAGACTATCAGGAAATACGGATATTTACATTACAGTTCATAACAGTAGCAAAATTACAGTTATGAAGCAGCAATGAAAATAAATTTACATTTGAGGACCACCACAACATGAGAATTCTATTAAAGGGTCACAGTTCCAAGGGAAAGGGCCTGATACTGACCAAGGTACAAGTGTTGAAAGTGACACCAACAACATGAAGGTGGTAGCTGATGCTGGCTACGTGGGTTTTGGTGAGCCTCAAGACAAAGATAGTCATAGCTGAACAGAAACAAAGGAAATGGTTGAGCCACGTGACAGTCAAAGGTAGTCCAGAGAGCAGAGTTCAGTTATACCCAGGAGATGGAGGACTCCGTGTAGATAAGACAGTCTGTAAAAATGGATTGTAAGACTGGGCCATGCCCCTCCTGCTTCTGCAATCCTTCCTCCCTCTCTTTAGCAGTCTGATCACAGGAAATGGCCAGTTCGGACTATGTATTGCTAGGGGTTTTAGTGGGGCCATCCTTATAGATTCATGAGAGTTTCCCTTGCATCAAGTTTCTACCTGACCTGATATGCCCCCTGTAAGTCATCTCTTTTGTTACACTCCCTCTTCCATCCATCCCCCTAACCTGGACTTCAAGTTACAATTCACAACAGCCCTCAGTCTACCCAGGAGATCTCTTCTATTTCCCTTTCCCAGGGGGATTCATGTTGTCCTCTCTTGGATACTCCCTGCTCCCCAGCCTCTCTGGGTCTCTGGATTGTAGCATAGTTATCCTTTATTTTATAGCTAATATCCACTTATAAGTGAGTACATACCATATTTGTCTTTCTAGGTTTTGGCTACCTCACTCAGGATTTTTTTTTTTTTTTTTTTTTTTTTTTTTTTTTTTTTTTTAGTTCCATCTATTTGCCTTCAACTTTCCTGGTGTCCTTGTTTTTAACAGCCAAGTAACAAACACTCCATTGTGCAAATGTACCACATTTTTTTCTTTACCCATTCTTCATTGAGGGACGTCTAGGTTGTTTCTATGTTCTGACTATTATGAATAAAGTTGCTATGAACATGTTTTAGCCAGGACATCACAAAGAAACCCACAGGAACAACTACTCGGGATCATAGGAATTCACAGAGTCTCAACCAACCATTGAGCCTGGATGTGATGGATCTAAGCCCTCTACATATATACGACAGTTTTGTAGCTTGGTCTACTGTGGGACTCCTATCACTGGGAGTAGGGCCTTTCCCTAATGCTTTGACTGGCTTTTGGGAACCTCTTCCTCATACTGGGTCATCTTGTCCAGCCTTAATGCAAGGGGAGGCACTTAGATATACTGCCATTTGATATGCCATGCTTTGTTGATACCCTTGGAGTCCTTCCCCTTGCTAAACAGAAACAGAGAAGATTGGGGCTGTGGCAGAGGAGAGGTGGGGGAGGGAACAGGAGAAGAAAGGGGAAATTGGAGTAGGGATGTAGTATGAATGAATGAATGAATGAATGAATGAATGAATACATAATTAAATAAATTAGAGTGTGCCATGCTTCTGGAGACCCTGTGAAAGTCCAATGTAGTGGAAGCAAGCTTCTATTGAATAGTGATAGGAACTGGGTCTAGTTGTATTGACTATCCACTGATTTCATCAGCAGTAACATCTCGTGTTTGTCACATTAATTCCATTGGGATTTTTTGCTGAGTGCTTTGTGATATCTCATTGAGCCATTGCAGTGTGGTGAGGGGATTTCTCAACCCCATTTGATGGATAAGGATGCTGAGATTTAGAGCTATGACTTGTCTCCATCACACTATTATGGTGTGGTAAAGCCGTGGTTTAAATAAAGAATTTAAGATGAGTGTCTCCAAAGAACATAGAGGGCCACCATGTACATGTGGTGGAGGAAGGGAGGTCCTCTCAAGCTTAGTTGTAAAGTAGAAATAACAACAAGCATAACAAATTGCATTATTTAAAATTTGTAAACCCCCTTTTTTTAAAAAAAAAAAAAAAACTTTATTTAGTTCACTCAATATAATGTGATAGAGTAAGTAGAATTACTTTACTTCTGTGTTACAAATGGTAAACAACTGGATTCAGGATCTGCACTCTGACTTTAGAAGCTGCCGCCTTAGTCTTTAGACTACTACTGGGAGAAAAGGGAAGAGTCACTTGAGAAACATATGTGTAGGTATCCTGCAAATAGAATATGTAGGCATCTGTAAACATATATGTACATTATCTCGCAAGTAAGGTTTAGCAAGGAACCAGGGAAACACATAATCAGACTCAGTTTCATCTCGAATTGCAGCTCACAGAAGTGCCCAGTGCTCCAAAGCTTGTTAATGGGTTTACTTCTCCCGTCTTATTGCCAAGGAATGGGTAGTGAGAGCCTCACTCCCTTGTGTTGTTTATAAAGCTAACTTTTCGGTTATGCAAAATAAACATAGGCGAAGGTATTTATAGCACTTGAATTCAGCAAATGTTAGCTTTTAAATATTTTTTAAATAACAGTTTTAGACCACAAAGGTCCAAATATAAATTCTATCTAAATGTCTCGGTTTGAATTTTGCTTAATTAAGAAGATATTTCCAAAGAAGCCTTTGGAGAAGTGATGTCTGTCCCCGTGGGATGAAGGTTATTTTTGCAAAGAAACATAAAAACAAAATTGGTTTATGGAGGAGAAAAATTTTATTTCTCAAAGTTGCCTAGACACTGCCTCTGCAACAGGACACTATTCCTGAAAATTGGAGTCCACAAAGAATAAGGACTAATGTATTCTTTAATAAGGAAATTAGCAGGCACATACAGCAAGAAAATAGCTGGGGTGTTTTGCCTCCAGCAGTGCAGCCCTGCCTGTGAGTGTGGTAAACTAGTGGTGTTTGAAGGGCTTGGCTGACCCAAACAGAGCTAACATATGTCAGCCCTGCCTCACCAGAGCCAAGGGAGGTTTTACTTTTTTCCCCAGAAGCTATGAAGCCATAATAGCAATATGAATGTGAATTTACCTGAGTTTTCTGCAAATGCAGCTTGTTCAAAACATTTTAAAAAATGCTATGAGGGCTAAAGAAACATGCCTGGAGATGAGATTTGGCTTAGGGGTTTCCAACTTCTGAGCTCAGAACAAGCTTTTATCATCGGAGGTGCTGAGTATAAGGGAAGTGACTCATTGTGCATTACCGTGCTTTGCAGAGGAGGCCTTTGTCCAGCCAGGGAGCACACACGAGTCTGTGGTTCAGTGCCAGTGCTGACCCTGAATGAGTCCACACAGTACAGATAATGCAGACAAGTGTATGGCACACAATTCCCCCATACATGTGAAAAAAGGAGACCCGGGGGCACCATTTGGGGGTACTTATTGAATAAACTGTCTTATTACTTTTTTTTTTTTAATGTAAAGATAAGCAAAGACTTGTATGAAACCAAACACTGAAGGAAGGAGATTTTGACATTTAACAGGATCTCAAGATAAAGTTGACTGAGCTTGAGTCACCTTGGAAATTAATGACTTAACTATCTCAATTGCCAGCTTCCTCTCTTTAACATGTGGATGGTGATGTGAGTCATGTGGGGATTTGAGTTTAAATGGTAACTTCATGCATCTCTGGATAAGTTCTGTTCTTATAATGGTGCACTCCATCATCCTTCCCACAGGGGTTGCTATTCAGTCTTTTGCTCATGGCCAAAATCCATGTCAAAATCATTTGAAAATGAGACTTGAAATGTTTACATGCTTAAAATTCATTTTCTAATTTCTGTGATAAAAATAAGCTGGCAAAAGCAACTTAAGGAAGAAAGGATTTATCCCAGCTTATATTTCAAACACAGCCTGTCATGGCATGAAAGTCAAGGTTGCAGATACTAGCAGCAGCTGGCTAAATTGCATCCAAAAACAGGAAGCAGAGAGCAATCAGTACATGCAAATGCTCAGCTTGCTTCTCCATTTTATGTAGTTCAGGATACCTGCCCGGAGAAGCACCTGATTAATACTTAAGATAGGTCTTCCCACATCGTTTAACCTAACTCATATGCAAGCCCAGAGGCTAAACAATCCCTCATCAATATGCCTGGAGACTTATCTCAGAGGTGATTTTATATTTCATCAACTTTCCAATGGAGATTAAGCATTATAAGGATTCGAATTTAACAATGGTTGAAGATATCTTTTTACCAAATTGGCTGTATGAACCCTTTGCTTCCATTTTCCATCTAATATTCCTATTCTAAGAGTCTGCTCATCCAGAACTCAGGCATAGATATTCTCACTACATGTAAGTGGCACTTTATAGTGAGATTCTGTTTCCCTGCTTTGAGAAACAGTGAGTTAAATGTCCCAAATGGATGACTAGTTGATTTCAGAACTCTCTTGGTCTTTGTCTTTCAGGTAGAAGATGCACTGAGTGAGGTGGAATTTCAGCTCAAGGTGGACCTGCACTTTACGGATAGTGAGCAGCAGTGAGTGTCATGGACATTCTTGGTCTGTGTAGAGAGATTTCTTTCTCCACCCCTTGCTCACTTTTAGGGCTTCCTCAAAGCCAGAATCCTTATAACTTCTCTGGAATGATCAGTTACTAGTAATCTGGAATGTCCCACAGTAATCCTAGTTTTCCAGGAACATTGGATAGATGTTGTATTAGTAAAGATTTTTAATGAACAGAACAGATAGCAACACACACACATACACATACATACACACACACACACACACACACACACACACACACACACACACACACACACACACACACAAGCACACAAGCACACACTCAAAAGAGCTGTTAGATTGGCTTATTTGGTGTGGTCCAAATAGTTCAAAAATAACTGATTCATGCTATATCACCCAAGATTTAAGTAGGCCATGAAGCTGAATGTCCCAGCAGTCCTAGTATTCTGGTGCTGAAGGCCTGGGGAGATTACAGGAGAGATGCTGGTCTTCAGTCTATGTTTTGTGATTACCAGTGAAAGAATGCTGTAGCAACAGGATAGATGGACTTACCAGCAAGAGTGAGAGCAAACAGGAAGAAAAATCAAAGTTTCCCTCTTCCTTGTCCCTTTATATAGCTGCCACCAGAGGGTCCTACCCGGACTTAAGGTGGGTCTTCCTGCTTCAAATCAACTTACCAAGAAAATTGCTTACAGTGCCCAGCAGCTTGGGATTCAGGTGATTCTAGATGCTGTCAAGTTGATGGCTATGATTTGCTATCACATCATGTCTGCCAGAGCCTGGAAAAGCTCACTCATTAGAGCCAGGCTGTTCAGGTTCTGTACACAGAAATCTGCTGGCTTCTTGCCTTATTACTGGGTATCTTCTACTTACAACAACATTTTTTTCTATGTGGTACTGATTTGAGGGTTTTAGAGTAATGCCTCCATGTGCTAGACAACCAAAAGCCCTTTTGACATCATCCTCTCCATCTTTTCCTGTGTTCACACTGGACATCTTCTATTGTCCTTCAACTCTCTGTAAATTGAAAATCTATTTATGTAAAATTTGCCGAGGAAATAAGCAGGAAGATGTTCTCTTCCTTAGCATAACTGCCTCCTTCAGGTTTATTCTGCGGCCTCTTCCCTCTACCCTTGGCTGTGCTATTTGTCTCTTAAGCCTTTCTACATTCCTTCAGGAATTAGGTAAATGTTTTTTCTCTAAGGTATTGAAAAGTGTGACATCAAAACCCTGAAGCTCTCTTTGCATTTGATATTTTTTCCCACTTTGTCATGCCCTTTTGGTATAGGATGCTCTCAGTACACAAAAGGGGATGATGGAGGACTTTGTACTTGACTTCTTTTTAAGCTTTCTTTGCCTTTACCTCTGTGGATTATAGATCAGGCACAATGAGAAGGGAATATACAGTAAAGGCCAGGACATCACATTTGAGTGCTGGTAAGCAGTGTGCTTTCTAGGGTAAAATGCCCAGTCATTATTAGGATTCTTGTGAGTTACTTGATGGTATGGCCATTATGTAATTGACCATTTAGTTCAATTCTGCACTATCCTTGAAGTCCATTTATAAAGTCAAGACATGTGTGGTCACTCATGACTTCTAGTGGCAGATCCTCTCCATAGTATCCACATGTGGTCCATGGAGGCTGTGTAAAATTATTTTAAACCCTTCCTAACATTGTGGGAGTTATCTCACACAGGTTGCTTTCCTGTCCAAGATAGTCAAAATCCAGCTATTATCCTATAACCCACTGCAAGATTAATGAGGCACCAGAGCTATACACCCACACCTCTAAGGGTGCACAAGGCAATAATCTTTCAAAACTCCTCCTTTGGTTTGAGTGGATAAAAGGATAACATTTCTTTCCTCTTCCTCCTATGAGAAGGATGCTGTCACACACTGGTTACTCTCTGTAGCAGTCAGTACTCACATCTAGTTTCTTCAAATTCTTTAACAACTGCTTCCTCTTTCCTTTTGAACACCAAGAACTGGGGGACAGGGCTAAAAGTGACAGAATTGGTACCTTCACCACTCCTTCCTTGGCATTCAGACTTCCTCTCTTTAGAGCTTTCTTGAGGATTTTCACAATAAGGGAAACTGAATCATTGTGACTCTGAGACAAAGAAGAACCTCTACTAAGAAATGTGGTGATATGTTTTAAATTTAATAAAAACCAGTCTGGAACATCAGAGGACAGAGCCATCTCTTCTAGTCTTTGTTGGTTTTTTGTTTGCTTGCTTGTTTGTTTGTTTGTTTGTTTGTTTTTTGAGACAGAGCTTTCTGTGTAAGAATCCTGGCTGTCCTGGAACTTGCTTTGAAGACCAGGCTGGCTTTGAACTCACTGAGATTCTCTTGTCTCTGTTTCCCAAATGCTGGGACTAGCAGTGTGTCCCACCACTGCCTGCTTGGAAGCCTAGAACTCTCTCTGTAAACTAAACTGGCCTCAAACTCAGATTTGCTGAGATTAAGGGTCATCACTCTTGGATATTCCATGTGCTGGGATTAAAGGTGTGAGTCACCACTGTCTGATCCTCCTAGACTGACTGTGGGTAGATCTCTCTGATATCTCAGACTGATTTTTATTAAATTTAGTAGTGTTGAGTCTAGAAGATTTGTAGTCATGAGAGGAGCCTTGGAAAGATATGGTCATCTTTATTATCTCTGAGGATTGGGTTTACCTGAAGTGACAGATGAACTGAAGCCTAGATTGGCTATGTCACCTTTATTTTTTATTTGCCAATTGTGGGAAAAAATTCTTTTTAGCCAGGAAGACTATAGCAGGATTGAGTGAGATAATGAGGCTGTAAAGTGGAGCTACTTGAGTGACAACAGGACCAACCAACCATGCTCATGTGAGCTCACTCACTTGCCTTCCAGGCTGAGAGATGTAACTGGGACACCGATGATCAGCAGTCGCACACTTGGCCTGCACTTTCACCCCCAGAGGGGTCTGCACCACCAAGTCCCTGTAATGTTCGACTACTTCCACCTGTCAGTGATCTCAGTGACCATCCACGCTGCCCTGGTGGCTCTGCAGCAACCTTTGATCAGGTATGGAGTTAGAGGTAGCCCTAACACTCAACCCGTACATCACTGAGAGATGTAGATTGTCATAAGTGATCAGCACAAACCAGAGATGTGTGACCATGTTTGCAGGTTAAGCTTGGGTCTTCCCCTGATCCACAGAAGTGATGGACGAAAGCTTTGGAGAGTCTCTGGATCACAGAGGGCATTGGGAGACTTCAGGGATGGATGATTTTTAAACTGTAGCTCATGCCTCAGGGACTTGGATTCTTCCACTGGCCTCACTTGTCTCTTGCTGTGCCTTGAGAAGCACCTCATGGTTCTGAGCTACATAATCCCTGTATGTAAAATAAGAACACCAACATCTATATAAAGCTTTAATTTTTTAAAAAATGCATTGGATATTTTTGGGTATCTCCATGGTTCTCAGCACTTTATTATTTAATATTCAACTTAAGCTTAAATAATTTATACTTTGACAATTCATATGTGTATATAATGCATTCTGATGATTCTTCCACCATTTTTCTCTCCATCTCATTTCTGTCAGCCTCTTTTTTTCCCTACAAGTTTAACACATTCATGTTTTTGTTATTTCACTGAGACAACCGAGGGCCATTTATGTGATGCTTATAATGAGTCTTAGTAGTGAACAGGGCTAGGACATAACAAGGGTCTAATTCTATTCCATGCCCCTGTCACTGTTTGCTCAAATGTAGGTTTACTTGTAAGATAGTTTGCCTTTGTCCTTCACTGACTCAGCTACAGCCTCTCCGAGGTATAGAAGAGAACTTGGGTTTTATTAATTTTACAAGGAAAGGGACAGAGCTCATAAGTGTTATTACAGTGGGCTGTGCTCACCATCCATCATGGTCTCAGGATGGCTAAATATGTACATTTAGATAATTTTAAGACAAGGAGAAAAAACAGTTGCACATGTGTGCAAGGAGATATTTGGGGTAAATTTTTGCAATGCAGAGGAAGGAAAAATTTCCAATTTCTATGTTCTAGACAGTTTCTAAAAGTTTGCATGCATATGTGAAAAAGCAGAGTCCTTGTTGCTTACAATGTCCAAAGCCTAAAAGGGCTGCTCTTTGTTAGGGTCTGGAAGTAAAAATTGAGATGACCTAGTTTTAGTCATCTGTGGATGGCTTTTCTGGGTGCTGCTGGCCAACTGGGTCATTTCATATTCCGAAGGAGGCTAATAGAGATATTGGATATGCACTGATGTAAAGCATCACCCAGTGAGAGAGTAGGTGTTGCTGTTGGCTAAGGTGAAGTGAATCAGAGAAGGCAGAACTGGATTCTATGGAAGAAGTTTGGGGAAGTGTTAGCATTTAGCTGTGGAAAAGCCTGCATAGTAGTTAAATCAGGGTGCACCAAGGATGAGACAGAGCAGTTGTGCCCTGAGATCAATGGAGACAAGCTCAGTTGGAGGCCAGGCAACAGCCCAGACAGGAAAGGAAGTGATAGTTTCAGGGGTTCTGGGTCCCAGAGAATAAACTATGCCATGAAGCTAGAGTCAGGTGCATCTAACTACTTAGTTCCTCCATTTACTTTCTGAGGGATCTTTGAATAGTTTATCTCACATCTCTGGATATCTGTTTTACCATATAGACACATACATTTACATGTAAACAAATAATTTTTGTGACAATAGTCTAACAGATATTTTGGATGTATGAAATAAAAACTACGTAAACTGTCTCACATAAAGAATATGTGTGTAGAAAGGGCTCTTAAAGCAATTCTAGAAATATGGAAACTAGCAATTCTGAGATGTGATTTATTGTGCCCTGGCTATATGAGACTTAGAGTCTGGAAGCAGTCTAGATAGTAAGCTTACAAACTGAGCAATGTGCAAAGTACTGACAAGACCTGGGTAAGGTAGCAATTAAAAGAATGGGTTTTAGGGCTGAGTCATCCCTAATGCCAAATCTGAGATTCTGATTGCTAACTCTGTTCATTTGAGCATGTAGGATTCAGTTTTACTCAGCAGTAGGAGAATGTTGGAAAAATTAAGTGACAGCACAGAGGAAGCCCTTGGGTATGTATGCGTCCAGAAGATTAATTTTTGTAAAGGGTCCAACATATTCTGGACTATCCATTTAGCACTGATAAACTCTTGACAAATGGCATGAAGCTAGGGATATGTACTTCTCCTTGTGACTCAGAGGAAAGCTTTACAGAAGACATTGCTCATCCCAGGGGATAAAAGAGTGTGACAGTGAAAATTGAATTTGGGAAGGCAAATTGGAGTCAGATTTTGAAAGGGTAATTAGTGATGCATCTAGGAGTTGGACATGAATTAGTTTAGTATACAGACTGAAGTCTTGTGCCTCAGATCAATTCTCAAGACTTGCCCTCATCAAGGTCCTCAGGTAGGAGGGTCAAGAGTGTATGTAGGCAAGAGGCAAGTGAAATATGCAAAGGGTTCCCTGCACTTGACATCCCCTTTTGGCTCTAATGCTTCCAGGAGCTCTGATGATATCTTACCGTGGGATTGGAGCCAGGCTGTCTTAGCAGGAAGTTTAACCTTTTGATAAGAGGAGATTCGGCAAGTTTGTTGGCAGCAGCCTTCCAGATGGGAGCATACTCAGCTGCTGGAGAGTTAAACTTCACAGATGGGGTAAAAATAGAACCGCCTTCCACTCTCTGAGTTTTGCAAGAAGAATTTCTGTCATGACACACAGTACCTGGGAACAAAGGGAACCCGTTAAGCTTGTGGGAAATACCTGTCAAATAGGGCAAGCACCAGCTTTTCCAAAAAAGCACATTCATAGCATCAGCTCCATCCAACAAGGATGCAGCAGGTGTGAAACTGAAATTTAACCTCAGAAGACCCTTAACCTTCACTGAGAAAGACCAAAGAAAATCCAATTTCTGATGTTCAAATAGGTGATCCAGTGTCTCCTAGGGAATCCCTTCAGTAGTGATGCCAACCAAATGCCATAATTAAACAACAATTTTAGTTCTTTGTTGGCTGATATCCCAGAGAAGAGGGTATGATTCTTTATGTAAACACACTTTATTTTCTTCTAGAATGTTCCTACCAGTACCTTTTGGCTGAATGGTAAACTTGCTTTAGTTTAGTACAAATCCAAAGGCAGATGTGGTGGTGCACATCTGTAATCTCAGCATTCAGGAAATGGGTACAGGACGATGGGGAACTTGGCCAAGCTGGAGTGTTTAAAACCTTGGTTCAAAAACAAAACAAAAACAGAAAGATTACAAAACATCCAGAAGTGCAAGACACTCATAAGAAATAATATGTTTTCCTATAGCCTGTGTGCATACTACTCAAACATGCTTTGTTATTCCCAAATTACTTATCATAATACTGCAATTAACTGATAGATTAAATACGATTTATGTCCCATGAACCAATACACTTGGAGAGATGTACTTAGTCACTGACTTCGATACAGTCATATTATCAAGAATAGTTACTAGCTTTTATTCGCTATCATTATTTGCTAGACCTTACACTTAAAATAAATTTTGCTAGTATCAGGAGTCTCATGCTCTGTGTCTCAAGTGCATTATCAATTCTTCTGATAGGAGATGAAGTGGGAGGTTCTATCCCAGGTCCTAATATGTAGGTGGTACCACTGATAATTGACTCTTGCCAGCTGGTATAAGTTCCGCATAGTTGTGGCTATCTACTGTGGCTTCCCACCTCCAGTCCTCAGCTCTTTCACCCAGCTTACTTCATGAACTTATCCTCTATGTTTATTGGCCACTCTCTATCCCCCATCACATTCTAACACTGACCTATTTATTTGAGTCCCTTCCTAGGCCAATGTGTGTTTAAGGTGTGTTTACCACCTTGCCATTCTCACATCTTATATTTGCTCTGGCTTGTGGCATGAGATTAATAATATTTGAATAAATGGATTAAATAAAAATGTAACCTTAACTTTATTTCTCTTCCAATATTGCTACCAGAAACATGAGTTTTCTGTCTGAAGTTTGCCCCTGTTTTCTCAAGCAACTAAAGCAAAGAGGGACATTTATGAGGACATATATATATATGAGGATATTTATGGTGGACACCATTCATTTATATATTTATGTATTTATTTATTTATTTATTATTTAGCCATGAGAGACTATTAGTTTTTTGGGGAGATTAATGCATACCTACAAAATGATAATTGTAGAATACAAAAATGCATCTAAATAAGTTTTTTTTTTAATTTTTTTAGGACTTCAGTCAATGAGTACTCTATTTACATTATTTTCACCCTCTCTCCTTCCCAACTTCTTCTGTGTCCCCTCTAGTCCCACTCATATTCATGACTTTTCTTCTTTAATTATCATTATATTTATATATACACTTATTGAGTCCATTAGTGTTACTCGTGTGTGTGTGTGTGTGTGTGTGTGTGTGTGTGTGTGTGTGTGTGTGTGTATGCTTAGAGATGACCACTGGTATTGGATAAAGTGTCAGGAAGCTTGTTTCTGAAGAAGAATGATTCCCTTCCCCCCCCCTCTTAGAAGCTGTTAGTTGTCTGTAGCTCTTCGTCTAGGGTTAAGACCTTGTGAAATTTAACAAATGCACAGTGGCATGACAACTAGTATACTTATTGTGAAAGCCTTGTTTAGGTAACTATATTATTGAGATTTCATGAGTGTAGCTTCCCTGTTATATATAGAAGACACGATCTCACATATCATCTTGAATACATAAAATCTCATCTGAGTCAGTTGAGTTTAAATAGATGATATCTGAATGAAAGAAAAACTGTGTAAGCAGCATTTTCTTATTTATTATTATTATATGCTATGGCCATATGATCTCATTACATTGCCAAATCTCCTTTGAGTATAAGATTGATCATGGCCAGAACATTTGATAGATGATCTTTATAATGAATCAGAACTGACCAAAACCCATGCATTTCTCATGTAGTGATTACAGTGTTCCAAGATAGCATAGTTAATAGAGAATGCTTTATTGGTTACAGTAATCTAGAACATATCATAGGATTCTTGCATGGATCACAAAGGTGAAGATGTTTTATGTCTTGCACAGGAAGGCAAGTAGAAGCAGAGAGGAAATGAGGCTCGGAGGAGCTCAAGCAAGTTAATGACCCTGTGAGAGCAGAAGTAGATCTCAAGAGCACAATTAATTTGGGGATGGTCCTGCTACTCTGGTCAGGAGCTCTTTCTATCTGCCTTCCAGGATGAGGCATTAGGGTACCTCTCTATATAACTAGCGATGTGTACCATCCAATAATACCTAACCATTAGACGACATAGGGATCTCAGCGTTCAAACCGTCCTGCTGTAACAGCCCATGAGTCTATGCCACAGGTGCCTCAGTGCAGGCTCCCAGGGCTGATTTAACACAGGGTGGCTTACTCACCTCCTGCTTTTCCCTTTCACTTCCTTCTAGCTTCACTCGCCCAGGAAGAGGGTCCTGGTTAGGAAAAGGTGGCCCAGACACAGGACCAGAACAGCCCATTATTTCTCTGGAAAACTTGGTCTTTGGAGCTGGATACTGCAAGCCGACTTCCTCAGAGGTAATGTGTACACAGGAACCATGATCCCATCACCTTGAAAGAGTGTGTGCTATGAAGTTTCTTCTTTTTCCAAACATTTCTTTAGGATAGTGTAAAGTCCATTCATCTTTTCACTTCTCACCAATCATCTCTTACATGCATCAAGGCCTGTAGTAGGTGTATTGAGTATTCTCCTATGGTTGTCCTTATTTCTGCTCCTTTTGGAGGTAGGAGCTCTCTAGAAGCTAGGAGGTAGTACTATTGTGAGGATGTTTGTGGTAATGTCAAATGTCAATTGGCATTGGGTTATGCCTGCTTTCAAAACCCAGATCCAAGTCTTTAATCTCTCGGTGTTTTTCTCTCTCTTCCCACTTCTAAAGTAGCATCACTTAGAACCACTAATCTTATGTGCAGCTATGCACACTCGTGTTGTTCCAAATGTACCTGGTGGTTAGGAGTGGCTTAATAAATAAACATGTCTACCTTTTCATTCCCTTTGCTGTTTTCCAAGAAGTACCTGCGATGACTCTTTTCTCATCACTGTCTATGCTGCTCTTTAACACAAGAGCCAATTTATTAGTGTGTTGTTCAGATATAACCAGCTTGTATTACTCAGGATTGCACAGAAACTCAGAACCAATAGCAACGATTCCTTCATTGTTGAAATGAGTTGACTCACACAATTCTGGAGGCTGAAAAAGATGCAAATCTACTTCAGCAAGCTGAAGACCAAGGAGAGCTGATGGCAGAGTTTTAGGCCAGGACTAATTCCAGAAGCTGGATAACATTGTCACGTACAAAAAAAACCCCCCCAAAAAAAACAAAAACAAAACAAAACAAAACAAAACAACCATTTGCTTTGTTACAGTCAGTAACTCAATGGCTTGAAGGAATCCTTTTACACTGGTGAAGGAGATATCTTTTCATCAGGTAGGTTTATTGTTAAGTTCAAACAGTTCTCAGAGACACCCATCCTGACAGCCACAGCAATGTTTAACCAGACATCTAGACATCCCATGACCCAGCAAGTAGACACAATGTATTTATCATGGTTAAGACAATGGCAGGCACGTGAAAGACCTTGCCTAGCCAGCCCTGTCAGCTTCTGCAACAGAATGCTTTTTGTCCAGACTGTACAGGATATGAAGTAAAATGCCCTGCTTTTTCAGATTTCCCCTAGTTTGAGAGCTGGCCACCAATGTGAACCTAGTCACATGTTTATATGAGGTAAACTGCTATGTCACATGTTTTCCTGGTTCTAAAGGTCTTGAAAGGGGACAGGCACAGTTCCTCTGATAGAATAGGGAATTGAATGCACAGCATTGTTCTTAAGCACAGAGCTGGCATTAGATCACAATAAGATTGGAAGGAATGCACATCCTTGATACCTCTGACACTCACCACGCTTCCTGGACACTAATATGCTAGCCTCTTATATGGGAGCCCCAAATGAGTGAGGGAAAGATGGGAAAACTAAGAGTCTGCTGTGATAACATGGGAATTTAGCTTACTTCTTTATGCATCTCCAAATTGATGTTTCAACAATATAGTTGGGATAAAAGGCTCTCCACCCCATTGCCTACAAAAAAATCTTTCATCCCTCATCAGATGTGTGGTATGTCTCCAAGTTATCTGTCAGTTCCCTTACTACTGAGACATTGACAACTGATTCTCACACGGGAACGGTAATTCTGTCCAGTTTCCAATTACAGTTCAACTTTTCTTGTGCCAAGCTCTGCCTCTCTCACAGCACTATGTAGTTAGTAACTTTAAGAATCTCCCTGATAGACCTACCACCTAACCACCTTCAGCTCAGACTCCTCCCAAGGGAGTATGGCCAGAGAAGGTGGTAATTGTTAGCATTCACAGCCTAATTCAAAATATTTACAGTAGGTTCCTCACATGCTGAGGTCCTTAGATGAAGCCACTGAAGAGTGTGAAAGGGCCATGATGCTCTATCTACTTGGGAGGTGCTCTGGTGCTCAGTGCCATTTGCATTAGCCAAAACCATTTGTTTGAATGATTTATTTCACTGCTGAAAGGGTGCTGTCTGGTTTCCCAAATGCTTGGAGGATCTTTGGCTCTCCTACACAGGAGCTCTGCATAGTCAGAGTAGGGACCATCTCATTTAGCTTCTTCCCCTAAGGCCTAACAAGACACCTGCCCTACAACACCAGTGTTCAGGCAATATATATTGAATGGAGGTTGAAACTAGTGCGTACACATGCTGGTGCTGAGTTGAACAGCTAGAGACTCAGGAGAGAGACTGATCACTCACTGTAGCAGATGAAAGTAAAGGAGGGAGCCATAATGTGATAGGCCATGTTAGGAGATTGCAAAGACCCTAAAACCAGCGATGGGCAGGGTAGCAAAAACTGTAAAACATTCCGGCCCACTGACCTTTTACACATGACCTAGCACATTGTCTGAGACTCTTATAATGTGTCGCCTGCTGTGACAAATACTTAGAATATGTGGGAACTTGGTGCTTACAAAAGCTCAGTTTGTACAGCTATTAAACGGGGACGGTCTTTTAAGAAGATGTCAGAGATGTATACGTATAAATACTGCACAGAACTGGGCTTGGCAGGAAGATGAGGCAGTATAGTTGTGGTTTGTTTGTTTGTTTTTCCATTTTTTTCTTGACTGCTTCTGGCTTGGGCTCTCCATCAAAATTAAATTAAGTGTGCCTGTCTTTCAAATGTTCAGAAAGAAGAGCTGACTTGTGAGCCTTGGCATTGGGCTTGTTTCTGAAAGTTGGCTCAGTGAGTTGTTTTCAGGGCTCTGTTCTTTTCCTGTGTGTTTTCCATTTGGGTCTCATCCAATTATGTGGAGTCATTGCTGTGCACTCACCCTGCAACTTCCCACCAGGCAGGGCTGCCAAGCAGAGAATTCAATCTTAGTTGCCCACTCCCCTGGGAGCATTGCATCCAAATCTCAAGAAAGCACCAGCAGACAGTGGTGGAATCTATGCAGGCTGCTGCATCAGCTGAAGGCCTTGGGGAACAGGCGCATCTCTCAGTAAGCCCTTCCTTGAGGAGACCTGGGAAAAAACAGAGATTTATGGCAAAGTGAACTTGTTGGAACAAGCAGCATCCCAGGAAGGTAAGGGATGATGATGCAGTGAAACCTGTCCCGTTTCTCAGATCCCTTCCTGTAGAAGCCTTGACTTTTGCGTTTAGAGCTGTGGCTTGAGTTTTTGTGTATCTTCCTGTTAGAAATCATATGGGCAAAAGAGAAGTTGTTCAGTCTTTTTGAGATGACATTTGACTTGGGGGTGATAGCAAGCACAGCCTTGGTGCCTCCTAAGAAGATGAAATGATGCAGTCTTGTAATGGTCTGGAACAGAGATTGGCACAAAATTCCCCAAGAAAAAACTCTGCTGATGTGATATTTTCTTTCTGTCTGCATGATTACATCAGTACCAGTCCACTTGCCCTCTTTACGTCTATTTCTCCGCATGTAGCAAGAAAACTGAATGTTCTGAGAGGGAGAAGTCCTTTAGGGCTTCTCTCTTGTGTTTGTTATATACATCTGGGGCAGTTGAGATATACTTGAGTCAGAGGAAGTCTGATTCTGACTTCTGGCCTCCACATGTGCACACATATGTGAACACACACACACATACACACACACAACACACACACAAGTCACTGCAACCACCACTACCACCATCACCAACAACAGGCCTTCCTTTAATGATGAGATGTGTGATGCTGGTCATTCTAGTTCATACCTATGGTTCTGTTCTCCCATAAGACGCCATTTTCCAGCGGCTCCCTGACAGGCGGTGAATGGAATGCCAGATCACATGTATCTGCATGTAGTCCACAGACCGCGTTCCCCTGCCAGGTCTCGCTTCTCTTTATATACTTGTGTGTACCTGGCTCCTAGTGTTCCCCCAGAGAGCATTTGTCGGGCTGCTGTCGTGTGGTTTTAATCTACATTTCACTGATGACTACTAGTGTTGAAACATGTTCATATACTTATTGGCCCCTCCTCCATCCTCTTAGGTGAAATGTCCATTTAAATAATTTGCCTATTTGAAAATTTGCTTATGTTTGATTATTTTGGTTTTTGTTGTTTAGAGGTTGAGTTCCTTCTATGTGCTGGATATTATCTCTATATAATATCATAGTGGAAATTGTTTCCTCTATTTCTTCCATTGCTACATGGCCTGTCCCTTTGCAAAAAGGAGCCCTTCATGGCACAGCTCCATTGTCTCTTCCCTCCTGTCTGCCAGGCAGCATCACCAGTATAAATGTCCTCAGGTTCCTTTTGACATTTTCTCCAAGGCTTTTATAGTTTCAGGTCTGACACTACCTTCTTCAATATGTTTGAGATAATTATAGTGGAGGGAGTTAGAAATGAGTTCAGTATGGATCCGTTCTTTAGTGTATGGATATGCGGCTCACAAACAATATGTGTGTGAAAGGCTAGCCTTGCCCCGTGGTGCAGCCTTGGCACTCACTCTTTAGTGACAGAGAGGATTTATTGCTGAGATTTCTGTTATTTTTAAAGGTGCACTATGGTGATATGAGTTCTGTGAAAATATGGAACCTGCTTACTATATTTAATGATCGGGGGTGGGCTTGCCATTCTGTTCGGTTGGTTTCTGTGCAGTGTCTATGGTTATAACTCTCTGTGTTAACCACGGTAATTTCACTTTCTATTCTAAAATCAATGACCACGGTGCTTCTTGCTTTGTCCTTTTCTAATAGTAGCTTTGGCTGTTTAGAGTCCTTCACATCTTTTAGGATTATGTTCTATGACTTAAGTCAATTACCGAAAAAAAACTGCTATGTGAAAAAAACTACAGTCCAGCCCATGGGAAGGAATGGGACAGTGGTGGTCACCAGGGACTGTGGGGAAGGAGAAGAGGTTAGAGTTGGATCTTATGTGATGAGAAAGGGTCTCTGAGAACCATTGCATAGGGCTTCCTCTGCACTCCATCCTGCTCTGTGTGTTTACAGTTTTCTTAAAAACGTGGATCTCATATTAAATATTCTCACTTGAATTGGACAAAGAGAAGAATGTCATAATAAGACCAGAAAAAATACCAAAATATAGTTGTTTAAAAATGATTCATAGTTAAAAAGCTAATAGTTTTAATATTTTAAGATTTGCTGTGTTTCCCCATTGATGTAAAGTGGCTGATTTTTTAAAATTTATTTAAATGCCTGCCTGGTTTAACAAATAATGCAGAAAAAGTAGCAAGTTGTTGTGTGGTATGTGGACTAGGGTGGGCAGTTAATTAATTCAGTGTAATTCCATGGGTCATTTCTAAAGGAACACATGCATCTGTGATAATAAGCTTTGCATCTGAACCGTAAGGTATTACTTGTTGTCATATTCCTGTTATTGGATACAACTGTGATTTCACATGGCTGCCTCAGGCTGCCTTATTCCTGACTAGTTCATATCACAGGTATTGTACCTTTCACAGAACACCCAGTGTTGCCCATCATCTCATTGGTATCCAGCATGTCTCCTGGTATATTGCAGAAACTTAACAAAACATATGCTGAATACATTTAAGGCAGAAGTTCAACAAGGCCACAGGCAAGAGCAACAGACTTGGAGTGAGCACCCGGGTGGGGCTAATGTAGCATGTTCTCCATGGGTTACTTTTAGGTGTTTGCTCCAGTCCTGCCACTGCTTAAGCCTCTGCTTCTCTATTAGAATTGAGTCTACTTGCATGCGAGGTTTGTCTTGTGATGGCAAAGCATTTCCCATGTCTTTCCACCCTCCTCTGCTAATGCTTCTTGGTGACTTCCCCAAGGCAGCATGATAACAACCACCACCAACCTATCTACTTGTTTACAGAAATCTACTTGGTAAGCACAGTTATCTGCATCACTGACTGTAGGGACTAGAAATCTAACGAGTAAAGAAGACCAGCTGGAGCATGAACCCGGTTGAACTTTGTGGAGCCCTTACATTCTCTACATTTAGACTCTCCATTCTCCTGCTCATCTCCACAGTACCCGGCTCATGCCATGCCATCACATTCTCCGTTCAGGACTGTCTGGTCAATAACAGGAATCTCCTGAATAAGCAACCATGACAATGCTTGCTCTTCATTGGCCAGAGGAACCTGCGTTAAAATGCTAAAGCCCCATAGTCACATGGTGTGCATTCACCTGAATAGTGCTTAATGTCTAATGCTTCATGTAGGAATTCCAAGTAGGCCAGAGTGGCCAATCAAAGGGATGAGTATTGCACAAATTCTATTTTGTATTACAATAAAAACCCAGAGCCAGATATTGGGGGAAAGCTGAAGTATCACAGAGACAGAGAAACAAACCACAGCCACTTCTCAGCCAGCTAACACCTCAGGCCTGTCTTCATGCATCTTCCAACTCTAAGCTCTCTGTCCTCAGGCAAAAAGGGAAGTGCCAGATGAAGAAGACTTTTTAGAGCTAGGATTAAAGGTGTGTGCCACCACTGTCTGGCTCTGTTAGGCCTTGAACTCACAAAGATCCAGGCAGATCTCTGTCTCACTAAGGATGGAATTAAAGGACTGAATCAACCATCCCTGACCTTCATGGCTTGGCTCTGTGGGTAGTTCTGAACTATTTTTATTAAACGTATATCCCCACATCTGGAAATGCCAGAAGTGGCCCTGTGTAGGCATGTATCTGAGCCTGCTGATGTGTTCAGGTTCATGTGCCTCACAACATAGAATTACATCTGGAACACCTGGCTGGAAATAGAACAGTTTATTAATAAAAATGAAACACCCTAAAGAATGGGGTAGGGTAGTGAGCTGAGGAAAAAGCAGGTGCTTAAAAACACTGACCCTGGAATGGCTTTGTGCTTTACATTACACTCAGCTTTGCATAATTTGGGCTCTTCGTAAGCATGCACTTTTTTTTTTTTTTTTGTCTTTAGCCCAGGTGGAGAGGGGCTTCCAGGCTCTCTCTGCCTATTGTTCCTTTTATATTTTATTTTTCCTATAACTTTCCAAGCCTTTATTTTTCTTCCACACCCTGAAGGTTTGGGGCCATGGGAACCCGTTAGCACAGATAGGTTCCAAACAGACTCTAATGGGGGACTCAAAAAATACTCTTTATTATCATTCTTGCTTGTGGAGCACTGATGGATGGTGACTACAGTTTAGGGCAAAGAGGGAAAGATGGATGAGGTTGCAACAATCCTAGGAAGAGTAGCATGGTGGTCAGGGCTAAAAGGGTAAAAAAACTCTAATTAAAGCAGAAGAGAGAGAGACAGATGGCAGAGGTGTGGTGGTTACATTGGAAGGAGTAAAGCTGCACTGAATTAGATTTGGACATTTTCTGTCATAAATTGTAAGGGCTTGACCATGAACTAGCTCCCTGCTGAGGGGAATTAGCAATATTGATTTACACTAAAATGTGAATGGCTGAAACCATTCCTTTTGAATTACCTTCATTTAGGTTTTAATCTCTCTCTCAATTCTTTATTTCTCTCTTTGTGTATGTGCGCACACACACATGTGTACACTTACAGGTGTGTTGCTTGCAAGTACCTGTGGATGTTACACTTACATACATTAAATATGTGTTTTCACTAAACATAAAATACTATCTCCCTGTGGCTTTTAGACATCTTTAGTGCTCTTTTATCCCTCTGTATGGCCCTGTCTCTAGGCTCCCCCATAAAATGCACCTCCCCATTTTTCTTATTTGGACAAAGTAGTACCAGTGCCCTACTACTCCTGACTTTAGAGCTCCTCCGATTTTCCATGATCCCACTTTACTTTCCTGGTATCCGTGGTTATTCCATCTTCTTTACTCGAATCTAAAACTCCATCACTAGAATCCATAAATAAGAGAGAACATACACCGCTTGTTATCTGGGTTTGGGTTAACTTATTCAATGTGATCTTTTTAAATTTCATCCAGTTATCTCACAAATTTTAATTTTCTGTGCAGATTAATTGTATTCTTTTGTGTCCAGGTACATGTTTTCATTATCCATTAATCAACTGAGGGTTATTTCCATTTCCTAGTTATTGTGAATAAAGCAGCAATGAATATGGTTGAGTAGGTTTTCTCTAGAGTAAGATGTTGATACCTTTAAGCACATGCCAAGAAGGGGTAAAACTGGATCATGCAGTACATATACTTTTTAGCTTTAAAAAGTTGCTTTTGATTAACAGAGAATTACAAGTCTATTCACATCCCCTTTCCCCCCGCAGGCCTTTAGGTAAACTACCTTCATCCAATTCTGAGTGCCCTCTCTATTATTAAGCCCATAGCTTCTTTTTCTTTGATTATGACTGTTGTTGTATGTATACAAATATTTACATACAACCTGCTGAGTTCATTTTATTGTTTATATGTATATGGTTTCAAGGCTACCAATTTCTGCACAGGACATCCCCATGGAAGCTCAACCCTGGGATGGGTAACTCTTCTTGCAGGATGCTCAGTTGCCTATAGAGTTCTTTGTCTAGGTGTGGGGCTGTGGGGAAAAATTTTAACTATGCATAAAATTCTATCTCCATGTGGTTCACATTGGTATCTCTATCATCATTCCGGTCTTGTTCAGGTAGCCATTCTAGTGTGGCTTGTTTCATAGATGACTTCCTGCCATTATGATTCTTGCAGTCTTTCCACCCCCTCTTCTGCATTGTTCCCTGAGCCATAGATACGTGACTTGTGATGTAGTGTATCCACTGAAGCTCAGCTCCCCTGCAATTTGTTGCCTTCTGAATTGTGTCCAATCACTTTCTATGATTATCTCTGTTTTTAAATGAGGGTTCTTTGATGAAGAGTGGTAGTATACCTTTTTGGGGGTATAAGGTTATAATTTATAATGTGTTAAGGAATTATATGTGCAAACTACTTGGGCTGACTCCTTCCTCACAAGAAGCATAAACTAGCAAACCCCCCAGAATCAGGCATAAGAAACCTCCTTGTGGATGGTTCGTCAGAATTGCCCAAGTGACATCCCAAACAATATGGACCTAGATATGACCCTTGGCTGTCTCTCAGGGGTTGAGCGTGGGCTTTTATTGATGATGATAACACACATGATGGGATGGCTGTAGCTGGCTCTCACACAAAAGCATCTTTCCTATTATCTAGCTTCCATGGTTCCAGAAAATGCTATTCAAGGTGCCAAGGAAAGGGGAAGCAACTAAACCATCCTATCCAGCTGCAGCACCCATGAATCATGACAATGACCAGCACAAGATAAATACAAAAGGTGAAATAAATGGCACTCGCATATTTGTGGGGTCCAACGACTGTCTAAACTGGATTTAGGTCTACTCAACAATCATGCGTAATACTAGAAACCTAAACAGATTCTCAGGGATAGTGAGGTTGTATAATGGAGAAAAGAATCTCACATTGTCACTATTTTTAGCTTCTTGAAGTTTTCCACCCTGATTTCCAGGGTGGATGCATCAGCTTCCAATCTACCAAGACTGAATGAGGGTCTCGCCTTCCTCCACATCCTCCCCAGCATTTGTAGTCAGTTCTTTTCTTAAACTGCACGTCCTTGGTATGTTTGCAGCCCCATCCCAGTCGGCACAGTTTACGATATTTATAATATTGATAGGCTGCACTGAGTGATGGCTGAGTTCACAAGGGTTCTGGGCACTGGTACCAACTGCAGTTCTGTTAGATGACTAAAGTCAGGAAGTCAACTCTGTAATAAAAGCTGTGAAGGTCAGGTTCCTAGCTGAACAACTCTAGCAGACCTGGAACCATGATATACAGTCTCCCGGTGTCAGCCTTTCCCCTCACGAGCATCCTCTTTTCTCCCTGAAAAATCAGTAAGGCCAAAGAAACATTGAAGATCCATGCTCTCTATCTCCACTGCTATGAATAATTGACTATATTTGATAGTTTCTATCACCTTGAAAAATCACTTTTCAAAGATTGAAATAATAAAAGATCCATCTAGGAACAGGGATAGGATATTACCTTCTGTTTCTATGGAGACAAAATTGCTACTGTTCTCTCTGTGATTTTTATTGGCAGTTGCTGAGACCACACTTGTTGGATTAGCCTGGCCAGTAAGTACATGATATTTATCAGTGCCTACAAATGAATGGAAATTATAAACTTACGTTTATTCTTGGAGTTTTAGGAGTGGTCTTTCCCTATAGTTTGTTTCAATTTGACTTTCTCCAAGGCTATACTGCCTATGCTAGATAAGCAGTTTCTTAAGCTGAGTTGTCTAGCGTGATGTGGTGTGTGTGTGTGTGTGTGTGTGTGTGTGTGTGTGTGTGTGTGTGTGTTGTGTTGTGTTCTGGGTCATGTAGCATCCATGGAAATCTGTCTACACACGAGAAAACCAATGCTCTTAGAAGTAGAAACCTTTTTACATAAAGGCTGAGACTTCAATGCAAATGCTCACTGACCTCCACAGAACTCTGTAATGCACATCCCATTTATATATGTATACAATTGACTTGTGATAGTGAACAGACACTTGCAAGACTGGTGGGTTTTCATGATAATCCTCATGGTTAAGACACTCAGGGTGATTAACACACAGTAAACATTGCATAGATCATAGCTCTTTTTTCTGCTGTTTTTAATTTCCTTTAGCTATAAGGAGCACTAGAAACAAAAATATTATTATATTTTCACGTGCACAAATAATATTTAGCTAACTCAAGAAATATATTTACATGAATTCAGTTTTATTTTCCCCCAAAGTCTCTTTTCTCATGTATTTAGAAGTAATTAAATTATCCTATTCCCACAAACACTAATACTTTTCTATTAAAATCTACTGATTTATGTTTAATATGGGGGCTAGATGTGTCTTCATTACCGGTCTCACTATTTAAAATGGAGAGACGATAGTATAGAATTTTAACTACTCACATTTAAAAAGCTACCAAGGAAGAACCCCCAAGCTCTTTGAGTGTCTGCCACAGGTGTTTCATAGCAGTATCAATTATTTCATGTCTGTGTCTCATTTTATCTCCCTTGCTTTCACACTTATGATGAGAGGGACTGTGGATTTTCAGAATGCTGACATTTCCTCAGCGTTGCTCATCTAGGGGGAACTCACAATAACATTAGGAGGAAGGGGAACAGACAAAGGTTCCCACATGCATGGGGAATGGTAGAATTAAAAGGCTCTTAGGCCAAGGACTCTTTGAGCTAATGGTTTGTTGTCTGGATATCACTATCTGAAAACATGTAGATAATTCTAGCCATACATCACATTTCCCATGTAGTTACTGTTTATGTAAACATAGATTGTACACAAAATTTTCAGACTTTTGACCACAGTGGGTGTGCCTTTCAAAATCTTGGTGATAACCATAGTGGCAATTGTGGGCATATTTAGCCCTCACAACAACTGTGTGGTTATAACCATGTTGCAGCATCACATGCATCAGAAAACTGCATTTGCACAGTTTGTTCTTGGCCATACGGCTGTGATATGTTGACAGACACAACAGCCTATGCCATTCTGCCCATAGAATATCAGCAGTCCCTGTATTTTCTTCTCAACCATGAGAGAATTTCATTATTACTATTGCTTTTCCTCCTTGATGGGGCTCTGGGATCCAGGACAAGTACTATTTGTCCAGAGAGGCTTTGTCTCCATTCCTTTCCCTTCTACCCAGTGCAGAGATTTTCTCCCTGCAAATATTGTTCACTTTAATGCAAACTGAATGTCTCTCTCCCTAAATCTATCACTTTCTACATGCACAGGTATTCATCATTCAATAAATACTATGTGTACAAATGAGGTCCTAGCTGGAAATTCCTAGCTCTAAGTACATGAGATATGTCAACTCTTACTTAGATCTCTTCTCTAATGACTATAAATCTTGCTAGTAATAACTTTATATACAGACTTTTGTAGTAGCCATTTTTTGTTTACCTTGTGAAAATATATTTTATTGATGTACATCACTTACAGAATGATGGTATTTTTATACATTTATATAATATACACTAATTTTATTCACACCCCATCATCTTTGGTTCCCATTCTGGATAGTCTTCTTTCACTTCCCATGAGATATTTTTTTCTAGTTTTTTGTTTTGTTTTACCTAAACTGACTTTTAAAATTTATTTTTGTCATTAATTTTTAGTCTTAACTTCTGTTGTATTGCTGGGAAGAGGCACCATGACCAAGGCAAACATTATAAAAGAAAGCATTTAATTGGGGACTTGCCTACAGTTTCACAGCAGGGAGCATAGGAGCAGGCAAAGTGCTTGAACAATAGCTTAGAGTTAAATCCTGTTCTACTAGGGTGGGAGAGGGAGAGAGAGGAAGAGAAGGAGGGGAGGAGGGAGGGAGAGAGAGAGAGAGAGAGAGAGAGAGAGAGAGAGAGAGAGAGAGAGAGAGAGGAGAGAGAGAATATCTAGGCCCAGCATGGGCTTTTGAAAAGTTCAAATCCCACCCCACTGACACTTCCTCCAACAAGACCACATCTTTTAATTCTTCTCAAACAGCACCACGCTGTGATGAGTAGATATTCAAATAAATGAGCATATGGGTTTGTTCTTATTCAAACCACTACAGTAAGCATAGAAAATAATGTTTCACTACGATATTTGAGCATCTGTGCAAAATTATGCTTTGCTCATAAACAATCCCCATGAACCATCTAATTTAAATTGACACCAAGAATGTCACAGCCACCTTTCCACATATATCCTCCTATTTCTAGAGTTGGCAGGAAGTGTGACCCTCCTGGATACAGGCTTTCAGATCATTCCCAGTGCTGACAGGCTTTTGTCTATAGGTCCAGAAAGTGGAGTGTGTCGGCTGTGCTGTTTAGTTTCATCATCTGCTCCAGTATTTATCAGTAGAGCATGGTCTCATTCCTCACCGTTCACAAATTCTCCTGTCTCCCTGAATTGCTTATCAGGGCAGTTCAGAGAATTATGTCCCATACTGATCTCATTCTCTTTCCCAAGAGAATGTTCACACAAATCAATGTTTGCTCCAATAAGTGTTCTGTGGGATCTGGGGAATTACTCTAAACTTCACTCAGCATAGCTTTTAGTACCTGAGTCATTTTTAGAAAGGAGGCTAGATGAGAGATCCCAGGTAGCTTACAAAAGGCATCAGTTGAACTTTCTGAAAATTAACTTTGATGCTTTCAGCAAGGACAACATGTGACTTGGGTTCTATGCTGTTCTTCTGGTCCCAAAGGGTTTGCATCTTCTAACTTCCTTTAATGGCCATAGCACTTCCTTCACTCGTTGGGAGCCTGAAAACATGACACTGAAATTATTTGCTGAGGATTTTCTGTGAAATGCATAATGGTCCTTGGACTTAAGACCAGTCTAGTTTTTATGTTTGTTCTGTGGCCAGAACAGTGAATTCATAAAATAATATTTCTAGTGATTATGGAAGTAGATTTATAGCTATAAAAAGATATGGCTGTGTGGATATTATTTATGTTAGACTTATTTACACTAAAGAATGGTATTAGCTAAAACATAGTATTGAGTATTTACTGTCCTCTGACCTCTAACCATGTTAAGCATCCGCAGACATATTCTGATTTATCCTGCCCTGGCACTGTGCTAGAAAGCTATTAGTATTTCTGTTTCATAGATAAGAAAAAAATGTAATTGAAGAATAGCTACCCCAAGACCTATTATATAAGGATTTGGAATGGGGCTGCTAGGCCAGAAATCTGAGGGGACATCTTCTTGGGTCCTGAATTTGTCCCTAAGTGGTTTATTAACAGCTTTACCAGAAACCTCAGTAGCATCCAATCCACTTTCTCTCACTTGGAAGGACTGATTCATACTAACATTTCTTTTTTATGCCTCAGCCTCTGCTTCCTCCACTGGCCTGAGCATCATCATAATTGCTTCTTATTGGCTAACATGGCAGTTTCTCAGCTTATCTCTTTTCTTCTGCATCTGTACTTGCACTGTGCTCCATCCCCACTATGGCTAATTTGAGGAGTTAAATCTGTTATTTTTCATCAGATCGAACCACAATAAACCTATGTACTGTCTTAGAGCTCCAAGCCTAACCTCAATACATGGTCAGTGTTTTCCAAACATACACGATACTGATAGAGCATTGGCTTGGATTTTCAGTCCCACAGAGGTTTTCCCTTACGTCATAGGAGCTAACACTTACCTCCTACCTATTTATTTTAAACAGTAGAATCACTGTTCTCACAAAGAACTTGTTTTTCCTTCTCCAAAATGGCATGAGTGCCTTTATCTGAGCTAAAGTAACATTTGCACGTCAGATTATTGCAGAATTTACCAAACTCTATTGAAATATATCTATGAGCTGCTTCATAAACTACACTAAAAGGGCTGGGATGCAGAAATCATAGGCAAATTATTTTTCCATTTCTGTTTCCACTTAGTACTTTGACAGAACAATATTGGGTAAATTATTCTTGCATACACAAATGCTACACATTACACTCTAATTCTGTAATATGGCTGTTTTAGGTAGAATGACTCATGAATTGAAAAAAAGGATTAGTAAGCGCAGCATTCAGGGAGGGAAGTGGCAGAGACATCCAGAGATGAGATAAGCTCCCTATTATTGGAGTCTCATAGGGAGAAACAGGGGAACCAGACCTAGCCTCCTAGAGCCAGGTGAGATAAGGCAAAACACCAGAGTATTAGTACTCAGATAGGAAAAGACAACTGATTCCAACTGATTCCATGACAGAGCGTTCTCATTTGGCAAACACTAAAGTCATATCAAGGAGAAAAAAATTAAGAAGTCAAGATTTAGATTTTTGTTCTTATTGTAGAAAGACCTCTAAACAAAGTCACTGAAGTCCACTGAAAACTCAAAGCAGGCTAAAATCAGACTTAAATCTCTGATCTCCATGGCACCAGAAGGGGCAAGAGGGTCCAAGAGGGTCCATCATTCCTTGGTCCACTCAAGTTTGCTGCCTCTTCCCTGTTCCTAAGATTGCTCGTTTGTTAAACTTCCATGATTTATAAGCTTTCATTGTATTTACCTATTGTTCTCTTCCCTTGCTTAAGCAGATCTTTCCCCACTTAGTGTAAGAGAGATGAAATTTCTCTACTTCTGAACCTTAGTGCCTAAAATCCTGTTCTAAGAGCTCTCAGATGTGAACTCAGACCGAAAGCAATAAAAGACATTCGGTAAAGGTTGATGCTGTAGGTCACTGTGAATGTGGAGGTGGAGTAGGAAGAAAAGAGACTACAGAGGAAGAAGAATAAAAGAGGGAGAATGGGAGGAGGGACAGAAAAAAGGGGACAAGGAACAGGGAGAGAGAGGAAGAGGTGTAAGGGCAGTAGAGGAGGAAGGGTCAGAAGAAGGGCAAAGGGAAGAGGAGTCGGACATATTGAAAGTGACATGTAAGTCAGCTATCATCCTCTTCCGTTCCACCTCCTGCCAGCCTCCTAAAACTTATAAGAACAATCTTGGTGTGAGCAAATATGAGACTATGTGCAACTAAGATTATAATAAAGATAATAATTTTAAAAATGCAATGGCTTATAATGACAGTCATCATTCTTGTCATTAAGTTCATTTGTGGTATTTTCTTTTGATTTAATATGTACATATGAGGCATCTCTTTGTATCAATGGTCTTGCGTGTGGATGGTATGTGAGTTCATAGAGTCAGCATTTCCACAATAAAAATAAAAATTTATCAGTGAGAAATCACCTCTCCTGCCCTTACCCTTGATCTTAGCTTTAATAATTCTGAAAGTCTTCATGTTAATCTGGGTGGAT
The DNA here is from genome assembly GCA_033318265.1 of Phyllotis vaccarum. Taxonomy (NCBI): domain Eukaryota; kingdom Metazoa; phylum Chordata; class Mammalia; order Rodentia; family Cricetidae; genus Phyllotis; species Phyllotis vaccarum. Next base: position 36,312,619 of record JARWLC010000001.1, on the reverse strand, counting down.
GCCTGGTACATTGCACCGAACATGCATGTCTTGCATCTTTAACACATTCTTAATGCTCATTCTTTGACATATGTGTGTGTGTGTATGTGTGTGTGTGTGTGTGTGTGTGTGTGAGAGAGAGAGAGAGAGAGATCTTCAGTATATTCAGATTGAATCAAAGAGTTATAATATTTTCCCTTAAATCAGATTCTTATTGCAAGCAAGAATGTAAATAAAAAGACATTCATCAAAATGATGTTTGGGCCTGAGGATGATCTGACAACTAAATTACTTGTTTGAGTTGAAGTCATTCTCAATTACATTAAATATTAAGAATCCCATTTCCAACAGCTAATAAAATCACTGACTGTCGTGCCATTTGGGAAATTTCCTTTAATGAATAAATGAAAAAAAAATACAAAGAGTCAAAGAGAGGAAGCTGTAAATGTTTCCATAGGTAGATTCGGCTCTTTCTGCTGTAGACTGTTATTTCTACACTGCGATGTTGTACTGACACCAGTCCCCTTAATTAAAGCATTTACTGTCCTCAGGGTCGCTATTGACACTATCATTCATATAATTGTCTATGCATATCATTTGTGGTCCTGTGGATTAGAGTTAGGTATCAGATGTGTGCTCTGTGTACAATAATGAAGAGATCTAGGTAGAAGGCAGTAGCATCTGCAAGAGTCTGTGAAAACTTGGTTTCAATTCCCCCTTACTTCCTCTTCCTATGCCCCAGTCCAGAGCAGAAGAAAGGGGAAAGTATTTGTGACATGTGTTTGGGACAATGATCAGCATCCTCACTCTAACTGTTGGATCCTGTGCTGTCCTCTCTTTTTCCTGAGCCCATCTCTCTAATCATAGCTGTGAGCTGGGCTGCAGGGGCTCCCCCTGGTTCCCCCAAGACAAATAGCTGTTATTTGGTACATGCACATTCTTTGTGAGACTCTCCAGTCATGTAATCCTTCCTGGCTTGCCTACTCCTCATCACATCAGTAATGCTCTTTTGTTGTGAAGACTGGATGGTGCAGATATAGTTCCTTTGGATATACAGTGACATGCCATATAGGGAGGTGCTCACTGTCAACATCAGAGGACCAGCAAACAGTCAAGGAATGACAGCCAACACCAAAATCAATTCGCATACAGTAACCTCAATGAAGAAAGCCTACAGCACAATGAGGGTCACATGATCTTATACCACATGCATACACAGAAGCTTAAACTGTGTGGTAATATTTGGATGAAATATGATCATAAGCATGACTCAGCATTACTTAAAAATTGTTCAGGTTATTTTCAGTCTATTAATTTTGATTTCAGAAATACTTTTGAGGGAATTTTTTACTCCTGCATTCTCTGAGAGCTAGCATGCTGTTTCAGCATCCAACAAGAGGTTAATATTTACACAAACCTTGTAGAATTTTTCAAAACCCTAAGCCAACTGTGATTTACTTTGTGCTAATAACATTCATTATTTTGGTTTCAATGATTACTATCATTATGTGTCTATTATCCAGACAAGCTTTGAGCTGGTTTCTGGTAGAATTTACTTAAAATCGGGGCAAGGCATCTGTGGTCTCTTCTATGCCTTAATAATCTCTCAAGGCAGCTCTTTTTTTTCTATAATAATTTTGAGGTGTTCAGTGTTATTACAGAGGTCTTCCTCAGTGAAGATGGGTTGGTACCAGGTGGAAATATGGTCTCTGGTATTAGGCATGGCACATTCATATAACAACTACATCCATACTGAGGACAAGTTTGGATACAGATGGGCCCCTTTTGCTTCCCCATACCACAGTCAGATAGTCCCCATGTTCTATATGTTTTAAATTAGGAGATCCATGAAAACCTACTTGAGCAATGTGTCCCTTTGGTATCAAAACATACATTATGTTTTTAATGCTGTTCAGCTCTTATTTACTTTTCAGATCTACAGATTGTGTCACATGTACAAAGACCATCAAGTTTGCTATGGAGAGCGATAAAGAACACATTCCCACAACAGGCCTCAGACCTCATCATTAGATAGCAATTTTAGATGATAATTGAATGACATAAAATCACAAAAGTGTACAATGCGGACTCTCAGTATAGAGACACACAATGGCCACAGGCCTGGGCACTAGAGAAGACCATGAAGACTCAGTTCTGTGCAGATATCTGGACCTATTATTTTAGAAGGTGCTACAGGGGCTTGGAGTGGTTGTCCTTGGGCCCTTCACGTGTATATAACTAATCCTAACTATATGATGGCTATTTCTTCTTGCTGCTGTTATTTCCACCACCTCCGTCCACACTGTCTTGGCTCTCAGTTCACAGCAGCTACCAGTCAACTTTAGAACTGTGATTCTGGTGAGAATAGAATGTCACCTTGTGGGAAAACCCTTGGCTTTCAGCCAGTCATGATTTGGAAGTCTAGACATGTCTCTTAGTAATTGTGAGACTGGCGTCCATTTACTCAATGTCTCCAGACCAATTGCACTTCTGTAAGTATATTGCATGATGACAGCTGTCTTAAGCATTGTAATGACCAGCAGTGGTGACCAGTTGGAAGCCAGAATCACAGAGAAAAACATAGGAGAATTTTAACTTATATCTTCGGTTAAGGGGACATGTGGATATTATACCATGTACAAAATATAGAGGTGCAATGGTAGTGGACACTATGGTGTCCTGTGAAGATGCCTTCACTTGTAAGACAGGGAATTGCTCAGTATCTTTTTCCAAATTCATAATTTATTTAATAAATACTAGAGAGAGGTTAGGATTGTTATGCTGATGCTATTTCCATGTTGGAAACATACTAAAAATAGAGGACTTTTGTTCCCATCACCAACAGATTTCATTGTCTCTTCCAACTCCTTCCTTTGGTGGTAACTCCACTCAAGCAGGTCTGCAGGCAGTGAACACATAAGAACGAGTAAAGAGCTGAAAACATCTTCCATAGTCCACAGAGAACCCACTCTTTTAAAGTCTACCTCAATCAACTACACAGAATCACAAGATATGAACATGTATAATCAATGTGTAGCAGGAGAGGGACAGGAATCAGATTTGCTGTTGCTATGACCAGAGCCATATATATCCATGGATACAGATGATCCGTGAAATCTGAGGTCTCATTTAAGTAGATGGAATATATTTTAATTTGGAGTAATATAGATTTTTTTTTAACCTAGTAGTTAGTCGGACATGCTTATTGAGGATGTTCAGTCATAGGCCTGAGATAGTACTAAATGAGATATTCTTAATGTCTTTTCTGTTGCTGAAAAAAATTGTTAGAGAAATAGTTTATTTTTTTCTCACAGTTATAGGTACAGTCTATTATAGTGGGGGAGTTAAGGCAACAAAAGCTTGAAGTAGCTATTAAGTCACACCAAGTCAGGAAGCAAAGATGAAAGAATGAACTCTAGTCCACAGCTCACTTTCTTCATTTTATGCAACCCAGTTTTCCACATACTGAATGGCCCTGCCCATATTTTAGTTGGATCTTTGCCCATCTGTTGATTTGATCACAGGCATTCCCAGAGGCCCTTCTCCCAGGGGATCCTTGAATCTATCAAGTTGACAATGAGCACAAACCATCCCAGAGACCACATCAATATTTGTCTGGCAGAAAGGGCACTGGACTCTGAAAAGGAAAAGTGATTCTCCCAGACTATAGCTAGTTAATAGCAAAGGTGATGCTAGCAATAGGGAGATTTATTCTCATCATACAGCTGGAAGGGGATAGACTGAGATGACAGCAAACACCTCCGAAACCATGAGTCAGGTCTTTCCTTCCTATCTCCTTCATCTTGGTTTGTGTCACTGAAAAGTAAGTTTGATCAGCACTGAAAGCTACTAGCTCCCCCTTCCACCTGGATGGAACAGATTTCCTCTTTAAAGTAGAAACCTGACCTGGTGAGAAAGTCAACTCGATGGCGTCTGCCTGTGAACACAGGTGGCTCTTCAAACTAAGCAAACTACTGAAAGGGGAATATCAGAGTCGAGGCGCAAAGAAGGTAGATTTTCAGTGCCAGCTCATTGCTGAGTTCTTGTCCTGCCACATGCCTGTCTGAGAGCTAGCAAGAGTAACTTTCCATCCTACAAATAGGGTGTAAAGGAGACTTACTTTATTTCTTTGTTATGTGTGAGGTCCAAGCTCCAATATCAGAAAAAATATGAAGACTAGGAGAAAAATCACATTTTATTCACTCCAGGCAAGGGCCATATGATAGACCACCATGTTAAGCTTCAGGCTGCTACAGACAGACACCCAGGCACAGGCTGGCACACACAGACTGTATAAAGGTGAGCAGAGACATACATGCATACCAGCATGCATACTTAAAGCCTCATGGAGGTAGACACACAAACTAACCACAACACACACACACACACACACACACACACACACACACACACACACACAGAGAGAGAGAGAGAGAGAGAGAGAGAGAGAGAGAGAGAGAGAGAGAGAGAGACCTTTGCTATTTAAAGAGCAAAGATTTTCAACTCACACAAAAGTAGCAGTCTGCCAAAAATAGTTATGCAACAGATTACATCACTGATTACTTAGGGATTTCTCAGATGTCCAGTGTTAATCATTTTATGCTGACTCACAGCCACATACTGTTCATAATTTGCCATGTTGGACCATGATAGATATTCACATCAGCACCTTGTTATCCAGGATAGCCTTCTGTTCCTAACACCATGAGAACTGAATCATGATATGGGTGAAGTTATTAAATAATACAGGATATTTCATAAAGTTTCAATAATAAGCAACTATTTAATGATGTTCTATACATTGTTATTGTTGCTTTTTTCTCAGTAGAAATGAAATAACAATATAAAAGTCACTGAATTACCCGAAAGAGGACCATGAGGCCTTAGAAGTCTTATTGGCCATTTAGCAGCTGTGTGAGAGATGGTCACAACAGAACTACTAGTAGCTTTTTGTGCTGATCAAACAACTTTTCGGTAACACAAACCAAGATGAAGGAGATCAGAAGGAAGGCCTTATCTTGGCTCATGGTTTCAGAGTCATCTTATTCTATCTCCCTCCCAGCTGTATGAGACAGAACAACAAAAGAGCACGGAAGGCCACAGTTGCTGAGTTCCCCAAAGCAGTAAACAGAGTAGGTTAGGAAAGGGCCAGGGTAAGAGTCATCAGCCTTCATACACAAGAGCCTAGCACTACTGCTTCTATCCAGGCCCTCGGTCCCATGGGTACACCACCCTTTCTTTAATTGTCCATCAGTTTTTGAGTCCGCCAATTAGTGGAGAACTGGTTAGGTGAAGGCCCTCCTGAGTGAAAACCCTTGGGGCATGGCTTACAGAAACTTGGAACTGTGATTTCTTAATCTCCCAGGTGTCCTCAGTCCTGCACATTTGACAGTCAAGGTCAAATATCACGACATTCTAGGTTGAAGTCTAATTGAACACACAGTCTGCTTTAAGTAGATATATTGAATAACACCGTTCCATGTGGGTATCTTCACATAACTGTAGCAACAAACTTGTTGATATAGCTTGTCAGAAGAGCTTACTTTCCTGGGAATGCTTATTTCAAAATTTACAAATATTTAATATAAGCCTAGTCAGTTTTCTAGAAAGATAACAATAATAATGATATATCACACTATTAAATGAACACTTATCAGAGTATACATGCATTTTCTATTAAGCCTGGGCAAGCTTGCATGACATTGCCATTCCAATGGAAAATTCTAGTTCCCATCCACAAATTGTTAAAAAAAATCCCATATTTCTGAAGGAGGACAAGGTTAGGGTAAGTTAGAATTTAAGAAATAGGTGCATGCAAATCACGGTGTCTTGAGCTTCAGTGTCCTTTACAGGATGCCTTGGTCACAACTGCATTTTGCTACTCCATGTATTCAGTGGTTACCAATGTGCTATATGGTTCTAGTTGAGAGACAGTGTGGTGTTTCTACCATTGAGGTGTCCAGGCAACGTAGGGAAAGGTCAAATTGGTTAGTCAATCCAGGGATGTCTGAGGGGCTACATAAGGCTTGCAGTGCAGATTACCTTGAATGCCATATCAAAGAATTTGTCACTTCTAAATGATGGGTGATGAAGGAAACCAGCATACCTTGTCCATGTTTGCAAACAAAGGGGAGGTCAGAGCAGTGAGACCTTCTTTTAGTAATTTAAGAGAGCAGTGGAGACAACTGAATCTGTAGCAGAGAGCAGACAGTACCAGAGGTAAAATCTGAGTTTGTGGCAGGTCCTTGAAGTCATAAAGAAGAGAACATCTGAGACATTCCTGCCTTCCCTAGGTGAGATCCAGGAACAAAGACAAAAGTCAAATAAGACAAGGTTTAATGTGGAAAACATAATCAGCTGGTTTCAGGTGCCTCTGTCAGTTAGGCAAGATGCCTAATTGTAAGTGTGCAGTTCAGAGATCTCGAGCCCAGTACTATACTTAGATGGAACAGTATACATTTGAGAGGTGTGTATACACAGGTAGGATCCAGAGCACACAACAATATGCTTGACATTTGGATATTAAGGTAGGTAGGTAATAAATGTTGTACAAAGAAAAACTTAACTAACATCTGATCAGTTAACTATGTACCACACATTGTTGCTGTCTCCACTTCCTACACCAGGAAATTTTGTCTTCTGATATTAATGGACAAACTCTACCACGTGGTTAATTAGGTACTAATCCATAAGCAGAGAGCTATTTACACATGTCTGCAAGTTACCAATGTGGACCTGTTGAGTTGGCACTAGGTATTTGGTTGTTAGAGGGTTGATTGTTAGGCTACATTATCTGTGGCCGCTATGTTCATGAGTCCATCAGGTACTGAGTGCCCGAGTGGGTGGAAGTGCCTTTTCAACAGGCAATGACTCAACTCACTTTACCTGAATGCCTCCATTTGTTCTCTAATAATAGGCCTGTGATGCCTGTGTTTGGCCCCTTTATGCAGATGATGTGCCTGCAGAGAACTCTGTCCAAGGTGACAGTAGCAAAGAATCAAGCCAGAAACTCAGACAACACTGTTTTCTTCGTTGCCCTGACCAAGGACTCCATTTCACTTCTATCCACCTGTATGGATATTTCCTATTTATACAGGATTTAAATCATCTATAGAAAGGAAGTGACAGCTGGCTTTTGTTGTGTGTGGCGAAGTCCAGTCCAAGGAATGTCATGATTGATGAGTACATGTATTGACTGGCAGTGTCCCTGCCCTGGTTGATTAGTCTTTCACTATTTAGAGATTTCATTCCAGACTTAGAAAGATTGGCTTCTTAGTGCCTTACTTCTACTTTGCAATAAATACTTCATGAAAATCTGGTGGAGGATGACTGGCTTTTCTGCATACCCAGGCCTGTAGTGTTGGCTGTATGACTGTGTGCATTATATTGCCCAATTCAAAAAGTTAAACCATTGTGTAATTTATAGATAATGAAATTTATTTATTTATTTATTTAAGATTTATTTGTTTATTTTATCTTAACGCCAGAAGAGGGCACTGGATCTTACTATAAATGGTTGTGAGCCACCATGTGGTTGCTGGGAATTGAATTCAAGACCTCTGGAAGATCAGTCAGTGCTCTTAACTGCTGAGCCATCTCTCCAGCCCTTGAATTTATTTGTTAAATAATGCTCTCCAGCCAGTTTTCAGCACAGCTGCTTACATGATTAGATTAATGACTTGACTCTCTTCCCACCTCCATAATGATAATGAATCAGCCTTATGAAGATTTACTCAGTTTTTTTTTTTTTTGTCTTTTAAAAAACATCCACATGATATTGAGACCTCTTTTAAAATTCAAACCTACAAGAGAGAAACTGTCACACTCTCCCCATCCTTCAGCTTGACTTCAGGTGACTTGAGGAAGGGTAGGAGGAAGACTAACTGGGAAGGGGCTGGTGGAGAGTGAGGGGGGGTGGAGAGAGAGAGTACCAAGGTGGACATGTGAATGTGATCATAGAATATTGCATTTAAGCATCACATTATCAAGAATTCAAAATATGAAATGGAAGCCAAACTTGTCAGATTTTAAGGATTCTTTGCCCTCTTCATTTGTTTTTGAGTTTCTTTTTAAATAGAAGGCCATGGTGGTAAGAGGATAGAATTTTGAGAAGGAGGAAGGACAGAAAAATGGATTCTGAGGGCTTCCAGGAGCATCCTGACTCCTGAATCTGATTGATGCCTCTGTAATCCCTTCCTGCTTTTATTGCTGCTTAGTGACAGCAAAGGAAGACACTTCAGGGCTCTGTGTTAATGCCTTTGTCAAAGCAAGCAAACCTCTGCTGAGCATCTAGGCTCTGACAGGAGTGCAATTCTCTCTCTCTCTCTCCATCCTTTCTCTGAGTGTGCACACAGACAGAAAGGCTTTGCTTTAGCATAGGCTCAAAGAGTCAATTTGCTACTGGAAAGCAGAGTGACTTTGTCTGGCTGGGGTCTTTAATTCTTTTAGCCCCAGTCATTTGATCTATAGAATGAAAATAGGTATTCTCTTGACTTGGGATTTGTTCTGATCAAAAAGAACTCCAAGTCACATTTCTATAAAGGAAAAACCAGAAATATTCAGGTCACCTTATGGGAATGTCTATACATGTTGTAAAATATATGTACGTGTATTACATGCACATACCTGTGTATATATGCATATATATATTGGATGTTTTCTATAAAGATCTGTAATAATTTTCCTGGACTTTGGAGAATTGCACATTATGTTTAGTGATATTAATTTTATCTTTCCTCTTTCCAAATCTGTGCTCAGCTTTGGAAACAGAAATGACAATGCCTACCTTTCACACAGAACTTGTTAGAAATCCAGTGATTTCAGCTCAGTGGAGCTGTCTTCAGGGCTCACTAGACAGGATTCCCTATTGATCTTTGGTCCTAGGAAGTCTAACATACTCTCTGCTTTACATAAGCTCTGCTGGACTTTCTGCAACTATGATGGCTACTTTGTGTTCAAACTGATCATAATATGAGAGATAACAAACAGAAACAAATATGTGATCCTGAGAGCTGGGCCAGTGGACACACTTTCTGGGTCAATACCTTGATTTCAAATCATTTTTTTTGTTTTTTTTTAACATAATGCTTTTATTATACTAATATTCTGTTAATATATAAGAACCACAATTAAGGGTATATAGCATTTATATTTGGCAATTAATAACTGGAATTTTTTCTGTAGAGATAATATTAATGATAATCCACTTAGCTTTCTGTCAGCTCTTTCCTTGATGAGAGGTAGCTTTTCACAAGTGTATACCAGAGTTCAACCAGTACAGTAAGGAAAAATGTTCACATAATGCAACCAGAGATGACTTATGGCAGAATGTAGACTCTTAAGGAAGGACTGCTTATTCTGAGCCTGTCTAGTCAGCTTTATCCCATCCTTACCTCCATGTCTAAGCCAGTCTTCACCGAGTAACTATGACATCTTTTTGTTTTATTCTTTATTTCTGTTACAGTTTTAGATATTGCATTTCATTGTCCATACAACAGTCTTAACTCTTTGTAGAATGTCAACCAAATTATTTTAAATCCTTGTTGCCAATATTTTACAACTTAAGTTATTAGAAAAATCTTACTATTTTTTGAATTGTTTAAGTATGTTATCTCCTTAATTTTCAATTTCATCCTGTTTTTACTACTTCCCTCTGCAACATTCATATAAACTACCCATGTGATTTATTGTTATCCTTGAGTAATTTTTCACCAAAGTTTAAATTAGAAAGACAAGGCAGCCAATCATTTAAGGCAAGGTTATAGAGCTCAGGAAATAAAGGCATTGGAAAGTAGATACTGTAGCACAAGGTAACTGTAGTAGTGATGAGATACAGTGTTCAGGTTGTGCCTCAATCTTGAGCCAATCTTTTTATGCTGAGGATTTGGGGGGTGGCATCTACTGATGTCTGCTTATCCAAGGTCTCATATCTTTCCCCCAGGTGGCTCATATTCAAGAGTGTTGATTTGGCATACCCTTACTAGACCAATTCAGTGCACTTAGTTAGCAAAAAGAACAGGGTAGGATGTGAGGCTACCATAATCACCAACCACACAGACCCACACACCAAAGCCAAGAGGGTGGATGCCAACCCCTCCCAGCTGAATCTTCCTCCAGAATGGGCAGTACATCAGCAGGGAACCATAAAGAGCCAGGGCTTTCTTCCATTGTGGCCCAAGAGGAAAAGATGAATGAGCGGGTGTGTAACACCACCAAATATTCTTCCCACTCAGTATCTTCAATTTTCCACTATCCACATCCCACTTCATGATTCCTTTCTTCTCTTAGAAAAAAAATTCTCCTTTGATTTGCTCTGGAATATCTTTCTCTTAGGTTGGAAAGGGAGACAAATTGTGTTATTAAAGATAAACAAAGCTGTCCTGTTTATACTTTTCCCCCATGCTGAGCTGACTGTGGACTCAGGCACAAACCAAGATATCTTTTTCCTAATTCTATAGCCTCAAACAGATTCCACTGTGAAGAGCTTTCTGCACCTGATCAGACTCAGAACTCTTCCTCAGCACTGAGGACTCGACCCCATGCTTCTTTACAATCTCACAGAGACTTCTATTCTCCCTTTGTAGCACCCATTTGCTCACCATTGGTTCTAAATAGTCTACTTAATCTTTCCTCCACTCATGTAAAGGATTCTACTTCTTCTGTCCTCTAACCTCTTCTACAGTATATTCTCTAGGAATCAGGGAAAGTGACATCAAAGAGGGCAGCAGTCTATGATCACAAACCTTCTTGGTGTGGGCATTGACATTACCTGCTTCTAAGTCATCATGTTCTACCATTGTTTTTAATATTATAACTATTACTATCTTAGCTTGAACATGATAAAGCAGAGGCATGGTGTGCCTGTGTTTTTTCCTACTTTGCATGGTTCCAGAAGAGACTTGGACTCAGACAGGTTTCTTGCTAAAGTCTTCGTATTGTCTAAGACTCAAACACACTGTCCTGAAGCCCCCAGTTGTCTGTGAATGTTAGGTGGAGGAGAGGAGCTCTGTGAAACCAATGTGAGATACAGATTCCTGAACATCGTTTCTTCTGTCTCTCCAGGGAAGCTTCTATGCCCCCTCAGAGAACTGCATACAACATGCACACAAGTGGCACCGGGACCTCTGTCTGCTGCTCCTGCATGCCTATCAGGGCCTCCGACTCTACTTCCTGGTCATCATGAGAGACATTCCTGAGCTGCCTACCATGGAGCTGGGTAAGGGACTAGAAACAGAAAGTCTTATGCCAGGAGATAACATTATGGTTTGGAGTGTGAATGGAAAAAAATGTGGTATGCTTTTGCAAAAGTCATGGTGAATATGTGGTTGGTCATGTTAGCTTTGCTGGGCTTTACCTCACTGTATAAAGAGGGACTCTTTAGAAGGACAAATGCAATGAGAAAACATATGGGTGCTCCAAGAATCTCACTCATTCATTTATGTATTAAATATTTCTTGAACTCCAACCACACACTTCATCCAATAATGTTAAGTTGCTTTTCTTAGAAATAATTTCGGTATTATACAAAGGAACACACAAACAAAGCATAAATATCTCATAAAGGTGATTATTTTTGAAAAAAAAGACATGCCACTATGCAAACTGGGCTAACAATACATCATGGCCACGATGGCTCCTGTTTGTCCTCCTTGAAGTAGATGGTGATTGGATCTCACCTCATTAGTGGGAGCTCAACAGCATAATCTAAAGTGATTGTCTAATCAAGAAGAGAGAAGGGGAAGAAGGTAAGGAAAGGGGAAAGCTTTGGGGCCCTTCAGTCTTTTTCAGATTATCAACCACCATTAATTAACACACAGACAGACAGACAGCCAGCCAGACAGACAGACAGACATAGAGACAGACAGACACACACACACACACACACACACACACACACACACACACACACACTCAGAGACTTTCTCATGCTTCATAGAACAATATGTGAGGTTAAAGCCTTTTGTAATTAAGATGCATTTATATAATTTCAGTTTATAAACATGTTTAACAGCTTTACAGAAGAGCATTATGTCTATAGAAAAAGATCAAGCACACATATGTTAACATATAGCCATTCATATCCATTATATTTGTGTGTATCTCATTATTTTCTGGTCTATCCTGTGAAGTGTTCTAGAAACCTCCAATGACACGCCATATTTGGTTATGGTGACAAATATATCTTTTTCCAAACTTAACATCATAGAGATTAGTGAGCCTTAATCACTCCTGAGTAAAAATAAGTTAAGTCAAGCAAGAGAAGGAAAGTGATTACTAAAAGTCACATAGCACAGCAATGTCGCCATGTCAGAAACGCTGAGATGCTGCACTGATTGCCTGGGTACTCCAGTCCTGGTATCCTCCTTTACAGCATGCTATGTACTATGTATGGTTCTGCTCAAAGTCCTTTGGATCAGAGGCTCAACCCAGAGCCTAGGATTCCAGGATAATACACATTCCAGTGTCAAAATCCCACTGAGTGCTTCCTTCTTTGTTTCTCTGGATACCAACTCCTCTGAAAAATCATACCACTTGATAGTTTCTGTAACCTCTGTGTTTTAAGCAGGTTGCATGATAATGATACATTTGCTTTTTTTTTTAACCATCAGACTCTGGAGTTGGTGAGAGCTGAGTCTCCTCCAGATTCCTTGGGCTTGATCTCTAGTCTGCGGAGCAAAGGAGTACTTGTGATACTTACATTAGATTTCAGAGCCTCTTGCCATCTAGTTTCATCTGCCATGATACCTGGATAAATCAGTACTTAGATCTTTGAATCAAGCACTAGTTGGCTTAGATGTTTTCAGAAGCCAATCTCATGCATGCTGTAAATACAAACACAGAGATATGAGGCTGTGACAATAGTAAAGCAGCACTTGTTCGGCATATGTTAAACCTTAGGTTTGACCTCCAGCCCCACAAAAACAAAGCAAAGGACAGTATAGAATCGGAGCTAGTTACATGCTTCAAGAGAAACTGGTTTTTACTCAGCAGCAGGTAGCAACAGAAACTTTTGTTACCTAATAGAACATAGGTTCTTTATTCACTCAATTATTATCCAGCATATTTTTGTTGAGCATCTTCTGTACACTGGGCATTGTGCTGAACACTTGTACCAGGCGTGGACCTAATAGATAGAAAGGTCAGAAGGACAAAGGACAAAGGTTCTAAGGGTTTTTTTTTTTCGTTGTCCTAGACAGTACAATGGCATTCAAATGATTCACCTTAGCATTAGGGGGCTAGAAGAAAGTTCAAACACTGTCAAAACTTTGGCCATCAAATCACAAATAGCGGAGGCCACTGGTTTAAGTTAACAAGCTGGTGCATAGCAGGCTGCTCTGTGGGTGGCTTGAACAGTTATGATGTTCATTGGTGTCATGGTTCCTGCAGCCTACGGTCTCCTCAGATTTGCCACTCCATTTCCTTGAGCTTCTGACTTGAGCTCCAAGATGGAGACACAAATTCAGGTTCTCTAATACAAAATACACATTTGTATGACTCTCTCTCTCTCTCTCTCTCTCTCTCTCTCTCTCTCTCTCTCTCTCTCTGTGTGTGTGTGTGTGTGTGTGTGTGTGTGTATGCATGCATCTGGAAAAGCATGAGTAAATGTAGACTCATTTAGGGCATACAAGTGCTAGACACACTAAGGGGTCAAGTGTATATTGTAATTTCGCTCAGTAGTCCACAATGGACGTCCTTTTGCACTCAATCCATGGTATCAGATAGGGTTGATTCTCTTCAAAGTCTGAATCTCAGAGTCCTCTAGATTTGCCCTTGTCTCTCTGTGACTTTCCTATTGAGAGCCTGGAATTTAAACCTTTCCTTTGGATATCAAGTGCAGCATTAACAAGCGGGTCTGTTTAATTGTGTGTTCTTTGTTCTTCTTTTCTAGAGGCTCTTGCTGTTGAAGACACACTCTCTCAGCTGTGCTCAGAGTTACAGGTAATTACCACGCTGACCCCGAGTCTGAACAGATAGGCCAAGCTAGATTTGCCTGCCACACAGCATGCCATCACGGAAGCCACGTTTTTTAACTAATGAGAAAAACTTACAGTTACCAAAGTGTGGGGATGGGCCTGGCCCCAAATCTGCCTCCCTGAGGAAAGACCAAGTCTCTGTGACATAAACAAAGAAGGTGTCTGAGGACATGTTAGGCATGATTTCCAGTGAGGGAAACCAAACCTGTTTTAACATGTACAAGAAACGTTGTGGTTGTTCACAGGCTGCAGATTCAGAAATGGCAGCCTTAGTATTGTATGTAGGTGGAGGCAGCAAATGTCAAAAGATTATGCATCCAACACTGTGCACACTCAGTGAAGGGGATGATAGCTTCAACCCATTTGAGCATGATGAAGCTATCTCCAGGTCCCCCAAAACATAATCATCCCAAATGGACCATAGGGCACTGGGGAGTGAAAGTAGAGATGAGGGTATTACCTTTCTGTTTATCTCCTAGACTTGTAATCAGTGAAGCAAGTGAATACTAAACTCCAATCTTGGAGTTAAGAGGACTTATTCATGTTTCCTCTAGGCTTCAAAGGAAAGAACATTTAATTCTTGGCTTTTAGACTTTAGCTAGGAGAGGAAAATGGCTTGGGAATCTTGCAATGGGGGAAAAAAAGTAATTCATATTGGGGACTTTGTTGCAACTTTATAAAGCAAACAAGAGATTTGCCCTTGGAGAGTGGGTGCAGAATGAATGTGCATCAGTTTGAGTCACCTGTGGTGGGTTGTTATTCCTGGAGCACTCCATCCCATGAAGCAGAGTCCCAAACTGTGGGAAGGTCACCCCGATCTTACTTATTTAATTTTCTGACACTCTCATATGGGCATACAATTAATTTTTATCCATTTTATTATCTGCTATCCTCGTTCATGAATTATTCTTCCCAAGCTCCTGCTCTATTTTCATGTCTTGTGTGTGTGTGTGTCCCACTGAATTCCCTGCTTCTTCTTGTGCTACAGGACTTACTTTGTATCCACATTTTGTTGCAGATTTTTATTTTGGAAGAAACAGTAATAAGTAATGGAGTGCAAGATATCCAGGGTAAAAGGGGTGGGCATTACTCTGCTCCTTAATTTGCTTAGTAGACTGATTGGCCTGAATATTATGTACTAGAAATGTTGCTGGATACTCACCAACCCTCCCAAATCAGAGCTGGGATTTGGTTAGAGATGAAACAGCTCCACCTCTTGGCAAGTGGTGAGCAGCAGCAAATGTATTTCTCTCAAGACTTGGTAAAGAGTTGGATGATTTCAGGTGATTAAGGCATTGGAAAACCCAGAGATCTTTAGCAGCAGAGTGCTCCTGAGGCACCTTTACTTCGTGTGAGAAATTTACAAAAGTTTAAAAGACACCTGTTTGTGCTGGCCACTGGCCCCTCAGATATTTCCTCTATACAATCAAGAAGAAACTACACAGTACTTACAGCCTAGTGGTTTGTTCTGAGATAAGTCAGGCTCTGTCTATATTCTGAAGTGAGAGCCAGAGAGTGTAAGCAGAGGATAGCAGAGTAGAGAGGAGGGGAGGTTCAGGCTTTGGCAGGGAAGTTAAGGTGCCAATAAGGAACAGGAGGGAAGGGTACTCCTCTAAGTAGAGATAACAGCAGTGTGGAGCCCAGGTCACATAGAAGCATAAATGTGTACCAACCTCACTGTGGCATGGAGAACGTAAAACCCAGATATAAGTGGTAGACTGGAAGTCTGGGGGGAAACTTACCCCAAGGCACTAAAGGGTCTTCTGATGTATGCTGAGAAGCTCTGAGAAGCATCCTTGTTAGGTATTTTGTTTTGTTTTACTACAGCAACATAAGATTTTTCTAAGATGTAAAAGATTTCCCTGCTATTTATCCCCATGAACTTTTAGGAATGACTCAATTATCTAGTAGCTGTTCCTGGAGCTGCCTCTTTTTAATTGAGAAATAGCCAAAGAAAGGACATAGCAAGAATGTGAAACTTGGGTTTTGTTTTGTCGTTTCAGCTGGGCCTCTTGTTGGAGGTGGGTCTTAGCTGTTTTTTTCCTGTAACTCCATTAAGTGCATTTTACAGGAGATAGTATTTATTTTGGTCTGTATGTCTAGGAGGTTGGCCATTACTGTGGGAAGTCACAGCAGTAGGGCCTTGAAATCAAGGAGAGTACAATGAATGCTGGTTAAGAGTTCATGGTCTCCTTTTGTACCATTCAGGATCCTAGTCCAGGAAAAGTGCCTCCCACAGTAGATGGGGTGTCTTTCCACCTCAACTTACAAAATCAAGATAATCCCTGACAGGCATATCCAGAGGCTAATCTCTAAAGTGATGGCACTAAGTTGGCAATTAAAAGTTAACTATCACAGAGGGTTTGGAAGTACCTTGCTTCAAGCCAGGAAGCAATCTTAGAAGGCTAATTGTCTAGAGGATGCCCTGGTCTACCTGGGCCAGATGAGCAAGGTGACTTCTCAAGTTCCTGTTATGCAGGAGCTAACCTTGAGTTCAAGGAGGTGGAGAATATTTAGGGCCCCCAAATGACCACACACACACACACACACACACACACACACACACACACACACACACACACACACACACACACTATTCCACTAATTTTCAGATGATAAGTGGTGTTGAAGACTCTCAGTTGAGTGTAAATTTAGGACTTCTGTCTTTATTGCCTTGCTAGAAACAGGCTTCTGCTATGGTCACTCTTCTCTCTTCATCCTTTGCTTAGCCAGTCCTTTGGGATTCTATCTCTTGCTCTCCATAGCACATTAGAACTTGCATTATAGAGAGACTGTCAGCAATAATAAGAGACATGTGTTTACTGTGTTTTCTGGGGTCTTTCTTGTGCATGCCCTTGTATGGCAGAGACTTTATAAATTTTCTTTTCACATCACAGAAAATTCCATACAGTAGGTATGGTCATCCACACTGTCTGGACACTGATTTTTGTTTAAGCTCTGTTGGTCTTGACCATCCACAGAATGAATGTCGGATTACTTAGTAAGGATGACGGTGTCACACAATGATATCCATTCATCTGTCTATCATATGCTACAGGCTTCTAACATTCCTTGTGTTTTGGCAACTCCTGGGGCAAAACCTGACCCCAGTGCTCCTAGTAGCCCATATTCTCTAGCCAGGTTCTACCACTGAAGTTATTGTTTCAAGCCCTTCTCAAAACAGTGATGCTAACTGGGAACAAAACACTTAACACATGAACTTCTGAGATTCGGTTTATATAAAAACAATGAACAAAGACACGGGTCATGGTCAGGCAAGGGAGGTAGAACCAAGGTGTGCATTAGGATGAGCTGGAAAGCATTTAAAAAAAGTCTAGCATCTGGACTGCGCCTGGGAGATTCTGAGATGGATGCAGCCTTCTGTGGACACATAGACTTGAGCCTCCCAGTGATGGAGAAACGTACCAAAAATGCTCAGTTTATTCATGAAAGAGGAAGAAAGCTGATCACCTGGAAGACAGAATGTGGGTATCACCTCATCAGCAAGTTACTATGGCCCCTACATGACACCTAGGGTATATATCTTCTATAGTATTATTTAAGTGTACTATAACTAAGTATGTAGCTATAAGGGAAGGGGTGCCTCATCCAGAGTATATTTATATTTATGTGTATTTATGTTTGCCTTCCCAGAATGTAACACAGCCTATAACACAAAAAGAGCATGAAATAAACAGAGAGAGGGAGCACAGGAATGAATGGGGTTAGAGCCCAGATGATCAAGGTGCTGGGAGTGGTCAAGGCAGATAGGGGAGCCTTGCTCCATAGACCTCACCTATGGCTAAAATTGCTGGCATGTTAGCAGGTAGCAGGTAAGGCCCCTCCCATACCTGCTGCAGAAAGCCGTCCGCATCTGTCAGGTGTAATTACACAGGTCCATGTGTTGGTGGGGATAGGAAAGTCCTCCTGTGGCTTAATTAGAAACCTCTATAACCTCATATTAAGCTTCCTTTAATCGACTAGGGAGAAAATAATTCTCCCAAAGACTCATTTAATGAATATCTTTCTTTTTTTCCCTCTTCACCTCTGGTAGTTAAGCTCACAATTCATGCTGTATCTGTCAGTGAAACTGTGGTGGAGAGGATGCTTAGGAGGGCAGAATCAGAAGCCAAGCAAGTCAGGGCTACATGATTGGGGTACCGAGCAGCTCTCACGGATGCTAATCCACCTATTTATGCAATAAAGGGTTGCTGAGTTTAGTGTATCCATTAGCTACTGTACTGGATGTAGAGATACTGAGAGCAGAACTTCGGAAGGGTAGACACATTGAGACAGTGACAGCAAAGTCAGCCACATGTGTTAGAGGATCCTCGGGAAGGTCTGTAGGGCCAAGGACACTCTTTCAAGAAGAGGTCAATAAAGAAGAGTGGGCCTTAGACTGATAGCATAGAGTAGTATCATACATAAGGAGAAATAGAATTAACTCCCGAGTCATTCCCTGGTTGAGGATAGATCATAGGAACGTGATGAAGAGGATAAGAAAGGAAATGAGAAGATGAGATGAGAGGCCAAGGCATTCCAAAGAGAGTATTCTGCCTGATCGATGGTCTGGTATTGCAGATAGACAGGCCTAAGTATGCTGTTATAGGTAGGTCAGCATTGCTGGGACAATAATTGTATGTCGTGTAAGAGGCATGGTATCCTTGGGTAAGGCAGGGGTTATTTCCAGGGCCTCAAGAGTGCTGAATGTTAACACAGTAGATTGGCTGTCATTAGTGAAGGTTCTGGTAGAAGAATCCAAACATGACCTACTTAGATTGAATTCAGAAGCTTCACTTTTCAGTCTGAAATTTTCCTAGTGATGCCACCTGTCCCTGAGGTCTACTCTCTTGGACTCTTGCTTTGTCTTTGACCACTCATAGTGCTGTATGGGACTGAGCCATCAACAGTTATCAAAAGGTGAACGCACCTCTTAGAAGATGCTGTGTTTAACTGGAGCCTTGCATCTGGAAGCTAGTTATAATAATAAAGCACAAATCTCTGTGTCCAGGTACCTCCTTCCACCTTCTCTGCCTTCATCCAAAATCAAATCTCAGTTTACTAACAATTAGAAAACTGTGTCTGGAAGCAATTGCTTGCTTTGTGCTTTCAGCGAGGAAGCTGGGACACAGGACAAAGGAGGGAGAGACTGGATTTGAATGGCTGTAGCTTTATGAAAGCCCTACAGCATTCTTGCTGGCATACAAAGGAAGAGACCCTCTCTTACTCATTACCTGTCCTTCTTTTGACAAACGTGTTAGCAAGACAAAGGGAGATGCTAATTAATGACTGTGTGTTGAAGAAAACTGGAGCTCAGTGATCAGGCTTCATGTTACTCTTCAAAGGAGTATTTATCTTCTCATCTTCCAATAATTCAAATTTCTTCCTTAGAATATGGTCCTCTCTATTCTAAACCAGTTATCTGACCAATGTGTTCTCATCAAGAGTCTTCTCCAAACACTCCATGCCCAACTGTAGTCTGACTGACTTACATTGTAATCAAGGCATCCTGGAATTCTCCTTAAGAAGTGGCATGTGATAATTAAGAAGATAATGATGGGTTATAGGCACAGAGAAGCTGCCTAGTGACCTGGCTAGCTAAGTACTCTGGGATTATAAAGTGTTTCTTCTATCCTGAGATATATTTAAATAGCTACTGAGGTAGAGAATGTGTTCTTATAGAAAGTCTTTCAGTTAAACTTTAGCTGGGATAAAAATTGGACATTCTATAAATCACTGCCATTTTACTTTCTGTGAAAGGACGGTTCTAGTATTCTACCTAAAAGATGATGATATGTATTGAATGTGAAGCATGTATAGAATGTCTGGTCCTCATTATTAATAAGTGAGAGCCATTGTGACTATAAATCACTGAGTTCAGAGCTTAATTAAATACAGAGTAGATTTTAGTGTAAGAATCTCTTTTCTGGGTGTGTGGGTCTGAGTGAGGATGCAATGACTAATACCCCTTTGGTGCAATTGTGCAAAGGCCATGCTGAAGGAATCTCATGCTAGAATGCTAATACATGGGAAAACTCGCTTCCGAGGTGACAGAATTAGAAGTTTAGGGTAGAGAGTAGAAGATGGGTAGCAACTATTTATAAAAGAAGAAAGGACATACCAGAAAAGATGTTCTTGGAAAGCTAGAAATAACTTGTACTTAAACCATGTGTGAATGTGAAGAAGGAAGACAGACTTGGGATAGACATGGGCTAATCTTGTATGAGATTATAGGCTCTGAATCTAAATCTATATGCCAACTAGTTTTTTCTTATCATTGCTGCCTCTTTTATTTCACATATTCAAAGGCACATGATAACACAATTCTACATTATATAGGATGAGACATGCTATAACACTACATCATTTACAGCATGTGAGAGAAAGGATAGATGAGCAGAGCACGTAATAAAAAATTCCAAGAGGAGGGCTGGAGCAACACAATAGAGCAAGGGCTTTGACTGACATCCTTTTACCCCTGCAGATGCTGAACAACCCAGAGAAGATAGCTGAACAGATCAGCAAGGATCTTGCCTGGCTGGCCTCCCATCTGATGGCTCTGTGGACCCAATTCCTGGACACAGTGACTCTGCACTCTCAAGTGACCTCTTATCTCACCCAGGAACATCACACTTTAAGGGTAAGTTGTAGAAATACATAAACTCTCTGACAGCATGCATTTATACTTAAGGAGACATTTTGCAAGAGTTGGTTCATTGAGAGGAACATGATTTGACATTGTGCCGCCCTATTGAATTCAACACTGGTCCCACTCAACTGTGAATGAGTGTTGTGACATCAGAAACTCACTTAGGTATCCAGCCCTATTCTGTTACTCATAAAACAGGTCTCTTATTTATGTCTGATGATAGCTAGCTTATCAAATTAACTATCACAAGTGTGACATTATATTTAGGAAGAAGTACTTTCATCTGTAAGGTTTTACTCTCTGCTATATATGTATAGACATTAATATATGTGGAGTGATGTGGATTCTCTTACTTTGGGCAAGAGAAAAATGTGTCTGAGGATCAGAATCCATAAAGCATATAGCAAATACTGCTTCTCCATATTGCACATTTATTTTAAATGCCTGTTTGGAAAAAACGTCATATTCTAATAGAAAGAATGAAACTTGAATATACAAATGAAAACAGAACAGGAATAATTTTATAAACACATACTATAGTGTTTGGGCTAAGAGCTATAAAAACATGTAGGAAGCAGTGGAGGGTGGAAAGCCTCTTATTTCAGACCCCTGTGTGCCTGCATGGCTTCCTTTCCATTAAAACACAACACTTAATCTCCAGGCTCTCCAGTTGAGAAAATGGAGGTCCTATCCACTTGAGGAATTAAGCTGTTTACATTGTCATCCCTCAGGTCCGAAGGTTTTCTGAAGCTTTCTTTTATATGGAGCACCAAAAACTTGCAGTCTTGACCTTTCAGGAAAACTTGTAAGTACTAAATTGCACATCCACTTCACCCTGCTAAAGTGGCCACCCAAGGCTTTCAGTTCTCCTTCTTTGTTCGCACTTCCTTTCCCTCTCATCTCTTGCTGGGAAGGAGACACTCCCGCTCCCTCCTGTGCTCTGTCTACAGTTCTGTGCAGGCAAAGAAGTAGACACACTGGGGAGGTGGGAGCTGCAGGTGGCAGGGAAGGTCGATAGCCAAAGGTTTCTTTTGTTGTGTGCTATTATGGCTCTATAGAGAAAAATCAAGACTTCCTAGGTCTCTGCAGACATCTGTGCTGAGTCCTCTGTAAAATGAATAGAAGCAGGTGCTGTGGCTACATGCTATCTCCGAAAAGCCCAATGATGCAGTAGCTAAAACATAGATTTAGCATAATAATTAAACCAAGATCTCTAATCATCGCCTTTCTAAGATTGCCTCCTTTCAGAAGAATTGAAAAGTATCAAGAAAGTGGTGATGAGAGATGAGGTTCCTAGGCTCTTTGGGGAAAATGGGTCCAGACCTCATGTAGAACTCTTGGCCACCAATATTTTGTTTTGAATAATCTGTCCAAAAATAATAGTAAGGGGAGTCATGTTTGAAAGGCCACAGTGCATCTATGGGAAGAGTCTGGTGGAATTTTTGTATGACATAAGACAGATCTGGAAATCTTTTGTTGTTGTGCGTATAATCCTGTTCCCTCTGCAGGTTGTATCCTGTATGCAAACTATAATGACATTTAGTGTTTGCTTTTAGGATATGAAAGAGAATAGATACAAAGGAAATGCATCTGCTCGGGAAAATAGCTTCTTTGGACACCATTAAAGTTTTCAACAAGCACATAAATTCATGTATTCATTCAGCTCTGCCTTGGGCTAGAACTGCCCGACTAATTCTGAAACCAACATCAGAAGCATAAATCTGTTACATTTAATATGACTTTGAGGGACACCAAGCAAATACAGAAACTCAGGACTACAGAAAAACAACAGACAAACAAAAAAACCCCACAACGTTCCTGTCAGCCTCCACAACACAAGAAAAACCTTGGAGCTTGAGTTACAATATGTGAACCTTTTACTCAGGGAGTGTGATGAACACATGTGGAAGTGGAAGTCATAGAGGTTATTTCTCTATAGATTAGTTTCCTTATCACTGGGATTAAAATATCAAAGAACATCTATTTAAAGAAGGGTGGTCTATAGTTTGAAGAGTCATCCTGGCAGAAAGCCATGGCTGGTCACATGGCATCCAAGTCAAACAGAGCAAGAAATGTACTCGACTTCCCCTTTTTACTTTTTTTTTTTTTTTTGATGGTACCACAGCTGCAGTGGATCTCTCCTCAATTACTTTTTGGAAAAATACTCAAAGTCATGCCCGGAAATGTCTTCTAGGTGATCCTCACTTGAGTTGAGTTGACAATGAAATTTAAACATCACACACTCCAGGCACAGTCTGGTTGGAATGCCAGCCCTCTAGACACCTATGAAAAGTACTCATAACACAGGTTACCCAGTGATGTGCAATGAGAGATTTTTTTGAAAATTGTTTAATTTTTGTTGTCAATTTATTTTCAGTTGGAACTAGTTGTGATGAATGGGTTTTGCCAATTTTATCAAATTTAGAGTCACCCAGAAAAGAAATATTAATAACAGATTGTTTATATTAGGTTGGCTTCAGAGAATATTTATGGGATTGTCTTGATCACAAGGATGAAGGCAGGACAACCTTCCCATTGTAGGTGACTTTATTTCCTGGGCAGGGCATCCTGTATTATATAAGACTAAAGAAAGCAAACTGAATGCAGCATGCATCTCTTATTACCTGATCTTGACTTTGATTGGTCAGCTGCTTTCATTTGCTGCTGTGAATTCTCTGCAATGATGGACTATGACCTGGAAATGGGATCCAAATACATTTTATCCCTTAAGTTGATTTTGGTAGGGTATTTTCTCATAGCAGCAAGAAAGTCTTGTTTCCTATAGAATAGTCCAAAAGATGAAAGGGACAAAGCGGGAGCATCCACACATCACACAGAGTACAAACTACAGATTCTCCTCTATAAATGATGATGTTAATGTAGATGGTGACTCATGAGTGAACATTAACTGTCAAGGTGGACAGGAGATAAAGGATGATGTCTTGTATGTTTTCCATTCCATCTGACAAATAGGCAAGGCATAAATTAACTCATCTAGGTAGTTACAAGTGTAAACAAAAATAAGCAAGAAGAGGAGGACATAGGAAAAGAAAGGGTGATGGTTAGTGTTCTCATAAGTGGTTAACTACTAACTAGTTCTTAGAATCCCCACACCTCGCCATATACTATGAAGCTTTTGTTGATTTTTGTCCTGCAAATTTCCCACAATAGTGTTTCAAGTTATTTATGAGTTATCATGAAGTATGAAGCCAGAAAGAGACATACATATGCAATTTGCTCCCATAAGACAGCATCAACTGGCCTTTATGTAAAATTGTGTGCCGGTCATGGACAGATTTTGACAAAGTACTAAGAGAAAAATATCAATTGAGGAAGTTACAATTGACCTCCCTGTTGGGTTATTTTGACTCAGACTGTGGATGTTGTTTTACTCAGCAAGAAGGGCTTCTAATGTTCTGAGCTTGAAAAGCATGGGATGGAGATAAGGGACAAGGTGTCTTGTGCACAACTAAATAATTCATATTCAAGATCATTCAGTTCATGCATTATTAGGCTGAAAATGAATTTGGACCTTCACATTTCAAATTCTACTTGCATGTTTTAACTCCTCCATTCTACTTAAACTAGCACAGACTCCTCAAGCTCGCTTAGCTAGTTTCTTAGATATAAAAACAACCTGATTCCCTCTTCTAGTGAGTATGTGTGTATTGCTGTCTATTTTTCAGATACTATTTCAATTGTGGACTATTTGGAGCTGAACCAAATAGAGAAAATCACTCTGTACAAATAGACATGTTGACCAAATGGTGATGAGAATTATCTATTAATTTAAGAGGAGTATATACTGATGCATTTGTCTATCCTGGTCTCTGGAAACTTCACATAAAAGAGGAGGTCTGAATCAGGTTGAAGTTTTCAGGAGATTATGTCTTATTCAGCAAATGGATTGGACAGAATTTTAAGTATTTAATTGACCATTAATATTGACATAGGCATCAAGTACAGAACAAATTACCAGGGATATTATTCTTAATAGGAAGCAAATATTTGTCAAAGTAAACCATGTCACCAAAATCACAGAAAGAGATTTCACTTCAGAATGTGAAAATCGTGAGAAGGATGAGTAAGTGTTATCAACATAGTATGTCATGGGATAAACTACTGAATGGGGACTGTGTGTAGCTAAGCAGATGTGCCCAGACACAGGTATACTCATTATAGCTAGGGAGATAAGCCTTTATTCAGGGATAACCACCTGCTCACATGGAAGTCAGAACTATATTCCAACATTAGGATTGATGATAGAGGCTTGATACGCAAAAGCATAAGTGAATTCATTGTCAAGATCCATCATAATCTGGTCTTGAAGAAATTTTATGTCATAGATGAATTTTCAGCACCTTTCAGTAGGCTGTGAAATACATGCATAGATTTGGGACAAGTTATAATGTATAATTTATTTTAAGGAGGTGTGTTTGCTTATTTTGTCAGTGTCTATGGTCCTGAGAATGTGTGTTTATCATGAAAATGATTGGCCAGCTATCAGGAGTAATTTGTGAAACATGTTAACATGGGATTTAGCCTGGGCTTATGCAAGGCTGGTTGGGGCTGGCCCTTTTCTTTCGTTGGCCCATATGTCCCAGGGATGCCTTTCCCACCATAAGAAAGAATACATGCCTATGAAAAAAGACGATGGTGTAGAGATTCGTAGTGATATGCCATTCTCTTTAATGGGAAGTTGAGATAGTGTTTCAACTTCCACAGCTACTGGATTAGCAATTATAAGGGTTTAACTTTAAAATTAATCTTAATTAACATATTAATCACTTTCTTTCTTCTTTCCTCATTCCAATCAGTCCCATTTCCCCTTAATGACTCTCAACTTGGTGGTCTCCTTTTCCTTGTACATATGTGTGTATTTAATCTATACGTATTATATGTAAGGCTGATCATTTCCTATGAGATAACCTACTAAAAAGCTCATTTGGGGGGATTCTAATTATCCCTCTCTTTGCAGTCATTAGTTTAACATGTAGCACCTGTGATACTGTTTAACATTTAATAGGTCATTCCTCTGTGCCTGTACAGA
The DNA here is from genome assembly GCA_033318265.1 of Phyllotis vaccarum. Classification (NCBI taxonomy): domain Eukaryota; kingdom Metazoa; phylum Chordata; class Mammalia; order Rodentia; family Cricetidae; genus Phyllotis; species Phyllotis vaccarum. The sequence continues at coordinate 36,286,968 of JARWLC010000001.1, read as the reverse complement.
GTCTCAGTTAGGAAAATGGTTTCAATGCAAACTTGAAGATCTGAGATCAGATCTGCAGCTCCCATGTTAGAAGCAAGATGTCATGGCAAGTACTTGAAGTACCAGCATTGCAGAAGGGATAGTAGGATCCTTGGGATTGTTTGCCATCCAGTTTAGCTGAATTAGTGAGCTTCAGGTTCACACTAACAAGCTCCACTATAATCTGTAGGAAAGCCAGAGAACCAGCCATGTTCTCAGAACATGGCTCAAACATGTCTGAAAATCTTGGCATCAGGAGACTAGTTTAATGGCTAAGAGCTTGAAAACTTTTAAATTGTAAAGGAGTAATTAATTTACATTCTGGAATCAAATTCTCACTGATAGAAGAATGCTTAGGTCTGGAAGGATAAAAATAAGCTTTTAAATTTCCTTTACTGTGAAATAAAATGTATGCTGCCTGAGCTATAATAGCTTTCACACTAATAAAAGTTGTCACCATCTACACAATAGCTAAAAGCCCTTACGGAGTCTCTTAATTCAACTGTACCAAAGTATAACTTACACTCTAAATAGATTACAAAGTTAAAGATGCTAGAGTAATAGATGAGGAAATTTAACTTAGTTCATAGCCATTTCTTAGCTGGTCTTTCAGTAGCATGGTGCTAATTACCATCCACCAATGACAGATGTTACCCAGTACCTCTGCACCAACACTAGTTCCTGGGATGGGAGGACATGCAAATGGTCATTTCTATCATCTGCTCAAAACACTGTTAATGCCTTCTTGTGGTTAGAATGGTAAGACTATTGTAACTTCCAATCCTGTTTGGTTGATTATCTTCCCATGTGCTCCACAGGATACAGACCCACAGTCAGCTATCCCTGGACATCCGGAACTCAGAGTACCTCACCAGCATGCCCCCACTGCCCGCAGAGTGCCTGGATATTGATGGCGACTGGAACACCTTGCCCGTTATCTTTGAGGACAGATATGTGGACTGCCCTGCCTCGGGTTTGTGTTTCTCTGTTGTTTTGCAAAGACTCAAAATTAGGCTTTCCATGTTAAGTCCTGATGCATCAGCAGATCATGCCCCTGGACCTCTGATGGTTCCTCTTCACAAGAGTATGTGCAAATTGAGGAAGCATTTTTTCCTTAGAGGGGAAGAAAGAGCTAGTGTAAAGGTCTACCTGGCCCCTTCTGGATCAAAATGTCCCTATTATTTGTGCTTTTATCTATTTAATTACCTATGGAATGAGACATACATAGACACATACACAGACACAGACACACACGCACCACCCAAGAGTGATCAAAAACTGGCGAAGATCTTTGATCTCTCGAGAATACAGTTTTAACTCCAGTTAGTACCTGTTTTGTGGTGGTGAAGGTTGAGGTGGTTTTGTTGGTTGGGTGATGGTTTCTTAAGAAAGGGTTTTCCTGTGTCATTCTAAATGACCACTCACTAATTAAGGACCTGTTTAATGCCACAAGGCAGGTCAAGGACTTGAGAAAATGGGCCGTGTAACTATGATAATTCATGAACAAAAATTTCAGGGAGAGAAAGAACAAGGTTGTGCCTATGTTTATATACCAGTATTCAGCATGGCTATACTGTTTTCTGTGAATCCAGAGATCAACCAGACATGAAGAAATGATTGTCCTCTTCTGTTCTTCCCTGCAACTTGAACATAGAAACCCAACAACCATGACCAGAAAATGTCAAGCTCTGTGTTGATGGTTTAACCTAGTCATTTATTTATTTAATTCTTTAAATAGTTCATAATGCTTCATAGAGGGAAGCAGAGTCACAAGGAGATGTGTGAAAGACCTTGTTTCAATAAGCAACCACAGCCAACTCCTTATCTTTCTGACGTGTTTTGAGCCAGGCTAGTTTGCTTGTCATTTTATACAGTGAATGAAAATGGCGACAGAAATTCTGCATCTGCAGCCTTATAGTCTGCAATCCAGGTGACTTGAAGGGACATAGCAAGTTTGTGGACATGAATTTGGTTTCCAGTTGTACCCTGACATCTAGTGTCCAGTAAGTGTATGACAAGTGTAGTGTGTACTCAATTATACTAAATCTCCAATCCAACTAGTAAGTTTTAAGGATGTGTGTGTGTGTGTGTGTATGTGTGTGTGTGTGTTTGTTTATATGATTGTGTTTTCATTAACGCATACCTCCTGTATAATTTCCAGCAAAAGGGATCATTTGAAGAAATTAAGCACCGATTATAAGAACCTCTGATGTTTACACATCAGAATTGGGTGTAGATTGTTCCACATTCTTTTCAGTTTCATATATTTATAAATATTCCATCATTTCAGTAGTCATACATGTGCTTCTACAACACATACACATTTTTAAGAAGACAACTTGTACCTTGGAGTGTTTCCCAATATTTTGAAAATCTCACCAATGCAAAAGCTCATTACTCTTATAGCAAATGTCTGTCTTGCCAACCCACTGCCTAGTCATTCTAGTACAGTCTTGAGGGAAACCAAAAGTCATTATGCTGATTATAATCAATCCAATACAAGCAATCAGTGAACACAGTACTCTTTGTTTTGCCAGATTCCTGTTCTTAGCTGAGATCCTTACAGGAACCCTGTTGATCAAATAAGTACTAGGCAAGATGTCAGCCTTCGGGCTGTAAGGATAAAACACAAGCTGTCACCTTTGTGGGGGGGCGGGGATCAGAGTTCAGAAGTGGATCATCATGTGGTGGTAGGATGTACAGCACTGTATGTGTGGGGGAAATTTCAAAAGAGTGTACTGATTTATACTGGTCTTGCTGCAGGCTAAGGAAAGGTCTGAAGAGGAAAACAGTCACTCCCTAGTATCTCCAGGTTCAGTGGACACACCAAGATGAAGGGGGAATTCATTCCTCTCTCAGTATAATTACAAACTGCACTGAAAGTTATTAGATAATGATGTACCAAACCTCATGTGCTTTGCTAGTAGTATATGTATGGCTTAATTTATGATAACATTTAAGAGAAGTTGTATTGATTTAGCTTTTATTAATGCCACACACAGCATTTTAACTTTTATTTTGGTTTTTAAAATTAACATACGAGGCAATCAGTCTCTCTTACATTTACAGCTATTTTCCTAATTCTTTGAATATTTCATATAATGTATTTTGATCATATTTCCCATCCTGCTGCTTCTCCCAACATCCTGTTTGGTTAACAACAACAACAAAACCACTCAAACTCATCAAATCCAATTTTTGTTGCTCAAATATTCTTGGAGGGATACAGGACCTGCCAGAGATTGTGGTTGACCTTTTTTTTCTTCCACTGCCCTCCTGCATCCCTTGCTCCTCTACAGATCATCTTTTTCTTCTTCCTTTTCTGGAACTACTGTGTGACATACAAGTGCATGCTCTTGGACATGTACCCAGTAATTTGAAATCTTACCATAGAGATATGCATTAATTGCAGAATATTTATGACAGCCAGGAAATGAAACCAGTTTAGATGTCCATCAATAGAGATGGATGAAATTTAAAGACAACACAGACACCACATCCTCTTGTTTGTATGGTATATGTGAGAAATGTCAGGAGTCACATCTCAGATCTGTGGTTGTGTCAGGTGTACATGGGAAATGTTCACTCCTGGTCAGCTGTGAGGGAAGGAGAAGAACAGATTCAAGTTAAGAAAGAGAAACTGAGATTAGCTTATAGAAAACAGCTAAAGGAACAGGAGTTCATACTTTGGTGCTCTACATTAGTCTCTGAAGGTGGGTGGGATTCTAGAAGCTTCATGAAGCTTCACTGTGGTGTTACTATCTATCACACAGGACAGGTAATCTGATTACAAAGTTTGTTCTGCATAATGCAGAGCTCTTCACCCCATAACATCATTACATGTAATGAATTATGAGCAAGAGAAAGGCTTGTGGCCTCCTGCACATCTGCCCACCTCACAGCTGAGGAAGGTCTAAAAGCTTCCTGAAGTCCTAGCGTGCTCATGAGTGGCAGTGTTGGAGTTGGTGATCAGACCTTTCCAGATCTAAAGGTATCTTCATTCTGTAAACACTGCTTATGATTGACCTCTCTACATTTGCTAGGAGGAAATGCTCATTGTACTCAAATGATAGGCAAGTGGTCTGATATGAGAAAAAACTGATTTTTCTCTAGTCTTTCTCTTTTATTAATTTTCATAATAAGGCAGGCACTAACATCTCTCAATCAGAATTTCCCTTCTGCTTCTGCAGGCAAACTGGCAGGCTGCAATTCTGGCCACTGGCTACAAATTCCTGGTTCATGTAGTTCACTTCTATGCAGTGATATTCTGGGATGACTCGCAGAACTAAGGAAGAAGCTGTGCTCATGATTAAAGCTTTGTTGTTACAAATAAAAGGCGCACTATGGTCCCAAATAAAAACAGGATGTGAGGGAGAGAGACAGAGACAGAGCACATAGAGAGAAACAGGAGAAGAGAGAAGGTCCATAGGTTGAAGCTTAATCAGAAGTTTCAGAGTTCTATGGACCCTTTTTTCTCCTGGAGAATCCATCTTTGTTTTTGATCTATGAATCTGGAGAGTTCATCTGAGCCACAGGATCTTGACCGTTCATTGATGTTTCCTTATGTGAACACAGTTATGTGAGCCACATGATGCAGTCTTTTCGCAGAGGTCTGATGGATATTTCTTTTCCTTTGCCCCCACTCACTAATCATGTTTTATCATATTCATATACTTATTAGTCTCATACATAACATAAATTATTTGTTATTTTAACAGGAATCACCTAGTTATTATAAGCTATCTGTATATCCCTGAAAAAGAAATTTTTTCCCTTTAACTTGAGAACTTTAAAAATCTGAAGGTCATCCCCTTCGTAATATGGGAGTGTTGAGTTGATTTCATACCATTAGGCATTTGAATAATTTGTAATATTGATTTGTAAACTAAAATATAATTTTCTTCTTTTGTTATAGGGCATGATTTGAATGCTTATCCTAATTTTGATGTTCCATTGACAAGTCCTGCAATAATGAACCTAAAAGGAAAAGAAAAAAGTCTTAAAATTCAAAACTCATCTTTGAGGAAGGACTATCCATTACCTACTGTGAAAGCACCCCAGGTGGGCTCAAATGAGGATGTTATTAGGTGTCCGGAGATGGAAGAGAATATCTCCACACAGAACCCTGTAGACGTGTGCTCAGAATCTCAGGTGTATTTGACCATTGGTGAGTTTCAAAACAAAACAGTCATGCCTGAAGATGAATGCTTGACAGGTCCAAGGCCTGATGCTGTGAGAGACTCAGATGTGGACATGCATAGGAGTCCAGGCCCTGAGGATGGGAAGACTCCAGCATTGACATACATTGATGTGAAATCCAGCAGTAAGAGCTACCCTGGAACTGAGCCCACGCAGGGCCTTACCATGCATCATGAGCATGGGAGCTCTCATGACAGCTGCAATCTTGTTAAGACACTTCCAAACAAGTTTGTAGCAGGAGTAAGTCAGAATAATGCCATCACTTTAAACCAAACCACTGCCCTTGAGTTCAGAACTCTAGGAACGGAAGCAGACCAGGAGGGAAAGCCTGTGCTGCTGGGCCTGAAGCTCACTCCCGCTGAGCCTTGTGACCCATTGAGCACTGTTCCGAAGGAACTTTTGGACACCACATCTCCCATGCAGGACCACACAGAAGAGCAGGAGGATCTGTCAGCACTCTCTGGAATCATCAAGAGGTCAGCCTCCATCATATCTGACTCAGGCATTGAAAGTGAACCAAGCTCTGTTGCCTGGTCGGAGGCCCGAAGCAGGGTCCTGGAGCTACCCAGTGATCGTGAAGTTTTACATCATGTGGTTCGAAGGCATGCCCACCACAGGAACTCTTTAGAGGGTGGCTGTACAGAAAGCAACACTAGTCTGCCCAGTGGCATCCAGGCTTCTCTCACCTCTATCAGCTCTTTGCCTTTTGAAGATGAGGAACGGGAGTTGGCACTTACTATGCTAACTAAGTCAGCCTCTGCACCCCAGATCAGCAGCCCTGAGGATTCTGCTGAAGGTGCAGAGAGTATGAAGAAAACAGGAGGATTTTCTGAAGACCTGGACAGTTCTAGCAAGGACAAAAGTTCACCTGGACACAGTTCTCATTCTTATGGTGGCTCCAGAATCAAGGATGTCAGGGCAGGACATTCACTTGCAGATATAGCTTTAGATTTTGACAGAGTCAAAGTCCTTGGGTACATAGAGATCCCCAAAGGTACAGAGAATAAGTCTGATCCTCAAGGACCCTGCTGTCTGGATGCCATGGCTAAGAACACACCAAATTTTGAAACCAAAGGTCTTAACCTAAAAATACCATGTACTGTAGTGCTTGAACATTCCAGGACCAGATCTTTTCATAGAGCAGCAGGGGAAACCACAAAAGGCAAACCTAAAGAATCGAGTCGGGGAAAACGCACAATCCCCAACAACATAGATGTCAGGGCTGTGTCTTACCACAGGGTGCCTGAAATCAGTAGTGCACCAGCTGTTGAAGCTGTCAACTTGAATTCTACAGGTGTACAAAATGGTTCATCTAGTGTCGGTGATACCACGACATTGAGTAGAAGACATAATGCCTCTCTGGAGGTTAAACATGAAGCAGGCACTGTGTGCCCCACTGTGACTCACACGATTGCCTCCCAAGTGTCACGAAACCAAGAGCCGAAGACAGGAGCTTCCATCTCTGGGCCCCACTTGAACTCCTCAGAAGCCTTCACTCTGGACAGCCTAAAAGCAGTGGAGGTCGTTAACTTGTCTGTGTCTTGTACTACTACGTGTCTCCCTTTCTCATCTGTACCCAAGGAGACCCCTGCTAGGGCTGGACTCTCTTCTAAACAAAGCCCAGCACCCATTACCCATCAACCCTTAGGTTCCTTTGGAGTTGTTTCTACCCATTCCAGCAAGTTGGAAGAAGAAGTCAGTGAAAGGATGTTCAGGTAAGCCTTGGGATAGCTCCCAGATCACAGTCCTCAGTCATTCAGGTTTTTCCAGTTCTCTCAGTTCCATGCACACTATGTAAACATGAGGTATTTATTATTTTTGTTCACTTAAGTAAATAAAATAATCGACAATTTAAATAAAAACAGTAATGGACAATTCAGAACGCCTAAGTAATACAAAAGAGAATTACAAATAAGCCCGTTACCCAACATAACAGCATGACATAATTTTATACAGAAAATTTCTATGCAGATATTTGACCTCTAAATATGTTAACCTTTAAGTAAAACAGTATTTCAGATGCCTCTTAATTATTTCCCCTTTAAAATCTTGGAAATACATTTCTATACAAGTCCATTTTCATTCGGTGTTTAAATGTTTCCATAGTAGTCCATTGTATGGATGTACTATGACTTGTTAACCAAATTCTTAATGGGTGGATATGGAAATTTTGTTCCATTTTTATTATGATATACAACTCTCTTATGACACTATTATTCACATTTTCATATTTTGAAAAAGGATAATTTAGGAGGACCTTTGAGGGAGCATAACTCCATCAGATTTGTCTCCTAGGTTCCCTTTAATATGGTGGGCTTCTCTACTATTATTTATACAGTACTAGAATATATAGTTGAGCCTTGGCTTGTGTCATATTGATTTCATGCCCTCAATTGTCACATATATATTTTATTGGGCACATAATGGAAGTATTTTGTCAGAGTATCTTCTGCTCATTATTCTTTGGCCAGCTGCTAAAAGTTATTGATTTTCACATAAAAAAATGTCCAGGCAGATAAACATTAGACACTCTGTGCAATAAATAGTACCAAGTACCTGTCTTATAACACTTGTCACCAGTTCAAGAGGTCCAGCTAGAATCTGCCCAAAGCTGGGCCAGAATCATCCTGCTCTAACTGCAGGAAGTCAGGAAGACAGGAATGGCGGCTAAGGTCAGTGTTGGGCAAGTGTAATGATTCCTGCATGCTCACTGGTGCCAAAGGTTTTATCTGGAAGCAATGACTGTCCATATAGAGAAATAGAGGAAGAAGGGACTCATTAGAGGAGAGAAAGTCTTCACTGAGGGGAAGTAGATGAGGATGCTACTGATGCTTATATTAGAACATCATTAACTTGAAAATATATAACTGAACATTTTCTAAGACTGGAATGTTTACATGTTGTATACTGCTCTAGATCAAAAACTAGGATGTCACTCTTGTTGGACAAGAAATCATTAAATCATATTTTCATGCTAATGAAATCTAAAATATTTTTAAAGTTGGTGTAGCAACTCAAAACTGTCCCTTTGGTTTACTTGGGGATATTTTCCTGCTCTCTTATTAAGAAAAAGCTTTGCTCACCATATTTCCCTTGAGGTTTCATTTAGCATTTGATGTTCAGAAGACAATTTGTTTGTGAATACACATCACTCATACATACCAGCTCAACTCATTTCCTGCTCAATGTGGAACACACAGCATGGCTTGTGATTAATTGGTATATTCTCCAGTTTTTATCAGGCCAAAGAAAAGTTTAAAAAAGAACTGAAGATTGAAGGATTTCTGTACAGTGACTTATCTGTACTAGCTTCTGATATACCATATTTCCCACCAGAGGAAGAGGAGGACTTGGAAGATGGGATTCACCTGGTGGTCTGTGTCCATGGCCTGGATGGTAAGTTCTAAAGAAGTTTCTTTCTCAGACTACTATCCTACATTCCGTTATACATGTCTATGAAGTAATTTAGATTATGTATTCACACTGAAAGCAACCAAACATCAATCATAAAAACCTTACCTCCAAAGGAAATGGCATGGCATAGGATGCATACATACATACACACACATATGTACATACACACATATAATTAATTACTTCAGTGACATGAATTTTACCAATAGATGGAACAAATGAAGGAATTGTGTAATCAATGGAATGAATAGTCTGAATAAAAGAGAGACAGAAGTAAATTAATGAGGACGTAAATGTACTGTTAGAATGAACACCTCAATGAAATGTAGGAATTGATGAAATTCATGAATCAAGAATAATTCTAGAAGAAAGGATGGAGGGGAAGGAATAAAGGGTGCATTTTAAGGAGCCTGAGTTAGTGATTGCAAGTACTTTGCTGTCTCTTTTGTTCGTCTCTCTTACGCAGAACCTTTTGTATGCTAGACACTACCATGTTCTAGGATTTATAGAGACAAGAATGACCTGAGATTCATCAGTTAAATGTCACCAAATGGTGATTCTTACCTCTCATTCTGAAAATTTTAAAATTGTTTGCAAATCTGGGGCCCAAATAAATGGCTCAGTGGTTAAGAGCATTTGATGCTCTTCCAGAGGACCCAAGTTTGGTTCTGAGCACCTGTGATGAATGACTCTCAACAAACTGTAACTCTAGCCCAATGCATCAAATGTCCTTTTCTGATTTCTGAGAATACCTGGATACCTGTGGCAATCACCCAACTAAATGTACACATAAAATAAAACGAATCCTTGAAGTAAGAATTCTCATCAGGCAATAGGGTTTTCATCTGTTACCTCATGCATATTGAAACATAATTGTGGAACAAAGATAGAGATGATTTGCTAGTATTGTAATGATTCAGAGATCTGGGCTGCCCATGACAGCAGCCCATAGGACACAGGTCAAAAGAAAAACATGTGATCACAAAGACAGCTTTCATAATATTACTTCTGTAGCTCAAGTGCACATGTGCAAACCTCTGCAGAGTGTTATAGGATCTGTTTATTCAAATCTGTCAAATAGCATATTTATATTAAGAACTGAGTACATTTAAACAAGTTATGAATATTTATACAGGCTTTCTTTTGTGCCAAAAAGCTCAAAGTAATTCTTCTTGCAAATGTTCTCAGTCTATCACATTATTAAATAAAACTGTGTTAGAAAGCTTTAGGTTCCAGAAACTTTTTATTCTTAGTATCTTGAGAAGAGGAGACTATTTTATTCCCAAACTCTACTTGTTAAATATAAATAGCATCACCTTCTTAAAAGACTACTTCTAAAATGTTATTAGGAAAATTAAGGCTATCGCATGAATGAATCCAAAGAGCATTTATTTTTTGACGTAAATAGAGTAATGAAATTTAACTTTCTAAGAGAAAATATGTAAATCTCCTAAAAGAATATGACCTTCCAATGACCTTGAGCCTACAGGTTTGATCATATTGTATAATAGGCTACAGGATGGTTGATATTAGGGAATAGCCACATAAGATTTGTCTCAAATCTTGAATTATTTTAAATATCATGTGTTTTTTTAAAAATACACTTTTTAGTCATTGGAGGAAATTCATAAAGAGTGACATAAAATTAGTTGTAATTTCACTTACAGTATAGAAGTTCTCTGAAACTATCACCTATGGGGTTGAGACACATGGGAAAGCATACTACCAAAATATTCCAAGATAGGTTCCAGCTCCTTTTCAACTCTACAGGGACCAGGGAGAGGAATAAGCCATACATTAATGTTGACACAGTAGAATGCCCATGGCCAGAATAAAATGTATGCCTAACTTATATTGTTATAACAAATCCACTTTCTATGTGACTTTTTATGCCAACAACACATTCCATGTGTTGTGTGTGCCTCTCCTACTAGCACCTTCTGGAATTAGCAACCTTTCATTCCCTGGCCCTTGATGGTGTTCTTGGTCATTTGTAAGCTTATTAATCAATTATTTCTTGGCCTGTAGGTAATTCATCTATTTATAGAACTGAACTGCAGTTGATTGTTAATCTCTTTCTGGTTATCTATAAATGATAGGCAAGTAATTTAAGAGGGACTGCCACACTGTGCCATCTCAGCCATTAGGCATCACTTTCCAAAAAGCCATTGAAAGAATGGTATTCTGATGTGGTGGGTCAAGGAATAATTCTACGGAGAAGAGCCATTTAAAAGAGCCCACCCCTGTGTGTATGTATGGACTAGGATTACACGAGAGGAGGGTGGGGAGTTACTTCAGATATTTGCTTAAAAATAAAGAAAAAAAATCCAATTGCAATGTAAGAAGGGTGAGAAAGCAATCCTTTGTGATTTATTATATGACCAGGGTTATTTGTTATTTTCAGGGAACAGTGCAGACCTACGGCTGGTGAAGACTTTCATAGAACTTGGGCTCCCTGGGGGGAAACTGGACTTTCTAATGTCTGAAAAAAATCAGGTATGATGGCTGAAATGTTGGGATTTGGAGGATGATATGTGGACACATGAACTGAAGGGGACATCTTCAAGGAGAATACTCAAGTGTTTGAATAGTTTGGAGAGAAAAAGAAACTTACTATATTGATTTGGGAATCTAAGGTAAAATATAAAATGATGATAGGTGTTATCATGTATTGGGTGATGGGAGCCTTTGGGCTTAGTAGGACAGTGGGAACATGGCAACATAGAGTTTCAACTCTGTGGGCACCTTTGGAGTCACACTGAGGACAACATTGTCACCTGAAGTTATACAACCTATGGAGCCAGGTTATGATTGCTTTACACTCAGACATGGTAGACTGAGGCTGTGGCTGTAAAAAGTGCTAAGAATCAAAGTGAATCTATGAGCAAGAGATAGAGATGGCCAGACAGTGAAGTAAATTAGTTATAAGCATCTTTTCAGAGAATGGAGTTATCAATAAGCAAGAGGCTTCATGATTAGTGAAAGGGGTGGTTGTAAAGAGAGTCATCCCACATCAAAGCTGGGAAGGCAGGCTAGTGAGATGACTCAGTGTAAAGGCGTTCATTGCCTGATTAGCCTGAGTTCAATCCCTGAGTCCTACACCCTAGAAAGTAAGAACCAACTCTTCCAAGTTGTCCTTTGACCCTCCACACACATAAATTAATAAATGTTCAAAAGCTAAAAAGACACAGCTTATCTCTCAATTGCTAGTGCTTAATTTTTGTGCCTGTTTTTGACACTATGTTCAAGGGCACATGACAGGCAGTAAAAGGTACTATGTAAGTCAGGACAAGTTAGGAGAACCATTGTAGATTTCACAAGCTTGTTTGATCCAGGTCTCTGTACAAGGCACTAAGCCAGAGGGACCTGTCTTAGTACTGATTAAATTCTGGTGTGGTATTTCACTGCTCAAATACTGTATGTATTTTAAGGAGCTCAGAATGAAACAGTCCTTTTAAAACACCCTGGCTAGGGAGTTTCTAGTATTGTTTTCATGCCTCACTGTGGTTTTCAGAGCATTTTTCATCATAGTGAGTGCAATTACAATTCTATTACAATTGTAAAGTAATAAGTATGTGAACAAGCAATTTCTATAGAAGCAAAGAGTCTCTTGGAGACTAGAAGACCGTGATAGTAGCGGCACCAATCTTAGGGGTGTTAATATTTTCAAGAGTCTTTAAGGTATGAGAAGAGATACACTACGTTCCTCATTTTTAAAGGCCTCAGAGATGCATGTTCAGGCTGCAGAAGCCACAGAACTCAGGGACAGCATCAGGAAGCAGAGCTACAGATGAGATTGTAGTTCATGACGCCAGGCAAAAGCACCACTGTGCATTGCCAATGCCGTCATGCTGCAAGCTTTATAGAGATGGGTGACCGTGAACTTAAGGTCCCTCCTCTCTTTACTGCTTCTTCCTCAGGTGTAGTTAATTTTCTACCAGCTTAATGAGTATTTGTGAGAGTTTTTGGCTGGGAGCTCAGGCATCCCAAGATGCTATTTCTCTAGCGCTGTTTATGAAGGATGCTTTTGCTTTGACCCTCTGACCGTAAATAGCATGTCTGTGTTGCTCCCAATTCTATTTCTAAAATTTAGTTATAGAGACAAATCTAATTTGTATTCAAGTACTTAGTCACGCATGAATTTTCCCCCCGTTTGGCCAGCCTTCACAAGACGTGAATGGCTTTCAAATCTTTCCCCAAGCTGATGTCTAGGTGGGAACTTGCGGAATAACCTGAAAGCGTGCTAAATATAAAGCAGTGGCTTTGTAGTTTGCCTTGCTTTCTGTCTATTTCTGTGATAAACACCGTGACCGAAGGTAGTTTGTGGAGGAAAGGGTTTATTTTCACTTACAATTCCACATCACAGTTCATCATTGAGGAGAATAGGGGCAGGAAGCAGGAGCCTTGGAAGAACAGTCAATATTGGCTTGTTCCTCCTAGCTTGCTCCTCGTGGCTTGCTTAGCTTGCCTTCCTTTGGCATCCAGAACTACCTGCTCAGGAGTAGCAGAGCCCATAGGTATTGGGGCCCTCCCACAACAATTATCAATTAAGAAAATGCACTATTGGCTTGACAACAGTCCAGTCTGGTGGAAATGTTTTCTTAATGAGATTCACCCTCCAGAGATCTTTTTTCGTGTCAAGATCACAAACACCAACCATCACAAGGGTCAAGTATGCCTTGGTGTGAGTCTGGCTTACACAAAGTGAGCAAATAGTCTCCCTTCAGAGGGCATGCTTCCTTCACTCTGAAGTAATGCCAGCAGACACAGTGAGCTCATATTGAGACAGCAAGTACCACATTCCAAGAACATGTACTCAGATCTTATCCCCCCCCCCCCAACTGAAGATTCTTTAGCAGATACCCAGTTTCTTCATTAGAATCCCAGTGGACCTTTGTCTTGAAGTTACATCTCAAGCTATAGCCCACGCAAGATGCTTACACATATTTCCAGAAAATGTCATGCTGTTTAGTGGAAAAAAGATTTCTCATATAGAGGCTGTAACTTCTCCCAACATCGCCCCTTCTCTTCTTCCAGATGGACACATTTGCAGATTTTGATACCATGACAGATCGATTGTTGGATGAGATCATTCAACACATCCAGTTGTACAACCTCTCCATATCCCGAATTAGGTAAAAGGAAACCACAGGTAGCTAATGCTGAGGGAAGATGGGGACATGTTTTTGAGTGTTTGTCATATAATAATCTTTATGTGCTCCATAAGCCACTATGATAACTGATTTTTGGACTCTTAATGAATCTGATTACTTTCAGGTGGGAACAAAAGAGTGAGTGAGTAGCAAGTCTGGATTCTCACCCATATACCTTTCATAATATGGCTGATTAATATTTTGCTGCGGAGCATTCAGAGTCTTAAGATTAATATAACTACTTCTAGGCTTGAATTCATGTGGGAATTATCACAAGTTGGGGTCTGGCGTATACTGAGTGTGTCACTTTTTGCATTTTCAAATCCTTGAGCATCCACTTTGTTATGTATTAATTGGACTATGAGGAAACAGGTATACTAGAACCCTGAAAGGAATCTCCTGCCCAATGAGAGGATTCCAGCCAGTCCATGTTATATCTTCAAAATATGACAAAAGTTTGAAATATTTGGATAACTGAGATTAAAGGAAGCAGCTTGTCCTGTTTTAGCATATGGATAATATATCTGTAAGTTCTAGGAGGAAGGTCATGGTGTCATTTATATTTTTTACTCTTCATGGAGATGATGTCATGTAATTTATTCCGCAAATAAGGATCCCGAGGTCAGGAAAGGTTTGGTCATAATGACAGGCCACAGTTCACACAACCCAATTATATACGCTAATATTATTTTTATGAATTTATTTTTATTGTGAGAAAAGGTAAGATGGTACACCTATTATATTAAAAGGTTTGATAAATGATTAGTTTAAATATGAATGGCATATTGGATTTATGGATCTGCAAGAAGCAGGAAGTTTGAATAAAGCATGTAGGGTGATGGCCAGTTAGTGTAAGGGAGCAGACAGCTCAATACATGTGCAGAGAAATGAGGGAGAATGGAGTCAGAGCAGTAGTCACAGCTGAGATGATGAATGGGCCCCATGGGAAAGTCTAAGAGACTGAGACTTGAACTTGTAAATGATCAGGACAGTACAGTACTTAGATATATGGATTTCAGAAAGGACTCTATGCTACCTAATGTGGGCTGAGAGGAGGCCTGGGGAACAGACATCAGGGGGACTGCTCTAACAAAGGAGATTTGAGGTAAACACTCCAATTCTCCTGCACCTCACCATAATTTGCCTAGAGCTTCCCTTATAAGCACTGGATAAAAATGAATCTGCAGTGGCGATGTGTTATGCCGTGTCCTCTGTACCTGGGGGAAGATGCTAAAACCTTGGTGCTTCTCACTATAACCCAACCCTGAGCAGTGGTTCCCTGCCTTCACTCTCATATATCATTCCTGCCTCTAAACAGCTTCATCGGCCATTCCCTTGGTAACATTATCATCAGATCGGTTCTCACAAGGCCCCGGTTCCGGTATTACCTCAACAAACTCCACACATTCCTGTCATTGTCTGGACCTCACCTGGGGACTCTGTATAACAACAGCACACTGGTTAGTACAGGTAAGACCTTGTCACCTTCATTATTCTTCAGAGTTGATCAGAGGCATCAGGAACTTGGAACTGGAGACAGAAGTTATTGATTGAAATTTATGGCTCTCCCCCATGTGGGATGTTGGATGGAGATTTGTTTGCCAGTGTGGGTACACAGCACAATAGACTATTAGTCAACTACAATGGAAAATGAAATTATGAAATTTGTAGAGATAAATAGATAGAACTGAAAAAATAGCATATTAAGCTAATATCCAAACAGACAAATATATTTGCTCTCATATGAGGACCCTATTTTCTTATTGTTAAATTTGACTAAGACCTCTCACACTACAGTATTCATTTACTTTCTGTGAAATGGAGACTATGTGTGCCTAATGCAAGTTTGCATATGTGTATACATGTTTACAGTATATTATAATGTATATGTGTATCATATCACATATGTTACATATATGTTTAAACATTCAGAGAATATGTGTATATTCATATTTATATTTTAGTATCTATTGCTGATTAGTTCTGGGGCCCTCACAGATACCAAAAGTTGAGAATTCTTAAGCCTTTCATGTAAACTCATTGTTTTTAAATGTAACCTAAACAGTCCTTCTTCATTCTTTATATCATCTCCAGACTGATTTTTACCTCCTAATAAAATGCAAACACTACACAAAAAATTGATATATAATGTTGTGATGTGGGAATGCCCTTCTTTATGCTGTGAATCTCAATCTTTGAATAAAGGAGCTGTTTTGGGCCATGGCGGGTACCGTAGAATAGGTAGGAGGAGAAATCAGTTTAGGTAGGAGAAGCAGGGCGGAGTTAGAGGCAGACCGAGCTGAAGCCGCCGAAGGAGCAACATGTAAGGAGGCACGGGTGAGCCACGGGCCACATGGCCAACAGATTAATAGAAATAGGTTGATTTAAGATGTAAGAGCTAGCTAGCAATGTGCCTGAGCCATAGGCCAAACAGCATAAAGTTAATAAAAGCGTCTGAATGCGGTCCCGGGCGGCAGGTCTGTGGGTCTCAGATCTCTGGCCGCCCGGGACCCGAGAAACCTTACTACTACAATGTTGTCTATGGGTAATGTCCGGGAGGCATAACTACTGAAAAGATGCTTTCAATCCTTAGTGTGTTGAGTCTGCAGATGTGGAACTCACCTGTACCGAGATCTGAGTTATGTGCGTGTGCACATGCATATATGCATTTATGGTTGTGGAAGTGGGCGAATACACATTCGGGGTTCAAAAGGAAAACTATGACGCAGACCTGTTGTCATCTATTCTTGGTTATAATGAACTGAATTCTGTACTGTTTCTTTGCCCTCTGTTTTGAGGCCCTCGCAACTTTACAACTGTGTTGTAAGGGATTTGGGGGCTATAGATGGGAAAAAGCAAGGCTTGAGCTGGAGATGTATCTTACATTGCAGTGCTATACAGTATACTATACAATAGTGTTCCCATGGTCCTGGGTTTGGTCCTTAGGATGATGATGGAAGAAAATGAGGAAATGGAAGGAAGAGGGGAAGCAGAGAGAAGGGGCAGAAATCACGGAGGAGGAGGATGGGGACTTGATAAAACGTGAGCAAGTTCTCTAAGGCAGCAGATTCTAGGAAGATTTTCTGGTGTAGGTAATGGGCTGTTTTAATCAGAGAGAAATTCTCAGTGATAGAACCGCAGCGCCCCACAGGGCAAACGGATGGCATGCCTGACCACAGCCAGGTGATGAAGGGCTTTACCTGATGCAGCAAGATGCTAGACACATGTGCAAATCACACAGATAGCGCTAATGGGTTTTAGCAAATGGTTTTACATTCAGAAACACGCACAAGATATTTGTTCATATACAGTAATGATTAGTGTTAGTGAAACTATGTCCCTTAATGTAATGTTTTCATTGAGAATTTTATACATGTATACAATGTATTTTGATCATATTCACCTCCTACTCCTTGAGATCCATTGCTCACATCCTATAGAATGGGAGGCAGATTTTTTCTTAGCTATACATCTGACCAGAAGATTCATGTCCAGAGCGTAAAAAGACCCAAAAACTCTAAACCCCAAGAAAAGAAACAACCCAGTTTAAAAACAAAACCAGCTTTCAAACTAAACAAAATTTCTCAAAAGATGAAACAAGACTGTGTATTTCCTGATTGGCTAGATCCTCTATGTGGCTTTAGAGTCTCTTGAATGAGTTTTTCTCTCCGCTAATTCTTCCGTAATCCCCATATTTCCCATTCACTCTGCAACTCTCTTCAAGGTATGACTCGTGTTTATGATTATTCTCTCTATTATCTTAAGGATGAACCTTGTACTCATAGCTTATTTGGTATTTTTATATATAACAAATATAACATCTTTACTTTGGAAGAAATCCAAAGGCATCTTTGGACAAGGATGAATTAATTTAGTTACTTCCTCCCTCACAATTATAAACTTAAAATATTATAAAAGTTTTAAATGATATATTACTCAATTCATATAATCAGAATATCTAAAATAATTAATTTCATGTGGTTCATTTTACTCTTTTCTACATATGTGGACATGTACATATCAACCACTGTGATATATGTTTCTCTCCTATAAACATGAATATGTGCAAATATATTAATACTGTCTTCATGTTTTATGGTATTTGTTCCTTTGTTTTTGACACATAATATATTCTTATAAGTATCTGCATGAGCACTGGAAGGCATCTGTAAAAAAGTGTGTATTCTAGTTTTTCAGTCTGTATTGGGTGTTCTTTACTTCCTTTACTGAAGGAGACAAAATAGTGAGGGAGTGTGCCTAGTTTCATGGACTGTTGCTGCACCATGTTGCAGGAACGTTTTATATTCCTGCTACCTACACTAGAAATGTAAATTTGGGGACTGGGGACATGAGTCCTTGGATAAGAACTTTGGCTGCAGAAGTGTGAGGACTTGGGCTCAAGTCTCTAGAATGCTCTAGAATCTGGGTGTGTTCATACGTATATAGCTGTTACCTCAATGCTGTGTAGAGGTGGCAAGGTTTCTGGGGCTTGCTGCTGCCTGCCTTCCTCCATGTTCAGTGAAAGACGAGTCTCAGGGGAATAAGGTGAGGTGTGATAAATCAGGCACCTGATAGTCATCAGACACTTAATGTTGCTCTCCTTTGTTCTATGATTGCACACTCCAATATAACACACAGAGACACACACACACACCAAAATAAAAATGTAGATATACAAACTTAACTCTTTTTTGTTTGATAAAAGTCCCATTGCTCTATTTTAAGCTTAACTGAAAATATCCTCTCTGATGTTTAAAAAAGTGTATTTTATGTATCAGTGTTCTATCTGTATGTATCTATGCTCTGAAAATATCTTCTTTGGCTTTGTTTTAATTTTTTTTAATCTCATTTTTCTTTTCTCTTCCTAGGCTTGTGGCTCATGCAGAAACTGAAGAAATCTGGCTCCCTTTTGCAGCTGACTTTCAGGGATAACGCTGATTTGCGAAAATGTTTCCTTTACCAACTTAGCCAAAAAACAGGTGTGTGGCTTGCTAGGCACCTGAGGTTGAGAGTTTAAAACAGATTAAGAGATTCCTTTTGATACTTTGTTTACTTATTCCTGTGAGGTATGCTGAGAGTTTCCAGCAGCCGGCAGCATCTTTTTTACACATTGAGAGGCCAAAAGCTATCCAGCGTTCCAGTCTGTTCTGGCCTGTCTCCTGTTTAGTACAGGAGCCATGGTGTGCAGTACACAGAAACTATGGCTTCTACTTCTGGTCAGTCATACACACACACACACACACACACACACACACACACACACACACACACACACACACACACACCACACACACGCACACACACACACTCATCTGCATCTGGTATATATTCAGCCTTAAAAAGTGAGTAGTCTTTGTCCAGGAAGGGAGCACCTACAGATACCAAATATATCCAGTTTATTTACAAGCTCAAGCAATTGTGTCTCCCTGTTCCAAGCGGACTATTCAGTTACCTACTGTGGGAATAAAAAGATGCTGAATCGCAATGAGTTCAGCATGGAAGTCTCAATTTGTTACAGCCATGGAGCAGTCAAGAGCTGGAATGCTGTTACAGTTTTGTACTGAAGTCAATTATGAGGTTGCCTTTGTCCATCCTTCACCAATATTAGCCAGCTATTACCCTGGATTCTGCCCTAATGTGTGATGCTCAGCCGTGATCTTGGATATAGATGTGAGGACCTAAAGAAAAGGTCTGCAAGAACAGTCAGTCACCATCTTGTCTGGCTACAGGTAGAATAAGAAGAGCTCCATCTTCAGGCGAAGGCTGAGTGCAGTGTGCTGTATACTGTTCCCAGATGTTCATGATGAGTCCTGAAGGCTGCATCACTGTGGTGTGCTGCCTCTTGGGTTGGAAGATATTTCTTGAGGAACAAAACAGAAAGGCAATACTGGAACAGGGTGCAGCTGGAGAAGCCAAGCTTGACAGAGGGGAGGCTAGAGGAGACATGGAATGGCTTTTCTACTGATCGTGACAGGGCAGGAGAGGCTTAGGATTCAAGAACCAGAAAGAATGAGACAGAGAAAACCATCTTCCCTGTGGGCTCCATGATTTCCTCCCTCATAGAGACATGTTTCATTCTCATTGCTAGGAACATTTTTGCATTTTTTTCAGTGCTCCCAGGGAAACTTCTTGCCTGCTATACTCTTGAGGTCAAGGACTTTATCTTATGTCCAAAACACAAAAGCCTTAACATACTGAGTTCTGCTGTGTGATTACAATCTTGCACATTATAAATATTTG
Source organism: Phyllotis vaccarum (assembly GCA_033318265.1). NCBI lineage: Eukaryota > Metazoa > Chordata > Mammalia > Rodentia > Cricetidae > Phyllotis > Phyllotis vaccarum. Next base: position 36,266,944 of record JARWLC010000001.1, on the reverse strand, counting down.
TCCCTTATTACTGGTTTAATAAAATGCTGATTGGCCAGAAGGCAGACAGGAAGTATGGGTGGGGCTACCAGACTAAGAAAACTCTAGGAAGAGGGAAGCAAAGCAGAACATGCTGCTCTGAAAAAAAGGTACTAAGTCATTTGACTAATCATGAGTTAGTTTAAGAGTTAGCATGTAAATGCCTGAGCCATGGGCCAAACAGCATGTAATTGATATAAGACTTTGTGATTATTTGAGGCTGTGGGTCTAGATCTAAGGGCGAGGCTCAGCCAGAAACTCATCCTACAGATTTCCTTTCTCAGCTTTTCACAGGTGCTTAGGATGCTTCCTGCCAAGCCATATGTGGTGATACTCAGAACATCAGCCCTGTGCAAAGGTATAGCACAGTGTCTGGTGAAGACTTCAAAATGTATACAGTCCAGAGCAGGTGTCAGTGTAAAGAATATAGACAGAAAGCATTCACCTGTCTTCTTGTTACAGGGCTGCAGTATTTTAAAAATGTTGTTCTGGTTGCTTCTCCCCAAGACCGTTATGTGCCATTTCATTCAGCCAGGATCGAAATGTGTAAAACTGCCCTAAAAGACAGACATACAGGTAAGGGATATTTCCTTTTGCCAGGGACTTCCTAATAATCAAAGTGAAAGTAAATTTATGAAATCCTGAGTATATTGATTATCAATAGCTGGGTTCAGCACTGATGCTAGATGGAATGTTGGAATAAGCACACTGTCAAGATGTGTTCACACATTCCTGTTAACAATATGGATATTTCCTTCATGTTGTGTGAACAGCCATTTGCTTGTCAGATTCCTAGAACTGGTAATGTCAGTTTGTGCATTGTCCATGGAAAATGGATGGATACAGACTCGGGAGATGTATCTCTACAGACTTTATTGTGTAGTTAAAGGGCCAGAGAGGCAAGCATGCTGAGAGCAAGGTACAATGGATAGAGAAATAGTGTATAATACATTCAGTTTTTAACCAGAGGGAAATGAGACAAGGGTGGAGGCTTTTGAGCTTTTATGGACAGGTTAACTGATTAGTTTGTGAGTTTCCTGGAGAACCAGGACCATGAAATAGGCTATCATTCCTAGTTTTATTTGGTTGATCAGCTTATACCTATATAATATATTTTATAGTTTTAAAAGAAGTGCTTTTTAAAAAAATGATATTCTAACTTTTTTTTTCTATTCTGACTTTTAAGAGTCTGTAAAAAGTCCCCAAACTAGGTACTCATATATAAACATTTAAAATTTCTATTGAAATCAAGAAAAACATAACAGAAACTTGAATAAAAAATTACCTTAATAATTTAAATACAGAAAATAGCACCATGGTTTTTACACTCTAATGTATCTTCTAGAAAGTAACCCAAGGAATGTCACAAAATTTACTTTCTTTGATGTTTGTTTGCTCATTTGTTTATGTCAAAAAAGCTTATTATGTGTCCTTTGCTGGTCTATACCAAGCTGGCCTTAAATTCACAGAGATTCTCCTACTCTTCCACTACATATGATCAGAAAGTTATTCTCTAAATTAGAAAACTGTTAAAAATATTTTTTAATCAAAAAGGATTGGAGAAATAGCTCACTGATTAAAGGCATGTACTACTCTTGCAAAAGGCCTGAACTCTATCCCAGTATTCACATCAGATAGCTCATAACCACCTGTAATTCTAGCTTTAGGGAACCCAATGCTGTTTTCTTTTCTCCAAAGGCACCCAAATACACATCATGCACAGTTGAACACACACACACACACACACACACACACACACACACACACACACACACACACACAGAGGCACATACATATACACAAACCTGAAAAAATAGAAAAGTATTCATAGAATATTTGGAGAAGTCCAATCTATTTTATTCAATTATGCTCATAATTCATTCTTCCTCTACCTCTCCTCTACCTCTCCTTATTTTCTTCTATTCTCCTTGTATGCATGTGTCAATTTACAAGTGATAGATTTCCAGGTCTTTGATGATGGCTCAGCAGATAGAGTGCTTGTCGTACAAGCTTGAGTACGTTGAGTTTGGATCCTAAGCAAGAAAAGGCTGCGCATGGCTTTGGATGTCTGTAAGCCCAGTCCTGAGAGAAGACCTTCTCTGGAGTTCACTGCTCATTTAGTTTTTGTTTAGCCAACCCGTGAGCGCCAGAGTTGGTGAGAGACCTGTCTAAACAATAAAGCAGAGAGCAATAGAGTAAGACACCTGATAAAGGGTCACTGTTCATTCCACTCACTCTGCGTTCACACATACTCAACAGTGTACACACATACATACACACAAACCCATACACACACAAACACAAACACACACACCACATGCTCACACACACATACACACACTCACACACACACACCGAGCTACAATATTCTATCATGATTTGTTTAGCATAATGTTATAGTCATTTCCCTCGGCTTAAATGATCACATCTACACATATAATTTAAAAAATTCTGCATATCTTACAAATATGTTACAACATGAATAAAAAGTTAAAATTTACTGATGCTATATGTTTCTTCTTGTTTAGAAACATAATAACTTATTGTGGTAGAAGCCTTCATGTGTTTGTAGTGCTCCTGAAACAGAAATACTAGTTAATCAAAGTCAAATTGTCTTTTGAAATAATCATTTCAGCTACCTTGTTGTACCAGAGTACCTTAGAAGCATCTCCTTTCTGTTTCTGAGATATTGATTTAAAGACATTTTTAAAAGAATTTTCAACCCAAACTTGATTTGATGCTTTTTGATGACTGATTTTTAGATTTATTATTTGCCCAGAGGGAACTTCTCTACTCTAAGACCAGTGTAAAATATTCAGTGGCCTGGTTTTAAGTTCAGACTTGAATACATCACTTCCAGAAGACCATGTCACTGCCAGGAGACTGTCAATCCTTTTCCTTCTCTGGTCATTCACTAACTCTCTTTGCTTAATGTCTTATCTCCTTGACCTCAAGTAGTTTTGGTGGCATTCGTGTATTGCAAATGCTTAACACAGGGCTCCTCAAATTTATGCCCTGTGTGCTAATTGCAACCCACAGCCACTCCTATTTGCATACACTGCAAGTTTCAGTTCCAGATTTGAACCAGGTGTGGGTGGCACTCCGGTATGTCTTGTGAGGCCATGGCATGTGCTGGCGAGTTATGCCTGCCTTGTGTTAGAGCAGAATGCTGAGCACTGTGGTCCTCCTGTGTCAGGGACAGTTCTATTCCCTATTCTCTTTGCATATTTTATTTTCTCTTCATTATGAGAGATGTAATTCCAGTTTCACAGAGGAGGAGAGGCATGGGTTGGGTACTCAGATTATATTTTCTCCTAGAAGTGGAATGACTCACGCTGCAAGGGTCTGATAGTTTGATAAACACTAGTCAAAAGTTATTGCTAAGATGAGGCCTTTTGTAGCACTATGTTCCATTCTGGAGACTTTTGTGTGCTGTTCTTCTTGAAAGGATATTCATCTACAGTTTAAATCTTTCCAGTGAGAGGGAGGAAAACAGCCCTTCTTTTCCTATGGTCATGTTTACGTATCACTTTTAAATGAATTACCCAAGACATGTCTTAATTCATAAATTTATCTGACTGTGTGGGAAGGTTTTGTTCATTTTGTTACTTTGGCTTTCTAAAATCCTACTTTCTAAAAATTCTGTGATAAATCTCCCGAGCTCTCCAGTCTCTTTGTCCCTTCTTCATTTAGTCACCAAATTCTCATACAATTTGTTCCTACCCTGTAAGTTAACATGAAATCAGTGCTTTATTTGAGAACAATTACAGATGTGCTGTATACATATATTTAAAGATAATACATATATTTAACAAATAACCTCTGAGCTAAAGGCAACAATGTGTCTCAGAAGAAAATAATTGAGAAATAACTACATATTGAGTGACTTTGCCTTTTTTATGAGTGACATACTGGGTCCTGTTTGCATATTTATTATAAACAGGCTATAGTAGAACAATACTCTGCTTCTGTTTTCATTACCTTGCAACATGCGGGTGTTCTCCTTGTTGTAGGCATCTGAGAAAGAGGCAGGAACTCTTCTGAGCAGACCAAAAAGCATTGTTTACCTATTAACCCATCAGCCATTCCTTTAAAAACGTATTCCATTTTTATTCTTTAAAAATACCATACATGTATACAATGTATCTTGGTCACTTCCACTCCCATTCCCTCTCTCCAAACCCTTCCCCTAATATTCCTAAACATATTTCCCATCCAATGGCATGTATTTTTCTTCTTCTTCCTCTTCCTCCTCCTCCACCTCCTCTGCTTCTTCTTAAAATATCCCACTGAATTTAACTACCATTGCTCATATACATGTGGGTATGTGGTGACCAGCTGGGGTCATCTACTGGTGGCTACATTTTAAAGAAAACTGAGTCTCCATCTCTCAAGAGCCATCAGGTACCAATAGTTTCTCATAGGGATAGGGGCTCTGGAGCCTCTTTCTCCCTCTGTGGTAGAACTTTTAACTGGCTTGATAATGTGCAGGAAACGACAGCTGCTGTGCATTCTCAGCCATGCCACATCTAGAGTCCACCCTTTCACAGCTCTTTCCCATCATCCACTTCTTTATACTGACTTCTGATTCTCTTCAATTTTCTCTCTGAGAACGGTACTTTGTGCATATGATTCTATAACTTGAATTTGCTACTATTCTAAAGCAATCATATAGTTTTTTTTTTTTTTTTGGTGGAAGCAGAATTTCTTTTATTCCAATCATGCACCATTTTTTTTAAAAAAACAAATTGGTAAGATTAGGACAGATCTTTCCGCAAAGCAATCCAAGATTATTCCATCTAGCATTTTAGCTTTCTCTACCTCAAAACTATCAAGACCTTAAAAGAGGAGATAAGAGGCTAAAAGCAGTGCTCTCAGATTACGGTCCAGTCCGGTACCGTCCCATGCCAAGAAACAGCCCTAATAGAGTGCACAGATGAAAATTTGAGGGGACAGGAAAGCAGCATGAGGTTGTTCATGTAAAATGGAACCATGTCTGCAGTGAGGCTGGTTGACTAGAACATTCAGTAGAATTGCCCCTCTATGTGAAAATTGAGAGTACCATGCTGGCTTTATGCCACAAGTCTTTGTCTGAATGGACACATGAAGGGTTATGTTACAGCTTATGTTTTCCATCTTCCCCACTGAGTCAAAAAGCCACCTCGGCCCTCGGTATTGTTCCAACAGGTGTCCGTCCCTGTACAGCATGAAGTTTGCCAGGAAGATGCTGGAGTAATGAAGCAGGTGGAGCAGGTGTTTACTGTAGACTCTGGTGTACACATTGCCATTGCTCAGTGATTTATGTTACTGTATGACTCGATGCCTCACTGTCTAAAGCAAATATGAAACAGAGTCACTTTTTAGATAGGAACAGTCAACTGAGTCTTTTAATTATAAAAATAAAGCAACCCAATAGCAACACATCTACATTATCTCCTCCTTTCCATCAGAACCAGGAGATAGTGAAATGCTGCTTAATTTTTGACATTAGGTAGTGTCAGCTTTCATGACTGATTTACATATGGATCCAGCCTCCAGGGCTTTCTGAAGCAGAACACCAGTCTCTAAGGACTATTTTTTTTTTTTTTTTTGAGGTTATTCCTCTTAGTCTGTTGCTGAGATGATAGCATTCCCTAGGAATCCCCCTCGCACTTGTGCTGTGGTTTCTGATATCAGGTCACTGTGTCATCTGAAGAAAAGAATGATAACCCTACCAATTGCAATCTTTAGGGAAGAATTGGACCCCATTTCTCATTTATTTACATTCAGTAGCGTGAGGTTGGAGCTCAGTCTATTATGGGCTCTGCCAACACACTTACAGAGCTGTTCTCTAGACTATACTGTGAAATTCTGCTCTAATATCTTTTTTTCCCCTTTTCTTTCAGGGCCAGTGTATGCAGAAATGATCAACAACCTCCTGGGCCCTCTGGTGGAAGCTAAGGGCTGCACTTTGATCAGACATAATGTGTTCCATGCTCTGCCCAACACTGCCAACACACTGATTGGCCGTGCAGCTCATATAGCTGTGTTGGACTCAGAACTCTTCCTTGAGAAGTTTTTCTTGGTGGCAGGACTCAACTATTTCAAGTAGTGGCCTCCAGGGAACAGCCTGGGTGACTGGCCAGAGCTGTTTAGGATCAGTTAAGTTCTTAGCAATGTCATGCTTTTCCATACCTCTGAATTCCAGAGTGGAGTAAAAGGAGATAGAAGGTGTGGAGGGGTGAAGCTTGGGTGGGACTGGATACTAGAGATATTTGTAATTGAGACATTGGGGAAGTCCAACAAGCAGAGTAAAAGACAACAATGTTTTCTTGAATTTGTCTAGCTACCCGGAGTCTCGTTCAAGATGTTTCCCAGGACCATATGAGAAAATGAGAAACAGAACACTTGCCATTGACAAGCCCAGCTTTATAACCACCCTGGCTTATGGGAATTGATCCAACTTCACTAGATTTTCCCAACCGGTTACTAGGTCATAGCTTTATCATGTGTTGATTCAATGAAGTGCACACAAACATTTCAGAACTCAGGTTAACTTCTGTGTGGAAATGGGGCATCTTCCTGTAAATAGAACCCGGAATCAATCAAACATACCACTTGTTCAAAAAATTGTTCTATACATGCTCTTATCCTCTCTGTGTTTTCTAAAGAAAGGTCAAGGGAATGTCTGATAAATCCACATCTGATTTTCTAGCAGCAGACAGTAGGGTGATTTAAAGAAAGAAAAGATAACAGGTAAGGGAGATACTTCTGGTAAATACAGGTTTGGTGTAAACAGAAACAGCTGTAGGGAGTATATTGAATGATTTGTTCCACCTATTTCCTTAAACTTTTTCTATGCATATCCTGGTCCACAGATTGTTTTCTAAATGCCTAAAGTTCTGTCTGAAGTAGGAGAGACTGAGAGAGACTCTACCTGGCAGAAGGAGGCAGATGAATGTGGGAAACTCCTGCTGATGCACTTCCAAAGACATTCAGTACTAGCCTTGACTACAAGAGCAACAATTCAAAACCATTAATATGGCCAGCTGTTTCTCTTCTCCCTGGAAGGAGAAAGACATTCCAAGAGAGGCATGCTGGGTAAAGAACCTCAGGGGAGCTCTAAGAAGGGTGCTGTTATCTTTCAATAGTGATGTCTTCTTGCCTTAGGAAAACAAAGGGCTAGGAAAGACCGCACTTGTAAAACTAATAGACAGCAGAGCAAAAGTGAGATCACGGTGGAGAACAAAAGCCAGACTGAAGCCCTAACTTAAAGTGTTATTGGTAAGTGCCTGATGCAGAAGTTTTGAAAATGTCCACGATATTTAAAATTGACCCCATCTAAGTGCATTATGTAGGTTAAAGTCGAAAGGACAAACATTTAGCTATACAGGAGATATGCATGAACCAGGGCATCGTGGATGATCACACTAGAGACAAAGCCCTTTTTTTTTTTTTTTTTTCCTTTTCCTTTTTCTTTCTTTTTTTCAGAAGGACCCCGCACAGTGTGGAAACTTTTCTGCCCTGGGCACCTGGACCAGGTTTCAGGTCACTGATTCCATGGGCAGAAAGTCATGGGAGTCTGAGTGCATGCAAGAACCATAAATCCACACACATGCAGTAAAGAAATTTAGACCATGGAAAATGAGTCCAGACTGTTAGTTTGCAGGACAGTAAACATGTGGGTGCCTGGAAGAGGGCTGAAGGCTTTGCAAAGGTAGATCTCCCTACAGCTGGTTCAGAGATTCTCTGTGGTCTTTCCCGCATTTCTTAAGATCCGGATCTTAATGCATGCACATCTCCTTGGGCATTTTCCTGAGTTCTTGAGTCAGGGCTTGACAGGGACTCTATTTACGGACATATTGGCTTTGTTCCTTGGAGAACACTTTTTTCCTAGTCACACAGCGCGGTATGTTTTGTCGCAGATAACTGCTGCTGCTAAAGGCAGCATGATTAATCTGTAGCAAGTTCTCCTCTTTGGGCACATGGGGAGCCCTGCCCATTTGATCTGAGATGCTCATTTTCTGTTGTGTTTCCAACCCTCATCGGCAGCATTTGTCAACCCTGGGTCATTCAATACACCATGTAGTGTTTATGGAGCCAGAATGAGTCTGATGATCATCGTCTTTTCCAATAGTCAGATGCCGTTTTTAACTTCAATATGCTGTCTGGACTGGTGAGAACTAATGGCAATAATCATTCAGCTGCATGGCACACCACTTTTAGGTGTCTTGCTGTCTTTGTAAATCCTAATTGGCATCTGAGGATCCACCATCATGATGTAGAAAGTGTACTCATGTATTGTAAATAAGAGTGTCAAGTATTATGTGTCATGCCTCATTTGAAAAGGCTTTTTTATGTCTCTTTCTATTAAAGTATATATATATATAATATATATATCAATATACATAATATATATGTATAATGTAAACATGGAATTCTATTATTGGTTATAAAAAATGATAATCAAAATGCCCGCCAAGGTAATGAGCCATTATGACTCCATCCTCGGTTCTATTTTTGGGTTTTGTTTGTATAATTTGTAGTTTCCCCTAAATAGATAGAAATAAACATTACTAAGCTTGAGATTATTTGGAATTTGTTGTTCAGGAACCAAATAAGCTTACAGAAAGAGATAGAAACGTAGCTAGTCTGGAGTCAAGTATTACCTCAGTGGCAGGCTGAAATCAGGTGTATTTCTGAGAGCATGGGAAAGGATCGAGGGAAAACGCATCCTATCACTTTGCACAATTCCATGGCTTTCTGAGCTTCTGTCTCTGCCAGATAGAACCCCACAAACAGGTGAAGTAGAACTCTGAGAAACTCAAGAAGGACCCACCTGTTGTTATGATCTCATCAAGGAAGAGCTGGGCTGGTGCCATGAGATGAAGCAGGGTGTTACAGAATGCTGATTTCTATTGTCTGGGGGAGGAACAAACAGATAATCTTGAAAGTGAAGCTTTGAGGAGAGCGCTTTTCCACACACCCAGCTCACATTAAGTTTTCGTGACATCATCCTTCCACTCACTACATCTGTACGAGGGTCTTCTCTCTGCTGATATGCATTGGTAACTCTAGCAGCTCATGGCTCAGCAAAATCAAGTGATAATTAAAATTGATGGGATACACAGATGCTGTAGGGATATTATAAGAGCCCAGAGAAAGAACTCCAGCCTACACCAGGAAGGTACCTGCTTTCAGGAATTCCTCCCTGGGGACACTTTATGTTGAAACCTTGACATGAAGATTGAAGCAAGTGTTGGTCTGGTGAAGATTTGTTTGAAATAACTTCTAATCTAGGGAGCTGAATAAGAAAAGAAATTAAGGATTGGGGAAAGATGTCTGAATAGGGGATCAGGAAGATGAGATAATGAGACATTAAAGGGCAGATGGAAAATATCTGAGCAATCTTAACATAAGAATGTGTGAGAATTCTACACTCACATTTTTGTCTCATGTCAGGACGAAGTTACCATTGTGATCCCTGATGGGAAAAGACTCTACATGGAAATGAGATACCCAGGTGGCAATCCTGCCCCTGCCTGTTAAAATACCCCTCTCCTATGCTGGTTTTAGGAATCCTTGACATCCATGTTCAGCCTTGAGAAGTGCATGGCCATGCTCTTCCCACCACTCACTCATTTCTGAGTTGTTATTTGGAGGCACATAGCAGACATATATTTTGCATTTCTCATTGGAAAGCCTGAGAAGATGATATCAGACAGGGTAGAACAAAAGATGAAATAGCTTGGGAAAGAAATAAATTCTCTTTAGATTAATTCTTTAGGAATTTCTTACACATATACAATGGGGTATGAAATATGACCATATGACCATATACACTTCTTCTTCCCAATTCTTCCTTTACACATCTCCCAGTCTTCTCCCTCCTAATCTCATGTCTTTTAAAACTAACTAATATTACTGCCTATATGTGTCTGTATGTGTGGCCATTCACTTGAGCATAAGAAACATATGAGTAGCCACATCTTCAAAAGAGAAGAATTCTCCCTTCCCTCAGAAGCAATGACCATCCAGTAGCTGCTCCTTGGTGAGGAATGAAGCCTATAGATTGACTTCCCCATCTACATGGAAGCTTTGCCTCACTTTGTCTTGTATAGGTTTTGTGAAAATGACCAGTGTGTGAATACAGAAATATGGTAACCATGTCATATCCAGAAGACAACATTTTACAGCTTTCTTTCCTGAAACTGTGATGTTTGTACTTTCTGTTATTCTCATCCCAGACTTGCAAACATATATTCATCCACAAATCAAGTCCGTTTATGAAAGGCTTGAATCACCACCACTCAACCATCCGTGTAGAAGATATTCGTCTGAAGACTAAATCTAAGCCACAATATCTTACCATTATCTTATGTTTTCAAGGTCTTATAGATTTTTTAAACCTTGAGATTCCCATTACATTTATAATTCTTCCACTTGTACACATAATTCCTATATATTTGTGAAAACCTGAGGCTCAACCCCTTGCTTGGCATAGAAAGGGGATGGGATTTTGTGTGTGTGTGTTGACTTGTTTTGAAAATATGTTCTTTCATTCTCCTTCCAGTATCTCAGCCACAGCAGCTATAATTGATGCAGGGCAACTCAGCTCTCTGGTATGTCAGCACCATGAACTTTTAAATTCATAAACAGTAGCATCATGAGATAATAAATTTCAATAGAGTTTCATGTCATGAGAAGAGCCTATCTTCTCACTTAGGAAACATGTTTTGAAAATTATTTCTTAAAATGGGCAAGACAGAAGAAAGAAAGCTGGAACAGAGAATTTGCTACATCTGAAATTTAGAAACCTGGGTGAAATGTGGAAATACTTTTAGCAAAAGGAGTACTAGTGGTCAAATTTGTAATAATAAATTAAGAAACACTCTGTTTCTCAAAAGTGATTTGCAGAACATCTTGAGGGACAGTCACTTGTCTGAAACTTTGGGCTTAGGCTTTTATCAGTTGAAATACTAACTCTCAAGGGTTTTTACTCTGCACATTTGCTGGTTAATTCAGCATGTGATCGATTAAATTATCATTTTTCTACTCAGGGCACATCATCAGCCATTATTAAGAGTTGAGAAAAGTTTGCAGCTTTGACATAAATCTAAGAAAGGTAATATATCTAATGGTGTTTGGAAGGTGAAATCGATAAATGTCACTCTGACTCCCTTACACTACTCCCAACTGCAGAGATATCTCATAATGACTTTTAGCTGAAGGCATATGGAAAAATTATTTTTTTCATCTTTCATATCCCAAGGAAATTTAATAATGAGATGCAACAAACAATATATGCTTATGTTTATATGTATACATATACATATGTGAAAAGGAAAATATTTGTGTTGTTTTATATCTAAAAAAGATAGCTCATGTAGTCACAATTTATGTTTTGCTAAAGCATTTGTGATTTTACTTTTATTCATTATTTTCCCATAATTCACTCTTGAATGTATTTCTTTTATAAATATGATTTATTTGGTATTTCCTTGTCTCTGTGCTAAATCCAGGTGGCTATAGAAAGTATTGGGTTAGAATGATTTCTTTAATCTGGTGGGAGGAAAAGATGGCTACTTAAGTATCCCAGGATAGAATGAATTAAGAGTGCTGGAGGATACAATAAGAACAGGATGCTGTGGCTCTATCATTGAACCACACTTCTAATATTGGGCTTCTAGTGCCCTTTGTGGGTCTGGATAAAGACAATTGATCTTCAGGAAATGTCAATGTGATGTCAACTCTGCCACTCAAGTAGGATTGCAAGGCTTCTTTAAGCACAGCAACCATTTGTTCTTCAGTATCCCAGCAAGAGATTATGAGAGGTGAATGATGCATGTCAAAATTTAGCTTTGCCAATGAGCTTTTCCTGCCCAGTGACATACTACTTGGCTGGAATGCATAGTCTTTGGATTTTCTAAGGACTGAGAAATGCTTCTATTTTTTTTTCCATGTAGCAGATAAACTATAGCTGTGCAAGCAAATAAGAGACATTTAATGGCTTCCACAAGCATGGCAATGCTTAGACAAGGAACTGCCTTGGACCAATGTCCACTGATAGCATAGGGTAAGGCTGAGATTAATTATTTTAACTTTTATTTTTGAAAATATTATCTACTTTTAGATGATGAAGAAAGGTAAGGTATTTTGTCATGGTCAAAGAAAGAACTTGTATGTATAGCCTGATGCCACTGTGATTTCTAATTCATATTTATTCTGCTGAAAACTATGTATACAACATTCAGTTTCCTAAACATCCATGAAAATTGTCTGTGACACAAAAACTTTAGTCATAACAAAGTCATTCGTGCCAATAAGTTCCAATATTTTTCTACATTTGCTTCCTGGTTGGCATTTTGTGTAACATGTGATGTGTATAAATGATAAAATAACAATAATAAAACTCTTTGATCCTTTTACCAGAATTTGTGCATATGGATATATTAACATCATAATTACCTGTTGGGTAACTTTCTGCAAGTTAACAAGTACCTGAAACAATCAACTTAGAGTGAGGGAAAGCTTTACTATGGTGCACAGTTTCAGAGGTGTGAATCTATGGTCCCCTTGCTTGAATGTTTTGATACTATGGTGATAAGATAAAACAAAGCTGTTTACTTTTTAATAGGAAAAAAAAGGGGGCAACCAGGGTCCTAATATTCCCTTTAAGAACATAACCCTGATGGCTTAAATTTCCTTCACTAGTCTTCATCTCCAGGAAACTTTATATCTTCTCAAATTATTCCAAAGTGGGTAACTAAGCCTTTGACAGATAGCCATTTAATATGTACATCATTGTGGAACTAAAAAAATCTCTGTAAAGCAAAGGATATATTCAATAAGGCAAAGCGACAGCCTACAGAATGGGAAAAGATCTTCACCAAGCCCACATCGCACGGAGGACTGATCTAAAAAATATATAGAGAATTCAAGAAACTAGAGCCCTCAAACCTAAATAACCCAATTTAAAAATGGGATTCAAAGCTCAAAAGGGAATTCTCAACAGAAGAATTACAAATGGCTGAAAGGCACTTAAAAAATTGCTCAACATCTTTAACCATCAGAAAAATGCAAATCAAAACAACTTTGAGATATCACCTTACACCTGTCAGAATGGCTAAGATGAGCAAAAACAGATGACAGCCTATGCTGGAGAGGGTGTGGAGCAAAGGAAATGCTTGGGAGTGTGAACTTGTACACCCACTCTGGAATGCAGTATGGCAGTTCCTCAGAAAACTGAGAATCTTCCTAAGGATCCAACAATACCACTATTGGGCATATACTCAAAGGATGCAAATTTGTACCCCAAACACACCATCTCCACAATGTTCATAGCATTATTCGGAATAGCAAGAACCTGGAAACAACCTAGATGCCCCTAAACTGAAGAATGGCTTAACAAACTGTGGTACATCTACACAATGGAGTACTACTCAGCAGAAAAAAAAAATCCTAAAATTTTCAGGCAAATGGATGGACTTGGAGAATATCCTTCTGAGCAAGGCATCACAATCCCAGAAAGATAGACATTGGATGTACTCACTCACAATTGGATTTTAGACAAAGAGCAAAGAATACCAAAGCTGCAAATCACAACCCCTGAATAGCCTGGGATCAGATGAAACTTAAGAGAGACACTCAGAGATTCCCCTAAGAAGTGAAAATAGAGAAGATCACCTTAGCAAACAGGGGTTATAATGGGTTATAACCAGAAAAAGTTGGGGACAAATCTTGAAAGGAGATGGTTGAGTGAGAGGAGCAAAGAGGGAGATAGGAAGAGATGGATATCTCGATAGAGGAAGCCAATGTGGGGTTGGAAAGAGACTGAGTGCTAGGGAAATGTCCAGAAACTTGCAAGATGTCCCTGGCCAAGCCTCCAAACAACGGTGGAAGGGGTGACTAAATGGGACTTCCCTATAATCAAATAAGTAAATACCTTAGGTGTCGTCACAGACCTACATGCAACAGGGAACAGATATGCGGGCAGATACCCATGGATGAGCACTGGGCAGAGCTCCTGGTCCAGCTGAGAGCAGGGGAAAGAGAGTCTGTATGAGCAGGGGGATAGGGATTATGAGGAAGGTTCCCATGGTGATGACTGGCTGGAGCTCTGGGGAGCTCACTGAATCAGAAATTACCACTGGATATCTGTCGGGAGGGGGAGCTGGGCCCTCTGGAGGTGGATGGCTTTCAGACTGCCATGAGTGTGTGAACCACGAGGGATGGGATCAGACTGTGTTCCTGTTCATGGGATGGTGCCTTGGAGCCCATTCCCTATAGAGGATGACCCAGCCCAGCATTGACTTTGGGATGAATGAATCTGACGTGCCTGGAGTGGATGTGCCACACTGGGTTGCCCACCTTGGGACTTGTTGCCCTTTGGGTTCAGAGGATGGGTGGATGGGGAGGGACGAGGCTGAGGGCTGGCTGAGAGAGACTGGGAATGGGAAGGGGAGGGAAAACAGGGGGATACCTTGATGGAGATGACATTTTTTAATGAAAAAATAAAATAAAATACATTTAATTATATATATATGACCACAAAAAAATTCTTTCCATTGTTTGTCAGAGACATGGGCAGCATGGGTGTTATTGGAGGTGCATAGGAGGCTTATGGTGTTCTGCTGTAGCTAATAGAACAGTTAAGAAACTCATTAGCTGAAGGCCAGGAGAATCTGGTTGGGAAACAGGACATGACATCTAGTAAACTTAAGATTCTGGTAGTTATGCTCTGTTCAATGAACTCAATTATGCAGAAATTTTTATGTTCAGAGAGGCTCATAAGACTATCTTGATCAAAGCGCCTGGTCCCTGGGTGATGACTCTGTAGAGTGTACCCATGTGGTAGGTGCAAGCCCATCTACTGTTTTCTGCTCTACTGAAAGCCAGCAGGGGGTATCCATTCCCAGAAGTAATTACCAGAGACAACAGCCATAGCATATTTTCTGTTCCTCTTGTTCATGGCATTATGAGCTTAGCTCAGAGGACCACAGCTGGACAACTGAAATACAGAGGTTCCATGACCTGTACCAGTACGTCATCCTTCAGAGATGGGGTCCTAATGGGGAAGTGTCAGGCGATGAGAAAGATAAGAAAGGTAGACAACAGAGGAGATAAAATCCAAAGTCTGGAGGCCATGCATAAACTTTATCTCATGTGAAGCAAGTATATTAAAAGGCACAGTATCTTATACATAATTTGCAGAGAGGAAATCATCCAAGGTCAATAGAGAGTTAAGTCAGACAATGTTGTCAAAGGGAACATGAGATACATGGGATACTCAGATGCCTTAGAATTGATAACCACAGACAATGAGGAAGAATCAAGTCCCCAGAAGCTTCAACTTCAACTCCTTTAAGGTACTGGCTCCAGTGTTAGACTGGACTTGCCAAGTCTGTTCCTGGACAGATCTTAAATTCCTCTTGTCACTTTATCAAGGTCACTGAGAAAAACTTGGGTCATTATGACTCTCAGTGAGTTTGGATAGGCAAATAGGCAAACACATGGAGCAGTGACAAATAAAGTAGACCAAACTACCTTCAACATTCCTCTATTGTAAAGAGATATGTAGTGTGAGTCAGTATGTAGTAGGAGAAGCAACTACAGAGTCACCTGGGCACATGCCAGAGACACACTAAGGGGCACTGGTAAGAAGAGGATCTGCCTACCAGGCATCACTTCCTCCTCACTAATATCATCTTTCTAAGCATGAGGAAGATCACACTGAGTTTTCCATGAGATACCAAGTACTCTACATCAGCATCATGTCAGGTTCAAAAATTCTAATTCAGAATGCAAATGAGACAAACAGATGTAGGTTTAAACTATCAGAGTAAACCTGCACTCTGTCACTCTGTGAGTTATATGGCTTTGTTTTAAAATGTCCTTTTATGTATTTTGCTCTTGACAAGGATGTAAAAGCACAAAGGTAGACATTATTTCTCATATTTGGATATAATGAAGCTGAGATTCTAGAAAGCTGAATAAGTGATTCACTGTTTGCAGCATCATCCACAGCCAAGATGTATCCAGCTCTAATCTCAAACATCCCAAGAATCTCCTGAACTTGAAGTTGTGAAAAATTATGTGGAAGTCACATTGACTTGCGATCCCAAGTAACAACATTCCTCTACATTCTTCTCTGATGACTCAGGCTCCATAAGATGGACCCAGTGAGCCAATGAGGAAGAGAGAGCTCCAGTGCTTGACTCAGATTCAGTTCCCGGTGGTAGAACTAACAATACTTCCCTGGTCTCACATCTGTCTCTAGTTGTGCTATCAATGGTACCAGAGATGCAGTGCCTGATGATGTCTCTATGAACAGCACCTCCGGTGCTCAGCGATGGATAGTGGGAATATGGAAGCAATTTTACAATTCTCTTGAGATAAACTTTGTTGCAGAAATCCTCCAGTCAATGTTAAAATATGGTATCTAGGATTAGATGTAGGAGCAATTAGGAAAGACATTCTTCATAGGACACCAATTTTATATATCTGATGGATGGAAAGGTACCTTCTTAATTCTACTGCTTAGAGATGTCTCTGAAGTTCTGCACCTCATCCATCCTATGATAACACATAAGGTTTTGCTGCTTTTCAAGCCTTCTCAATTTTCCCACCCTATCCCCTCTACTCCCTCACACACCTGCAGTTTCCTTCAGCGCTCATTCTCATTCCTCGTGCAGGCTTCTCTGCAGGTGTACCTGAGCCCACAGGCATGCTACTGAGTGTGCATTCTCTCTGCCTGTCTGCCTGGTGGTGTGTGTACAGGTAGCTGAGGACTTACCTTCTACCTTTTGCCTAGGTAGCATTGCAAAGTCAACCCTTTACCAAAGCTTTTCTTAGACACTTGATTTCAAATTTCATAGTTTCTTATCTCCTTGCTGGAAATTCTCCAGTGCCTATTTCCTACCTTTTTCTCCCCCTCAGCATTTACCGCTGAACTACCAATTTTACTCATTCATTTTATTGATCCTCTTCCCTCACTGGAATGTCACCTCCACAAAGGCACAGGGTTTGTTTTGGGGACTACCTTGCCTGTGTTTGGGTGTTCAATAGGCACCTAATGAAAATGGGATTAGTAGATGGGTTTCTATCTGATACACATCTGGGGCTTAATGGAGTCTCAATAAGAAATCCCAAACCTGTTCTCTCTCTAGGCTAAACATTCAGAATTGTTGGGACATCTGTAACTAGTTTTTTTTTCAGGTATAAGTATTCATTCCAACGTTTTCTAATAAGCCACCTTGCCCCCAACAACAGGAAAATATAGAGCTCAGACTGTGACTGTTAAGGAAAGCCTGCCAGGGGTTGCTTCTCTGTATTTTATATGCCCAGAGATCATGGTGATATCAGAAGCAAGGTTATTCTAGACCTGCAGAGGGCTCTCCAAGCCTGGAAATTAAAACCACTCCTGGGAACTCAGTGCTCTGTTTTCAAAGGATTTGATTGAAATCTGTACTAAAAGGATACAATGAAATTTAGTTTTGAGAACAGAAAAGGTCCAGGGGTGGTAGTTACATTTGTGAGGGGCAGGGACTGTCTGGGTTACGCAGCTGTTACTAGCATAATGCATTCTAATTCAGTCCACAGACTGACTCAGAAAAGTTGTATGAAAGCTATTGTGTGGGCTAGCAGGAACACCTGTACCAATCATATGCTTTTCCTACTTGAGAATGCTTATTGTTTCTACTAGCTGGAATAGTGTGCTATCAGGATATTATGTCTATGTAGCCCTGAATGATGATGGGATGGCTGAGATTGAAGAATGCTTGGGAGACAAATAAAGCGTATTTCTAAAGAAGCCTGTGCAGACATGTCCATTAACTGAAAGGTCCACCTTATATAAGGATAGACAAATCTTATAGTCTGAGACTCCAGATAGAAGAAAAAAGGGATGAGAGAGCGAGGGGGTAGTGACTACAAATGTGGGCACACACTGTCTTCCTCGTTTCTTGCTGATCTTGCTCCATCACACACTCCCTTTGCACTGACACCTCCAAAGTTCTGCATATCATCTTTTAGGTATGTATGATATAAAGCTGATTAATATAGGAAGTGTAAGTTAGTTTCATTACAAAGAAATGCTACCAGTAGGAGCAAAGAAAGAATTATAATAAGATTTGTTGGGATTCACGCATATAATTAACAGTTATTAAGTGCTTGCAATGTTTTGGGTTATATTTCAAACACTTTCCCAGTTGTGATCAGCTGCCTAAACAGGGAAGATCCTTGTTTCCCTACACTTTTTACCCTCATACGGTGATGACAACCATGACAGCTAAAGAAAAACAATGGTTTTCATAGTCACGCTCTTACATTTTTTGGTTAACTTTGTAGTTACAGTTATTTTCCCTCATTATTCTCTGTCGTGTATTCTACCTCTCCAAGAGGCCATACCGTGCTATTCCTGATAATATCAATGATGCTGGCTCCCTTTGTTATGAGATGTTCTTTATCCCTATTAGATAATCAGAACTGTCTTATGGTGGCAGTGTTTGGATAATGAAGAATGCATTACACATTGATCATTGAAATTTCCCACTTCCCTTGCATGTACAACAACAGCAATGACTTATGAACAAGATTCCAGGGAGATTCAGATAGCTCTGTACAACTAGAAACTCTGGTACTTTGAGAAAACTATGAAGTTTCATTGCTCCTGGGACATGAATTGGAATAAAGGGTAAAAAGAAAGAGGAGTATCCCACATATAAAGAAATGAGAAAGGTAAACAGTCCTTGAATATTTGATTCAAATTTCACTTCTCCTCAAATACTATTTCATGTAAACTTCAGAGAAGGCTCTGGTGTCTTATTTCTAGAAATTATTTCCACTGAGGTAGAGCAGGCATCAGTTGGAATGCAGTGTGGTGATATGTTTTATATTTAATAAAATCAATTTGGAGTATTAGAGAATAGAATCACCCACAGTCAAGTCAGGAGGGTCAGAGAGTGGTAACTCATGTCTCTAATCCCAGCAGGGGAAAAACTTGGAGTGGTGACCTAGGCCTTTAACCCTATAACTCCAGGGACATAGATCTTTCTGTGTTTCTGTGAGTTCAAGGCCTAACTACCAAACAGTAGTAGCTCATACCTTTAATCTTAACTCTTGGATTGTGATGCAGAGTTGAACCCAGAAGTAAAACAATTGGGTGAAGAAGATATTTAAGGCAGGCATAGGCAGACAGTGTCGTGTTCTGTAGAAGTGATAGCCCTGGCTGAGGACTTTGGAAGATAGCTTTTACCCTGAGTTGGCTGGATGAGAATTGACTGTGGTCTGTTTTTTTCTCTCTCTGATATTCCACCTTTCCCCCAATATTTGGCTCTGAGTTTTCATTAGATAACAACTAGAGTTCATGTTTTAATGTAGTGTGATCGTCAAAGAAGGAAGTACCTCCCTTCCTTTTTTCACTCTCACACTAAATTAGAAACCTTACAAGATGCCACCCTTTTCTTGTGCAAGTTCTTACAATGTTTACATTGTAAAGCTTGGCCATTCTTGCCTCTGGAAAGATTCTGTAAATGTGTGTCCTCCTATTTAGGTACAGATAAACTCAGACTAACAGATCACACAAGGTTAGATAATGTGCAATGGACTCAAGGAACACAGGTGCTTTGAAGATCAGTGAAGATTCTCAGGGACATGAGTGATGGAGTGTGTATGATGGCATGAAGCTTTGTAAGGATTGCAAACACAGATCCAAAGGTCTCTGGGTGGAGAATGAAGAAATGGTGATCAGACATGGAAAAAAGACTCTTACAAAGGTACATATGTGTCAGAATGTCATTCTGGAGATTGTTTCAGTATGTCTTATGCCTTGGAAGAGGGAATATTTTGGCCTATATAATGTCTAGAGGTGACACATCAAGAGCATCATACTTACTGTGTCTCCATGGGAAGAGAGGATGCCCTGCTATTATGAGTATAAATCTAAAAGGAGGCAGCACCTGCAGTGACTGGATGCTCAATAAAGATCTAAGTTATATAACAAATGGATGCAGCAAACATCAGACGTCACAGAGGCCATTCATCCAAGAGTTGTGCTTATGGCCACATACCAAATAAGCTTCCATCTTGGCCACATTGCAGACCCAGCTTGTTTGTTCCTTATTAGATGACAACCTCAGTTTTTCAAAAATTGAGAGTTCCCTTTAAATCAATTGTCTAATCAGCTTATTTTTTTTACCAGCGATTAAAAACAAATAAACAAAACCAGAAGCAACCAAACAAACAAAAACAAACAGCCTCAGAAATGGTACCTCAACTGCTCCAGGGCACAGTTAACTGTGAAACTCTGCCCAAGTCAGACGAACTTGCTCAGTAAAGGCCCCTATAGCCTTCAATGCATATGTTTGGTGCTCACTGAGAATTACACACCTGCTCTTCCATTACTAGGAAGTCCCTTGATAGGGGACATAAATTTCCTCACCAAAATTTTCTTCCATCTTGCATATTAAAAAAAAAAACCAAAAAAACAAAAACCTAACAAGCAAATGAACAAATGTCTTGCTGAAGATCAGAGTGCCTTTTTTCATATTTTAATCACCATGCTCCTCTTTAACCTTTGGGTGTGAAAGGCCATTTTGTAATCTCAGGATTACATACCCTTAAATCTCAGGATTCCAGGCTGAGCACGACTATTGGTTGCTGACTTCTTATCATCCTTGAACTTGCTGTTATGTGTCTCTTAACAAAAGAGATGAGAGGTCTTTGGCCAATTACCTCCTTTTCATGCCTTCCCTCACCCTGTCCTCAAACCACTCCCTTTACAGTCTCCTCCACCCTGCCCCTGAAAAGAATACTATTAACGGCAAGTCCAGATATTTGAAAATAGATGCTTGGCTCAGAATGTCATAGGGAGAAAAGTCAATTCTTGCATTTTTAAAAAGCTCATTTAATAGACATATTTTAAAGATAGAAATGGAGTGTAGCATTTTTGGTTTAACAATGAATCTTTTATGTATTTCCTCCCATTTCTCTTTTGTAACTAAGCTACTCACACTATAACACATTAATTAATGAATGAATCTAATAATAATACTATCTGATTAAGGCACAAAACCTAGTGGTCTCGATTCTGACTTACCTACTCTGCAATACTTGTAAAAGAGGTCTAAATTCCTCATAGGTTTCCATGGAAGATTTAATGAAGATCTGGACTGTTACAGTTGTAAACTTTACCAAATTATGATATTTAATGGTTTTTGGGAGAAGGTTGGGATTAAGTAGGATTATTAGGATGACTGAATCTAGATCAACAAGAGGCAGGAAAACTAGACGTGATATATTTGTCTTCCTTGTTTCTTATCCTGAAATACTCTGTACTGCTTTGTGACACTACCAGCAATGCCACCACTACCAGATGAGCCTGTTGACATTGGAACTTCAAAACTCTGTGCCAGAATAAAGCTTTTCTTTATAAATTCTTCCTACTTTGGGTATTTTAAAGGTCCTGAAAAGAGGTCTTAAACCTTGACCAAACATTTGCTTAACAACTTGCTATAACATATTTTTTGAAAAATAAAAAGTTTCAAAACAATGCTTACTTTTTATGGCACATGTTTTAAAAAAACATCAGAAAAAAGGTTTCCAAACAGGAAGGATCATCTGAATGTGAATTAATATAAATCCACAGCATTACGATCAAGACTGCAACAGTGAGGTTATCAAGTACCAAAGTGGGGGGAGGAAAGGTACTAATGGGTTAAGTGGAGACAGAGTTACCACCCAGTAAATGGCACAAATGCTGAACAGCTCAAGTCCATAGTGACCGGGTTAAAAGGTGAGAAGCAAGAAAAAGATATCTTACTTGGTACATGAGTGCCCTATGCTGAACAGAACATATCTCACAGAGTTATCTCTGTTACTCTATACGATTAAGAAAACAGTTAAAGAACTACCACCAACCTAGAATGAGATAGCAGCACACAGAATAGCTGAAATGTATTATTCATTAAAATATAAAATTTCATAAAAGGTTTCTAGTAAGGTATAGAAAGAAGAGGAAAATGAAGAGGCATGTGCAGGGAAGGGATAGAGATAAAATGGGTTTCCTTAGAATGGACTTCCTATTAGCTAGTAGAGAGATTATACCTGGCATTCATGAGAACTTGGGTTTGATGCTCAGTAATGCATCAAAACAGATGTGATGGTGTTCGCTTAGAGGTTAAAAACTTGGAAGTAGAGAATGGAGGATCATAAGTTTAAAGAACTTTTTGGCAACATAGCAAGTTCCAAGTCAGTGTGGACTGAATGAGAACCTCACTTTTACCTCCCAGAGAGGCCATAGGGAAAGGAAGAGGGATTCCTGGGCCACTCAGATCTCATCACCACTGCTATGTGGAAAGGTGATAAATGAAAGAATGTCTATAGATCCATTTAAGGAAACATCCATCTGGGTGAGTGTTCTAGTTTACTTTCTGTTGGGATGATAAAACACTCTGACCAAAAGCATCTTTGTGATTTCTACTTCCAGATAATGGTCCATAATGGAGAGAAGTCATACAAGAACTTCATAATAGAAGCTTGGAGTTGAAACCATGGAGGAAATTTGCTTGCTGATTCACTTATAGATCAAGCTAAACTAGCTTTCCTATCAGTCCATGCCCACCTGTACAGGGAATTGTGCCACCCAAAGTGAGCTGAGCCCTTTTATATCAATTAAACAAAATGATAACTCTCCCAAAGATATGCCTACAGGCCAATCTGATCTGGGCAATCCCTTAATTAAGGCTGTCTTCTCAGGTAACTCTAAGTTTTATCAATTTTATGGAGGTCCCTGGGACAATAGGTATATGAAATATTTCATTTACATCAACCAATGCAAATTTTTAAGATGAAGTATGCCATAGCCAAAGCACTATAGATATTTAAGTCCCAAAGGTCATGATTTTATAAACTATCTGAACCAGGAAGTGCTAATTCTATCAGTCAGGTCTGAGGTAGCTAAGAATATTATCTGAGCTAGCTAAGAATATTATAATAAATGTTTTCACTAAATTTTCTAAGCACTAAGGTCCATCCTTAAGAGTCTGATATATACATATGCTTTTTGCCTAGGAGACTGCTAGGTTAGATTCCTGGGCAAAGAAAGAAAATAGAATTGTGTGTGACTGTTCATCACATTTATGTAATCAACTTTCTCTCTTTTCTGGCTCATGAAAGCATCTGAGGCTTCCTGCATTGCAATCTCCTCCTTTAGAGTCATATGTGTGCAAATGCCTCTGCAACACCACGGGCCCTTTTTTTCCATGTAATTTCTAAGTGTTAATTAAGACATATTGGCTAGCACTCTTTTCCTTGAACACTTCCACAAACCATGGTCATAGATTATTTTTGTTTTCAGTGAGAAGACTAATTTTTTTTGTCTGCTTGACAAAACCAGGAAAAAGGAACTTCAGCTGAAGAGCTGTCTTCCTCAGATTTCCTTGTGGGCATGTTTGTGAGACATTTTCCTGACCACTAATTGATGAAGGAGTACCTATCCCACTTCATGTGATACAATCCCTAGGGTGGGGGGGCCTGGGAGAGATTGGGAGGAGGGAAGGGAAGGGGAGTATGGGTATACATAGATAAAAATGACATTTTTAAATAAAATAAATACATTAAAAAAAGGGTAACTAGATATGAAGCTGGCATCAAACCCATGAGCAATGCTCTTCCATGTTATCTGATCCAGGATCCTGCGCTGCCTTCGTCTTCTCTTACATATGGACCTAGGACCTGTAAGTATAGGATGAAGTAAATCTTTTCTGCCTCCAGCAGAGTTTTGACAAAATCATAATGTTAATTATAGAAACAGAAGCTGCTAGGACATTCAATAAGAGAGCCTGGATGTTTTCAGCAGGCTCAGCAGTAGAAGCATTGATCAGAAACCTGTTTGCATCAATCAAATTGTATAATTTCCCTGGCTTTATATAATACCAACCTTGCCACTTACTCAGCTGCTTTCACGTTGACCTCCAGCCCAACTGACCCTATGTGAAGTGCCATCAGGAACTATGACAACCCTTCTCCCTGAGTGCCTAAGTTTCTGTCTCAAGTCTTGTCCTGTCCCAGGGAAGGAAATCTACCCTGTGGAAAGTAAGGAACTTAGTAGCTACTGTAATGCACACGTCACATTTCTGTGTGTGCTCTAGTCCTCTATTTCTCTAGCTCTCACAAATCTACACTAAATGACATTTCTCTTCTCAGAAAGCCTGGTTTATGTCCACAGCAGCCACTAGTGAGTAGAATACATACTTCACAAAGGCTCCTTTATATTGCTCACTCATGAAGAGTTGAAACACGAGCACACAGGGAAAGCAGATGCTAAGTGATAGGTTCTGTTCATTAAGTAATTAAATATGAGTGACTGAAGCACTTATATCACCATGGTCTCACATTGAGTCATGAGTTTAGTTATTCATGAACTTATTCGTTCCATTCACTTTATTCAACTTGACCTTGCTAAGAACATGTTCTTCATTATAAGCTGTGATAAGTGCCAGGGAAATTACAAAATGTATGACATCTGCCTTAAAGGGGCTTGGTTTTATAAAGGAGTTGAATATAGGGGAAGGTATTCAGAGCTGTGTGGTACAAACTAAGTGTAGCGTGTTTAAGGGAGGGAGGAACTCAGTGGTGAAGTGGCACTGATGATGGTCAGCCCTCTGTGTGGGGAAAGGAAGCTACCTCCCAAGGTGAAGCTTCAGAGCTAAGTGACAGCAATGGTTCCTTCCATTAGATCCAGAGAAAGTAGTGGAATCTATTCCAACACTTATTCACTTTATGTTTATTGACTGAGTATCTGAGCAGACAGGAGAGAACAAAAGAAAAACAGAAAGAATGTCCCAATCTAGAGGAATTTGTACATTCAGAATGTTTTGAACATTAGAAGAAAAAAAATATGGTTGCAAAACAACATATAGAAAGGTAAAATAGCACATACATCTGACACAAAAGGCCAATCACAGGTCTAAAGGATTTGGTTTGGATAGCCTTCTCTCTGATAGGCACCTTTAGTCTTGACAAAGTGAGCAGATGTGGTGGGGTGACTCTTTCCTGCTTTGTGCACTGTGGGTCCATTTTCAACTTCCCTGCCATATATACAATAGATGTCAGAAACAACACCCTTTCCCCAGGTTAAACAACAAAAACATCTCTAGCCACTAGCAAATGTGTTCGTGGGACAAAATCGTCCCATAGAGAATGAGTATTAGGTTAAAAATGAGGAGTTTTGATGGTCAGGTATCAGCTAAATGCTTATGTGCCTGAAGCGATGTAAAATCAATGTTCTATCTGTTTGTATGTGATATTGACAATTCCCAAAAAAGCTTCACTTCTGTTACTGGGCAAGGGTACAGACATATTTGTTTGGTTCTGTTTCCTGTGCCACCTACTGTCTTCAGGCTCAGCGTTTCTTCTCTCAAAAGCAAGATTATTTGTTGAGATCTGTGAATACTGTGGTCACAGAAAATGTAAGTTCTGGGCTTCAGAAAGTTTTGTCTTTCATATTTTAAACAACATTCCACAGCTAAAGTAGAAAGTATAAGAAAAATAAAAAAAATAGAAATATGTTTCAGATACACTTACAGAACTTTGAAAGCCTACCTCCATAAGATCCTTTCCAATGTCTACAAAAACTACAACAACCACTTCTCACTGGGGCTTGTCTCCACAAAGAGAAATACAAAGCATCAGTTAGAAGGACTAAAAGGTGAAGGCAGAAAGGATCTGAAATGACAGCTTGATTCCCTTGTGACTAGGATGTCTAAAGCTCCTCTCATTGTTACCTCATCACCATCTTTATCTTCATGCCTGTAAGTATTAGCTGTTCAATATAACGTCACATCACTTTCCGCTGGACCCAACTTCATGTTTGTCTTCTTTACAGCCTGGCAGATAAATAAAGCTGAAAATCAGATAACCTCTGGATACTAAAGACTCTGGTTGCTAGTAAAATTTCAAGAAAACTCTAGCAAGCTTTTTCTTTTGTGTTACCAACCAGCTACCAAATCATGACATAGAGGCTTCTTATTAGTTATACATGTCTGGCATAGCTTAGGCTTGTTTCTGGCTAGCTCTTTTACTTAAATTAACCAGTTTCTCTTTATCTAACTTTTGTCTTGGGGCTTTTTACACTTATTTTCCTTCCATATATCTCATTTTCACCGCTTTTGTGGCTGGCTGGTAGGCGGTTGCCCCAGGTATGTTTCTCTTTTTCTCTCTCATCCTGAAACAAATGCAATGCATATTTACATCACTAAACAAATGCAGCACTAAAAGTATTATGCCATTACATATTTAAAGTAATATTTTACAGCATAAACAAACATAACATACCTTTGCATAGTTAAAATAAAACTCCACTACAATACCAGCTTCGGAAGAGCTGCCTGCAAAGAAAACGCTATGTGCACAGATACCCACTGGGCATCTCACCTTGGAGGATTTCAGCAGCATCAATCAGTACATGCTTTCACCCTTCTTGGTCTTCCTTTCTTCCTTCTGGTTCATGTTTTTCTAACTTCACTGATTTCTGTAAATCACATACCACCCACCTAGCTCTTAGGTAAAGAAAACGTAAACGACATCAGCGATAATTCTTTTCCTTTGCTTCCCATTCTGTGGAATTTCTCAAGATTCCATTGTTGTTTAACTATTGACTCTTGAATTGATATCCTTATCACTACATATTCATTGACTAAAACTGCCTTGACTACTATCAGGCATGAATTAAGTCTTGATATTTAATGAGTGAGTAAGTAAGTAACTAGTACCAACTTTGTAAAAAAAATGCATCATTAGTTATAAGGTGAAAATAAGTTAAAAATATATGAGTGCAATTTATTGCTTGTAATTTATCAACTGCTTTTCAGTCAATAGTTATTGTCTTTTAAGAAGTGCTAGTCTCCTCATTATCCAGAGAGGATGGGTATTTGGCCTTTAGACACTACATATGTAGAGTCCCTAATACTTCCCTGGGTCCCTCATATAAAGGTAGTAGTATTTGCATATAATATATTCATACCTATCCATATACTTTACACTATCCTTAGATTACATAGAATATTTATCCCAATAAAAACACGTTAAAACACCTATTCTTTATTCCTTGGTGTCCAAAGATAAGAAAAAGTTTGAAAATTTTTAATTTTTAAAAATATTTTAATCTAGAATGTTTATACAGATACAGAATCTGCAAGTATAGAAAGAAAACTTTACCCAAGGGATAACCACTGTGTGACCATTTGTTGTTTTAACATGAGCCATTTTTCCATCACGTTCAAGAGCCTTCTGATGTGTGCATCTGGGATATTTCATTTTGTACCAGATAGAATCCTTTGACATCTATGGTATAACATTGATTGGAAAACACATTGTCACATTAAAGGAGACCCCACAGATTCTATCCGCTCTTGTCACACAGCAAAAAATTTGAAAATCCACTTAGGTGTGTGATAAAAATATCATAGTAACAAAATACTGTGATCATATCTGGGTGGCATTTTGATAGTGGTACATTTCCTGAGTCTTAAGGATTCCATGAAACACTGACAAAAGAAGGAGGTTAGTCTCAAACACCTCTAAGTGAGACATAAAATATGAAGAGATGTGGTGGGATTCAGGTGTCAGCTGATAAGGTCCGAAGATGCTTATCCAGGGTCCCGGGCTCCTGAAAGGGGAGTGGCCAACCCCATTCATAAAGGGCTGCTGGTACCCTGGGAAGCCTGTTTCCTGGTTCCTTACTGCTGGAGAAACCCATTTGGCATCCATTGTCCACCGCTGGGATAATCCAGTCTATCAAGCGCCAATATAAGCTGTTACCTGTATCGTGAATGTTAATTTATATTTTAATAAATATTAATCTTAGATTGGTGCATTTTAAGAAAACTCTGCCTACAAAGAGATAGGAAGATTTTTGCAAGAGCATCACCTGTTTATCATGGCAGAGTTAGAGAATGAAAGATGCCCTTCCTATTAAAACTGGACTGGTCTATGCATTCTATCATGTTCTGCCTACAGTGACTTTGGCCTAGGTCTTCAAGTTCTTTGTATCCTGAAATATAACAAGATTTTAATTATATTCCATCAATAGAGCAATCCCCTCCTTTGTAAGTAAAGACTTTCTCAGCAACGTCTGGAGCCAATGCATCCGTGTTCCTATAAAATCTCTTTAATTGGACATTTAGATCATGCACTGTGCCATGATCAAGTCTGCTTTAATTCCAGGACTGGGATGTTTTTATTTCTGTGGCTCTATAGTATAGTTGGAAGTCAGGGATTGTGGATGCCTCCAGAAGTTCTATTACTAAACAGGATTTTTTTCAAAAAAAATTTTTATTTTTTGGCAATCCTGGCTTTTGTGTGTGTGTTTCCATATAAAGTCGAGTATTATTCTTTAGAAGTCTGTGAAGAACTGTGTTGGGATTTTGATGGAGATTGCATTGAATCTGTAGATTGCTTTTGATCAGTTTGCCATTTTTTTTACTATGCTGATCCTATCTATCCAGGAACATGGAAGACCTTTCCGTTTTCTGCTATCTTCTTCAATTTCTTAATTCAGTGACTTAAAGTTCTTGTCATATGGGTCTGCCAGTTCTTTGGGTAGAGCTACCCCTTGATATTTTATGTTATTTGCAGCTATTATAAAGGGTGATGTTTCCATGATTTCTATTTCAGTGCTTTTGTCATTTTTGTATAAAAGTATAAAAGGGATATTAATTTTTTTAGTTAATCTTGTATTCTGTGACGTTGCTGAAGGTGTTTATTAGCTGTAGGTGTTTCATGGTAGAATTTCATGGGTCACTTTTATATACTAACATATCATCTGCAAGCAGTGATAGTATGAATTCTTCTTTTCTAATTTGTATCCCCTTTTTGTTGTCTTATTGTTCTAGCTAAAACTTTGAGAACTATACTGAATAGATATGTGGAGAGTAAACAGCCTTGTCTTGTTCCTGATTTTAGTAGAATTGCTTGGGGTTTCTGTTTATTTAGTTTGATGACTGTCCACTTGCTGTATGTTGTCTTTACTATGTTTAGGGATTTCTCTTGTATCCTTGACCCTCCCAGGACTTTTATCATGAAGGATTGTTGAATTTTGTCAAAGTCTTTTTCAGCATCTAATGAGGTGACCACGTGAGATTTTTCTTTCAGGTTGTTTATATGGTGGATGACACTGAGATAATTTTTTAAGGTGAACCATCTCTGCATCTCTGGGATGAAGTCTACTTGATCATGGTGGATGAGTTTTGAGATATTCTCAAATTCAGTTTGCCAGTATTCTATTGAGTATTTTTTCATCAATCGGTCTGTAGTTTTCTCTCTTTGTCAAATCTCTGTGTGGTTTGAGTATCAGGGTGGTGTCGCCTCATAAAAAAGAATTTGGAAATGTTCCTTTGGTTTCTTTCTTTTTTCCTTTGTAAAGATTTATTTATTTATTTATTTATTTATATTCATTTTATTATATTTTTTATAAAAATGTCTTTTTTTATCCATATATTACCCCTGATCTCCCTCCCATTCCTCCTCCCAACCCCTCCCAGTCAGTCTTCAGACTCCCCTTTCCCCATCTTTCCATCCCATGCTCCAAAAGGACAAGAAGTCCCAAGGTGGGTCAACTCAGCATGGCACATCCAACTCAAGGCAAGTCAGACTTCTTTATCCCAATATAAATATGGGGTTAGGTATTTCTCTGCAAGAAACGGGCTCCAAGATGCCAGTCCATGCATAGGAACACAGTCTGATACAAACCCTCAAGGCTCCATGTACTGCCCATGCCAATGGATAGTTGCCTACCTTAGGAAGGTCTAGCTCCTTTTCCTGATGGATCTCCAGTGGGTATTCTTGATCCAGTGAGGTCCCCAGTGCTCTAGCTATCCATCACTGTGGGGATTTTCCTCATAATCCCTATCCCCTTGCTCATACAGACTGGCTTCACCTGCTCTCAACTGGACAAGGAGCTTGGCCCAGTGCTCAGACATGGATCTCATGCCTCCACCTCTATTCATTGTTGGATGCAGGTTCTGGGATGACACTTATGGTGGTTATTCATTTGATTCAAGTGGAAGCCCTGCTTGGTTTCTATTGTGTGGAACTATTTGAGGAGTATTGATATTAGTTCTTCTTTGAAATTCTGATAAATTCTGTTCTAAATCCTTCTGGCCCTAAGTTTTTTTTTTGTTTGTTTGTTTTTGGTTTTGGTTTTTGTTTTTTTTTTGTTTTTTTGTTTTTTGTTTTTGGTTGTTTTTTTGCCTTTCAGGCTATTAATTACTGCTTCTATTTCCATAGAGTTTATGGGTCTATTTAGGCCATTTATCTGGTCCTGATTTAATTTTGGTAAGTGGTACCTGTCCAGAAAGCTGTTCATTTCTTTAAGGTTTACCAATTCAGTGGAGCACAAGTTTTTGAAGTATGACCTAACTATTCTCTGTATTTCCTGGGTATCTATTATTATGTTCCCTTTTCATTTCTTATTTATTTGCCTTTTAGTTAGTTTAAAAAAGGGTTTGTCTATCTTGTTGACTTTCTTAAAATCTAATTCTTTGTTTCATTTATTCTTCATATTGATTTCTCTGTTTCAATTTTATTGATTTCAGCCCTGAGTTTGATTATATTCTGCCAACTATTTTTGTGTTAATTTGCTTCTATATTTGTTCTAAGCTTCCAGCTGTGCTGTTACGTCCCTTGTGCGAGATTTCTCCATTTTTTTTAATGCAGGTATCTAGTGCTATGAATTTTCCTCTTAGAACTGCTTTCACTGCATCCAATAAGTTTTTGTATGTTGTAAATTCATTGTCATTGCATTCTAGAAAGTTTTTAATTTCTATCTTTACTTCTCCCTTGACTCACAGGTGGTTTCTACGCATTTGTAAGCTTTCTGTGATTTGTGTCATTTTGAACCCTAACTTTCATCCGTGGTGATCTCATAGGATAGAAAGGGTTATTCCAATTTCCTTCTATCTACTCATATTTGTTTTATGACCTAGTATTGGTCAATTTTAAAGAAAGTTCCATGAGGTGGTGAGAAAAAGGTATATTCTTTGGTGTTTGGGTGGAATGCTTTCTATAAATCTGTTAAGTTCATTTGAATCACAATGTCTGTTAGTTTCCTTATTTCTCTGTTAAGTTTCTTTCTGCTAGACATATGCATTGGTGAGAGTGGGGCGTTGAAACCTCTACTATTAGTGAATGGACTTTGATGTGACTTTAAGCTTTATTTGCATATGTTGATGCCCTTGTATTCTGGGCATAAATGTTCAAGACTAAGATTTCTTCTTGATGGTTTATTTCCTGAGATGAAAAAGTGTTATTCTTCCTGATCTCTTTTGATTTAGTTTGAAGTCTGTTTTGGTAGATGCAGGACAGCTACACCAGCTTGTTTCTTGAGTTCATTTGATTAGAAAATCTTTTCAGAACCCTTTACTCTGAGGCAGTGTCTGTCTTTGAAGTTGAGGTGTTTTTGTTTTTGTATGCAGCAGGAAGATGGATCTTGTTTTTGTACACATTGTGTTATTCTGTGTCTTTTTATATGTGAATTGAGTCCATTGGCATTAATGATCTAAAGACCAGTTCTCTCTCTCTCTCTTTCTCTCTCTCTCTCTGTGTGTGACTTTTACATTTTATAATCCTTATCAGTGTCATTGATCTCAATTACACATGACGTGACCTATCCAGTTGTCCCCGTGATACCCCTAGATAATACTAAGTATCTCAGGTTGTTAGAGAAAATGTTTAAAAATATATATGACAAAAATAAGGAAGGGAAGATTTGATTTGGCTCACAGTTTGAGGGTGCTGCTTACCATGGTAGGGAAAGTATGGTGGCAGGAGCTTGAGGCCACTGGTTGGTTAAATTGGGTCTTTGGTTAGACAAACAAAAAGAGAGAAATGAATGCTGGTGTTAGCTCACTTTTCCTTTTATTCAATGCAGGACCCCATCCCAGTGGACATTATAATATACCTTCCAATATATCTTACTACTTCACTTAAGGCAATCTAGAAACCCCTTCAACGATATGCCCAAAAGTTTGTCCCAAAAAAATTCTAGGTCCCATCACTTTGACAGTACTAACAGTCACAAGGAGAAATAGCCTGGGATTAGCAGTCGCTGTACTCAGATGAGGTTAAGTCTCACTGTGCTAGATGGGCTTTTGGGAACCTGCTCCAGAAAGCTCTGTTTCATTCCTCCAGCACACCTGTAGAGGGAATATACTTTTTGATATGTTTCCTGCTGAATAAAAAAAAAAAAAAAAACTGGAGGGAGAAGCACAAAGTCTAAGACTAGATTTCTTCTATTTCTCATAACTAACAGATAATGACTTTTAGTTTCCATTTCCTCCAAAATTAAATTAGGGTGAAATGAGGATAATCAGCAGTGCTGAGGTAATTATTGACAGTACAAGAGGGTGCCTCTTCTGTTCAGGAACAAGTGGAACTCATCTGACTGGAGCACAGGGGTCATTCAATCTTCTCAGCGTCTAACCAGGTTATAAAAAATAAGGACACACACACAAAGAATAAGTAATTTAAAATGCAGTACCAAATCAAACATCATCTAGGACATTGCTCTCACATAAGCTGGGGAAAGGGGACATTCGTGGAAATAATTCGGTGTCTCAAAGCACACTTGGATATCTCCTTGTATGTGCAGAACAGATATTTAGACAATGGAAAAGGTCTGTAGGGGAAAGGATGCTTTCTTTTTACAAGTCTTATTTTTCCAAATGCTTCTATAGGATACGCAGCCTGCAACTGTCTAATGAGGCACAGACTGAAAATGGCTCAAGCCTCTTGTAGTGAAACCTACCTGATGGGACCCAGAGGCACTGGGATGGAATGTCTCTAATTGCAGGTTTTAGTTATTATCAACGTGGTTTTCATACTTCCGCAATAACCCAAGAGCTGGGCTCACTTTTCTCTACATGTTCCAGGTCTTTTAGGAAAGCAGGAATTCAGAGCCACAAGTAAACTTGGGTCAAGTGTAGCCCCGGTTTTCTTTAGAATGCTACTGCTGTTTTTCAATACTGACCTCAATGGCTTTAGACGGTGATTGATATGTGCTAGGCTTTGGGTTAAATGCTGTTGGTTTTAGTTCTGGCAGTCACCAACAACTATGAACATTGATTGCTTACCACATTCTAGATTATCAGCATTCTTTAATATTAACTAAGTAACATGTAACTGATGTGGGAATGTCTTTCTGTATGGTGTGAATAAAGGACTGTTTGGGTTCATGACAGGCACCATAGCAGTAGGCAGAATATTGGAGCATAGGTAGGAGAAGGAGGGCAGAGTTAGACAGAGAGATGTACCAGCTGGCCAAGATTCAGCATGTAAGGTAACACAGGTGAGCCATGGGCCACATGGGAGGACAGATTAATGGAAATGGGTTTAATTAAGATGGAAGAGCTAGCTAGCCTGAGACATAGGCCAAACAACACAAAATTAATATGTGTGTGAGTCATTTGGGGGAGGAAAAGTGGCCATAGGCAGATCCTGACTGTGGGCCTAGTCAGGCCAGAAACCTGTTGCATGTAACAAGGATGTGTGTATTTAGTGTCACTTTCTGAGTTAAGTGGAATTTACCTTAAATATTGTGTTTACTTTAACTCTTTCAATGATTGTATGACATGAACAATATTTTCAGATCCAATGTACATATAAAACACAAGGATGGAGATTGTAACTCACATGCCTACTATCACAACTATGAAGAGAAAAAATTTAAAACCTCAAAGCTGATTGAATTTTGTGAACCGAAATGTAACTACCATAATCTATTTTTAAACTCTGACTTAAAGCAACTTTAATGGGAAAATATTTAATTGGTTTAGAATTTGGAATTATAGTCCATCATTGCAGGGAAGCTAAGGTGAGAATGTGAAGTAGCTAGTCACATTGCCTCTGTAACTAATGACAGAGAAAATAAATGTACACAGGATGCTGGTCAACTAACTTCCTGTATTCTTTTACAGTCCGACTCAAACCAAGGAAGTGATGTCACCCATGGTAGGCTGGATCTCAAACACAATCAAGACAATCACCTCACCCCCAGACAAGTCCGCAGGCCAACCTTATCTACATAAGCCTATATTGAGACTCCCTTTCCAGAGAATTTCAGATTTATCAATTTGACAGTTCAAATTAACCATCCCTGGGCAGTGGTGGTCTATACCTTTAACACCAGCACTCAGGAGGCAGAGGTAACAGTAAAACAAAATAGCAAAACTAACTATCAATCACAGAGCAGCATTGCATAGTATTTAAAATGTGTCTAAGAAGCTCTCTGACTACAGACGCAGTGAAGTTCTGCTTCCCTCATGCAGCATTTGCAGTCATAAACATGCAGCAGCTGTGGTCACCTGATCAAGAACTGCACATATAAAGAGAGAGAGAGAGAGACAGAGAGAGAGAGAGAGAGAGAGAGAGAGAGAGAGATTAGGATGAGGACTGCTAGAAAAGCGGTTGCTCAACAGGAAGTTGTAGGGAGATTTGAGAGGATGATGGGGGTCAATGCCATCACAACACATTTTATTTTTACATTTGTATTATTCATTTGTATATATACATATACATCACACATTTGTACATGTACAACATTATCTAAACAGGAAAAATCAATTCATTTATTGGTGTACAGTCATTGTATATAGTATGGGGGTCTTATAAAGATATTCTTAGCTGCTAGTCAGTAAATATTGTACTTGGATCATTTTCTTTTTCATACCCTGACATGGATACTGGGATTTGAAAGAGGTTTCTCTAAATCCTAAATATTTCCTCCTAACCACTGAGCAGTCTCCCCAACCTGCTCTCACACTTTTTTTTGAAGACAAAGTAGGTCCTGTTTTGTAACTCAGACTGTGAACTCATAATCCTCCCTATTTCAGGCTTCTGACTATTGTAGCTCTGGATGTCCGCCACCATAACCACAAACTGTGTCTTGTTTGATAATTTTTTCCTTCCCTCTATTATTAAGACACTTCACTGTTTCCTTCCAAAATTATGCTTCCACTTTTATAGAAACCTTAAAATTTGTAGCAAAGCAAATGATATAAATCCATCCTTCCCCCATATTGAAACATTCTCTGACAGCATAAGCTATTGAAAAAAAAAATCCTTTCCTAAGTGTGCAAATTGTCACCTTCTCCATGAGGCAAGTACTGACATATGTGGTTGTCTGTTTCTGAACCTTATTCTTGGCAGTTTCCAGATCCTCCTGGAATCACAATTTCATAATTACTGCTGCTCTACAATAAGTCTTTCTATCCACTAATAAATTACTCAGCTTTGTTCTTGTCTGAACTTGCCTCAGGTCCCATGCTCACTTTTCACTTCTGTGTACAGTTTAGAATCCACTTATTATCCACGTCAAAGCCTAAACAAAATTTGGTAACCTGAACAGAGTTCCTATGAATCTTACTCAGCTTGGAAAAATTAGGTACCTTATAGTGGTGATTCTTCAAATACACTGCTGGCCATTGTTCTTATTTTATTACATTTTAGCAATTTTTTCCTTTCTGTTTTTTAACCCTATATATGTATATGCGTGTGGGGTGTGTGTGTGTGTGTGTGTGTGTGTGTGTGTGTGTGTGTGTGTGTGTGTGTGTTGCCTTTCAACAGATTTATTGTTGAAAAAATTTCAATGAATAAATTAATATTTTTATTTACACCTGGCTGCAGTTTTCCCTCCCTCCTCTCCTCCCAGTCATTCCCTTCTACTCCCCCCACTCTCTTCCCAGTCATAATTCATTTCTCATCCGTTCTTGTTCAGGATAGGTCAGGATCTCATGGATATCAACAGTTCTTGGCATATGAAGTTTCTGTAAGACTAAGCACATCCCCGTGTATTAAAGCTGGGAAAGGTAACCCAGTTTGAGAAGAAAGGTCATGAAAACCAGCAAGAGGGTTGGAGACAGCTCCTGTTGCCATTGTTTGGAGTCTCACCAAAGGAACAAACTACACAACTGTAACATATATGCAGAATTCCTAGGTCAGTCCCCTGTAGGTTCCCTGGTTGATGGTTCAGACTCTGTAGACCCTGTGAGCCAAGGTTAGTTGATTCTGTGAGTTCTCTTGTGATATGTTTGACCCCTCTGTATCCTATAATCATTTCTCCCCATCTTCTGCATAATTCCCCAAAATTTGTCTAATGTTTGGCTGTGGGTCTGCATCTATTTCCATTAGTTGCTGAGTGAAGCCTCTCTGATGACAATTGGACTAAGCACCAATCTGTGAGTATAATAGGATGTATGAGTTAGGCAACATTACACTGACATTTTTTTCTCCATTTCTGTTTGGTTTTATCCTAGGCCTCTGGGTCATCCAGCCTGTGGGTATTGCTGCTCCAGACAATATCAGGGGTAAGCTCTTTCGCTTGGCATGAGTTTTAGGCTAGACCAGTCATTGGTTGGCTACTCCCCCAACCTCTAAGCCTTC
Source organism: Phyllotis vaccarum (assembly GCA_033318265.1). Classification (NCBI taxonomy): domain Eukaryota; kingdom Metazoa; phylum Chordata; class Mammalia; order Rodentia; family Cricetidae; genus Phyllotis; species Phyllotis vaccarum. Next base: position 36,230,512 of record JARWLC010000001.1, on the reverse strand, counting down.
TTTTAACCCATACATACCACAGGCAGGGAATACTGTAAGTTAAAGGTTATATGGCTGGATTGCGGTCCCAAAGCCTCTACTTGAAGTCTTCACTAGTCACAGGGGTTTGCCAGTTCACATATGCTATTGATAGGCATCTTCACTAGGGTCATCCTTGTAGATTCCTGGGATGTTCCCTTGTGCTATGTTTCTAACTGACTCCAAATAGCCCCCCCTTCCAGTAGTCTCTTTCAGTGCTTTCTTTTATACCCTGCAATGATATTGCTCATGTCCTCTTCTCTACCCATGTGAAGTCCACTCACAACATCTCTTCTACTTTCCCTTCTCAGGGATCCAGGCATTCCCTCTTTGGACCTTCCTTGTTATCTAGCCTCTCTGGGTCTGTGGATTGCATAATCCCTTATAAGGATTATAAAAGTCTTTATTTTACAGCTAATACCCACATATAAGTGAGGACATACTGTATTTGTCTTTCTGAGTCTGAGTTAGATCAGTCAGAATGATTTCCTTTGGCCTACATATTTTCTGATGTCACTTTTTTTAACAGCTAACATTCCATTGTATAAATATACCACATTTTCTTTATCCGTTTTTTTAGTTGAGGGATGTATAGGTTGTTTCCAGGTTCTAGATATCACAAATTAATCTTCTATGAACATAGTTGAACAAGTGTTCTTGTGTTATATATAATACAGCATTTTTGGGGCATACACCAGAGTGATATAGCTAGGCCTTGTGGTAAATTGATTCCTAGTTTTCTGCAACACTGCCACCTTGATTCTGAAGTGTCTGCATAAGTTTGTGCTCTCACCATCAGTGAAGAAGTCTTTCCCTTGCTCCACATCCTCTTCAGCATGAGCTGTCACATGTGTTTTTGATCTTAGCCACTCTGAGAGGTGTAAGATATAAGCTCAGATTTGTTTTGGGAATACAGGAAAGCAAAATATTTTATCTAAAATTAGAATGGAGATAAGGGTGATTATACGATCCACTTTCATCCAACATAGTGTTTGAAATTCTAGCTAGAGTTCTAAGAGAAATATATCAGCAAAATAGAAATGATGCATAACTAACATTGATAAAATATTAGACAGCAATAACAAATTCACAAGAAAGTAAAGGAAATTATCACAAAAGTTAAAAAGGAAAAGGGCTGGTAATGCATTTAACCAACTATATCAAGCACCTTAATAATAGAAATTATTAAAAACTAAGTAAAAAAAATTTAAGAGGGCATTAATAGTAATTTTCAATCTTCCTAATGCTGTGACCCCTAATAGAGTTCCTCATGTGTTGACCCCAACCATAAAATTACTTTTTAGCTAATTCACAGATGTAATATACAATATTATGAATTTTAATAAATATTTGTATTTTCTGATGCAATCCCTGTAAGAAGGTCATTTAATCTTGAAAAGGGTAATGGTCTACAGGTTGAGAACCACTGTAGAAGATGAAAAGACTCCTTACTCCTTATCAGTAAAACTACAGAACTAATTTTTAAATGGCCATATCACTTTAAGTGACATACAGATAAAATGTAAATTTCAATTATTTTTATAGGAAAAGAAAATAGTTCCAAAATTTAGAAACACAAAATACTCCAATATAGCCAAAGCAATAATGAAAAAAAACAAAAACAATGATGCTAACAATGCTGCCATATATTTAACTTCCAATCACACTCTAAATGCATACCTACAACAGCAGCATTTACCCAGCACATAACAGACATCTCGATCAATGAATGTGAGAGAAGATGCAGAAATTAGTCTGCACAGTTTTAATCATCTGACCTGCAACAAACTTGCCAACCATGTTTACTAAGAAAAAGTATTTTTTAAAAAGTGTTGCTATGAAAACTTGTTATCTATAAGTATGGGGCTTGACTAAATCCATAGCTATCATGGTTTACATAAATCAACTCTAAAGACATTTGGCTACTTGAATGACTACAGGAAAACAGAGGAAGAACTTCAGAACAGTGATGTAAGCAGCATGTCAGAAGAGTCTGGTAGCTAAGAAAATAAAGACAAGAGTTGTCAATGACATTGCATGAAGTTATAAAACTTATATACAGCAAAGGGAATATTAAGAAGGGAAGTTAGGGAAGTTTTAGATATATCTCAGTGTTAAGAACAAGGACTTCTCTTGCTGTCACCCTGGGAACTTTTCCAGCTCTCACAAAGGGTGCCTTATAACTTCCATTAATCCAACACCCTCTCCTAGACATCATAGCGTGCGCACACACACACACACACACACACACACACACACACACACACACACACACACACACACACCAAGAAATAAAAATCAAACGTAAATAGTTTATAAAAGAGGAAATCTTAAAGAGTCAGCTTACAGAATGAGAGGTGTTGCCAGATATTTCCATTTTTCCTCCTATGAGTCCAGAGTAGTTGAGTCTTTGCCACCTATTTTTATAATTTATATCTAGACTATAACCAAGGCACAATAAATAATAGATTAAACAGAAAGGGCAAACAATCTTATCATTGAAAAAGAAAAATCAAATAACAGATACCCGTGAAATGAGATGCAGATGGTCAATAAAATTTTAATTTCAATATCTTAACTGTCAGAAATTACCAGTTAGAACCAATATCACACCGAGGAAACATAATGTTCATGATGATAATGCTCAAGGTCTACCTACCCCTTGCCATTGTTATTAATAAAAAAAAAAAACAAACATGTAACTGTGAATGTTGGTTTGGATGTGGAGGAAAAACAACTTTATCCTTTGATATTGAGAGTGGAAATTAGTTTAGTCAGCATGGAAATTCTTTTAAAAACTGTCAATAGAAATGACATATGACTTAGTTACACAATTTCAGTGTATGAAGTCAAAAGAATAAAAATCAAAATACAATAATGATTTGTGTGTGTCAGTGTCTATCATAACACCACTGATACACTGATAAAATACAAGACCCACTTTAGGTGCCTACTAAAAGACATGGGAGCCAAGAAATGTGATGTACACACAACGGAATTTTATTCAGCTATAAATAGGATAAATTATGTCCTCTGCAAGAATGTAAATGGGAAATAGATTATGATGACAAGGGAAACAATCCAGACTTAAAAAGATAAACAATACATTCTTATCTGATACATAGAAAGAATAAGCAACAGAGACACGAATGTCAAAGAATTCCATTAAAGATACTTAATGGGAGCAGCCAGACAAAGATGAGAACTGGCAGTGGAACTAGATATGTGGTCCTGTGTGGGTAAGTGTGCCTTGATGAGACACAATGTTTTTACAACTAAGATACATTCATAAGAGGAAAAATAAGTGAAAATATTTATTGAGATTTTTTTTTCTAGAATTTTGACATATAATTGAACTCTGTTTATTGTTGTTCATTCAGGAGACTTGCTAAATTCATTTATTAATTCTAAAGGCTTACTTGTTATATTTCTGTGCTTTGTCAGCTTGCAGTGGTCTCATTTACAAATTGTGATTACTTCATTTTCTTCCAGCCAAAAAGCTTTTCGTTCCTTTTATTTTTGAGATTATAATATAATCACATCATCTATCTCTTCACCTTCCTCCATGTTGAACAGTGTGGCCATTGCATTCGTTTCAAAGAGTTTCGAGTGTGATGCTCACTAATGGAATTCACTTTTACCTTCCAGTTTTCATTCTACTTTGCTGTATAGAAGTAGTGTTTACATTTCAGGTTGCTTTTCTACCACTGCTCTCATAACCATATGATAGACTTTTAAAAACTGTTTATCCTAAAACCTGTACTCACTTTTCTGTAATTAACAATCCATGCTCACACTAAGCTTTGTTGAGAAATATTTATCTGCACTTTTATGTCACTTGCATATCAACCTTGTTTAAATTTCATTTTTTAACTTTTATTAGTCAATATATTTTATAAGTTGCTGATGTCCCTTTCAAGATCCCATTCTTCAGTTCTCCCTCCCTCTCATCTCTCTCCCCTTTCCCTCTCCACCTCCCTCTTATCTTTCTGCATAAGATTTTCCCAGTTGTTTAGTTTGTTATCATCAAACTCTTTTCTTTGTCTCATCATACAAGTCAGATGATCTTTCTATTTTTTCTAAGAAGAAACAAAGATTTCCTAATATAAGTATTACTTCCTCCCCCAGGAAAAAAAATCTGAAAGAGTTTATTGGTAAAAGTCATCTCTTCTCAAATCACTTCCATGTGCTTAGTCAAGATACTTAAAATATGTGGTTCCTCAGACTATATTTCTCTGTTGTGCTTCTAAAACATCATTTTACAAAACTGACCATTAGCCCATATTTGGAAATTTTAACTTGGGTAATATTGATTATTATTAATAAAAAAATATATTAATGCTTTTATTGTTATATAAAATCTAAGAATACCATCTTTCTAGCTTCTGGGAACAGAATATATTGTTAGATCATTGATTTTCAAAATTGATTCATTAACGATTATTTAATTAAGACCGCAGTTACTTTAACGAATGTTGTCTGTTTTATAAGCTTTTATTTTTTTTTAGATTGTTTTATTTAAGCTAGCGGTTCATTATGTATGGCATTTTGTTTATGAAGTTGCTTATAGTTTATCATGTCTGAGTGGACAATGGAGACTCTGTTCTTCATCTCCGAACCCTATGTCTTTCTTGCACCAGTCTGTCTTAATTTATAATTTATCTTACATTTTTAAAAGAACTACTAACTTTCCCTAGACTCGTTTTTGCAATTTCATTGGTTTTGACTTTATTTTTTTTATTTTTCATTGTAATTTATTTTGTCTTTACATCTCTCTTTTTAAGGTAGATACTGCGTCCTGTTTCTTGGGTGGTTCAAGTCTTGTCCAGGCGAGGGGCGTCGAGGTTAAATAATCTGCACTCAGGAGTCATTTAGGTTCCATCATTCAGGATCACAATGAGAGACCCGAGCTTTATTCAGTACATCTTATATCTTAGACCTGTTTCTCCCTCTGCCATGCTTCTCTCCTGCCATGCATCTTGCCTAGCTTTTTTCCCCTCTAGCTTCCCGCCATGTTGGTTTCCTTCTGCCCCTTCCACTCACTCTGACTCTACTCTCTCTACACCATGCTTGTCTCTCGCTTCTGCCCTTGTGTCTCCCCTTGTGTCTCTGCTTCCTTCTTAATTCTCTCACACCCTGCCCCCTCATCCGGGCACACCCAAGGTCTTGGAAGATCCCAAAAGACTATCACTCAGCAGGTGGCAGCGATAAGATTTGTAGAGCAGGAAAGCCTGTTTTTCCTTAATCCCCCTATTTAACATAAGGTTTTAGTCCTTTGGGGAGGAGGAGGAGCCATAGGGCCAGAATGGCACTATTCGGGAGACAACAGGTAGACATTTAGAACACGAAATAGAAAACTCACCTGCATTTTAACAGCTACATTCCTTTAAATGCTGTTCAGCTGGATCCCTCAGTTACAGTATCATATTTTAATTATTCTTCTATGTCACTTTTCACTTTGTACTTTACCCCATGGCTATTTACATTTTCTCCTTAATTTCCAAACATTTGAGAATTTTCCTTATAGGTCTATTCCTGTTACCAGTCACGTTTTAAGCTCTGTGTTGCCAAAAACATATACTTTCCCACCAAAGTATATTTTACCACATGATCCAGCTCAAAAGAAAACATCTTTGTAGTTGTGTGCTCCCTGAAACTCTAATAAGAGAGGGTGGTGTAAACACATTATCTTATGTATTTTAACAATTTTCTCTTCTTTGTTTCGGTGATAACAGAAATAGAGGTGTTGAACTTGCAACCAGAATAGTGACTTTGTTAGCTTCGGCTTCCGTAGCTCTCTCAGTTTGCTTCCTATAATTTGAAGCTGTGTTGACACATTGTTTTTCCCGGGAATTATACCTTTGATAGTTTTTGAAGCTACATCTTTAATACACTGAATAAAATTCCTCATTCACAAGTCACCATATCAGCTTGTCTTTAGTAAGAAGGATGTCAAACCATGGGGGTGTGTTCTGTGGGTAGTTACTAAGGCTCAGATGCAGATGTCTTTGTTTTAGCAAAGCTTGTGTTAAAAAGACACCCAGGCTTTCTTTAGATAATTTATTTGCTTTGATTCAACTCTTTCAGGGTTGATCATTTATAAAAGACTACAGAACAGGAATTCTCAAAGGAAAATGGCTGAATGGACTGAAAATTACTGGCTATGATTTGCTCAATAAATTTCAATTTTATGAAAATGAAAACTCACTGAGCATGTTTTTTCTTATCTATATTGCTCTGGAGGGTGTGAAGGAGACATGTTAGCAGGCCTTTGTAGCCTGTGAGAAACAATTATTTGCACCTCCACATTACACCAAGATGTCACTCATGCTCTCTCCCTCAGTCTCAACTTCTTAATAAAACCTTTCAAGAATTTTATCCTTCCTGTCTCCCAACATAAAATGGGACAAAATGTCCCATCATTGTCATAGACACTTGATTGCTACTACACCAACCAAATCCCAGGCAGAGGGAGAGGACATGCATCTGTGTGATGCTTAATCTTCATTGTCAAGGAATTAGATTTAGAACCTAGAATACTGTGGTGGTTTAAAGAAAATGGTCTCAAGAGAAAGTGGTTCTACTGGGAGATATAGATTTTTTGGAAGAAGTATGGCCTTGTTGGAGAAAGTGTGCCACTGTGGAGGTGTGATTTGAGATTTCATATATGCTCACAATACTTTCCAGTGCCTCAGACCACTTCTTATTGTCTGCAAATCAAGATGTAGAATACTTGACTACTCCAGAACTATGTCTGCCTACATGCCACCAAGATCGACCATGATGATAATGGACTAAACATCTGAAAATATAAGCCAACTCAATTAGATGATTTTCTTTATAAGAGTTGCCATGGTCATGGAGTCTCTTCACAGCAATAGAAATTCTAAACTAATGACACACCTTCAGAATGTTTTGCCCCAGCCAAACCTCTTTTAAAAAGGAACATTTATCCTAAGGGAGAAAAACTCTTCTTAAATGGAGTGATGCAATTCTATGTTCTCAGGTTCTGAACTGAAAAAAAAATATGGGATAATGAGGATGCAAGCTGAGTAGAAGCTCTAATCATTCTCTGCCTCCTAAATCTGAGCAATGTACCCAGTTTCATCAGGGATGTATTCTGTTCCTGTGGGGACAGAGACCAGTTTCACTTCTATACATTCGCATCCACAATAAACGGTCCTCACATGCTGTCATTGAAAATAGCATTTCTTCTTTAAAGTATTTGGATTTAGCGGATTAGATTTATTCTTGACAGTTCCACAATATGATCATATTTAACCCCATATTTCTCTAATCTTTCCATATCCCCCTTAACAAATACCCCTTGTTTTGTCTCTCACGTTTTTTGATAATTTAATATGTCTAGTATTAGCTATATAGGCATGTATGTGAAGTTATTCACCAGAATATGAAAAACTGCCAGTGACCACATTTTTACACAAAAAGTGAACCTCCCTCCCCCAGGGATTACCCACTTCCTACATATCTACTCAGTAAGGTGAGGCCTGGGCATTATCTACTCCACTTACCTTAGAATTTCTTTGACCATTTTGAGGTTACTACAGCTATTCTGAGTCCATGAGTGTAATAACCAAGTCCTGTACAGAAAATGGTATTTGGTAGCTCTCCTCCCATCTTTAGACTCTTACAGTCTTTTTGCTTTCTCTGTGGTGATGTTTCCAGAATATTGGTAATAGTTAAGGTGAATATTGACATGGGGAAGGTAACTCTGTCTCTTATCCTGAGCATTTAATATATTAGGCATTTCTACATCTACATTAATTTCAGTCCACTGCAATAAGAAGCTTCTTTGAGGCAAAGTTGAGAAGATCCCAGGTCTATGAGTATGGGCATAAATATTTAGAAATATACTTTGGTAAAAGGTCTACTAAGCAAAATAATAATGCCAGGTAGGTTCTACTCTGTCCATTGACTCATTCCACACCAGTCACGAACATTTTACAGGATTACAGTGTGTAAAAATATCCTGGAAAGATCAGGTACTGGTTCTGTCCAGACTTCAACAAGTAGAACTCAGACTGCAGAATGTGCCTAGAGTGAAGAGATATCACCTACCCCTCTGCATCCCTGACAACAATTCAACCAGAAGCTTATGCAAATGAGCATGACATCAAGAACCCAGATGAGCTGAGTTTTCACTTGCCTTTGAAAATTTGTTCTTCGTACAAGTGTCTAGTGTTTCTCTAAGAGTTCTGCATGTTCCGAGGAAGTAGTTGTGGACAAAGCCTGGCTTCAGAGCATGTTCTGAAACAAGGTTAACATTCTTTCTTCTATATGTGATTAAGGAGAATAATACAATTTGTTTAAGGAAAATTTATAGCAGGGTGTTACTAGAGGAAAATCACCAAGAAATGAAACTATGTAGGGAAGTATTTTGAGGTCCGGCTACCTAAGAAATCCCAGAAGAGTTGAAAACATTTACCTAATGAAACTCAGCTTTCTTTACAGTGCGTACCATTTTCAGTTTTCTGGACAGCTCTCACGAGGAGGAATATGACATCAGACACATGGTGCTCAAGGAAAATTTCCTGCAGAGGCAGCTTTCTTCATTTTTACTTTGCAACTGATCCTGTAGCTGTTTATTATGTTTCTTCTTAGAAGATCAACACCCGCCATTCAGTTGAAATGTGAAAATTCCTAATCTGTAGTGGACAAGAAAGCCACCCAAAATAACTCAGCATCACTGCTTGAGGCTTTGATGTTCATAGCACCTCTGATGTTCTCACTTTCATTATTTTTATTATTTTATTTTATATGGGGATTTATTTCTATAGTTTTATGAACACTAAGACCCTGTCTAGTTAATATGACTTTATATAACTCTTTGTATAACTTTGATCTCAGAACTTTGCTAGCATCAATTGTATTTCATAAAACCTCTTTATTTGGAAACCTTTATTTGACTCCCAAATTCTTAACCTTATCTCTGTGCCCAAAATTTCAGAGTTGAAGTTTGAGAAAAAGGTACTAATAGCTCAAAGCTCATCTTTCTTTTTTACGTTTGTACCTTTGTGCATCTTTCACTTGTTTTCATTAGAGAAAATATTTTGTTTTTCCTTTGATTCAATAAAATATGTTTTGGTACTGATTGAGCTATAAGCATCAGCGGCCTTGATGACTATGGAGAAAGTAGTTTAATAATGTGCTTAAATGTCTTAAATCTCTAGGAAGGTGACAGGAATAGTCTGTTGTCTCAGAGGTTTGGAGTGACTTTAAAGCTACTGGGCAAGTGTGCATCCAAAGAGCTGTTACCAAGGTCAGGAAATGGAAGAATCAGGAATCCTTACCTCATATTCAGAACCGTGGATTACGGCAGCATGACTACAACCTTGCCAAGTAAAACGGATACTTATTGCCCTACCTCTGCCCTCCTGACTGAATTTCACACCAAGTGTTACATGGATTTGGTAGAGCAACTCTATAATGGTACAATTCAGGCATGATATTCTTGTTTGAACAATGAGTATAACAGAGCAGGAAATGAGAAAAGAGTTTTACATAGAATATTTAGACACACAACAGATGAGGTGTGTTGATAACTCGTAAAATATTCTTTTATCATCAGAACATCTGGAGAAATGTAGCTTTTTGCTTTCATTCTTTTGCATACATAGTAAGCAGGGGAAGGCACAGTGAGGGAGTCAGTTTATCACACTTTTGTATTCAGATGGGCACATTTGCTTTTGAAAAATCTGCTGGCCATTATCAGTCTTTGTCACGGGCTACAGTTCCATCTGTGCTATGTACTGCCCTCCTTCAGAGCAGCTAGTCAGAATGAGATGTCAAAGATCTTGTAAATAATACCAAATACCTATAAGATATTGTACTTAATACAGACATTGGCAATATATGACTAAAACTCTTCAAGGTGAAAAATTTTACACTGTCTTCAAAAGGCAAAATCAAGGACACAGGCTAGGTTAATGTATGGGACAAACTATGTCCCAGGAACTTCTGCAATTATATCATTGGATCTTATACTATTCATAAATCATGTGATGTTGGAGTTGAGAAGCAACTTCCCTACCAAAACATTGGGTACCCCATGAGCTTAGAGAAATAGATGATCACAGGATGAGCATCATTGTTTTCCAAAAACATATTATATTTGAATATTATACTTGTTAAAAGCAGAAAAGAACACTATGATACAAGGGGGACATGAACCCTGAGTCTCAAGGTCCAAATAGGAATATCTGAATCCAAACTACAAAATATTCAGATGCTGTCTGTTATTTTCTTGTGTTGCTCCATGAAAAGTAAGCCGGGATTTTCTGTGAAGCATACCAGGGAGAGAAGCCCCTTGCCTTTGTTATGTATTCTAGCATAATGGTAATGAATGACTAAATAGATAGGGGAGGCACAATTCCCAATAAACACCAAATAAATCAGATAAGTGAAACTCGAGTTCGCCATCTGAGATTTTAAAAAGGCACACATTCTGAATCTAGTGTTATTTTCCCCCAAACGTAGATACAGAAGTTGAAGTAATGTCTATAGGCAAAAATGACTTTTTATTCTTTCAGTTACTTCTCTTTAACTAGGTGTTTCAAAGAGACACTGTGGTCGTGTGAAGCACAGAGCACAGAGAAGGAGGTCTTCTTTTAACTAGTATTTTATTTATCTTGGTGATGTTAGTGCTCAAACCCAGGAAATAGCATGTAACATTGAATTTCTCCCCAGGCCTGCTGTAAGTTTTAATCTGTCATTTAGAGGTTATTAGTTTGATATTTCTGGAAGTTTTGCTGAGGTTTTAGATTCCAAGTCATCAAAATACTCAGCTAATAGTAAGCATTATAGGTGCTTCTCCTATGCACACTGTTTTCCCTAAAATACAGAGAGTCATACATGAAGTGTTCCCCCTGTCCCATGTCATTGGAGTTCCATTGACACACTGTGCAAAGCATCACTATATCCTGTGTTCAAACTTTAGATTTGGATCATGTTCCCTTTAAAGCCTGACCCCTTCCCCAGCTATGTGGAATATAAGTTTACTCAATACTTGTTTGGAGCCACCATTTTCTAGTCACAGCTCAAAGTGTATTAAAACATTTTAAAGTATGAATAGGGTTTCAAAATGCCTCTGCTGCTTTAAACCTTAGATCTGTTGTTTGTGAAGGTTTCCAAGTTTTAAGACGTTCCTTAGATTTTAAATTATTGGCTAAGTATTGGGATTCTTTTGCTGCAACTGTTGGCATCACCATTTTTCAGTGGTAGGAGAGGTGAGAAGGTGTAAGGCAATAATGAAGGTCCTTGACACTGAATTATGAAGATGATGAAGAAAGGTTTCCCACTAGCAAGAATGACCATATTGATATCAGTGAAGGTATGAGAGTATGCTCACACAGATTTTCTTCTGATGTGACCTCACATCCTCTAGTTATTCTAGTTCTTCAATGTAAAGTTGTGATTTCTCCTAGGTTTATACCTAAATTCACCCTCCTGGCCTGGTGTCCCTGAATGAGGATCCTATGAGGAGCCTCAGAGAAGTCCAGACATGACTATTATGTGAGCTGTGATGCTTTAGGCATAAAGATGCTGCTGTCAGTGGGAAGCCTGTAGTGTCATTTCACAGTAAAGAAAATGAAGTGGGAAGATGAGGCATTGCTGGTGCATATTTTGAAAAATATAATCAGTGTATGAGATTTGGGGAGAAGTTCTAGGAGTTTGTACTTTATAACTATAATTAAAACTTCTCCATAACGACCATTTGGAGCCCACTCAACGTGATGTGGGAGCTCTGAATGCCAGAGAACATCTGTTTCAAAACATCAGCCTCCCCTTCCTTCTCAGGAGGTGTCTGGGATGAGACTGGCCCTTGTACTCATTTCCATCTGGAAAGGACTCAGGCTGGCTGCCTCGTCCTCCCCCCCAGAGCCTCTCCAACACTTTACTGAGGTTATCATTTAAAATGTGTGAATGTACAGCATAAAACACTGGGGAATCTTTCAAAGATTAGCACCTTGATAAAGATGTGGAGTTTTGTTTCTTTATTCTTTATATGTGATTACATGTTACAAGTTTCATATAATAAGATGTTTACAGGATGAAACAGAGAGAAGTAAGCCATTCATTCTCAGCCTCCTTGTAAACTGGAGAGTTATCTGAGAAATGAACAAAAGCTGTCTGCTGTGAACAGTACATATTGGCTCTGTTTATTTATATCTCATCTTTCTTCTTGTGTGCACTTCTGTCTGTTGAGGAACAGAAACCCTGGTATTCCTTACATGCCTGTGTGGTGCTTCATATCCCTTATCTGGCTAGCCATGACTGAGATCACTCCAGCATGATGCTTCACATGAGTTCTTTACAGAGGCATCTGCCTTTTTGACCCTGACCAGGGTCTATTTCTTACTGGCTCTAGCTGGTTTCTTTGGCTTGACAACAGTTGTTTAATTCTGTATTTTCCTGGTTCTCCACTGGGCAATGGTATCCAAGGATTTTGTTCTCTAGTGAGTATTGTGAATCATTCCTGGAAGCCCAGTCCAGATGATATGCTTCAATATTCCATCAATCCAATTATTTGCTTTATATCCTGTAGTTAAACTGCCAGGAAAATATCCACTAAAAAAAAAAAAAAAAAAAGCCTCTGAAACAGAACACTGCTTGAAGGGCTCACTACCAATATCTGTGAGCTTGCTTTTATTTCAAAATCATTTTTTAAAATTAAATTCTGCACAAACTTTTCAATTACTTAGTGAGTGTGTGGACACAAGGTACTGTTCACATTTTGAAATCAGTATGATAAACCTAGAAAACAATGATTCTGTTGCTTACAGGCCATTTTCAGTTGTAGAATCCTCCTTACTGTTGCCTGAAGCCAGGAAGGAAATGGAAAAAGACTCTTTAAAACCATTTAATGAATCAAACAGACATAGCATAGTTCTTCTCCATAGAAGAGAGGAAGGAGCATCTGCAATGTTAACGTGTCCTGTGAGTTCTGGGAGACTCTCCATACCTGTATGGCATGGTAATGACTCCCCACATTCTCTGAATGTAAAGCAACACTCCCTCTAAGGACATGCTGTCAGCAAGACTTTCTTGCCCACAATTTCTTGGTGTTAATTTCATGAAAAAGCAGAAAGCATTAAAAAAATAAAGCGCCATGTTAAGTACCCCATGAATAGTTTACAGTCAAGAAACACTGGTGTAAAGAATAGTAGGCTCATTTCTTTCAAATCTCAGACTCATGAATTTTTCAGGCAAAAACAGCAGATCTTGTTTCTGAAATCTGGATTTTAGTTTAAAATATAGAGAAATAAGAATCATAGGTTTGCAGTTAATGGGACCTCTCTAAGACATATTGTACCTCAGATTAGCAGCGTACATCATTTAGCTGTGTAAGTATGTCTTAATGCGAATATTATATTTACTTTCTCTCTCTCTCTCTCTCTCTCTCTCTCTCTCTCTCTCTCTCTCTCTCTCTTTCTCTCTCTCTCTCTCCTCATGTAGGAGTTATGACTGCCACATTTGTAAGACAAAAGATTTTAAAGTAGATCAAAGAAAATTTAAATACATCCTTAGTGTGCTTTTAATTCTATTTTTTACTAGAATTTAAAAAAATTGTTACATTTACTATTTCTGTATTATTTGCATGTGTATGGTGTATATGTGGAGGTCTGAGAACAACTTGTGACAGTCAGGTTTTGTTTTTAATGCTTAGCCACCACCCCATCCCTTTTGAGAGAGTTTTGAATTTTCCCTTGCCACAGCTATTTCATTAGCAAGGTAGTATCGCGTGGGAGCTCCTGGGAATGCATTCACCAATGCTCATTCATCACAGAAGGAGCACCAAAGACAGAAAAAAATGACAGCTCCATTTGAGGCCAGTGCCACAGACCAGTACTTTATTGGTGTTACTCACAGAGCTTGGATGACTTGAGCAGATGCATCATGGAAAAGCCAACTCCAGCATTAGTGATAACTCACAAAACCTGCATCTCAAACTCTCTGCACAAATTTCAAGCTGCTACACCAGAAACTCCTTGCTGCTTAAATAGTTTTAAACTAGAGAGGGGCCTTATAGCATTTTCTAATATGAGTTATGTGAATCTTACTTTATTCATGAAGAATTATTGTAACTAGTAGGAATGATGTATACAATAATTTGACATAATAGTGATATCTATTTCACAAACCTGGAATTAGATAACATTCTTCATGCATGTAGCAAAGTTTGGGTTTAATGGGAGGATCCCAGACGATCATGCAATTTGTTTTGTTTCTGGTATTTGCTACTCAATTGGGATATCCGTTAAATAAAAGAAAACACTAATTAATTTGGGTGCATGAATGCAGGACCTCTAGATCAAAAGAAATATATTAAATAAAGTCATTTGCCATGGTCCAATCATATAGCCTTGGGAAAAATGGTGCTTCTGGTGGTTCTAAAGAAAATGACCCACAAAGGGAGTGGCACTGTTAGAAGGGTCTTGTTGGAGGAAGTATGTCACTTTGGGGTTGAGTATTGGTTTCTTTTTCTCAGGCTTCCCTCAGTGTGTCAGCCAGTTGACTTTAAGTGCCTATAAGATGTAGCATTATAAGATCCAGCATGTCTGTCTGAACACTGCCATGATTGCTGTCATGGTCATAATGGACTGTCCTCTGAAACTAAGCTGATACCTCAGTTAAATCTTTTCTTTGTAAGAGTTTCTATGGTCCTGGTGTCTCTTCACAGCAATAGTAAACCCAAGACAGTACTTCTTACTACAAGGCTCTTAGCATAATGAAACTCTAGCATCTTTCTCCTGCAGAGACAATGTCACCATTGGCTGCTGTATTAGCCAGGTTTTACCACTTGCCTTCATCCCTGCCTTTCATAAGGATGTGAAGTTAACTTTTAGGTCATCTATGATTTTGCTTTCCATAAAACCCACCTGTACTTGACTTTAAACCAATGAACAATTTGCATCTGATTAAGATAACATAAATCTTATTTTTAATAAATATGACTATTATGCATTCCAATTCACCATAGTTTTTTCTTAAAAACTTCTTTTTAGGAAATATATGTGTATGGACATTTTGCCTGCATTAAGTAAAAGCTCATCTTTTTGTTTAATGTCCTTTCTATAAAAAATTTTATTGTGAATCTCTTCCTTCTCCTTTGCCTCTTTCAAACTTTACATAACTCACAGATTCAGCCAAACTGTGGAACCTGAAACCTGAATCCTAAATAATGAAAACACTTAAAGTTTATTGTCACATTACACATTGAAGTATTTACATTGTTTAGTAATTTAATTTGTAAATATACAACATGAATTTATAATTTAATGTTTTAATTGTAATACTCTAGTGAAAAGCTAGTAATATTAATATGGATTACTCCAAGAGAGAATTTCCATGTTTCTTTGCACTGTGAAGAATAGACCCTATCTCAAACTCAGAGGCTAAAAACAGTGTTTTTACACGGACAGTATAATTACTAGTAATGGTCATCTGTACTTATATACCAATTGTTTCAATATAACAAATACAAGAAATATTTTCTGCATATGAATGTTTGTCATGAATGCATGTTGTGCACTATGCGCATAGCAGATGTCATAACCAAATGCCCTATGTCCTGTAACTAGAGTTTCAGTTATGGGCCAACTTGTAGATATGAGACTCAAACCCTAGTCATCGAAAGGAGGCCAATACTCCTAACCACTGAGCCATCTCCACAGCACCTTCTACATGTTTAAAATGGAACTGATTGCAATTCTCACATGTTCCCTGAGGGATAGTTTTAGTCCATCTGGAAGGTCGGATGGTGTAGGGCTTTGGGACTTGGTCTGGGTCATTCAGAAAACAAAATCCTCTACTTTCCCAAATGTTTATTGAATGTTCTTCTCCATACATGTGATTCT
The DNA here is from genome assembly GCA_033318265.1 of Phyllotis vaccarum. NCBI lineage: Eukaryota > Metazoa > Chordata > Mammalia > Rodentia > Cricetidae > Phyllotis > Phyllotis vaccarum. The sequence goes on along the minus strand of JARWLC010000001.1, from coordinate 36,214,616 downwards.
TATTCAGCCGCTCCTATTCTTGTGCCCTCAGCAGCTTGAAAACTAGAGTTTACATTCAGGCAGGTGGGGTAGGAACAACATCCTTACTTTCTCAATCTATCATCAATACTTTCATCCTTCCTGCTCCGTGGAGCCATATGGTAAGACAAGTGTACTCTTTTAAATTTTTCCTCTTATTTAAAATAGATTTTTTTCCTCACATAATATTTTATGATTATAATTTTTCTCCCCCTATTCATTCTAGTTCCTCCCCTCCTCCTCTACCATCCTGATTTACATTTATTTTGTCTCTCACTAGACTGAAACAGGCTTTTAAGGGATAGTAATAAAATAAAATAAAACAAGGAAGTAACACACCAGAATAGAATTTAAAAAAAAAAAAAAAAAAAAAAACAGAAGGAAACAAATGTGAGCATAAAGAACTTCTTTTCACTCTCAGGAATCCCACAAAACCACTAAAGTAGAAGCCAGACTATATACCCAAAGGACATTTATTGTTAAAGAGAGAATATAAATACGATAAAATCAAAATAAATAAAAATAAAATATCATCTTTAAAATGCAGAACGAAAGCCATGACAGGACTTTATAATTAAGGAGCTGCCTAAAAATCAACTGAAGCTTGTTTTCTGTTGGCCATCGCTGCTGGGTAGACTACTTTGTTCCCTTAGTGAGACTCACTTGGAAAAATAAGCTAGATACGCATTTGCAAGTGATTATCACTGGAGACGGCATCTAGCTTAGGCTTGGTGTATGTTCATTTCTCCTTTCAGATCTAGGACCGTGTCTGGTGTAGACTCAGGTCCCCTTCAGCTCTGTGAATTCATCGATCCTGCTGATTTAGAGACCTTTGTTTTCCTGGTGTCCTCTATCCCTTCTGACCCTTACTCTCCTTCGACCCTCTCTTCCATAGGATTCTTTAAGGCCCAAGGGGAGGGAGACAAATCTCTTCTTCACTGCCTGGTTTTATACACTTTTATACTTTGGAGCATTACTGTTCTTGTTCATGTAAACCTGCTTGTACTTAAAATACACTTTGTTGCAAAGACATTAAGACATGTGAAAAGCGCTGCCTTATTTCACCAGTGCTCATGGGAGAGTTAGTTAGTAGCTGTGACATAGGAGTTTTCTCTTTCTCTGACCACAACAGCAAAGCTAAGATATGTGGGACTCTGCGAGAAGGCGTGGTGCTGGTGTCAGGGTGGCAATGAATAACCCTGGTTTATAGTCCAATGCTCTACATATTAAAAGTTTTTTCTAATGTTGTTGGAATTAATATTCCTTGGTTTTCTTCAGAGGATAAGAGATATTTCTAGGTCAGTTGGAAGTGATTTCTTATGAGTAAAAGAGTTTAAAGCAGTAGTTCTCAACTTGTGGGTCACACTCTCCACACAGGAGTTAGATATCAGATATCCTGTATATCACATATTTATGTTGTGATTCACTACAGTAGCAAAATTACACTTATAAAGTGACAACAGAATAATTTTATGACTGGGGTCACTACAACATGAGAAACTGTATTAAAGACTCGGAGTTTTAAGAAGGTTGAGAACTACTGGCTTAAAAGCTAAGATTCTTCCTTTGATTGGTTCAAATAGACTGTGAGAGCAAATATTATGTATGGAAGGAAACTTTACTAAGGATATATTTTAAATTGTGTTTTAATATAGACATAGACTCAAGCTACATTCTTGACTATACCCATCTTTCCATCTTCCTAACACAATCTACTGCCCTCTTGTCCACTGAATCTCCAGCATTGGCCAATTTCCTTTCTGCCTTAAGAAATGGAAGGTCTCACATAGAACTATTTAATTATAATAAAAGTGATACTGTGGTTTCACAGACTGATAAATGGTGCACATCTTCACCTTCTAAGCAAGAGGAAAAAAATAAAAGGTGGAAAAACAGTGAGAGATGAGAAGTATTAGAAGAATTTGGTTCTTATAATAAAGCTGTTTCTCAAAATGGCTCATGACTATCCCCTTTCCAATATGCCTCCAACATCTAAAATATCTATAAATAGACACTATCCAGAAAAGGAAATCATGGGTTGAAAGGAACATACTTCTTAGAGTATGAGATCTAGAGCCCACCAGCCTCCAAATAGCTAATGTCCTCTGAGGAAAATTGAGAAAGACATTTGAGAAGATGGTGGTACGTACCTTCCTGTGTTGATTGATATCTGCCCCTGAAACCAGGACAGGGAACTCTGAACTTCCCTGACCCTGCAGAATTGCACGTACAATCTTGCCTGCTCAGATAACTGTCTTTGTCCTGCTTAACCTCATGGTACATTGTAATATTTGGGTGCTATAGTCACCTTATTCTCAATATCAGCATTCAGTGTGAAATTATTAAGTATTACGTTAGGTACAGATTTTTTATATTTTCAAAATAGAACTGAGATAATTTACCTCTAGTCGCAACTTTCTTAAGTTTTTTTTTTTTTTTTATCATGACTATTAGGATATTGTCAAATCCTTATTATCCTGACACATTTGGTGATCTGATGGTGTATTGCATAGATCAATGATTTTATTATTTATATTGCAGTTTTTATTTTGTGTGTGCATGTGTGTGGTCACAAATAAGCCAAGGTACATGTGTGGAAGTGAGGAGACAACTACTCTGAGTTTTTCTAGCATTTGGGTTTTAGGGATGAAACTCTGATTGTCAGGCGTGGTGGCAGGAATCTTTATCCTTTGAGCTACATTATAAATATCTGAAATAAGTCCAAGTCTAGAGTATCATGTATATCCTTTTATATGGGTACATGTCCATGTGTGTGTGTGTATGCATTTGTGTGCACATGTGTGTAGGCCAGAGGTCAGGGTTAGTGTTCTTGATTACTCAATACCTTACAGTTTTATACAGAGTCTCTCAGTAAATTTGGAGCCCACAAATTCCAACTTGTTTGGCCATCTTTCAGTCCCTAAGGAAGCTAGAGTATAAGGCACCTCAGGACCTTGGTATCCCTTGAGAGAGTATGATCAATGTCAGTCTTATCTGAAAAGGAATGGCCTTTCCAGACATTCACATTGTGTAGACTCTTAATATGCAGCTCTCTTTTCTCATTTTGAGTGAAAATACTGAAATTAGCATTTTCCCATGGAACACAACATTGTTTAATGAATCCATCTGCTTGCTTGGTCTCTAAGCATTCCTTGCTTTTCAGTTTATATATTCCTCATTATGCAAACGTTTCCTGGTGGTTATCAAATCCTGGGCTCCTTTTGTATTCCTCTTCTAACACATCAGCCTTGATTCTGTTTTTATTTCCCCACAGGAAGGTTGTTATTGTTGTATTGTTTTCCTATTAATTACATAGGAGACTTGGCTTCAGGAAATTGAGGTCATAGTTTCATTGTGAATCAGGAGGGAAGCAAGACAGAGAACAGAATGGCTCCGAAGGCAGAGATTTTGAAGTGGTAGAGGCCACACTGTGAGTTGTGTGCATTTTTTCCTGTGAGGTGCTGTGCGCAGTATGAAATAAGGATAAGCCGTCCCCTCCGTTTTTGTGCTCATTGGCTCCCACATAATCCTCTCATCCCTGGCTCATTTCTCATTTTCCTTCCCTCCCACTAAGCTACCCCCTCCACACACACCTCAATTCTTTCCCATCTTTCCCTACAGTTTTCTTAACCCCTCTTTCTTAACTGTGTTGATTCCTTTCTTTATCCTGAAAACCTTCCTTCTTTATGTTTCTTTTTCTAAACTTCTAAACTGTAGAACATTGCAGATGTATTAATAATAAATCAGCACATTTTAATACTGACAAGCTGCTAAGTGTGTGTGTGTTTCAATGCTGTCTGTATAAAAAAAAACTTACTGTGCTGTGCTTTAGGAAACCTTAATATTTATGCTTAAAAGAAAATTTGTGTTTATATATATATATATATATATATATATATAGTAAGTATCACATTTAATGAAGGGATGACCTTTTGCTTTAACTAAGAACTAAGAAATGTATAAAGTGAAGTATAGATAATTACATAGAAACTTATTTATTGTGATGTTTGAAATTCTTCTCCTGGGCCATTTTCTTTCCATTTAGAGAATTCTTTAAAGCTTTGACTGTTGGAAAATTACTCTCTTTGTTTATCTTCAACCAGGGGCATCTTCATTTCCTTCTAGTCCATGGTTTGTAGAAGTCACAATTGAGAGCTCATCAGTTAGTTTAGAATTCTGTTGGTTCTATGCGATGGTCAACATTTAATTTCAGCTTCAAAAGATAGACACTTAAGCTATATACCTCTGATTAGAGTTATATTTATTAATCTGATTGAGGTGAAAGACACATGATAAATATAGGCATTGCTACCCACACATTCTGGACTGATTAAAACAGAGAAACCTAGCCATACATAGGCATGGTTGATCTCTGTTTCCTGAACAGCAGATACAATGTGACCAGCTGCTGCAAATTCCTGTCACCATGATGTCCTGACCATGATGAAGCACCTGTGAACTGTAAGACCAAATAAGTACTTCTGACTTTTAAGTTGTTTTTCTCAAGTGTTTTGACATAGAAGCAGGAAACAACACTGATGGTGGTATTGCCTGACTTTGAAATTTCATCTCTACACGCCATTCCTCTCTGGCTGTATTTAGTGGTTTTTCTTTATTTCTGTATTCAGAAGTTGAATTATGATGTACATTGGCATATCTTTTTGTGTTTATCTTATTTTTTACTCAGGCTTCTGAATCTATAGATTTATGTGTTTTGTTGAGTTGTGAAGTGTGAAGCCTTTGTTTGCTATTCTCTTTTCATGTGATTCTCTTTTCACGTGACACTTGAATGACACACATGATAGGTTTTGTAATTGTTCAATGGGTGCCCAAGACTCTGTTCAATTGACTTATGCTTTACTTTCTCTACAAGATTCAGAGTGTGTAAAACCCATTCATCTGTCCCCAACTTTACCTTTTAATTTTCATCTATTCTGAACCTGCAAATCTTTGTCTTCTAACATTGTGCTTTTTTAATCCTATAATTTCTTTTCTAATCTTTTTTGTGTATTTATGGAAATTTTACATTTTCAAAAGTTACTTCTAAGGATTTTTTAATTATTGTACAGGTTTGTTTTTTTAACATTTGTCTGATGATTCTGACAATAGATTTATCTCTATTTCTTCTGTTGACAAACCACTTTCACTCATGTTTGATTCTTCCCTGCAGGGAAAATCCTAACCCAGCCTCGACTTTGGGATGAGGAAATCGGACTTGCCTGGAGTGGATGTGCTGTGCTGAACTGACCCACCTTGGGACTTCTTGCCCTTTTCCGGGAGGGGATGGGTGGATGGGGAGAGGGGAGGATGAAGACTGACTGGGAGGGATTGGGAGGAGGGAAGGGAGGGGGAGCAGGGGAACACATGTATAAAAAAAGACAACATTTTTAAATAAAAAAAATAAAAAATAAGATAAAATATAAATTATTTTGTAAGTCTGGTCTCGGTTTAAAAAGAAGGTTTGATTCTTAAAATCATTTTTAAAGAATTTTTTTTAGATTAAGGTATTTTTATTGTGATTTATTTACTTTGGTTATGTTATTATGGGTCTTTGTGGAACCTATATAACCACGTTGGCAGATATTTATTCCTTAGGTTAATGTGCAGCATGAAGACAAGGCACATGCTTAAATTCCCATGGAATGGTTACACTGAAAATTATTTGCCCTCGTGACTCCAGCTTGGATGTTACAGACTGAACTATAGGCTAGCTTAATGTGAGAAAAAAAAGGACCTTTCTAACCTAGTAACGAGCTGAGTATCAGCCAATCACAGCCGTCTGTCTTGAGCCAATCATTGTTTAGGTCATGTCCATCTTAGGATAATGCAGATTTCAGCTAAGGGGGTGTCACTTCTCCCATGACTAAACTTATAACATGTATGTATGGCAGATGTAAAACATTATTCATTTCTAGGCTTTTTCCTCGTTCAAATGAATTTTACTAAATTTAACTTTTCTCCATGTCTCTTCATAAGGATCCACCAATACCATCTTGTGAAAACTTGCTCACATTGACTAGTACCTACCGTCTCTTTGCCTCTATGAGAGCATGTACACTAAGATGTCCACTGCATCTGTAGACAGTGAATGAAGGAAAGCAACAGACTGGCTCACAAGCTATGAAAAATGGGCAAGGAGCTCAGTTTCCTTCTGCATACAGGTGAGGCCATGGAAGGGGATGGGAAGTGAAATGAAGAGGATTGTGATACTTGTGATTTTAACACGTGCTTGTCGACAATGGTCACATCAGGTTTAATAAGCAGGAATTGTCTTCTTGGTTCACTTTAATTTTTAAAGACTTTAATAATGTATTTGGTAACTTTTGGTTTATTTGGTGCCTATGTGGTTGCCAGTGGCCCTTTCTTGAATTGCCTAAGGACTGGAAAGCAATATGCTCAGATAAGGTAGACAAATATGTCTTTATGAAAGAATTACTGAACTTATAAGGACTACAGGGTATGTATTGCGCTGGCTCCCTCTAGGGCCAAACTTTTGGCATTGTGGCACAATGTTGTTTACAATATCATGTTTCAAAATTACATGATCAAGCTAAAATGGAATGCAAAAGTAGACCTCAGTGTTCTATGTAAGTGTATGGATTTTTATTGGGCTCCATTAAAAGTTACCTTGGGATTCACATGGCAGTGGACCTTGGACTGAATACATCTTGGAGATTCTCTGTGGTCTTATCATGAGACTGGATGTAGGGAGGGAAAACTTCAGAAATGTTAATTTTCCTGACACACATCAGTCATGACAGGAATCACCTGTTTCATAGAATGAGAAGTCCTGGGGCTCACTGCTTGATGCTACTGACCTTTACACATGGGGCCTCACTGCTAACTCTGGGCAAGTATATCTAACTCTCAAAAATATCTCAGTGTGTTGGCACATTCCTGTGATTTTTGTATTTTTGTGGGCAGAGGTAGGAGGATTAGCAATTCTAGCTAGCTTTGGCTACCTTCCAAGTTTGAATATAATTCTGTGGTATTTAAGACACTTTAAAAGTAAGAAACAACAAAAACATGTAGTGGCTAAGTGAAACCAAAACCTAAGAAACAGGTTGAAGATTGTTGGGATTGTCATATAACTAACAGTTCAACTCTGACCCAGACACTTAGTCAAAATTACAGGAGCAGGACTACAAAAGTCTATGTGCAAGTCAAACTGAGGAGAAACCTAATGACTGTTGCCTAAGGAATGGATAACTAGATGCTCCTTCTTCATACATCAGAACACTATTCATCAGTGAAAGAAATCCACAAAAGCCCAGGCACACAACAACATAGGGTACATCATGGAAAAAAAGTAACACACGATTTCAAATTCTTTTGTTTCCTTTATACTCAGGTTCAATATGAGTAAAACTACTGAAAAGCAGCAGAGCCTGAGCTGCTACATTTCAATCTCATGTGTGATGGAAAATGACAGTAATCACAAAGGAACTCATTGTTTTAGATTTCTGGCATTTACATTTTAAATGACAAGTTTGTTTTAAAATTAGAATCCGACAATAATTGCACGGTGCCTTGCATATACGAAAGACCTTTGGATTGCACACTTGAAGTTGGTCCTTTGTCTTTTGTAAAATAACCCCAGTAACTGTCCTAAAAAAAGTAGAATGAGGCAGTTGATTGTGGGTAGTTGTGTTTGGTTAGATTTTTTACTTCTGGAAAAAGAGGGTTTTGAATTTATAGTTACCATGGCAGGTATTTCCATTTCCTTTTCAGTAACTTCTGTTTTTGTTTCATGTATTAATATTTTAGTGAAGTATGTTCTTGTTCACAACTGTTTATCTATAGTATGTCTTGATCTTTTAATCATATATGCAATGTGTTCTTATTGTCCCTAGTAATCATGTTTGCTTGTTCAAGTACAATATATTTGATGTTAATTTGCTCACTTATTGAGACAAATACTTGTGTGCTGTATATTTTTCTATTTAAATTTTAACTACTATTATACTTGAATGACTTTCTCAAATAAAATATAAATGATCCAGTGCTTATGTGGTTTTACATTGTACCTCTCATCCCTTGATTTATTTGGGTATTACTTATAATGCAAGCATTGATAATTTGGGATTTAGTGATGTGGGAATGCCCTTCTTTATGCTGTGAATCTCAATCTTTAAATAAAGGAGCTGTATTGGGTCATGGTGGGCACCATAGAAGAAGTGGGAGGAGAAATCAGTTTAGGTAGGAGAAGCAGGGCGGAGTTAGAGGCAGACCGAGCTGAAGCCGCCGAAGGAGCAACATATAAGGAGACACGGGTGAGCCACGAGCCACGTGGCCAACAGATTAATAGAAATGGGTTGATTTAAGATGTAAGAGCTAGCTAGCAATGTGCCTGAGCCATAGGCCAAACAGCATGGAGTTAATATAAGTGTCTGAGTCGTTTCTGGGGACCCGGGCGGCTGGGCGGCTAAGCGGTCTCGGGCGGCGGGTCTGTGGGTCCAGGTCTCCGGCTGCCCGGGACCGAGAACCCCACTACTACAATTTAGTCTGCTATTTACTTAATGTTTTAATATTATTTCTTTTTGTAAATATTGTTTCTTATTTTTTACTATTCTTAAATTGGCTTTGTTTAGTTTTTTTATTTTTTAATTATTTGGTTTTTAAAATTCTTTTTGGCATATGTAACAGAGGAGCATGATATGAGGGGTGTGGAGGTCAGAGGGCAACTCTTATGTATTTTTTATGTGGTTTTCAAGGCTTGAACTCAGGATTCCAGGCTTATATATCAAGCATTTTTATTCATGGAGCTACTAGTCCAGTAACTCAACATGGTGTTAAGTGAGATAAGAATTCCTGGCATGTAGTGGCCATGTGGTAAACACAACATGACGCCAGAAGAACCTGCTGCATATGGAGGGCACATCCCTAGTCTGTGCCCACCTGCTCTCTTAAAATAAGGTGCCATGTGCAAGTCTCTCTCACTTCTGCTTCTCTGACATTGTACTTGTCTGGTAACTCTCCTGAATAAACTCTAGTGTGGCATCTGGTAGTGTGTCCCTGATCTTACATGCAAAACCAACAGGTATTTTGCCATTTATAGGATCATACCATCGTGTAGTTTACTTATTTTATGTCATAATTTTATGAATCAATGCTTTGTTAATTTCCTCTACTTTGAGACGTCTATTTGTGTCACCTTCTATTAAGTATTTTGCCACACAGTTGTCCTGTATTACTAATTCTGTGGTCTAGCTCTCCCTCCTATTAAGCTATTTTTTCAGATAATGATTCACGTTAATCACTATTTTCATGATGTGAAAACTTCAGCTCAGATGTGACAAATTTTACACAACGTGACACAGTCATGTGCCATTGTCAAGATTTATGTAAGCATTTTATGATTTATTTACCTCATATGCATACAAGTATTAAAACTTTACACACTCCAATCTGTATGTGCAATTATTATGTGTTGATAATGAGTTCTTAAAGTGTAGATTGTTCCTTAATTTCTTGTTTTCTCTTCCTACATGAAAGCATCTGAGGATGCTGTTTTCTCATCAACCTGGAACTCATTTCTCATCAGCACATCTCAACAGCCACAACTTCGATGTCCTTTGAGGCTGAGAGCTTTGATTCCACTGTCATGCAACTCACTTGGTAATAGGGCTCTCAGTTTTCAAATGGTACAGAGTCATGTTATTAATCCGTTCATTTATTTGTGTTTCAGACAATGTCAGGCTCTGAACCTGTGTTCTTACTGCTCCAGCATCCCAAGTGTTGGCTTAAGACATGTGTGTCACCACATCCAAGAAATACAGGTGTTTTAAAGTGAAACAGACAGTAGCTTATTACGTTCTGGACTCATGGCTCCCAGGGACTATAAACTACAATGTGTTTTGTAGACAGAGAAGTTAAGATTCTGATGTCAGTGTGCCTGAGAAGAGCCATCAACTCCCTTTAGATATACAAAATGTCCTTTTACCTACCATATCCAGGAAATGATGTTTATCTATATGGATCCGGAATCTTCTAAGAAGAAGTCCCATTTATAGTGTGCAAACCATCTTAACCCATTTTGGGAAATATTTATTGAATTAACCTAACTTACATGATGCAACCCAGAGATATGTTTTTTAGACTAGCTCATAACATGTATGGAGAAGACACTAAAGGAAATGTTGGATGGTTATTTTATCTTTATTTACTTTATGTGCATATATGCCATGAAGTGCATAATGGAAGGTCATCCATCTGGCTCTTTCTGACTTATCACATAAATGAACTTTATTTTATTTCAGTGAGTGAGAATGTCCTCTGCACAGCTCTTGTTTATAAGAGTCTATTACAGTATGTGTGGGATAATAATAATCCACATATTTAAATAGTACTTGATTGATAGTAACATATTGGCCACTTTTCTGGCTTCAGAATCAGAAGCCTTTGTCATTTAAGAGCCTGAGGCTAATTAGGCACTTGTGCTCTTATAGAGGAGGATGCACAACTCAGCCATGTTATGTACAGCTGTGCATCAGTCGTGGCCTGCAAGGACTCTACCATCTAGGATGATACTTGGCTCTTCAAACTGCTGAGCCTTTGTTAAAGATAAAACTATCATTTCTCTTCCCATGGTGGCCTCAGCATCATGCACCTACTTGAAAATGTTATAAAAAGTACAGAATTAGCTTTATGGTTTATGTCAGCTTTTTTTAAAAGGCTTTGGGCAAAATATGTGGGTAAGAATGCAACACACATCATAGTTCTAATCTCACTGGCACTGTTTCCTTTTGTGCATTTGATGTATCCATTTCCCATGACGCCATTTGAGATATTCTGAGGCCAGTTAGTGACCTGTGCTTACTAAGCAGCACATGTATTCTAAGTCTTACTCTGTGCTCTTTCTATGTTTGTATCATGCTTTTTCTGCACATCACAATACTGACTTTGAATATCCTCCATTTGTTATGCAGCCATAGAAAAAAATGACTATTGCTCTAAACTTTGTTGGGATGCTCTCTATCTCTAACACCTCATGATTCTTCCTGATGGTGCAATGTTGTACTCAGCATTCTTAGAGTACAGAATTTTGACTTTTTTTTCTCTAAACCACATTTTATACATTGTCACATGCCCATTTAAGGCTATGTGTCCATTCTGTCTCATACAATGAAGAGACCATAGGTCCACTGCCCCCTGAAGACAGTCATGTGACTATTGATAGTTGTATCCACTTTAATGCCTTTATGTAAATGGAACACAGACTATGTTCTTCTGCCTAGATTACCACCTCTGTACTTTTCTCAAATGGTTCATGATTATTATCATATTTGGATTTCTTTAGAAAACACAATCTCATGATAACCTCCTGCCACAAGTCTCATGGTCTTCTGTCATTTTTACAAATAATTTTCTTGTGCTGGAAAGTATGTCTGTCTCTTCAGACTCCCACTCCTGCTTTCTCTACTGGCTTGCCTAGTCCCTTCTTTTTACACGCGAAGAAAGCAAAGACTTCCCCATTAATAGAATATCCTTGTCTGGAGTTGGCTTGGGATACTCAGTTTAAGAGGGTGATTTGTTGAGTTACAGAACTTAGTAAGTTGAAAGCTAGTATCATTCACAAATCCCTGTGTAATGGGCATTCTTCTCTGTCCTGTGTAGTCTGGAATTCATTATTCTGCGGAAGATGCCTCTACCTATCCTGCACATTTATACCTACAGAGTCTAGAAGTCCAGTCACCCTGTAGCCACAATTTCTGTAACTGCCCTTTACTTTTAAAGCCTTACTTTTCATATTTTACAAGCCTTGAATTTCTCATAGACGTATTCATTGACTGTGACAACTTGACTTCAAATATCATATCCATTGGCTGTAATTCTACTAAATAAAAGTAGTTTTCTTCATGTGGGATGAGGTTATTAGGGTTTTAGCATTTTTCAATCATGCACAAGGGTATTTAAAATGTGAACTACTATTAAGATGGCAGTTACAGCCCTTACACCTGAGAGTTAGAATTTGGGATATAGTCTTCTTGGGGTTTGAGATAAGCTTTACCTACATATGCACACTATTTTCTGAGATTTACATAAGTAGGCACATACAAAATCAGAAGAAGGCTATGCTATAGAAGTATGTGCTGCTGTGACCTGCCACGTCCTTCAGGAAGCCTTCTCCAGATAGTCTTCAGCACTTTTCTAATCTCAGGTGTTTACAAAATAAGTGTTGAGAATTAAGCTTGTAACCTCAGAAATTCATCCTGATCTTTCTCTACAATGTGGACATGTGAAGCTATTTGGTGTGATGTTTTAATGCTTGAACTCAGGAAGGGTAATTTGGAGTTGTATTGATTGGGAATTTACCTCTATGTGTAGCAGAGAAGTGTAATATAGTATTCAAATAGGAGAAAGGAAAATCAATTTCACAGATGCCCATAAGGTGGTGCTGCATACTTACAATAACAGGGAACAAGATTCTGTGGGGGAGGAACTGTGGTCCACAGCAAGGCATTCCTGGAAGAAATTGCTAGTGAGACAATTTGGGTTTACATTGAGACCTCATTCTGGTCTTCATGAGGCCCTTCCTTTTGGACTCAGAAAAACTAGTGTTTGGAATTTAGATGCATCAACCATGTAAGACATAACACATGTAAAAATTGAGTGTTCATTAAAAAATTTAGAGAAAAATCACAAAAGGTGTGAAATATTGATACATATTTAAGTAAACGTGGATATCATAGCATCCTTTGTGCTTATGAAGTTTGTTTTGGTTGTTTAATTAATTCATAAAAACCAGTAATCACTTTTAAAATATGCCTTTACTATAGCTGTTTTATGATGAGAATTTGAAGGATGTCTGAGGTTTAGTTTCTGAGTAGAGCTGGATACAACATTTTTTAAGGCTCTCAAGTCCAGAGGCAAATAATGATTTTTAGGTTTTGAGCTTGTATTTTTGTTTACTCCTATGGGTACCGACTCAGTTCCAGTGCCTGCTTTCCCTTGAAATGGCAATGCATCATTGGATGAGATGCTCACCCATACAGGTCTGTAGATGCTTCTTCCATAAAAATAAGACCTGTTCATAGAGGGATTTAGATAATAGGATCACACATCCCAACTTGGCCATTCATAAACTGGTGGAGTGTGCACATTGTTAGAGTGTAGCTTTTATTATACACAAATCTTCGCTTTATTCACTAGATAGTCTCTTTGGTATGAACGGACATGTCTTTACTTCTCTAATGGGTCTGTTTGTTGTAGTAAAGGCTCTTAACAGTCGGTGGCAAAGTAGCACTCATGGGATGGTCTCATGGTTTCTGTTCTTGCCAGTTGATTCTTTGATATGAAACAAAGCCCTCACCTTTTCATAGTCCATCTTGTTGATTTCTGAGACAACTTGGGTTATTGGCAGTATTTCTTTTACCAGGCACTACAACACTACATTTGAATCTTTACAATAATACAGGTTTTCTTTCATGGATATCTATGACAAGAATGATTTTTGAAGTTTTGCACCCCCTCCAAAATAAACCACTATATAATGTTCACATAGATTTTGTTCAGTGTACCTGATTAAGAGACTCACAGGCTACTCTCCATGGTACTGACCCACATGTACACAAGCTTAATAGCTCAGGGTTGCTCTCCATGGTGTAACATAGAACTCACACCACATCTTACTTACCTAAGGGCTCTGGGCTGCTTTCTGTGATTCTGAGCCTTAAGCACTCACTTCCTATTTTACTGTAAAGCTCATGGTGTCACTCTTCTATAGGAACAATCCTTTCCCATCTTGCTTCCTGTTGTAGAATGAGCATACTCATACATTGCTTCGTGGTTTAAACAAACTATGCTCCGCCAAGCAAAAACAGAAACTTAATGACAGACTTTGTTCTCTACCAAGTATCCTACATGCCACATACATTTCAACATCAAGAGGAGCTCCTTAAACTCATAATGTGAGCCAGAACGTATTCTTTTCTGGATACTCTAGAGTAATAAAGCCGCTTAACATTTTACATCTTATAAAGATATCCTTCATAATTTGTCCATATTTTATTTCTCCTCTTCAGAAACAATACCCCTACATTTTTCCTCATGGTTATTTTCATGAAGGTTGTAAGTTTTTAAGGCTCCATGTGAATTGCTAAGGTCCATCTTTATACTTCCATATGTGCTCACTATTTTCAGTTTCTTTAAAATATTAAAAGAGCACTCACTTTCTGGCCTATAAAGTTACTTGTTTATGCTCTCAAGGTCCAAAGATAAATTAGTGACCCATATAGAGAACTCCAATTTTACCTACCCCACGCTAGCAATTGTGGCTTCATAAATAAAGTTTGCTTTTGAATTTTTCCTCATTTGCATTTCAGTTTTTCTGAAATCAAATGAAGGAGACAAACTTGTCAGTTGGTGTAGCTATGTAATTAGAGCAACACTCACCCTCCTCTGATTTTAATAAATAAATCCTTTTATTAGTAGGTTTAATTTTTGTTTTTATGTTCATGAGTGTTTTATTGCATGTATGTATATGCACATGTATGCCTCATGTCTCAAAAGCCCAGAAGAGGGTATCAGATCCTGAGAGACAGGGCATACAGATAGTTGTGAGCAAGCATGTGGGTGCTGTAAAATGCTAACATCTAAAAATAGATAATTATGAACTTTGTCTGCATTGCTTATGAATGGTGATATTATTTATTTATGTCCCATTGTTTCCAAAACAGGCGAAAAAAAAAAATCTCAAATGGCAGGTGTTGGAGCCTATGGCAAGTACATTTGGGGAAAAGTTACTAAAATGATTAGACGTTTTCTCAGATGGCTTGTCATTTTCAGTATTGATATGCTTGCAGATCCTCAGGCAAAGTGGAAATAAATATTGCCAGTGAATATCTAGTTAAGTATGAGTGAACCCTGAAGGTATTTGGCCAGCCTAGGATGTCAGGCTTTCACATATTCATCTATGTTAATACTTAAGTACAGTAAGTATGAACTGGAGAAGGGAAGAAGAGACAGAATTATAATGTAGTCAATGGGGCTAAAATGATATCTCAGTAGTTAAGAACATTTGTTTCACTTCTGAAGGACCCAAATTTTGTCTTCCTTATCAACCTATAGAACTCACAACCAGCTCACAGTGATCTGACAGTGTCTTCTGGCATGTGGGACTGCATGTGCATATGTGTGCATGCTCACACACACACACACACATACACACAATCATGCTGTCATACACAGTGTCACACAGCATTAACAATATCAATATATTGTGGGGATTCAATAAAAGTTTCAGAAGTTTTGGAGATATCAGAGGGAATCTACCCACAGTCTATGTGGCGGGTTAGTAAAAGCCCCAGAAGTCCCAGAGCTCTAACCACAGTCAGTCTAGGAAAATCAGAGAATGGTGATTCAAACCTTTAATCCTAGCACAGGGAGTATCCTGGGAGTGGTGACCTACACCCTTAGTCCCAACTGAGTCAAGGTCACTTCAGATTATAGAAGGAATTCTAGGCTCTCAAGCAGGTGTGGTGGGGCCATGCCTTAATTACCAAAAGAGTACTTAAGACAAGATAGAAACACAGAGGGAGCCATTCCAAGGGAAGAGACGCTGAGGAAGCTGCAAGACAGCTGGGTAAGATCTGACTGTGGTGTTTATTCCCTCTAGTATCTCCAACTTCTTCAGAGATCTATCCCTGAGTCTCATTCATTCGTATGACAATATATTATCCTTGCATTTATTTAAATAATAGTAATTTGTTAAATATCTGTATAAGATAAAGATGTATTGGAAAGCATAAGCAAGAGTTGATATTTTTTTATTCTTAAGATGTTACAGTATAGCATGGAAGGGATATTACCAAAGTCAACTGACATTCTCTAAAACAGAATTTCAGTTAGGCTGATGATTAGGTAAGCCATGGAGAGCCACAATTATCTGCTAAGTCTGGAGCAAGGATGATTAGGGGGCACATACAGAATGCTGGATCACCAGTAATCTGAATAACTTTAGGTTAATTCCAATATATTTGAGGCACCTAGTTTTTTTCACTAGGAGTTAGACATAATTACTTGGAATCATTCCCATATTTAAAGAACAAGTGTCCTAAGGATCTAAGCTGTGACTAAGTGGCCCTGAGTTCTCTTTCTAGAAGGTGACACATTTTAAGGAGTAGATGGCATGTCCTAGGTGAGTTCTGAAACTGATGATCCTAGTTTTCTAAAGACAATGACTCATTTTCTTTTTTAAACATAGAGTCTCAAGATGATTCCCATTGAGACTTGTGGCTGAAGAAAGAAGAAATGAACTGCATCAGCGTACTTTCCTCGACACTCATCCTTTCTTCAGAAATGAAGCCTCTCAGGAAGGGAAGGAAAGGATAGTTTCCAGCAAAATGTTCATCACCAAAGTCCAAGACTCAGACATGTGGTATCTGTAAAAGAGTCACAGTAGATATGTTTAGTCTGGAAAAATATGAACATTTAAACAAACCTAGTAAGGATATCCTATCTAAAGCTCGACCATCCAATAGGATTTAATGGAGCATTATGGACACAGGGTAACAGAAACTGCCCCAGGAGATGAGGTTTTAGAAAGGGTGCACAGACTTTGTCTATGAAAACCTTAATTTTGTAGGATAAAGAAAATACATTCAGAAAAGTAGTAAGAAGCACAATAATTAGAACAAGTCGGGGAAAGAAATACTGCATGGTCTATCAATTAGACAACATGAAAAGGATCTGTAAACAAAAGATAATGAGTATTTTACCAAAGGCATAATGGTTTAAGGTTGCCATGAGCTTTGATCTGGGCATGGTTAGATGCCTGCTCTTATCTTTGATTTGGAAAACAGGCAAGCAGAAGTTTGAGTGACCTGAGAATCTGTTTCCAAAATACTTTACAAAGTGAATTTGAAAGGTGACTAAATCCTGAGACCTTGTGAGATGAGGTTGTAGATACAGAAATAGAGATACCACAGCCAAGTACTGATCAAGAGGAAAAGCATTGGCTTTAGTCAGAAGGTCTGCAACCATCCAAAGTAGATTTTAATTTTAATAGGAAATGGAGAAATTTACCTCCATACTCCTCATAGGACTGCTATGCTAGAAAAGTTGATACTGTACAATTGTAAGTTGTCCATTTTTGGTGATGCCATTTTATTGACATCATTCAGTTTAAATATAAATAAAATGAGAAGGCATTTGTGAATAATTTGTTACACACCTGACAGTGCAATATGCAGCATTAAATGTGAGATTTTTAGCATGGGAATTCTTTCCAATTTTCCAAGTATATAATTTTAGTCCCTGAGGAGAGAATTCTCACTCCTGTGGTGACACCACAGCAGTTGGAGATGTGAGATTTGAATGAGGAATAATTTGCGCACATCAGTATCCTTCCAAATGTCTCATTTAGTTATGGGAGAAGTTTTCTCCACCTCTATGCTATTGTATTTGACACACACAATGCTTTAGTTAAAGTTTCTATTGCTGTAATAAAACAATGATGATCAAAATCAGCTTGGGAAGGGAAAGGCTTGTTTTAGTTAATAGTTCTCCGTTAAAGCCCAACATCTAAAATGTCAGGGAAAAGCAGGAACTAAAGGCAAATCCTAGAGACAGAAAATGCTAAAGAGGAGCTTCTGTTTACTGCCCCCCCCATGGCTTACTCAGCTGCTTTCTTCTCCCTCTCTCTCCTTTATTATTATTTTTTTATTTTACATTTTGACAGCAGTTTTTTCTCCCTACATTCTCTCTCCCCATCTTCCCTCTGCGCCCCATCCACTCCTCCTCTCTGATTGTTCAGAAATGATAAGACCTCCCATTGGTGTCACCAAAGCATGGCATATCAAGTTGAGGTAGGAATAAGCTTCTCTCCCCCCCCCCCCTTATATTAAGCCTGGACAAGGCAGCCTGTAATAGGAAATAGGTAGCACCAGGCGTCACTAGCCTGGGGGTGAAAACATCTGAAGTAAGCCTGGTCCTCCTTCCTATATTAATCATCAATCAAATGTTACCACATAGACTTTATCTTCAGGCTCAACTAAGAAAAGTATTTTCTCAATTAAGATTCCCTCTTCCCATATGTATTTATGTTTGTGTCAAACTAACAAAAACCAACCAGAACAGCAAGGATTTTTGCAGCATCTTTGGATTCTAACTTCCTTCTACTAGATGTCAGAAGTAGCCTGTCCAGCCAAAATATTACAGATAGTACATTGTCCCACAAGGGTGAAATTTCTCCTGTTTCAGAGCTGAGAAACACTGATCTGGAGTTTCATTTGATATTTGTGGAACAAAATATTTCAGTATGATTGTTCCCCAGGCAGTCATTATGATTCCTCCTAAATCTTCCCCTCTTGTGTAATAAATTTTTTACAACAACACAATTATCCATCCATTACACAAAACAGAAACTTGGGAATCATCCTAGACTCCTTTCTTTCTTTCTTTCAATACTACATGAATCATTTGTTTCTGAAACATCTTACAGATTGCTCTCATTTTCTTAAGACTTACCATGGCTTCTCAGACTCTTTAAAGAAGCTGGTGAAGAGGTGGCATGTAACTCACATGCTGTAGTGCGATTATGTTGTTACATGGTAAATAATTGTCCTGCCTACTAGTTTAATAAAAATACTGATTAGCCAAAGACAGACAAGAAGTGTGGGTGGAGCTATTAGACTAGGACAACTCTGGGAGCAGAAAGAATAGGGCAAAGATGCCAGAAAAGCCAGAAGATGCAGAGGACAACTATGCTGCTCTGAGAAAAGGTACTGAACCGCATGGCTGAACAAGATCAGAATCATGGGTTAGATTAAGAGCAAAGAGTTAGCAAGTCATATGCCTGGGTCATAGGTTAAATCAGCATAAATTTAATATAAGTGTCTGTGTGATTATTTGGGCCTAAGAAGCAGTGGGTCTGAGAGTGGGTCCAAATCTCTGGGCTAGGCCCAAAAGTCCAGGCCAGAAACTAATACAACATGCTTATTATTGTACAATAATTAGGCTTTGTACAACTTTCAAACATGTCCTTTTCCTTCAAATCGAAGGTTGTGTTCATCCCGTTTCAGGATAGCCATCATTTTCAAATTTCTTTCCACAAATCTCTTTCTACGCTTACATTTCTTCCCTTAGTTATTGTTGCACACAGCCCCATGGGCAAGGAATGGTTCTCAATGACCAGAAGAAGAAATGAAAAGAGGAAAAAACTTTTTTTTTAATGAGTACTACTGCTTTTCCTTTTGAGACTAGAGTATCAGTATCCTTTGTTTTGTTTTTGAAAGCAATGACAACCTATATAGTATTTTCTGTCAAAATTGCTTAGTCTTATTTTTGATTCATTCCTTGTTAAAATGTGTTGGCAAGACAAAAATAAAATAAAAAATGAAAGAAAGCATGCTGCTACTATCGGACCCATATTCTTATGTAATTACATATTTTGTGCAATTCTTTTCTAACTTTCTGGTTGTGTTGCTTGGCAGCCACCCTAATACATTGTTCTGAAGGTAGGTGGTGAATTAGGAAGGTGGTTCAAGAAGTACTATGAGAAAATGATAGCAGGAGGCAGGCACAGCCAAAAACCAAAACAATGTGCAAGGAGTGAATTAACATTATTAGATCTTGGACTTAACTGTTATATGAATTTTCTTAAGGCTATGTCAACAAATATTTTCTTAGTGAAGAAAAAAAAAACAACAATTACACCAAAGTCTAACTTGGTGAACCAAGCTTTTAGAGATTACGAACAGGAGAATTGGTGACTCATTGAGAGAGCCACAACATGAAAATGCCCCACCTTAACACAGGTGAACTCATGAACGCTGCATCCCTGGAGCTTCCTGTTCAAAAAGAAGGCAACACCACTGAAGATAGTCTATTCACTGTTCATTTAACTTTAAGGAGGGTCATATTGAAACTAAAATTTTTTATAAGTTTTTTTTTTATCTTTCCTTCTCTCTGTGAGTGTGATGATGTTCCATTCAGAAGAAATAGCTACAGCACACATACTCACATCTGAACTCTAATAAAATGGTAAGGAATAGGCTAGATCTCTTCTTGGTGATGTCAGATGCTGTCTTGTTTTCTGGAGCCCATCTCATGTAATTTCCCCCAGAGTCCATTCTCTTGATGACCTGACCCCAACCACATTATGACTCAATTTCTCATTCAGTCTCTTCTAAAGATGCAACCATCGGTTCAGAGGCATCCCTTCTTTTTCTATCCTCGGTGCCTTCCCCAGGACCCTAAAAGTAGGAAGAACATAAATTGAGAGAATCGCTCTAGTGTCACAGAAAGAAGAAAAAGGTGATGGATTATTTGGTGGAAGACATGGTGTTATTCTTGTGTTTGATGTGATTAGTCCATGCTTTGGTACAGGCACTGTATCCAGACAATGTCTACTCTGAGCAGAAAAGTGGTGTTTTCAGTTGAAAGATAATATGATCAAATGTCCTGATGATCTAGAGTGTGTGTCAGACTACCATAGTACTGTGTTTCAGAAACTGTCTTGAGTCAAGTGAACTATGAGGTTAAAAGTAGAAATAAAGTAGATAACTGAGGGACCTAAGGAAGTGACCACTAGCTAGATGGGGTGAATTAGGATCCATTTCACATTAAAATAATAAAAATTGATTTCCTAAGTTTAATTATTTATATTTTAAGGACTTAATAGCGACTAAGATCTGGTGTCACTATAGTACTTGCACAGATACAATAGTGTCTTCTTATCAGTAGAGGAGGTTCTACTGTACATGATAAATTTATGGATTTATCTCTATCTCTTTCTCCATTTCTCTCTTGTGTATGTATGTATGTGTGTGTGAATCTGTAAAAATTATGGGGTGCAGTGAGAACTCTAGCTGACAAATATATGGCAAAGGAATGATAGTGCTAGATACCTAAACCCAATCCCTCATCTGGTTTGCACACATGCCAAGTAGACATTATATCCTGAAAAAATATATAGAATGTGTGTGTGTGTGTGTGTGTGTGTGTGTGTATGTGTGTGTGTGTTTGAAGATATATAAGTATAATGAAGAAACATTGGTTGTGGTATCAGCATGCACACATACTTTGTATTGTGAGGGAGGCCTGCACTATAGGAATAGCCAGTCACTGAGACTCATGTTTCATTAAATACAAGAGAAAGATGATGAACTGCTGTTTTAGAATGGCTCTATGGAGAAATATGTTTTGTCTTTTTTATGATAATAATTTTTAGGTTGCACTTTGAATAAAGAATGTTAGAGGGAAGGAAGTGAGAAGAGACAGTTTGGAACTAGGAGTGAGTCAATGTAAGGTAAGGGAGAGAGATTCAGTTTAAGGGAATAGGCAAGAGGCTGTTTGTAGAGGAATTATATTGTTACATTGTAAATAATTGTCCCGCCTACTGGTTTAATAAAAATGCTGATTGGTCAAATGCAGACAGGAAGTATGCACAGGACTACCAGACTAAGAAAACTCTGGAAACAGGAAAGAATGGGGCCGAAATGCCTCAGAGTTGTCAGAGAAGCCAGAAGATGCAGAGGACAACTATGTGCCTCTGAGTAAAGGTACCAAGCCACATGAATGAACAGGATAAGAACCATGGGCTAAATTAAGAGCAAGAGCTAGCAAGTTATATGCCTGGGCCCTAGGTAAATCAGCATAAAATTACTGTAAGCATCTGTGTGTTTCAGTGTGACTGTGGGACTGTGGGTCTAAAAGTCTGGGCCACGGGGCTAGACCAGAAAGTATGGGCCAGAAACCTCATACAACAGCTGTTTTGAACACATGTAGGAAAACATAACCATAGTTTATCCACATCATCTAGGTTGTAGTGGAATAAAGTCAGAAATAACAGTAACTTGGAGAGTCATGCTCTGGAGGTTATTCTTCTTTACTTCCTGTGTACCGGATGAGGAAAGCTGCCTGCCACTCATCTCACAGAGGAGAACATTCCTATTCTCAACACACTGGTCTAAGCTGTGAGACTGTCCTCAACTTGACCATGCAGGTCACTGTTATTGATTCTGAATTCACACAGCAAGAAAGGCTACACTTCATTTTAATTTGATTCAATCAATATTTACCAAAAGTCATTCAGGTTAATGCATTTAATATAGTAGTTTCCACAGAGAAGAACACTACAAATGAATGGCAAGGGTTTCTCACTTTTAATGTTTATGATCTAACAGGAATTCAAAATAATTCAGGCAGTTCAAACGCATGCATCTTTCTGTTACAATTCAAGATCTATGTATGAAAAATATTAAGATAGTAAACATTTTAAATCTATATGCTTAAGAGTCTAGTGAATGTATATAAAGTGGAAAACATTTTTCCTGTGGGCTTTGTTGAAAAAATGCAGACAGATATCACTGGGGAAGAGTTTCCTGTTTGAAGGAAACACTTCGAGAAAGACTAGAATACAAGGCTGCTAATAGCCTGTCCTTCAAAAGTCAATTGTCTTCTCTGGACCTGTTTACCATTTCTCTGGCAGTTCCATGAACTTTGGTTTCAGCATGTTGCTTGTCCCAGTTTGAGATATAGACATCTCAGGCGTGTTCACTGATTGTGGGTATTGGCATACCACTTCTACAACCGCTCTGTGAACGGGAAGCCACACTAAGTGTTTTTGTTTAGACAATCATTGCTTTCGTGTCAAAGCCAACTGATTTTTAGGCCCACAGTCCTTTGCAGCTTTCTGTGTGGTGCATTTTCTTTCTACCAGGAAAAAAAATTGTGATATCCTTCAGAATTGTGACATTTCTCATCAAGGATGCCCAAGATCAAGTTGTGCCTATCACACCTAGGTAGGCAGACACAAGTGAGGTTGGTGTTAGAAGGGTTTGAGTCATGGTGGATAAAAGTGGGTTCTGGTGTCATTTAAAATTAGAATATGTGTTTCAGATTATCAGTAATGATCATTACCCTTCACCAATAAGAAGCAACCTTCTACAGCAAATATGTTCTTAGATAGTTTATTTCTTTATATATAACCGTCCAATGCAGCCTTGAAGTATGCGTGTGTAAAATGAGGTGCATTAGCTAATCTCATTGTTGCCATCAAATATCTTACAGAAGGAACTTAGGTGGGAGGATTTATTTGGCATGGAGGGGAATGCATATAGGTTTTATAGCATCTAAGTTGCCTCACAGCTGGGAGATCAGGAAGCAGAACACAGGCAATCTTAGCACAGTGGTGAATGTTTATTTATCTGCTTTTATTCAATCTTGGACTCCATCTGTATTAATTACTTTTCTATTGCTTTAATAAAACACCATGACTAAGGTAACTTATATAAAGTAAAATTATTTGGATTTATAGTAACAGAGTGATAAAAGTTCATCATGGCAAGAAATTGTGGCAACACATAGGAAATACAGCTGAGAGCCCACATCTTGAGCTGCACATACAAACACAGAGAGAACCAATGAGGAAAATCACTTGGCTTCAAAACCTAAGTGCTTATCCCTAGTGAAATACTTCATCCAGCATGGCCACACCTCCTAACCCTACACAAACATCACCAGCAACTGGTGACCAATTATTCAAACATCTGAACCTATGAGGACATTCTTATACAAACCACGACACTGGACACTGTCCTAACAAAAGGTGATGCCCACATACAATATGGGTCTTTTCCCTCCAGTTAAACTTTAGTGTAAAATACTTGACACACCTGAGTGACTCCAACTCAAATCAAGTTAGCAACAGAAACTCTCACATATTTTCTGTCCCCTGGTATCCAGGTGAAAACGAGAGGACTGTCATGTTTATGGAGTGCCTGTGTAAACTTAGTCAAACACACACAAACACACACACACACACACACACACACACACACACACACACACACACACACACACACACACAAAAGTTATGATAATGGAAAAGGGGTCTAAAGAGGATTAGGTTTCCAAAAGTAGGAGAGAAATAAGAGAGGGTAGGGTGAGAATTTTTTGAGAATAATTTGAGTGAATTATATACATGTAAGATATTGTAACAATACACTTAAAATAAATAAAAGAAGTTTTATTACATACTAATTGTAAAAATTTTCTAGTTTTCATGCTAAATGTCTATACATGTATATGATATATTTTGTTCATAATCACTCCTTACCCTTGCATACCCCCCATCCCTCCTATTTCTCTTGTTAAACAGTTGGTTCCAACTACTTTGAGGCAATGGTGAAAGAACAATGTTCGTTGATTTGGGAAAATACATAATGAGGTGAAGCCATGTGTATATCTTCAGTGGAAATGCCCAAAGGAAGGGAATATGAATTCATATCACTATGGGAGAGAGATGAAGTTATTTAAAATTTAAATAAGTAAAGGAGATAGAACTATATGTCAAACAGATCAGTAAAGAGGAGAATCCAGTTATGTCTAATCTTCGTCTAGACAGACATCCTAAAGGCATATCAGCCACTAATGTTAAGTATGAAGGACAGCCCCCCTTTTCAAGGCTAAACATGGCTGATGGCTGCAGGCTGTCTCTGAGGGCCACAGAACCAGGCACAGCTGACATCAAATGACTCAGGGCTGTGGACCTTCCATCCTTATTTGAGCCTGATTGTTGTGCTTTAGATACAAAGCCTCCCCCCCTCCCCCCGCCTCGCCACAAATTCTGCTTTGGACTTTGTTTATCCTTCACCTTTATTTGTGCTAAATCAGTTCAATGAACACAACCAAGACATCATCTGTGAAACAACATAAATATACAAGAAGGACAAGGTAACCCACAACACCCTTGTCAGCCCTCCTCATCACACTGACCTTGTCTTAATCAGGGTGATACTGTACTTGAACAATTTAGGTGGCCTTTGCAGTTAGATAAAACTTTATCAAAAAGGATGTGTTTATCACCATTTTATACCTTGGAGTAAAAAGCCCTTAGACTGTAATTTTTAAAAGATAGATTTTCTTTTCCTCAGGGAGAACAGTTAGGAATATGTAAGAAACAAACACCAGGTCTGTGTTTTATGGAACAATAGATAATTTTGAACAGATGTGATTTTCTTTTGACTGCATTTAGCATAATCCTTTGAAATCTCTTAATTCATGTGTTAATGAATAAAAGGGTCTGTTTGCTGGCAATGAACTGAAGGGCTTGGTAGTTGAAAACATAGGAGTTCAGGTTCACTTCGACATACAAGGTCATTTGCCAGAGGAAGATTGGTGTACCTGTATTTTAAAAGAGTTTCTTTATTTTTAAGTTTTATTTATTAATTTAACATGCATGAGTGTTTGCCTGTGTGCATGCCTGTACATCATGTGTGTGCAGTGCCCATGGGGGAAAGAAGAGGGCATTGAATCCCTTGTGACTGGAGTTATAGATGATCATAAGAGGTCATATTGATGTTGACAACTGAATGCTGAAATAGTCTATAAACTGTAAACCACTCTAATAACTCACAGTGTTTTATATGTATGTATATATGTTTATATATAATATATATTGATATATATGGGTGTTACAGATATATGTTATATATAATATATGTGATATATAGGTATATATCAGTCTGTCTCCTAGAAAACTATGACTAATACATGGACTAAGCAGGTTATATTATGAATATATTTGTATATACATACATGCATGCAATAGCAATTATTGAAAAAAGAGGCCACGGGTTTGAAGAACAGAGAGGAAGAGTATCTTGGAGGATTTATGTTATAATTAACTTATAATCTAAAAAATTAAAAATGTGCTTTCAAAGAAAAGAAAGAAAGTGATGGTACATATTTGTATAAACAGCAGTCCACATTTAGACAAATAGCTTCAGAGAAAATGGCCACCTTCATTATATAGTAGCCACCATTTAGCAGAGCCTGATGGGTCAGAAACCAGGGCTGCTTTCTTCTAGTATAACAAGGTTCACAGTGAGGGAGCTGATGAGCATGTGAGATGCACTCAGCCACAAGATCCTCACCACAGCCTTCTAGGGGAAATGCTAGTGTTTATTTCGGCTGACAGTCCAGTGGTCACTAGGGTTTTGGATATCAATCAGAATCAAACTGGAACCCTTGCCCGCATGTAACACCTTAAATAATGAGATTCGTGCATAATAAATCAATTATTCATGGGAGCTGCTTGCAATGAAGTGAAGTTTGTTGGAGTTTATCTGATAGCGCGGGTCTCCAGATTATTGAATCTGAATTTAAGGTTCCTCTCTACCGTCTGTTACTTGTACTTCCCAGGGGTATAGCATGTGGACTGCGGAATGCTGCAGCCTTGCAGGCTCCTCTGCTGAAAGGTATTTGTCAGGTTGGTCTCTGACAATTTAATTAGGACAAAATTTGCAAGTTTCAGAAAAAATATCAAAGATGTTTTAAATGTCTCACAGAAGAAAGAGCCTTTAATAACTTTTCCAAATGGCAGGGGAATGAGGAAGCAAGGTGGTCTTTCCGCAGGTGACATATTTGAAACCCCTCCCTTACCCTAACACTTACATTTTAACAGCAGATCTTCATCGTCTACACTAGATGTTAAAAGTCACAGCTGTTTTGGAGAAGATGCGGTTCAGAATCTCTGACTCTCAGAAACTTCCCATGCTAAACTTTAGAGCTTACACTAGCTCATGTCTGAGCTCACATTTGCTTCATCATTAAAAGTTCTGTGTTCTGTAGAAGGTGCATGATTGGAAGAAAGGTAACCCTGAGGTTTCTTTTACAATCAGAGAGTGGCAGTGATTATATATGACCTGTGTCTGACCCAAACAAAGGGCAAATTAATTCTCATATATCCTAAGGAAAAGTAAGGGGATCATATTTAGATGCCCCTAATTAAATGTCACCCTTCCTGGGGTACTGAGTGGGCTCTGGTTCTTTTGTCTGAAGAGAACGAGACAGAAATTTCAGGAACTTCAGAATCCATTGAAAGTGCTTTTCTCGGACTCTCGGAGCCTGTCTGCAGGCTGTTTGCCATCTTCTCTCCTCTATTTCCTTCTTCCTGTCACCATTCCACAAGAATGGGGGCCTTTTGTTCACACGGCGGCCTTGGCTTCCCATTGGTTTCTTCAGTTCTGTGTGTGTTTCATGAAGCTGAGGGTGGATTTACTTTCTTGGACCAGGACTGGCATCTATTTAGAGAGAAACTTTGCTCCACTCAGGGTTTCTCTAATGTCCTCATGTGGCATACAACTCTAAAAAGTTAAACAAAAGCAACTTCATTATTACAAAGAGAGAAAAGAAAGATGGAAGAAATTATGATTTAGTTCAGTGGAGAGAGAGGGCTGATAGTTTTTGTGGGGGCCTTGGCAAAGGATATGGTCTATAGAAAGAGGATTCCATGTGCCTTACATAAGAGATACAGAAGTGTGAGCTGGGAAGTCTCATCTGCTTTAGGGAGGAGATAACACTTTGCTACCTAGCTAACTCAGGCAACATCTGGAACCAACAATGCTTATGATAACTGAAAATGAATGTTCTCATAAAGGCCAGAGCAGTGCACATCTTTCTTGTTTATAAAATGTTAAGCCAATTCTGTCAGTTCTGTTTCCATTTTGAAGTGTTTCCTAGATCCTCTGCAGACTCCTATACACAAGAGAATGAGAAATAAATTGAGTAAAGTCCTCACTTATTGTCTTTGTGATACATACAGCATTGAGATTGCCATGAACAGACAAGTGACAGGTAGAGATTGAGAACATAAATACAGTGCTGATGGGGTTACAAAGAGAAACAGCCCAGTGCTGCCAAACACCTTCACGGTCAGTAGGGCTAACATATGTTGGACTGAGCATTCTGGTTGTGATTTTCACTTGCCCAGGACAGAGCTTTAAGGCTTTAGAATAGGTTGATTTGGAGGCAGAGCTGGAAGGATTTGGGGTAGATAATTGTCAGGCCTCTCATGTTAGGAAGTTTCTAGCCTAGGTAGAGGAGACAGTAACCAGGGAAGCCTTTTTTGTTTAAAGGATTTACTTAGAGGATCCTTAATCACAGAAACCAACTTCTTTTCTTTGAAAGTTGCATTTTTTCGAAGATTTACAAATATTTAAAAAATATTTTTAATTATTAATAAAATTTCTCTTACATACCTGTAACAATGAGGTTTCTTGGTCCTAGGTGGCCAGAGGTCCAGACCCACAGACCTGCTGTGCCCCAGACCCCTCAGCTGCCCACTGTTGCTCAGGCCCCCAAAATGATTCAGATGCTTATATTAACTTCATGCTGTTTCGCTTATGGCTCAGGCACATTGCTAGCTAGCTATTACATCTTAAATCAACCCATTTCCATTAATCTGTCTGCCACATGGCCCGTGGCTCACCTGTGTTCCTTACATGTTGCTCCTTTGGGTTTTGGGCTTGGTCTGCCTGACTCCGCCCTGCTTCTCCTACCTATGCTTTGATTTTTCCTCCTACTTTTTCTATGGTGACTGTCATGGGCCAAAACAGCTACTTTATATAAAGATTGCTATTCACAGCATACAGAAAGACATTCCTGCATCACATACCTTCCACTGTTCTCCCTCCCTCCCTTTCTCCTTATCCCCTCACCTCCCCTCTAGCCCCACTCTCCATCCACTCATCAAAGTGCGTAAGGCCTCCCTTGAGCAGTCAACACTGGATAACATATCAAATTGAAGCAGGACCCATCCCTTCCTCCTTGTACCAAGGCTGAGCAAGGTATCTCCCTATAAAGCGTGGGCTCCAAAAAGAAGTTGCATTTTAATAGTAAAGATAATGATTAAACAAAAAAAAGCTGCAGTATCCTGTTTAAAACACTGCTCACCCAGGGGCTTCTAGCAGTTTGAATTTTCCATTGGTGTGAGACTGGTCAGCAATGGTGATCTAATAGTACTAATTTCCCTAGGGATGTTTATCTGGACTGGCATTTTAATCTAATTATTAGATCATATCCACCCTCTGTCTACTTGAACTCCTATGTTTGAGTTAAAGGATTCTCCCTGTTTCCTCCACAGCAGCTTTGTCTTGCTCTATAGTTATGGCTTTTCTTATGAAACACTGTGTTCTTGTCTGGCTCTCGAAAAGGAAGTGTCCTTATTTAATTTCTTCTGTAACACTTGGATCAAACTCAGTGTTCTTTGCATGTGTCCACATTTAGAACTGTTATGGCCTTTGTGATCAGCATCATTACTCTTCCATTCCAAGTGCTTTCTGTGAGGAAACTGACAAGCATGCCATCATGATTAAATCCTGCAGAGAGTGCTTGAGAAGGCAGGATAGGGATCTTTCCATATCTGTATCATGCCACAATGATCCTGTTAAATTTATCTATTGTCCAACACTTAAACTACAGTTTGACAAGCTATGTCTACATGAGAGGGGTACTGCACGCACACTCAAGTGAGCTTAAGTACACATGAGAAGGCTGTGGTGCTCAGCAATGTGGATACCTAATCATTAGTCTCAAAGGAAACTTTGTTCCAGTGGTGACGGATTCTTCTACATGTCTCAATCAATTGCACATTATGCCTTTCTTCACTGAGGCCTGCCAGGCTGTTTTAACTTGCAGAAGTTTGGCTTCATTTTTGCTGTTATTTTATTTAATGAGATCGGGTTTCTCTGTGTAGACCAACCATCCTGGATCTTGTTCTTGTAGTATGAGGTTTCTGGCCCGGACTTTTGGGCCTAGCCTCAAGGTTTAGGCCCAGAGACCCACAAACCCACAGACCCACAGAGACACACAGATGCTTACAATAGTTTTCAGCTGATCAGCCAAAGGCCCAGGTATATCACTTGCTAGCTCTTTACCCTTAAACTAACCCATATCTCTTATCTTGTTCAGCCGTGGGGCTCAGTACCTTTTCTTAGAGCAGCATAGTTGTCCTGTGCTTCTTTCAGCTTCTCTCTGGCATTCTGCTCTGTGCTTCCTGTTCTCAGAGTTTTCTTAGTCTGGTAGCCCCACCCACACTTCCTGTCTGCCTTTGGCCAATCAGTGCTTTTTATTAAGCCAGTGGGTGGGATAATGATTTACAATGAAACAACACAATCTCCCACATATCCCCTTTTCTCTTCTTAAAACAAAAACAACTCTAAATCTAATATTCTCTCCCCCCTTATCTATAACAACTTATAAACAACACTGTAAATAAACACAAACATCCATAATCCATGTTTTGGAATGTAGGCATCATTCTCTAGGCTACTTCCTACAAAATGGGGATGCTGGCAATCCCATAGGAATCCAAAGAAAAATGTAGGATTATTGGCAAGTCTTTAGTGGAGTAATCTATAAGGCTGGGTCATCACAGTTGGCCTCCTTGAAATTGTTCTGGATAGAGAGCTTGGGAAACTTCAACAGAGGTCCTCTGAAATACTGAATTTTCTGGTCCATCCATTTCCATTGGAGATCTTTCAGGGGGTCTTCCTCTATCAAACTTTATGTTCTTTATCCAGGAAGAAATCCACAGCCTCTCATTTTCTGTGGAAATAAAAAGAAAACCTCTTCTCCAAAGTAGTGTATCTTTGCATTTCAATTTTAAAGTCAACTCATTTACAAAATATATGGGTTGAATTAAACCAACAGCACTTATAATCAACTGTCTTTTAGCAGCTTTTACTAAGTCATTTTCAGTCAAGAAGCTTAAAGATAAGACAATATCATACAGTATCCAGACATTCTTTGTTTTTTCCATCTTTCCGTGGCTTATTCTTTTTTACTTTATTTATTTTTTAAGGGCTTTCTCTACCCCTTTTTTTTTTCTCTAAGCCTATGTATATATATTTTCAACATGCTCTAAACCACTTAGACTTTAAAAAAAAAACTGTCTTTACTTTATATTTATTTGTTAACCTTTTCTGTCTCTGAACACACCTTTGCTTGACTAGGGTGATTGACTCCACCCAGATTCTTCTATTTCTTTCTGTTTCTGAACACACCTTTAATCTGCCATGATTCAAGGTTGGTAGGATGGGTGGATGGCTCCACCCAGGTCCTAGTCTAATTTCATAGAATTTATCTTTTTAACCCAGGTACTCTGGGGAATTTTAGGCTCCATATAATCACCAAGTAAAGCTTTGCCATCTGCTGCTCATTAACTCCATCTTAAGTATTAGGCAGCAGGGCCTCTTAAAAAACTCACAAGTGTTTTTCATCTAAGGCTGAATCAGGAAGCTTCTCTTCAAAAAGCCAATCCTCAGTTTGCCCCCAGAAAACAGAGCTGATCCAAGAAAACATCGACACTAAGAAGCCATCTTTGATTCTGTTCTTTTTCTGTCCTTAAGAACAGAAACCTTAAATATATTATTTAGTCTTTTTGCTTATATTGAGGGTGTGAGACGTTAGAACCAGCCATTTTATAACTTAAGCTGCACTCCAAAAGCCTGCCATTGTAGCCCAAGCCCACATCCTTCACCAGTGTGTTTCTGTACCACTGCTCACGTGAGAGACACAACTCAGAAGCTGCTTTGGACTCTAGACCATTTTTTAAGCTTTCTATGACTTTATATAGGTACATTTGCCCCACGTTGGGCTGCCAATTGTAGTATGAGGTTTCTGGCCCAGACTTTCAGGCCTAGCCTCAAGGTTTAGGCCCACAGACCCAAAGACCCACAGAGACAAACAGATGCATATGATAGTTTTAGGCTGATGGGTGTAAGGCCCAGGCATATAACTTGCTAGCTCTCTACCCTTCATCTAACCCATGACTCATCCTGTTCAGCCATGGGGCTCAGTACCTTTTCTTAGAGCAGCATAGTTGTCCTCTGCTTCTTCCAGCTTCTCTCTGGCATTCTGC
This sequence comes from Phyllotis vaccarum, assembly GCA_033318265.1. Taxonomy (NCBI): domain Eukaryota; kingdom Metazoa; phylum Chordata; class Mammalia; order Rodentia; family Cricetidae; genus Phyllotis; species Phyllotis vaccarum. Next base: position 36,182,950 of record JARWLC010000001.1, on the reverse strand, counting down.
TCTGTGCTTCCTGTTCTCAGAGTTTTCTTAGTCTGGTAGCCCCACCCACACTTCCTGTCTGCCTTTGGCCAATCAGTTCTTTTTATTAAACTAGTGAGTGGGATAATGATTTACAATGAAACAACACAATCTCCCACATGTTCTGTAGACCAGGCTGACCTCAAGCTCCCAAATCCACCTACCACTGCCTCCCAAGTGCTGGGACTAAAGGTGAGTGCTACCATTGCACAGCTTTATCTGAATGTGTTATGGCATTATGCCTCTTACAAAATGAAAGCGAGAAATGCCATTACAATGACTTTTTTTTTTTTCTACAAGTCTAGATTCTAGCCATAGAGAATAGCAAGGGAAGTTTAGAGATCAAATTTTCTCTCACTTACTTACTTTTTTGGGAAAAGTGATTTAATTCTTTACCTGAGAATTTGAATAGATGGACATTCTTCAAGTGGTAACTAATACCGTATTGTTACATTGCAGATTCTATATATGAATGGTCTGTGTTTGCAAAATTGTGTGGTCTTTCTTAGAATTCAAACTAATCTATCACTGCTTCCTTTGTAGAGTGAAGCATGAGTAACTGGAAATGTTGATTGCCTCAAGAAAATAGAATTTATTTCATTATATTATATTGTTTGTTGCTTATACATTATCACTATATGTATGCACCCTTACATTTCATATTGTATGTGTATTATTTATCTATTGTAAGTATGTAATTTATCTTCTATAAATATGCACATACTAAAGTAAATGTGAAACCCTAATCCTGGCTGGTTACTGAAGGCTGAGGTACTTGGCTAGTCTATCCTAATCCTTAATCATTTATTTATTTATTTATTTATTTATTTATTTATTTATTTATTTATTTATTTATTTATTTATTGTCTATGCTCTCTAAGTATGTCTGCACAGTCACAGAACTGACTTCAAATTGGTCAGTCACTGTCTGTTCTTCAAGAACATCATGTCACTGTATCCTCATCACTAATTCTCCGTGGTCAAATCTCATCTCAAAGTGAAATCCATGGGCTGGGAATTCCATGGACTTTCTAAAGATTTCCAGTTTTTGGTATATGAAAGAATTCACCAGACTCTGTAGAACACACTCCTGTGAAGTTTCATTTAAAGGCACAGGGCACAAAAGGAAATGCAGGCAAGCAAGAGATTATAGAGACAACTCCAAACACATCCATGGATCTGTGTTTTCAAGGTTCCATGGTGACTCATGTTTCAGAAGTCAGTTGCAAGTGATTGATACACTGATGGGGTGAGAATATTAATCCTAAACATAATAAGGTGCACAATGAGAACCCAGTCAGGAAAGTGGGAACAACTTTACAGTCATTAGCACCTAGTTATGGTTAAGATGACAGTATTTATAAACATTCTAGAGCTCAGTCTCCTTCAAGAAATTTGGTAAAATTAACAAAATTTGTTTCTCCATAAAAGTATGTACACTCACATACATGCATCATTTTTTGATACAGCTATGAAATGTTATAAACTTTTGATCCTCAGCTATCAACTCCCTGGGAGGCTCTGTATTTCATATTGAGCTTTGAAAACTGTGGAATGGGAAACCAGTTAAGATCTGGAATTGACATGAGGCAAACTCTAGGCTGCAGTCATGACATTTAACTTTTCCAAGACTGGAAACTATTCTGCCAACTTATTCTTCCTCAGCCAAGCCATAGAATTCTTCTTTCTGGGCACATTTATTTGTCCTGCTGATTTTTCCTTTTGCATCTTTTAAAAGAGAAAGAATGGGTTTGCTTTTTCACTTTCCTTATGGTTTTCAAGAGGAAATGCATATTCCTTTCTTGGCTCATAGCATGTGCTCTAAATCAGTAATGATTACCAGCCAAACCCCTGCATGTCTGTGCTGAGTTATACAATGCCCATTGTGCTGGCCTCACACCCGCTTGCTCACATCTTACTAAAACCTCTTGATTCCCATTTTTCATCCTGCAGAGTATTTCTTTCTTGTGCATTGATAGAGGTCCACAGAAATAGCACAGAGCTTTTAGTGTCTGGCTAATAGACAAAGCATTCCTGTTGTTTTTCATTATGATCAACAAATACTCACTTGTCCAGTCAAAGAAAGCTGTGAAACTTGAGCACAGGGTTCAGCATTAGCTACCCTTGTCTTTAAAATTCTGCTTTACAAGTTCTTGGGATAAAGCCGCTACTTTCATCTGCAATATAATTTCTAAAGCATCTTTGATGACTGTGTCAAATAATCTACCATCTTTAAAACCTCTGCTATAGCTATTGCCAGCTAAAACAGGGGAAATGAATATTATTAACACATTGTTTTATACCAAACTGAATCATAATTGTCCTGGAGGTTCCTGTACCTACTTCTTTCAGGTCCTGATATTTTTGGATTCTTAATAGAAATATGAATCTATTTCTGCTTGTAGAATTTACTCTTCATTGTATTGATTTGGCCATCACTTTCCTTATGGAAATGAATATAGTCTATTTTGGCCATCACGTTCCATATAGAAATAAAAATAGTTTATTTCATGCTAAATAAACATTATCTACTCTAGTGTTATTGAATTTTACTGATTTGCCAAGGCACAGAGGCATAGAAACCAAACACATAGGAATTGAATGTTAGTTCAATTATATATATATTTGGAACGGTCACTGTTGATGTCTCTGAGTACAATATTTTTACCTGTGAAATGCTACTGTTGATTCTAATCTAGAGCTACTTTCAGTACCTCCACGAAACTCAGTTTCTTCACTTGTAAAATGACTGATAGTGGTCCTTTATAGATGTGAACAATTGGTAACACATGTGGCACCTTCACCATATTTCCAAGGACAACAACTGATTATCATTTGTTAGCTCCAGTTACTACTAAACACAGAATCCATTAAATTTATGCTTCAAAACTTAGGCACTGGAGGTATAATTAACATGTAAACAATGCTTTAAGGAATGAATAAGAAAAGAAAGAAAGGAGAAATAGATGTTGGTCATAGAGTCACTAGCTCAAGTAGAACGAAGAAGTAAACAAAGAACAAAACCTAGGAGGGAAAGACTCCAGCCCTCTAATGTAATACGTTAATGATTAAAAATGCAACACTGGAACTCTGCCTCTAGTGCATTAGAGGGAGGAATAGAGACTGTGAGGCTCCTTGGTTTAATAGGCATTCTTTCCATATTTTGTCATCAATAAAGCAAAATATTTGGACTTTATTAAATATTGTTTAAAATAAATGAATTTTATATATGTGAAAATAATAATAATAATACCATCAACCTGAGAATAAGATGGGTGGCATAGGAGGCATTTGAGAGAAGGGAAATGGAAAGGTTTGCAGGGTGGGCAGGCAAGGAGGGATGTAGTGTAATTATATTTTAATTGTTTTTTTTTAAATGTAATGTCTCTTTACTTTAAAGCAGCAGCATTCTTTGGTGATTGCCTTCTAGACATGATTGCCCCACACTCTTCCCCCTTTCCCTGTGATCTTTTTGACTTCCTAAGCTTATCACTAAAGAATGTTCTTCACTACCCCTTCTGACCTCCTTGATCCAAGCCACTCCACTTAAATAACCTCTTTCAAAGGGAGGTGGAAACAAAACTTCAAAGCAGTTCATTTGACAGTTCTTGGGTTTCAGAAATCAAAGAGAGATGTTGGTAGCCTGAGTACTGTAATGAACTTACAAAGGGAATGTGAGTCCTAGGTAGTGACCTTGGTTCTTAGGTACTGTCTCACTGCCCACAGGGAGGGAAGGTCTCTGGGAGCAGTGGCTGTACTGTAGCAACCTGAAGGGAGAGTTAAACTGATCCGGGCAGTGTTGCTTCTTATCTAGATGACCTTAGGAGGCATTGCTTCTAAGATCTCTTCCACTTTAAAGTTCTTTCCTTTGAGACACACACCACAGTGAAAAGAACATGGTTCTTGTAATCTGGTTCAAACACCTGTGCACATGGCTATTTCATTAGCATCAGGATCATCTATAAAAACATAGTGACTTGTCACTCTCCTTCAAGATATCGCTTTAGTAGACTAACATATGTGCAAAGAATACAGAAGCATGATTTAGGAATATTCACTTACACCTACAACTTAAAGAACAAGTACAGAAAATGTAAGGGAATTTTATGTATAATCAGACACACAAACATTCACCATTGTTTACTTGATGCCTTTGAGAAATCAAATCATTGAAATGGAAAATAAAAATAATTGAAGAAAAGGAAAACCTCTTACAACTGGCTTTTAGTTCTTGAAGTGTTGTGATTTGAATGTGAAAAATCCCTCACAGGCTATGAAACCGTGGTCTTTATCTGGTGGTGTTAATTGGAGGTGATTGGATCATGAGCGTCGGACCCTCACCTTTGGGTAAAGTTGCTGGTACAGTCACAGCTGGATGAGCTCTTAGAAAGCCCGGCCAGGTTGAAGACAGTCAGTCTCTGGCATTTGCCCTTCAGCAGATAAATCTTGTCCTCAGGCCCTTTCTTGTTCTGTTTCTACTCCCCAGATATCCTGGGGTGCACATATGTCCTTTACTGTGCCCTTCCAACCAAGGTGCCTTTGCACAGGCATAAGCAAAAAATTCCAGCCCTCATGGACTGAAACTTTTGAAACTCCGATTTAATCATACCTCTCATCTTTAAAAAAGTTCATCTTGGAATTTTTATCCCCACGACAATGCAAAGACTGCCTGATGCATGCAGATACAAATATCTCAAGAAAATGCAGAAGAATTTACGGATTACAATGAATAATAACATTCAATAAGTTTTCCAAATATAGAGTTTAATAGATAAAAACTCATTTGACTGGGTAAATCTCAATTGTAAATTCAAATGAGTATCTGGAGGATTGACAGCTCAATGAGTAAAGTGCTTGCTAAACAAGTTTGAAGATGTGAGTTTGAATCTACAACACCCACTAAATGCCATGCATTGTGGAGTATATCTGTAACCCAGAACTAGGGCACAGGAGACAGACTCTGGAGAATCTCCCAAAATGGCAGCGCAGCCAGTCTAGAAAATCTATGAACTCCAGGACAAATGAAAAATTCTGTTTCAAAAAAAGAAAGGAAAGAAGGTAAGAAAAAAAGAAAAAAGAAAGAAGGAAATTGAGAAGGGAAGGAAGGAGGGAAGGAAGGAAGAAAATATGGAGAGTGTTAGAGAATATCCTGAAGTCAATCTTTGCTCTCGTGGTTTGAAAGGAAATGGCCCTCAAAGGGAGCGGAGCTATTAGGAGATGTGGTCTTACTGAAGGAAGTGTGTCACTGTAGGGGCAGGCTTTGAGGTCTCTTTTCTCTCAAGCTTCCCTCTATGTAACAGCCAGTTGACTTCCTGTTGCCTACATGATGTCGCAATCTCATCTCCAGCAGGGAGCTTTCATTTTCTGTCATACTGAACCTCTGAACTGTAAGCAAGGCACCTTCAATGAAATATTTTTGCTCTAGGAGTTTTCATGGTCATGGTGTCTCATCATAGCGATTATAAACCTTAATTAAGATAGCTGTCATTTACAGGCACATAAGCACACACACATGCACACGCAGAAAGACAAGGACACATACAAATGTGTACATGGGAAAGCACAATTGGACAGATGTTTAAAAACAAAGTATTAGAGTAAGAGGGAGGAGGCAGAGGCAGAGCACAAGGAGAAGGATGATAAAAGAGGAGGAACAGAAAAGGAAATGAAGGTAGAAAAATGAAGAAATAAAAAGAGAAAAATATACAGCCAACAAGAATTATGAGGTGCACAGAAATAAACCTAAAATGTGTTAAGTCTAGGAAAAGCCCAGACAATGGCTTGAGGGCCAGTAAGTTCTTAGGGAGAAGCTATTACCTAAGCACAGTATCTGAGGGTTGTTATTAATTGAAGTCCAGGAATAGAGGAACCTCAAACCTGACACTTTTCAAGGATGTCTCTCACAAAATGTATGAATTCACTCAAACTTGCAACAGCTGGATTCGACTGAGAAATACTGACAAATAAATAAAAAAACAACAGAAATTCATCTCTATCATAAAATAGATTCTGCCTCACAAGGTTGTGAACTCATCATGAGTTAATTAAAAAAAAATCTCAGTTCACAGAAGGAAGGAAATTATCATGGGCTGATTTGTCTTGGAAACAGATATGGTTCTTCCCTGCTTTCCCATCTCAGAGCATTATGGTAAAAGATTCTTTCACAGCTGTAAACTCCAAATAACATAGAATATGTGGCCATATTTTTAGGATGTCAAGGTGGGGTCAGAAGCAAGGATGGGAGTTGCAGGATCATTTGCCTATCCCCAGGACTTTGTTCATTTTTATTTAATCATGTGATATTTTATCCATATTATGACACTATTAGCTATTATATTAATAATAATGATTAGTTATATCCATTCAAATCACGTAAAAATGTTCAAGATTTCAAGAAAAGGCCTTAATTAAAAGCCTAATGTAAAATTTAAATATATGGGAAAGTGTGGTGATATACCTTATACTTAATAAAATCAGCCTGGACTATCAGAGAACAGATCCATCCACAGTCAAGCCAGGAGGGCCAAAGAGTTGTAAGTCACACCTTTAATCTCAGCAGGGAAAAGACAGTGGTGACCTATGCCTTTAATCCCATAACTCAAGAGACAGAGATCTTTCTGTGTTTCTGTGAGTCCAAGGCCTAACTACCAAACAGTAGTAGCCCACGCCTTTAATCCTAACTTTAGGATTATGACACAGAGTTGAACCCAGAAGTGAAACAACTGAGAGAAGAAGATATTTAAAAAGGCATAGGCAGAGTGTGTGGTATTTTGTAGAAGCGAGGAGCCAGGCTGAGGACTCTGGAAGATAGCTTTTACCCTGAGAAGTTGGCTGGGAGAGAATTGGCTGTGGTCTGTTTCCTCTCTCTGATATTCCAGCTTTTTTGACAGTATCTGGCTTTGAGTTTTCATTTAATAACAACTATAATTTGTGTTGCAGGAAAGCGATATTTTACTGTGTTATTAATAATCTTAAGCTTTGGAACTCTGTGTATTCGTCTAAATGCAAAGAGCATTAATCTTCACACAAGAAATACAAGTGCCTGGGGATGGACAGTCATAGACCCTAGGGGAATACTGGGAGATCTACTATGGACATTTTATTGAACCAATATAATTTCTAACTGTATTTGAAGTACTTATCCTTCTGTTTACAGAGAAGTGTAGTTCTTGCCTCTCATCAATGAAGCTTCTCTTTGCAAGAGATGAATATTATTACAGAGATCTACAAGTGGTCCAAGTGTATAGAGTAACTGTGGGGTGCTCTGTCCCAACTGATGTGTATATAATACAATTCCTATACTTAAGGCTCCAGAAACATCACTGGAGAGGAAGCGGAAAGACTGTAGTATCCAGAGGACCAGAACATCTGCTGTAAGACTGTTCTTCATGATGACAAGGAATCTGCCCCAGAGAATTCTCAACAACATGGTCTCCTAAGAAGACTTACACATTGACAAAAACTGTTGGCATGCAGAAATTTGAATGGAGAATTTCACAAAGCTTCACTCCAAGATGAAGCTACAACTAGTGAGTCAATGGCTAATAAGAAAGGACACCTAAGTTTTTTCCAGGGATAAGCCCTCTGTTATGGTTTCCAATACCAAGAGGTCAGCTTTTAAAACATGAAGAAATAAGCAACATTATATGGACTCAGTAAATAGTGTGTTACTCATGTATGTATGTACTCTTATATGAAAATATTAAAGACAAATATACAAATGGACAATGAGAATATATTATATTACATATAATATAATAATATACCACAATGTGTATAACGTGGACAAAATTGTACATAGCAATAAAATTGAAGTAGATTTGCTGGCAAACAGAATATAACCAGGAAAGAGGAGAACTAGTCATTCATATCAAATATATACATTATAGAAGTTGTACAGTGGATATCATATGATGCCTTAATGTATACATACACACACACACACACACACACACACACACAAGTTCAATTTTGATATCAAATATGTCTATATCCCAAATTGTTATCCTTCTTTTTTGACTTTTTACTTTGGATTTTCTTCACAAAGTATTTGGTATCTCTGCTCTCTTTTGTGGATCATTTCACTTCTATGTTTTTCTGGCTCCAACAGTTTCCCCTGTTTTGAGTTACTTCAGGTATAACTTAGACTTTCAGATTTTAAATGTCATGAGCTACACTACACATTAAGGTGGCTTCCTTTTCTTTTTGTGTGCAGAAGCAGGAATACAGCCCTCTGTCCCGTGTGTTTATGTGTTCCCGAGCCCTAAAGACATTAGCATCTTCCAGACATCCATCCTGACTGCCCTTGCTCTAACTGGTATTTGGCACAGATTCACATGTTTTGGATTCACTCATGGCAATTTTAAGGTTCTAATGTTTCCTAATGCACATTGGCTTTCCCTAATAAAATCAGCCTGAACACAAACAAAGGCCTTAACTTTCCCGGGTATTGTTCAAAACTGGACACAATCTCACAGTCTCTTAACTTACTTTGATATGTCAGAAGTGTGTGTCAATTTACATTAGGCATTTTCCCCAAACTCAGATGTAGTAGCCTGACCCAGCATAGGCTCTTCTGTAGTGAGGTCTATGTGAATTGTTGATGTCTCACTGCAGCATCAACTGGTCTCCTGAAGTATCATTTGGACTAAGCAGAAGATTGACTCAGTACCTCCAAGGTGAGATTACTCATACAAGTTTCTGCTGCTGTCTCTCACATCACATCACCATCTCTAGATGTCTGGGTGGATCACATGACACATCATCTATTGTCACATCTAATGATGACTTCAGCTCACTGTCTTCTTACAGACACAGGACAGGTGAAAGTGAAAACACGCCCCTTTCATATAACTCTGGACATTTGAAGTGTCATTGCCCTAGGAATCACACCTGAAAGCATCTCTCATTACCAGTGGATGCCCACTGCCATTACAATGAAAGTTTAATCATTACACCTGTGATTATGTCAAGTTTCAGTTAGCTCCCACCTATTTCAAGCATTCATTCACTCCACAAACTAGCCTTATCCTTCCTTGCTTTCAGGCTTTACACTGTGCTGTGAACAATAGTTCCCACTACTAAAGTTGCTATTCCCAATCACATGTGAAAAAGAAAAGGCATTGGCAAATGTAAACAAGCAAAAATTAGTCTAAACCCTGTTTAGGGAAAGGGAAATATTTTCTAAAAGTGCTCCATGAACTGACACCTCTTCTCACAGCTACAAAATTAACCCCTTCATTTGTTTTAGAGCATTAAAATTTAGTTTCAGGACCTCAGAACCATGTCATCATTATGCCTTCAGAAAGGGGTAAAAAAGCCAAGACTCCCCTTTCCCAGATATAATTAGTTGGACTGGCTAATGGATTGAATCTGAGACCAAAGAATGAAGTCATTTTTAGCAGATCTGCCCAACTTGTCTTTGGTTTTGAATTTCTTTGTTCAACTTAGTTCTTGTAAAGCAGATTAAAAGAGAGAGACTGAAAAAATGAGAGAGGAGAGAGAGAGAAAGAGAGAGGTAGAGAGACAGAGATTTGAACCTGGGTACAAGAAAGGAAGTGCTGTGAATAGCAGGAAAACACCTTTTCCACCTCATGAAAGATGGAGAAGAGAACAGTCTAGATTCATGCAAGTTTAAATATCACAAACTCTTACAAATATATGATTTATTCATTTCAATTTCATAAATAAATTTAATCTGGACAGTTCAGAGATGAGTATATCCTCATTATGTTTGTCCCAGGTTCCATTTATCATAAATTTAAAAAATCCATAAATTATTATGATAGGTCAAAGATACATGATTTTACCACCTTATTTTTTTAAATTATGGATCAACAGTAAAAGAGGATTGTGGTTGTACATTTAGCAAAAGTCGTCTCAAATATCAGAGGACAGAGCCAAGCCATGAAGGTCAGAGAGCAGTGACACAGGCCTTTAATCACAGCACTTCAGAGGCAGAGAACTCTGGATCTTTGTGAGTTAAAGGCCAAAAAGAGCCAGGTGGTGATGGCACCCGCCTTTAATTCTAGCTCTAGGAATGTTGAATAAAGAAGTAAGGGAAAGGAAAGAAATAGCAGAAGTTCTCTCCATTTTGCCTGTACACCTAGTCAGACTTAGGACTCGTGGGGACAGGTTCTAACCTGTTTGTCTTGAGGATTTTGATGGGTAAGAATTGGCTGTGGTTTGTTCCCTGTCTCTCTGATATTTCAGTGCCTCCCCCCCCCCAAGAATCCCCTAGCTCAGTCAATAGAACATGAGACTCTTAATGTCAGGGTCCTGGGTTCATGCCCACGTTGGGCACCAAAACTGCCTGTTTCTGCTTGGCCTTGAACTCACAGATATCCAGAGATCTCTGTCTTCCAAGTACTGGGATTAAAGGACTGGGTCACCACTCCCTGACTTAATGCCTTGGCTCTGTCCTCTGATATTCCAGGCTATTTTTGTTAAATATATATCACCACAGGGGATATTACTTTGCTAAGAAATTCTTCCACAGCATTGTATGTATTTTATATTGTATTAAATGTTACTTTCAACATAGCCTTAAAGCTAAGTAAAAGTAATTTCTATTTTTCCAATTTGGAAATGGAGGCCTAGAGAGTTTAAATTACTTGCTAAGCTGCCTGTGACTCTATGTCCTAGTACTGATCCACTTCAGTTTTCTGCACACACTTTCTTAAGGGAGTTGGGCTCATAGTCAGTATTTGCCTCATCGAGGCAATAAAGGACTATTAACTCCCATATGGCTCTATGGCTGTGTCTCAGTTGTTGGAAAATCTGCCTGCTGAGTTATGGGTATTTGATGGTGGGACTACTCTTACCTATTTCTCTGTTCTCTTTCTTTCATTCTTTAGGAATATGGGAGAAGAAATATATTCTTACTTTAATTTCTAAGACTTTAAAAAATAATTCAAATAGTAATTCAATAATGAATAGAAATCACTTTATTACAGGTAGCTCTACTTCAGTAAAAGAATAGTAAAAAAAATGATATGTATAATAGATAAACATCACTTAATCATGTCAAATTCTTAAATTTTAATACATGAACAAACATGCATACTTGAAGGTATTTAAGGCTATTAGAACATCATATGGTAAAATAATTTCAGTAAATATATATTCAGGGTCAGTTGGCTCTGATGTAAAGTTACAGAATATTCATGTTTGTGGACCCAACTTGACCTTCCTTGTTTTGTACATGATACTTGTTCTGTTGTTTATAAAACATCTATGTTGAATTAGTTTTGATCTATAAAACAGTGATCTTAAAGCTGCCTGTGATGCTATTTTATTTGTGCTCTATCAAATAAAGTTTGTCTAAAGATCAGAGGGCAGAGCCAGACAATAGTTAGACACAGAAGCCAAGCAGTTGTGGTACACACCTTTAATCTCTCAGTACTTGGGAAGCACACAACACACCTTTACTTCCAGCACTAGAGAGGTTGAGACAGGAAGTGATATGATTCAGTCGAGAAAGGAATATAAGGTGAGAGGAGACAGGAGATCAGATTTTTTTCATCTGAGAATTTGTAGAGGTAAGAAGTTGCTCTAGTGGCTGGCTTCTTTGTTTCTCTGATCTTTCATCAATTACTCTGATATCTGGCTCTGGGTTTTTATTATTAAAACCAATTATAGTTCCTGATACAGCTGTCAAACTACAAAATGATTGAAATAAGAAAATACACATGAAAGGCAAGCTGCCTCAGTGTTGTGGCATATCATTGATTCTTTAACAGATGTCAGGTGACTAAAGTGTGAAATATTCAATAGAAAGACATTATAAAAAGCTCACTGAGAGAAAACAAACCAAAATTACACTTTTATCTGAACAGTGTTGAATAGGGAACACTAAGATCTGCTTTATTACTCTAAAATGACCACAGTTTATAGTGGTCAGAAGCTTTGCTTCATTAGGCAAGTGCTTATAAACTTTGACAAAGGATACATCACATACATGATACAGGACAGCTATTTGCAAAGCATTACAGTTTTAGGAACTAAGTGAGGTCTGTGCCCTTTGGAAGAAACTCTTGTACTAACACCTTCAAAACTCTCCACTTGTTTGTAAAACGTTTTCTTTTCTTGATTGAAGAATTGGGCATGGCCAGAAGCCCTCTGATCTGCTATATGTGTTTCATGACCTTAAGGGAAGCATGTCCCAATGTCTAAACACCACCTTTTCTTTTTGAACTATCACCTGAAAGGAAGGAATATCAGAAAAAAATATATCTTAAGCTAAGCTAAGATGCATATCTTTTCTTAAAATGCTTTCTTATGTGAATATAGACAACCATCTCAAGCAAAATCTGTATTGTTAAGAGGGGTACTGACTGAGCAGTAACTCCTATGTTCTCCATCTGTTTTGGGTGGCTTTTCACTCATCTAGTGAATAACATGTGGTGTTCCATTAGAGTAGCAATTGTTTTTTTGGGTGCACTATTGGGAGATCATATTGGTGGGATGCACTGAGATAAACAGGGTAGTGTCCTATTGTATTAGTCACTTTTATACCTGCTATGACCAAAACAGAAGTATTATAAAGGACCATGTCTTAGGGTTTCTATAACTTATAGGAGACACAATTACCATGGCAGTTCTCATAAGGGAATACATTTAATGGAGGCTATCTTATAGTTTCAGAGGTTTAGTATACTATTATCATGATTGGAGGCAAGGTAGCATGCAGGAAGACATGGTACTTGAAAGGTAATTGAGAATACAACATCTTGATCCACAGGCAACAGGAACTCTTCCTCCAGCAATGATGCCGTTACTCCAACCAGGTCACACCTCCTATAGTGCCTTCTGCATTGATGGAGGGCAATTACATTCAAGCTACCACAGATGTTTTAATTTATTTCATCTCATGGTTTCAGAGGGTCTTCTTTAGGGTCATTTGGGACCATGTGCTTGAGCAGAACACCATGGCAGCAGGAGTGTGTTGTAGAGGAAAACTGTTCACTTCATGGCTAACCAGGAACGAGGAAGCATATCAAAAAGTAGAAAGGACCCATTTCACAAGCCTTTGGGGAAATTACATGGCCAAATCATTGCACAACACTGAACAGCTTGGCTGATATTGAGGTGAAGAGCAAACGATATAGCAAATTCACTCCCATAATGCAAATGAATGACTATGACACAGCACATATTTGTATCTATCTGTCTGTCTATCTATCTATCTATCTATCTATCTATCTATCTATCTATCTATCTATCTATCTATCTATCTAATCTATTTACTTGTTTGTTTGTTTGCATGAAAGCTTTATGTAATCTTGGCTGTCATCTCCAGGATAGCCTTGAAGTTTTGAACCTCCCGCCTACTTCCAATGAGTTCTGTAAGCATATGCATGTGCCACCTTATCCTGTAAATGTGATGCTTGGAATTGAATCAGAGCTTTTGTGTATGATAAGCAAGCACTCTCCCAGGTGAGCTACATTCCCATTCATTGAAAGTATGTACTATTAGGAACACTACGAATGTAGAGTACAGATACAAGGAACATATGGGAGCTAGAAAAGAAGGCTTGATTCTAGGGATGGACACTAAATTTTTAATATAAAAAGATATAAAGCCTGAAGTTCCAAGTGTCTCCAAGCAGGGATGGCACTGAGTAAAACTTTCAGAACTGTCTGATTTCCTCAATGGAGTTCTTACCACAGGCCTTCTGGAGACATTAGGAATGTTTCATCAGTTTAGGATCAGTACTTCCTGAGATATTTAAAAACTTACTGAAGGGATGGTGACAGGATTGTGACATGAGAAGAATTTCTTGTTTTCTCTTGCCTGCTTGTGGTTCTGAACAGGCACAGTGGAGGTATTGCATGTCAATGATCTGGAAACATTTTACTTCAAGGTCATTTCTGAAATCTATTTGTTTTGATGCATCTCAGGTGGTCCTAGCAGCAGACTTTGTGTGCCCAGTGGTACAGAGCCATGTTAAATAACAGGGTTAATATGATGTGACTGTGCTAAGGGGAACCAATGGGATGCATCCATATGGTTAACATAGACAACTCCGCCTTTGCTCCAGGGATTGATGCACAGTTAAGCTACAAACATCCTTCTCTATCATGGACAAAGGAACCTTCCACATTCCTATGAGTTCACCTGTCCCAGTGTGAGCATGGAGGACATCTCTTCACACAATACTGAGTGGATTAAAATTTTATAACAATCAACCATTCATGTATACTATATTTACAATGGTTACATTTATACCTGGCCATTAATATAAAGCACTTAGAAGTCAATCTCTTTGGAAGTGAACCAACATTACAGAAGGCATTATCACACGGGTGTCTTTCCTAAACAGAAGAAAGCACAATGTCTACTTGCCTTATTATGCCATATGTTTTCTGAGACTGTAGGATTAAAATTTGTTCAATTTTGTGTACCAAAGTATTTTACTCATATAAAGACTCAAGTATGTTGAATAATTATTTTAGTAACCCATAAGCATTTCTGGAGTCCATTTTGTTTTTGATTAATTACCATTGATATAAAATTAATTCATTGAATTGGGGACAATTAATTATAGGTTTATAAGTTAAATACTATTTTTCAGTAATGGATTCTATTTATATTTCCCAGCATGGTTGTCACTTCATTGAAAGACGTACTAAGTAACAATAAAGCAACCTCCTCTTAGACCAGTTTTACCAAGAGCTGTTTCCCCTGTTTAGTTCCATGACCTCTGTCCTTCACCATTAAAATAGAATGTTTCTCCAGATTATTTTTGTGCAATATTCATGCAATTTAATAATTTTCTTGAGGAAGTCCCCTTGTGTGGCTTGGATTTTAAATATTTCTAACAAGGACTGTTAGATGCTCTGACACACATTTCTCTTCATGTGTAAAGGTGTTAATATTGAAAGTGATGTTGGTTTTCAGCTTCTAAGATAACACCACATTCCTCTGATCACAGTACCAGGAATCAAGATTTATCATTTGACACAAATTACATTTTTATTTTATTGTCTCCTCTTCCCCATTTCATCATTTTATTTTATCTTCTGGAGATAATTTGTTGACTTTGATGTTAGGATATTTGTACTTCTGCTGATTGCTTATCTCAGTCTTTGGATTCTTATATTGTCTGACTTGTTTAGAGTACTAAGACCCTTACAAATTAGTTGAGAATGCCTATTTTCACCAAATTCCTGAAAACAGCTTGTGCATTGTTTATTTTATCTTTTTCTTTTTAGGTAGATATAAATTGAGAAGGAATATAGTTATTTGTGGATGTGTTGCAGACGATAAAATCGATTTATTTATATAGGACTGCTTTTTTCTTGAATAAGTATTGACCTTTTATAAAGTTAAAGGATGAGTATACTTATTTGTTGGATATATTGGCATAATCTCTGTTACTGCTTTTTTATATACATCATTTTTATTACAGCTCTTTTCATGGTGGTTGAGTCTATAGTTGTGTATCATCTCATTTCTCAGTCACGATGCTGTTGTATGACTTTTAAACTTCTCTGAATTATCACAAGCTTCTAAATTCTTTTCCATTTTTGAAGAACTAGCATTCTCAGTGATTCAAAGCAACTCTTTTGTCTGATCAATTCAATCTTAACTATAATATTCATTTTGAATACTGTTCTTGGGTTTTGCTTTCTTCCCTTCACATTTCTCTGAAGAGAAAGTGATTTAATGTACAGCACTTCAAACTCTCTCTCCCCAAAGTGGTGCTTCAGCAGCAGTTCAGACCTTTTAATATGCATTTAAATTTCAATTTACTACTTTATATTTTATTTTAAAATTTCCTCTTAATTTTGACCCATCAATTATTTAAAGATATGCTGCTTGTTTGCAAATATCTGATGATATTATGAGCAACTTTGGCTACTGACTTCTGTTCTCACTTTTGTATTATCCATTTTACGGACCTGAATATATATATATTTTATCTTGATATATGATTCACATTTTATTAAAAAGAAAGATACCTAAGTATTTTCCTCATAAATATTTTTTTCTTTTCTGATACTATCTTTCTCTACCAAATAGTATAACCTAATTGTGGTATTCCTATTCTCTATTCCTCCAAATTCCTCCTTCTTTCCACTCTTATTAGAAAATAAATAAGATTCTAAATAAAATAAAATAAAACATTGTAAGAGAAAATAGAAACTAATGCATAAGACTAGAAAAAATAAAGAGAAGGTATAAATGACAAGAGGCACTAGAAACATATATAGAAGAGACACACTTATTTACATACTCAGAAATCCCATAAAACACTAAAGTGGAAGCCACAATATATATACAAAGGACACTTATTCTGCCTCATTTTCTACATGGTCCCCTGTGTTCTGAGAGGAAGATGTGATGGAGATGTCTCATTTAAGTTGAGTGTTCCAAGGTTTCTAATTTTGTCAAAAAATATCTTCCATTTTCCTGAATAGGCATTCTGGCAGTCATTGAAGATATCATGATAAAGTCTCTGACTGTCATTGCACATGTTTCTCATAGCAGTCCTACTAACTTCTCCTTTGTATATTTTGAAGCTTCTTCCACACCTCCATGATCCTTTACTATTATATTTATTATGGAATCTCCAAGCATAATCACTGGCATAGCTTTCAAATCCTCAGCTTTCCTTTTAGCTCTTGCGAATGTTTATCGTTATGCAACTAAGTGATGGCTTAGTTACATAGACCTTTAATGTTTTTCATTTTCTGCCTAAATTGACAGCTCATTACTAGTTTTACTTCATAAAAAATGCATATTTCTTTACACAAAATCTATAGGTCACCTCTTTAGTCTGGTCACCACAAGTCTCAGTTATGTCACTGATACTGTGACTATGTCTAGTATTTAAGGTGTGTGTTGTATTAAGTTTCTCGCCCGTCCTTTCAGGCCAAGCACTGAGGTTTGGATTCGCAGATCCACAGACCCACAGTCCCACAGGGACACACAGACACTTACATTAATTTTATGCTGATCAACCTATGGCTCTGGTATATAACTTGCTAACTCTTTACTCTTAAGCTAACCCATGATTCTTATCCTGTTCAGTCATGAGGCTTGGTACCTTTTCTCAGAGCAGCATAGTTGTCCTCTGCATCTGTGGCTTCTTTGGTGTCTCTGTGGCATCTCTGCCATGTTCTTTCTGTTCCCAGCCTGGTAGCTCCACCCACACTTCCTGTCTGCCTTCAGCCAACCAGCGTTTTTATTAAACTAGTAGGCAGGACAATTATTTACAATGTAATAACATAATCCCACTACAGGTGTGCTTGTTATTGACAATACATATCTATGCCATATGTTTAGGTTGGCCTGACATGTCTGTGTTGTGATGCTTTTAGGCTTCTATGTTCATCTTGAACCATCAGACCCTTGGGTTCATTTCTGTTCTTTAACTACTTATTTTGCCTGTGTGCCTGACATTTCTACTCTGCTCACTATTGTCTGCATTCTGTGAGTTGATTGTATTTCAGTTTATTGCTCCAGTTTATCTCACAGAGCTGTTAACGGTCAATCTGTACTTCATTACTTGAGTGTTTGCTTTTGATTTATGATATAAATATTTAATTTATCGTCATTTTATTTAACTGGTAAGCTATTTAATTCAAAGTGAAATATCTTTGAAGTGTTAGATTTTCATTTTTCTCTCCTAAATTTTTTTTGCCTTTTCTGATGTCTTATTCAACCCTCCATGTGATAAACCCCATACAGATAGCAGTTATTTTTCTGAGGAACAATGTCTTTTAATGGTAGTTAAACAAGAGAAAGAGATCTTAAATGCTCATCTAATATTTACTATCTTTAATGGCTCACATTATTTTTTGAAGCAGAAACTCTGTCTGCTATAAATCTCCTTATGTAGGAGTGAGTTCCTAGCACTGGAGTTATAGTGAAGAAGACTTTTCTTTAAATATGTTCCTGCTATGCTTTTAAATTAATAAAAACTATCCCACCAGGAGTTTAGATTTTAAATAGACAGATCTCTCTTTCTTCCTCTTCTCCCCTCCTCTCTCGCTTTCTCTCTCTCTCTCTCTCTCTCTCTCTCTCTCTCTCTCTCTCTGTATGTGTGTGTGTGTGTGTGTGTGTGTGTGTGTGTGTGTGTGTGTCTGTCTGTCTGTCTGTCTGTCTGTCTGTCTTGGTCTTTCTCTCTTTCTCCTTCCCTCCCTCCCCTATTATATAGAGATGATATTGTGCTTTGGTCTTATTTCTGTTCTTTTTCTGACTGAATGGCTGCCATTCTAAGAAATGTTTTCCTCTGTGTAATGTATTTTTTTCTGTAGTCATTTTTATAATTATAATTAATGACCTTGAGGTTGTGAATAGAATAGAAAACAGCATTCTTCATTCTTTTTCTATTTTATTTTCTGATCATGTTTATTTTGTGGGTTTATGGTAACTAGCCAATTAGCAAAAACATAATCCTTGCTTCTACATTATTTTTCCTGTCCTGTTTCTTTCATTGAAATACACATAATTTTACTAGAAGATACTAAACTCTAAGATCCTCTACTTATTCACTTATTGTCATTGTCTATTTTGTCAGTATTTCCTTTTCAATAGTTTTCACTTTTATGTCTTCAAGCTGAAGAATGCATTCTTTCTGCATATTTGAACCCAACCTCATCCATTGTAACTTCATAAATTAGACTTATGTCTCATGTGCCCCTGCCTGAGACTTTGAACATCATAGTAGTCATTTAATGTGCTTACCTACTACTATAGACTCTCACTGAATCTCCGTCATCTTGTTTTTCCAATTATAGGTTACATGTTTCCTCATCTCTGTGTAGGAGTAACCAATCAATACTGACTTGATTTAAGGCTCAATCCACGAGAAAAAAACCCATATCCGCACTTTTGGAGTAACCAAGAGCAGGAAACTTGATAGCTCGGGGACTTACAGTAAAGCCAAATACTACTTATTGTTTAAAAAAAAAAAAAAAGGAATAAAATGACTTCTAGTGACATCCTGCTTAGTCATAGATCAGTTGCCCAGTCATCATCAGAGAATCTCCTACAGCAGATGGGAACATATACAGAGATCCACAGTCAGACATGCACACAGTGAGATATCTTTATATACATAACCCTAAATGGGATGTCTGTTTCAAATAGTTTCCCTTGGTGCCCATGGAACCCAAGGTAGAGAAGGCAGAGAGAGCATAAGGCTCAGAGGGAATGAAGCATACCAATAAATCAAGAATAAATAAATTTACTTGATCAAAGCTCATATGAACTCACAGAGACTGGGGCAGCATGCATAGGTCTTGCATGGGTCAGCCTTGTGTCTTCTGCAGATATATTATGGCTTCCAAATTAGTGTTCCTACATAATTCCTGAGTTTGGGAACAAGTGGACCTCTGATTCTTGTGCCTTTTCTTGGTATCTTTTCCTTCTGTTGGTTTGTGCTGTCCAGCTTCAATATGATAATTTTTGTTTTATCTTATTATATTGTATTTCATTATTAAAATATTTTCATGATAATTTAAGTATCCTTTACTTTATTCTGAGATATATTTACTTGTAAAAAAAAAAAGACACTTTTCTTAGTATTGCTAGCAAGGAATTTTTTATTCATTCTCAGAACAGTATTTATTCCATTGTGAATTACTATTCACTTCCTAAGCAAGATGATCACCTGTTAGCTACTCCATGCTCTTGAAGTTACTGTTAGTTATTCTGTGCTTTTGCAGTTGTCTGGTCTGGCTATGTGCAGCAGGCATGCTTCCTCATCCACTGTTATCATTCAACTCCACCACTTTGGTTCCTTCTGCGTGATTTCTCCAAGTTTCAGGGCTTCTTCATACGCACCTAGTGATATATCTGCAGGGGTGTAGATCTCTCCTGCCTGATGCTCCTCCCTTTATCACCCCATTTCTTGTCCTCTTTATACTGTCCTGTCTTTATCTAGCAAATGTAGTATTGGCCTTTTTTTCTGTGCTGTAGACTAATGTTTCTCTCAAGAGAGAAATACAGGACATCATAAAAACAAACAAACAAACAAACAAAAACCAAAAAACAAATTATAAAATGGCCCTGTTCAGAAATCACTCCCTACCCTTGCTTATTGTAGATAGATGTTTTAGGGGGATGCCAACTCATAAAAAACACTATAGATATTTGTTAATTATGAAAGATTGGCTTAGCCTTGTTCCTAAGTAGTTCCTATAACTTAAATTAAACCTAAATTAATTATGCTCATTTACATGGCTTGGTTACCTTTACTCTGTACTGCTCATCCTATTCTCCTGCATCGAGCTGGTGACTCGAACTTTCTTCTCCCTAGAGCTTTCTTCATCCAGAAGTCCCTGCTGTACCTTCTGCCTACCTATTGACTGCTTAGCTTTTTATTAAACCAGTCACACTGACATATCTGTACCCAGGATAATCAAATGTCTCACAACAGCTTGTAGCAGATGTCTTCTCACCATTATTTCGTGTGTCATCTGTATGCAGGTCACACACATGGAGAGTGAGGCACATCCTGTACACTTGATGAAGCTGTATCCTTGATGCAGTGGGCTAGGAGCAGAAGTCTTTCCTCTTTCATGTTTCTTTCTCCCTTCAGTCACATAGCAGTGTATTGGTTCCTCAGTCACCTTAACTGTTATCATGTTGTTAACTCAGGGTTCCTGCTTCTTCTTTACTCTTCTATGTCTTAAATTTCTCATGCTACTGAACCCTTTACTGGCACTTACATATGCTCAGATCTCTCTGATCAAATTCTCAGAGAGCTCCTTCCCAGGCCTCCCATCAACTCTTCCTTTGTGATACTTTGTGATATGCTTGAATTTCGTCAAGTTCAACTGTGCAAGGGGACTAAATATTTACCCTCAACAACTATATACTCTCTTAACTTCCGACTTATAAAAGCAAGCTATCATGATTAGTTTCTATGTGGATTTTGCCAATGAACATTACTGTAATCAATGTACAAGACTGAGAAAACACTCTGCTTCTTTTGTTGGTAGGCAGAATTGGAATTGAGGGTCTTTATCTGTGGAGTAGGTATACCTGAAAATGTATTTCTAAGTTAAGCACTGATGCAAGAAAGTGCCATTTACCACATAAAGTTTATTGATTCACACTATTATTAGTGTCAATTATTTCAGCATGTTTGGTAACTGCATACGTATCCATATTTATAAGCTCTGTTCCTCTGGGGACTTGATCTTATTTTATTTAATACTTGAAATCTTTGTATAATGAAGCAGATCCTCTTCTGGGAAATTATATTCTGAAAGTTCCGTAACATGTTTTTCTCTTTAATTTAGGTTACTTTTTGTGTAGAAAATGCTTTAACTTTTATTTATTCAAATCTGTTCATATTTATTTCTGATTTTCCCCCACTCTCTGTTTAAAATTCTAAATAGCCAGCCTATCTCCAGAGATTTGGCAAATTTTAATTTCTATTGTCTTTGTTTTTCTAAGGGTTACTGTTTGAAATGTACCTGTAATTGCTGAGGGAGTTTTAGATGGGTAGGGGAGAATGCAGCTTAATTATAAGTATCCTAAACCATAATCTTTAAAAATACTTTCTTTGCAATTAACTGTTTCTTGTTTTGTCATTAAATGATTCTCTGTGGGTTGGCAAGATGACTTTGTGGATAAAGGTGCCAAGCCTGATGACATAAGTTCACATCCCTAGGGCCCACATAGTAAAGGGAGAGAATACACACACACACACACACACACACACACACACACACACACACACATCCCAAATCACAGAATACATCCACCTGGTATACCTCTTTGTTTGGAGCCCAAATTGTCCTGTATGGAGTTCGCCATCCATTTGTTGAGATGTAATTTACTCTTTCCACTTTGAATTTTAATTCTGCCATTAGATGTGTTTTAGTAGATGCAGCCACTGACAGACATGCCCAGAGGCCAAGCTGATCTAGATGACTCATATTTAAGATTCCTCTAAGTTGATTCTAGAGTGTGTCAAGTTGGCAGTTGATACTAAGGAGAACCAATGCACTTGCTCTCACTGACAACACCTTGGGGCCACGATCAGAACTCAGCATGACTGAGCTTGGAGCTCACCCTTGTTCTCCTTTTTTCTTCCTTTACCCTAAGCTGGCAAGAGCTAGAATCTAAAAGCCATAATTCTTGAATGTACGTTGTTTTCACTTAGTTCCATTTAAGTCTTAATATGATGTTCTATTATGTATTTGATCATTTATGTTAACTGTGCCATAAATAACCAATGGAAACAAAATGTCTTAAGAGATAGAATGCTGAGTAGAAAAAGGAGAAAAATAGCAAAACAAACACTAAACAAAAACCACAGAACCAGAAAACCTAGAACTATTTTTTTGTGGTTCAAATGTTAGGGAGTATACCAAAAAAAATATTATTCTTTAGCCACCATGTGATAAAATGCCCTTCATATCTTTATGATAGATGTGGGAGCTAGAGGTCTTGATTATGAGTTTTAATTTAGACGTGACACAGTTAAGGAAAGCTGTGAGCAAAAACGCTATGAAAAACAGCTTAATGTTATATGAAGACAGGGAACTGTAACAATAACGACAAAAGCTTCCTGATTGGTGGTCTATAAGGATCAATAAGGATTTTCAAGAAAGGTTGAAAATGGGATTCTATCTGTGACTGCTTAGTTAGGTACAGAGAGGGTAGATTCCTGTACAGTATTATAAGTTCTTCGCTAGACAAAGCAGAAAAGGAGTTTCAGGAACAGGAAAAGGGTCAGAGATACACCTGCTCACATTGTTGGGGGCTTTTCTTTGTCTTACTATATCTTGCTTTGTCCTGATCGGCTGTTGTCTCTCAGAAGGCCTGCTTTTTTCTGAATGAAGAAGCAAAGGTGGGAAAAGAGGGAAAGTGGGGGGAGGTTAGACTGTATTATGGTTGTATTACATGAGGGATGAATCTATATTCATTTATATATGTATATATATAAAGTAAAACTAAAAACAGCCTTCAAAAGAAGAAGAAAGACAATTCTCTGGCAGCGAAAGCTGTGAGGGGGAACATGAGCTCTCATAGTAAGGTGCTTGGTGATCATCTAGTTTGGAGCAAATTGGCAAATTTCTTCATTTCAGAGTTTAGAATCAATAATATTTTAATGTTCCATATGTCTCAAGTACTGTTTTAAGCATTTGCATGCATATGGTTATTTAAGCTTTACAATGATTTCAGGAAATGGATGCTACAATTATCTCTAATGTAGAAGGGCTTGATTCAGAAAACCCTTAGATAACCTATCCTGCCCCAAAGTTTAGGATGTTTCATGGCAAAGGCAGTTGCTGGATGCTGAGCCTCTCACAGCTGCTCAGATGCACTGAGACGTTTTAGCCTTTTCTCTTTGGTGCTTATGGTCTATTCCCTTCATCTGACTGTGAAAACCACTTATGGACACAGAGGGAGGAGATGAGATTTACCACCGTCTCACCCTCTGCAGAGACACAGAATGTAGGAGTTCCGTGTGCAAATCCAGACCATATCATTGGGAAGCACAAGATGGCTGCCATTCACCAAAAGATGATTTCTCCCAGGAAGGCCCTGTTCCTTTCCTCTTTCTAAAAGTGTCCTAGCTGTTATTTGGTGAGCCACACACTCTAAGGTGATTCATACAGTGTCTGTGACAGTTGGGGTGTTGTGTTTCTTATTGCTTTACAGTATGTCTGACTAAAAGAAATGGAAGAAAGGAAGACCTGATTTAGGATCAAGATTTAAGGGTACAGTGTACCATGGCAGGAAAATTGAGGAAAGGAAAATATCTGTAGCTGTGGAAGCAGGAACAAGAGGCAGCTGAGTATAATGTGTCTCCAAGCAGCACAGAGAAATGCATGCTGCAGTCAGTCAGCTATGGACATTTGTCAATTTTTTAATGACGTCTGTACACGCAGTACGTGGGATGATACTGTCCACATTCAGAGTTTCTTGTATAGCTGAGTTGCCACTTATATAAAAACGTTCTTACAGATACTACCAGATACTCCAAGAGGTGTCTAGATGATCCTAAATCTAGCTGATTTAAAAATGAATCACCTAGGAATCTCCTTGAGGCATTCTCGTGCCTGGTGTTTCCTTCATCCATTAAGACGGATCAGATTAGAGAGTTTTAACTTTGAGAAATAACTCTAGTTCCAAACTAAGGCTGTTACCAGTTGGTGAGAAGTAAGTAAGCAGACAAGAAAAGCCTGTCTAGTGCTGGGCTCTGTGGGGGTTGTGAGTGTAACATGTGGCGCTACACAAACAAGCACACCTGCAAATGCAGAGTAACGCTAAATGCATCCGTTTCTAAGCCATTATGGTTTCTCACAATCTAGTTCTTCTCTTGTTTTCAGCCCTTAGACTTGCAGAGAAATTTTAATAGACACTGCCTGAACCATAGCAGTTTTTCTACCTCTAACTCTGTATTCGTGTGCTTTTTCCCCATGCGTTCTCATGTTTCTTGAAGGCACAGAGCTAATTAAAGCCCAGGGCTGAGAAAATAAACAGTAACATCAAAATCCTATTGCCTTTTTGCTATTGTTTTCCTGACCTGCGAGTGAAAAATGGCCTTTTCACATCTGTAAAGGACTAGACTCAGGGCAAAACCATCAGGGGCCTTCCATGCTACTGTATAACCAGAGCAGCCCCTGGCCTCTGCGACACATTTGTGACTTCTGTGTCTTGTTTTCAGTACTTTGCTAATGACTCCTTGTTTCTCTGTTTACACATGGGTAGGATTCTGTTTCCTCAGGATGCTCAGTGGCCTGCTGCACATTCCTTGCTGACGTACTGTGCAGGGATCTACTCTGCTGGCAATTCCCTCTTGTTCTCCTTTGTATTCTGTTTATTTCCCTCCCGATTGATCATTAAGATTGGCTGTGTGTTAGGACACACCTGTCAG
Source organism: Phyllotis vaccarum (assembly GCA_033318265.1). NCBI lineage: Eukaryota > Metazoa > Chordata > Mammalia > Rodentia > Cricetidae > Phyllotis > Phyllotis vaccarum. The sequence goes on along the minus strand of JARWLC010000001.1, from coordinate 36,158,078 downwards.
TTACACCTTTCCATCTAGCCTCCTTCTGGAATCGTTTTCTATGTGCCATGAGTATTAGACATGTCCAATAAACTTAAAGGAGACACCTGCATTCCGGGCTTACATGTCTTTATTCCAGGTCAACATTTGGTTATCCAATAGAAATAGCCAAGGTTCTCCATTATTCTCATTTGTCTTCCAGCACACTCCTTTCTGATCTGTTGTCAGTCAGTGGCTACTGGATTCCCCTATTGATATCATAGTGTGGCCAGGCCAATTAAGCAGAGTGCATCTATCTTGGGAAGACTTCTTTCTGAGGGGAATCCATGAGTTTTGGGTTACTTTAATGGTGGTACTGTTAAATGTCCTCTGCTTACTCCTCATTACCTTCTCGTGTTTACAATGGAAGAGTGGGAAGTAGATGTTTGTTATTGTGACATGCATAGGGTTAAATGCCAAGGGCAATCTTCCTTAAATCATAGACCCAAAGATATTGTCAAAAGAGGCTTATTGTTATAGTCTGGGTGATTTCACAAGCCCTTAGCCCTTAGCAGGTACATTATTTTCCCCGTTTCTGTTACCAAATACTTGACAGAAGCTATTTAAGAGGGGGGTGGTTTGTTGGTTTATTTTGGCTCTTGATTCACAGGTTTAGTACACCATGGCAATAAAGTTCCTATCCATCTATGTGGCCAGGAGCTTAGCATAGCCCCCAACACCACACACACACACACACACACACACACACACACACACACACACACGCACACGCACACGCACACGCACACGCACACGCACACGCACATGCATACACACTCACACTTATTAAGAAAGCAGAAACTGGTCCAGCTGGAAATAGAGCCAAGCTATATAACTCTCCATGTCAGATCCCCAGAAAATTACTTCTCTAGTTATGTCCCCTCTGAAAATGTGGTATATCAACTGGAGTTCAGACACTGAGGCCTGACTCCATGGGGCACAGTTGTACTACACTGTTCTTTTAACACTTACTTTACAAGTATATCCTATCAAATCATGTCACAATAAGTACTAATAGAGATTCTGATTATTGATCTAGCCACTGCTTGATTCAGCTGAGGCCAAGACCCTCAGTCTCAATTTCATGCATTGTTTAATTGCAGGGAAATATCTTTCTCACCTGCTATGACACAATGTCCCTTATGGCTAGCATAACATTTCAGTTTTTCTTTTATGCTAATCTCTCTTGAGATTGTTTGATATAACAAAAACAGTACCACTCAGAAATCTGTCAAATTACTTAGCATTAAGTGTGAACCTACAAAAATCTATTTAACAATGGAGTTACTAGACATGGGCATGGCCTTCTCTGGATACATGACCTTCATATCATTGGCTGAATGGATCAAATTTCCACAGCATAATGGCTCTTACTGAATGCAAGATTCTTGGTATTTGTGTGTGTGGCATGTGTATGTGATGACTCTAAATGGGATGCTCCTTTCTGCTTCACATGTGTGTACATGGTGTATAAAATGTATACTGTGTGCATCATTGTGACTATATCTGCATTGGAATATAAATAAAAAAGCAAAGGAAAGAAACTGCTATCATTCAGTGTCCCCAGACTTCTATTTTCATGATCAACTTTTGTTATTTTTAATTCCAAGTTCAGGTGAAAATATTGACTAAAATAGATAGTGGTTGAGGAGACTACTATTTCCAAATATGTAATTGAAGTGAATCATGTTGCTGAGTGAAATTAATACATTGCTGAGGTCAGAACTGCCGTGTGAAAAGAGAGGAGTTAGTCTGCAAGTATAAAATGAAACTTAGCAGGGTGGGTGCCAGGTTCGGTGAGTGTGGGTGAGTAATGAGACAACAGATCATATAATTGGACGGTGCAGCTTCTTCGATGCAGTATATTATTACTCCAGGCCCCACAACACACCACAGGGGAGCTGGTTGCTGGCAGAGAATAGACAGCTGTATGGCAGCAGAATTTTCAGGACACTGAATAGTATCTGGTTTCTAGCCAGTTTTCTCTCAGTGGCTTTCTCTGCTTGTTTAAAATGCTTTTCCTGTAATTTCTATTTTGTTTTACATTTAAATGATTCTGAATCTTTTTACTCTTAATTTGAAATAGCTCTATGGGGCAAATGAGCATATTAATTTTTAAATAGTATTTTTAATCTATTACTTGAAAATCTCATAATTGTATACGATGAGTATATATACATATATGTATATATATACATATGTATACGTATATACACATATATAATATACATTATATTGGTTTATTTTGGCTCTTGATTCACAGGTATAGTTCATCATGGCAATAAGGTTCCTATCCATGTGACCAGGAGCTTACCATATCCCCCAAAACCACACACACACACACACACACACACATCATTCACTCCTCTAAATCCCTACAAGGTCCCTAACATATTATTGTCTCAATTTCCAGTCCCTCTTCTACAATTAATTAATTCATTAGATCCAGTGTGTTCAATTAATGCTGCCTATATTATTGCATGAGTGTGGTGCTACCCAGTGGGGTTATGAACAACCTACCAATGACCACTCTCCTAAGGCAATGTGACTCTTCCTTCCCCAGAAACCATCAATTGCCATTGGGGTACATTTTTAAGGAATTTTTTTTTGTTCCTTATATTGGTTTATTTGATGTGATTTATTACAACAAAAGGAAAAATAGATAAGTTAGATAAATTCAGAATTGGGAATCATTTTTATTCATCTATTTCTTATTCCAGCCGCAGCCCCCTTTCCTATCCTCCGCCATGCCCCCAGTACCTTTTCTTTATCTTCCCCTCCCACACCCCAATCTTCTCCTCTTGTCTCTATCCAGGATAAAGAAGGATAGGAACCAGAGGGTCAAGGACACTATAAAATAGGAAGGCTCTTGCAATCAGCTAGCCTGGGCTCATAGGTGCTCGCAGGAAGTGAACAGACCACCAGGGAGCCTGCATGAGACTGACCTAGGCCCCCTGCATATATGTTACAATTGTGTAGCTTGTTTCTCTTATGAGACTTCTAACAGCAGAGACAGGGCTGTTTCCGACTCTATTACTGGCTTTTGAGACACTGCTTTTCATACTGGGTTGCCTTGCCCTTAATTCATGGGGAGGTGCTTAGTCTTACTGGAACTTGATATGCCATGTTTTTTTGATACTCATAGGAGGCCTGGATAGTGACAGAAATTTTTGAAAGTGTAAGGTAGGAGAGCTAGAACACAGTGGTAAAATTAAGTCAAATGAGCAATTGTTTGAAAAGCATTCAGGTTTGTTTTTTTTTAAAGAAATATATTTGTTTGTTTACTTAGCCTATATAGTCTTTTTTACACACATTGTAAACTATTTAAAGGTTTTTTTTTATCTGAATCTATTTTATTGTGTATCTTTAATTATTTTTTAACTAGAAGAACTTTTAAAATGCTAGACTGTAAAGCACTGATTTGACTATTGACTCTATTTTTCTGGGCTTTTAAATACAGTGGAGGTACTAAAGCCATGATTATCTTTTTTAATTTTGAGAAACAGCATTAAATATTATGGACCTATTTACCACCCCAACTCTGGGAAATCTTAGGGTCTATATCATTATTAAGTAGAATATTATTGCCCTTTGCTCATGAATTTTATTTAAGTATTTGGCAACAGGACCTCTTAAAGAAGCCAAAGCCGAGTCAGGAAGCCTCTCTTAAAGGAGCCGTACAGCTGCTTGCTGCCAGCAAACAGAGCAATCTTAGGAAATGTTGCTACTAATAACCTATTTTTGATTCTGTTTTCTTTTTGCCTGTGTAAACAGAAACCTTAAATCTATTATATGTAGCTTGTTGTTTACACTGAGGGTTTTGTGAGACTTTAGGAACTGGTCTTGTTTTAATTTTAAGCTGCCTGCCGCAAACTCACCATTTTGTAATTTAAGTTGGTGTACTACTTAGTCACTGTACTATAGCCCCTTGCCAGACACAATTTGGAAGTTGCCTTTGGATCTCCATTTTTGCAGGCTAGAACTCTTTTTAAACGTTGTTAGGCTTTATGGGGTGTTTGCATACCACTTTGGGCACCATTTGTTGTAAGAGGATTTTTATTTTCCTCAATCTCATTTTAAGGTCTGGACTTGGCTCATCATTGTTCAACCTTCTAAAAATGATTCAGATGTTTATATTAACTATATGCTGCTCAGTCTATGGTTCAGGCATATTGTTAGCTAGTTTTTGTATCTTAATTATTTATTTTTATTAATCTGTCTTGCTCCTTGGCTCCTGGCTTATTAATTTTTTAATATCTTTTTGGGCAGCTAAATTATGTCTGTCTTGACTCTGCCCTCATTCCTCCATCTATGCTCCAATTTCCCACCTATTTCTAAGATGCCTGCCATAGGCCAAGACAGTTCCTTTATTAACAAACTATTTTTATAATATACAAAATGACATCATACATCATCCCCAAAGTATGAGTGAATATGTGTTTAGGAACCAGGGACCGATGGTACTGAACTTTTCTTACTGAGATTAGCTATGCTTATTCACTTGACTCAGCTGTATAGCACAAACCCTGCATACTTATCTAATTGGATGCAACAAAGACACTGAGCTTCCAGGGTACCGTGGCTTCGGCCACAAAGAGGACAGTTACCTGACCTCACTTTTTTTTTGTGACCACATTTAGTGGGGACTTTGCTGGTCTCTTACAGAAGGACTCCGTGTGCACTCTTTTTCAGTAAGAGGTTTCCATATGACCATTTAAAAAGATTCTTAGTATTACCTCCTTTTTCCCACACTCCCTCTTCTACATTGCTCTTCATCTCTCTACCCCAGCATAGCCTTTTCTATTCTACCATTCTCTTGAAACACTTTATAACTCCTCTCCCTTCAAAGCCTGCCCCCAGGGTCATTTTACTTTTACTTGTATCGTAGGATAACTTTGGTGTTAGATAGACTATTGACTTCAGAAATGTTCCTATATTTCTTTTGTTGGGGAGAAAGCTGTAGATGGAATCTAGGACATCCCCTATGCTAGTAAAGTCCTCTCCGACTGAGCTGTATCTCTATTTCCCTTTAATAGATGCTTCCCATTTATCCATGCTACAATGACACCATTAGCTTAGTATAAGTAAAGATTTTGTGGTTTGTCCATAGGCTTATGATATTCAGGAGACTTCCACTGTGGAATGGTTTCCACTGTGCAGTGAGTCATGAATCCCTCAAGTTTGCCAAATTAGCATCAGATTCTATAATTATTATTGAATTATAATATAGAAACAGAGAGGATAAACCCTGATTTCTACCTTCCAATCTTAGAGATGGTAAGATTCCCTTGTCACAGTGAAACCATTGGCCTGAAATAAGCATGGAATATTGATCAATTTAAACAAATGTGTATCAGATGTGTTCATGCATTATTTTCATCAGATTATTAACTTACTATTTGTGGGGGAAATGTAAGAATGAATGGAAGACAGGAGAAAGAGATGAAAGAAGACAGAAGATAATAATCTATATTCCCTTTCAAAAATCAGAATATGTGGGGTCATGGCTGAGAGATTGACATAAAGAAGTGGAATATGTTAAATGTGGCTACTGTATAAAGAGTCCTAAGGGCCTGATGCTTATTAGTAAGTATTCAGTCCATTTCTTCTCAAGAAGTGTGTGAGTTTTCTCTGAGGGATATGGAATCCTAGAAGAGTCACTATTTTGCAGGTCAGGTATTATATGTATTGTAACAGGTCATTCACTGTCAGGTATGGAGCATTGACTGGACATTTTTGCACATGCTTTTGAGAAAACTCAAATAAAACTGACTGAGAATATCAAAACATGAATTTAGGGATGGACAAGGTAAAAGAGTGGATGGTCTGATGGCTAGCTTTTACTTTCTACTTGGCATAGCCTAGAGTCACCAAAGTAGAGAACCCCAATTAAAGACTTGCCTCAATCATATTGGTTGGTGGGCATGATTGTGGAGAATTGATTGATTATTGACATGCGAGAGTCCATCTTACTGTGAGTGGCATCATCTCCAATCAGGTGGGTCTTGCTGCATAAGGAAGCTAGTTGAGCCTGAGCCATTGGGTAAGTCAATAAGCAGCATAACTTTATGGATTCTACTTTAGTTTCTGTCTAGACTTCCCTCAATGATGGACTCTGACCTGGAGGTGTAAGTTAAATAAACATTTTCCTTCCCAAATAGACTTTTGGTCATGGTTTTTATCACAGTGATAGAGTGCAAACAAGGACAGGTGGTAGGAGCAAATCAAGCTGAAAGAATGAAAGAGAATGTAAGGGACATCTAAACATGTGCACTAGTTAGAGAGAATTGTCATAAAGACGGGAGGATGCAGAAGACCTGGCAGAGAGATAAACAAATGATACTTGCCTAGGTAGTCATCCTTACTGCTATCTTCTTATGCTTTGTGTAACTCCAGAGATGGGTACCCTCATTGTTTCTATGATGCAGGGTTGGTCAGTCATGAAATTGAATACACAAAAGAAGACTCAGAAGGTTTTATTTATATGTTTGAGCATGCATACACACAAATATATATAAGTATGTACTAATAACAAATCAGAAGAAAAGAGGCTGTCAACTTCATAGTATAGGGAAACGTGGGGAGAATTGAAGGGAGAGAGAAGTGATGTAATTCTATTTCAATTTAAAACATTTCAAAAGAATACACAGGTCCTTTCATGGGCATGTCTGAGGAAAGAAGTTATTTTCTAGCATAGGAGCTGGTGATCTATTCATTTTCAAGTTAACCCTTACATGAAAGGAAACCAGCTAATGAAGTAAGGTTATGTACTATCCTGCATGGATGCTACCAGGAGGAGTGAGCACATTTGTAGCCTTTCAATTTTTTTTGGCAACACACACTAATGGGTAGTTAATGATGTGAGGGAATTCAGGGTCTCATTTTAGGGTTCCTGATCTCAGTCATAAAATAATTTCTGAGAGGACTCAAAAGGAATCTCAGGAAAAATTTAACTGGGGCTTAAAAGGGAAACTGCAGAGTAGGCATGCTATATACCTCAGCTGCTGCCCAGTGGAGAAGAAAAAGGGGAAAAGCTTTGCCAATAAACTGGCACAGAGATTAGACAGATGGTGGACTAGCAGCCACATGATAGATGGGAAACTTCAGAGAAAGAGTAAGGAGGCCTAGGTTTCTTGGGGGATGCCCAAATGGTTAAGCAAAGCATTGTAGCATTGTAGTAGAAGTTTCTGGTTCAGCCTAGCCCCAAGTTTCAGATGAATCTCTCTTGCCTGAAGCCTGGTTTAGCTTGAGGTTCAGACCTGCAGCCCCATTTGGTCCCAAATCATCACACAAAGTCTGCATTAATTCTATTATGGCTCAGACTTATTGCTAGCTAGCTCTCACATCTTAACTCCACCCATTTCTATTAATCTGTCTTGCCACATGGCTGGTGGCTTAGCTGTACTCCATTACACTTGCTTCTTGGGCAGCTAAATTGCATCTCTCTTGACTCTGCCCTCCTTCCCTTTTATCTATGCGTAGATTTCCTGCCTGCTTTTAAGATGCCTTGCCATAGGCCAAAACAGTCCCTTTATTAACCAATGACATTCACAGCATACAGAAAGACATCCTACATCAAAGCATGCTTTGAAAAGAGATAAAAAAAATGGGGTAAAGAAAAAGTATGGCTTTCTGAATAATTCAGAAAAATGGGCAGACTTATCAGCCTTCATGGCTGCAACCCTATAGTATTGGCAGAGATTTTCCCCAGAAGGTCAGTAATTAATTATAGGTTGATCATGTTCATCTCTTTAGCAATGAGCAATCTTATTAGGGGTGGTCTCTTACAAAATTGATTGAATTAAAGAGGCTATAATTTCTTCATCAGTAATTTGTTCTATTAGCTAACCCTATGATTAGCACTTTGGCCATGTTGTTCAATATGATACATATGAATTCTGCCCACCTTACACCTATAACTTACAAAGCAAATATACTTAATTCGTAAAATAACTAAAAGATAAGATGTAGTAGGTTTAATGCTATTATGATTAACAATAAAATGTCAAATCAAAGTAGTTTTGGGAGGCTTGATAAATACACACACACACACACACACACACACACACACACACACACACACACACATACTCGGACACTTATATTGTAAGCAAAGGTGGGCAATGTTTATTAACCCAATTTTTAATATTCAGATTTTTGCAGGATTCCCATTCAGAGAGGTGAAAAAGTTTGCAGCTATTTATTGTAATGTGCAATAGTGACAGATGCCACTCCATGAGTGCTTGATGTCATATGAAGCACTAACTTATTAGCACAGCTTCTCTATAGTCTTACTCTTCCAAGATTTAAAGGAGAAAATAAATATAAGTCCTCGAGCTTCAGGGAGCTCAATTCTTCCAACAGTCTGAGGGTAGAAGGTCCATTTCCAGTTGAATGTCTGGTGGGAATACACTGGCACAGTCTGAAAGACCCAAAGCAGAAGATACACTGAGCCCCTAAAAAGCACAGTAACTCTGAGGTGATATGAACTATTTGAGTTGCAAATGAACACAACACAGCCACTGAAATGCCCACTTACATGCTAAGAACAAGTGTCATACGGCCAGGGCTCTTCCACAGCCTGGGCAGAACAATATGCTTATTCAAGCAAATATAGGAATAGTGTGAGAAGAGCCAGTGGTTTGACAAAAATTCTAGCATAGGAATGTCTTATACCACTCTGTTGTATTCATAGTTTCACTCTGAAGAAGGCACAGGACGAGACTGAGGAAGTGCCTTGTGTCCAAAACTTCAGAGTATGGAGGACATTTGGCAGATGGCACAACACTGCAAATGTCCAGAGGCTTAAAAGACTGAAGACCCTCCTCTGCCATCCTAGGGCAAGAAGAAACCCTAGTGAGGCCTCTGAGGAGCGAAAACAAAGAATTCTCTATTTGCCGAATGGCTGTGTATATTAAAAGCACATTCCTTGACTATTTTCTATTCTACTCTTGTTGCCCTCTCTGAGTTACATACCTTTTGGCAGTTTATGACTGTGTCACGAGAATTATTATCTAGCTAAAATTACTAACACCCACGATGAGGATTTTTGCTATAATAAAACAAAAGCAAACGCTGGGTGGGGACAGGGAGATGAAGGGAGCATGCCTTTCACAAGGAGGCCTTTTTCGTCTGGCAATGCTCTTTATATGCTAATACCTCCTAGCTTCCCACCTTAATAGCCCCATTAAATGCCAAGAGGGTATTTGCAGGAGAAAAGTGTACCTGGAGATGGAGATGTAAAGTTACTAAGTGCATTTTGAGGAACAGAGATTTCTCAGCAAAGGAGTTAATGCTCCAAAGAAAGCTTTGTTTATCCTACAGACTTTATGGCTGAGCTGTTTTCTTCTCTTGCACCTTAATTCTCAGCCACCATAAGGCTCTCCAGATGTTTAAAATAAAAAGCCCATTTGGGTATTATTGTAGATTACTGGGAAGAGATAGACAGACATGATGTTTAGCTGTGCAACATAAATTCCCCAAGAATGTGCCATCCAGCACACTCTATATTCTCACTCCTGAAAGACTGATCTAATAAATCATAAGAATGAGACATGAGACCCTGAACACAATTTACTTCTAGCCAGCTGCCACTTCAGGGAGGAAAGAGTGGAGGCGGAGAAGAATGAATGTGGCATTTGCTTTTCTTCTAGTCGGCTGGGTAGACCAAATTTTCCATAATCTGCTATTAAGAATCTCTGTTGTCCCTGGTCTCTTATTCAGCCTTAAGAGCATCCTTTATTAAATGTTGATTATGTTCCCATCAGTCTGGCAGACATATCAGTATCTTCTCTGCTGCCTTTGCATACTTTTGTGCCTTAGTAAAGCTCACTCATTTCCCCCACTATGCTCATCCTGTCTACCTCTGTAAAGTTTGATTTACCCTAAAGAATTGATTTGGACATCCTCCTTCTTGAAACTTTTTGGAACTGTATCAGTGGAAACAATTTTCTGCTATGTTTCCAGGCTGTTTTTTTCTGAATTGCATGTAGGACTCATGACATACTGCTACTCATATTGGCAGACATCTCTACTCAACCCCTCAACAAGATTAGGTTTCTTGAATCATTTCTTAATATCATAGAATCATATCTTTTGTACTGTTCTCATGATATCCTAGTCGCCCTTAACACATATATCTGTCATGGTGACCATCATTTAATCTGCACTCAAACATTGTCAGTCTGGCTAAATATACTAATCATTCAACACATGAAAATACCATTGTAATTCTAAGAGATAAATGCAGTTGTTACTTTTTTTTCAATGGGTTTGCATCTACATAATAGGGTGGTTGAGATTGCTCAACAACTACAGGCTTTTGCTGCCAAGCTTGATGGAGTTCAGTCCTCAGAATCCACAGATGGAAGAAGTGAGCCAACTCCAGCAGATTGCCCTGTGACCTAGACGTGGTTCAGTGGCACGCTCATGTGTACATGCACACAAATGCAGTTTTAAAAAAAAGTTTTCATATGAGTGTTTTACCAAAGTTCACACAACTCATAAAGAACAGAGAAAGGGCTTTAACAGCTTTATCCTCAGATAGATCTACAGAAAGGTATCATTGGAAACCTCCAAGACCCTCACTGTGCTAGACTCTGATGAGCATTAGAAAATTATATGGAGTGTTTTGGATGTGGTTCAGTGGGTAAGCAGGCTTGCTGATCAGGTCATCTTCAGATCTTCATCTACATAGTAAGTTCAAGGAAAGAGTTTGTATGGAGGAGAAGAAGATGAAGAGAAAGAAAATCTAGCACAGATCTTTGGTGGTTAAGCCTGTATAGTTGCTTGCGTCCAAACTTGGCTACCCGAGTCCAACACTCCGAACTTAGAATTCACGTAGTAAAAGGAGAATATCAATGGCAACAAGTTGTCCTTTGACATTTCCATGCATGTTATGACACACATGGAGTCATGCATGTGCACATACATGTAAATAAATGTTGCAAATTAGAAAGCTATTAAACGAAAAAAAGCATGGCAAAAAGGAATAAATGTGTGGAAAATTTATTTACTTCTCAGACATTCATAAAAATCACTTCCTATTTTTTTCTGTCCATGTTTTTATCACTCCTAGATGATTTCTTGCTTGATGAGTGATTTAGCATTCCATACTTTGTGCTGAGTTTTGACTCTATTCTGCCCTTAATTGAAGTCTCCTTTTCAATGCTATTCTTTCAGCAATAGCTACAGCTCCATCCTTGCCCTGGTTTTCTTGATGATCAAGACATACAGATGTCAATAACACTGTTGTTACAACATTAAAAATTATAGTATAATTTTTAATTATAAATTTAAAAAAGTATAAAACACTCAGAGATAAACAAAGGAGGAAGAAGTTATTGGCACTAAAGGAAGAGGAATTCCTATTCTATTCAGAGCAGGATATAGGGGCTAATTATCAATTCTGCTTCTGCTCTCTTGGAAGACTTGGCAATGAGTCCAACCTCTTAATCTTCAGTTGGTTTGCTTTGAAACCTCACTGCAAGATCCATAACCAACTATTTACGAATGGGTTCTGTAGACATATGTCTCTGTGATTACTTGGAAAGGATGGTTCCTGACAAGATCATGGATTTCAACAGAAGTGTGTGATGAGATATGTGTGTTGGTTACTAGTGCATAATTATGATTAAGATAATGGAAAGAATAAAAGTGGACAAAGATCTATTTTGGCTCAGGGCATCAGAGGTGTGAATTCATCATGTTGGGGGAGATGTGCATAGACAAGTAATTCATGTGATAGGAACTAAGAATCAGAGACACTGAGAACACATAAAGAAGCCAGGGCAAGATACAGTCCACAGTGGCCTTGGTGATCTATTCTCTCTATGAGGTCCAAACCTTTTCTTTTACAACTCCCCAAATGCACCACTTATGAATTATCAGTGGATTAATTCATTTGTTAAGTCAGAGCCCTCAACAACTAATTGTCTATGAGACCCCTCCCACAGACACAGTAGAGTTGCACTAAACTAATCCTCTACTTGGATATAATACTATCAAGCTCATAATTGATGCTAACCTGTTTCAATATGGCCATAGGCAAGTGGTTCTCAACCTTCCTACATCTGTAACCCTTTAAAACAGTTCCTCATGTTATGGTGACCCCCAACAATAAAATTAGTTTTGTTGTTACTTCATAAATGTAATTTTGCTACTGCTATGAACCATAATGTAAATATCTGATATAGAAGATGGTCTCCGGCAGCCCCTGTGAGAGGTTCATTTGACCCCTAAAGGGGTTTTGACTCACAGGTTGAGAACCACTGGCACAGATAATGATGACTTTATCATCTATTTAAGAACTCAGACGTTGCTTCTCCTCAACAGTGAACAGTTATGTTTCAATACTAATATTGGCTGTGTATGCCTTCACAACGGAATTCATGGGGACTGTACTGTTACCACTGCCTTACAAACAGATGGCCACTAATGAGGACATTTCTGTCCCTTACCTGTAATTCCTAATTATACAGCATAAATACAAATTTAGCTTTAATTCAATTAAGTGGTAATGAGGTGAGGAAATAATACTTGAGCATATTATTGCAGTTCTGGCTATTAAGCAGTAGACAATATTTGTATTCCATTAGCTTCTAAGAGGTGTTTTCAAAATCTTTTAATGCTCTCAAAATACTTTGAGAATAACAGCCTATTAAAAACAGAGACAAGTATTTGGAGGAAAAAATACATTCATTGCACAGAAGGTTAAGGTCAAACCACATTTTAAACCCCCAAATTACCAAAGAATTGTACGAATACATGTGTGTAGACACAATAGCGTATATGTATGTATATTACATTATAAACGTATAAATGCTGTGGTATATGTGTACTATACACACACACACAAAATAACAAGTAGAAGACAAAAAGGTATCTAATAAGTGAGCACTTCAACCTTGTTTTTTATTTGTTTATTTGTTTTGCCCCACAAATAGAGAAATAAATTATCTATGTTTGAAGCTACCTAAGCTATGATATTCTATTGCTACAGTCATACTAGCTAATACTGGGCAAATAACAGGACTAAACATAATTTATTAGCAGGTTCTGACTAGACTTTAAAAGGAGAAAAGAAAAATATCAGAGTACCTCCTAAACTACTTAGTGAGTTGTCCTTAAAGGCCAACAGCAAAGCATTGATTTATGGAGTTGTTTATTCAAGAAATGGCTACTGAGTAGCTATTCGTACTTTTCAAAGTGAACAAATAGCCCCAAATGGTGAATATGATGTACAGTTTCCCATGGCTGTGCACCTGTCAGTCTCTTCCTGGTATCCATCAACTGACTGAAAGTTTCCTTTAAAGGTTGGCCCACAGGCCATCAATGCTTCTGAGGACCACGAAACATATCTCTCTTTTAATATCTTTACTAGCTATTCACATTTCCATTACCAATTCATTTACATTTTACTACTTCTTATTTAAATCTTCCTTCAGAATTACAGGCCACTATAGTGTCTCCTTCTTCCTGAGAATGATTTGTGTTTTCAACCTGTTCTTCTGTACACCAGAAATAAGGTGGCACCCCTCCCCATTATTCCATGCTGTTTTCCTCCTGAAATACCTCTTCCTAATCTCTTTAAAAATTTTCTTCCTCATTTGTACTTTTCACTTTTTAAAAGAGCACACCAATTATAAAGGCAGGCCAGCAACATAAAAGTGACTATGGGGGTTATGTCTTCGTCAGTAGATGCCTAAGAAAAAATAATGACATTCCAGAGACTGTTGTCAAGCAAATTTCTTAGATCCTACCTCAGTCTTTCATGATACGTGGGTGCCTGGACGACTGTGTTCTGTAAACGGACAGAGCAATACTGAGAAAAAGGTCTCTTGATCCCAGGCTTCAGGTCACAGTGGATAGATAAGGTGAATTGTTCCTGCCAGTTCCTTGTTTCTCTTGCTGACTCGTCATTTCTAAAAGAAGTTCTAGAACTAGTCCAGTTATCTTTCTTTACAAATGTCACCTGTCCCAAGTCCCATCATTTTTTGCTGGAGTCTTCCTCCCAACTCATGCTTCTATCTCAACTCTCAACTTGAGGGCCAAATCAGCAGAACAGGCTGCCCTAGGGCATGGGTACACTGGGGACAGCACTACAGCATGGGTACACTGGGGACAGCACTGCAGCATGGGTACACTGGGGACAGCACTGCAGCATGGGTACACTGGGGACAGCACTGCAGCATGGGTACACTGGGGACAGCACTACAGCATGGGTACACTGGGGACAGCACTACAGCATGAGTATACTGTACACTGGGGACAGCACTACAGCATGAGTACACTGTACACTGGGGACAGCACTACAGCATGAGTACACTGTACACTGGGGACAGCACTACAGCATGAGTATACTGTACACTGGGGACAGCACTACAGCATGAGTACACTGTACACTGGGGACAGCACTACAGCATGAGTACACTGTACACTGGCGACAGCACTACAGCATGAGTACACTGTACACTGGGGATAGCACTACAGCATGAGTATACTGTACACTGGGGACAGCACTACAGCATGAGTACACTGTACACTGGGGACAGCACTACAGCATGAGTACACTGTACACTGGGGACAGCACTACAGCATGAGTACACTGTACACTGGGGACAGCACTACAGCATGAGTACACTGTACACTGGGGACAGCACTACAGCATGAGTACACTGTACACTGGGGACAGCACTACAGCATGAGTACACTGTACACTGGGGACAGCACTACAGCATGAGTACACTGTACACTGGGGACAGCACTACAGCATGAGTACACTGTACACTGGGGACAGCACTACAGCATGAGTACACTGTACACTGGGGACAGCACTACAGCATGGGTACACTGGAGCTGTTGCTACTGCAAGGGTGCATTGGGGCAGCTGATACTGCATGGTTACACTGGGGCAGCACTAGTGCATGGGTAGACTGAGGCAGCACTAGTGCATGGGTAGACTGGGGCAGCACTAGTGCATGGGTACAGTAGGGCAGCATTACTGCATGGGTGCACTAGGGCAGCTCTGTTCTGTTATTGCACCCAAGCAGAATTCTGGCTCATCTTTGATAAAAGACTTTGTTCTCTGGCCTACACAGCTATACATTTCTTCACGATTTTCTCCATGACTATTCTTACAATCTCTCTCTCTCTCTCTCTCTCTCTCTCTCTCTCTCTCTCTCTCTCTCTCTCTCTCAGTTTATTTTACTCTGAACTTCTTATTTAAATGGAACTTAATGCTTTTGTCTTTCTTAAGAAAACTGGAACTGCCATTGTCTGCTTTATTCTTAAATTTGTAAAATTTACCTTGCCCTAATATTTTTTGTCTGAACCTACTTTTGTGATTCCCTTTTTGCTGTAGTAGAATAGAAATTTATGAAATATTGGAGTTGGTAATTGTTCTACATTCACTTTTATTTTCTTTATGTGTGGTGTACGATGTAGAATAAGCATGATTCAGTGTGCACTTATTGACTCTGTTGTAGAGTAAGGACGGAGAGGGAGAGATCAGAGTAGGGGGAGAAGAGAGCAAAAGGAGAAGCAAGAAGAAAATGAGGCAGGATGGAAGAAAGGGAGGGAGGCCATGGAAAGAGTTTAGAAAGTCTTCATCTCATGTGTGAGGACAACTATGTTTATGAAAACAGAAACAGAATGGATTATGAGAATACATTCAAGAATAAAAGTTTCTACTCCATTGATGACTCAGATGGAATGACTTGGTTAATCTGAGAAAGAGAGCTTTGTATAACCCATGCTAGTGGTCTTAAGATATGGAATTGTCTCTTCCTGAAGCTAAGTTTCCCCTGCCATTTCCCATGAGCACTGTAGTCTGTATCATGCAAATTGAGAGAAGCCAGGTGTGATTCCAGGTGTGTGTGTTCCTATGCCCTTCATCCTGCTGTATCTGCCATCTCTATCTTAAAATTGTGCTGGTGAACACCATCGTTCTTTTCTTTTATCCATATTTCTGTATATTAATTATTTGAGTCAAAGTTGATTTTTTAAAAAATGTAGTCTACTACCCCGCGTCAAAGCTATGATTGTAGCCTGGGATATTATTGTCATACATTGAAATCATAAGCCCTGCAGTGTGCTAGATGTGACAGGGGCAAGGTGGCAAGAGGGGAGGGATGAAGACAGAAAGATTAAGACTTGGGTCATGCGGTTTTGGACAATGAGAATCACTGAATTGAATTCTGCCATCTGCAAGCTAAAAATCTTGGATTCCAGTCACACTATTTAGATTCCAAGGCCTCTGAACCAGATTGGAGTTGAGGGTAAGATTTCTAGCTTCTAGCTGAAGCCCTGAGGGTCCACAAGCACAGATGTCCCAGGTCAAGCATGGTCAGAAAAGCCTTAGCATCACAGATCTACTAGGCCCTGAGTAGGTTAGATGCTGCATACCACGTTGGTAAGAAAAGTTGCCCCTACTTACTTGCTATTTACTGTGTATCCTGTGATGAGACAGTAATGCCCAAGGGTTCCAAAAAGCCATAGAAATAAACCACCCCAGAGACAGTTTCAGGAACAGCATCAACTTTACTGCATGTAAACAACCACTTATATAGTAGATGCCTATCAACTAATTGGTTAACACATTACCTCATATTGAACGGTGAGTGCTCATACCTCTGGGGTTTATTTGTGAAAGAAGCACATCAAAGGAGACATGAACAATGCAGACTCATTTCCAGGCCAGGTAACAGCTACTCATGTTACTTTAGAGTTCAGTCTTCTGACTTCTGGTGCATGATGTGCCATGTTTCTTATTTAGAAGAGCAGGATGCTAGCTAGGCTGTTAGATCATGCCTGCATTTTCTTATACTTATTTGATCTACCAATCCAAACATTCATTTCTTCCTTAAAATTCTATCAAAAAATAAGCTCAGAAATGGGTTATCATGGCATTCCTTAACCAGTAAAAATAATACAAAATTTTCCACCAGGGCAGCCTACTATCATTTCCCTCTCAGTCTATCTGATCACTCCATTTGTAGACCCTTGGGAGCATCTTATATAGTATTAAGCTTGGCTTTTACAAAGCAATCCAGACAGGTAGCTCACTGCCTTAACCCCATTAGCTCTGTTTAACTATTACCCTCTCCATACGTCAAGACAGAAGTATTGTTGTAAATGATCATTGCTGAGTTTGCTGTTACTGGAATAAATCACTGTTGACCTTTCTGCATTCAGGAGTTTAACGAACTCAGGAATAGAAATTACCCACAACAGCAGCAACCATAGCCCTGGCTTCTTTCACTAAAGCCCAGTGCCATTAATGTTCACTTTTTGACATGTCAGAGGCCACTGCTATTAATCACAGATCAGACCAAAGCAGAAAACTGATAGCTGAAATGCAACAAGAATTAATCAAATAAGGAATTATAAATTAAAAGTATTTCTAGGTAGAAAGATCCAAAATGACAATTATATAAGCTCCTAGTGGGCCAGCAGATAGCAGGCCAAGTTCTCTATATATTTACTATTTTGGGGAAGCGTATGTACTATATTCTTTGTCATTGCTGCATATAAATTAGCTAGTAGTCATTATTTCTATGAGAATGATAAGACTATCATCACTCAATGATTAGAAAGAATCCATAAATAATTAATTGTATTACCAATACTTCAGGGCTGGAAGATGGCTGAGCCTTTAAGATCACTTGCTGTCCATGCAAAAATCCAGATTTGGTTTCTATTGTCTCAGTTCCAGGGGATTCTCTTCTCCCTTATGGCTTCTGTGGCCATCCACACACATAAGTACGTACAAAGAGATACATACATGCACATAAATAAAAGAAGAAATCCTAAAATAGTAGTAAAATAATGACTCACTCCTCTAATGGGACTTATTTAGTAAAGGCCTATAGCATCCTAGCTGAAAGTATACCAACACCTAGGAGACATCTCCCTTCTGGATTCAGGATAACACATGACTTGCCTGAAACAATTGAATATTGTCCATTTTAAATTCAGCTAATAGCCTTTAATCTTCAAGTTGGAAAACGGGACTTTCGAGATTCTGCATCTAGAAACTATGCCCTTGAGAATGAGCTTCCTTAGGATGTCCATTTTACTCCTTTGTATCACCTGCATTTTGAGACAATTTGATTTTGGGACTATGTGAATTAGAGTCACCTAGCAAGATGCAGAAGTTCACGGGAGGCAGCTCCGCTATACGGTGTGGTGGATTTTTGTTTTTTGTGGTTTCAAGCTGGCATAAGACTGTCTGTTGTGGGATTCAGGTGTCAGCTGATAAGGTCAAAAGACACTTATACAGGGCACCGGGCCCCCGACCTGAAGGGGGCGGGGGAAAGGCCCATTGAAAAGGGGCTGCGGAAGCACGAGACGCACTCTTCCTGGTTCCCGGCTGTTGGAGAGAGGGTCCCATCGTCCGTCTCCAGGCTCCAGTCCCTGTTCAGGTGCTACTGTAATCTGTTACCTGTACCGTGAGTGTTGGTTTATATTTTAATAAATATCTATCTGGTATTGGTGTCCTTATAAATAAACTCCGCCTACAACTGTCTAGGGAACTGAAGTTTGAACAAATCCTAGTTAAACTAAACAAAATGATACCTAGAGTATATTCTTTCTATGCTTATTTTATTGTTATCCCTTGTTGAGAAAAACTGAGGAAGCAATATGTCCCTGAGAGTTTTCATTTTATATCTCATTTCCCTTGTGGGCTGAATAGCTGCTGACAATGTACTGTATCATAAACAGCCAAATAAACCATCCATTGAAATGATCTGATTATCTTGAATCCATTATCATGTTGAAAGTTTATAAATATATGGTATCAATGTAATCTATTCCCATACTGGCCAAACAAAGCCTTATGTAGATAGTTGCAGATATGTGCTTTGAAAAGGAAAGTTTTGGTTCAGGTCTCCCAAGACCAAGTTCTCAAAACAAAGGAGATTTATTTACCCCAGAGAGAAGGAAGGCAGAAACAAGGGTCAGGGACATGAGACAGAGAAAAAGGGAAAAGGGGAGGGGAACTAGGGAATGGAGGCAGAGGTATTTGTCCCAAAGAGACAAAGGATAAAGAGCAGACAGATGTAGCACATAGGAAAATGGCAGTTTATAAAAGGTACAAGTGAAACCCCATGTTAGGATGAGGTGCTTAATTTTTATTGTCCGTGTTAATTAGGTGATACAAAGGGGACCTTTGATTGATGGACATTAATCCTATGATAAGTGGACCATAGTAGTCATCTTCAAGAGGAGGAAGTGATCAAATAAGGGAATAGACTCTGGTGACTAGCTTTAGGAATGCCATCTAATGGTTTTCAGCAAGGCAGATGGTATCAGGGGAAAGAGCAGAGCCTGCCAGAGCCATGCTCACCACACCTGAGCTGCCTGAGTCTTTTATCCTTTGAATAGAGGGGTCTAGAAAACAAAGCAGAAAACATGTTCGGCCCTTAAATAAGTCTTTAATAAAAGTGAAGCCTCTTCTTCCTGACACATAACAGACTCTAAAATGTCATGTCAACATGTTCACTGATATGACCAGGCAATTGTAGGTGGCATTCTGGGCATGTCTGGCCCTATTACATTTGTTACTCTCATTCTATCCGTTGTGTTATTTTCCTTCTGCAGATAAATCTGGTTCAAATCCAGGTGGCTAGCAAGTAGTTGGTTACAGGGTCATGGATGAGTTGTTCCTCTGTGAAACTTCCTACCTTTATTTTAAGTTTGCAGTATTACATATTTCTTTTGAGCTTAAAGAATACAGACAGTACCTCACTAAGCAATTGTAGTTTTTGCTCACAAAAAAAAAAAAACCACAGAAAACCGACAGCTATTGAAGCTGATTATCCTTTGCTTTACATCTAATATCCACTCACGAGTGAGTACACACCATGTTTATCTTTCTCTATCTGTGTTGCCTCACTAAGATGATTTTTTTTCTAGTTCCATCCATTAATAAGAAGAGATGGGGAAATGAATGGAATCAAGATTCATGCAAAAAACACAAAGAGTAAATAGAAAGAACATTAAAAACCAAAATGGCATTAATATTATTGTTCCTCCAGATTTTTTTCACATGGTTTGCTATGTATTTTTTAAAATTGTTTTACTGCTGTTGTTGAGAATTAACCTAACCGGATCATGAGGGAAAGTGCTCCACAAAGTTGTCCTGTGGCAAGCTCTGCCCTTTCCTCTCCCACACCCACAAACACACACACACCAAGGCTCAGGAAACATCTTTTAAAAGATAGTGATAGAGAGGAGGCTGCAGGAATGTAAGAGCAGTGGCAGGAGGTTATTAGATCTGAAATCTAGATAAATGTTGAACTGATGTACATATTAACATGCCAAATTGAATTCTGACTGCCAATCTCTCCCAGTCCCTACCTGTTATATTCTGACTGGAATACCCTGCTCCCTACTCTAAACTATCAATCCCAGGGCTAGGTACCTTCCTTGGATGCTCTTCCCTAGGTAAGTCAGTTATTTTGGCTAGGCTGCTCCCTTGGCCTCTTCGCTTCTGGTTCTCTCCTCTCTCTTCCCATTCTTCTTAAATGTCCCTGCTCAACCTGCCAATCATGTTCACCATGAATTCTAGATTCCACTGCCTTTTCCTGTGCTCTCGTTTCTATTTATAATAAAACCTCAGCCTCTTAGGAGCAGCCGTATCCTCCTCTTAATTATTTTTTTCACCCAGTGGAGAAGTGTGTTGTGAATTGTCTTTAAGACAGAACAGGACTCTCAGACTCATGTACATACAGAAGCTGTGGTTCAAGGCTGGAGTAAGACCAAGCCATCAAAAATCCCTGCACAAATAGGGTAGACTATCTCTGGCTGTTACTCCTGAGAAACTATGGGCATTTGGTAGTTTCTGAGCGAGTGGTAGAATTCTCTTATTCCAGTGGCTAGCCCCACACCCTTGTACATATGTCAGCACTTGCTGAATTTAATGGGCACAAAAAAGGTGCAATGAAATTGGAAGGAGACTTGTTGCAGAGCTTATGGAGAAAGTTGGAGAGGTAAATTGGAGGTAAATAGAATTATATTTCATTTAAACACATATGAAATTCTCATAATAAAGAAAATATTTAAAAAAAAAAGGCATTGGAGTCATCTATATCTGCCTTTCCCCACTGCACTGAAGTTGTGCTTAGAAAGGCCCCAGTAAATTCTGTGACAATTTTGTTACCACAGAGGGATGATACTAATAGTACCATACTCACAGCACTTTGGTGAGGGATTTATAATTTACCATATGTAAGGCATTTAGCATAATGCATGGCAGATGGTAAATATTCCATAAATGTTAGCTATCTTTATAACAAATGCATGAATTGATGAATTAATAATTCTGGCAAGGATCGTGGCATTTAAACAAAGCTCTATGTTGTGGGAAATTTTGAGACAGGTTGGAAGTGCTGAGGTGAGTGCAATGAAGCATATTCAGATGCCCCTTGGGGTGAAGCTCCCAGATGAAAAACCTACAGTCCAAGTAAGATGCAAGCTGTAGTGTGAGAAGGCGACAGTGGCATTGGCAAGGCTATTAACACACACCTGCTCTTGCAAGGTGGCTCTGTTCCAAATGGGGAGGTGGAAATTGCTGGGTTTTGGAGCTAAACTATGTAAGGACTTATCTATGCCTTCTGCCAATTTCTGGATATATTCTCCAGAAAAAAAAAAAAAAAGTGATTCCTGCAATCCTGTGAAGACGCAGGCTACAGCTGTTCAGTGAGGTGAGGCAAGGTGACAGTTTACTTCGAGCCTTTGTTCTCAGAAAACTCTGCACTCAGAATTCAAGCTGTGAGTGGTAGATATAGCTTGACTTTAGTATGGACCATTGTAAACACAAATATTCCACTTTGTGGGGTAGATTCTGGGGAGTCCCAGGGTCATCCTTATCTCTGAGGGAAACTTTTTAGTTTTATTCAGTAAACTCTGGAGCACCTACTGTGAAGTGGGTCATCTTCAGATGTCCTGTTAAAAAACACACGAGTTGTATGATTTCTTCTCTGAGTATAATCACAGGCTAGTCATAAATAAATCATCCTAACTACCTACACCTAGAAGAAATGCTTTAAAGAGATGTAAATATATGCCAGGTCAGAAGAAACAAGAATCCATGTCCATAATTGACAAGGAAAGTTTAGAAGTTATGAAACTCAGTTGTTGAGAATGTTTTAAGACACTAATTTTGTAGAAAATATAACATACATCTTCAAGAATTAAACATAGAATGAATGTGAAGTGTTTGGTTTTGCATGCAATGTACATTATAATAGAGACCCACACTATTTTAAGCAAAAGAAAGAAGTTAGGGCAGGTGTCATATGGTTGCCACATTTTAGCTGAATTTTGGAGAGTAGATAGGACCAAAACTGAAGTGTGAAACATGCCAGAGTTAGTCCTTATCCCTAGGATTCAATACCAAATTCCAAGACATTTATTTTCATTAGGAGCATGGCATGAGAATCATGAAAAAGTCTGAGCCTGCCCAGCTGTGTCTTGGACAATTTGGTTGAGTTCTCCCATATTTAAAGATGAAACTGCATTTACATCAAACACTCCATGTGGTGATTAAATGTTGACTTAATGTTTATGGAGTTGTTCACACAGCTTCTACAGCAGTGGTTCCCAACCTTCTTCATATTGTGACCCTCTAATACAGTTTCTCATGTTGTGGCGACCCTCAGTCATAAAATTATTTTTGTTGCTGCCTCATGACTATAATTTTTCTACTGGTATGAATCTTAATGTGGATATCTGTGTTTTCCAAGGATCTTAGGTAATTCCTGTAGAAATGTCAGTCAACCTCCAAGGTGTTGAGACTCGTAGGTTGAGAACCACTATTTTGCAGCAAGTACTATCCAACTCCTAATAGGTATTCCTACAGTGCAGAGGATGGCACTGTAGACTCTAGGACCTGACTGAAACTTTTGTTTACCAAATCTATGACCTTGGTGCATTCATTTAACCTCAGTTTCTTTGTCTACAAAATGGGAGGATGAATGATATTCACCTATTTCCTTTGCTCAAGTGGAGGAGAGAATCTTCTGGGTGACTCATAGATGGACAGTGATTAGGAGGTTCTGGTAATGGAGGCTGGATATTGACATTCAGAAGTGACGTTATAGGACCTATTCAGTAGCAGAGCTGGGGAAGTACTGACAACTTAATATGCACTACTTGCAAGAGAACTCATAATCCCTTGGGTGTACTAGGTGACCACTGCCATGCCAGGCCAGTATAGCTGCTCTTCATGAAACCAAAATTTCCTAGGAATTAGCTCATGATAAGGCATGATGCTGCATACACCATGGTGCTTAGGAGACCAATATACTCCCAAGGTGCTCATAATATTTAAGCAGAAAAAAAGCAATGGAGGAATCTCAGGAATCCTTAGATTCCCAGTGTATGCTGCAGGCTCCTTGGTGAGCTACATTTTCACACTGGGTGAAATGGTCATTGAATACAATGTTATTTGGTCATTCCTTTGGTTTGATACATACCTTGGACTTCTAGAAAGTTCATCGTATTTTGAAGCAAGAGCCAGTGCTCTGCTTTATTGCTTTGCTTGGGGATTCTACTATCTCCTTATGGAATCATCCTACATATGAAGCTCCTTCAAGTCACATATCTGCCTACAGATACTTTTTCCTTTAACCTACAATTCTTTATCTGCCTTTATTTATACTATATGTTTCCCTGTCTTGGGAAAAAACAGTGGTTAAGAGAGTGGACGCTTAGAAGGGACTTCTTAGTCTATGATGCTTCATAGTCTGATCTACTTGTTTCTCATTTTGGGACTGGAAATATGAAAAATATGAAGGACTGATTAGACAATTATCTGAAAGTCCCCAGAGTGGCTCTTGGTACCTGGTGCTGGCATGTGTTGCTGCTATTTTTTGAATGCACTGATCTCTACTGTTTTTGTTTGTTTGTTTGGGGTTTTTTGGCATATGCATGGAATGAGAATTTTGTTTCTCATGTAGAAGGCATTTATTCTAGAAGAAAGAAAATGTATAAATATGAAAAGTGACATATTAGACATGAGTGAAGTGAGAAGGCACACCTATATTAGACAAAAGGATAGTGGTTTCTTCCAAAGAACATTTTTCCAGGACCATGTTCAGGATAGATTTCTTATCTTGCACCCTGCTTATCCTTGCACATTGTATCTCACAGTCAGAAGGCCCAGAGTTTCTGCTAGTTAATTTTCCTAGCAATGCTACACTTTAAGTTAAACAAAGCATAAGGATTCGTAAGGAAAGAGCAGTGATCTGGGACAAGATGATGATAAAAGATTATGAATATATGTGGAAGGGTGGTCCATAATGACCTGCTGCTTTCCAATACTTACAAAATAGTCATTTCCAAAGAAACAGGTGTTTGATCGCAGCAAGGTGGAGAGATGGTAGTAGCTCACACATTTTTGTGTTGCAGGCTTCTATGCTTATTTCTCACGAGGGTGTTGTTAGCTACTGAAGCACTGGCCTGGAGCCACCCTAGCTGCCTGAAAGACTAGAACATTCAGATGGAGGGCCTTTGCTGTAACTGAAGTGTGCCAGCAGAGGTGGCACTGAGGGCAGAAAAATGACACAGATGCCAAGAAAAAGGTAGGTTAATATCCTGTTAATAGGGTGCCAGTTTCTGTTACTCCTTATGGGATTTTGTGGGAAGTCCAGCTGAAAGAGCCTCTACCTGCCATAAGCCATTCAGTTAAGTTCTCTAGGGAGCTGCAATTGCTTAGATAAACCATGTGTTCATTCTCAGTTCCTATAGGTCATGCAGAAATGAAAGGTGAGGGCACACCTCTTCCTGTGTCTTGTTAGTTGACTCCATGACAGTGTAAGTAAGTGAAAGATGATTCTCTCAGATCTGTCCTTGACATTGCATCTTTCCTTTGCAATTTCATCGGTTTCTGAACTTTTTATCCCCTAGTTTCTTCCTAAACAAAAATTGGGGATAATAGCAGAATAAAGCCATTCAATATGTTTATAGTATTCAGAATGGTGCCTGGTGTTTTTGAATGATGAAGATGATCGTTGTTTTAATGTTTTAAGATTTTTTTGTGTGTGTGCATGTGCACATGTGTGCCATGTATGCAGAGGATAAGTATGTCATAGCCCTTACATCTACAGTTACAAGAGGTTATGAACCACCCAAAAAAGTATAGAGAATTAACTCATCTTCTCCACAAGAGAAGCAAGTGCTCTTAACAGCTGAGCCATCTCTCTAGCCCTGTTATCATCATCATCATCATCATTGTCGCTGTTGTTATTATTATTTGAGATGAGCTACTGCTATCCAGTCCATGCTGATCTTAGATTCACTATGCAGTCTAGGCATAGCAAGTTTTGTGCCTAGCCTTCTCAGTGCTGGAATTGATGGGCATTCTTTACCATGCTTCACTTAGTGGAGGATTTTAAGTGTCACCTAAAAGGCTTATGTAATAAAATTTTGGTCTCTTACGTGAATATTTTGGCAAATGCCATTTAAAAAATTTTATTTATATTTGTTGTGCTTACTTGAATAGATCTCTGTGTGTGTGGTTCCTGTGGAAGCAAAAGGAGAGTATAGGGATCCCTTGAAGCTGGAGTTACAGATAGCTGTGAGACATATGATATGGGTTTTAGGAACTGAACTTATATTCTCCAGAAAAATTATCAGCAGTTGAGAAATTTCTAAAATGTCCAGCGATGGGAGTTTTATGCACAGAGGAAAGTATGGTTTTCTTTTTCCTCTGGTCAAGAAGTGAATTTTACTTCATTAAGTAGGAATTCCTGGCCTGAAGGCTAGATTTGGTTCTGGAGAATGGACAATTAATGGCTTCTGTGCAGTTCATTGTCTCTCTCCTGCCCACGGCTGATTAGCCCCAAACCTTGTTCTATCTTTTGTGTTGAATTAAAACTAATTTCTAATTCTTTTTTGAATCATAACCTAGCCTTTTATAATATAAGTTAAGCATAGAGATTATCACACAGAGAATAAACCACACACATATAATCAATGGGAAATGGGGTGAACAAAATTTCAGAAAATATTCTAAATATATAAGCAATTAACAGACCTTTCTCATAAAGTATCTTGAGATTTCTTGATATTGCTCCAGTATTTATATATCACAAATGGTTAATGTGACAGAAGGTGACTCCTTTTGTTCAGCCACTTTTGTAGAGATAGTGTTATCCATAGAGGTCTGGGCCCTCCTACATCAATTGCCAACTAAGACAATGGACCACGTGCCAAACTGATGGAGGTAATTCCTTAATTTGGCTTTCTTCTTCCCAGGTGACTCTAGTTTGTGTCAGGTGATAAGTAAACCTAACTAGAAAATCACTCTTCTCCATTCTCCAGCTTTATTTTCGTACAATCTTTTCTTTTACATTGTTACCTAGATCTTGAGGGCATGGTATCAACAAAGTTTTATGCATTGTCTGTCTATAAAAGATGTCTCAAGATCTTATTTTGAATTTTCACTCTTATCACATGGAGAAATGATGCTGCCCTTAGGTGTTCACTTATTCTTATTGCCCTTCTATTCTATCCTTGTTTGAAAAGAGAAAAATAAATCTATAAATATGTACAGAAAGTATGATCTCTTACCTTCATCATTTCTGCTTATTTCAGTGAAACTTACCTAAGCAGTTAGATAGCACAAGAAATAACAAGTGCGGATCCTGTTCTGTTACCCAAGTCTGTTCTTACCAGTTGCCTCACACCTCACTCTGTGAGGATAGAGGTCTCCCCATTCCGTCCAACTCTGAATCTACAGTGACTGTAACTACATCAGACAGGGCAAATGTTCATCTGATGCTGACCATGGAATCTGCTTTCTCTCTGGGCTTGCTCCATGTGCTACCTTCTATTCCTCTTGGTAACCTCCTTGTTAAGCCAAACATAACTCACTGAGGCTTAGATTCCTGTGCTAGCTTACATCCTCAATTCTTTAGACCTACAATTTAGACAATTTCTCTCATGTTCAGATGTCTTATCTATTGAGTACATTACCTAAATATCTAGTAAAATTAATTATTTATTAAATTAAATATTTCACTTGGGAGATATTATATCAGAGGACAGCTGTTGACACCCGAGCAGAATACAAGTAATGTAGGGAAACAGGAAGACACGAGAGCCCTTACTCAAAGGAGCCCAGAGTCTGACTGGCTATGATCATTCCTGTAAAGGAAAGCAGGGAATTCTCACCCTGTCCTGTGTCTCCTGGCAGTTCTTAAACTTTGGTTCAGTTTCAGAAGCATGAATCATACCCAGTTTCCAAGAAACAGCAGAGATGGTTGCCATAAACGGCTTTATGTGTGAAACAAGAAAAAGATATTTCTTGATATATTTCAAATGTTGAGGTAAGAAATGAGCACGATGGCTGTGAGTGTGGAGGCCACTTCTAAGAAACGAAAAACTGAAGTGTAAAACTAAACACCTTTCACAAAGTTAGAATTAACTTTGCAGGCAAGTTTTGCAAAGAGGAAATTCACATGTAAATGAGGGCTGTTCCCCTATCAAATCTGCATTATGGGACTATACATGTCAAGGCTCAAGATTTTCTGAGTTTCTTTTATGTAAAAGCTCACGATTTTCATCATCCGAGTGTCTACTATATCTCTACATATGGACATGGTTAATTTCAGAACACGTGTACTGTTTTTGCTATTACTGTGACAAAAATTCCTTTCAATAAGCAATGTAAGGGAGGATGTATTGATTTTGGCTCTTGGTCTGAGGCAGTATAGACCCTCATGATGGAGAAGGAATTGTGAAAGATTGTGAGACACTGTAACTTCATTAAGCAAGCAGAGAGAAGGCAATTGCGAATGAATTCAGGTAGTGCTGACTTTTTATCTTTTGCATTGTGTCTGGGACCATAGCTCATGGGATAACATTTACCACATTAAGGATAGGTCTTCCCTCCTTGACTAATTCTCTGTGGAAATGCCTTCACATATATGTCCTTGCCCCTATTCATTTTTTCCCCACTATAATAATAACATTTTCTATTTGCATATTCTTTCCTTTGTAAATTGACTCTATCTGTTCATTCATCTAATTCTTTAAAGGTCTCAAAATATGTAAGAGAAATTATATTCCCCCCAAAAATACTAGAGGAGGCATGAGAAAGTGTACACTGACGTATAGACCATGAGGAAGGCTGTGCAACTCTGATCTATACAGTCACTCTCTGCCTTTTATCAAGCCCCTTTTTCCTCCCTCAAAGACTCTATGCTGTTTGAGATTTTGACATGAACAGCCAGCAGTTGTTGGTCATATATCCGAAAGTGTGCAGCACAAAGTACTTGATGGGGGAAAGGAGACACCAAGTTAGATGGATATGGAAAAGGGATGGGGGAGGCCAATACGATCAAAGTGTACACAGTTCTCAAAGAAATAGTAAGAATGAGAAAAATAAGCCAAAAGGTACAGTTAACTGTAATCTATTTTCAGTTTCTGATTTTACAATTTTCTTTATTTTAATAGTTAAGGGTTTTTTTCTCTAAACATTCCATTGTTTATGGAGTTATAGCCCTGAATCATCAAGGCTAAGAATTCCTATTGATCTTCATTTTCTTTAAACTGTCATAGGTATTGTGATTTCTGCAACTTGATTTTTTCCAAATGCCTTTTTACTACTAACTTCTCAACATATTTTCAAAACTCACCCATGGCCTGGTTTACATGTGTTATAAACAAGTACTTAAATATATATTTAAAAGATAAAGTGTTGTGTTCTATTTACTAATGGTGGCAACACTTGCAAAGACACAGATTAATTATCATACAAGGGTTTGGCTAAGTGATTATTACTATCATTTACATTATGTAGATAGGGATTCTGAAACAGAGAGATGTAAGATAATGTGTCCTGCATCATATCACAAGGGACGATTAGAGCGAGCCTCGGCCTCTGCAAGTCTAGGCTTGTCTTCTGTTAACTCCTTCTAGAGAATGTTGTGGGTGTCCTAAATAGAGTAGACTTGTTTGAAGCTAGAGAATAGCTAACTCCTGAGAGATTAATATAAATCATCAGAACAAATACTAGATAGGCTATATTCCACAGGGGAGATCCAGGGATGAGGTTACACAGAGCATGCAGAAAGAAATGATGGTAGAGAGGAATCCAGAAAGAGTGTTAAGGCCAGAATATAACATCTTAAATATCGTGCTCAGGATTTGAAACTTCCTGGAGACAATAGAAAGTCATTTAAAGATCTGCAAAAACAGTAGCAATGTTTAGTTGCAATTGTGGTATCATGCCAGTTTCAGTTCTCCAGCCAAAATAAGGATCATCTTTTCCAAAGTAGAAGACTTAGTGATGGAGACCAGGAAATGCTTCTGAGAGGTTTAAAAATAGCATGCTTATAGGCTGCAAGCCTGAGATATGGTAGACTTTATCTGTTTATTTGTTAATTTTATTTGAGGAAGTATTTGTCAGAACATAAATTAGAGAATGAGAAGACAGTGTTACTAATTAAGTGGGGAGCATGTTATGAATAGGTTTAGTTGAAGAAGGGGGCTGATTAGATTGGCACTGAACAATCTGCACTTGTCTACACAAAGATATCACTCCTACATCTCTTCATATCCACAGTATCCAGCTTGAAGGAGCTAGGTATGCAGTGAAATTGTTTTCGCAAACTATTTTTCTCCTAGCAAGAACACTAGGTTGGAGAAAACTTTTGTTGTAGATATAAGGTAATAGATAACTTCTCTATGTGGCTATGAGTGCCACTGGGATCAAGGCCTCAGAAAACACAAAATACTTTAGGTATGAAAGAGACAGAAAGTCATTTGATTAAGTCACTATTCATGAGCAATATATCATCATCTGAACAGAAAAGATAAGAAGTTCTTGGGGGAAGGTAGGTACTCAGTGGTCATGTGTGGTGATATATTGTATATTTAACAAAATCAGTCTGGAATAAAAATCAGAGTACAAAATCCCTCACAGTTGAAACATGAAGGTCAGAGAGTAGTGACCCATGCCTTTAATTCTATCACTTGGGAGACATAGACCTTTCTGGATCTCTGTGAGTTCAAGGCCTAATAACCAAGCAGTGATAGCTCACACCTTTAACCCTAACTCCAGGATTATGATACAGAGTTGAACCAGTAAGGAAAATAGCTGGATAGGGAAAGAAATATAAGGCAGGAGAAGGCAGAAATGCAGCCATTCTTAGAAGCAACAAATCGGGCTGAGGACCCTTGAAGATAGCACTTACTTCATTTGGCCTAAGAAGTTGTCTAGGTGAGAATCGACTGTAGTCTGTTTCCTCTCTCACATATCCCAGCTTTTCCTTAATATATAGCTCTGCGTTTTCATTATACACCAATTAGAATTTGTACAATAGTCATGGTTATGGAATAGAAGAGGAAGTTTTCCCTTCCTTTTCTCCTCCTCCTCCTTTTCCTTCCTTTTTTAAAGTCTATAGAGAAGATAGATTGCTAATTATATGGTCTGCTCTGCTCACCTGTACTCAGGTGTGGCTTTCATCACTCTGCCCTTTGCTTACCTTCATGAAAACTTTTCTGATATTATCCCATACCCAGTCTTCATACATTTCTACTCTTTGTATTTCAAAAAATGTGTTTTTATTTTTCTGTTCATTTTCATTCTTTGATAAAAGCTAGTCATCACCCATTTGTTCTTTGTCATTTTTTAAAAATATTTTTATGTGTGTTAGTATTTTGTCTCCATTCATGTGTGTGTGTGTGTGTGTGTGTGTGTGTGTGTGTGTGTGTGTGTGTGTCTGTGTGTGTCACTTGTATTCTGATGTCTGCAGAAGAAAGTATCAGATCCTATAGAAGTTGAGTTACAGACAGTTTCAAGATGCTATGTAAATGCTGGAATTAAAGGCTGTGTCCTCTTCAATAAAACAAATATTTTCAATTGCTGAACTGTATCTCCACCTCCCGCTTTTTGTGTTTACCAAGTATTTTTGAAAGTTAGATGCTATTGTATGAGCTAACAGGGTGGCAAAAGAAAATAGTTCATCAGTCTTACCAACTTCTTTTGTGTGAATATCTTTTGTGAACAGTAAGACACTAGTCTTTGCCCATAAGCAACCAAGTGGGCACCTGACATCATGATGAACTTTCTTGTCTTTCACATTTTACCTAATTTTCTCATCGTCCCTGTATAGGTTGATGTAGGAGGTTTCTGGCCCAGACTTTCAGGCCTAGCTTTAAAGTTTAGACCCACAGACTCACAGACTCACAGAGACACACAGACACTTACATTAATTTTAGTCTGATCTGCCTAAGGCCTAAGCATATAACTTGGTAACTATTTACCCTTGAACTAACCCATGATTCTTACCCTGTTCAACCATAGGGCTTGGCACCTTTTTTCAGAGCAGTATAGTTGTCCCTGCATCTTCTAGCAGCTCTAGAGTCTCTGTGGCACTCTACAGAGTTTTCTTAGTTTGGTAACCCCACCCACATTTCCTGTCTGCCTTTGGCCAATCAGCACTTTTTATTAAACTTATAGGTGGGACAATTATTTACAATATAACATCATAAATCCACTATAGGTTGGTACCTGTGAGTTGATAATTTAAGATTAATGATCACTGAATGCTTTTTAAATTTAAGTTTTGATACTTGAAGAGACAAGAAAAAATGAGTTAGTAGAATTTAGCTATGATGGTCTAGAAAACATTGGCTAGGAAACAAAATGTCTTCAACATCTCAGGTTTTTATGACCTGGTAGTTGTTACTAGGATCTGCTGCATAGGTGGCAGGTACACTGTGAAACACTGTAGTGAAGAAAATGTCACAAATCTGCAAAATTGGAGAACCATCTGTCCCTAAGAGGAGAAATTATAGATTAGAGTGTGCTATGGTTAGATGCTCCTAAGTAGGCCACTTCCTTTAGACTCAATCAATAATATTAATGAAAAACAAGTCCTACCACACATTTCCAAGTATTTGTATATTTTTTGTGCACCATTGTTCTTGAACATAGGAAATTCTCACCACTCTCTTTATTTTAATAAAAATTTATATACATTGGTGTTTGGATACACACACACACACACACACACACACACACACACACACACACACACACACACATGTTATATGTTTGCATAACTGGATTCTCTGGAACTTGAGTTACAGACAGTAGTAAGCTGCCATGTGGATCCTGGGTCTTGAACCTGAGTCCTCTGATACAACTCCATCCCACATTCTCTTTAGTTAGATGATTCAATTGTGTAAGAGATGTCACACTACCTACTAAAGAATCTTACAAAAAAGATTCCCACCGTGGTATAAAAACCAGGTCTTAGATCCTTCCTGCAGTAACAACTTTAGCAACTAACCTTGACTTGTTACAAAGTTCTGTCTGAATAATCCATGTCTTTTTTGATGTCTGCAATGATTAAACATTATTATTTATAAGCCATGTCAAGTTTTGACTGAAAATGCTGTATATAAGAAAAGGAAACTATTTACTTTATTCTTGAGAATAAACAACATTTTGTTTTATAAGCTCTTGAGTCCCATTTGCATATAATTTGATGCTTATCTTGTGGTGCAAAAATGTTAGTCTCCAGATAAGCAACAATACAGCTGAGGATTCTGAGCCATCTGCTGTACAATTCTCTTGTTTTCTTCTCTTACCACTGATTTATTTAATGTGAATGAGTCAGTGCTGCAGTTTGGAGGTTGAATAAATACCATGAGAGATGTCAGAAGTAGAAATCACAGGCAAAGTGTGAAATGTTCTCTTCTAATGTGAGCTACCGATAGCCTGTGGATCTGAATGAAGCAAGGGATGGTATTTCTCATATGTAGAATCAGGTCCAAGCTTTAAACTAGCAACAAGGAAGAGCCAGTGTTCTGTGTGCGAGGGCAGTGTGTTCATAGATTTACAAGTAACTATTATTAGAGAAAGAGGTTGAATAGGAAATATGGGGTGTTAAAATGGTACAATCTTTAAGGATACAATGCAAATTATTCTCTGAATAAATTATTGGATGGAGAGAGTAAAATATCTGAGAGATCAGTGTCTGAATGAATCCTGCCATGGTACTCAGAATAGAAATGAGAGGAAAGAGTCCTAGCAGGAGGTGATGAGGCCTCATGGGCCTGTTGAGACAGGATTTGCTCACAGGCTTTAGGATGAGCTAGAAGATAATTATAAGCAAAAAATATAAATTATTAATATGTAAGATAAAGAGGGAAATTTGTCAGGGAATCAGAGCCCGCACCCCACTCAAAAAAATTTAAAAAGCCAAGACCTGGAAAGGTCTGTCTGTGCCATGGTGTCTGTTTTCCATGGCACCCAGGATGAGCATTAGTGTTGAAGACATGATAGGGATTTCTGAACAGCAGTTCATAAAAACTATAATGACTCAAACAGGTAAAATGCTGCTTGTTTTACTATTATGACTATGGTTCAGGAACACACATTAAGGATGTTATTTGAAAATAGTTTTTATATTTGGAGTGATCAAAATAGTCTCTGCCTTTTCCATAAAGACAGAAAAATGGATTTATTTCCAGGAAAGATAGCTTTATAAGCCCAGTTGAGCTTTATCAGAAAGGTTTGATACTGAAATATTTTCAGTTAAGGTAGGTAATAAGGAGGGGAAGTACTGAGTTAGCAAAATCATAGACCCTGGTTAAATGCACATTTGAAACTGTTTTCCATGTGAAGACCTCTGCCTTTAAGACACACTATTACAGAAGAAGCATGTTCCTGCCCAGAATCATGAGAGACTGAGTTGAGGAAAGAGACCCACATGCAGACCCAGGAAGAACCAGGCTCCAAGGAGAAAGCATGGCCATCCAGTTTCCTGTGGACAGAGGCATATATTAAGAGGTGAATCTGGCAAGGAGTGGGCTGAGCTGGGTAGCTTGCTGGCTTGATTGCCACCCTGATCTGTGGTGATGTCTGGGCTGGGGCTACTGCTGTGGCCCATGTGTGTGTTTGCGACCCTAGTGCAAACAGTCTGTGTTGATGTCCATGGCTCCTGATCCAAAGAAGCAGAGAGGCTAGAGTTATACAGAGTTGGCCCTGCTCCTCATCGGCTGAAGTATTCAGAAGAAAGGGCCATACACCTTATCCGGGTAACACAATGGAGCCGCCCCTGTTCATGGGAAAGAGTCTAGTTGGCCTCGAAATGGAAAATGGAAAGCAGGTTGTTTCCTCCTTGTCTGTCATGTGGTGGTGAGGGGGCGGGAAAGATGCCTCCCCTTGCCACCTGCAATAGGTATGGCCTGACCCAAACCCTCACAAGCTGCAGCACTCCAGAGAATGGACCCTAACCCTGCCTGGAAAGCACATAGAGTTGACTCAGTAGACGGGAGAGTGGGTGAGCCAGCCCTGAGAGCATGTGAGGGGCATAACTGGTACCACCTCTCTCATCTGCAGTGTGGTTGTGGGGGCGATATGTCCTCTCTCCCCAACCCTTACTGCCCATGGTAGGTGGGAGAACAGGCCCTGGGGCCATAAGAGCAGGAAAGATGTCCCCACCCCTCACCAGTCACAGCGCAGCACAGTGACCCCTGGACTTTGTCTGGACAACATAGTACAACTGGACCTGATGGTGTACAGTGATAGATGCAGATGTATTTCAGCTCACTTCTCATTTATTGAAATACTCATTTTGCCCATGATTATTTTGGCTTCTTAATTAAAAAGAATCAGGTGTCTATGTGTGAACTTATGTTCATGTCTTCAATTCTATTCCTTTGATCAACACGTCTATTTTTATATTAATACCATCTTACCTTTATTACTATAGCTCTGTAACACAGCTTGAATTCTGGCATGGTGATACCTCTACCAGTACTTTCACTAGTCAGAATTGTTTATGGTGTCTTGATCTTTTCTTTGTATTTCTGAATGAAGTTGAAAATTGTTTATTTTTTCATTATTTTTTGAAGAATTGTGTCGCAAGTTTCATGAGGATTGCATACTTTTAGTAGGATAGATAATTTTTGCAATACAAAGGAGGTTATCTTTAGTGTTTTGAAACCAATATATATTGGTTCTATCTATCTATGTATCTATCTATGTATCTATTTATCTATCTATATGTCTATCTGTAACCTACATATTTTTAACAAACACAAACCAACTTTATTACTTTTATGATAACTGTTTTCCACTTTTAACAGACATTTGAAGTATAGGAAGCAATGAATAAACTAATAAATATTTCTCCAAATACTGCCATATTATATCTACTTCCATGTTCCTCCACACTCCATATGTATATTCATATCTATATGTAAGTTAAAATGTATACTACATATATAATGTAAGTATCACATTAGGATATATGAAATACCTAAATTTTAAAGACTTTCCTATGAATCTCAGTAATTTGATTTCATCCTCTGATATTATAGTAATTTGATTTTATCTTGAAGCCACATCAGCTTCAGTTTGATACACGTTGAAAATTGATTTATACAAACTATTTGCTCCAAAGGAACTTATTGTAAATTGTGCACTGTTCTTGTGATCAGAGCACTACCCTTTGATTCAGCATTAAGTATCTCTAAGGCTTCTTGTCTGTAGTTGAACCAGCCCTCAAAGAGCTTATCAAACCTGGTGACCTAGACACTGCAATTATGATACTTTGGATGTTCATAGCCCACAGAGGACAGCCAGTCTTATTTGCTAGGACACATGTGAGAATGAATTGGCCAGGTGCAACGGGGAGTGAAACATGTTGGCACTGTGATCAGTTGTGTGAATTTGGAGTTCTGACAAGTCTATCTGTCATAATAATGACAGATCAGTGAGGCCAAGTATTTGAGAATATGGTCCTTACTCTTGCTTTGTCATTTTTCCTTTCTTTGTGTGATGACTCCAGTGGCAAAGAATGTCTGTCCTTTTCCTGGCTGGATCATTAGCATCTAGTTAATACACTATGTGGCAAAAGAAAAGAAGTCTTTTTGTAAACAATAGAATACAAAAAAGGTTGGGTCAAAATGAGCAGAGCTCATTTTACCCACAACAGTCAGCTTAGGCTGATCTATGCTACAGTAACGAGCACCATTCCCCACATGTCACTAAACTTCTGTCACAAGGCAAATTTCTCATCCTTGACTTCTCTATGTTATGACTTGAGCATAAACTGACCCCAACAGGTTCATGAATGAATGCTTGGTCCTCAGCTTGTGACTTTATTTTAAAGGTGTTGTATGGTGATATATTGTATATTTAATAAAAAATAGTCTGGAATACCAGAGGACAGAACCATTTCTACAGCCTTTTGTTTTGTTTTTCTTTTTTAGAAGCAGAGAGTGTTCTGTGTAACAGTTCTGGAACTTGCTTGGTGGACGAGGCTGACCTTGAAATCACAGAGATCCTCCAGCCTCTGCCTCCTAAGTGCTGGGACTAGTGGCATGTGTTAGCACTGCTTGGCTATTAGATCTTGAATTCATATAGATCTGGATGGATCTAAATCTCCTGAGTGTGTGGATTAAAGGTGTGGGTCATCACTCTCTGACCTGTGAGTGATTATGTCCTCCGATATTCCAGACCATTTGTATTAAATATACAACATATCACCATGGTGTTGGAGTCTTTAGGAGGCAGAACCTAATTGATCCTTGGGGGCAGGAATCTGAAGGTTATACTTATTATTTGTCTCTACATGTTTTCTTCTGTTTCCTGTTCACTGCTTTGTGAATAAATAACTGTCTGTTGGCTCATTTGCCACAGACATAGCTGTCCTGCCACCATGCCTTCTCCGCCAGCTGGGAACTAATTCTTCCTCAAACCTTGAGTAAACTTTCCCATGATAAATGGTCTCTGTTAATATTTTGCAACAATGTTTATAAAACTTAACATTGATCATGATTTGGCCAATTTTGTCTGTACCATATTCTGTGTTTTCAGTGTCTGATACTAGAAGTAACAATATAGACTTCATTTGACATCATAGATAAAAGATTGTCCAATGGAACAGCAGACATATTCTGGAAGCTTCTGGAGCAGCCTCCACTTGTCAGTTACACACCATAGACAGAAGATAATCCAGTCAATAACAGAATTACTTTTGCATTTTCCATACAACAATAGAACATCACTATTTTATTTTACTGGCCCAGACCAAGTTTTCTTTTCCTTTAATTCTGCCCATGTCTCCCCATTTCCCATCCCAAATTTATCATCTCTTTTTTTCAACTACACACACACATACATACACACACACACACACACATGAGAGAGAGATAAAGAGAGAAAGAGAGAGAGAGAGAGGAAGGAAGGAAAAGAGAAAGAAAGAGAGAGAGAGACAGGGACACAGAAAGAGAGCCTGCTATATGCTTTGAACATTGTTCATATGTATGATGCCCAGAGTTGATGATTTGGCATTGGACAGATGATGAGGGCAATGAACTGTGGTGGAGAGTTCTTCCCATTCTATCAGCCCCCTCTCTCTAGTCTCCTGTGGTTATTCATCTAAGACCTTGTGGACTTTCCCTTGTCCACATTAGCATGTCAACTGGTGCTGTCAATAACAAATGCAAATTCTTTTTTCAAAAATTACTTTTCCTCATCTGGGATTAAAGAAGGTCTCTGCAGTTTCTTTGATAGTTTTCTATAACAATCACACTCATTTACCAGGCTTGAGCAAGGAGCCTGTGGTTATTAATGTTTTCTGCTTGATGTCTGAGAGTCATGTCAAGGCCTGTGTGTGGAAAATGTATACAGGAGAAAAGACTGTCTGAAAAATGTCTATGGCAGTTCTAATCACTCTGGCCCCTCTGCGCATTCTGTCAAGGCTGTGCAACAAAGTGCTGAGATCCTGTCAACATAGAGGAAGCCATCTAACTGCTCTAAGATCATCTGTATAATGCAGATGAAACACAGGCACATACACACCCACCAACCACACCTAACAATTGAATAAGATGACTCTGAAGCCACTTAGAAATGTCAGCTCTTCCCCTCCTAACCCTCCCCCCTTCACCCCATACATCTACATCATTGGGATAAAGGAAGCTGGTCACAGTATAAATCTGTAGGTTTAAATGCCCGAGTTCTCATTTTACCTTGCCTGTGTCACAAGGCATTGTGTTAGTCTGTGAAAATAGCACTCTCTTCTCTGTCATATTTCATTGTACTGGCTGTCAACTCCAATTCACTTGCCAATTAGTTCTCCATGGCAATGGACATATTCCAATATGAATTTCTCTTTTAAAGTAGCATGACATTAAACTTTCTCAGTAAATGGTGTCTAAGAATCACAAAGTGGGGAAAAGATTCTGTTACAAGTGACACAGGTGGTCATTGGTGTGATTTAGGGTCTCTCTGGTGGTACTAGACAGGATTTCTCTGAACAATGTAGTCTTCTCTGCTCAGGATAGAACTTCCCAGCCCCACTCTGGCCTGATATTACCTCCTTGTGTCTTCCTGTTGTGTGCTCTTGGGCTTTGACTCTCTGTAGTAGGAGGTTTCTGGCCCGGACTTTCGGGCCTAACCTCAAGGTTTAGACCCACAGACCCACGACCCACAGAGACACACAGATGTATATGATAGTTTTAGGCTGATCGGCCTCAGGCCCAGGCATATAGCTTGCTAGCTCTCTACCCTTCATCTAACCCATGTCTCTTGTTCAGCCATGCAGCTGAGTACCTTTTCTTTAGAGCAGCATAGTTGTCCTCTGCTTTTTCCAGCTTCTCTCTGGCATTCTGCCCTGTGCTTCCTGTTCTCAGAGTTTTTCCAGTCTGGTAGCCCTGCCCATACTTCCTGCCTGCCTTTGGCCAATCAGCGCTTTTTATTAAATCAGTGGGTGGGACAATTATTTACAATGAAGCAACACAATACCCCTATAACTCCCTCTACTCACACACCTTTCTGTATGGATATTTTCTGAAGCAAAAATCAGAGATGCTGAGGTCTTGTCCAGCCACACTCTACCTTCTGTGGATGCTGTCACATCTACCATCCATCTGTTTCTCTAGGAACTTTGAATACACCCTGTCCAGGTAAGCCAGCTCCTTCATAGCTGTGATGGAGGGTACTAAAACCACATTCTTCAGTGAGATCTCACTTCAGTTACACACCAACATCTCCATCTCTCATCTCTAAACACAATATTTTAGAATTAATTTAATTCTTACTATTTTTTATTGTAACTTCATAACAATGTGCTCACCTCCTCCTTTGTTGAATCTATTTGTGATTTCTAACACCTTTCTGATGATAACCTCAACTGACACTCATTTGAATCTAAATTGCTTCATCTTGGACATGAAGAAATTGTACAAAATCCATTCAAAGTCCCCATTCTGATCAAGTCTCCTTTTATATAGCAATATGAACTTGTTTTTATTTAATTACACACATGACATTTCAAATCTTAAAAACTAAATGCAGTTACTTACTTTGCCAATAAGACATTGAAGATCTCATTTACCATTTTTTCCCCAAGAAAATACTCTAGAGGTGTGATTTTAAGTCAGATCTGAATTTCATTTAATGCACTTATATATAGATTTCTGTTTCTCTAACTAATATGTTTTCTGTGTAAAATATTTGAAACAATGAACGTCTGGTATCTTACATTAACCCAGTCACAAAACCATCAACTTGTAATTTATTCTATCTACAAGATGTACTGGTGTAATGGTGGCATAGAACCTGTGGGAATGGTCAACTAATGACTGGTCCAACTTGAGGCCCACTCCAGGAAAGGGGTCCCACAACTAGCACTGCCTAGATGTACAGGAAACAGAGGCAGAACAGTTTGAAGATTCAAAATAGAACCAAACATGACAGACAAATAAGAAAAAAAGTCAATGGAGTGATTCCTAATGATATTCTGCTGTACTCACAGATTGGCATTTTGTTCAATTACCATCAGAGAGCCATGGTAGAGCAACTTATAGGATCAGATGCAGAGACCCACATCCAAACACTAGGCAAAGCCTGGGGAACACCAAGGAAAGGGGGAGATAGGAGCCAGAAGATTCAAGGACACCACAAGAACATGGCCACAGAATCAACTAAGAGGGGCTCAAAGGGGCTCACCAAAACTGAAGGAACAATCACAGACCCCGTGTGGGTCTCAGATAGGTGTTTTGCATATATATATTATGGTTGTACAGCTTGGTGAGACCCCTAACAGTGTGAGTTGTGGCATCTCTGACTCTTTTCCCTGTGCTTGGGACCATTTTCCTCCTACTGGTTGCCTTTCCCAGCCTTGTGACGAAGATTTGCTTCTATCTTTCTTTGCTATGCCATGCTCAGTTTATATCCCTGGAAGGCCTGCTCTTTTGGTTTTGAAGGCAGGCTAAAGGAGAGGGGAGTTTGGGAGACTGGAAGGGAGGGGAAACTGTGGTCAGGATATGGTGTATGCAGAGAATAAAAATAAAAATAATGGTAATTTTTAAATATATATATTTACATATATATAAATGTCCATACCCTATATGCCGATCCTCTGTTCTATGTATCCAAATTGAAACCAAACCTCATGGTGCTATGTCTATGAACATTTGGTATTTTTGGAATTCTTGTTTGTATGTTCTGATAGCTAATCTTGGTAATCAATTTGACTACATCTTGAAACAACTGAAACCTAAGCATCAGGGCACACAAGTGAGTGACTTAAGACCAACCTTAAATGTATCACAGCTTCTGATTGCAGCCCACAGAAAAGATATGAAAGAAAGATGTTTTTGCTTTTTGCCTGCTTGCTCTCACTGTTCCTGGTAAGTTCATCAATCCTGTTGCTAAGTTGTTCCTTCACTGGAATTTGAACTCACAGAGGATGGCCCATTCAGGCTCCATGTCCTTCTATTAAGAGTCTCTGCTAGAATTACTCTTGTAGATACCATGGGGTTTCCCTTGCACTGAGTTTCCACCTTAGCCACAAAAATGTTCCCAAATTCCAGGTGTTTGTTGTGTCTTTCAGTATCTACTTGTTGAACCTGACCTCACCTGTTCCCAACACCATCCTCTCACAGTGCACTGAAGCCCCTTTTCTTTTCCTCATTGGTCACTGAGCCTCGGGGACAAATGGGGAAGAAGAGGCAAACAGGACTTTGTCTGGCTCATGACCATGACAGAAACAGCCTTCTGGGAAAGTAGCCTTCTGAGTTCATCATTGCAGCTCAACTTTATTCTAGAGTGAGGGAAGATGTATAGGATGTGGACAGTGGCTCAGATATCACCTAATTTGGATGAGGCAGCACACTTCTATCATAAAACTCCTAATCCAATGTCTAGGTATTATATGTGATGAAAGGTCTTATCAGAAAGCTCCTAGCACAATGCCTGATTATAACATGGGCAGCAGGGGGAAAGCTCTTGCAGGGAATTATGTCAAGGACTGCATTTGAGATAAGCATAGCATTCGGCCTTGAGACATTCTCTAAATAAGGTTAGATAGAGAGCAGAAATCCCTCTCTGGGGGGAGAGAGTCTTCCATATTCCAATGAGTTCTGAGAGAGCTGTCCAGACATGGTAGACTGCAACATTTGGCCAGTTGGGCCTCCAATAATCAACCTATGAAATCTATTTCTCCTTCCCAAGGAAATCTTCATGTCTCCCTCCCCCGCCCCTTAAATCCTACTTGGCACTTTGCCTCTCTGGGTCTTGGGACTGTAGCATGATTATATCTTACTTTACAGCTAATATCCACTTATAAGTGAGCACATACCATTTTTGTCTTTCTCGGTCTGGGTTACCTCACTCAGGATTATTTTATCAAACTCCAGTCACTTGTCTGCAAATGTCATCATGTCATTTTTAAAAATTTTTTTCCTTTATTTTATTATTATTTTTATTATTTAAAATGCATTTTTAAAAAAATTCATGTATCCCCTTGCTTCCCCTTCCTTCGCTCCTTCCCATCCCATTTTTCTTAATGGTTTCAGTATTAGAAGTTTCAGATCAGGTGAGAGGCAAGAACTACTTTGCTAAATTTTAAATCTCAAATCCAAATCCAAGTCCTAAGAATATAGTAGTGTGTTTGAACAGTGATGATCATGGGACAGGGAAGTAGAAATATACAAAAAAAAAAAAAAAGGCTCCATCAAGTTTAATATGTAAAGAAATCAGTTGGCAGTGAAGAGACTGAAGGATTTTCCTTGCCTAGGCTTCATCTAATGAACAGATTGTGCAAGCAAAAGCCATCCCCATCAGTTTTGTAAAGCTGTATATCTGTAAATGTCTTATAAAGATTTCAGTGTCTCCTGGTTCAGGGCTTTGGGGATATTTCCCTTCAGCTCTCTAGCCTACTCTTATTTATAGGAGTGTTTTTTCCTTAAATAAACTGTATTTCTGTTTCTTTTTTATTTATAAAGGTTTTATTTCCATGTATACTACTGCCTGCTTTCTCTTCCCTCCTCCCAGTACCTCCCAGTCCTCCATCCATTCCCCAAGGAGGGTGAGGAGTCCCAAGGTGGGTCAGTTCAGTCTGGCATATTCATTTGAGTTAGACCTTAGTTCCTCATCCCAGTATTAAGGCTGGTTATGTGTTCCTCTGTAGGGAATGCAGTCCAAGATGTCAGTTCATGCACAGAAACATAGTCTGATTCTACTTCACAAGGTTCCACATACTGCCCATGCCAATGACAGTCATCTACCTTTGGAGGGTTTAGTTCTTGAACCTCTGGTGTGATCTTTTGTTCTGGGACACTTGGAATCTGGGCCTGTATATATAGTCTGGCATTCCAAGTGCAGACCATTCACTTCAGGGTCCTGAAAATGGCAAAACTTATGAACTTGTCCTTGGTCAAGCTTCTCACTCAGAGAATCGCTTTCAGACATTCACTGCTAACTTACCCGTTCCCAAAATGATCTACTCACAGAAGAATGACTTATTCTGTCTTTCTATTGTCTCATTTTGGATGTTTGCTGAAAGCCTAAGCATGTGTTTCCTGATCCACTGAGTTTTCTCTGTTTCTCCAAAGACCACTCTCTTTTCCTACATCCACCTGCCAGCCTTTTCCTCCTCTTCTCATCTTCATCCTCAAAGAAGCTTCTGGGATCCTGAACTTGCCTGTTTTCCTCTCTTGAACTATAATAAAATAACTCTTGACCTTTCATTTAAGCTGCTTTTATTTTTTATTTTTTTAATCAAGAAGACAATGTACCCATAAAGGGAAACCAGATTCCCCAATAATGGAGTCAGACGTAGTGGGGAACTGTTTTTGCAAAGGAATAAATTCAGTCAGTGAAGAGTGCTCCAATATGGGAATCCCATGGCTATATTTACAGTTTGTACATACAGACATAGGAGAAAAAAGTGAACCCAGATATGGGGTGGAAATGAGCCAATCTAAAACAAGTCCCTGGGTGTAATAGTTGACTTTGTGGCCAATTAGAGTGAGAGTAGCCACATATAAAAACATATTTTTAAATGATTCTGTAATGATGCTTCCAGAAAAATTAATATTTAAGTTAGTAGACTTAATAAAGATGACATATACCACTGTATGTGGCGGGGGTGGGCATGTTTCAATCTGATAAATGTATTGAGGGTATCCAGAGAGGAAAAAAGATAAAGAAAGATTGTTGCTGCTGAATTTTGAGCTGGAACATCATTATTGCTTGTCCTTTGAACTTTTAGACTTCGTCTTGGATACATCACTGGCTTGAAGGTGTCATATCTTTGGACATGTCAGCCTTAGCACTTACATGTGCCAATTTCTATAGAAAATAAATAAATAAAATTTGTAGATTATATAATCATAATACTTGACTTACATGAGATTATTTCCAAGTAATAACTTCATAAACTGAGAATATCATGAATTGAAATATACCTAATATTCTTATTAAATACCACACATGAGTAATATAGCAACTGTAGAATAACAGTTGTTAAACCTTTGCTGCATTGTTGATTGGTATCTGTAGCCTACTGTTGCTTCCCAACATTTAGGTGAGAGTTTTGAATTACATGACTTTTACTGAAAAAAACAAGCAAACAAACAAAACTTCAAAATTCAAAATGTTACCAGCATTGATTTCTTGGCATCACTGAAAAA
Organism: Phyllotis vaccarum; assembly: GCA_033318265.1. NCBI lineage: Eukaryota > Metazoa > Chordata > Mammalia > Rodentia > Cricetidae > Phyllotis > Phyllotis vaccarum. The sequence goes on along the minus strand of JARWLC010000001.1, from coordinate 36,114,104 downwards.
AATCCCTTAAGTTTAGGACCATCTGTGCCTTTGTCCTGTTTGCTTAGTCTCTCTGGGGAGTCCTGGCTAATACAAGGGACATCTGTTTTGCTTTCATAGGGCGGGCCCAGTAAATTACCATCCAATATGTGTCTAAAAGCAGTAAGAATTTATTATATTATAATTATAGATGCCAGAATTCTGAATTGATTCAATATGTATCTATGTAACATCAATAACCTCCCCCAATAATTCCCATTGTTTCCCCGTTATGAATATCTGTGCTCCTTTTCTATGTTTTACAGGGAGAGTCCACACTAAAATAAGTATATAGAATGATCTCAGCTTGAGCTCTCTCAATGTCATCAGCATAAAGCATCATTCCTAAAAAGGTCACAATCCTATGCTCTGAGGAGAAACATTTTTTGCATCATTAAACACACTCAACATTTTCTAAATATTAAAAAAAATCAAGGCATAAGACAAAAATAATCCAAGACCCAACCAAGCAGTATGTGACAATATTCAGTGGGCATGACCTTGGTGACTCTGGGGATCTTAGGAGTGCTTGACTCTCTTATAGTGAATGTTTGATGAGCAGGCATAGGCAACGGAATCAGATTGGGGATGTAGCTTTAGTCCACATCATTTACTATAAACATCAATGACAGTGGAAGTATTCTTGCGGTGACACTTTGAGCTAACTAGTGACAGGAAAAAAGTCAAATCGGTGAGCTGTCCGACAACTAATGCTCTGCGTAAATGAATCTCACCTCTTGCAATAATTTTTTTTTTTTATTTGTCAACTTGGAATGGTCTAGAATCACCTGGAAAGAGTTTCTCAATAAGGTTTGCCTTGATCAGGCTGTAGGTATGTCCAGTGAAAATGGTATCGATTATGATACTGAAGATGGGAAGACCCACCTACTGTGTAACTGGCACTATTCTCTGGGCAAAATAATATGGATTGTGTAAGAATGGAGAGAGCAAGCTGAGCTCTGGAATGCACATGTTACTTCATCACTTTTTGTTTTTGATGGAAGGTGCAATACAACCAGTGCTTTCTTGCCTCTTTTGACTTCTCTGTTATGACAGACAGTAACTGTCTTTTGTTAGGATATTTTACTCTCAGCTGCAGGAAACAAAACTATGACACAGTTCATGAAGAAACCTTGGACCAAGTATACAACATAGCAGAATTGACTTTGATACTGACAGATGAGAATACTGGAGTGTTTGTGTCCCACTTCCTACTAGACATTTGTTTAAGATAGCAATGTTTTAACTCTGTGATACTATTGCCTTATCACTTGGATCAACAGAATAGGCTCTGAGGATTCTAGAATGGTGATAGGAAGAGATTCAGACTCAGTACATCTAAAGTTGGGTCATTGTATACAGAAGTGATAATAAGAGGACATGGATTGCCAATAAGATGTAACATATTGCTCTAATATATTTGCAATAGTCATTAGCTATTATTTGTAATAGAAATATTCAGCAGTATATAAAAATACTAGAATAATCCACTTGCAAATTTCTCCAGACACCATAGGAGCTCAATAAATGTTTGTTTTCCCATCCATTCTTCCTCTTTATGTTATAATTACTTGCCTCCATGTGGGTTTTCCCCAATGACTTACACTTTCTGGGCAGATAATATTCACAAGCCTTCATAACTATCCATCATACATCAGGTACCATTTAGTCTTTAATGTCCTGGTTACATCATTTCTCTCCTACTTAAATAATATGTGCAAGATGAAGTCCAAAGATCGCCAGGGAATTTGGAGTATGTTATGCTAATCAAGTGACTTTCTTGTTAAATGTTCATTATCAGAGCTGGGGGGCATCTTCTTGGGAGACTCTGGATACAGTTTAATTTCTATCTGTGTCTCTCCTGAATGAAGACTCCCTGGGCGAAGTCCAGCCAGTAAGTGCCTCATTAACATATCTAACACCACATGCAAATATCTACAGCCTCGGTGTGTGCAACTCCAAAGGGAATTTCTATCACTGGAATGAACTACATTGAGGATGACAATCTTTTTAGTGTCATTAGGGTAAATGAGGTGGTAATGGAAGTGCAGATTATAGCAACTTCAATAATTTATTTCACACTCCTCCATCAGGGTAGCTTTTACAAACAGTTAGCATCCTTAATTGAAATGTAAATGAAAGATAAATTATGAAAAATGTATTATGAAAAGTAAAACATGGCCCAAATAAAAGATCAGAAATGAAAGGTTTTATGAAGTTGAGAAAATGAATCTGAAATGTTAATTGCCTGACTGGGAATAGCTCCCACAGCCATCACAAGAGAGAGGTGAAGGGAAGAAGACTGCCTATAGCCTGTGCATTTGTATACTACTTGGAAAGAAGGGGTGGGAGTGTCAGAGTCCTCCCCACTTGCCCTCCTGGAGATCTAACCCAAGGGATATGAGTAATGAACAAGAAGAAAGGTATCAGTGAGGGAGCCAAGGGGATAATTTTCAGACCACTGGGACACAGTGCTCATTCCACTTTTTTCTAATCCTCGAATAGACAAAAATAACTTAAAACAAAAAAAGAGAAAATTATCATTAGCAAAGTTAACATTTTATTGGCCATTTTTTCCTTCTTTATCACAGGAAATAGGCATCATCTTGACCTAAACAGAATCAAAGACAAAGGAATTTACAGTAGTTAAAGGTGACATATAGCCTCAGTTTCCTTTAATTACATACCTTTTCTTCATAACCATGAGAGCCCACAAAAGCTGTGATCTGTTGTCTGGTGGGAGTTGAGAATGTGTCATTTCAGAAGCTGAGACCTGAACATGTTTAAAGCTGGGACCAGTGGGAAGCTGGAGCTATTCTTCATTAGAATTACAAAACCTTCTGTAGGGAATTGATTCCAAGAACCAAGTTCATGCACCAGGAATAAATTCTGGTACCACTGGCAGAGGCCCTACAAACTGCCCATGCCATTTGACTGTCATACCTCAACTATATATGATAGACTGCATTGACTCACCTAGGAGTCCCTACGCTCTCTGAGAAATGAATGGGATATGGGGTGGGAGTAGCTGGGGGAGGACTGGGAAGATGGAGGAAGAGGAAACAGTGGTGAGTATGTTAAAAAAAATATTACAATAAGAAAAAAGAAATACAAAATCTTCATCTCTTTAGGGAAAATGACAAACTTTGGAAGGAAAGTATGTCAGTTTCCTGCTGCTGTTAAGACAAATCTCGAGGAGTAGCTGAAACCCATAAAAATGTATGACAAATGCCAGTTTAGGCAGGAAATGGTAATGAACACCTTTAATCCCACCAATCAGGAGGCAGAGGAAGGCAGATCTATATGTTCAAGGTCAGTTTGGTTCAGGAGATCTGTGGTTACATTAAAACAAACAAACAAACAAACAAACAAAAAAAACCCCTGTCTTGAAGGCCCCTTCAAAAAGTCAAAAAACCAGTCAGGCCAGCTGAGCACAGTCAGACTGAGAAGCTGGGATGAAGTGTTGACATGGCTAGAGTCTTCTAGAGACAGAAGACCCTGATTTCTTGCTTCTGCCCCTCATAGAAAACTCCTGTGCTATGGTCCTTTCACAAATATATGCAGCTGACCTCATTTCTTTTTATTGTGACTAGAAACCCTATCCTCTGTCTTATCAGGTCCTTGTTACACTGTGGTCACCTGCACATTGAAAATTGTGATTTTTTTCCAAAACCTCTGGCATGTCTTCAAAGTCCTTCTTACTGTGGATGAGACCATATATGTAGATTCTTATTATTAAAAGCAGGGCACCCCTCAGGGTACTTTGTTCTTCAGAGTTAGAGAAACATTGCAAGTTAGAAAAATAGTATTCCCTGGTGGCTCTAAGTTCTTGAAAAAACTTGTAATTTTTGTTTTGTTGTTTGGTGTCTGTGAATGTTTGCAAGCAGCTGTGAATGTGAAAGGGTAGGGAAGGAATTAGAGATTAAATTTTATTGTCATATGACAATGTATGATGCAAGTAGAGTCTATGCAAAGGCAACTAAAATCAAGAAGGATCAATCAACTGTCCCTTCAATAAAGTGGCCTTGGTGAACAGAGAACATCAGTCCACAACTACACATATTCTCGATTATCCTCTGTAAACTTTACAAGTTCTCTGTAAATATTTCAAAGACTTACAATGCATTTCTCAGCAACTGAACAACTAGTTCAGGATCTGGTGAGTTAGGATTGCTTTGGACTTCATTTTGAGTATGCTGATACCCGCAACTGCTTGGTATTATTTATGACTAACTGAAGTAATTGATGCAGAAATTTCAGTCTTTAGGATGTGTACATTTTTCTAAAGTCCTTGACAGTAGATTAAACCCTGGTAATTTTGGAAGTAGATGATTTTTGTCTAATTGTAGATTTTGTTTTTACTTACTGATCACATACTATGGAACACTTTGCCTTACAACTATCTCTCTGATTTTCTGTTTATGACATAGACTTGTCTTGGAGATTCCTACTATCATTAGTTCATTATCATTGTACTTGTTACAGTAAGAAGCTACCTTTGAAAGGAAATTGCACAGTCAAAATCATGTCTGTGAAAATCATCAGTAACTTCTTTAGTTTGGCCAGAACTTGAAAACAATGGGAATAAACAGTGAGATTGGGGTATTCACTCCTGTGGAGAAAGGAGGGATAAAGATCTGAGGAGAAGATCAGATTGCTAGAGAGTATATAGAACTGACTGGATGATTGAGCTGGGATATGCCACCTCATCTTGCTTCACTCTTACTCTCAGAGTCACAGCTTCAGTTCTTCTGGTTCTCAGGACCTTCAGGTTAAAACTAAGTCATATACCCAATTCTCTCATTTACAGACAACAGGTCAGGGGGCTTTTCAGCCTTGGTAATCATATGAAGCAATTATCATGATAGGACCTTTTATCCTTTCTCATATCTAATACATAAGTCTCAAGTATATAGGTAGAAATAATGCCTGGCAGGTAGCTAGATGGATAATAGATGGATGGACAGGAAGACAAATAGATGATAAATAAATAGATAGATACAAAGAATACAGAAAAGGAGAGAGTAAGAAGGAAAGAAAAGAATAAACAATCTAATTATTCTTTTTTTTTTTTTACTCAAACCAATAAAAAAATTAGGATTCCTTTCTTCTGTACTGAGATTATGTGCTGCATTATAAATAATTGCCCTGCCTATGAGTTTAATAAAAATACTGATCGGCTGGAGGCAAATAGGAAGTGTGGGTGGGGCTACCAGACTAAGAAAACTCTGGGAACAGGAAGAACAGAGCAGAAATGCCACAGAGAAGCCACAAGATGCAGAGGACAACTACGCTGCTTTGAGAAAAGGTACCGAGCCACATGGCTGAACAGGATAAAAATTATGGGTTAGTTTATGAGTAAAGAGTTAGCAGGTTATATGCCTGGGCCCTAGGTCTATCAGCATAAATTACTGTGGGACTGTGGGTCTGTGGGTCTGCACCTTGAGGTTAGGCCCAAAAGTCCGGGCCAGAAACCTCATATAACCTCCTTCTTTCATTCCCTTCCTTGATGTGGGAATGTCTTTCTGTATGCTGTGAATACCAATCTTTAAATAAAGGAGCTGTTTTGGCCCATGACAGGTACCATAGAAAAAGTATGTGGGTAATCAGAATAGGTAGGAAAGGAAGGGCGGAATCAGAGACAGACTGAGCTAGAAGCCCAAAGGAACAACATGTAAGGAACACAGGTGAGCCACAGGACACATGGCAGACATAAATGGGTTGAGTTAAGATGAAAGAACAAGCTAGCAATGTGCCTAAGCCATAGGCCAAACAGCATGAACTTAACATAAGTGTCTGAATCATTTCTGGGGGCTGAAGCAGCAGCAAGAGGCTAAGTGGTCTGGGGTGGCAGGTCTGTAGATCTGGATCTCTGGCCGCCTGTAACATTGTAACAGATGGCATCCCAACATGGGTCAAATATCCACTTAAAGCCTGAGAAAGTTTAAAAGGATTTTATCACAGAAACTGAGCCAAAGCAGCTTCCAAATGGTGTATCTGAAGTGGGTCATTGTACAAAAAAAGCGTGGCATCCAGACCACATTCAAAATGGTGCTGGTGGACTGGCAGCAGGCAGTGTAAGCTGCAATCAGGCCAGTTCCTGAAGTCTCACAGAAGATTCAGTAGAATGTGATTGATTTTAGATTTCTGTTTATTTTGAACAAAAAGGAAACAAGGACGGTCTCTTAGTAGAAGCATTTACTTGTATCTGCTCTGTTTGCTAGCTGCAAACAGAGACACAGTCCCTTTAAGAGAACTTACTGATTCAGCTTTATCTGCAAAAACTGTGCAGCTCTTTAAGAGAGTGGAAGTATTGTAAAAGCTCTTCTGGTTGGACGATGATTAGTGATTCACAATAAAAGAGATTCAGATTTTAAAAAAAAGCCCTGTAAATGGGTTATAATGTGTCTAAAAGGTACATAGGCTTCAGAGAGAAAGAAAGAGGGTAGAAAAAGTCCCTAAAAGAGAAATAGAGTAATAAAAATATAATAAGCCATGTAAAGATGAAAAATAGACACAAAATCTGTATTTTGGTTATTATTGTGTTCTTTTAATTTTTTAACTATTAATGAGCTAACTATAGAAAGACAATGCATTGCAAAGGCTGCTAAGTTAAACAAGAATATATATTTTAAAGGTATTTTGATTTTGAAATTTGTGTCTAAGGATTTATTGCTTTGGAAAGTTCTGCTTTTGTTTCCACAGAAGATGAGAACCCGTGGATTGCTTCCAGGCAAATATGGTTTCATCAACCAAGACTCCCTAAAAAAAAAAAAAAAAAAAAAGACCTCTGATGGGAAGAGATGGCCGTATCAACTTCAGGGCTGCAGGCTATGATCCAGCCTCAAGAACCCATAAGATTTTCAATGCCCATAATCAGCAGGAAGTAGTAATGGAAAACTATGCCCAAATTCCCAAAATATTGTTTCTAAATGTTATTTTTTTCATTATAAATGGTTAATGGTCATAATCTCTTCTAAGAAGAAAAAGGGCATATGGTATATGAATGATTTTTTTAAAAAATTAGATTATTGAATTTACTTAGATTAAGAATTCAGCTGTTAATCTCAAAAATTTTTACATTGGCATAGATTTTGGTTTATTGATACAAATTTAAGGTCAATTTTTGTTATGCTGTATGTATTTTTCTATTCTTGTTTAAGGTGTGATGTTTATGTAACTGATTTAAAATTGTAATGTATAATTAAGAAATGCATGTTAGATTTTTAGGTATACATAGATATAATTTAATTAGATAGATAATCTTCAAATACTTCTAAGTCCTACAGAATATGGCATTTAAAATGTTTTAAGAGCTTAGACTTTCCTGGGCAGTGAGACAGGTCTGCTCCTGGCAGCACCAATTTACTTCAAGAGAAAATGGGCGTCAAAGAAGCTCCATATGGAGATTAGTTTCTTTGTATCATCAGTTAGCCACTAGACATGAACCTGTTCTTATATTGACTGTTTGACAGTATGCTGTTAAAACTGGACATGCAGATTCCATAGGAAGGTGACCTCTGAACTTTGGCAGAACAAGCCGAGATGGTCATCCAGGTTCCTGCTTTACAGAGAAAACTGTTGGACATTCTTCAGGACTCAAGGAGAAGTGACTGATGAATGGGCAGAGCAGATTTCCTGCTTCACTGAAATGAAAAGAGATTCTGGGCCTGTAGGCTGAATATGGATGCCCCAACTTTATAAAGGAACTTTGAGTGACTGTCTAGGCAGATAGGTGTCACCTCTGTTGTTTCTAGATTTTGGAAGTTGCTTGTACTTCTTGTTTACTTGAGTAAATATATCCTGTGGTCTTTGATGTAGTTGAAGATTAGATAATTGTAGGTATAATTTTTCTTAGTTATTTAAAAAGGCATATTGGATATGAAACTTTAGATTCATAAAGATAAGATAGATGACAGAATATTTTCTTTAATTGTGCTAAATACAAAATGACTAGATATTGTACCTGTAATTCTTGTTTGATGGCTATTTTGTTATATGTAATTTTGCTATGTTAAAATTGAAATCTACTTTTTGATTAGACAGAAAGGGGGAGGTGATGTGGAAATGCCTTTTTATATGCTGTGGGTATCAATCTTTAAATAAAGGAGCTGTTTTGGCCCATGACGGGCAACATAGAAAAAGTATGTGGGGAATCAGAATAGGTAGGAAAGGAAGGGCAGAGTCAGATCAGATCGGCCCAGCTGCCAGAGAACAAGCATGTAAAGAACACAGGTAAGCCATGGGCAGGACAGATTAATGAGAATGGGTTGGGTTAAGATGTAAGAGCTAGCTAACAAGGTGCCCAAGCCATAGACCAAACAGCATGAATTTAACATAAGTGTCTGAGTCACTTCTGGGGAAGTGATCAGCTGCGGGCAGTTAATGGGTCTGGGGCTGCAGGTCTGTGAGTCTGGACCTCTGGCTGCCCAGGACCAAGAAACCTCACTGTTACACTTCCTCCATCTCTCCCTTCCTCCCTCTTTCCTTCTTTCTTTGTAAGGAAAAAATGGATAACTTGTTTAATTGAATCATTCATTCAGTGGATATAATCTGAACTATAGAGAAGAGATTAAATGTTTTCCTTTTGTAATTAGCAAATGTATAATCACTTTTTCTGCTGCACATTCTTTGAAGTATTTTACCTTGGCTGCAAGGCTCCTTTTACATTTTAATCTTATTAAGCAGTTTCATTCTCTCATAAAAACATTTTGCATATTTTTTGCTGTATTCTAAATCTGATACATACAGAAGAGTTTCTGATATGCTAGATAAACTCAGAGAGAGAGAGAGAGAAAGAAAAACAGCAGACAAACACTGAGTGAAAAGCATTAACCACTTAGTTTCCCACTACTCTGGAGCTTTCTTGGGATAACTAGTTCCCTGTGCATCTAAAGGTCCCCGTCCACCTGTATCTCCTTCCTTTCTTCCTTCCTTTCTATCTTTCTTCATTTATCTATGCAACTTTTCCACTTACAACCTGCCACTGGGACCAGCTGATTCTTATATATGATGTTTGGATGGTTCATACATAGTTTCTTTGTGAAATTACTGCTCATATTTTTGGAATCTTTTTAAAAGCACCACTGTTGCCTATTGTGTAAGCAAAAGAAAAATTGGTTTAAAAAAGTATAATTTAAATACTAAAGCATTCACTCTTTAAGTAGTTGACCAGTTTGAACATTTTAGTCTATTCTGAGGGATGCATATCCCTCAACAGTACTTAGTTTCACCATTTCCATCACTCAGTAGTCACCTAATTATTACCTTTTCCTAACTCCTAGAAGTTAATAACCTACTGTCTGTCACCAGATTTTTCAATTCTAGAAATTTTAGTAGAAACAAATTATAGAAAATATGCATGTGCCTAGCTCATTTTCATAGATATGTTTTTAAAATTCATTTATAGTACAGAATGTATCAATATTTTCATTCACATTATAAATGAATAATAGTCTATTCTTCGTGTATACTGCATTTGCTTATCAATTTCTTAACTCAGAGACATTTGAGGGGTATTTTTTTTTTAGTCTGGTATATAGTGATACTTTAGCTATATGTATAAATCATTGTATGGACACATGGTTTTTTATTCTTTGGGGCACTAGAGAGCAGTGCAATTTCTGAACTTTGCAGTAACTCTAGTGATATTTTGAGATGAGCAGCAATTCTGAATGGTCCCTGAAGATTAGTCAAGCTCATAGATTAGGTTCCCAAACATACGTGTGAGAGCTTTAGCTTGAGAAAATGGATTCTGAGCAGGGTTGATCTACAGAACTTGTGACACCCCTAGCTCTAGTTCTTATTCATCTTCTTGTCCAGACTCAATAGGGAATGGAATACCCCGGGGGTGGGGTGTCTCCAAAACAAAGACAGATATACCCATGACACAATTACTTCTGTCTTACCATGGATGAATTGTCAGGGAGAGTCTCTTAACATTGTTAATCAAAGTCTTTGTGTGCGCAGAAAGAGCCTTATAAACTGATAATCAGATACTAAAATATTTTGAATTTTTAAATCCTAGCAAGACTGAAAATCTATGATATATGGGTTTTCTGGAATGTTGTTGTGTCTTGTTTTGTTTTCTGAGGTAGAGTTTCTCTGTGTAGCTCAAGCTGTACTTTAAGTCATCCTGTAAACCAGGCAAGCCTCCAACTCAAGTGCTGGAATTAAAGATGTGCACCACCACCACCAGGCCAAGGTAGCTACTTTTGGTTCAGAGGCTGAGTTTAAATTCAAGAACACTTTCTTGTTATGAGAATGATATACATGGGCAATGTCCTGAGAAGCCATTGGCTAATGAGATTAAATAGATGAGGTAAATAAGATTATGACAAAATGCATGAATATATCCCATAGGATATAAACAATGCAACAAAACAGCATCTCCCTCCAATATTCAGCTGTGCCGCATGCTTGGATGCTTTTATTTTGCACCTTTAAGTTGTCTTAGCTTATATCTTTTCATAGTCAATAAATCAATTTTGGCTTTATAGATTCAAGTAGTTAGAAACATATCTATGCATTTAAGTGTTTTATAAAATATTTAATTAATCTTTTTACAATTGTCATAATTATTTTATTTTTCATTCAAATATGATTCTGAAATGTCTGTTTCGTTATGTTGAAATTTTTAATTTTTAAATTACATTTTAATGTATTTTGAGAGAGAGAGAGAAAGAGAGAGAGAGAGAGATCGAAGAAAACTTGAAGGAAGTAGTTTTCTCTCAAGTCCTGGGATATAACTCAGATTATCAATTTGTCTGCAAGTACCTTTACTGACTGAACCCTCTTGCCGTCCGATTCTGTGATTTGAGAAACTATCTTAAGGATTGCTGCTGACATATAATGCCTGTTTTTGTTAAGCATAACAGATTACTTTGGAGATAAAAAGAAATTGATATCTAATTTCTGTGCACATCAGGTGTTCAGGGGAAAGAATATCTATTCTCTGGAAAGTGGTATTTAATCTGCTGAACTGATCAGAAATTTATGTCTGAAAATAGCAGGGGAGATATGGAAATGAATTAAGTGAGATGAATATATTTCTTTGGTTAATACAAATTAACTGAATGAGTGGATCGTAAAGCCACTAGAGACAATAGAGTTTGGATGAATTTTGCTGAGGATGGCCATGAACAGTGAGACTTCCCTGTGCCTGAGTATACACTAAGCACGTACTCTTCCACTTAGTTGTACCTCTGTTTCCCAAATTCTACTGTAAAAAGACTGATAAGAATTGCCACTATGTGACATACATAATCAGGAATCCTGTCTTTGTGTTCCTGTTGGTTATAACATGTTCTTTTTACTACAAAACCAGAAATATCAGGAGTATTTTTTGTAAAGTAATTGGACTTTTTTTTTTTTTTACAGCATTGGAGTTCAAGTAAATATTTTATGAATTCTGAAGGGTACATCTGTGTGAATCTAGGACTTGCCAACCTGAATTTCAGCATAGATATGTTTTGCATGGCCATTGGGGACACACCACTTCTTAATAGGGTTGCTAGTAAAGCCCCATAGTTAGACATTGATGCATGCTAATTAGAAACCTGAGCACTGTGCAAAAATAGCACAGTGGATTTTGACCTCTAGATCTACTTCCTGGGCTTTTAAAAAACAGTAGTACAGCACCATCTTGAAGGATCCAATAAACTTCAAGATGCTCATTATTTTCATATAATCATATTGATAAAGGCAGATTTCTACAAAACAATGTCTTAAAGAAGCAAAATATATCGATTTATCAATACCATTCATATTTTATAAATATATATGCATATTTTTTATATTTTTAGAACATTTTAAATTTACTCTTTGACAATTCTATTCATGTATATAGTGTTTCTTGCTGATATCCAAACTCTTATATTCTTTCCTCTTTGACTTTCCCAATATTTCTTCCATCTCCATGTCATATCTAATAACCTGCTCAGTTCAGTTACTGCCGTCTCAGGTGTGTGAGGATGATGCCATCCACAGGAATGTAAACAACCAACTAGTGGCTCAATTCTGAAGAAAACTAACTCTCTACCCCAGCATCCATCCATAACCAACCATGTGTCCGACAGAAATGGAGTCTCCTGAATCTGTCTCCCATTTGGCCCGGATGCTGACCAGCTTGATTCTGTGCAAGCCTCTCTTGTAGGTGATCATAGGTGTTGTAATGTTATGAATGCAATGATTATATGGAGGTGTAAGGTATCATGCTTTCAAACTCCTGATTCTCCTGCTTCAATCTCCTAAGTGCTAGATTATAAATGTATAACCACCTGTGGCTTAAAGAGTCATATATGTATTTTAAAACGTATGCTATTAGAGACTTTTCATAAGTCCTCCAGAATTCTGAGTTTCCATTTCAGAATCTTAAATATTGATTTTCTTTGTGTATTTGGAAGCTCTATACTAAATCCTGATGAGTAATGACAAGAAAAATTACCCACTACACGAACATGATACCCAGGAAAGAAAGTTCAGAGAGACAGAAATGTCTCTCACAAAGATCCATATACTGAAGTTGCTAAAGGCAAGCTTGTGGCCTCACAGTGTGCAGGGTTGTCTGCTTGTGTTGCTAGTTGTAGTGCAAATTCTAATTGGTCTTAATAATAAAAACCCAGAGCCAGATATCAGAGTAAATGCTGAAAGATCAGAGGAGTCAGTTACTAGAGAGACTTCATACCTCCTCTGAATCCTCAGAGTGGTTGAGCTCCTGTCTGTCGCCTTCCACCTTATATTTCTTTCTCTGCCATCTAACTTCCTGTCTCCTGTTCCCTACTATTGGAATTAAAAGCCTGTGCCTCTGAAGTCCTGGGATCAAAGACATGAGATCCCAAGTTCTGGGAACAAAGGTGTGAGCCTCCACTGCCTGGCTAAGTTTCTCTTTTAGACTGGATCAGTATTGTGTAGCCCAGAGTGGGCTCAGATCTTCCTGCTTCCTCCTCTCAAGTGCCTCATGAGATTAAAGGTGTGTGCCACTGCTGCCTGGCCTCTATGGTTAAGTAGATCTGCCCTCTGATCTTCAGACAAACTTTACTTGTTATAGCATAAACAAAATATCACCACATCTAGTCACTCAGTGTAAGCCACACATTCTCATCTGCAGGATTAGAGACGAGACTATGCAAGCAGGACTTTGGTTCTATGATTCATCACTTTTAAAGACTCGATTTTTCATTAAGCCCAAGAAACAAAAATTTTTAAGGGTCCTCATGATGAAAAGAGCTCAGGATTTGAATTCAATCTGTTTTTTCTTTTTTCATTCTGGTCAGGCAATGTTGTGCCTTTCATGGTTACCAAGTTTTGATCTGTGTTTCTCATAACATTTTTTAAAGGAGAAAAAAATAAAATAATTTTTGAAAAATATTGATAGTTTGTTTGTAAATTTCAATTATTGTCCTTTTGATATTAGTGTTCATGAATTTGAAATTGTATTGTTCATACTATTGGGGTATGTAGTTATTAGAGAACAGGCCATTTGGGGGTTTGACTTTTTTATTCAGTGGAACCTGAGATATTTTACTGTAGAGTTTCATTCTTAGTGATGTACAATTCAATCCACCTATAGTACTGTACTGTGACTATGTTATGTGTTACTGAACAATGATTACTCAGAATGTAGTATCTTCAAATAACAGTAGTTTACTCTGCACATGACTATGTGGGTTATTTGGCCTGAGGTATGCTGAGTGGTTATTCCCTGTGCTCCTCTTGGAAGCTGGGCTGTGTGGCTTGAGATATCATCATTCAGTAGCTCAGCATTTCTTGCCAGATGCTAGCTGATGTTTCTCTGATATTTCAGTTAATGATCCCAAGCTGAAATGATGTCCTCAGGCATCATGGGAGTATGAGTGGAAGCTGGGGAGCCAATTGAGACTGATGCTTAAGGAAGTACAGTGCATCACTTCTTCCTAAATGGACAGAATAAGTTATAACATCAACCCAGATACAAAGACTAGAAGATCATATCTCCAGGAAAGCAATGAAGTAACATTGAAGAAGGGTTTGCAGATAGGGGTTGATGTATCTTGTGTCACTTATATAATGTATGACACTAAGGAATGCCAGCTCTGACTATGATTAGAGCCATGAACTTCCAGCCCAGAATGAGAGGAAACATGAAAGCAACTGATCACTACTGTAAAAATGAGCTTATTCTTGGGATAACTATCTGTTATTGTAATGTCTGAATAAGTTAGTGTTAGTATTTGTATCCCCCAGGACATCAGCCCAAACTGACCTGAGTCCATGAGGATAAAACTAAAAATAACTGTATGTCAGAGGCAATTCTAACATTAATTCGCATTAACTTAATCCTCATCATAATCCTACACAGGGGGCATTGGGCATTATTATTTATTTACATTTAGTCTATGAAGAAACTGACATAAGTAAATGAAGTGGTACTCTTAAAATCACACAGACTGGTAAGTGCTAACTAATCCTTCACCAAAAGCCATCTGGCTTCACATTCCTTTTTAACCTTTTTATAAGGGTCAAGAAGAGCTTACAGTGGAGCAACCCAGCCAATATTACATGTTCGGGAGTAAAGAGGTAAAATGGGATAGAGGTACTGAAGGACGCTGAAGAGAAAAATAAGCAAGTAAAAATAGCATGGAAGATGGATGCGTATAGAAATAACAAAACCCAAATATTTCAGGAAGTTAGTCATTGTCTCTCAGCCATTACATTTTTTAAAAAGTTTTTAAACAGATAAAGTATAAATTCTCAATTCTAGTCACGTTTATAGTCATTTTTTGTGTGTGTGTTTGCGTGTGTGTGTGTGTGTGTGTGTGTGTGCACGCGCGCACACGCATGTTCATAGGTGCTTGCAGATACCAAAAGAGGACCTCCATTGACTTCTTAACTCACTCATTTTTTGAGAAAGTCTCTCACTGAGCCAGAGGATTATAGATTGTACTAGGTAGGCTGTGTTGCTAGTAAGCTCCCCAGATGCACCAATTCTGTCTCCTAAATCTGAAGTTACATACACATGTGGCAATGCCTAGTTTTTATATAGGAATTAGAGATTTGAACTCAGGTCATTTTGCTTTTATAACAAATACTCTTACACACTGAGCTATTTCTCCAGATTCATGTTCCAGTTTTGGTATATATTTTATATTTCGTTTTATGCTCTGCATGAAACTGTAGCTGCAGAGACCTGTTTGGATTGGATGTTTACAATTAGAGGCTTCTCAGCCCACATATGGCTGGGAAGAACTATCATCACTTTGATGCCATTGATGTCTTACTGCATGTTATCGTCACTTTTGTACCTTTGACTCATTGTGTGTTACAATGCAACAGAAAAGTTATTTTAATTTACTTCTTGTAGCAGTGAAAACTTCTGTTGAAGCTTGCCCATTTCTTGCTTGCTTGAACTCATTCACAAATTAGTTTTATTTCTGGTAAGAATTTCAAATCAGAAATTCAATGCTTAAGAAATTTAACATGCAGAAAAAAAAATGCCATGGCTCATAAGTTGGAAATAATTTTAAAACACACATTATGTATCCGAATAAATTCACTTTCCAAGTTGAAATAAAATGAGTCAAGAATATGAACCACAGCAAAAATAAGTGATTACTGAATGTCTAAGATCCTAATTTTCACAAGGTAAGTTTTTTAAGTTCTTAAAAGATGGTTTCTTGGGATCTGTGGAGATAACTCTGTAAGTACCGTGCTTGTTATGCAAGAATGAGGACCTGAATTTGGATTGCCAGCACCCTCATAATACTGTCTTCTTGCATGCACCTGTGACTGGGAGAGGGTTGTTTCTCAAGGGATGCTGGCTGGCTGGCCAACCAAGCCAAAATACAGTTAGTAAAGTCTTATCAAGATAAGGCAGACAGCAGACAGACAGACAGACAGACAGACAGACAGACAGACAGACACACACACACACACACACACACACACACAGAGACAGACACAGATACAGACACAGACACAGACACACACACACAATAAATGTTCCCTGCGGAAAACAGAAATGTATAGAAGACATGCCCAGTAAGGTATGTGAGACTGCTCAGTTTGAAAGTATTGCAAGCCAAGAAAGAAACTGCAAATACCTTTTCACTGTACAATGGCGTCTAAACACTGCTGTCAGAGTGCCCTTTCTATGAAGTTCAAATGGGACATACTTCTGCTTTAACAGCTTCTCATTTCCTAACATAAGGCTCTAAATTCAAGTAAGAGCAGGCAAGGAATTAGAGAACCTTCTGTACTCAATAGTAATCAAACTTGACTATTCTTAACTATAACCCAAGTCAGACACATGTTGGAAACAGTTTATTTGCCCAGAGATGTCCCAGCACTCACTGAATAGCAAAGTAGGGGATGATGAACTAGGAAGGTTGTGAGATGAGAGACTAGGGTGTGCTTGTTTTCATAGTGATTGATGATCATATCTGGAGAGGACAACTGAATGGGAGGGAATTATTTATTTTGGTTCACAGTTTCTGAGGTTTCACACAATCATGATTTGATTGTGCAACTCATATATGGTGTACAGGAAGCAGAGTATGGAGGAAATTGTGTTCTACCTAGATCTCTCCTTTCTCCTTATTACATCTGGGCTGTTAGCACACAGAGTGGAGGTCTCCATATTTACAGTGGATCTTGCTCTTTGTTGATATCCTCTGAACATCCTGTCATAGGCACAGCTGGAGAGGTACAGTTCACTAATCTTCTAGGTATGTCTCAAGATGAACCTTTGCTCTTGGTGTCTACCAGCCAGAATCAGAGCTGCTAGAAGGGAGAAGGAAATTTGCAGCAAGTGGATGCATGCTAGTTTTTAAGCACAGACAGCGAATTCATTCCTGGAAGCATCTTCAGTAATTATTATGATTTTTTTCTTATATTACTGGCAATGTCTTTCATTTCTAGTTCATTTGTGTTGGATACGTGTACTGTTTAGCTTCTGTCAGCCTGAACAGGCTAGAGTCATCTGGGAAAAGGTTATGCCAAATGAAAAGTTGTCTTCATCAGACTGACATTTCTGTGGGTACTTTTCTTTTTAAAAACATTATTGAGATTGGAAGACTCAGCAAAGCCATACTATCCCTGGGCAGGTGATCCCGAGTTGTATAATAAAGCAGATTAAGCAAGCCATGGTGTAGGGGTATTGTGTTGTTTCATGGTAAATAATTGTCCCACCCACTGATTTAATAAAAAGCGCTGATGGGTCAAAGGCAGGCAGGAAGTGTGGGCGGGGCTACCAGACTAAAAACTCTGAGAACCAGAAAGCACAGAGCAGAACAGAGAGAACCCGAAAGAAACAGAAAACAACCATGCTGCTCTAAAGAAAAGTACTGAGCCCTATGGCTGAACAGGAAGAATCATGGGTTAGATGAAGGGTAGAGAGCTAGCAAGTGATATGCCTGGGCCTTAGGCCGATCAGCCTCAAATTAATGAAAGCATCTGTGTGACTCTGTGGGACTGCGGGACTGTGGGTCTGTAGGTCTACAGTCTGTGGGTCCTAAACCTAGAGGTTAGGCCCGAAAGTCTGGGCCAGAAACCTTCTACTACACCATGGGGACAAAGACAATATGCAATTTTCCATCATGGTCTTTGTGTCAGTTCCTGCCTCTAGTTTCTTGCCCTGAATTCTGTTCTTGATGGAATATAAGTTATAAGATAAAATAAGTTTTTTCCTCTTCAGATTACTTTTCTTCCTGGTGTTTATCACAGCAAGCAAACAGCATGCTTTGAAGCTGACACTCTTGTCTCTGTGCTGTTTCCTTCCATGTGGTCTGACTTATTCTATCATGTCTCTATTATTAATCTATATCTAATTGTCTCTTTATTATCTACCATCTATTTATCTTTCATTCATCATGTGTGTGTATGTTTTATTATTTGTAGCTAGACTATAGATCATTGTAACATTGAAAAACTGTCCTTTCATCCTGTTCCTTTCAGAGTTTGAAGATATTTGTTTTACAGGCCTGATATAGGTTCTGGGATTTAACTCAGGTTTTCTGAAAGAGTCATGTATGCTTTTAGTGACTGAGCATCTATGCAATTCCATGCCACCGACTCGAAAATTAGGACCACACTTTGGTATCTCTCCTTCATTTTTTCTAAACTGCCTGGCTCTGGAGTCCTTCACCATTTATCCTAGGAGTTTCTTCCTTATGGATTGTGGGGAGCCTAACCCCAAAATAACTACATCACAGCTCTTGCATCTACAACTCTGGGAACATGGTAGAAAGGAAAATAGATTTTTAAGAGCCAGAATACCAGAAAGTCTGCTGTAAAACAGTCTTTCCTAGAAAAATCTGCATAAACGTGACCAGGAAAATGAAAACATCAATGGGAATGCTAATTTGAAGGGAGAATCTTTCACTGAGTTTAGTCCCCTCAGGCAAAGGATTCCAGAATACTAATAACTGCTGGGAGAAGGAGAATTAGCCTCTTCAAGACACAGGCCCTTTTACTGGTTTCCCAATGCAGAGTGATCAACCTTGAAATCAAAGAATAAAGACAGGTCCAGCAGGTTATATTTAAATGTTTGTGCATATATGTGTGCACACATGTGCACACTCATGATGTATGAAGTAATCATAATCAAAGAAAATGAGGCTATCACCTTGAGATCGGCAACGAAAAGTTTCAAGAGAATGTATCTGGAAGGAACTGGAGAGAAAGCAGGGAGGGGAAAGTGATGTAAATTCAAGTTTAATTAAAAATGTACTGTAAATGTCTTAAATTATGATTGTGAGTATATTCTGCGATTAACACATGGTGTTATGAATTCCAACTCCCGCTATGAATTTTTCTTTATTGTTCAATCTGTCCATCTCCAGTTTTCTTGTATTTAAAATGCAGTAGATTAATACCTTCCTCACAAAAATTCACTGATTCGAATGTGGTATGCTGCATGAGGCACGTGCCCTTTATGACCAAATCAAAACAAACAAGAAAAAAGCTAATTTTTCATAATTTAAAATTTCAACTTTCATATTTATTGTTACAAACTTGCCAAGGCCATTTTTAAAATTAGAAAATTTAAGACATGAAATATCATAGATATGGAAACATTGAAAAGCCCTGCTCAATGTTAGGAGAGGTCTTCTGAATTGAAAAAGATTACTGGAGTTCTACTGTTGTTCTGGACATCATTTGGTCCTTCATAGGCCATTGGAGTAGATCCAATCCAATGTGACTGGCATTCATATGCTAAGGAGTACTTTGAATATCAAGATTGGTATGACAGTGGAAAGACTATACAGAAGCTTGGGGAGCCTGGCCATGAAAGATGTTTCAGGAAGGAGGTGGAACATTTTCAGGCCTCAGAATACCTGCACCTACCAGAAGCTTGAAGAAAGGCTCCTTCGACTCTATTTGAACACCACGGAAGGAGATAAGTCACTTGACCCGTGATATACTGTTATGGTCACCCCAGGAATTTAATGGATATGGTTATGCTTCTATTACTGTTATTAAACTTGAATGTCTTTCACGCTTGCCATGTTCCTATGTGCCGTGCACACCCCTAACAAATGAATTTTATAAAATGCTTTCTCTCCACATTTCTGTACGTTTAGAGCTTATTTGGAAGGTCTTGCCTGGTGCTCAACACTGACGTTAGAGGCTCTTCCTGCCTCATCTTTGTCTATGGAGATCAGTGCGTCCCTATAACCTTGGTTCTTTACTCTGAAACATTTGCATTATGAATTCGAATGCCTGTAGTTTGTTTAATGCATTGCGGAGTTAACTGTGAAGGAAGGAGGGTCTCATTGGTCTGTTTTCTCCCCAGCAGGAGGGAAGAGGAAGCAGAGAGTAAATCCACACTACTATGTTCAGTCCTCTGAGTATGCTAACTGGAAGCTTGCTCTGCTGGTCCCCTAATGAAAGCACAATTAATCAATTGGGGTAGTGCATTTTTAAGTTCTCCCAGAGGCTGAGACAAAGAAATTTATTAGAACATTATTTTTCTTTGGCTGAAATAATTATTTAGACTTTGACTTTATATGTAGTGTGGGTATCTAGAGACCTCACTGGTAGTACCACCTGCTGCTAAGGTGTGAAAATGTCTCTAGCAAGCCTCCTGGTCCTGGCCGCTAGAGAATTCCACATAAACCTCATCTGTCTTGCTTCAATGAAGCCTCCAGAATCATGTTGCTTCCCATGAGTTATTGACAAAAGATTAGCCTAGCTAGCTTGCTGCAGCGGGGGTGGGGGGTGGGGGGTGGAGTGGGGGTGATGGTGGTGTCTCCTCCTGATATGAACATGGAGTCTTATGCACTTCTCTGTGCTTATTATGTGTAGGGGGATAATGCTGTCCCATTGTAAATAATTGTCCCACCCACTGGTTTAATAAAAAGCACTGATTGGCCAAAGACAAACAAGAAGTGTAGGTGGGGCTATCAGAATAAGAAAACTCTAGGAACAGGAAGAACAGAGCAAGAATACCAGAGAGACTCTAGAGTTGCCAGAGAGAAGATAGAAGATGCAGAGGACAACTATGCTGGTCTAAGAAAAGGTACCGAGCCGCATGGCTGAGCAGGATAAGAATCATGGGTTAGTTTAAGGGTAAAGTGTTAACAAATTATATGCCTGGGCCTTAGGCCAATCAGCCTAAAATTAATGTAAGCATCTGTGTATCTCTTCGGGTCTGTGGTTCTAAACCTTGAGGCTATGCTGGAAAGTCTGGGCCAGAAACCTCTTACTACAATTATGATCCATTTTAAATTGTGTTATGTTTTGTTTGTTTTTGTTTGTTTGTTTTGTTGTTGAAGGTAGACAGTCCCAGGTGTTATTCTTTGTGACCTTTCCAACCCAAATATGGGCTGCCAGGGGGCTCATGTGTGTGTGGGTGCTCCTCCCTAGCTAGTTTTGATATCGCTGAACCTTTTTTTTTTTTTTTTTTTTTTTTTTTTTTTCAGATACATAAGATCATTTGGCAAAGTGACACATACCAGGCTGTGACCCATTACCATTCGAGACATGGGGGGGGGCTCATTTATCTATGAGTGAGAGTTTTCCTTCCCCCTAAGATAACAGTGTGTAATGGTGAAGGTTTCCTGTCTTCTTGATCAACTAGTATTCTGCTTCTTTTTTTTTTTTTTCTCTCCTGCTTTTTGAAGTTTCAATATTCATTTCCCCATGCTGTATCTTGAAATAAAGACATCTCCAGGCCTCAGAGCAAGGAAGAGTGAAAGCCAGCATTTAGAGTTGTGATTAGGATATTGAGCCTAATTAAGTTCACCTTTTTTTTCTCATTTCTCTAAACAGAAAAATCAATAAGGGATCTGTGGCCCCTTTAATAGAGATTAAATGGCCAGAAATGGGCTTTGCTACTTTGGAGGCCGAAACACTGGTTATGGCGTTAATTAAAGGCACTTATTGCCATGGGTTTCCCCTGTGACATGCCTGCTGGTGGAGCATCCACAACAGTTGCCCCTGGCTATGCTTCATCACATGACTGTGATCGTGCAGTGATGCTAGCTAGCTTCCCTGGAGGTCACCCTTCCTTGTGCAATGTCCGACATGGTGCCCCCTAGACCTTCCCTTGATTTTTTTCTCATTCAAAGGTTTCTACTTTTGAAAAGGGTTTCTTTATCATTCTAACAAAACTCTCTCCCTTGTCAATTTGTATCTCCTTAGGTGGCCTAACATGATTTGCCCTGTACCCTCTCTGCTTCCCTAAATTTCTTTTTTTTCCAGTAAACAACAGCATCTGGACCTAGTATTCCAACCCTAACATGCACAGTGATTGCCTTTGTAATGGCTTGCTTTAACTACCTTCTATTGAGAAGCTTCAAGCATTCACATCTCACTTATTCTGAGAAATAGAAAAAGACCCTCTCTCTATGCTATTTGTTTTGAAACCATCTCAGTATATAAAAGAGATATTCAGATATCACAGACAATTAAATAGATATGGTCATCTGCCTTTCAGGTAGTTTTTCTGAAGAATTTTCTTTTGAGAAACAGGAAAATACAGGTAGTCTTGGAATCAAGCATACACTACTCTGAGAGAAGCAGTATGGCTACAGCTGGTCATCAAGTCTGAAGATCAAAAGTCTTCAGCTATTCCGTAGCAGAGATGAAGAGACAAAGATTCAAAAAGCAAAGAAGACAAAGTCTATTAAGTTTGGTAATGTTAAGCTACCATCTTCTCTTAGGAGAAACATGTATCATTAACCAAATGGATACAAAAATGATATCTTACTTGACTTAAGCCCAAGATATGAGGTTGCCACATGCAATGCAAACAAGACAAGGTTAACAGTCCCTCTTGAAAATGAACACTGTGTGTCAGCCTCCGATTAGCTTCTGAAATCATGGATGATGGGGTTTACATACTCATATTGGGAAGTCAAGGTTTATATTGACCTGTGTCCGCCTAGAGGGACTCTTCTCCCTCCAGGCCAACTGAGAATGGCTTAATTAGCACTGTGGGAACGTTTTCATTCTTTGTCTTCTAGGGTGATCAGCGTACCTGATACTTTATTTAAATTAAGTAATTAATTGGCCCTTAACAACAATAACAAAAAAATCTGAGGTACCAAAGTAGGTAACTTGCTCTATTGATGATGGTCAATAGAAAGTCCCCTGTATTTTGGAATCAAGTTTCCACTTAGCTCTTTTTTTTTTTTTCAAGCAAAGGAGCTCCAGTCCACTATTGTGAGAGCCATCATAGGATTGTGAGATCCTAATCAACTAGATTCACAGAGGGGAAGCTGAAGTCTGACTGCAATGTTTCTAGGAGTTAAGGAAAAGGCTTTCAAGTATCACCTAGAATAGTAGGGACGAGTATTAATAGTTCTCTTTCATATAAAGTATAGAATATATATTGAAAGTAACCCAGTCTTAATTTGGGGATGAGGATATCATACTTGCTTGGAGTTGATGTGCTATGCTGAGCTGACCCACCTTGGGACTTCTTGCCCTTTTGGGGAAGGGGTTGGGGTAGGGGGAGGATGAAGGCTGACTGGGAGGGATTAGGAGGAAGGAAGGGAGCAGGGCGATACATGGATAAAAAAGACATTTTTATAAAAAAGACATTTTTATAAAAATAATGAAATAATCATACAAAAATAAAAATAAATAAAAATGAACAAAAATGAAATTATGTGTCACAAAACTTATCATATATCCATTATTTTAATGACTATCATTGATCTAAGTTAGCAAATGTATCAAGGGACAGGTATTCTAATTCAAATCAAAGTAGTATAATTTTAGGTAATATCACAATATTATTAATGTGAATGTATTTTGTATGGATATGTGTATGCATGTCTGTTTGTGTGTATGTCATATAAATCCATAAATGTGTGCATATGGATATAAAGAATAACCTTTGGATGTCTTTTCTCTGGAGGCATCTACCTTGAAGGGTTTTGTTTTTTGGTTTTTATTTTAATTTTTGATGTAAGGTGTCTTACTGGCCTAGAGTTTGTCAAATAAACTGGCCTGGCAGCCATAGGAATTGGTCTATCCCTTCATCCACAGCAGCACTACGATTACAAGTACACACTACAACAGCCAACTTCTTTTCTTTTTTCTTTTCTCTCTTTTATTATGGTAGACTTTTAATTAAGGCTTACACTTTTCAGAAAATCAGTCCATTATCATCATAGCAGGAAATTTGGCAATAGGGATGCATGGAGCTGGGAATTTTTATCCTGATCTTAGGTATGCAGATCTTCAGATCATTTAAATCTGTAGCTTTTTATATGCAGCTTTCTTAAATGTGGGTTCTGGAGTTCAAACTTAGGCCCTCAGGAGTAAAAGGCAATCCCCTTACTGACTGAACTGTCTCCCTAGCCTTGAGACTATTTTTAATTCTGATTGTTTAGTATCTATTTATTTTATAACAATGAATTTTCACAGGAATTTTGGAAAGGTTGGTAATATAATTCTAAGCAAGTAGATGTTA
This sequence comes from Phyllotis vaccarum, assembly GCA_033318265.1. NCBI lineage: Eukaryota > Metazoa > Chordata > Mammalia > Rodentia > Cricetidae > Phyllotis > Phyllotis vaccarum. The sequence continues at coordinate 36,090,184 of JARWLC010000001.1, read as the reverse complement.
AATTCCTACTCAAGTAACATGTTGATGAAGAAGTTGACGATTCAAAGATGATTATTCCTCATATAGTAACTATTCTGAAACTTGCACACTTTCCACTATTCATAGGTGAATCACCCTAACCCAAAGGTTGTGTAGATTGTAAGGAGGGAAAGAATCAAATAGGAAACCAAACTGATCACTGTTATGTTTGTATTTTAGATGATGCTAATAGATGAGCCACCCTAAAAGAGTAAAGTAATCAGTGTCTTTTTCAGGTAGCCAACCATCAATCAATCTCTTGATAAATTTGAATACTTCCATGTAAAACACTTATCTTTGTCATCATCTTCAGAGTAATTATTATGATTTCTCATCTCAATGAAAAGCAATTAATGTCAGTCTGCAGAAAAAATAATTAAATAGAAACATTTCAAAAAATGATGTCACAACTGATTCTAGCTAATTGTGCTTGTTCCCAGATTTAGTGCATATTGTGCATTAGTGGGTAAAAACAAACTATAAATTACTGTGTTTATGACATGTACTGCAGCATAGGATTGCATGCCAAATTCTTATGACAGGCATTAAAAGAATTATTCAGAAATACTGCTGTGTTTGGTGCCAAATTCAGTGATAATATATAGCTGTCTGAATTTCTACACATTTCTCTTGGGCTTTTTGGATTTTACTGATTTCTCGGTGGTGGCATTTGGAACATCTGCTTGAGGGGAAATTAGGACACTTCTACCATGACCTTCTGGTAACTAACACAAAGAACTTTTGAAAAAGCTATATGGAAACACATTACTTATTGTAAAAGCTTCGTGTACACACACACACACACACACACACACACACACACACACACACACACTCTTATCAGATTTTAAATTGAATTACCCTAAAATAGAGGCCAGTTCTTGAACATGAAACCATATGCTACCACATACAATCCCAAATAGGAAGAATGGACTTAGGCTCCTTGTTTTTACTTGTAGACCAGTGGGATCTTATAGACTCCTCCCAAATTACAGGCTATTGCAAATGTGATTGATTACCATCTAGAACTTGATATAAGATACTGTTGCTTATGATACAATAGAGTAATATGTATAGTACTTAAACAATGCTGTGTATACTACTGAACGAGAAAAGCAATCACCAATCTTACCTAGTGATGGAATCTGTGAGCTACAATAATGACCTATCAGGCAATATAAGCCTCCCTGGTGCGATAGTGGTATGGATATCATAGGAGAAAGCAACTTCTTTATGATTGCATTTAAGGCTTGCTCCACAGGATGAAACCTAAGAAATTGGACTAAGAAACAGGCAAATGGATAGATTTGGAGAATATCCTCCTGTGTGAGGGATCACAAGCCCAGAAAGATGAGCATGGGATGTACTCACTCATAAGTGGATTTTAAACAAAAAACAAAGAATGCCCAAGCTGCAAACCACAAGCCCTGAACACCTTGGGATCAGAAGGAACTTAAGAGAGACATCCATAGATTTCCCTAAGAAGAGAAAAATAGAGAAGATCACCTTAGCAAATTGGGGCCATAATGGGTTACAGCCTAGAAGAGTTGGGAACAAATCATGAAAGCAGAAAATGGTTCAGTGAGAGGAGCAAAGAAGGAGATGGAAAGAGATGGATATCTTGTTAAAGGAAGCCAATGGGGGGGTTGGTTGGAAAGAGACAGGGTGCTAGGGAAACCTCCAAGAACTCACAGAATGTCCCTGGCTAGGTCTCCAACCAATACTGGAGGAGATGCCTAAAAAAGACTTATCCTATAATCAAATGAATGACCACCCTAAGTGTTATCACAGAACCTATGTCCAACAAAGAATAGAGATGGAGGCAGAGATCCATGGCTGAACACTGGGCTGAGCTCCTGGTCCAGAGAGCAGGGGAGGAGAGTCTGTATGAGTAAGGGGATAGGGATTAATAGGAAAATTCCAACAGTGATGGCTGACCAGAACTCTGGGGAGCTCACTGAATCAAGAACAGCCACTAGGGAACCATCAGGAAAAGGAGGTAGGCCCTCCAAGGGTAGGCAACTTTTCATTGGCCTGTGCAGTATGTGGAGTCTTGAGGAGTGGGATCAGACTGTGTTCCTGTGCATTGGCTGGTACCTTAGAGCCCACTCCCTATAGAGGATCACCTAACCCAGTCTTGACTTTGGGATGAAGAAATTGGACTTGCCTGGAGTGGATGTGCGTTGCTGAGCTTACCCACCTTGGAACTTCTTGCCATTTGGGGGGACAGCATGGATGCGGAAATGATGAGGATGGAGGCTGAAGGCTGACTGGGAAGGATTGGGAGGAGGGAAGGGAGAGAGAGCAGGGGGATACATGGATAAAGACATATTTTGTAAAAAAAAAAAAAAATTGAAAAAACCCCCCACTATGGTTTGACATATCATAGGCCTTACAGAAAATCTTACTAATATTTTGCCAAATGGAAATAATATTAAGTTGACTTCTAGTGACTATTTATTCTTCTCTCCACTCTCATCAGAGAAGCTTCTGTACATAATAGAAGATGATCAACACTCAGTCCAATGACTGGCCAAGATGCAGAGGCCTCAAATTGCTCAGACCTAATGGAACATATATATTACCTAATTTCCTCTCAAGACTTGACGATCATTGTAAAGATCACACGGACCTTTCCACATCACAAGAAGTATAGAGAATCTAAGAGCCAAATATGGTGGATGAATTCAAGGAAACAGTGTTTTCCATGTGCAGCATGGATCTATAAGTTCATAGAGGCTGCGGTAACGTGAAGGTGATCGGTAAAACATCAAGCTAGACAAGATCTCAACACAGAAGAGAGTGAGTGGAGTGCCATGCCTAGCCAAGGAGATATTAACCTTTGATTGCTAAAGCGTGAGGAAAAAGTCAGTTTTACTCAATGGAGTAACATTTTGATATATTGATCATACTCCAGAGTATGCTTCATGCCAAAAGTAGCATACCAACACAACCTGTACTTGCTATTTGTAAGAGAGGGAGAGAGAAGCATGGGGGGAGTCTTAGCAAATAGGGTCAATAGGGAGATAGAGGATGATCTGTGACTACTTGGGCAGAAAATGAATATTATCAAAATATATTGTATGCATTCCTCCAAAAAAAAAAAAGCCCCACTCCCAAAGAAAGAAAGATCTAGAAATCTTGAAACATTCTGTTTGTCAAGATTTAACGAAGGACACTTAGAAGCATACAGAGATGTTGGTGAACTTTTACACCTGTTGTGGTAAAGCGAGGCTTAAAGAACACTCACAGTTCTTACACTGAGCAAAGTAGGGTGTCACCTGGGCCTGGGGTGACTTATACCTAAGTGCCATATAGGATTAGTAAGTAAAAGTATACATTCATTAATGTAATGGTGTGGGTCTTTTTTCAATGATATTGTAGCAATAATTGTATTGCACATTCTTTCTATTATTTACTATTCATCTATTGTTTACTAAAATTACTTCCTGGGGCCTATAATATCATCAATATAGTTCTGCAAGAATGATAGCACATAGTATGTTTCAATGAAAGAAATGAAAGGGGTGGAAAGATTAGGAAACTCTCACAAGGTTTAAAACTAATGAGAAGAAAGCTGGTGTTGATCATGACTATAATCTTCAGGGTGGATTTAAGCATTCATGGTTCTAGAGATAATTTCTAACCCTCTTGATTAGATGAGTATTTTGTTGCTGTGGCAAAGTATCTGACAACAGTAACTTTTATCTCGGCTCACAGTTTGAAGGCACAGTCCATCACGGCAGGAAAAGTCTGACAGCAGGAATGTGAGGCAGACCCATTACAGTGCATCCCATCAGGAAGTGGAATGGGATGGATGCTGGTGCTTCTCCCATTTTCTGTGTAGAACATGGCCTAGATGATGCAATGGTGGCACCCAATCCCGGGGTGAGCCTTCCCTCTTCAGTTAAGCCTCTTCATAAATTCCCTCATCCACATGCCTGGAGGATTGTCTCTATTCTAAATCACAGCAAATTGACAGACTGGATTAACCACAATACCTTTAAAAACTTCACTTTATATATTTATTTTATGAGTCTGCATGATTTTTATGCATGTATGTATGTGCACCATGTGCAATTCCGGGTGCCTATAGAGGCCACGGCAGGGCATGATGTATCTCATGTGAAGTCGTGTGATTTCTTGTAAAGCTCATAGCTGTGAGGTTCCTTATTTTCTTTGGACACTTTTTTCTTTTTCTCTCTCTTTCTTTGAGCCCAATTATTATTAGTAGTATTTTTATTTACTAGATTAGATGATATAGCAAGGAGAATGCATGTGGGCTCTTCACAGTCACATCTACTCATGTGCCAGTTAGCACTGAATTAGGTATTTGAGTACCAACCTCTAAAACCTGCCTCTACAGTAGGTATGGGGAAATTCTACCATGTCCAGTGAGTGAAATTAGGACTCACTTGAAGCTGTTCTTATAATACCAGGACATGGGAGCAATGTAATGCTTCCTAGTTCATAGTGACATAAATAAATGGTTATTCAATCTCTAGCATGCAGAACTTGAGGTATCCTGGATTCACGTATTTATTTCATTAATTTATTTACCAACACTGTAAGAAGCCTTGCTATATTCCAAACATTGTTCTGAATGCCTTGTGCGTTATGCCTCTTCATCTTCACTTCATGTGTTCCTTTCTGAGTCCAACCTTCTGTGTTCACTACACGTGCTTTTTCCATGCTAAATTCCTGCTATATTCCCCAGAGCTGAATCTAGTGCTGACAGTGAAGCAATCACATTAAGTACAAGTAAACTAGCATATATAAATTTATCACTGTAAATTGTATAGAAAGGAAGGATATTTATCAAGTGTCACTTCCCCTTTTGCTAATTTTTGGCTTTAATCAATTATAGGGTATAAGCAGAAAAGACAGAGAAGAGGGATGTCACCAATAAACATGCTAACGAGGAAGGAGGGACTCTTATAGAGCCCTCAACCCTAGACAAAGAACCAGGAACAAATGAAAAAGGCTAAGAGGGGAAATCATCTCCTCTGGGGCAAAGCCCCCTGTTTTCCATCCCATACCAAATGGTTAACACTGAAATCATATACAGATAAGTAGTGAGCATATATGTTTGTTGATAAAACAATAATTAAAGTAAAAGAGGGCAAAGGTCATGAACTTGAAAGGGAACAAAGGGGAGAGGGGTAGATATGGGAAGGGTTGGAGGGAGAAATGGGAAAGGGAAAATGATGTAATTATATTTTAATTTGAAAAATATCAAAGAATCAAAGATGTTCATAGCTGGCTCAGAGTGCAATGAGCTTTTAAGTAAGCCCTACATTGGATGGTGGAGGTCCAGGTGCAGACATCAGCACTCACCAGAGCCACTGTCTCTGAAATGTATACTGCGGGGTCTAGATAGGGTATGTATTAACTGAGTTAAACTTAACCTCGTTGGACTGACTTTGCTACTAGTGATCTGGGAAAGAAAGCTAAGAACAGTGAAAAAAACTTGATGAAGTGAAACTTTGGAACAAAGATGCATGCTGGAGTGGAAGGAAGTCTCTGTGGAGTGTGAATTCTGGGACTGGGAGTTGATTAGATACTTGTTCTTTTTCTCTGCATGATGGCAGGGGAAGCCTTTGGTGTGATCCTCATCAATGTCTGCCTTATAGTTATGATACTGTGATTCTTTAAAAACTTCAATAAATAGCCGACACATTCAGAAAGTATGGCTCAGTGTGATTTACCAAGGCTATGGCCATTTATATCGCATTTTATGTTTTATAAATCTCCCCTCATAAACCCCGCTATTAGAACCTTATCACCCTTGTGAGTATTATCATCTCTTTTGTAAAGGGGCATGGAGTGAGTTTAATAAGATATTTCCTGTATTGGGGATGCTGCTACACATGCTGCAGGGCTGGATCAGACCTGTTTAAGGTTCCCTCGGAGCTCCACCAGTTAACAGCTTCACTATTACTTTCCCTTTGAGAGAAGCAATAAAGTGAGGATAATCCTGAACGTGCCCAAGAGTTGTTGAGAGGATCTGTGAGCTGCAGGAGCCTACCCAGTGAGGATTCCTGCTAGTTCATTTATTCTGTCAATAAATATGATCTGTCTCAGCCACTAAACAACCAGAAACGGTGGTTGCTGTAAATGAAATAATAGAGCTTAGTAAGCTTTCAGGATTTGTTTGCTTTTATATAAAGAACATGTAAAAGGAAATGGATAAAGAAGTCCATAAATGTATGAAGAGGAGCCTGTGGAAGTATATAGAATTCAGATGTTAATTTTTATGCCACTGTCCACCATGATGTGAAGAACAAATATAATGCATGTCCCTAACAACAGGGCAGAAGCTATTCCTACAGCAACCCCACTTGTCACGTTCTTGGTCTATCATCATGAAACCAACTCTGAGTGATAGTTACTGTAAAATTATGAGGATCCCATGAGCTCCTTGGTAACAAGATGCTTATTTGCTTTATAGAACATTTCAAAGAGTTTTACTTAAAGGCTGAATGAGCTGGAAAGCCTTTGAGAAATTAAGCAAGAAAGTGTAATGATGACTACTCATGCAAGGATGAATCTTGCTGATCTGTTGTTGCATGTAGATTATAATAAATGAGTTTGACTGGACTCCAGGACCTTAGCTCAGAGCTTAGCTGTGGATGTCTACATTTGCTTCCATCAGTTTCTGGATGAAGGTTCTATGATAACAATTAGAATGGTCATCAAATTGATTATAGGGGAAGGCCAGTTCAGGCACCCTGTTCACTATTTCTTGAAGTCTTATCTGGGGTCATTCTGTAGATTCCTGGGAGGGAGTATATGACCAAAGGGGTCAAGTTGATGATGGGGAAACCCACATAGGCAGCTATTGGGAGTTCAGTGTTCTGAACTGACAACTGGGGAAACTGTGGGGGACTGAAATAGGCCTCCTGAATACAGGTGACAGTTGTGTGTGTTGAGCAGATAGTGGGGCCTCTGGCAGTGGGACCAAGATTTATCCCTAATACATGAACCCATTTTGGGGACCCATTTCCTATAGAGGGATACCTTACTCAGCCTTGATACAGGGTCAAGGGGCTGAGTCCTGCCTCAACCTGATATCCAAGACTTTGTTGACTCCTTATGGGAAGCCTTATCTCTTTGAGGGGTGGATGGTAGGGTGGGCAAGGAGAAACCTGGGGGATGAGTAGGAGGAGGAGAAGGAAGGGAACTGTGGTTGGTATGTTCATAAAACCCTTTTAAATAAAAAATACTAAAAAGGATTTTGAACAAAGGGAAACTGTAAAAAGGTTATAGAATTAATTTTGGCAGTGTTATGGATTTTGACTTTAGCAGTAAAAATGTCAATATATGCTCACATTCTAGGTATATTTTGAAATCAAGGGGAATCTGTAGATGTGTTAGTTGGGAGGGTTACATATTAGATTGATTCTTGATGATCTGATGTTCTTGGCTTAATCTCCTAGAAAACTATAATTCAATCAAACCAAGTAAAAATCTAAAGGAAAGGACAGTTTGAGGGATGGACATAGAGACTAAGGCACATTATCTATGGTACTGACTATAGATGATCATGGAGGTTCAATGCACAGTTAAATAAAAAGCTCAGGATTCCAGGAAAGTTGAAACTAGTCATGATATTGATGTGATTGAGAATAATAATAGACATTATAAATATAAACTGATAAAATTCAATGTCAGGTGACACTGTGATTGTTTTATGAAGTGAGAAATATAAGGATTGATTTAATAATTTAAAGAGCAAGTAGAAGGGGACTCATTTGGCTATAATGATAGAAAACCATGTAAATAAAGATTTATAAAAATAATGACTCATTGCTACCAGCTATTGATAGCAGTTCAAATAACATGAAGTTCATAAGTAACTATTGGCTTTATCAAAATGGTAATTACTGATGACATTGACAAAAACAAGCTGTTAGAGGGGGTGTAAACCTGATTAGATTAGATTTAAAACTAGTAAAAGGAAACAGAACCTTTATTAAGTACTCATTTCTGAACTACTGAGTGTAATAACGTTACTTACAGTAGCATTAGGTGAAGCATTATTTATGGAGAATGGGAAATTTATTAAATGTTGCATCACTGATAAATAAGTCTCTCTTCTCCTCAGCAACTATCAACTGTCTATCCTCGGGGTAGAGAGGAGTCTTGTGAACCTCTCCTCACTTACAGTATAGTGCTATCAGGCCCGGTATACATTAGGTGTTGTGTTATTAATCGCAAAGTCACCACTCCTCCCCACTGCACACCATCCTCCATCTCTGACCTTCTTTTTGCCAAACAAAATATTTAATATAAAGACCTAAGGACAGGGGATGGTAGGTGAAGGACAAAATTAAATTGTGTGCACTGTATTTGAAATAGACATGATCAGAGTACGCTATTAACTGTTGGAAATGACTCAATAGAATGACTGGGAGATATACACTTGAGTAAAACAAAATGATTTCTGCAGGCAGAATTCTATATTTATATGTATGTGTACATGTAACAAGACTAATGAAAGGAAATAAAGCAAGCAATAGCGATGACATATGGGAGCAAAAGGTGGGCTGGAGGTATAGGAGGATGACAGGGGGAAATGGGAAGGATATTATAACAGGATTGAAGTGTATTAACATATGTATGAAAGGTCATAATAAAGCCCAATAATCTGCAATATTAATACAATATTAAATATAAATATTATATTATATGCTAACAAAAATGAAAAAGTAGAGAAACTAGGTAATATTTATGTAATGTGCTTGAGTTATTGGGGCCATGTGAAACTTTTTAAATTGTTTTGCTTTGTTTATTTACTGTGCAGATTAGAGCACAATATGCTTATTATACCTTGTTTGACCAAATTGGTTACAATGTACCCCACTCTGAAAACTTTACTGTAATTTTGTAACAAGCCATCAAAGATTGAACCCCTTCAGCTAGATTCTGCTTCTCTTGCCAGTGGCCAGCCTGGAAATTTATGTTCTAAAGTCAGTGGGCATAGACCTTAATTAGCTTGGAAGTGTTTCTCTGTCTCTTGGAACATTTGTTCTTAGAAAGTTTTGGCTCTGAACCCAACCTCCACAGGGTGAGATACACGAGCATGTCTCAGCATGACATTCAACAGCCCTGGCTTAGCTGCAGGCTGACAGCCAGTTCCAACTGTCAACACACAATGATATTTAAGGTCCAGCCACATGAACAGTTCCACCTCTAGAACTTTCTGTTTATATTTGAGTAAAAAACTATTAAAAAAATAAAGAAAAAGAAAAAAGTAAAACAAACAAGCAAAATAAGCCAGAGCCCAGACAGGCCACCTGATCATAACAGGGCAGGGTAGGGATGGAGAGAGGAAAAACCTATTGTAGTTTTAACCCACTTAATTTGGGGGTAATTTGTTATGCAATAAGATAAAATCAGGACATACACTGGTACTTAAAGGGAAATGTTATGCTGTGTAACAAAAATCTAAACCAGGAGCAGACTAAAGAGTGTGCTCAGTTATACACAGGCATTTATTCAGAGAGTGAAGAGTCATGGCATGGGTATCTATGGTCTGTTGCAGGATGTTTGATCACACTGTGTGTCCTGAGGCTGTGTTTTCATTAATTAAATAAAATTAACTTTGGGTCAGGAGGGTGAGCTATCAACTAATTGGCATAAGGTAATGATGGAGAGTAAGACGGTGTCTGGAAGACGATAGGCCCACAGGAAGTAGTCGTGGGAACTTTGCATGGCCTGAGTTTTTTATTTTTGTTTGTTTGTTTGTTTGTTTGTTTTTTGGACAGTGTAGAAGGATACTCTCTTGGAGAGACACCAGAAGGTCAGCTAGTTATTACTCAACTTCCCTGAGATAGCAGGTTGTCACCTTAGCCTTTCACTCCCAAGTCTTGTTGATAAATAGATAGAGATTTAATTAAAAGCTTTATTTGGCAGCAGTGATTTAGCCAGAGCCTGCAGGAACAAAATTTCCTCTAGACTGCAGCCTGAATGACCAGGCTGCTGCCAGAGCAGGAGACCAGTAACTGTGGAGCTCCAATTGCTGGCTGAGACAGTAATACATTAAAGTGCAGCCTCTGTGCGGAAGGAAAAATAGCAGTAGTCTTTCATCAAACCTCTGGTAACAGGTATACAACAGGATTTCAGAGTTGCTCTGTGCAAATACTCACCTCCTGCCTTCTGGTTCCTACCATTCTAACATAGATGCTCACTTACTACACGACACCTCCAGCCTCCTACTGAGTGTGTGTTGAATTGGTGGGTGACTTCTCATAAATTTACAGTTCCTCCAACCTCAAGAAATTATAAATTGGATACTGGTTCAAATAGGCACATTATGGAAGACATACTGGTGGGTCTGCTGTCGATAATGGGATCCTTATTTGGGCTATAGTGAGAAAAGTTCGGATTTTATATTCTTTGGAAGTAAAGGAAGCATAAAATGTATAAAGAACACATGTGAATTAGAGTGGAATATTTTCTAAATATGATGTGAGTAGTGACTTCTGCCTGCATGCTTCTATTGTCTGATCTCAATATGTTCACAGTCAAGAAGTTATTTTTCCCAGTGAATCTAAACTATCATTGTTATAACCAGTAGATACAAAGAAAATGATATCTTGCTCATCAGGGCAGATACTGTCTTACTGCCTCACACAAAGGAACTCCTGTAGGGTCAGCCCAGTTGAGCCCAGTAAACTTACTGGGTTCTTAGAGAAAATAAGAGAAAAGCCAGTGGACTTTGGGGGCACTTTGTCACATGACAACAAATAACTGAGCAGTCTCTCTACACCATCAGTTAGTGATGTTCAATGTGCAAATAAATGCACAATGCCCAGCTAACTGTTGGTTCAGGACAGACAACTCACATATTCTTTCTCCCCTCTTCAGTTTAGAAAGAGTTGAAATAAAACTGAATGTATCACTGAAAAGCTATAAGTTACACGACTTCATTAATGTTTATCATTTCTGTATGTGATCCAGTGAAAATTTTCCTATTCTCTCAATGAAACAAAATCTTGAGACCAAGTCTCATCATCTAATGCTAAATATTCAGGCTTAATAGCGACAGAACCTCCACCTGTGACATGTTCCTTAATGAATCTTCAAATGGGAACATCTTGAGGAATGTTTCAGATACAAAGTAAAATGATATTGAAGCAAAAATCGGGTCTTCTTTCACAGCAGAAAGGAGTTTGGAGCTATCTGGCACATAAAAGACAAGAGGTTTTATTTTCTAGACACAAATAGAACTCACTTATCAAAAGTAAAGGTCTGTTTATGACTATATAATCTAAACGCAACTTACAGATGGAATGTTTGTATATGGAAAATTCTATCCACCGACCAACATAAGCATCCCCCAAGAACTTGTCCTGAGATCCAACACTGAGTTCTGAATTTACAATTCATATACTCCTTGGCCTGGGAAGATTCAAGATCAGTAAAAAGCATTAGTGTAAATGGTATTTTGAACAACTGGCAAAAGTATTGTTGTTGCTTGTACCTTCATGTGTTTGGTGTTTGTACAGGTTTATGCGAATCAGATTCTTTTAATTAAAAAAAAAATCAAGATATTTTTCCAAGGAAAATAAATATTTCCACAGCATGTGGACAAGGAGTTATGAAGAACTTTCCTTTCTTAAACTTGTGAATTAAAGGACAGAAGATTCTGTTTAATGCCAAAAAGGCCATATGGAAACTGAACTGGTCTAGAAACCAGCTTTTGGACAATTTCTAGCAGGCTCAGCCACATGGGGGCAGTAGAGGGCCGTGTTTCAAGCTGGGCTCGAGTAAGCACACCTCCTTGCGTCTTTGCTTCCATTTCTGTTCTATTTCGAACTCTGGTATCTTGATAGAAGGCTGCAAGAATTACTTGTCTAACCTAGTCTGATTAGTTTGCTTTCAGCTCATCAGAGCCTTTCTTTAGAGAACTTATCCAGATTCTCTGTTCATCTATTAATCTATCACCCACTTTCTTTTCTATGTTCTGTGTCTAGAAAACACACATGACAAAGTCCTTTCCACTGAGGCTCTGCTAGTCTTTCGTGGAAAGGGTGTGACTGATTCATCTGGACTCCAACAGGTAGTTAACTCACAATCTCCCAGATGCTGAAGCTTGAGAATATTCTGGTTCTTCACACCTCAGGCATCCCATCTGAATTTATTCCCAGGAGACACAATAATGATGACTATTTAAGACAATTAGCAGTTTCATGAGTCCAAGGTGCTGGAAACTCCTGATCTGAGAGATCACCACCCTTTCTCTTCTCACTTAGCAGGCATTGCTCAAAATGCCCATTGTGGGTTCAATGTAAATCCTGGTAATACAGTGGCAACAAAGACAGACTGAGAACCTGTCCTGGTGGTACTTACATCCTGGCATTAGGAGCCATGTGCACAGGCAATTATGTATGGGACAGAGATGTCGGGTAGAAATAGTACTATTGGTAGAAGAGCAAGCCAGGTCAGGCAGGGGTAGAGGAAAATAACTTATTAACTGTAATTATAGTTGCCACCTCTATAATCAGTTTAGTAAATATAGAAGGAAGCATGAGCCTCCCTGGTGCCCCAAGAGATCACACAGCTGATAGAGTTTTCTCCCCAGAGAGGACAATGGTCAGTATTGTGGGGGGAGCCCACCAAGCATGAAAGTGAATAGGAAAGTCTACTGAGATGCTAAAGCTGAGAAAGCCTGTGTGGTTGAGTGTGTGTGCAGCTTCACCTGGTACCAGCTGGCTTGTCAAGTGCTATGACTGACAGTCCTTAGCATTTCCTCAGGTGCTCACAATATCCCTAGAATCTTCAGCATCATAGTTGTTAAGGCCTGTTGGTGTTACTCTAGTCTCCCTTGAGATGCCCCTTGGCTCATTCCACCTTGTAGCTGATCCTCAGAGTAGCCTCTGATACACTGACTGCAAAGAGAATTTTGATCAAGAAACAGGCTTTCTATAATTTATAGGGTGTGTGGTAGCTGTTTTAATGGGAAAACTAGAAACCAATTCCTTAGAGTAAAGAGGAGTAGAAGACAGTCTCCCACAGCTGGCTGGTAGACAGGGGACAGGGGTGGGGGTGGGGGTGCTATGGGAGAAGCTTCAATGGATAGCTTACTTTGTGCTTATTCTTTGTCTTGCCTGTTTGTGTGTAGTGTAATGGGTGGTTTCTACTGCAGCCCCTAGAAAGATGGATGCAAAAAAACATGAAAGATTCAAAATCTATTATGAAAAAACAAACACATAACTAGACATTTTTGACATCTATTTGGCAGTGATTTCAACATAATTTAAGATTCATATATAACTCAATAATGGAAGCCTGGGAAGCTTATTTGTTTCTTTTTTTATTCAGCTCACATAATAGACAAATGGGAGAAGAGTAGCAGGCAATCCAAAGTGTTAATATGAACACTAAACCGGTGAGTGAATGAAGTGATGAACTGAATTTGTGTCGTGCCCTGTCCTTGAAGAAGATTAGTTTCAAGAGTCATTGTCATCAATACCGTTGATGGCACATGCTCATATATGCCAGCATGCTAGAATCACAGTAGAACTAGAACACACAATAAAACTTCAGGACAACATTGACTTCTAAGAATGGAGATCTGCAAACAGGCTTAGAGAAAGATACTGAAGGAATTTATATGTAATATTTGTACCTTAATTGTAAAGGCAGTGGGATAGTATGTTGATATGCTGATTTGCCAAGATGAATGTGGTACTGTTAACAATAGTATTGTCTTTGCTGACGGCTACCTGGAGCTCTGGGAGGGAGGGGAGCTCATTGAATCAAGAATAGCCACTGGAGATCCATCCAGAAAAAGAGCTAGGCCCTCCAATGGTAGGCAACTGTTGATTGGCACAGGCAGTGCTAATGAGAAAGTAACAATAGCTGCTGAAAGGCATTGGACTATAGAAAAAAAAAACCCAGCTGAACTAAATAAGTCTGTTTACTTCAAAGGTGTGCTAACTTCTGAATGGAAGCCAAGGTATGTGCTACGTTGGGGAAGTGGCTTTGCTTTTGTTTCCACAGGTGAAGAAAAGTTATGGATATCATCAAAATTAATAAAGACTCAATTTGAGCCAGAGAAACTTCATGAAACTAAGAATTGATAGCTCATCCACTCATATTACAATTCTTTAAGTTGTAAGAAAAAACAAAGGATGTGGGCAGGTTTTTGTTTTTGTCTTTACAGAAAACTAGAAATTCCCACCTCAAGAAGTTAAAACCTTGGACATCTAGATGTCTAAAGCAAAAGGGAGGCTATCCAGAAAAACTTAAAAGCAAAAGAATATCGGACCTACTGGTTCCAGTATACTTCATAGGGTAAAATCTCATTATTTAACTTCTATTTTTTTTTTTTGTAAGTTGAAGTCCCAGTTTAATTATAATTTAAATTGGCTTTAGAATTGGAATGTGGCTCTCTCCTTCTCTGAACTTGAGCATACTTGTTAAAAGAAAATGCAAAATGTCTATCATATCAGAAGAGTCACCTGATATGGGACAGAAAAATAACAAAAAATAAGTGACTATTCTATTGTTACTAATCCTATGCTGAATAAATAGTTATATATTTAGCTTCCTGTACATTGTGTTGGGTTTTAGTCTCTTACCAGTTTTCTGCAGTGATCCATGGCAATGCCTAATTGCAAACTTGAAGTATCCAAAAGGAAGATGGGGCCCCGAAACGATGATTTCACATGGACTCTGCTGACAAACACCAACTAAAGATCTGGGACTACAAACTGCTCAGGACAAATTCATGGTAGCTTGCTGAGATGAATCAGCTTCACAGACAACTCCAGCCAGGAGTTGAGACAAGCCATGCATTTTTCTGATATGCAGAGAATGGACAACAAATGATTCAGCTTATTTCAGGACTTGACAATTAACAAAGCTTTTCTTTTTAGGATCCCCTAAAGATACTGTTGCCCTCAGACAGCAGGGAGTAAATTTAAGAACACAGCACCCACATTCCCAAGAGATGGGGTGGATGTTTTGTGGTTGTTCAGTGGGTTATGGATGATTGTCATTGTTTAGGTTAATTGGTTAAAATTGTTAATAGTTATGGTTAGAAAAAAGTTAAATAAGAACAATTAGATTCCAGATTTGTTATAAAAAATAGAATGAAAAGGGGATATAGATATGTAGGATATAAGGATAGATTATTGAATCTTTTTTTAAAATAATTCACTAGTTTTAAATGTTTTCAAGATCAAACAAATATATTTTAGATGAACAGGTATTCTTCAAACACTTCAAAGATCCATAGAATACAGCATTGAAAATATTTTAAGAACTTAGACTTTCCTGGGCAGTGAGACAGGTCTGACCCTGGCAGCACCAATCAACTTCAAGAGAAAAATGGGCATTGAAGAAACTTCATATGGAGTCTACTTTCTTTGTGGCAATGGTTAGCCACTGGACAAGAACCAGTTCTTGTATTGACTTCTTGACAGCATGCTGTTTAAACTGGACATGCAGGTTCCCTATGAAATTGACCTCTGAACTTTGACAGAACAAGCTGAGATGGTCCTTCAGGTTCCTTCTTTTCAGAGAAAACTGTCAGATATTCTTCAGGACACAAGGAGAAGTGACTGATGACCTATACCAGAATGGGCAGAGCAGATTTCCTGCTTCACTAAAATGAAAAGAGACTCTGGGCCTGTAGGCTGAAGATGGATGCCCCAACTTTATAAAGGACCTTTGGGTGACTGTCCAAGCAGATAAGTGTCATCTCTGTCATTTCTAGATATTGGAAGTTTCTTGTACTTCCTGTTTACTTGGGTAAATATCATTTCCTTCTTGGTTCTCTGAGGTAGGTGAAGATTAGATAGTTATAGTTATAGTTTTCTAGTGACAGTTTTAGTAAAGAAACTTTGAAGTTAAAGTGTATAAGCTTAAGAGACATCAAAATAATAGTTTATAGTCAGTAGTTAATAGTAATACAAGTTAGAAAGAAAGTGAATTAAGTATAATCCTTTGGACTCATCAAAATAGGACAATTAATGAAATTTTTTCTTTGAATTTAAAATTGTTAATGGACTGGACATTACTCCTTTATTGTTTGTATATATTGTATATAATTATTATACCTATTGTATATGGTTTTTCTTATGTTAGCTATATCCTTCTTTTTTTTTAATTTGACACAAAAGGAGATATGTGGGAATATTTTCAAATATAATAAACAGTCAGAGATATCAGAGGGATCTACCACAGTCAGTCTAGGAAGATCAGATAGTAGTGGTAACACACACCTTTAATCTCAGCACAGGGAATATCCTGGGAGTGGTGACCTACATCCTTATTCCAACCTGAGTTTGAGGTCATCTTAGTTTACAGAAGGTGTTCCAGGCTCCTAAGCAGGCAGTGGTGGTGCCACTCCTTAACTGAATGAAGAAAGTGTTTAAGGCAGGTATAAAAAGACAGAGGAGGCACAAGAAGCCAGGAGGAGTGAGGCTGAGATCTTACTGTGGTGTTTCCTCTCTGATATCTCTGCCTTTCCCAGAGATCTTTCCCTGAGTTTTCTTCATTTGTGCAACATTTTCTGGTGTTACTATGCATGCTCTTGTCTTCTGCTGGCAAGATGTTTGAGATTTTTCTTAATTTTCCATCACATATGCTTCTCGAGACAAGAAAATTTATTTTATTAAAGGTATTTGGAGGTCAGGTAGAGGAGATGACTCCCCAAAGGAATGCTCAATGTGGGTATATTTGGTGAGGAGCATTTTTCCTACTATGTTACTCAATCTTCCGTTTAACCTTCTAAATCCCTCACTTAAACACTGTACATCCTCCAGACTGAGGTTCTATGGTAATCTCTTGAAGCAGTGAATGTAAAAAAGAGTAGTTTTCATCTTACAGTATTCACCCTTCCAGTGGTGGGGAGAGTCACCTGCTGGCAGCACATGGTTTGAGTGTTTCATAGAAATCACCCATTGCATAAAGGAGTTGCTCATCACAATGTTTGAATCTCTTCCCAGTGGCAACATAGGTAGGTGATGTGTCTGGAAAAGCCATACCAAGAACAGATGAAATGGGTGAACAATACATACAGAGATGCTGTGGTCATACAGCTCATAACAAGACCAGGTGTGGTTGATGTACAAAAGACTCCTGTTGTTGCCTGAACTCATATTATAGAGAGCCACACCAGCTGCAGTCTCCACTGTGATGCATTGTCTCTTAGTCCTCATATCAAAATCTATTTCAGCTTCCCTGCATCGAAGTTGGTGCTCTGAGGAGACTTCCACAGAGCATCTTTCCATTCAGTCATCTTCTGAGACAGAAGATGAAGACTCTTTTGCTGAAGAAAGCAGGGGTGTGCCTAGCCCAGGCATTTGGGTCCTTCTTACATCTCCATCAGCCTCCGTCAGCCTACAGTAAACTCAAGTGGGAAGCAGGGAGCAAAATGTCTTGGAAGGTAGCACATCATAGGCTTGGGAGAGATTCTGAGGTATGAAATTGAATGACAAAATGTGTGTAGTTCCATGCCCCCCCCCAAAAAAAAGAAAGAAAAGGCTGAGGCTAACTTGTCAGTAATAGAAAGGGAAGATTAGGTCTCCATGGAAACACACAGACATCTTCTTATGCCACAAACCAAAGGGCAGAAGACTAAGAAAGCTTAGATTTCAGTATAAGGGAAATGATCTCCAAAGGTAGATGGAAACTACATTTAAAAAAGGCTTAATGATCAAAGTCAGGCCACAGTTGGAAAGGGAACAAACTAGGGGTTTGTGATGTTCATTTGAGCACTACAAAAATGTTGAAGGCATAATATCAGTTACATGGGTCCTACCAGAGTACGAGTAGTAGTCCACTCATTTTCTGCTCAAAATTGTTATTATTTTTTGCTTAGTGTTGATGACAAAGCTTCAATGTTATGAAGGGAACAACAAAAGTATTAGGGTACAGTTCTACCTTCCCTCATATTTTCTAGACACAAAGCAAGTGTTGAGTTACAACAGACTCTTCTAATAGGTGTTAAGCCCACTGATGGGGAATCCAAATCCAAAGGATCTGCAAGATAGAATAGATGCCCTGGAAGCACATCTAAAAATAGCCCTAGTGGCAGGGGCAGATGAAGATTCTATGAAACAGTTCAACTGCATAGGGACATTCTTATCTATTGTGAGGGTCCTGTGAAATTGTACGGGTTAGTGTCAAAATTAGAAGGAGAGGACCAATGCTGGAGCATCAATAAAGTTTCACCCCTTACATTCATGGATACCTATTGGTTAAATAGTAGCTAGTAGATTTCAGAGGTTCTTTTCTACTCTGCAGGAACATGTAGAGTGCCATATCAGAGTTGGGTGGATGATGGAATTACTGGGCAGCAACAGTCCTGTAGTGTGTTGGTTGCTGACAGTTTATAGCCTAATCCTTCCTGTGGATTTCCAGTTGCATGAGTGGCCTAAAAGGCAGTTTGTATGAAGTGATTGATTGATCAATGCAGTAAACTAAGGCATAGGCCCATTCCCTATGCTTGGAGCTAATTTTAAGGTGGATCCCATCTTTCAACTTTAGAGATCCTGGGGAAATCTTTTGAGGATTTTGATGTGGGAATGTCTATCTGTATGCTGTGGATATCAATCTTTAAATAAAGGAGCTGTTTGGGCCTTTGTTCCGCACCATAGAAGAAATAAGTGGGGAATCAGAACAGGTAGGAATAAAAGGGTGGAAGTCAGTGACAGATTGAGCCAGATGCCCAAAGAAGAAACATGTAAGGAACACAGGTGAAGCACAGGCCATATGGCAGATAGATTAATAAAAATGGGTTGAGTTAAGATGTAAGAGCTAGCTAGCAGTGTGCCTGAGCCATAGGCCAAAAAGTATAAAGTTAATATGAGAGTTTGAGTCATTTTTCGGGCCTAATCAGTGGTGGGTGGCTAAGCGATCTGGGACTGAAGGTCTGTAGGTCTGGATCTTTGGCTGGATGCGGCCAGAAACCTCACTGCAACAGGGTTTTGCTTGTTTGGTTTGGTTTTTGTTGTTGTTTATTTTGTTTTGTGACCAGAATTTAATTTTTCCCAGTTTGTTTCTTTTCTTTCTTCTGGGTGTTAATACTGTGCACACTTCCTGATACTCAGACCTCCCTATCTCACAGACTTTGACTGAAGTGCTTGGCTGAACTCAAGAGAATCTAGACCTCATCTGCCAGTGTCAAAGCTCAGCACCTCACCTTGCTCACTGCATGATGTGGAATTGTTTATTAGTCTCCGGGTGCCTCTTTTCTCATTTCCCAAGTGGAGAGGATAATACCTTCTCCTCCAGATCTTTACTAGAATGAATGACAGGTACCTAAGAACATCAGAAGAGCCTGCCAAACAAAGGCAGCATAGAACTACTCCCTGTGGTTCTGATGATTATTGCCTTCAATATGTTGCTTGGAAATGAGTTTTGTGGTTATACTATGGTTAATCATATGCTCTGCTCTTCACGAATTGTGTTCTTACTTTCCTGTATCATTATTCTATAAAGATCATAACCATGTCCATGGAATATAGGTTCCATGGGGACAATCTAACCATTGTTATTTTAATAATAATAATGATGATGATGATGTGCTTGAGGGACTGGACAAATGTATTACTTCATGAAGTGATTCTGGACAAGTAAGGGGACCAGAATTTTGGCTCTGATCATCTACAAAAGGGGTTGATTTGACAGCAAAAGTCTCTTATCCAGTACTTACATTGGGGTATGAAAACGGGAGTGTTCTTGGGTCTTCTTGGCTAACCTCATTTATGAGTTCCAGATAAAATAAGATCTTCTTTCAAAAATGATGTAGATGCGAGTAGAGGAAGACAGCAAGCACTAACCTCTGCTCTCTGCATGTGCTTCGATATATATGAACAGCTCCTCACCACACAATTTGATAAACTATTGAACTCATACTAAACTTTCTCACTGAATGCTGGCTATGATCACACATTCAGAAGAAAGTTAAAAACTGTCTAACAGAACAGCCATTATGTGTCCAACAGTATACAACTCATTAAACCCTAATGGATTTAATTTGACCAATAATTGGCCTCTATATTTGTAAGTTCCATATACAAAATTCAAAACCAGGGAATTTCAAATGAGAATAACATTACAAGGACTACAGGATCTTACTTTTAGGAAGCTGTCTTTGATATATGGCTTCTTTTTCCTTCCCTTACACCCAGTCATATGCTGCCTAGATTTTTTTTTCTTTTCTGCTCTTTTAATCACCTCTGTATGTTATATACATCAGTTAGTAATTTGGTTTGTTTATGAGTGTACCCACTTACTCTCTCTGTAAGATGAGATCTTTACTGGCCATGGTAAAGCTCATTTCTGGTCCCAGAATCCAGAACAAAGTGAGCATTCCACTAAATTTAAGGGTGTACTATGAACTCAACAGAATTATATTTTATCAAAAATATACATAATTAAATCTTGTTTTCTGTGGATGTCAGGGTTCTCTTTAGAAAAAAAATCCCAATGAACCTGCTTCCTGTGAATGTCACTCATAGTTGATTTCCTCTGTAATTAACTTTTATCACATAAAATTTGAGAGATAGGGATCGTTTTCATAACCTTCCTTTCAACTAACACCTATTGCAGAAGCTTATCCTTTGAACTTAGGATACACAAGGTTTCCATAGCAACTAATTTCAAGGAAATAAAACTATCTCCTCTTGCATCTGACTTTCTTCTTCTCTGTAGGCCATTCCAGGGACAGAGAGCAGTTGTAATGAGACTCAAGTCACCTTACCAAATGTTGCACAGCTGCCAAGAGCAGGTGCACCTATTAAATAAATTACTCAAGCTAATACAGGCTGGCATATAATCTTCCTACACCCCAAAGATATGAGTGCTGTCATCAGCTCTCCCACTGAGTAATCCTTAAGTTCAATGTGAAGTCGCATCACCTAGGAACATGATGCAGGCTCAGACACAAGTATTAGTAAATAATAAGGTGCATGTATGCATGTATGCCTATACATTTTTCTTTACTGGTATTTGGTCTCTTTAGTGTAGATTAAATGTTTGATTCAATGGTTCTATTTTGAAGGGAAAATACAATAACAAGGGACACAGCATTTCTTTCTTATATTCGAGTCAGTTTGCAAGGCATGTATTTTGAACTGTTGTAAGAAGAAGTTCATGTTTTAAAATATTTGACACTTTGTTTAAAGGAATTAATAATTGATATTATAATATTAACACATAGTCTTTAATTTCAAAATCAAAGACCCCATTTGTAGGCGGAGTTTACCCACAAGAACACCAATACTAGAAAAATATTTATTAGAATATAATCCAGAACTCACAGTACAGGTAACCAAGTACAGTAGGGACCGAAGTCTGCAGACGGACGGACGAAGGGGTCCTTCCTCCAGCAGCCAGGAACCAGGAAGAGAGCCCCCCAGCGTCCCAGCAGCCCCTTATCAAAGGGGTTGGCCACACCCCCTCCAGGAGCCCGGGACCCTGGATAAGCTTCTTTGGACCTTATCAGCTGACACCTGAATCCCACAACATCTCCCCCCTTTTTCTAACTAAGAAGGTTCTAAACTAAGACTATGTACAGTAGGAATCATTATGAGGTAGTATCTAGGAGAGGTTAAAGTACAATTGCTAATCAAAGCCTAACTTATATAAGGTATATCTAATAGTTTTAGAATATTGGTAGATAGTAGGGTGTATAGACTATTTTAAAGGGTTAATCTGGGAAAGTGAGAATCTAACACCTGAGTGTTCTTATCTAAGGGATACTAGGGTGGAAACCTTAAACATCTATTCTTCAACCTCTTCAAGACCTGAGAAGGAAGGTAAATTTGTCTGAAAGACAGGAGTACATGGAAGCAGCTACTTCCAAAATTTGGGAGAGGACAGCAACACAGCTACCTGGACAATCACCTCTGGATTTGTGCACCGTTAGAGCATCTATCGGATTGGCTATAGGCCTATGGTATCTGACAGATCTTTTTACAAGCAGAACAGTTTTGAAGGGACTGTCTTATCCTGTCTAGGCAGGTTTCGTCAGTCTCCATCTCAATTTGTTCATTCAGCTTGACATCATGTGTGTACTGTCAGCAATCAAGGTAAGGACAGTTCCTTACTCAACCGGCCATTTTTTGCCAAAAGGACCAACTCCAATGGAGTATCCTTGATGCTCAACACCATCTCGTGAAGGGAGCAGTGACACCAGGAGTCGTCGTGTCTCTCGTGGCCAAATTTTAAATGTTAAATGCCATATTCTCTGGGTCTATGAAACGGTTGAAGATTCTTGTCCATCTATGATATTCTAACCTGTATCTGAAATGACTGGGATATGATACCTTAAATAGTGTTGACGGCAGATCTTATCGTCTTAAGGAATAAACCCTGTACTAAAAATTAGAATACTTATATAAGGGATGTACAATCTCTGAACAATGACCCTTAGTAGAACTATCGAGCATTAGCCAGGGGTATTTTACCAGGTAAAGTGTCCACAGCATTTTAGACATGTAAATACATATATATCATCTAAACAGAGGTATAAAAAACATCTTGTGCATATATCATAACTAGTGCAATCATACATTATATCTAGTATAGTTAAATGAAGGTAGTAATTGCATAGTATACATGGCAATGATGTGCAAATATTTTAAACAAAGGTATGAGCATACATAAAATATAGCAATTTTAGATTCAGCTTTACATAATAGTTACAGATTCAGATTTATATCGAAGTACAAGTTGCTTTGGTTACATAAAACAATCTCAGATTAAACTTTGTACCAATGTACAAATTATCACAATTAAACATATAAAATGATTTTGCATTAGTATCAATATACAGATATCTATGACAGTGCAAATTGTCTTTAGCTTAGCCCATACATTCAGCTAAAATGAAGTATAGGTAGGTAGAACAGTCTACCTTTATCTATACTATCTATTCCCACTCTCTTCTTCAAAAAAAAAAGATCTCTGATGGTATATTATAGTTTTGTCTTTTACCCAGTTTTACCACGTTGGGCGCCAGATGTAGGCGGAGTTTACCCACAAGAACACCAATACTAGAAAAATATTTATTAGAATATAATCCAGAACTCACAGTACAGGTAACCAAGTACAGTAGGGACCGAAGTCTGCAGACGGACGGACGAAGGGGTCCTTCCTCCAGCAGCCAGGAACCAGGAAGAGAGCCCCCCAGCGTCCCAGCAGCCCCTTATCAAAGGGGTTGGCCACACCCCCTCCAGGAGCCCGGGACCCTGGATAAGCTTCTTTGGACCTTATCAGCTGACACCTGAATCCCACAACATCCATTGAATGGAAAGGCTTAAATGAACAGAAACTTAGTTTGACTTTGTGTCTATGGGCCAGGTTATCTGGTCCTGCCTGTTTATTCTTTGTGGACATTGCATGTACACCTTCAGATTCCCTCCTGGGAAAGATCATATGGTAGGTCACAGACTGTGTAGGAACTCCTGTTGTTACTTTTCACAGCTATCCAGTGTTCTGCCCAAAGCTTGTCCTCCAGCAGTGACCCTGATTGAAAAGAGAAGAAAAAGCACAAGCATTCACTCTTTCAAGTTCTTGCAAATGTCAAGTTGCCAGGAGGACAAGTCCAGAATCTGTGTGAGGATGTTCTTGAAATGCATGAGCACTAAATGCCAAGGTCATTATACATTCTTCACACAATCAGTCTGCTATGAAGTTAGGTCCATATGGTCATGCCATGTTTCCTATTTTTGTATGGGAGTTTTTAATAAAATCTGTTAGAGCTTTCTTTATGTCTCAGCATGTGGTAAGCTTTTGTTTCATCTCATTTAATTCTATGTGTACTTGAGAATAATAGATAGTTGGGAGATGGCTCTGTAATCAGACATCTTTAATGGATGACAAGTAATAATAATATTTAGTTACTTTTTGATTGTTTTACCTAAAATTAAGTATATAAATTTCAATTATGGCAAATACCAATTGCTACTTTCTATATTATATACTTTTAGGATACTTTGCTAGGAATTTATAGTATGGAGCCCCATTTAAGCATCTACATTCATATGAACTCTTTGTATGATAAAGTCTATTTTATTATATAAGACAAATGTTCCTCAGTTTTTATTTACCTAGTTTATATTGTTTGATATTTTCAAATCACGTATGGCTATGTTATGTTTTATAAAGAGAGTACAGCTTTTTATTTATTTTCCATTACATTTGAACATCTTAAAAATAAGTAATTCCATCAATATATTTAATTTAGAAAATATTAAATTAATTTTCCAATTTTTGTGTTTTTTTATTTTTCTGGACTTTTTTTGAACTCCATTTAACTTTTATAAAAAGCTCCACTTCTCCCCTTTAGAGCTTCTTTTTCATCTTTGTCCTTCCACTGAATTGCTTATTTTTGTCTTTTTAAAACTGGAGACACTCAGCCCTCCAGGCACACAACTGACTAAGATCCAACCAAAAACTGCCTAAGAGTAAACCCAGGAAGCAAAGGGCAGACACAAGTGGAAAAATGTATAGATATAACAATATAAAGAACAACAAGACACCACCAGAAGAAGCTGTTGGTTCTACATCATGATCTGAGCATAACAATGAAGAGGAAAGAGAAGGAAATGGTCTTTGAAACAACTTTATGAAGATAATAGAAGCTTTAAAAGAGGATATAAAAATTCCCTTAAAGAAATAGAAGAAAATGGAAGAGACAAACAAATCACTGAAAGAAAATAAAGAAAACCAAGAAAAAGAAAACAAACAGGTGAAAGAAACATTCCAGGAATTAAAACTTGAAATAGAAGCAATAAAGAAGGCATAAACCAAGGCAAAGCAGATCAAATCAGATCTACAGATGCAAGCACAACCAACAGAATGTAGTATATGGAAGAGAGAATCTGTTGAGTGGAAGATTCAAAAGTGGAAATAGATAGGTCAGTTAAAGAAAACTCTAACCCAAAAATGTCCTAATACAAAATGTCCAAGAAATCAGGGACATCATGAAAAGACAAAACCTGAGAATAACTGGAATCAAAGAAGGAGAAGAATACCAGCTCAAAGGCACAGAAAATATTTTCAACAAAAGTACAGGAAAAAAATCTTCCCAATGTAAAGAAGGAAAGGCCTATAAAAATTCAGTAAACTTACAGAGCACCAAATAGATTAGATCCTCCCAAAAAATCTGCTCACCATATTATAATCAAGCCACTAAACCTACAGAATAAAGAAAAAAATATACTAAGAGCTGCAAAGGAAAAAGGCCAAATTACCTAGCAGGCAGATCCATCAGAATAACAACAGACTAGTCAATGGAAACAATGAAAGCAAGAAGGTCCTGGTCAGATGTTATACAGACACTAAAAGAGCATGACTGCCAGCCCAGACTACTATACCCAGCAAAACTGTCATCACTATAAGTGAAGGAAACAAGATATTTCATAACAAAACCAGATCTAAACAATACCTATCCACAAATCTGACCCTACAAAAGCCACTAGAGGGAAAACTCCAAACTAAGGAAACCAGATACACCCATGAAAGCACAATTGATAATCTCACAGAAGAAAAACCCAAAGAAGTGATGTCACATTTAGCCTTTATTTGTTTTTCTTGTTGGATTCAACTTGAATTTGAATCAAACTTCTGTTGGTCCAGATCTCTGTAGACCTAGGCTGTCTTGGCAGTGTTAGGATAGACACTGAATGAAACATTCTTTACTTCTTTCCTGAGCATGGTCTTGTGTTAATGGCTGAATTGTTTTATATTTTCCTTTGAGTGTTACACACATTATATTAGAAATAGAAATGTAAATAAGATATCACTACATAATTACATTTATGTTAAGACCTAGTTTTGTGGTTGTAGAACACACATACACACAATTACTCACAAATTTAGTCATTTTCCTTAAATATGTAAGAAATTTAAATATATCCCTAAACCCATGGAAATACAGCAGAATGCAACCAGCCTCACTATGGTTACATGTGTAACTTATTCCTCAAATCCACAAGAATGGTGTCATGTTTATCTCTAGATACTTTTTGCAAAGTGAAGTGCATTGCACTTGCTGACAAATAATTTTTATCTTTTAAAGATTACGATATGATATGTTGTTATACTATACTTTCTTGAATTAAATTTTGCCTGCTTTCACTTCAGTGAGCTAAAAATGTTGTTGGAAACATAGTTTGCAATGATCACATGTGGTTTAGACTTTCCTATTGCTGTGATAGACATCATGACCATGACAACTTATGAAAAGAGATCTTTATTTGGGCTTATGTTTCCAAAGAGTTATAAGTTCATGATAGCAGGGAAGGAGGGCAGTAAGCAGCAAATATGGTGGCTGATACAGAAGCAGCAATCAGATCTTGAATTAAATTAGAAACCAGAGAGCTAACTGAGTTAGTATTTTTTCAAACATCCAAACTTGCTCCTAGTGACATACTTTCTCCAGCAAGACAACACCTTTTAAATATACTTAAACAAAACCTCCAACTGGTGATCAAGTATCCAAACATCTGAACCTTTGAAGGACATTCTCATAAAGCTATCAAACCATAGCAAACAATATCTGAAATATCCTAGCAGGAACTAATGTGGTAGAGTAAATGATATCAGGAGGAGATGATTGAATAGAACACTAAAAACCAAGAGACAAGGGCTGAGAGATGGTTCAGCTATTAACACTGGCTGCTCTTCCAAAGGCCCTAGCATTCACATGTCAGCCCTCAATCTTCTGTAACTTCAGTTCAGGGGATCTAGTGTCTTCTTTTAGCCTCCTCAGACACCTGACTTCATTGATGTACTTACATGTATAAATGCAAAATACGCATAAACCTAAAAGAAAAATAAATTTAAAGAACATAGAAAATCTGAAAGTGATGGTAAATACTTACCAACCCCCACGTGCAAAGTTCTTTAAGTATCAACTGAAACCCAGAAAGGCACAGTATGAGTTGCCCAGGCAGATGTCTTGCTTCCTCCTTTCCTTGGCTTTCCTATCTTCCTGCAAAGCCATAAGCTTACTAAGTGAAAAATAAAACTTTATGTTGTAGGGCAAAAAAACAAAAAACCCAAAAACTCACTTATAATACACCATGGATTTAGATGAACTTTTGGAAATAGACATGGATAAATATAAAGTATATATATTTATGCCTACTTGGACTGCATATATAAAGCATAATGTACAATCCTCAAGTGTGCATGGATAATGAAGTGATATGTAAATTTTACATCATCTCAGAAGTTCAAGCAAGAAGTGTTCAGTGGACATCAACTCTTGTACAACTCTACAGGTGAGGCAGCTTTCCCCATTTGTGTTGGCTGTAGCACTTGATATTCAGAAGTCAAGTATCCCACCATGCTCTCTCAATGAGTTAAAGCTTGCTTTAAACTGTCACATTCTATAAAAAATATTTTCAATTAAAATAGACTGTTTATGGGAGTAATAATGGATTTCACTTGCTATAAATATTTCTCACCCAGATAAATACTATACTTAATTCAGAGAAAGTATAATTAATATAAACAGCTGTATTCCTCTTACTACAGATTTTAGTCACCATTTAATAAAATTCCACTTTTTTCTAAGTTGATCCCACCTTGATTTTGTCATCTCAGATAGAACATGATTTACTAAGCTACTGAGTTAGGTGTGAAATAGGCTATCTGGATCTGCTTGTTTACTGGAGGATAATGGGCAAGTATAGAAACAGAAGACAATACTGTGTTCCAAAGACTGACTGGAAGGTGGGGTCTTTTCCTTGAAGTAAACTTTTTTTTTTCTTTCTTTCTTTAAGAGAAATACAATGTAGGAACTAACAGTGTAGGTTCTGAGGTGTGGGTGTGAAGTTATCCTTTTGTTTCCTTGCCTTTCAAGCACTTCCCTTTACCTAGGCTTTCCAGTTATTTCCCAGTCTGTGATAGTCCATAGTATTTTTATTCATATGGTTTTCATTTGTTAAAGCAAGCACAGCTGTTACATGAAAAATGTTTTGAGAAAATAACTTGCCTATAAATCCATTTGTTTCACAATAATTAATTTGAACAAATTCCAAAAAATATGCTTTAATAACTTTTTAGATCCCAATTAGGACCAAATAAATGACTGCCATTTATGGTGGAACCAATCTGATTAGATTTCTAGTTTGGTACACTATCAGCATGCGAGGCATTCCCCCTAAGGGGCAGAAGGCAGAGTCCAAAACTTCACATTTATTTAACCACAAATGCATATTTATAAATTGTAGCAGACTTTCCTAATTAATTTTTCATCATGCTAATGATTTTCCTTTGTAACCATTGGCTCTATTAGAAGGAGTCACAGTCAGATCTAGAGCTATTTGTAGTTAACATTATTTAGGGACAAAGGGGATGAAGGCAAACTACAAATAAGCAAGTTTCAGAGTCTGGTTCTTGATTTAACCAAATATTAACCCAATCAATAATTAATCAATATTTATCATTCATAAAGCCTATTACCATATCCATTTTCAGCTAGATTTAATTGAAATGGAAATAATTTCTTCTGATGAAAATGAGTTTTCCACGTCTCCGTCAGTGCTGAACACCGAGCATGGGAGAGTAACAAAGCTTGTACCCTGTTTTTAAAAAAGTGATAATGACTAATGACCAGTATAACAACTCACAGGACAAAGTGGAGTGAGGATCATAAGGGCCTGGGCTCTTGAACAATTTTGTTTCTCATTTGGAGTAGTTATCTGTGTCTACTCCACCCTCCTCCTCCTACGTATTCTGATTTCCCTGCCTACTTTTTCTATGGTGCCAGACATGGACCAAAACAGTCCTTTATTCACAGCATATAGAAAGACATTCCCACATCAGTACATAATATATTCATGTACTTAAAAAATAACTTCTACTGCCCTTTAAGGTTCATGGAATGTTGTGGAAGAAGACACTAAAAATATGGAAGAGTGGGAATGTAGGGTGCTGGGTTACAATATACCATTTTTCTAGACTCAATACAACTGTTAGAACTTTTAATTCACACGAACTATAGTTTCCTCCACTGGGGTCACACAGTGCTATCTCTATGAACAATCAGTCAAAAAATGGGGTTGCTTCCTGGGAAGTGAATGGGGGGATGGGGGGAAGCTAAGGGAGGGTGAAGAGGAAGGGAAGGAGGGAAGCATTGGTAGGTATGGGAAAAACCTTTTTAAATAAAAAAATAAAATAAAAAAACCAAACCAAAAGAAAGAAAGAAGAAAGGAAAGGAAAGAGGAGGGAGGGAATAAAGGAAGGAAGAAAGAGAGAGAGAGAGAAAGGAAGGAAGGAAGAAAGGAAGGAAGGAAGGAAGGAAGGAAGGAAGAAATAAAGGGGCTGGGTTCAAGGGGGGCTTGTCCTTTATTTCTGAATATTGGCTGTTAATAGATTCTGGGAGAGAAGGAATCACTGTCTTGCACTCTATCCTGAGCTCATAGTCCCCAATAGATAATCCCAAACAATAGTCAGACATATGGTCTTTGTTAATCTCTTATGGTCACAAAACAAAGTCAATAGACATATATGTGTGGGAGAGATTTATAGGGAGGAAGGAGGTGAGAACAGTCAATATGGAAGGTATGCATATGTGAATTTGTAAAAAAAAAGGATTAAAAGCTAAAGTTAAAAGTAAATAATCAAACTGAATCCCGCTGAAATGTATATTCAATACACATAAATCAAAAAATAAAATAAAACAAACAGAAAGGAGATTCCTGGAAGAATTTCACTGAAGAAAGTAAACAATTGGAGTGCTTGAGGTGTTTGCAATTAAAAACCTCTACATGTCTTTATATACCCATTATTAAGACCGTGCAATGACCAGGAACCATGGAGATGATTCTGAGATTCTGAACCACAACTCTTCAGAACTGATACTGGGCTCTCTGTTGCCTTTGTATGGTTCTTTTTTTCTGGAACAGATGTAGAAAAAGTCTAAAGACAAAAGGGTGGGGGGAGATTCTTTGGCTAGTTAATAAAACTTAAGTATTGCTGGCCCAAATTGCATTTTTAAATTTCTTTTAAACTAAATTCTAGCACCTGGGAAGGCGCTACGAAATCAGAGAGTTTACAATTGGCTCTCGAGAGGGTTTTTCAGCCTATAACTTGAGAATTTAGATTCAGTAAGTCAGATCGGAAAATGAATAGACATGGGAACTGTTTCCCAAACCAGCTGTTTATTTGGCGCCAATCTGATCTGTTGGCTTTAGATGGTTGTGTAGGGGGAAGTTGGGAATAGGAAAAGAAGCAAGTAGACTTTCAGTTAGATTTGGGAACTGTAAAGTTAGTATTTGCAATCTACATGCTTTTGTAACCCATTTTATTAGTTTAAGGGAGATTAAGTTACATGGCTAAGAGAATAGTGAGTGGAATTCAAAGGACAAATCCATAGCTGAATCTTAGTCAGGAATCGCAGTGAAGGACTAGCCCTTTGTGTCAAGAAGTCCTTTCTCATCATTCAGCCAAGAAAAGATGATCAGTCATTCATCAGCTACCGTTATTCATTTATTAGGGCAGTCATATCTGAAATAACTTAGTTCCAATTTTTATTTCTATGTATGTATGTATGTATGTATGTATGTATGTATGTATGTATGTATGTATGTATGTATGTGTGTGTGTGTGTGTGTGTGTGTGTGTGTGTGTGTGTGAGTGAGTGAGTGAATGAATGAATGAATGAATGAATGAATATGTGCAAGCAATACACAGAGAGGCCAAAAGAGGGCATTAGCTATCCTGAAGCTAGAGTTACAGATGGTTATGAGCTGTTCAAGGTATTTGGGAACTGAACTTTGTTTTTCTGTAGTAGCAACAAGCCCTCTTAACTGCTAAGGTAATTCTTCATTCCAACATTTACAACTTCTGAGTGGTTATACTAAAACCCATCTCTAGGTCATCAGCTCTGGCATTTGAGGAACAGGACAGAGACGACTGACAACAGGCATAAAGGAATGAGTTCTCAGAGGTCACAGGAAGGGGTAGGTCAACAAAATGATGGGTGAATAGGGGAGGAGAGTCTGTATGAGCAGGGGGATAGGGATTATGAGGAAAATTCCCATGATGATGGCTGGCTGAAGCACTGGGGAGCTCATTGAATTGGGAGTTGCCACTGGAGATCTATCCGGAGGGGGAGCTGGGCCCTCCAGGTGTGAGTGACTTTCGACTGGCATGAGCAGGTGTGTGGAGCCTTGAGGGGTGGGATCAGACTGTGTTCTTGTTTATGGGCTGGCACCTTGGAGCTCATTCTCTATAGAGGAACACCCAGCCCAGCATTGACTTTGGGATGAGTGAATCAGACTTGCCTGGAGTGATATGCCGGGCTAGCCTGTTTTGGGACTTCTTGCCCTTTTCGGGGAGGAGATGGGTGGATGGGGAGGGTCGAGGCTGATGGCTTTTTGGGAGAGATTAGGAGGGGGAGGAGGAGCAGGGGGATACATTGATAGAGATGATATTTTTTTTTAATGAAAAAAAGTTAAATTTAAAAAAAAATCCACAATTCTGAGACTGATGCTTAATAATCAAGTAGTTAAAAGTTAAAATATTCAGTATTTAAATTATTCAAGTGGATAGAGTCTAGGAATCTCTCTCTTTCTTCTCTCTCTCTCTCTCTCTCTCTCTCTCTCTCTCTCTCTCTCTCACACACACACACACACACACACACACACACACACACACACACACACAAATCCTGGGATCAGAAGTTAATTTCTATTGGAGATTAGTGTTTTTGTGGTGTGGCTGTGCTAATAGCTTGCCTCATGATTGTATATTTGGCTCTCTAAACCCATCAAGCTATATACATGAAATACGTAGATCATTTTATGTCATTTACCTCTCCATGAGGTGGACAAAATAAAGACACAGACATAAGAAATATTACTAAAGAGGGTAGTGACTTGAGACATCACTTTGAGCCAATTCACAGCAAACATATCTTTCTTGCAGACCCACTTGGTATCTTCCTCTTGTGGTGAGGCCTGGTTCAGGGTCAGATCTTGGGGCTGCCTCTATGCTCAGGGCCCTGCTAGTTCCCCTTGAGGGTTGGAGCAAGATGGCACAGAGACAATGACACAATCCCTGAGGACAATTTTAAACAGGGAAGTCCAATTTTATTAAGGGAGGGAGTCTTAAATACCCCCTTCCCACGCCCTCCTACCAGTCATAGGAAAGGGCTTTATTTGTTGGAATCTGAGGCTGTGGTGGTGGTCTCTCACTGCTCTAGGACTTGTATCAGGACCCTGCTGTTGAGTAGGCTCCAGGCAGACCTAGGTTGGTTTATTCTAAAGTGCTTAGGAGCACATGTTTTAAGGCACCGGTTATCACCAGTTTGTACTGGCTGAGGCCAGGACAGCCTCCAGATCCCTAGAAGCCTCTGAGTCCTATACATTCTATACTTCCTCTCATTCTTTACATATTTGAGCCTAAGGCAAGGCTCCTTCCTGCCTCCATCCCTGTCACTATGCCCTAACAAATCCTGCTCCTCCACCAAAATAGAACAGTCAAACCTGCCCTAAAAAAGAGATAATAGTGTAGCTACCTTCTGACTGCAGTTGATAAATGACTGTAAGCCAAGTGCTTACTTAGGGATTGCCACAGCGTGATGCACAATTAGTAGTCTCGGACTCATTATATCTATTGTGCATCTTTAGACTGATGCAACCTACAAGTTTAGTCACAGTGAAAGAGCCACGCTTCTTCCTGGAAAACAAACAAAGCAATTGCTAAATGTGCATCATCCATTCAGAGTAATTCTTACAGAAGCAAGCTGCTTTTATATTCAAGGCAAACATTTTCAATTTTAATATGTTTGCTTACATGAGATGCAGATTGTAATTTAATGGCAGACTGTTTAATTATGCCTTCATTTGTATAAACTGTAATGTTGCTGCTGAATAAATGAAATAAAAATCTCTTTAATTTCCTCCTCAATATTTAATTTAAAGTGATGATAAACAGCGGCCGTCTCTTTGAAACAATGTTAATTAATATCCAGAAGACTCAATTTGTTTTTGGGTGCATGGTATGTGTGCCATGTTGTGTTCATAATTGAACTGGGAGTGTGATTAATAGAGCTAACCTCTGAAAAGTGGAAAAGTACTGTATAATTCTGCTCCATGCATCTCTGGCAATAGAAAAATTTATAATACAAGCTTTAGATATTTAAGCTTCCCCTATAATTGTTACTTAACATACATGTCAGGTTTTTGGCTTAGAAATATTTCATATACATATCTCATAACAATTTAAATTCTTGAAGCATTCATTTTCCTTTCAAATGTGTCTGACCCAGTTTGTACATTCTATTAAAATTAATAAGGTGAAGAGAAGAGTGGGGACAATAATTTCACTATGGCCCGCTGTCTCAGGCACTATTTCTGGTTACAGGGATATAAGAATTTTCTTAATGAATAAAAATGTCAAGAATCTTGGGCATGGTCACCATGTCAAAGTTGCATGATTGATGTTTTCACCTAGTATTTAGGAAACAGCCTCTTAGATGATTTACTTTCACTCAATCCTTATACAACTTCATGGAAATAAAAGCCAGGAATCACCCAATAATAACCTGAGAAGACAGAGGAGAGAGAAACAGATGTGATCAAACTAGTCTACTGGGGTTCCCATCACATGATGGATGCCAGAAGATGTTAAACTAGCTGGAATAGAGTAGTTTAGAGGGAGACATATATTATAGGAGCTAGTATGTGAGACTCTTACACTAAAGACATTTGGGTTATATAAACACATGACACAGGGGCAACTATTATCACCAGAGCTAAGAAATACTCTCTTCCAAGAGGCATTAGCAGTGAAGCAATTAGAGAAAGGGTCTAATATAGAGCCAATAAAACCAGAAGAGCTCAATGGCTGCCAAAACACTGAAAGTATTCTTTTTCAGAGAGGTCCTCACTGGAGATGCAATAGTGCTCTTTCACAGTATCTGAGGAGGTTGTAAAATACTCAGGAAATAGTTACTTGTGGCTTGAATGATGATAAATAGTTAGTTAGTTAGTTAGTTAGTTAGTTAGATAGATAGATAGATAGATAGATAGATAGAGATTGTTAATGAATGAATGAATCAAGTCAGTTTATATATGTGTGTAACACACACACACACACAGAGAGAGAGAGAGAGAGAGAGAGAGAGAGAGGAGAGAGAGAGAGAGAGAGATAGTGAGAGAGAGAGAGTTCCAACAATCAGTATAATTCTTCCTAAAAGACATATTCTTCTGGTAAGGGTGGAGAGGGAATGTGCAAGGCAACATGGGAAAATAAATAAGGACCACTTAGTTTATTGAGTCAGGGTCTTTGTATTAGGCAGACATATCCCCCATGTGACAAAATATGCAATGAATCAATTTCAGGGAGGAAAGATTTATTTTGACATACAGTTTGAGGGCCCTTTGTCAATACTGGCTTAGAGGGTACAGCAGAAAAGTCTGGGTCACTTTATGTCAGCCGAAAAAGAAGTAAATGTCTGTCCTGTAGGCTTTCTACCTTTTCTAGTTAGAACTCAGCAAATGAAATGGTGCTACACATACTGAGAGAGGGACAAACAAGCTTCACTTCTCTAGATAGATATTTCATTTGTTTAGGTACCACCTTCTAGCTTGTATTATTTCTCAATGATGCCCCTTTCAATGAATTATATGAGTGAATCAGTCAATTGATTAGGTCAAAACCATTGTGATACAATTATCCATCTTTGGAAGCTGATGGTAGCTGGGGCCAAGCCTTTGAGCCATAAACCTTTCATCTTCTGTGGGGAAAATCTAAATGAATAACATGCATATCTGCTTAGACATCATTAGCATCCAAAAATGTTATTATGATGTTAAGGTTGAAGTATTTCCAGAAAAGATGATGCCCAAATTGAGGAGAAGCTCATACCTGTAAGGGAATGCCAGGTATGACTAGTGATTCCAGTATCAGAACAAAGTCTCATCAGAGGAGTGGTTCTAAGAGCATCTGGCTACTCTTGAATATATAATACAAAAGGCAGTTTCAACTAAAGCAAATTCTAGTCTCAGAAGAATGTCTGTGTTTCTCCCAGGACAGGTGAGGATAAATTATTAAATTTATTACTTAAATTTAAATTGTCTCTAAAAATATGTTAAAAGGTGAGATAAAAGCTGGTGCGTCCCACTATTGAAAAATGACAGAAGACTCTGACCTAATTTGAGTCAATTCATTCATGGGTTCATAACTGGATGGCATTATGGAGACGGGTATAAAATGGGAGATGAGAGCTAGATAAAGTAGATCACTGGGGAGTGTCTTTCAATGGCATCTTTTTGGAAAATACTGTCTGCTTCTTTGTTGCCATGAGGTGAACAACTCTGTCACATGGTCATACTTCTATAATGCTGAGCCCTATTGTATGACCATTGTAATAAAGCTAGTTGACCATGACCTCTGAGAGAGGGGCAGATAAACAAGCTACACTTCTATAGTTACATAGAGAAACCTCTAAAACCATGGACAAATTAAAATTATCTTCCTTTAAGTAATTTGCTACAGAGATGAAAGGCTAACATCAGAAGCTTGAATGGAACTGACTAGGCAATCTCCCAGTACTTTCTGTCCAAGTTCCTGAGTTCCTATGCAGGATGAGGGGTCTTGCTCTAGGCCCTTAGAGAGCTGTGAGCACAGCATCACCAAATCATAGTCTAGAACTGGGAACTTAGTAGTGATGTGTACTGGTTTTCCAAAGCTCCTGTGACAAATTACTACATATTTTTTGGCTTGAAGAATTTGAAATGCACCCTTTATAGTGATGGAGGTCATATATCTTTAATTCCTTCCAAGGACTCTTGCTGAAATTTTGTCCTTGTCTCTTATAGCTAGCTCCTGATAGATCCGAGCACTCATATCTTGTGCCAGAATCACTATAGCTTCTGTGATGAATGTCATGTTTCTTATACTCTTCTTATAAAAACACTAGCCATTGGAATTAGTTACTATCTAAAGCCTATGATCATTTCAATGCAAAAATCTATAACTTATTATATTTAAAGAGGTTCTATGTTCAGATGAGTTTACATGTTCAAGTTCTGAAGATACTTGCATTTGGTGCAAACTATTTGTCCAAATATATGGGGCATCCATGACAGCAGATATCCATCCATAATTGTCTCTGTGTCCATATTAATGTGTATACTATATGTATAGAAAAAAGAGCTGGCTCCTTTGCTTTTGGTTTCATTGATTATGTTGGTGGTATGTTGCATGAATTTTTATTTGTCAATTAAGTCAAATTTTGTCTTTGTGCTTACTTGGTCTTTTATATACTTGACAATATTCCATGCAGAAAAATCAATCTCAAACTCAAAGCCATCAAATACTCCCTCCTTGTTTCTAGCATATGCTTCAAACAAATACCCTTTCCTAGCAGTAAGTAGGGTAGTTCTGGTCAAGAATTCAACCACTTTGATAACCTTTGCATTTTATCCTGATCTTTATCTCCATTGCTCTTTCATTGGCCTGTATATTTCCCACGAGTTTACTGCTATTGCTTCTGGCTGCTTTCCCTGCCCCTTGCTATTACCCATTCTAATATACTGGAAATATTGCTAAACTGAACACTTTATTATTGAAAGATATTACCATATCGACGGTGGAAGTTTTTTTAATATATTGATTTAAGATTAATATTTATTGAAATATAAGTTAACACTCACGATATAGGTAACAGCTTATATAGGCGTCTGATAGACTGGATTATTTATATGATGGTCGATGGATGTCAAACTGGTTTTTACAGCAGTCAGGAGCCAAAAAAGGGGCCCAAGATCCCAGCAGCCCCTTTTTAATGGGGTTGGCCACTCTTCCTTCAGGAGCCCGGGACTCTGGATAAATGTCTTCAGACCTTATCAGCTGACACCTGAGTCCCACCACACCATATTCTCAGGCTGAAATACTTTTATGATTTTTCTATGTCTATAGGTTAAGATTCAATTCCTGATGACACAATTCATAGAGTCCTGTGTACTTCTATGGAAGCCATTTTATTGGCACCATCTACCTCCATGTCCACAACAGATTCTCGGTCTACAGTCCAGCTGACCCATAAAAGTATCTATTTGGTTCATACAGAGTCAACTCAACTAGAATGTTCTATAATCACATCTTTCACATTATCCTGGAGAGGTTGACAATAATCTTTCTTTTACAAGGTTTTACAAAGATAAAATGTGTTAAGGTGTTAAGAGACCTAAAAGACCCTCAACAAATACTGTTTCCTGCCTCCTCACTGTATTCAATGTAGGTACAGATCTTGCTCAATGATGATATTAATTATATTTGTATATTAGCTGTTGAAAGAATTAGGACCTCTGCATTATTTTCGGAAGCAATCACCATAAATTAGTCTTATAATACTCAAGGCATCTAAATTTCAATAGTATTTTTATTCTATATTTTGTCCTCTAATTACCTCATAATTTCTTGCTATCTTGAGGGCACTTACTCAATTTTATATTATTTTAGAATACTGGGTAATGTATTTCAGTTTCCAAATTTGTCTCCCTTTTTTCATTTCTTCCTATTTCACATTCTTCTCATCATTCTGTTCCTTCTCTTTCTCTCTCTCTTTTTAAAAACTCTTTGAAGAAGACTTATTAAAAGGATTGGAGGACACTTCATAGTATCTGCAACCAATAGCAGAAATCCTTTTCTGAAAGACACAATGATAGCCTTTTTTTAAAAAAATTAATCAACATTTTATTTTACACTTGCTGGTCTCAATCTCTCAAAAGGTCACACCTTTCTCTGGATGTTCTGAGTAAGAAGCAACAATGGGTTTTTCACTACCAATATGGTCTGGCTCTGGTTTGAGTTTGATTTTGTTAACTACAGTAATTATTTTTGACTTGTCTTTCCTCTTGAAGGTGTTTTTGTTCCCTGCAGTGTCTGCTGACGAGCTACAGAATCAACCATCCTCTACTGCTTCCCATATCAGCTCTTCAGCATGTCTGTTTCAGAACATTTCCCTATCTCGTGTCATGTTCTCCCAGGCAGTATCTGGCTCAGTACCTAAGGGTCCATTAACATCATGTGCTCATCTTCTAAGGGTGATTTGTAGTTTCTTTCTCCTGTCAGAATGGTCCATGGAGCCTAATAGTACACTTGAAGCAGCACTGCATTCACTCCTCTGATGGTGTGATAGAAAATGAGCAAGGGTTGTAAAGGAACTTTGAGAGCCTCAGAAACTTCCTGCAGGAGAGGTGCTTGTCCCTGAAGAGGAATATAACCTTGCTTTGGAACCAATCACTCCAGGATGTCAGAGTTCTTAAACATATCTCCTGTGGTAAAACATTATGATATATTCTCCAGGCATGTTTTTATGTGAGGTCAGAGAAAAAGAATCCACTCTTGAAGAGACTTCCACAAATGGACAGAGAACATTATTTTCTTTAGCTTTTTCTTCTTTCTTACTAATTTTACTATTATTTTTTGTATATGTGTGTGGTGTAGATACAGGTGTGTGTAGATCCATAAATTCATACATTTTGCATATAGAGGTCAGGGGTCAAAGTCAATTGTAACTTTATCATTCACTCTCTACCATATATTTTGATGCAAAGTCTATTTGTGAGCTTGGGGCTTCATAGATCCTGTTGACCTTGCTGAGTAGTGATCTGTAGAGATCCTCCTGTCCCAGTCTCCATCCCTCCTTGAGTGGGTCACAAACTTGTACCATAGCACCCAGCTTTTTTCTGACCCTGGTGTTTACACGACAAGCATTTTACGGAGACATCACCCCAGCCCTGTTTTTTTTCTTTCTCCCCCCCACTTTTCTTGTATTGAAAATGAACTTAGAGCCTCTTACATGGTAGGTAACCCACTTCACACTGAACGGTATTTTTAGGACTCTATTTCTTTCTTTGCAGAAGGGTATAACCAAGAAGAAGAACGTGGTTTACAGAAGACATAATGAAAAATAAATGGTTGGCTGATGTTATATTAGTGTTCATTTCCAGGTAGCTTGTATCTGGAATGTGTATGGTATCGATTTCTTCACTACAGACAGATTCTGTTAACTTGAAGGGGCTAGAATGCTTCCTGTCTCTGGATAATTTCTGTATTTTTCTATAATCAGTAAACCAAAGATGGCATGGCTTGTCTGGTTAAAATATGACCTCTATCAAAATGAGATTTAATAGAGAAAAAGGTATTCATGAGCAGGAGGACAGTAATCAGGGTCTAAATAAGATCAGAGCTCAAGTCTATATCTGGTGTTGAGGGAAAGTGTGCAGAATCACCCAAGTCTGCTCTTGAGGTCTGGTTGCATGCTTGAGAGTACACATCTTCCAAAGTTTTATGATGCTTGGAGACGTTCAGTGGATTAAAAAAAAAAATTGCAAGCCCTAGAACCTGATGAGCATCTTTAGGGAGCAGTTGGTAATGGGTTTCATGGTGCATTTTACATGGACCTTTTAAAGAAAAAAATATTGATTTATTTCTAGAAGCAGAGGAATGTTTTCTTATTACATTCTATCAAATGACTTGGTGCTGTCTTCTCTTCTACATGTCAACTGTTTCACAATAGAAAGCACACCATTCACAGCCATGTATGTTGAGCTAAACAGCAAGTTTCACAAAAGAATGCATACAGTTAGTCTGTAAGAGGGTAGGTGTTGTTAACCCAGAGATGTACTATTTCCATCCCTTATCTTACAGTTCTCATCCCCACTGTCCAACAATCCTTAGCCAGTAATAAAAAGATACTTCATTTCATACCTATCTAATAGCATTATGTATCCATTTACTCAAAATGGAAATAATCTCTCCTGGAGAAGGAAGGAGATTCATAAGAATTAGGAAATATATAAAATTTATAAGGCCCGAGAACCTCAGAAAGTCATAAAATTTGCAGCTCTTTCCTCAAGGTTTTATATAGACAGGCAGCAAACAGCTAAGAAGGAAGAATGAGACTATATGTTGTGGAGCTATCTGCCTTTTGGGTAAAGAGATCCAGAGACATGGCTTTCATGTGTCATGTCCCATGTTGGAATGAGAGTTTTCATCATGCAGCTGTCTTTGAGTTAACCATACTCCTTTTTATAAGCCCTCATGGATACTCCTACAAGTAACCCCAGTGGAACCATCAACTAACCAAACTAAAGATGAATAGAATAATTTCATTAATGTGTCATCTGTACCCTATGCGGAATAAATAGAAAATTGTTCCCTTTTCCTGCGGGTGAGGTGGGGGAAGATAAATTAAAATAAAGTCCATCTTTGAACTGGTTCTGAGCAGCATGGTCATCTCACTTTAGGCCCCTAAAATCATGGCTTCTGTCTCAATTCACTCACAGAGTCGCCAGTGTCAACAATGTTCTATTCATTGAATTAAACATTTACTAAAAATCTAAGCAGAAAGTCATGCTTCAGGCCAGAAGCCCGAGAAGTATAGGCTCTAGAAATAAAGTTTTGGTTTATCATGTGAAAGTCAGAATCTTGGAGCTTCTCTACTTTAATAAACATAATAACAATGTAAACGATGACCAGTAGAAGAGAGTTTTTGAAGCATAGCACATGGTCAGATTCCTGCTTGCTTCATTTCTTCCCCTCTTTCTCTCTTATGTAATCACTCACTGCTGGAGCCATTGTATGTGAGGGTGTGTGTGTGACTACCTGTTACAATGTGGTCTTTTAGTCTTGGGTGGCCAGAGGCACAGACACACATACCCTGCATCCCCAGACCTCTTAGCCGCCCGCAGCTGTTCAGGCCCTCAGAAATGACTCAGACACTTATATTAAGTTCATGCTGTTTGGCCTATGGCTCAGGCACATTGCTAGCTTGCTCTTACATCTTAACTCAACCCATTTCTATTAATCTTTCCTGCCACGTGGCCTGTGGCTCACCTGTGTTCCTTACATGTTGCTCCTTTGGGCTTCTGGCTCCTTCTGTCTCTGACTCTGCCCTACTCCTCCTACCTATTCTGATTCCTC
Organism: Phyllotis vaccarum; assembly: GCA_033318265.1. Taxonomy (NCBI): domain Eukaryota; kingdom Metazoa; phylum Chordata; class Mammalia; order Rodentia; family Cricetidae; genus Phyllotis; species Phyllotis vaccarum. Next base: position 36,049,243 of record JARWLC010000001.1, on the reverse strand, counting down.
CTACTACTTTTTCTATGGTTCCTGTCATGGGCCAAAACAGCTCCTTTATTTAAAGATTGCTATTCACAACATACAGAAAAGCATTCCCACATCAACTACCCCTGCTTATATGCAATCAAGCATATCCCATGTAGATGGTTCAAACAAACTTGTTTAAGAGAGGGAACATGTTATTTTCCAAGAACTACAACTCTCAGCATTCCAGGAAGTTACCTTATCCTTGGGCAAATAGGGATTAGATGGCAAACTTTGGCTCTTACACAGTACTTCAAAGACTGGCAGTTTGCTGGTATGACGTGTAGGCAGGGGAAGGCAAAGAAAAACTGCAAGGGCCATCAAGCAAAGTTCCATGCAGGAGATGACCGTTGTGTTACCAACCACTAGTGTTACCAAAGTAAAACATGATTGTACTTTAAACTTTGGAAAACAAAGAAAGTATATATGAGATTATTTGTATTCTCTGTTCATACATATTTTAAATATATTGAACTAGATCCATAAGCATTGTGTATACTCTAAGTATTCACCTTTTCCAGGGTAGCACAGAAGTGGCTGTAGCCAGCACAGGAGCAAGTGTACAGCTGTATTTCAGTTCTGATTAAAACACTAATGAATGAATTTCATGTAATTTTTGCATTTAACACAATATTCTTCTTTTGATATTGCAAACATTTATGTTTTATAAACTATTGTTTGCTGAATGACTCCCTTAAAAACTTCTCGTGTTAGAAGTATTAGGAGAAAAAAATATTTCAATCCCCTAAGAGATTGACTCTAATTCTTGTAACTGTCCATATATACATGTTTAGAAGAGTTGGTTACTGTGATAGTGTGAATTATCTTCATTATGAATTCATGTGACTCTTAATTAGCCAGAAACATCAATATAGTTTCCCCATTATCAGGTAACTAAACAGACCCACTAATGACTACTGGTTTCAGTATCTACTTGGATAATTTTGAACAATTTTCTTATTTGTTGTTTTGTTTAAACTATAGAATGTGGCAGCATTATAGATTAATTTCTGGAGTCATTCTAAGAATTAAATTATAATAATATTGACTGATCTTTTGAAAAATACATGTCAACTAAATTTTTCAAATGTAAGATGTACATCAATGTTTAGGCACATCCACACAATACAATAAGATAATGAAAAATGGTTGTATGTGTGTCAAAGTTTGAAAATGTAATAAGACCATGATGATGGGATGTATATAAATTAAGTTCTATCAAAGAAAAGATTCAGAGAAATGTTGACTGCTGCTGTCAAACCCTTGGGATTAATCATTGTGTCCTCTGACTAATGACTCTCTTAACTCTCACCAGAGAAGCTTCTATTTGCAGTAGATGGTGATTAACATAGAGACCCACAACTCACCAAGTGGCAGAGAACTAGAAATATAAATGGAGTATATATAGCAGGAGAGGTAAAGATAGTATTTTCCATATGCAGCAGGGCAATTTCAAGTATAAACTCAGAGTGGTTATGGCAGCATTTATAAGCTCAAGCCAGACCAAACACCAGCATGGATAAGGGAGTCTGGGCAAACAATTCCACCCCTAGCTGAGGAGTCATGAGCAACTAATAGCTGCCTGTGAGGGAGGGTTAGTTTTCTGCAAGAATTAAGTTGATCATATGCATGCATATAGAGGGCTGCACATCCAAGAATATATGGGCAGAACAAATTGAATTTGATGGTTTAAAATAATAAACAAAGTTGGCTGGGTAAGGAAGAGTGATGGTTCTGGGGCAAGTTAGGGGAGAAAGGTAAATATGATTAAAAAATGTTGCATAAAATTCTCAAAGAGCCCATAAAATATTATTAAATGGTAATATAACTTATGATTTACTTTCTATATTTTCCAAAGTTTAAAATGTTTTACTCTTTCAATAATAAACAACCAATGAAAATTTCTTAGCAACACCTTTAACCCAAAATGTTAAGAAGTGCCAGGTAAAATTGAACTTTTAATGTAAAGATTCATTCCCAAAAGGATAATTTTGAGGTGATATTAAATGCTAAATGTCACCCAACACCAGGAAACTTAACTCATAAGGAGAAGGGATGAGGCATTTGATTGGAACAGCATTTCCTCCAGTTTTCAGGAAACTATGATTAGTTTCTCACAAATGAAGCTTAATTGGACCCACTCAAAGCTGATGAGCACACCATGAAAGTGCAGCATGTGCCTCACAGGTGATCAGGTTATGCCTGGGAAAACGAGTGGATGTGACCCTCTGCAAGCCTATCCCAGCTTCTTCCACTGACACACCTACAATGCAAAGGGTTTGGAAGTCATGGTGTTTATTGTTTTCCAATGTAAAAGCAAATCCTCAGGATTAAAAGGAAACTTCCCACAGTGATGGTTAGCTGGAGCTCTGGGGACCTCACTGAATCAAGAATAGCCACTGGAGATCCATCAGGAAAAGGAGCTAGGCCCTATAAGGGTAGGCAACTGTTGACTGGCATGAGCAGTGTGTGGAGCCACAAAGGGTGAGATCAGACTGTGTTCCTGTGCATGGGCTGGCACCTTGGAGCCCATTCCCTGCAGAGGAACACCTAACCCAGTCTTGACTTTGGGATGAGTGAATCTGACTTGCCTGGAGTGGATATGCCAAGCTGAGCTGACCCACCTTGGGTCTTCTTGCTCTTTGGGGGTAGGGGATGGGTGGATGGGGTGGGAAGAGGCTGAAGGCTGACTGGGAGGGATTGGGAGGAAGGAAGGGAGGGGGAGCAGGGGCTACATGTATTAAAAAATACATTTTTATATAAAAATAAAATGAAGAAAAAGGATTAAAAAAAAAATCAATTAGACTTAAAAAAGCAAATCCTCTTCAGATAACCCAAATTAAAATGGTATGTTGTTGGTCTTTCTTGCATTAATACTGTTCCTGAGAAATAAGGACTAAAGTGCTTGCTTTTGATAAATATTTTCCTTTTAAATATATAAATAAAAACTAAGAAATCATGTAAGATTCTTTATAAGTGAGATAAAGTAAAATTAGCATCAAGGATAATTATGAAGAGAATCATCAAGCTCATGAGCACCTTGACAATCTAATTGTGAGGCCCTGTGATCTGCATTTAAGACCCAGCATTGTCCTAACTCTCAAGAATTTCAATCCTGTCTAAAGAAGTGATCTAAAGATAATTGCTAAAGCTAGGATAAGTGCTGCATGGAGCTGAAACTCCTCACCAGTGTCTATGTGATTGTGGGCAGCTTACAGTCATGTGAGCTTTCACCTGGTTATGGATTGCAAGCTCTGTGAAGCTGTTGAATACCAGTCCCTACTAGGCCTTGAAGTTTGACACAGTAGTAGCTGCCAATGTAAAGGAAGATGGATTTCTACACAGCAGAGGCTCAGATAAATTTCCCCAGGCTTAAATCATTATAAGGAGAAGAAAGGAAGGAAAGAAGAATGAGCAAATAAGGAGAAGGGAAGGACTGCAAAGGTAAGAATTAGACATACATGGCAAAAGCTAAATTTGCAATTCAAGTTCATTTCACTTGCAAAACAGGGATCCAATCTGCAGAGCAGGGTTAGAGGACCCCTGAATCCATCCTCACACCTCTTCCACAGTCTCCTTTAACTCTCCCAAATGGTTCAACGAAAGAGGCCCTGCTTTTTTCATTTCTGCCAATGATGAAACTGTGAGTCAGAGACTTGCATCATGAATAGCGTGGTCTTTTAACCGGACTTGGTTTGGCACGCTTTGTTCTCTTTTTAGGCAGCACATTATTTCTTCCTGCCATGTGTTAACAGGGACTAAATGCTGTAGTGTGAAGAATTGGTTTCTCAGAGAAAGTGATCAATATTCTCAAGTCAATCAGTGAGCTGGAGTGAGTAGAGACCAGAACACAGAACCTTGACTCTACTGGCATGTGTGTGTGTGTGTGTGTGTGTGTGTGTGTGTGTGTGTGTGTGTGTGTGTGTGTGTGTGTGTGTTAGCTACTGCAATGGCTCATCACAGCCAGGCTTTAACACATGACACAGCACGTCCATGGGAGCCACAGGATTCTCAGAGAGGCTGTCTTGTTGTAGTTGGCTGGCCCTCATATTACTTTAAGTGTAAAGTTTGATATAACTTTTTTAAGCAAAGAAAAACATATTTTTTCTAGAATTGTTGAAATAACAGCTTTGGATATTGCCAGAAGCTGGCAGAATTTCAAGAAGAACAATGCAATTCTAATTTGGTGGGGTTTTAAGTTAACTCATATAGATCACTGGGGGGAAATGCTCTATTCTTTATTTTCAAGCATGAAGTGTTTATTTGCCTCCTGAGATAAGAGGTCTAGCAATCTGAGATCAGTTCATCTCCAAATAAACCTAATTTTCAGTATCAGCCAACTGTCACAATCCATTCTTTCTGACCATTAAAGCCAAAGCCAGAGACCATACGCTTCATAGGTCTGGAGTGTATGAAATTGTTAGCATGAACAGAAGAGGGCACTGGAATGCAGCTGGTTAGTCTTTTCCATTCTCCATGGCATAGCCAAGTAGAGGCATGGGAAGGGAACCAGATGATGTAATAGGAAGAGGCAGAGGACACCCCGATAAAATGAGAAACTTGGTCTTGCATACAGCTTTGCTTTTTAGCTGATTCAATTCGTGTCATTTTAACTCAATTCATTACTTTCAACTAAATTTCCTATGTTATTTTCAAAAAAAAAAAAAAAACATAGTGGGAAAACAAAGGTAAAATCAGGAAAAAAATACTTTCTTTGTCAGGCCTAGATTTACGTCCAGCTCACCCACACAGAAGATGTACATTATAACATGGGAAGACTTTTATTTGTTCTTGGGAAACTTGAATGTGTCCATCTGTGCAATGCTCCTGGAAGTCCTAGTATAGAGTTTGAGACAAATAGAGCATATAAACATGCCAGAGGCAGAACAAACATGTTATATATTGCCTTACTCCCTGCTTTTTTCAGAGAATATAGATGCCTTCACAGACTTTAAGAAAGTACCACTTACACACACACACACACACACACACACACACACACACACACACACACACACACACACACACAAACACATACCAAACAACCAAAACAGAAAAAAAGACACACCTAACAGCTGAATTTGGGAAAGTTTTGTGAATAGTAGAGGTTAACAACACCTGTTTCATGTAGGCACCACAACAAAGCAAGGCCCTGTAGGACTTGAATCAGTAAGGAAATTTAGGGATATTCTGAGCTAAAGGACCAGGCTGGGAAGAATGCAGCCACATAGTTAGAGACAATGACCATAGAAAGTGGCCAAGGGGCAGGTACAGGCAAAACTTTAAGGTCATTTAATGCCAATAATAGTAAGAGCCCTGTTTGCTGAAAAGTGAAAACATTCAGATGATGGTAGTAGGTCCTCTGAATGTGGATGACAGTTGTAGAGTTGTAGTTGTGTAGCTTGAGCAGTTGGTGGGACCTATGGTAGTGGGACCAGGATTTATTCCTAGTGCATAAACTGGCCTTTTGGTGCCCATTCCCTATAGATAGAAACCTTGCTCAGCCTTGATACAGGATTGGGGGTTGGGTGAGGGAGTTGGTCCTGCCTCAACCTCATATCCCAGACTTTGTTGACTCCCCATAGGAGGCCTTATCCTCTTTGAGGAGTAGATGGTGGGATGAGGATTGGAGAGGAGCTGTGGTTGATAATTTAAACTTTAAAATAAAAAGAAATTAAAAAAGAAAGAACTGAAAAGGGAAGGAAAGGAAAAAGGTGGAGTCTAAAGCACCATGTTGTCAGAGCAAACAGAATACAAAGACAAAGCAGCAGGGTGATGTGCTGGTTACAGATGAGGGTGTTAGTGGTAGTCACAGATGGTTTGCCACTTCTAGTTCTTTTTAGAGATGTAGCCTGTTCAGCCATCTGATGAATAAATGGTTCTTGTGTTATGGTTCTTCAGAGAAGTTGTGATGATGCTGAAGGTGGGCGGAGTTAGACTGGCTAGGAAGTGATGCTCATTTTTTCTGATATGATTGCTATTCGCCCTAAGTATGCTAGCAATCTGAGCTGCCTGTCTCTTAGAGTATTAAAAAAAAGCAGGCCCATACTCATATGAAGCTTAAGTCTTCTGACAGAGGGCTATTGCTCCTTTTATTATTACAGAGCATAAATTTATTACACAGAAACTCAGAAAAACTACAATTATTATATAAAGTGTACCATTTCCCAAAACAGATGATGGAGGAAAAAACAGAGTTTTAGAACTAGTAATCCCTGACTCCCAGCACAGATCTGCCAAAAAGTTGATTTTGAAAACTGCTCTCTTCTATGGGGAGTGGGAGGGATGGGGTGGGGGCTTTTAATTGAATTTCTTTCCTCTGTGAGCTGGGATTTGTAGTAGCAAAGACAACCAACACTTTCATTGGAGAACCAAATCAACAAATCCGAATCAGCTATCTAGTTCAGCGTTTAGTGCTTACTCTTTATCTGCTTATCTTTCTCTAGAAAAAAATAAAATGACGATGTGTAGCTCAGCAGTATTATGTCTTTTATATGGCTCATGTCAGCAGAGTTAAACTCCTTCAATTATTATGACAAATGACTTACACAATGGCAATAATAATGATGCTAATGATAATGGTGATAAAATTATAATAAAAGGATTTAATCAAAGGAAGCATGTATCTCAGTGGAATTGCAAATACCTCTATTACTAAGGTTCAACATTTTCTTGAAAGTAAATCTGTCAAAATGTAATAATTTTAGCTAACTAATAAGAGGTTTGTTTATAAATCTAGTATGGTACTAAACTACACTCTTTTCTTCCTCAACTTCAAATTCTAAACTCATTTAACATTTTTTCTCATCCTATGAGATTGAGATGAGTTAGAGTCCCAGTAACACTGTAGTGTGGTCACTCCTGTGTTCAGACTTTGTATTCTTCATGTAATAACATGTTCTAGTGTTAGTATGCCTTATATGTAGTTCACTCAAATATGTTAAGCCGCACAAGCATCTCCCAACATCCAAAAATGCATCTCTTTCTTTCAAGTGGATGTAAAGCACATCACTGTAAGTATAATTGTAGAAAAGTCTGATCTTATCTATTTGGTGCAAAACTAGAGACCTAAAAATTTCTAAGCACAAAAGGTAATAAATCACCCTAAATGCATTTGTTACATCAGTTTTTGGACATTAGTCAATAACTAACATTCTCACTTTACTCCTTCCCAATGAGCAATATCTGTTGAGTAAAAAATACGGGAGACAATGCAATGTTTGGCTCCATTATGAGAAAATGTCCATGTGAGAATACAGTTGATTTCCTTTGTTCCAACAGAAGTGATGTTTAATTTATTCAACAGCCGTTTGGTGAAGCTTTGAGAGATGCAAGGAGTAGGGAAACACACACACACACACACACACACACACACACACACACACACACACACACACACACACACACAGGCTTGAGGACCTTCTCCTTTTTTAATGGGATTAAATCTGAATGTTTGGAGGCCTGGTTACTCTGGTCAGTGCGCCATATGAAGAGGCATATTATACAAATATGTAGATGTTCCATTTTGAGGGTTTTTTTTTTTTTTTTTTTTTTTTTTTTTTTTTTTTTTTTTTTTTTTTTTTTTTTAGAGAATCTTACCATTGTAGTAAGGTTAGAGTAGCCAAGGTATTGTCTCTATTTCTCTATTGCTCTAATCCCAAGTTCTATTCCTGTATGAATTCTGTTAATATGTAGTTCATTGTCTGGTAGAGTTTTCCAACATAGACTTTATCTTCTTGCTACCTGAATCCCTCATTTTCCAAAATAGAGATGTATGCTTTTTTAGAAAGTGGCTGTTGTTTGCCACTATTTGGAGATGATAAAAAAAAAAAAAAAAAAAAAAGCACTGTAAAACTTTCAAGAAAATAGCTTGTGTTCAGATAGGATCTTAGGTGACCCTTGCATATTAACTTTTCAATCTTTGAATTAAGGTTATGGTTAAGATGTTACTCTTCCTATTTGCTTGCACAATCACAGTTATTGTAGCTGTTAACATTACACATATTATAGAATCATCTTAGGTGTCTATCAGCAGGTGAATAGATTTTTAAAAGTGTGGGGTTTTAATCATCTATAAAGAAGAATATAATTGTGTCATTTCTTGGAAAGTGAATACAACTAAAGATTGCCATGCTCAGAAAAACAAATGTCTCATATTCCCAATTATATGATATACTAGGGTTTATATAAATGCAAAAAATAATAGAAAATAGATGACAGATGATAAAAATAAATAGATGGATAGATAGATAGATAGATAGATAGATAGATAGATAGATAGATAAACACAGATAGATGTGACATGAAAATAGAAGTATAACTGAGGGAATGGATGATATCAGGAAAGCAAGAAATAAAAGGAGGGTGGTGGATGAGCACAGTACAATAAACATGATATAAATGTATAAGTTGATAAATATGTCATATACAATTAACATACACCAGTAAAAGAAACAAGATAATGTCAGCTACCACATATTTATGGATTTTTTATAATAACCAGAGATAAAAATTACCCCATTATTTTCATGAATATGGTACATTAACACATATAGTTACTGAAGAATAAATATAAATACAATATTATAATAAATGTAATCTACCATAATATAGTATGATTGTTCATGCCTGCTATCCCAGCATCCATATGGCTGAGGCAAAAAAAAAAAAAAAAAAAAAAAAAAAAAAAAAGAGTTAAAAGCTCTTGGATACATAACAAGATGTTTCTCCTTTCCCAAATAACTCACTAGCCAAGTAAATACACAAAAATTTTGGAAAAAGCCTTTTTGTCTTAGGAGTTGTTAAATAGGCTGTTCCATAATTTCATATTCTATTTTTGTAATCTTGGTCCTATGCTCATATGAGTAGCTGAGTTCAACTTGGGCTTGCAGTTGATCATGGAGGTGAGCCACAGCAGGAATCTCAGCCTCAGACTGGAGGTCTTCATACATCGTGTGGTGTGCTTGGTGGCAGAAGAATGTGATTTGGGAACATGTTTGGGTTTCAGCGTTGTCTGTCTTGGGACATTCCCTCCCCCAATTCTCCCGATTTATAATTTCGACTATATTCTCCCTCTAATGCTTCTGAATCCTTTTTCTTCTGCATCATAAACATTTGCCCCCTTCGCATCCCAGACAGCCTCTGAAGACCATTAGCTCAGGAAAGGAGTCTGAAGAAAAGAGAATGTGTTTCTCCTAGGGTCTTTTCAGTCACTGACTTTGGCTGCACTTTCTGTAGTTGCCTAATGGTTTATAAAAGAAGTTAAAAGAAATTCAAAGTGAATTATTCTTTCCTCAAGTATTTTTAATGTTTTCTCTGTTAAAGGAGTCAAGTAAATCTCTCGCAGAAGCTCGGGGCTTGGGAGCAGCCTTTGATTTTCGTGCTTAAACATCTCAGGGTTCTGTGTAAAGTGCCCCGCTGTCCATTTTTTTAACTTCTTCTTATCTTCTCATTTAAGTTCAACTTGAGTCAGTAGTGTTTTAAGGGAGGGCACTCTGCATGTGAAGGCAGCTTCCTCTAAAAGATTGGCTAGTAAGATGTAAGTACCTCTTACTATCATCCCACTTAGTTCCCCAGTAAAAGAAGCTTACTCAAGGCAGAAATATTTCTCTATAAGAAAAACCAGGACCTGGCCTCAGTCCCATGTATGGATGCTTCTTTATTTGCTCATTGTTTTCTGGTAGATAACATTGCAAAGATAGCCTTGACACTATCTTACACTTTCCAGAGCCATTATTTTCAATCACAGGCAAAGCCTGGCAATGAAATCAAGAATGTTAAAGGGGACTAAGCAAGGTTGAAGAATGAAGGCATTCAGAATTTGAACCTCTGAAATAAACCTTCAAAGGGTTCGATATACATGAGGATAACTGTCTAAAATCTTCTTTTATCCTTCCTGGGATGTATCGATGTATAGGAAGAAGCCAAAAAGATTAGAAATAAATTGAATGAGAAGAAGCATAAAACTAGAGAACAAAGAAGAGGTCGAGAGAGAATAGAAGAAAAAAAGGAGGGAGAAAAAATAGAATTAGGGGGAAACTTTCTTACTTTTTAATAAAGGAAGAGCACTTCGTCCCATAATAAAGTCCTCTGCCTTATTGTATTTCTTATTGAGGTAGCTATGTCTCAAGTCTTTGGTTTCCATATAAGTTTTTGGAAAGATAAAATAGGAAGTACAATTTTTTTTTTTTGCCTTTCTGAGTGATTGCAGATGCCATGTCATTGAGTTTATGTAAAAGACTTTTAGCCATCACACTGTGCATTCTACAAATAGAAGAGTGTTATTGATTATTGGTATTTAGTTAATTTTTCTATCAAGTGAGTGTCACTGACTTTGAGCATCAGTCTCAGTCAGTCCCAGGATGTCTGCGATAAAAATAAAGGCATTCACTTTAGTGAATGAAGAAGATAAGCATCTTGGTTATGCTTCTTTATCATTTCCTGATTAAGTCTGATGGTCAGGCTTCGCTGTCAACTGGACACTACCTAGAATTACCTGGAAAGAAAGCCTCAATGTGGGATTGTCTACATTGGGTTGATCTATGAACATGTCTTTAGATAATTAACTTAATTAAACTAATTGATGGAAAAAGACGCTACCCACTAATAACATTCTGTAGATACAAGCTGAGCACAAGCAAGCAAACCAACTTGACGTTTTTGCTGTGTAGCAGCAAATAGGTTTCACTTGCAGGAGAGAATCTGAGCTGCCCCAGCTCACATTTTCTGCTTTTTCAGGAGAGACAGATCTTCAGTCCCCAGTCTAGACTTTTTCCAGCTTTATATGTTGTTTGTCAAATTGATGAGTTTAGAGAGATAGCAAATCCTACTTGCTTCTCAACTAGCCCTCCATATGGATACCTGACACCTTTAAGGAGAAAAAATAATCCTTTACTATTTAGGGAACACTTTTATTTCACACATAACCTGAGGTGCATACTGCATTTCTCCCCATGACGAGAGGCACCTTATTGGCATAAATGCACTCAGAGGAATGAATAATTGAATATCTGTTTCTATATTTGTATACTGTGGGAAAAATGCTAGAAAACTTCAAATAGTATAATTCTTAAAAAAAAAAAAAAAACAAACAAACAAACAAAAAAACCATAGAAGTCATGGAAAGGGCAGGGAGTTCAAAGCAATGGAAAGAAATCTCACTCTTTCTAGAGGTCCCCTGAAACAAGACGGTCCAGTTTTTGGCAAAGGCAACCATCAAATATACAATGCCCAAGGATTTACAGGGAACATCAACACACATTATCTTTAATTTATGAAAACCATTTATAACCTGCTTTAATGAGTACTTTTCAAGGACAGAATATTCAGAAGATGATGAAAATAAAATAAAAATATGAAGAGTTCAGCTTGTATCCTCACAGATTTATATATTGGCCCCAGAAGCCTTTTCCAGCTTGTCACAAAGGTTACTCCAGCAACCTTTCATCCAAGTGACATGTGGCTTAACTCCTTGCCTATTTCAATCTGTCATGTTATTGTATTTTATGTGCTCAAAGCAACTTCCCTTCTTCTGTCTCTTTTAAGAATTCATTGCTTACTTATATTTGGTCAGCTTAATGTCCCTTTCTTATGGAGATCTAAGTTCTGGGACAAAGAATACTGGTCAGATTTTTCTTTATGCAGGAAACAAATCTACTGGATACAAAAATGGTGATGAAAAAGATATTTTTAAAGAAATGCTCAACTATTAAATGGAAGACTCAGGATGGATTCAAAGTGTGCCATTTTGTTATTTAACATTTGTTAATGTCATGGACAGTTTACAAGGAATTGAGGGCGCGTTATAGCAGAACTGGGCTGCTCATTTCTACTGTATTGAAGTTGAGAGTTACAACTATTTAAATGTCTCAGAACAAACTAGCATGCTCATTGTAGCAGCAGAAGAAGAGGTGGGTAGAGTCATAAAAGAAAACATTAAGACTTTGAAAGACTGGAAGGTTTTTTATAAAGATTACATCTAAGCAGATGCTGTCAGATGTGGTGAGGTTTAGGAGGAGTCTGTGCCAACCAGAAGGTTCTGACTATTCCAGGGAACAGTATATAGAAAGCTCTATATATGGGTATGTTGTTGCTCATGCAGATAACTGAAGGTAAGTAATGATATTTAAAACATTTGCAATACAGTGGCCTCATCAAAGGTAAGTTCCGATCAGCTAAACATAAAACCAGTGGCAAAACAAAGGATCAGGAAGACAGAATGTAGCAGAATAACCATGGCTTGGGAACAAGATTAAGTTTGCCTAAAATATCATGGTTCAAAGTAGAAATGATTCAATGAAATTGTTTTGTTATTTGTGCATTTATTGGTGCATGTATTCATGTACCACAGCACACATGAAGGTCAGATTAAAAACTTGCATAAGCCACTTCTTTCTTTTCATAATTCAGGTTCTGGGTATCAGGCTCATGGCATCAGACTTATCAGCAACTACCCTTATAGGCTGAGCCGTCTTACTGGCTCATAAATGTTTTCCATCATAGAAAAAAAAAAGAATGTCATAAATTAAAGTTTGTTCAAAGACACTGATGGACACATTAGGCAGGCTAAGTTGCGGCGCAACAGAGACATGCCTGCTTTAAGTTTTACATACTCTCTGGCTTTCTTACTTATGGATTGATGGAAATTTATGATTTTTTTAAATTAACATATTTCAGCATTTCAAATGTTTTAGCTGATAGTAACTAGGATTCTGAGCCAGACATAGACAGAACAAGCAATTAATGGCTATTAATGGGACTAAAGGTAGTCCAAGATAAATTAACCCCAAGTCTGCAACATTGCTCTCCACAGCCATCAATGTCTAATCAGTCATTCTGCCTTATAGAATATTTAATACCATTGCAACTGTTTTCTCTGAGAATTTTAGGTGACACTGCCATGTCTCTACCATCTGAAGAGAAATCAAGGAATTTATTCTCATGCTACAATCTGGTAGGAAAATAAGAAACAGTGTCTTTTTGCTCTTGATTCTATTTCCTTCAGTTGAGCTGGGATGGTAATTATAAAAAATGAGGACTCAAAACTATGGAGAAGAAGAATACTAACCACCAGGAAGAAGATTCTTAGCTCCACTTCTGAAATTACCCAGATTTTGGCACACCCTTGCATCTTCCCTCTATCCCAGTGTCCTGAGCTTGCAGTGAGAAGCAAGAACACCCATTCCTTGGCTCTTGTACTGACTCTGATATTCTAGGAATAAAAAGAGAAAATCTAGGATGCTCCTGGAGAGTGTAAACATATGGGGTGATTTTTGCCTGCTGGGTTAGGAGTTGTCTCCTTAGTTACCAGTCAGGGTGACCATGTTACTGGAACCACACAGAGGCCTTTGGTATTTATTAGACAAACTAATAAGATAACAGTGTCTTTAAATCTTTAAAAAATATTCTGCTCTATTCCATCTTGAATTCTTTTCACTTCTGTTTTCAGGTAGATTAGGATAAAACTGAGGGCAAGGAAAGAAAATTGTCATTAATACTTATTTAAGAGTCATTTTCTTCTAAATGCCTGGTGTAAAGTGCATTCAGATTAAGAAACATTTAGTGCTATTCAATAGGTGACTAGGTCCTAATCAAATGCTGGGGAGAGACAGGTTAGTAAAGCATGGATTCTATCCTCCAGAATCTTATGGTCAGCATCTAAGTATGAAAAGGAAGGTAAGCATCCTGGGGTGATTTCCAATAGCCCATAGCTTTGTTTTGTTAAGGTTCTCTCAAGACTCAGGTTATATAGAGGATTAGATAAGACAGAAATACTAGATGTACAGAAATATTCCACAAATGTGGGAAAAAGGAGAAGCTTCCATTAATGGCTACAGAGTCAACTTTGCAAGATTTCTAAGGCAAAGGGACTATGTTAACAGATTACCAAGGTCCTTCCAAGGTCTTTAAATACCTACTTATAGATGAGGTGGCCTTGAGCATAAATTTTATTATCTTTTCAGTAATTTGCAAGACATCAGTGGCTACATGGCTTTGTGATTAGTACGAAATGAATATTCAGTATCCCTTACTCTAAAGAACAATCATCAATGAATATTTTCAGAGAACAAACATCAGGAAAGATCCCTGGTGATACTGAGTCTGTGTCCATGTGTAATGACTGGCACAATGTTACAGATTTAGAATAGAGAGGTCTCTGCCGCTTTGTTTTCCTTTCTATTAAGATATTTCCAAGGTAGATTTCAGAGAAGTGCATAGCTAGCTCTGTGAGAAGTATGAATGATCATTATCCATTTCATTTGTTTTTCCTATTATCTGGCTATGAACTGCCCCCTCATCCACTCAGATACTTTTTGTTAATCACACAATTATATAAGGCCTGTAGTACATAAAGTTCTTATCAAAATTAATATGTTAACCTAGTAGAAACATAACCAGCTAGAACATGAGATATGTTCAGCCCCCAGTGACAAAGGCCAGGCAACAGAAGCCAGCCTACAGAGAGTTACATACAGGTGCCCCATAAGTGGTGAGGAATCAAGAGTGAGTTTCATGTTGATTAAATAATAAATGGGCTGTGTGGCAGCAAAATTGAATCTGGGTCAAATTCCTTACATAGCACTGGTCAACTAAAATTAGATCTTTTGAAATAACTCTTAAAACATTACTGTAGAGATGAGAAATCTTATCAGGCAAGTGCAGATGGAAGTACACGCAGTGTCAGTGTATCAGTGAAAGCAGAGCCAGTCAATGACGCCCAGCAGTTGAATATGTATGTGGATGGACAATGAGTCTGGAAGGATGGCTCTTCTCCTTAAGAGACCAGTGGGAAGAAAGATCAATACAACCTGTGGTTTCACTTCTAATGAAAATATTAAATTTCTAAGTTGAATTATTGTCTAAAATATATGTTAAATAATATTTTATAAAATCTAGATATTTTTGCTTGTGAGAAACCTGGGGCTTCCGTTTTGGAACAGAAACAAAACAACATTCATTCCTCAATTGCCTTACTAATCTGTGCAGGCAGATGGTTTGTATCCTTACAACATCTATACATTGAAATATTAAAGTCTACACCTAACTTCATGGTCACTAACTCTTGCAGAGTGGTCAAATAATGTGTGTTATACCATCCAGAATCAGTTACGTGCTTTCATGAAAGGGTCTTTAAAAACACTACTTATCCGTTCTGCCATGTAAGGCAAATGCGAGAAGCCAACTATGGATTAATCATTTCATCAGCAAAGATAGGATATGCTAACTCTTTGTTTTGAAATTCACAAACTTCATGTCTGAGAATTATTAGTACGTGTGGTTGATTTCACACTCTAAGGCATTTTGTTATAATAGCAAGAATTGACTGACAACACATCATAGACTAGGTGCTTAAATAGCGCAAACTTGTTGCTCATGATTCTGGGGACAAAGAAGTCAAAACTGAAGATGCTGGCCAGTTTTTCTTATGCTGAGTGCTCTCTCTTTGACTCTTCAGAAGTCATTTATTTCCCTCCTGTATTAAGGACAGACAGCGATTATGGTCAGTCTCATCTTTTTGTGAGGGCACATATTGCATCCTCTCATGGCTTCATATTTAATTAGTTCCAAAGAACCTCTACCCATGCCACTGCCCAACATCATCCCACCTGGAGTCAGAAATTCAACATATCAATTATAGAAAGACACAAACAGTCAGTTCATAACTCCCCCATCATGTTACTCAGTGTTGTCCTCCCTGGGCTGTTATCTGCTTTACATGTCCTAATTGCATGTAGATAAACTCTAGTAGGCCTATGCTATGGCCCTGAAGTAATGTCAAAAGTAAAAGCCTTGGTATATAAATGTGACCAGCAAGGATTAGGGTTAGGGATCAGGCAGGATGCACCTTAGAGCACAGGTTGCTGTAGATTTGAATAAAAAAGGAGCAGAAAAGGCATGGACGTTGAGGCTATACACTCTGTACTAAGGACAAACACCTATAAGTAGTGATGCAACTATTAACGTTTCAAACAGAAGAACTGGTGAATCATAAAGTACTGAATGCCAACTTACTTTTCTCTGATTCTTTCTGTTCTCCCAAGATGCATTTTTTTTTCTTGCAATTGCAGCTAAAGTTATATGAGTGTCCCTTAGAAATAGGCCCTAAGTATTTACAGATGATAGAGTCAAAGGCTTCAAGGTAATTATAAGACCTACATAGTTTATCCTTTTAAAAAAGGGTATTCTAATAACCAGTGCATATGTTGAAATTTAATAATCTTCCAATAGCAGTCACCCCAGGAGCCACTATTAAAACCACATCACAGTGGGCTCTTCTTCATGAACACTCTACACCTCAGTGAGAATGTCTTCGATCCAATTAGTCTGTGCCATTTAATTTGCTCAATGCAAATTACTGGCATTTAATTGAATTGAATTAGACACAAATCAATAGAAATCAATTCCAAGTGATTAGCTTTAACATTCATCAATAGAATTAAAATTTAAAGAACCAGGAGAAGACTTTCTTGAGTGGTTGGTATGTTTTTAAATTTTACTTTTGGTTGTTAAGATAGGATGTTATTGGGAAGCATTTGGAGGTTATATGTTGATTCTAAATGGGGAACTAATGCTACTGGAATTGGAGAGTGATCATTAAAAGATGTTTACAATTTATTTTTAGGTAGTTTAACTTCCAAACATCTAGAAAAAAAGTATAATGGAGTAAAATTTATCTTTTAATATGAGGCCAACACTGTGTTAATGTTGGGTGACTTTACTATTGGACTCATGCTTGCTAGGGTATGGATGACCATCTGGAATCTGGCAATGTTTGGGCATACCCACTTCATATTATAACTCCATCTATTTAATATATGGGAATTGTTTGAAGACATTTTCCTTTACTGTAAGGCAAGCTGAGTTTTGAATAGTATTATATATTATGTTTATTTTGAGATAATTGCTATCACCTCTCCTACACACAGCTAGAAAAGGTGAAGTATGAAGACGTCCTAATCATCAACATTCTCTATAGAGAAACAGCCTAACAGGATAGATAGACAGAAAGACTGAGGAGCCATGTGATTGTGGGAAATAGTACATGCCATTTTCTGACTTTCTGTAATTTAGAGGATGTGGTGGTTTGAGTGGGAATGGGTTCCATAGGTTTCTGTGTTTGCATGCTTTGTTCCCAGATGAGCTCTTTGGAAAGGATTAGGGAGTATGGCCTGGGTGGAAGAAGTGTCACTAGGGGTGGGCTTTAAAAGTTCAAAAGCCCATGCCAGACCCAGTCTTTCTCTCTCTCTTTCTCTCTCTCTCTCTCTCTCTCTCTCTCTCTCTCTCTCTCTCTCTCTCTCTCTCCCACTTTTGTTTGCTTTCTGCCATTATGACGATGGACTAAGCCTCTGAAACTTTAAGCAATCCTCAATTAAATACTTCCTTTTCTTTTGTGTTTTATCAGAGTTGCCTTGATTGGGGTGTCTCTAAATAACAATAAATTAATAACTAAAACAGAGACTGAGACAACAGCGAGATGAGGCCATTCTGTGTCTATTGGACTGAAGAACTTGGTATTTCATGGTATTACATCTAGTACAAGGTACAAGAGCTGTAATATATCGGCTCTGATGAGCAAGCAGGAAGGAAATTTATCTTCTCTCTATTACTTTGTTTTATATTCATACCCACACTGAGGAGGCCTATCTGCTTCACTGAATAGTCAAACTCATGAAGATTCAGATACACCATCACAAACACATTTCAAAATAATGTTCATTCTTGGCATGCAGTGGTCTGGGCCAGCATGATGCATAAAGTTAACTGGCATGGGATTAAACCAGTTAGCTAAGGTTGCAAGGCAAATGGATGTCAGAACTGAGGTTTGATTGCAGGCTCTTTGATCCCAGGGTCCTTTGTACTTCTAAGTATGACCATGAACATTATAAGGATTGATGCTGAAGTCTGGCTTCATATTATCATCAAGGCTGGAATCCTGACACCTCAGATTTATCTATATGTTGTCTCTTACATCTCTTTCATTCTTTGCCTCTCTTTTTACAACCAGCCATAAAGCCTACCTAAAGTTGCTCAGACCTTCTAGACTCTCTCTAGACTTTGAAGTGACATTTACTCAAAATTCAAGTGTAGAGTACTCAGGAAATCAAGACACGGACAAGTCATAAAAAATCATTAAAAAGAGATCATTGGAGAGGCTGTTGAAAAACTTAGGGCTAGATTATGGAAAACAAGTAGGGGCCAATGGTTAATACTACTGGGATAGGAAATCTAAAACTGCCTCTCCAATCAACAGATAACAATAGGGAAGAGAGACATTTACTCCTTCTAGGTAGAGATTATACTTCTTATCAGCAAAGAGTAGTTATGGAAGTAGATTAGACATTACCCTGTTACTCTCCCAGAATTTTGGATCACAGCTCTTAATAGCAAGTTTTGTCAGGAAAGTAGAAATTGAAAAGAGAAAAGGCAATATGAAGACTATCATATGAAAGAAGACAGAAGAAAAAAAAAATCAAAGTCTTTTCCTACATGGGCATTTTGCAACAAATGGCATATTGTTAGTGTTTATGTATGTATGTATGTGTATTTATGCATGTATGTATGTATGTATGTATGTATGTATGTATGTATGTATTTATAGCAATTCAAGGGATCTTACCTCTGAGAACAAGTTTCAAAGGTTGATTCTCCAGGAACAAACATGGCTGTGGTATTCCTGAGAGTCATCTTCTCGGGGATTAGCAATGTAATAGTGTTATTCTTGCTTAAGTTTTATTTCCTATAAGATTTATAGTTTCTAAGATAGACGTCACTTTCAAAACTATCTATGATACATAGATAATAATGACCCTATACATGGTAGTTAATGCTTCCGTTTCAGTGGCTCTTTGCAAACATCCTACCTAACTAAATGGAAACCAATTTTATATCCTTGTTTTGCTAAGGTGTATTGAGATAAATGTTACTTTACTACTACTGTTCTTAGTCTTTCCTCCCCTTGAACACACAAGGAATGTGAGTGATTCTATTTGCCTTGTGAAAGAGCATGATAATGGATTCTCAAGCAGGGGTTATGATCTCACAAGTGACTGTCTGTAGATAGAAATAAGTGAAGGGAGAATGAATGAAGCACGAATGAAGTCTGCAGGTATTCCTGATAAAATAATATCGATAGCTGTATCAGCACTGCTTAAGGATACAGAAGATAAGAGCTCACACTATCCAGAAGATGATCTGAAGTCACTGTACTACAATTGGCCAAGAGTCCTCTCAAAAAACCGATGGAAGTTCTGGCAGTGACCTTGCAGAGTCAGCTCTGTTCTTTCATAATACCCGTTTGTGCTAGGGTGTTTCTCTGTTGCTATGATAAAGCACAAGACAAAAAAATCTGGGGGAAGAAAGAGTGTATGTCATCTTACACTTTATAGTCAGTCATTAACGGGAGTCAAAACAGAACCATAGAGAAACAGACCATAGAGAAACACTGCTTATGACTTACTTCTCCTGGAAAATTCCGCCCCCCCCCCAGTAAAAAACTTTTCAATTTTTTTCTTTCTTTTTTTTTTTTTTTGAAGGTCATATGCTTTATTTCTCCAGAGCTTCAGTTATAACTCTCTTTCTACACAGTTTATATGTACATTCAGTAGCATGTTTTAGACAATAAAAAAGGCTACAAAAGCTACATCTGAGGCTCACATTGTATCCTTGAGTGAACGATAAGGGGCACATGCAAAGTAAAATTGGCAGCTTTCTGATTAATGAGCAGCTGCAGCTGTGGCTGTAAGATGGGAGTGTGTGTGCTGTAATGCTATCTTTAAGGAAGTGAAATATAAAGGGTTACAAAGGGAAAAAGCTAAACTACAGAGAAACTAATGAGTCATGTACTATCTTTTTTGGGTCTTTTTGTTTTGTTTTAAATTTTCCTTTTGTGTCTTTTTGTCCATGTATCACCCTGCTCCCTTCCCTCCTCCCAGTTCCTCCCAGTCAGCCCTCAGCCTCCTCCTTCCCCATCTCCCCATCCCCTCCCACAAAAGGGCAAGACGTCCCAAGGTGGGCCAGCAGCATGGCACATCCACTCCAGGCAAGTCCAATTTCCTCATCCCAAAGTCAATGCAGGGCTGGGTGTTTCTCTGCAGGGAATTGGCTCCAAGGTGCCAGCCAATGCACAGGAACACAGTCTGATCCCACCTCTTGAAGCTCTAAGTACTGCCCATGCCATTAAACAGTTGCCTAGCCTTGGAGTGCCTAGCTACCTGACCTTCATGGATTGGCTCTGTTCTCTGATATTCCAGACTATTTTTATTAAATATATATATATAATGTATCACCATATACCACTTTTGTTAGAAGTCGGCAAGTCAACTTTTCAGAGATTGAAAGCTCATTGGCTATTGCTGTCTTGTGTTATTTGGTATTGATTTAAGTAGGCTCCAAAATTTAACAAGGTCCACTTTTAGTTAAATGTTGAGGGCTGAGCTGAACTAAGACTTGCCCTGTGGCCCTGATATACAGGAAAGAAATGAAGTTCCTTATCTAAAATCAAGAGTATGCTTTGCAGAACCAGCAATGGATGGTTTAGGGCCAGGCCTTGGGAACGTTATAGCTTCATACTGTGAAAACCAAACTCTTTTCACCATAAGTAGCTAAGATTATCTGTCTGGAGGCTGCTATGTGATGATCTGTAATGTTCTTGAGATACTCAGTGTTTCCCTTGAGACATATTGTTCTATTAGCTTCCTACTGAATTTGCCCCATTGATGATAGTTCCTTCTATCTCATTTCCCCTAAAATAGTACATTAGATATTGTACTTTTTGTTATTTTTTTATTTATTTTATATATGGACCACAATTTTTCCTCCATCTTTTTCTCATGTTCCCGCCACCTACCTCTCCTCTACCCGCTTCAGCCATTCCTTCATATCCATTCAGAAAGGGGCTGGCCTTCCATGGGAGTCAACAAACCATGGCTTATCAAGTTGAGGCAGGCCAAGTTCCTTTCCTTGCATAAAGGCTGGGTGAGGCATCCAAGCATGGGGAAAAGATTCCCAAAAGCTAACTCCAGCTCCAGGGATAGGTCCTAATCTCACTGCTAGGAACTCTAGAAATAGAAATAGAACAAACCTCACAATTATCACCCACATGCAGAGGGCCTAGGCTGATACTGTGCTTCTTGCTTGGCAAAAGACAGCTTCTAAAAATTTCCAGAGCTCCAAGTTACCTATATTCTTATCTTTTGGATCTGGCCTTCTTTCTCAAGACTCTGCCATTGAAGAAAGATCTGCTACACCAGACCAGTTAAATGTTTTGTTCAGAATACTGCAAATCCATTGATTTACAGTTTTGATGGGGACATAATGGATTTTTAAAAGAGAAGAATGCATAGTATGATGCTGATCAAAGGTTAGACTTTTGCAGGATGAAAAACATTCAAAGTCTTCTACTGTACAATATGGTGGCTATAGTTAATAACTGTACATCCTATTCTTCCAAGTTGCTAGGAAAGTAGATTTTAAATGCTCTAATCTCAGATCAGGAAAAGAGTCAAAGAAATGTGTGTAGGTTAATGTGATGATTAATGTTCACAATCAGCTAGGATCTAGAATTATCGAGGAGACACACACTTGGATATCTATCTCTATAAGGGTGTTCTAACTTATAAGAGATATCCTAAATGTTGGCAGTAACATCCTATGAGCTGGACTATAGAACTAAATCACAGACAGCTTATGGATGCTGATAATAGGACAAAGAGTCTGGCCTAAGAGAAAGCATAACAGTTCATTATTTAATACCAAGTAGTTATTCCTGAAAACATACATACATACAAGTAACATTATGTATTTTGAGAATGTTGTATTTATATATTCAGAAATACATGTTTATATACATATACAAATACATATAACTACAGAAGCAATTAATGTATATGAATGTATATGCCTGAAAAAGAACGAGAAGAGATACACGGGAGAGTTCAGAGAAGAAAGGGAAGGGAGAAATGTTGTAAATAAGTTATCAGAAATAAAAGAAATAATTTAAAAAGAGAAAGCAAGCCAAGCACCGACTTACATTCTACTTTCTGTTTGCAGATACACTGTGAAAATCTGCCTCTGGGTTCTCGTGGTCAGGTCTTCCCTGCCATGATGGGATGCATTCCTAAACATGAGCAAAAAGAGTTTCTTTATTGGGCTGCACTTGTCAGGAATTGTGCTGTAATAATAAAGTGACTAATACAATTATAATAAGTACTAATTAGCTGAGACAAGCCATAATAGCACCCATATGTATTATAAAGCATTGTGTTTCATAAAAGAAATGTGGAAAATCTTCGGCAAATCAAAAATAATTAGGGCTATGGGTGTTGATCAAAGTAGAACATGTCTGTAGCATGTGAGACCCCATGGGAAATTCCCCCAGAACCGCCCAGAGAAGACAGTGTAAAAAATTAGATGAAATAAGAACTGGGCATTAGAACTAATGAGCAACTGAAGGATTCATACACCCTGAAGTGCCATTAGAGCAAGAGTTTAAGAAGAAGGCATTTATGGGTGTTTCTGCAAAGGATCTTGCCTTTCTGCTGGGGATGTTTTAACTTTGAAAAACCTTCCTTGATAATCCTTTCCTTCAACACAGTTATTAGAACTCAAAAATACAATACAGACTGCATACACAAGGAAGAGGAGACTGAAATTGCTTTTTTGTAGCATTCATTTATTGCCATACTTCAGTTTCCTAGATCTATACACAATTCTCAGACATTGTTCAATTGCTGTCATTTTTAGCTAATTGATGAAATGTCTGCATTGTTTTTTACCACCCCTCATAGACTCTTGCACAGTTCTTTCCACAAACATCATTACCTTCCAATTTATACTTAGCAAGATCCCAAAACTGAACTCCAAACCAAAGGTAGAATATTAACAAAAGAAAATAATGAGTTCCTTGATTGAAATCCTGCTCACTTTGAGCAGATTACTTCCACACATCTGCCATGCAGTTTTAATCTGGAATAGAGAAAGCAGTGGAATGTCAATTATTTGCTAATATTGGCATGTGTTCTATAGGGAAGAAGAGACAAGCTTTAACTAGAAGTTTTATAATGTAATCCAAATCATATTTTGGTCTTCACACTAAAATATGAAAGTGGAAAAGCCCACTATGTGTGTTGGCCTTACCATATCATACACACATAGCTCTTCTTCAGATAGAAATTAAAATGTGTACCTTGGGCTATTGACAAAGCGAAATATGCTGCATGGCTGAGTGTCATGTGACATGGCTGTTATCACAACATTCAGGATGTTGGGGGAAGAGAACTGCTTTTGTGAGTTCAAGGCCAACTTAAGGCTATATAGTAAAAACTCATCTTTGCTAAGTGATTATTTCTATGCAGCTACAGACTACACAAGAGAGGTTTTTTGCACAGTAATTCTTAATTCAAAGTGTTATTGATGGAGCTGCTTGCTAACAAGCTACATGACCACAATAAAATGTTATATGCTTTAATTTTTGTTTTTGTTTTTGTTTTTTTCAATTTAACATCTGGAAAGAGGGTTGACCAGTTGAAGAGTTGACCCTATCGTACTGACCTGTAAGCAAGTCTGTGCAGAATTTTCCTGATTGGTGCCTGACCAAAATATGAGCTCCTAGCTCACTGTGGGTGGCCTTACTACCTGTCAGATGGTCTTGAGTTGTATAGAACAGCAGCCTGAGAAATCCCTGGGGGCCAGTCAGCAACATTCCTCTAAGGCCTCTGTTTCTGCTCCCAGGTTCTGTCTATGAGTTCCTGCCTTGACTTTCCTCAGTGGTGGTTTGCAAATATAAAGTAAAGTAAAAATTTGCTTCTCAAGTTGAATTTGGCCATGGTCTTTATCACAGCAATAGAATCCAAGCTTAGACAAAGATGAAAATTCGTCATACAGAGTCATAATTATTATGTTTCAGAAAGATGTAGTTAGTCATTATTTCATACTCCTAAACTTTTCCATATATATTTTAAAGTCTGCTTCACATTGACTTATTCTTCTATTATCTGAAGCACTTAAAACAGATACTAGCAAGGTAGTTTATCAATAAGCTTGTTTTTCAAGCATATTACATAATTAAGTATTTTAATAGGGTAATAACTATATTTTAAATGTGTTAGAATCAAAATCTTTACATGTCATGGGGTTTCTGTTTGAGATAACTGGCCTAATATGCCTAATATTTTATATTAGACAGGAAAGAAGGGGAAGCTGAGCAAAAGAGGGAAGCAGGACTTTATCTCACAGATTATCTGAGCTGATAGGAATAAACACAAGGAAAAAATGTTGAAAATTATCTGCAGGGCCAAGATCCTAGAGAGACACACCAATTACTCATGAATACACATCTGAGCTCCTGCTTGCTGTTATTTAAAATAATCTAGATATGCAATGTATGGGAATAGACAACATGCCCTGCACACAGATGCTATGAAATGTGCTTGCTAGTATGATTATGGGTCAGGTTGGAGATGTATATGTCAAAGGAGTGGTGAGGGAGATATATGCAACTTTACATGGGAACTGAGACTTTGAAGTTTGGATACCGTGTGCTGTGAGCAAAAGCCTGTGGTCATCATTGGTAAAGCTGACGGTAGCAAACCTAGAACACTGAAAGAGTTAAACAAAGCCTAAATAATACCAACATATTGCCTGCCATCTCTTCTTAATCTTCGGCTGTGTCCTGAGGTACTTACAGTATGAATTTGAGATGTTCCCCACAGGTTCAGATATTAACAGCTTATCTCCAGCTGCTCGCGCTGTTGCAGGACCAGCTGAAAGCTTTAGTGTTTGAGGCCTAACCGAGAAAGTGACTCATTGAGATGACATTGAAAGGTACTTGTTCCCATGTGGTCTCTCTCTCTTTATCCCCACATCTTTCTCTCTCCCTCTCTCTTCCATTTATCTTCTTCTCTTCCTTCTTTCTCTGTCTCAGACACAGTGAGGTGAATATCGCTCTCCTTTTATACACTTTCTGGCATGTTGCTTCACCTCACTAGAGGTCAACAATGATTGGTCCAGCTGACCATGATTGATATCCCGGTATCCATGAGTCAAAATAAGCCTTTCTGCTTGTCCACTGGTTCCCTCCCCCACAGGCAATTGTGACAGTTACAAAATGTTGTGCAAAGACACACATTTACTCTCTACCAGCACCTGACACTCAACTTACTACAACACAATTCTAGTTTGAATTTAATGAAAACTCAGAGCCAGATATTAGAAAAAGCTTTAATATCAGAGAGAAGGCAACAGTCAATTCTTACCAAGCCAACTTCTCCGGCTGATCAGGATGAAAGTTATCTTTGAGAGTCCTCTGCCTGGCTGGTTGCTTCTACAGAATGCTTCAGTGTCTGCCTATGTCTGCCTTAAATATCTTCTTCACCCAGTTGTTTCACTTCTGGGTTCAACCTGCCTCATAATCACAGAGTTAGGATTACAGTTGTGAGCTACTACTGTTTGGTTGTTAGGTCTTGAACTCCCAGAAACACAGAAAGATCTCTCAGTCTCCTGAATAAAGGGATTAAAGGCATAAGATACCATTCTCTGACTCTCATGGCTTGACTGTGGGTGATTTTGTTTTCTGATATTCCAAGCTGATTTTACTGAATATAATATATATCACCACAACTTACTAGAAAAACTTGCTTTTCACCGTCGGCCTCAATTTCTGTATTTCTTGATATTTAAGGTGATTTTTAAAATATTACACATTGTTCAGCTCAGTGATTGGCACAGGACTAGTTTTCAAAAATGTCTAATAACTAAAAGTTTTCCATGTTATGGAACATAAATTAATCACATTTTGAGCTGTACTAAGCTAAACGTGCTTTCTTCTTATATCTGTAAAATTGTAATTTTTAGACAGTATGTACATTTATAGGGACTTCTTCAATTATCTTATGTCTCAAACCCTTTCCATCAGAATTGAGAATTAACTTTCTTCACTTAGAAAACAAAGTGACTGTTTACAAGAGAAAAGAAATGGCATCCTTGGCTTGTAACTAGAAAGGCACCAGGCCAAGAATTCTTGTTCTACATCCCATTTCCCCATTAGAGATAGTATACATGAAATATATAAACTATTTTTTTTCTGTTGTCCATGGTGATATATTTGCAGATTCCAGTGTTTAGGTTCCATACCTGCCAGTGTGTCTTTCCTTGAATTTCTTCTGAAATATTGTAGCCACAAAACATCGAAAGAATCCATTTAGCAGATGACTTCTTTGTTTAGAAAATGGCCTGAGAAAAGTATATGATTTAGATAGGCTTATTATTCTCATGGAACATGTGAATGTCATGGAGGAAGCAGAAAAATACACAAGAATACATGTAAAAAATGGAACTTGAGAAATAATATAGCCACTGAAGAATGAGAGAAACACAGAGATAATTCTCCCTGCTGTTTGTAACACAGAAGGAATCCCCTCCCCATATTCAAGAGAAGAAAGGGAACCCAGTGAATTAAAATAATCCTGAAAGCATGAGAGAATTTTGAGAGCCAAAGTCAGTGCTATAGATACAATAGATCTGAGACTTTGAAGTAGGAGAGTTTATATTTCATTAAAGTACCAGAAAGTTTTACTCAACACTCACTCTATATCAATTTATCTATTCATTCATCCACCCACCCATTCATTTATCCATACACCCATCCAACCAATCTATCTACATCAATCTGTGTGTTTGTATTTGTTTTTTGTTTTTGTTTTTGTTTTTGATTTCCCCCTAGGCAGCCCTCAGACATTCTCATGGCTATAGATTGTGGCCTAAACTTTGTTATCTAGACCTATGAGGCCTTTGGTGGCAATATGGACCATGGACATTGATACATACCCTGTCTGTGATAGGATCATAGACCCAGACAAGGTGCTAGGCAGAGACCTGAGCCTGGATGTCACCATGGTCCCAGGTAACAGTGCAGACCACCTGACTAGCATAGCCCCCATGGCAGCATGGCTCTTGGACACCAACATGGTCATAGGTTATGGCCCAGATCCATGGTATCTGTGTGGTGCTGGTGGCAACAATGACCAGGGACATCAACACAGACCCCCTTCCTGGCAGGACTATAGTCCTAGACATGGTCCTCAGTATCAGCCCAGGCCAGGATGATGTCATTGTGGCCCTAGGCGACTGTGCAGGCTACCCAGATTGACATGGCTTCTCCAGCAGTGCAGTCCTCAAATACCAAGGTGGTCCCAGGTGGCAGTCCAGACCACAGACCCCTCCACATTCCTCAGTGGTGACAGGAGCCACAGAGATCAGCATAAGCCCCCTAGGCTGCTCCAAGTCTTTTGACCAATACCTGACACTTGGCCATAACACATGCCCCCAAATCTCCCTGGACTCTAGTAGCCAGCTGGCCATTCAGATCAGTCCATTCTTCACTGCTCTAATTTATCCAGATACACCTCCCTCCTCAGTGCATGAACCATTCCCCCTCTCTGTCGCCTCCCCACCCTCTAATCTTTCACTGCAGTGGTACCCAACTGCCCAGCACTAGGGCTCTTGGTTGGGTCACAGATGGCTCTTGGTTGAGAAATGCTACCCCAGTCACAAGAAATGACAGGTAGCTATTATCTTTCTCCTGTGCCTCCACCTAGAACTTCCAGGCAACACTTGGTATGTTGATACTCTCACTCCTGACTGGTTTTGCTTCATCCCCAGCACTACAAAGTATATGAGGGTGCCATCTGTGTCCTCCGTCAGTTCAGACCTGAATGGGGCCCAGCAGCTGCTGGCTGATTGTGAATTGTGTTTGTTTTTATATGTGCACCTGTATGTGCATGTGTACATATCTGTCTGAGTATGGAGGCCAGCAGTCTGTGGGAAAATGCTCTTGAACACTGTAAATATTGGCTTAATAAAATACTGATTGGTCAGTAGACAGGCAGGAAGTATAGGCAGAGTAACTAGACTAGGAGAATTATGAGAAAAGGAAAGTAAGCACAGTAGACAGCAGCCAGGTGCAGAAGAAGCAAGATGAGAATGCTGGACAGAGCAAAGATAAAATAGATAAAAATAGATAAAAATTGTGGGTTATTTTAAGTGGAAGAGCTAGATAGTAATATGCTTGAGCTACTGGCCCGGCAAATATTATAATATTAAACCTCTCATTTCATAAGAGGTTGTGTGACCAGCTGGGTGGAACAAAGAAACGTCTACCAGTAATACTCCATACTGGATATTTTTCTTAGTCACAGTCCAACTTATTTTCTCTCACTGAACCTGAAGCTTAGCAATTTGTCTAGACTGACTATCTAGAAAAACCCAGTGATCCCTCTGTCTCAGCCTCTTCAGCACTGGAGACATAGGTCTTCACTTCCATGTCTGGATTTTTTATGTTTACATGGCTGGGGATCTAATACAAGTTTATATATTTGGGTAGCAGACAATTTAGTGACTGTGTCATCTCCATAGTTATCTCATCCGGAAATTATAAGCAGAGAAGCAAGTTATACATTTTGTTTACCAAAGAAAATTGTCTTTCTCATGCTAATAAATTGTAGGTGTTGGCACCAGAAGAAGAAGAAGGAGTTAGGAGATCAATGGTACTAACCACATGGAAATGATAATTTTGACTGGAGCAAAAGTAGAGGAATAGATGCCAACATAGGATGCCGTCATGGAAGAACTGAGCATGATTCTTAGTTCCTACATAAGTGATTGACAGAAAACTTTGAGTCACTTAGTATGATTGACAAAGTCATAGGCATCTGGTAAGTAGTAGAGATGATAGACATTTAAAAAATGTTTTAGGTATAATGTATAAGTGAAATTAAAGTCAGATTTGAAAGACTTGGATAAAATCTGGGAAAGTGGGAGTTGATTAGAAATGACACTTTTTTTTTTTTTTTTAATAAATTCTGCCTTGTTATCCAGAAGATCCCAGTAATTAGACACTGATCATTCTACAGAACCAGAACAACTTTCTGAAATCATTTTGGGTCACTGAGGAGGATGGCCATGAGTGTAAACTGACTGCATGGCTGTGGATACAATTTCAATACTTCTCTCTTTGTCTCCAGATTAGACTGGATGATATTGAGCATGTGGATTCAGATGTCCCAATGTCAGTAGATACAGCAAAGTAAGATGGTGGACTGCTTCCAGTAGCTCTCATATCTGACATGTGAGTTGAGAAAAGTGCCTGGCAGACTGATATGGAGAAGAAAGGGATGCTACACATTTGAACATAGAACACATTCCGTGTACTATATCCTGAGAGACTGAGATGATGGGCACTGGGGAAACAATATTAAACAGGTATTGGAATTCACAGAGCAATTTAAAGCATGATTGACCAGCGCAGCGCTGTACCTTTCTCAACTGACTCTTACCTACTTGAGTACAGGCATAAGAATGTTCACTACCAGGTTAGTATTGCCATGTGAGACAGTGACACGTGGACTAAGGACTTTGGAAGGATTTGTTAACAAAATAGATTGTTAAATCAACAGATGAGGGCCATCCAGACAGAAGGAAATACAATGAGAAATATTGGAGTCTCATAAGATCTAATAACTGCCTTTGGATTTCAAGACATAGACTCCAAAGAATTAATAGAGATAAAATGGGAGATTAAAAAAGATTATACAGCTGATGCGAACTCTGTAATAATAAGATCTATAAATGAATAAAACAAAGCTCAAATATCTATATGCATATAATAAATAGCCATACACATTATATGTTCATATAATATTTTTGGTTAAGATTATATTTTTCTACTCTGTCTTGCAATTTACCGTCTCTTTTTTCCAGACATAGTACCTAATATTATGGTTCTAGAAATTTGCTGTTTTCCCCTCTTTTATAAATTTTAATTTTTTAAAAAAAATTCTATTTCTTGATCTATAATGACCATTTGTCCTTAGAAATTTTTTTTTAAATCAGAGTTTTAGCATCTTTTAAAAACATTGTAATATCTGAGGCAACTAGATGTTCAGTAATTCCCAGAGTATGTAAGTATTTTCTACATTAAAGTGAAAAGTAAATTAATAATAAGTGATATAATGGAAGCAGGTAATTTACATAGGTATAAATGCAAGATATTTGACATGATAAAGACACGCTAGAAACCAAGGTTATACAATTCATAGCAACTGTCATATACAGTTTCCAGCTCACAGGTAAAAGAGAAAAAAAAAATTAAAGCACTAACATTTAGTTGAGAAATAGGTTCACTAATATGCAAGTCCCATATCTATCTTTAAAAAAAAACTATAAAAACATCTTTTAAATTCAAAACATGCTTGCCTTTTAATCTACAGCCTCTCTCATAATAGCTGTACTTGACAAACATCCAGGCCTCTCTCTCCCATTTTCGATTTCCACTCCCCCTTATTCTCATTGAGAGAAGAGGGGAGCTGAGAAAAGATTGGAAATTATTTCTAGTTGTCTTTGAAAGGAAAAGCCTCATCCCTGAGAAAATTATCATTATGATGCACAAGCCGTAATTTGCACTCAAAGGGCCGTGAATCAAGCTCTCTGGGTCTTTTGTGTTTATTTCCATTTGTCTTAGGTGTGCTGAGCCTCTGCTAATAGATACTGTCAGTTAGTTCTCTAAAGAATTTTATATGGCACACTGCCTTCCTCTGATGTGTCGCTGGCATACATAATGCTGCCTATTAAACTAATTAGTTGTGCTCCTTTGGTATAATTAATAAGCAATAACCATACTGCTGTTTGAGGATGCTAAAATTTTAATGTCCTCTCTTAATCTGTCTCACTCGAATCCTGAGGACCATAATGGTTTCATAGAGTCATAAAGTAGCCAGGACCCTTTTTAACTTTATTGTTATTGCCAACTCCAGCCTCTTTCTGACTGTAGTATTAAGCCATTTCAGATAATTGAGATAGTTATAGGCTCTGGGTAAGAAATAGCTACGACAGGGATGTGAATACAAGGTGATTACATTTATTGTTTATGTCTTCACAAATAGAATGAAAGATTAAGTATAAGGAATTGTCCTGAGTTCCAACTTCCCTGGCTGTTCAAGTTAATTCAAAATCCAGAAAGATTCCAGAGTCTTCTTGGGACATTCAATAGTCATTAGGTGGATATTTTAGTTATCTCTCATCTAGGAGAGTATAGCATTTTCTGCATGTGAACATTGAGTAAAAAGGCACCCTGTGCTGATGCTTGAGGATATAGTTCCTATTTTCACGTAATCTTCAGGGTAAAGCATAGCTTCTGAAATGATATAAAGTATTTTCTAGTTCACCTGCTCTTGAATACTCAAAACAGCAGCTTCATCTATTCGCCTTTCATCTAAGAATTGTGTATCTCAAATGTTACCAATATACTACCTCTGTTAGCTTTATATAAGTGTTCCTCAGTTATTAAAAATATTTCAGAACTTATCATCACACTTTGATTTTTTAGCTTACTGGGTTTTCGATCAAGTACACACTGCAGCTGCCTGACTCCTCCTCCTTTTTTCAAAACGAAAAAGAAAGTCTTAAGAGTCACTTGCTGTTTTCCCATGTTAAAACTCCAACCAGTGGTGGGCACTTTTGTGCCCACTCATGTAGGCCAGCTTTGTTAGAGGACACAGAACTGGGCTAGCAAGCCATGGTTTAAATTATATACACAAATCTCCCTATCTATTTAACATTGTCTTCCCTGTGTTTGTCATCTCAGACTTTGAGGAGATATTATATGAGGTGAGTTCTCTGTTTCTCTTTCTCCCCCATTTCAGCCTGACAGGCACTTTTCTCAACCCATCTCTTTAACTTATATGCATCCACCCCACACAATTTTCCCCAGATCTCACTCCATACCTTTCTTCCCAACTTTTTGTTCTTTGAATTTTCAGTAAGTACAATTATTGATGCCCAAATATTCTCGAGTATGTGGCCTTTCCCTAGAGTGTGATTTGCTTACCTGGGACTATGTACTAAGAGAAATCCAACCCTTCCTCTTGCAAGCAGCTAAAAATTGCCAATGGCTTCTTGGGACTTTGCTTTCAGCTCCCCTCTTCAGGTTAACATTTTGTCGGAGTTTGCAGAGGTTGGGTTTTCACATTGCTGCCAGTTTATGTATACAGCTGCCCAGATCGTTTCCTTTTCATTATCCACCACCTCTGGCTTTTACACTCTTTCTGCTTTCTTTTCTGCAATGATCCCTGAGCCTTGGGATGAAGGACATGAGGCAAATATACTGCCTTTAGTCATAAACCTCCTGCAGCCTTTTAGTCTCTGTACCATGATTAGTTGTGGGTCTCGGTGATGATCATCATATACTTAAAACAGAAGCTTCTCTGATAACAATTGAGAGATAACTTTATCTATATGTGTATTTGTCAGGCTTCTCTGGAGAAACAGAAGTTATAGAATGAATATATGTACACACACACACACACACACACACACACACACACAAATACACAGTCTTAATTAGAATGACTTACAGGCTAAGGTCCAGATAGTCCAACAATGACTGTTTCCCAACAGACAGTCTAAGAATCCAGCTGTCATTTAGTGCATGAGGCTGAATGTCTCAGCTAGTCTTCAGTATATGCCAGAATCCTGAAGAAGCAGGTTGTAATGCTAGTGAAGGAATGGAATTTCTAAGGAGGTCTAGAACAAGCAGGCAAAGAGTGAAAGCTTCCTTCTCTCCTGTCCTTTCTCTGGGCTGTCCCAGAAGGTGTTGTCCATGTCAAAGATGAATTTTCCCAACTCAGAAGGTCAGCAGGTCTCTCAAGGGTCTATGGTCTGTGTAAAAAAAAATATTAAAGAAATTTAAACAAGCAAACAAACACACAACAATGAATTAGATAGGGGATGTGAAAATTGTCCTGGTCAGAGGCTCACCTCAGCTGTACCCTAAGGAGAAGCTTAAAGTGTGACTAAAGCTGGAGAGAACTTCCTAAAAGTACTCATCTTAAATAGGCCTTGCCAATAAGAACGCACTGCAAAGAATCTTTATTATTAAAAATCCAAAAACATCCAACATCACATGCAAATGTAGGAAGCGATTTTGCTTTAAAAATAAATAAGTAAAGGATAACTAATTAAAATCAAAGTTCACTAAATTACCAAGGATGTGAAATGTACCCTCTAGGAAGCCCAGTCTTCTGCTGAGGCTGACCAGTAGATTCCTAGCTAGGAAAACAAACAGAAGGCCAGTAGCGACCATTGCTAATATAGCTACACTGAGGTAAGGGTGTGTAATTCTCCCTGGAAGGAATTGGGGTGGCTTTATTGTTTCTCTGGCAATAAAATAGTGTACACAAAGTAGATAAAATATATTCTACACTGTTCTCGTAAATATTGTGCTAAGAGCAATTCATGTTTCCTGTTCCCTTAAAGAACTCTAATAGTGACAAGTAATTATATTACCCTATCACTTCTTTACAGATAAGAGTAGTTATGTTGTAGAGAGTGTAACTTACCAGAGTCTTAAAGTGAGTCGGTGGCCTTGCAAGGTAAGACCCAGGGAGCTTGCATAGAGAGTCTGGAGTCACTACAATAGGCTGCTAATGCTGTGTTATGCATGGCCAATCAATAACCACTGGTTTGTATGATTGCTGTTAACTTTCAATTTGGCAGAAATTAGTTTTGACACTGAATTATGGCTTTCAGCTGATGGGGGGGATTTCTGCCAGCAGAAATGGAATCCCTCCAGAGTTTGATGAAGTGTGCTCATGTTGGCTCACTTGACTTATGCACTACAGAACATTGAGACTCAGTGTTGCGAGAATCACAAGCATCAGCATTTCCAGGGAGCTTATTAGAATTGCAGAATTGCACAGCCCACCCCTGGTATACTGAATTAGACTTTTTTGCTCTAGCAATATCAGCAGGTGTTTTCATATGCTTTTAATTTGAGATGCACTGTTGTATAGAAAAATGTGAGAAGATCCAGATCTGCTAACTGATGGAGTTTGTATGAGAGTGAGTGAGTGTGTGTGTGTGTGTGTGTGTGTG
Source organism: Phyllotis vaccarum (assembly GCA_033318265.1). Classification (NCBI taxonomy): domain Eukaryota; kingdom Metazoa; phylum Chordata; class Mammalia; order Rodentia; family Cricetidae; genus Phyllotis; species Phyllotis vaccarum. Next base: position 36,015,307 of record JARWLC010000001.1, on the reverse strand, counting down.
TGTGTGTGTGTGCGTCTATCTGTCTGTCTGTTACTGCCACAGTAGCTTCAACTCAGCAGGTTCATACCCTAAGTTAGTAAGTCAGGCTTCCAACAGACAAAGAAATATAGACACCAACGTTTAGCTTAGTTTTAACAGCAACAACAACAAAAAAGTACTGGAATTAGGTTAATACCACTTAAGCTGCTAGTATAAAGAAGACAACAACCATTAATTATGTTATGCAATTAGCATAGCCATCCCCATAAACTATGGTGAGGATTCAGAGATACATTAGGAATTAGGAAACCTCTTTGCTACTTTAGAGTTTGTGATAGTGTGACTTTGCCTATTATTACAATTCTTGGCCTGCTTATTCTTTTAGAAATTCAGGATATGTGTTATGGAAACAGAAGAAAGGAAGAACAGAGTGGTAGTCCTAGGCATTGGGAGGGGGTTACAGACATGTCATATTTTACTTTGATCTTGAAAGATGAGAGAAGTTCGCTAAAACAACACCTACACACACTGAGATTTTAAGATCTGACATCTAGTTTCTTATATCCTCCATTCTATTGTCACCTTTCCATCCCTTCCTCCTTCTATCCATTCTTTCCACTACCTTCTTCTACATTCTTTGTTTCCTACCTCCTACCTTTGGCAGATTTATAGAAATCCCACTAAATTCAATGAAGATTGAAACAAAGTTTCAGTCTGTACTATTGTATCAAGATAAAAGCATGATATTTAATTTCTTTGAATATTCAAAATGACAAAATAAGAGTAATGTAATACATATAAAATAATAATTTATTGTATTGATAGGAAGGGAACAAACAATAAGTTTTAATACAGGACCAACAAGGTGAATGTTAAGATCAGAAATTTGGAGTGGGTGTCATTTAAATGATAAAATGAGACAAAAGAAATGGGGCTAGCCAAATGGAAAAGAAAGAGGCTGTCAGGCAAATAGAATGACAGATCCTAGTGCCTAAAAGGGAGCTCTGTGAAGCACTAGCTACACATACAGTTCCTGGAACTGTCAGTGCTCACACTTCATTCATCTGAATCACTGGAGGGAGGAAATATAATTGTGATGCTCATGGCAGTAAGTCTTCAATCTCTGAGCAGTTATCTTCCTATTAGTCTGACTCCCAAGGCTAAATAAAGAAGCTGGGTTGGTGAAAGTCATGCTCTTTATTGCCAAAGGTCACAGCCTCAAATCTTATATAAATTCTTATCTTAGCTTCAATGGATCAACTGCAGCCAGAATTCATTTTCCTTAGAAAAAGTGCTAACTCCTATTATAAGAAAAACAGAATCAGATCCTTTTCAGGTAACTCAAGATGTCAGACTCAGTGAACATACATGTGGCAATGGTATGGAAAGAGAAAAACCAAAAGTGTTTTGCAACATTGTTTTATTCTAGTTCAAAGGACATACATAGAGAGTAATGTGTACACACACACACACACACACACACACACACACACACACACACACACACACGAGAAAGTGAGAGAGAGAGTGAGAGAGAGAGAGAGAGAGAGAGAGAGAGAGAGAGAGAGAGAGAGAAGGAGAGAGAGACACTCACACATAGTCAAAGAGACAGAGAGGGAAATTAAAAGTGTAGTTCTATTCAAAGTATAAAATTATCACAGGAATGCCAAAACCACCGAGGATTATGTATGGGAACTGATAAGCATGCATTAGACAGATTACCAACTGATCATTAGATGAATGTTTTCTGTGTATCTAGTAGAATATGTCAAGTGTAATCTTCTTGGGTTTTACAGCCTAGCAGTATGAACAAAGAATCTGGAAAAGTCTGGACCTTACTTAAAAACTGACATTACCAAACTATCCCTTCTATTTATAAAGAAGAAAGATCTTAGGTTAATTTATTTTTCTCCTTTGTCCACTGTACATATTTTTCTCTTTTACTAATTCAGGCACCAGCAAAGGCTGTTGAATCTCTTGGAGCTCGACATAGAGATAGTTTTAAGTCATCATGTGGGTGCTGGTAATTTAATCTGGGTCCTCCAGAAGACCAACAAGTGTTCCTAACTGCTTGGCCAACTCTTTGACCACACCTGCAGTCTTTTTAGGACATGCAGATGATGTGATTTCTTTTTGGTTATGATGGCTCAAGGTGCCTAGAGACTCTTCTTTCATACGGATAAGCTTCGGCCATGCACACACCCAAGAGAGGCACTGTTTGCATGATGGCTTCATCTTCCATCCAGGTGATGTTGAGGGCTTGCACCATTGCCATGGTAGAGGCAGAAATGACATCCTATTTTTGGTGCATATTAAACTTTTCTACATTTGTAGTGGTATATTTGACTATAACATTGATAAAGAAGATGTTATTGCAATTGATACGGCTGAGATTTTTGTTTATTTGTTTGTTTGTTTTTGGTTTTTGTTTTTGTTTTTGTTTTTTTTTCCCTGAAGCCATCAAGGCAATCAGGCTAAGGGAGAGATTGGCTTAAGTCAGAGGTTCCATCTATGACTTGAACCACATTAGGTTGAGAGACTAAATTGTCCTCTACTAGGAGAACCCAAGAGGAAAATCAATCTAGAATTCATGTGGTAGCTTAGGCATGGATATATCTTTAGCTTTCTGGCATTTAATGTGTTATTTATGAGTTTACAAAAGTGAGTGTAGAGACAGAAGTTGACCTTACTGATCACCTTTCTGCTACTATGACAAAACATGCACAGGAAAGAATTGAAAAGGAGTATTTATTTTCATTACTGATGTCAGAGATTTAAAGATTTTGTTACTAATCTCCATTACTTTCAGTCCTGTGATGAAGCAAAATATTAGAAGTATAAAGCATAAGATAGAAGCACCCTTACTGATAGACAGGAAAAGGAAACAGGAGGAAGAACATAGGGCTGCAGAAAAGACACATCCTACCATGTCTCAACTCAATGGCCTCGTTCTATTACTATTTACTTTTTGGCTTCCTCTCAATACTGCCATCAAATTTTAAATGAAGTAATGTATAGATGCATTTACTTAGATCAGAGGTCTCATGATCCTGTCCCAATAGCAAACATCTTTATTCCTTTTCCATATAACCCTCTGTAGAGAACATCTATCTCATGGACTAATCATTGATTTGCTGAGTTCTCTCATATTTACTATCTAGATAAAGAGAATAATTAATCAAAATATGAGCAAGTTTGGCTACAGAGGTAGGGGTATTACTGAAGAATGTGTCTTACAAGCCAGAGAGGAGAAGAAGGTTTGAAGAGTCTGTGTTCTATGCAGCTGGTAGGAAGGGGAGGTCAGAGCAGTGGACAGTTCCCAAGAATGAGTGAGATGGATTGTGCTTCATCTTGATGAGGAGGTAAGAAATTCTCCTTATCCAGTTGGAGTGGTTAAGTAGAGAGTAAAGAGGGCAGAAGTGGTACAAACACTACTTTTTGAAGAAATTTGGCTCTAAGGGTAAAATTCTGGTCTATAAAATATGAGATGGATGGCTTGGGGTGGAGGTTCACCTTTAATTCAAGCACTCAGGAGATAGAGACAAGTCAGTCTCTTAGTTTAAGGCCAACCAGGTCTAGAGAGTGAGTTCCAGGATATCCAGGAGTACAGAGAGAAATACTGTCTTTAAAAGAAGAAATGCATGAATGTATGCACATAACTAGGAAGGGAAAACTGATGAAGGAGAAAGCTAGCTGTAAAAGTGAAAATTCAGATTACAAAGAGGATGGATTCGGTTGTCTTGAAAATGGGCTGGCCTCTTCAAGAGACAAGCAAGTCTATATAATGCAAAAGACAGTAAAACTGGGTCCAGATCCCTGCTGATGGTAAGGATGACCCCTCCTGAGCGCTTCCAAGGAGCCATGGTAGCCAGCACATAAGTATTCAATGTTCTCATCTTTTGGTGTTCTTAATTTTCTCATTTTTTTCAGTTTTTAGGAATTCCATATACAAATACTGTTGCTTTATCTCAAAACATGTTTAGGGAGCTAAATTACGGGTGAAGTTTCCCTGCCACTTATAGAGAAAGCAGATATAGTTTCCTGACAATAGATGCCTTGGTTCCCTGTCTCTCACTATTTTCCGTTCGCTCTTCCCTGATGTTTCTTAAATCATAGGTATAGTAATTGTATTGTGTATGTACTAATGGAGGCTAGGAAAGACATGAGTTTATCTTTGCATTCTTACCAGCTGTGGATTTCTGTAATGGTCTCTTTTAAAAAGCGAGCTTTTTTGAGAAGGGATAAGAAGTAAAGTATAGGTATAAGATGAAAAATTTAGAAGTTACATTGACGAAGAAAAAGAAATAGTGATATATTTTTTAAAGCCTTTTTTAGTTTCTATGCCCTTACCAGAGAGAGGTGGCTGGCTACCATATCAGAAGTGAATTATCTCCCATTGATTAGGCCTTTAGTCCGATTAGATGGCTGCTGGCTGCCCCCAGGATAGAACTGTCATCACTTCATGGGTCAGAATATCTTGCCATTCCAATAATAACTTTGGTTCATAGCTGTCACAGCTGGGTAAGACTAATGACAGATTTTCATTCTTAGAACATTCACAGATCCTTCTAATACTAGGAAATACAGTCCTCAGGGAGGAGGCTTACAGATCAAGTACAGCTTGATACCTTCTGGCCTTCCTCTGTGGTGTCTTCAGCAATAAGGACTCACTTCTAAAGTCTGGGAGAAATCAAGAACAATGGCAAGAGCCTATACTGTTTGGGGGTCTCTTGAACACACCAAACTAATATTCATGGAAAAGAATCCCATATCTAAGGCTAGTGTTTTTGTTAGTCTATTGCTTTCAAAATTATATTTAAATCCTGCCTTCATACAAACTTGCATGCATGAATCCATCTAAATGTAAATGTTTGCATGATTTTAGTAACCATAAAGTAATATGACTCCATATGGACTTTTCAATTGTTATTTGTCCCTCCCCCATGTGTATAACCCTCCCTTCCATATTCCCAGTGAAAATCTCCACCAAACTATTTTTTTCCATTTTTCTCTTCATATTGAAATTTATTTACAGAGTCCTCTGTCCTATCCCTTAAGTATATTCTCTCTAACTTCATTTTGGTCATAGGAAAGCTTACTTACTATGTGTTAAAGTGCGTATTGTCAGGGGAGATATCAAGAGATTCAATCACAATGAAGCCAAGGAAATGCTATTTACTATATCAGGTTGCAAGTCACCCAGTTGCATTAGTGGTCCTCATGATTTCTCTCTAACTTATGGATCATATATAGAAGTATAAAACTCATAAAGCAAGCTTTCATTGAGCTGAAAATTAGATCCAAATATTTGTAGTGCTTTATGCATACACGATAAATAAAACATTTACTAAGAAAATTTGTAGTGACTCAGCTGGCTGATATTTGCAGTATACTAATTATTAATTAAATTCTCTCTCTTAAGGACATACATTGTACCTCTCAACTCATCATGAATAAAGTTATTATCTTGGCAAGGCTTAGAGCTCCTTGTAAGATCTATTTAAGGTAAATTGGGAACATATTTTCCCCTAAAGTACTCATATAACTGAGAAGTTCCTTGGACTATATCTGTCGGGCTCAGTCCTAATTTACAAATGTAAATTTTAACTTTCTTATGACTCCCTTAGGTAGATGTTCTGATTATTGCAACTTTATGGATGATAAAATCAAGACATCAAGAAGTTTAACTGTATAAAGTAACAGATGTGATAGGAAACTTGAGGTATTCTGATTTTATAGTTAATGCCACTGATAAGTAAAGTGAACAAATTAGCTATAAGCATCTTAGACCTGTAATCTCTTACCTTGTAAACATGGATATGCATTACATACAGCAATGCTGAGCACACTCAGTATCAATGTACTTACTTGATATCCAAGAATGGTAGCTATAACTTGACATTTCTAATCTGGGATCTTGTGAGTCAATACCTTTCATAAGCTACACTATAATTCCACAATAATTAAACCACACAATGATAATTACTCATGTCTCTTTAATTTCTTTCTCTTTGGTGAGTTTTCATAGGCATTGACTGCTGAGCCCACCATAATTATAAGAAGCACATATGGCAGAGATGACTATACCCATTAAACTGATGAGTTCACTGATGCCAAAGAACATTATGTGTTGTGAGAAGTCATCATAATTGCTTTATTCATGGATAACAGATAAATGGGCCTTGGGCAGCCATGTGCTTTCTTTATCATGTCTCTTTCCCCATGTACCTGAAGACATCACTGACTGATCATAACCTTCCTCTGTTGATCACAGATCAGCTTCTCCATGGTTTGTTTTTCTTCTATTAGATGCTTTATTCAAATAACATTTCCCCAAAATTATAGTGTGTGTGTGTGTGTGTGTGTGTGTGTGTGTGTGTGTATAAGCATGCATGCATGCATACATGCATAAATGAGAGAGGAGAAGAGAGAACAGTGATCAGATATGCAAAATACAGCATCTTTTATTTCAAAATGAAGATTTTAATTGAGTCTCTACAATTTAATGAGGAGATGTCCATGGTTAGCTTTGAAACTACCTGCAAAAAGTAAGAATGGACTCAACAAAATGCTAACCCACAGGCCCCTCACAAATATATTTGTAAACACACACATTAAAAACTATAACGAATGAAAAAGAGGCTATCAAATTAAGGATGAGAGAGATGAAATGACTCTTGTGAGGATTTCTAGGAGTGATGGAGGGAGAAAATGGGGGATAGAACTGATACAACTTTAGTCCAATTAAACATATTAAGAAAGACCATGATTTCATCAAAGCACCACAATGATACTTTGTCAGAAGCATAACAACTATAAACATATATGCCATATATATGGTTTATCATCCTCCATTGTTACATGTGCCCATCCTGGTGTTGGATATATATTTTAAATTATTATGATTTTATATTTTTAGGACATATTAAATATAGTTTAACTTCTGACATTTTAAGTTTGTGATAACCACCTTTTGATTTTGTTCATTCTGTGTTCCTATAAGGCACACATACACACAAACCTTCCCTGATGTGGTTTATGGTAATTGCATGAAATATAAAATAAATTTGGTAATGACCATGATATATGACTTTTTGAGGGGGGGTATTCATCATTGTTTCTTCCAAATGCTCTATAGCTTACATCGAGGAAGTTTTTTCCATTATAGTGACCAGTTTTATATGTCAACTTGGTTATTGGTTATTAATGTTTGGTTAAATACTACTCTACCATATTGTTATCAAATTATATTTTAAATATGATTAACATCTAAAAAAAAAAGTTAGGTGCATAAGAACACTCAAATAGCTATTATTACCTGGAATTTGAAAAATTCTATAAAGTTGAATAAAAACAAAGTTGATAGGACAGAATTTAGATTTTACAAATGAAAACAGCTTTTGGTTGCCTTAGCTTCCATTACAGTGTATGGTGGCTTTTTCTGTTCTTGCTTCAGTATCTAAAGCTGAAATCACAGGAAATTTTAACTAATGCTTGAGTACCTCATGTGTATTAGTATTGTACCACTACTCTTACAAAGAGACTTGAACTTTAGGACAAAAGGACAGAGAACTTACTTTCCTTCTCCAATGAATCTTTCTACTCTACAACACATCCATTGCACCTGGAGTATGCTGGGAGAGAAATAGCAATCCTGAGAAGGACTACATCAGAAGAGTATGGAATGAATGACTTCAACAGTCCAGCCACCAGCTCATCAAATCCCAGCTCAGCAAGACACCATATTGGCATATGCAGGGAACATGCAATTATCAGAATAGAGTCCTGCAGAGAACTTATGTCACATTTTTAGGTAAAATCCCTTAGATATTATATAAAATAAGATAAGGGGGTTAGGACCTGGCATTGCTGCTGTATGAGTTCACACACACACACACACACACACACACACACACACACACACACACACATCATCATCATCTGTAAGACTATAAAAGTGCATGAGTTGAATTTTAAATGTGATTTGATGATTTTTTTGCAAAGAATTCTTTGCACTGTAGCGTCAACAAAACTCTTCCCGCTCTTCTTTGATCACAGAGCTACTCAGATGATGGGAAGCATGGTTAGACCGGGAGCCAAGCAGACTGGAACAATGATTTAGAGTCTATTCAAACAATATATGGAGGGTAGATTGTTACTCTTTGCTGGTACCTGCAGTTTTCATGATTTGTCCAAACTACTTAATTTTTATGAGGCTCAGTACAATGGAAAGGAATGTTAATGTCAATGTTGGACCTGGAGTGTTTCTGTATATTATTAGGATTGAACTTCCAAGACCAGAAATAACAATTTCTTAAGCTGTCACATTGTCAGTATTCAGTAAGGATTAGAAAATATTAAATAAACTGGGTCCTATTTTTAAACTCCTTCATTTATGTGAGAGTTGTGATTAATTATATCATATAGTTCTAATATTTATTGCAATGAGAAGTCAATATTCAAATATATGTCAAGGTCTTGATCAAAGACAATAAAAGCTGTAAACATAAATTTGCTAGATACCATCAGGCTCTTGCTTATCATACTGATTGCATCATGAAGAAGTGATTTTCAGATCCCTTAAAATAAATTTTAAATAATAAAACTTACCATCTTCTAGAGCACCATGCATGTATCCAGACTCAATTAAAAGTCTTTGTAAGTTTTTAAATATCCAAAATTGGCTCTTCATGGAATCACCCAGCACATATGAAACACAGTAAGAGCCAAAAATATCTGCAGTATCCATGTTCCTTTGATGATTTTCTAGAAGTTATGAAAACAATCATGCTGGAGGTGCTGTTTCTGTTTTTACAATATTGTGCACATAACTTCTACTTGTGTTTCAAGGAGCTACCAATTAGATAAAGTGCTAACAAATTACTTTATATTCTGTCTATAATTGTAAGGGAAGAAAGTGTACTTTAACGTCTAGGGAGTTGTACTAACATTTGTGAATGTTTCTAAATTTCTGCTGTAAGCACTCACAGCTCTTTATGAATAAAATTAATTATTTTTCACTGGCATTGAAACATCTAAGGAGGCCTTTGAAAGGACAGCACACCCTCTTGTCAGGTTTCAGAGATTCCTTCCTTTAAAGCCTTCTTTTTATTTATTCATTTTTATGGAGTTTATGTGGGTATACTGATTAGCTACTCACTGCTTAAGAATACATTGTAGGCATAGGGTCTATGGAACTCACTAGGTCTAGTGGCAACTAATGCACTAGCTTTGACAGCCTTGGAATTTTTGGGAAGGTTGTAGGCAGAATTAGAGTCCAGGTGTGGGCAGTGCAGGGCATAAACTCTGTCCTGTAAAATGATCAAGTTACTGCTCATCATAAAAAAATCTTTCTTTATATATCTTTGCATATTTTTTTCTTCAATGTCATTAGTTTTGTGAAAATTTCCTTCAGTATATTTTTATCATATTCATTACCTTTATCAAATCCTTCAATAATCAACTCTAATCTTCCTTCCCACCAACTCTGTGCCTTTTGAAAAAAAAAACAGAGTTCTATTTGTGCTTCCTGTGCTTCCTTGCATGTGAGGCTATTAACTGGAATATGGTTGACATATTATGAGACACACCCTTGAATAAACAGACTCCCCTTTTACAACCAGCTATCAGTTGTTGATGTATCCTCCTCTAGGGGGCAGGATTTCATAATTACCTTTCCTCTCCATGCTGATATTTGGCCTGGATTTAGTTTGTGCACACTATGTCTCCTAAATTCACAGATATATGTTTTGCAACACTTTCTTTGTCTGAACTTATGATTTACTTTATTTATCTACCTCCATCTTCCAATAGGACTTTCTCACCTGCTGTTACCAACCACCATCAACTTCAAACACTACAATCAAGTTTCTAAATCTTCATGATCAATCAAAGTTTTCCTCATAGATAACTATATTTGGAAGCTTTCTTCCTTATGCAACATAGCCTTGATTTCCACCTGAAGTGTTTAATTATGTGCATATGTGCCTGCCTCTAGGTATTTTTGTATGCACTTCTCTCTATTTTGATATATGGTATATACAAACAAGTAAATGATTTTTATCAGAAATCTCATTTTTCAACGTTGGTTCATGTGGAATTATTAGTTCATTTTTCAATATTTCCTAACTATAAATGTTGTGATATATTAAAGACTACAGTTATTGAAGAAGTGTAGATTCTATGCCCCCTAAAACACTGAAAATAATAGAATGAAGACATTAAGCAAGTGATTAATTATATAAAATTATGATAAACACTAGAAATTAAGTGTATAGAATTTTTGAATGATATTAAACACTATGAACAGACCAGTAATGCTGTGGGTTTTTTTTTCAGACCTAACAGAATTTTTGGAATCTGAATAGGACTGTGTTCAAGTCCAGAAGGTGAAATACCTTGAAATATATTGAAAAAAAAAACCTCCTTTCAAATGGTTTGGTGTTGGGGGGGGAGAAGGAGAGAGGGAGGGAGGGAGGAAGAGAGAAACAGAGAGAGAGAACATTGAAGTGGAATGGAGATGGAAGAAGTGTCTTTCAGACTATTCCTTGGCTCAGGGGAGCCCATTTTACAAAAGGCACATGGAGAAGCAGAATGAACTTGGCAGAGGATCATGTTCAATTCTGAGCCATCTCCCCAAGCTCTAAGCCAGAGGCCATGAGTGATTCATTTCCCCAGTTCCTTTCCCTCCTTTTACAAATTAGACATTCAGTGTTTGCTCTACTTAAGCAAATGCATTTAAGCAAATATACAAACATATGTATATATAAAAGTATACTTAAGCAAACATATGTCTTTACATATGTATGCATGTTTTATCTTGTGGTGTATAGTTTATAACTGGAGAGTTCAGAGCAGTAGTTAAGGTGAAGATAATGGAAAATCAGGATGACTTGGTAACTAGATGATGAAACTAGCACATCTTCTGAATTTACTGTTATTCAATAAATTCTGACAGGCTTGTCTTTCTGGTTTTGACATAAAGAATTCACTGTAAAAGTCCTGGTTAATTCCATATGAAAGAATTCAATAATGGTTAATGTAACTTGCCAAAATATTAAATAAAAAGAACCTTTTATAAAAGCACACTTGTTTATTTGACATCCCATTCTGTTTTAGTTGATTTAATTTTTTTCACTCTCTGCAAAATATTTCAGAGCCACAGGATCATTTTTGCATTATACCTACAAAGTGACCTTGAAAAACAGAGTTAACAGAAATAAAAGGCTTTAATGGATATCCAATAAGGTTAAAATTTCCCTGTGAAATGTGTTAAGTAGGATGTGTAAAAACAAGTTAAGCCGGAGAGGAAGAAAGCCACGCAGATGTCCTTGAATGCAGCAAAATGACACATTAAGTCACAAAGGTTATGCTTCAGATACTTCAGGCTTAGGAATATTAAGTAAGAATAAGATAAAATCAAAACAAAGATACTGAGAATCTACTGGAGTAACATACTATTAAAGCAAAGTGATGTTTCATATCAGAACTAGTGCTAACAGTAACTAATGGAAGATGATTAATGGGACCACGTTCATGTTTTCTTATAATTGAACAAATAGTTGATAGACTCACACTAAATGGTAGATTCTAAATTACTTCTTTAAAAAAGGCATTTATTTTCAACTTACTAAAGCTCATAAAGGGGCAGAGAACATAAATGTGGGCCCTCGTGGACTTGTACACACCTGTAGGAAACTCTTCAAATTTCATCCAAAGGTAGTCAGAACTGATAAACAAGATACTGAGGTGATGCTTCTGTGTTTTAAAATACCCTCCTAGCTGTAGAGTAATATGCTCATTGTATTGGAGGAGGCTTATTCAATAGCAGTGAGAAGCAAGGATAAGATAAGACTTACTCAATATTCTAAATCATTATCTCAGGATGAGAAGGGAGAAAGCATGGCATTTTTTTTTTTAATGACTATGTTCCAACCTTTAGAATGAAATGTTGGCTTTGTTACTATGCCTTTAAGATAACTTTAGGACCCAATAGAATTTCAAGATGGAGTCCATGTTCACTACTGCCTGCATTGTTAGGAACAAAAGATCGGATAGCCCAGAGGCCTATTACTCCATTTTGAAAAAACACTTAGGAAGGATCAAGAAGTTTCAAGTTTGCCAGGGAAACACATGACTGGTCCATTCAGTCATCATACAAATAGGATTCCTCACTTCATTGCCTAGAGTTCTGTCGCCGTGAAAAGATTTTCTTAATATTTAGCATGCACAGTTTACGTGTGGTACCAAAAGCAGTCTCTGATCTCCCTAAATATAATTTACTCTGGATTTTGCCAGATCTAAGTGATTCGATAGGAAAAAAAAAAAAAAAAAGAAGAAGTCTCAGAATGGGAAATTGGGACCCAGAGGTCAGAAATTCAAAGTTTGTCAAGCTGCAGCACCTTGCAGTTGCATTCAGAGAGAATCTTGTTATGAAAAATCCTTCCAATACCACCTCCTTTATGACATCTGTGTGATCTCTAGAATAAATCCTCTGCACAGCTGGCCAGCTGTTTGCTCAGGTGGGATGTGGCATGACTCAGATTCTAAGGCAGACAACAGTAAAGACATAGAGAAGGGAAAAGCAACCTGCCCATCTTTTCTGAGAGCCCCATCATCAGGGGCTGCTGTCTCTAAGATTCGTGCACCAATTACAGACTTTCATGCACAGCATCTTCTCACCACCTGGTGATACGGAAGTGTTAAATAAACTAATGGGAATATCTCATTTACATCTATCACTGGTATTATGGCTGGTTTTCTTAATATATTAGGGAAATTGCCCATACTACACCTGTCACAGGTGAAAAATCTGCATCTGCATGCATAATTCATGAATTTTCAATTCCAAGGAGAGAACTGAAAACTCTTCATATTGCTTAGATGCCAGCAAATATAGCAGCAGCTCAGATATAATTGAAGACACAGGAGAAAGTACTCACTGGAAAGAACTTTGCTTTTAATCCACGTCCAGCACTCCTAGCACTGTCTGAAGCGTCTTGCTTTCATCTCTCTTCTTTCTCAAATCACACCAACAGTTCATCAGAACAGGTATACTCTTGGAGCATAACAGGTATGAGGAAACTTGAACGAATGGATGGAAGTTGGTGGGTATGAGTAGGGTGAACATTCACCATGGAATTTGGATACTTTGTAGGTACAAAACAATGATATCACTTTCAAACACATATGTTTCCAAAGCTTGGGGGAGTCACCTTTGTGGGGATGTTTTCAAATAACAAAAACAGTCAGAGATATCAGCAGGCAGATCCTCCTCCTCCAGTCTTTTGGTTGTTGTTGTTTTGTTTTATTTTCTTTTTTTCCAGACAGACTTTTCTGTGTAAGAGTCCTGGCTGCTCTGGAACTTGCTTTGAAGACTAGGCTGGCATTGAACTCACAGAGATTCTTGCCTCTGCTTCCCAAGTGCTGGGACTAACTGTGTGAGCCATGGCTTCTTCTGCCTTTTCTGTCTTTCCATATCTATACTAAGAGGGCTAGCTATGCTGGGTTTGTTGCTCAGACAAGATATGGGGGGCACCCACCGGAGTGCTGCAGCAAGTGAGGAGCAGGGCCAACTCTCTCAACTGCCACAGGCAGTGAGTGGGCATTACCCCCTCGCCCATGGTACTGCATGACTGATGAACAGTCGGGTCAGCTGTCCCATGCTCTTGACCTCAGGGAAGAATAACTGTGCCACCCCCAGCTGAGTCTGCTCTACTGTGCTGCCCAGGTGAGTTGCAGGGCTCTCCCAAATGCTACAGCTGGTGAAGGGCAGAAACAGCTTGCCCTCTCTTATAACCTCAAGGCCAGCTCTTACACCTGTCGCAAGTGGCAAGGGGTTGGGGGAAGTGTATCTTTGCCTCATCCATGCCACTACTTGCCAGATTGGGGAGGCACTCCTCTGTGGTGATGCATTTTATATTTAATCAAAAACAGTCTGGAATATCAGAGCACGGTGAGCTACGTCTTTAATCCCATAACTCTAAAGACAGAGATCTTTCTGTGATTCTGTGAGTTCAAGTCCTATCAAGTAGTAGTAGCACACACCTTTAATCTTATCCTGAATGTGAAATAACTGGCCTCAGGAGGTATTTAAGACAGGAGTAGATGTGACAAGAAATTGAGGAAACTAGAAGATAGCTTCTACTTTGAGAAGTTGGCTGGGTGAGGATTAACTGTGGTCTGTTTCTCTCTCTGATAGTCCAGCTTTTCCCGATATCTGGCTCTGAGTTTCATTTAATAACAACTGGAATTTGTGCAACACTCCTTCGCTCTCACACTCTCATGGCCAGCTCTCCCACACTCCTGCAAACAGGGTAAGCTCTATTGTGCTATCCAGGTGAGGTGCAGGGACATCTATTTGAGTGCTTGTAGGGACAGGTCCAGTTCTCCTCGATGTTGTAGCCAGTGAGGGGAGGGGCCAACTCTGTGCAGCCCTGTCCTCTTGGTTTTCTATGGTATCAAGAGTTATGGACATCAAGACAGACCTTGGCTGAAGCAGGGTCATGGAACCAGGCATGAATGTTGGCAGCAGCCTAGGGCAGCTAATCATCATGGCCCTTGGTGGCAAGCAAGGCACCCATCTCAGTTCATTTCTCACCTGTTTCGCATCAGATCTGCCTCTCTTCAGAGAGCATGAACCATTCTGTTTCTCTTTCCCATACCACACTATATATTTTCTTACCATAATAGTTACCAAATGCCAAGTGTCTTGGAGCATCAGTGGGCCTGTGCTTTCTTCTCTGTGCCTGGAGCAGGCTGCCCACGGTGTGTATATAGATCTCCTTGTCCTGCTTAGTAGTAATGGTGCTGGGCCTGAATGTGCTTCCTCCTTGGCACCTGGTTCAGGTCACCCCAACTTTTTGCCCATTTTAAGTGTGGCTTAACTCTTAATTTTATTATTATACTCGAGTTGACTAAATATCAATGTGATATTAAAGTAGTGCAATATTGAAAGCGCATACTGGGGAAGCTGAAAGGAGAAACTAGAGAATATATGTGATCATAAATCATCATATACATGTGTGAATTTCTTAAAGAATAAAATAGTAAGACACTGATAATCCTTAATGTTATAAGTCCATATGTTCATAAACTTAGAGATCTTACACATACTGGCATACATGTACATATAAACACACACACAAATATAATTCCACAGTCATATGTGTATGTAATGTTCACAGTATTTATTTGGTGACTATTCTAATCATTACTCCTTCACCCCTTTTAATTTAAATGAAGTTATTATCTAAGAAAAGTTTCAGAACTATGTAAATGCTACAAGGTTGCCTGGAGAACTCCCAGGTGCTACTCACTCCATTTACCCTGCCATTAACTCTTTGCATGGTACATTTGTCACAATTAATGACCCAGGAACAATATATTATTATTAACCGAGTTTTATTTTTTTCTCAGTTACTTAGTAATTTTTTTCTAATGTCCTCCTCTTCCAGTCTCTTGTCAGTTTGCCTGGATTTTAACACTAACATCTTGAGATACTTGCTATGTGCATGTGTGGGATTCATTTCGGTGGTATAAAGATATTAGGGTCACCCTGTAGGTTGACTGTTTTAATGTAGTATGTGGTATATTGTATTGTATGCCTTATGATATTAATTATAATCAAACCATAGATACAAATATAGTATTTCCCTGGCATTATTTGTGTGCATGAAAGGAATATCCCTATTGCTTTGCATACACAGAACAGAATACCTGTAATATAGCCACAGCTTTTTCAAAAGTGGTTGTAAACCAAAGCCTATTGACTTACAATTGTATAAATAGAACACTCCTAGGACCCTGTAAACTCTTAACATGTGTGTAAAGTTTTGGAAAATGTTATATTTATTTTATTCTTTGGATAAAATAGCAAATAAAATATCCAAATCAGATAACATTTTATTAGTTTGGTTCCTCCTGTTATTTTTCTGTCAGCAAATATTTGCTGTGTGTTGTCTGTACCATAATAACACAAGATAAAGAAAAAAAAAACCATGTGATTGTTTTTAAAGAAGCAGAACACGCTGGCAGAAAACAGCCCTGTAAGGTAAAGTTAAAGGAGGTATGCTATCCATGAAGCTGTAAAGTTGAAGCTTGGCGCACACTCAGCGTGCCTGGATCTGTTTCCAATCAGTTGCATCTTATGGCATAAGCTGACGGTGACAGACTGAAGGAGAAGCAAGATATTGGTGCCGTGACTAAGCCCATTTACTTGAATGATATGGAGATTCAAGAAGCAGCTCCTAGTGCTTATAAGTAGATATATGAGAAGGAAGTCTTGGGTAGATGTAGGATCTGGCTTCCTGAGACTGATAGGCATAAGCAAGAGTTGAACATTGTCTGTATTAACAGGTATCAGAGGGTTTCAGAGGGAAGAAAGGTGATGATTCTAGAAAAGGGAGAATACTATGTCTTGAATATCTTTAAGATCTGCCTAGTAATAACATATCCAATTCATCTATAAAATCTGGGGCTGGCTTTCTCAAGCACAGTAACCGAGGAACACTTATATTGAGGTCAGTGTTTGTCTTCCCAGGGCAATAATCACTGCCTTTTCTGCCAGGATCCCAGACCCCACTCTGTTATGCTTTGTTCATTGGCATTGTTTGTATCTGTTTTAATAGTGTAGAACTGTTGGGACATTGTTAGCTCACATCAAACTGAACTCAGTGGAAGATGTCTGTCCTTTTAGATGCTGTCAATCCTCATCTGTCCAGGGTGCTGGCATTCTTTCTTCTTGAATTAAAGTCAAAAAATGAACAAATAAAAAACCACGAACTTTGACAGGATAGAAGCTACCTCTAATTATGTTCACCCACGGCTGAAAGTGCATGTGCTTGAGTGAGAGAGAGAGAGAAAGGAAAGGCTTTATGATATCATATTAAAATTAAATAGAGCACATAAACAAGAACTGTAGCATTGTAGAAAAAGAATAGATATGAAAGTTGATATAACTTAATTTCTTTTCCTGCTCCTCAGAAAGCCTGGCAGGTTGTTTAATCAGATTATCTTTGTCGATAAAACTAAGGTACAGTGATGTACTAAACTGAATGATTATATAAAATGATTGCTTAGTTTTCGAGTGCCCAACAGAGGCATGATTTATTTCTGAATAACTTTTCTTCCCTGTTATGAATTTCAAGTTTCTATTAATATTTTATTCTGATCAATTTTACTATATATCTCTTGCATTTTCATACTGAGAATTTAAGTATTTACCACAAGCATCTTCTCTAACAAGGAACTGAAGATGTAATTGTCTAGCTACAAGTTTGGAAATTATGTTACCAATGCTGATAATGAGGTTTTGCTATTTAAATAGCTCCATGGTAGTTGGATACTCGTAAACACTATATTTTTATATTGTATCATAGGTCAGAGAGCTTTGATTTTTTTTACCTTAAGAACACCAATGAAGAAACTAAGGTTTAGAAGGGTTGGATCCTCTCCCAGAACCTGCTGAGAAGCTAATCTAATACAAATCCAGTGTGCACCACAGTGTTTGCACTCTTTGTTCTATTTAAAGACAATTGTAAAATAGTTACCATGAAAAATTAGCATCCAAAATTAAAATTATAAGAGGCCAAAAACAAATATAAAAACTTTGCACTTAACAAATTCAGCTTTGGCTATTTCAAAATAATGGGAATTTGTGAAATTTGCATTTAGTGTTGTGAATGTTAAGAGACTGCCAGTCATGTTCACTATTAGTCTAAAGGAGCCAGATACCTCTGGAGGGCAAACCTGGAGGAAGTCTTGGCTTGATAGTGTCAGAAAACTCATAAATATTTCATAAAGACTCTACAGAAGATAAAACTTCCCCAAATGGCATTCTTTGATTTTCTTTTAATAGAGAGATTAGAGATTCAGGTGAAACACAGTGCTGGGAAGAAGGCTTGCCTGCCTCTATCTGATCCTGAGTGCCTGCTGCTCTCTTCACTTAGAGAAAGGTTATCAGATTACCACACAAGGGCACTGAGGAGTCACCAGACAGGAATGTCTGCTTTCCTCACTGATGGGCTTGGTGACTCTCATTAGAACAGCCCCATTCCAGCAGAGTCATACCACATTCCTTTATAGGATCTGGAACACACACACACACACACACACACACACACACACACACACACACACACACACACACACACACACTTTGTCAGGATTTTCCTAGGTAGCCCAGAATGGCTTAGATTCAGGATCTTCCTGCCTTAGATTTCCATGGCTGGTTTTAAAAGGAGAATATACTTCTTTTTCCTTTCTTTCTTTCTTTCTTTCTTTCTTTCTTTCTTTCTTTCTTTCTTTCTTTCTTTCTTTCTTTCTTTCTTTCTTTCTTTCTTTCTTTCTTTCTTTCTTTTTCTTTTTCTTTTTCTCTTTCTCTCTTTCTCTCTCTCTCTTTCTCCCTTCCTTCCTTCCTTTCTTCTTTCCTTTCTTCCTTCCTTCTTTCCTTTCTTTCTTCTTCTTTTTCTTCTTATTTTTTTGTTTGACTCCCATTCTGTATTCAGTCGTAGTAGATTGAATTTCATAATTGAATCTCTATTTGAGGAAATGAATGTTACATACATCAGGTAAATGGGTATATACTGAAACAGCAAGAAAGTTGTGTGGTAATATGTGTATATGTTTCTAACAAAAACGCTTCCTTTTTATTTTCTGGTATTGAATTTCATTGTATAAGGAATAAAATAATAAACAAAAAGAAACTAAATTATCATTTCCCCAAGAAGCAGAAATACCTTCTTTAGTTCTTGAAAGAGATATCCTTAAAGTTTGAATATTTTTAGGGTGCAGCTTGTTAATTCCCTCTTAAACGTCCTTTCTGTAGTATATTTAATTCTCTTGATTATTTCCAGACAAGAGCTCCATATCCTTACTTATCACACCTCTATCTATGTTTGTATAGATACAAGTGCAAGAGGATACAAAAGCAGTGCATAGTATTTGTATATAGAAAACATAGAAAATTATATATCTAGTATGTATTATATTGTATGCTAGGCATATACACATATATACAAATCACATCACTGTTTCTATATATTTATGCATAAAGGATAATTATTCCTGCATAGTAATCAATGTCCTTACTTTCCATCTTGCCAACCACTAATTTTTCTTAAAATCTGTTCAAGCAGGACTAGAAATCATCTCTAAAGGTCAGTTGTCATTAGTGATCTCGCACATTGCTTCCCTTCCCAGATACTCCATTCCACTTCTTCTGGTTTCCTTAGTGAAACATGTACCACTGTATGAGCATCTCTCTCTATGTTCACTTGTTTGGGTTCTGACCAGCACAGCAACCTCCCACTTCTTCCCTGATCTGGTATCTTGACTCCTTTAAGATCAACTTAGTCTGACTCTTCTACAAAGCTTTTATAAATTTTCTGTGAATTTTCAGTGAATGCCCTACTTTGTTTATTCTTGAGCACAGGCATAGCAGAAGCAACCCAGTGTTTCTTCCTGCTCTTGCTCCTGATTATATTTCCAGCTGTGTTTGTCCTTCAAGATAGGGATTTGAAAGTTGTATTTTAATGTCAGCACAGGATCAGGAATTGGATGTTACACATGAAGAGGAATCTATAATATCAAGAAAGACAAAATTAAGCTTCTAATGTATAAGACACAGGTTTTCATTTCTATCACATGAACAAACATGTGGTACTGGTGGAATTAGCATCTAACCTCCAAGATTATGGTCTTATAGTTCATTCTTTGTATTCAGCACCTGAATTTATCATTTCTTACTCCCTTCTTTGTGTTGAAGTTTTCATGATAGCGAATATCTTGTCCTATTAATATTAAAAACTTTACCCATGTTTGTCAGTGTGATACACAAATGCCAATCAATATTTGCTGAACAAATAACCCACTTTTCCAAATTTTAACTGCCCTTGTTCCCAGTATGATACTAATTTGTTTTATACCCAACTGATCTTAAATGCTTGAGGACAGCTATAAATATCCAAAGATAGCTATGTTTCATATGCCCTGTCTTCTCAGATTACATTCTAAGGCCCATTGCTGCATACTTCTGCATTCTTCCACTTAGAAGATGGCATCTTCTGCAGATGATTTCAAATGCCAATGGCTCCATTAAAGCTATTCAGTTTAACTGACTCCCAGTTCTTTAGGTATTCATCTGTACATCTCCCCCTTTTTTTTGTCTTCTAGCTGTCTGTATTAATTATTTTTCTCATTACTGATTCAAAAACTCAATAAGGGTAGCTTAAAAGCTGAAGGGTCTGTTTTAGATAACAGTTCAGTGAATCTGTAATGTTGGAGAAGGAATTGCAAAAAGAGTCAAAGGCGACTGGTCACAGTCTATACATAAAGAGGAAGCAAGTGAGAAGAATCCTTGGATGCAGCTTGTTCTGTCCTCATTATTCTGTCTTGAGATCTTAGCTCACCAGAAGATATCAGACACATTGAGACTCCATCTATTCACCTCAATTAACCTAATCTAGACAATCCTTCACAGACATGCCCCGAATCTTGTATCCTTAGTGACTCTTGGTGCTAGTTGATGATTAATATTAGTCATCACTTGCTCATGTGACAGAGAGACACCATTTCACTTGCTGTCTTTATGGGTACAAAGACTTCATAAGACTTTAGGGAAAAATGCATTTTCTAATCCTCCCTTTCCATGTTCATCTATGATTAAAGGGTAAAAATTCTGCCTTTCACACAATTATGGAAAAATAGTTGGGATATCCAGAATATATAAACATATAATTATACATAATTATATGTAATTTAAAAAATTATCTAGAAGATGTTTTATAATCTTCTTTCATGAATACACTGTGGGTTCCTTCTTCTGTAAGGCATCCACCCATCAGGAGACTTTCAACTCTATCTTGGAAGCCAGAAGTCTTTGCTTTCTTGCTCATAGCATTAGCAGTAAGCTACATAGAGTCTAAAAAGTTGAGGCTTAGAAAATACAATCTCTATTTAAAGGTGTCTAACATTTTCATAAAGTTATAGGGGATGAGAACATGAGGAAATAAATTGGTTGAGCTGGAACAGGGACAAAGTGGGAGGACAATGAAAGAGATATCTTTTTTATTTATTCATAAAAATGTCTTTTTTCCAATGCATCCCCCTGCTCACCCTCCCTTCCCTCCCAATTCCTCCCAGTCAGCCTTCAGCCTCCCCCATCCCCATCCCCTGTTCCCCTCGCCAAAAGGGCAAGAAGTCTCAAGATGGTCAGCTCAGTGTGGTGCATCCTGTCCAGACAAGAGCATTTCCTCATCCCAATATAGAGGGAGATATCAGAGGTTAGGGAAAAGACTGGTACTAAAGAAGTTCCCAGAGATACAAAAGGGTGATCCCAGCTTAGACTACAAGTAATAGAGGAGAGGGTGCCTCAGCTGGCCTGCCCCAGTAATTGATTTGGAGAACATTGTCATTATAGGACCTTCATCTAGTACCTACTGATGGAAGCAGATGCAGCGATCCACAGCCAAACACCAGGCTGAGCTCTGGGAGTCCAGTGGAAGAGAGGGAAGAGGGATTAGTTGAACAAGTGGGGTCAAGATCACGATGGGGAAATGTATAGAGACATTCGAACCAAGCTAGAGGGAACTCACAAAGTTTAGAGCATCAGCTGTGGAGCATACATGAGATTGGTCTAGGTCTTATGCATACCAGAGACCTTTAATGTATTCACCTTTTAAGGATGCGAATGATTGTTGGGCTTGTGACCAAAATCGTCATAGACATTGGTGTGTGGAGAGCTTAGCACTGATATAAGAAAATCCTGGTGCCTCAACTGCATTAGAGTCCTTAAGTAAAGTGGTAAAATGCTTTATATTTTTCTAATGGGAGGCAAAGGGGTGTAGGGGAATTTATGTTGTTCCATTGTAAATAATTTTCCCCACCTGTGAGTTTAATAAAAAAGCACTGGTTGGCCAAAGGCAGACAGGAAGTGTGGTCAGGGCTACCAGACTAAGAAGACTCTAGGAACAGGTGGAACAGAGCAGAATGCCAGAGAGAAGCCAGAAGAAATAGAGGACAATTATGCTGCTCTGAGAAAAGGTACTAAGCTGTATGGCTAAAAAGGATAAAAGTCTTGGGTTAGATTAAGGGTAAAGGGTTAGCAAGGTATATGCCTGGGCCTTAGGCCGATCAGCCTAAAACTATTGTAAGCATCTGTGTGCCTCTGTGGGTCTGTGGTCTGCAGGCCTAAACCTTGAGGGTAGGCCTGAAATTCCAGGACAGAAACCTTCTACTACAAAGGGGTGATATGCTTGGCAAGTTCATGCATGTCCTAAGCAAGACCCCTTCAGGCAATATGAAATTATACGCAAAACAGTTTAGTTTGTGGTTTTTAACACTCACTGAAGTTAAGGTCATCAGATAAATGGCAGAATATTTAACAATATAATGCTTCATTTTCAAGTAAGTGTCTTAATTAAATTGGTTTTTGATATTGAATATAAAATACGTAATGATAATTACCTATTTATATAAAATTCACTATAGTTTACTCGCTACATCTGACAACACTTCTCCCAGTGGAAGTTAATAAATTACTACATTCTGTGAATTTAAACTCCAAAGAATGATTGGACATCAGCTATCTCTTCTATGAAATTTGAAAATTAAAGTGATGTAATCAGATGAACATACATTTTAATAATATACCTCAACATATATTAAAACATAACATTTGTTTCATGTTGTAAATATGCACGTGGTATTGGGTTTTAGGAAAAATAATCTAATTTGTACCCCAGAATCCATGTAAAACATAAATTCCATCTTGCTCATGAGATACAGAGACAGGATTGTAATTGGAACTCCAGGGCCAGAGTGTGGTGTATGCAACAGTGGCCAACTAGAGAGACCCTGTCATGGACAATGAAAGGTAAGGACTGATACAGAAGTCTTTTAACCTCATCATGCATATGTGTATGAATGTGCACCAATTCACACGCTCTAACCCCCATACAGAACACATAATAAATCTCCACACACATACTCTCTACATATACAAATAAACACACACACATACATACATGCACACACACACACACACACACACATATACATACACATACAACATATGAGTCACAGATGCTTATACACATCTACACCAATCCACACCACAGTCATACAAACATTTACACACAAAGTAAATTTTGCTGGTCAAATTGTATACCCATATTCAGAAATACAAACATAGGCTATTGTCTAACCAAATATAATATTAAACTCTAAATGAATCAAGATTTGGAGACTTTTTAACTGCTGTGAAACTTAATGCAAATATCTCAATCCACAGGCTGAAAATCTTTGGATTAAACTTTTCCATAAGTTTAAGCTGAGTTTTCTAAAAGCTATTTTAGAGACAAAAATCAGAGGCAAATAGATTGTTTGGAAATTGTTCTTGTAAATTTAAAAAAAGGGAGTGGCACAGGGGTGGTGCTAGACAAAGGAGAAAGATAGTCTTGCTGTGAACAGAATGGGATCAGTTCTGCTGGCACCTGGAGAAGCTACAGAAAGATCCTTCCAAGTCATATACCTTGGTAAGACTGTCTAAAGGCTGCTATTAGCTTATTCCTTGGCCCTCCCAGAGCATATGGCTTAGATTTAGAGGAAGATCACAGCAAAGAAGCTGTTATAACTTGTTTCTAGACAGTCCTCTGAGGCTCACTCATTAAAGGCTTAATTCCATGCTTGGTATTACTTGAAATATTTGAAGGTTTACATATGAGGTATAAAGGGATGTTTGTAGGCATTAAGAGTTTGTTAAAATAGAAATCGCATAACCCTAACCATTTTTCCTCACTCTTACTTTGTTCTCTCTGAGCTGAGATGCTTCCTCTATGTCATGCCCCTCATTGTAATTTTCTCCATCATTACGGCTCAAAAGCAAAATATGCAATCAGTTATAGATCAAAGTCTTTGACATGAGATCCCAACCCTTTGTAAATTAATCAAATCAGATACTGTGCTTTTCTATGTGTAAGTTGACTCATATTAAAGTTATGAGTG
Organism: Phyllotis vaccarum; assembly: GCA_033318265.1. Taxonomy (NCBI): domain Eukaryota; kingdom Metazoa; phylum Chordata; class Mammalia; order Rodentia; family Cricetidae; genus Phyllotis; species Phyllotis vaccarum. Next base: position 35,991,325 of record JARWLC010000001.1, on the reverse strand, counting down.
ATTAGGATATAAAAGTGCAAGAAAATATGGGATTTTTGTTGAAGGGATGTTAGTTGGCTATTAGAATAAGCAGCTACAAAATAAAATCAGTATCTTATGTAAGCTTTGTGTTTTATATAGGAATAAAGCTCAGCTCATTCTCCATTCGTTTCTTTCTCTTTGACTCTCCCATCGTAAATGTTCTCAGACTCCAAAGAGTTGAATAGCTTTTATCAATGAAACTGCCAATGAGGTTAATGGGTGATTTTATGGTAAAAAAAAAAAAAATGTATAGGAAAAGTGGCTAAAATCACTTTACATGAAATGTCAGAAAAAGCTATTTTTATATTCTATGGAGAAATCAAGAAAAATAGAAATATTAGTGATCTCATCCAAAAATGGTTATAATTTAAATCTCTAGGACTAATTCTTACCACAAAAGTTTTTTCAAGTTCAAAAAGATTACTATAATCCAGTTCATAAAAAGGGCCTGAATTAGGTTATATTTACCAAAGGCCCCCAAGTCATAAGCTGTGGTACTGATGAAATCCCACAGCGTTTTTAAGAATTACCTTTCACAGATGTACCTAGGGCTCCAGTGAGCCACAAACACTGTAATTAGTTACCAAAGTAGTTTTATAGAACTGATACTTTTTATTTGGAAGAAAACTTTTACTCCCTTTAAGAATCAACAAACAGTACAACATCAAATAAAATTGGTTGCTTGTTTTGGACTTCTTGCTTTTTTATTGCTCAGTTACTCCCATTGGGGGACTCCAGGCTGTGTTTTGTTTGGAAAGGGCTATAGCCCTGACCAGTAACTCTTGCAGCATTCTGTACTATGTGCTCACTGAGCAAGACTAGAAAAAGAAAAATATCATTAAAGAGGCCCTTTGTCCTGAATACCTAACTGTGCTGTTGACGACTTCTGTGGGTAGAGTGGGGCCACAGAGACATCCCAGTTACTAGTGGAAGAACTTTATGAGGAAAAAAAAACTATTCATATTGAACCTTAAATTTTATAACACTGAGAAGGCATACTTTAAAAACTTTATCTCATCATTATCCTCTGGGCATTCCTACTTAATGTCGTTAAATTTAGTATTTTGTATAAGTATTTTCCATCTTTCATTTGGGCGCCTACTCAGACATCAGGATTTGGGAGCATGGAGCTTTCAGTGGCTCCGGACAATCTCCTGCCACAGATCTGGGAGACGTTCTGGAGACTGAGCTAATTTTCTCAGTAGAGTATCCTATTTCCGTATAGTTCCAATTTGATGCTCTTTAATCATTTCCACATATCACTTCCTCTACCCATAAACTTTTTGTTGAAGACACTCTCTGAGTTTTGTAGGTATGTAGGAATATATTTTCCAATATATTTCTTGTTTGTTTTCTTATTTCTTCATGTCACTTATTGCTTTCAAATTTGCTAAGGGTGTGAGGGGGTCTTCTTTCACAGTGCTTAGAGATATTGCCAAAATGAAAGGAAGTAATAATTCTTTAAAAAGAAAATACTGTTTGCTTTGCCACCAGATATAAAACTGTTATCCCCTTTATAAAATAATATCAAAAAAGTTGTGCTATCATGATTCTCCACACATATTAAAAATACATAGAAAATATCTAGCTGACAATAAGAATCAACATTGCATTTGTCGAGTCTGGGTGTTGTATACATGTGAGACAGGCAGTGACATCATGTGTGGAATGAAATAAGGAAACATGAAATTCAGGGAGAACCCCCAACAAGAACTGTAAATGGACGTCTTGAACAAGATGGTGTTTTAAAGCATGAAGGAGAGCAATGCTGTCAGTGAGACTTTAGTTATCAGCTTGGCACAACCTAGAGTCACCCAAGTGTGGAGACTCACTGAGTGATTGTCTAGATTATGTTGGCCCTTGGACATATCTGTGTGAGTTATCTTGGTTTTTCTGGGTATCATGGGAAGACTCACTGTGGCTGGCACTGTTCTTTAGGTAAGGAATTTAAAATGAAATAAAAGTAGAAAAAGTAAGGTGAGCTCTCCACTCATTAACTGTCCTTGACTGTAGATATTATGTGACTAGCTGCTTCAGGGTCTTGTAATGATAGACTATCACCCAGAATTGTGAGCTACATACTCCCTTTCTCCCTTAAGCTACTCTGTCAGGCTATTTTATCCCAGTGACAAGAGATGAAGCAGCATTGAAGAGAAGAGGCTACAGAAAAATGAGGGTGTGAAGGACTGAGTGTTGAGTGCTGAGGAAAGATGAACCTGAACCACATTCATATGACACATCACACTAGCCTATTCTCACATTTATTCTCTGATCCCCATTGCCTCAAATGTGGCCACGACATCTTTACTGTCGTCCTTAATTCTCAACATATTTCAAAGTGTGAATCTCCAGATTCCCACACTGCCTGATATATCACAGTTTTTCAACCAGTGATAGCTTAGAGGAAGGTCCCTGCCTCACAATTCTTTGATTGTATGACCCATTTTCTAAATGACAGAATCCAAAAAGCAATGCTGATACTATAGGTAGCAGATCTCAGTCCTGAACACAATATCAGTTAAGTTTCACATTGGTTCTCTGTATCACTATAGAAACTAGAAGACAGCCATCCTTAAAAGAAATGTGTCTAAAAGACAGCCAGGAAGATCATAAGCATTCTAGAGCCTTCCAAATTGCCCATTACTCTTTTCCATTTTTAGTACTGTAAAACTTTTAGTGAGACTCCAGGAAATACACTTCCTGGTGCACTAATTGTGCTGTTAAGGGGAAGGTAGTTATATCTGCCTTAAGTTTGAATTATTAGAATTAAAAGGTCCATTACGGGTTCTTTGTAAGCCCTGTGGGGAGAAACAATACTCTCCGTGAAGTTACCTTGTTCAAATCATTCACTGGGGGTGTGAAGAAACATTGCTTAGTTTATGACGTCTGCTGTAAGAATCACCCTGGAGTGAAATAAATGGTTTCCTTCCACCGCCCCTCTCCACAAATGTGTCTCTATCAGATTTTCTCTCTTTGGAGGCTATCAACTTACTGTATTTTATTTTCTTTGTCTTCAGCCTACAACTCTCTCCCATCCTGAAAAAGCAGAGGATGTAAAAGGTTTATTTAAAGAAAAATGTCTGTTTGTATCTTTTCTAAGCCTTATACTGTGATAGAAGTTAGAGGTGACTTAAACTACACCTAGCACTTTAAGGATAATAAAGATATAATGCAAATTCATCAAATATGAATAATATTTCAAAGGAAGAAAGCTAGTGAGGGTAAAGCTAAGGAACTTTTGCTTATTTGCCAAGGCAAACAACGCAGTGTGGGGAGAGACTGGAAACATGCTCTGACAGTCTGAGGCTTAGGTAATTTGCAACTATTAAGAAATAACATGATAGATAGGTCTGTTAGAAAATTATGCTCTCAAGTTTTAAGTATGAGAATCTATTAAACAAGGAGATAAAATCTCCCACTACGTCTATTCAATTAGCATGGCTAAGTAGCATCTTTATTTAAATAAAGCACACAAATGGTGAGGGAAGTGGAGGCAGAGAGTGATATGGCAGGGCCTGAGTACTTGACTTTATACAGAATTTGCTGTTAGCTCTTCTGTGAGACAATAGCAAGTGTACCATATGCTCACTGTAGGGGTAAACCAAAATATAAGGTATGAATTCACTTTTGCTGTCAGGACTCATCTATTGAGCTATAACCTAGGTGTGTGTGTGTGTGTGTGTGTGTGTGTGTGTGTGTGTGTGTGTGTGTGTGTGTTCAATGAGCATCACAACATCTCTTGCAAGAATGTTTGTTAACTGGAGTTCTCTCGAACACCTCTCTGGTGACAGTGTCAATATCTCAGAGGTGTCATTTGATATTGTACCATCTAAAGTGTTGCATATGAAAGGATTCGGGATACTTACAGATTAGGGTGGTTGACAAAAAGAATTATGAGAATCTGAAGAATGTAAGAAGAATTAATGTGCACTCACACTAGCATCTCTAAACAAAAAGGCAGATAACATTCCAAACAGACCTGTAACACTTTTCCACTGACCTAATTATTGTCTCCAATTGCTGCTTTTACAAGTTTTATCCATTTATCAATATTCTGTTATCTGTTTCTCTCCATTATTATCTTGTTTTGTGTATTCTCCCTGATCATATCTTGTTTATCTCCATGCTGTATTTCTGATCTAACTTATGCCTCTTTGATTCTCAAAAATTCCCTGGTTTACTCCATCCAAAACTGATGCTACCCTTCAGTGAACATAACCTGTGTTTATTATTTCAGTTGCCACATGTTTTATTTCAGTCAGTGGTGTATAACAATCTTCAATCTCTTTTTATAAGACTCGATGCTTCCAGAGGACATACTAAGTTTATAATGGGATGATTCTACATTAAATTAAATCTGTTCATCCCCTCGGTCCCTGGCACGTGAGGTGACTATTAGGAGGATTCATGAAAAAGGCATAACTGTTACTGGGGAAATGAACACAACATAGACATTTTTAAAATACATGAACAAACATCAGCTTAGAAAATTTTCATACTATCACTTCACCTTCCACCTCACATCAATGGAAGAACTGGAAACACAGAGATAAAAGTCAAAATCAAATTACTTATGCTTTTGCCCATGTTCTTCTCATTCTGGTAATAGCCTTTGGGAAATATAAAATTCTGTGGCTTTTAAAGTAACAAGCAATTATCTTAAAATAGCCACTTGTTACATAGATTTTTATTTCATGTAATATTTTTGGGACATGTATATTAGGAACTTATGGCTGAGTATATTTTAATTGAAAGTATATTCTTCTCTCATACAATACATCCTGACCACAATTTCCCTTCTTTCCACTCCCCCTCGTCCCATCCTCCTCACCTCTCCATGTCTTTCTCACATTGGGCTGAAATTGCTATAGCCAAATCACTCAAACTTTATAATAAATAAGAACTGAAAGTCAGTATATAAAAGAGCCATTGCTGTTATAATTTAAACTACTACATAGTAACTCATTTTATGCATGTATCTCTTCATTTTTTCTATTTTATTATGTTGTTTTTCTTTTGTGTACTTTTAAAAAATATTATTTTTATGAAAAGCTGTCATTTTTATCAATGTATCCCCCTCCCTTCTCTCTCCCAATGCCTCCCAGTTAGCCTTCAGCCTTGGCACTCCTCATCCATCCATCCCCTGCCCCGAAAGAGCAAAAAGTCCCAGGGTGGTTCAGCTCAGCATGGCACATCCACTCCAGGCAAGTCAAATTTACTCATCCCAAAGTCAAAGTTGGGTTAGGTATTCCTCTGCAGAGAATGGGTCCAAGGTGCCAGCCTTGGAACACAGTCTGATCTCACCCCTCATGGCCCGACGTAAAGCTCATGCCAGTCAAAAGTTGTCAACCATTTGAGGGCTTATTTCCTTTTCCTGATGGATCTCCAGTGGCTACTTTTGATTCAGTGAGCTCTCCAGAACTCCAGCCAGTCATCACTGTTGGGATTTTCCTTATAATCCCTATCTTATTTCACCTAAGACTCTTCTCCCCTGCTTTCAACTGGAGCAGGAGCTCTGCCTAGTGCTCAGCTATGGATCTCTGCCTCCACCTCTATTCTTTGTTGGATGTAGGTTCTGTGATGATCCTTAGGGTGGTTACTCATTTGATTATAGGGTAAGACCTGTTTAGGCACCCTCGTCCACTATTAGTTGGAGACCTAGCAAGGGACATCTTGTGAGTGCTTGGAGGTTTCCTTGCATCCAGTCTCGTTCCAAACCCATATTGGTTTCATCTATCAAGATATCCATCTCTTTCTAAAATTTCCCTCTTTGCTCCTCTTACTCAACCATCTCTCTCTTACAAGGTTTGTTCCCAATTTTTCTTGGTTGCAACCTGTTATGACCCCAGTTTGCTAAGGTGATCTTCTTTATTTTTTCTTCTTAGGGGAATCTCTGGATGTCTCTCTTAAATTCCTTCTAATCCCAAGCTGTTCAGAAGTTGTGGTTTGAAGTTGGGTATTCTTTGCTTTTTGTCTAAAATCCACTTATGAGTGAGTACATCCTATCTTTCAGGGATACCCCACTCAGGAGGATATTCTCCAAGTCCATCCATTTGCCTGAAATTTCTAGGATGTCATTTGGTTTCGTTTTTTTTTTTTTTTTTTTTTTTAACTGCTGAGTAGTGCTCCATTATGTAGATGTACCACAGTTTGTTAATCCATTCTTCAGTTGAGGGGTATCTAGGTTGTTTCCAGGTTCTTTCTATTATGAATAATGCTGCTAAGAAGATAGCTGAGCTAATGCCTTTGGGGTATGAATGTGCTGCCTTTAGGTATTTGTCCAATAGTGGTATTACTGGATCATTATGAAGATTGATTCCCAGTTTTCTGAGGAAACACCATACTGCACTCCAGAGTGATTGTACAAGTTTATACTTCCACTAACAATGGAGGCGGGTTCCCCTTGTTCTGCATCCTCTCCAGCATAGGCTGTCATCATTGTTTTCGATCTTAGCCATTCTGACAGGTGTAAGGTGGTATATCAAAGATGTTTTGATTAGCATTTCTCTTATGGCTAAAGATGTTGAGCAATTTTTAAGTGCCTTTCAGCCATTTGTAATTATTCTGCTGAAAATCCACTTTTTAGCTCTGAACCCCATTTTTAAATTGGGTTATTTAGGTTTTGTGGTTCTAGTTTCTTGAGTTCTCTATATATTTTTGAGATCAGTCCTCTGTCCAATGTAGGGTTGGTGGGATCTTTTCCCATTCTGTAGGCTGTCATCTTGTATCATTGACCATGTCCTTTGCCTTACAGATGCTTCTCAGTTTTAGGAGGTCCCACTTATTGATTATTGTTCTTAGTGTCTGTGCTACTGGTGTTATATTTAGGAAGTGATCACCTGTGCCAATTCATTGGAGGGTATTTCCTACTTTCTTTTCTATAAAGTTCTGTGTAGCTTGGTTTATGTTGAGGTCTTTGATCCACTTGGATTTGAGTTTCAACCAGAGTGATAGGTTTGGATCTATTTGCATTCTTCTACATACTACCATCCAATTATGCCAACACCATTTGTTGAAGATATGGGTTAATGTTGGGATCTTGAATTCAATTCCATTGATCCACAAGCCAGTTTTTGTGTCATTACCAGGCTGTTTTTATTACTGTAGCTCTATTGTATAGCTTGAAGTCAGTGATAGTGATACCTCCTGAAGTTCTTTTATTGAGCAGTATTGTTTTGGCAATCCTGTGTTTCCTGTTATTACTTTTGAAGTTGAGTATTGTTCTTTCAAGGTCTGTAAAAAATTGTGTTGGAATTTTCATGGGAATTGCATTGAATCTGTAGATTGCTTTTGGTAAAATTGCTATTTTTACAATGTTAATCCTACCTATCCAGGAGCATGGGAGATCTTTCCATTTTCTGATATCCTCTTCAGTTTCTTTCTTTGATGACTTAAAATTTTTGTCAGACAGGTCTGCTACTTCTTTGGTTAGAGTTACACCAACATATTTAATGCTATTTGCGACTATTATAAAGGAGGATCTTTCCCTTATTTCTTTTTCAGCTCTTTTATCCTTAGCGTATAGGAGGACTATTGATTTTTTGAATTAATTTTGGACTCTGTTATTTTGCTGAAATTGTTTATCAGCTGTAGGAGTTCCCTGGTAGAATTTTGATCACTTATGTATATGAACATATTATCTGCAAATAGAGATAGTTTGACTTCTTCCTTTCCAATTTGTATCCCCTTAATCTCCTTTTGTTTTCATATTCCCTTAGATAAGACTTCAAGAACTATATTGAATAAATATATAAGGAGAGAGAGGACAGTCTTATCTTGTTCCTGATTTTACTGGGATTGCTTTGAGTGTTTCTCCATTTAGTTTGATGATGGCTGTCAGTTTGCTGTATACCACCTTTATTGTATTTATCATGAAGGAGGGTTGTATTTTGTCAATTAATTTTTCAGCAATTAATGAGATGATAATGTGGGTTCTGTCTTTAAGTTTGTTTATATAATGGACCACATTCAGTTTTTTATATGTTGAACCATCCCTGCATCTCTGGGATGAAGCCTACTTGATTGTGGTGGATTATTATTATTTTTTTTGATATTTTTTTGGGTTTGGTTCACCAGAATTTTATTGAGTATTTTTGTATCAATGTTCATGAGAGAGATTGGTCTGTATTTATCTTTGTTGCATCTTTGAGTGGCTTGGGTATCAGGGTGATTGTGGCCTCATTAAAAAAATGTTCCTTCAGTTTCTACTTTATGGAAGAGTTTGAGGAGTATTGGTATTAGTTCTTCTTTGAGTGTCTGGTAGAATTCTGCACTGAAACCATCTGGTCCTGGGCTTTTTTTACTTGGGAGACTTTTAGTAACAACTTTAATTTCCTTTTTGATTATAGGTATGTTTAGGTCTTTAATCTGACATTGATATAATTTTGGTAAGTGGTCCCTGTACAGAAAGCTGTCTATTTCTTTTAGGTTTTCTTTTGAGTGGAGTATAGATTTTCAAAGTATGATCTGATAATTCTCTGGATTTCCTAGATGTCTGCTGTTATGTGCCTCTTTTCATTGCTGATTCTGTTAATTTGGGTATTCTCTCTCTGCTTTTTGGTTAGTTTGGATAAGAGTTCATCTATCTTGTTGACTTTCTCTAAGAACCAACTCTTTGATTAATTTATTTTTTTGTATTGTTCTCTCTGTTTCTATTCTATTAATTTCTGCCCTAAATTTGATTATTTCCTGCCATATACTTCGTCTAGGTGAGTTTGCTTCTAATTGTTCTGAAGCATTCAGCTGTGCTGTTAGGTCCCTTGTGTGAGATTTTCTAGATTTTTCATAATGACATCTAGTTATATGAGTTTTCCTCCTAGAACTGCTTTCATTATATTCTATAAGTTTGATTATGTTGTGGATTAATTTTCATTAAATTCTAGGAAGTCTTTGATTTCTTTCTGAATTTCTTCCTTGACCAAGAGGTGGTTCGATTGAAAGATGTTCAGTTTCCACGAGTATGTAGGGCTTTCTCTGTTTTTTGTTGATATTGAACTCTAGCTTTAGACCATGGCGGTTTGACATGATACAGGCAGTTATTCCCACTTTTTATATCTATGATATTAGCTTTATGACCAAATAAGTGATCAATTTTAGAGAAAGTTCCATGGGGTGCTGAGAAATATGTATATTCCTTTGTGTTTGAGTAGAACATTCTCTATATATCTATTAAGTCCATTTGGGTCATAATATTTGTTAGATACCTTATTTCTCTTTTGAGTTTCTGTCTGGCTGATCTATCCAAGGGTGGAAGTGGGATTTTGAAGTCTCCCACTTTTAGTTTGTGTGGTTTGATGTGAGGTTTAAGCTTTAGTAGTATTTCTTTTACAAATGTAGGTGCCCTTGTATTTGGGGCATAAATATTCAGGATTGAGACTTGTATCAATGAGGTTTTTTGGTCCCTGGGGCGCAGGGGGCAGAGGTCCAGACCCATAGACCTTGCAGTCCCAGACCCCTTAGCCACCCGCCAGGCCCCAGAAATGATTCAGGAGCTTATATTAAGTTCATGCTGTTTGGCCTATGGCTCAGGCACATTGCTAGCTAGCTCTTTCATGCTAACTCAACCCATTTCCATTAATCTGTCCTGCCACATGGCCCATGGCTCACCTGTGTTCCTTACATGCTTCTTCTTGGGAGTCTGGCTTGGTCTGCCTCTGACTCCGTCCTGCTTCTCCTACTTATGTTGTGATTTCCCCTCCTACTTTTCTATGGTGCCTGTCATGGGCCAAAACAGCTTCTTTATTTAAATATTGATATTCACAACATACAGAAAGACATTCCCACATCAGAGACTTCATCTTTGTAGATTTTTTCTGAGATGAATAAGTAATGTCTATCCTGATTTCTTTTGAATGATTTTAGTATGAAGTCTATTTTGTTAGATATTAGGATTGCTATACCAGCTTGTTTCTTGGGACCATTTGATTGGAAAATCTTTTCCTAACCCTTTGCTCTGAGCCTATGTCTGTCTTTGAAGTTGATATGTAGGTTTTGCTTTTTTTTTATGCAACAGAAGGATGGCTTCTTTTTTTATGCATTGTATCAGAGTGTGTCTTTTTATAGGTGAATTGAGTCCTGATATTAAGGAATATTAATGACCAATGATTGTTATTTCCTGTTATTTTTGTGGTAGCTTGTGTGTATTTTCCTTATTTGGGTTTTTCTTCTGCAGTATTACAAATTGTTTGTGGTTTCAATGGTGTATCTGGTTTCCTTAGGTTGAAATTTTTCCTTTAGATTTTTCTGTAGGGCCAGATTTGTGGATAGGTATTGTTTAAATCTTATTTTGCTGTGAAATATCTTGTTTACTTCACTTATAGTAATTGATAGTTTTGCTGGGTATAGTAGCCTGGGTTGGCAGCCATGCTCATTTAGTGTGTGATTACATCTGACTAGGACCTTCTTGCTTTCATTATTTCCATTGAATAGTCTGGCATTATTCTGAGTGGTCTGCCTTTATATGTAATTTGGCCTTTTTTGTTTGCAGCTCTTAGTATTTTTTCTTTGTTCTGTAGATACAGTGGCTTGATTATTATGTGGCAAGCAGATTTTTTGGGGGGGTGTCCTAGTCTCTTCGGTGTTCTGTAAGCTTCTTGAATCTTTATAGGCATTTCCTCCTTTTGGTTGGGAAATTTTTCTTCTATGATTTTGTTAAATATGCTTTCTGTGCCTTTGAGCTGGTGTTCTTCTTCATCTTTGATTCCAGTTACTCTCAAGTTTAATCTTTTCATGCTGTCCCAATTTCCTGGATGTTTTGTGTTATGACTGTTTTGGTTTTTGTGTTTTCTTTAACTGACTTATCTATTTCCACTATTGAATCTTCCACTCCAGAGATTCTTTCTTTCATTTCTTGTATTCTGTTGGTTGTGCTTGCATCTGTGGTTGCAATTTCTTTTTTTGGGGGGGTTGTTCTATTTCTGGCTTTATCTTGGTTTGCTCCTTCTTTGTTGCTTCTATTTCAAATTTTAATTTCTGGATTTTTTTTCTCCTGTGTGTTCGCTTTTTCTTTGTTTTATTTATTTTTTTCATGGATTTATTTATCTCTTCCAGTTTTTTATTTGTATTTTCTTTTATTTCTTTAAAGGAGTTTTTGATATCTTCTTTTAAAGCTTCTATTATCTTCATAAAGTAGTTTTAATGTGATTTCCTTCTGTTTTGTCTTCGTCACCATGCTCTGATCTAGATTTTGTAGAACCATCAGCTTCTTCTGGAGGTGTCTTGTTGTTCCTTATATTCTTATATGTATTCTTGTACTGGTGTTTGCCCATTGCTTTCTTGGTTCACTCTTTGTCAGCTCTTATTCAGTTGTGAGCCTGGGGGTGATCCCAAGACAGAAGAATCTCCATGCATGTACATGGCATTTAAAATGTTTTAAGAACTTAGACTTTTCTGGACAGTGAGACAGGTCTGTTCCTGGCAGCACCAACTTACTTCAAGATAAAAATGGGCATCGAAGAAACTCCATATGGAGATTAGTTTCTTTGTGGCACTGGTTAGCCACTGGGCATGAACCTGTTCTTTTATTGACTGCTTGACAGTATGCTGTTTAAACTGGACATGCAGGTCCCATACGAAGGTGACCTCTAAACTTTGGCAGAACAAGCCAAGATGGTCATTCAGGTTCCAGCTTTGTAGAGAAAACTGTCAGACATTCTTCAGGACTCAAGGAGAAGCAACTGATGAACTGTACCAGAATGGGAAGAGCAGATTTCCTGCTTCACTGAAATGAAAAGAAACTCTGGGCCTGTAGGCTGAAGATGGATGCCCCAATTTTATAATTTTATAAAGAAATTTTATAAAGAAACTTTGGGTGACTATCCAGGCAGATAGGTGTAACCTCTGTGATTTCTATATTTTGGAAGTTGCTTGGACTTCCGGTTTATTTGGGTAAATATATCCTGTGGTCTTTCATGTAGTTGAAGATTAGATAGTTATAGGTATAGTTTTTCTTAGTTATTTGAAAGGTATATTGGATATGAAACTTTAGATTCATAAGGATAAGGTAGATGATAGATATTGTAACTAATTTTTGCTTGATAGCTATTTTGTTATATGTGATTTTGCTATGTTAAAATTGAAACCTTCCTTTTTGATTAGACAGAAAGGGGGAGGTGATGTGGAAATGACTTTCTGTATGCTGTGAATACCAATCTTTAAATAAGAAAGCTATTTTGGCCCATGACAGGCACCATAGAAAAAGTAGGAGGAAAAATCTGAGCATAGGTAGGAGAAGTATGGTAGAGTCAGACAGACCTAGCCCAAAGTCCAAAGGAAAAACATGTAAGGAGCATAGGTGAGCCATGGGCCACGTGGCAGAAAAGATTAATGAAAATGGGTTGAGTTAAGATGTAAGAGCAAGCTATCAATGTGCCTAAGCCATAGGCCAAACAGCATGAAGTTAATATAAGTGTCTGAGTCATTTTTGGGACCTAAGCAGTGGCAGGCAACTAAGGGGTCTGGGGCTGCAGGTCTATTTGGGTCTGGACCTCTGGCCACCTGGGACCAAGAAACATCATTACAACACCCCTTTTTTGTGGCTTCAACATTTTTGTCTTTTCACAAAAAATTGTTTGAGAAGTCTGAAAATATGTATATTTTATCTCTTATTACCTTAGATTAAACTCTTAGTTTAATTTGCTTGATTATGAGCTCAACATTAAACATTTTTATTGTTTTAATTAATATAGTTTCTCTCACCTATTATGTTTAAGGGAAGAATAGAGTTGGTATTACCATACCCATACTAGTACTGGGTACAAGTTTAGGTCATTATTGCAACTGAATAGATGACTATGTATGAACTCTGTCTTGGTGCCATTTTCTGTTGCTGTTGAAAAAAAAAAAAGCACTCTAACAAAAATAATTGAAAGCGTGTTTTATTTTATTCTACTATTATTCCAAGTTAAAATCCATCCTAATTGGGTAAGTCACAGAGGCAGCAGCTCTTTGCAGCACATCTAATCAACAATACAGTAAGGAATGCATGCTTGCTTATACTCTACTTGACTCTATTTTTTTCCGTTCCTGGCCCAGCCCATGAGATGTTGCTATCCACATTCAGGATGAATACTCCCACCTAAATATACAAAACTAAGAAAACTCTTTATGGATATCCACTTCCTTTGAGATTACACATTTTTCAAGTAAAAAATCCACCTAATAATCAATAATTCAAATACATGCCTACATCCACAGACACACTCACATATGCTTGCACATATGTACAACTCTCATGACACATCTGCATGCAACAAAGATTTTCATAGTTAGTCAGAAATATGAGTGAGTGTTAATTTTTCAGAGTCACAATTCCAATACAGTTAAAGTCAGTGACCTTAAAATTGGTACAAATTGGTTTAGATGTCTCTTATTAATTGTGTGAATTCTAGAAGTTATTTAATTTATTTTCTCTTCCAAATAAAATCCATCAAATAAGATCAATCAAATGATAATGAAAAGAGCAATTTTCTAAATCAGTGAGATAATCATATGTTATGAAACAGATCTCTTCATAGATGCCAGGTAACACTGAGCCTACTTCTAATAAATTTTTGTTTACAAAGACAGGTTAAAATAAAGGTTCATAAAAGCTACAATTTATAAAATATAATTTCATAGATGCAGGATATGGTGGTTTGAATGAGAATGGTCCCTATTATTTTATATACTTGAACATCTGGTTCAGTTAGACTGTTTAGGAAGGATTAGGATTGTAGAAAGCATGTTACAAGAGTGAATTTTGAGATTTTAAAAGCCCACATCTTTCTCTCTCTCTCTCCTCTTTTTTTCCTCTCTTTCTTCTCTCCCTCCCTCCCTCCCCATCCTTTCTCCCTCCTGTATGTGGATTAGCATATAATATCTCAGCTACTGCCCCAGCACCATACCTGCCTGTCTGTTTACTTTCGTACTCCCCACCATGATAATTATGGACTAACCTTCTGAAATTCTAAATAAGCAACCAATTAAATGTTTTCTTCTATAATCTGCATGATTATGAAATCTCTTCACAGTAATAAGCAATAGAACAGTAATTAAGACATAGATTGTGCATGGTGTCTTCCAAATTTGAGCCTAGTACCTCTGTGTATCTTCATTTTCAGATTGTGTGCTGGAGCAATGCTTATCCCAATTTAAACTGAGCTCAATAATATCAAGAGATAATCTGTGGTGGGATTCAGGTGTCAGCTGATAATATCCAAGGATGCTTATCCAGGGTCCCAGGCTCCTGAAGGGGGAGTGGCCAACCCAATTGATAAAGGGCTTCTGGGACCCTGGGAAGCTCCATTTCCTGGTTCCTGACTGCTGGAGAGACTGGTTTGGCATCCATTGTCCATTGCTCGGATACACCAGTCCCTGTTTAGGCACCATTATAAGCTGTTACCTGTATCATGACTGTTGGTTTATATTTTAATAAATATAAATCTTGGATTGGCCCATTTTAAGAGAAACTCTGCCTACATCTGGCACCCAACATCCTCGGGCCTGTGCCCATGGGTATAGGGGGTCCATTTGTGTTTTGAACACTGTTAGAGAGCAGAGGACAGGTAGAATGTTCAGCTTTGGGAAACTGCACTTCAGTGCATGGGCTTAAAGCTCCCTCTTGCTTGCTCCACGATTCCCTGCCTGCCCTGCCAGTGTGGTGCGATTACCTCACCCCACCAGCCCAAGCAGGCAAGTTTAAAGAGCATGGTTCCCATCTGCTCTCCCTGCTGGTGTAGTGCATTCATCCCGCACCCCCTCCCCCAGCCAGCCGAAGCAGTCAGGACCCGGGTAACTGTAAATTCCTCTGTGCACATGAAAGCGAACAAAGGAAAAAAAACCCTTCTATTCTGTGATTGACATCTTCTATTCTGTAATTTGTGAGAATTTGCTTTTTCTAAGGATTGTATTCTGCCTACTGAGGCCCTTTATGACCATGTAGGGCCTGTAGGTAGCCTCCTGTTGCTGAGAGTCTCTGCATCTGCCATATTGTGAGCAGAGCATTGAATGCTACTCTGACACCTGTGGAACAAAAGTCATCATTGCACCTGAATTGAGGTAGTTGCTGATAATTATTCCATTAATGATTTCAAGTCATATTTTTTTCATGGTGATTGAGAAATTTTTGAATGAATATCTTGAAGGCTTCAATATCCCCATCCTACTATTTTTGACTTGTTTCTCTATTTTGTGTTTCAAACTATGAGAATGATGAAAGAGGTGAAATATGGAAATCAACAATTGCTGTCCTGCATATGTGATATGGAAATTTCAAACACTAAAATGGCAGATGAGGTTAAAGAGGTGAAATATGGTAATCAACAATTCATATCCAGGATGTGTGATGTTGAAATTTCAAACACTAAAATGGCAGATAAGATTAATTCTCTAAAAACTGGTTACAACAAGCTTTCAGATGAGGCTTGCTCTTAGGATATGGATAACACTGTACAAGAAAAATATTGGCTCTATGTAAATGATGAAAACAAGAAACTTGTTGACTACATTGAAGGCGAGAACAAGAAAATCATTAATTATGTTAATGATGTGGATCAAAAAATTGCTCATTCGGTGAGGTTTTTGGAAGGACTGCTTCATCAGGAAAATCAAGCTCTAGAAAAATCAATAGTATCTAAACTCCAGGAATGGAAGCCAGTAGTAGCCAAAATCCATGAATAGGAACTGGTAGTATCCAAATTCTAGGGATGGGAGGACCGTATTGCAGTACTGGAAAAGGGTAGTGATTTATCTTATGCTCAGCACAGTTCAAATCAACCCCCATGGGATATTATGGTACTGGAGATACTCTAGCTAAGGTGGTAAACATGACAGGTCTACCCCCTTCCCCACCACTATTGTTCCCAGCTACTGTTCAGACAAATAAAGCATTTGGGGAATCCTCAGAATTTGTAGAGTATAGTTATGATCCAGGACATATGAGAGACATCAAGGATTTTAAGGAGGCAATATCATTACATGGTATACACTCTACTTATGTAAAGCAGCTTTTAAATTCATGGTCAGCAAAAAATTGGATTTTATCAAATGATTGGATGCAGCTAATGGCTGCTGTTTTGGATCAAAGTCACAATTTGCAGTAGAAAAGCTGGTTTAGAGAGGAGGCCAGGACCTTAGAACAACAAGGAAAAGTTAGGGGTTTCTCTGCTTCTCAGGACCAAATCCTTGGTGAAGGCATGTTTGCTGATGTGAAGGCTCAAACTACTTATGACAAGCATACTTTATTGCTCTGTCGTACTGCTGCACTGAATGCATAGGAAAAGATTTTGTTCAAAAAATTGAGCCTTATACTAAGGTCAAACAAGGCTTAAAAGAGCCTTATACCGACTTTCTACAGAGGCTTACCATGGCTGTACATAGAGCAGTAGCAGATCCAGAAGTTAGGAAGCAAAGTTAGGAAGCAGTTAATACTTTCTCTGGTCCTTGATCATGCTAATATGAAATGTAGAAGAATGTTTATGCCTTTAAAGATCATAGCTGCACCTATAGAAGAATGGATTCAATACACAATCAATGTTGAGTCTCTGCATTGCGACAAGGTGAATTGGGTAGGCCAAGCCGTTGCTAATATTAGGGAGAGGAGCCAAGGCATCACTTGTTTCAACTGTGGTAAACCAGGCCATATAAGACGGAATTGTACATAAGGTACTCTTGGAAATAATACCTGATTTAGGTTTGATTCAAACAGAAGGCCATTGCCTTCTGGGTTATCAAGAAGGTGTGGCAAGGGATGGCATTGGACCAATGAATGTAGATCTACCAGGGACAAATAAGGCATCCCTTTACTATTGGGAAACACCTTTTGTGGCTTCCCCCGGGAAGCCTCCAAAAATCAGACTCCAAATTCAAGGAAGGTAAGATCATATCCATTCACAGTGGAAGACCAGCATTCTCAGGACTAGGAGGGTGATCTAGAAGATCATATGGTATTGGATAATAGAATAAATTAAAGAGAGAAATCGGAAGTTCCAAGAAAAATCACAAAACTAATATTTTGGCAGACTTCAATAAATAAACAAAGACCAAAATTGAAAATACAGGTAGATAATATTTATATCCAGGGCTTAGTCAACATGGGGGCTGACATTTCAATCATAACCCCACAATCATTGCATCCAAGATGGCCTTTATGGGCAGTGGATATTCAATTTCTGGGTATTGGAATAATATCTCAGGTGAAACAGAGTGTGAGATGGCTTGAATGCATAGGACCATAAGGTCAGAAAGGATGGTTGAAGCCATATATGGCTGACATAGTGGTGAATCTGTGGGGTCGTGACCTTCTAATGCAATGGAATGCCCAGATTAAAATCCCTCCCAGTTCTGATATCAACTGTAGACTCAATTATGTTTCCAAAAGTGATGCTTTAAGGTTCTATGAAGAAAATTCACCAGCCTTTCAGGTTGTACAAAAGAATTGCCCGATAACCACAGAACCTAAAAGGACACTCACAGCACTGCCTTTGAAATGGATAACAGAAAATCTTATCTGGGTTCAACATTGGCCTTTGACAAGAGAAAACCTTCAGGCTATGGAACAGTTGATACAAGAGCAGTTACAGGCTCAGCCTATCGAAGAATCAACCAGTCCATGGAATTCTCCTGTTTTTTTTTTGTCAAGAAGAAACCTGGAAAATGGAGGATGGTGATGGATCTAAGAGAAATTATAAAGTGATTCAACCTATGGGCTCTTTACAATCTGGTATTCCTCTGCCTTCTCTGTTACCTAAGGGATGACCTATTACAGTTATTGATTTGAAGGATTTTTTTTCCATACTTTTACAGGAACAGGACAAAGAGAAAAGAGAAATTTGTGTTCACAGTGCCTACTCTTAATAATTCATGTCCAGTTAAGAGGATCTAATGGAGGGTTTTTCCCCAAGGAATGTTGAATAGTCCCACCTTGTGCCAATATTTTATACAACAACCACTAGAAATACTGTGCAAGTGCTTCCCACAATCTATCATTTACCATTATATGGATGATATTTTGTTGGCAGACCCAAACCCAAAAACATTAGAAACATTGTTTGAAGAACTAAAGAAAATATTGCCTGATTGGGGACTACAAATTGCTCCAGAGAAAGTACAGAGGGGAGATTCTATCTATTATTTAGGATATAAAATAGGTTTACAGAAAATTAGGCCACAAAAGGTGAAATTGAATAGAGGTAAATTGAGGACTCTTAACGATTTTCAAAAGCTACTAGGAGATATTGCTCATATACAGCCCATTATTGTCATAAAAAAACTATGAACTAGTTAATTTGTTCAAGAATTTGGACAGTGAAAAGGATTTAAATAGTCCAAGAGAATTATCTGATGAGGCCAAGAAAGAATTAGAGTTGGTGGAAAAGAAACTTCAAGAAGCACATGTAGATCGTGTGGATCCAGACCTAGATTGCATACTTGTTATTTTACCCTCTAGACAATCTCCAACAGGAATCTTAATGCAAAGAGAAAGCATTATTTTAGAATGGATATTTCTGCCACATAGGCCTACCAAGAAGATGAAGACATATATCGAAAAAATTTCTGATCTGATTTTTAAAGGTAAATTAAGACTTTGCCAATTAACTGGAAAGGACCCTGCAGAAATTTTTGTGCCTTTGACTAATGATGAAATTGACAGATTATGGGCAGACAGTGAACCTTGGCAAAAGGCTTGTGGTTACTTTTTAGGAGAGATTAATAATAAATTTCCTCAAAACAATAGAATTCAATTCATAAAGGAAACTAATTGGATCTTTCCTCCTTTGGTACAGGATAAACGTATTTCTGGAGCCACTACAATTTATACTGATGCAAACAATTTAGGAAAGACTGGCTACAAGTCTGAAGACTTACTTAATTAAGGTATCTCAGAGCCCTTATAACTCTGTTCAGAAGTCAGAACTATATGCAATCATTATGGTGTTGTTGGATTTCACAGAGCCTCTCAATGTAATTACTGACTCTCAATATGAAGAAAGAGTTGTTTTACATATTGAAACTGCTGACTTCATTCTTGATGATACAGACTTGACCTTACTGTTCATACAACTACAAGATATCATCAGAGGTAGGATACATCCTATGTACATAACACATATCAGGGCTCACACGGGTTTCACAGGCCCTCTAGCACAGGGTAATGATGAAATAAATAGATTGCTGATAGGAAACATGCTAGAGACCACAGAATTTCATGTGAAACATCATGTTAACAGCAAAGGACTAAAAAAGAGTTTGTCCATCACTTGGCATGAGGCAAATGAAATAGTAAGGAATTGTAACACTTGCTCTTTCTATAACCAACCATCTTTACCTGAAGGAATTAATCCTAAGGATACCCAGAGAAATGAGATCTGGCAAATGGATGTGTTTCACTTCCCAGAATTTGGAAAGATGAACTATGTACATCATACTATCGATACTTTCTCTGAAATGCAATAGGCAACTGCCCTGAGTTCCAAAAAGGCTGATGCTGTCCTTAATCACCTTTTGGAAGCCATGGCCATAATGGGAATTCCCACTCAGATTAAGACTGACAATGCTCCAGCTTACGTTTCCCAAAAAAAGAAGCTGATTTTTGGATATTATAATATAAAGCATATTATGGGGACACCACACAATCCTACAGGACATGCAGTTGTAGAGAGATGTCACCGTACTTTGAAAGAGATGCTTTATAAACAGAAGAGAAAAATGAGAAAACCCAGGGAGAGATTGCACAGTGCCTTATTGACTTTGAATTTTCTTAACGCTGATGAAAAGGGAACATCAGCTGCTGAGAGACATTTGGTAATAAAGAAATCTTCTGAGATAATTCAAGCCATCTACTTCAAGGATGTGTTGACTTCAGAATGGAAGCTGGGATATGTGCTTCGATGGGGTAGGGATTTTGCTTTTGTTTCAACAGGAAAAGAAAAGATATGGGTATCGAAAAAATTAGTAAAGGTCCGCTTTAAAAAGGAGTCCTTTCTGGAGGAGGAGAAGTAATTGCTCATCCCTGATATGACAAATGGATACATGGTAAGGAAAATACATTTAACAAGCCTGGGGCAGGGTCTCATTTTTGTCTTTACAGGAAAATAGATACAATTGTTTTTAAGACATTGACTTGGCATTGAATGGTTAATCACCTGCAATGGAAAAGAGATCAATGATGAAGGAATGTAAATAACAGATTATGAGACTAACGGATACAAATATGCACTACTGGGTAATCTCTCAATTCTTACTGCTTCTCATCTTGCATCCACACCTCCCCCCAAAAAAAGTTGTGGTCCTGATTTGACTATTAATAGGGCTGGATTTGAAGTGGTAGCAAGTGGCTTTCTTCCTCTCTAAACCCAAACATATTAGTAAAGAAAATGTGAGAAATTTTGTCTCATATCAGAAAAGCCACCTGGTATGGGACAAATGACAGTTAGAATGTTTAAGGACCAATATTATTGTGACTTCATCTTGAACCTTGTTTCTATCTGTATCTGTACCTTCCAAACATCCTATCTGCATACAATCTTCTGAAGTCATAAAGGATATAGATATCTTCTTTGAGTATCAACAATGCTTAAGTTTTTTATTGTAACTAACATTTCCTCCTATTAGCTATCTACAAAGAATCTGGAACTGAGATAGGGCCCCCACCACAACAACTCCTACTAGTGAAACAGGAATAAAAGGGAGAGTATGAGAGAGAGATAGAGAAAGACAGGCAGGCAGACAGACAGAGGTAGAAATAGAGAAATCAAGAATCTGGTGCACACCAATCAATGATTGCTTTTAGAAAATAGATTATTTAAAAATGGTTGCAAGATAGCTCTCTATGATTATTCTTCAGGTCACATTTCTAATAAGAATTCCAGATGGAGTTAACCAGTATTCTGAGAATGGTTATAGATGTGTATAGTGAGTCCATTAGGATCTAACCATTGTTTTAGCTTTTACATGATCCCAAAGAGATGCCTTTGCCCTTAAGTCAGCATGAAGCAACCTTATAAAGACTACGCCCCCTTTCTGAGGGTTGTGGGTAATTATTATTCTGATAGAATAGCTATAAGTTAAAATTGGGTTGAGGACAGAACAATAATATAGCCTCAAGGATCTCTTTTGAAGAAGAGAAAGGGGATAGATAGGATAGATAAAGGTAGATTGTTATACCTACCTACAAGCAATTTTAGCTGAATATATGGCCTATGCTAAAGACAATTTGCACTGGCATAGATATTTGTATATTGATATACATGTGAAATAATTTTATATGTTTAATTGTGATAATTTGTAGATTGGTTCAAAGTTTAATCTGAAATTGCTTTATATATCCAAAGCAACTTGTACATCAATATAAATCTGAATCTGTAACTATTATGTAAAATTGAATCTATAATTGCTATATTTTATATGTTTCTACCTCTGTTTAAAATATTTGCACATTATTGTCATGTACACTATGCAATTATTACCTCCATTTAACTACACTAGATATAATGTATGATTTCACTAGTTATGATACATGCACAAGATATTTCATATTCCTCTGTTTAGATGATATATACGTATATACATGTCTAAAATAATGTGGCCACTTTACATGGCATATATGCCCCTGGATAATGTTTGATAGTCATACTAAAAATCATTGTTCAGAGATTATACACCCCTTATATAGGTACTCTAATTTTATAGTACAGGGTTTATTCCTTAAGACAATAAAAACTGCAGTCAACATTATTTAAGGTGCCATGTCACAGTCATCTCAGATGCAGGTTAGACTATTATAGATTGACAGGAGTCTTCAATCATTTCATAGACCCAGAGAATATGTCATTTAACATTTGGAATTCGGCCGTGAGAGACAGGACGACTCCTGGTATCACTGCTCCTTTCCCGAGATGGTGTTGAGCATCAAGGATACTTCTTTGGAGTTTGTCCTTTTGGCAGAGAATAGCAAATTGGGTAAAGAACTTCCCTTACCTTGATTGCTGACGATACACACATGATGTCCTAGCTGGATGAACAAGATGACAGATGGAGACTGACAAAACCTGCCTGGACAGGATAAGACAGTCCCTCCAAGATTGCCCTGCTTGTGAAAAGATCTGTCAGACACCATAGGCCTGTAGCCAATATGATAGATGCTCCAATGGCACACAAAACCAGAGGTGATTGTCCAGGTAGCTGTGTTGCTGTCGTCTCCCAAATTTTGGAAGCCACTACTTCCATGTACTTCTGAATTTCAGGTGATATATTTTCCTTCTCAGGTCTTGAAGGGGTTGAAGAATAGATATTTAAGTTTACTAACTTATTATCCCTTAGCAAGGAACATTCAGGTGTTGGATTTTCACTTTGCCAGATGAGTCTTTTGAAGTAATTTATACACCCCACCCTCTACCAATATTATAGAAATATATGATGTACTTTATATGTGTTAGGTTTTGGTTGTAATTTGTGCCTTATCCTCTCCTAGATGCTACCTCATAATAATTCCTATTGTACATAGTCTTAGTTTAGAACATTCTTAGTTAGACAAAATGGGGAGATGTGGTGGGATTCAGGTATCAGCTGATAAGATCCAAGGATGCTTATCCAGGGTCCTGGGCTCCTAAAAGGGGAGTGGCCAACCTCATTGATAAGGGGCTGCTGGGACCCTGGGAAGCCCCATTTCCTGGTTCTTGACTTCTGGAGAGACTGGCACCAATATAAGCTGTTACCTGTATCATGAGAGCTGGTTTATATTTTAATAAACATAAATCTTGGATTGGTCCATTTTAAGAGAAACTCCACCTACAATAATCCTTCTTACAAACTCAAGCCAATGTCCTGTCCCTTCTGAGGAGACCATTTAGTACTAAACAGTTACCCCTGATCAAGTGGCCATAACCAGGATAGACTGATGCACCAACTGAAAAAAAATGTCAAGTACATGTGATAACTAAGTTTGTGTTGTGGGAAGTGTGAAGCCCTTTCAAAATCTTCCTGATTTTGCAAACCACATCATTAGCATATTTGTCAATTTCTGACTTCATGCGTTATCTTGATGATCTACCCTTTGCCCCCATCCTGAAAAATTTACTGCTCAATGTGCTTTCCCCCTTAACTATCTGCTTTCCTTGATGAGGCAGCCTTGACAAATATTGACTATCTCTATAACAGAAATATTTGAGAGAAAATATTGACAGTTACCTTTGTTCTGATATCCATACAAATGAACCAAACACTGTTTTGTGTGTGTGGGAATGAATGTATAGAGATGTCAGGTGGACTCAGAAACAGTACACAGCCTTCACACATACACACACTATATTAAATATTCATTATTCTCAGTTTAGTAGGGCAAATTACTCTAAAACCAGAAGTAAATTTAGTATTCTCCAAAACTTTTTAAAATTTTGTTTATTTTACATTCTAACTGCTTCTTCCCCTCCTTCCTTTCTTCCAAGTCCTCCTCACGTCCCTCTGTCCCTCATCTACTCCTCCTGTTTCTATTCGGGAAAAGGCAGGCATTTTTATGTCACAACATGGTATATCAGGGTATAGTAAGACTAAACATCTCCCTTATATTAAGGCTGGACCAGGCAAATGAGTATGAGAAATAGAGTCGTAAAAATCAGCAAAAGAGCCAGAATGTAGTTCCATCTGTTAGGAATCCCACAGGAAGATTAATCTACACAACTGTTGCACGTAAGTAGAAGGCCTGCTTTACTACCATGCATGTCTGCTGCCTGTCAGTTCAATCTCTGTGAGCTCCTATGAGCCCAAGTTAGTTGGTTCTATGGAGTTTCTTGTCCCTCTGGCTCCTACAGACCTCCCTTTCTCTCTTCATTACAGTTCTCTGAGCTTGGCCTAAGAACTTTGAATGTATACCGTTGAAGGTAGTTTAGTTTATCTCAAAATATTCAAACAGGATTTTTGTGGAATTATCCATTAAAATTATTTTATATTATTTAATATTAATATATTTACATTTTAATTATACTCTAAAAAGAGTTCTCATCCATTATACTATAGTTTATTTTTATTTACTGAGGCAGGATTTCTCACTGAACCAGGAATAGTCCAATTTGGGTATTTTATCTATCTAGTTTACCCTAGAGATTGCCTATTGTTCTTCAATGGAAACACAGGAATCACAGATAAGCTTCCACACACAACCAATATTTACTGTCGATGCTGAAACAAAAACTCCAGTATACATGATTTATTTACCTATTTACCTTGGAAGACCCTCATTATTAGGTCCCAATAATTTTATTGTTAAGTATGTGGTCTGAGAGCAAAAAAGAAGTAAAGAGTTGAATTGTGTTGGCTGCCACACAGGAATGTATCTAGCAGATGGCAAGAGAACAAAGAAGATTGGGCCATAAGGGGAAAGAACAACAGATTCTGTTGAGGAAAACTCTAGAGAGGGAAGGGTAAATGTATCAAACACACTACTCAGTCAGAAACCCCTGAATGAAAAGGTCATGTAATTGTTTTTGTGTATGGAGAAGAAAATAGTCATATTCATCAACTCTAAGAATCTTCAATGTTGCAGTGTTTAGTCTTGCATCTGTGATTGTGTTGGCAGGGGTTTGGAGGGCTTGTGTGCCTGAATACCAAGATGTACAATGAGAACAAATAATGGTGAATAGGTATTAGTGTTCAGTCCTAACAGTTTTTTAACATTCTAAGTCATTTAAAATTTAAATGACAATAAACAAAAGAATACTAGGATATTTTGGGCATACTTTTAGCTTCAATGGGAAGGTTAAATTCAACAATTCTTCAAAAATGCATTTGTCTTAGATTGACTTTCATCACTATCAATAAATAGCCATGAAATTTTAGATAATCTGAACAATGTAATGAATCCATTTGTTCCCCATTTATCTCTATACAACTGAGTAAACGATGTCTGTCTTCATTTTTTGAGAATTTGCAGTGTCTATAATTATTTAGAAATAATGTATTTTGGTGAATCTTAACAATATATTCTGAACAACATTCCACCTCCCTATGATGCTAAGCTTTATGAACTAACTTGACTGAGCCACACAAACACAATCATTTGCTTCAATGTAACCCCAGTTGTCTGTTGTAAGTTTCTTTTTGGTTGCTATGTTAAAGCAATCTGATCAAAAGAAACTGGGACAAGGGGGTGTTATTTGGCTTATATTTCCAGGTAATAATCTATCACTGAGTGAAGTCAAGTCAGGAACTTAGCAAAAACTTGAAACAGGACTAGTAGAGTGCTGATTCTTACTAGTTAGATCACTGGCTTACTCACTGGCTTACATGTAGCTAACTTTCTTACATGATTCATATCTTGCTCATCTAATAATGTTATTACTCACAGTGGGATGGGCCCTCCTACATTGACTAGCAATAAGTTCTGTGCCCCCCCAACACACCCACAGGCTAACTTGAACTAGGTAATTTTTCAATAGACATTTCATCTTCTCTGATGAATTTAAGGTGTGTCAAGTTGCTAATAAAAATTAATCCAGAAAACATATATGTGAGGGTAGTTTGGTTGTGGTTAATTTTGGCTTATTAGATTGAGAAACCCAGATGTCCTCACAATCACCTAAAAGTCTATATAAATCAACCAGGCTGAGGAAGACTCCACTTGGATATTTTAGAGCAGAAACTTTGTTCTCTTTATGCCTTTGAACCAAATCAAACCTAAATCACTAGTTCTCTTGTTTCTCATGCCTTAAATACAGCTGAAATTTATGCCATCAGTTCTCAAGCACCTCTAGCTTTACAGCTGTAGATGAAAGAAAGGACTTCTCAGCTTCTACAATTGAATGAACTAATTCCTTATAATTAATCAATAAATTGAAAGATAGGTAGATAGGTGGCAGATGATAAATCATATTAGTTGTTTTCCTAGAAAAACTTGAAACATATATATATATATATATATATATGTTTACACACACATACACACACGCATATATATAGTATAGAAGGGTTTCTGTGTTCAACTTGGTTTCTCTATGCATAAAGCCACATTGGGGAAAATTGAGCTAACTAGAAAGAATGCTAAAAGGAAAGCCTCAGCAACAGTAATTGTCTTAGGTAGCTACTTCCCAGTGCAATTAATACCAAATTTCACTGGGACAATATAAGATACTACTGAGACTCTGTCTCAGAATGAGTAACCTAAGACAAGGATGACCGGCATTTGTCCGGGAAATCCTGTACCATTTTTATTAGCCTTTCCTCCAGGTTGCTCATCCATCTCACTGTCTCTCACGTTATTACAGCAAATAACCTTGATGGTTAGAAGAAAATGGGTATGTCGCAGATGATAGCAGGAGCCATCAGACTTTGCTCCTGCACAGCATTACCACAAAAACTACTTTAGAAACAGAGCCTGTGGACTGTGAGACAGTCCTATAATGTTTTCCCACCACATTTCATCAAGAACACACAAATTCTGATAATGACATGTGAGACAATATAATACCACTGCCTTTTAAACAAAATGAATTCAACTTGGGTGTCTATTTAGAGAAATTACAGGGAAAGAATAGTCAATGAGAGATTCTTTTCAAGGGAAGGTAAGAGATGATAAGATTTGTACTGTTTGCTGGTCATGGGCTCATTTTAATCCTGATTTTCATTCATAGGACACATAAAATCATTTCAGTATCTACCAAAAATTTGCCACATTCTACCATTATGTATAACTTAAGTCTTTCTACATGTATGAGGTACACAATAGTTAATGATTTATTTTCTTTGCTTATTTGAAGTCTGGGGATCAAACCCAAAACTCTAAGTATGCTAGACAAGCATTCTGTTATGGAGTTATATCTCTAGCTAGAGACAAATAATGGATACAAGGCCAGCTGCACTAACACTCAAGAACAGTCTGGAATTTTAACTCTTAAGACTTTTGCCTGTCCTGATAACTGTTAGATTGGTAACCTCACTAACTCCTGTCCTCTGTGTGTGTCTTTTTTTTTTTTTTTTTTTTTTTACTTTGTAAATATAAAGACTTTTAAACGTTCTGTTCTGCTATGGAAGGATTAAGTCTGTAACAGAGTTATGGTTGTGACAATGAACAGCACATACCCCCTTGACTCCTTTGCATGCTGTGTATAGTTCTATAGTCTTGGGTCCTAATCACATCTACAATTGAATCTGGCAATCTGCCTTCCAGCTCCTTAATACAGTCCCTTTGAAGAAAAAATACTCACTTTCACACATTAAACGGGAAACACAAATGAGTCCTTTTCTCTCTGGTGACCAGACTGTTTATTCAGTAAACATTTGCCCCATCAGAAGTCCTTCTCAGAGTCCCTGCTGTGAGTTATCATTCTGCATCTCATTACCTGAAGTTTGAGCAGCTATGACTCTGGACTAATGGGGTCACAGCTGATCTATTTTGAGGAAGGATTCATTAGATGCTAATTGCACAATGAGTGTCCAAGTGAATTCCCACCTCTTCTGATTCTGTAATCCTTATTAGCCCTACACAGTAATAGCTGAAACCATCTATCTCCATAGAAACAAAGGATGCTATATAGTACTAAAGAGCTTGACATACTAGAGAAAGTGTGATTGTGGGTGGAGGGCAATTGATACTTAAATAACTCAGTTTTCAGAAGAGCAGCTTCATACTCAGACTGGGACAAAGATCTTTAGAGACTCTGAACATAAATCCCAGAGTTTGGTATTCTCTAAAGGGACTGTGATTAGAGGGTCTGTAAGCTAATAGGCCAGGTAAGACAGGTGAGTAATGGGAAGGCAATTATATCAGAGCAGATGTGATTTGAGCATAATGGTAATGCCTGCAATCCCAGCATTGAAGAAATGAAAGCAGGAAAGGACAGTGAGTTTAAGGCCAACCTAGGCTATATAGTGAGATCCTTTCTCAAACAAAACAAAACACACAGACAACAAACAACACAAAACTGAGAGATACCAAAAAAAAAAAAAATCCCGCAATGCAGAGGCAAAAGTTTCAGAAATCTGGATTTCCAAAATGTTAATTAAAAGGAATGGGTACAGCATTCATCCACCCAGCCATAAAGTCCTGTCCAAAGTGCCAGTTACTTCCTAAGAATAGGTGGAAATTTCCAGTCATGCATGTTGAAAAAGACCTGCAGACTTGCCATAAGATTATAAGCTTGAGCACATACAGACTGAAGCATTGTCTTTTTCAGACAATTAAGTTATTAAGAGAGATGGGTAGAGATGGATATCATTCTATGTGGAGCATTTTTATTAAAAATCATTTTTGATTATGCGTATATCTGTGCATCCATAGTGTGTGTATATATTGTGGTGCCTGAGCTGGAGTTCCAGATGGCTGTGTGTCACTAGATATGAGTGCAGAGAACCAGACTGAGATCTTCATCTTGCCACCTCTGTAGCTTCTATTTAGGATATTTTAAGCCACAATATTAATGCATGGATTCTAGTGTGTATTTAACATGGTGTTACCTGAGAAACATCCCCCTTTGACCACAAATATACATGCTGGCAATTTAATAATCAGTGACCTAAGGAACCTTAGTAGAAAAGAGAAGCAGGAAGGCAACCAGAAAGGAATGCGGAAGAGGATTAAAACACTTTTCCTGAGCATTTTCCTGCTCCAGGGCAGCAGGCTCAAAGGTCAAGGACTTCCTGAGAGGAGCAGTATGGATTGCACAATAAGAAGAAATAAGACTGTTGCGTGAACATGGGGAAGCAAAAGAAAACAAGGAATTATGTGACTATGAAGGCAATGCTTGTCTTCAGAGATGAGAGACTTAAAAGGATAGATTAAAACCTAAGTGAGAAAAAGGAAAGGTCTTTTCTTATGCTGAAGAAAGGGGCCTTCCAACATAATCTGCTGATTCTTTTCCACAATACATAGCTACATTTACCTTATTACATTCTTGTTGAGTGGTAAGGTGAATTCAGAAGTTCACCAAATTTTGAATGAAAGCCAAACTGAACTTACTGAAGCCAATAATGGACTGTCTGTGTGCCAAGTTCATCCCTTGTGTAACTAACTGCACAATGGCTGAAACTCATAGATTTGGTCCGAAACATCAAAAATACTCAGGTTGACAAGGATCCACTATTTGATTACTACACACACACATGCACACACACACACACACACACACACACACACACACACACACACACACACACACAATGGGACCAATGCTGATGACAATGCATTCAGAGAGTAACAAGACCAGTGTTACACTGTGGCCATAGTTGACTGTGACCTTAAATAAAGAATTAGAAGATCTCTAAAGTCCTGGTCGTGTGCATTTATAACCATAGATACAACAAGTGAATGCAGTATGATTATGGAGCCCCTCATTTCTAATTCTTACAAGACAAAATCCACCTGCCTTCCTTTGACCAGCTTTCTTTGTTGCCAGTTAATTAAACACACTTTTTGGTGTCAAAAAAATTTTGCACAATGTTTGCCTCCTTCAGAATGTGTATCATTAGTCAGCAAAAGTGGGCTACTCAAGGCTGCTTGGAAAATACTCCATTGTATAGTGAAGGTGTGGGTAGTGAGCTGACAGGCATGAGTTATATGTCAGTGAATACTAAGGCATCTGACTGCTCCCTGAGTCTGGTATGCAGTTAAATGAATGGTGTGCAGTCTGTACTCCCAACATAGATTGGAAACATCCTCTGAACATTAATGAAGGTGGCTGTGTCTATGTCAGCCTGATGACTACACAATACAGTTATTTGTGACTGTCCTCCACCCAACTTTCTCTGTGCCCCTTTTCATCAGTTGCTTTTGGTCAAGGATTACATTTGCTTCTACAATCTGCAAACATCCTTGATACGTTTTTTTTTTCTTTCTTTCTTTTTAAAATTTGGTTAGTTAATTGATCAATTAAATTCTCCCTGTTTGAAGTTTCACTGGAAAATAGTTTTCTTTTTAAAAATTTTCACTTCTTTGTCTTCTTAGTATCAGCAGTTCTTGCTCACAATCTACTGTTTAGCATAGAAACACAACAGAGTTTGTACCACAATTCAGTAAGGTTTTTTTAATATGGTCACACATATCAGAAATTGTTTCACAATTGGAATTTTTTTCCTTAACTATCTGAACAATTGATTAGTCTGTACTAATTTATAAATTTCCTAGTCAAACTTGCAGTGTCGTTCTAACTACCACATTATACTGACAGACAAAGAAATTGTTTCAGGTTCCTTTTCTCTCAGTCTCTGTGATGAAACCAGATGTCGACCATGTGCTAACTTAGTAGGAAATTCTTAGCTTATTCATTTTAATTTCTGTTCTTGGCTTTGGCCTTGGTCTGGGGTTCGGTTCAACTTGCAGAATGTTGGGTGAATGAAGTCTTCATAAGGGTTAGTGCAATTTGTCTACTTCTTTTGCTTCTGTCTATGTCATAGATTTCACAGACACTTGAAGGCATACGACATATGGCATAGACACTTTATGAACTCTATTAAATGTGCCTCAAGTTCATTCTCACATAGGAGACATGCCCATCAATAACCTTGAGACCTACATCAACCCTCTTATAGCTCTATAATAGCTAATTTTTTTCCGTGAGCCACTAAGCTTCATATGAGGCAATATCAGTAAAATCTGAAAGACTAATGCAGCAAGCAGTGAATTAATTTCATAAACAACATTATTTCAATTTATTAAGCTATTTTAATCCTGTATAAAGTTTTAGCTTACAAACTTTGAAAATTGTCATTTGTATCTGAGATAACACCATTTCCTTGAGTTGCTTTAGTAAAAACAAAATTTTCTCTTCAAATTATTTTCCTATTTATTATCAAATCTACTGCAAGATTTTTAAGGCTGTCTAACATTCATTTCTTTGGAAAAAAAGATAATTTTGAGTTTTCATATGTTCAGTAAAAAAAAAAAAAAAAAAAAAAGTCTTCTGGTCCAGGATAATGTTGAGAAGATGGGAGAAATCCTAAGAATGGAAGAGCAGCTGACAGAATGGAATATTTTCTCAATAGCATTTCCAGAGCCTGCCTTTCTGTACCAGATTTTCTCTAATTAAGTTTTAGGTATTGAGAAATTCACATGACTTTTTATTAGTTTTAATAATCTCAATATACTTTGAATGGGGCGTGGAACATGTCTAGCTGAAAAGAAGAGATAGCTAAGGGACGAAAGTGTTGAGGGGTCTACATTTTGAGAGCTTAGTTTTCAAAATAAGTTCTTCTCTCAGAAAATACACCCTGACTGGTTTTCACTCTCTCCACTCTTCCTAGCTCCCAGGCCATCTCTCCCCTTCCCACACATGCCTTTCCACTGTTTCCCTTTAGAAAAGTGCAGGCTTCTGAGAAACTACAGCCAATCGTGACAAAATAGTTCACAATAAGGCAACAGCCCTAATTCATCCACATAAAGATCCATGTTAACTTTTTATCTTAAAACTATAACTAATTTGTTTACAAGTACTCCATAGCTAAAATCATCAAAAGCCCATTTGTCTCAGCAATTTTAAATATCCTTTCTACACCAAACCCCGAGAGATTCAAATAGAGGAAATGATGGAAGTTCTAAATTTGAAATTGAAAAGTACTCCTTTTAATGCTTTATTTTCAAACCAGTTTAAATTATACTTAGAGTAAATGGCAGGTCTTTACCATTGCAGAAATCTTTCTCTCATCCCATCTTTTGTTTTAAGTTTGTGATAACAGTTCTCCATCTTAAAGCCTTAATGGTATGCTCCCAAAAATGATGTACAGGTATTATTGTTTTATGAAAGTCTCTAAGCAATTGCAACCCTAATTCATGCCATGCCTTAAATGGTAAAAACAGTGATTCATTTTAGAAATTGGTGTTATAATCTTACCATTAAATTTCCATAACATATTGCAACTCACAGCCATTAGAGTGGAAGGGTGCACCCAAAGAAGGTTCTTTTTAATAGTGTAAATTGCTGTGTGAGATATGTGCTTTGTTGATAGAACATTAAATCTTTCTCTGACAGGTTCTAACAGAAACAGATTTCTCTAAGGTCATAGTTTAATCAGGCATATGTTAATGAAAGAAATATACAGCTTTCTTAATTAAAAGTAATATCAAAGACACAGAATGTTTAAAAATATATACTAATGTATATAAAATGTCTGTCCATGATAACACATCTAACATATATTAGTGAAATGGTCCAAGAAAGTGTCTTCATTATTTTTTAATAGTAAAAATAGAAATTACATGTCCAGGGAGTGAGTGGCCAACAGAACAAGGAAAGAAGGTGATTATTTCTTGCCTTATCAGTTCCCTTTTAACCTTGGAAAAACATCCCTAATTCTGAATAACAAGTCTCCCACCCTATAAACTTCAGCAATTAGACTGCATAGCCTATGAAATTCTTTTAAACAAGAAGTTCACATATAATATAGTAGTCATAGTATTAATGAAACAGGATCTTTATTTAGGCTTTAAAATAAATTTATATTCCATGATGTTCCTGTAATATCAAAAATCAAATTAACATAACCGCCAATGTAAGAACTAAACTCATTTCTAATGTTTTTAGCTCTCTGTACATCTAGAAGATTTAAGATATTGAATCTTGGTGTGAATTTATAGGTGTGCCAGTGAAATGATATTACTACTTATTTTCATTAATCTGCAAGTATGCCATCTGAACACCAGGAGAGCTAAAATCTTGCTTGAAGATTATGTTTTGTGTGTATGTGTGTGTGTGTGTGTGTGTGTGTGTGTGTGTGTGTGTGTGTGTGTGTGTGTAGAATAATGCAAGTGATCTAAAATAATATGCATGTTATTGGTTCTCAATAATTAGTTTCTTTATAAGGTAAATTGTGTAAGAAACATCAATACTGTTTCTAAAACATATTCAATCAATGTGAATGCTGAAGTGAATTGTTTAACAATTCACAGGACACATTACCTGAAGTCAATGAAAAAGGACCTCAAAATATTATGGGTAAAACAAAAGTAGGTTGCCCTGTGTAGTTGTGAAGAGTCAAGAGTAGTTAGAGGTAATCTGATGGACTCCTATCAAATGTGGTAATCTCTGTTTTCCTTCTTTACACTATAATTTATTAGTTTCAACACATGTTTTCCTAATTTTTTACAAGTCTTTATATGTAAGCTAGAAATAGTTGGGTGCTTTTAACCTAAGAAAAAGTTTGAGCAAATTCTGAAGACTAATTCACAAGAACCCAGCTTGGTTTATGTGTCCATCATCAAAGTAATCATTATGCTCATGAGGAAAAGAAAAAAATGCAGGTGGGGGCAGGTACACATTCAATCTACTGTAATTCAGGCAAGCTATTTTATCTGAAGGATGGAGGAGAGTGTTATATATTTGTCAAAATTGGAGCCAACATAGAACTATAATATGTGTACATGTGTCTACCATAATTTCACTAAAGTTGCTCACCCATGAAGAAACCATATCTAGACATTTGCAATCCCATCATTGCTGGGATTTCCTACTGAAAGCTCTTCCTCCTTCAGACCATCTATGCCTCATTTTCAGTAAAATTATAATATTAATTTCTTAATTGTTATTATTGGTGGGTCAGGAATAGACATTAAGTTTTTGATAGGGAGTTTCAATCCTATACCTGTAGTTGGCTGACTTCTTTCTTGCTAATGGATTTTGGTGTCCAAGTGAATAGAATTATTTGTTTTTTATGTTTCTACTCTAAACTAAAATTAAATTCAGTCTAGTATTATTCTGCTAACTGTACATAATATTGCAATGACTACTCATGACATCATACTCACAGATTTGTTCATCTTCCCATACTCAGTTCTCAAGGTTCTTCTGTAGTAAATTTTAAACTCAGAGACTCACAACAGTCAACATGTAGAGTACCCATTCCAAAATGGGGCCTCTACATCACATCCTTCCTCATAAGGCTCAGAAATCATGGAGGAAGAAGGATAAGAAAGTTTATAAAAGCAACAGGTAATAAGTAACTACCAGAAAATTGTTTCCTGGATCACAAGGCAGTTGTACATAAGAACTTGTTAGAATATGACAGCATGCAAAAGACCTGGACAAGCACAAACCAGACAAGATTCTAGTACAGAGTAATTACATAGGTACCATGTCCTGAAAAGGGACTGAAAATTGTTAGCTACCTGGAGATAAAGTGTCGGTTTTCTTTAAGGTTGCAACATTTGAGAGGCCACTCATGCTCCAGTTGATGACATGTGTCTATGTACAGATTGGCAAGATAAAAGGGACTCAGTGGAGAAAGAAGATAAGGGACAGTGGTGGGAGGATATTTAAGGGATTAATTAGAGGGGAGGAATTGAGGGTGTGGGCTTAATTCAAATATACTTTATTCATACATGGAATGTTCAAATAAACAAACAAGAAATTCCAGAAGGCATATATCATATCTATACCTTATCTGGCATTTATTTGATTAGATCTTCACAAAGTACCAATTATTCTCAGACATCTTTAACAGATGCTAGACCATATTTCTATAACAGACCTCTTAATTTTACTGTGCAAGATTCCTTTTGTAACATCATTGACATTATAAAAGATAAAGTTAATGTTAAATTATTATTTCATTAATTTTTAAACTTTATGAAAGCAAAGACTTATGTCCTTTAGTTGTTTTTGCCTGAGCCTAATTGAATTAAACATATAGATGTTTAATGTAGCAGGCTTTTTGGATTGCAGTCACCAAATCAGACACAGACAGAGACTTACTTGTGGGATAAAGCTCTTGTACACTGTAAAGATTTGTTACTAGTATTGGTTTAACAAAATGTTGATTGGTCACTTGCCAGGCAGGCAGTATAGATAGGGAAATCAGACTAGGAGAATTCTGGAAGGCAGAAAGGAAGAGAAATAGATGCCAGCCAGATTCAGAAGAAGCAAGATGAGAATTCTGTGCTGACCAAAGGTACCAAGCCTTGTGATTAAACATAGGTATAATTACAGATCAATTTAAGTGTAAGAGCTACATAGTAATATTCTATAATCTAAAAAATTCTATAATATTAAGCCTCCCAGTTAATTATTGACTGAAGGCAGACAGGACATGTAGGCAGAGCTACCAGACTGGGAAAACTTGGAACAGGAAGAGCAGAGCAAGATGCCACAGAGACAACAGAGAAGCTAGCAGATGCAGAGGACAACTATGTTGTTCTGAGAAATAGTACTGAGCTACATGGCTGAATAGGATAAGAATCATGGATTAGTTTAAAAGCAAGAGCTAGCTAGCAATATGCCAGAGCCATAGGCTTATCAGCATATAATTAATATTAATACAAGCGTCTATGTATTATTTGGGCTTCAGCAGCAGTGGGGGTGAGAGTGGTTCCAAACCTCTGGACTAGGCTGGGAAGGCTGTGTTAGAAATTTTATACAACAATATGCAAAGTTAGTTTCTCTGCTATTGATACTCTATTTAAAAAAAACATTAGCCTATCCCAATATCTTGAATGGGATCCACTATATTTTCTTCTAAAAGTTTTAGTGTTTGTGGTTTACATTAAATTTTTCAATCCATTTTAAATTTTGTACAGGGTAAAGATAAAAATCTAAATCAACTTCATTCTTTTGCAGGTAAAAAGAACTTTTTTAAAAAATTGGCTGACTTCTTTTTTCCTTCCAAATTATAGTCTTTCCTCCCATTTTCAGAAATGCAGGGAACATAGCTTTCCAGCTTTACTTCTAGGTCCTCTGTCTATTCCACCAGAATACTTCTTAGTTCAGCACCAGACTCCATTTTTACTATAGGTCTATAGTATAATGCACAATGTATATTGCAGTATCTCAAATAGAGTCTTTACTCCTTAGGATTTCATTAAATGTTCATAATTTTGTGGTTTCAGATGAAGTCCTGTATTCATTTTTCTAAAACTGGGAAGTATTGCAGGCGTTTTGATACTTATTGTATTAATTCTGTAAGTCAATTTTGATAATACAGACATTTTCACAGTATTAATTTTGCCTATTTAGGAACATGAAATATTCTTCCATTGCTTATGACCTTCTTTTATTTCTTTTTTAAATATATTGAAATTTTCTCTGTATTTTTCCACTTACTAGTTTAGATATATTTTTAAACACCCAAGTTTCTAAGAGTTATTTTGAATGAATTTTTCCCCTTCAGAGTGTAGAATGTTAGTACAAATAAAGGCTACTATTTGATATTTATATGTTAATTTTACTATAAGTGTGTATTGGATACCCAAATTTTCTAGAGGACTCAATAGAGTTTTTTAAAATAAAGAATTATGTCATATGCAAACAGTGGGAGGTTGACCTCTTCCCTTTCTATTATTATTCTTTTAAAATTTTTCCTCTTTTCTAATTGCTCTGGCTAACACTTGGAGCATTACAGTGAAAAGAGAGGGAGGTATACTTTATTATTTTAATGCATCTTGTAAAACATATGGTAATCAAAACACTAAAAATTTTACATTTACATGAATGAGGATTTCATTGATGATTGATATACTAAAGATAATTTTAGAACCACTTAAAAATTAAAACATATCCTATCTTGACTTCATTTAAACTCATATTTCATGATGGATTTTTAAATTCAGATCTGCTTCACATTTATCAGAAATAATAAAATTTTAAAAGCAAAAACATGAAATAAATTGAGGCCTCTTTAATCCTCACAGTAGAAAAACCATAGATTCTAGCATTTCTACATTTAAATGTAAGAATTTTTATTTTCTTATTACTTAAAATAAATACGAGTCCATTACTCTAATCAGTTACTCAATAGGTTCTTTCTTTTGTCCTGTTTAACAACAAAAGCAAGTGAAGACTATTTCACATTTGGCTCATCTGTGGATGTAATGTTCACAGCTCTACAAATCTATCTTTTGAAGTGTGCTACTAGCTGGGAATGAATGCATAATTTAGGCTGAATAATTTGACAATAAAAATAAAAAACCCATTTGTTGATATACAGCCTTTGTTCCTGGGGTGCATTCTTCAGTAATGATGGCAAGTTTAGGTGCTGAGGATTGGCATGTACTTTCTTTTTATATAAATCTGAGAAAGAGAACTGTATTCTCACTTTTTAAGTTGTCGATGTCCTCATCTTGCCCTCTACAGTCTCAATGCCAGATGGAGCTTCTTACACAAAACTATGAGAGGAATAAATCATACACGATTCTCTTTAGCTTTTAATGTGCTTTGCATGTGTTCCTATTCACATTAAGCAAGATATGAATATATTTTATTACTGTGGTGGTTTTTGTTATAGTATGGTCCATTTAACTACCACTGGTGAGATTCAGTTATCAGCATTACTTTTTCCTAGTTCGGTTGTGAAACAGTTGGCCATAGCTAGGAGAGAAGCTCAAAGTTATCTATAAATGGAGTTAAACACAACACTATATTCTGAGTTCCGGAGCTGAAATTAAAGATGTAAGGACTTTTTTTTTTAAAGTGTTTTAATAAGCCGAATATCTGTTAGTGACATTGCTGCCCAGAGCTTGATAAGAAGCTAAATAGAGTGATGATTGTACATCAAGCAGGGTAACACTGATTTGGAGTGAGTACATTGAGAGATATCATGCAGAAGTTAGAGACAGGCAGGGAAAGCTGTAAGAGCAATGTGTATCCTGTTTCCCCATAACTACTTTATTACTTGGGTGATACAATAGTAATAACTTTCCTAGTGTCCAAATGTAGCAGACTATGTTAAAGGATGCCAATTAGATGTCCTTTTAAAAAAAGAAAGATTTTCTGCATTCTATAGCTACCATCAAAGGCAGAGAACAAGTATATACATTTTAGGAAAAATGAACAAACAAATATCACAGAAAAGTGGGTGACATAGGCACAGCATGTCTTTAAAAGCACTATAAAATATAAAGTGACTTCAACAATTCTTTCAGTGGAGAGATGTAAAACAATGCAGCTCCAAGTGTCAACCATCAGTTTGCTAAAGACGATGACTTTTCGAAAGCAGAACAGTTCTACTCAAATGCTACAAATGGGTGAGTTAAAACTTTGTAGCACATTCTTTAAGACCAGTACTATTCCATACTATATCAAGCAAATCTATGACATTACAGACACAATTCTAAAAATATCCCTACTCTTAGGAAATAAATTAAAATATTCTTAGGAAATGATGTGACATGCAAACAAAAATGAATTATACTACAACCAATCATAATCTTCATCTTGCCTCCAAACACAGCAATAGATATAAGAACAAATTATGAGTTTATATGAAATGACTCTAAGAGCATCTGAAAACTGGAAAGGTTTTCATCTACTGATAAAACAGATAATGTAGCCAACCTGAGTAGAATGCAGCTTCCTTAACCTGAAAACTGACAACAGTCAATAAAGTACTTTAAAACAGCTCATTCATTCACTCTATCTATCTGCCTGTCTATTTATCTACCTACTTACCTATCATCATCATCTATCTCATTCATTCACTCTATCAACTTATCTATCTCTATCACCTATTAGTCTCTCTCTCTCTCTCTCTCTCTCTCTCTCTCTCTCTCTCTCTCTCTCTCTCTCTGTGTGTGTGTGTGTGTGTGTGTGTGTGTGTGTGTGTGTGTGTGTGTGTGTACACATCTATGCATTAGTGCTCATGTAGAAGTCAGAGGAGAACCCTTATTTTCCAGGCATGGTCACTTTGTGGTGTAGGCTAGGCTTGCTGGCCTTTGAGCTTCTAAGGACTCTTGTCTCTGTCTCATATGTCTCTGTGAGATCACTGAGGTCGCAGATATGCACTACCCACCACTGTAGGAGTTCTGATAACTTGAATTCATGATCACATCTTTTTGTGACAAGTGCCTTAAACAAATACCACAACCCCCACCCCTAAGTTTAAAAGTTACCTCTTCAAATGAAAGAACAATGTGCCAGGTTCTGTCTCAAGCTGAGATGACTCAGCTGTTAAAGGCTAGGCTCACAAGCAAAAAATATAGTATTTCACTGGAAGTGAAAGTCAGGGAAATCAGAATAGGAAAAATAAACACTAGTTATACAAGTTGAAGAGGATACATAAACTCACATTCATTACACTTTCTATAAAAGGCCATTTGGAAACAAAGAAATAAGTAATGAATGAGATAGGCCTCAGGTACAGGCCTATAGGTTTCTGCTTAGAACCTGAGTGTGATGATTTCAGGGCCTGTGTGGACTTCAGAGTGCCCGGCATGGGCAATTAAGAGTGACTGTTTCCAAAAGTAAAAATAAAAGCTGTTCAATGATAACTGTATCTTTGTCTTCCCTATTACAGGCTCTAGGTTCAATATCAAGTTACAGAAAATATAAAATAATTTTGTTTCTTCTGACAACATTTGGCTCCTGGAAAAATTAAATAGAAAGTGTAGAGAGTCCCTTTAGTGAAACTGTGCTGGGCCTATGGCTTCACTGAGTGTGCAAATCTCATATTGATGCAATGTACTTTTTATTGCTGAATACATACAAACTTCAGTCACACTCTTTATATTGCTTACAACCATGGATTTACTAGAATCTAATGACATATGTCCATTGTCATTGTGTCATAAAGATCAATTTTCTTGCTTTTCTAAAACCATGTTGTATTCCAACTTTCTGTCCCTCTGCTCCTCCCATGCCTGCTCACTAATTGTTACCCTCCCTGAAGTTTGGCTTTTCATAATGCCATGTTGAGTCATATGATTTATAATCTTTTTATAATAGTTTCATTAACTTGGTAGTATGCAGTTAGTGTTTCTTCACATATTTGAGTATGTTAGTAACTCGCATTTTCTTACAGCTGAATAACATCTCCATGCCCTATTACATTAATATATACTCATGAAGTCTTCTCCTGAAGAACTTCTGGGTTGCTTCTGAGCTTTGATAATAATAAGAAAAACTGCTCTCATCACTCATGTGCAGGCATATATAGGTTTAGCAAGTAGGCCAACAGCAGAAGCAAATACTAAGAGAAAAATGTGTTCAGACCTCTAAGAAGCTCTCAGACTATCTTCTTATGTGTCTGCCCTATTCTGAACTCCTAGCAGTACTGAGACAGCATTCCTGCTGACATAGGCCAACTGTATGTCATGCTATCTGGATGTGAGATTTGAGACACACTAGTAGGTCTTCAGTATACCTGGCTGTGGCTTAAATTTGCACTCCATGAAAAGTTTTAATTCTCTTTAACTACTTTTGTGATTATCTTGTATTTCTGTTTGCCATCGTTGTAAAATATCCATAGAGATCTTTTCCCCTCTAGGATCTGAATTTTTAAAAATCAATTTTATTTGATATATACTATATCTAAATATAAGCAATTCAATTTAAAAATGACAAAAAGGTAAATCATAGTAGTAAAGGAGGCCAAACATCTTTAAGACACTGTTGTACCCTCAAACACTGTTTACATTTTCTGAGTATAGGAAGAGATATACCTACTTGTAGTAGTGGGGTTTCTCGGGTCCTGGGCAGCCAGAGGTCTGAGACCCACAGACCTGCTGCCCAAGCACGCTTAGCCGCCCAGCTGCCCAGGCCCCCCAAAATGACTCAGACGCTTATATTAAGTCCATGCTGTTTGGCCTATGGCTCAGGCACATTGCTAGCTAGCTCTTATATGTTAAATCAACCCATTTCTATTAATCTGTCGGCCACGTGGCCCTTGGCTCACCTGAGCTTCTACATGTTGCTCCTTTGGGCTTCAGCTCTGTCTGCCTCTGACTCTGCCCTGTTTCTCCTACCTATGCTCTGATTTCTCCTCCTACTTCTTCTATGGTGCCTGTCATGGCCCAAAACAGCTCCTTTATTTAAAGACTGAGATTCACAGCATATATAAACGCATTCCCACATCACTTCCCCCTTTCTGTCTAATCAAAAAGGAAGGTTTCAATTTTAACATAGCAAAATTACATATAACAAAATAGCTATCAAGCAAGAATTACAGTTACAATATCTAGTCTATTTGTATTTAGCAAAATTAAAGAAAATACTCTATCATCTATCTTATCTTTGTTAATCTAAAGTTTTATATCCAATATACCTTTCAAATGACTAAGAAAAACTATACCTATAACTATCTAATCTTCTACTACGTCAAAGACCACAGAAAGATATATTTACCCAAGTAAACCAGAAGTGCAAGCAACTTCTAAAATCTAGAAAGGACAGAGATGACACCTATCTGCCTGGACAGTCACCCAAAGTTTCTTTATAAAATTGGGGCATCCATCTTCAGCCTATAGGCCCAGAGTCTCTTTTCATTTCAGTGAAGCAGGAAATCTGCTCTGCCCATTCTGATGTAGTTCAGTCACTTTTCCTTGTGTCCTGAAGAATGTCTGACAGTTTTCTCTGCAAAGCAGGAACCTGAATGACCATCTAGGCTTGTTCTGCCAAAGTTCAGAGGTCATCTTCCTATGGAACATGCATGTCCAGTTTAAACAGCATACTCTCAAGCAGTCAATATAAGAACAGGTCCTTGT
This sequence comes from Phyllotis vaccarum, assembly GCA_033318265.1. Taxonomy (NCBI): domain Eukaryota; kingdom Metazoa; phylum Chordata; class Mammalia; order Rodentia; family Cricetidae; genus Phyllotis; species Phyllotis vaccarum. The sequence continues at coordinate 35,949,945 of JARWLC010000001.1, read as the reverse complement.
CCAGTGGCTAACAATTGCCACAAATAGAGTAGACTCCATATGGAGTTTCTTCGATGCCCATTTTTCTGTTGAAGTAAATTAGTGCTGCCAGGAGCAGACCTATCTCACTGTCCAGAAAAGTCTAAGCTCTTAAAACATTTTAAATGCCATATTCTGTAGGTCTTAGAAGTATTTGAAGATTACCTATCTAATTGAAATATATCTTTGTATACCTAAGAATCCTAACTAACCTAAGTTTGAATATCAAAGGTGACTATTAACCTTCATTTTTAATTATACACTACAATTTTAAAACAGTTACATGAACATCATACCTTAAACAAGAATGGAAAAACACATACAGCATAACAAAATTGACCTTAAATTTTTATCAATAAACCAAAATCTATACCAATGTAAAGCATTTTGAGATTAACAGCTGATTTCCTGATCTAAGTCAATTCAATAATCTAATTTTTTAAAAAATCATTTATATACCATATCCCCCTTTTCTTCTTAGAAAGAGATTAACTATGACCATTAACCATTTATAATGAAAACAAACATTTAGAAACAATATTTGGGGGATTTGGGCATAGTTATCCATTATTACTTCCTGCTGATTAAGGGGTGTTGAAAATCTCATGCATTGTTGAGACTGGATCATAATCTGCAGCGATGAAGCTGATCAGGCCATCTCTTCCCACCAGAGGTTTTCTTCAGGGGGTCTTGGTTGATGAAACCATATTTGCCTGGAAGCAATCCACAGGTTCTCATCTGTGGAAACAAAAGCAGAATTCTTCCAAAGCAATAAATCCTTAGACACAAATTTTGAAATCAAAATACCTTTAAAACATATATTCTTGTTTAACTTAGTAGCCTTTGCATTTGCAACCCATTGTCTTTCTGCAGTTAGCTCATTAACAGTTAAAAAATTAAAAGAAAACACAATAACAACCAATGCACCAGGGTGGAGTCAGAGGCAGACAGAGCTGAAGCCTCCCAAGAAGCAACATGTAAGAAACACAGGTGAGCCACGGGCCATGTGGCAGGCAGATTAATAGAAATGGGTTGACTTAAGATATAAGAGCTAGCTAGCAATCCCATAGACCAAACAGCATGAAGTTAATATAAGCATCTGAGTCATTTCTGGGGGTCTGAGCAGTGGGCGGCTAAGTGGTCTCGGGCGGCAGGTCTGTGGGTCTCGGACCTCTGGCTGCCCGGGACCTGAGAAACCCCACTACTACACCTTCTTTATGTTTTAAAATACAATTTCAAAGGAATAATTTCTTCTCAACAGATTCGTGGCTTTAGTATAAAGTTCTCCCAGGTCTTTTGCAAAAACTGACAAACATTTTCCAAAATAAATATGTGTAAGGAATGTATCAAATAGACAAAGAAAATTTGAACAAGATAAACAATTACAGTAAAGCTCATTTTGAGACTTAAAGTTAAAGCAAATGTATCTTCTGACATTTAATAACAATAGAAAATTGAGTCAGTAACAGCAAACATAGGATCCAGAAATGGTCTCATATTGTCAGTAGAATAAGAAAAGAAAAAAAAAGAATATTTAAAAAATCAAATGGTTTATATTACCAACAAGTTTAACATATAATGACTTGAAACCATATGTATAAAACATGAAAATATAATCTCCTTGAAGAAAGTAGGAAAAATCTTTGTGGCCTTTGAGAATGCATTTGATTTTTAGATACATCATCAAAACATAATCCATTCATTTAAATTGACAACTTTGACTTTCTCAAAATTAAGAGCTGCTGTTTTTCAAAAGTTATTGAAAGCAAGCTTCAGTAAGAATTGCCAAATATCCGAGAGGAGGTTATATTAAAAAAAATAGCAATTTCTTTCAAAATTAAATTAGAATACAAAATCAATAAAAATGTGCAAAATTTGATCAACTGACATTACAAGATGTATGCAGGACTTAATTAATCTTTAATACCAAATAGTAGTTACAAAGTGAACAGTAGTAACTAAAAAACAAAGCAAAACCTCCAATGTGTTGACAAGTACATCAATTAACTGCAAATCTGTTACTGAGAAAAAATATCATGATAGGAAGCAATTTAATAGACTCTTAATTTGTAAAATGAATGTACTATGTGAGACAATCTTTGTTAATACAGATTTGTCTAATAAATGCTACTATGTGTATCATATTCTATAACAACATCTATAGATATGACATTTATTACAGTTAATAACTATAAATAACCCAATATATCAGTGAGTATACAAGCTGTGATATATTTTTGTCAGGAAATATTACTGAGCAATGAAAATAAACTGTTACTTGCTACAATGCAGATTACGAAATAGTTGTCCCAAGCAAATAGATAAGACAAATCATAGTGTATCAATTCATGAATACTGAACTCTAAAATATTCAGGTCATGTAGGACTGTAAACAAGTCAGAATGGGGGTGTCGTTGGCATTTTGAGTATTTTAATGGGGTTTTGGAGGCATTTGTGTTGTACATATACATATAATTAAATCATGACAGATTTGTCAGAAAATGAATGAGACTAGAAATTATGTAGTCAGATGTATCCTGGATTAAGAAAGACAAATTACATGCTTTATTTCATAAAGGATCCAGTATTTTATTTTTTGTAAATGTGTGTGTATGTGAATAAGCCAAGTCATGAATCTAGAAAGAAGAAAAAAAGAAGAGGCCTTTTGGGGAGATAGGGCAGCAAAAAGGACAACAGAATTCATATAATTTAAAATATGAATAAGAAATTCTGCACCAAGAAGGAGACCAACAAAAGGGATAAAGAAAAATAAGTGAGAAAGAAATGGAGTTTCACAGATGTAGAGGTGTGTGAAAATACTGGAGTAATATCCATCACTTTGCTTACTAACTGAAAAATTAATAAGAACAAAACCTTTGGTAGGAGGGTTTCACAGACAATATTGCACTTCCAAAAATAATCCAAATTTTATTTTTAAAATATAATAATTAAATTGTTTCAATTATAGTTCAGTTGAATAAACAAGGAACATATACTAATGAAATTCCAGAAGTGGTTACTTATATTACAACTAAAAAACTAAATTATATCTTAGTTGGACATGCAGTCACTGGTACCATAGAGATCTGGCTGTTCATTAAGAGCTTCTGCTTTTCTAAAGTTGTCAGTACTCCCCATGTGGTAGAAAACATTATGATGCTCATGATTTCATTAGTTAAAATAATGCAAGAGAAGATACTTCTTATGTCATTTATAACGCTATAAAAATTTGACTTCTTATTTATGCGATGTATCTCCCAAACTTTCAATAAACTTTCATGCAAACCCAATTGTTTTGAAACTAAAGAATTGGACACGCACTTTGCTTTCTGCACTACACATCAGTTACATTTCATAAAAGAGACTACTGATGGAAGGATCTACTGAGAGCATTCTTAGCTGTTGACGTATGGATCATTCTCTCAGGATAATACCATTGATCATCCGTATCCTTAGGTTTTAGAATATATTCCTTCTGAAATATGAACACAACAGCACAGAGCTTTGTAAACTTGGGTGAACCATTTACAATTGTCAATTTGGGGTTTCTACTATGACATAGCAACACCAACAAAGAACTACACATGAAGCGAAGAGATATGTATTTTACTCCATTTCAGAGCTTCAGTGTCCAAAATTGGATGGAAGAATTTAGGAAGAGTTGCCAGTGGTTTGGCCTCTGACATAGGTAGTTGTTAATAACACATCATGCAAGTGACAGGTATAGAGCATCTAATCATAGAGTGATAAACTGTAGGCAGAGCAAGGCTTGGTCCCTTACATTACCTCTATTATAATAGCTGCCATGGAGTAACAAAAATATCTCACCTCCTCCATGACTTAAGGACTTATTTGCTCTTAAAGGTCCACTAATTCTCAAATGTGCTTCAAAATGGATTCGAGTGGTCAAAAACAAAACAAAACAAAACTATTCATACTATGGCATCCTTGTCTTTACAAATTCTTCCAATGTCTGGATGAACAATAGTCATGCTTTGATGTCCTAAAATCCCACCTCTCAAATTATCTTTGATGTCACATTCTTTTTCTAATTTAATACTTTTTTGTTGAGCTGCTTGTAACTTGGACTTTTCCTTTCAAAAACTTGCAGTCCTAACCAGTAGTATTCCACAAAGAACAAAAGCACTCTAGTTTTAATATTAACCCTCTCCCTTTGTCATTGCACTTAACTTTGGTATCCCTGCGATTTTCCTGGATTGTTTTGAAGGCTTATTTGTCGTCATGAGAATCACTTTTATATATACAAATATTCTGACTACGCTAATTGCTTCTGTGTTCCTCTGGCTCTGTGTTACAAGTTCTGAAATTAAATGAGGCTACAAGACCTTCCTGGAATGTATATGGGGCCTGTGGATTTGAATTCTGATCCCCATTTTGTATAACAAGCTCTTTAACCACTAAGCTAGATCCTCAGTCTAGAAAAATTTCTTTTAGTGACCAATTATCTTCATTAACAGTCTCTCAAAAAAGTAGGCAATCCCAATATCACATAAGAAGTAGAGCCTTTGTCTATCTAATAGGTAATGCTGTCTCTATTTCTTTACAATTAACACTATCTCTACTATTCTATTCACTATTAGTAAGACTACTTGGCTTTAATCTTAAAGTATTTTTTCTAGTCTATACTATAACATTGGAGAATTAGCCAGCAATGTGCCATAAAATGAATATAATTTAGGAGATTCATGGGGATTGATATTGGGCTACACAAAAGAAAACAGAACTAATTCTCCACTATGAAAACAAAAACATCAGTCAATCCCTCTCCATCCATCTGTGATTCCATAAGCCATTTTCAAATGCCCTCTCATTAACCCCACATTCCCACTAGATAAATAGACCTTGCAAAGACTCAAAAATGGCCCTTAGAGAAACTTACTTGCTCTAGACACCCATTAGATCAATGATCCAGAAAGCCAAAGATCTGTTCTTTTGACATTTGATTGATAATAATAATATTCTCAGAAGTTTCAACTGTCTTGATATTTTGTTATGTGGGCTTTTTCAACACACACACACACACACACACACACACACACACACACACACACACACACTTCTTTTCTTAAAGTGAAAACCAACCAACTTTCTTATCTGCCAAAAGAAATCACAGTATTTTCCATTACAACCCCATCTTCTATAGGTCTGGGTTATTTATTGACCCACAAAAATCTTAGTTCAGATGCAGCATCTGGCTGTTCAATGAAGTCTTATGTTTTACACAATTTTCCACCTGGACTCACCAGAAAATACAAATTTGGATTTGATGTAAATGTCAACCACCCCTTTATGTCATATTTATTTATTTCCAAATTTGGCAAAGCCATTAGGCTCTCAGGTTACTCTAGATTAGTTAGCTGTCTAGTCACCTATACCCTTTTACCATCTCAATGTGGAACCTGACATCAACGTACATCTCCATGTGGGGGAAAAGTGTTAAATTTGTGACAGAGTGAAGAATACCATGTAAGAAAATTGAACAGTGAGATGTTTCTTCAATATTCTCTACTTTTCTTTGCTGAGGCACCTTATACTAACCTATGTATATAATCTCCCTACCTTCCACATACCTCTTTTTAGGTCTATCTTCATAGGGAATTAAAAAGTGTGATATTGGCTATTGGTTCAGAATCTGAATCCAGGTGGTGTATTTAACACAGAGTAAGTGCACATGATTTGTTATATTAAAACAAACAAAAAAGTTCTTACAATGGTGCTGTAAATAATAAACTTTATGTAGCCATGTGTGTGTCTTCCCTCTCTGTTCTGTATGTACTACACAGAATGGGATAGACTTACTAGTAGTGGTTCTATAAACAGTACTGTAAAAAACATTTATCTCATCCCTCTGTTTCTAATTATTACTGCTATTTTGAAACCTTAACATATTCCCAGCTATACCTTGTTTGTAATAATTCCCTTATTCCTTCTTGTCAGTCCAACATTGGTAATGTTTATCCATTGTTCTGACTCTTGCAACTTCAAGGCTTAGGGCACTTATTTTTCTCAATCTCTGTACAATGTTTACTTGTGTATTTCTGTAATTGTTACTATGTAGTGCTAGAAACTACTCTTATGAGGGTTGAGTGATGTGTTAATTTTGTGCCTAAATCTTTGACTCTTATAGTGACAAAGTGTCTCAGTTTCTCTTTACTCAGAAAAGCCTTTATTTTTTGCTTCATTGCTGATGGACATCTTGATAGATATCAGATTCTGAGATGACATTATCCTGTTTTCAATATTTAATAAAATGCTCTGCAATTTGATTCTAACTTTCCATGGTTGTTGAGAGAAATTTTTCATGTTTTATTACAGTTTGGGTACCTCAGCCATTTGAATCTATGAAACCTTTGATTTTTCCTGACTAACTTGTAGGAATTTGTATGTGATGATCTTGATATAGATTTCTTTGGCACTTTGTGTTTGTTGTTTTTTAACCATCAGAAATATGATGATGTATTTCTTTACTACATCAGTTATTTCTTTGAACAACCCCCTCCTGTGGATTTGTAAGACTTTCTCTAATATTTCTTCCTTATTGTATGTTGTATAACAATTTCTTCAGAAATTGAAATAGTGTATCCTGCAGAGATCTTAATCTTGAAGATAACATTCACAATATCTTCAGGAAGTCCCTAAAACTAATCAGATTCACTAGGCTCCTCCTTCCCAGAGTAAAGAAGCCAAACTGCAAAGAAGACTCTGAGACCAGAATAACTGCTCAGAAGAAGCAAAAGCCAGCCAAGCTGCTTCAAAGAGGTTTAGATCAATGGAATCACTTGGAAAGGTCCTTCTCCAAGCTGTTGAGAGTTTTGAAGGCTGTACAATGTACTCCAGCGTTCTAGAGTTTGTGAGCTGTTACCTGTAGGGAGATTATGTTGTTCCATTGTAAATAATTGTCCCCAACTATTAGTTTAATAAAAAAAAACGCTGATTGGCCAAAGGCAGACAAGTTTGGGCGGGGCTACCAGACTAAAAAGACTCTAGGAATAGGTGGAACAGAAAGGAATGCCAGAGAGAAGCCAGAAGATGCAGAAGAAACTATGCTGCTCTGAGAAAAGGTACTAAGCTGCATGGCTGAACAGGATAAGAGCCATGGGTTAGATTAAGGGTAAAGAGTTAGCAAGTTATATGCCTGGGCCTTAGGCTGATCAGCATAAAACTATTATAAGCATTCCTGTGTCTCTGTGGGACTGTGGGTCTGTGGGTCTGTGGGCCTAAACCTAGGATAGGCCTGAAAGTCTGGGCCAGAAACCTCATACTACAGTTACCCATACTGTACAGGGGCTTCTGTGTTGCATAAATAAATGAGACTCAGGGATAGATTGCTGAAGAAGTCGGAGATATTAGAGAGAATAAACACCACAGTCAGATCTTACCCAGCTGTTTTCCAGCTTCCTCAGCCTTGCCTCCCTTGGCTTGGCTTCCCCTCACTCTATGCCTGCCTTAAACTTAAATACTCTCTAGGTAAATTAAGGCATGGCCCCACCACTGCCTACTTGGGAGCCTGGAATTCCTTCTATAGTCTAAAGTGACCTTGACTCAGTTGGGATTAAGGGTGTAGGTCACCACTCCCAGGATACTCCCTGTGCTGGGATTAAAGGCTTGAATCACCACTCTCTGATTCTTCTGAACTTACCAGTGGTTAGAGCTCTGAAACTTCTGAAGCTTTTATTAACTTCCCACATAGACTTTTGGTTGGTTCCCACTGATAACTCTGAAACTTCTGAAGCTTTTATTGAATCCCCACACTTCTGTGACTTTATTCCTGTAAATAACCTAATAAACTTTACTGGTTCATGAAGGTGGACTTATTATTAGCATCCATACTTTAGTTTGTTGTGGAGTTTATTTCTGGAGTGAATACACATGTGTAAAATCTTCCCACACAAGTTTTGTCACAGATCATGTAATTCAGATCAAAAGACCATTGTTATTTTCATAAGTATACTTATCATTACTTTTGTGACTTTCAATTATGTCATAATTACAAATCTGTGACCTTTAGGATTTGCCAACTCATAACTCTTGTTTTCCCAAGCATGTAGCTATTATATTGGCTATTCATAGGATAGATTAGTTTTGATTGAAGTGTGGTTCTTTTGAGAACAATGTTACACTCTATTAGGGAAAGTGATAAACATTGTCTGATGGATAAAAACTCATATTCTTTTCTTGGTCTTCATTGTAATCAAAGTTGGCAGAATGTCTTAAGACTGTAGGGCCTGGACTAGAGCCAAAGCCTTCTACCAGATTTTCACCAATACTACCAGGATTTGAAGGAACATCCTTGGTATTCTACAATGTGATTTGATAGCCCAACATAGCTTTGATGGTTACTCTTTATTGTCAAATGGATTTATTACCTTCTAGAAAACATACCTCTGAGTATGTCTGTGACTGTGTCTCTAAAGAAGGTTATATGAATGGATAAAGCTAACTCTGAGCATGGGTAGTTCCATTGCTTGAGCTGAAATCCTGTATTGAATAAAATAATAAAAAGAGGGAATGCATCAAGTATTAGCTTCCTTCTCTGTCTGCTTTCAAACTGTTTAGACAATGTGACTAGCAGTTTCACCTCACATCATCCCCATCATGCACTCCTTACCAAACTATGCTCAAATTATGAGTTTGAATGAATTCATCTTAACTTGCCACTGTCAGATATTTTGTCACAGTCACATAAAAGTAACTAACATAATACTCATGGACTCCTCATTGTGACTAAGTAATAGTCAAAATACTAACTCCTGCCAAACTTCCCCAACATTAAGCCAAGTGATAGAGCAAGAGATGCTTGCTAATTGTGATTGATGATAGATGTCTTTGCTTTCTGCATGGCCTCCAATATGCTCTGGGAAATGATTGTAATCATGCGTAAAAGATAAAAAAATCAATATACCATACCATGCCTTTTTTATGAGCATCACCACAGAAAAGAAGGTGGGTTTTCAAGTGCCTCATTACATTTTCATAATGGTGATGCCTATCATTTGTTCAAATGGACACGAATGAACCTGTAATAGCTTCAGTAACTTTTATGTGGAGTAGAGTCCTGATGGTTTAATAGTTTTAATTTGTCTTCCTTATTATTTGACTATGTTGGCAGGTTTTGGCTGGTACTTTTAACTTTCTGCAACCATTGCTATTTCTAGGTTGATAACTTCTAAGTAGTTTAAAGACTGGGATGAATACATATAACCAAAAAATCGGAGGAGTTAGCTACTACAATGTTTTTTTTTTCATCACTAAAGCCCTGAGGTTATCTACTCCCCTCTCTTCACCATTAAGAGCATGCATATGTTTGCTTATATATAACATCAGGTTGTCTAGCCATAGTGAACACAGATTAAAGGGAAAGACCTTTCAACCCTACCTCTCAGAAGAATAAGAACAGTATGTAAAATAAAGAACATGACTAGATTTGTATCAATAATTTCTTCCAGATTTTCTCAAAGGAAATTAAAAGTGTTGTGCTACAGAATCAGTATCCAGGACTCACAAATTATGAGCTCTACATTTTTTCCAGCCTATACACCACATGAACTAACTGTAGTCTTTTGACAATGAAAAGTGTGTATTTCAATTTCTACTTGAAAGCTGCAGACCTTGAGTAATAGAAAATGGGAAATTGGTATCCAGCAGTGATGCCTATTTAAAATCCTACCTTAATTAAACATTTCTCACAGATGATAGTAGAACCTGCATAGTGTAACTTCCAGAACATTATCTACTGATTACAATTTTATCTTTTAAGTCTCATATTCCACATGGAGCTCCTCATGTTTACCCCTTCCCTCCCAAATAATGAAGATAACACTTTGCTTCTTTTGTTTTCTATATGATTGTATACATATGATTACCTGGATTTCAAGACAAAGTCAATGACTATGGTTAACTCAGATTATAACACTTAATGAATGGCAATCTTCAAGGCATAATGCCATGGGACTGAATATATTATAAAGAAGAAATAGAAAGATAATAATGTTTATCTCAGGCTCTTTGCTGCCAGGGGCTGATATTGCTGAAGAATACAGAGTGTTTGTAATTCATCTCCTTGTAGATAACTAGTCTTTACTTGGATCCTACAACAGTCAAGGGCTAACTAATTTGTTTTTGTTTGCACATGATGGTAATAATACATATAGTTTCTGGTTAGTTACAGGAATAAATATCCACGAGTATAATATTGTTGGCACACAATAATTTGATTTTTATTATGCATTTATATGTAAACCATGTTTTATAAAAAGGAACTTCCTAAACAGGGGCTGAAGGGACATATTAGTGTAGTTGTAATGTCTAACTTGATAGAGATTGAAAGATGTCTATGAGAATTCTCTGCTAATGTATCTGAGTAGCTAAGAGTTTGCAAGGAAAGTACTTCAGTTTGAATAAGATAGAAAAGGTCAAATGAAGATTTGAACTAAATGCTGTGGGAAAATAAACATCTTCAAAAGATTGATCTTTCAGGTTTCATGTAGAAAATGCATGTGAAGTAGAGAATAGTGTCGTTCCAGTTCTGCAAAGCTGACCTGGACATCTTGGTACATTTTTCAAAGGTGAATATATATAAATCATATTTGATGAAATCAAGCTACATTTTCAAATAGCAATGAGGGTGTAAAAACTCTTTGTTCATTGCAAATAGTACCTGCATTCAGAAGATTAATTTTTAGCAACTCCATGTATAGTATTATGAGTTTTTCTGAAATACAATTTTATATTTTATCACCGGAGGGGAATGGATTGAACTCAATTATTGAATTCTCTAACTCAAATATTACTTACATATTAAGATACAACAAAGACACCTTTCTCCCCTAATTAACTGATCTCAAGCTTCTGTGACATTGCTGAGCCTCAATTTTCTTTTACTAACATTGATACAAAGTCTCTCTCTCTCTCTCTCTCTCTCTCTCTCTCTCTCTCACACACACACACACACACACACACACACACACACACACACACGTGTGTGTATATACACTTATATATGCTTGGGATGTCAGAGATAAAGAAGTTGTAAAGAAAACAAGAAGAAATCAAGAAACCTCTTGTCATTGCACTTGTTCGCCAGGATCAAAGAAGAAATGAGGAATAGAAATTAGAGGCTTCAACACTGTAGTGAACATGGGCAGCATGCTGTGGGTTCATCCATCAGGATGATGGCAGCAGTCAAGGTCTTCTGAGTGGCTGCAAGGGACCAGTGATTTGCGAACTGCCAGTTGCCTGTGTAGAAAACCAGAACTCAGCAGAATCTCTCATGTAATACATTTTGCAGTGCCTCAGTAGCAATTGCTATGGTGAAGGAAAAAAAATGCCTTTGCATATTTGCAGATCAATTTTTCTAATGTGGTATATTTTACAAAATGGCACTGCTCAGAAGTGTTTATAAATATGAATAAAGAGATTAAGAAAAGATCAAAGAGGTACAGAAAGAGTGGAAATGAGGGCTGAACACAATCCTAATAACACAGACTCTCAGGCTCTCCAGTTACTCGTATACTAATGTCTCATTACTCAGTGGCTGTAGTCTTCATACATTGTAGGCCACATTTATCTAAAGTCCTAGGTACTTTTTCCATCTTATTAAAAGCAGCCAGCACTGCTAAATATGAATTATCAGTGACCAGTCATAAAGGAATGAATATTAGACTCAGAGAAATTATCTGTCTAAGAGAAATGTTGAGGGTTAATGACTTGCAAAACTACTTCTGGGGAGACAGTCACTAGTTTATAATACAATATTTTTCTTCTTTTGAAAAGAAGACTACATATTCTAAATTGTGTTAGACATAGAATCGACCAACAAATAGGTGATGGTTTCCTAGCTTTGTGATTCTCTTTCTCTTCATTGATAAGAAGAGTATTTTTATATATAAATATATAAATGAGAAATTTTCTTTACCCTATGTGAATGGATGTTTGAGATTTAAAATTTTTAATTAATTTAGCCTTATGATTATAAATCACCAAATTTCAAACTCTCCTTATTTACCCATGGTATAGACTTCATACTAGATTCAATAAAGCTGTTCTGTTTTCTTTGAAGTCTTCTGTATTTCTCTATTACAGCCATATTTACTTTTATGGCAAATGATGACTAGAAATCAATACCTGGGTTGAGGTAGGCTATCCATTGCTAGACTGTTCTTAATGGTACCAAATGAGGGCCGATGAGTTCCCATCACTCTCAAATTATTTTCCCCATAGTGATCTATAGCCATATACTGCATTTTGAAGTTTCAACCTCTGATGGATAACACATGTCCAATGGCAAATTTATTCAACATTATAACAGTGATGCAAATTTTATCTCTCTGTGACCTTATAGCCATTCTTATGTCATGGTATTGGACAACACACACATACTGACATAAATGAGGTCATAGTCATAGTGCTGTGGATGTGTGGAACAGTCATGGATGTATGGAACATGTAATTTTTTTATCAGACACACTTAACAATGATTGTAAAAATGCATGTTAACAAGACTGTAAAAATTCATGTTAACAACTTGAGTATTTACTATACTGTCTGATTATTACCTTGGATTATACACAGGCTACTGATAAAAAAGAAAAATGCTTACTCCAAATAAATTTGTTCTGTTAGACCATTGACAACTCTGTCTATCTTGCGCTTTCCACATCTCTAGATTGCATTAAGAAGTCACATTTGCACTTCACATTAATTCTCACAGCTAGCTGTGTTCTCCATTGACACGTGAGCTGAGTGATCCACTGCTTTAGAATGTGATGAGACCTCACAAGCTGATGGTGGCACATTCCCTTTCACTACTGCTTCCAGAGAGGAGGGGGACAAAGACAGTTTGCCTATAATCAAATTGATGACCACCCTAATTGTCATTATAGAACCTTCATCCAGCAACTGATGAAAGCAGATGCAGAGATTCACAGCTAAGTGCTGGGTAGAGCTCCTGGTGGGTGGAACTGTGTCACTCAGATATATTTGGAGGTTTCAAAGAGAGAGAGGAGGGATTATATAAACACAGAGATAAAGTTCATAATGAGGAAGCACAAAGAGACAGCTGACCCGATCTATTGGGGGCTCATTGACTCTGAACTGAAGGCTCAAGAACTTGAATGGGACTGAAGTAGTCCCTCTGAATGTGGATGGCAATTGAATGGCATGGGTAGTTTATGGAGCTTCTGGCAGTGGAACCAGTATTCCTACTGCATGAACTGGCTTCTTGGAGCCCATTCTCTACAGAGGAACAAGGAACACCTTCCTCAGCCTTGTTACTAGGGAGAGGCACTTGGTCCTACCTCAACTGGATATGGAAGATGGTATTGACTCACCCTGGGAGTCCTTACTCTCTGTGTGGAATGGGTGAAAGGATGGAGTTGGAGGAAGCTGGGGGATGACTGGGAAGAGGAGAAGGAGGGGAAAAGTAGTGTGTATGTTTTAAAAAAACCCATATATATATATATATATATATATATATATATACATGTGTATATATATATGTTAATATATGTATATTTATACATATATTAAAAAAGAAGCCACATCCGATATCCGATACTGACCTATGCCATATAAGTTTGAGTAACACACCCCTGATAGTCACATATAAGTAACCCTCAATTAACAGTTCCTAAAAGCTTATCCCGGTGCTATGGGCACACACTTGTATCTTTCTATCAGAGTTAGAAATCTTTCTAAAGTCAACAATTAAGTAATACCCCTTCACTTATCCCTAATAGGCACACAGACAACTGCTAAAATCAAGAGCAGTGACAAGTTCTCATAGCCATTAATACCTTTGAATTTCAAGCCAGCACATTTGGAGGTTTCTATATACAATAAAAGGTTCCATTTTATGAACATGTGGCTATAATAATCTGTATTACATGGGATTTAGTCCCTTTCAGTATCTTGTTACAGTAGAACACAGGACAATTTTTACATTATATAGGCAAAAACAGTATTGCTTGTTTCTCATTTGCCTTTGCTGATCTTTTAACTCACTTATTTGGAACTTACATGCTCTGAGTCACAGAATCCCTATGTCTTGGAGTCTCCTTCAGCTTTTAATTCATGTTAAATGCATGCATTTAGAATTATGAGAGAGATTTCTGACATTTATAAGACAAATTTATCATCAGAATCAGAAACAGCAACGACAGACATGCTTCTTCTGTCTGTCTTCAAGGAACTGTGTCTCACACCAGCAGAGTTCTGGCATGTTTATCTGAAGTTCCCTTTAGAGTTGTTGCCTATGGAGTCCACTCACAGTTTCTGACATGGAGATACAGCTGTGCTGAGTGACAGAGCACTGTAAGAAAATCCTTGTAATTCCTTTGAATAGACCTTATTGGCTCTGGGACTGTAACTAACACCTAGAAACTGTACATAGTAGCAGATAGTTGGTGTTATAGAGAATACTATATCAAGATTAAATCTCTTAAATTTTGAGGATCGAACAATAAGAGATATGGTCAAATTGCAAAGACATTTCCAAGCTTAGTATTTTTAACAGGGACTATTTCATACCGAGGCACTACAGAGATCCATGCAAGTCAACAAAGCAATTCATTCATGGGCCAGCTGGGAACTACACAGTTAGTTTGAAGACTTGTCTACCTTCAGGCTGGGACACATATGAAATAAAGTGTCAGATTCCCAGGCTTCACCTCAGGACCACAGAAGTCTTGTGTTCTTGTCCTCTATCTTTTGGAGAACTGAGATAATGTAATTCATAATGAAATCTATAAATACTACACTCTCTAGAATCAGGTTGTCAATCACCAGTTAAAAGGTTAAATTTCCAATATCAACAGTAGCTCAGGTAAATTGGTTGGGACCCCTGGGGCAGTTAATTTCAGATAGTGGTCTGCTTCAGGTCTTTTATAATTAAGTGCTGATCTTTTCTTTATTGTGATATTATTATTATACCTGCTATTGGTGCAGTGTAATGCTGACAGTGCAGAACTATCCAAAGAAAAGGGAATGTATCAAAGATTCTTAGGGGCAATGAGATATTTAGATGCATTACTCTTAATTATAGGCTCACTCACCTTTTTATATTTGATAGATTATTTACCAAATATCTTTAATCTTTTAGTATTTTTTTACAGCCCAGCACTATCAATTTTTCATCATAGAACATGGTTGTAGTATAAATTTACAGAATAATTATCCTAAATGACCACATTAGGAAGACATTGCCAGGCCATTAACTAGACTCTGAGATCCTGATAAAACAGACTCAAGTGAAATGTATACACAGACACACATGCACACACACACACACACACACACACACACACACACACACACACACACACACTAAATGACTTATTCTTTGCTCAGAGGTTTTTTTAATGTAGACTCTCAGCAAGCATATACAGTAACTTAGGGAAATCGAAGATATATCTTTGGAGTCACATCAAAACTAATTTTGATCTTCAGTTATGGAGCAAGAATATGTCTTCTATTACCAGGAAATCTACTCAGTTCCAAAGTGGTAAGAGTATTTAAAACCCTCAATAAATAAATAAAAGTAGACACTTAAAATTTGTTAAGCATTTTTATATTGGTTTGAGATATCCCCATAGTCTCAGGTATTTGAATGCTTAAATCCCAGTTGGTGGTACTGTTTGGTGAGTCTTGTGCAATAAGGCCTGGTGGGAGGAACTGTGTCACTGGAATGTATTTGGAAGTTTCAAAGCCTCAAACAATCCCTGATCTTTCTGCCTCTTGCTTGAGGATTAAGAACTGTATGAGCCCTCAGGAAGCTATTTTAGTTGCATGTGTTTCTGTACTTTCCTGTTATGTTGTTGATGGGCTACCTGTTGTGTGAGGTTTTCCAGCCAATCTGGTGGCCTGGACTTTCATGTCCACAGTCCCATAGTCCCACTGAAACACACCAATGCTTCTATTAATTGTACACTGATTGACCTGGGGCCCAGGCATATAACTTGCTATCTCTTGCTCTTAAACTAACCCATTATTCTTATTCTGTATAGCCACGTTGCTTAGTACTTTTTCTCAGAGCAGCATCTCCCATATCTCTGTGGCAACTTGGCTCTGTTCTTCCTGTTCCCAGAGTTTTCCCAGTCTGGTAGCTTCACCCACACTTCCTGTACTCCTTCAGCCAATCAGTGTTTTTATTACACCAGTAGGCAGGACAATTATTTATAATGTAACAACATAATTCTACTACAGCTACCAGTCTGGTATTGCAAGCCCTCAAGGTACTTCCTTCTACCTTGGTCATCATGTTTCATTACAACAACAAAAAAGCAACTGAGTTAACCCTTCTTCAATGTCTTGAAGTATATTTTCGTTCACCCAACTCAAATACCTTTTCTGAGGCTATTGTGAAGATTATAGGTGTGTAAAATTCACTGGGATGAGTCTAAAGTCTAATTATGTCACTGGCAAGACTGTGTTTTCAGTGGTTATTCTTGCCTGATCAATTGTATAGTGCTCAATGGGCTTTTCCTTGTAAGTTATTTTAGGGTCATAAGAGCCCAGTATAATCAGGACTGTAACATGTTTGCCAACTCTTGGATGTTTCACTATCTTGATGACAGCATGCATGAGTCCTTAATCTATAATGATTAGAATCAATCCCACATTCCCCAAGGGCACACCCTGAAGAATGAATTAGTATATGAACAATATACAATATATCACTGCCCGGACCACCACAATACTGGAACTTTCATGAAATTTTGATTACTATTATTTCCTGACAGATCTTAATCCCTGGTATCTTTTAACTCATGACCTAGACTTATAGTATTTCACTCCTAAGCATGAAAAGGACTTAGCTTCTAGTACTTTCCATACTCTTTATGCATTTATTTATTTATGAATGATACTCTCACATTTACCACAGAAAGCAGCTTGCTTATAATCTGATGTGGGAATACCTTTCTGTATGTTGTGAATCTCAATCTTTAAATAAAGGAGCTGTTTTGGCCAATGACAGGCACCATAGAAAAAGTAGGCAGAGAAATCTGAGCATAGGTAGGAGAAGTGGGGCAGAGTCAGGCAGATCGAGCAAGCCGCCCAAAGGAGCAACATGTAAGGAACACAGGTGAGCCACGGGCCACGTGGCAGACAGATTAATAGAAATGGGTTGATTTAAGATGTAAGGGCTAGCTAGCAATGTCCCTGAGCCATAGGCCAAACAGCATGAAGTTAATACAGTGTCTGAGTCATTTCTGGGGGCCTGAGCAGTGGCGGGTAGCTAAGAGGTCTGGTGCAGCAGGGTCTGGGCCTCTGGCTGCCCAGGACCAAAAAACCCCACTGCAACAATAATCTGTTTTGACTTTAATCTTGTTTCTTACTTTACCTTTGTCTTACAGTCATAGGTTTGGACCTTGATTATTATAACTTTTGGCAATAACTGCATTTTATGTTCACTTTCCCATGATAAAAATCTGTCATCATCTGCTTTCATTCTCAATAACTTAGACCCTTTTATTAGTTCTTTGTACTTTATGTCCCTTTTTTGTTTTCAAGACTTTAGAATAGTAACACAGAAAAGTGTCTGATAACTTTGGAGACTATACTGGCAGGTTTTATGTCCACTTGACACAAGGTAGAGTCATCAGATAGGATGGAGCCTCAATTAAGGAAATGCCTCCTAGAGATCCAGCTGTAAAGCATTTTTTTCAATTATTGATCATTGGAGGAGGAATGAACTCATTGTGAGTGGTGCTATTTGTAGTCTTCTGGTCCTGGGTTCTATAAGAAATCAGTCTGCAGGGGAATCAAACCAGTAAGCAGAACCCCTCTATGGCTTCTGCATCAGCTCCTGCCTACAGGATCCTAGCATGACTTTTATCAATAATGAACAGCAATATAGAAGTATAAGCCAAATAAACTTCTTTCCCCCTACTTTCTTTTGATCTTGATGTTTCGCACTGAAATAGAAAGCCTAACTAAAACAGAGACTTAGCTTAAATATCAACCACTTGTTTATGGCTGGCATCTGTCTCTTTATACTGGGAATTTCCATTTGGCTCTTTGTTACCTTTGCAGGAGTTCTTGGCTTCACATGGTATCTAGTCTTTTGTACTTAAATGATGCTACAGTTACATGTTACAAGTAAATATTCCTAGATAGCAATTTCTCTCTCTCTCTCTCTCTCTCTCTCTCTCTCTCTCTCTCTCTCTCTCTCTCTCTCTCTCTCACACACACACACACACACACACACACACACACACACTACTAAAATTTACTTTTGAATCCTGTAAAAAATAAACCTGGAAAAGAAGACATGGAGAGACTCTCTCAAAGAGCATGTGGGAAGATTCTGAGTGAAGCACTTGGAATGCTCCATTCTGAAACTGATGACTTGAAAGAAGGGTCATTGATGACTAGGAAGAAATGATAAGAGTGTCAGGAAATGTGCATATATTAGGAACTAAACAGTGGAGTTTGTTTTGTGCAGAAATTACATTCCAATTGCAAAAATGAAATATCCATGGAACTATGAACTTTAGGTACAACTTTGTGTTTTCAGTGACCATTTGCTTTTTATCATTTGAGATAAGTATTTTTATATTCTCAGTTAAACTTGAAGTTATACAATGTAAAAATGTGAGTGTAAATGCATGCAAATCATTCTTTCTTTAAATAGAGGGGAATTAAACAAGTAAAATTATCAAGTGTAGGACCTAGAGGCTTATAAGGGCCTGGGGTCCAGATATGCCTCAGCTAGTTTAAATGGGTTATAATTGGTGCCTTAAAACGTGCTCATAGCACTTCCTCATAGCCATAAAGGCCCCTCTAGTGGGAACTTCCTCATAAATAAGCCAGCCTGGGGTCTTCTCGGAGACCTTGGCAACAGAGGCTGAGTCTCGATGTGAGATGACCTGGGCCAGTGAGAAACCACACCACAATAGTAGATGCCTACAAAGCACATCACTTATCCTTGGCTGGATGGAGGCATTCCCCTTCCAAAATAAATTGAAATTGCTTGTTTCACCTTCTTCCCTGAGACTGAGTCATTTTTCTTTGAGCCTTCTCGTCCCTCCCTCAAGGGGAACTGGCAGGGCCAAAGGAGCAAAATCTAAGAGTTTGAGAGAAAAAACTTGAAAGATGGAGACCTCTCCAGAACTCCAGCCAGACACCTCTGTGGGAATCCTCTTCATAATCCCTATCCTCTTGCTCATACAGACTCCCTTCCCTACTCT
Source organism: Phyllotis vaccarum (assembly GCA_033318265.1). Classification (NCBI taxonomy): domain Eukaryota; kingdom Metazoa; phylum Chordata; class Mammalia; order Rodentia; family Cricetidae; genus Phyllotis; species Phyllotis vaccarum. The sequence continues at coordinate 35,930,719 of JARWLC010000001.1, read as the reverse complement.
CAGCTGGACCAAGAACTCAGCCCAGTGCTCAGCCATGGATCTCTTGCTCAACCTCTATTCATTGTCGAATGTAGGTTCTGTTATGACACTTAGCATGGTTATTTATTTGATTATAGGAGAAGTCCTATTAGGCACCCTCTCCACTATTAGTTGAAGACCTAGCAAGGGAAATCCTGTGAGTTCTTGGAGGTTTCCTTGCATCTGATCTCTTTCCAACCCAACATTGGCTTCCTCTATCAAGATATCTACCTTTGTTCCCCTCCCTCTTTGTTGCTCCTCGGATTCAACCATCTGCTTCTCTCATTATTTGTTCCCACTTCATCTTGATTGCAACCCATTATGATCCCAATTGGCAAAGGAGATCTCTGTTTTCTCTTTCCGAGGGAACCTCTGAATGTCTCTTAAGTTCCTTCTGATCTCAAGCAGTTCAGGGGTTGTCATTTGCAACTTGGGTATTCTTTGCTTTTTGTCTAAAGTCCACTTATGAATGAGGACATCCTATACCTTCCTTGCTCAGGGTTATTCTCCAAATCTATCAATTTGCCACCAAATTTTAGGATGTCATTTTTTTCTGCTGAGAAGTACTCTATTGTGTAGCTGTACCACAGTTTGTTAACCCACTCTTCAGTTGAGGGTTAGATTGTTTCCACCTTCTTATTATTACAAATAATGCTGCTATGAACATAGTATTTGCGGTATGAATGTGAATCCTTTGGTACATACCTAAAAGTGGTATTGATGGATCCTTGAGGAGACTGCTTCCCAGTTTTCTGAGAAAGCACCATACTTACATTCCAATGGCTCAGAGGTTAAGACCATTCACTGGCAGCTCACTCTATTTATCAACTCTTTCCTTCTACTTGAACAAGGGATTCATTAATCCCATGTCTTCATTTTGATATGGAACTCCACAAATTGTGTTTCTGACCGTGAATCTGATGATAAATCTGAACCATGAATTCTGACCACAAAGTTTCTATACATCTTTCAGGTAAGACATCCCTTCCCCAAGGAAGCCTTTTCTAGACATGCAAGTCTGTTTTATTTTCTCTTCTTTGATAGATCCCAGAAATAGTACAGACCTGTTCCCTTCCTAAGAATCATTTCTGATTTATATGTTTTTCTTCTTGGGTGAATTCTTCTAAGGCAAGATAACTTCAATCTCATTTCCATATACCTCTTTCGGAATTGCATGCATTACTCAAATTTTTGAATAAAGTAAAATCCATGTAAGATAATTTACAATAAAGTGTTAGCTTTAATTTTTTAAACAGGTAATTTTAGAGTGTTACCATTGGTCTTTTGGTTTTATTTAAAGTTTAGAAAAACATACAGTGATATAAGATTGTCTAGTTAGGTGGAGAAAGACTTGAAGCCCCTTCCATGTTGGGTATTCAATATGAGCTTTAGGTAGCTGTCAGTTTGTTGGTTTTGTTTTTAAACAAATAGATTTATTGACTTTGCAGCCAACGTTTATTGAGGTTCTGCATCAAGGCAAGCACAGGACACTAATAACACATGGGGGTTCATAGGTGTGATTGTCAACTTGGTAGGATTTACAAATATCTGGGACATAGACCTCTCCCATATCTTTGTGGGTATTTGCAGAGAGGTTTTACTTCAAGGAGAAATCTAGTCAGCATATGGATAGGGCAATTCCATGGGCTGTCTGGGGTCTGAACTAAATAAAATAGAGAAAGAAAGAGGAACAGAAACATCTGTCATTTACTTCTCTCTGATTGTGGCATGTCATGATCACCTACGTCCTGCTCCTGCTACCATCCGTTCCCTACCGTGCTATTTTCTCTTTCCTTGAGGCATCCTGGCCTGCCTTATATCACTTCTTATTTATAAGATTCTCTTCTAAATTCTAATTTACTCAAAGGCAAAGGAACCTGCACCTTATTCTAATATCAGTATTGGCACATTACCCAAAATTAATCCTTCTTTCCTTAAGTCATTGTGTCAGGCATATTTTTATACAAGAAAAGTAAGGAATCAGAAGGGTAGGTTTTCTGCTGATTACTGTGAGTAATTATTGGAATAATATTTTCTTATCTGAACTTTAGAAGAGCAATAAAGATATCATGATGTGTCTCACTACAACATAAATACATTATTATACTGAGATCCCCTTCAGTGAAACATCCCCTTTTTGGTTTTGTATACCACAAAGTTATTGTGTTAATCAAAGTAGTCTATTAATCCTAGAAATCTTAACATTGATCTTAGGATTCAAATCTTGTCACCAAATTAATTACTTAAAACTAAATTTTCCTTTTATATCTTCAAACAAAGTTCACTTTGTCTGGATTCAGGAACCATCTTGGCTCTGTGACCAACTCTCCAAACCCAGACTGACAAGTATAGATTGCCAGGTGCTCCTTGATAAAAGAAATACAGGACTTTAAAAGAGAATTTTCCATTTCCAGAGGGAAATAAAAAGATAGAATTCAGAAGAAGTGGAGTTTGATGTGTCTGCAGAGTGAAGACCCCTGACCTTGCTCAAGCAAGCTTGGCACTCTTCACTGTAATGTTCCTTGACTATCTTGATTTTTAACTCCCCAGCCATCGGCTGAGAGGTGACGGGTGAAATCACAAGAGGGTTTGTAGCTATTCAACACATATATGATATTACAAAGATAAGAAGAAAATTTGGACAAGGGTCAGAGGCAGGAGGAATATGTATTTCCATAGAAGATGCTGAAGGAAGTGGTGTCAGCAGAGGAGATCAAGTGAATATGCTCTGTGATGTTTGGAGAAAGCAAGTCTTTGGAATATCAAAAGAATCTGGGAGTTGACTATGTTTTCTTGTGATTTTTTCATTGATAAAAAGATTATTGATGTAATCTTAAATTGTTACTTTTTAAAGTTTCATATACTCAGATTATCCAACCAACCTTTCTAAAAGCAAGGTTACAAGTCAATGAATGAATATTTTAACATTTATTAGAACTCTGTCATGCAACTATGAATATGCTATATTATTTGATTTTTTTTCTCTCAAAACTTATATTATTGTGGTGTTACAATAGCACTGGACACTCTTTAGCCTCCTCAGAGTTGGCACAGAACCCAAAATATAACTTCAAAACCAGTCAAAAAGGAGGATGGATGTCCTCTTTAAGCAAAATCACTGTAGATCAAAATCAAAAATAAGAACAAACAAAATATCTCAAGATGTGATAGAGATATATTTTTTTTATCAGTGAGAGAAATGTTTGTGTGGCTGTATCAATAGGGAATTAACACAGGAGCCAGAGTGTAATGAAGGAAAATGAAGATATTAGACAGAATACAGAAGGTGAATGTAATAGATAATTATATTTTCCTATAACTCTTATTAGTCAAGTAAATTTCCATTCACAATTTATTTCCAGAATGAAGAAGCAGGCTGTATTCTCAGATAGGACTCGAGTGTTTCTTTATTCAAATTATAATAACAAAGACTAGATGTTATGATTGTAACTGTCACATCACATTTCTTACTTCAGTTCTAATAATATTTAAGTGAATTCATGATATGTCAATTTTGTTATATCTCAGTAGAACACAAAGTCCTTGGGAAGTTCAATGGTCATATGTTTTATTATTGATCTATTCACTCATTTAAAATGTTGCTTTGAGGCAGAAATGTCTCTGATGACTTTTTTCATCCATGTTTTCAAATCCTATGGCAGACTTCTATGGGTTTCTAAATGTCATGAAGGTCTCAATAGCCGGAAGGTGTATAGGTTGCCCTGACACTGATAAGGGTGTTAGTCTATGCTCATGGCAACCCAATGGGTGCTGATTTAAGTTTGCTTTTGTTCTCTCCCACTTTACATCTTTCTTCTCATGACTTCATGTCTAATGGAAGTCAATCCCAAGGGCAAGGCCTCCACCTTACATACAGTGACTTCCTCAAATGAATGACATTAAAAATATAATCCCTTTAAAATGCTATTTTCACCCTTTCTCCCACATGTATACAAACAAGCACAGGGACACAGAGACAGACATAGACACACAGGCACCAATACATGAAGTGGCACTAATTTTCTGATTGGACTCTGAAAAACAATTTTTTTTTAACCTCCATTGGGTTATTTAAAATAGTATTTTATTTTGAACAATGTCTTCACTGTCTTTAGTATTTAATAAGAGCTTCCAGATCACAGTTTATACTCTTCTTGTTATGTTCTATGATGAATCTTTATATACACCCTATTTAATAGTGGTTAAAGAACCAACAAAAGAGAAAAATAGCAATGATGGAAAACAGAAACATTTCTTTGCAAAATTAGCAAGTATTCAGTGATGAATGTTTAGTTCTCAGGTTGATGATGATGGGAAGATTATGCCTAACATGTGCAAGTTCTTGCCTTGATTCATAACATCATAAAAAGGTATTTGTTAATTACTTGTTATAAGAATTTATTTGTGCTTTTACATAAATAAAAGCTATATTTAAAAAAGAATAAAGGAAAAAGAATGTTACTTCAACGAATAAATTATCTTTAATTTCATGGCCCATATATATTAGCTCCATTCTTAATAGAAATTAAGTATTCTGTATAATTATTAAAATATGTGATTTAATAATGTAGATAAATCTAATGCTCTCAACCTCTACAATAGCATCTCTTACAAACAATAACAATGTTCACATATAGTCCCAGCTACTGAGAAACTGCAATAGGACAATTGCTGGACCTCAGGAGTTCAAAGCCAGACTATTCAGCCAATATAGAAAGATGGCATCTCAATAACAAATGCCAATAATGAGCTTTGGGGTTACTGAACCTCATAAGAAAGACTACCCAATTTGTCTTTCTGTGAACTAGAATTCTTAATCTTATGTTGACTTAAAGTCATGCTCTGACAACTTGCATGGAATATGTTAGGGTCTTTTTATTTGAATATCAAAAACTGAATCTGTTTCTTACTGTACATATTGATACTTCTGTCACTTGAGAACATTTGTTGGGATCCTGAAGGGTATTTATTCTCTTTGGTTAATATTACTAGATCTATGGCTTTTCTAGCTCATTGATTGAATGTTGGAGATAATTTCCAATTTTTTCATCTCTATAAAATAAGTTCTTTCCCTTTCTAAAATATGCATCCTAAAATGACCCCATACTTCATAGACTCATCACTTAGAGAACAAACCATCAGCATCCTATGGTTTTATAGTGCATTATGCAGTGGTGAAGAGCATGTGCTCAATGTGCAGTACTCTGGATCCCTGGCATTTTGGTGGTTTATCTGTAATGTACTTTGAAATTAAGTTATGAATGCATTTTGATCATGTAAGCTCCCAGGCTGATCATAAAGAATTGTGACAGCTACTTGGAGAAGCACAGGGTTGATTTGTGGAAACCTTTCTGAGTGGTATAGTTGGTATTATAAATAATAAACTCCTCAAACATAATGAAGTAGTAAATGACAATAGAAAATCTATAATTCATGAAAATATGCCTATGATTTACTGATATTTAAGTTATTTTCACACAGAAAGGGTCAAAGATTTCTTGAAAACCACATTCCAAAGAAATGATCACAGAATAAGATACTATTGTGTGTGGGGAGAGCGGTGAAGGCATTAAATAAGTCCACTCATGGGTTAATAATCACCCAGATGCCTCAGATCTCATAGGAAGGAGAGTTGATGGAGACAGGTCAGTTAATTTATAGCATAGCGTTTTAATTGTACCAACATTCTTCAGCTTTAAATACTGCCTTTCTTAAGGGAAAATACATGCTGGGGAAGTGCTTCAGCCCTTGTCTTTTGGTAATATAGAAGAAAAAAAATCTCCCAAGTTAGCTTTGTCAGAGAGTAGCTCTCGGGATGTAGACTCATGGCTGCAATCCACTGGCAAAGTTGACAGATAAAATGTGATTTTCTAGAATAGATAATGTTTCATTCCTAACAGGACCTGATTTTTCTAATGTGATGTAGAGAACCCCAGGTAGTTAGTAAGGGTGCAATACCAATGAGATAAACACTAATACAAACATGTATTATTTTTCTCTATTGTTTACCTCATTGCAGAATTATCTCCTTTGTTCATAAATTAGAAGTACATTCAATTGAACAGTCTTGACCCCATTGTCTTACCTTCACTTGGCCATACTGGAGCATCTTTGCATTATTACTACTTGTGCCAGTTGCACTGGCTGCTACCACATTGCTTCTGCACTCATTACTTGCCCTGTCGGTTTCATGACCACTTCATTACTACTGTATTGTCTTTGAGAAAACTCCACCTGTCTGCTTGAACTTCAGTTCTTTCTGGTAAATATAATGGAATCACTGACTGGGTCTAGACAACCCAGAGTAGTTCCTAAGTTGACCTTGCCTGCTTCTCCACTATAGATATATTGTTTTCTTTCACATCCTTGTACATCACCAGATATTTCATTTCTCTGATCTTTTCTAGACATCTCCAACTCATAGTGAAAAATAAAATTACACCTCAGTGAACACACATCTTCTTATTAATATCTTTTATATTTGAACTTTGTTTTAAATTCCTGAGTCCAGATTATAAAATGTATCAGGGGCCACCATCTGCTTCCCCTCACCTGCCCTATGTTATTTTGAGGTAGATAACAGTTTCTCATATTGTAGTTTGTTTTTTTTTTTTTAATCTTTTTGTTGTGTTCCAAATTCATTATACTCAGTTCTCTCACTGACCTCTTGCTACCTCCAGTGTACTTCCCATATCTCCAGACATTTTTATCTTAATTGTGACTTTTCATTTGTATTAAAGTAATATACACATGCTGGCTAGTGTTATGTCAGCTTGACACAAGCTAGAGTTATCTGAAGGAGAGAGACCTCAACTGAGGAAAAGTCTCAATAAATTTGGAGGCTGGAAGAAAGAACTAGAATTGGAGGGAATGGGGGAGAGGTGATGTGGAAACCTAATTGATTAGAAACTCTTAGGATTCTATGAGGATGGTCATAGGAAGGACACCTCGTAATGGATGATTTGAAGCCTCAACAGGCTATCCGTTATAAACAGGTCAGGATTCCAGAGGTGGGAGCAGGACACATAATCTTGCCAAAAACCTTCCATCTATAATCTGTCTCACCTGGAAGGCACACTGTGGCAATGGGGGCATAGAACCTGTGGGAGTGCCAAACCAATGACTAAGTTAAGGCCTATGCCATTCACAGTGCTGTCTAAATGACAAGAAATCAGAGGCTGAAAATTCCAGAGAACTATGACAGAAAAAAATAAATAAAACTACTCATAATAATATTCTTATATACTCATATATCAGTGCTTACTTCAATATTCATTAAAGAGGTTGCTACCAATAGCTGACAGAAGCAGATGCAGAGAAAAATAGCCAAATATTAGGCAGATAATGCAAACTGAAGATCTCTATTGGGTCCTTCCCTTGAAGTTTGAGGAACCCCATTGAGGAGAGAGAGGAAGAAATGGAGGAGGCAGAGGGTTCAAGGATACTAGAAGAACTGGGCTTACACTCTTCAACTATGAAGGTCTCATAGGGGCCCACAGAGACTGAAGCAGCAATCATGAAGCTTTGTTGTTAGCTTGATTTTGTGAGGCCCTAACTGTGGGTCTGAGTGGGTGTGCATGGGATTATGTTCTGGTACCTAGCTGTACCTTGGCAGAATAAAGGTGTGAGCTACTACTGTGCGGTAGTTAGGCCTTGAACTCACAGAAACACAGAAAAATCTCTGTGTCTGGAGTTAAGGGATTAAAGGTATAGATCACCACTCTTTCCCCATGCTGAGATTAAAGGCATAATTGACATTCTTGTGCTGGGATTAAAGGTATAAATTAGCACTCTCTGACCCTTGTTGCTTGGCTGTTGGTGAATCTGTTCTTCAATAGTCTAGGCTAATTTTATTAAATATAAACTATATCAGCACATCTGGGAGTGTCTCTGAGTCTTTTGTCTGCCCTTAAAACCCCTTTCCTCCTACTGGGTTGTCTCATTTTTGAAAACAAAAAAGAAGAAGGAGAAGAAGAAAAAGAGGGAGAGGAAGAAGGAAAAAGGATCTGGCTTTAGAGTATTTGAGGGCCCATCCCATTTTATGTAGCGCTAACCCTGGACTGACATTCTTGGGTTCAGTAAGAAAGCAGTTTGAGCAGTCCAGGAAAGCAAACGACTAAGCAGCTCCCCTGAATGTTCAGCTCCTGCTTCCAGGTTCCAGCTCTGCTTGAGCTCTTGTCCCAACTTCCTTGGATGATGAGCGTGATATGGAAGCATAAGGCAAATAAACCCTTTCCTCCCCAACTTATTTTTTGGTCATGATATTACATTTCAGCAATAGAAAACTTAAAGTAAGACATACATCTTAAAAACATTAATACTAAATGAAATTTAGAAAGAAGGGCTGTAGGGGTATTGTGTTGAATCATGGTAAAAAATTGTCTCACCCACTGGTTTAATAAAAAGAGCTGATTGGCCAAAGGCAGGCAGGAAGTGTAGGCGGGGCTACCAGACTAAGACAATCTCTGAGTACAGAATGCCAGAGCAGAATGCCAGACAGAGCACCAGAGAGAAGCTGCAGGATGCAGAGGACAACCATGGAGCTTTAAAGAAAGGTACTGAGCCACATGGCTGAGCAAGAGACATGGGATAGCTTAAGGGTGGAGAGTTAGCAAGCTATATGCCTGGGCCTAAGGCTGATCAGCCTAAAACTATTGAAAGCATCTGTGCGTCTCTGCACGTCTGTGGGTCTGTGGGCCCTAGACCTTGAGGTTAGGCCCGAAAGTCCGGGCCAGAAACCTCATATTACAAATGGCAGCCCAACGTGGGGTAATGATTCCCACATAAAGCCACAGAAAGTTTAAAAAATTGTCTAGAGCCTAAAGCATCCTCTGAATTGTGTCTCCCATGTGAGCCTTGGTACAGAGACACCCTGGTGAAGCATGTGGGCTTGAGCTACAATGGCGGGCTTTTGGAGTGCAATTTAAGGTGTAAAATGGCTGGTTCCTGAAGTCTCACAGGACCCTCAATATAAGCAAAAGGTTATAAATGATGTATTTCAGGTTTCTGTTCAAAAGGGCAAAAAGGGAACAGAATCAAAGATGGCTTTCTAGTGTCAATGTTTTCATGGATCAGCTCTGTTTGCCTGAGGCAAAGACAGCTTGACTTTTTTAAGAGAAGCTTCCTGATTCAGCCTTAAAGGCAAAATACTTGTGAGTCTTTTAAAAGGCCCTACTGCCTAATACTTAAATAGAGTTAATGAGCAGCAGGTGGCAGTTTGACTTGGTCATTATATGAACCCTAAAATTCCCCAGAATACCTGGGTTAAAAAGATAAATTCTATGAAATTAGACTAGGACCTGGGTGGAGCCATCCACCTATCATACCAGCCTTTAATCCTGGCAGATTAAAGGTGTGTTCAGAAATAGGAAGAAATAGAAGAATCTGGGTGAAGTCAATCACCCTAGACAAGCAAAGGTGTGGTCAGAGACAGAAAAAGTTAAGAAACAAATATACAGTAAAGACAGTTTTTTTTTTTTTTAAAAAAAAAAACTAAGTGGTTTAGAGTGTATTGAAAATATATATTCATAGCATAGAGAAAGAAAAGAAAGGGAAATAAAGCCCTTAAAGAAAGAAATAGATAAAATACATAGATTAAAAACAAGCCACGTAAAGATGGAAAATACAAGGAATGTCTGGATACTGTATGTTATTGTCTTATCTCTAAGTTTCTTGACTGAAAATAACTTAGTAAAAGCTGCTTAAAGACAGTTGACTATAAATGCTGTTGGATTAATTCAATGTATATATTTTGTAAATGAGTTCACTTTAAAATTGAAATGCAGAGATACACTACTTTGGAGAAGAGGTTTTCCTTTTATTTTCACAGAAAATGAGAAACTGTGGATTTATTCATAGATAAAGAACATAAAGTTTGATAGAGGAAAACCCCCTGAAAGATCTCCATTGGAAATGGATGGACCAGATGATTCAGCATTTCAGAGCACTTCTGTGAAGTTTCCAGAGCTCTGTATCCAGAACAATTTCAAGGAGACTGGCTGTGACAACTCAGCCTTACAGACTACTCCACTAAAGACTTGTCCATAATCCTACATTTTTCTTTGGATTCCTATGGGATTGTTGGCGCCCCCATTCAGCAGGAAGTAGCCTAGAGAACTACACCCACATTCCCAAAACATGGATTATGGATGTTTGTGTTTACTTATAGTACAGTGTTGCTATAAGTTGTTATAGATAAGGGGGGAAAGAATATTAGATTCGAAGTTCTTTTTGTTTTAAAAGGAGAAAAGGGGATATGTAGGGGTATTGTGTTGTTTCATGGTAAATAATTGTCCCACCCACTGGTTTAATAAAAAGAGCTGATTGGCCAAAGGCAGGCAGGAAGTGTAGGCGGGGCTACCAGACTAAGACAATCTCTGAGTACAGAATGCCAGAGCAGAATGCCAGACAGAGCACCAGAGAGAAGCTGCAGGATGCAGAGGACAACCATGGAGCTTTAAAGAAAGGTACTGAGCCACATGGCTGAACAAGAGACATGGGATAGCTTAAGGGTAGAGAGTTAGCAAGCTATATGCCTGGGCCTAAGGCTGATCAGCCTAAAACTATTGAAAGCATCTGTGTGTCTCTCTGGGACTGCGGGACTGTCTCTGGGTCTAGACCTTGAGGTTAGGCCCGAAAGTCCGGGCCAGAAACCTCATACTACAAAGGGCCAAGGAAATGGCTGAAGCTATAAAATGCTTGTCATTCAAACATGAGGATGAGTTTAATCTTCAGAATCTGTAAGGGGAAAAAAGGACAGAATAATAAACACCAGTAATCTCAGTGGTGGGAGAACAGAGACAGGAGGATCCCTAACATTTGGAAAGTTTGAATCCACAAACTCCAGGTTTTGTGAGAGATCCTGTTTCAAAAAAATCAAGGTGGAAATCAAATTAGGAAAATACTTAGTCAGACCTTCTTGCATGCAAACAGAAGCTCACCAGTCCTTCACAAACTTTCAAAGAAATATAACCATCATCTACACAAATTGAGACGTATCTGACAAAAAGTCCCTGTTTGGGGCTTTCCTCTTTCCTTATATTCCAAGATATGTGGTAATCTAAAGTCCTTATCCCTCCCTCAATTAAAACCTGAGTTATTAATGACTCAAGAGTCCTTGGTCTCATGTTTTTTGGTCTCATTCCAAAATTTGCCTTTTAAGTGTGACTGGATCACTATGTGTGAACAAACTACAGATTCAAAAGAGACCATGAGTACTTGGAAAACTTGGACATGTGTTCAAGTGAATCTCCACAGAGAAAAGCCCAATATAAGGCCCAGAAGAAGCAAGTTTATCTTCACTGCTCTGTCTAGATGAGAAGAATGCTCAAAATCTTGAAATTTCTATATTTGGACCTGGAATTTGAGATATTTAAATATACCTGTCAAAAGAGGAAGAAATAAATATTTCATTGTACCATTGCTTGGCCTCTGTCTTTCAAGTATGTTGGTACAGGGAACCTGAGTATCCACAGGCATTTATAGGACAATACAACAAATATTTATGATGGAATAGTCATGTATATCTACACAAAGATGGGTAATTACTTATTTTCTCTTCCTGATTATTCCACCCTTTATTAATTTCTATAGCTTTATACAGTGACTATTCAATTTTATTACATTTATGTTTAGAAAAGAGTAAAAACACATTTTAAATATATTCTAAAATCCAGCAAAAAACATGTTAGATACAAAATAAATTTTAGGCTTGCAAATGTGATACTCTGAAATATTTCACCCAAGGGTAATTCCTAGAGATAACCAACCAAACAACAAACAAAATAGAGTTTCAAGACAGAAGTCAATAACTGTCAGTTTTGAGAGAAGGCATCTCTTCAATGCATGGTGATTTTCCACTATAAACCAAAAATATAAATTCTATAGAATCAGGCAACATGGGGTGGAATGAAGTAAATTAAAAAATACAAAAAATATTGCTAGGAGGCTGATTAAAAAGCCTTTCAAAGACTCTGAGTAATATGATTGATGCAGAAGCGTTCACAACAGTAATGAGCAACAAATAGTAATGAGCCCCCAATTTTCAAGGTCATAGATATATTAATGCAGGGACAATACTAGGGGAATATAAAATATAAGAGCTTCAATTTACTTGTCACAGTAATACACTCCATTGGGTCTTGTCTTTCTTCTTTTAGCCAAATAAATTTTTCCAATAAAAAGCATTCTACAAAATCTACACAGGCATGAAAGTAGACATGAAAAGTCTTCCATTTCTTTTACAATTGCTGTCTTACTTCTGGCTAAGGTGGAGGAGATGCATTTATTGGCAAATGAGCCAATATTTAGAATATTCTCCACCAAGTAGCACAAGAGAAGGTCAGTGAATAGAGAAACTATCACTGTTCATTGGACATGAACTTAGCAAAGTCCCTTGTAATAATCAAAGAGATGCTCTTTGGCATTTGAGCTTCTGGTCTTGTAATAGAGAGAGCATATTTAGTTCCTTATTTTTAAAACATATTTAAGTGTTATATTTAATAAAATATCAGTAAATTGCCTTCCTTGACCTAAGGTGGTTTTCCTATTCTCATAAATCTTCTGGAAGAGTTGATGTGATTCTACATTTTTTTCTGGAGTGTACCTTCAGTTTTCTAAAATCTACAAGATAATTCTTTATTACTTTATAATTCAGGGAAACTTCATCATTAGACATTAGATTATCCCTCTTTTGTTTCTTCCAGGTTTAATCCCGTGAAACCTTGAGTCATTCTTTTAGCTAAGAGAGTTCTCTGAGGTCTGAGCAGGTTTACACAAGCAGGCCTCTTCTTAGACCCTGCCTTGAACCCTTCCCCACCATCTTCATTCACATCCTGTCTCCTTTAAGGAAGGCAACATTATAATTATTTTTCCTGTTGGAGAAAAATGCCTGACCTTAGCAGCTTAAGAAGGAAGGAGTTCATAATGTGAGCAAGTCATAGTAGCAGGGCTATGAGGCAACTGGTCTCATGAGAACAACAGTCTGAAAAGGAAAGAGAGTAAAACTGGTGTTTGGTAAACTTTCACTCCCCTTTTATTTTTTATTCAAGACCCCATGGGATGGGATTACCAACAGTTAGGCTGGGCATTCCAACTTAATTAACCTAATCTGTAAATTTACACATAATAAACCAAGTGGTTTGTTTCGAAAATGAGTTTAAATTTCTTGTCACATTTACGATTTCATTGAATATTCCTAATATGTCATATTGAATATTACTAATATTAACTATCACAGCACCCTTCTGAAAATACTGCTTCCTTTGGGTACCTGCTCACCATTTCTTCAAGGACTCATCAGCACCTTTGGTGATGTGTTAAATTATTTTACTCTAATAGATTTAGAGAAGCCTCATGGTTGCATTATTAAGTTTTTAGTACAATGAGATGAATATTTGTTGAAATAATCTTCAGTTGTCTTTCTGTGGCCTGGTAGATTCATCATGGAGGTCTTCAAGACTAGTCACAGTCCCTTAAACCATTCTTAAGCGTCCTTCCTAGAAACAGTACTGCTTTTACAGAACTGGGAATTTTCATGACACTAAAACATCTCTTTTGATAGGCACTCTCTGGTGCCTTGAACTGTGTAGCAGGGAGCTAACTTTTAACTCTGTCATAATTATTAGTTTAGTGAAAATGCTAGTATGTGTATATATATAAAGGAAGAATATTGAAAAGCAGATCTTGGCTCCTTTTATTGTGCTACTTTAAGTTTATATTGTACCCGTATGATTAAAAGAATGTCAAGCTGGGAGGAGGTGGTACATGCCTTTAAATCTCAGTACTTGGCAGGTGGATCACTGTGAGTGTGAGGCCAGCCTGGTCTAATGATGAGTTCCAGAACAGCCATGGCTGTTAGTAGTTTATCCCTTACCCACTCAGTGCAGTCACTGACATTATTAATTGGTTAGGTTTTTTCCCATTTGTTTCCCTCCATTGTTGTTCTCTCTCTCTCTCTCTCTCTCTCTCTCTCTCTCTCTCTCTCTCTCTCTCTCTCTCTCTCTCTCTCTCTCTCTCTCTGTGTGTGTATGTGTGTTTAGGCGTATCTCTGTGTGTATATCTGTAAATGTGTATGAGTATGTGTGTATGCATATGTGTGTATGTATATTCTTGCAGCACTTCTTCCTGAATACATAAGCATGGAGAAATGCATGCTCTCCATTTTATCGTTGCAATTTACACACTCAACCCAGATCTTTGCTTCTCTCAACTGACAGCATAGTTTACGACATTGCCTTTAAAGTAAGACCTGTGACAATCACTGTCTTCACATTACATTGAAGTTTGCCAGAAGCCTGGTGAGAATTGGGGGCTGTGCATGTAGGTAATATTTGTAGATATCATCAGGGAATGCCATTTGTCTATTGTTATTAACTATCCTATGCACTTGACTGCAAAATGGTGTGACTGTAGTATAAAGCCATGGTAATGTAAATGTTTCCCTTATGGTGTAAACTCTTTTGTAATCTCTAGAACAAAGAACTACAGGCAGTTAATGATGGCTGCAATAAGAATTAGTCAGTCCTAGGGATATGGCCTTCTATTGGCTGTCCAGTGCAGAGTGGTCATCTCTGAATCAATATATAAATAAAATATAAAACTAGATTTCAGTTATATTTATATGTTTGTGCAATCATATTTATCTATACATAATTATAAATATGTGACAATAATAATGTAATAAAAAGAGATTATAAGCTTGAGAATATGTGAGGAATGTGGAAGGAATTTAAGCTGAGAGGGTCCAAAGTGAAGAAAATGATGTTCTAATATAATTTAAATTACTAACATTAAAAATAATATAAGAATTAAAAGTATATCAAAAGCACTGACTACTCACATTTTTTGCATTTACTTATTTTATGGCCAAATACTACCATATCCATTGAAATTTAAGATTTTAAAGATATAATTCATAGGGTAAAAGGTATGGTTTTTATCTCCCCCTTTTATCATGAAAATAGAAAAGTGTTCAGCAGGACAATATTTTGACATTCACAGTTCTATACAAACAAAAATCTCCTGATAAATACAGTCACAGAAGACCACATATTAACTGTTATTATTCCTGTTTCTTTAACACCTGTCACAAGCTCTTCTGTTTTATTCAGTTCCCATCTCACCTATCAGTGCTGTCGTCTATCCTAGTTAATATCAGATATCAAAATGACATAGCCCGAGTTATCTGAAGAAGTTTCACTGGAGAGATTTCTTTGATCTAGTTGGTCTGTAGCTATATCCATAAACAATAGTCTTGACTGAGGATTGTGTGAGAGAGACCAGACAACATTGGGCAACACAATCTCTAGACAGGCAAGCCTGTATTATATAAACAAACAAACAAGGAAACAAACAAAAAAACCAAGCTAAGTGTTAGTGAGAGAAATCTGAGGAATGACCCAAAAAAGAGTTACCCCTAAGATGATTTCTGTTGTGATATTCATCATGACAACAGGCAAGCAGACTAAAAGAACATGAGATTAAGATACAATTTATTTTAGAAGTGACATTTGTAAAACAATAGGAAATAAACACTAATGTATAAAGGATACGTTAAATAATACCATGGTTGTATTAAAATGGGAGGACTAGGAACATATAGCTCAGTCCGTGTGAGATGTTTTGGATTCATTTTCCACCCCACCAACAAAAAAGCAATCTGCAGAAAAAAAATACATGGTGGTTATGGTGGCACAAGCCTGTAACCCCAGTACTTGGAAGGCTGAGGTAAAGAGCTCATGAGTTCAAGACCAGTGTGGGCAAGTTCATACATCAAAAGATGAGCACAATGAAACAGAAACAGGAGGAGAACAGAGTAATTATTACATTTTAGACACGCATAATCAAATGATATCTGATATGTTCTCCAAAGCAGTTACAGAGAACAAAGTAGATAAGTGTATGGATGAGAAAAAAGGACAAATCTAGCCACAGATCTGAGATTGGAAATGGATGGAAATTCATTGTACTGTTCCATTTATTGGTAAGAAATCCTTTATGTTAGAAATCCTTTACAATAGGTACTTTAAAAAATACAATGTTCTCAAAAACTAAAACAAAATAAAACAAAAGAACATAGTTAAATACCAGCATGAATGGTGTTCTTTGAGGGCTAACCACCTCTACATTCACTGACTCATCTCCTTACCTCATGCAAAATTTCCCTCTTCTTTTGCTTCTGCTAGTGTTGTTTCCTGTGCTTGGTTTTGCTTTTCACTCCAGAGCAAAGATGTTTTTTACCAATAGCTAAAGACCTTCATTCCTTTGGCCAACTAGGAACATAAAACTCAAGGCATTTGTTCAAGGTGAACTATTGGAGGAAATTTGGGCAGCTTGAGACACAGACAAAAGTAGGGTGTCCTCTCTCAGCGTAAGACTCCGACATCATTGATCATCAATTATGCTGATAGGAAAGTGTAAAAGGGGTTCTAAGAAGCCAATAGGTTCCAGGGAGCTAAACTCTCATAAACCATTGACTGTGGAAGAAGAAATAAACCTTTACCATCCAGAATTGTGAGACTAAGTGTCTTATTTTTTTAAAGAAGTTGTGATTTTTTTTTCTTAACTGAATCGTGAGACTAAGTGTCTTATTTTTTTAAAGAAGTTGTGATTTTTTTTTCTTAACTGAATGCCTCCACTTCCCTTTTGTCTAGAATCTTAGAAATCACAGCCATACAAAGAAAATCTCCCTCATTCGTTTTAAATGGTAGTCTCTGATATCATCTTTAAATGCATGTTATCAAAAGTTTTCTTATTATATCAGTCTTTGTTAATACATCTTAATAAATATCCATTTCCTGTTGTACCTTTATATCATGGCCAAGATCTTATAGATACTACAAGACTCTCAATTACTGCTGGAAGACAAGCAAAATAAGTGGACATTTATCATAGTTATAGTTTAAAAAGTATACCTGAATGGTATACCTGAAAAATGGGGTACAACACTTTATTCTTAAATCAATATCTACTGTAATGAGTGTGTTGTGAGCTGGTACTTTAAGAATCATAAGTGTAGCCACAATGTGGATAATTTCAATTTTAAATCCTACCTCAACTTTATATTACTTTGATAGAATTTTAGTCCAAGATAAAATTACATTGCCATGTAAGAGGTTTATAACTCAATGGTATCTAATAAATTGAGAAAACTCACAGAATTATATTACTTTTGATCACTTTTATGAAAGATAAACTACTCTGAGAATAGCTATTCAGAAACCTCAAAGTTCTTTTGCATTGCCTTAATGTTTATATGAGCAAATTGTTATATCAAAATGTTTCTGTTTTATGATAGTGATGGGGTTTATTAAATATTTTCAGCCCTAAGGATCATACAGAGGAGGAAGCTGTTTTGATGGATGACTCCATTGTTATAGAAAAATACACAGAACCAGATGGACCCAGAACATTACACAGCAGTTACAGTTCTGTAATTATAACTAACTACAAAAAAGCAGGTTCAATTACTTCTTAAGTTTCTTTTTTAAACATCTAACTAAAGCTATGTGGAGAATTATTTTTAAAAGAAACAAAGAAAAATGTCTAGAGCTTCCTACAACTACATGCCAAGGTTAAAGAAAATATAGTTAAAGCATAGACCATGCAGACCAAAATGAACACTAGCAGCTTGTTTATTTTCCATTGCTGTAGCAAAGCACCTGACATTTACCATTTTTTAAAGAAAAAACTGTTTACTTATCTTTAAGTGTGAGCTTAAAGTTGGAGCTTCAAGACATGGTGTGGGCTAACATCAGGAGCCAGAGAACCAGTAAACCAGGAAAGGCCACACTTCGACTTTTAACATAAATTGTCCTTACAAAAGAACATGAATTATTCTTTATGATAAGAGCACCCTAAATGATCTAACCACTGGTCAACAGGCCCCCATCTTATAGGTCCTACCATCATTTCACTTCAATACACTGGGATAAGTCCCCTATGCAGGCTACCCCGAAAAGAGTTTGTCATGTACTCAATATGCAGCCATTTTAAATAGAGCTCAAGAGTGAGAACTCCTGTTGAAAGCTTTTCCACCAAGATCCAAAAGCAGACAAACACTGTCCATTGCAACCACCTCTGGTCATCATATTAATGGAAGTCCTTGTGGTGGGATCAAGCCCTAATTAGTAAGACCTAGAAGTGCAGCTTTGAGGTCTTGAAGACCCCTGTACAGGATGTGGCTAGCCCCTTAAAAGACCAGTTGCATATTTACTCCCCTTCCTGTTTGTTCCTTGAATTCTCAGAGGGAAGATTGCTCTCTCCACCTTGTGGGACATTTTTCCTCTCCAGGAATTGTCCTAGGTTCAATCTTGTAATCAGTGAATGTTTCTTATTTCTTACAACTAGACCTGGATAGAGGAATTAGCTAAGAGGGAAAACAGGAGGCTTTAATTTTAAAAGCAAGAAGTTAAATTATCCTTGTGCACAGATTGGTGATCTTACATATAGAAATGTCAGAAGATACCATAGCCAAACTTGAAACAGACAAACACAACATGAAAAAGTGTTTCTATTAATGTCCAAATATTTTTAAACTTTACATATAATAACTAAAAACTATAAACAGGAAGGAACTACAAAGTTGAAAGCATCCAATACATGAAAACTACAAAACATTTGTAAAATAAGTTGAAGAGGACACAACTAAATAAATTGTTATGATTTCATGTGGAATTGGTATGTTTTGAATTAGCTGGTTATCTGGCAGTGGATTTTTATGATGCACATTGGAACATGGAAAAGGCAGCAGCAGATAGCAGGAGATATTTAAAGCTGTTTCTATATAGAAAATAATTTTATTATCAGATGGTTATGGTTATGATTAATAGGTTAGGATTATGAAAGCACAGAAGGTAAGAGGAAAGAGAAGGAGAATAAAGGGAAAAGATAGAGAGAAATGGGGAGCTCCCAAGAGAAAAAAAGGTAGAGAGGGGTTCAGAAGTGGGAATCCTGCTTTAAATAGAGCTTGTTGTCAGAGGTCAGAGGGCATGGCTTTAGAAACTAACATTCTTGCTTAAGAGTTTATTGAGGTCCCTTTATTTCATGGAGTATCCTTGGCATTTCATAATTTTTTATTGATTCTATATGGATAGCTTTATACTGAGATATCTAACTTGACTTTGAGTCCTCATATTTATGTTAGCATGATCATCTTCTGAGTTCTACAGCTTTGGAGCACATCATAAATTCAGTTTACACATGGGTTCATCCCATAATTTTGCTCAAAATTTCTTTGGTTATCTGGGCTCATTTCTTGTTTTAAATTTGTGGTTATATATTGTATATTTAACAAAACTGGTCTGAAATATCAGAGAAGAGATCTACACACAGTCAATCCAGGAGGATCAGAGAATGCTACCTCATATATTTAATCCAAGGAGATCTGAGTTTGAGACCATCTTGGTTTATAGAGGGAGTTCCAGGCTCCTAGGCAGGCAGTGGTGATGCCAGACCTTTAATCCCATAACTCCAGAGACAAAGATCTTTCTGTGTTTCAGTGAGTTCAAGGCCTAACTACCAAATAGTTGTGGCCCACGCCTTTAATTTTAAACTGGATGTGAAACAACTGGGAAAAGAAGGTATTTAAGGCAGGCATAGGAAGACAGATGATCCAGGAGAAGCCAGGAGGAGCAAGGCTGGGGAAGCTGGAAGACAGCTGGGTGAGATTTGACTGGGGTGTTTTCTCTCTGTGATACCTCAGTCTTTCCCTGATATTTTTCTCTGAGTTTTCTTTACTCCAACCAGAATTCTTGCAACACTTGGTGTCTAACTTTGGGGCATCATATCCCCCACGACTCAAAAAAGCCAATTGTGAGTGAGCAACATGT
Organism: Phyllotis vaccarum; assembly: GCA_033318265.1. NCBI lineage: Eukaryota > Metazoa > Chordata > Mammalia > Rodentia > Cricetidae > Phyllotis > Phyllotis vaccarum. The sequence continues at coordinate 35,910,872 of JARWLC010000001.1, read as the reverse complement.
GACTGGTATCATAATTACTGGCTGACTGGTCTTTCTGTTCTTAGCCTCCCGTCTGAGGCAGACCAGTCACATGTGTTTTTGTTTCATTTTCATCTGGGTAAGTTTCAGACAGTGTCCTCCTTCTCCTCATGGGTTCTTTTTATCTTTTCAGACCCCTCCTTGAGCTGCTATTATACTAGGTAGCTTCTCCACTTCACAGTCATTTGAATCATCACTGACAACTATATTGGTGAGTAAATCATTTTTGTTTTTTGATTTTTTTAAAGGGGAATTTGTTTAAGGCAATGAATGGTGTTTGGTATTTCTGTAATCTTTCTCTAGACAATTTGATAATTTAAATAGGAAAGGAAAAGATAAATAAGTAGATGGGACTATCATAATGTTTATCATATTGTTTATCATGAATATTTTTTGTTTGATTTCCATTTTATCATTTAAAAATTCAATTAACGTAAAGGTCAGGAAAAAAGTCTTTAAAAAGCCTGTTAAGAGAAGGACACAAAGATATTCAGACCCAGAGGAATATAAAGAAGCAATTTCAGTAAAGTTGTCTAAGATTAAGCAAAAACAACCAACATTAAAATATCCAGTGGCCTTTAAAGAATTGCAAAATGATAAATATAACACAGAAGCTAGTTAAGCTCTGGTCCTAATGTTAGAATTAAGGAGAATAAAAGAAGAAATTGTGGCATACAGGATGCAATCACTTTTGTAAAACAAATGTTAAATAGTTGGTTATCATGCAACTGGATCAGACCTAAAGGCTGGTTAGATATGGTTACTGCAATTTTAGAGGCTGGGCCACTTTTACAGTGGGAAACATGGTGGAAGGAGGAGGCTAAAATAATAGGACAAAAAAGCAGAGCCAGAGCATGGAAATTTCCTAAGACCAACTTCTTGGGGAAGGGGATTATACTGATATTTAAAAGAAATCCTTATATAATGAACAAACCGAATTTATGCCACATGGCAGCATTAAATCCCTGAGATGAGGCTGAAAAAATAGGAAAAAAAAAACCAACCTGAATTGTTCACAAAAGTAATTCAAACCCAAAAAGAAACTTTTAAAGACATTTGCAGATATTCACTGCAGCAGTAAACAGAATGGTACTGGATTAAAAAACTAGGCAAATAATAATTGAATTGCTGGCATTTGATAATGCTAATACACAATGTAGAAGAATACTTAGACCAATAAAAGAAAGGTCAGAACCCTTGGAGGATTGAATTTGTGAGACAACTACTCTAGAGTCTTATGATGGTAACTGGGTAGGTAAAGTTATTTCAAGAGGTATAAGAAAAAGTCAAAATGTTAAATGCTAAGATTCTAGATGGCAAGGTCACATAAAAAGAGATTATAAACAAGGTATTCCCAGAAACAGTGCTTTCGTTAGGAATAATCTCAAGAGAATGCCCCTTCTTCTGGACTATGTAGAAGGTATGAAAAAGAGAAAGATTTGATTAATGAATGCATGTTAAAAAGAAACAGACAAGGTAACTTTCTGCCTTCAGGAAACACCCCAAGGGGGCTTTCAAAAGCCCCCATATCAAACCCAATTCAATCTTACCCTGCCATCATGGAGGAAACAACTTCTCAGAACAATTAAAGAAATTAAAACCAATTTTACAAAGACACATTACATTGAATGATAGAAAATCTATAGAAAAAGAAAAAACTCAGGAAAAATCATTAAGCAAATATTTTGGCAAGCTTCTATTAACGAACAAAAGCCAAAGTTAAAAGTACAAATAAATGATGTTATTATTAATGGTTTATTGCACACAGGGGCAGATGTATCAATAATTCTATCAGAGTCTCACATCTAAGTTGGTCCCTTCAGCAGGTAAACGTTCAGTTTTGGGGAATTGGGTCATTATCCCAGGTAAAACAGAGTACAAGGTGGCTTAAGTGTATAGGACCAGAAGGACAGAGAGGAATATTAAAGCAAAATGTGGCTAACATTGCTATAAATTTATAGGGATGAGATTTACTACAGCAATGGAGCACAGAGATCAACATTCCTCCAAACACAGAAATAATCCATAAATTAACATGTTTCTGGATAAAATATCAGAAGGTATTATGAGAAACAGTCACAGACCATTCAGGTTATACAGAAACAAGCACAATAACTGATCTTTCAATGATACCCATGGAACTCCCTTTAAAATGGCTATCAGAGAAGCCTATATGGGCTCATCAATGGCTTTTAACTAAACAGAAATTGCAGGCCTTAGAGCAGCGGATACAGGAGCAGTTAAATTCTCAACATATTAAAGAATCATCCAGCCCTTGAAATTCTCCTGTATTTGTTATTAAAAAGAAATCTGGAAAGTGAAGAATGGTAAAAGATTTAAGGGCAGTAAACAAAATGATCCAGCCAATGGGCTCTCTAGAGTCTGGAACTCCTTTGCCTTTCTGTTACCTAAAGAATGGCCTATTATATTTATTGATTTAAAAGACTACTTCTTTACAATACTTTTACTATAACAAGACAAAAAAAATTGCCTTTACAGTGCCCACTTTTAATACTTCTCAGCCTCTAAAGAGACATTAGTGGAGGGTACTCCCTCAAGAAATGCTGAATAGTCCCACTCTGTGCCAGTATTTTGTACAAAAGCCTATAGAAGAAATAAATAACAAATTCCCCAAATCTATAATTAATCATTACTTTGATGACATCTTAATGGCTGATTCAAATATTGATACCTTAGGAAAAAATGTTTGAAGAAGTGAAAAATTTTGCCTGCTTGAGGATTACAAATTGCCCCTGAAAAAATACAAAGAGGAGATTCCATTAATTATTTAGGTTATAAAATAGGCAAACAAAAATTAGATCCCAAAAGATACAAACCAGGAGAGATAGATTGAACACACAATGATTTTCAAAGATTACTAGGAGACATTGACAATTTATGACCTACTATAGGAATTAAAAATAATAAACTGGACAATTTGTTCAAAATCTTAAATGGGGACAAGGACTTAAATAGTCTGACAGAATTGTCACCTGAAGCTGTGAGAGAAGTGGCTTGGTGGAAAAGAAATTACAGGATGCACATGCGGATTGTGTTTACCCAGATCCTAATTGCATTTTAATTATCTTGCCCTCTATGCATTCTCCTGCAGGAATTTTAATGCAAAAGAAAATGTTATATTGGGATGGATATTTCTACCACATAAACTAAGTAAGAAATTAAAGACATATGTGGAAAAGATTTATGAATTGATTTTACAGGAAATAATTAAGACTTCATCAATCGACAGGAATGAAACCAGCAGAAATAGTTGTACCTTTAACTAATGAAGAAATTGACAAGTTATGTGTAGAAAGTGAACCTTCGCAAAGAGCCTGTAGTAATTTTGGGGGAAATATTAAGAACAAATATCTACAAAGCAAAAAAAATCAACTTCTAATGAAATCTAATCAGATTCGTTCTTGTGTTGTACGAGATAAACCAATTTCTTGATCTCCTATATATTATACCAATGCAAATAAATCAGGAAAGGCAGATTGCAAATTAGAAAATATGAGTAAAGTGACTCAAAGTCCTTATAATTCTGTTCAAAAGTCAGAATTATATGTTATCATGATGGTATTAATGGATTTTACTGAACCTCTTAACATAGTCACTGACTCAGTATGCAGAAAGAGTTGTCTTACACATTGAAACTACTGATTTTATTAAGGATGAGTCAGAATTAACTTCATTTTTTATTCTGTGACAAGAAATAATAAGGACTAGGTGTGGTGGGTTTCAGGTGTCAGCTGATAAGGTCCAAAGGTGCTTATCCAGGGTCCCAGGCTCCTGAAGGGGGAGTGGCCAACCCCATTCATAAAAGCATGTGCAGGTCCCAAGATACCAACAGCCTTTTATAAATAGAGTTGGCTACTCCCCCTTCAAGAGCTCGAAACCCTAGATAAACATCTTCAGTCCGTATCAACTGACACCTAAATCCTACCACAACTAGGAATCATCCCTTCTATATAACACACATTTCATCCCATATGGGTCTGACAGGTCCTTTAGCACAAGGTAATGATGGAACTGATAAGTTATTAATAGGAAACATTCTAGAGGCCTCAGAGTTTCATTAAAAAAAATAGTGTCAATAGCAAAGGATTAAAGAAAGATTTCTCTATCACTTGGCAACAAGACAAAGAAATTGTAAAAAGATGTCCCACCTCTTCCTTCTATAACCAAACTCCTTTGCCAGCAGAAAGTAATCCTAAAGGTATACATAGAAATAAAATCTGGCAGATGGGTATATTTTATTTTATATAATTTAGAAAATTAAGATATGCATATAATACAATAGATATGTCTTTTGAATTTCAATGGGCAATTTCTTTGAGTTCAGAAAAGGTTGATTCTGTAATCACACATTTCCTCGAAGTTATAGCCATTATGGGAATGTCTGTACAAATTAAGACTGACAATGCTCCCGCATATGTCTCTAGCAAAATGAAACAATTTTTTGCTTATTATAATATAAAGCATATTACAGGAATACCACACAATTCTACAGGACAATCAATCATAGAGATCAAATCAAACTCTAAAGAATATGGAAAATAAACAGAAAGGAATAACAAAGACCCCTAGAAATAGACTACATAATGCTTTATTAACTTTGATTTTTCTCAATGCTAATGAGAAAGGAACAACAGCTGCTGAAAGGCATTGGATTATATAAAAAAACAAAAACAAAAACAAAAAAAAAACAAAAACAAACAAACAAAAAAAAAAACAAAAACCAAATGGGATAAACAAGCCTGTCTTTTCAGAGATAGACTAAACTCAGAATGGAAATCAGGATATGTGCTATGTTGGGAAAGGGGTTTTTCTTTTGTTTCCACAGGTGAAGGAAATTTGTAGGTACCATCAAAATTAATAAAGACTCAGTTTGAACCAGAGAAACTTTCATGAAAATAAGAATTGGTGGCTCATACACCCACATTACAATTCTTTAAGTTGTAAGAAAAACAAAGGGTTGGGGAAGGATTTTGTTTTTGTTTTTACAAAAAACTAGAAATACCCATCTTCAAGAAATTAAAAGACCTTGGACATCTAGATTTCTAAGGCAGAAGGGAGGCTATCTAGAAAAATTTACCTATTGGTACCAGTATACTATACAGGGTAGAATCTCATTGCTTAATCTCTGTATGTTTTATTTGTAAGTTAAAGTCCTCATTTAATTATTATTTAAAGCTGGCTTTGGAGTTTGAGTGTGGCTTTCTCTTTCTCTAAATCCAAGCATGTTTGTTAAAGGAAAATGCAAAATCTCTGTATCATATTGGAAAAGCCACCTGATATGGGACTGAAGAATACTAAAAATAATGGACTATTTTATTGTTACTATTCCTATGCTGAATAAATACTTATATATTTATCTTCCTGTAAATTATGTTGGGTTTTAGTTTCTTATCAGTTTTCTGCAATGATCCATGACAATGCCTTATTACTTACATGATGTCTCCAAAAAGAAAATGGGGCCCACAATGATGATTTCACATGGACTATGATAAAGCCACCAGGATGACAAACACCAACCAAAGATAAGATTTGGACTACAAACTTCTCAGGAGAATTTCAAGGCAGCTCGCTGAGATGATCCAGCTTCACAGACTATGATAGCCAGGACTTGAGACAAGCTGTACACTTTCCTGTTATGCAGAGACTGGACAACAAATGATACAGCTACTTATTTCAGGACTTAACAATTACAAAACTTTTCTTCCCATGATTCCCCAAAGAATCCATAACCCCAGACAGCAGGAAGTAAATTTAAGAACATGGAGTCCACATTCCTAAGAGGTGGAGAGGGTCTTTTTGTTCTTTCAATGGGCTAAGGATGATTGTATTATTTAGGGTAACTGGTTAAAAATTGTTATTGGTTATGGTTAGAAAAAAAAGTTAAACAAGAGAGATTAGATTCAGGGTTCTTCTTTTAAGAAAAGAAAGAAGGAAGGAAAAAAATGGGATACAGATATAATAGGATGAAGTGTAGATTATTGAATCTTCTTTCAAAAGGACTTACTAGCTTTAAATATTTTACATTGGATTGGTTTTTTGTATATTGTATACAAATTACATATGTTGTGATTAATTTTTTCACTGTACATATATCTTTATGCTTGTTCAAGGTATTTTACTTATACATTTCATCTAACAATGTAATACAAATTGCTAGTTCATAAAAGTTTTAATACCAACTAATTAGGGTATAAAGAAATACAAGTTAGTAGTTAGACATGACAATGAAACTTATAGTCATATTAGATATGTTTTCAAGATAAAACATATATTTTAGATTAACAGGTCTTCTTCAAACACTTCAGAGATCCATAGAATATGATATTTAAGATATTTTAATAACATAGGTTTTTATTATTTTTTCTGACAAAGGAACATCTACTCCTGGAAGCACCAATCTACTTCAGAGAAGATTATAGACTTCAAAGAAACTGCATATGGAATTGACGTTCTTTGTGATGAAAGTTAGGCGTTGGGTAAGAAAGCACTCTTTCCTTGACTGCTGACAGTATGATGATTTTCAAAATGGACAAGCAAGGGACACACACACACAAAAGAATTGCCAAACCTTGCCAAGACAAGGTAGGAAGATGTTTGAGAATATCCTGCTTCTTAGGCCTGAAGACTCAACATGGATGCTTCAATGAGAAAACAGAATCTTGAACTTTTGTCCAGGTGGCAGACTGTTTATTTTTTGACATTTTTTTGGAAGTTGCTCGCTTGTCCATGCTATTTAGTTAGCTAATATTATTTCATTTTTGATTCTCTGAGGGAGTTGAAGATGATAGTTATAGTTTTCTAGTGACAGTTATAGAAAAGAAACTCAGAAGTTAAAGTGTATACGTTTGAGAGACATCAAACTATAGGTTTTAATTAGTAATACAAGTTAGATAGAAAGTGAGTTAAATACTTTGAACTAACCAAAACAGGATAATTAATGGAATATTTTCTTTGAATTGTCAATTGTTAATGGACTGGACATTACTCACATAATTATTGTTTGCATATATTATATATAATTATTGTAACTATTATATTTGATTTTTGGTTTGTTATAACCTTTTTGACATATAAGGGGATATGTGGTGATATGTTATATATTTAATAAAATCAGTTTGAAATATCAGAGATCTACACACAGTCAATCCAGGGGGATCAGAGAGTGGTAACTCACATCCTTAATCCTGGCACTAGGAAAGACCACTAGAGTGGTATCCCATGGCTTTAATACTAGTAGATCTGAGTTTGAGGCCAGATTGGTTTACAGAGGGAGTTCCAGGCTCCCAGGCAGGCAGTGGTGGTGCTATGCTTTTAGTCCCATAACTCCAGAGACAGAGCTCTTTCTGTGTTTCAGTGAGTTCAAGGCCTAACTACCAAATACTAGTAGCCAATGTCGTTAACCTTAACCTTGATGTGAAACAACTGGGCAAAGAAGGTATTTAAAGCAGGCATAGGAAGGCAGAGGAGGCAATGGCAGCTATAAGGAGTGAGGTTAAGGAAGCTGGAAGAAGATAGCTGGGTGAGTGGAGTAGGTGGTTTCTGTCCCTGACTTTCGTGCCTAACCTCAAGGTTTAGTCCCACAGACCCACAGACCCGCAGTCCCGCAGAGACACACAGATGCTTTCAATAGTTTTAGGCTGATCAGCCTCAGGCCCAGGCATATCACTTGCTAGCTCTGTACCCTTCATCTAAACCATGTCTCTTATCTTGTTCAGCTACATGGCTGGGTACCTTTTCTTACAGCAGCATAGTTGTCCTCTGCTTCTTCCCACTTCTCTCTGGCATTCCGCTCTGTTCTTAGTTCCTGTTCTTAGTTTTCTTAGTCTGGTAGTCCCACCCACATTTCCTGCCTGCCTTTGGCCAATCAGCGCTTTTTATTAAACCAGTGGGTGGGACAATTATTTACAGTGGAACAACATAATACCCCTACAGGTCAGACTTAACTGGGGTGTTTCTTCTCTTTCATATTCTAGCCTTTCCCCGATATCTGGCTCTGAGTTTCCTTTATTACAATCAGAATTCATGCTACACACATTGATTTTAATTTTTTTCATACTTGTTTAATTATTATTGATACTTTGATTGTATACAATACTTTGAATGACATGAATATTTCAATAATATCAATCCATTCAGCTCATGTGCTCCAAACATCTTTTATGACCTTGATACAGATCAAGGTGTCTTTTAGGTAAAAGGTAGCCAGTCATTTTAATATGGCAGATGTTGTCTTTTCAAAATATTGAGATTTCTGAAAAAAAAGGGCAAAATATCATCTATCCATTAATATTTGGACAACATAGAAAAGTAGTCTTCTGAATAAAATAAAATTTAATAAGCCTTTATAATGTGTTATTATTTCTAAGTAACTGTGGTAGTTTATAAGAAAATGGGCCACAAAGGGTGTTTAATGATTACAAAGTGTGGCTATGTTGGAATGAGTATGGCCTTGTTGGAAGAAGTATGTCTTTGTAGGGGATGGCTTTGGAGTTTCATATGCTCATATTACTCCCCAGTGTCTCAACCAACTTCCATTTGCCCCTGAGTCAAGATGTAGGACTCTTAGCTCAGGCACCACATCTACCTGCACACCACCATACTCTCTGCCACGATGCTAATGAACTGAACCTCTGAAACTGTAAGTGAGCCCCCTCAACTAAATATTCTTATTTGTAAGAATTGCCATGGTCATGGTGTCTCTTCACAGCAATAAAAACCCCAAGTAAGAAAGAAATGTACATACCTAATGCACACATATAATCATGTTTTATTGCTTAAGCTACCAAGGTAGTGGTTATTATTTGTATTATCCAAGGAAGAAATAATTACATATTAAGTAAAATTCTATTTAGAGTTGAGATTGAAAACAACTTATTTTCAAGTGAATATTTCTGTCATCAACCTTGTAGAACTTATATTTTAACCCAAAATAAGATTCATATCACAACCTATTATAATTATTTATTGTTTTAAATTATTATTATTTGAAGTATTCAAAATATCTAAATAATTGTGTTTACTTTGCTTTCCTTGATAATATCTCCATATATAAATACAGTTGCCTCAGATTATTGAATCTCTCACCTAACACTGGTTGTTGGAAAGCTCTGTAAAACATAATTCTGGGTTTCATAAACATTTTATAATTAGTATTGAATTATAAAGTATTTGGATTTTAGAAGAATCTGTAACATTTTTTCATTATCCTGTAGTTTTTTCTTTTACACATTTTCCATATATAAATAGTTTTATGAATGTTGTTCATTTCTGCACTTACCTTAAAGAAATTACAATGGGTAAAATGATCATATTCCTCATTTATGTGATTCTATAGGCAATAATTCTGCTTATATAGTTTGTTATGGAGGTAGATGAGAAAGGCCAGGACATAGGAAGACAGAACTAGAGAATGGGAATAAATGGAAAATGAGCAAATCTTTATAACTCAGAAGACAACTTCCTGAGGAACACATTATACAAAAGATGCAGTTCAACACAAGAGACATCACACACAAGGTGAACTGGCCCATCTGAGACCTGGGAGACCTCTTCTAAATGTCTATGGAAACAACATGAAGCAATCTCAATCCAGTTGATTCTGGACGCAAGGGATTGCAATGGGTACTTCAGTGTGTACTACTGAAAAAAATATTTTGTTCTTGATTTTCTAAACAAGAACTTGTACAGAGATACCCGGGCCCCAACAAACAAACTGAAAGGGTTCATTAAGAGTCAATATACTTCCAATGTAGGGAATCCACAGAAGAAAGAAAGTATAGAAGCACAATGGCAAAACCCAAAGGAGGATCGTGATTTATGATCCATTTCATGGGTTCTGGGTCATTAGCATAGTTCATGTTTTCTTATGCTTCACCCCCCCCCCATTGCCTGTAGCTCTACATTTGTTATCTTTCACCATGTGTCTTAATAGCACCATAAATACTTGTGTAGGGGGGTGTGTGTCTTAGTTTCATTTAGGCCACCTCAGATAATGTAGAGTGCTTTTGGCATATGCCAGTGGCTGCAGGGTTTTAGGCTCTAACTTTGTCAAAAAATTTTCACCATGCTAATTTTTAGCAATGGTATATGGCCATCTAGATCTCACATTTATAATCTTTTGCTTTACATCCGTAATCAATTTTGGCTCCCCTTTGAATAGCTCCTTTGTTCCCAAAAGAAAAGAGGAAACTTCACAAAAAATGAAGGCATAGCTGGAGAGATTGATCTGTGGTTAAAGGACATTTCTACTCCATTTAGAGGTCGGAGGTCTGGAGGTTGGTGCCTATAACATCTGTCAGGTGATTCCAGGTGGTTCACAATCACTTGTAACTTCAGCTATGGGGTACCAGATGGCCTCTGGCTTCCATGGACACCTGAACTGAAGCACACACATTTCCCTCCACACAGTGTCTCTGATTCTGCCCCCCCAGGAATGAATATTTCTCAATGTATTAAATGGCCCCTAATGGGAAACTCATGCCTAGATCTTTGATTTTATTTTTTAAGATCAGTTTATAATTCCAAAGCACTTGGAGTTTTCAAGAAAAAAAAATGAACCAAGATTATGTATGATACCATAATAACTCACAGGCAAAATGGTTCTATACATTTCCTTACTCTGATGTTATTCAGACAATGTGAATGCAACATTATTTTTTAAAGGGAACAGAATCTCAAGTTCACACAGAAGAGGAGTTCTTGTGGTCTATGAGACTTCACAGTCATTCACCTTAATAGACTTCTAGGTTCTTCATCTGGCACCATAGAAGCCCACTGGATATGATAGTTAATACTGACTGTCAGCTTAATAGAATTTAGAATCACCTATGACAAACTGTAATAACTTTCTGGCCTGGACTATCTCTTCTTGTCCTGAGGTTTGGACCTGCTTGCAGCCCTGCTGCCACTTAGACCCAAATAATCACACAAAACTTACATTAATTTCATGCTGATTGACTTATGGCTCAGACATACTGCCAGCTAGCTCTTTCATCTTAATTCAATCTATTTCCATTAACTTGTTTAGCCATGTGGCTTGGTACCTTTTCTCAGCAGCATGGCTGTCTTCTTTCCTCTGCACCTGCTAGTGTCTCTCTGGCATCTCTCCTTTCCTCTTTCTGTTCCTGGAGTTTTCTTAGTGTAGTAGCCCCGCCCACACTTCCTGTCTGCCTCTTGCCAATCAGCTTTTTTATTAAACCAGTAGGAGAGACAAATACTTACAATGTAACATAACACGATCCTACTATATTCCCCCCTTTTTTTCATTTTAAAACAAGAACCCAAATCTAAATTACTTTTCCTTTGTATAGGTTTGTTTTTTTTTTTTTTTAACCACTGTCTATATCAACTTGTAACCAACACTGTCAACAAAGACAAACATCAATAATCCATTATGGGGGAATGTGGTCGTCATGCTTTTAAATTTACTTTCTGTTGTCTGTGGGTGATGGCAATCCTGAAAACAAAGTTTTGTCAATTGTCAAGTCCTGAAGTAGTTGTATTTATTTGTTAACCAGTCTCTGCATAACTGGAAAGTACAGGGCTTTTCTCAAGTTCTGGATAAAGTAATTTGTGAATCTGGTTCATCTCAGCTAATCACCTTGAAATTGTTCTGAGCAGTTTGTAGTCCAAATCTGCTCTTTAGTTGGTGTTTGTCAGCCTAGTGACTTTGTCATAGTCCCATGTGAAATCATTGTTGTGAGGCCCCATCTTCCTTTTGGATACTTCATATTTGCATTTATGTACTCTCATGGATTACTGTAGAATCCTAGCCTTTCCTTTTTCTCTCTAACTTATTCATATTTTAAAACACATTTTAAACCCTTTAGAGTTTTTTAAATCTGTCTTTACTGTATGTTTTATATTTCATTTCTTTTTCTGTTTCTGATAATATCTTTAATCTGCCAAAGTGTGACTAGGATTAAAGAGTTAGCTACGGTGGTTGGCTGGCTTTACCTAGCTTTTAGTCTAGTTTCATAGAGTTTAGCTTTTTAGCTAATTGGCAGAAAAAATCACCACTCTGGGGAATTTTAGGGTCCATAAAATCACTGCCTTCTGCTGCTCATGAAATCCATTTAAATACTTGGCCAGCAGAGTCTCTTAAGGAGCCACACAGTTTTTGCCAATAAGGCTGAGTCAGGAAGCCTCACTTTAAAAAGCTTCCTGCAACTCTGCTTGTCTCCAGAAAACAGAGCACTCCCAAGAAAATACTGCTACTAAGAAACAGTCTTTAACTCTGTTCCCTTTTGCCTGTGAGGACAGAAACCTTAAATCCACCATGTACAGTTCATTGCTTACACTGAAGTTCAGGAACAGGCCTTGTTGCAGCTGAAGCTTTACTCCAAAAGTCCACCATTTTGTAGGTCAAGCCCACATGCCACACCAGGGCATTTCTATACCATTGATCCTGTCACAGACACAACTTGGAAGCTGTTTGTTTTTTTGCTCTAATTCTGTGCTGTAGACCCCTTTTTAGCTTTCTCTGGCTTTATGTGGGTATATGTGACCCACGTTGTTGTACCATTTATAAAATGTAGTTTCTGGCCAGGACTTTTCAGCCTAGCCCAGAGGTTTGAACCCACTCTCAGTCCTGCTGCTGCTTAACTCCAAATAATCACACAAAGGCTTATATTAATTTCATGCTGATTGACCTATGGCTCAGACATATTGCTGGCTAGCTCTTTTATCTTAATACAATCTATTTTCATATATGTTTAGCCATTTGGCTTGGTACCTTTTCTCAGAGCAACCTTTCAACTTCTTTCCTCTGCATCTGATGGTGTCTCTCCTTTGCTCTTCCTGTTTCCAGAACTGTCTTTCTTTCTTTCTGGTAACCCCACCCACACTTCCTGTCTACCTTTTGGCCAATCAGCTTTTTATTAAACCAGTAGAAGGGACAAATATTTACAATGTAACAGATCATGATTCTGTTACAGCAGACCTTTGAGACAGTTTCTTTACCAAGATAATTGATATAAGAAGACTCACCCATCATGTGAGGGGCACTATTCCATGGCTTGGGTACTATAGTAAAAGAGAGGGAAAAATGATCTGATCATCAGTGTTCTTCCTTTCTGCCTACTGACTTCCAAGTGATGTCGCCAGCTGCTTTTATCTCCTGTGCCATAATATCCCCAACATGCTATACACTGGACTGAATGAGTTACAACAGCCTCTTCTTAAGTTGATTTTGCCAATATATAACACAGAAAATAAAAATATAACTAAAATAATAAACAAGCCAAATATTAAATCATGAAAACAAATCTAATATCTCAAGGCTATTCACTAATGAAAACACACTCATTCTTACTTATATAGATGGCATAGAAGAACCATTTTCATATATGCAAATAGATCATCTATTGCAGTATTCCCCTATAACTATAATGCCTATCTAGTAATTCATAGTTATGACATGTAATAGTCACAGTGGATATCTGAGAAGTTCCAAAGTCTTTGTTCTAAAAGGAAACAAGAATTTTAATAATTACAGGACAAGGAATGCATTGTCTACTCAACTCTCAAATTTGATACTACAGTTTCAAGATTGTAAGTTGAAAATTTCAAGATTGTGTATGTTTATGTGTATATGTTTGTGTAGGTAAGTATGCAAGTATATATGTGTGTACATACATAAGTACATATGTATATATGTATATATGCATCCAATAGTTCTTGTTATGGGCACAGTCTGGCCTCAAACGTGCACTCCAACTGTCTTGACCTCCCAAGTAGCTCAGATATCAGGTGGACATTACCATGCCAATGCAATTCTTTCTTTTATGTTCCCACAGTGTCTCAATTATCATCAAACTCAGCCATTATCATCATTCTTCATCTAGCTGAATCCCTCCCATGCTTTTGTTCATTGTATTCTGAAAGTGACCTTCTACAATGCCAGCTTGCTCATTGTACACCTTGGCAATGCCTCTCAATCACCTGGAAGGAGAAAATTCAACCCCTTATCTCAACACAAAAGCTCTCCAGTCCAATTCAGAGCACTTGATTTTCAAAAGGACTTTGAAGACAAGAGTTTATTGAAACCACAGTGATAAGCTTTACCAAAGATCTGGATTTCATGGCAGAAAAAAATGTAGCAAAGTGCTGAAGTCCTTCAAAAGCCAGGACAAATTTCTGTTTGAGTTACTTACTGTGCAGTGTGGAGGAGCCTGGGACCTACTAGGAAGGCTTGGGACACAACTTCCTATAGTGGCTTTACTTGTTCATCGCAAAAGGGCTCCAAGTACATACTAGCTGTGAGTTCTCAAACATTTAATTCTCTATGCTTCATTTTACACATCTCTGATATGGGATAAAAGTACTATTTCTCAGAGAATCAAAGACACATGAACCAGTTTCCACAATTCCAGCCACTATTGATGTCACTAATACTGATGGTGACTTTTCTCCTTTTGTATAACAGGAATGTTTTTAAAATAAAATTATGTATCCTGGAGGATTTGGGCTGTCTGCTGTTAGAACAAAAGATACATCTAAACTTTTTAAATATTCTTATTAAAAATAAAATAACTAGCCCCTAGGTTATTAAGATGTAAGCAACATAAGGAAAAATATTGTTTCTTTTACTTTTTCTAGAAATATTTTAGTTATAAAATCATATGGGAATTGTTTGCTTGTTGGTCATTTTTCATAGTAATTGCTCTGATCTCAGTGAATGACAGTTACATGCTGAAAAGGTAGAAACTCCATTCATTAATAGCCAAGGGAAATTAGAGTAAAATAAATATGTCTTGGCTGTTTCCATTTAAAAACATGGTAAGGTTTAGACCTTTCAGAGTATTTTAGGTCTATTGTGTCAGACCTTGAGTTTCCCCTCATCCTATGGAAATCAGAATTTAAAGCTTGACAGTGATCACACAGTGTTCCTACATTATGTCTCTAGAGAAACTTTATCTTTGCAGGAGTTCATCAGCTATTTCTGTACTGCACATATAGAGGTTGAAACTCCCTTGTTCCCTTTCTGCCCACGGAGACACGGATGTTACAGCATAGCCTAGGTAGCAAGAGAAGCTGACATGATTATAATTTATTATGTGGTGAAGTAATAAGACACTCATCTGTGATTCACAGCCCCATCTGTGCACACAGGATATCATTAATAAAGATGAAAATTAATACATTGAGCACATGTTAATAATAACAAAGGAAATAGAGGCTGTAACTCATTGTGGATACAGGGGAAAATGTATTAACTCTGAGATAAATACAAGCTCCATATGGACATGTGATATGTTCATTTATTACAAATATCTCCTTTGGAAGCAGAGGGGAATCTGATCCCAGCATGAGGGGTTATTAGTGAATGCATGGGACAACAATGTAAATGAGATTGTGAAAGGGTAAAAATAAACTCCCGTGGCTACTATGGGTGTAGACTGGGGATGAAGGGTACCTACTGTGATTTTTATGTACCCATGTTCTGGAATGAAAGACTTGGTAGTGATAGGAATAGAGACATATATTAAAAGAACACTTACATATTGGAAGTGGACCATGGGTATGGCACAAGTTAGAAGTTCAGATCCTGGCCCTATTTTTCTATTTATGTAGCACCCATCTGCTTCTGCTTGAAGATGTGGAGTTCCTGTATTCACTGTACTCTCCAGATAGCCCAATAGGAACCGTTTATATGGGACTGCATCTTCACTGGTTTGTGATGTTCAGACATCTCCTCTTGCTTTCTTGGTCATTTTACCCTAGTTCTATAGGGAGTGTGTTCCAAAGCTGTGACACAAAACACTAAAGTATAAACTTTCTACCATATAGTGTATTGTTTTCCAAATTGTTTCCCATCAAAAATATTTCAGCTGCCAAGTTTGCCTTTTGTTTCTTTCCTCTGATAGCTCAATAGGCTATTCCTCCAAAATTATATGTATATATTGAACTTTTAACTTAAAATCAGCCAAGGCATCAGTTATAAAATTTATTTTAAAAATTATAAAGGGCAATGGGAATATTGCTTTATGGGTAAAACATTTTTCTTGTTGCAAAAGTAGGAACTAGTGTTCAATTCAAATCCATAGTACCCCCATAAAGCCAAGTAGGTATGAGAACCTATTTGTTATACCAGAGCATGAAAGACAGAGACAAAGTATCCCTAAAACATGCTGGCTAGCTGGTCTACCTGAACTTCTGAGCTCTTGATACAATGAGATAATTCACCCTCATCTATAAGTTGCATAGATAATAAGAAAAAAACTTGAAATCAAGTCTGTCCTACACACACACACACACACACACACACACACACACACACACACACACACACACACACATACACCATACATATTAATGCACACAGGAGCACAGACATGCACATATGCAGAAGTAAACAAAAATAAAATTTAAGCACTAAAGAAAGAGGATAGTGAGGGATGGAGACACAGCAATCTGAATGCTCATAATCAGCATTGTAAGAGCAAGCCATTGATTTCTCAGAATGGTTTTGAAAGCTCATTTCCACAACTTATGCTTCAGATTTTATTACACATCTAATGATTATTAGTTCTAGAATTACTTTATTAAATGAAAACAAAGGATGTAAATTATTTGAAAGTTTATAAGTGGGAAATGGATTCAACAACTTTAAAATCTTAGAAAATATATGAAGACACAGAAATTAAATATGTCTAAGACCTAAAAGGAAGACAATTGTATCCCCCAGACAAGGCCAACTAAACAAAATGGTAATTTTGATTGACTAGTGAATATTTTCTTGATAAAATACTGAAATGAGAAAGTGCCTATTTAAGATAACTAGAATATGCTTATGTCAGGGCAGTAAAATGTTTGAGAAGAAATATAAATAAGATAAAATTTTAATGCATTACTGCAAAGCATGGGAATGCATGCTTTTAATCCTAGCACTTGGGTAGCAGAGGCAGGAGAATCAAACTCCAATTTCAAGAACACCATTCCCTGCAGGAGGTGACCTTGTCTTACAAGCAAATAATCAAAAACAAAAATCAACTGATAAAAACAACATACAAAATCAAGGAAGGAAGTACAGGGGATTGACTTCAGTGAGAACATGCTAGACTATAAGACTAGAGTGTATAAAGCATTGGGCTTAGTCTTCAACAACACAAATCGTACACACACACACACACACACACACACACACACACACACACACACACACACACACACACACACACACTGACTCCTGATTTACTGAAGCATAAACTTCAAATTGAAAATAACACTCATAGCAAATGAAATGAAAATAAAAATATTTGCCTCTCAGAAGAGAATAGAAATCACATTGGGGGTGGTGTGTGTGTGTGTGTGTGTGTGTGTGTGTGTGTGTGTGTGTGTGTGTGTGTGTGATTGTTTCCTGAATTTACTGCTTTGGAGACTTTAGTGTCAGTTAACACATTTATTATTGCATCAGAAATTTTATAATAAGTAAAAAACTCACTTTTAACACATAATTCAAAGCACATACTATATGTAATTTAACCCACCAATTGTTCTTTCTACTGAATCCCAAACAGGTGTTTTTTTGTCTTGATAAACTGAATATGCTTTCTGAGAAGCCAGTACAGATAGCCCCTGTGTGTCTCATTGAGGCAGAAGTGACATCTACATGGTTGTGGAGTATGATCCATCATGATCTCTCTGAGAGGAGTTGTTCTAGTCTCAAAAATTACAAATTCCTAAGCATTTGATGTTTGGTGAAAGGTGTTTTATAAGCTGTAAGCCATTTATTTGAAAAGTAATAGCTGCTTATGTAAGAAAGGACCAAATAAACACTACAGACATCCCCTAAAGCCTCATATGACTTTGACAGTGCCTTGTACAGTTAATTAACCAGTAAGAGTCTCCATCACCATAGGTATGTAACCTGGGTTTCTTGAAGCAATAGTGTGCTGCCTCAGCTTTCTCAGAAAAAGGCTTATAGACTTTAAAAGATTCTGTAAAGAATGTTGAAGAACATGGCTTTGGAAATCACCAGACCTGGATGAATGCTTAATTTTTTGTACCCTTTGAGATGTGTGTGCTTTGAATAAGTTGTATAAACTATGTGTTTTAGCTGTTGATAGTTATGCAAATCTGATATTGATTTTTAATGAAAATGAGCAGTTCATGGTTTTCTCAACCTTGGCGGGTAGCACTGTGAACTGGACAAATCCTATCTAAGGAGCAACATGGAAGTTTCTTATTCTTAAAAACACACCCATACTGTTTCCTGTACTAGAGGCCATGCACTGAGCTGTCTTCCCAGACTGACTCTGTTCACAGTGATCCACAGTCACCTCAGTGCTTTTTCTTATTGGTTGCCTCAGTCAAATCTGTGTGGTTTTCAGGTGTTACAGCAGCATATGCCATGGGCTGGCACTATTTGCAGAATGGGGCATTCAGCTATGCAATTTATTCTAGTCTATACAGCATTCTTATTTCTCAGAGCATTTTAACTATTCTGTACAACATATATTTTCTTCTATTATTTTAAGCTTTTCTCTTTTCTCTTCTACTCATCTCCTCTTCCTCTAATAGTCACTTCTTTCTTTAGTCTGCCCTCCCATTCATGCCTTAATGTAATAAAAATGGTTAATAAATCAAAGTGATTAATTTTTCATGTGGAATAGTTTGATAATATTTTTGGGCTCCTCTAACTCGTCTCAGATTCTCATTGCCTCACTATCCCCCCAGATCATGTTCTCTCTCTCTCTCTCTCTCTCTCTCTCTCTCTCTCTCTCTCTCTCTCTCCTCGCCCTCTTGCCCTCTCTCCCTTTCTCAAGCAAACATACAACAAGCAATAGGAAGCAATGTGCCAAGCAAAATTAAATCCTCATAAAAGATTCCTGGAGTCTGCTTTGTGTCAACTATCTCCAGCTAGGCATGGGTTCCTCTTTAGAATGGGTTGATATACACAATGTCACTGCGTTAAAGATAATTGACTATTTTCTCTTTGTGTCCATTTTCTATTTTCAGTGGGACTCAGTGTGGCCTGAATTTGTGCTGATCTTGTGCATGCTGCTACAGTCTCTGTGTATTTATATGTCCGTCAATCCTGGTGTGTCTGGAAGATGCCGTTTCTTTGAGTCTTCTGTCACTTCTGGCTCTTTCAAATTTTATGTCTACTTGTAATCAAGCCTCCAATTAAGTTCTCTTTTATAACATTGCCTTGTGCATGGTGTCTTTTCACAGTAATAGAACTGTGACTAAGACTCTCCTCTTCTGCATAGGTCTCTGACCTTGGGGGTAGTGGGGATAGTAAGGTGGTGCTCCAAAGTCTCCCATTATCTACAAAATGATCTTAAGTAAGAGGTATTAGTATGGAATTGTTCATTATCAGTGATTTATCAAAACCATGAAATGTAGTTTATTCCAAATTCTCTTTTAATTTGATTGAATACAAACAAAACTAAGAATTAACAGTGTTCATTGCAGAAAACAGCAAGATTGGGGTGAAATACAAAAATTTACCAAGTTAAGAATATTTCCCTATGTTTTAATTTCCCCAGAAATCAACATAGAGGTAGAGAAAAAGATAACAGCACCTTCATCTCCTGCTTGAAACTGAATTTCCTTCAATGTCAGGCATGCTTTCATAAAAAGAGACCAATTTTGCTCTGTGAGAGTATGGGGCAGATATCAAATTTTTGACTATATGCATCTATCGGGAATTCCTTCTGTATAAAAAATGTGATTATTTTAAGCAAATGTTTTGTATTTAAGTCTAACTATTCAAAAATTCAGCTTGAGAAAAGGAAACCAAGTCCTATGCAAGAGGAGAAAAATTGGAGTCATATGTTATGAGAAGCTTCATTATTATACGTTGTCTGTGATTCTGGAATCATTTGAGTGATCTAGATCAAGGCTTAAATTGTAGACTCCTAAATTAAGAAACCTATCGATGTATCCGTAAGTAGAATATTTTTGTTAATGAAATCAAATTAAGAGGTCATATTAAATTACCACTCCAATTGTATGACTACTGTTTTTATAAGAGGTCTAACTGGACAGAGAAGAGTCACAGATACATGGGGTATATCATGTGATCATCAAGAGACTGAATGGATATATAAAGAAAGTTACAAAAATACACATTTTATAAGAAACACATAAAAGCAATTCTCCCTCCTTCTCTCACAGAAGTTGACCATGCTGACATCTTCATTTTACACCTTTAGCCTCTGGAGTCAGTAAAAGAAAACATGCTACTATTTTCCTATGAAGTTCTGAAAAAAAATTCTGAGAAGAAAGCTTAGACTTTCATGGTGATTCAGTGAATAGTGTTAAGAACCTTTTTGATGTTTGAGTTCTGACCATATACACATTGATTCTTGTAGTCACCTATTCTTGTCCCTCAGACACCTATTATAAAATTTGGAAGAGTTTTCATTGACTACACAACCAAAATTTTATAAGAATATAATACTGTGCTGAGAGCTGATAGATCACAATAGAAACATTCTTATATATGGTATTCCCTGGAAAGATTTTAAATATGGTGAAGTTTGAACAACAGTCTTTTTAAGAAAATAAGAAGAAAGTGCCTCTGGAAACCCCCTATATGGCTAGAATTAAGGAAGTTTTCTATGATAAGGTGACCCTTGTGACTTGCAGACTTCAAGCTTATATGATATATTGTGTATCCAGATGCTGTTATGACAAGGAAGGAAATCAAGAAATGGGCCTCTAAGAACCAGAACCCAATGGTATATAACAAATCCACAAGAAGAGAAAAGAATTTCTTTGATATTTTTCTCTTTCTGTTTTTCTGTTCTAGGTTCTCAGTGAAGAGCTAGTTCCCTATCTCAAGGCACCGGCTGTTGATTATGATGAATATTCTGGGTAGTTTTGACTATATCGTTATCCTATCAATGTATTCTTTGTTTGAGACCCTCTTAGATGGATAGTATATTAGAGGACTGAGATATCATGGTTTCAGAAATTCATTCAATGAATTCATAGCACATAGAAAAATGCTTTTAAAAGTATATGGAGTGAGAAAGCAAGCAGATGAGGGTTATGAATAAACATGTAGCTAGGTAACCTCTGCATTCATCAGAGTGGGGATGGTAGGTGAAGAATTTTTAGTGTCAGGTAGGATGTAATGCAATGGGACTGTCAAACATTCAATTCATATCATTCAGACCTCATGGATTTGACACCCAGGTATTTAATACTGTTTTAGTTTCCTGGTTGGTTCCTAGGTTAAAGCTAAAATTGTGCTGTAAATCTGATGTTTGGGTTAAAAATCTAGTGCCAGAAAAATAAACGTAATTATTTTCATAAGACCAGCATGTTTCAGAGAGATGCTTATTTCAGGTGAATTTTGGTTCCTCACTAACACCAGACACAGATAGTGCCTTTTTGCACTGTATCTATAGAAACATCCTTCATTAAGTGGTTTTCCTTGGTCTTTCCTTAATTAAAGGTAAACAATTAATAAAAGATGTGTTAAAGATAGAAATGATTTTTAAACTATTTTTGTTTGTTTACTTGCTATTTCTATGACAAGAAATGTTCAAATAAGACTTTAAAACAGAAGGGATGATAATGATCCTCTCCTCAGGAGGTCTAGATTTTAATATCTATTTATTTTAACACTTCAAAATGTATTTGTGCCTCCGTTTTCTCCACTCAATCAGTAATTTATTCAGTATGCATTTATGAAGAACATATGTGGTACCTATCAGGCTTTGGTCTGGAATAGAGAAAATAATAAGATTTCAGTAAATGACGTTCATAAATGTAATACATTGCTATTTACACAAAGAGCTTTCTTCTTGAATTATCTTAGCCATAATATGTCTATAAACTTGCTGTTAATACGATTGTCTGGATTTTATTAAGAGGAAGCAAATTCAAGTAGGTAAATCGCATCCTTAATATTGTGCTGTTGATTTCATATCAGAAGTAGGACTTACATTGCAATTCAATACTCTTCATTTAGCGGATAGCATTTTGATTGATTTGTAAGTCATCAGGTAGATATCTCAAGTCATCCAGTGACTTATGCCATCTACCATACTTTTATTTCTTCTCATTCCTCCTCTTTTCCTTTTGGCCCTTTTCTGGTTATTTTGTAACTTTATCTTTTATTTTGTGTTTGTGTGTGTGCTATGCCATGAGAAGGCTGCTCAATCCTATGTATTACAATTCTATACAACTTTTAAAGCACATGAATAAGATAAGGCAAATCGCATCTTTAGGTCAGAGTGTAAGCCTAGAGAAGATGGGTATGTAAGCATGTGAGGGGAGGTACACTTGTACTTCTAGAATACAATGTCTGGAGAACCTAGCATTCTTTAGTGCATGAACAGGAGAGATATGCATACCAGTTTAAGAATAAAGACTACTTTTCCTCTCTTTTGGCCCTTTGAGTTTATGTAATGCTTAGGAGTTTTGAAAACAACCCCCTGAACATACACAGAACAATAAACTTGAGAAAGTGAAATTTATTTATTGAATTCTCTCACTGAAAATCAAATCTTTTCCAGAAAAACTCTCAAACATATATGCCAAGATGCTGCTTACCACATTCTGCATTTCTTTTAATAAAGTCAAATAGAAATCTGAAATTAACCATCATAGCCTGTTTCTTATTTGCCACAGAAAACCCATTATTACTGTGTAGCTAAAAAAGACTTATTTCAGATATTTTGAACTAGAGAAGAGAGATGGCACACTTAGGAAAATCCCAGTTGACATCACACAGGGAGAAATCAAAATGGTTATTTTTATTTCTGAAAGCCATATTGTGTTGGATGTCCTCCTCTGAAGGGAAATACTTCTTAGTCAAGCTTGAGTCTAAATTTACATGTCAAACTTACATCACACTTCCTTTTGTAAATATTCTCCTGGATATTCTCACCTTTTACTTCATCCCAATTTTACTCAATGAATTCTCTTTGCCCTTGCAACGCTCTATCATACAGGCAGTGTAGACTTTTCATAGTATTTCAATCAATCCCTTACCCTAGATTTCAGTAAGAAGATCATAGAAAATTCATAATATGATTTCAAACATAAGTATGGTCACATAGTTTATAATATAAAGTCCTTTCACAATCTCTGGTCTTCACTTGTGAGTTTATCATTTACAGATTATCACCCTACTTTTTCAACCATGTGTGTCTCCATATTTTTCTATTCTTTATTGTTTACCAGGTTATTTTCTTTGCTTTAAATTGTAACTAGAATTCATGTCATAAATATTGTGAGGAAACTTCCCTTTGTATCTATAGGTATAGCAAGTCATTAAGTCTTTATAACACACAAACTCTGAACCAATATTTTTCTAATATTACCATGAAGAAACTAACAAGCATGATGTGGGATTAGTGAATGAATTAATGGTTACCTTCCTAGTAAGAACTCGTACTAAGATTGAGATAAGCAGCTTGGATATTAAAATTTCAGTTTGCACTGAATATTAATAATACATTTTCTGGGAACCAAAACACCTGGATTCTGGTCACAGAACATGAAGAAAACTTCCCCAATGAGGCATATTTCTCCCACATTTTTTTTTCTCTTTGACATGAGACAAACAGAGGCACCGCTTAGACCAGCCAAGTAAGTCTTTCTTCTGAGAGAGAACATGCATAGGAGGTGGCAGAGGTGGCCGTGACAGAGAGAAGACATGAGTTGATTGAAAATGCTGTAGAAAATGTGTAGAAGGTCACACATCAAAACCTTGACTCAGGCTGTCCCAGGAGAAATCCAGCTCTTCCTCAGTAGGACCACACCATCTGAAGAATAAACAGCATGCCAGAGATATGCTGTGTGTGTTCTATATCTACCATCCAAACAATGGTTAAATGTGATGAATGCTTACTGATAGGCTTTAAGAGGACATGTTTCTGTACAATGGAAAGAAACACAGAGACACATGGCAGCTGTATTTTCACAGGTAAATAATGAAGAAATCTATCAAGTAACATTTTAATATGTTTATGGCCATCTTTATAAACCTTACAAAATTAGTTTTTCCAGGTGGCTAATATTTGATAATTTTAACTGATTTTTTTCAGAAGTAGAAAGTAGAATTTCCTGAAGATTCTAATTTAGTAACCTAACAAAAAAAATTTTTTGGTTGCCATGCAACACTTTGTCTGAAGTACTGCAAACTTCCTACTGTGCATACATAATCAGAGATAATTGGGATTCTCGTGATTTTGTTTTGCAGTGCGTCATCTGTCATCTGTTCTGTCTCGAGTTGGTAGAGTTTTGATTGCTGCTATTTTGGTTGGGGTTAATATATATGGTGTATCGCAGTTAGGTGTGATTTTGCTGAACGTTTTCTTCTATAATTACTGTTTCTCTGAGGTTTTCCATCCCTTTTGTTCTTCCCTTTATCTTTATTGAGCCATTCTTTTTTTTTCTACATCCAAATTAGACAAGAGTATAGAAAGTGATAATCAGATCTTTTCAGTAACACAAGTTGACTAAAGTAAAAGACATGGACAAAAGTATATTTTAAAGACAGAATTCCCAACACTGGGCTTTATATCAGTCAACATATCAACATAAGAGCACATAAGAGGACAGAAAAGGAAATGCAAAGGGAAGAAAGGAGGGAGAGAGAGAGAGAGAATTGTGATATAAAGTTGTTGTGAGCTGTGATTTTAAGCTGAATTTTTTTTCCTTTGGCTTCATATTATTTACTTTTTAAAGGAAGTCCTACCACTCAGTGGCTATCACTCTGCTTGATTCATGGCTGAGCAAAGTGCTTCACCAGAGTCTGGTTCTTATATTTTACATGAACATATTAATGAGACTTGATGCCGTGGGTTACTATAAGAATGACTGCAGTCTATTCTGTGCTGCTATTGTAAGATAATGTCATAGGCTGGGAAATTTATAAAGAACAGATTTACTTATAGTATATATTTTTTGAGGACTGAGAATGCCAAGGTAAAGTTACTTGTAGTTTCAACATCTATGGAGTGCTTATGCTTTCAGGATGGTGTCTTATAACTATATCCTTCCAAAGGTGTCCTCCTGTGGAGTAAATGGTCTTATTAAAATGGTCTTATTTCCCCTCAGTGAGGATGAGCTGTAATAATTAAATATACTCTAAATTACCCACATATCAGTTTCATACATTGATAATGTATAAGCTTTAGAGGGAATACATTCACAAAGCCACAGCAAGGATATCACAGAAGACTGTGTCTTTAGAGCAGAAGGATTAGGCCGATTAACCTCAGACTTAGCATGTAGGAAATTGTACTCTGTAGTAAGAGATTTCTGGCCTGGACTTTCGGGCCTAACTTCAAGGTTTAGATCCATAGACACACAAACCGGCAGAGACACACAGATGCTTACATTAATTTTACGCTGATTTTTATAAAACCCAGGCATATAACTTGCTATCTCTTTACCCTTAAGCTAACCAATGATTCTTATCCTGTTCACCCATGGGGCTTGGTACCTTTTCTCAGAGCAGCATAGCTGTCCTCTGCATCTTCTGGCTTGTCTGGCAACTCTGGTGTCTCTGTGGCATTTCTGCTCTTTTTTTCCTGTTCCAAGAGTTTTCTTAGTCTGGTAACCCCACCCACACTTCCTTTCTGTCTTTGGCCAGTCAGCACTTTTTATTAAACCAGTGGGTGGGACAGTTATTTACAATGGAACAACATAATCCCCTACAGTATTCTTTGTTTATAATATAGATAGACTGATTCATTTCATAGGGAATCAATGAGTGTCCATTGTTTGTGTAGAAACTTATGAACTTAATTATTCAAGATGAAGAGATGGTTTGAGGGAGAAGAAAATGTCTAATTTGTAAAACTCAAAGCACACATTAGAAGTTGTTAGACTTAGCTACAAAGAGGTCCATGTAGCAAGAATTAGATATAGATTTCATTCCCTATACTTGAGGGTGCCTAGGTGGGCCTGACCTTGCATACCTTGATAAGCCACATGTACGTCATCCTTTAAGTTAAGTATGCCCTAAATGAATGGAACTGGAAGAGTATTGTGACTACATTCATCTCTCTAGTCCCCTAAACAAAATGCTTCTCGGTGTGCTAAAAAGGTGAAAACTCACAATACAACGAATCAAACTCATCCTTCATTCTGTAGAACAAATATAATCAAATTGTTTTGTATTCATCATGCATATAAGATCTAGGGTGTATCAGGAGAACGTGAGGCATTCTTTGTGCAAAAGTGATGGATATTGACAGTGAAGATTCTTTTGAGGTTCCACTGCCAAGTTCTTCCTACTGAAAGAAGGACTCTCCATCTTCTCTTGGTATCAGTAAGCATATGTGAACTGAAAGAAGTCAGGTAAAGGTAGTTGGAAGTCACAGGAACAGTAATGGTAGAGAGGGCACACATCTCCCAGCTTAAAACAGCCTTGAAGTATGCCCAAATGTGACTCTTTTCTACACCTTTCATCTGTGTTCATGATACACCTTCTTTAGGTGCCTCCCCCTTAGAGGGGTCAGATCAGCATTTAAAATACTACACTCAATAGTGGGCACACATTTGGAAATGCCCCCTTCCTCTTCACCCCCTTCTTAATTCTCTCCCCTCAATCCCTTTCTTCCTCCATCACCCCTCCTCTACTTCCTCCCTCCTCTTCTTCCTCCCTCCTCTTCTTCCTCTATCTCCTTTTATTCTCCATCCATTCTCAGAGTCCCATTTTTTCTCCCTCTCCTTCATCTTTTTCATTGCTTTATCATTCTCCATGGCGTCTAGGGCACTTCCTCATTTTATATATGAGGATTATCCAGAGGCATTGAATAGGACTTGACTTTAGTTTTAGAGCATTGGACAGTCAGTTCTTTTCTGAGGACAAGGTTCTAGAAAGTCTCTTGGAGGCAGATAACCTGAAGAAATGAATGCTGAGGTACAGGAATATAATAATTGTTGGGATTCTACATCTTTAAGTACAACATTGAAGTACAACACTTTAAAGCATCTATGGCACTTTTGCTTTTGATAGTCAAAGATACATGTCTTATTTTGTTCTATAACATTTGTTTGGATATATATCTTATGTATTTTAAAAAGTTCACAGAGACAATAAAACTGCTCTTACTGTAAAAAATGATCAAGCTTTGAACCTCTGGACAGTCTACTATCTACCTTCCAACTCTTATGCTTCTTTCATGTGTTTGCTTCACACTGAGTACATGGTCATTTTCTTCCTGCCTAAAGTAAGTAGTGCCTCAGCCTGGAATGTGTCCTCAAACTGACAGCACTGCACTATCTAGAATCATCTATCATTCTATGATAGAGTAACTTATTTGGTTATTATTATTTCATAAAATGCTTTATTTGTAGTTCAAATTTTTTTCTTGGAAAGGAAGGATGGCAAGGAGAAGCAGAAAATGATCTTTGGACTAAAGTTGTCCTTAGTCATCAGATAGTTTGGGAAACAGCTGGGCAGAGTGTGACATTTCTCTGAGAAACCCTTGGAATCATGTGCCCTCCTGGAGCTCTGAAGTCATGTTTGGGGCATTACACCACCTGCTTCTTTCAGTGATTGCACAATGAAGATCACCGAGTGCTTCCTCTGTTTTTGTTGAAATTCCCCAAAGTGCACCAATGCATTGGAGGTTGTTTTACTAATTCCTTTGTAGATTTGGTTTATGAAGACTCTTTCTTCCACATAAAAACAACAACAATGAAATTTGCTCAACACATCTTCCAAGCACAGTTGTTTACCACCTGCATCCCTTAGTCCTGTGGGTTTTAGCTAGGTGGGGATTTTTCTTTATTCTTTTTATAAGACTAAAACAACCAATGATCACCAAAATTTTCAATTATATAAACACATAAATGTATGAACATCTTCCTAGTTATAATAAAACATTTATTAAGGGTGTAAATTTACTGTACTAAAATAATCTGTGTAGTTTTAGGTAAAGCCTTATTTAGAATGAAGGGCTGATTTGTGTGACATATCAGATCACAACAACACTTATTTTCCAGGGCCACATTTCTTTAGCTGGCGTGGCTATTGGCTGTTGATGCAACCAAGTCAAGTGTTCTCTCTCTTTGTTTCTAATAGCAACTGTCTCGTAAGGTAGCTGTGAGCACTGAGCATTTATAGAGGTACTGACTTCTATAAGAAGCATTCAATAAACCCGTCCCTTGATGCACCAGCATTAACAATTGTCGGCAGTTGGCATTCATTATCTCTGCAAAGGACATGTGCTTCTTACTGCATCATCCCTTTGTCCTTACTGATCTTCAAAGGGATCACGTGCAAGGATGCTGCTCTTTTCTGACATGACAAATACTGAACCATTAGAGGAGAGAAAACATCCTCCCCTTTGCCCTGTGTCTTTGCTGTTACTGCTTCTAAAAGGAAATCAATTTGTGTGAACAAGGAGGGTGGAGACAAATATTTTCAAGCTTTTGCTGCATGCTAGACACTAGACTGTTTTGTTTTTTTAATGTATTCATTTTCTCATTTAGGTCTTTCCACTTCTCACTGAAACAACCACTTACAACACTGCAGAGAAATGAGCCAGAGCGATGTGAATTACAAGGGTTTTAATTCAGGTCTCTCTGATGCTTGTTCCCATGATCCTTCTTTTATATAGTGACAGAAAGCAACAGGCAAGGAATGTTGTGGGTGTTGGGGCATTTATCACAGACAGGCACACATGCTCACTAGAACTAGTCTGTGCATGCCCATTTAAAAACTAATTTCATCTGTAGAGAAGCAAAGTGGGAGCATAAGAGGTCAATTCAGGAGAACAGATGAGGCAAGCATTGCCTATGATATTTTAGAATGATAATTAATCATCCTTAATATCATAGCCATCTAAATATTACAGGCATTGGCTCTCCATCCTTATCTAATTCTGATTGCTTCTCATAAAGATATTCATTTTGAAAATGACCATTTTCTTAATGTAGTGGAAATACATTTTCAATTTTCTATGTACATCAAAAATATCCCCCAATGAATTTGAGATTTAATTTAGTCAGTAAGTTGCTGAGTGGGGTAACTGAGATGAGCTGGTCCCATAGAACAGATCTTTTGTCATCCATTTACTCTTGCTTTAATTATTAGAGTTACTCATGAGATTTTTTCCACAAAAAAATTAATACAGGAAAATTTGCTTCAGGTCTAAGAAAAATCAGGCAATGTATAAATGGACTCTGGCAGTGGACCATTAGCTCGTACAATATTGAGAAACATCCCTGCAGATAGGAGTAAAGTGCCTAGAGTCACCAGTACAGGCTCTGCTTCAGATTTTCTCAAGATGCATTTTATGTCTTCTAATTCATGACTGTGGAAACTTTACAGTATCTCTGCTCTTGTTTTTAAGGTTTCCCCTAAGAAGGAGGCTCAGATCTTTCACAGCAGTTCTCCTGGTACTTCGACTCTTATGATATCTCCACACTTTTTCTGCTATATTCCCTGAACCTTAGGTGCAGTAGTTGTGTTCCTGCAAAACTTTTAAAAGAATTTAAGAGACAAACAAAGGAGAGCAAGTCTGTGAAATGCTGTGTTATGGAGATGACACATTTGTTGCACACAGCTGCCGTGGTTACCACCCCAAGACTTGTACAAGATCAGGACAATTAAAATTTTATTATGCATGAGGTAGGAGCTCAAAA
Source organism: Phyllotis vaccarum (assembly GCA_033318265.1). NCBI lineage: Eukaryota > Metazoa > Chordata > Mammalia > Rodentia > Cricetidae > Phyllotis > Phyllotis vaccarum. The sequence goes on along the minus strand of JARWLC010000001.1, from coordinate 35,881,259 downwards.
GGCCACAGCCCTAGTTGAGGAGTTCTTAGCACCTGATGGTTGCCTGTGTCACTTTCCTCTTGTGGAAAATAGCTACTAGAAGGTCACTCATGCCCAGAGAATAGCTCCATACTCTGCAAAATAAGGCAATACTGATTGGATTAAGTGCAGCAAATTAAGTGTTTTATTTTTCTAGGTTTGACATCAATTTGGAAACAAAATATGCTTGGAGAGAATAGAGGAATGTGGACGGAGGAAGCCAGAGGTGGCTCTGACTAGGACACACTGTACACAGGAACAAGAATTTTTAGAATTTAAATTATCTTAAACATCTTCCATCATGTTCTTGTAATAAATGTCTTGCTCCAGTGTTAAGTGTCAAACCTTCGTCCTGAGCATAGCCGGTCTCCTTCTGAGAAGTCTGTTCTGAGTCTCTTTTATCAAGCTGAAGTATAAAAATCTTAACTAGGTTTTATCCTTCATGCCTTGTGCTAGTTTTTTTTTTTTTTTTTTTTTTTTTTTTTTTTTTTTTTTTTTTTTTTTTTTTTTCTCCAAAATGGTGTTCCTAGGCTCTAGGGCCTCAGAAGGAAGATTTGATGAGTGTCTCTGGTGAACATCTAATAGTCATTGACTTTAATCCCAATCTTTATTTATTCTCACAGTTCAGTCAAATTATCCCTTTCTAAGAATTTTGGTGTTTTAGTATTTTTAGAAAGAGATGCATTTGGGGTTAGAGAGTTATAGCTCAGCTGCAGATCTAGTAGAGGCTAGAAAAGGCTCTCACTCCTTTTTGGTCTTCTACCGCAAGTATACACAGTCATCCCCAGGCCCTTGCAAATAAATGGGCATGCAGAAAATATGTGATCTATGAATAGTTAGATGCTGCTTACATTACAATGCTGCTTGGAATATTAAACATCCATTTATATAAAGCATCTGTCCGACAAGGAAGTACATAATATATGCAAAGGAAATGTTGGTTATTAAGATTATTTTTACCTTCCCACCTGGAATATGTCTAAATGTCAGCTCATTTTGTCTCCACTCTCTGGCTTGTCACTGTCTACATGGCATCCTTATCCCTCAGTGACTAAGGTCATTAGAGGTGAAGTTTGTATACTAAAGTATGTGGCTAAGTGCCTGGCTGGGATTGAGAAGCCCAAGAATGTCTTAAGTTGAAACTAATCAAATACTCAGTCTATCATTGTTGATAGATAAATTAATACCAGAAAAGTCACCACACACAGTGACTGGGGAAATCATTAGGGTAGTGTGCAGCCCCTGGGCACATCTCTGTAGTGTTCCTTGTATGTATGTTTTTACAGCTGACCATTTGGTATTATAAAGCCAGTTAGTGACTTAGAAGATATTTGGAATCAGATTGTCTTCATGTAGAGCTGGTATATCACATAGATCACTTGGTCAGATCTTAATGTCCTGAGTTTAACCAACTGAAACAGTTCATTTACTTATATAATGTGTGTCCATATGGAACTTGATTACTCTAGCTTTAAGATTTCTAAAATGATTTAAGTACTACACTGTATCACAGTTGAAATTTAGAAAAATAAAGAAACATAATTATGCGTACAAAATCCCTATATAGTGGTTGAGACCTCATGCATTCTCATACTTTTTAATTTCAGATATTTGTAAATAATTTTCAGCAGGTTTGATGACTCAGTGAAATATTAGATAATCACTACACTTTTCAAAAGGCATCATAACTAGAGAAAGCTTTCACAAATGGGCATAATAATCATGTATGGAACCAGTGCTGAAACACACATGTCAGTTTGGGTGATCTGACACTGTGCTGGAACCACTACGCATGAGGGAAACACTGGAATGCTGATCAAAAAGTCATTCTAAATTCTTTGTATTGTTCATCTGACAAACAGCAGAGGAGGGGTTTGTTGTGATGATGTAAAAGTAAATTTGACAATGTGATTCGTTAAGCATAACTTACACACTGAACATCTCTCCAAATGATAGATATGCTAATAGTCCAGCTCTTCATTCTTTATTCTGAATGGTTTTTTGTCTGTAATCTTTTTATCCATATCTGAGATAGTGGAAAGTACAGATGAGAAGGTTGCCCTAAACAGTAGAGGTTAGCCCAGAATGGTGAATTCTGCAGGAAGGGACTTAGTTTTATTCAGTTTTGTGTTCTCAACACTGAGAATGATACTGGAAACCTAACCTATTCTTTGAATGAATAAATGAGTATGAGAAAGAAGGGAAGAAATGAATAACTGAATTCCCCTAAATGAAAAAGAATAAATGAGTAAAAGGGTGAATGTGGCTATGTAAAAAGACCCATTTCCTCTTGTCTCTCTCTTAAGAGAAACTCGTGGATTTTAAACACTTGCAAATTCATGAACTTCCTAGAAATATTGAGTTCCAGATCATCCCAGCCAGTGGTGGGCCACATGTTCCTAGCTTCCTTGCAGGAGAGAGGCATATGCCTTATCACAGCTGCCTTTTATCCTTCCCCAGGAAACAGCAGTATCACATTAAGGAAACCTTCCATCCTTGCTGATTTGTCTCTGTTCAAGCTTTTCTCTTGGTCCATCTCGCATACAGCTATTCTGAGCCTGGTTGCCAATAAATATCTATGAATGTAAATGTTGAACAAGATAAAGAAATGACTATGCAAAGAATCCAGTTACCAGGAAAAGGGGTATGATACATATGAACATTTACTATCATTGTAATTTTCTTCCCTGAATATTGCAAAAAACAGTCAAATGCCTTAGTAAAGAGCAAACCTCCCAAGCAATATGACCTAGACAAAGCAACAATATTCTGCCACCTCTTTTAGCTCCTCATTTTTCTTCTTCTTCAGTTTTCTTTTCCTTCTACATTTTCCTTACCATTTCTTACATATGAGCAACTTCTGTTTACCCTGACAACAGGGATCTTTAGCTGGCTTCCTTTGGCCTTCTCCTTTCAACTTACATCTTCCCTTTTGGAGGTCTTTCTCCATATTGTTCAGACCCATCTCTGAGACAGAGCTATCATTTTCCCCAAGTTCCATTTATATAGTTCTGAATGACAAATATGTGTAGAATCTAAGATCTGGAGGCACATGAAGAAGGAGAAGCTGGCAACATTTCAGTTGCTGAGTACCAACATAAAATAAAATATAGAGAGTCTGAGAGCAAGATGAACAAAATGAAGGATGGCACAATATTGCCTAAGGACAGAGTTCCCAGTGAAGAGGATACATCAAGAGATGACTGTAGTAGCAGTGAGGCTTATCATTATGGCATTTGTTTATCATGTACAAGACTCTTGGCTTTATACCCACATTGCATAATAAATAGATATATGGTGATACATATGTAGACAGACAGATAAAGACATACATAAAACTAAGAAAGGTTCCTCACTGTGTAAAGTCCACACCACATAAACCTGCTGAGGTAAGTAAGAATCCCTAGGGACCACACAGAAGCTGGATATAGAAGTGCGGGGCTTTGTTTCCAGAATGACCTCCCTAGAAGATATAGGGACAGTAAAATCCCCCAGAAGCATGTGGGTAGTTAACCTGACACGTACAGCAGTAGACAGTAAAGGAGACCCTGACAAAAAGGTATAAAATAAAGATTGACATCCCATCTTGCTCTCTGGCCTTCACATATACTCCATGACATTTATGTTCCTGTATACATACACATGAGGACACATGAATGCACCTTTCAAAAGTAAATAAATAAAAACGGCAATGAAGCTGGGCAGCAATGATGTACACCTTTAAGCCTAGCATTTAGGAGGAGGAAAGTGGATCTCTTTCAGTTTCAGGCCAGCTTGGTATACAGTGGGAGTTCCAGGACATACAAAGCAACACAGTGAAACTTGAATAAAAAAAATAGCAAAAAAGAAATGAATGAATAAATAAATGGTAATATATAAGTGAGATAATTGAGTAAATCTTCCTGTGCAAGAAATATTCTTGAGTTGGGGACTTAATTAGTCAAGTCTACCTTACTATTCAGTACAATCATAATGAAATTCATATTTAAAATGACATTTTGAAATAAATGTTAATCATCCAACAATTTCAAAACAGATACAAGAGGAAATGAAACGGCAGCTGTCTCTTCTTAGAGATGTCTTGAGAGTCTTTCATGAAACCTTCCATAGAGAACAGAGGATCCAGAGACTTTTGGTAACTCAGCAGTATCCAAGGAGTTTAAGGTAAGTCCCAGACAATTGTTGGCAGTACTTTGGTATCTGTCTGTGTGATATTGACCTTAGAAGCTCTCTTAGATCTGTTGTCCCTTATCCCCTCCCAGCACCACTATGCTGGCTGCATTCTTGGAGGTAATTTTGCCTGTTAATATATTCTGCATACTATCACTTTCAATGAGGATCTATTTATAGTGCCCATTACATTATTTATCAACTTCATTTCAGGATTGACAACCTATTACTCGCATTCATTATGCTAATTAGCAAAACATCTGCTATTGACCAAAATAAATAACTGAAGCCCTTCATTTGTATGTGGGGTGTTCATATTTCTGAAAAATAGGTAATGGCTGGCATAGTCCGGTTTAACTCAATTGTCATACACACGATATCAATCTATTGCTGCTGGGGCAGTTTGAGACAATTACAGAAGTCTCAATGCTCCTTCTTTCTGGTTCACTCTCCTTTCTTTTGACTATCTCTGAACAGCTTTATCTATGCAGCTAATTGAGAGATATTCATAGGAGCTATACAGTTTAAGATATTTATTTTTAAAACCAGACAGTTTGTGAGTGTGGGAATAACAACTTAGAATTTTGTAAGTACAAGTCGAGTCTTCTTCCCTGGAACTCTGCTATAGAATACACCAATACCTGACAGTGTCCTAGTTTTTGTTCTTATCCACACAGTGTCCTCTCTTATCCTTCACTTCTGTCCTCTAAATGGATGCATTGTTCTCAACAGTTGTTGAGAAATAGATATAATTCAACCCCAGGACAGAGACTTCTCAAATAGTAAGGAGGACATCCATACAATGAGAAATTAAGGGTAGAGTTCATAGCTAACAAATCCTTACTGGGAAAGATGCTAACATGTTTCCTGCTTGCTTTTTTTGTTGGGATAAAACAGGTTGACAAAGCAACTTAAGGATAAAGGTTTATTCTGGCTTCCAGGCGATATAATCCTTCTTAGCTTCAAAGACATGGCAGTAGGACCATGAGTCTGGCCCATTGCATTGCATCTGCAGGTGAAAAGCAAAAATAGAACACAGGTAGGGCTTATTTATAAACTCCCAAAGCCTATCCCCAGTGACATCATTCAGAAAAGGTCTACTATCTAAAGATTACATAACCTTCCCCAAACAGCACCACTAGTTCAAATACACAATCCTACCAGAACATTTTACATTCAAGTAACAAAACTGAATAGTGACTAGAAAGGTACTTGTAGGATCCCTCCCTCCTTAAGAAGACAGCCACGGGTCAATAAACTGACAAGGATGCAGAGAGAAAACAGGTTAGCACAGTGAAATGATCATCTGTGCATCTTGCATGGAAGTTTGCTTTCTTTGAAATATAGTGTCTAGTAGAGAAAGAATGTTGCTGTTAGAACTCTGCCAGTTTCAAGCCTATAATTATAGTTAACAGTAGTTACTAGCATCACAGAGAAAGCAATGTCCAGAGAGATAGTAAGACCTCTGTGAGGGAATCTCAGAAAACCATCTACATGATTATGTCAAATAAAATTAAATTGAGTCTTGTCAATCGGCCAGTTTTTCTGTATCAATTAATTAGTTAAGAGAAAATGCAGGAGATAGTTGAATATGAAACATAGTTGGTGTGCCACTGGGTTGTAGACAATGCTCTGTATCTTATCCTGTCTCTACAATTCTCAGGAAAGTGTGAAAAGATGAAGTTATTATGGGAGGAACTATATAAAATGGAAATGAAGATTTCAGCCAATAGTAAACATGTACCTTCTTTGTGGTCTGATTCAAGGAAACAGAGATGAGGTAGAGATCAGGGAATCCTGGGAAAATGGGGGTGGGTGGAAGGATCTTAGGTGGCAGGAGGGTAAAGGACACCATGAGAAAAACCACAGAAACAGCTAAACTGGGATCATACAGGCTCAGAGAACCTGAACTGAGAACCAGGAAGTGTTCATGGAACTGACCTAGGATCTCTGCATGTAGGTTACAGTTGGGTAGTTTGGTCTTTTTGTGGGACTCTTATCAGTGGGATCAGAGGCTGTTTCTGATTCATTTGGCAGCATTTGGTAACCCTATTCCTCATACTGATGTACCTTGTCCAGCCTTAATACAAGGGGAGGTGCCTCCTCTTAGTGCGACTTGTATGCCAAATTTGGTTGATACCCATGAAAGGTCCTTCATTAACTGAATGGAAATGGAGAAGGAGTGGATTGGGAGGCAGAGAAAAGTTGGGAAGAGACTGGGAGGGAGGAGGGAGAGAAAACTGTGGTCAGGATGTAAAATAATAATAATGACAATATTATTATTAAAAAAACCAACTAGGTTTAATATTCCATTAGGATATCTAAATAAAAGGAATTAAAATTTTAAAACTGAGATAAAACAAGTATTAATTTTTAGAAAATACATTAAGCAAACACTAATGTGCTAATATTTAATATATATCTATGGATAACTAAATTTGGAAAATGCAGGCTGACTCTACTAGGTAACAAAATAGATTGTTTTCAGTAGAAATCATAGAACTTGCAGATGGAACAGGTGGGTTTACAGGGGTAAAGGCCAGAAGGGTCAGATAAAGACTGAGTTACAGACGGACAAGGAGGCCTGGCTGGGAGAAGGGTTTACAAACCTATAGTGTGTTCAGATGCCATCCCACAGGAAGTGCCATTTTTGAGTAAATGTGGGTGTGATGACTTTTGTGACAGTGTCTCTAGACATATAGCCTGTTTGTTGGTTTGTTTGTTTAGCTTACTGAAATTACCTTCCTTTTCTTGATTTCTCCTACAGGATCTTGTAGCTCAATAAAACTTCCTTGTACCATGGAGTCAGTTGTATAAACAAAACAATGAAGATGGCCGGGAGTGAGAAGTGGGCTTGCTCATGCAATAGTCTTCCAGCCCAGAGACCAGAGAATCTGTGTAACAAGGGCACAGAACAGTGTTGTGACCACCTCTGCAAACAATATCTGAACAATTGCTGTATGCACCAGTCTTTCAACTAATCCTTGGGATATATTATTTCATTAAGTTCAATCATGCTCTTAGGTGAGAGGCTTTGCCAAGAGTTGGGACATGAAGACAAGAAGACAGACTCAGACACGTGAATGTGCAGCTGCAGTAACTCTGGGTGGACCTGCACAAAATCAAGTCAGCCACAGTCCCAGTATGGACAGGGGAGTGGTCATGAAGTTCCTCCCTTAAGCTCAGAAGCCATTGGCAATAGATGGCTACTGGGTGAAGGAGAGTCAGTTTTCTCCAGAAATGTATTCCTTAAAAGGCTATAGATGTTCCAATAGATGACCTTGTTCTGGGAATATACAGGCAGCACTAACTGGATCTAGGGGGGTCTTTAAAGATGTGAGAACACAGGAATCCTGGAGGAAAGAACGGTAGGGAAGGTTGGAGATAAGTAAGAGGGAGAAAATACAGGTGGACTTGATCAAAACACATTTTAGTCATGCATGAAATTTGAGAGAGAGAGAGAGAGAGATAGAGAGAGAGAGAGAGAGAGAGAGAGAGAGAGAGAGAGAGAGAGAGAGAGAGAGAGAGAGAGAGAGAGATAGGATGGAGAGATGGCTCAGAGGGAAGAGCAAGAGCACTTACTGTTTATGCCAAGGACAGGGATATTTTTGACTCCCAGCATGCCCAGGGCTGCCCACAACCTTTTGTAACTCCATTTTCAGGGGATTTGGTACCCTCTTTTGGTCTTGTCAGACACTGCAAGCAACAAATGATAAACATACAAACACTCATCACACTAAGACATAAACAATATTTAAAAATAAATCTTATAGAATAAGAGCAAAACAGGCTCAGGAAAGAGCATCAACTTGCTGAGATCACAGGCTATAGCTATGTTATCAAAATGCAGCTGGGGTTAAGGGGCAGGCCAGGGCTTTCTCTTTCTTTCATTCAGAAATAGAAAATTTACGTTTTACAGTCCACAAGCTCCTATTCCCTGCCTTAGCCTGAGAGCAAGTAGCACAAAAGGTTACATTTTTCACAGGCCCTGGATGTAGAGGAAAGCAGGCATTATCACCTTAACCTTGAGTCCCCCAGTATATATCGCATAGAAAAAGGTCAGTTTAAGGTCAGGCTTATGCAGTTTCTCTCCCTGTTTGCTCTCTCATGCTCTTGAATAGAGGATCTGACCTGCTGAGCTTCTGCCTGTGACCAGTCCAGTTTCCCAGAAACCGAACAACTGTTTAATATCTTGCATCAGTGAGTGTTTCCCTATAAACCCCTTAATAAATATTAACCTTTTAAAATCAGTTGCCAGAGATTATTATACCTATAACACCTGGGTAGGACTGAGGCATGAGGGATTTCAGCTGTAACTTAAGTACCTTTCTGTAGTGGGGCTCCATTGATTGCAAAAGCTTTCAGAAGGGGAGTTAAGCGTGAAGTGGAAGGGGTATCTCTAAAGACCAAGCTCATAACAAACCTTATCAGCTCATGAGATCACCCACCCCTGCCTCTCCACCTGGGTATTTTCCCTTGTGCAGTCTATGACAATGCACTCAGCAAGCATCTCATTTAGAGACTGCCATCTCAAATCAGATAATAAGCTGCTTAGGTTTCCACCTGTGCATCACAGAAATCACATTCTGTGCAATTAAGCTAAGTGGACGCTGAAGTAGTGTCACATGGCTCTGCAATTTGCCTGATTTATGGGTGGGGGTTGGGAAAAAATGGGAGATGTATACTATACATTCTAGCATTCTGGCCCTGCAGGATCTATTGCTTGATGAGAACACTAATAGTATGCTATTTTAGAAAGGTGACATTTGTGGTTTCACCCATGGCCTGCAGCAAAAACAGCACTGCAACCTCCTTGAAGCATCAGCCCTGATTATGAGAGTTAGAGAAGTAGGAACATGTGGGATCCTGCCAGTGAAATGGACTGCAGAGCACAGAGGACTACAGAGGATGACTGTGGTGGTGAACACACACACTACCAACCTTAGAGTTTTTAAATGGTCCATCCTCCTCTTGTTGACCGGTGTCAAACACAGACTGAGTCTTTTCTTTGTGCCAATGGCAGAGCCAACATTTACAGATGGAGCTTCTCTGATGGTTAGCACTGGACAGTCTTCACATTTCTCACAATCAAGGCTTCCTGTCATGATGGAATAGGCTGAGTGCCAAATTATATAACATATGCAAAAGTGCTTCGCAAGTTGGGAGAAGCTACACATGCCTATGGACTTTTTTTTTCCCCCTTTTAAAGATAGTGTATTAGTTTGCCACTGATGCCCTAACAAAATGCCACAAAAAACACTCAGAATAATACAAATGTACCATTTTTTTTGTTGATTGTCCCATCTAGGTATTACTGAGATAGAACCAAGGTTTCTGCAAAGCCGTGTTCTTTCCCATGGTGCTGAGGGAGGCCATGCTTTCTTGCTTTCTCTGGTTTTTTGAAGTCACTTTGACGTGGGATTACATTCTTCAATTTTTATAAACAGCGCCATGTAAGAGCTGTCATATATTATTCTCTATTTTATTCCTTTGTAGTTTTCCTTTCTTTTGATTGTCAGCTGCCAGTGCATGAGGGGGAGGGTGGGAGTGAAGAGGGAAATAGGGTTAGAATGGTTGTGGATATGATGAAAATAACCTTTCATGAGATGACTCCAGTGAATCAGCTCAGCTTTATCTCAGGTGTAGAAAATATTCAGTATTGGGGAGTGCTACACTTCTATCATAAGGCTTTATATATGGCAGTAAGGTCCTATAGGAAAGCTCTTAGTACAAGTCTTAGTATCATATGTACAGCAGGGAGAAAGCTCCTAGTAGGAAACAGTGCCAAGTGTTGTACTAGACATAACTCAGGCATCCTGTCCAGATAGAACTAAGTAGAGAGCAGGAAACACTTGTTGAGGGTGGGGATGAGGAGAGAGGTTTCTATGTTGTTGAGTTTTGATAAAGCTGCCAGGCTATGGAAAACTGCCACATCTGACCTGTGGGGCCTGCCAAAATTCTTCCTGCTTGTACCTACAAGGACCTTTGTGATATACGTGCCATGCAAAGACTGCCATTAAGAAAACTGATTGGCAAAGTCAATCAACCTGCAGGTGTGCTTTTTGGCCCTCTATGCAGGCATTCACATGGTTCTGCAAAGAGCTGGAGAGCATACGGAAGGCTATAAGTAAGAAGCCTTCTTCTGTCACTAGGTTCATAAGTTAGTCACTAAGTTAGGGCTGGTGATACAGCTTGATTGGTAAAATGAAACACAAACAAATCCCTAGCAACTACATAAGAGCCAAATCTATCAGTGCACATTAGCAACTATAGGTCAGGATAGCAAACTCCAGCAGCTCTTTGGAGGCTAACTGCAATGAGTCTAGCCCAAACACTGAATTCAAAGTTGAGTGAGAAATCCCATCTCAAAATGTAAGAGGTCAAGATGGTCTAGAAGGTAAGACCTTATTGCTGAAGACACAACCTACCTTAGTTGAATGATACAGAGAAATAAAATTCCTCAAAGACTAGCTTTCATAACCACTGAAGATTCTACTCAGGATACAGGAGTGAAGTGGGGTACATCAGTGGTCTTATGCCTTTATGAGCCCTATGAATTTCACTACCAAACTGCCAAACAAGATGGGCCAACTGGTTTAGCAGTATGGCATGACTATTGGTGGGTAGCCATCTGTTCTCTGAATTTGATACTTTCTCCACAGGAAGAAATTCATACTTGTTACTGTAAACCAGACTACAGCACACAAATTTGTTTCTAAAAAAAAGAAAAATAAAAACATGGCTTGGAAAATTGCAGTCTCCAGAGACAACTCACTACTATTGTTTGTTAAGATGACATGACTTCAAACTGTTTTAAATATTTCTATTAAGAGCCATAGATGAATATTCCTTCCACTCTTAATCAGAATACCTTGTCATTGCTGTGAATGGTAGTGGAACTGAGGTCCATGATGACTAGAGGCACTAAGGCTAAGTTGAGTGCCCATTCCTAAAAGGGATATGCATATCATTCCTACGAAAGCTCAGGGAACATTGAAGAACAGGGTACAGAAGCATGTAATAAACAGTAGGGAGAAGGCTATGAAATGATGCCTTATGAGCATGACACAGCCATTAACTGATATGATCTCACAGTAGTTGTGACTGCTTGTACTACCCCTTCAATAGTCCTGGATGACAGGATAGCAGTTAAGGATTTCCTACCTCTTCCTGCTGAACTATAGGCTACTGATGGATACTGGAGAAGGGCTAGTTATTGTCTTCAATTATATGCCCATTGGTGAGTCAATAAGGACTCATCATATAATTTCAGGCCCAATGTAAACTACATTATGCTAGTTAAACTCAACAGGAAACAAACAAAACAAAACCAAAAAATTGAATATGAGAAACGGATTTATAAAGAGAGTAGAAGAGGGCATGGCAGCCAGCCATTGCTAAGAGGAAGATAAGAAGGTTTCATGGTAACCTTAATCTGAACACTTTGTCCATATTATGTAACTGTGGAAGAACCCATTAATAAACAAAGTAAATTTAAAAGTGAAAAAGATGAAAAGTGATTGAAAATGATACCAAGCGTTGACAGTTGGACTTTGCGTGTTCATGTGTAAACATACATAACTACAGGCACATGTAAAAAGCCTCTCCTTACACACAAATGCACACACACACACACACACACACACACACACACACACACAGAGTTAAACAGAAAACCAAGCAGTTTATTTTATTTGACCAACTCCTCCTGTACATGGGGCCCAACCTGTAGTTTCATTGATATACATAGAGACACTCCGTCGGAGAAAATTGATTGGAGCTTACTTGGCAGGTATCCCTTTAAATGGCATCTTAGTTGGGGGTAAGACTTTGTGCCCACTTCCCTTTCTCAGTGCTGGGATTTTGTCTGGTTTAACCTGTTTGAAACTTGTTTATTTTGATTTTCATTTGTGGGTTGTGTGTGTGTGTGTGTGTGTGTGTGTGTGTGTGTGTGTGTGTGTGTGTGTGTGTGTGTGTGAGAGAGAGAGAGAGAGAGAGAGAGAGAGAGAGAGAGAGAGAGAGAGAATATGAAGATATTAAATTGAGTGGAGAGGAAGATGAGAATCAGAATTGGAAAAGGGAAATGTATATAATCAAAAGACATTTTGCTTAAAAATTCAAATAAAAATATGTTAAGTAACATTCTAGGGCTCAAGCAAATAATCACTGGTTGTAGGCAGTGATATGTACTATGCTTTCTAAATAGATGGGCAGATGAGTAGACAGACTGATGGTTTGCTGAATAGGTCAATGAATCAGTCAGTGAAGAGGAAACAGTAAGAATAAACTAAAATGGATTCTGAATATCATATAATCCAATGTCAAACCATATGCTATGGGAGAATAAGAGACCTGTTAGGAAGGACTATAAAACACATTTTAGAGATGAAACAATTTCTATATTCAAACCACACATCCACTTTGCTAGTAAAACCATGGACATCATCTCCTGTAAATCTTTACAACATTCCATCTAAGCCATAAGAAAATTAAAGCCCAGAGACAGTAAGAAATTCATCTGAGTAACAATAACTTGTCAATAACACAATCCAACTTATACTGTTTTTTTGTCAGAGCCATTAGATTCCATTCTGTTTCTCCTCATTGACAAATACTGTTACAGTTGGTCATACAGATAAGCCATGCAGCACTGCATGGCTATATTTACATGCTTTTTTTTTTTTTTTTTTTTTTTTGCCAAACACAAATTTGCATGTTACTGTATGTGTTAGCTTGAATGAGAAAGTTTATCACAGGCCGGGGCATTTGAATATTTGATCCCAAATTCACATCAGTATTTGAGAGAGTTGAGGGGCTGCATTTTTACTAGAGGAAATATATTCCTGGGAGTGGGCTTTGAGAACCTTAGGCTTTGCAATATTTTCGGTTTGCACAATGCTTTTATCCTTGCATTTGAAACTGTAAACTTTCAGCTTCCTTTTCCTTCTGCCTCCTTGTAGTGATGGACTTTTATCCCTGGATAAAAGTCTTAACCTCCGGAACCATTAGTTAAAATAAACTCTTTCTTACATGAGTTGCTTTGGCCATGGTATTGTATGAGAGCAATATAAAATTAAATAGCAAGCTGAGGGTTTGTAATTTAGATGTGATTAATATTGGAACCAATGAGTAGAGAAATAAGTTTATTATTTCTAGGATGTGTGGGACTCAGCTGAAACTGGGTCTTGACCCCTTTGGGGGTTGCATATCAGATATCCTGTATTATAGATATTTACATTATTATTCCTAACAGTAGCAAAATTACAGTTATAAAGTAGTAACAAAATAATTTTATGTTTGGAGGTCAGTACAAGACAAGGAACTGTATTAAAGGGTCACAACATTAGGAAGGTTGAGAACCACTGCTTTAAGCAAATAACTGAAGAGGGAATTTCAGAATTTTCAACAAGAACAATACAAAATGATGATGATGATAACAAAAATGATAACAGAGTACAAAATAGAAAGCAAGTCTGTGGTGAGCCTGCAACCCTGGAGAGAACAACCCCAAAACAGGACAACTATTACTTGAATTTTCATCTCCCTGCCCATTTCCCCTGCCTGCTTCAGCATCATCAGGTCAGCTTCTATGTTTTTCAACTTACTTCCTCAATAGTGGTGTCTTTTTCTCTTAAGTGATGTGAATCTCTAGAGAACCATCACTTATACATTCTCCTATTCTGAGTTGAAACACATCAGTGCAAGTCCGTATAATTTACTTTGACTTTAACAAGCAAAAGACTCCCGGGATGTTAGTGTTATTTGGTAAAAATTGCTCTTGTGGTCAGAGCACTTCAAACTAACAAATACCTAGTAGCTAACACCCAGGCTTTTCTCACAGTTCTTGTGGGTTCCATTCCCTTGTAATCTTGATACTCCTGCTAGCATCATTATAATTGTCTTAACTCTTGAGAGGAGATACTGTACTTACTCTGGCATGAAATGCTTCAGGAACTGAGGATACCATTGATGACATAGGTTATCTGAAATGAAAACTTGTAAATGGTCCAAAAATAGGTGGAGAAATATGTTCAAGAAATCAACTTGAAGCTGAAAATTGCTACTGAAAGAGTATAAGTGATGATGATCATTGCCCCTGAGCTTTTGGGTTTATATCTGAATAATGGCAATACAATAACAAGTGGCCAGATCAGGGTCACCTGGGAGATAGCAATCAACGATCAAAGCAGGATCTCATTCTGCCTTCAGCAACTTAATATTAGGAATTTTGCTTTGAAAAATGGTGCCAGTCTTCTGCCTGGCCACAACATAAAATTTCATGTTAGGATACTCCTCTCCTCACAACTAGAAGATCTCCAGGAAGGATGATTGCAATATGAGATTTCTGGCCCAGACTTTTGGGTCTAGCCCTGAGGTTTTGGACCCACTTCCAGCCACGCTGCTGCTTTGCCCTACAATCACACGAAGGCTTACATTAACTTCTTGCTGATCAGCCTATGGCTCAGTCATATAACTTGCAAACTCTTAATCCTTAACTAGCCCATGATTCTTATCTTGTTTAGCCATGAAGCTTGGCGCCTTTTCTCAGAGATGCATAGTTGTCTTCTTTCCTCTGTGTCTGCTGGTGTCTCTCCTGGTGGTGCTCTGCCCTGCTCTTCCTGTTCCCAGAGTTTTCTTCATCAGATAGCCCCACCCAAACTTGTCTGCCTTCTGGCCAATCAGCCATTTATTAAACCAGTAAGAGGGACAACTATTTACCATGTGGCAAGACATAGTCCCATTACAGATGATCAGGGAACCTCTGTAACAAGACTTCAGGAGCCCTTGGCTTCTGGAAGCGTAACTCTAGCCCTTGCTTGATTTTTACATGACTTTCTCCCTATGTTCACGTGTTCCTTTCTTATAAAGTTACCAGTCATAAGAACTAGGACCTACTCTGTCAAGAATGTTACGTTTTCAGATTATTATCTCAATTATAGTCATAAAGAAGCCTGAAGAGATGGCTAAGAGGTTAAGATCAGCGTCAATTCCTAGTACCCACATGGTGGTTCACAACCATCTGTAACAAGGTCTCTCCCCCTCTTTTGGCCTGCAGGCATACATGCAGACAGAACACTGTATACATACTTTATTCTCAAACAGGGCAACCAAACAAGTGGCCGGGCAACTCGCCACAGTGAAGTTTCAAAGTCACATAACTTGGACACAAGTTCTCTTAGAATGTGAACTCAAAGCATCAGAATTTAAGCTGTATATGATATTAGACAAATCAAATTTTTAACATTCCCAAAAAGGCAAGGATATTTAACTTTAATATCAATTTTGTTGGCATTTATATAAGAGAATAAAGAAATATCCAAACACATACATGCATGTATCAGCTTCAGACAAGCAAAGAGCATTGTCTATGATGAGATATGAGCATGGAGGTAGGCTACTAAAGAGACAATGGAGTAAGTGACAATGTGCTGATATTACGTTGACATAGGCAAGTAAAGGTTTACATAATGTGCATATAGTCACTGAGTAATCAATCACTACATACTTCTTAATATTACAAATATAATATTACAAATATAATTAATGTCTACTGCGTTTCTCACCTTTTTGGTTATACTAACACTTTCTCCCATCCTACATTGTGTGACACTCAGGATTAGGACCCTCAGGAAAAGTTCAGGTTGATGTGCATAACCTTCCATGAGAAGCTTTAAGCCTCTTAAAAAGGTTAATGGCTCCTTAACTTTTAAAACTCAAAATTTAGTATTATGTAATGACTATAAATCCTTCTTCCAGTTTGTGAAAAGTCATTCTAAGAATGTATTTTCATATGCTTTTTAAATAAATAAACTTTTTTTAACTTGGAGTCTTGTCCTGTAACATTTTTAATTATTTGACATACCATTTTATCTTGCTGAGCCTACATGATCAAGAAAATAATTTTTTTTGTGTGTAGGATAATAATGTACAAACATTCATACATACATATTTATATTTTTTAAGATGTACTTTTTATTGTATTGCATGAGTGTTTTGTTCCTGTGCATATAAGTGAACCATGTGTTGGATTCACATGTGAGATCAGACACATACTACCAGAGCCACACTGGAGTTTATTCTGGACAGTTGCTGGGCAAATACAAGGGAAGAGAAGCAGAGGAGAAAAGAGGCTGTCTTACATGTAGTGTCACCATTTTAAGAGGACAGATGGGCACAGATCTACTTAGCCATGCCTAGGGCTATGTCCTCTGTATGAGGCAAGTTCTGCTAGCGTCATGTTGGGTTTACATGTGGCAGCTACAGGCCAGGAATTCTTATCTCACCCCGCACCATGTTGGGTTATTGGACTAGCATGTGTACCACGTAGCTACTATATGCCATGAATCCTTACACTATATGCATGAAGTGCCCAGATTCTATCACATTTCCAGTTAGAATCTCTGGAAATGGAGTTACAGGTGATTGTGAGCTTCCAGGTAGGTGATGGGAACCAAATTCAAGTCCTCTGCAAGAGTATCCAGTACTCTTAACCACTGACACATATGTCTTGCTCTGTTACATACACGTTTTACATAAGCTCACATACACATGCATATCAGGAATTGTACAATGGTTCATACATATTTCCAAGGAAAGGACATCATGGTATTGGCTTTGAAGGACCAACAATATTTATTTCCATTTGTAAAAGCTCTCTTGTAAGATATATTTTTATTTTTCATTTTTCATAAAAAATAATTTTTATACTTGAGATCGTTGCTAAAATTATAAGCTGAAAGTAGTATATTTCTATGTAATGTTAAATTATATTTTTAAATATTAATAATTGAAGTTAATTTACCAAATGAAATTATTCAATAGCCAAGACATTTCTTATTCATTAGTAATTAGATAACAATGTATGATACAGTTTATTGAAGTTTTATTTATTAACTAGGTGACCCTGGGAAAGGCAATTAATTAATTTTTATAGCCTGCTTTTTTAATTGTCAGATATGTTAAGACCTCATAGAAGATTTTATGAAATCTAAATAAGGTTGAGGTTATACTCAATGCTAATAATAATAATATGTTCACAAGCTAATAATCCATTGTGTCATTTGGATATGTCAAAATGGCATTTTTCTATACAATGGATAGATTTTAAATCAAAGCTGGCCTTGTCAATCCCAGAGCAGATCACACTTTTGCTCAAGACAGCCATGGCTTTACTCTACTGGAAATAATAGTGCACTTTGAACGTCTCCCAAGTATTCTATGTATTTCCTCATACTGTGCCTCTCCACAGTCTCATATGAAGATTCATAAGTGTGTCCTAATTCATACACTTGGACTCAGAGGCAACAGAGACAAAAGATTATAGATTGTACCAAAATAAGCCCTCTTTCCCTTTCTCATGGATTTCGTCATGAGAACAAAAAATTATCTGATCCAGGAATGATGGTCTGTGTTGCTTATCTCCTGGTGACACTGAAGCTTGCATTTCGTGCTAGCCATGGATGAGGATTTACTAGCATACTCATAAGAGGCTATATTTAATAAAATATGCACCCTACAGGAGAGTGACTGAGACAGTTCCTGGAACAGGACCCTCCATATGTTAAAGAGTTTTCAAGAGAGGGTGAAGAATGTTGAAACACACAAACAAAAACATCCCTGGCTCATAAAGTCTGCCTAGATTTTGCTCATCCAGCACAAGTCACACATACCTCTTGCAATGGTTAGCCAACTAAGCATCCTAAAAGGTGAAGCTTTATGGAGCTAGATGTTTGGATTTATGGTCTAGTGTTTAGCAGAATTGCCTGGAATGCCAAGTACACAGTTTCCCAGCATGACTTTTGCATTTGGAATTTTGTTGCGTTCCACTCCTGTTTAGTCAACAGGGCTTCTCAAATGAATGCTCTTTTGTTTCCTCGGGTCACTACTGTACAACATTAAATAAAATCTGTGCCGGAACTAATCTTGGCAGAGCCTAGTCTTAGGTGTTTGTACTTTCAATTCTTTCACTTGCCATTTTATTTTTGCTGAGCCTACATGGTCAAGAAATATAAAAAAAATTTAAACAGCAAAGGGCAGTCTCAGTATATATTCATGCATATATATTTTGCATGAGATCACACAAGCATGAACATAAATCACATTATGATGTACCCACATGTCTACGTGAAGTTCAGCAGTTGGCTTTATTCCTAAAGTTGTAATTTTGATGCAAATATAATTAAGTATAATTGATACAAATATCTAAAACTTCATTTTTAGCTACTTTTCTCTCAGAAAAAAAATATTTTCCCATTACTACCAATTTTACTCTACTATATCCTATTTAAAAATAACTTTTGGAGTTATAATGCAATTACATTGTCTTCTCCCCTTACCTTCCCTCCTTCCAACCCCTCCCATGCATCCTCATTTAACTCTCTTGAACTTATGGTCTCTTTTTCTTTAATTGTTGTTACACACACTAACATACACACACACAGACAGACAGACACTATTTCTAGATACATAAATACAGGCCACTCAGTCCTCATAACATTATTTGTGTGTACATGATACAGAGGGACCACTTAGAATTAGATAATCAATCGAGGGGTTCTTTCCTGAGAAGAATATTTTTCTGAACCTCAATGTTTCCCAGTTTTTTGTACTTCTTTATCTAGGGTTGAGGCCCCACAAGCACCCTCCTCAATCTTACCATGTCCATCAATGCCATTACTCTTGTTTTGTTTAGGCAGCCATATTACCCAATATTTGTAACACTTAAATATTTCTACCAGAGAAGATGTTCTCCTTCCCCCCACCCAGGCCCCACATTCTTGTGCAATCACTTTAGATAATGGGCCATTTCAAGTCCTGGAATAAACTGTTAGCATTTTCCATAACTATTGTCTTTTTGACAGAACGAATATGGGTGATTTGACAAGGGTGGTTCATTTTAGTGATATAGCTGGCAACAATCTGATTTTTTTCTCGTTTTACAAATTTTGAATTTGGATGTGGAGACAGGCTTAATTATAAGTTCTAGACAAGATTAACAAAGCTGATGTGTTTAAAAAGTACTAACAAAATTGAGGCCTGCAGTGATGGATGGAATACATACAAAGGATGAGAATGAAACTGTATCTCAGGAGAAAATAATTCAAAGTACACACAGGGAGAAAGAAAAAAGAATGTGAGGGAAAGATATGGTATTGTTTCTTTTCTATCATTAAGATAACAATTTAGAACTACGCTGGAGATTTAAAACAATATAAAGGTGTTGGATGAGTGGTTCAGCAGTTACAAAGACTTACTGTTCTTGAAGAAAAGCCAAGTTTGTTCCCAACACCCATGTTGGGCAACTCAAAACTGCTCTTAACTCCAAGTGTAGGCAACCAACACCCTCTCCTGGTCTTCTGGGGCAAACAAACTCATTTGCACATACATCTACACATGTATCTACAACTTTCATGCATAAACACAGTTAAAAATAAAGCTAAATCTTAAAAATTGTATAGAGACCGAGAAGGTTGAATTATTGTACTTAAAAACAATGATTTATTTTAAAAATAATAATAACGAAAGTATAAAGTTACGATTTCACAGCTCTGTAAGCTGGAAGAAGTCATTCAGTCATCATTGGCTAAAATTAAGGCTTGGTGGAGATTTGATTCTCTCAAGAGGCCAAGGAAAGTATGTGCATCTAAGTTTAGAAATGCAAAGATTGTAAGTCACTGTGAAGCTCGGCCTGAAGTCTGGACTAGTTTTATAGACTATCTGTCAGGATCCTTATTCACCAATTCTGAAGGCTGCACTCAATTTTTGCATACATCTTCAAACCCAACAGAGGCAGAACAAATCCTTCCCATACTTTAAATCTCTATTCTTCCACATCTACCTCTTTTATTTTATTTTTTACTAGTTTTTACTTTTTAAAAATAAAATGTAAGTACATGGTTTTCACCTTTCCTCCATGCAACTCCTCCTATAATGGTGATCTCTCTCAACCAAAGTATGATCTCTTTATCTTTAATTGACATATATGTATGTATGAATGTGTGTACAGTAATATTCAAAACACATATTTACATATTTAGAAACATATTTTTAATGTGGGAAAATTTGTATACAATATTTCTAAATATGTAAACATTGTATGTGTAAGAGTTCAGGAATGACCACTTGGTACGGGTAACCAATTCTTTTCTGCTCGCTTATATCGCTGTGCTTCCAAAGGAAGAACACTACTAATGTAAAGACTCACTTGATTCAATAAAGGCAGATAATACTTCAGATTAAAGAAAGCACTTCCTGGTTCCTGAACTTTAAAAATCTTGAAGGTCTCTTCAAAGAAATTTAGGCTAGTGTCAGTTTGACCAATCAGAGCTTTTAGTGAACACCTTTGTAACAAACATTCTCTGTAGCTAGAAGACAAGACGTGAAGTAGATTCCTTGGGACACAAACTGTGAAAGAGATGCTAAGAGGAGCTGGCTGTTTCCTGGTGGCATTCAGTCCTTGATTCAAATCTTTACTTATGCTTTGAAGCAGTCTTGCTTTAGATTTTAAGCAGAACATCAGAACACTCTTGCAGCAGCATCATTATTTGCTTAATTTAAAAGTATTAAAAGATCCAATTATCAAAACATAAAATATTTTAAGATATTTTTGATTTGTGAGACTCAGAAAGAGTTCTGTATTTAACAGCACTTGCCATTCTTTTGTGTGTGTTTTTTTTTAAATTTTGTCTTTTTTTTTTTTTTGTTTTGTATTCTAACCAGAATTCCCCCTCACTCTTTGCAGAGAACCCAACATGCATTGGTAACACCTGTATGGTGGGTCATAACCATTTGTAATTTAGTTAACTAAATCACTTCCTGATCCTTTGGCCATCTAAGTCTTAAAGGACTCTTCATAGCAACTCAGGAGATCTGATTCCCCTTTTGGCCTCTTTGACCACTACAAATACACACAGTGTGCAGAAATAAATGCAGCAAAAACACTGATGCACATGAAATAAAAATAAATATTTTATTAAAGATCGAAAAAAATTAATTCTATGTATGAATGTGCATCTGTGGAAGGGTACGTGAACATGAGTGAAATTGCCTATTCAGGCCTGAAAAAAAAATCAGATCCCCTGGAGTATGGCTTATAAGAAGTTGTGAGTCATTTGACATGGGAATCCGACTCAGGTCCTCTGGAAGAGCACTATATAAGCATACTTAAACAATAATTCGCATCCTTAGTCCCCAAATAAAAACATTTTAAAACACCTTTTGTATTAGACTTCTTGTAACCAACAACGTTTCTCAGCATAAAATCCTAATAAGAGCAAACACTCTACTTTTGTCTGCACGGATTCAAAATGATTTCCAGCACCACTGTTCTTATTTGTACAAGCATAGGTGACACTTAGGATTTAGTCAATATCAATAGGTACTATATAGAAAAATATGACTACTGACATGTGATAAAGGCAGGCCTAATGTGAGTCAATCAAACTTAGCAGTTTATTTTCAAAAGTTGTTTGGTCAGCCAACCATGCCTCACTGTAAATGTAGAGCGGGAAGGATTTGAAGACAGGCACCTGAGATCAAAACCTGGGGCATTAGTGTGTACTTGGAAGAAAACCTGGGAAAGAACTGACAGACGGGGAAGAAACACTGTGTACAGCTATCGCTGTATACCTTGACCTGCTCCTGTTTGCTGGGAAGAGAGAGGCAGAATAAACTGCAGGGCAAAGCAGGAAAGCTATTGCTTACAAATAATTGGACTACATGTTCTGTATGATTATTCCTTTTGACTTGTGCACAACTCATATATGAAAACAGTCTAGTCTCAATGCAAATAGCCCATAGTTTGTATAGGCATGAAATTCTTAAAGAGTCCTGAGATCCAATGAACTGACGTTTGTGAACCGTTTCTCTTTGCCCTGGATACTGGGGATCATTAAATTAAGACTTCCCAAGGAGAGCTGATGCCAAGTTTATGCCAACAGATAAATTGAGTTTATACTAACAGTTTACAAGGCTTGGGAAGGTGGATTCAAAGCTTGCTGTGTCTGCTTGGGTAACTGGAGCTAATAAAATAGACATAAATCAGGAGTAATGGCTGTTCTCCAGTGGGTGCTTCTGCAGATTAAATTAATGCTAAGGCAATATTCACAGTCATTTATAAAAGGCTTTGAAGATGAAACTGTCGTAACTTGTAACCTTTATTGTTATATGAAATAGGAAGACCCATTTCTTACAGTGCCTTGAAGATGAGATAAAATGAGAGAGGTGGCAAAATTATTATTTTTAAATTATTTATATCAGACTGATAATATTTCTTGTTATTGTTCTATTCAAGATTTATGTTATGCAAACATTTAAACACCGTTAAATGCAATTTTATTATTTCTCTTTTCTTATTCTTTTTATGTATAGATAGAAAGATATACATAACTTTATATGTACATAGAGATACGGCTAAAATCAAGGGAGTTATAATTTATATTATTATTTTCTTGTATACCCGGTTCTTGTAAATATCAATATCTATGTATGCATATTTCTTAGGGGCACAATTTAAACTTCTCCTCACTGTCTGTAGGACATGAACATACTGTTAAACCTGAGAGCCTCAATAGCATGGAGATATTTTGTCTATTTCACGGTAGAGGAATTATAAAAACACTTTATTCTTTTTCAAATCAACTATATTTTCAACCTATAACTCTTAACATTAAAATTCAATTGCACATAAATGTGTCAAAACCTAACAGGTCTGTGAAATAGCTTTAGCAGGAAAAGACATTGCCAAACCTGAGAACCAATTTTGTGGAAGAAGAAAACTGGTTTTCAAAAGTTGTCATCTGAACTCCACAGGTAAACTGTAGCATATGCACACATACTACTTCATCACATACACACACACACACACACACACACACACACACACACACACACACACACACACACACACACACACAGTAGATGTCATTTGAAAAATTACTAAGTACAGTGGTAATATTATGCTGTTTCTTCCGAGCTCTACTTTACTGTCTATCATGAAGATGACAGCGTAAGGTTTATTATTTCAAGGTGTCAGTCTAACTGAATTGATAACATTTGATGATCAAGGCTTAATTTTTTTTTGTAGACAAGAGCAATATGCAGAGGATATGTCTTCTAGTCAATTTGATCCCCATTTTCTAATCAAGTATTTGACTTCAGATCCTTCAATGAGCTTTGCACATTGACTCCATTTAGAGAAACATATTAAAATTGGAAAGGTCACATCTCCTTCTACAGTTTCCCCCCCTCACCCCCCCCGGGGGGGGATCTAGCTGCTTTCCTTATCATGCTTCTGGGATGTTTGTTCTCTTTGGACATTCAGCCAGGATGACAGATTCCTGCTGCTCCTCTTCCATAGATGTTATAATTAGCTTTCGAGTTCCTTTAATCCTGACTATATCTTTTCAAATCATTTTTATGAACTGTCTTTTTAAATGGGCCATTTATTTTATGCAGAGAAGTTAAGTAAATATAGTAAGTATAGGTTCTACTTTTTCTTTTATTGAAGGTAGATATTTTTCCATCTAATGTATTCTGATTATGGTTCCCCTCTACCCTACCCCTTCAAGTTCCTCTGCACCTCAAGTTCTATTTAGATCCACATTCTCTGTATTATTTGAACATGTTTTTCACACCTTACAGCAATATGTCTTGGGTATTTGTAGAACCACATTAATTTAACACTCATATTTTGTGTCTAACTATAACCTATAAAAAATAAAAAATCAGGAGGCAAATAATGACTAGACTTCCCTGTTGTGATGTGGCAAAAATTCTTATAAACTTTGCACCATAAGAGGGTCTATTTCTGTAAGTCTAGGTAACTAGCTACAAACTCTGCTGGTCTTGGTTGGTTTTATCAAAGTCTTAGTATCCGAATACTTTTTCTTGGCCTGACATGATATACACTGAGATATTTGGGTGGAAATCATATCAGACTCCTGGTAGCATCTTACTGACACAGGCATGTTCTGCTTTTGTGATCGAAGAGGATTAGGGTACCAAAGGAAATATGTGGATATACTATCCAGGTCTGCTTGTGTTATTGTACCCATACCACAAAGGTCAAGTTGAATCAGAATTCAGTAAGCCATCATTACAGAGCATCAAAATCCATGGTGTAGAAGGGAAGAGGGTGTGGATGAAGTGATATAAAGTCATTTCGTTGTACTATCCAGTAAAATGACCATAACAATTGTCATATTTGCCTCAATGGACATAAGTATACTTGACAATTCTCTAGATTCTTTAAACCTAACAATTTTTTTATGTTGGTTGAAATCATTTTCATGCTAATACATATTTGACTTTGATCACATCACCCCATACCGTGCTTCTATCCAATTCTCCCACTTTCCCAATCCTGTCAGTCCTCATTTCCTAGAGAGTTTCATTTCTAATTTCATGTCATCTGTACACGTAAGGTTTATATATTTCTAGAAATGTAGGCCTTGTAAATTATGGGTAATATCTGTGCAACTGAGGCTGATTTAATTTTCTTAACATATCATACTTCCAATTTCATCTACTTTCTTGCTAAATATATAACTTCATTAATAAACTCTTCTTCATGGCTGAAAATATTTTATTGCATTTACATACACCACATTTTCTCAATCATTCTTCTGTTGACTGACAGATTTCATAACTTGTCTAGTGTGTACAGTGCTATGATGAACAATAGGAAATCTGTATGCATTCCCATCAGGAGGGTAAACCTGAGAATCTACCGTGAAAGTGAATATGAAAGTTTGTCAGCAAATTAAATATAGATCTACCACATGACCCAGGTCTACAAACCCTGAATTTATATTAAACCTAATATTTCTGAATCAAAAGTAAAAGGTACTCCTTCTATATCTCTGTCTGGGGCTAAAATTCCTATAAGTTTACCTCCGAAGCTGGAACTCAGTAAATTCTTCTCACCGTTCCTCTGTCTAAAACACCAGACTTCTGATTTTATATTGCAAGCATGGATCGATCATATCTTCCATTTATGACTTTATAAATGGGCAGCCAGGTTCCATAGAAATGCATCTAAAAAACATTATAGTTTCTCAAAGCTTCCCCAAAACCTGTCTTAAAGTAAATAAACTAAAAGCCAAATAAAAAGAGAGAAAGAAGCAAAGCAAGACAGTAAAAGGAAAGCTAGCACTCTCTTGACTTTCACTCCCAAATTCCTCTCTTGTCTGCACACATCTTGTCTCCTCCGTGCTTCATCTGACTTTCATTGTTTGTTTCACATCTGTGTGGGTTTTATCTTTCTGTGGTTTTATCTGACTGTGGAGGACTTACTCTTCATGGTCTTGCTTCACTTTCCACCAGCATACTTTCACTTCTATGTCAGAAATCATTTTTTCCCTTACCTTTGGCTTGATTTGCTTTTCCTGTTGGACCTAGAAATTAAATAATACTCCCCGTATTTCCACGCATAATGCGTCTCTGTATGATGTAACTTTAGTTTCCTATCTCAAGTAAAACACCCAGGATCTTCAAGCAGAGCCAAAGCATCAGTCCTCAGTGAAATCAGTCCTCAGTGAAATTTCCAAAGAAAACTTGGGATGCAGAGAGAATCTCTCAAGGTTGCAGTCATGGTCACAGTCGCACTCTGATTGGTTTGCTCTTTGCTGGGGAAAACTCATTCTTCCATTCTCAGCATTTTTTAGTTGCATGTGGCTCTTCTTCTAGAGTTTAGGCGTCTTTGGCCTCCTTGTGGGGACATTAACATGTCTATTGTTTTCTTTGTTCAGCTCATGTTTGGCAGTGACTATAGTGAAACTTGATGGGAATAGCTTCTGACATTCTGAGATGACACAATATCACAACAAACTCCCTGTTCCTATGGCTCTTATACTCTTTCCAAGTCCTACTTTTAAATGATCTCTAAGCCTCAGGGGCAAGAGTTGTTCTTTAGATATCAGTTGTGACTGGGCTCCAGGAGCCTGCATTTCACTAGGTTGTGATTCTTTGTAATGACTGTTATCTGTTAGAAAGAGATGAAGAATATGGACTATATGAATCTTTGGCTACAAGAAAATATTTAATGTACATAGGAATGTTGATTTGGTTAAGTGGCTGTTGTAGGCTCTCCTCTAAGATCTGTGATTTCATTAATTTTGGATATTTGGTTTGGTTTCATTACCAGGCAAGGTCTCCTTCTCGTTGGTTACACAGAGGTATGTATACTACTACTGCATGTTTAGAATTATTGTGCCATGGTGGACACTGTTGTTGCTCAGCCCGGAAACCACTTATACAAGTAATATTTTACAAACTGCTCAGATTTTGTTATGTGTTTAGAAACACACACACACACACACAAACACACACACACACACACACACAAACACACACACACACACACACACACACACAGAGAGAGAGAGAGAGAGAGAGAGAGAGAGAGAGAGAGAGAGAGAGAGAGGTACTGCCACCACCACCAACTAAAGAAAAAGAGGCCATGAATCTGAAATATCCTGGGAGTATATGAAAGGCTTGTGAGAAAGAAAAGGGAAGAGGGAAATGTTATAATTATATTAATCTAAAATAATTTTAAACATATAAACATTAAAACTAAACTCTAACTCCAGGTCCCACATTTTTCAAAACAAAGCAATGAGAAGTGTCCCACCTGATAAAAGCATTAGCAAATAATCTCAACTAAGTGGCAAGTATTTATGGAAACCTATTGTAGATCTAATTTCCATTCTTTGTAGGGAGACAACTAATGTACAGTCAGAGAGTTCTTCAGGAAATTCACAGATAAGACCACCAGCCAGGTCCTTTATTGCAGCTTCATGGGGCTAGAAAAAACACAGTTTTTGAGAATTATTTTTCACAAGCTGAAAAATAGTACTTAAAAATCTGCTCACAACTTTAGCTTAGTGAACTTAAGCACAGCCCATGTTACTCACACTCATAGGAAGGCTATTCTTAAAGCCCCAGGCTTTCTGTTCTTTTTGGTAATTAGGAAGCCATGAATATTAAATATGATTCCTTTTGCCTTTTAGGGCTTACCTTCATATTGCACTAAAAATGCTTTTTCTTCCCAAATAGAATATTAGTTAATGAATATTCTTTGGGGATTAATTTCCTTAATTTCCTTATTATTCTTCACAGATCTTGGATCCATAACTTAATCACTATAAGCTATAGGCTTCTGTTTTTATTATAAAATAATACTTGTAAATTCCTTAAACTCACATTAATTTTACAGGGCTTATCAGAAAATAAATATTAATAATACATTAAATTATATGTTCTGGATTCTAACCCTTTGTCAGGGGTATAGGCATTAATTTTCTTTTCCTTACTCTAACTTGAATGGTGTTATTCTTTGATATATGGAAAGTTTTAAGTTTCATGACTTCCCATTTATTAATTGTTGGTCTTAATGGCTGAGCTAGTACAGTCTTTTTCAGAAAGTCATATACTGCACCAATAAGTTCAACCATATGTCCTTCTTTCTGCTATAAATACTTTTCTTGATTAAGATAACTGTACGGGTGCCACCCATGGGCTCCTTGTCTTGAGAAAAGAGCCCAAAGATTGATTCAAGAAGAATTACTTACTCTGTTCCCTAGAGCTAAGAAACTACCTCCCATTTCTTTCTTCTAGAGTTCCTGTAGGTGTCCAGCTCATGAAATGCTTCTTGTGAATGAAGAAATGAGCACATGATGCACCTATCTTCACCTCATGTTATATCTAGATCCTTCTTGGAGTAACCAAGGAGACAGGGAGTGGAAGAGAGGAGGAGAAAGACTAATGAGCATGAAAAAGCAGGTGCCGATGAGTATAGAAGGCTCATGTAGCTCATCAACTTGACTTTTTCCACCTAATTCTTAGTTTGCTCTAGAAAAATATAGTATATATACCCTATGGAAAGTATAACAATTTTTGGAGAAATGAGAGGGAGGGGATAATTCAAAGACGTGTAACATGCTTTATTTAAATGTTGTCTGGTATATGGTAGAATGCTTGGGTTTATGTAGACAACACACACATATGCACACACATTTCAACTAAGCCATGGAGTCGACATTGTGCTTGAATCTGGAAAATGTAAGTTTTAAAATAACACATTGAAGGCAGTTTAGGGGTGCTAAGAAAACTTCCAAGGAATCACAAAATGTCCCTGGCTAGGACTGCAAGCAGTAGTGGAGAGAATGTCCACATTGTCTCATAAGGCTTTGTCAGTCTTCTTTCCATACTTTTTCTCTTCCTCTTTCTCCCTTCTTCTCCACTTTCTTGTGTTTACCTTACAGGTCCTTTGTGTGTATATATATTTTGTCTTCTGGTCCTGTGTCATTATGGGATTTCTGTGTGTAAATATGCATCTCTGTGTAGGTTTACAATATGTTTCTTGAGTCTTTTCTTTGACTCATTTTCTCTTATTTGTTTTGCCCCCATTCTGATTCATAAGTTTTTATTTTATGTAATTCTATTTTAGTAATATCATGTTTTTATTGCCCGCTTCTAGTCCACTGAGAGGGAACATTTAAGAATATAGATTTGGATGGGTATAAAAATGGTGAGGCTTTGGGAGGAGTTTGGGATGTGAAACCATAATCAGAATGTACTTTATTAAAAATATTTACTTCCAATTTAAAAATAATAAAATATTTGTAAAAAATCATTTATTTGTAGTGCATGTTATATCTATCCCTATTTTTTCATAGTAGAAAAATCACTATTGTTATTTTCTCCCCCAGATTTCCTTAATCTAGACATTCATGTGAAGGTAATGAATATTATTTGAGCATGACTTGCAAAGTTACTATTTGCTTCAGTTGTTTTAGATCTTGCTACTTCTTTTTTTCTGGAATTTAAAAAATACATGTCAGTTTAAAGAGCAGACTACTGTATATGTTCTTTAAAATAAAATTCTATACTATGGTGATAACATTATAAGGTTTTATAAATGAATTAAGAGACCACTTAGAAACTTAAATAAAATAAGTAAATAAAATACATTTATTTTTAGGGATATTTTTTGTATTAAATAAAACAGTGTATTTTTTTGTATTATTTTTTGTATTAAATTAAAACAGTGACATGTTTTCTTATTTGTTCAATTATCATTACAACTTACAAGCATAATAACTGATTTTTATAGCTAAGTCGTATTTTTTGATTTTGAATAATTTAGTCATTTGTAATGTTATGTCTTAAATGTGTTTATATTTTCAACACGCCAAGTAATTTTATATCTGGATCTATTCATTTAATTTTTTCAATTTCAGTGTTTTAGCATCTGTTTATTTCTTCTTGATATAGATATAAACTATAATGTTAAATTGAACAGGTGTTATAGAAGGAATTAGGAAAGACAAAAAAGTGAAACAAAATATACATTTCTGTATGTAAAAGTAATTTAGAATGTTGATACATATAAGTAAATATCATTTACACCAAAAATATGAATCTATAAATAGATGGAAACTTAATAATACTTAAAAGCAGTTTATAATGAAAAAGTTTAAGTCATGTTAATAAAAATAATTTCTTTCAGATATTGATTTGCGAATGAACAGAATATCTAAGTAGAATGATTATAGATTACTCAAATAAAAATAAATGGAAGCAAGCTTAAAAACATCACACGTAGATACTCACAAACTTTTAAGGGAAAGAAATATCTGTGTACTCATCAAGAAGAATTTAAAAGAAAATATTCTTAACACATTTTTAAAACTACACATTCTTTAGACCAATCCTAAATACTCAAAAGTTGATAAAATATAATAATAAAGGCACATATTAATAGTTGTAAACACCTTTGCTAGAGATGTGTTAACAAATACAACATAGCAAGCACATAATATAGAAATGCTACTGGTATTTTTGGCTTATAGAACTCACCTTAATGCCTATTTATTTTCAGATATTTTTAGTTCTCTCTCTCTTTTCTTTATCTCTTCTTTGTTCTCTCTGAGAGACACCAGACATTTTGTGATCATCAATACACTTCAATATGACCTTATTTTAGGACTATTTACAAATGCAAAAACATTATTTATAGATATAATTCCACTCTGAAGGATTAAAGGCTAGGACTTCAGCATATCAACATTGGGAAAATAACTAAACTTGCTACTGGGACTAAATGATATCCTATGATAGGATTGATTTAAATTGTGTCCACTAAAATATATGTACACAAAATGATTTGGAGATTAATGAATATTATCAGATATAATTCTTTGTAAGATTTCAATGACATAACACTAATATCAGCATTATTTAATAATAATTTGAAATAAAAAATAATTCCATAATAATCAATCACCAAATACCATAGTGCAAGCCTTACCACTGAAAGACAAATATGGCTTTCTCTCAAAAGTAGATTGTAGTGCTAACTATGTGCCCTACGGTGTTAAAAGGGGAATGCATTCATTTCTCTTGTTTTCTATATCTTTGTCTGTCACCTATGAACATTTTAAAAATAGAGTTAAAATAAATTCCCAAGTGCATCAGAGGATAAATCAACATGGGTTCTAAAAAGGTCATAAGAATACTCAAACAAACATTTGGTTCATAATTTTCATGTTTTTAGCACAGATCTGAGGATGTGACATTTTTTTCTATATTTCAAGGTAATCCAGGATGAAGTAATGATCCATTTTCTCAGGACATATCAGTAAATCAATTTTTAAAATGGCTGCTACATGAATGATTATAGATTTACAGTTTGATATCATCATCTTAGCTGTTTTCAAGACTGCCAAGCCTATCATCAAAATTAGTTACATGGATAGATTTTTAATTTGTGTCTAGAAGGCATGTTGAACTATCATGCCATAAAGATACATTGGCTAATATAAAAGCTTCAGGTTATTTTGTGGAGTGGTCCTGACATCTGGGGTGGATGACTAAATGTGCTCAATAAACCGGGTTATATTAGCACTTCACTTAGAAGGATTATCCTTTGGTCTCTAGTGATGATAACGAGTTAAATGCTTTCATAATGAGAGTCTGGGTCAATATAATTGATCTTCGTCTTCGCAGTGTTCTCTCTTCCCAAAATACACTTGCAAGCTGCATAAAGATATAGCTCCTTCTAACACAAAGAGTTAATTATCCATATCCGTTAGCACTGTAGAAAATTGCTGTCCAGGAGACGTTTCTTTCTCCTTAGATTCTTTTGGCAGGTTACAGATTACATATTGTGTAGCCTTTAAAAATACCAATAGCATGCTTTAACATTTTATAAGGACTCCCAAGCTGTAGCTCTCTGTAAGCCAGTTTTAACTGGGAAACTATCAGTAAGAAAACATTTCAGTTTATACCTCAAAGACTTCATTCTTGACCTCTCAGTTAATAATCAGACAGAATATATAAACACATATATCTAAAGTGTGTGTGTATTCCCATATGTTTTATATTTCATGTATGAGTACTCATGTGTAATTCAGTACATAATATATTTTGAGAAATAAGTAAACCTATTACATATTTTTCATTTCACCTTCTTTAACTTAAACTGCAGCAATGTACTTTGGAAAAAGTAAAGCAAGCTAATAGAAACATTGGCATGAGAGTGAGCAGTTCTGCCTGCCCACCAGAGTTGCTCCTTTATATTGTGATTTCATCCTTTATATTGTGATTATTTCTATTTTTCTGATACCTTTGTTATTGTTTCACTGTGTATCTTTGATCACATTTGTCATCATGCTTTCATTAACTAGCTCCATAGACATTTGGAAATGTCTGCTTCAGAGTTATATAGACTTAGACAAACTCTGGCTTATTTTTATTGAAAGTTTTCCAAAGAATTTGTGAGGACAGAATAAAAATAAGCAGTAACAGTCCTCGTGGTTCAAACATATGTTGTTTCTAATGACAGGCCCTAAGGCATTATGATAAACAGAATACCAAAGTACTTTGAAAAATACATATCATGATGAAAACACCAACGTAACCAGATAGTACTCCAGACAACAGAACTTTCAAGGACCATTTATGAATTTTTCTCCCTCCCCCAACACAACTTCAACACATATGACTGATGGCTTCAAGTCTTTTAATGTCCTGTTTGTTTCTCCACTTTGCAAATATTAAGAAAGCTTTTTTCTTTTCACATCATATGCATATGTCGGTATCTGAGTCTGTGTTTGTGCATATGTGCTTTCAGAGACCAGAATAATGTGTCAAATCTCCTAGAACTGGAGTTACAGATGGCTGTGAACTGCTTGACCTGGGTGCTTGGAACTAAACATGGGTCCTCTGCAGGAACAGGGCATACTCTTCACTGGTGAGCCATCTCTCCAGCCCATTTGGCACCTTTTAAGTTGAGATGTCACCTACTGTAGGACTTATGTTGATGGCTTTTGATGGGTCATATGTATTGGAATATTTTTAAAATTCTAGAAAGAGAAAGATGAAGATAGTTTCTCTTTCAAATTACCATGGGGTGATTTTATTTTTCTTAGAATGGCAGGGTTTTTTTATTGCTAGAAGAGATAGTATTGACCTTGTATGTAAAATATGTCCTGTTTTGCATCTGTGGAGGGGACAAAATCCAATGGAAAATCAGGGCTACTAAAAGTAGGTAACAGAAATGCACTGAGGGTTAGAGAGTTGTCATCCTTGATTATTAAAGGCTTTGAATTTATTCCACTAGACTTCCAGGACCATTATGTGAGGTCATATTAAACAAGATATCATATGTAGTACTGGTACACTATGAATATGTACTCCGAAATTTCCAGTAAAACCCATTTCCAGTGCTCTCTCTTTTTTTCTGTACACCATGAGATAAGCAACTAGGTTACATGCAGGATACAAGCCATGGTGATAAGCCTCACCTCAAGTACACAGTTAAAAAAAAAAAAAAAAAGAAGAAGAAGAAGAACTGACAATGGATAGAAACCCCTAAAACAGTGAGCAAGGGAAGCATCTTTCCTTTAAGTTGATTTTTCTCCAGGTACTTATCAAAGCAAGCTAATAGAAACATTGGCATGAGAGTGATCAGTTCTGCCTTCCCACCAGAGTTGCTCCTAAATCTTTAGATTGTGGTGGAGATGTAGAAATGGTTAAGGATTTAGGATAGAAAAATACTTTAGGAGGATATATGTAGCGACCCCTAACTGGGGTTTCTGATAAAATTTCAGAAGACAAGAATGCTGATTGGAATGAATTCAGAAAAGGCTCTTGTCCTGGGTGTGCCAAAAAGAATTGAGAATCTATGGTGTATTGGGTGAGAGATCATTCATGTTTCAGTGAGGCAAAGAACTTGTCTATATGGACTTGTGGTAGGTTAAGTTTAAAGGCAATTGACTAATTAATCTAAAAACAGACATATTCAGGCATTACTGCATTAATGCTATGACATGGAGTTTATTGTCTGCCTTTAGGGAGGGGTATGATATAATTTGAGAGAAGAAACAGAAAACGTTTCAGTTCAAACAGAAATAAGTTGGTGTGAGTAAAATTGAGTCTAAGAAAGTATGACTGTTAAAAGATGAGTTGTATTAAAACACTGGCATACACTTTGTACTAGAACAATGGGAAGGTATCTTTACACTATTTCAGAAAGTGGATAGACCCAGCAAGCCCAAGCATTTAATATTTTTAAAGAGTTTGATATGCTTCCTTTTGAAACAAAAAGTTCCACCACATTTAGCTCCCACAAGGCTTCCTAGGAAAACATTTACTTTCATCCAGTCCATCAGGCCCTCAGAATCTACTGTTGACTAAAGGAGCCAGATACTGTTCAAGCTGGAAATTAGTGCTGATTTCACACACAGATCCCTTGTTTTACAGATATGCAGAATACAAGAGTATGTGGTCATAAAACAGTCTACCCAGATTTTAGAGGAAAATAGTTAATACATTATACTGACAGGGTCCTCAAGAGCATGACTTGATAGGATAGCTCAGGAGGCTGTGAGGATGAAGCAGAAGGCTCAGTCAAGATGGGGAAGTCAGAGGTGCCCAAAACTTTGGGATATCTGCTGAAAGAAGCTACAGAGGATGAGTGGAGTAGCCTAAGGAAGAATCCATGAATCATGGTGCTGTAAGGCATCAT
Organism: Phyllotis vaccarum; assembly: GCA_033318265.1. Lineage (NCBI taxonomy): Eukaryota > Metazoa > Chordata > Mammalia > Rodentia > Cricetidae > Phyllotis > Phyllotis vaccarum. Next base: position 35,847,040 of record JARWLC010000001.1, on the reverse strand, counting down.
GGCTAAGAGCTCCCTTGAGTATAAGGGGGGGTGGGAATTTTGAATGTGGACTTTTGAAGAATGCTGGAATTGTTGAAGCTTTGGGAACAGGTAAAGATGAGTCAATTGTTTTCTATAATATTAAGTGAGTATAAGTAATGCTAGACTCTCAGAAGAAAGTATTCTCATAAGTCCTATTGTGAAGTCTTGGTTACCCACCCAGTGATATTGTTGAGAGATGGTAAAAGCTTCAGGAGTGTGGGGGGAAATCACTGGAGAAAACAGACAGCTGTTAACAAGTCCTGAGAGAGTCTTCTGGCCTGTCCCTTCCTTTATAAGTTTCTTTTCTTTCTATCAAGAAATGAGCAAGACTGTTCTATCACACACATAGATTTCAGCTCTACCTCAGGCTCACAGCAATAAAACCAGCTCTGAAATACTGAGTCAAAGGAAAACCTCTGTCTTCTAAACTGATATTGTGTCTGATATTGATACCAGACACAAAGTTCTGACTGTCAGATACCCCAAGTGAAATATCCGAGTTATGAGGAAGTTAATGTGAACAAGACAGTGCTCATAGTTCCTGGCAAGAGTTTCATAAAACTTATGTTATGGGCAAGAATATTTCATCTTTCTGCTGATGATTAAAATTGGAGTATTTATTTAGACATTACATCAATCTCTCATTGATTTAAAATTTTAACTATATAAAAATGACATAACAAACCTGTCTGTGATTATATCATGCACATATGTGCATTCAATTGTATGAGACTAGCAGTTTACTGTGTTAATATCTTAAGCAAATGTGAAATCCTGTGAGATCAGTGAAACATGAATTGTGCTTAGGATTGAAGCCATTGAGGACATATGTGTAAATGTGTCCTATCACTTTCATCTCCATTCTTATGAGAAACAAATCAGCTAGGGGGTAGCAATACACTCAGCCCAAGTTCAGGATATGACAGGCATTTTCATAGCAACCTCTCCAAATTCAAAATGGCATGACAGCACTTTGCATGGATTTGACATAATTTGTCACTATTTCTCCAATTTCTTTTCTAGCTGTAAGGGAAAATGTTAAGTCCAATGAATTATTTCCAACATTCCCAAAGTGATATATGCAACTCATCATCTGAAAATTTATCAAAATAATATTTTCCAATCATAGAGATTCTTTTTCTACATGCTCCTGTCATACATAACATTGTCATAAAAGGAAATAGACATTCTGGATTGGATATATTCATGGTAATATTTTTCTTTTACAGAGTGAGAATCACAAATTATAAAGTTCCCTGCTCACCACTACTCCAAGTCTGTGTGTGAAGAAACCAGTCAAGTGCTCTGCTGGCCCATGCTACTGCTGCTTTAGAGTATGAGAGTAAACCAACCAGCCTTCTGGCTTTAAAAGTCAGGCTGTTAGAGCCTCGGGTTAACAGATGATTTCTCAGATTAAAAAAATAATAATAAAATTAAAAGACCATATGTCTTGTCAAAGCTGATTTCATCAACTATTAAGTATAGCATATAGGAATTATCATTGGCAATATTACTTACCACATTATTGTCACTTTCAAGAACATATAATCTATAATAGAGATGGGGAGGTGGCTCAGGAGATACGAGTTCTTTCAGATGAACCAGGTTTGGTTCTTAGCACTAATGTCAGATTGTTCAGCAACTGCTGGTAACTCTGACCACAGGGGATCCTGAGATCTCTTCTGATTTCTCAAGTCTTTACATGCGTGTTACGCACACACACAAACACACACACACACACATACACACACACACACACACAGAGAGGGGGGGAGTATATAAATATCTAATAAAAGCAGTTAGATAATTTAAAGGAAATGGTGAGAGGAGTCTTTATCTTACTTCAAATGCCAACAAACTTTAAAAAGTTAAAAACTATTTTGGCTTGATTTTTATCACTATTCTGACTTTTTGTGAGGGCATTGTAGTAAGAATAACAAATGACCTCAACAAGAATAAACAAGACTGGAGACACCATATCTAGGAAAAAAATATGATCACCAGAATTCTTGAGAAGATGCATTTATTCATGGATTTTGCTTTGTTGCTAATAATTCATGCATTTAATCAATCAACAGCCATTCTGTGATATCTAATTTAAGACTCCTAAAAGTGGTTAGTAAGCCATTTTATGTGCTTCAACAACTTAGCAAATGCATTTCTTATAGAGAACTTCATAGAAGCCCTAGACATTACCTACATGCCAATCAAATTCTTACACAGCCATCTAGAATAAGAAGGTCACATAATCTGTCTTGGAGAACTGAGCCTGTAGGGAAAACAAGGGTGACACAGATGGCCAAACTCTTATTAGTATTCTCAATAGTAGCAAGGAAGGTAGAGCACCTCTAATAAAGATCAGTAGGTTTCCCAGCCAAGCAAGAGTTAAACCTTACTGGGTGTAGAGAGAACCAAAAAAATCAGATGAATGTGCCAGGGCTGCCTCTGGGGCTTAGAGGGAAGGAGGAAAAGCCAGAGGAAGCGTGAAGCATTTGAGCTAATAAAGTCTCTAACTACCTACATAGCAGGAAGGTGATTCATAGCCACTACACCTTTCAAGCCCATTAACGTCTGTTTAAAATATCCAGGAGATGGATGACTGTACTAACTACTCCACACTCTGGATGTACAGGGAGGACTCAGTGAGATAGTCCTTGTCGTGATAAATCATGCTATGAATATTGATTGTGATGCTCTCCACTTATCTAAAAGTTTTATGTGGATTATTAAAAAAAATTAGTGACTGCTTCAGCAGAGAGGTTTAGAAGGGAAGGATCTTGTCAAGGAAACAAATCTAAGGACATGATCTAAAATATGCGAGGCCGACATTTATACAGTGAGGAATGAGTATACAGCATGCCATTGCCGATTGGGACCAATTTATTAGATGCTGTAGAAGGGCAAAACTACCTTAAATCAATAGTTCACTAGACAACAGAAGGTGGGCTGTTGTAAGTCATCTTTTTAATGAAATATAGATTATTCCAAAACTATTAAACAAGCAGTTGGTGTCAGGAAAAATGTTCACTTTTTCAGAGCTAAACAAAACCATCAATTTCAGAGAAGAGAAATCAATAGCTATCCATGGCCTGCCATGTAACTTGAATATATAGATAAATCTATAGTTAAAATTGCTCATTGACAGCTGGTGGTGTTTCACTCTTTAGTTGTTACTTAATTTCTGAAAAATATAGAGTCGTCTGGAGAAAAGAATAGAAGGAGTTATCTCCCCATCCCTGGTCTTCATGTTTTCCCTCATTTTTCCCCTCTCCCTCTTGGCTGCCACTTACGTAGTATCCATGATGTGATAATAGATAATATGTGCTACTCTATGTATTTGTGAAAATTATTATGGTTTACATTTTTAAAGTAACGCTAACAAAATAGGTGTTTTTATCTTCTTCAACTGACTAGAGAGTCAGTGCGATAGTTGTTGATTCCTAGCTATCTACAGCTTTCAGTAGGTGTGCCGATTTACCCTTCTGCACATAGATCAGCAGTTTTCCATAATCTCTTTCTCTGCCTTCTTCTCTTTCTGCCTCCCTCCCCCTCACTACTTATCTTTTCCCTGTCCTCTGTTTTTTATTGGCATATGTGTATATTCTCTTGCTTCTCTTCCTCTGGAGAATCTTCACTAGTATAACAATAATCACATAACTAAGCCAATGCTAAGCAGTAAATGCATAGTTGATCATGGAACACATATACAGCACTTTCTTTGCAATTAAAGGTCTAATGATCAGTCTCTTCTTATGGAAACCAAATTAATCTGAGCTATTGCAGGTTCCATTTCTCAAATAAAATAAAGAACAATAGAAGTTATTCTTTGAGGAAGGTAAACCCCAAATAAAAGTTCCCTAATATAGTTATCAAAGAGAATTTTTAAAAAATGAAATAAAAAGAGGATGATATGATGACACCTAGAATATGGAGATTTTTATTGTACATATAAGGTAGAAAAACAGGTGGAGGGAAGAGTAAAGGTTCAATATGGTTGACAGACCGAACCAGACGTGAGAGGAGAGAGATAGAGTCGTCACTGACCAAGAGACATTACGGGGCAAGAAGACAAGAGGACACGAGATCACTGTAGTCACAATGGCTGACTTACGTAGGCTCGGACTCTGGAAAGGTAAATGGAAGCCCAGCCCCAGGGAAGGAGAATTTTAGGGTAGGAATCAGGGTGAGAAATGCTGGGAGGGACCATAAGTACTGAGAAAGACTTGTCTCAGGTTCCTTTGAGATCTAACAGAAAGTAGGTATGAGCAGTGTGAGTAATAAATGTCTTCAGTTTCCTTTGACTTGCTTGAAGGTTTGATGTACACACATTGTGTGTTGTTGTTTGTTTGTTTTCTCATATGTGACTGCTGTATTGTTGTTTCCACTTTACAGTCTCCCCCTCAAACTCCCATCAGTTCCCCAACCCTTTCAAATTCATAACCTCTGTGTGGTGGTTGGCATGAAAATAGGCCAGGTCCTATAGGCTTATACAAAGTAGAACTGTTAGGAGGTGTGGCCTTATTGAAATAGGTGTGGTCTTATTAGAGGTAGTGTGTCACAAAGATGGACTTTGAAGTTTCAGAAGCTCAAGCCAAGCCCAATCTTGCTCTCTCTTCCTATGGCCTGTCAATGGAGATATAGAACTCTCAGCTACACTCCAGTACCATGTCTTCGTTGCAATGCACTAAGCTTATTAGCTATAAGACAGCCTCAATTACATTTTCTAGTAAGAGTTCCTGTTGTCATTATGCCTTTTCTCAGCAATAGAACACTGACTATGTCACCCTGTATAAAGAGTGAAGTGTTCCTGTAATCTGGGAACAATCCTATTGTCCAGCATTTACTGACTCCATGGGAATAGCACATCAAATTTGCCAGCATTAAAAGGCATGTGCTTAATGACCAAAATTGAACTATTCTATGGCAATTTCTTGCACACAGGACTCAACCTGTGATGATAAATTCAGTCCCCATAAGAAAACTTTCTACTAGTGAGGTCTTGAGAAAGCTGTTTTATTTTGTGTATTTTTTCTTCAAACATGAGCAGTGAAAACTACTACAATCGTAAATATTAAGCTAATCTAGAATGATAAGTGGCTATCACCAAGATGAATACATTCCTCTTCAATAGCTCTTCCTAAGCTAAAGTATTCCCAAGTATGCTGTAACTTCAACAAAGACACTAACTGGCAATATTTAAATATTTTTTTTTACCAAGTGTTGTTGGTGAACATAGAAGGTTAGGTATCTAATTAATTCCCCTGAACTTTCAAAGAGCTAAATTAAGCTTAAAATTAAATTAAATTAAATTAAAAAAAATACAAGAAAGAAAAGAAAAGAAAAAAGAAACCCTTCCCCCCAAACAAAAATTTAACCAGTGTGTTTTATAGGCACTAACAGTGTCTCCTCTGGGACTTTTCTTTGAAATACCTCCCAGCTCAGCTCTCTGTACTTTTGTACTTCATAACCAGCATTCTAGGCACAGCTAACTCTGGCGTGTTAACACAGGAAAAAGAAAATTATCAGCATTTAACATTACAGGAGGTTTATAATTTTCACAACTCCCTGCCTAGAAGAAAATATCCTCTGGACAGGAAGATCTTTAGGCAATTAAATACTGCTAAAAAGTAACCTTTCCTGGCCTCTTCATTGTAGAAAATGAAATAGGTTGTGAATTCCAAAGACAATTTTTAGTTTTTGGAGCAGGCCTTTCATTATGATCTCCATCTCCATAAACCTTTTTTTCTAAGCAGAAACACTGCTTGATAAGGCCTCTAATTTACTTGGAGGAGATGGATAAAACGTGATTGCTGAGGTAGGGTTTCCAGCTAATGACTATGTCACCTTTCTTTGTGCACAACATTCACTATATCTTGGTTCCCCTTCTCCTGAGCTTGCAACTTCTAATTTTCTTCTGAATCTTAGTTCATCTGTCAGCTTGTCTAAGAAATCACCCAGGCCCCTCTGCATAAGTCAACTTTTTAACAGTGTTTCCTTGATACTCACTTTGCAAAGGAGAAACTTCTGTCAAGAGGCAATATGTCCCATGCCCTGATTCATCATCATCAAACTTAACGTGTTATGATTTACTGTGAAGGTGCTGAGGCATAAGGCATTTGGATTAAGTTATTTGCATAAGACCACCTTATGCAGAGAAAGGATGAACAAAAATTTTAATCCAGAAATACCCAGCCAATCCTGATCCGGGGTGACTAACCTACTCTCCCTCATTTCCTTTCCCCAGGAGTCTTTTTTCAACATTTAATGAAGGTGAGTAGATTATAAGGTCTGTCAAACTCCAAAGAGCATGTAATGAGTGCAATTAGTCATAAGACTACTATTAATTAGCTTTCTAGGCATAAATCACTCGATTTGCTGGAAGGCAAGGCCCTATTTAACTTGGAATCTATCCCATAACTTCACAGCCCTGGTTAAGTCAGTTGACCTCCTATTATTGGCAGTTTCCTTAGCTGCAAATCAAAACAAAACAAAGAATCTTTCTTCTCTGTGGATCATTTTAGATAAGAGAAATTCTAATATATTTGAACTGGACTTCAGTACCTGGGTCTTTTCCATTGAGAAAGGGCTTCAGTGAATTGACTGTTGATTCCTAGGGTCAATCGAGTTCATTGTGGTGTTAATAGAACTCTCTCTTGGGACAGCTGAGAAGATAATATAAAATGCTCTGGAATTTTTAAAGGGTGTTCATCACATGATTAACACAGTTTAATATATAGACCTATTAGCTCTTAAAATAATGATGTATCTTGACTGTCTATTGGAAACTACTTGGAATACTTGAATGTTTTTCAAATTGCTTATTTCATGTTCCTAATATAAAGTCAAAAATATTTGGCTCATATTTTAATAATTATGTATATAACTTTATTTTATAAAAATTTTATACACATACACACAGCTTTTGACCACTTTCTAAAAATTAGATATACATGTTTGTTTTCAGACCTGACCATGTGACACTGCATAACCAATTGGTGTCCTTATCCATGACCAGGCCTGACAACATACTTATAAATAGCAATATATGATCCTAGAAGATATACTTAGAAATAGGTATCTATATACCCATCCATACATGTGGTGATGTATTTTATATTTAATAAAGTCAGTCTAGAATATCAGAGAATAGAACCACTCACAGTCAAGCCATGAGGGTCAGAGAGTGTAACTCACACCTTTGATGTCAGCACAGGAATGACAGCTGGTAATTCACGCTTTTAATTTCCTAACTCCAGAGATAGAGATATTTCTCTGTTTCTGTGAGTTCAAGGCCTAACTACCAAACAGTAGTAGCTCACACTTTTAATCCTAACTCTAGGATTATGATGCAGAGTTGAACCCAGAAGTGAAACAACTGGGCGAAGAAGATATTTAAGGCATGAATAGGTAGACAGTGTGGTATTCTGTAGAAGTAACAAGTCAGGCTGAAGACTCTGGAAGATAGCTTTTACCCTGAGAAGTTGGTTGGGTGAGAATTGACTGTGGTCTGTTTCCTCTCTTTGATATTCCAGCTTTTCCCCAGTCTGGCTCTTAGTTTTTATTAAATATCAACTAGAATTTGTGTTAATAATAATTAATGAAAAAGTGGCCTTGCATGTGAAAGAAAGAAGGGCAGAGTGTATGCGAGGGTTTAGAGGAAGGAAAGGGCACAGGGAAATGTAATAACATCGTAATCTCAAAAGTAAAATAAAAAGAAGTTACACATAGTTGCTTAAATTTAAAATCTGCCTATGTTAATGTTTTATGAATATTAATATATCGATACACATATATTAACTACCTAACTTATAGAGGCAAGAATGTGAATAAAAGAAGTGGTGGTGCAATATACAAACTTCTCATATGTAGCCCAAGAAAACACGTTAGGGAGCATTACCTGAAGACAGTTTTGAACCAGGCCTTGTGTAGGAAGCCTTGGCTTCTCCATCAATTATCTGTGCAACTCAAGAGAAATTTGCCCTTTCTGACAATTTTGTCATTAAATAGTGTTCTTCCCTACCTCAGATCTCTCCGTATCTGTGGCTCCTCTATACTTCATTCTCACAGCCTTTCCATTGCTCGTTTATTGCTCCATCATGTACTGGCTACAATCTGCACCCTAAGTTTATCATGACTCTTCATTCATTATTCTGTAGCCCAGTGAGTATGAATGGAACTAAATCCCGAACCCCTCCCACCCCAGATACCAAGGAGAAATGGTTTAGTGTGTTGATCTTGTCCCATGATCTTTCTTCTTTGAAAAGGTACATTTACTCAGTTCCTCTTTTGTTTTCTTATCTTGGTCAGAAGAAAACCTCATTATATGCTATAAATTATATTACTTATGGTATTTCAGAAGAAAGACAACAATCTAGTAACAACTTTTTGCATGAGTTTTGCATATATCTTAATGTACTAGGCTTTCTGTAAATTATTTCTTGTGAGTGATATAAAATAAACAGTGTTCTGTTCAGTGAAATACTTAGACCTGAAGGACCAAGATTTGGTTCCAGCGCTGAAAGAAATGCAAAACAAGATAATAACAAAACACAAAAATATTTACCTTGAGAAAGGTTATGTGTACATCATGGACCTAGTTTTCTCCACCCAACCTGGCTTCTCATCTACCTACAAATGTTTGATGTGGAAAAAAATCACAAGAGATATCCTTGGTGATAAATATTAAATAATAATATTATTACTAATAATAATAATGTTTATACCCATTCAATCTCTTCTTTATATTTCAGTAAATGTTTATAAACTTTTAACTGAAGTAGCTTGGAGGCAACGCATATGTAGAATCCAAGCATTTGATCCTATATTCGTATTTATAGTCTGTAAGCAAAATATATTTGGAATGGATCCAAGTTTCCAAGTTTCAACCCAAAGTCAAAAGTGTTTCTGAGTTAAACTGTTCCAAGAAAATAAAAGTTGTATTAATAAATATTAATTACATGCAATAGTGGGTTTCTTTATGACATTTTCACATATATACACATCAAAAATATGTTTATCAGGTAAACTCTAATTTCTTTACATATTTCTTCTCCCCTTCCTCTTTCTAGCTAGGACTCTTTCTACTTTCCTATTTTGTTTGTTTTTATGAGTCATTTCAGTTTATAAAGGTTCATGACAGGATCACGATCTGAGTTTCTGCAGTTACTGTCACCGTAGGTATGTGAGCTTCTCTGACCAAGGCTGAATACAGCTCTAATCTATAGGAATAAACGTAATTATTAAAAGAGTGGTACATCATGACCATTTAGTTTAGTAGCTTCCTCACTGTGGCCTATAATTGTCTATGCTGTGCCTAGAAGATATGTGACACTAAATATCCTCACAGTGCCAGAGTTACTGCCTTCCTCTAAGTGTTTGATCAGGAAGACAAAGGAAACAATAAGGACATTTCAATGTCATCTTATCGCCTACCATACCTGGATGATAAGATGTTAATGCTGAAGTATCACATCATTTACTTGCAGGATCTGAAAGTGAAGCTGGAACTTTCCTGGAAGTTGCCTCCCTCTGGCTAGCCCTTATAATGCTAGAAAGTGTTCTGTAGTCTCCTTGAGTAAAATTTTCATCAAAAGTCTTACTCAGCTACAGACTCTGCAACCGTCAAGAACTGCCTACTGTTGTAGAGACAAACTGGTAATGGAGGTCACCAACTAATGTCTGCTTGGATTGAGAACTGCTCCACAGCTATGAATTAATGTTTAATATTGTAAGCCTGTTTGAAAATAAGATTCTTAGAGGCAAAACTGAAATCCTGAAGAGTTCATAGTGAATTAAGGTAAAGGCTGGTATCTTATCTTATAACTTTAGGATCTTCTGGGATCTCATGGGTAGTACTGAGCATAGTCAAACATAATGTTTTGATAAAACAATGTCTTGAAAGAGGAAATGGTTTTACAACTAGGTTGTAGTTTGTGGAATGGAGCTAAAGGGTGTAAAATCCATAGGATATCCATACAATATAAGAAGTTATACTTGACTAATGTCAATGACAGCTTGTATACATTCTGACCAAAGTTTAAGCATTTTTTTTATTTTTGTGTCACATATTTTAATTTTTGGTCTATGCATGTTTTACCTCCATGCATTTCTGTGTATCACATGTGTGTCTTGTGCCCTTAGAGGTCAGAAGAAGGTGTTAGATCCCCTGGCACTGAAGTTATGGATAGTTGTGAGCTGCCATGTGGGTGCTCAGAACTGAACTTGGATTTTCTGAAAGAGTAGTCAGAATTCTTAACAACTGAGCCATTTCTCTAGCCACCTTATCAAAGTTTAAACTAAAGCCCTGGTTAATGATGAATTTCCAGAGTGACTTATACTTAGACATTCATGAAAATCACATTTTTAACTCACCTATTGGGTAATATGATGCTGAATATATGAACTATGAATTCTTTCATTTCCATAAAAGAATACCACACCATTATCCTGACAGTCAGCCATTAACTTCACAACTTGGATGGTTAACTCTGACTACTAACTACCTTAAATTTAATATACTTGGGGTATTGATAAGGTACATGTTTGGGGAACATGCTGAAGGAGTTAATATAAGAATATGAAATACTCTTTGAAGACAGGTAGTACCACTTCTTGAGCTACACTTATAGACTAGATAAAAGAAAATGGGGAAAGTAGAGCTGAGAGATTGTACCTCTTATTCTCTGTTTATCCTTCTGTCCAAATAAGATGGGTCTCAGCTTCTATACCTATCACCATGAACTCTGCTATACTTTTATCTGTATGATGACCTGCACCGTTTCAACCTATGAGTGAAAATAAAGACATTATCTCACAAGATTTTTGTCTAGAAAGTATTTATCCCTTTGCACATAAGTCATTTAATATAATTCTGCAAAAGCTATTGTTATCCAAAGTTAATCATATTCATAGGAAGGCCTGGAGTCATTATAACTTTCATTATAATTGCAAAATAATGTATCAAAGCAAAACATCCAGAAAACATCAAATAAACAATTAAAAATAACAATAACAATGAAAATGATTGTGATACTGAGGCTCTTGGTTTCTTACCCTGTAGATATTAGATGCATGAAGGCATACCTGGCACTGCCTTCAGCAAATGAGTCCAAATCTGTTTCTGAGCAGTAGCAGTGATAGAAAATGCAAAGAGGTCAGGAAATAAGCATAGCTATCAGTTGACTGAGTGACTTCATTGCAGCTAAGGGACAGTATTCTTTATGTAATAGTATTCTGGTCTATTAAATTTAATAAATCTCTCTTTGATATAGAGCTCGACACTTGTTAATGTGAGGGCATCAGTCTACATGGACTTAAAAGGAAGAATTTATATTTAAAGAGGAAATGAGCTGGCCACAAGTCCCAGCTCATGACTCACACTAAATAATCCAATACTCATTTTATTTCCCTTTCTCAGAAAACATGAATCCATTTTCTTTTAAATTCCAGTGATATAAAATCTAGATTGGAACTTTGGAAAGCAAATAAGGATGCCTTTTCCCCACCTCCATCTCAAGGGCTTCTTATCTGTTTTGACCGGGATTTTTGGTTTTGTTATTTGTTTGATGTTTTTTTTACTTTTTACTAACTTTATACATTTTCATTGATATGTAACATATTCTTGTTATTCACACATACATGTCTCTCTTATCTTACTTCTACCCCTGTGAAGTGTCCCCACTTTCCTTCCAAGACTCTCATATTTAAACTTTTATTTTGTTTTATGAACGCCTAGGTTAATCAGGGTTGTCTGGGTCAAGGTGGATTTGTAATGTCCATTATTATTTGGTTGGCTAAATCATAGATATACAACTGACAGTACTGATTCCCTATGCCTTCTAATCTACCATAAGATAACACTGAAGGTAGATTCCCCCATAAGCCTCTCTCTAATCCACATTTGACTGAGAGCCCCATACTGATGTAGACCATGTGGAGGTAACCTTAACTGGTATGAGACTGATTGAAATGCCTGTGTCCTTCACAAAGCTAACATTCTTCACAGTTTCCTCCATATCTTCTATGTCTTAACTTCATTCTTCCAGGTCCCCCTTCAGCAACATTTCCTGAGTGTTAGAAGGAGTGGTACAAATGTCTTGTTTTTGGCTTAACCCCCAGTAATATGCATGATTTCAGCATCTAGAGCTGTTGTGATTCCCTAAATCATTGCAAAGATGCTGTTTTAAATGAGGCTGAGAGTAGTGTTAGTCTCAATGTGTAGTTCCAAATAGTTAGAAGGCAGTTTAGGAGCCAGAGAGATGGCTCAGCATTATCAGCACATACTGGTCTCTCAGAGCCCTAAATTTGCCTTGAGTCACTCTTGTTGCATAGCTATTTCTGGAACTCCAACCCATTGAATCCAAAACCCTCTTTGGCTTTTGTAGGCAACTTAACTCAAGTCCACATATCCTCAGACATATCCATGTGCACACACACACACACACACACACACACACACACACACACACACACACACACACACATATATCAGAAAATAAAATAATATAGAAAATAAAATAAATAGGAAAAAAATAGTTTGAAATTCTGACAATTTGTACCTAATTTAGGTACACAGAGTAGTAATACATTCCCTTGTAAAAACTAAGTCTTTTCAAATCATGGTCACACACACACAGACACACACACAGATACAGAAACATAGACACCTCCCCATGCCCCCCACACACACACATTATAAACCAGGCTGGCCCTGAATTCAGATATTCAACTGTCTCTTTCAAGTGTTGGAATTAAAAGGAGTACATCACACCTGGCCCCAAGTTATGCTTTTTTGACTGGGTTTACATAATTAGATTGAGTCCAATCATCAAAGCACTGGGGTACTACCCCCTTACGGTTGTACCACTACTGTTCCAATTGGCACATCCCACCTGACAGTTCGATATTATGGCTTCTAGGATGCCCGCCTGAGTAATTCTAATGATGTCTTTTCTCTCTCAATCAACTGCATAACAGCTTCCAGGACTGTGAAAACTAGCCAGCAAGGAAGAGTCTCTCATATCGTGTATAGTTTAATTTCTCTATATGTTGAAGGAAGGAGCCACAGAGCCTTTTTCAACTAGGTCTGGTAGGCAACCAAAAGGAATGAAAAGAGTCTGCATGGCTTTAGATGCCCCTGGGAGTCCCCTGATTAACGATTCATAAGGAGGTCTCCTACATCTAGGACAGAAAACTCTGTTGAATAACTCTTGGCTTCGATAGATAGCATCATGAATCTGGAGACCTCCGCCTATACCTAGTTGTGCCGTTAGAGGTTTCATCTGCTCTGATCCGCCCAAAGTTCTACAAGAAAACAGGCTATGAAGAAGAACTAGAAGGAGAGAGAGAATAAAGGAAAGACTAGAAAGAAGAAAAGAAGGGGAGCGGGATAAAAGAGAAGGAAGAAAGGGTAAGAGAAAGGACATCTCAGGCTCTAGTTTAATAGCTGCAAGAAATATAACAAAGCCAAACACCTTTCCTGCAGCAAACTGCCCTTTCTCACCCATTCCCCTCACATGTTTGAATAAATGGAAACCTGGCTATCTTCTGATTTAGTTCTTTCCAAAGTCAAAGTGTCTACCCTTTTAGCCATGTACCATGTGTACATGTTTATCCTCATCTTATAATGATTGCTTTCTACCTACGCCAAAGACCAGGTAGTCTACACTCTGAAAGTCACAGCGACCATCTAAGACCTATGCATTTTCCCTTTAAGATAATGCCATCTTGCTCATTGAGCATTTTGAGTCTGTCTTACAGCCTGCGCCTCTTCCAAAACCATCTTTACTCTGTCAGCACCAATTTCTTCCCTCAGTTGCATGGTGTCAGCAGATTCACAAACTGAAGCCAGCATGGTCTGATGATGCTTTAATAGGGGAAGAAACGGAAACTTTAATTAAAGAGAGTGTAGATATCGCATCTGGTTTACTAAGTGGCTCAGGCTCTGAATGTGCAATTGTGACTACCAATGAGGTGTGCTATGAGCCATGTAATATTGCCATCAAAAAACAGGAGTCTGAAGATGAGGATAGTAGGTAGTGAATTGCATAATTTAGAATAAGACTTTAATGCTGAGAATATTAAATGGGCTCTAAAAACAAAATTCAGGAAGTGCTCCGGACAGTTGAAATATTCCATAAATAACTATAGTATTTGTTTTACCCAAATGGAATTTGTTTTCTGTTATTTTTGTTGAATTTACTTTACTCAAAAGCTTTTTTAAACGGTAATCTAAAGGCTATGTTTCACATCATTTTCCTTCTTGCATGATTTATGGCAGTGAATGATGCAATAGGGGCCTATTGTTACTTTCTCTGTGGCCGTCCACAACAACACACAGTTGGGACATCCTCTCTAATGAGTACCTAAATTACGCATGATCATCTGACTGGATTTAATCAAAACAAATGAATAGAACAATCGGTATCAGTCACTAAAGTTATAAAACTTTGAAGATTAATATAATGTATCTTTACTATTTTACTCTCATTAAAGAATAACTTATTTTATATTTATTTGTGTGTGTGTGTGTGTGTGTGTGTGTGTGTGTGTGTGTGTGTGCGTGTGTGTGTGTGTATGGTGCATAGGATGTGGTCAAAAGACAACTTGTGAGAATCAGTTCTCTGTCTTTCACATAGGTCCTAGGGATAGGGAATAGGATTCAAGTTATCAAGGCTGAGCAGCCAATATTTTAACATGGTGAGCTATCACACCAGCCCATTATTCATAATTTTTATCTGAAACTTCCACGGGGCTGAATTTTAAGTAGCATGATAAAAGGATACTTCTTCTCTTGGCCTGGGATATGTCTTTGCCTTCTATGTCACTAGGCTGGTAGCTTACTTGTTACTGCAAGAGTCCACCCTGTTTGTTTAGGGCTTGGCATCCAAGATCATGGAAAAAGCTATAGAAAATATTTTTGGCTTTTGCTATAGATTGGACAAGTTCAATAATAAAATGACAGGACAGTAGTGAGGTGGAACTACACACAGGATTATGGGCTGAATCTAGTCATAAGCCTGAGTAAGCAAGTCTAGTGAGGATCATGTTTAGAAACAAACAAACAAACAAACAAAACCAAAATAGTGTATATATCCAAGACAAGAATGTAAGAGCAGCCATCACATAAGGGAATCTTGAGGGAAAAAGAGACAAACACATCAAAATGTTCACCATTACTGTGAAATTTCTTTTGGAATTTGAGGAAGCAAAACTCAGATCTAAGAGGAAATACTAATAAATTACCAATGTGAATGGGTGTGTGTGTGTGAATGTGTGTGTGTGTGTGAATGTGTGTGTGTGTGTGTGTGTGTGTGTGTGTGTGTGTGTGTGTGTAATGTTGCCTGAATCATTTCTCCTAAGTGAATTGATCGGATTCTGAGTTTCCCTAACTGACATGACATAACCTAGGGTAACTCCATTAGGATAGAGGCAATAGCTTGAGCAAGAAACAGTATCAAGGAAGGAATCCAATGCTGGGAAAGGTATTACAAGCTAATAATCATAATGTGTTGCAGAATATTTTAAAAGGCAGAATTCTTTGATGATCAGAGGAGTGGTATGGTAAATTGGAAAGGTCTTTAAGTATGTACCTGATATAAACTGTTGCCATAGCCTAACCCAACAGCAATACTAGGAAAATTATTTAAACTATATGTATTTTAATCTCTTACTTTTTAAAAAAAATATTTTATGTACTTTGGTGTTTTCTCCACACATGAGTCTATATGAAATTGTCATATCCCCTGGAACTGGAGTTACAGACAGTTGTGATCTGCCATGTGCGTGATAAGAATTAAACACAGGATCTCTGGAAGGACAGTCAGGGCTCTTAACTGCTCAGCCATCTCTCCAACCCCCTCTCTCAGTTTTTAATTAGAAGAATTAATTTACCCATACCGTAGTGTTTTCTAAAATACCCTAACTATGTCTGTAGCAACCTGTTTTAAGTCATGTATAATGAGACGTTTCATAAAGAGCCCTAGAGATGCATCAGTTTGAAAATTATCTCTGAGATGATGTGCAGATGAATAGGAAGAAAAGGGAAAATGTAGACCTCAGTGATCCTTCCCTTTATAGATGCAGATGCCTAAGATTCTAATCCAATTGCCTAATCCTATTAACTCTCATATGAAACCAGCTCTTTAGGCTGTTATCAAAATGATCCTGGATCATCTGCAGAAAATTCAGGAGAGACAAAAATACTGCACACATACAAGTATGCTTTCTGAATTCACCTATCACAAATTCTCTCCTGCCCTGGTTCCCACTTGTAATTTTCTATCCACAAAGTTGATTGGACAAGCCTAAGTCAGGTTGCTTGGACTACAGAAAAATGTAGTCCCTAAACCAATGACTTCATTTCAGAATGCCTTCAAGCTGTGGAGTCAGGAAGAGAAAGGCATTTGCCATTCCCTGGTTTCCTCCGTCCTTGCTTGCTGTTGTTTTCTAGTAAAATTGTTTTTTAGTAGAATATTCTAAATTGTTCTTTAGTTCCAAATCAATTAATTAAAAGTAAATCAAAATTAAATTCCACAGTATTACTAAATTCAATAAAACATTTTATATGTGAAACAGTGTCTGCATTCACTGAGCTGGAGTCCTGAACCTCAAAATATACTCAGTATAGCATCATTTTAAACACTAAGCATGGAAGTTGCCCATGGCTGTTAGGAAGGACAGGATGGCCATTATCCCTTATCAACTCATGCTTTCTTCTTTACTTTTCCTGAACACTACACAAAGTTACTTGAGTAAGGTATGTACCTCATGATCTTGTGTCCTGAAATCTGACTGGACCCAGAATTTCTAAGAACCTCCTCATGGAATTCTATTGTAATGGGCAGGTGCTCCTAACTTTAGCACCCCTAGACACACCAAGACCATGGCTAATGACCACTGTTTACTTTAAAGAAAAAGAGAGTTTAATGATAGAAATACTGATACACACATGTGTGGGCTCAAGGCACTGTGGAAGCCAAGAGCCTGAAAATTTTTAGGGCAGAAGCTTTATATGGCACTCTGGGTAGGGGAGGTGAGCTCCTGCGATAGGAAAGTTACAGCAGGGTGGGGCCAAAAGTCAGCCTAGGATGGAGTTTAGGAGTGTGACAGGCAGGCAGGCTTATTTCCTGTGAAACAATAGCAAGTCTTGGGCAAGCTGGGGACCACCTGAAAATATTCATTTCCTGTAGCAATGGTCACAATGGGCACATTGTGCAAGCTTCAGAAAGTTCCTGCTTCGGTAAACAGCACATAGATTAACAGTTCTCATGGTAGGGCTTTCCTGGGTGACCCCACTCAGGTTGCTACATCAGGAATGCAGGCACTGGGAGTTAGGCCACCAAGCAATGTATCTCAGGAATGCAGGAAACACATCCTTTGTTTCTCAGGAGGGGGTGGTGATCATGTACCTTCTTAGCAAACAGAAAGTTAGCATGACAGCACAAGAGGTCAAATCTTAGGTTAGGCAAGGAAAATTTCATCTTTACACTATGTCTATTAGTATATCATCAAAATGTACTTCTCTGAAAGCAAATATATGTGTTTGCATATTTAGAATACAACTGGAATTGTAGTGGTTTTTGAAACTTTGAATGAAAATGGTTTGCCTTTGTTTTGTTGGGAAGTGTATTGTATCTGGTCATCTCTAGGAGGCCAGCTCCTTTCTAAGAGGAAAGCTATGTGTGTGTAGGGGTGGATATGGGATGGGAAAGGGGAGGTGGCAGGGGGTTGGCAGGAGTGGAGGGAGGGAAACTGTGGTCAGGTTATATTGTATGAAAGCAGAATCTATTTTCAATAAAGATAAAAAACAAAAACACAATAAATACTTTTAGGAAACTGATGAACAGGTCAGACCATGCTCCACAGAGGTTGATAAATCCTCAGGACAATTGCACCCCTGGAGTGTAACTGACTGACCCGAACCTGACTGTATCCAGGTTTCCCTCTGCAGGATGACAGCCCTGTCTGCATCTATCATTGGTAACAGAAGACCTCATTTAATGTCTCATGAGATCCATCACTGGAGACTGAAGCTTGATTTTTGATAGTTGTAGTATATTTTGTAGACCATTGCCTAAAATATTTTCCTCTAGGTGCTGAGAAGATTGAGGTCACATTGCTCCATACTCTTTCCTTTTTACTTCTGACGCTTACTCTGAAATTTCTTCTGACTTGCTGGTGTAGATATGTTTGCACATGGAGTGGAGTTAATGTTGATTATGTGTTTTGCAAATATGGATGTGTAGGAAAGGTATTCAGAATGGACGTACGAATGGTAGATTGGGGATTGCAGTCCAGGAATGGAGTTTGCACGGGTATTATAACAATAATACTATATTTCTGATGTTGAATGAAGCTGAAAAATTCTTATATGTACGTACATGGACGGGCTCCAAAAAACTAGGCCACGTACTGTCACTCCCAGATGCCAAACATCTGGGTATTTAAAAAAAATGATAGTGAGGAAACACAACAAAATAAAAACAATGGGTTTAATCATAGCTTTATTGCCAAATTTGAGTGAAGCAGAACAGCTGTTGTGGCTGTGATAAGAATGGGACTTTGCCACCAAGGCAGACGTTGTGCCTTTCTTCTTCTCCCTCACCCTTTTGTAGGTTCTTACACAGCTTCAAAAGCCTCACATCATCGGCATAATTGGCTGCAGTTATAGGGTTTTCAAAGAAAAGCCTTCTGGACAAAATTTTTCATCAATTTATTTTTTGGTGAGCAAGAATCAGGTGCTAACCTTTAAAAATAAATAAATAGAATGCAACAAAGGAATTATGGGGGGGCACAAATTAATTACTTTTCTCCCTGCTTTCTTTATAACATTTCTCCAACTTTTACTTGTTTTTTTTTTAATGATTTTTATTTGTGTCATGTTAAATATGAAAGGACATTGTAGCCCAAAGGCAGGGTAGGAACAGAGTCTCTCATTAAGCTCGGGGCACATGAAATGGTCTCAGGGGTGCTCAGCAGCATAAAGGAATGTGTACCTGAGATATACCGTAAAGCCTAATAGTTTGAACTACAGTTCAAAACACATCTTAGTGAAGGCATTTTAATTAAATTCCTTAACAGAACATTATTGAGAGCTGGCACGTAATATGCCTCATAAAAATAAGGCATGCATATAGAGATATTTCTGTCTTGAAAATCAATATTGTGGGACAGTGCAGAGAGTGTCTTCTGGGGACTAAAATATATAGTTACAGGAAAAAATTGTCACTATGCCCCCTATGATAATGATGTTCATGTTCAAATATTCTCACTGAGGAAATAAAATTCAAGAAGGTTTGGGACTAAGGCCTAAACTACCAGCCCTTTTAGTGGTAGGAGTACATGAGTGTGTGTGTGTGTGTGTGTGTGTGTTCATACACTCTTCTGTATAGTATTTTGTTAGACAACTTGGATCCAGTTAACTCAACCCAAGTTATAAGTGTGTTACTTTAGTCTCTTCCTGTCAGATGGGCTGTCTTTTGGAACGTTGGCCTGTTTGGTCAGATGACATAATGGCCAGCCTGAGCATTCGAATAGGCAGGTTTTCTAGTGAACAGGTGTAAAAGAAAAGAAATGTGGTGCAATTTGTTCATCTGCTTCAATCTCTTCCCTCTAGAGAACTCAACATCACCTTCAATGGCTGCACCCAACTTGGAAGTCTTAGATCTGCAAGTCAAAACTTCAACATTGAGTCTCGAAGCTCTGGGGTCAGCTTGAGACCAGAAGAGGAACTTTCTTCCATCCTTTCTCCTGAGACAGTATGGAATCCCATGGGTAGTACTTGTTTTCAGAATCAGGGAAAACAGACTCGTCTCTGTTAACTGATAGGGGCTTCTCTGTCCCTTGTCTTATTTTAGCCCTTATATCTGGTCCTTTGTGTCAGGATGTGAACACATCTGAAAGCAATATCCAGGAAACCTCCTCCCTGGAGAGCACTCAGTCTGAGTAGCCTTCATTTGAACCAGGGAAGACTCAGAAACTAAAGATGGTGTGATAACCCGAGAAAGAATAAAACAAACAAACAAACCCAACAAAATCTCTTTTTTCAGTCCTTTGTTGTATTTTCTTTGGAAAGTATAGTCATTCAAACACAGTGCTGGTTTGCTGGCTTTGTGTCAGGTTACTACTGCAGCACATTAAATGTCTATCCTTGTGTGTGCATTTCAAACTTGATTGTCTGATGTGGGAATGCGTTTATGTATGCTGTGAATCTCAATCTTTAAATAAAGGAGCTGTTTTGGGCCATGGCAGGCACCATAGAAGAAGTAGGAGGAGAAATCAAAGCATAGGTAGGAGAAGCAGGGCGGAGTCAGAGGCAGATGGAGCTGAAGCCGCCCAAGGAGCAACATGTAAGGAGCAAGGGTGAGCCATGGGCCACGTGGCCAACAGATTAATAGAAATGGGTTGATATAAGATATAAGAGGTAGCTAGCAATGTGCCTGAGCCATAGGCCAAACAGCATGAAGTTAATAGAAGCATCTGAGTCGTTTCTGGGGGCCTGGGCAGCGGTGGGTTCCTAAGCAGTCTCAGGCGGGCAGGTCTGTGGGTCTCAGACCTTTCGGCCTCCCGGGACCGAGAACCCCACTACTACAATTGTCTTATTTCGGTCTTTCTCGCCCCTTTATTTTCTCCCATATTAATGACAACGATCATAAGATCACCTGCGTCAATATGAGGGAAGGTTCCCACTTAATCAGGTCGATGCTGAGACATTTTATTCAACTATGTTTTAATGGAAATTAAACATAATGTCCTTCAACTCCTGCCTGGACAAGTCTATCAGTATTAAACCTCCCAAAACACTCAAAAGAGGCTTATTTTTAATTTGACAAGGTTCTAATTTCTGGGTTTGCTCTACTGATTTTCTTACCTGCTTCCTTCTGTCCACCCTACTGACAACTGGCAGGGGTTTCCTTGAGTGACAATGAATGTTGACAATGCTATCTGCATTGATTAATGTGTCATTCTGGGAAGAACACACACACACACACACACACACACACACACACACACACACACACAAACTCAACAAAGGAAACAGAAATGTGTTGCCTGTCTTTATATGACCTGTAGATTAGATATTTACCATCTTATTCTTGAACCCCTCCTTTACATGATTTCCAGAAATTTTCCCATTTTAAGTATTTTGTGTTGTAATTTAAGTTTTCCATGCATACTGCAGATGGAGCAATCACTCACCAGCATTGCCTTTCTATAATATAAAAGTATTATTCATTCTTACCTTTGCCTTGTTTTGGTGAAGAATGCTTCTCTCTCTCTCTCTCTCTCTCTCTCTCTCTCTCTCTCTCTCTCTCTCTCTCTCTCTCTCTCTCTCTCTCATAAATGGATTGCACTATTGACATGACTGGCCAATGCATTTTTTTCAGGCCTAGAACAATTGGCGCTTAATATCTATGTGTGTAGTGATTCAGGTCCTTCTGGTGTGCCTTTCATTGTGCGTCACCTTCACAAATAAGGGTGAGCCTAATCCCAGCTGAATCAGAATCATTGATATGGGCTTTTTTTTTTTTTTTTTTTCTGTTTTTTTCTCTATGTGGCCTTTTCCACTGTTGATGTAGTTTGTCAGCTTGCTTTTCCCGGCACATCAGTATCTAGGCCCCCTTCCCTTACGCCGCCGCCATCACCACCACCACCACCACCAACAGACACTTCCATTTCTTATTCATGAATTGTTAGATACAGCAGACACAGGGCTGTTTTCCTGAGAATGTTCTAGAATCTCACAGTATAGTGAAAACCTTACATCCCGTTTTCCTTCTGCTTTTAATGCCACTTTAAGTCACCATAGGACGGTCTTAGAGTATTTAAAGCTGCCTTATAAACTCACCTTTCTTTGCCTGAATCTCCCCCCCCCCCATTATTATCTTCAAGGAGACATGGGTAAAGGTCATAGAGAAGTTTCCAAGATCTTTGGCAGAGAAGCAGAGGGATATCGCTGACATAGATGTGCTAATATCTGTTAAATGAGAACACAAAGCTAACAGCCATCTCAGCTCAGAACGTGAAGGACAGTAATTGTGACTCAGTGGAGCGTGAACACATACATTGAAATGCAGATGGCTGAAAAATCGGGTGGCTGCTTACATCTTAATACCAAGTCAACTTGAAGAAACAAGATTTTTTTTTTCCAAGAAAGAAACTGTTTAATTCACTTCTCTATTTAATGTGTATGGGATGCTGCCTAGTTTTCAGGGCCAACTCTGTTCTTCATCAGGCCAAGTCCATCTGTGCGTGATGCTTGGATCTACACATCCAAAGACATACCAAATTCTGAAACCTCTATCTTCATTAATGCATTTATTTATTTATTTATTTTGCCTTGTTTACACATCAGTCTCTGTTCCCAGTGCACATATAAATGTGTGTATCCACATACACATACAAAAGGAAAATCCTCCATTTCTAATCATTTACCAGCAAATAACATTATGCCTTTGGGTTAAAACCTAAAATAGATTATTTTGAAACAAATATGTAAGTGAACAAATTTCTTCAGAGCCTTGAGAGATGAGAAAACTTACATGGGGAAAATCGCTTTTCTGAAAGCAGGTTTTCATTTTTACTTCCTCTGAAGTGAATTTATAGTTTAATACTTCAATGGCCACAATTAATAGAAAAATAAAAAGTAAACAGATAAATAACTGTTTTAAAACACAATTAAAAAGCAAGACTAATGCCAAAATAAACACGAGCTAACAGAAGCTGTGTTTCTTTGTCCCTATTATATGCCCTCAAACTACAAACTGAATTACACAGTACACTTTAATATCGGGCACTGTCCAAATTGAGGTAAGCAATTCCAAGTTGCTCATGCATAATTTATTGAGACATTCACTATGCAGCATAGTTGCTCCAGTTTGAAAACATCACTGCATT
Organism: Phyllotis vaccarum; assembly: GCA_033318265.1. Classification (NCBI taxonomy): domain Eukaryota; kingdom Metazoa; phylum Chordata; class Mammalia; order Rodentia; family Cricetidae; genus Phyllotis; species Phyllotis vaccarum. Next base: position 35,824,123 of record JARWLC010000001.1, on the reverse strand, counting down.
ATAATTTGACCTATAATAGATTATGTTTATTTATTAAACTTTTAATTAGTCTCAAAATTGCTTCTAGCAAACTAAAAATCCATTTTAAAAACAGAGCTTCGCAGAAAGAAGTAGTTTGTAACTCCTGTATTTGGAGAAAAGTGGTGGAAATTGTTTCCAAGTTTGTTGAGCAAATACTCAAAGAAGGAATAGTGGTAATGTTTGTGAATGATCATAGGTTTATTGGTGTAACTATAGCTGATTGGAAAATGCTCACTCTTGGCCTGCATAAGTTGGTGTTCTTGGGAAATAGTTTACTTTATTTCTTTTTTTCACAAGTAAACCTGAATTTTGCAGCAGGAACAAAGGTGAATGAATTTAGAGCTCTGTTTTTACAGATGTAGAATGTTGACAAACAAGAAAATTAAAAAGCCAGACATCATAGTAGCCATAAGGAGGTTTGTTTCTGAAATTAAGATTTTTTTTTTGTCCTTGCTTATCTATCCATGGTACAGTGAACTCAGGAAGACCTTGGTTTATCACTTGGCATATAGCAGAAAGCCAGAACAAATCTACTGAATGGTTCTAGGAAATAAGTAAAATGTGCATTTATATATTTCATTTCCAAAGCTTTAAGGCTTTAGCTCTGGCCTTTAACAACCCAGGGTCACTACCTTTGTGTAGGAGATGAAAGTCAAGCTCCCTTTGGGTGTGCTCAAGGACTGGTTTGCTCCCCAGACACCTTCTAGTTAATTCTGTAGCCACTAGATTGTCACCCCATGTTTATTGATCAGGATTTTTTTTTCCTAATATATAAAACATGTTTACATTTTTTTTGTTGTTTGCATGAGTTTGAATGAACATAATACGCATTTTAAGATTTGGTTGAACCCCTTGGCAGGATAAGGAAAGCATGTGCATTTAATTCTAGCAATAGGAAGGCAGAGACAAGAAGATCTCTGTGAGTTCAAGGCTAGCCTGCACTACAGAGCAAGTTACAGGACAGGCTCCAAAACTACAGAGAAACCCTGTCTTAAACCCCCAATCCCCTCAAAAAGTCAAAATCCATTGGACACAATATGCCTCTCCTCTGGCAGTTCCTATATAAAATCAGGGTTATGCATATATAGGATAAATGTCTTATTAAATATGTAGCTCCTTAAGATTACAGATAGCCATATGTGTCTTAACAGTTTATGAAACAATATATTTACACAGTAATATTTCAATAAACTATTGTTAGCTTGAAATTTAATATGGGTAAACACACATGGATATATTTTTAATATTAGTAAATATAATTTACAATATAAGGCACAGTTGGTTTTGAAACACACAAAATGCCAAAATGTACCTGAGGGTTACATAGAGTAAATCAAGAAAAAGTTATCTTTAGGCTGGGAACACTGTGGTGGCCCAAGTTCTAATTTCTTCTGTCCTTTAATTTCTTTCTCTTTTTCTTCCTCTCCTCTTTGCCCTCCTCCACTTTTTTCTTTTTTTCTAAGTTTGTGTCAAAGATTATTCCCAGATATGAAGAGAGTGTATATATTAAGACAAACAACATGTCACTCATCAGAGGAAGAGGGAAAGTAGAGACTAGAGATCATTTGATACCAGATACTAGCACAAGGATTATTAGATACTACTGATAACGAGAAAACTGGTCTGCTAAAAACATTAATGAGCATCTCATGTACCCGTTTAGTGATGGATGTGTAAGAAAGACTTAATAATATCAGAATGTTTGGGGAAAGTAAATTTATGACTTGCATCATAATCTCAAATTAATCCCAGAGTTACACATTCAAAAAAGAGATATAAGTATATAAATAAATAAGACTCCTTTCAGAATTAAGCACACTGGATATATTCCATCTACCGAGCCACAAATGCATGGCAATGCCTACATAACTTAGATTTGAGCCACATAGATATCAGATGGAATAAGTTGGGTTAAGAACTTGCCTATCTTGATTTCCTGATACACACACACACACACACACACACACACACACACACACACACACACACACACACCCAATACTTTCTTATAGGGGCAGAACAGGACCTGCTATTTACATAATATAGTATTCACAATGATGCCATAAAATCAAAATTAATTTATATTTATCAAAATAAAATACCAATTCTCAACATAAAAACCATCCTTGAACAGCCAATGTATGAACTAAGGGGCCTGTAGGGAGTAGAGAAACGACTGGCATACATGTAGAAAAGATGGGGGTCAGGAGGACCATATGCTCTGACAGAGATGTACCAATAGCAGCTAAGGAACTCTTTGAGTTTATTATATACAGCCGATGTGACATGTCTTTCTGTATGCTGTGAATATTATTGGTAAATAAGGAACTGTTTCAACCTATGGTGAGGCATCTTAGAATTAGGTGGGAAATCTGAGCATAGATGAAGGGGAAGGAAGGTGGAGTCAGACAGAGAAGCTGCAAGCTGTAGCCAAGAAAGGAAAAGCAAAAGTACAAGTAACCACAACCCCTCTGGCAAGACAGATTAAAGGAAATGGGTTGAGTTAAAATGCAAGAGCTAGCTAACAATAAGCCTGAGCCATAGGCCAAGCAGCATGTATTTAATATAAATGTCTGAGTCATTTTGGGGGGGGTCTAAGCAGCTAATATCCATGATTCCATCAGGAGAAGTCTTTGCTATTTCTATTGGTCCAAAGCTTTGGGGTTCCCCCATGTTTGTGCCCCTCTCAATACCATACACTCAGAGTTTCATTCGTTTTCCATAAAAAAATCCAAAACTAAAATAATAAAGTATTGACATTAGCACTGACTAGCAATGCCTGCAAATCAGCTATGCATAGAATTCCTGCAAGGTAAGGAGATCTATATCTGAAGTCTGCAAATAGGAAATGGTCAGGTTAGGAATCAGCTATCATGAAGTAACCAAGGTAAGATATGATGAGGAAAATGATACAGAGCCTGAAATAACAATGAATGACGTAGAACACACAACAGAGTGTGTAAGAGAATGCCAACTGAAGAAGAAGAAATCTGCATTATCCACTCTGAATGAGAGAACTATCAAATGTAAAGGTTTAACATGAGGTGCCTGTGGGAATTTTTGTTTTGTTTTGTTTTGTTTTTTGTTTTTGTTTTAGTTTTTTTTTTTTTTGACATTGAGCTATTGTTTTCAAACCAGATTGCCACCAGATTTATGCAATTTTGAGGCTTCTGAAAAGTTTCTGTGACAGGGAAAAATAGTGTGACAGTTCCTCACACTTGAATATTTGCTGAGGCCATTTTAGGTTTAACTAGAATTTGACCTCTTTGAAGACAGATCCCATGGAAAATTGGCCCAACTCTCTTCTAGGAGTCTCAGGGTAAATTTGCTCCTGCTAACTTATATTAGCTCTGTTAACTGCCTGCTTGAGCAAACTTCCCCCTCCAGCTAACCACTTAGCTTCTCATAAAATGCCTTCTTATACAAACCTCCCCCAGAGCTGCTGAGTGAGATACCAGGAGGTGGTATTTGTCTTTAAAAATCCATTACCTTAAATACTACATTTTTTATACCTTTAAATGCTACATTTGTGTACAAGATACCTGGGTGTAGTTATTAGAGTCTAAGAGAAATCCTATAAAGATCACCAGTCATGTACGCAGTAAGCAAGAGCATTTATTTAAAAAAATTGCCAACTTGTTGGGGTGGCAAACTGTGCCCCCCAGAAAAGTTCACAGGCTCCTTTTAAGTAGGATTAGGGGAATTTCAGGAAGGAGGTATTAGCCTGGGGGCTGATTGGGAGGAGCCTCTTGTGGTTAGGGACTTTCCAGTGGCAGGGTAGGGAATGCTATCATTAGCTAGTAAAAGACTGTGGGCACCTGCTGATTCTTTGCCCCTGAGTTGTGGTCTTCCCAAGTATTGCTAGCTCAGTTCCAGCCAGTTCCAATAAGCTGAAACTAAGACCTGCTCACTGGCAGAGGCTATTAGAAAATTGTCATTCATGGCTCTGATCTGGCTTCCCAGCCCTCTCAGGAGTCACAACTGTCTGGAATAAGGACGCTCAATTGGCTACAGATGGTGTCTGAGTGGTCATATCTGCATTGCTCCCTGCAACATTTGTGTGACTTTTTGATGCTTTATGTGGGAAGATGAGTTTTGGAGTTTCTTAGTGCACTGTTTTTTCTGGTTGATTTTAAAACTTTTAGTGATTATTTATCTTTGGCTAAATTACAGATTTTAAAATTAAAAATTTCAAATTTGAACAACTGAAATTCACAGTTTTAATAATCTCAGAACACCTCAATAAATAAAAAATTTAAGTAGATTAAAGTACAGCAAATGGAAGGAGAAAGTCTTGAGAGCAGCCAGGACAAAGGACATGTGATACACAGGAGATGGTGGCTTGAATAAAACCATGGGGGGACGAGGAAATACTGAGAAGTAAGTTTCATATAATAATTGAAAGTTATAATATGCTCAAATGTTGTGTTCTATACTCACAGTTTTCCAGGCCTAAAGAAGTAAAATTAACAGTTCTTACAATTGGGAAACAACATTCACAGCTTGAAATACATTTAAGAAGTCTTATAGAAGTTAGAGTTAAATATACCATAAGGTAACAAGGAACTTTGAAGACAAACAGAACTCAAGAGTAAAGATAAACACTAGGTAAATATGAAAAAAAGCTTTTGTCTTCTAAATACATATGTATCCTGGGGCATGCATTGCAACATTTTCTAGTGAGATGTGGGATATGTGTATATGTATCACATGTGACCAAAGTACAGCTGGCGTCACTATGTGTGAATGGGATAAAAGAAGCATTTTGTGCAACATTTTATGTGAAAGAGTAAAATCGTTTCACTAATGGAATGTGAAAAGTTAAACATGAATACTCCAACACAGAGAGCAATGAATACACTTAGAAAAACATAACAAACCAAACCAAACTAAAATGGAAGTATAGGGCTAGAGAGATGCACTTTCAGAGGACTGTGATTCAGTTACCAGAACGCATGAAAGAACCACCGATGTAAGGCGGTTGTAAACCACCTGTTGCTTCCATTTTCAGGATACCCTACTCTCTTTTCTGGCCACTGGGAACATCTCTTGTCATGTGCCTGTAGTTGTGTAGAAGTTACCTCCAAAACGGAATCATTCCATCCCATAGCAAAGCTCCTTAAGCAGGAAAGTAAACCGCTCAAAACAGCTTTAGGGAGTTTCTAAAATTGATCAGATTCACGAGGCCCACCCTTTCCAGAGTAAGTAATAAATTGCTGAGAGTCACTCTGAGTCAAGTCAAGCTGTGAAGAAGACTCTCAGACCAGATGAGCTACCTGAAACAGAAAAGGGCAGAGCTGCCTAGAAGAGGTTTAGACCACCTGAAAGACCCCCGGGGGTGCAGGACCCCCAGAATGGATCTTCCCTCAGGAAGAGACCCCAGGACCCAAAGACCGAGCCGAATCCACAGTTCAGATGCAATCAGCACAAGGTTTATTGAGGAAACATAGGATCCTATGGGCCAAGTCACTTGGAAATGACTTGAGCACCCAGGCCTTTGTTCAGGGACTTTTTATAATGTTTGGGAAGCAGAAGCACGTGTACAAAAGCAGATGCATGGTTACAGGGTTCTGATTGGTTAGTTCAATGGGACCACCTCTGAGGGGCAGTCAGAGCCCAGGTGGCTGATGTTGGTCTTGGCCCGAGGCCGGGGCCAAACCACAAGCCAAGACCACCGGTTATTTTTCACAAAATATTTTGTCTCGTAAGCTGTTTTCCTGGATTTGCTGGCCTCGGTCGGGGTCACCCTGTATGTTGGTTATCTCAAGGCCTTAGCTTGCTTTTCTTGGTCATGGGTTGGGGCCCACCCAAAACTATTTTTACTGCCATCCTGCATTTTTATGGTTTTTAATGTAAGTCTTGCAAAATGGCGTTACTGCTGTTTTAGCATTAAGGCTTTTATTAGCTTGAACCGGCCATATACTGTATATACTGTCAGTGTGCCCTTGTGTGAGGAATTTTTGCCATCCAGCCCCAGACCATAAGTACTTTTGGACCTGAATTTGGTGCTATTCTTAACTCCAGCCTGACTTAACATGCCTTGCTAGTATTGATTATTTATGAGGAGGGGAGGGAAAAGACAGAGGGTCTCACCAGAGGGCCCAACATTCCCCCATTTTCTTTTTGCCCGAGTAAAATCATTTACTCTATGAGGAGTTATTGTTAATATCTCGTTGTCTTGTAGCATGATACTGTTGAGTTAATATTAGGGCATGGACGACCGATAACCTATCTTTTACAAATTGGGTCAACCGGTTAATGATACAAGGCCCAAAAGTCAGAATCAAAAGCAGGATAACAAGGGGCCCCATAAGGGAAGATACAAGAGTGGTGAACCATGGGGATCGATTCCAGATTCCCTCATACCATGATTGTTGGGATTCAAAGTCTCTTTTGCGTTTTTTTAACCTTTCTTTTAGTTTGTCCAGGGTTTCTGTTACTAATCCGGTTTGGTCTTTAAGAGCGGCACATAGACCACCTTCTTTAAGAAACAGTAAATCTAGGCCTCTTCTATTTTGTAGTACCACTTCTGACAAGGAAGATAAGGACTCTTTGAGGGCTCTCATTGACTGTTCTAATGCCTTAAGGTCTTCGTTCATAGCTTGGTGTAAACCTATATACTGGTCAGTACGGACCAGGGCAGTTGCCCCCGTACCGACTCCCGCGGCTATTCCCCCTATCCCCAATATCATGGCTAGAGTGGTTAAAGTCACTGGTTCCCTCCTAAATCTATGGGGCTTGTCTTTATAATATTCAAGCACTGTCTCGTCAGGGTGGTAAGAGATTCGGGGCCAGAGTTGTATCAGAACACAGTAGTCTCTAGCCTGATTCAGGACTTGAGCCGAAACACAGGGAGTGAGACCAGTGCTACAAGCCCAAAAGCTCCCATTGGTTGGGGTGAGATAGTATGAGCCCGGTGGGATTTTGATTGTAGTATTACAGAAGGGGAGTGAGGCAGGGGGCTGCCCTATGCATAGGCCTGCGCCGGATACTTGTGATAATGTGAGAGCATGATCTTTTTCTTGACAATATGGGGGAGGGGAGGTGTGGTTAGTAAAGTTGCCTAGAAAGGCTATTCCTTCATAGTAAGGGGGGCTAGGGTTCAGGCATAACCAACAATTTTGAGTCATTTCCGGTTTCGTGGCGTTAAGGGCTTGGTAGGCTCCCTTAACTAGGTTTAAGAGTCTGTCCCCAGTACCTGGTAGGGGACGTGTAGGGGAAGAGGTCAGGGTTGGAGTAGGTGTGGAGGTGTGGTTTTCTTGCCTTATAATGATCACCTTTTTGATAGAGGGTTTTCTTTGTTCGGGGAGGACAAGATTGGGGCCTATAGGTCGAGAGATCGGCTCCTTTAGGAGGAGGCAGAGCTTAAAAGTAAGACCGGGGTCAGCCCCCTCTAGATAAAATCTAAGCCCCCATTGGCGCCCTCGGATCCAGTCTCGGTTATTCTTTCCTGCTTGAGTAAATGAGATGTTGAGTGGATTACAAGTAAAGCTCAGGCAAGGTCCATCTCCGTACCATCTACAGGCCTGTGGGGCCATCCAAGCTGCTGGTCCCGTTGTTCCTATAGTTTTACTGTTAAAGAGACCCTTCCAGTCTTGATGCCTGAATCTCCTTCCTACCCTGATAAGGTCCCAGGATGAGGAGGGGCCCCAATAGGTGGTTCCTCCTGTTTCACATCCCCAGGCAGAGCAATAGTAACTCTCAAGACCGCCACATTTCCGAGCTAGTTCTCGAGTTCTACCATCCCTAGGGCATACATAGAAAGGGGCTCTTGCCAGGTTGTCCCTTGCGACTGGGTGACTGCACCCAACAGCCGCTTGAGCACAACCACAACCTGCGGAGCTTGTGCATACCTGAGAGGGGTCAAGCCCCCATGTGTTTCTTGGGTCAACAGCAGGAATGTCCCATTGCTCGAGACCAGCCATCAGTTGGCATAGATCGGGGGTTAGAGCTGGCCACCAAGTCCAAGCGGGGTATTTGTCAGAGGAGGTTTCCCAAACTATATCCCCTGTTCCAGAAATCACCTGCCAGGTTTGACCAATTGGCTGATGTGGGGACCCTTCTGATCTTAATATACCCAGAGCAAAAACAATCCATATTAGAGCCGCGTGAGTCTTAGCTTTAGCGGATTTTGGGTGCGTTGAACTTTCCATCCTTTCTGGAGATCGGGTTCCTCTGCTGAGCCGTCTGGTCCTGGATAGGCTGGTTTCACGTGGGAGGCGTGGATCCAGGCTGCGATACCGTTGACCTTTAGCGCCGTTGGGGTGGTCAGAAGGACGGTGTAGGGTCCCTTCCACCGGGGCTCAAGAGTCTTGACCTGATGCCTACGGACCCAGACGGAGTCGCCGATCTGGAACTGGTGTGGCACCGTTGGGTTTTTCAGTTGCTCTTGGTAAGCCGCAGCCAGTGGTCTCCAGACTTCCTTCTGGACAATCTGGATTGCCTGGAGGTGAGCTTGTAGGGTAGCACGGTCAGCAAAAGAAGAAATATCAGGATCAAGGAAATTCACAATGGGGGGTGGTGCCCCATATAATATTTCAAAGGGAGTCAAACCCAGGGGCCCAGGGGTGTTCCTGGCCCTGTACAGGGCCAGGGGCAGGAGGAGGACCCAGTCCCTAGAGCCAGTTGCAAGCGTTAATTTGGTTAAAGTCTCCTTGATTGTTCTATTCATTCGTTCTACCTGTCCTGAACTCTGGGGTCTATATGCACAATGTAATTTCCAATCAATCCCCAACAACTTGGCCACTTTCTGACTTACCTGGGAGACGAAGGCTGGACCATTATCAGTACCCAACACTTGGGGCATCCCATACCTAGGGAAGATCTCTTCAAGTAACTTCTTGGTAACCACACTGGAGGTCTCGTGCTTGGTGGGGAAGGCTTCTGCCCATCCTGAAAAGGTATCTACAAAGACTAACAAATACTTGTAGCCATATAGTCCAGGTTTTACTTCTGTAAAGTCAATTTCCCAGTGTACACCAGGGCGATGTCCACGGGCGCGTATTCCGGGGACAGCATAAGTCTTTCTTGTGTTTACCTGTGCACAGGCTGGGCACTTTTCAGTTATTTGTTGCAGTACTTTATCTTGATTTAATAATATGCAAGACTGGTTTTCAGAATCTAGAAGGGTTTTCATTTTCTTTTTGCTCAAATGAGTCAGAGAATGTAGGAACTGAATTATATAGCGGGTATATGAGGTGGGCATTACGACCTTTTTGTTCATGGTCCATGCCCCTTCCTTCGAGTCCCATTCAGCCCCCATTTTCTTTAGTAGCTCCTGATCCTCAGAACTGTACTTTATAGGTTCTTTTTCTCATGGGGGCCGTACATCTGCCTCTAAGGTGAGGACGGGTCCATTCTCTCCCTCTCTTAGGGCTGCCTTTCTGGCAGCCCAATCTGCTAGCTGGTTTCCTCTTGCCACTGGGCTATTGTCTTTTTGGTGACCTGGGCAATGCATAATGCTCAGCCTCCGGGGTAGGAATAAAGCTTTTAGCAAAGCCAATATTTCAGTTTTATTTTTAATTTCTTTTCCCTCAGAGGTGAGGAGCCCCCTCCTTCGGTAGATTTCACCATGCACGTGGGCTGTAGCAAAGGCATAACGGCTGTCAGTGTAAACATTCAGTTTCTTACCTTCTGCCATCCGCAGAGCCTGGGTTAAGGCGATGAGCTCTGCTCGCTGGGCTGATGTCCCAGGGGACAGCGCCTCTGACCAGATCACCTCTGTCTCACTAGTCACTGCAGCTCCTGCTCGTCGTTCTCCATTGTGCAAAAAACTACTGCCATCTGTGTACCAGGTGTAGTCTGCATTCATGAGGGGCTGGTCCGTTAGATCTTTCCGGGTGCCATGAACTTCAGCCAGAATCTGGAGGCAGTCATGTGTTTCTACTGCCCCGGGTAGGGGAAGTAGGGTAGCAGGGTTGAGGGCCACCACAGGCCCGAACTGTACACGATCAGTGTCCAGGAGCATTGCCTGATAGTGGGTCATGCGTGCATTGGAGAGCCATCTATCTGGGGGTTGTTTGACCAAAGCTTCGACCGCATGGGGGGCTAGAATGGTCAGAGGTTGACCCAAAGTTAACTTGCCTGCATCTTTAACTAGGATGGCAATGGCTGCCACTATTCGCAGGCAAGGTGGCCAGCCAGCAGCCACTGGGTCCAATTTCTTTGACAAATAGGCCACTGGCCTTCTCCAAGGCCCCAATCTCTGGGTTAGCACTCCCTTGGCATAACCCTGTTTTTCATCTATAAACAGTTCAAAGGTCTTAGTCACATCTGGAAGTCCCAGGGCAGGAGATTCTAATAAGGCCTTTTTGATATTGCAAAAAGCCTGTTGTTGTTCTTCACCCCAGTAGAACTGAGTCCCTTGCTTAGTGAGGGGGTATAAAGGGGCCGCCATCTCTGCAAACCCAGGGATCCATAGGCGGCAGAATCCAGCAGTTCCTAGAAATTCCCTTAGTTGGCGTGGAGTGGAGGGTGCGGGTATGTTGAGGATAGCCTGCTTTCGTGCCTCAGTGAGCCATCTTTGCCCCTCTTTTAGTTGGTATCCCAAATAGGTAACTTGCTTTTGACATATCTGGGCCTTCTTAGCTGAGGCCCGGTACCCTAGCCGCCCCAGGGTCTGCAGGAGAGCCTTGGTACCATTTAAACAGTCCTCCTTTGTATTAGCAGCCAGGAGGAGATCATCAACATATTGAAGAAGTACCAGGGTGGGATGCTGTACTCGAAAGTCAGCTAAATCTCTGTGCAGTGCCTCATCAAACAAAGTGGGACTGTTTTTGAAGCCCTGGGGAAGTCGAGTCCAAGTTAACTGTCCTGAGAGCCCAAGATCTGAGTCCTTCCATTCAAAAGCAAAGAGTGGTTGGCTCTCTGGGTGTAACCTTAGGCAGAAAAATGCATCCTTTAAATCTAGCACCGTGTACCATTCATGGGAGGGTGGCAGAGTGCTTAGCAAGTTATATGGGTTGGGCACAGTGGGGTGTATGTCTTCAACTCTTTTGTTAACTTCTCTTAGGTCTTGTACTGGCCTGTAGTCTCCTGTTCCTGGTTTCTTTACAGGCAGGAGAGGTGTATTCCAGGGAGACTGGCAGGGGGTTAGGATCCCTTGATCAAGAAGTCTTTTAATATGGGGTCTTATGCCTTGATAAGCTTCATGAGACATGGGGTATTGCTTTATTGACACAGGGGTAGCAGTTGCCTTAAGTTTAATCAGGAGGGGAGGTTGCCGATGAGCCATTCCCATGCCCCCAGTCTCTGCCCAAGCCATAGGGAACTCATCTAACCATGCTTTTGTCTGAGCCTCCTGGGGTTCCTTGGATTCAGGCTCATACAGTCTGTATTCTTCTTCTAAGTGGAGAGTTAGGACCTGTAAGGGCCCTCCATTGGGGCCTGTGATTGTTGCCCCTTTCGAGTCAAAATGAATTTGGGCCTTCAATTTGGTTAAGAGATCTCTTCCCAGTAATGGGTAAGGGCAATCAGGTACATGTAAAAACGAATGAGTCACCTTACCGGTAGCCAGCTGGACCCTGCGTTCTGTGGTCCACTGATAGTTCTTTCCTCCAGTTGCTCCTTGTACCCAGGCGGATCGATTGCTGAGTGGTCCTAGAGTCTGGGTTAGGACTGAATGCTGGGCCCCGGTGTCTACTAGAAAGGTGACCGGGTGCCCCCCGACGTTTAAGGTTACCCTGGGCTCAGGGGGGGGCTCCTGGCCCTGACGCCCCTAGTCTTCCAGGTTAAGGAGAGGGACAGGAAAGGGTCCGGGCCTCTGTGGTCCTCGGAGCTTCTTTGGGCACTCTCGGGCCCAGTGTCCCTTCTCCTTGCAGTAAGCACATTGATCTTTGTCCAGTCTGGCCCCTTTCTGCTCCCGTTCTCTCAATCTGACTCCCTCTCTATTCTGTCCCTGAGTCACTACAGTGGCCAATACCTTGGTTAATTCTCTACTCCACTTTTTGTCTCTCTCATCCTGCGCCTCTTTCATTCTTATCCACATTCTTTCTTCCTTCTCCTCTGGAGTCTCTCTTTTATTAAACACTTTCTCTGCTTCCTTTAACAAATCTGAGAGCGTATACCCCTGCAGCCCTTCCAACCTTTGTAACTTGCTTCGAATATCGGGGCTAGACTGCCAGATGAAGGACATTGATACACTAGTCAGTTGTCATTCATCGTCAGGATCATAAGGGGTATACATTCTATAAGCCTCTTTAAGTCTTTCTAAGAAGGCAGAAGGTGTTTCTTCCTTCCCCTGTATCACTTGCTTAACCTGAGCCAAATTAGTAGGCCGTTTCGAGGCTGTCCGGAGACCCGCTATGAGCAACTGGCGGTAAAGACGTAGGTGCTCCCTACCTGCAGGTGTAGCAAAGTCCCAATTGGGGCGGGTCAGGGGAAAAGCTGCATCAATCTCATTAGGCAGCAGAGTTGGCCGTCCATCGTCACCCGGTACATTTTTCCGGGCCTCTAGGAGAACTCTCTGCTTTTCTTCCGAGGTCAGCAGGGTTTGTAATAGCTGCTGGCAATCATCCCAAGTGGGCTGGTGAGTGACTAGAATAGATTCAATCAAGTTAGTCAGAGCAATGGGGTCTTTAGAGAAAGGGGGGTTATGCTGCTTCCAGTTATAGAGGTCACTGGCGGTGAACGGCCAGTACTGAAGTCTGCCGTTAGGGCCCTCCCTCAAGGGAAAAGCTTGGGAGGCAGTTTGGCTTGGTGGTTGTTCACGCCGGTCTCTGAGTCGCGCTGCTATGGGCGATACAGGAGAATCAGGAGACTCAGGAGAACTTGGTTCTCGCTCCTCCGGGTACGGGGGAGGGGGTGGAGGAGGAAGAGGCTCTTCCATCAATAGGTCAGTGAGTGGTGACTCTGTATCCGGGGGTAGAACAGGGACAGGCTTGGGTTTGGGTTTGGGGGGCCTGTCCTGGTGTGGGGTAAGAGCAGGGTAGAGGGAAGAGGAGGTAGGAGCAGAATGGGGATGGGGAAGTTGCTCTGAGGGAAGTGGGGCAGAGGGACTGGAGGTGATGGAGGAGAAGGAGGGTTTAGGGGGGGAAACGAAGGGTTGGACCCAAGGTGGGGGGTCCAAGACCAGAGCCTTCCAGGTGGCAATATACGGCACCTGGTCGGGGTGTCCGTGAGGTCCAGGGTCTACGACTTTCGCCTCCACCTGAGAAATAATGTCAAGGTTAAAGGTGCCATCATGAGGCCATCCAACATTGAAAGTGGGCCATTCAGAGGAACAGAAAGTAATCCATCTTTTCTTCTTGACTTCTACTGACTGGTTGTTTGCCCAGTCCTGGACATCACTCCAATGGCTTAGAGTTAAACTCAAAGGGGTGGTTACTGTTTGTCCCATGATTTCTAGAACAAGTGAGGTTAGTAACACAGAGACAAAAACAAGACTTAAACACAGAACAGTCAATCGCGCTGCGCGGCTTCGGCGTAGAACCGAAAGTAAAAATTCAACAGGAGATTTTGGGGGTCCGGATTCCCCCTCTCCAACCAAGACCACGTATCCCTCTGATACGGGTTGAGCTCCAAAGGGACCTCCCCAAAAGCGAGCTCCAGACGCCCCGCTGCACCGGAGCCCAGATGTCCCGAAGGACCCAGATGTCCCGAAGGACCCAGATGTCCCGCCCGGCGGGACTACAGACACCTCTGGAACGTCTTCCAGGGTTGCGAGGGAGAAGTCCGAGCTCGTCAGCTCCTTCTAGCCCGTCGCCAGATACAGATGGATCCGATCGAACCCCAAACCAGACGCATGCGCAAGTACACAGAAAGCAGGTTCAGATACAGCCACAGACAAGTTCAGACACAGCCACAGACAACAGACAAAATGCTGGCCAGCTTACCTCCTGACAGTGGGTCGGTGGTCCCTGGGTGGGGGTCTCGAATCCCGGACGAGCCCCCAAATGAAAGACCCCCGGGGGTGCAGGACCCCCAGAATGGATCTTCCCTCAGGAAGAGACCCCAGGACCCAAAGACCGAGCCGAATCCACAGTTCAGATGCAATCAGCACAAGGTTTATTGAGGAAACATAGGATCCTATGGGCCAAGTCACTTGGAAATGACTTGAGCACCCAGGCCTTTGTTCAGGGACTTTTTATAATGTTTGGGAAGCAGAAGCACGTGTACAAAAGCAGATGCATGGTTACAGGGTTCTGATTGGTTAGTTCAATGGGACCACCTCTGAGGGGCAGTCAGAGCCCAGGTGGCTGATGTTGGTCTTGGCCCGAGGCCGGGGCCAAACCACAAGCCAAGACCACCGGTTATTTTTCACAAAATATTTTGTCTCGTAAGCTGTTTTCCTGGATTTGCTGGCCTCGGTCGGGGTCACCCTGTATGTTGGTTATCTCAAGGCCTTAGCTTGCTTTTCTTGGTCATGGGTTGGGGCCCACCCAAAACTATTTTTACTGCCATCCTGCATTTTTATGGTTTTTAATGTAAGTCTTGCAAAATGGCGTTACTGCTGTTTTAGCATTAAGGCTTTTATTAGCTTGAACCGGCCATATACTGTATATACTGTCAGTGTGCCCTTGTGTGAGGAATTTTTGCCATCCAGCCCCAGACCATAAGTACTTTTGGACCTGAATTTGGTGCTATTCTTAACTCCAGCCTGACTTAACATGCCTTGCTAGTATTGATTATTTATGAGGAGGGGAGGGAAAAGACAGAGGGTCTCACCAGAGGGCCCAACACACCTAAGTCACATGGAAGGACACTCTCCAAGCTGTTGAGCTGCCTGTGGGTGCGATGTGATCCACGTTCTCAGGTTTGTGAGCTATCCTCCATGCTCAGGTAGGGTTTGGTTGATGCAGCTGTCTATGAGTCATTTCTATTCATTTAAGAAACCCCTTACCAATATTCAGTAGCCCTAAAAAAATTCATTGGTGTGGGAGGTTGTGTTGTTTCATTTTAAATAATTGTCCCAACCACTGGTTTAATAAAAAGAGCTGATTGGCCAAAGGCAGGCAGGAAGTGTAGGCGGGGCTACCAGACTAAGAAAACTCTCTGAGAGAAGAGCACCAGGGAGAACACCAGAGAGAAGCTGCAGGATGCAGAGGACAACCATGCAGCTTTAAAGAAAGGTACCGAGCCGCATGGCTGAACAAGAGACATGGGATAGTTTAAGGGTAGAGAGTTAGCAAGCTATATGCCTGTGCCTAAGGCTGATCAGCCTAAAACTATTGAAAGAGTCTGTGTGTCTCTGTAGGACTGTGGGATTGCGGGTCTGTGGGTCTGTGGGCCTAGACCTTGAGGGTAGGCCGGATAGTCCGGGCCAGAAACCTCTTACTACACATTGGTTCACCAAGTTGGTCTGTCATGGCCTCTCCATCTAGTCATGGACTCTTTATCTAGTATAAGTAGACGTGTGTAGGTTCCCCTCAAGCAAAATTTTATCACAAAACACATAAACCTCCACCAGAGACATAATTTAACAATAGAGACAAATCTTTAAAAAAATGACAATAGGAAAATTGCAATGATCCCAATAAGCTCTACAAGTGCATCACGCTGCATGAAGAATCAAAGCAAACAAAACAGTTACGGAAATGATAAAATAAATCCCAAAACTTCAATACCCACATTATACATTAAATCTCAGTTGTCTGTGAATTCTAAAGAAAAGGCAGAGATTAACTTAACAGCAAAATATATAAACTCCATTACACCTGGCTACAAGAGCTTTAATTACAAAACAGAGATAAGATGAAATGCAAGCCCAGAGATCCACTTTGCACTGTAAGCACAAAGTAAAAAGTGCTTGGCAAGAGTATTTGAACATCGGGTAGCACGGCGATTGAGAAAATGGTTACAGAGATAAAGAGTAGCATATCACACAACAAAAGACAATCAGCGTCAGCAATATATGACTTTATACTTGTCTATGTACGTAGTATAAACCTTAGAAAATTAAAAGTAGAACACAGTTAAAGAGAAAAATAGAGAATTCTACACCAATCCCAACTGTTTTTGATTCCTGTCTGTCAGTGATTGATATAAGAGGTTAAAAAAAAAATCTAATCAACATAGAACTTTGAAATCACAATCACTGCTATCTCCCTCTATCTGAATAAAAATGATTGACTGAAGAATGAAGGTGGACTTTCCAAGATCATTGTGAAGGACCATAAAATATTCAAACTCCTCACGCTAAGCATATGTCCCAATAACAATGGAATCATTTCAAGAAAAAGACATTCAAACAATCCTTAAATATCTGAAAATTAAGAAGGACATTTGTCAAGTTATTCATGAATTTCAGATGAAGTAATAAGGGAAAATTAAAATATTCTTTGTGCCCTAGAAGAGTCCAGCAAAGTGATGGTGACAAATGGCTTAATAGAATAAAAATCAATAAAAATGAAACACTGATATTTTTATAATGATATAAATCAATATTGAATACATAAAGTGGAATAAGTGAAATTATTTTATAGTAAAATTCTCATAATAAATGCTCAGTAAACTGTTTAAAAAGAAAAAGGAAAAGATTACATACCAGTGTATTAAAAATAGGCATTAGGAAAGAGAAAATACAAAGAAATCTCACATAACCAGAAGAATCTAGATAATTGAAATAATAACAGATATCAAGAAGATAGCAACAAAAGACCTAGACAGTCAGTGATTCTATGAATAAATCTAGAGTTTGAAGTGAACACAGAATTAATTCAAGTAGTCAGTGTTAAGAGTGGAGAAGTAGTTATTACTTAAATACTATAAACAATCAGGGACTGATCAGACAGTACATCCACTACGTTATATGAGCACTTTTGAAAATATAGAAGAAACAGGCAACTTCTTTGTTTTAATTTGTTGTGGTTTATTTGGATAAAATATCAAGAAAAAATAATAATTCAGGTTTATTTTTAAACTAACTTATTTTTGATAATTAGAACTTTCAAAAGAATATCTAATAAAAACAAACAAACAAATTAAAAAAAATAACCAGTTACAGTGGCCACAATAGTTATTATGGTGTACCCTAAAATGATAGCAGTGCATTTAAACTTGAAAATCTGGGAACCGTCTCAGATCCCTGTCTTTTACTTACTTCCATGTCATCCATAAATTTCTTTTTATATTATGAAAACTAGTGTTCCATTTATAATCACTTATATATTTGTTCTGTTACCACACTAGCTGAAAACAAGTTTAAACAATACCAACACCCCAACTGGTACAAAAACAAAAATAAAGATATTTTTATTAAAGGAATTTAAGCTATTTTCAAAACCTTTTCATAAAAGATAATTCTAATTTTATTTCTATGGCCATTTCAATTGAATAATCAAGCACTGAAACCTAACATATAAATGTAAAAAATCTAGAGAGTGACCATTGGTCTATGGGTTTACTGAGACCAGGTTAAAACAAATGTGCATGTATAAAGATGTGCCAAAATTACATCATGGGTTGGGAGGGGCTCATGTATTTTCAACCCTAGAGGAGGAGCTATTGACAGTGCCCACTGAGAAAGGAAGAGACTGTTTCTTGAGTGAATCTGAGAAGCTGCCTAGGCTCCAGTAGAATTTTCTGCATCCATTCACATACAGGCCGAACTAATTGGATCCAATGCCTTTAAAAGCATCACATGGAAAAATATTGGTATTGCAGAGGAGAGAAATAAGAGGGTGGATTTGACCAAAAAATATTATATGCATGTGTGAAATTCTCAAACAATGAAAATCAGAAGAAATGTGGAAAAATATAATGAAAAAGAAAAGTCTGACAATTATAAGCTATTATTATTCTCAAGTAAAAGTGAAAACAGAATAGAGAGATGGCTCAGTGGTCAACAGTGTTTCCTGCTTATGCAGATTACATGCATCAGATTCTGTACCCATGACCTCCACAAAAGGCCAAGAACTTCAGAGAATCTTATAGCTTCTTCTGGACTCCACAGACACCTGCACGTACACGTGCACTGACCCCACCCCACTGCCATGGTCACACAACTCAAGATTAAAAATTAAAAGTAAAATCTTAAAATAAGTCACAAAAAAACTAGAAAAAAGGACCCAACAAACTATCTATAGCAAGATACACCATGGTAAAGTGTCTTTAATCAAGAGATGTAAATCTCTTTTAAAGTATTATATTAAAAAAATAAGTCAATATAGATTGCTATATTGAGAATGCAAAAGAAAATCCTTCCTATAGGAATATAAAGAACATTTGAAAAACTAGCATACACTCAGCGCATCAGGGTACTTTCTCATTCCCTCCTAAGGCACATGTAAAGCCCATAATAAGCTGCTGTGACAGACAGTTGTTTCCTTCTGACATCTGATCAAACAGATCTGAAACTCTTCCCTGTTTTGAGAAACAAATCTCTATCATTCAACCAAGCATTCCAGGTCCCAGATGTTTTAAAAGTAAAGATAATAAAAGACTCACAAGCTTCTGAAGATGTAGCAGATTTGGTTC
The DNA here is from genome assembly GCA_033318265.1 of Phyllotis vaccarum. Classification (NCBI taxonomy): domain Eukaryota; kingdom Metazoa; phylum Chordata; class Mammalia; order Rodentia; family Cricetidae; genus Phyllotis; species Phyllotis vaccarum. Next base: position 35,805,688 of record JARWLC010000001.1, on the reverse strand, counting down.
TGCATGTGATTGGTAAAACCATTTACACGCACACCCCAAGGGGATTTTTTAAAAATCAAAATGATTTTTAAAAAGTTGTAATACAGCCAGTGGAATGGGTCCTCAGGAGCTTACACGCAGGACTGATGACCTAAGTTCTATCCTGTATCCCACAAGTTAGTAGGAGGGTTCCAGACCCTAGGAGTTGTCCTTTGACCTTTGCACACATGCTATGGCATGTGATACCTACACACACAAACACACTTCAAAAGTCAAATAAAGTTATTATTTTAAAATCAATAATGAAAAAGCAACTAGAGAGTATATCTCAGTAGGGAGATACATGTTAAAAAAAACACAAACAAACAAACCCAAAAAACAAAAAACAAATCTGACCTTAAACATTACTAGAGAACAATTTGAAAGTAATAAAATTCTGGCCTCTGAATTTAAAGATAGAGGGAGTCAATAGATACAATATTAATATGATTTGACTTTTTTGATTTTTAATTCATTATATTCTTATCTTTATCTATTAGTGATCAAATTGCATTTTTTAAAAGGATGCACATTTGAGTATTTTTAAATATTTTGGCTGTTGAGAAAATATTTGTGTGATAAATGGCATAGTGGATCAAAAGGGCGTTAGCATAAAGTTGAGCCTAAGAGTGTTTTGGATAGTACACATTTATAACAGTGAAATGCATATGAGAAGGTATGATTCAGGGACTGACTCATTGTGTAGTAATCAAATGGTATTTTCTTGTTGCTGGCCTATTTCAGATTTTGTTGGAAAGGGCAAGTATCATGATGCTTTTTACATACAAGCATCTTTACATTTTCAAAAATTAAAAACATCTTCAAGTTATAGTTGTTTATTTTAATTGTAAATCTATGTTATTGAATTATAAGTGGGTAAGTGTACAGTTTCCCATTTTCTTAGACTTGTGATTTTCAGTCTATTTCTTCTTCACTCTCTGTTTTTCCTATTACAAAGAATTCTCTGAAAATGTCTACCAGATAGTTTTTGGGATTTTTGTTTGTTTATTAATTTGAGACAGAGTCTCAACATACATTTCAGGCTAGTCTATAATATAATTTGTAGCATAACTTTGGTTCTGCCTCTGCTCCCCCAAATTCTGATCTGCTACATCCAACTTAACTTGCATATATTAAAATAATGCTTAAATCTTTGAAAATGTCATACAGCCTTTATTCCTCAGTGAGCATCTCTGCTGGATTACTCATTTATAATAATAATAAATGTTCTAAAAATGGATTTCTTAAACAATGAAAGAAATATTCTTTGTTATTTTTTACCCAAATTAACCTCAAGTGAGGACTCAATTCATTACATGAATATAAATCATATTTGTTCTAAATGTCAGACATATTCAAGTAATTTATTTAAACAAAATCTGCAATGATATTTTCCATATTTCCACCTTTTTCATAAATCGGCACTTTCTCTTTAGTTGATGAAACATATTTTTAAATAGTCCTACCCCAATTTTCCCAATTTAAGATTGGTTTCGTTCCTGGTTATGTGTTGTGTATGTTTGTTTGTGTTCATATTTTTCCGTATCTCTTTTTGTTCTCTTTTTTGTTTGATCTGGAAGTAGTTGCCTGTTTTTTCTGGCAAGTAGACATAAGAAAAATGTTAAATGGACTTGAAATATAAAATAAGGACCACACTATTTTTTTTCTTTCTGAGTTTTAGGTATCACAGTGACGTGTTAGCATGCTACGAATTTGTTCACCTGTCACATCTTGGTATCCTCGGGACAGGTCAGTCTACCTCTTGGAAATTAAACACACTATTCTTTAATGTACTTGCCTAATCAGGGTTTAAGTAATGTATTTGCAAAGCACCTTTAATGTCAAATGAGCTCCAGTACACAACTTCATTATCATAAAAATGCCAGCTCCTCTGTTCTGAGGAAATCCAATTACTTGTGACTAAGGTGTTTGGATGAGAATGACAAAATGAACAACTGTGAATGGGGATAAGATCTGCTTCTGCTGTAACCTCACAGGGTTTTGGATAAGGCTTTATGAATGAGAAAAAGGAACAGGCAAAAAGGTGTTTTGCCATGCTCTCTCCACATTCGAGCCTTTTTCTAATTCAAGTTTCTCTTTGACTTTGGAGAATGGCATTAGAGGGATATTTTTTCCTAATTATATTTTCTTTGGATCAATCTGTCAGTTTTCAGGGAAATGGGGGAAATTTCTGAGCACCAATATAAGAATTCAATACAATAGAATTCAGATTCTTGCCTGCACAGAATGGTTTCAGGATGTAGACCATGGAGTCTAGTAGATGCTCCGATGTTATTTTATCACCTACTGCCATCCCAGGAGCTTCAGACCTTATGTCTCCCATTGTGGAAAAGGAAAGTGGCCAGTTCCTGGGTGATGTTAGGGAAATGTAACCAACACAGGTACATTAAAATCACGGAGTCTGTGTTCACTGCAGACACCGTGGGAAGGTTTGTTGTTCTTTTTCGTTTTCTTTCTTTTCTTGATGGTCCTGAGTGTCAAAGTCAGAACTGCCTATTCGATATGTATGTTCTGTTACTGAGCTGCACCTTGGCCTGGGTCTTACATAGAGACAACACTCACTGTGAGGTCTCTGTGAAGGTCCTAGAATCACACTTGCAGCTTTTAAAGTCTTAATTTATCCAAGTGTTCTTTCTGGACCCAGGGCTTTTATATGGATAATAATGTGTTGCGTGTCAAATGTTGTGGTGCTTCTAATCAGTGAGCCAATGAGATGTTCGGTGGGCCATTAGTATTGCACCCCCTCCCCCACATCCTCACTACTTTTTAAATTTTTTATTTAAAATTGTTTACATACCCACTGCTGCTCCCTCTCCTGCCCCTTCTCCCAGTCCTCCCTCGGCCTTCCGCAGCACCAAGACCCTCCACTCCTCAGAAGAGGCAAAGAATCCATCCCCTGGTGAGTCAATTTTGTCTGCCATATCCAGGTGAGGTAGGACCAGGTCCCTTCCCCACGGTGGACTGGGGGAGGCTGAGAAAGGTGTTTCCCCAGTAGCAAGGGCTTTAAGAAACCAGTTCATGGCCCAAGGATAGACTCAGGTCTGATTGTAAGAGGCTCCAGAAATTGCCAGCAACTTTTGACTGTCATCCACATTCAGAAGGTCTAGATCTGTTCCATGAAGGTTAATTAGCTGCTATTTCAGAGTCTGCCAGCACCCAACAAAATGGGACAGTGTACCCCAGGGTCTCCCCATGATGATTCGGATCCCTCTGCTCTTGCAGTCTCTCCTTCAATACCTCTCTTCATTTCTTTCGCATGTATAGATTACATGCGAAAATAAGCTGAGTACTAGTTATCACAGAATACACAGATAGCTCTTATCTAAAGGTCTTTCTTATTAGGGTAAATGTGATTTCCACTCTACTTCATTATAAAAGAGCCAGTTACTCAAATACTCCTTTTCTCAAAACCTGCAAGACTGGCCTTTTGTCCTTGGCATCTCTTGAGCCTGACTTTTGCTTTTTTACTGAAATCATGCATAAAGAGTCCTTACCACTGTTTCTGCCTTTGATAGACACAATGCCTTTGAACATGCTTTAGAAGCAAGGGGGAGGAGGAAGAGGAGGAGGAAGGAGAGGAAGAGAATGCAGAAGAGGAAGAGGAGAGAGAGAAGAACAAGGAGGAAAGAGGAAGGAAAGAAAGAAAAGAAAGACGGAAGAAAGAAAGGATGACGACCTTTAAAGTCTATACAATTAGAGGTTAGTGCACTTGTCATGCAACAGCGAGGATCCATAGCATCCACCTAAGTACCAGCTTAGAGTGCTAGCCTGCTGCAATCATCACGTTGGGAGACAGATGCTGGAGTCACTGAAAGGAAGCTAACTAAACTACATTAGCAAACTCAGTATTCAAGGAAAAGACACTATACTAACTGGGGTGCTGGTGGTTGTCTCTGGGTCTTTTGAGATTGTTTTCTGGTGAGGATATATGTCTGAATGACTGGGAAAGACAGATGATCAAGCCACAAAGAATAACAGCTTAATCCTGTCTATATGGGAGAAGCCTGAGTTAGGATGAAAATTTGATGCTGGCCTTGGTATTTTATAGGGCTCCATGATCCTACCCTTTCTACTATTCACCACTGTGATTTTCTAAGGTTTCTCCTTGTAGTGTCTTCTGGAAACAAGAAGCTATCATCTCAGAGAATCCAACTTTGCTTTCCCAGATTACTCATGCCTTTTAAACTACCATTAATTTACCTAAATACACGAGACACATGGCATCAGTCTATGCCTTACACACACACACACACACACACACACACACACACACACACACACACACACACACACACCACATAATATGTAAAGTCAAAAACATGCATGCATACAAATATATATGCCTATCCTCAGAAACATAGAACACAGGTCTGTGGTACTCTCTAGCAGAAGTAAGGGCTTCAACTTCAACCTTGGACTTCTCCAAAGCTGGCATTACAGATAAACAACTCTAAAAGTCTGGCCATCTGTTGTTTTAAGGACATATGCTTCTAATTCTAATCCTATAATTATAAAGATAAAAATTATACTACATTAAGTTAGAAAGAATGGCAATGTAATGAAAGTGTAATTTTAGCGGACTAATTCAGTATGCCCCACCACTTGCCCCACTAACTGGAGACTTTGTGGTTTCCTAATAAGTTTCTTTTGTTCTCCCTAAAGAACATGTACATAACACATGTCTTCACTTTTCTGTGATTTTCCTGCTGACTCAACACCTAAAACCACATTGGTTTCTTTGGAGTTGATGCTCGTTATTTATTTCTCTTTTGCAATATCAGTTCTAGTTTAAAATATACATTCAACAGGATAGATGCATTGACTACAAACAAAGTAGGACTTCAGCTCCTGGAAGCAAAGGCAAAATTTGCTTTTTTTCTATGTTTCCTCATAACACTTCCCATTCTGACAATCAAAAACAGTCAGGCACACAGATACCTTCTACCTAGAAGCCTGCCTCGATTTACCAAAGACATTTTCTAATTGCATGGGTATCATGATTCAAAATGATTATGACAGTATAATTACACTGTTAAATCTTCCTCTACCATTCTCTTTTTTAAGATTATATATCCTTATATAGAAAGACCACCATTGTTTCAGTGTAATTGGATGTGTGTGTGTGTGTGTGTGTGTGTGTGTGTGTGTGTGTGTGTGTGTGAGACTGAGGTGAACTAGCAAAGATACTCAGGGCTCACACTTACTGTCTATGAGATGGTTTTTTAACTTGCTAAAGCAGCCGCTAGGTGGAGGTGTTGCCTCATGTTCTATGACAAAGGCACTTTTTCACTGATATTCTAGTGCTAATGCAATATCCATAAAAATCTCCCAGACAGGTACATGAGTTCTTTTCTAAGCAGGTGAGTTGTTTAGCAATTTCAACTCTACTAAGGATGGCAGAATCTTACAAAGTCTATTAGTCATAAGAATATCTGTCCTTACCATACTGTAACAGAGGTTCTTATGAATCTTGACCCTAGCAACAATATCAGTAGTTGATCTTGTCAGATAATTCTCAATCATTTTATGCAGTTTGTAACCTGACACCAACCCTTGTGCTTTTACATTAATACCAACAGTATAATCCTAAACACAGTGGAATGTGTCTTCCTTTCAGTATCTATATGATTAAAGTGACGTCTTGTTGCTTCTCCAAAGTCCACAACCTTACTACCTGTAAGGAGTTGGTTTGATTTCCAGTTCCAGGCATGGTTTCCATTTTGTTGAGTGTGTTCCAAGACAAATACAAAACTGGTGATAACCACCAAGATGTGCTACTGCTGCACACTTAGGGTCATCATACCATCTTGGGTGTCCTTGTGGTTTGTGACTGCTGGTTGTTTCCTTCCTTTGGAAACCTATGTGCCATTTTCTGATACTCTGAAATCTAGTTCCCAGGGAGTATGCACTTGGTTTGTTCCAGTTCAGGGTCCTCTTACTCTGTGTGTGAAATGCATGGTGTCTTTAGCAATATTGGCTACCTCCAGGGGAAAACAAAGGCAATAGTAATTGTAAAACTTTGGCACCCCCGAGCAACTCAAAAGAGTTTCTCATGCCTAATATTGAAGTTTTTCTTAGGTAGTTGTCTTTGGCTCTTTGAGAGGGGGTAAGAAATATATATATATATATATATATTTATTTACACACAGAGTGACATATATTGCACTTTTAGGAGTAGTGAATAGGTATGATCCCTTGTGACTTTTTCAGACATATTTATGTTTATTTTTCCCTTCCTACTTATTCTGTGCTTCTCTCCCTCCTTCTCCCTAGTTCAAGCCTCCTCCATTTTTCATTTCTAGATCAGATCCCTTGTCCCCAGCTATTTTCTTTTATGATCCCAGTCCTAGCAATAGTCCCCTTTAAACCACAACCTTAATAAACTTTATTGTATTAGGGGGTTCTGGTCCAGACTTTTGGGCCTAGCCTCAAGGTTTAGGCCTGCAGATCCACAGACCCACAGAGACACAGATGCTTAGACTGATTGGCCTAAGGCCCAGGCATATAACTTGCTAACTCTTTACCCTTAATCTAACCCATGACTCTTATCCTGTTCAGCCATGCAGCTCGGTACCTTTTCTCAGAGCAGCATAGTTGTCCTCTGCTTCTTCTGGCTTCTCTATGGCATTCTCTCTGTTCTGCCTGTTCCTAGAGTCTTCTTAGTCTGGTAGCCCCACCCACATTTCCTGTCTGCCTTTGGCTTTTTATTAAACCAGTGGATCAGTTGTACAGTTTTTTACAGTGGAACAACATAATCCCCTTACACTTTATGATTCCCAAATTTACACTAAATTTTTGCCCTATGCGCACAGATAATTATAGTTCTCGTCTCACATCAAGGAAACTTATCTTTGCCCCAGAGGCCACTACAGAAAACCATAACCAATCAAAATGCAAAGGTGTGGAGTACTGACCCAGTAGATACATCTTCAAAACAACTCTTGAAGGTAAAGGTCAGAGAACATTGCAGAAGAAGGGCTGAGAAGATTGTAGGATCCAAGTTTACAGTCTCTGGACTGTCAGAAGCTGTAACTGCAGCACACCAACATGGCCAACTGTTATAATTAGGTTTCCTAGTCCCAGGTAGCCAGAGGTCCAGACTCACAGACCTGCCACCCCAGACTCCTTAGCTGCCTGCAGCTGATCAGGCCCCTAGAAATGATAACTTCATGCTGTTTGATCTATGGCTGAGGCACATTGCTAGCTTGCTCTTCCATCTTAACTCAACCCATTTTCATTAATCTGTCTGCCACGTGGCCCATAGCTCACCTGTGTTCCTCACATGTTTCTTCTATGGCACCAGGGCTCGGTCTGTCCTGACTCTGCCCTTCTTTTCCTACCTATTCTGATTCTCCACCTACTTTTCCTATGGTTCTTGTCATGGACCAAAACAGTTCCTTTTTTAAAAGATTGATATTCACAGTATACAGAGAGACATGCCCACATTAGCCAACCAAATGGGAGTTGACCAAAAACAGTCATAATAAAGTTGCCAAAGTGACTGGAGAAAAGACAATGAAGGTTCAACTATACAAAGAGCTGTAAGAAACTAAGAAATGCAGAGTCGGAGAAATGTTCTTAGCAGGGAAAGAGCACAGCATCTGGTTACTCAACACTGAATGGCCAGTTCTGAGAATAAACATCCAAGTAACATTACACAGAATGAGAAGATTATATTTATGTTTAGTACTTGGAAGTGCACTTATGTATGTAACAGCAATTAATTTTTCAAAAGTCTGTGAATTTGAAAAAGAGCAAGAGCTGTTATATGGGATGGTTTAGAGGGAGATAAAGGAAGGGGAAGGTACTATATTGTCAAAAGTGAAATAAATCATTTAAAAGTAAAAAATACAGAAATGTGAGGCACTTACAATGCATTTTTGTTAAAAATGGTATCTAAGTTATAGGGGCAGATGCATAGGTTAAGTCTGCTATTGCATATCCCTTTGGCCCTGGTCTCACACACTAAAGGCTGTGGAGTTTAAGGTATAAGAAAAACTTGATGACACAGCCAGGGTAATGGCTTTTGCCAGATAGAGGACACCACTGGGAAACAAGGGTGTGGTCTTCATCACCAGTATCCTTTGTTACTTCAATATAATGGAGCCATCTATATAATCAGGATTTTTTTTTCCTAGTAGCAATAATGTTTACATTTAAAATAAGAAAACTAACTTTAATCTTGTATTGAGATAACAAAAATTACATGTAAAATGCTATCATTTTAAATTGTGGCCAACAAAATCATTTTGAGAGAGATTATATGCATGGCCTCTGAGTTAAGTTTTATAATAAAACATGTAATCTAACATTAAGCATATCTCAGGACAGCATACATATTTTTAGAGAAGCTATGGTTTATCATATTTCTTACAACTTACAGAATATTTCCATGCCTAAAAAGTCATGAGCATAAACAATTTTCCAATAATAAACTACTCAGTTTTAAAATACATATAAATAAATTTAATTAAAATTAAATGAAGCTGAAATCTTTGTTATTCATTGCCGTTGCCATATGTCAATGAAGAGATGCTCTAGACTACTGTCTTCAAAGCTGAAGCAGTGGATCCTACTGCTTCATTTTCCCTCATAGCCCTTGGGGGCATTTCCTATGCCACTAACAATTGTAGAATTTCTGACCCCTCTTCCTTGGCAGAGTGGGAATGGATGGGGCATACTTCAAAGCAGACACCCTAGTTTCATTAACATTTCATTTTCATGGATAGCATAGTATTCACCATACTCAGACGTTCAATTTACTGTCAATTTAAATAATGAAACTGAAGGTATAATGTATTCTGCGAAAACTGATGAGATTCCTTAATCTTTATTACTGTATTTCTGACATTTATTAAAGGTGATTGCTAGTTAACTGTTATTGAGCTCTGGCATTCTTCTAATCCCAAGAATCTCTACTCAAACCAAGTTCCAGACAGGGCAGCCCTAGTCCATCAGTGATTGCTGAGAAGTATGCCCCAAAAGAAACTCCCATTTTATTGCATTTATATTCCTCCCCTGACAATTATCGAACTTTACGAATCTCGACCTCATTACTGTTGGATGGGAGCCAACTGTCTTCTGGAAACTGCACTAAAAATTAATGGTGGAGAATTGCTAAAGAAAAATAAAGTGGTGGAAAGAAGACATATGGTTAATGACGACATATTATTAAGGAAAAATGCAGAGGTTTGCACCAGTACTGGTGGTGGGAATGGGACTGAGGATATTGCCCAATTGTAGAGCCTGTTGGGAAGCTGTCAGGTGCCCCAGACACTGTTGTGGGAGCTGCTCTTTCTTCAGGATCAAATTTGATATGGAACATTACTTCCTGGTTGTGAGGTTCAGCATGAAATTGAGGCTTTGTCATAGACAGAATGGCAGGGGGAGGAAACTTCTTATTTGCTATAATTTAAATTTTGCTGTGTCTGAGTTCATCACAGACATATGGAACACTGGAATGCTCATACACTGAGACTATCGTCAGGGATGCTGAGATAGCAACACTTAATTTCTTTTTACTCAGAATAGTAAAGTATTTCTCACTGTATTTGGGAAATTGTGAAGCTTACAGAGAAGCATTTCTTCTTTCTATCTTGAAATGTTGTCCATAACAATTTTCATTAAATTGATGCCTCCTCAAATGTCTCTTTTGAAGTATATTGTTTGGAGAATGTAGTTAAGGGACATTTTGAAGTTTGTCCAAGAAAGATGAAAAATTCAGCATAAGTATCTGTAATTTTTGCCAACTTATTTTGGTCTGTTTGAGCTCTAAATAACACACAAGAAAATGATATGTTCATGATCCCTTACCTTTCAATGGAAATTGAATTTATTTCACAGAAACAAGAAAGGTATGTCTGGAGATAAAGAATTGTTATTATTAAGATGGAATTAGGAAAACAGATTGCTGACTATATCTTGAGTCTTGGCCAAACCCATGTTAAGCCTACTTGAAAAGTTCTTAAAACATGTACATTATGCAAAATAATGACTAATATATAAGCATATCTTATGAGTATCAAGTTTGGCAGTTGAGACAGATTTGAGTCTCAAACCTCACCATTTTGTGTGTGTGTGTGTGTGTGTGTGTGTGTGTGTGTGTGTGTGTGTGTGTGTGTTCATTAAGAACCAAACCTAAGTTGGCTAAATTTCTAAATAAATGAGAGGTATGTACACAAGCTCTGGCACATCACATACCAGATATACAATGGTTATTGCACGTGGTCATTCATATTGGAGCAGAATTTGATCAATACTTGTAGTAAGTAGAACAGGAAGTAAATGAAGAATCCTTCCTCTGTGTCTATAGCTGATTAATAAATACATAAATAGAGTATCTATCTTCATATTTCATACCAGATGCCTAGCTTTCATTCAAATGGGAAGGAGAGTATGGAAACAAAACCTTGACACCACAGCCTGTGGGGATTTGACTGAAGATAGTTTTGACACACAGATTTCTGCTACTTTGTAGTATTCCTCCAATTGGCATATATTTTCTGTATTCATTTGGATGGAGAGGAAGTTACATATTACCATTAAGTTACAAAGCACAGAATATGGAAGTATAAATACAGATTTGTAGTAAGAGGTTTCTGGCCCAGACTTTTGGGCCTGCCCTCAAGGTTTGGACCCACAGACCCATAGTCCCACTGTCCCACAGAGACACACAGACACTTCCATTAATTTTAGGCTGCTCAGCCTAAGGCCTAGGCATATAACTTGCTAACTCTTTACCCTTAAAGTAACCCATGATTCTTATTCTGTTCAGTCATGGGGCTTGGTACCTTTACTCAGAGCACCATAGTTGTCCTCTGCTTTTTCTGGCTTCTCTCTGGCATTCTGCTCTGTTCTTCCTGTTCCCAGAGTTTTCTTAGTCTGGTAGCCCCGCCTACACTTCCTGTCTGCTTTTGGCCAATCAGTGCTTTTTATTAAACTCATAGGTGGGACAATTATTTACAATGTAACATCATTTATCCACTACATATCCCCTTTTCTCTTTTCTAAAACAAGAACCCCAAATCTAATTTCCTTTATATAATTTTTTTTCCCTGTTATCTATAACAACTTGTAACTAACACTGTAAACAAACAAAAACATCCATAATCCATGTTTTGGAAAAGTGGACATCTTTCTCTAGGGTACTTCCTACTGAATGGGGGTATTGGCAATTCCATGGGAATCCAAAGAAAAATTTAGGATTATGCACAAGCCTTTAGTGGAGTAGTCTGTATGGCTGGGTCATCTCAGCCATTCTTCTTGAAATGGTTCTGGATACAGTGCTTGGGGAAACTTCAAAAGAGGTGCTCTGAAATGCTGAATTATTTGGGCCAGCCATTTCCATTGAAGTTTTTTCAGGGGGTTTTCCTCTATCAAACTTTATGTTTTTTATCCAGGAATAAATCCACAGCCTCTCATTTTCTGTGAAAATAAAACAAACAAACAAACAAAAAAACCTCTTATCAAAAGTAGCATATCTTTGAATTTCAATTTTAAAGTCAACATATTTACAAAATATATAGGTTGAATTAATCCAACAGCATTTATAATCAACTGTCTTTAGCAGCTCTTACTACTTCATTTTCAGTCAAGAAGCTTAAAGACAAGACAATAATATACAGTATCCTGACACTCTGCATTTTTCATCTTTACATGGCTTATGTTTTTTAACTTTATTTCTATTTTAAGGGCTTTCTTTACCCTTTTCCCTCTCTCTAAACCTATGTATACATATTTTCAACACACTCTAAACCATTTAGACTTTTTAAAAACCTGTCTTTATTGTATATTTATTTCTTAACTTTTTCTGTCTCTGACCACACCTTTGCTTGGCTAGGGTGATTGGCTCCTCCCAGATTCTTCTATTTCTTTCTGTTTCTGACTACACCTTTAATTGGTCAAGGTCCTCGGCTAATTATTAAAGGTTGGTAGGATGGATGGATGGCTTCACCCAGCTCCTAATGTAGCATCATAGAATTTAGCTTTTCTGCCCAGGTACTCTGGAGAATTTTAGGGTACATGTAATCACCAAATAAAGCTTTTCTGTCTGCTGTTCATTAATTCCATTTAAGTATTTGGAAGCAGGGCCTCTTAAAAGACTCACAAGTGTTTTGCCTCTAAGGCTGAATCAAGAAGCTTCCCTTAGGAAAAACAAAACAAAAAAAAAAAAACAAAACAAAAACAAAACAACAACAACAACAAAAAAACAGGCTTTAGTTTGATTTTAGCAAACAGAGCTGATCCAAGAAAACACCACCACTAGGAAACCATCTTTGATTCTGTTCCCTTTTGTCCTTATGAACAGAAACCTTAAATATAACTTTTACAACTTTTTACTTATATTGAGGGTCCTGTGAGACTTCAGGAACAAGCCATTTTACACCTTAAGCTACACTCCAAATGCCCGCCATTGTAGCCCAAGTCCACATGCCTCACCAGGGCATCTCTGTACCATGGCTCATATGAGAGACACAACTTGGAAGCTGCTTTTACCTCCATTTCTGTGCTCTATGCCATTTTTAAGCTTTCTATGGTTTTAAGTGGGTATATTTTACCCACATTGGGCTTCCATTTGTAGTAAGAGGTTTGCCTAGCCTCAATGTTTGGACCCAGAGACCCACAGTCCCATTGTCTCACAGAGACACAGACACTTACATTAATTTTAGGCTGATCAGCCTAAGGCCCAGGCATATCACTTGCTAACTCTTTATCCTTAAACTAACCCATGACTCTTATCCTGTTCAGTCATGGAGCTCAGTAGCATTTCTCAGAGAAGAATAGATGTCCTCTATATCTTCTGGTTTGTCTGGCAACTCTCTACTCTGTGGCATTTCTGCTCTGTTCTTCCTGTTCCCAGAGTTTTCTTAGACTGGTATCCCCACCCACACTTCCTATCTGCCTTTGGCCAATCAACACTTTTTATTAAACTCATAGCAGGACAATTATTTACCAATGTAACATCATTAATATACTACACAGATTGCATTAGAAACCCTTAAATGCATAATTGATCCTGTCTAAGGAATAGTATCCCGATTCATCCTAGCTATGGTATGAAGTGGTTACTGGCTCTGTACAACACAGATACAGTCCTTTCCTTCCTCTTTCACTAAGCTTTTGTGATCTATTTCCATGTTGATGATTTTCCACAGAGTACAGGCTTCCTTAGTCAGACAACATTGTCACTTCATTTGCCTTACGGTCTAGTATGAACTTGCCTGCCTTGGTCACTGACACTGAGATGGTTGGTGCTAAACTGTTGGATCCTGTAGCATACATCATAAAACATGGACAACAGTAGAAACAGAAAATCACACAAGAAGGCTTATTTCCAATAAAACTCTACAACTTCCTAGTGTCAACATAAAACCATAACTCTAACTTTAAATTGGATATAAAAGTTTATTCTGCCAAGAAATAAACCACAGCCCCAGAACAAAGATATATATTACTCCAAATTTCTGCTAATGTGTTAACAGTTTGATAATTTTTATACTAAAAAGCAAATAAATTAATAAATTAAGGTACTTTTCATATCCATCATTATAAATTTCAAGTAGATGGGTTATAGTAAAGTGAGGAAACCTCTGTTACAGACCGTAGATGCTGTCTCAAAACATTACTAGGCTTTTTGGATAATCAGAAACTAGATGTCTCTTTTTACATTCTGAAAGATTTATTTACCTACTGGTCATAATCGGTTTGTACTAGGTGAAGAAAAAGAAAATTAATGGGTTAAAGATGTGCCAAGATAGTTTGACAGTGTATATGCAATATCCAAACCTCTCTATGTTAAAGTTGTAATCAGTTTTCAGCCTTACAATGGGTCAGTTGAAAGTTTGGTTCTTTGCAAAGACTTTTCATTCCATTGGCTATCTGAGTTCCAGCAGGACAAAGTTCCTTTAATTCACGTCCATTTTAGTTTTAAATTATTTTAATAAAATACATTTGCATCACTTTTTAAATTAAAATATAATTTTGGGGATATGTTTCAAATATAATAAAAACAGTCTGAGATATCAGAGAACAGAGTGACCCCCTCCAGTCCTTTTGTTGTTGTTGTCTTGTTTTTTTCCAGACAGAGTTTTCTGTGTAACAGTCCTGGCTGTCCTGAAACTTCCTTTGAAGACCAGGCTGGCTTTGAACTCACAGAGATTCTCTTGCCTCTGCTTCCCAAGTGCTGGGACTAACTGTGTGTGCCATGGCTTCTACCTTCTCTGTCTTTCTATGTCTGCCTTAAATACTCTCTGTTCAGTTAAGGCATGGCCTGGGAGCCCCTGCTTCTCTGGGAGCCTGGAACTCCTTCTGTAAACTAAGATGATGTCAAACTCAGATTTGACTGGATTAAGGGAATAGGTCTCCATTCCTGGATATGCTCTGTTCTGGGATTAAAGATGTGAGTTACCACTGTCTGATCTTCCTAGACTGACAGTGGATAAATCCCTCTGATATCTCCAACTGTTTTTATTATATTTGAAACATGTCCCCACATATAATCATATCATTTTCTTCTTTTTTACTTTTTTCTTCCTCTAATCTCTCCTATGTATATGTAGCCCTTGCTCCCTCTAGTAATCATGATGTGTTTTCTCTAATTGTTTTTGATACACACACATACACACACACATACTCTCATACACATACATGTATGTATATAATGCATAATATAAAACTAGACCCTTTGCATTTCATTGAGTGTTATTTTTATTCATTTAATTTAAGGGCTGACCACTCAGGGTGATGTACATTCCCACAGTGTTATCTCCATAGTGTTAAATACATACATACATACATACATACATACATACATACATACATATATGCATACATGTTATAATTTCAGGGTAAACCCTCAATATTAATCAAAATATACATACTACCAACCCCATAGTTTCTGCAAAATAGTGAGTGAATTCTCATTTTAATTTATGGATACTGGAATACAGATAAATTAAAAAGTTAATTTTCCTAACTACATGAATTACTAAATTATTAAGTAAAAAACACACATGTATAAAAATATTGATACCATGCATTTGTGTAAACGACTTATTAAAATTTGAGAAAACATTAAGATACAACATGTTTGTAACAATGGGGATGAAGTCTACTGAATCCATAATAATTCTCCCTATTGTAGTATTTGTCACACTTGAATGATAAGGTTTATGAACACAAGCATATTCTAGGCTATCTTTCATTATGTGAGAAAGGTTATCCACATGTTATAGCGCAAGACCCTTGTGATTTATATTCAAGATAACTGGGACTAGAATGTCTTTCCCAAATACAACAGGCCATCAAATAACAAACTAAATGCCAGATACAGATTACTTCTTTTTAAATTTCTAATCAGTTTGGGGTTCCATAGATCCCAAATATTATAGGCTACTTCTATTTTTCTTGTTTACCCTCCAGAACTTGACACCAAGACCTACTGCTGAAGATATCACATACTTGAGTACAGAATGTGGGTGAGGGGGCTGAATCTGAAACTGACCTGGAAGCTTCAGCTCTACTGGCTAGCTTTCCAACTAGTATAAAGCTATGTAAATTACCAGAGGAGTAAAGTAAAATAAAGTCTTCGTCAGCTGTGAACCTTGACAGCTATTATAGCAGTGAAATGGCAAAAAACAAACAAACAAAAAAAACAAAAAACAAAAAAAAACCCGCCAGTAACTACCAAAGTGGCAAGAATTATATGGAAGTAACAAAACAAGTTCTTATTAGACTTGTATGACCAATAATAGTTGCTAAGAATGTGCATGGTGATTGAATTAGTATTTCCTCACTTGTTTGCAACTCTGACTCTGTCCTCAGGGTTTCCACATCTCTTGTGCTCATCATGCTGAAGTTGTTTTTATAGTGGATTCTCTCTATTACCCCAGCACAGTGGTCCTTGACTTGTGGGTTGTAATCCCTTTGGGACACATGACCCTTTTACAGTGGCTACATATATGATACCATACATACCCTATATTTACATTACTATTCATAACAGTAGGAAAATTACAGTTATGAAGTAGCAACAAAAATCTTATGGTTGGGATCACCACAACATGAGGAACTGTATTAAAGGGTCACAGCATTAGGAAGGTTGAGAAACGGAATTCTATCAACTTTCTTAAAACAGGAACTGCACATCACAAATATGTTAATCTGAAGAACTTGAACTGAGAATATAATATTTTGTAGTAAAGTAAAACAAAATGATAAAATTATTTCACTCCCTTTTTCCTGAAATAAGGATATTTCTATTTTTAATAGACTATGTGTTGAACTTAAAATAAAGTGAACATTTAAATTAATGTAATTCAATTTTTATGAAACACATACCGCTTGCTACTTTCATCAAAACAGGAGCTGTCATGTGCTAAAATTGACATTTTCATCTTGGATGGTTCATTTGATGAGACCAACCCTTTGTGATTTTCAGAGAGCACTGTACTAGTGACAGGTTTCATTGACTTCACATGACCTTTCTACCTGTGCAAAATCCTGACATTTGAGCTTAATCATATACCTGACGAAGTGATGTTTTTATAAAAGATGAGAATTGGTAATGTTGATAAAAATGTTATGTCTAAGAAGATCATTATCTCCAATTTATATGTTGGTACTGGAAGATTTTCCAGTTCACTTCCAAGTGTAATTTCTATGAGTTGACTTCTAATCCAAGTGTTTTCTACTTATTCAATTTTATTTTGAATAAGCACTAACTAATGCTATTAAGTTCTTACAGATACCTCATTAAAAAAAAAACTTTGACTTTATAAAAGTATGTCTTCCAATTTTATCCTTTTATAACCAAAAGTTTTTTTAAAATTTTCTTCAGATGGCAAATATACTATCTGAATTCTGATCTTCCAGCTTAGCCATACTTTCTTTATGCTTCTTCCTAAGGCTAAAATGAAAGCAAAGAGAAAATCATATTTATTATCATCTCAGCTGAATTCTTGGTGATGAAAACAGGGTTAAGAGAAAATAGGAGACAATGACTTCAAGGCAGATCTCCTCTCAGATTAATTTCTTATAGAAACTGCTTACCAGCAACAAGAAAAAAAGTCTATACAGTTCTCAAGGCTCTCATAGCTTCACACTCCATTTGCAACAGCATTGAAAGGGACAGTGACAAGTACAAGGAGGGGATTTCCTGGGAGCAATTTATATAGTAACTGCATCAGTTCTCTGTATGTGATACTTCTGCTGCTCCTTCCCCCTTAAGATAAAGATGATACATCTTATGTGTTTCAAGATACAAGAGATTCAAGTTTTGCAACTGTTATGTTTTATATGACAGCCACTATATGCATAAAATGGTTGAAAACAAAGTTTAAACTAATTTTTAAAAAATTGAAAATGCTGCAATTATACCCATGGCTTTTGTTGGATCTCAGTAGCAAACTCATTCCTCAGTATCTGTATCATGAATAAAAGTTTTGTTGATCAAAGCTCTTTAGGATTCAGTGACAATTAGTGCAACATATAGTGTCTTGAAATTTGTGTTAAAAGAGTTTAGTTTCCAGTCTTTAATGTCCATATGTTCCAAAATAAATGCACAGGTAAGAAACAGCCACATAGTTGGAGTTCCTAAGGCTATGTAGCAAATTTTATTTGTTTTCAAAATGCTGGCTGCCCTACATAGTTTGTTGAACAAAAACAAAAAGAAACAAAACCAACTCATTTGAAAAAGTTCTACAAATAGAATACTGGGTGCCCATGTATAAATGAGACATCTATATTTACTTCATCACCTCTGAAACTCAAAGAACTAATGGAAGAGGAGGCAGAAAGAATGTAAGAGCTAGAGGATGGAAAAGGTTGAAATGATGTCTTGTAGACACATGTCTATTACTGTCCTGAACTCCCAACAGCTATGATTACCTGTACAAGGCCTATATAAGACTTAGCCAATCAAAATTCTAGCATAGATGAGGTAGATGATATCAAACCCCAGCCCTTTCTGATGAGTTGATCCCTGTGGATACTTGCTGTGGGAGAGAGAATCAAACTTGATTATTTTCTATACTCCAGTTGATACCCTATACATGTGCACAAATGACAACCACTAATAATTTAAGTAAATTATGGAACTTAAGTTAAATACTTGAAGTTTAGAGCAATATATGTAGGGAAGATTATGGGAGGAGTTAGAGGTACAAATTTTATTGTATACTTGCATAAAATTTGTAAAAATTAAACAAATATATAAATATATTTGTTTAACATTTGCTGTAAAGAGTTGTACAAGGTGTACAAATTGCAGCTGTAAAAATGCCACCAAGTCATTTGAGTATAAGAAGACACATTCAAATACTTTATTGAGAAAGAAAAGAGCAAGTACTAATCATTAAACATGTATTCTATTTTTTTCATTCTTTAATTTTATTATTGACAATAAGTATACTTTAGAAAATATGTTAATATTACTATATTTGTTCTAAGTAGATAGTCACAATTTGTATCAGTATTAACACTCAAGTTCTGAAACACTCACAGTCCTGTAGTTTTCTGAAAGATATCATTACCTTGTCAAAAGACCAAAAACAATTTAGCATATTTTCTCTGGGCCATTTTGATTCATTTCTAGAGGTCAGCTTATATATAATCTTTCCAACATCAGAAATTAAGCTATTCTAGAATTTTAGTGGACACCTTTCCCTCATCTCAAGTCTTTCCTCTGTGTTCTCTCAGAGTCTCTCTTTTCTACGTTCTTCTGAAGGTGGAATCTAAATGTAGGTTTCCTCAATGCTGTTTCATTAAACACCTTGTCATGTTCTGCTTCCACTTCAAATCAATTTTCAGGATTCTTATGGAAAACTCTTGCTTAGCTACAGATAATAATTTCAAAATCATCGTGTCCCCTTTCCTCTATGCTTCTCAGCTTTTACCCACCCAACTCTATCACGACAGTGCTCATATCTTATAATCATAATTTCAATAATTTTGGCTGTGATTGATTTCTAAACAGTTTTTGCAAGAACCTTAACATTAGCAATTACTTTATCTGCAAGTTCATGAAAGTGGGACTCAAAGATGGGATCAACATCCTTTTTTAAGGAAGGAAAAAAGGGTAAAGGTACAGCTCACCAGATGAGCACTTCTCTATGTGTTTGAGGACCTAAGTTTTATCACAAGCACAAAAAAAAAAAGCAATGAGAAATATCACAACTCCCTCTTTCTCTCCATTTCCCACTCTAACCTACTTTCTCAGTACCTAAGACTATAAACCAGAAAAATATCCACATGAGGACTCAGTAGGATGTGTGCCTATAAAGGCCAGGAAAAAGAGCTCAGCAGACCACATGTCTGCCAGTCCCTTGATCTTGGACCTTTTATCCTGCAGCATTTAGTGACATACATTTTTGTACTTAATCCACCTTTACTACGAAGCCTGATCAAGAGAAGGCCTCTAGCAATGCTGATTGAACACTCAACTCAATTAGTTATATCATGGAGAAACACACAACATAAAGGCATCAAGTTTGTTTTAAATATTATTAATTCCACCTTATAAATCTTGCAATTTAACATCACTTATTTACAGATTGTTACCTTTGTGAACATTATGGAGACAAGGAGAAGCTAATATTCTCTTGGAAATAAGGCACCTCCTAACAAGTAAGTCCTCTTCCCAGATATTGACCTCTGTACTACTCCTTGTTCCTTGGAGATCATATTGAATGAATCTATGTAGAAAAACACAAAGATGTTTTTAATGTAAGATAAAGCAGAAATGAGGCCATGGATGTGGGCTTACTCAAGTCCCTTCCTCCAATGAAAAATCAATATCATGCTTTGCGCTCATACTGAACTCATGTGGAACACCATGTTCTGCCTGAAGCTCTGAGGAACTCCAACAGTCTAGCATTCTTCATAGAAGAGTATTTCATTCTTTGATTCAAGCACAAATTTTGCAACATAAAAATAGAAAGAACTTAGGATTCATTCTGCTTCAATGTTTCAGAACCCCGTCTGAGTCACATAAAAGTACTTTTAGCCAAATTCTTAAGGCTACTGGTTTAATCAAAATTTCATTTTGCTTCCTGAACTACTTTTGCATGAACAAATTTCTTTCTCATCTTCTATATTTTATTTTTTCACTTTTATATGTCTTAGAGAAATGTCAAACAAGTATTAACTTTTTATTGATGACCTGTGGCATGCAGTCATGGAAATGACATGTTTCATAAAAACATCCTTTTTTTCCTGTATTTCTTTTATGGCTTATATACTTTAATTCTGGATATATTAATCTGCAATTTTTTGTAGCCTTGAACATGAGACTGAATTCTGCCATCTACTCTGTAACTCAGTACGACCTGTATAGTTTCCAAGGTCCCTTAAAAAACCATTTGCTAAAAAATTGTTAAAAATGTCCATAATGAAACCTTAGACAATGTATTTCTTGCTAAAAATTGTTTAAAATTGTCTATAATGAAACCTTAGACAATTGATTTCTTGCTATTATTAGATCCATCACTTATTACTTCTAGTTGTTTAACTTGAAATGGGTCTGCAATGTAACCTTTAGACAATATGGCATCAAATGTGTGTAGGTATGCTGAAAGGCCCCAGTCTTCTGAGAGCCTTAGAACATTGGCTTTCTTCTATCATTTTACCTCTTGATCAATTTTTCATATAATATCAGAAAAAGTCTGTTAAATATGTTAATTATATTATGTTGTTCTTTCTCAATAGTCTTCAAGAAATTTTCAAGAGTCAGGACAAAATCAAATGTCTTATCATGAAAAATGAAGATCTGGGAAAATTATGCCAGCTTTCCTCTGGACCTTAACCAACATATCATCAGAAGATTTCAATTCAGATCATCTTCTCTTCTACACATCTGCTGTTTGAATGACTAATGCTATGGACTGTCATATTGACAAGAAGTAAGGTTGCTAAAGACTTCAAGGTGTGAAGTAGAGACATTTAAATAGAAAAGGTGGAAATGTCCTGGGTTGTATGACAATGGAACAGATGTTTACTGAGGAAGTGGAGGAAACTATATGGGTGTAAGAGAAAAGATAACAGGAAGGAGCGACCAGAAAAAATACCTTGGGGGTAAACTTTGTGTGGTGCTTCCAGAAATGACATGGAGATCTGTGTGGCTTAGAAAAGAAAATGAGGAGAGAAAAATTTATGTCAAATTGGAGAAAATAGAAAACTGTCTAAGAATTTGAGAAATATCAGAACTGTATGGTAAATCTGTTGTTGAAGACATGACACACTTTCATCACAGGTTATGACAAAATCAAGTTAGTACTGATCACGAAGCTTCCTTATTGCTAAATAGCTCTTATGGTGTAAGGCCCCCTCCCTTTTCCTCCATTTTGCTTGTTTTAGCAAATTTCTCTTACCCAAGAAGTAGTGCTAGCAACAGCACATTGCAAGGACAGTAAGCAAACTTGCCTAAGACATATTAACAGCACAGTAAAGATTAGCTTCCCTGATAAAAGAAGAACTGCAGTTAGGACTAAGACTAGGTGTCTGGGGTGGAGACAAAGGAATGTGGTCAGGAATGTGGTCAGGAGCCTTGGTCAGGAGCCAGACGCCAAACAGTCCCCAACCAAGGATAAACTGATAAACTGATTCCCCTGTGGGATGTACATCTGCCCTTAAAACCTGCTCTCAAAACATATATCCTGGTGCTGGGGACACCAGCATCCCTATAAAACTTAGTAATAAAAACTTTCACAGTGTATGTCAGCTGGGCAGAGGGGGAAGGGAGGGGAAGCAGTTACTTGGCTACTTGATCAGGCCCAGCCGGATCAGGGAAGGAATTCCAAGAAGAGATAAGGAACAAAGGAAGAGCAAGCAGCAGGCCTGGGGGTGGGTGATAACCAGGACCTTTGGTCAGGCCAGATGGCAGCCTGGAGGCCCTCACCCCTCAACCCCCTCAACGGGTGATTTCATTCAAACCAGCCAATGAAAACCTTGTAACTATGCTTCTGCTTCTGTACGCACGCTTTTGCTTCCCTAACCCTATAAAAAGGCCCTGAATAGAGGGCTGGGCACACCAGCTGTCCCAAGTGGCTCGGTAGCCCACAGGTACCTGTGTTATTCAATAAACCTCGTGCTGTTTGCAGCTGATCTGTGGCTCGGTCCTCCTTGGGTCCCGGGGTTTCTCCCTGAAGAAAGGTCTGTTTCGGGGGTCCCTAACCCCCGGGGGTCTTTCAATGGTACTGGTAGGTGCTATATAAACTGCTGGGGGAAAGTCATTAATAGTTTTACTCATCTGTGAACTTTGTGAAATATAATAATAACTGGTGTTTCAAAATATACTCATGGATGTAGCAGTGGCTTGAATGTTAAGGTATGTAATCAGTTACTTTCTGATTGAATTTAAGAAAATGCATGTCTGGTACTATATATCTGTGAAGAATCTAGAGTTTGAGACCTCACTTGTCCCAGTTGTATTTCTATGAATATTATCCTGGCAAGCAGATGTACTGTAAACTCTCCTATAAATTTCTGTTTTATATCCATAGATAAGTACAACTCTCAGACTTCTTTGTGAAGTAGCTTTGTGCAGTAGAATGTAGTTAATACAGAAATTCAAAACTAGTGAGTATGTAAAATACTGGTATCACTGAAGTGTCAACCATAAATAGACACCTCACTACTCAAAAATGTATAAGAGGAGGTAGGCAGATTATAAGAGCTAAATGTAAAGTTAGTCAGATAAAATAGTATCTTTTAGACATGATGGGACCCCAGCACTTATGAACTCAAGGTACCTATGGTTGTCTGTATATTATACAAAATGAGTACAACAAATATGACAGTATGAAAAAGAAGCGACTCATAATCCCCCACCCCAAACTGTGAATCTATGCACATTTATGGTTTCTGGGAGAGGGTCATTCTTTTTGTAAGATTGTGATTCTTGGTAGGTGAACAACAAGCCAATGTCTGGTTATACATTCATGAGAGTATTGGCATTATGAATTATCCTTATTTGGTTATAAAAAATAGAAGATAGAAAATTCAGGAGCTGATTAGAGAAAGAGTGAACTCCACAACCATCACCAGTAGCTTCAGAGACCCAAGAGACACATCCTCCACCTGCACCAACTTGAGAAAGAACTCCAGAATCTGTTCATCAGGCAAGGCTCCTGTGATCAGGCTATACCACCACGAGATCCAGTGGTATCAGAGACCCCACAGAAACACAGGTCCTACTTGCCCTGATTGAATGAAAATCAACTCAGGAGGCCTAGGTGCCACGTACACTGAGTGGAGGAAGAATCAATTCCTGTAGTTGTAATTATTAAAGCACTATATAGCAATGCAAGAATCCTTTCAACAAAATAAAGTTCAATTTGGTATCACATATTTTAGCACCTAGTGGTTTCACAATGAAAAGAACGGAACGTCACCACACAAATAAAGCAGAAAAAAAAGACCTTAAAACACCTCTATGAGAGGATAGAGGACTGTCGAGTGATAATTAAAAAATTGTTTAGAGAAATGGAGGAAAAATAAATGAAAATGGAAAGGAGGCAATACATCCTATATAGAAAACCAAGAAGAAGAGAAGGAAGAGCAGTAGGAGGAGGAAGAGGAAGAAGAGGGCGACAAACAGGTGAAGGAAACAGTTCAAGTCTTGAAAATTTAAATAGAGGCAATAAAGAAAACACAAATCAAGAGAATTCTGAAAATAGAAAATCTGGATAAATGAACAGTAATTACAGATGTAAACATAACTAACAGAATGTAAGAGATGGAGAAGAATCTCTGGCATTGGGGATACAATAGAGGAAATAAATTCATTGGTCACAAAAATTAAAGTCAACAAAATCATAACACATATAATTTGGGAAATGTGGGACACCATGGAAAGACCAAACTTAAGAATAACAGGAGTAGTAGTAGAAGAGTTCACCTCAAAGGCACAGAAAATATATTTAAGAAAATTACAGAAGAAAACTTTCTCAACCTAAAGATGGACATGCCATGAAAATACAAGAAAACTACCGAACACCTAAAAGACTGAACACCTCCAAAAGTCCCCTTACCAAGTAGTAATTAAAATACTAAACATAGAAAATAAAGAAAAATACTAAGAGATATAAATAAAAATGACCAAGTAACATCTAAAGGCAGACCTATCAGTATTACACCAGACATAAAATATATAAGCCATGAGCCATGTATCAGGACAGATGAATGGAAATGGGTTTAATTAAGATAAATGAGCTAGCTAGCAATATACTTAAGCATTAGGCTATATAGCTTAAAATTAATATAAGCATCTGATTTATTTTTCTGGGGTTAAAGTGGCTGTAGGCAGGTCTGAACCGTGGGGAAGTCTGGGCCAGAAACCTCCTGTTACAGGTAGCATCCCAACATGGGACCAACAACACATAAAGCCTGAGAAAGCTCAGATATGGTTCTAGATCATAGAAACAGAGGCAAAAGTGGCTTCCAAATTGTATCTCTGTAGTGAGTTGTAGTACAGAGAGGTGTATGGAGTTTAGCTACAAAAAGGTGTCAGGCTTATGGTGGGCAGTTTAAGCTTCACTGAAGCTAGTTCCTTAAGTCTCAAAAAAGACTTGGAAGACAAGTTGCATATGATTGAGTGAAGATTTCTTTTTATATTAAACAAAAAGGGAACAGAGTCAAAGACAGCTTCTTAGTAGCAGCATTTTCCTAGGTGTGCTCTGCTTGCTAGCAATGAGCAGACAGACCTGGCTTTTTTCAGAGCAGCTTCTTAACTCAGCTTTAGTAGGAAATCTGTGTGGTTCTTTAAGAGGCCCTGCTGCCAAATGATTAAGTGGAGTGAGCAGCAGGCAGTTGCGTTGCTACACTTGGTAGGGTCTTAGTTGGCTCTTAGTTGGCTCTTAGCTCTTTGTCAGCTGTGAACCTGGAAGGAAGTTTTGTATTTTCTATCTTTACATGGCTTTTTATCTTTCTATCACAGTATTTCTTCACTTTAAAGAAATTTCTCTACCCCTTTTCTTTCTCTCTCAACTTACGTATTTTTTTCATACATTTTGAAACACTTTTATAGAGATTTTTTTCCATCTGAATCTGTTTTATTGTGTATCATTGATCATTTTCTAACCAGAAGAGCTTTTTAAAATGCTAGACTGTGTAGAGGTGCTTTACCTGCTGATCCTGTCCTCCTCAGCGGCTTTTCAACATGGCAGAGGTACCAGAGCCACACTTACCTTTCCAATTTTGGGAATCAGTACTAAATACTGTGAAACTTTTTGCCACCCCAACAGTGAAAGTAATAAGGTCATGGTCAAATAATTTACAAATGCTAAAAAAGTGTGGCTGCCAACCCAGACTACTATACTGAGCAAAACTATCAATCTCCACAGATGGAGTAAACAAGATATTTTACTACAAAACCAGATTTAAGCAATACCTATTCATAAATCTGGCCCTACAGAAAGCATTCGAGGGAAAACTCCAATCTAAGGAAACCAGATACACCCATGAAACCACGAGCAATTGATAATCCCACAGAATAAAAACCAAAGAAGGAAAACACACACATGCTACCACCAAAAATAAGAGGAAATAACAATCATTGGCCATTAATATCCATTAATATCAATGGATTCAATTCACCTATAAAGGACACACTCTAAAATGATGAATAGAAAATATAGGCCATCCTTCTACTGCATTCACCTCAACTTCAAAGACAGATACAAGCTCAGAGTAAAGGGTTAGGAAAAGACTTTCCAATCAAATGGTGCTAAGATACAGGCTGGTTGTAGCCATCCTAATATCTAACAAAATAGACTTCATTAAAATCAATCAAAAGAGACCAGGACAGATATTACTTATTTATCTCAGGTTAAATCCATCAAGATAAAGTTTCAATCCTAATATTTATGCTCCCAATACAAGGACACCTACATATATAAAAGAAACACTACAAAAGCTTAAACCTCACATCCAACTCCACACACAAATAGCAAGAGATTTGTATATCTCACTTTCACCCTTGGATAGGTCAATCAGACAGAAACTCAGTGTTATGATCTAAATGGATTTAATAGATATATATGGAACCTTCCACCCAAACACAAAGGAATATACGTATTTCTCAATACCCCATGAAACTTTCTCTAAAATTGAGCACATACTCAGTCATAAAGCAACTATAAATAGGTACAAAAATGGGAATAATTTCATGTGTCATATCAGATTACCATGGTCTAAAGCTAGAGTTCAACAACAACAAAAATCATAGAAAGTCTAAAAATTCATGGAAACTGAACATCCCTCAATTGAACCATTTCTGGGTCAAGGAGAAAATTAAGAAATAAATCAAAGACTTCCTAGAATTTAATGAATATGAATCCAAAACATATCCAAACTCATGGGACACAATGAAAGAGGTGCTAAGAGGAAAACTCATAGCACTAGATGCCTATATGAAAAAAAAAATCTAGAGAATCTCACACAAGAGACTAATCCCACAGCTGAAGGTTTTAGAAGAATTAAAAACAAATTCATCTAGAAGAGGTAGATGGCAGGAGATCAAATTTAGGGCTGAAATCAATACAATAGAAACAAAGAGAAAAATACAAAGAATCAATGAATCAGTGAATTGCTTCTTTGAGAGAGTCAACAAGATAATTAAACCCTTATCCAAAGTAACCAAAAGGCAGAGAGAGAGAGAGAGAGAGAGAGAGAGAGAGAGAGAGAGAGAGAGAGAGAGAGAGAGAGAGAGAGAGAGAATACAAAATCACAGAATCAGAAATGAAAAGGGTGACATAACAACAGACACTTTGAAAATCTATACTCTACTATAATGGAAAATCTAAAAGAAATGGACAACTTTCTGGACAGGTTTCACTTAAGAAAATTCAGTCAATATCAGATAAATGACCTGAATAGACCTATAACCCCAAAGGAAATTGAAGCTGTTATTAAAAGTCTCCCAAGTAAAAAAAAAGTCCAGGACCAGAAGGTTTCAGTGCACAATTATATCAGATATTCAAAGAAGAACTAATTCCTATACTCCTCAAATTGTTCCATACAGTAGAAACTGAAGCAACATTGCCGAACTCTTTTTATGAGGCCACAATCATCCTGATTCCCAACCCACTCAAAATTGGAACAAAGAAAGAGAATTACAGACCAATGTCTGTCAAGAAAATTGTTGAAAAATTACTCAATAAAATTCTAGCAAACCGAATCCAACAATATATCAAAAAAAAACATTCATCATGATCAAGTAGGCTTTATCCCACAGATTCAAGGATGGTTCAACATATGAAAAACTGTGAATGTCATCCACCATATAAACAAACTGAAAGAAAAAAATCCCACATGATCATCTCCTTAGATGTTGAAAAGCCTTTGACAAAATCCCCTATTCTTTAATGATAAAAATCCTGGAGAGATCAGTAATACAGGGTAAAAACCATAAATATAGTAAAGGCAATACACAGGAAGCTGACAGCCAACATCAAACTAAATGGAGACACACTCAAAGCAATCACACTAAAATCAGTAACAAGACAAGGCTGTCCTCTCTCTCCTTATCTATTCAATATAGTTCTCAGAGTTATAGGTAAAGCAATAAGAGAAAACAAGATTAAGGTGATACAAATTGTAAAAGAAGAAGTCAACCTATCAATTTGCAGATGATATGACTGTATACATAAGTGACATCCAAAATTCTGAGGGAACTACTACAGTTGATAAACACCTTTAGCAATTCAGCAGGGTATAAGATTAACTAAAAAAAAAAAATCAATAGCCCTCCTAATACATTAAGGATAAAAGGGCTGAAAAAGAAAGTAGGGAAACATCACCCTTTGTAATAGCTGCAAATATCATTAAATATCTTGACAAAACTCTAACAAAAGAAGTAGCAGATGTGTTTGACACAACAACATCACTAAAAAAAGAAATTGAAGAGGATATAAGAAAATAGAAAGATCCTCCATGCTCCTGGATAGATAGGATCAACGGAATAAAACTGGCAATTTTACCAAAAGCAATATAAAGATTCAATGCAATTCCTATAAAAATTTGAACAAAGTTTTGTTACAAACCTTAAGTTCTTTTATAGAGCAGGATGGTTTGGCCATTCCTGGGTTTCCTGTTGCTCCATATGAAGTTGAGTATTCTCACAAGTTTTCTTTCCTATATTGATTTTTTTTTAGTTAATCTTATACCCTGCCACAATAAATAGTGTTGGCATAACTGGATGGTAGTATGTAGAAGAATACAAATAAATTCAAACCTATGATCCTGCATGAAACTCAAATCCAAGTGGATAAATAACCTCAACATACATCCAGCTAGACTGAACATGATTGAAAATAAAGAGAGAAATATCCTCCAATGTACCAGCACAGTTGGCCACTTCCTAAATATAAACACCAGTAGCACAGATACCAAGAACAACAACCAACAAGTAGGATCTCCTGAAACTGAGAAACTTCTGTAAGGAAAAGGACACAGTCAATAAGACAAAACAACAGCCTACAGAATGGGAAAAAAACTTCACCAACCCTATATCTGACAGAGGACTGATCTCTAAAATATATAGAGAAATAAAGAAACTAGGGCCCCAAAACATAAATAACCCAATTAAAAAATGGGATTCAGAGCTAAAAAGGGGATTCTCAACAGAAGAATTACAAATGGCTGAAAGGGACTTAAAAATTTCTCAACAAATTTAGTCAACAGAGAAATGTGAATCAAAATAACTTTTAGATACCACTTTACACCTGTCTAAATGGCTAAGATCTGAAACACAGATGGTACCTTATGCTGAAGATGATGTGGAGCATGGGGAATACTCATTCATTGTTGGTGGGAGTGTAAACTTGTATATCCACTCTGGAATATCGTATGGTGGTTCCTCAGAAATTTGGAATTCAATCTCCTCAGGGATCCAACAATACCACTATTAGGGAATATACCCAAAGGATGTATATTCATACCCAAACGGTATTATCTCAATTATGTTTATAGCAGCATTATTTGTAATAGGAAGAACATGCAACAACATTTATTCCCCTAAACTGAAGAGTGGATTAACAAACTGTGGCACATTTATACAACGGAGTATTACTCAGCAGTAAAAACAATGATATCCTAAAATTTGCAGGCAATTGGATAGATTTGAATAATATTCTCCTGAGTGAGGGCTCATGAGCCCAGAATGATAGGCATGGGATGTACTCACTTATAAGTGGATTTTAGACAAAAAGGAAAGAATACCCAAGTTACAAACCACAACCCCTGAACAGTTTGGGATCAGAAGAAATTTACCAAGATATGAAGATATTCCCCTAAGAAGAGAAAATAGAGATCAAGTTAGCAAATTAGGATTATAATGGGTTTCAACCAAAAAGAGTTGGGAACAAACCTGAAAGAAGGAGATGCTTGAGTGAGAGGAGCAAAGATGGAGAAAGAAAGAGCATGATAGCACAATAGAGGAACACGGTGTTTTGTTGGAAAAAAATTGGGTGCTAGGGAAACCCCAAGAACTCACAGGATGTCCCTGCTTGATCTTCAAGCAATAATGGAGGGGTGCCTAAACAGGGCTTCCCCTTTAATCAAATGAATAACCACCCTAAGTGTCATTATAGAACCTACATCCAACAAAGAATAGAGATGGAGGCAGAGATTAATAATAAAGAATAGAGATGGATGTAGAGATCCATTTCTCAGCACTGGGAAGATCTACTTTTCCATCTGAGAGCAGGGGAAGAGACTCTGTATTAGCAAGAGGATAGGGTTTATGAGGAAAATCTCCACAGTGATGGCTATCTAGAGCTCTGGGGACCTCACTGAATAAAGAACAGCCAGTAAAGGTCCACCAGGAAAAAGAGCTAGGCCTTCCAATGCTAGGCAACTGTCAAATGACTTGGGCAGTATGTGGAGCCCTAAGCGGTGATATCACCCTCTGTTCCTGTACATAGGCTGACACACTGGGGGCCATTCCCTGCAGAGGAATGCCTAACCTAATCTGAACATTGGGATGAGTAAATCCAATTTCCTTGGAGTGGATGTGCCACATTGAACAGACTGACCTAAAAAATTCTTGCCATTTAGGGGAGGAGATAGGTAGATGGGGAGTGAGGAGGCTTAAGGGTGACTGAAAGTGATTGGGGGAGGGACAGGAGGGGGAGCAGGGGGATACAAGGATTAAAAAGACATTTTTATAAAAAAATAAAATAAATAAGAGAATGCCAATTACATATTACCATAATGAAAGCTGTAACAATGTAGTCCGTCACTATCTCCCTAAGATTATGTACATTAAATGAAGTAGAAAATTAAAGATGATAAAGTTTGAAAAAAAAGCTATAAACACACAGAGTCTGGATTATGTTTATTATTGTGTTTTAATTTTTAAACTGTTAATGAGCTAACTGCAGAAAGACATTCAATTGTAAAGGCTGCTAAGTTAAGTAAAAATATATATTTTAAAGGTATCTTGACTTTGAAATATTTGTCTAAGGATATGTTGCTTTATAAAAAGAGTTTCTGCTTTTGTTTCCCCAGAAGATGAGAATCTGTGGGTTGCTTCCAGGTAAATTCGTTTTCACCAACCAAGACCATCTGAAAATTCTCTGATAGGAAGGGCTGATCACATCAGCTTCAAGGCTTAGATGATCAGCCTCAGGATCCTTGTAAGATTGCCAGTGCTCCTCAATCAGCAGGAAAAAATAATGGAAAGCTCCACCCAAATTCCCAAATTAATGTTTATAAATGTTTATTTTCATTATAAATTGTAATGGTCACAGTCAATCTTTTTCTAAAGAAGGAGGGGAGAATATGGTATATGAATGATTTAAAAATATAGATTATTGAATTTACTTTAATTCAAAAATCAGTTGTTAATCTTAAAATATTTCACATTGGTATGGATTTTGGTTTATTGATACAAATTTAAGATCTATTTTATTATGCTTATATTTTTCTATTCTTATTTAAGGTATGATGCTTATGTTACTCATTTAAAATTGCAATGTATAATTAAGAAATGCAGACTAAGAGTCATCTATGATAACCTAACTTATATTAATGTTAGTTTTATTTTTAGGTATACAAAGACATATTTCAGTTAGATAGCTAATCTTTAAATATTTCACATACCTACAAAATATGGAATTTAAAATATTTTAAGAACTTAAACTTTTCTGGACAGTGAGAAAAGTCTGCTCCTGTCAGCAACAAACTACTTCAAGAGAATAATGGACATCAAAGAAACTCCATATGGATTTTACTTTGTTTGTGACTGTATGACTGTATGCTATATAAACTGGATATACAGGACACATAGGAAAGTGACCTCTGGACTTTGGCAGAACAAGTCAAGATGGTCCTTCAGTTTCCTGCTTTGCAGAACAAAACTGACAGACATTCTTCAGGACTCAAGTAGAAGTGACTGACGAACTGTCAGAATGGGCAGAACAGTCTTTCAAATTTCTTACTTCACTGAAAGATATGTCAGAGACTCTAGGCCTATAGGCTGAAGATGGATGCCCCAATGTTACAAAGGAACTTCTAGATGACTGTCCAGGCAGAGAAGTGTCATCTGTCATTTCTAGATTTTGAAAGTTGTTTGCATTTCCTGTTTTCAGGTAATATTATTTTTTTTCTCTGGTCTTTGATGTAGTTAAATATTTGATAGTTATGATAAAAGGTATATTAGATACAAAAATTTAGACTCACAAGGACAAAGTAGATGATAAAATATTTAATTTTGATAAATACAAATATGTTATTGTAACTGTAATTCTTGCTTGATAACTGTTTTGAATATGTAATTTTGCTATATTAAAATTTAAACCTTCCTTTTGATTAGATAGAAAAGGGCAAATGATGTATGAATGTTTTTATGTATGCTGTGAATATCATTCTTTAAACAAAGGAACTATTTTGGCCCATGACAGGCACCGTAGAAGAAGTAGGCAGGGAAATCAGAGCATAGGTAGGAGAAGGAGGGTGGAGTCAAGGGACACTCTATCCAGCCACCCAAGGAAGCAACCTGTAACAAAATAGGTAAGCCATGGGCCACATGGCAGGACAGATTAATAGAAATTGCTTGAAAGAGGATGAAAGAGATAGCTAGAAATATTCCTTGCTCCTTACACCAAACAGCATGAAATTAATATAAGCATCTGAGTCATTTTGAGGGGGAAAATAGCTGTAGGTGGGTCCAAACCATGGGGAAGTCTGGGCCATTGAAATTGAAACAGTCATTTAGAAAAGTCTCCCCAAAATAACAACAACAGCAAAAGAGGCCAATGCCAGATGGTTTAAGTACAGAATTCCATCAGAATTTCAATGAAAATCTAATACCAATACTCTCAAATTGTTAAACATAATAGAAACAGAAGGATCATTGCTAAACTCTAGGAGGCTACAGATACTTTAATACTGGAACCATACATAAATGTAACAAAGAAAGAGAATTACAAACCAATCTCCCTCATAATTATTGATAAAAAAATATACTCAATAAAATAGGCAAATGAAATACACCAAAAGTCACCCACCATGATTAAGTAGGCTTCATCCCAGATATCCAGCCATGGTTCAACACATGAAAATTTGTCAATGTAATCCACCATATAAACAAGCTGAAAGAAAAAAAAAAGACACGATCATTTCATTATATGTTTAAAAAGCCTTTGGCAAAATCTTACATCCTTTATGATAAAGATTTTGGAGAGATCAGGAATACATGGAACATACCTAAACATAATATAGGTAATTTACAGTAAGCCAGCAGCCAACATCTAACCAAATAGAAAGTCACAACAATTACACTAAAATCAGAACCCAAACAAGTATCCACTCTCTCTAGTATGAGGTTTCTGGCCTGGACTTTTGGGCCTACCCACAAGCTTTAGGCCTGCAGACCCCCAGACACGCAGAGCCACACAGATGTTTACAATAGTTTTCAGCTGATCGGCTTAAGGCCCAGGCATACAACTTGCTAGCTCTCTACCCTTCATCTAACCCATGATTCTTCCTGTTCAGCGATGTGGCTCGGTACCTTTCTTTAGAGCAGCATAGTTATCCTCTGCTTCTTCCAGCTTCTCTCTGGCATTCTGCTCTGTGCTTCCTGTTCTCAGAGTTTTCTTAGTCTGGTAGGCCTGCCCACACTTCCTGTCTGCCTTTGGCCAATCAGCACTTTTTATTAAACTAGTGGGTGGGACAATTATTTACAATGTAACAGCATAATCTCCCACAATTCTCTTAATATCTATCTATTCAATGTACTACTAGAAGTTTAGATAAAGCTATAACAACAAAAGGAGATAAAGAAATGCAAATTAGAAAGGAAGAAGTCAAACATTTGCTATTTGCAAATGACATGATAATATACATAAGTGGTCCCAAAATTTCTACCAGGGAACTCCTACAACTGATTAAATATATTCAGTAATATGGCAGGATATAAGATTAATCTACAGAAGCCCTCATATATATAAATGATAAGTGCCATGAGTAAGAAATCAGAGAAACAGCTCCTTTTACAATAACTATAAATAACATCAAATAACTTGGGGGTAACTCTAATCAGGCAACTGAAATACCTTTAAGTCTTTAAAAAAAAGAGAGATTAAAGAAGATATCAGAAAAATAAAAGATTCTCCCAATCTCCTGGGTAAGTAGGATTAACAGAGTAAAAATGACAGTTTTATCAAAAGTAATCTATAGATTCAATGCAATCCCAATTAAAATTTCAATGTAATTCTGCAATTAAAATCCCAATATAAGAACAATAATAGCTCCATAGGGAAAAAACAAAAAAAACTCAGGAGAGCCAAAACAATCTTGTAAAATAAAAATCTTCTGGAGGCATCACCACTCCTAACTTCAAACTCTACTACAGTGCTATAGTAATAAAAACAGCTTGGTATTGGCATAAGAATAGACATGTGAATCAATGGAATCAATTTGGAGACCATGACATTAATAAAAATACCTATAAATTCCTGTTTTTGACAAAGAAGCCAAAATTATACAATGGAAAAAAGAAAGCATCTTCATCTAATGAATGGTGTTGGTATAGTTGGATGCCAACATATAGAAGAATGAAAATAGAACCATATCTATCACCAGTCACAAAACTCAAGTCCAAATGAATCAAGTACTTTAGCATAAATACACTTGCATTCAACCTGATAGATGACAAAGTAGGAAGTAGCCTTGAATGTATTGACACGAGACCACTTTCTAAACACAACCCCAGAAGCACACTTAGAGCAATAATTAATAACTGGGACTGTCTCAAACTGAGAAATTTCTGTAAGGCAAGAGACACTGTCAATATGACAAAAATAACAGTGTAAAGAATGTGAAAATATCATCAGCAGCCCCACATCTGTCAGAGGGCTGATCTCCAATATATAGAAAGGACTAAAAAAAAAAAATGCATCAAAATACTAAACAATTTAATTTAAAAATGAAGTACAAACCTAAATAAAGAAATCTCAACAGAAGAATCTCAAATGGCCAAAAACATTTAAAGAACATTAACATTAAACATTTTTAGCTATCAGGGAAATACAAATGAAAATGACTCTGAGATACCATTATATCTGTCAAGTTGGCTAAGATCAAAGACACTAATGACAGCTTATATTGAAGAGAATGTGGAATACGGGTAACACTCCTCCAGTGGTTGTTGGAGTGCAAACTTGTGCAGCCCAATGAATATTAGCATCACAGTTTCTAAGAATATTGAAAATCAATCTGCCTCACGACCTAGAAACACTACTCTTAGGCACATACCCAAAGGATACTCAATCATACAACAAGGACATTTGCTCAACTGTTTATAGCAGCATTATTAATAACAACCAGACCTATAGTTATAGTTCTGCTGAGTTGCCTCTCAGCAGAAGAATCTATAAAGAAATTGTGATACATTTATACAATGGAATATTACTCAGTGGTAAAAAAAAATACTAATGACATTATGATATTTCCAGGCAAATGATTGGAAGGAAAAAAAAGTCATCCAGAAAGAAGCAACCTTGTCCCAGAAAGACAAATTTGATATGTACTCACTTACAAGTGGATATTACAGGTTAAAAAAAAGAATAAACAGGATACAACCTACAACCCCAGACTATCTATACATCAAGAAAGACCCTAAGAGGGCCATACATGGATCACCCTAAGAAAGGGAAATAAATAATATATACTAGGTAAATTTGGAGTGCAGAGGGGTCAAGGAAGGCTGTGAGATAAAAACATGGTCAATTTTGGGGAAGGACAGAGAGGGCGAACAAGAAAAACAATATGTTGACAAGGGGAGGCATTATGGGAATAGTGAGATATGTGGTGCTAGGGAAATTCCCAGGAATTTACAAGGATGACTCCAACTAAGATTCCTAACATTAGTGGAGAGGATGCTTGAGTTGCCCTATTCTTTTAATCAGATCACTGATGACCTTAATTGTCATCATAGAATCTTCACCCAGTAACTGGTGCAAGCAGAAGCAGAGATCCACAGCTAAGCTCTGGGCTGAGCTCCTGGAGTCCAGTTAAAGAGAGGGAAAGGAATTATATGAGCAATGAAGGGGGGAGGTCAAGATTATGATGGAAACATAAACAGTTGACCCTAGCTAACTGACAGCTGGGGATCCTACATGGAACCAAACTAGGACCTATGAATGTGGGTGACAGTTGTGTGGCTTAGTCAGTGTAGGGGGTCTCTGGCATGAACCTGAATTCATGAACTGCCTTTTTGAAGCCCTTCTCTATGGAGGGATACCTTGTTCAGTCTTGATGAGAGCATGGGGGGGGCCTAATGGGGGGCTGTTGGCTGGGTCCTGCCACAGGATACACTAGACTTCATTGACTTCCCATGGGAGGTCTTATCCTCTCTGAAACATGTCCAGGGAGGGAGGTGGAGGGAATGGAAGGAGGGAAGGAGGGAGGAAACATAGGTAGTATGTAAAATGAAAAAATAATACAAAAAATTGAAGAGCTAGTAATGAGGAAGGGAATTTGAGAAGAGTTGGTTGGGAAGACAGGAGGTGAATAGCATCAAAAAGCATTGCATGACCTTCTCAAAGAATTAGTACAATATTATATTTAGAATAGAAAAATAAGTTTTACACATGATAAATACTTTGAATTTGCCATTTTTGCACTTGTTTTGTTTTGAGACTGAATCTTACTATGTAGCACTGGTACTTGCCATATAAACCAAGGTAGTTCTAGGAAGCTGCAAGCAATGGATTGTATTACTTAAATATTCATTTTGTAATTCATAATAAAGAAATGATAAAAACGATTCTGCAAACTTAACTTCATTTACATAACTGTCTCTATCAGTCAATGTAGGCATCTTTTCCATGAGTGTTTTCTGGAACTGAGCAGCATATTCCAATCAAAATTCATGGAAATAGAAGTTTAATGGGAGATACATCTGAGACAGTGAGGCATCCACATCAGGACATGAGGTATGTCAAAGCATGGTTTATGATTTGGACTTTCAGGAATTTATTCTGAGGTTTGTGGCTTTATGCAGCTATTAGAGGGTAGACAGAGGAACTGTGGGTTCTCCTTGTGGAAATTTTTGGGGTCATTATAATATGTTTCCTCTTACCATGCTCCCTTTATAGGTAAACTGCATTTGTCTCTCTCTGTGTCACTTCTTCCTTGACAGTGTAGGGCAAGGCATGATTTACCTCCTCTTTCCTTCTCAATCAGGGCAGCAGTACTGCCAACCCCATAGGCAGTAGTTGTCTTTGTTGTTAAGGATCTCCGCATCATAAGGCTTTATTTTGTTTTACACACATGAGAATACAAAATAAATAAGGAAGCTGAAAGCAGCCAAGGCAGATACGTCTTTCAAAGATTCTGCCAAGATCTGTCAACCTGAGCCTCTATATAACCAATGAGAAACATTGTGTTGACACATTTCTGCATTTTCCAGGGAATAATTAACAGCAAATGTCAAGGAAGGCTGGTGTAGTAATTTTAAACAAATAAAAATCTACTCTCAGTTGATTTCAGGCACCCAGAAACTCTTTGCTATAGAGAAACACATCTGAAAGAAGACAATTTGCAAAAATATTACAGGACTGAGTATTTTCTAGACATGATGAAATTTTGTTATATCTTTCTAATTTTGAAAACAAACAGCTGGAAAGTAATCCAGAAGAATCAGAAGACAGTTTATGGTAGAAAAAGTTTACAGTACAGTGGAGTGTATTATGAGTGGTCCTTCAGTTAAATAAAAGCAGGTTCAAATTCTGACACAAATACTAAATGACTCCCTGGCCTTCAGTTCATAAATTCATATTTATATTTGACACTGTGAATCATAATCTTCCAGACTGCAAAGCAATTGAATAATCTATGAATATCTTGTGAGTGCTGAAACAAATTTGGTATCAGTGACAGGAGGAAGAAGATACATAAAAGAATGAGTTTGTTGAACAGATGTTCTAATTCCCTCCTACACTAACACACACACAGTAGGTGTCCACAAATTGTATTTTCCTCACTTCCATTTACATTGAACTTCGTCATTTTCCATTCATTTTTGTGTATATGCACTCTATACTGTAGACAGGAAAATGGAAAATTGAAGTAGCAGCAGTTTAAGTTGATACGTTTCCTTGCAGATAAAGCTTTCCAAACCTTCTTCATCGTACTTCAAAATACTTTCATATATTCACACATTCCTTATGAACCTATTTTACATCAGGAACTCAGAAACATTGTGGAAGGCATACCACTAATTAGAAATGTGCTGGCACTGTGAAGTAGCTCTTTTGTTTAGGAGTTTGGTGAATGAGGACATGAAACAATAGTAGTATTATATTATAAATGACAGAAATTACATTGGAATTTATGAAATTCAAGCCTCCTAACTATGAATTTATCTATAAATATCTAGAGACTGCTGTGCTTGGCAAAAAAAAAATTCTTACCAATTCAAACCAAATACTTTATTATTGTGGATTAAAAATTTATGAGTTATGTTTATTGGATCCTGAATAAAATTTTCATGTGCTGATACAAATATTTTGCTGGCCAAGGGTTCCATCTGATTGATTCAAGCCCTGTTTTTCTTCTTCCAGTTTCTAATGGTTAGTATTTTTATCCATTATTTCTTCCTTGGCTTTATTTTTATCCTAATTGTCTAAATTAAATAAAATATCTTGGGACAAGGACAGTTTTGATTTTTTAAATGAGGATACAACAACAAACTCCTATGTCTCCTAAAAATTTGGAATCTACTGTTGTCAAATGATCTAGACCTACAAAACATACAGAAAGTCCAGGGCTGGAAAGAAGGCCTGGCAGGAATGACACTTGTTAGTAAGGCTGGTGAGCTGAGTTTGATCCTCAGAATCCACATTATAAGGAGAGAATCAAGTCCTAAAAGCTAACTTCTGACCTCCACCTGTTATGTGTGTAATTAATATGCCCCCTAAAAAGTACATGTTAACATTATTTTGTGTAATTTTTATGCAATATGTCATCTCTTAAACTAATACTATAATATTTTCCCTCCTAGTGATTTCTCCAGAAAAAATAAGGAAAGTGAATGTGTTGATCTTTTTTGTTTTTGACAAAATATCTCACTATAAAATATTTTATTTGCTTGCTCCTGTAAACATCTTTTTAATAAAGAAAGGAAAGCATTTTTGGGAACATGAAAATTACCTACAGAAGCCATGTGAAAGGTTAATAATCTAAGACATGCCAATTTCAATGCTTTTTGACTAGACAAAACTTTAAGTCCAAGGTAGAGCTTAAGTGAGGTCTTTTTCAAGTTACATATAATAGACCATCAAAGATAGAGATTATAAACAACTGTCTATAATTCATGTTCAAATCACATCCAAAAATTTAAGCTCTGTGTAAACATTTCTGATTTTGAATTTCTTTCAATTATACAAATATCTTATAATACTAGAAACATTTATAGTTTTTTCTCAGTTCTGTACTTAAAATGATGGTAGTGGTGATGATCACGAGGACAATAATGATAGTGTGTCTTATTATTTTCTTATATTAGAGTAATTAGACTGATTAAATAAACTATTACACATTAAAGTCCAAACAAATAGGCTGGTACATGCATGAACATGGCATGATCAATAGCAAATTGAAAACACAAAAACATCAAACTTTGACTTGTATTTTATAACTTATCATTATCACAAAAAGAGAGTTCTAGCCATAGATTTAAGATGTTAGTATCACAAGTTCAATGTAAAGTATCAAATTTCTTTTATCTATCAGTATATGCATTGAGTTTATTACATAATAGAATTGAGACTAGAACCCAGGATGGCCAAACTGTATGACATTAAAGACACATGGGAGTTTCTTTAAAAAAGAATGGAAATAAGTTTGTATCTCAAAACTGGGAAATTTACATTTGACACGTTCAATCTCTAGTGTCTGGATTTGGTGCTGATCCTAAAAAACAATGAAGTCAGGGATTTTCATTAACTAAGCATCCCAGCTGCAGGCAACTTCAGGGATGAATATTTCAGACAACTGTAGTGATAATGTAAAAATACTATAGGAAAATCTCATCATCTTCCTTAGACATCTCATCAAAATCTCCCAAATGACATGGTGTGCATTTGACCAACATTTGAAATGAATGAAGTTGCTGAACCATAGGATAGACATAAGGTCTGGCTGAATGAAGTGCATCAAATAAATATCAACAGCATGGTATGGCTTTGAACATTAGAGATGTGTAAAGGAATAAGACATTTATTTTCTATCTAAGCAACTTATTGTTCAGTGTCTAAAATAAGTTTTCAAATGCAATTTAACAGGAGAATGCTATTTAACATAATTAATTTGGAAACATCACTATAGGAATATTTCAAACTATCATAAGAGATAAACTCTATATTTGATCTTCAAAATAGCTCTGTGGAAAATGCATGCTATTTTTAAGTTACAGTTCAGTAAACAACAGTCCAATAAAGTAATTGTGTCCTTAGCTTAAAGTCTTATAAATGAGTGAAAGTAGCAGGACAGGATATTTACTTTCTCACCTTTATTTCTAATCCCAGTAGATAAAGTAAACCTCACTGACTTACCTTTATTGCTTAGTGCTTGTATGTAGAGGCATCTACACTAGTAACAGCAGTATGAGTCTACAATCTCAAAGGTTAATGCTGTTATGACATGAGATGTCTTTCTCTATGCTGCAAATTATCATTGGATAATAAAGGAATTGTTTTGGTCTATGGCAAGACATCTTAGAAGCAGGCAGGAAATCCAAGCATAGATACAGGCTAAAGAAAGAGGAGTTACAGAGTCATGATCCAGCCACTGAAGAAGCAATATGTAAAGAAACAGGTAAGCCACAATCCATGTGGCAAGACATAAATGAATAGAAATAGGTTAAGATGCAAGAACTAGCTGCCAATAAGTCTGAGCCATAGGCTGAACTGCATGTAATTAGTATAATTCTTTTTGTAATTATTTGGGGATAAGTGTCAGTGGGTTCTGTGAATGAATCTGAACTTCTGGCTAGGTTGGAATGGACAGCCTCAGAAACTTCATATCACACTATTACCATGGAAAGAGCGACCTAGACAGGGATATATGACTTAGATAGAAGAAATTAGCCTCATCACATAGAGCCTACACTTAGCTACTCACCATGTACTATATATATTTACACTAAGTAAATTTGACTATGAAATTTATAAATAACACTCATATTTCAATAAGACAATATGAACATAGTTTTAAAAATTCCAAAAAGTTGCATGTATGACTTTTGATGTTTTATGTTTTCATGTTTAGATGCATACAGATCTTGGCTGTGCTAACATACCCATACACATATTCAAACACTTTTGCCACATTTCTGTAAGAGTGTTACAGGTGTTGAATAACTAAATAATTTAACTATGAATGCATATTGTCCTAAAGTATGAGTAGACCGTGTCTGATGTCTTTGGAACTTGAATTGCAGCACTGACTGGTCATTCCTTGTCCTTCAGCATGTTACACATCCTGCAGGAGTTTCTCCCTTCAAATAATCTTATGAACCAATATATTAAAGTAAATGTCTCTCCACATACACACGTACATAAATGCATACCCACATTCACACTATTTATTTTGTTTCTTTAGAAAACTTCAGTTAACAAACAGTCTAGATTCTGAAAGTAGAACCTTGTAATTTGAAGCAATATAATCTGAATTTTAAGTATAGTCATGACATAAAGTAGTATTTTCAGAAAAAATTGATTTTTTTGTAAACTGAAAAAAATGGATATAGGTATAATTAAAAGAGTCATGGTCTTTGATCCAGGGACTATGCCTCTGATATTCATAAAATTTTAAATTTTATGCTCAGCCATATGAGATTTAGTGATGTAAAGGAAGACTTCTTGGGGAATAGTAGGAGACTTTTTTATCTCTTAAGTGTTGGTGCCACTCCCACCTTTAGTATATATTATAATTTCTATATGCTAATATAGAAATTAGAATATAGCTAAAACTTCTGTGAGAATAGAGTAGCCTATTAAAGAAACACACTGGAGGAAGATAAGAGAAGTACAGGACAAAGGTATTTCTATAAACATCCTAAGGATATGATGGTGAAAGATTAAAGTGTAAGAGCCATAAAACAGAATTCTTGCAAAGGATATAATGGCTTGTTTCTCATACCCTGGCATTACAGAACTTCCTCTCAAAGACAGAGAAAGATGAAAGAGATGGAGCAAGGGATGGAATATGAGTGATTAGTTGAGTACTGTATGTCTCTAATGAGTATAATAGGTGCCATATTATTTTGCTTCACTTCATGGAGGGCAATTTAACTAAATATAAGACCCATTTAGCCAAAAAGAACAAGAAAACTAACTCCTTCAACTATGATCCAGGGAGGCATGGAATACTACTATTTCGTAGTTAACCTTGAACTCACTGAAACAGAAATATTTCTGTCTCTGGAGTTATGAGATTAAAGGCTTGGCATCACTACTACTTGCCTGTGAACCTGGAACTCCCTCTGTAAACCAAGCTGGACTCAAATCCAGATCTGTTGGGATTAAAGGTGTAGTTCACCATTCCAAGTGGGGCATAGGTTTCCATGCCCAGTTGGGCATAGGTCACCACTGCTAGTCTTTACCTGTACTGGGATTAAAGTTGTAGGTAGATCTTTTCTCTGATATTTCTAAAATCTTTTTATTCAATATGAAACATCACCACAGTGGTATGATAAGATACAAGAGGTTATTTCCAATTTTTGTATCTATTGATAAATACTTGATGACTGTGTATATGATCAGTTTTAGAGAAAGTTCCAAGAGGTGCTGAGAAATTTCTATATTCTTTTGTGTTTTGGCCAAAGGTTATGTTTATATCTATTAAGTCCTTTCAGGTAATAGTATCTGGTAGATCCCTTATTTATCTGTTGAGTTTCTGGCTGGTAGACCTATCCAAGGGTAAAAGTGAGGTATTGAAATCTCCCACTATTAGTGTGTGTAGTTTGATGTGAGATTAAAATTTTAGTAGTGTCTCTTTTACATATGTAAGTCTTCTTGTGTTGGGTGTAAAAATATTCAGAATTGAGACTTTATCATGATGAATTTTTCCTGAGATGAATAAGTAATGTCTGTCCTCTTGGTCTCTTTTGATTGATTTTAGTTTGAAGTCTATTTGGTTAGATATTAGTTTAGATACACCATCTTGTATCCTAGGACCATTTGATTGAAAAGTCCTTTTCCATCCCTTTACTCTGGGCCTGGGTCTGTCTTTGAAGTAGAAGAATGTTTCTTGTATGCAGCAGAAGGAGGATGGCTTCTGTTTTTGTATCCATGCTGTTTTTATAAGTGAATTGAGTCCATTGATAGTAAGGGATATTAATGACCAATGACTGTTATTTCCTGTTATTTTTGATGGTAGCATGTGTGTGTTTTCCTTATTTTTTTTTTTTTCTCATGTGGGATTATTGAATGCTTGTGATTTCATGGGTGTGTCTGGTTTCTTTAGTTTGGAGTTTTCCCTCTGGTGCTTTCTGTAGGGCTGGATCTCTCTTTAAGTGGTTTTGGTCATAAAATATCTTGTTTACTGCATCTATGGTGATTTATAGTTTTTCTGGGTATAATAGTCTAGGTTGGCAGCCATGCTCTTT
Organism: Phyllotis vaccarum; assembly: GCA_033318265.1. Lineage (NCBI taxonomy): Eukaryota > Metazoa > Chordata > Mammalia > Rodentia > Cricetidae > Phyllotis > Phyllotis vaccarum. The sequence continues at coordinate 35,762,538 of JARWLC010000001.1, read as the reverse complement.
TAGTGTCTGTATAACATCTGACTAGGACCTTCTTGCTTTCATTGTTTCCACTGAATAGTTGGGTGTTTATTCTGATGGGTCTGCCTTTATAGGTGATTTGGTCTTTTTTTTTTCTTTTTAGCTGTTAGTATCTTTTCTTTATTCTGTAGGCTCAGTGGCTTGATTACTATGTGGAAAGCAGACTTTTTAGCATGGTCTAGTCTATTATGGTGTTCTGTAAGCTTCTGTTATCATAGGCGTTTCCTTCCTTAAGTTGGGAAAGTTTTCTTCTTTGATATTGTTAAATATATTTTCTGGGCCTTTTTTGCTGGTATTATCCTCCTTCATTGATTCCAAATATGCTAATGTTTAGTCTTTTCATAGTCTTTTAAATTTCTTGAACCTATTTTTGTTTGTATTTTCTTCTATTTTTTTAAGGGAATTTTTCTCTCCTCTTTTAAGTCTTCTGTTATCTTCATAAAGTTGTTTTAGGTTATTTCCTTTTTTCCCTCTTGATTGCAGTGCTCAGGACTTGATGTTTTAGAACCACCACTTCTGCCTTGTTGGTCTTGATATTGTTATATGTATTCTTGCACTGGCACCTGCCCATTGCTTCTTTGCCTTACTCTTACTAAACTAATCATTGGCTCTTAGTCAACTGTAGGCCAAGGCCTGTGTGTCTCCAGTTATTGGTGGGATTGCCCTCCAATTGTCTGTGAGCCAAGAAGTTGTGTGTCTCCAGTTGTTGCAGGGTTTGCTCTTAGACAGCACTTAGTTGTCTATGGATGAGGGGGCTGTGGGGTATCAAGTTTTTGGCCTGTGATGATGCTGTTTGTGTTTAGATCAAAGTTGGCCTTGGCATGTCCCTCCATCTGGGATTTGCTGTGGATTGTGCTTGGACGGGCTCAAGTTTAGGGCACAGCTGGGTGTGGTTGAGGTTCCAGGGGCTGTGTCCCTGGTCCAGACTTCATAGACCATTGGTCTCCTCTTGGCCTGGGTATCTGGGGTGGCACTCATATCTTAGATGGCTGTGAACCAGGGAGCTGCAGAGTCTGTCTCTAAGAATGATTCCACAATACATATAAACTATCCTTTCACAAAATAATAATTTAGTTGTGCATTCATCATAAATAGAGTAGAAAATGATAAGGCCAATGTTTAGATGTATAGACATGGAATTTTCTTCAATTTAGAAAATGTTAGCTTCTGGATTTCATACTTTGTTTTATTTGAAGTGAAGTCATTCACACCTCTGGTCTTCCAAAATATACAATGTGGTCTCCTTCCTGGTTTATTTCACATTTATTTCTCATTAAAATTGATTTCAAGAATCTGGTTCAAGTTGGCCTATTGAGGATAATTTTTGGAGAGATTTTTTGTAAGATTCTTAAATCCATGGATTAATCACTTATGTGAATCTCTAAATGGTTACCCTGATGACTCTTGTTCAGCATATACAGAAAAATACTCAACTCTGTGTAAAGCTGCTTTATATTTTGTTTGTTCTATTTTCTTCTCTTTTTGTCTAACTTAGGTATTTCTTTTTTTTTCAATTTTATTCACTGAAGTCTGTATTTAATATTGCTGCTTGGAGATATAAGAGTACAGTTGATTTTTCTATTGAAATACCTTTTTTTGTATTTGTCACATTTTAATATTCAATATTAAATTCTTCTCTTTGGTTCAGGGGATAAGTGGAACTGATTGACTGCCTGTTCTTTTCATCTTTTTTCCTTGATTTTCAATTATATCTTTTTCCACTAATGTCATATACACTTGTGTCCTTGGCCTGAGCTCCCATTAGACATAGGATCTTCACATATTAGTCATATTCCACTGGCTGCCACAGTACTTTAATACTGGCCTAAATTTGAGAATAAGCCTCAAGCTGAAACCAAGGACATGAATAGTCCATTCATCCTTATTTCTGCCTTCAACCATCCCATGCTTCACCTGTTATCATCTCAACATAGGTATGCATTTATAAATCTAAGCTGTGCTATATTTTATTGTTTTTCCATGTATGTTACCTTGATAGAATTCTGTATAATCTCACGGAATTCTCTTGTTTTTTTTTTTTTGTTGTTGTTGTTTGTTTGTTTGTTTTTTGCTATACCTCATATAATTTTGAAATTTTTGAGTTATAAATTACATGAAATCAAGAGAAACCTTTTCTAGCACCCCTGAAAAGTCACATTTGGACATCTGGAAAGTGTTCAGAGATTTTTACCAGGTTAAGATTGAATTAAAAATTTAGATTGTTTAAATGAATTTTTTATTTGCTTTTAGTAATTCTTTCATACATTTTATCTCTACCACATTTTTTCTTCCTCTTCTCTTCACTTTCAAGCCCCTTCTCAACCTACCTTCTTCCTCTCATTCACTCCCCTCATTTTTCTTTAGAAAAAGCAGGCTTCCCAGCGATCTCAGCCTAACATGGCAAACAAAATACAATCATATCAAGGCTGTACAAGGCAGTCTAGTATAAGCAAAAATGGTACTAAGAACAAGCAAAAGAGTCAGAGACACCTCCACTACACTGTTGTGGGAACCAAATATCCCCAACCTACACAACCATTGCATGTACAATTAAGACCAGTTCAGGCCCTGATTGTTGCTATGACCTATGTACCCATGAGCTGTACTCCACTAAAATAAATTATTCTAATTATTTTTTTGCCTGTGCTATTTTGGGTCTATATTTGGCAAGCCTGATGGGTAGGTAAGTTCTGTCCTTAGTTGATGGTAGATGATCTGTCCCAGATCCTGCTGCTTTTGTCAATGTATGTATCTTCAACTGAGTACTATTATGTAACAAGCCTTCTATTCTTGTATTGCTTATTGAGTTCTATTTTTCAGACTACTTCATTCATAATACTATACTATAGTAAATTTGAATTTGTCTTTATTTATCTGTATTATGCAGGTTCTAATTTGAAGAAATTTCTCAAGATCAGAGGCTATATGTGCTTACTAAAGTTTGCTGTTAAAGCAGAATATTTTCCTAGTCATCTGTGTCTTTATTTTGTATACTCAGCCCAGCTTCTGCCTCCCATGTTTTGCCACCATAGACTATGGTGGGAATGCTTTTGAATTTAACTGTTCTTGCCAGCAAACAGTACTAATGATCTCATTTGATGACGATCTGTCCTGGATTGAATATTGTACTATGGTAAGCCCAACAGTCAACACATATTCAGCACACGTCAAAAATAGTAAGGAAAAGAACATTTAAAATTAAGAAGTAAATATGAAGAGAGGAGAGACCACCAGTTCAATTTGAAGAGTGTATTTCTACTCTGAACTTATTTTCGTATAAGTTCAACTCCATATGTTCTCACTAATTATAAAACTGAAAGCTTGCCAATATATTTATCTAAATTTGTTGAAGGATAACCCTTGTCTTCCACAATAAATTCTTCAAAACCAGAAGCAAATGTTCCGAGCTGCATATTTGAATTCAGACTCATGCATGTATCAGCACTGACTGACTCTGTACAAACTATTTCAACCCACATATTAGTCTTTTCCTGTACAAAACAATGTTGATATTTCCATGAATGTGACCTCCAACAAGAAGGTACGAAAGAAGGTTTTGTTTTCCCAAATCTCCAAGTTTTCATCTTTCATCCACAAGATTTTTGACCTTTTGTTATTAATTCAACAGTGACCTATTTCTCGGTTTGCTTTCCTTTATAACAAATTCTGCTCATGTCACCTGCTGTATTGCAATGAAAGATTGTGAGCTTCTGGGAACACTGCTCACAGTGAGTAAAATATGAAGCCAATGACTGAGAAACAGTGGTGTGGATCATTAACATGGCATCAGCAGAGACTTGACTCATGCTAATGGGGTAACAGCTTTTTCCAAGGGAAAGTCAAGGTCAATATCAACCAAAGGTTGACAGAGTGTGTACAGTTCCTCAAACCACAGGTTCCCATTTTCCCTTTGTGGACTGAATGAAGTTTAAGGGGAAAAGAAATATGGGTGTTTATAAAATAGTGAAAATGAGAATCAAAAAATAAAGGTTCAGAAACAGTTAATTGAACAGAGTCTAGAATGCAGTCTGGGATCAAAGGGGTATGAAGAAGGCAGTTGTAATTGAGAGGAGACCCACTGTAAGAAGGCCAGAAGCAAAGGGGAATCTTTATGATAATGTAGAAACAAAAGAAGGACAAACAGTATTGGTTGGAGAAATATGTAAGCACAAGAATAGATAATAAACATGAAGTTAAAATAAAGAGTAAAGAAAGAACAGACTGAAAGCTGGAAACCACCTGAACAAAGAGCTATGGTTAGGATAAAATAATAATAAAAATGCAGAAATGTCCTTTCGGTGAGTAAAGAGTGACAGGAAGAAAATGTCCCCTAAACAAGGATGCCCAGAGAATGGAGATGCACATGAAATAGCAATCAACCCCAAAACAAGGAGAAGTCAGAACCCAAGCATGATATTTCATTTACATTTTCATTTATTATTTCATTGAAGATGTGAAATACCTTGCAGGCTTGTGCTCGTACAATTTTCAGGGAAGTCCTCCTATTGCCTGTATTTGTCAAGATTGAAAATCGTGTCCATGTAGTCAGACATTCAACTTGTGCATTTCTAAGGATCATATTCTTTTTACACTTCCAAATACAGTGTTCAGAGCATTCAGAGTAAAATAGAGGTATCTGTTAAAAGAGGCAGACAGAGATAAAAGTGGATGGTGAAAGAGGGTTGAAATTCAAGGCTCTTTTGTCAAAACCATATGGTTTTCTTACACTATAAGTATAAATATAATTTATATTTCCAAGTTTATTTATAGAGTCCAGGAATATCTCCAGAGGGAATGTGGCCTTTTTGTATTGAATCACTCTAATTTAGGGATGTGGGCAAAAAACTTATTCCAGCAACATTGACATGCAGACTTTATATTCCAGTCATGCCTCAATATCATGTTGAATGAGAAAGCTGCCCAGAAGGCTACTCTGGCTTGCAGAATGCCTTCTAAAGAAAGTTAAGTCTTTCACTCCAAGGACAAACATCAGTAAATGAAGAAAAGTAAGCAAAAGACCTTATCAGACAACATTAAAACAAATTTAGATTAAGTGCATGTCACAGAGTTCTGTGCAGAAAATCCAAGCAGAGATGCAATTGAAGTGGTCCTAAGGAAGTCCTGCATGCAGAGTGGCAGTGATAGCTCCTGGATGAGGAAATAGAGGGAGGGATGATGGAAACATCAGACTCAGTCTTACCTTTCTGCATTCTGCTGTTGGTACTCTAATTTGAGACATCCCTTCTTATTCACTGTTGGCATCAGATGATTCTCTCATCATCACAACAGTTTCCTTCCACTTTCCATCATTTACATTATTCTTGTTTTTATTATCCTAAGGATGATAAGCTATCACATGCACAAGTCATAAAATTCTGCTCATCAAATGACATTCACTGTATACTTTTGGCAAATGAAGATTCCTTCTATTAGTATTACCCTTCCATTTTCTTTACATATGTACTTCTAAATGTTTCTCATGAAATCATTGACATACCTTATGATAACTTACTTCATTGCTCAGAAAATTAGATGAAAAATTGATTTGTAAGGAATTGGGATTTAACAATGTACTTCAATGAGTATCATTGCCACTGGAAGCTGGTATGGCCCAGAAAAGTAATCTGCCTAATGTGAAGTCACCAACACCATATAAAACTCAAGTTCTTGGGCTTCTTCTGTATATTCAGAGGTAGTTCTAGCCTTAAGTCTTTCCTGAATATAGATATAGCATGTAGCTATAATGTGTGAAAATTGCTTAAGGCAAAGGATTGTACAATGAAGCAATTTTATCTGCTTGCCCAATACATGAAATTAGAATATAAAAAAGATAGATGTTGGGGCAGGCCAAGTCATAAGCCTAGGTCTGGGCCTGGGCAGCTGTAGGGTCAGTCTGCCAGGTGGGAAATTCAGACAGCTCTCCAATGGTTACAATTTCTGAGCTGGCTTACCTACACCTGTGCTAACAATGTTGGCTCTAATATGCTTCCCTGGCAAGATGCAGGGCCTTCTCTCCAGAGTGTTGCAGGTGGTGTGTGTCAGGGATGGCTCTACTACTCTAATGACCACAGGGCCATCTTCCATCTCTCCCACCTGTCTCTGTCTCTGGTATTGATATGCAGAAGGGGTGTGCTTTTCCCCATACCCTGTCTCCACAGACAGATGGGTAATAGAGAAAGCTCCCCCATGGTCACACAAAGGGACCTGACCTTCAAACTCAAAGCTGAAAGATCACTACAACACAGGACAGCAGAATGTCCAGAAAGAGTCCTAGTGGAGGCTCAGCATCAAACATGTAGAGGAGACTATCAACCTGGAACTAGATGAGCAACTGTAATGAACACTTGTAAGTAAAGATATATAGACATAGGGTATATGATATGACTTGTTGGATTATACCGCAGCTTCCATGACAAGATTTTTAATCTCTTCCATTTTTCTCATTATATTTTCTTCTTTTCTTTATGTTGAATTTTGTTCCATTCCAAGGGGTTTGAAAGGGAAGAGGGAAGATATGAAAGGACAAAGAATAAATAGGATGAGGATATATGATGTGAAAAACATAAATAAATGAATTTTTAAAAAGAATGTAAAAAGAAATTTAGAGTATTGAATTAAGAACATCAAGAGGTATTTCTGTAGTAATCTGAAAATTTTATTTTCTTAGTATTTGTAAATGAATAATGCCTCTATAGAACTTCCCACAGACACCTGAACACTAATTTTATTAAATGAGTTAAAATGACAAGTATGTTAAACTGTGCCTATGAAATTATTATGAGAATTGTTATTGTACCTCAAGCCAAGAGGTTGCTCATTGTTAGTGCTATAAAAGTGGAATCTATTATTGACTTTTAAAACATAATTATATAATAGGAATTATCTTCTTCAATTTCTTTGCAAAATCCATGTAACAACCTCAGAACACAATTAAAAATGGTTGAGGTCTCAGAGAAAGAGACAACTGACGAATCAGGAAGTTAGACATGTCTAAGGATATAAAGAATTTATCACAAAAATTAATGGGTACATGAGAACACAGAAACTGAGGAGTTTCCATCTGATACCATTACAGAATAGCAAAAATATTTAGAAAGATTTTTAAAAGATTTATATCTTAATTTTCATGAAAAATCTCAAATTAATCAAGCATGGCTCTCATATCTTTTATCACCATTTTCAAATGGATGCAGTTGTGATAAACTAGACATGCTCTGGATTGGATTTATGTTACCTCAATGTATCATTGTTGGGAAGATCTCTGCTCTTCCTGTTAACTAGACATGTCAACTCCAACACTCTGCCTCATAGATAGTGGGTTAATAGCTTGATTTCTTTTGAAATAAGTCTGAAAAATCTCACTACAATATACACTCTCAGCTGATAACCATAGAATTGTAAGAAAGACAAACTGTCAGAAAACAACCCTATTAGTATAGACCAGATGGACACAAATGACCCTAGGGCACTACTAGCAATGTTGAGCATTGTGAAATGTTGTTGTTAACCATTCAAAGCATTTTGCCTTTAAAAAATTGTCAGTTTTGTACACTGTGGTTTATATTCACCCTTTTATCTTACTACATTCCTCACCACTCCTTCTGACTCACTTCTTTCCAAATAAACCCCTTCTTTCCATGTGACAACAAATATCTTGAAAATATTCCTTAAGTTCTAAGAGACTGGAACTATTGTTAACCTTCTAAGAGCCAGAATTAATAATACTCTCTAGGAACACATACAACTTAAGACTGCTAGCCTACTGTCTACTCAAAATGTCCTTTTAACCTGCTTTTAAGAAAACAATGTAATAATCAACATTAATCGCTTAGATTTTCTATGTAATCAACTTATACAACCTAAGCTAATGCATAACTTTAATCCCAAATCACATATTCTTATATTCTCTAGACCTAATTAAGGTATGGTTATAATTTTCTGAAAGCAGCAAACACAGTCATTGAAAGCCACATTCTAAAATCTCCATAAAGCTTGAAGGTATCGACTTATGGATATTTGTTGATGAATAATTATGTGTGTTATCTGGACCAACTGGGGTCAGTTGAAACCAGTGACTTAGTTCTTAAAAGTCTCAATTAAACATTTTGTGAAGTTTCCAATTCCTTCCCTGATGTGGGAATGCCTTTTTGTATGCTGTGAATAGCAAACTTTAAATAAAGGAGCTGTTTTGGCCCATGACAGGCACCATAGAAAAAAGTAGGAGGAGGAATCAGAATAGGTAGTAGGATCAGGGCAGTCAGACAGTAGGAGCCAGAAGCCCAAAGGAGCAACATATAAGGAACACAGGTGGGTCACGGGCCACGTGGCAAGAAAGACTAATAGAAATGGGTTGATTTAAGATTTAAGAACTAGCTAGCAATGTGCCTGCACCATAGACCAAACAGCATGAAGTTAATATAATTGTCTGAGTCATTTCTGGGGGCCTGAGCAGCAGTGGGCAGCTAAGGGGTGTGGGGCTGCAGGTCTGTGAGTCTGGGCCTCTGGCCACCTGGGACCAAGAAACCACATTGTAACAGATGGCATCTCTCGGTGGTGGGTGAATACTCACTTAAAGCCTGAGAAAGTTTTAAAAAGGGTTTTAGCACAGAGACTGAGCCAAAGAAGCTTTCAAATTGTGTGTATGAAGAGGGTCATTGTACAAAGAAAGTGTGGTGTCCAGGCCACATTCAAAATGGCGCAGGTGGACTGGTGGCAGGCACTGTAAGCTGCAATCAAGCCGGTTCCTGAAATCTCTCAGAAGACTCAGTAGCATGTTATTGATTTAAGGTTTCTGTTTATTTTTATCAAAAAGGAAACAAAGATGGATACTTAGTAGCAGCACTTTCTTGGGTCTGCTCTGTTTGCTGGTCACAAACAGATGTGCTCCCTTTAAGAGAACTTACTGATTCAGATTTATCTGCAAAAACTATGCAGCTCTTTAAGAGAGTATATTTTAAAAGCTCTTATGGTTGGAAAATGATTAAGGATTTACAATAAAACAGATTCAGATGAAAAGAAAAACCTGTAAATGGGTTACAATGTGTGTAAAAGGTACATAGGCTTAAGAGAGAAAAAAAAGAGGATGGAAAAAGTCTTTAAAAAAAATAGAGTAATAAAAATATAATTAGCCACATAAAGATGGAAAATAGACATAAAGTCTGGATTTTGGTTGTTATTGTGTTTTCTTTTAATTTTTTTTTAACTGTTAATGAGCTAACTGCAGAAAGACAATGAATTGCAAATGCAAAGGCTACTAAGTTAAACAAAAAAATAAAATTTAAAGGTATTTTGATTTTGAAATTTGTGTCTAAGGATTTATTGTTTTGGAAGAGTTCTGCTTTTGTTTCCACAGAAGATGAGAACCTGTGGATTACTTCCAGGCAAATACGGTTTCATCAACCAACACCCTGAAAAAAAACCTCTGATGAGAAGAGATGGCCGTATCAGCTTCAAGGCTGCAGACTATGATCCAGTCTCAAGAACCCGTGAGATTTTCAATGCCCCTTAATCATCAGGAAGTAGTAATGGAAAACTACACCCAAATTCCCAAAATATTGTTTATAAATGTTTGTTTTCATTATAAATGGTTAATGGTCATAATCTCTTTGAAAGAAGAAAAAGGGGATATGGTATATGAATAATTTTTTAAAAATTAGATTATTAAATTTACTTAGATCAGAAAGTCAGCTGTTAATCTCAAAATGTTCACATTGATATAGATTTAGTTTATTGATACAAATTTAAGGTCAATTCTCTTAAGCTATATTTTTCTACTCTTGTTTAAGATATGATGTTTATGTAACTTTTAAATTTGTAATGTATAATTAAGAAATGCATGTTAGTTAGATTTTTAGGTATACAAAGATATAATTCAATTAGATAGGTAATCTTTAAACACTTCTAAGACCTACAGAATATGGCATTTTAAGAACGTAGATTTTTCTGGACAGTGAGAAAGATCTGCTCCTGACAGCACCAATTTACTTCAAGAGAAAAATGGGCATCGAAGAAACTCCATATGGAGTCTACTTTCTTTGTGGCATTGGTTAGCCAGTGGACATGAACCTGTTCTTATGTTGACTGCTTGACAGTATGCTGTTTAAACTGGACATGCAGGTTTCATAGGAAGGTGACCTCTGAACTTTGGCAAAACAAGCCTGAATGACAAAACGTCATTCAGGTTCCTGCTTTACAGAGAAAACTGTCAGGCATTCTTCAGGACTCGAGGAGAAGTGACTGATGAACTATACCAGAATGGGCAGAGCAGATTTCCTACATCACTGAAATGAAAAGAGACTCTGGGCCTGTAAGCTGAGGATGGATGCCCCAACTTTATAAAGAACTTTGGGTGATTATCCAGGTAGATAGGTGTCATCTCTGTCATTTCTAAATTTTAGAACTTACTTGCACTTCTGGTTTACTTAAGTAAATATATCCTTCTGTGGTCTTTGATGTAGTTAAAAATAAGACAGCCATAGGTATAGATTTTTGGTTATTTTAAGGTATATATGAAATTTTAGATTAATAAGGATAAGGTTGATAAGAGTATTTTCTTTAGGTTTGCTAAATACAAATGGACTATATGTTGTAACTATAATTCTTGCCTGATAGCTGTTTTTTTATATGTAATTTTGCTTTGTTAAAATTGAAACCTTCCTTTTTGATTAGACAGAAAGGGGGAAGTGATGTGGGAATGCCTTTCTCTATGTTGTGAATAGCAATCTTTTAAAAAAGGAACTGTTTTGGCCCATGACAGACACCATAGAAAAAGTAGGAGGAGGAATCAGAATAGGTAGGAGGAGTAAGGCAGAGTCAGACAGAAGGAGTCAGAAGCCCAAAGGAGCAACATGTAAGGAAAATAGGTGAGCCACAGGCCACATGGCAAGAAAGATTAATAGAAATGAGTTGATTTAAGATGTAAGAGCAAGCTAGCAATGTGCCTGAGCCATAGGCCAAACAGCATAAAGTTAATATAAGGGTCTGAGTCATTTCTGGGGTCTGAGCAGAAGAGGCAGGTGGCTAAGGGTTCTGGGGCTGACTGTGGGTCTGTGGTTCTGGCCAAAGAAACCAAAGAAACCACATTGTAACACTTCCCTATGTGATGCTTTCTGTATTGTTTAATATAGAGTGAAGTCCTATTTTGGGACAGATACAGCTAACAAACATATATCATTCAACACATAGCTCATACAAAAGTCACAGACACACATAATAATAATACAGAAATATACAGTCACAGACACAGAGACAAACAGATTTACAAGACAGGCTTCAGGCAAGCATATATTCAGACTTATCCAAAAGATAGAGGGATTATGGAAGACACAGAAAGCCTGAAGTACAGAATTCAAAGCTTGACTGTCTTGGATAAATGACTGCAATGGGAAGGGACTTCTCTTTCTTTGATAATGTGATATCTATGCACCATTGGTGAATCCAAGTTAATCACTTCTAGGCATGATACTCATGCTTCTATTCTGTCATTTTCTCTTTTGTACAAGTCTTCTGTTTGCAGCCAAAGATGTAGTTTACATTTTTACCCTTTATTAATTAAAGCAATATATATGAGGACATAAAAAGAAATGAAGGAATATTCATGAAAAATTGAAATCTAAAAATGCCATTGAGAATGTTGGGTTTATGTTGACCTTTGAAAAGTCTTTATCTTAAGTAACCTGTAATATTTTAAAATTATTTTCTGTGACTAAACTAAACTGAGGAATATTAAGCTGAAGCACCTCTCCTGGAGCTGTTTGGCAAATACTGAGCAGAGTTAATGTACTTTTAAACCCCATAGGAACTACATTAATCTTAATATTACATATGTATTAAAATAATCCTGATTTGTTTTTAATATGTAAATAAAGAAAACACTCAGAAGTTTACAGGTGTTTGAATCTTTACTGGAGCATAAGCTCCCATTAGCAAGGTGCTATCCTTCAAATAACCCAACAGTCTCTTCTTAGTGAAACTGGTCATTCTGAACACTCTCCAGATAAGTAACAATTATCTGGGAAGGTAAGTAACAATTGCAGATGTTTGCTCTGTCTACTTAAGCAACTCTTTAAAATGTAACTGTTTCAGTAAGTTTGGACTTCCCTATAACCATTCCCACCTAGGCTAGGTGGGAACTCATCCTTAGAGCCTTGCAGAGGGTCTAAAATGACTGTGTTCAAAGACAATGCTGTGATGAATGTAACCACAACTCTTATTTGCCTGAGGATAGCTGTAGTTGTTGGAAACACCTTTGCAGTAGTTTTATTAGTTAACTATTTTGCTCACCTTCTAAACCAGATAAGAGAAATCCTGTGTTGTCTCATTGAATGGAACCCTGTATTAATGTCATGGCCTTTTGCCTTTCTATAGATTTACAATTAAAGCCTTTCTTATCTCATGTAATAATAGCCTCTCTTGATTTTCTTTTGTTTCTACTTGTGTAGAATATCTTTTGTCCACACTGTAGTTTAAGACTGTATGTACTTTAATTACTGAAATGAGTTGTGTGTGTGTGTGTGTGTGTGTGTATGTGTTGTGTGCCATTGGGTCTTACACGTTTGACTCATTCATCCACTTTATATCTCTCTTGTTAAGTACTTCAGTGTGGGCATTCATGGTTATTATTAATAAGGAAGAAATTGCCCCTGATGTTATGTTAGCTGTTCTCTGTTTACCATCTTTCTACGTCTTTATATTTTATGGTATTGTTTGGTGGGTTTTGGAGGAATTATCCATTTCTCCTTTGTACCTGTACATAGAGATTATCACCTACTTCTGTTTTTCTATGTTTTTTAAACATCATGGCTGATACGTTTGTATTCGCAGATGGTGGACTTTCTAGGCATATTTCATTTGGTTAGTTTAGCAGTGGTAAATTTCCTTAGTTTGATGTATTTGGAAATTACTCTGTTCCACCCCCCCGGTCATGCTGAAGCTTATGAAATAATTGACTTAATTAGGATTTTTATTGTTGTATAAAGGCATCATGATTACAACAACTTATGAAAGAAAAAATATTTAATTGGGGTGGCTCACATGTTCAGAGGTTTAATCCATTATCATCTGATGTGACATAGTGGTATATAGGCAGACATGATCCTGGGGAGGAAACTGAGAGTCCTACATCTTGATCCAAAGGAAACAGGAAGTGGTCCATGACATAGGACATGTCTTGAGCATACTGAGGCCTTAAGGCACACACCACAGTGACACATTACCTCTAACAAGGCTATATAATCTCCAGTAAAGCCACACTTGCTAATAGTGTCACTCCCTTTGAGAGCCATTTTCTTTCAAACTACTACAGGGATCTCTCCTGAATTTGACTGTTTAGATCTTCTTGTGATGATACATATGAGTTTTCATTGCATTTGGTTCTTGTAGTTTCCAGACATCTTCAGTTGATGCAATTGATGTTTTCAGGTGAAGTGCATGTGATTACATGTTTGGAGAACATTTTTATCGCTGAAGACAAATTATAATGGCAGATATTCTCAACAGATAGATACTGAGCATACAGTAGCAGGGACAGGGGTTCTATTGTATGATTATTCCCACAGGAATAATAGCAGTGAAGAAGGGATGACTCATGCAGGATGCTGACATCCTCCTTCTAAGATGAACTTTGCTATTGACAACCACCCATAATTAAGTTCCAGTACTAAGGCATAATACATGTTTGGAATGTCTTTGAAATTTTTAGAAGCAATAGTGTTGAACTTAGGATCATTCAGCAAGTGTCACACTATACGTTAACTTGCTTGTGTATGAGGAACAAGACTATGGGCCCTGCTTAAAATGGCACAACTGATGTTGTGTACCTTTTGTGATTATAGGAATATGCCAGCGTATATAATGTGTCAGACATGTCTTAAGGTCCTGAAGAAGTAAGGGCTACAAGTACATCCTCAGATTCTAAAGTGATACTCTGGCAGCAGCATCCACTATTTATTTCTTTTAAATATCCATTAAAATTTTCTTCTTAGTGATTTATATGACTTGCCTTTTCCTACTGGAGGACTGTAATTCTATATACTCAATATTTTGGATTTCGAGGTTTGCTATTCCAATAACTTAGAAAGAGCAGAAAGAGAAGGGGAAGTAGAGGGAGAGAGGATGCAGAGGAGAAGCAAAAGGAGAATGACAACAGTGGAGGAGAAGGAAGAGGAAGGGAGAGATATTCTCTCATTTCTAGAATCAGAAGGTAAATTGTCACTCCTGCTATCAAAAATATGAACTCATTGGAGACAATAAACTGTTTTCTCTGCTTGGAATCAGAATTACAACATTTGTAATTAATCTGAGTTAGAAAATAATATGTTTTCACATATTTATTTCTATTAATTTTTATTATGGTTATTCTAAAGGATGTCTTTTATGGTGAATCATATGTACTTTTAATATTACACAGACATAGTTTATTTGATTCTTATATTTTCAGGTAATTATAATTTGTTTGCTATGTGTCTTAGTTAGACTTACTAAGTTGGCAAGAGATACTATGACCATGCCAACTCTTTAAAAAATAATTTTAAATTATTAATAAAGCTTATTTTACATACACTTCACTATTTTCCTTTCTTCCTGCTCCCTCTTACTCCACCCTCCCCAACCCCAACTAACTTAGTGAGTTAAGGCAGGACCCATTCTTTCCTCCCTGTATGAAGACTGAGCAAGGGATATCACCTTAGGGAGTGGGCTCCCAAAAGCCATTTCATGTATCTGGGATAATGACGATGACAACTCTTATAATAAAAGCATTTAATTGAGGGTGGTTCTGATCACAGTTTCAAAGGTTTAGTTCATTATCATTATGGCAAGGAAAATAGCAACATGCTGGTAGATGGGGTACTGAAGGACTAGGTGAGAGTCCCATGTCTTTCAGGCAACAGGAAGTCAACTGAGAAACTGGGTGTTATCCTGAACATAGTAAACAATGTTCAAACCCCTCTCCCCAGCAGTGATGCAGTTGCTCTAGCAAAGTCATGCTTACTCAACAAAGCCAAATCTCTGAAAAGTGCCATTCCCGATGAGATTATAGATGCTGATTATATTCAAACCACCACACTGTGTCTAAGACTTCCTATTATCCAGACGGCAGTAAAGAAGGTGGACAAAGTTCTATCCTGATGGATTATAGAATGTTATAAGATTGATAGAGGAACAGAAAACAATATCTTCAAATATTTTCATCTCAAAACTCCATTTTTATTACTGAATTAACTGGAATTGTATTACCTAAAATATTATCCATGGATCGAACACTTGGGTTATAGTCTGCTAAGCTAACTACAGTGATGATTTATCTGTTTTATTGTATGTTAGGCAGGAGGTCTATGAGAAAGTTAATATGTCACAGTGAAACATTTGAGAAACTGAATATTTTAAATTAGTGGATCAGTAGTCAGTTATGGTCCCCGAAAATAAGCCAAGTCCTTTATTTACTTCATTGGAGTCATTTAAAATAGTAAAGTCTCTAATTTTTTATTATATATATGCATGGGACCAGTGATATGTGGCTGAAGCAAACAGTCATTCTTTCTCAGAAAACCTATGTTCACTTGATGCTTACAATTTAAAGGGACTTACTAAAATATACCTCAGTACTTGATTCAGTCAAGGTAACTACTTGGGAGTGATGTCTATCATATCAGCAAGACAAATCAAGTCATTCCCTGGGACCCAAGCCGAATAAAATAAACATAAAACAACTTCCAAAAACACTAGCCAAAATCCATAATTTGCTTAACGGAGTGTAAGCAAGCACAACAAGAAACTACTGAAAAAGCCACTCTGTGGGGGAGAAATGCAGTTTATTGGTTCAGACTGCTTGGATGGCTCGGATAGCAGAGAATACCAACTAGGTACAAAAGCTTGCTGGGTTTTAGATCATAGAAGACTAGGGCAGTCAGCTAGGGAGTTGGAACACCCAGGTGGTTGGCATGGGAACTCCTTCAGACAGAGGATGTGCTGACAGCTAGGCACATTCAGCTAGCCATTAAAGGCTTTTGAGAAGCATTCTAATTTCTGTTTCCTAGAAAAACCTTGCCCAGCACTATCATCTTGAAACATTACCACCCACCTTTCCATTTGGAAGCTCATTTTGTTACCTAAAAGGTAGGAGGAGCCATTTGCTTTTTTTAAAATATGTCTTTTATTTGACCTTCTATGAGGGAGCCATACTGAGGAGTTATTAATTCTTTCCATTTCATATCTTCCCAAAAGACACTCTGTGCTCACCATCAGGGGAGGGAATGGGGTGGCATGACCAGAGAAATTGGACATACAAGTACAAATGCTGAACTTCAAATTCTTCAGCATGTGTGTAATATTGATGTTTTTTGATGTTATGTCCCTTGAGGAAAATTTTATAAGATGCTGCATATGTTTGTTCAGTATCAAATTAGTAATATCTCCATCTAACATTCACTTATATGAGACTTTCAAATCAGTACCGGTATAAATATTGTTGGTTTTATGTTTCTAGGTGATTTTCCTTTTCGTGAAAGGAAGGTAGGTTCATTTTCCTTCTGCTCCTGTGAGGAAGTGTCTCTATCTGATTATTTCTCACATGCTCTGTTACATCCAGAAGTGTTCACAGGTAAAGAATCTTGGCTCCTTCTTGTGTCACCCCAGTAACACTGGTGTCAAGAATCCAGGTGGACTAATTGAAAGTCTCTTAATTGATTTTTGAGGGCTTAGTGGGTATTAAGCAATTAAAACATGCAAATATGATTTGATTTTCTTTCTATTTCTTTAAGTTTTGTTTTGCTTATCTTCTCATTCCCCATGCCTTTGATGAGGGTCTTGAAAGACAGAAGACAGGAGTGACATCCCAATGGAAAATCACTCTAGGATGGAATGTTTAGATAGTGCCATTACATATAATCAGTTGAGTGTTCAATGTTAGATGAAAGAATGATCTCTAACATTTAGGAATTCTGGTTTCTTATTTATAATTGCTTGCTTGATCATCTCAGAATCAAATACTCCATGCACTTAAAGAAATTGACTGACTAGCATAAAAAAATCATCTTTTGGCATTTTTTCCCACTTCAAATTTAGCTTCTTTTAGCTGCCATCAGCAGCAGCAATAAACAGGCCATTAGCACTGATGATGTCATAATGGATAATGGAAAAATCATTAATTTTCATAACATTGTCATTAATTAAACTAAAATTGAAATGCAGTGGGGCTGACTTTGTCTTATTAAGTAAAGCAAATGCCTTGAAATATTAAGTAATAAAATCAATCTTGATAAATTGGCAATGATAAAATTTATGTCTTGAAATTTTTAAGCATGCAAAACAAAGTTTTCTCCTGTAGGAAGCTCCATTGATATCATTCATTTCTTCACTTTTTTATCCCGTCATCTTAAGAAAATCACTAGAAGATTCAGGAAAGCTTTTGTCTCCTCCCTTTGTCTCTATTTTCCTTTGTTAAAAACATTTAGTTTCATTTTATGTGAGAGTATTTTCTTGCATGTGTGTATCTGCTCCACGTATGCAGATGTCCATGGAAGCCAGAAGAGGATGTTGGATCTCTGGAAAGTGGAATTACAGATGATTGAGAAATGCACCCTGAACCTGTATCCTCTGAAGAGCTGTTAGAGGCTTATCTTAAGAAAAGAGCAGATTCTTCAACATGAAGCCACAATCAACCCCTAGTCTCTATTTACATGATCAAAACAAGAGTGTTGGGCCTTGTAACATTTGTACATCTACGGTATTTCTTATCTATGACATATCCCATAGAGCCTTGGTAAGGAAGATGCACTCCTCAGTTTAGCATCCCCAAGTAGTAATTGCAGTTAAAAGATCATGAATTATCAATCTTCATTTAATGGTTCAGCATACCAGGCAAACATAGTTGCATACTTTAGATAGATTATTTTTTACATCCTTTATTATAAAATATGAGGCAGACAATTCTAGACTTACTTCACCAGTGAGAAAACAAATGAGGATTAAGGAGACTTATGTTCTTCATTGAGATAGCCAAAGTAATGAGGCATAGTATCAAATGAAATTTAACTCCAGAGTCCATAGCCTAAAAGACAAGATTTTTCTGTCTCAGAACACTTAGGCAGCTTTCCTTAGTGAAGCGGTAGCAACATAACCTGTGACAGATTTAATGACTTTCAGAAATAATTTTATGTGATTTAGTGTGTGAGAAAATAATTAATGTGTAACTGTGATTAGGGAAAGGAATAATAGAGAATATTTGAATAAGGTGAGAGGTAAATAATTAAAATATACATTTAAAATAAATTTTATTTGTTCATGTGTTTTATAGCTTTACATATCACTTAAAGTCCTTGCATGCACGCATGTTCTACCTTGAACTAAACTCCAACTTCAGCCCAATGGGAATTATTTTTAATTGATTGAAGATCAACTGTGATGACATCAATTGGTTAGAATCTATATTTGAAAGTTTAACACAATTTATTTTGCCTTAAATAGCATATCACATTTAATCTGACTTTAAATAATAATTTTTAAGCAGAATCATTTGCCGCAGACTGACCTTGACCTAACTGTGTAGTAGTGGGTAACCCTAAAGTCCTCCTGATCCTCCTACCTTGCTCTCCCCCTTCTTCAAGGTAATGGGGTGTCAGATTTGAACCACTTATTTGCCCACATTTGATACAATATTAGGGATACAATCCAGAGCATTATATATGCTAGGCAAAGATTTTATCTACTGAACTACATAATTTGCCTAAGTAATTAATTTTAATCCTACCTTTTATAATACAATGGATTTCATTAAAAAAGCAAGCCTATTTTAACAGTGTTTTGTTTGTCTATTGCTTTGCTCAAATACCACTGTCTAAGACAACTCACAGAAGAATTTAGTGTGGATTAAAATTTCAGAGGGATATGAGTGTGAAAGGCCACTAAGGAGGCATGGAAGCAAAGAGGAAGCTTAATGTTATGAGCAAGAAGCTGAAAGTTCATCCATTCAACTGCACACAAAAAGTTGAGAAGGAACTGGTAGTAAGACAAGCCTCAAGTGATGTACTTCTTTCAGCAGGCTGCACCACCTCTCTTTGTACCAACACCTAGAAACCAAGGGTAGGACTATATGAGTCTGTCAAGGACTATTCATTCAAGCCACCACAGAGAGTCTATGTGCTCCTTTAATTAATGCTTTGCCCATGTACAAGTTACAGTCTTCCTAAAACATATTAATTTGTTTTAGTATCATTAATTTTGCAGCATAAGCCTCAAGAACATTGATCTCACACCTCCCCAAAGAAATTAGAACAAAGCATTATCTTAGCTCTAAGTAGATAGTTAGCTTTTGACAATAAACAAATAGCTTTTAACATTCTAAACATTGTTTACTTCATTAATGTGGACATATAATAAAATCTCAATGTAGGTTTCTTGGAAAAAGTAAAAAAAAAATATTCAATGCCTGATTTATATTAAGTAGCTTGGAATATGAATACAGTTATTTTACAACGACCAATGGCTAACATCATCACAATTGCTTTAATCAACACTTACTGAGATACATTAAGCCATCCTTTCTGACTAAGTAACTAACCAATTAATTGGTAACTTTGTAATATTCACAAATTTGCATTTAGCAAGCCTGTAATAAAATATACTACAACCAGGCAATAAGTTTTAGAAGTGTAGGTTCAGCTCTGATGAAATCTTGCTGCATGATTTTATGAGATAAATAGTAAATTGAGCATGATTTGAGATTTTTCTCATGCAAGGTAGATCTGTTCATCTCTGAAATATTGAAGAAGAGTAATATTGACTGTATCTAGACTTGAGGGTTATACCAGTCAGTTTACTTATAAACCATGCCGTATGAATGCCGAAATGTGTTTGCATGTCTGCTTCTTGAAGGATTGAACCAGACATAATTTTCAATATTTCACTTTCCTGAGAAAGTAATTGAAGAGGTGATAATCTTTCCTTAATTATTAATGCTGCGTTGATTTGTTTTTTCATAGTACAAGCAACAAAAAAAGTGCCTTGAGAGATATATGTAGCAAAGTAACTGATATTTCTTGCAGTCTAGCACAGGAGAAAAATGCATCGAGTTAGCTCTCATTAATCTTTCCAATTTAATTTCTTCTCTTTAAAAATCAACAGGAAGTTTGAATTTCATATTAGTAAAATAATATGAACAGTGATGGTGTTAGCTGTGTCTTTTATTTAGGACTTACCATTTTCTGGGTGAGTGACTGGACTTCTATACACCTATTGTAAGCCAAATAGTATGTCCCCTAAATACATTAAATTGTGCTTGTTTCACAGGTGAGGGTAATGAATATTAAAAAGTTCATTTGTTCTTTCTCCTTAAAAGTAACAAAGGTCAGTCAAATCGCATAACCTTTTCTTTGTGTTGCATCTTGTCATTTAAATCATTGTCATTTACATATACAAGCTTCTAAGTGTTTCCACTGCTCTGTCACCATAGCATCAGTTTTGACAAGGATGCTGGGGGCTAATGTCCCAGAACCACAGTTGATGTCAGTGGGTTTTACAAGTTCTAAAGAAATAATCACACAAATGTATGGTGCTGTCCAGTAGAGGAGGTCACTGAGCAGATAGGAAAGGTCAAGTAGGTGACAAGAGAAGGCTGATGTCAAGATCTGTGAGAGATTATTATCAGGCTAATCAAAAGCAGCCTGTGATAAAATGGTGGTAGGGCTGGATTAGACTTCATAATATATGCTCCCTGATAGTGCTAAATAATCTTATGGTTGACATCTGAGATATTCCCCTGAAGGTTGTGCTTTGTATACTTAGCACTTAGTTACTGACATCATTATGGAAGACAACATATCCTTTTATGTAATGGAGGAAGCACATCACTGGGGCATGCCTTTGAAGGTTATCCCAAGTCACCATTTACTTTTCTCTCCCTGGTTCTTGTCTACCTTAATGAGATCTTTCTGATCATGTTTGTTAATGCCATGGTGGACAGAACATTTACAATCATGAACTCCAATTAATCTTTTCTTCTTGAAAGAGTTACTACCAGATCTTAGGTCATAGGTTGGATAAAAGTAGTAAGGTATCTAACCATGAACCCACAATATATTTATTGCCATGGAGTTTGGATGGAAATGAACAAATTCCCTCTTTGGGATGGCTATTCTTGGTTATCAACTTGACTACATCTTGGATTAACTAAAATGCAAGTAGCTGGGCATACCTCTGAGGGATTTCTTCTTAATTAAACACCTTGAAGTAGGAAGACCCATTTTTAATTCAGTTCTCTGAGGTGGGAAAAATATACCCTTACTCTTTGACACATCTGCTGGCAGCCTATATAAAAGACACAGAAGAAGGAAGCTCTCTTTATTCCTGCCTTCACTCCCACTAGCAAATTTATTCTTCCAGTGGCATTAGAGCCTACCGCTTCAGGACTCTAGGGTATACTGACGACCAGCTCTGACATCCCACCTGGTAGATTTAACAACTACTGAATTCTTGGAAGTTCTGTTGATAGTTAGCCTTTGTTGGATTAGCTGGATCACAGTTGGTAAAACATTCTAATAAACTCCGCATGTGTGTAATAAATTATATATATGGTCTGTTCCTTTAGAGATCTCTGACTAATACTCTTTGTAGCATTTTTTTTTTTTTTTGCTTTATACTAGATGGATACAGGGAGTATGCTTGAGGTGCAGCCTAAGATATGCTTTAGAAGTTAATTTCTTTAAGACCATGTGCTAATATGAGGCCTTCACTTAGATAGTAGGAATGAAGAAAATATATTTATTCTATTTAATTTTGGTAATCAATGATACTGTTTCTTGTGATATTCTGACAGATGTGTGATGTAAAAGCAACAGCTTGAGAAATCAAAGAATCTGTTTCATTTTCCATTACTTCTTGCTTGTATACTTTTTTTTAGCAGGTGTGATAATCTTTATCCTCTTCTGTGTTGTGTCCTGTTAATAAACTTAACTTACATAGATGTTATAAATCATACAATATTGACTATCATTCTTTGATATCTATGTACATGTTAAATTTGTATTATAATCACAATATGTATACCAAAATAATAGTTCAATATATCAGTTCATTTTTTCCAAGAGCTTTGATGGGGCTAGATAATCTTGTTTTCAGACAGAATTGCTGATCATTGTGCATTGACATGAGAGTTTCCTGGACTATCCTGTTTTCTATAACTTAAGGACAAGGTTGATTACAAGATGAAAAGGAGGCAGGAAGGTGGAAGTCAAAGAGGAGATTTGCAAATTACAGATCATTGGTTTTGATAATGGAGAATGGATCACATATTTCAGAATGGGGGCTGAAATGGCTGCCCCATACTGGAGAAGCAAAAAAAAAAAAAAAAAAAAGAAAAAAGAAAAGAAAAGAAAAAAAAATGTCTCCTTGTGGCTAGAGAAAGAGTTAGCTGCTGATATCTTGACTTTATCTCTGGGATATATATTTCAGACTTCTGATGCCAAAACTAAGTGATAATAAATCTGTTTTTAAGGCCTTGATAAGTATATTAAGTTGGTAAAACAATAGGAAAATATATACTGGATCAGCTAAATGAGTAGTTATTTGGATAAAACCCAAAACATCTGATGCAATTTTTCTCTTGTTGCTTAGCACAATAAAGCTAGATATGTCCAATTTGTTGAGGAAGAGGCAAGCCTTTTATAACCTCTTCTCAGTCAAGGGCATCTTTGCTCTGCTGGCATCTTCAGCTGTGGCACAGTCATCTCTTTCTGGTCCCAGGTTAACGCACATCGATATTTCACTTACTTAAGGGGCCCTCACTGTTATGGGGAAGTCCTACGATACTTCACTTACTTAAGAGGCCCTCATTGTTATGGAGAAGTCCTATGAGCACATTTTTTAAGGCACCAGTTATACCCAGTTTAAATTGGCTGAGGCCAGGCTGACCCCAGGACCTTAGAAGTCTCTAGGGCCTATACATCTCACAAGTTCCTATCCCAATTTTCTCGGATGCTGAACAACAATAGAGAGGTATAAGTAGAATAAACCCCTTTTAACCCCAAACTTGCTTTTGATGATGGTTTTCTTTTGTAGCAATAGTAACCCTAACTAACACACCAACACAGTCATTGAAAGTCAAAACATGTTTTCTTACTAAATTTACCCTAAACCACAGGTAAGAGGGTAAAAGCCTGACTTCATCAATTCTTTAGACAAGAGCTTCATTCTGCACATGTGTAACTGACATTCAACAGCAACTTTGAAACCAAATATTTTCTAATGAAATTGAAGCTTATTTTAGGATGATACCAAAGGCAGTGATAAATACCAATGAACAGTTCTAAGACAATTTGGGAGCCTTAAGGTTCATCATAGAAATTCTTATTCAGACATTTATTGTAGCCACCCATTGTACCCAACAACAAAAGAGTAACAAATGGCCTAGAAGAATTGCATAGTAGGGGGGTTGGAAGTAGATTCATTTGAACATCTCTTGCTTTTTTATTGGCATCATTAAAAGGAATAAGTTTTGCTCACTCAACTTCTTAGCTCTTCTTTTTCCTGAAAATAATGTGGAAGTAGCTAACATTTTATTATTGTTATTAATATTACATGAAACAGTTATTACAGCACTAATAAAAGGGAATAATTTGTACTCATAATCTCTCTTTTAAAAAGAAGAATAAGGCTCTCTTGAATGTCCAGAGTAAAGCATCTTCATTTTATGAATATAATTATCACATTTGTCCAAACTGTCATTAATGATAATCAACATAATAACTCCTTATGTTTATGCAGCCATATACAATTTAAAAGGCATTTCTCTATCTTTCATAGTGTTATGTTCAACATCTTCCTAGACTTTTTAAATGATATGTAGAAGAAGGCAAGGCAGAAAACAATTTCCACACATTTTTCCTTACTAAGGTAAGAAGTTTATGGTTCACAGATAGGCACTTCTCAGACCATAAGGTTATTAAGTAGACAGCACCATGACCAGCTTCCTATCTTTCAAATCAATCTCATTCCCAGTGTTGCTTTGCTTGCCATTTAGAACAATTCATCAGCCATGTTTTATTTTTTTTAACTATTGTTTTCATACTGAGATACATCCATAGCATAGTACTATCCATACCGTCTTTTCATGTCATTCATCAGGTTGTTATCTTCCATTAGCTAGACTAGTCTGTCAGGAAGAACTGTAACATAAATACAGACTTAGAAGGGTATGGCTGGGGCTGGGGTATCTTCCTGTTATCATCTTTTTCTTTTATTTTTTATTTTTTTGTTAGAATGAGTAATATACCTTTGAGCATCAAAAAGGAAAATAATTTAATGACAGAATTTTGAGAAAAATTAAACTAGGTATAATAGCAGAAATCTTTCATCTCATCCCTTCACAGGCAAAGGCAGGTAAATCTTTTTTAGTTCCAGCGAACTATGGTTAGGTATCAAGACTGTCTTAAAGAAAAGTAAAATAGAGTAACTTAAGACTTAAAAAGTTTAATTATGTGTAGCTTGTGGTGGTTTAAGTGAGAAATGTACATAATATTCTTGGACATTTGATATCTTGGTCCCAGATTAGAGGCTCTGTCTGTGAAGGTTATGTAGTAAATACATCACTGGAGACAGTCTTTGAGAGATGATAGGGCAACCTCACTTGTAACTCCTCCTTTGCTTTGTGTTTGCCATTGAGTAAGTAATCTCTCAGTTTCTTGCTATTGTAGCTATGCCTGCAACTTGCTAGGCCATGACTTGCTGGTTTCTGATCCTTAGGGAATTGTAAGAAAAAATGAACTCTGTATCTGTATCTGTCTCTGTCACCCCCACTCCATCATTTTTTATACATAGACATTAGGAATCATAGTAATAAGTGACACAAAATAACATAGTTGTTGTATGTGGTTTACCACCAATTTCTGTGGTCTTTTGTGGGTATTGTTTTGTTTTATGTTTTGTTTTTTTTATTAGACATTTGGTATTTCCCAGATGTGGTATTCTTTCTGGACCTGAGACCCAAATCTCATTTAGACAGAAAATACTGGGATACTAAGTAGATGCCCAGAGAATACCCTTCATGTCCCAGCTCCAGTGCCTACTTAACTTTTATAGTCACAAGTAGTACTGTGTAAGATAGGCAAAGGAACAAAGGGAAGAAATCAGCAGTTTGAGCACAGCTAGGAGTTCACCTCACTGGTTATAAACCTTAATTAAACCTAATTTGTAAATCTTAATTGAACCGCATGTACTGGCATTAATGAAGCAGTATAATAACATTGCTCTCCCGATCAGACAACACACTAATACTAAATACTTATATTCCTGAAAATGCACTCATGTGGGCCTCATCAAAACATAATGTGGAAGCAGATGAACAATTAATCTCATTAATTGCAATCAAAGGACAAAAAGTACAAACTGGTTGGCTAGAAGTATCAACTTTGCCAGAGTTCTTCACAAGCAGATCTGATGCCAGTGAAGTGACAGTGTAAATAAGCCAGCCTCTGAGGAGTCAGACACAGCTGCAAGGTAAAGAGGGGAACACTGGCTAGATGACTCCTAGATCACTCACTCACTCACTCACTCACTCACTCACTCACTCACTCATTCATTCATTCATTCATTCATTCATTCATTCATTCATTCACTCATCCATTCATTCTACAAATATGTATTGAAACTAACTTTGTATTCAGGACACTCATAAATTATACATTATTTTTAATAAAAAGATTGATAATTTTGAGAAATATAGAAAGGTGTTTTAGGTCAGATGGGTGCACTCTACTTCTCACTCAATATCACTGGATTTTTTTTTAAATTTCTACAACCTAAAATCCAGATATTGCTAACTAAACTTTAAAGAAAAAAAACTATTTTTATCCTGTGAAGATTAATCTTGGTCATCAAATTGACTTGATCTGGAGTCAACTATGATGTACGCCTCTGGGAATAACTACACATGACTTTTTTGGAACAGGTTATGTGTGGAAATATCCATCCTAAAAATGAACTCCTTTTTGGTGGCAGCCAATGAAAATAGGTTCAAGGGGGAAAGCTTTGTTCTTTTATTCCTTTCTTTTCTTTGCATTGCCTTCTGAGCATGCTCTCAAGTTATTTCCCATTCACTGGTGCTTTGCTGTTGAATTCATCTATCCTGTTCATCCACTACTGCCATTATTGATGATGTCAAAACCAAGCAACTTCATCCATTCAACATGAACAGAATACTCCTTGCTGTTCAAGAATTCTCTAAGCATTTATCCCTAGCATGAGACTGCTTAAACATATACCCTCATGAATTGAGCAACTACAATGTTCTCAGTCTCTGTACTGTGAATATAGGCATTGTTGGAATGCCCAGATTGTAATATGTATTACAGTATAAGAAGTTCCTTTTTAATATTAGAAAAAAGATAAAAAGCATCTTGAGGTTTATTACTGTGACTTAAGCCACACAATTAGTAACTGAATATGTTAGAATTATTTGACTCCTAATGCCTTAAATGTTTCCCAAAACATCTACCAGTCACATTGGTAGGCAGACACATATAGAGCAATGGACTTTTGTGTCTCATCACCTAGCATCAGAGATTTTGCTCATTATCCCTCAGTCTTGTTTAAACTTCTCCAATAGGTTATCATTCTAGAGGAAGGAAGAATCCACAATAATGAGGGAAGCATAGCAGTAGGTGCCCAGAATGGGAAGCGAAGAGATCACATTTCCATCTACAAACATTTAAAGCCCACCCTCAGTGATATTTAGTAGGCAAGGAAACACCTACTAAAGATTCCGTAGTATCCTCCAAACAGTGCCAGCAACTGTTCAAATACATGAGCATATGGGGGGTATTTCATTTAAATTACCAGTCTCCTTTTCCATTAATGGAGCACAGTTTTTTGTTTATGTGTTTGCACTTTCTCCAGATGGCGAGTGTCTAAATGGAGTTTCTGGTATTTATCTTGGCATCTTCAGCATAGCCCATGGGAACTAATTTCTATTGAATATTTGGGTAAAATTGTTAACAGGTTTGAAACAAACCTGCAAGACCTAAAAGTAATTGAGATAGCAACTTCCCAGTGTCTACATACTACTGAAATAGTTATTAATGTCCACAGAGAGCAAATAGCTATGAGAACAGGTCTATAATCTTGCATGTGTATACCTATTCTCTTCTACCAAACTTGTCTAGTAATACATGTAGGGGTTTGCTTATGCAATACGAAACTCTGAATGATAAGTGTCCCTTATAGATTTCTGTTTTGTTTTAGTTTTATCTTAGTCCCTAGCCACTGGCTTTCCATTAGCAGATTGTAGAACTATGAGGTGGTAAACTCAGTTGGGTACATAGTTCACTCTGGACAGGCTTATGTGTCATAGACAGGTCTTTCATGACTGCTCTAGTCTGTTTATGAACTATACCATAAGAAATGAAGCATTTGAAGCTACATTCTCTTCCACCACAGCTCAGAAAGCAGCTCAGAGGCAACCTCTTCCCTGCCACAAACCAGTGAGCTAACACAAATCCTGTCCTAAGATGTTTTTTATCAGAGCTTTTATTTTTAGATGGGAAACGATGAGGAAGAAAATGACTATTCCGTGAAGGATGTCTTCAGCCCCTCCAGTAACAAGACGTTTTTTCTCTTCTTGGATTAGGTAGTTCTATATAATTTCTAGGGTCTCGCCCAAACTCTTATCTGAACTTTATGAGGTAACTAGTTCTTCAATATTAAGTATCTTCTTTTCTCTTTTTTGTTATATTTTTATTTTAAAATGTCCTTTTTACCAATGTATCTCCCTGCTCCCCCTCCCTTCCCTCCTCCCAATCTCTCCCAGTTAGCTTTCAGCCTCGACCCTCCACATCCACGCATCCCCTTCCCCACTAGGACAAGACGTCCCAAGATAGAACAGCTCAGTTTGGCATATCCACGTCAGGTAAGTCTGATTTACTCATCTCAAAGTCAATGTTGGGTTAGGTATTCCTCTGCAGGGAATGGGCTCCAAGGTGTATGAGGTTTCTGGCCCAGATTGTTCAGCCTAGCCTTGAGGTTCAGACCTGCAGACCCACAGGACCTGCACACCCACAGACCCACAGTTACAGAGACAGACACACAGATGCTTACATTAATTTTAAGCTGATCGACCTAGGATCCAGACATATAACTTGCTAACTCTTTACCCTTAAACTAACCCATGATTTCTGCTCTGTATCTTTTCTGAGAACAACATAGTAGTCCTCTGCATTTGTGGCATCTCTGCCATCTCTGTGGCATCTTAGCTCCATTCTTCCTGTTCCCAGAGTTTTCTTAGTCTGGTATTTCCACCCATACTTCCTATCTGCCTTTGGCCAATCAGTGTTTTTATTAAACCAGGAGGTGGGACAATTATTTGCAATGTAACATAATCCCAATAAAAGTCCCCTTTTCTCTTTTTAAAACAGAAACCCCAAATCTAATTTCCTTTGTATAATTTTTTAAATATAATCTATAAAAACTTGTAACCACCACTGTAAACAAAAAAAAATATCCATAATCCATTTTTGGGGAATGTGGGCATCATTCTCTAGGATTCTTCTTTTTCAATGGGGGTGCTGGCAATTCCATGGGGACCCAAAGAAAAATGTAAGATTATGGACAAGTCCTTAACAAAATAGTCTATAAATCTTCATCAGCCCAGCCAGTCTCCTTGAAGTGGTTTTGGATGCAGAGAAAACTGTAACAGAGGTGCTCTGGAATGCTGAATCATCTGAGCCATCTGTTTTCATTGGAGACTTTTCAGGGGGTCTTCCTCTATCAAACTTTATTTTCTTTATCCAGGAAAATCCATAGCTTCTTATATTTTGTGGAAATAAAAGGAAAACCTCTTATTCAACGTAACATATCTTTTGATTCCAACTTTAAAGTGAACTCATTTACAAAATATATAGGTTGAATTGACCCAACAGCATTTACAATCAAATGTCTTTTAGCAGCTTTTTACTATTTCATTTTCAGTCACAAAACTTAAAGACAGACATAAGCATACAATATCCAGACACTCTTTGTATTTTCCATTTTTATTTGGCATATTACTATTTCTTTTTACTCTATTTCTTTTTAAGAACTTTATTCTATCTCTTTTTTATTTTCTTTCTCAATCCTAGATATATATTTTTAACACATTCTATACCATTTAGAGTTTTTTTTAATCTGTCTTTGTATCTCTTATTTTTTATAGTTTTCTGTTTCTGACCACAGCTTTACTTGCCTAGATGACTGACTCCACCCAACTTGATATATTTCTTTCTGTTTCTGTCCACATCTTTAATCTGCCAAGGTGAGGCTAAAGATTAAAGACCTCGCTAGGGTGGCTGACTGACTCCACCCAGTTCCTAGTCTAGTTTCATAGGACTTATCCTTTTAGCAGAGGTACTGGTAGAACAACAATTAACACTCTGGGGAATTTTAGGGTCCATATAACCACCAAGTAAAGCACTGCTGTCTGCTGCTTATTACTCCATTTAAGTATTTGGCAGTAGGTCCTCTTTAAAAACTCACAAGTGTTTTGCAGCCTGGGTATTCTTTACTTTTTGTCTAAAATCCACTTATGAGTAAGTACATCCCAAGCATTCAGGGCTTGTGATACATCGCTCAGGAAGATATTCTCCAAGTCCATCCATTTGCCTGAAAATTTTAGGATGTCATTTTTTTGTTGTTGTTTATTTACTGCTGAGTAGTACTCCATTGTGTAAATGTACTGCCGTTTTTTAAAATCCATTCTTCAGTTGAGGGGCATCTAGGTTGTTTCCAGGTTCTTAATATTATGAATAATGCTGCTAAGAAGATGGTTGAGCTAATATCTTTGGGGTATAAATGGGCATCCTTAGGGTATATGCCAAATAGTGGTATTTCTGGATTCTTATGGAGATTGATTCTCAGTTTTCTGAGGAACCACCATGCTGTATTTCAGAGTGGCTGTATAAGCTTACTCTACCACCAACAATGGAGGAGTGTTCCCCTTGTTCCGTATCCTCTCCAACATAGGCTGTCATCTGCATTTTTTATCTTAGCCATTCTCACAGGTGTAAGGTGGTATCTCAAAGTTGTTTTGATCTGCATTTCTCTGCTCACTAAAGATGTTGAGCAGTTATTAAGTGCCCTTCACTGTGGTGGGATTCAGGTGTCAGCTGATAAGGTCTGAAGATGTTTATCCAGGGTCCTGGGCTCCTAAAGTGGCCAACCCCATTCATAAAAAGGCTGTTGAGATCATGGGGTCTTGTTCTCTCTCTCTCTTTTTTCCCTGACTGAGCCAGCCACCCTAGAATAAAACATGTAAAAAACACAGTTGAGGCACGGGCCACATGGCATACAGTTTAATTAAAATGGGTTGGGTTAAGATAAAAAAAAATCTATCTAACAATGTGCCTGAGCCATAGGCCAAACAGCATCAAGTTAGTATAAGTGTCTAAATCATTTCTGAGGCCTGATCAGCTACAGGCAGCTAAGGAATCTAGGGCTTCAGGTCTGTGAGTCTAGACCTCTGGCTGCTCCGGGACCAAAAAGCCTCATTATAACACTTTACTTATTTGTAATTCTTCTGTTGAGAATTTCTTTTTAGCTCTGAACCCCATTTTAAATTGGGTTATTTAGCGTTTTGAGCTCTAGTTTCTTGTGTTCTCATATATTTTTGAGATCAGTCCTCTGTAAGATTTATTGTTGGAGAAGATCTTTTCCTATTGTGTAGGCTGTCATTTTGTCTTATTGACTGTGTTCTTTGCCTTACAGAAGCTTTTCAGTTTCAGGAGGTCCCACTTACTGATTATTGTTCTTAGTACCTGTGCTTTACTATGTTCTCACCTATCCAGGAACATGAGAGATCTTTCAATTTTCTGATATCCTCTTCAATTTCTTTCTTCAGTGACTTAAAGGTTTTGTCAAACAGGTCTGCTACATTTTTGATTAGAGTTACACCAAGATATTTAATGCTACATGCAGCTATTATAAAGCATGATGTTTCCCTTATTTCTTTTTCAGCCCCTTTATCCTTAGTGTATATCAGGGCTATTGATTTTTTTTGATTTATCTTGTACTATGCTACCTTGCTGAAGGTGTTTTTCAGCTGTAAGAGTTTCTTGATAGAATTTTGGGGGTCACTTATGTATATGATCATATCATCTGCAAATATAGTTTGACTTCTTTCTTTCTAATTTGTATCCCCCAATCTCCTTTTGTTCTCTTATTGATTTAGCTAAAACTTTGAGAACTATATTGAATAGATAAAGAGAGGACAGCTTTGTCTTGTTCCTGACTTTAGTGGGAATGCTTTGCGTGTTTCTCCATTTAGGTTGATGTTGGATGCCGGCTTGCTGTATATCACCTTTATTATACTTAGGTGTTTCCCTGTATTGTATTTGTTTTCTTTGTTTGTTTATATGATGGATAACATACATTCACAGTTAATCACATATTGAGCCAACCCTGAATCTCTGGGGATGAAGCCTAGTTGATCATGGTGGATGATTTTTTAAAATATGTTTTTTGATTTGGTTTGCCAGAATTTTACTGAATATTTTTGCATCAGTGTTCATGAGGGAGATTGTTCTATAATTTTCTTTCTTTGTTTCATCTTTGAGTGGCTTGGTGTTCAGGGCCTCATAAAAAAGAGTTCGACAATATTCCATCAGTTTCTTCTTTATAGAAATGTTTGAGGAGTAATGGTATTATTTCTTTTTTAATGTCTGGTAGAATTCTGCACTGAATCCATTTGATCTCTCTCTCTCTCTCTCTCTCTCTCTCTCTCTCTCTCTCTCTCTCTCTCTCTTTCTCTCTCTTGAATTTGGAAGACTTTTAATAACAGCTTCAATTTCCTTTGGGGTTATAAGTATGTTTAGGTCTTTAGTCTGATCTTGATTTAATTTTGGTAAGTGGCACCTGTCCAGAAAGCTGTCCATTTCTTTTAGGTTTGTATTTCTTAAGAGTTCTTCAAAGGATGTCAGAAAAATGTAAAAAAACAAAAACATATTATGTCCAGATGAATTCATGTTGTATCTCATGGTCTTTGATCCTAATACTATGAATATCCTATATGAGTCTTCATGGTTCATGTGCTATTGACTACGCAGGTTCCCTTTCTTCACCCCTACTATAAACATTATAAATTATAAGCAGAGACTGATTTTGTTTTGTCTCAATGGCATCACCTCTGTAAACTTCTTAAAAGTGATGGACTTTCGAGCTGGAGTGCAGCTCAGTGTAGAATATTTACATGGTAGAACATTTCTCAGTACTATAAAATAATTTCAATGTGACAATGTACTATAACTTAGTATTATACCTTTATATTTACAGAAAAAACCCAAACAAAGTGTTTCTACTTTCTCTTTATACTTCTAATATTAACACATATTAGTTTTGTTACCAATATTTACATGATTGAACACTAGAAACAATGAATTTATGTTAATATATACTGTTACTTCCTCAAATACATCCTATGCATTAAAGTTCACATTTGCATAATGTGGATCATTGACTTAATCTTTTCATGCACAAATCTGTTTACATAGCACATATTTGATATATCTGCTACTCATTGTATTAACCATTCTATTCCATAATAATTTAGAGATTATCTTTTAAAAAAAAACTTTAAAATTTCTTTTTGAAACATGTTTATTTTCTGTGTAGCATTGGCTCTCCTGAAGTAAACTGTGTTAAGCAGGCTGGCCCCAAACTCATACAGATCTTCCTGCCTCTGCCTCCCAAGTCATGGGATTAATCCTTCATCAGGAGATCATAAGTTTAAGCAAGCCTTCTTTGTTATCCAATACTATCTCAAGACACACAACTAGAGGATATATAGACAAATGGAGGTTTGCATTTATTTTCCACAAAGAATCTTTTTATGTTCTTCAGATTTGCAGTGTGCTTTCCTCTTTTTCAACATTTGCTTCACTGTACTGTATGTACATGCTTCCTTAACTGTGGTCTATATAAGGGAAGCTTGGTGCTTTAACCAATGACCCCCTAAGGCTCAAGCTTTAGGACATTTGGTCCTCAGTGGGTGTCACTACTTGGAGAATTTCCTGAGAAAGTGCTTCACTGGAGGCAGACTTTAAGACTACATAGCTTCACTCCACTTCCAGTTTGTTCTCTCTGTTTTCTGCTTGGGGAGGAAGATGTGTTTACTCAGCATCCTGCTATTGTCCATGCATTTGCTGCTTACTGTCCTATTTTCTAGCCATGAGGGACACTCTAAATCAAAATAATCTCATTCTTCTGTAGTTGCTTTGAGTCATGGTATTGTGTCACAGCAGTAGACAGGTAAATAATACAGAATTTGTATCAGGGAATGAGCTGTTGCTGTGAAAAGCATGGCCATGCTTGTTTCTAGGTTGAGGAAAATGTTGGAATTTTGGACTCTTTATGTGCTTTAATCAGAGTTTAAAGGGCATTCTAGAAGGCCCTAAGATTGTAATACTGCAAGGAATGAAGACTACAAGGAGGCATCTCAAGGTTTTAAGTGGAGAAATATCTTAGTAACTCTTCTAGAGGCTTCTGAATATCTTCTGGTCACATTCTATAAAGGTGCCTGAACCTAAATGGAAACATAATTGTTGAATTTCATTGATGGAAGAAATATCAAGACAGCATAATATTGAATCTATTTAGATGATTATTAACCAAACGTATGCAGGTCTACAAAGAAAAATTAAGGCTAAAAGAAAGACAAAAAGGGATGTTTGTAGATAAAAAGAGCATGAGGAAGCTTATTGTTATAGCCAATGTTTGTGCAAAGATAGAGACTGTAATTATCAAGATTAATGTGCTTAAGGAGAGACCTCCCTCTCTTGTCTGTAATAAAGACATGGTTTCCTGAAAGTCAAGATCACAACCAGCTAAACTTCCAACTTGTAAAGATATTATAAGGCTTTTAATATTCCTAGAGAGAACTGACTGCAAACACTGCCACTAATGTGATTCAAATTTCAGAGGATGCCATCTGAAACTGGCAGTTGACAATATGTCAGTATTGCTCACAAACACTCATAAGTTTAGAAGGATGAAGAAGATATGAATAAAGGCATCACTGGTTAGTCCTTTGTGATTTATAAAGCCACTGAATCCATGAAGCATGGGCAAAAACATTCTGGGATACAGAAACTGAGTTGGCAGCAGATCCTGGGTGGTTGTGGTGTGAAACTGGAAAAATGCAGCCTGGGTTAACTATAGACACTCCAAGATTTTGGAGATGCCAGATCCATGAGACATTTAACAAGGAAAGATGAAATAAGGGCATGGAATTGGTCCAAGGGAGAAATATGTGTCACAAACTGCAAAGCTAGAGCCATTTAATTTATTAAAAACTAAAGCCTTAGACTATGGACATTGTGTTACAGGATTTTTGTTTATCTTACTGGAACACACTTTTGCTTTAGCCGAGTATTTACTCACTAATTTCTCCCCTTTGAGTTCTGTATTAGTCAGAGTTCTCTAAAGGAAAGGAACAGATTTAATGAAAATACGCACATAAAAATATGTGGTATTTATTAGAGTAGCTGCCAGCTTATAGGCAGTAGCCCAAGAAGTCCAACAGTATCTGGTTTCCAGCAGAAAGGCCAAGAATACAAGAGCTGATTAGTCCATGAGAGGTGCCATATAATTAGTCTAAGTCTACTGCTGAAATTGTTGAAGAGCTTCTGATCTTCAATATGTTGGGATCCCAAAGAAGGAGGTTTTAATACCAGCAAATGAATGCCTCAACAACAAAATAGGAGAACTTGTCAGTGAGAGTAATGCTAGCAGGTAAAAAACAAAACCATCCCTTTTCCATGTCTTTTTGTGGGGGCTGCTGCTAGAAGTTAGTACACAGAGTTAAGGTGGGTCTTCCCACCTTAGTGTACCTAGTAATGAAGTTTCTCATAGTCATTTATAGCTTGGGTTTCAATTAATTACATATGTGTACAAGTTGACAAGGTTTATCCTCCACAAATAGTAATAGTAATGCACATTCTCTGCCATCATGTAGTAAAAGTACGGCCACACACACACACACACACACACACACACACACACACACACACACACACAGACACACACAGACACACACAGACACCATACTCTCTGCCCATTATGGCATATTTCATTAGTAATTTCTCTCTGCATCCTGCAGAATGTCTGCTAGTCTCTGTAAAGCAGGAACTTGAAAGACAATCCCAACTTGTACAGGCAAAGTTCAGTTGTCAATTTCCTATGGTTCCTACATGTTCAGTTTATACAGCATGTTGTCAAGAAGTCTAGGCAAGATCATGTGAGTATGTGTATGTGTGTGTATATCTGTTTAATCTTACTGAAGTTAAAATTAAGAGGTTGCCTTGAGTCTTGAATTTAGGAAAAGACTTTGGATTTATAAACCGTTTTTAAAATGTTAAAGACTACTGGGACTTTTGAAGTAGTACTAAAGGAATTTTGCATTACATTTATACATAAGGCCAGGGAATGAAATGTGCTGGTTTGAAAAATAAAAACATCCCTTCAGACTCAGTCATTAGGCTGCTAATTCTCAAGCTGGTTATGACGTTTGGGAAACTTTGTTAGGTCTAGCCTTGCTGGAGGAAATATTTAGCTGGTGGATAAATGGAGAAGTTTTAATATCCCTAGCTCCTCCCTTTCAGGTTTGGGCTTGGGATGTTATATTTCAGTTTCCTGAACTTAATGCTATGTCCCTACCACTGATGTGTTGTAACTCTTTATGGCGTTTTAATATTTTGCACTGCCTAGCAATGTCCTAGGGAGCACTACTAAAAAACTCTACTATTCTCTGATTTGATGAGTTATATGATTTGTATTTTATATACACTGAGGAACTATTTGAAGTCATTAAAGAAATAAAATTATATTTATCTATCAAAATTTATTGCAAAGACTTTCTTAGATGCTCAGAGAATTTGATTATTGAACTACAGCATTCACAGAGTGACCTTGTGTATTCTGTTGTTTTCTGACCTGTCCTAACACAGCCACTTATTCCCAAATACTCACATGAAGGTTTTTATTAATCAAAAGCTGTTTGGCCTGTTGCTCGGGTATTTTACTATCTAACTCTTAAACGTTAAGTTAACCCATATTATTTATTTAAGCTTAATGATATGGATTTTCTCAGAGCAGCATTCTTGTCTTCCTTCTTTTGCATCTTCTGGCATCTCTCTCTGAGTTTTGCCATAGGAAAAACACAGTAAAATTACACATAACAAAACAATTATCAAGCAAGAATTATAGTTACAATATATATTCTACTTATATTTAGCAAAATTAAAGAAAATATTTTATTATCTTTCTGAGGCTAAAATTTCATATTTAATTTACTTTTTATTATGACTGCTTAAAACTTTAATTATAACTATCTAGTCTTCAAGTCTATCAAAGACCACAGAAAGATATAATGTTAGCTAAGTAATAGGAAGTTCAAGTAAGCAACTTCCAAAATTCTAGAAATGACAGAGATATCTGGTTGTCTGGAAAGTCACCCTGAAGTTCCTTTTAATGTTGGAACACCCATCTTTAGCCTAAAGATTTGTAGTCACTGACATACCTTTCACTGAAACAGAAATTTGAAGGACTGCTCTGCCCATTCTGGCCTATTTCATTAGTAATTTCTCCCTGTGTCCTGCAGAATGACTACTAGTCTCTGCAAAACAGGAATTTGACGAACAATCCCAACTTGTACAGGCAAAGTTCAGTTGTAAATTTCCTATGGTTTCCACATGTCCAGTTTATACAGCATATTGTCAAGAAGTCTAGGCAAGAGCAATTTCTTGCCCCGTAGATAACTTTTGCCACAAAGTCAACTCCATATGACATTTATTTGATGACTATAATCCTCTTGAAGTTGATTAATTCTGCCAGAGACAAACATGCCTCACTGTCTGGAAAAGTTTTAAAAATATTTTACATGCCATATTTTGAAGGTTTTTGAAGTGTTTAAAGTTTGCCCATCTAATTGAAATATACATTTGTGTAGGCGGAGTCTACCCACATGGACACCAATACCAGATAGATATTTATTAGAATATAAACCAACACTCACGGTACAGGCAACAGAGTATAATAGCACCTGAACAGGGACCAGAGTCTGCAGACGGACGGAAGACGTGAGCCTCCCTTCAGCAGCCAGGAACCAGGAAGAGAGTCTCCCAGTGTCCCAGCAGCCCCTTATCAATGGGTTCGGCCACACCCCCTCCAGGAGCCCGGGGCCATGGATAAGCTTCCTTGGACCCCATCAGCTGACACCTGAATCCCACAACATCTCCCCCCTTTTTCTAACTAAGAAGGTTTTAAACTAAGACTATGTACAGTAGGAATTATTATGAGGTAGTATCTAGGAGAGGTTAAAGTACAATTGTTAATCAAAGCCTAACTTATATAAGGTACATCTAATAGTTCTAGAATATTGGTAGATAGTAGGGTGTATAGATTATTTTAAAGGGTTAATCTTGGAAAGTGAGAATCTAACACCTGAGTGTTCTTATCTAAGGGATACTAGGGTGAAAACCTTAAACATCTATTCTTCAACCTCTTCAAGACCTGAGAAGGAAGATGAATTTGTCTGAAAGACAGAAGTACATGGAAGCAGCTACTTCCAAAATTTGGGAGAGGACAGCAACACAGCTACCTGGACAATCACCTCTGGATTTGTGTACCGTTAGAGCATCTATCGGATTGGCTATAGGCCAATGGCATCTGACAGATCTTTTCACAAGCAGAACAATTTTGAAGGGACTGTCTTATCCTGTCTAGGCAGGTTTCGTCAGTCTCCATCTATCAACTTGTTCATCCAGCTTGACATCATGTGTGTACTGTCAGCAATCAAGGTAAGGACAGTTCCTTACTCAACCGGCCATTTTTTGCCAAAAGGACCAACTCCAGTGGAGTATCCTTGATGCTCAACACCATCTCGTGAAGGGAGCAGTGACACCAGGAGTTGTCGTGTCTCTCGTGGCCAAATTTTAAATGTTAAATGCCATATTCTCTGGGTCTATGAAACCGTTGAAGATTCTTGTTCATCTATGATATTCTAACCTGTATCTGACATGACTGGGGTATGGTACCTTAAATAGTGTTGACTGCAGATCTTATCGTCTTGAGGAATAAACCCTGTACTAAAAATTAGAATACCTATATAAGGGGTGTACAATCTCTGAACAATGACCCTTAGTAGAACTATCGAACATTAGCCAGGGGTATTTTACCAGGTAAAGTGTCCACAGCATTTTAGACATGTAAATACATATATATCATCTAAACAGAGGTATATAAAACATCTTGTGCATATATCATAACTAGTGCAATCATACATTATCTCTAGTATAGTTAAATGAAGGTAGTAATTGCATAGTATACATGACAATGATGTGCAAATATTTTAAACAAAGGTAGAAGCATACATAAAATATAGCAATTTCAGATTCAGCTTTACATAATAGTTACAGATTCAGATTTATATCGAAGTACAAGTTGCTTTGGTTACATAAAACAATCTCAGATTAAACTTTGTACCAATGTACAAATTATCACAATTAAACATATAAAATGATTTTGCATTAGTATCAAAATACAGATATCTATGACAGTGCAAATTGTCTTTAGCTTAGCCCATACATTCAGCTAAAATGAAGTATAGGTAGGGAGAACAGTCTACCTTTATCTATCCTATCTATTCCCCCTCTCTTCTACAAAAAAAGATCTCTGATGCTATATTATAGTTTTGTCTCTTACCCAGTTTTACCCACAACCTTTGGAGCATAAAACTTATTGGGAAAGGGGGCGTAGTCGTTTATAAGGTTGCTTCCTGCTGACTTAAGGGCGATGGCATCTCCTTGGGATCCTGTAAAAGCTAAAACAATGGTTAGTTCTTAATGGACTGACCACATACATCTATAACCATTTTTAGGATAGTGGTTAACTCCATCTGGAAACTTAATTAGCAGTGTGATCTGAAGGATAATCATAAGGAGCTATCTTGCAGCTGTTTTTGAATAATCTATTTCTTGAAAGCAATTATTGATTGGTGCGCACCAGGTTCCTGATTTTTCTATTTTTGTCTCTGCTGTCTGTCTATCTGTCTCTTATTCTCTCTCTCTCATATTCTTTCTTCTATTTTTGTTTTTCTAGCAGGAGTTGTTCCGGTGGAGGCCCCATCTCGGTTTCAGATTCTTTGTAGATAGCTGATAGGAGGAAATGTTATTTACAGTGGAAAACTTAAGCATTGTAGAAATTCAAAAGATATTTATATCTTTCATGACTTTAGGAGACTGGAAGCAGACAGAATGAGATGTTTGAGAGGTACAGAAACAGGGAGGAACGAGGTTTAAGATGAAGTCACAGTAATATTGGTCCCTAAATATTTTGCCTTCTGTCTCACACCAGGTGGCTTTTATGATGTGAGACAGAATTTTTCATATTCCTTTACCAATATGCTTGGATTTAGAGAGGGAGAAAGCCACAAGTTCCCAATCCAAATCCAGCCTTATTAACAGTCAAATCAGGACCATTTTTTTTTTTGAGATGTAGATGCAAGATGTAAAGCAGTAAAAATTGAGAAATTACCCAGTAGTGCACGTGTGTATCAGTTGGTCTCGTAGTCCGTCTTGTACATTCTTTAATCATCAGTCTGTCTTTTATTGCAGGTGAGTAATTATTCAATGTTTAGACAATGCCGTAAAAATAGTTGTATCCATTTTCCTGTAAAGACAAAACTGAGAGACCCTGCCCCAGGTTTGTTAAGTGTGTTTTCCTTACCACGCATCCGTTTGTCATGTCAGGGATGAGCAGTTACTTTTCTTGTTCAGGAAGAGCCTCTTTTTCGAAGCGGGCTTTTATTAGTTTTGTTGGTACCCATATCTTTTCTGTCCCTGTTGAAACAAGAGCAAAACCCCTACCCCATCGAAGCGCATACCCTGGCTTCCATTCGGAAGTCAACACATCTTTGAAGTAAATGGGTTGATTTAACTCAGAAGATTTTTCTACTACCCAATGTCTCTCAGCAGC
Organism: Phyllotis vaccarum; assembly: GCA_033318265.1. Taxonomy (NCBI): domain Eukaryota; kingdom Metazoa; phylum Chordata; class Mammalia; order Rodentia; family Cricetidae; genus Phyllotis; species Phyllotis vaccarum. The sequence goes on along the minus strand of JARWLC010000001.1, from coordinate 35,722,539 downwards.
TGAAATTCCCTTTTCATCAGCATTAAGAAAATTTAATGTCAATAAGGCACTATGCAACCTCTCTCTGGGCTTTTTCATTTCTTTCTTTTGTTTATAAAGCATCTCTTTTAATGTGTGGTGAGATCTCTCCACGACTGCGTGTCCTGTAGGATTGTGTGGTATCCCTGTAATATGCTTTATATCATAGTATGCAAAAATTATCTTCATTTTTTGGGAGACGTAAGCTGGAGCATTGTCAGTCTTAATCTGAGTGGGAATTCCCAATATGGCCATGGCTTCCAAAAGGTGAGTAAGTACAGCATCAGCATTTTCAGAACTCAGGGCAGTCGCCCATTGCATTCCAGAATAGGTGTCAATAGTATGATGTACATATTTCATCTTTCCGAATTCTGGAAAGTGAAACACATCCATTTGCCATATCTCATTTCCGTGTGTACCCTTAGGATTAGTTCCTGCAGGTAAAGATGGTTGGTTATAGAAAGAGCAAGTGTCACATTTTTTTACTATTTCCTTTGCTTCAATCCAAGTGATGGGAAAACTCTTCTTCAGCCCTTTGCTGTTAACATGATGCTTTTCATGAAATTCTGTGGCCTTTAGCATGCTCCCTATTAGCAACCGATCTATTTCCTCATTACCCTGCGCTAGAGGGCCTGGGAGGCCTGTGTGTGCCCTGATATGTGTTATGTACATAGGATGTATCCTACCTCTGATGATATCTTGTAGTTGTATGAATAGTAAGGTCAAGTCTGTATCATCGTGAATGAAGTCAGCAGTTTCAATATGTGAAACAACTCTTTCTGCGTATTGAGAGTCAGTAATTAAGTTAAGAGGTTCTGTGAAATCCAACAACACCATAATAATTGCATATAGTTCTGACTTTTGAACAGAGTTATAAGGGCTCTGAGCCACTTTAGTTAGGTTCTCAGACTTGTAGCCAGCCTTCCCTAAATTGTTTGCATCTGTATAAAATATAGGGGCTCCAGAAATTGGTTCATCCTGTACTACACGAGGAAAGATCCAATTAGTTTCCTTTATAAATTGAATTCTCTTGTTTTGGGGATATTTATTATTAATTTCTCCTAAAAAGTCACTGCAAGCCTTTTGCCAAGGTTCACTGTCTGCCCATAATCGTTCAATTTCTTCATTAGTCAGAGGCACAACAATTTCTGCAGAGTCCTTTCCAGTCAATTGACGGAGTCTCAATTTACCTTTAAAAATCAGATCAGCAATTTTTTCAATATATGTCTTCATCTTTTTGCTTGGCCTATGTGGCAGAAATATCCATTCTAATATGATGCTTTCTCTTTGCATTAAGATTCCTGTTGGAGATTGTCTTGAGGGTAGAATAACAAGTATGCATTCCAGGTCTGGATCCACACGATCCACATGTGTTTCTTGAAGTTTTCTTTCTACCAACTCTAATTCTTTCTCGGCCTCATCAGATAGTTTTCTTGGACTATTTAAACCCTTGTCACCTTCTAAAGTCTTGAATAAATTAACTAGTTCATAGTTTTTTATACCAATCATGGGCCGTATATGAGCAATATCTCCTAGTAGCTTTTGAAAATCGTTAAGAGTCTTCAATTTATCTCTATTTAATTTTACCTTTTGTGGTCTAATTTTTTGTAAACCTATCTTATATCCTAAATAATTGATAGAATCTCCCCTCTGTACTTTTTCTGGAGCAATTTGCAGTCCCCAATTAGGCAATACTTTCTGTAGTTCTTCAAACAATGTTTCTAATGTCTGTGGGTTTGGGTCTGCCAACAAAATATCATCCATATAATGGTAAATGATAGATTGTGGGAAGCGCTTGCGCAGTATTTCTAGTAGTTGTTGTACAAAATATTGGCATAAGGTGGGACTATTTAACATTCCTTGGGGCAGGACTCTCCATTGGTACCTCTTAGCTGGCCCTGAATTATTAAGAGTAGGCACTGTAAAAGCAAATTTCTCTTTGTCTTGTTCCTGTAAAGGTATGGTAAAAAAACAATCTTTCAAGTCAATAACTGTAATAGGCCATCCTTTAGGTAGCAGAGAAGGCAGGGGAATACCAGATTGTAAGGAGCCCATAGGTTGAATCACCTTATTAATTGCTCTTAAATCTGTCACCATCCTCCATTTTCCAGATTTTTTCTTGACAACAAAAACAGGAGAATTCCACGGACTGGTTGATTCTTCAATATGCTGAGCCTGTAACTGCTCCTGTACCAACTGTTCCAAAGCCTGAAGTTTTTCTTTTGTCAAAGGCCATTGTTGAACCCAAATAGGCTTTTCCGTTAACCATTTCAAAGGCAGTGCTGTGAGTGTCTTGTTAAGAGGGCGATTCTTTTGTACAACTTGAATGGCTGGTGAATTATTGTCATTTTTGGAAACATAGTTGAGCCTCCGGCTGACATCATAACCAGGAGGGATTTTAATCTGGGTATTCCATTGCATTAGGAGGTCGCGACCCCACAGATTCACTGCTATATCAGCCATATATGGCTTCAACCGTCCTTTCTGACCTTCTGGTCCTATGCATTCAAGCCACCTCACACTCTGTTTCACCTGAGATATTGTTCCAATACCCAGAAATTGGATATCTACTGTCTGTAAAGGCCATCTCGGATGCCAGGACCGTGGGGTTATGATCGAAACATCAGCCCCCGTGTCGACTAAACCCTGGATATAAATATTGTCTATCAGTACACCCAATTTTGGTCTTTGTTCATTTATCGAAGTCTGCCAAAATATTCGTTTCGTAATTGTCTTTGGAGTTTCTGAATCTTCTTTTGAATTTATGTTATCATCTGATATTGTATGTTTTTCAAGATCAGGTATTGGGTGTTCTATTCGTCTTGAGAATGCTGGTCTTCTACTATGACCGGATATGATCTCACCATCCTCGAATTTGGAGTCTGATTTTGGGGGGCTTCCCGGGGGAAGCCCCGAAAGGCGTTTCCCGATGGCAGAGGGTTGCCTTCTTTATCTCTGATAGATCTACATTCATTGGTCCAATGCCGTCCCTTGCCACATCTTCTGCATAATCCAGAAGGCAATGGCCTTATGTTCGAATTAAACCTAGATCGGGCATCGTTTCTAAAAGTACTTTGTGTACAGTTTCGTCTTACATGGCCTTGTCTACCACAGTTGAAACAAGTGATTCCTTGGTTCCTCTTCCTTACCTTATCAATGGCTTGGTCTACCCAATTGTCTTCATTACTATGGAGAGGTTCAGCATTGATTGTATATTGAATCCATTCTTCTAGAGGTGCGGCTCTGATTTTTAAAGGCAGAAGCATTCTTCTACATTCCGGATTAGCATGATCAAAGGCCAGAGAAAGTATTATTTGCTTTCTAGCTTCTGGATCTGATATTGCTCTATTTACAGCCGTGGTAAGCCTGTGTAGAAAGTCAGTATAAGGCTCTTTCAAACCTTGTTTGACCTTAGCATAATGCTCAACTTTTTGACCTGGGTCTAAAATCTTTTCCCATGCATTAAGTGCGGCCGTACGGCATAGCAATAAAGTATGTTCGTCATAAGTAGTTTGAGTCTTCACGTCAGCAAACATTCCTTCACCAAGGATTTGGTCCTGAGAAGCAAAGAAACCCCTAATTTTTCCTTGGTGTTCTAAGGTCCTGGCTTCCTCTCTAAACCAGCTTCTCCACTGCAAATTTTGGCTTTGGTCTAAGACGGCAGCCGTTAGCTGCATCCAATCGAAGGGGAGGATTCGGTTTTTTGCAGACCATGAATTCAGGAGCTGCTTTACATAAGTAGAGTGAATACCATACATGGATATCGCCTCTTTAAAATCTTTGATGTCTTTCATATGTAGTGGCTCATAACTATACTCTACATATTCTGAGGAACCCCCTGGTGCCATCTTGGTCTGAATAGTAGCTGGGAACAATAGTGGTGGTGAAGGAGGTATCCCCGTGATGTTTACAACTTTATGTAAAGTATTTCCAGTACCATAACACCCCATTGGGGGTTGACCTAAACTGTTCTGAGCATAAGATGTATCATTGCCCTTTTGTAGTGTTGCAATATGGTCCTCACATTCTTTCATTTTGTATATAATGGGTTCCCATTCTTGGATTTTGGACATTACGGATTCCCATTCCTGGAATTTGGACATTGCAGGTACAAATTCTTGTATTTCGGATACCATCTGTCTCAAAGTTTGACTTTCTTGATGAAGTGATTCTTCTAAAGACCTCGCCAAGTTAGCAATTTTGAGATCTACATCATTAACATAATTAATGATTTTCTCGTCCACTTTATTAATGTGGTCAACAAGTTTCTTGTTCTCATCAGTTACGTAGAGTTTATATTGTTCTAGTTCCAAAGACCTCGCCGAGTTAGCAATTTTCAGATCTACATCATTAACATAATTAATGATTTTCTCGTCCAGTTTATTAATGTGGTTAATAAGTTTCTTGTTTTCATCAGTTACGTAGAGTTTATATTGTTCTAGTACAGTGTTATCATTATGTGAAAGCTTGTTGTAACCAATTTGTAGCATATCCATCGTTTTAGACATAGCAGAGTTTGAAAGCTGTAATTCACATATCTTGGACAACAGCTGCTGATTTAAGGTCTGCATCTGCTTAACGTCATCTGACAGTGTAGCGTTTGATAATTCTATAATACCAAGTTTGGATGGTAATTGAAAGTTCAGATTCGTGACCTCAGTCATCACCCTTCTATTGTGGAACACAACATACAGAAACAGACCAAGAAATAGTAAAACTGGGGTACTGAATATACATTTGTATATCTTAAAAAACCTAAATAAAATGACTATAAATTTGGTTATCATAAATGATGATTAATCCACTTTTCTTATTGATACATTACAATTTTAAATGAATTGCATAAACATAATACCTTAAACAAATTTGTAGTAATTATTTTATGCCCTGGATTAGCCCCAAGATATGGACCACTTGTCCCAAACAGACCACGCACAGCTGCTTGGCCCATTAAATGTTCTGCAAACCAGGATCATCTCCGCCAGTCTCCATGAAGCTTTTCTGAGTGCAGAGTTCAGAGGAAACTCCAACAGAGATTTCTCTTAAATGTTAAATCATCTGTGCCATCCATTCCCATTTGAGGTTTTTCAGGAGGTCTTCCTTGATCAAACCTGTTTTTTCTTAACCCAAAATGAATCCACAATTTCTCTTTTTATGGGGAAATAAAAAGAAAACCTCTTTTCCAAAGTAAAATATCTTTTTACATCAATTTTGAAATCAAAACTTTTATAAAATATATAGGTTGGATTAATCCAGCAACATTTATAATCAAATTTCTCATAACAGCTCTTACTCCATCCTCAGCAGTCAAACAATTCAAAGACAACATAACATACAGTAATACAGTATCCAGATTCTCAGTGTATTTTCTTTCATCATGTGCCACATATACATCTATGTACATATATACATATATATAATATATAATAATGTAATAACCTATAAAACTAAAAATCTTTTTAAGGTCTTTATCATTTGTCATACTCACTGAAGCCATTGTTATCTTTGCCATCACTGTATTCATATTATTGACAAGACTATGGTAGTTTAAACTTAAAAACTGGTACAAAGCCTTTACATACTAAAAGGACTAAAGATACTTAGTGGGTTTAAAAACAAGTATATGAGGTCAGGAGGAAAAGGTGGTGGGAGATGAAGGGAAGGGAATGGAGGTGTATTTTATTGAAACACATTATATTTATCTATGCAATTTTTAAACAATAAGGACATAAAAATGTTGCTATAATGAATGCAACAGTTAAATTATTTGCATGAATCTTGCAGTTCCTATTTGAGAGATTTGCTTAGCTACCAAGACTGTTTAACCTGAAAATTCTAAATTCAGATATTGTTTATAGTCATTTGTTTCCCCCCACTATTCATGTTTATTTTCCTTGCATTTCTATCATTGGGAAAATACCCACTAAAACAGAGTGTATATTAGTAAGACAGCTCCTTTTCATAGGGAGTATCATATGAGGTAAATCAATGTAGAGGCTACCCAATTAATTTTAATCTCAGAAGAGTAGTAAGTAATAATTTGCTTTATATTCTATCAAATATCTAAGTCATATATGTAGTAAAACTCTACAATTATCTTATCTTCAATATCAGTACAGACCTGGAAGATTTTTTTCTGCTAATCAGAGAGTCCTAAATCTTGAAGTGAAAATGAGGTTCATTGGAAAGTAAGGTGAGCTTCTGAATGTCCTTTTCCACAAATAAACTGATCCTATAGTGCTCTATGTTATCCAGGTGTTTGATTCTATAAACTATCTACAAGTTCATTATTTTTAATTAGTAAACACACACATCTGTTTGTTCGAAGGAAATTTAATACCTATCATAGTTTTCATTGGGTGTGCTTAAGACTAGGTTACATATAATCTGCTATACTAATTAATTCCAGTTCAGTGACATAAGGCAACTTGAAGATTCACGAATTATTATCAACATGTCAACATGTTGAAGAATATTTTCTTCTTTTGACTAAGTTTGAACCCTATGAGCTCATTTCCCCCCCTTTTCTATGCCACAGTCCATTGAAACTTTCATCCTTTTTCAAAGTCAGCAACTGTATGAAAGCACATATTACCACATATAAATTAACAGATCAAACCATAGCATTTTATGTTGGGACAGAATAAACTGTCTAGAAAAGAGGTACCATTTGACATTTCATTTGGGATTCTCATTATTTCTCACCCACCCTTCAACAGAATCAATTTTCTTAAATTCTTCTAAGGGAAGTCAATCCTCTGACAACTCCCCTTCCTCCATGCCCTCATTCACATGCCAGTGCACAAATCCATACTTGGCATATATCAGATTAAACAAGTTCTAGGTAGGCCTGGGCCTCAGAAATGACTGTGGTATTGTTCAGCGTGCACATAACTCTCTGCACCTTTGCAAAGTCTCTCTTTATCTGTAGCGGGATTATATTTTGTTGCATTATAAATAGTTGCTCTGCCTACTGACTTAATAAAATGTTGATTGTCAGAAGGCAGACAGGAAGTATGAACAGGGCTACCACACTAAGAACACTGGGAACAGGAAGAGCAGAGCAGAGACCCCTGAGAGATGCCAGCAGAGAGAGATGCCAGCAGACACAGAGGAAAGTAGGCAATCATGCTGCCCTGAGAAAAGGTACCAAGCCACATGGAACAAATCAATGGAAATAGACTGAATTAAGATGGAAGAATTAGCTAACAATATGTTTGAGTCATAGGTAAATCACCATAAAATTAATATAAGCCTTTGTGTGATTATCTGGAACAAAGTGGCAGGGATGTGAGTGGGTCCAAACCTAGGGCTAGCCAAGAAAGACCAGCCAAGAAACTTATTATTCCACCAGGTACAAGAATGGGAGGATGTTAATTAATGTCAACTTTTGAGCCAATTGGCCACCAGTCCACAAATTGGAGGGTGTGCTTGGGCTATATGGAGGCAATGGCAACATTGAGATCTTTGGGAAACATATCACTATGGTGCAGCAGGCAGCAGGTCATATATTTACTATTTCGGAATCACACCTTGTTGGCTGACTCAAAGGAGGCATTAATGATCACTACTATAGAAAGATACTCATGGTAGGCTTTTTCAGTAGAAATGACAGGAGCATATGTGGACAGAGTGAAGTGAACATGAAGATGCTTAGCCTCTACTTCTATGAAAAACTATCTTTCTCTCTCTCTCTATCTTTCTCTCTCTATATATATATTCATATATATATATTTATATATATATATTCCTATATATATATTCCTCATAAAAGTGAGATCATGCAGTATTTTTCTTTCTATGTTTGAACTATTTTGTATTTTATTCGCCCTAATTTTGATAATCTTGTAATGAGTTTTGTCTACTTCTCTGTGCCAGTCTTTCTCTGTCTCTATCTCTCAGTGTCTTTGTGTCTGTTTCTGTTTGTCTCTCCTCTCTCCCTTCACATGTGTTTGTAAATACATTAAAAGTTAATTTTTCTATTAAGTTTTTAAAATCATAAGGTTAAAAATTATTTTTTGTTTCAGTCATTTCCTATAATCTAAGTCTAAGTTTATTATAAAATGTACACACTTAAAAATAAGTGTGGAGTTTTGGGTTTAGAGTTTGGGTTGTGGATTTCAAGGAGATGATTACCTGAAACACTGGGGGCCAGAATTAGTTGTTCTTTAGTTTTGTTATACTGCATTTTGTTTTTTCAAACTATTTCTTAAGGTGGAATATTTCCACTTCCTTTGTAATTCACTAATTTGTACCATAATCCTATTCATTTCAATGTTGACTTTCTACTGGATCAGATATGAATGAGCCATTTAAACAAATCCAGTGAAGTAACTTGCTACATATACAAATTTCCTACTTAGAACACAGTCCTGTGGCTAAGATAATCCTGATGCTGTTCTATTTATAATTTGGTGGGATGAGGATCACTTGGCAATTATTTAAGCAAAAAAAAAACCCTGTTTTTGACAGTGATCTTCAATTTGAATGTAATTCACATGACTGACATTCCTTTAGAACAATTAAATATTAAACTAGTCAATACTATCCTAAATAATATTGTACTACAACTCTTGATGTTTGACAAGGTTTTTGGGCTTGCCTAATATAACTTTATTCTGCTACCTAAAGTTTTCATAGTTTGAAAAGCCACATAAATTATATTTTCACTGTAAAATTTAATTTATATTTCCATGTAAAAAATTGAAACAGGAAGTTATAGCTCAGGTTGACTTCGAGTTAACCAAGGATTTATTTAAGGACACTTTGAATTTTGGATCCACCTGTCTCCATCTCCTCAGTGCTGGCATTACAGAGATAATCCAGAATGCCAAATTTAAATATATATCATTTAAATTTATTAATTTTATTTCACAAAATTCATCCCAACTCATCCTAATTAGGTCCATTTCTAAAAGAATCTGGTACAATAAAATGGGGAGCACTATAAGATCCTTTTCTCTGAGTGTTATAAATGACCTTGTAGATCCTGAAGCATCTCTACATTCTCAATATGGACAATAAACATCAGTGCAGAAAAAAATTGAAGGATTACTTCCAGTTTTGTAGAGTGAGTGATTTCTTTTGGGTCCCTTTACAATACATTGCGCAGAAAATTTTGCTGAGGTCATGTACTTTCCAGGTATTGCTAAAATCAGTTGACACTTTTCTTCTTATTGTTAGAATATGTTTTTAGGATAAAAGGAGCAGTAAAATTACAAGAACACACATACATACACAATATAAATGGTAATGGGTGCAATGAAGTAAATGGAGTGACTGACAGTGGGGAATGTGGAAGAGTAGTGTCAGGGGCTTGTGGGGAAGATGGAGATATAAAGAATAGATGAAGAAAGAAATTTGCTGTACATTGTTGTCATGAGAATCTCTTACCAAGTAGAAACTAATAGTTAAATGATAAGAAGTCCATAATGGAAGAGAAACAAATAAATATTCCTGGTGGAGTTGCATATACATCTACAGAAGAATAATTATGGGAGAGTGATGAGGATAGATTATTTATTTATTAAACATTTCAAAGAAGAGTACTACTGAATACTAGAGGGAAGATATAGTCTTGCAATTCTTGGAAAGACCAGACTCCACAATCCTTTACTCTGTGGACAAGGTTCTCCATCAAAGGCCATGAAAGAGAGAGGGGTCTGTCTGCATGTTTCCTGATCTTAAACTGGCACTCTGGCCATGACATGAATACTGGTGTCCTGAGGCCAGATTTTTGCTGGCCAAGAAGCCATGCCTTAAGGTCAAGGAGTAATAGTATCTGCTCTCTACTACATCTCCCCATTTTGTTACAAAAGTTGTAAACATAAATATAAAACGATATACAATAAGAACAATTATCAAATAATGCCCAGAAAATGGAAAGAGCAATAACATAAACAAAGTGGAACTACAACCAACAGGAACATCAAGCTTGAAAATATAGTAAATGTCAAGAATACTGATAACTTGCAAAATGCAGAGATTACTCCAAGGCATTCCTATCCTGAAGAATCTGAATCTAGTAACTAATATACTCATAACTAAGATATGAGATGGTTGTAACTGTAAATACCTCAAAGACCTGGGGGGTATTACCTGAGTAAGCAATAAGTACAAGAAAGAAAATTTAAAATTTAGCAAGAGAGGGCAGCAACAGCTGGATGCCTGGACAGTCACCCAAAGCATTTTCTGCATCAATGGGTCATCCAAGATTTTGTCCATAGGCCTAGAATATCTGACAGACCATTTTCAGAAGCATGGTATTTGAGAGATCTTTTTACCCTCTATTGTTAGGCTTAAGCAGTTTGTGATCTTTTGCTCTACTAATCAGGATGGGACAGCATGCCTACTGATAGTGGTCAAGTCAGGGGCAGTTCTTTGTCCAACAGGCCATAAAAACACTATGTAGCTTGTCTTTGGTGCCCAACATCATCTCGAAAAAGGGTTGGTGCTGCCAAGAGCAATTGTTTCACATGTCAGCCAAATTCTGAAATGCAATTTTCTCTAGGACTATGAAATGTCTGAAGACTACTTATCCATCTACATGTGTTATTGAATATCTAGAAAACCTAATTAGGATGACTATAATTATGGCAAACAGGGATGTATATAACCTGTAACACTTATCAACCTAAATAACTTAATGACTAAGACTTCATATTATAAAAATAGGCAATCTGTAAACAGATATACAGTATAAGAACAATGACTGAGTTTGTGACAATATACAAAATATCATAAGCAGAGGTAGAAATATATAGTGCAAATGATAACAATATCCTTAATATACAAAGTATCCTAAAGAGAAGCAGAATATATATGACAAATATAATTAAGTAGAAGTAGAAATATATAGTTAAAAATGGCAATAAAGTTAATTTGTATACAGAATATTTTAAGGAAAAGTAGGAGCATGTGCACAATATGACAAATATAGGTTTGAATTTGTACCAATATACGAATTATCCTAAACAGAAATTGAAAATAATATTATAGTTTTATCAATATACAAGAATCCATACTAGTGCAAATTACCTAAGGCTGATAGTTTGCTAAATTGTTTACAGGTAGATACAAAAATTACCTTATTATCTATCCTATCTATTCTTCTTTTATTCTTTTTCAAAAGAGATTTATGAGTCTGACTCCATTTTTCCACCCCAGCCCTAATACAACTTATAATCAAGCTCAACAGATGACCATTATTCATAACCCTGTGAATCCTGTAGGGAGAGAGAGCATCATTTTCCTTAGTATATAAGCTTACCTTTATCTGACAAAAGCAAAGCTCGAAAATATCAAATAAATACATAATAAGCCCACACTTTCTTGCAATAAATTTTTACTGGGACTCCAGATATTGATTTTTGCTGAATAATGTGAGGAATAATCCAACTGGTTCTTACTATGAACTTTATTATATAACTATAGAGATAATAGTTGTTAATCTCTCCTCACAAAATTACTGCCAGCTCTTTTCCAATATCCATTATCCTTCCACAGAGAAGAGTTTTTCTCCTTAGTTAAAGGAACTACAGTTTTTACTGGGTTCAGTTCTATCAATTGATGAAGCCTTATTTTTCTTTTAAAATCAAGTCAGAAATCTTTTCCACATATGTCTTTAATTTTTCCCCTCATCCTCCATGGCAGAAATATACATTCCAATATAGTATCCTCCCTCTGCATTAAGATACCTGCTGGAATTAATCTAGATGGTAGTAGACCCACAATCTAGTTAATCTCAGGTTTCACATGATCCACGTGTGCTGCCTCTTCTACTTTATTTTTCAAGTAAACCAATTACTTCTTAGCTTAAGCTGATAATTTTCTTGGACTATTTAAATTCTTGTCTCTATCTAGGGTTCTGGCAATATGTAAAAGCTCATCCTTTTGTACCCCAATAGTGGATAGTAAATTGGTGATGCTTCCTAATACGTATTGGAAATCATTAACAGTCTGCAGTCCATCTCTCCTGAGTTGTAACATTTGGGGACTAATCTTTTATATATTTATTTTATATCCTAAGTAATTAATTGAATATCCTCTTTGTATATTCTCAGGGTAGTTTGGATCCCCAGTGAGGCAAAATTTCCTTACTTCTTTGAATTCTTTTTACTTCATAGTAAGAACCAGTATATTTTCCAATATATCTGACTTTGAATTAGCTAATAAGATGTCATCTATACACTGGTAGGTTATGCATTTTCAAATTGTGCACAAATCATTTCCAACAGTTTTTACAAGAAATATTGGCACAGGGTGGGGCTATTTAACATTACCCGTGGGGTAACTTTTCATTAATATCTCTTAACTGGTTGACAATTATTATAAATAAGTACTATGAAAGCCTTGTTCGGTTTTTGCAGAGGTATAGTGAAAAAAAGTCCTTTAAGTCAATAATTATGATAGCCCATTCCTTTAACAGAAAGGGCAGGAACATTTCAGGCTGTACAGAGTCTATTGACTAAATTACTTTATTTATGGCTCTCAGGTCTGTCAGCATTCTACCTATTCCAGATTTCTTTTTAATAACAAATATAAGATAATTCCAAGTCCTGATAGATTCTTCAATATGTTGAGCATTTAACTGCTTCTGAACTAAGCATTTATTTGTTATAAGGCTTCTAGTTTCTCTTTAGTCATAAATCATTAAACAAAAATGCTTTGTCAGTTAACTGTTTCAAGGGTAGGGCTGATGGTACCTCTGAGAGTTTGACAGCTGTTGTACCGTGTTTATGTATAGCCATAACTGTGGTGTTAATATAGACACATCAGCTCCTGTATTTAGAAGACATTCAGTTATAATATTATTTACTCATATCCTTAGCCTGGTCATTGTTTATTTATGGAAGTCTGTAATTTAGGAGTAGGGATCTTAGCGAAAGGAAATATGGCAAAATATGCTAGCCTGGTAGAAATGCACACTGCCTTGTTGGGATAGTCTGCCATGTTGAGGTGCCAAACATAGAGAAAATAGTCATGGAAGACTGATAAATAAGTAATATTTCTATTTGGGTTCAAAAGAGAACACTCACTGAGTACTAGAGGGAAAATGTAGTCGTGCAGTTCCTGGAAAGGCTCAACTGGTTCCACACAGCTTTTCTCTGCAGATCAGGGCCTCAATACAAGGGCATAAGAAAGAAAAGGATCAGTGTACATGTGCCCTTATCTTAAACTGGCTGTCTGACAATGCTATGATTATTATTGCCCAAGCCAGAGGTGATTTCCAGATCTAAGTTGGTCAAGATCACTGTGCCTTCACTGCTGGTAAAGCCATGTTTTGCTTTATATGCTTCATTCCCAGCTTGTACCAGAATGTCTGACACCAAGTATTTTCTAACTGTGAGGCCCCATGTTACAGCTTTTTACATTTGTGTGGTTATTGTTATATTCATCTTCAACTTTCAACTTAGAGATCTTTAAGAATAGTGTAATTTACATTTCAAGACCACTTTGTCTTTGGTTGAGGAATCAGTGTCCAATTCAGACATTTGATTCCAGAATCTTAACATCACTCTGAGTAAGTCCATTGGAAACAAGATATGGAAAGATTATAGAAGTAGTCATTGGTGGTAAAATAAATGTATTGCCCATCATTTGAAGCTAAGTTTGAGTGTTTTTAACTATTCTCATTTTATCTGATATTCACCTTCTCCACTAGGCAGATGGACACAGAATGTATTTATACCAAGCAATCATTGCAAGCTTTCTTGTCTCTTTCAAGATCATTTTTACTAATTATTTTACTATCTATTAAGTTTAATTAGATGTAAATCATTCCATGTTTTGTAGCATTTTTATTTTTCATTTATTTTTTAAAAGATGATTAAATTTTACTGCAAGAAAGTGGGATGTTTATGTTTTTGCGAGATAAAGGTTAGCTTATATTCTGAAGTCTTATGAGTTCCAACAATGAGGCCCCTCTTGATCCTCTGTTGGAACTTTCATGAATTCACAGTGTAGGGGGATTAGGTTGTTCCATTGTAATAATTGTCCCTGCCTATGAGTTTAATAAAAAGTGCTGATTGGCCAAAGGCAGACAGGAAGTTTGGGCGGGGCTACCAGACTAAGAAGACTCTAGGAACAGGCAGAACAGAGCAGAATGCCAGAGAGAAGACAGAGGAAGCAGAGGATGACTATGCTGTTCTGAGAAAAGGTACCAAGCTGCATGGATGACCAGGATAAGAGTCATGGGTTAGATTAAGAGCAAGAACTAGTAAGTTATATGCCTGGGCCTTAGGCCAATCAACCTAAAACTATTGTAAGCGTCTGTGTGTTTCTGCAGGTCTGTGGGTCTGCAGGTCTAAACCTTAAGTCTAGGCATGAAAGTCCGGGCCAGAAACGTCTTACTACATCACAGAGTCTCTTCAGTTATACAGTTAATACATTTTTGTTTTACAAAAATATGGAGACTGTTCACCTTACAGTTTTCCTTTGAATAACAATGTAATTCGTTATTTGAGAACTCTATGGATATTTGCAGTAAACTTTCATCATATCCACTCTGTTCTGCATATACAATTTCTTATAGATAATTCCCAGGACATTTCCTTTCCAACATTATAGATATGAACTTAATATATATGGATAACAAATTTGTAGTGTTCAGATATCCATATATATATGAGGCCATGCATTAAACTATGGACACCTTAGAAGGGACCACATCCTTGGAGAAAAATAATCTTTCTCCTCTAGTAGCCATAAACTGTCAATAGGTTTTCAGGTATGGATAGAGGCTCATGTGACCCTCCTCTCTCATGCAAGTTAGTTGGTGGATTAACTTTGTGAAGATCTAACTCAGAAAACCATGGTGACTGTAGTTCATGAATATGATGGTCCTGCCATGCCCAGAAGACACTAATTTATATAACCCTACTCCTGGCTCTTAGAAACTTTATGCTTCCATTTGGAATATAACCTTAACCTTGTTGAGGAATATATAGTGATAATGTAAAATATCTGGAAAAGAATCAAACTAGATGTCCATAAACTGATAAATACATAATGAAAATTTTGTGTATATATACTATGAAATTTATTCAGCTCTATAGAAAATTGAAATTTGCAAGTAAATAGATGAAACTGGGAAGACATTTATGGAGAAAAACAAGTCAGGCTGTGATCTGTGTGTGGATCCTTACTTCACATTTTTAACAAGTCAGACTGTGATCTGTGTGTGCATCCTAACTTCACATCTTTAACAAGTCAGACTGTGATCTGTGTGTGCATCCTAACTTCACATCTTTGAATTCGCAGTACACTTGACTCTAATGCAGTGGAATTCTGAAGAAATAAATAATTTTTCACTCTCAGTCACTCTTTCAGGTTTTTAATCATGTGGTTCTATGAAGAGGCAACATATTGAGGTTTATCAAGGTCTCTTGCAGTTTTGCAGAGTTTTCATAGTTTACCTTTCCTGGTTTTCTCCAAATTCCACTTGACTCTATATGTGGCATGTTTTAGTGTTTTTTAAATTTGCTTTCTATTTGTACATTGGAGGTCCTTTCTGGAGACAGGAAATCAGGGTGTGGGTGAGACCCCTCTCAGAAGACACTGTTGTGTTTGTTTGCTTCCCAGTCACAACAGTTGAACAACACTTGTAGTACAAATTCAAAAATAAATCTGTGTTTTCAATTTTTCCTTTTTTATTCTGTCTTCTAGGTTTGACAAGAGCATGTATCTAAACCACCAAAGCCTTTTTCATGAATGGAAAATAAATGCAATGGTATTATTTAGCATTTAGCATGAGATATTTAAACTATTGTTCTGTATTTTAAGTCCATTGGGTAAAAGCAGGTAAATGGTGATGGAGATAACACTGACAGTCTGGATGTTTGAGGTGAACGGTAATTCTTCTAAGAAGGGAAAACCCTTGTGCTCATTTTCAAAAGCCAGATTACTTTTAAATAGTAACACTTCTTCTGTTTAATGAGTATGCCATGTTTAGAAAGAGCATAAATGACTGATTGAAATTGCCTGACTTAATGAAGCCTTAATAATAACCCTAATTCTATTTATTTGGCAGCTATCACTCATATATGAAGTGCTAATGCTTTTTAAATAAAATAATTATAATGAAGTAAAGGAAAACATAACATACTTTGTTTTTATTCTTCTATGCTTTTACTTTCTCAGCAGTGGAGACAGTGAATCCATCCAAATTGGCCTATGAAATGTATACTATTTTTTCCTATTTTATATATAATAACACAGTGGAAACCACTAGAGACTGATAATGCAGCTGCTAATTAAGTAAAAACAGCCCAATTTGAATGTTAAATATTGGGTTCTGGAAAATAATTCTCATTATATTTTATTTAATTTTGAGCCTCCACAATAGTGTTCCTTTCTCAGGTCCAGGGAGGAGCAATCAGGTTCAGCTACCTGCAGAGCTGAATTCATTCAGCTAAAATATACTCTGGACTCATCTCATGCATGTCCACAAAAATTCCTACCATGTTCTTTCTACTCATAGTAGCTAAAACACACTACAATTTCCAAATAAATGCTGATAGAGAATAAGATATAACATTTTGAGAAAAGAAAAGTACTAATTAATTCAGTTTTCCCTAGTGATTTCTTATTCAATGTGGCTGTCTATCTGTGAGTCTTTCTGAGTTACACTCTCCATCTCACTTTTCTTTGTTAACAACTAGACAATTGTCTTCACATGGTATCTGTAAATGAGCGCATGCACAGTCACATAAACATGACCTTTAGAGACTTAACATTTTGAGGGTCAATACAAGTAGAGAAAACAAGACAAAATGTAGATTACTGTGGGAATATCAGGCATTGCTCTATATATTTTGCTCTATATATTTTGACATCTATCACCCCATTAATCTTTAAGACTGAGAGATATTTGTTTTATCATTGATTAGTGAGACAATCTGAGCATCTCAGAACCATTAGGAAAGGCAGAATTGTTTCTCAGTTGTTTCTTATTCATATAAACCTACAAACACAGGTGTCCAAACGTGTTTCTACCATAAAATTGCTCAGAGCAATAGACATGTCTTTCAATCACTTATTTAACTAATATTTATTGGAATTCTAACCAGGGTTATATGCCTAAGTGTGTTCTAAACTAGCCACAGACCCTGTTGTTAAACTGTCAGAACAAGTAGAATTGTAATAATTATTACATTGAATTAAAGGTTGAGGTTTTCAGGAACATAAAGAAGACTAAACCCAGTCGAAAGGGTAAAATCTCCAAGGAGATTAACAAGATAATGTGGAATTTTTATTGAGACAGTATCATATATATATATATATATATATATATATATATTTAAAAAAAGCCTTTTCATTCAAATTGGATCATGTGGAACACTGGGAAATATAAGTGCTTCATCTTGGAGGAAGAGTGGACCCTCACATACTTCAGAAGCAGATATACATTTTAATAGGGCTCAGTGAAGATGATAAAAGATGAGGAGAATGGGTTGGATGTCCCATGTAAAATAATTTTTCTTTTATTTTATAGGTGTTTTTTAGTTTGCTGTTTTATTTTTTGCAAATGACCAAATTCAACTCAGTTCCTATATGACAAAGATAGGAAAACCTTTTAAGCTTTGCCTATATGTTAGAGGCATATAGATTTTGCCTTCCACATTTGTTGTAATCAAATTTAATAAAAACCAGTCTGAGATGCCAGAGGGATCTTCCCACAGTCAGTCTAGGAGGATCAGAGAGTGGTAACTCACACCTTTAATCTCAGCCACAGGAAATATCCAGGAATGGTGACCTATGCCTTAATCCCAACAAATCTGAGTTTAGTTTACAGAAGGAGTTCCAGGCTCCCAGGCAGGCAGTGGTGGTGCCACACCTTTATTCTTAACCTGGATGTGAAACAACTGGGTGAAGAGGGTATTTAAGGCAGGCATAGAAAGACAGAGCAGGCAGTATAAGCCACAAGGCGAGAGGCTGAGGAATCTGGAAGACAGCTGGCTGAGATTTGACTATGGTGTTTCCTTTCTTTGATATCTCAGCCTTTCTCTGAGATCTGGCCCTGACTTTCCTTCATTTGTGCAACAGTTGACTTATTGGATTATATTGAATGTGGACTTTCTTAGGAATGGAAGGACTGTCCTTTTTACCTCCTCCTTGGTAATGGTTATTCCTTGCTACATTGAGTGTGACTTTTACATTCCCACTTTTTAAAATTCACTAACAAATGCATTACTTACATACAATGAGAAAAGTACAGCCATATGTTTCGGTTTGGGGTCCAAGCTTTTAGAGTTGTTTAATCTATTGCAGGCTGCTTCTGTATCCCTCTTACTCCACCTTGTACACATCACCACATTGAGCAATTATTTCTAGAACAATTTCTTCTTAGTGAATTTATTTCTTACCAAATCTAATTCGGCTATTATCTCCCCCTCAAAGTCTCTCTGTGTTGTTTCTGTTCTCTGTCCTTTCTGCATCTTACAATTCAGTGTAATTTGCCAAGTGCATTAACAGGCTATTTATTCTTACTTTAAAATCTCATGTGCTCTTCTTCCCTTCATGCAGAATGCCACCAAGAATAAAGTAGGTGACTACTAATTTAAATGAGCTGGTGCTATTTAAATCTTAAAGGATATGGATATAAATGGAAAATAACAGAGTATTGAATAGATACTGGAAAAAAAATCAGAGATGCTTGTAATGTAGGACTCCTCCAAAAAATATACTGGGGAAAAGATTTTAAAATGTGCATGTAAGGTGTGAAATAACCAGGAAATATTCATTTAGAAGAAAATGGCAGAAATGTTAACAGATTATACAAAGCCTCAATAATAAAATATTAAACATGTCTGGAAATGCCATTGTACTGAAGCATATATTCACTCTTTGGATTCTTAAATTTTTCATTCTGTGGATTATTAAAGATTTCCTTCTCTTTTATTTTATAGATAAGGTGAAAAGGTGCAAGGGATGTGAACAAGGGCATACCTCATATCAGCACAGAAGTTTCTAAAATATCTTCTCACTAGCTTTTATTTCCTCATAGACCCAGTCTTTACAAAGGAAAGGCCCATGGGTTTAATATGACAGACACATGGGTCTTTGTCATTTTTATAATCTCCTTACTAAAACAAAATGTGCAGTTATTTTCCATTTCTGACACATTAAAAATCTAAGGGTCAAGGCCACAGTTGCTGGTGGAAGGACAGGTATCTAGTTAGTATGTTTTGGATTTCAGTATATATTTCTTATTCCAAGATCAGCATCTTTGCACTTATGTTCTGTTAACCTCAGCACACAGTGAGTGTCACATTGTATTGAAGGGGGCATGACACATGACAGTGTACTCTCTGAAGAGAAATCATGGTGGCTGAGATAACTGAGAACATATTTTAGTAAGTTTCCATTGGTTGTATTCTGAGAGCTGAACAGACTAAAATTACACACTAAGATACACCTCGGCTCTAATTTGACTTTTTGACATTCTTGTGTTAAAACAAGGCTTGACTTGATACAATGTTTATATTCTCTTTAATTGTCCCTGGACATGCTTATATGACATTATTATAATTTTCTAGCGCTGTCAAACATAATTATACTATTCTCTGGTTAAGAATTGGTACCAGGAATCCATGTAATTCCCTCTACGGTTTCAGGTTTGGGGGACCAGAGGGTGTTTCTATAGCCCTAATGCAGAGATCTAAATTTCTAAAGATGAACGAAGCAACTTAAAATTGTCAAGGTAAGGTGGAGAAAGAAGTCAGTTGATATGCCAGCCTTGATCATAAACAGACATTGTCTTAGACTATCATTCACTTTGTGTTTGGACAGCATTATTGATTTTACTTTAGAAAAATTTTCAGCCAATGTAAGTTCATCAATATTGGCTGCTTAGAAAATATGTGCTATTATTATGGTTAAGATAGCAAATTAAATAATATGTGTTTTCATAATTTAATTTAATAAATTAAAATTTATTTTAAATTTAATTAAAGTTAATACATTGAATTTAATTTTCTCTCTATTTAGAAGAAAACAAAATCTCTTTTGACCTACTACATGCTCTAAATATGTCTATACTGATAATTAGAAATATATTTATACTCAGGCTTAGGCATAGATATTTAAATAAAATATTTGATTTAATTAGAAAAATAAATCAATATTTTAACAAATTCTCTATAGTTGCCATTAGCTGCTGCTGATGTGTTAGTGATCATTGAATTGATCACTAACATATTCTGAGCCTGTATTTCCTACTTTAGAAAAAGGAATAACATTAATCCAGCAGAGTGGATATTACTACCAATATAATTTTACATATTCAGAAATGCTTACAAAGTATCTATGAAAGAATTTTTACAATATCAATCCTTTTATGTGTAAAATGTATAAAAATTATCTGGTTGACATAAAAACTCATTATTTTAGTAAGTTATGATAATTTTCTAAAACAAAATAGTATAATCCATTAAAAGTATGCCTTTTGTGATTTTTCCTATATTTGAAAACCCCACTACATAAGTTAAAGTACTACATACAATGATATTTCTAATAAGTTCCTAATTTAACAAAGCTGTATAATTATGTCTAGAAATAGGTTTGTCTTGATAATTTATTGTAATGTAGGCTATTTTTATTCTACATATATTTCTGTATTTTATCAAACTAGATACCATTAATGTCTACACATAATTAAAGCATATACATACTCTTTAGTTACACAAGTTAGAATATAATAAATTGCTTTTAGAAATCTCTTCTTCCTAAGAGAATATTTCCACATAATTTAACTAATATATTCTTTAGCAATTGATTTCTAAATATTTTCTCCATTAATCTTCAACATCAAGGTTTGGTTCATTTGTTTTCTTTCTTACAAAAACTTCCTAACTGCTCCATAGCCAAATCTAACTGATCCCTTTTAGACTCCTTTATTCGCAATGGTCAGATTATATTAAAGCTTAGTCTGAATCATATAAATCCTCATATTAAAATCTCTACTGTCATTTTATATAAGAAAAAAATCTTATCATGCTTTGTGATCTGAAGCCCACCTACTTCCAAGATTTATCTGTAGCATTCACTTTGCGATGTTCAAATCATTCTATCATTTGGTCAATGTGTTCTTTATCGTGTCACCTCAGAATATGCAACATGGATTTCTTAGAGTTCTTAGCATTGAGGATCTAGCTCCCAATCTCACCCTCAAAGAAATATGCCTGATCAATCTTAGTCATCTCTGATTTCCTGACTTTATTTGATTAAAACCCATGTTTTTTTTTTTTTCTCTCTCTCTCTCTTTTTTTTTTCTCATCACACAACAGTGCTAGCAGGATGAGATCATGGCAGGGTTATGTCGGGGCTATTTTTGTTTCTTGTATTCTAAGCTACATCAACAGGTGCATTTTTCAACCACTTCATCTTAAAATAAAATTATTTGTTGAAAAACTCCTGAAAAACAGCCCAATAAATTATTACCTGCTTTAGTGTGATCATAAAGAAAATCTCCTTAGGAGCCAAATGAATGATGAGCATCTTCTTCTTCTTTGCTTTGACGTGGGTACTGGCACCCCTTATGGAATTTCTTCTCCTCTTATGCCTACTGGTCTTTCAAATAGAGCTGACTTTCATTTCCTTTGTCTAATCAATGATAAATCAACTAAGCAACTCCAAAAATTACTGTGCAACTTTCTGTTTAAATGCAAAATTTTCCTCCTGGGTTCCTCCTCATCCTAATTATTATTCAGATTCTGGTTATCCTTTTATGCTATTTTCTGTTACCTTTTCTTGATTTATTGTTGGTGACATATGAGATGTGTAATCTTGATTTAGTATTATTTCTTTTATATAAGGTATTCTTAACTCTCATAGTGTATCATATATGTATATTACAGGTAAACCATGAATTCTTCCTTTGCCTGAGTTATAAAAATACAATTCACGCTGCTACATTCCTGCCAAACAAAACCAGGTACTAATTTCTAAGATAATGATTACTTTTAACATTCCTTATGAATAATGTATCCACAGACAGTTTGCACTTGAATTGTCCCTAAATGGTCTTTCTGGTAATTGTGCTTTGGATTTCATCCAATATCACATGGTAGAGTGGCTGGTTTTCATACAAGCTTATTTTTTCTTAATGGATGTAACTCTTAACAGTCTGATACTGTGTTTTGTGTCCTTCTGTATGCAGTACTTGCAACACTTAGATTGTTTGTATGGAGAAGGCAGTCCTTTAATCTTTGTTGGTAAAGGAAGTTAAATTGCGGGTGCCTGAGAAACCACAGGATTGTTTTAGGTCATATGAGAAAGGCTATAAGCACTTACATATCACATTTGGAATTGTATATGCTAAAAATAAGCAAATAGTTTCATTGCATCAAATAGCAATCTCTATATCACTTACAAATTCAATTCCTATATTCCATTTCTGATTGAAAATGCTTGTAAATGAAATTTCTTTTCTGTACTGAGAGAACTATTTATGTGAGTAAAGTGGTCAGCATTGCAAAACATGTATTTAAAAGTGAGAAGAATGAAGAAAAAAAAACTCAAACTTTAAGCCGGTCCAATTTAAGCAGCTCTAAATCAACAGTATGACTATTTCACATCAACAACAGTAACCAATAGAATAGTCTCATTATTTTTCCAAAAATTGATTAAATGTACACTTCATAAAATTTATGACTGAGAAAATATGGGTGATTTTCATATTATAAGCATGGAAAACACAATCCTTGTTCCTAATAGAGTAGAACATAAAAAGAGGAAGCAGAAGGTTGAATTAGTTCAGCTATTAAAGAATTGCCTGAGTTAGATTTAATTTTTAAGACACATATTCAAAGAAGTCTAATCAAACTAAGCCCAAAGTTACTGAGCCAAGAGGAGATCCAGTTAAAGGACTGCTTGTAAAATAGAATATTTTATTGTACCTTCGAATTTTGGACAGAATTGTCAGAAGGGACTCCAATTCTTTATATTGATTTAATGTGTCTTTCTCCTTTGATCTTAAATTCATGCACATATGAGCGGGACTTTATAATCTGTAAGTAATCAGTAACTGTAGTAACATGATTTTAAGCTACTTAATTTCAATTTATTAAGTACTCAAAACTAGACTTAGGAAGTAGTGGCTTTTTAGTTCATTATGAAAAGAATCTGAAAAATGCTGATGTTTATTCCAATTAATATTTAAGAGACAGAATAATTAGTATTCTATACAAGTAAGATTTGAGATAATTTTATTATCTCATTAAAATTATATAAACATGGTAAGTTTTTTGAAATGATGAAATTTGCTTTGAGGATTGAATTGTAATCGACTGCATATGCAAGAACAGTGGAATACCAGGGTGTCTGCACTAAGTTCATTAGCAAAATGAGTTCCTCAAGCTCAGGTAAAGTCTGACAGTATTCCAATTGTCAGATAAGGAACAGCTTTCCTTCTTTAGGTATCAATGCCTTACAGATTATGTTAGAATGTATATTATCATTTTGAACTAATGTCATGTTGACACTGTCGGCTTTTTGAAAGCACTGAAAGAAAACAAGAGTTTGTGAATGTGTCACAAAGGCCATAGTTACTCAAGAAACAACAGCTGCCCTTTCTTATAGCCATGCAAAATATGATGCATTTCTTTGTCTCATTCTTCTTATTAAATCCAGAACTAAACAATTCAGAATTAGTGAATGTATAAATAAAAGATAAGGAGAACATGAAGGTATCACAGCAGAGATGATTTTTATGACATGCTTGGTAATAACAAGTCAGTGTCGTTAACAACATTCTAATGACTGAAAATGCTTATAGTGATAGCTACCCTATGCTATGCCTTACTTATCCAAACTATCATGTTCTATACAGCAGTGTTTACTTTCCTAAAGGAATATGTCTCTACATATCTCCCCTCATTGGAACACTAGCAGCTTTTTATAAACTCACATATATTAAGGAGCTGAAATGAGGCTCAGGTTCTTCATATGTCAGTCTCCTCCTATAAAGATGTTGAAACAACTGGTGAAGAAAATTGCTGCTACTTTAGCTATGCTTATAAAGAGATGCAATCATTCTATATCAAATTATGGCATTAACTTTTTAATTATACTAAAGAAAGGCTTTAGTACAAATCCTTGAATTTTTTGGAAATATCACTACGCAGCAAACTCTTAACTATGTATATTTTTTATACATACATATACATAAATATGTGATATGTAATGAACAATATATATATTCAGGATATATAAAAAGACTTATGAAGTATGTGGTTGACTTTCCATGGCTGAAAGGCAGAATAGCAAGCAACTGAAGAGCTTTCCTTCAGTCTTCTAAGACAGAATTACATCTGGTTGCCTGTGAAATGCCAGTATCAATTTAAAGAAAACAACACTGTCTTTCAGGTTATTGGCTTTATCTTTAGTTTCCCCTACCTGAGATTTTTGTCTTTTTTTCTCTTTTATTATTTGTATGTCACTAGCAGTAATGATGACAATTTTTAGTAACTAATAAACCTTTTAACTCTTTCTACATAATTGACTAACTGATTGTGGCTTAATGTGAGTTAGCAGCTCAGAGTACTCTTTGAAACATTTACAAAGTAATTAAGATAAATCTCTTTTTTCTTCATAGCATCCTTTGAGCATCTTATAATAACTATGTTCAAAAGGTCACTTTTTTATCTTCCTCCTGTTTCCTTTATCTGTTTATGTAATTTCGATAA
Organism: Phyllotis vaccarum; assembly: GCA_033318265.1. Lineage (NCBI taxonomy): Eukaryota > Metazoa > Chordata > Mammalia > Rodentia > Cricetidae > Phyllotis > Phyllotis vaccarum. The sequence goes on along the minus strand of JARWLC010000001.1, from coordinate 35,697,835 downwards.
TGCATAAAATTTAAAGTATTATTGAATGGCACACACCTTTCATTCAGCTTCAATTGCATGAATGTCTTGTTAATCTTTTTTCATATATCTCTCATATGTTTTAAAATGTTGTGTGTGTCCCCAACCATGAGCTCAAAAAGAATGACACCATTAGACGTGCCAAAGTGGGCAGGGAAAGCCCACTATATTTCAATACAACACAAATAACTACAGGCAATTATGGGATGATGAATGCGGGAGAAATACTCTCCATCTGGGAAGAGCTCACCAACTGCCAAATGTTCAACCATGCAAACATACACGCACGTAGCAGTATACACACTAATTGGATTGCATTTAGGAATATATATGTATAAATGGCCATACATGTAATAACAATAAAAAAGATCAGGAATCAATAATTAAGGAGTGGCTTCTTCCAAGAAGAGAAAAAGAATTCTGGTGTGACTGAGGTGAACTGATATAACTAGAAGACAGACACACTAACAGAAGTAAGAACTAGCAGTTCTTAGGGCACCATGAACTTAATGGTGTTTGGAGAAGTTCCCTTAGTTTGTACTTGAAATAGTGCTTGAAAGCAAGAACATGAGTTTTATATACATGCATTAATTAACTCCTAAAGACTATTATCTAGAAAGAATAAGAATAAGTTGTCCAACTGCTACAAAGACATGATAAAGCTTAAATTAATATCAGTGTACAGTATTATAAATAGTATGTATCTTTGCAATCAGAAAAGTACATCTCTTTCACACACATCATATAAAGTATAACCCAGTGTGCATATAATATGCAATTATCAGGCTAGGGTAGTAAAAATCTATTAAGTTGGAAAATTTTCAAGCTTTCAATAAATCATAGTCATGTCACTATGCTTTAGATAATAGAACATGAAAGTCATTCCTCATGTCCAACTACAGTTCTATATCTCTTAAGCATATTTTATCCATTCTCACCACCAAGTGTCTTTTCTAGACTCTTGAAATGACAGTATCAATTACATCATGAGGAAAATATCTTACAATCCAAGAAAAACATTCTATAGAACAAGAAAGCCATTTATTTGGAAACAGAGTATATGAATTATTATAACTAATGGAAACTTAAGGAGACACATCAAATGCCCTAGGTGCTATATTCAAACAAATTAATAAAATAAGACTTAAGGAAAGCCAAAAGTGTGGAACTAGATAACTCACAAAAATTGTTTTCCAGGAATGATAAACACAGAAGTAATAGTGCAAGATAATAACAGACCTTCAACCTGAGGGATATTAATTAAATGTATGTTTTAGAGGATGAATTTGACCTGTATTGGTGGGATGCTGAATGCATCATCTTGGGCATCAAAAATCTCTAAGATTCAACTATTTATTGGAAGATTGGGAGAACCATGTGAGTGTATTGTGTGAGTTAAATGAGACAACCCATATAGATACCTGACACCAAGTTGTTGGATATCAAAGAAAGTCACCATTCACATTGACTATTCATTCTATGTCAATATTTTAAATTCTTACTTTACAGTTGTTACTATTATTGTATTTAAGTTATGTGGATAAGCTGGAATTAGCTGTCTGAGACACCAGCATACTGGTAAATAGGGCTCTGGTGTGCTGAAATCATGTCTCAGTGTTCCAAATCAATGAGGGGTGTCATGCACCTTTCATCCACTTTTGCTTCTGAGTAGGAGTTAACAACTCTTGCGTTTCATGGAAATTCAGCCATGGAGGAACACATTTTCTCTCAAAAATGCTTTTGGGAGCCAGTGAAGGAACCTTTGGGATGCTCTCAAACACCTTTTCAGTGGGTTTATCGTCTCTTTATTGAAAATATTTTTACTAGAGACAGATGAGAACTCTGTTGGTATAATTATCATGCCCATTGTCCCTAAGGCCAATTCCCTGAAGTGGATAGCCAGAGCCCCTGCTGAGCTATCAAACTTCTGTTTCTTCACTTCAAGAATTACAACCCTAAGCGTGTTCTAATGTTTTCTTTTTGTATCTTCTTTAGACTCATTTTGTTTATTTTTTAAAAGACAGGCTTGAAACATGTAGCAATCCTTCTGCAACAACTTCCTGAATGCTGGCATTGTACACAAACCACCACACCCAAGCCCTTATTGTTTCCTACTAAAATTTCTAATTTCCTCTTCCCTCCATGCTGGGGTACTCACAATCAACATTTTTTTTTTTCTCATTTCCAACTTCCAAAACTCTGGAAATGTTACCTCTGCCCTAAATATTTACCTGGTAATAGATGTACAAGCATTTAAACAGTTTTTCTAAAGCTGACTTAACACTTTAGAACTTATCTCACTGATCAACATTTTTTTGTGAATGCTCCCTTCTTTTTCCAGATTGTAACTCATTCCTTTGTTATACACATAGATGCTCATTCACTGAGAAGGAAAGCTTTCTGTACAGGGACCTGCCTCATGCATAATGAGGTGTCTATCATATAGTATACATTAGACTTAATCAACTTGTAAATCGAGATGAAATGTCCCTAGAGTGAAATGCAAGAATTTCAAGAACACACAACGATGAGATTTTAAACCATGCATGTAATGCTGTTAGATTTCTGGATGGTAAACAGAACATTTCCTCCCACCAGAAAGTTTCCCATGACTGAGTTTAGGCAGTATCTAGCCTCCAAATGGGTACTGCTTCTATGTCCATCAACACCAAGTTCATTGCCATGGACTTTCTGTAAGAAAAAAAACAAACAAAAACAAAACCATGCATTATATAATTTTATGTTTGACTTTTCATATTCTTTTTCTCTCCAAATAGTTTAGTTATTAAATTACTAGAATATATGAGTTTAGAACTTGCAAAATTGTATTCTATTTCAAGAACCAGACATTTCTTTCCTCTCTTCTAATGATAAAGAATCAAGTTGTTTCTAATTTGAGGCTATATGGAATAGTTACTATAAAAATCCTGTGTAGGCTTCAACAAGTTTTCTTGCTTTGTCCCTATGTCTTGTGAGTGTCTCTCTCTCTCTCTGTGTGTGTTTTGTGTGTGTGTGTGTGTGTGTGTGTGTGTGTGTGTGTTTGTGTATGTGTGTGTTTGTGTGTACACTGGCATGTTTAGCTTTATGTTAAAAATAAAGAACGGTAGGAAAGAAAATGGAAAAAAAGAAGTAACAACATAAAAAATGGATATTCCACTACTAAAATGTAAAATGATGAGTCCTTGTGCCAGTGATATAGTGTAGTGCAGAATACCTGCATAGAACATACAAATGGTCTCTGTTCTCATCACTGAATAACAAAAACAAAGTGACAAGCATAACACACTGGCTACTTTGCTCTGTCAGCTATAACTATAATTATTTTTAACATAACCAGGTTCTAGCCTAAGGTTTTATATTCATAGAATATTGATGGCTTTTGGGGGGAACAAAATAATATCCCATTCCGTTTTAAAATTTTACTTCTGTGAATGCTAATTATTTCTTATGAATTTATCAGTCTTTCATATTATACTCTTTATTTCCATATTTTATTTAGTTGCCTTTCTCATAAGAATATTTTATAAATGAATGATGCTGACTTTCTTTTGTCAAATATATAAATTGACATACGTTTTCTCCTAGCCTGTGGTTTGTTCCATTGTTTTTAATTTATTATTTTGAGGTTATAATTTAATCACATAATTTCTTTCTTCCCTTTCATCACTCAAAACTGTCCCATGTGCTTCCCCTTACCCTACTCTTTTTCATCTCTCCATGGATGCTGAGGCCATGGATTCTAGAAAAGTATTTTCACTTACCTAAACATGTATAATTTTTAACTGCCCTCTAAATATATATCTTTATATATATGGATTAATATTTCTAAGTGAATAGGTATTAGAAAGGTTTAAATCAAATTGGTAACAATTTTGAACTTACTTGTGAATTTTCAATCGGCCATGTTCCAAGGAACATTTAATTCTTTTTACTGTTTTTCTCACTGATAAATGAATACATGTCTTTCATTTGTAATAAAATTTCTTTCATATTTTAAATTTTAACACAATAATTTTGGTATATAAACTTTAAAAATGTAATTAAATAGCTTCTTAACATTTACACATCTGTTTCTGTAACTGGCACACCAATGATATATATGTGTAAAAATGTTATAATTTATCCCAATTACTCCATGTACTGACTTAAGATATATAGCACAGGAAAAAAATGTTTGGAATGCTCCTATTTCCCATGTACTTAAAAACACGGTTATATTGAGTATGGGTACAGTAAAGGTTATATAACCATACCACTGTTGGACTGAAACAGCAAAAATCTGAGTTTCGTGTGCCTTCCTTTGGGCTCTTTCCTTTAGTTTATTGCTTTTGTCCAATTACAGTATGTTAGTTTTAACTTTATCATTTTATATTATATTGTAGCATATTAATTATATCATATCACAAAATATTATATTATGATCCCTTAGAAACCCTTTGTTTTTTAAATGAATGATAGAACAATAGTGAATATGGATGGGAGGAGAGGTAGGAAGAACCTGAGAGGGGTGGAGAGGACGTGGGTAGAGCAAAGGGAGCATTAGAGGGGGAGGAAGCCATGATCAGGATATATCATGAAAGGAAAAAAATCTATTGTTCAATAAAAAAAACTCATAAAAATTAATTATGTTTTCTTCTACTTGGCTCTATAAACATTTAAAATCTTCTTTTGCCCTATTCTATTGGGATAAAAGCTTAAGTGTTTTTGTTTTTTATGCTGTCACTTTTAAGTAAGTAATGTTACTTATCACAGGAATAGTCCACTTTCTCAGTAGGCTCTTAACTATGAATGCACATTTAATAAAAAGTTTCTGGCCTGGACTTTCTGGCCTATCCCAAAGGTTCATACCTGCTTTCAGCCCCACTGCTGCTTTGCCTCAAATAATTACACAAAGACATATTAATTTCATGCTAATTGACCTGTGGCTCAGACATATTGCTAGCTAGCTCTTTCATGTTAATTCAACCTATTTCCATTAATCTGTTTAGCCATGTGGCTTGCTACCTTTTCTCAGAGGAGCATGGTTATCTTCTTTCCTCTGCTGGTGTCTCTGTTGATGGCTCTGCTCTGTTCTTCCTGTTTCCAGAGTTTTCTTAGTCTGGTAACCCCGCCCATGCTTCCTGTTGGCTGTCTGGCCTATTATCTTTTTATTAAAGCAGTAGGAGGGACAAATATTTACATTGTACCAGAACATAATCCACTACATGTATATATAGAGTTCTAATTTTGACATTATTTATATATAAATATGTTTATATTTAATATTTTATTTAGTAAATTTGAAACTCAATGACCTTAGTTAATATAAATTTTCTATCAATAAATGTCATGGCTTGAAAGAAAATGGTCTCCATAGGCCCATAGAAAATGACACAATTAGGAATTGTAGCCTTGTTGGAATGGATGTACCCTTATTGGAGGATGTGTGTAACTGGAGCTAGGCTTTGAGTTTTCAGATGCTCAAACAAGGCTCAGTATTGTCTCATCTTGTTACTGCTGACTATGGATCCAGATTTAGAGTTCTTTGCTACCTTTCCAACACCATGTTTGTTAGTATCCCATCATGTTTCACACCCTGATAATAGTGGACCTATTGAGCTATAAGCCAGTCCCAATTTGATGTTTTCCTTAATAATAGTTGCTATAGTCATGTAATCACTCCATAGCAACAGAGATCCTAACTAAATGCTGTGAGATTGTGTTCTGGTATATTGTCAGTATTTGTTCCTTATACTGGTTTAATAAAGCTGGTTGGCCAGAAGGCATTGAGGAAGTATGGGTGGGGCTACTAGACTAAGAAAATTCTGGTAAGAGGAAGAGTTAGAGAGAGGTGCCAGCAGACACAGAAGAAACAAGGCCATAATGCTGCTCTTAGAAAAGGTGTTAAGCAACTTGTATAATCATGGGTTAGTTTAAGAGTTCAGAATTAGGAAGTTATATGCCTGAGCCACAGGTCAATCAGTACAAAATTAATATAAGCCCTTTGTGGGATTATTTGGGGCTAAGCAGCAGCAGGATTGTGAGTATGTCAGAACCTTGAAGCTAGTCTTAAATGGCCAGGCCAGAAACTTCTTATTACAACTAAAAAAAACAGTAAGTGGTAGTAGTAAGGCAGGATAACAGACCTCTAATCCTAATGCCACATATCTGTTTTGTAAAGAAAATCACCCTATGGTTACAAAAGATTAAGACTTGGGTACAAGTGACAAGGCACTAGAGATATGTCAAAGCAAGTCTGTAAACTGTAAAGTAAAACCAGATAGAACATAACAGAAACATATTTTTATATTTTGAAGAAATTCCTTGAGTAGATTAACAAAGGTTTCCAGACTACAATTTCAACCTTATGGTCAGTGTGTAGTTTCCACATTTAGAGAAGTTATTTCCTTCTTGGACATAAGCTATTGATATACATTCCTAGAAGGTATGGTTAGGGATAACACTTCAGATGTCTCCATCTTCCTGGCAGACTCTTGGCTGCTACTGCCTGATGCTTTTTGTCCCTGAAGAATACGTTCCATGAGATATCAGAAAAAGAGGGTATGCTCTTAATATCTACTTGACAAGCTAATTAATAAAGGGCATAACAACAGTCAAAGTTGGAAGAATAATGAGCTTGGTTATACAGATTCAATTAGTTATTAAACTTCTACACTTTCATAAATTCAATTGGGTTGCAAATAGCTGCTATATGAGTATATAATCATCTGGTGTGGGGACCCACAAGTGTGGGAAAGACTTTATTTCCTTCTTCTCAGCCAGTTGAATTGTTCTCTGAATCAGGAAGTTCTCTCCCAAGCATGAATGATAGTTACTTTTTTGCATGTTATAGGAGAATGTTATCTACTTAAGTATCTCACATTTACTAAGTTATGACAAGTCTACTTAGACCTGAGACAGTGTATGCAAAAATTAACCAGATGAGATCTTTTATTTCTAAACATATGATTTCAGTTACTACATCTTTAAGTGGAAGAGAGTGAGTATCAGAATAGATATGTGAACAAGAATGAGAAAGATTTGTAGGGATTAAAAATATTATTCAATGCAATATGACAGACACATGTTGTTGTATAGTTGCTTGAGTCTTTATAATGCACGTCAAGATTGGACCCTGTGGGCCTTGAGTGACAGAGATACATCCAATTGAAATCTCCAGCTATGAATGCATACTATACTGATCAGGAAGACTGATATTGAAGGAGATTATATATATATATATATATATATATGGATAAGATAAGATAAATGGATGTTTTCTATAAATTCCTGTTATTTTTGTTACAAACCTAAGCTTTTTTAAAAATAAAGTTTGTTTTAAAAGCATGTTAGTTTAGGGGCTGTATACATAAACCAGCAGGTCAGAGCAAACACTTGTCTTTCAGGGGACTCAAGATTTTGACTCCAAGTGCCACCCACCAACATCAGGCAGCTGACAACCATTGATAGGTTAAACTCTAGGACCTAGTGTATAAGAAATACTATTCCCCTTTTTAGCCTCCTCTTGTACTCTACTCACATGCAAAACTCTATACTCAGACATATGCATATGCACATTATTTAAAATAATTAAAGGCTGAAATCATAATAATGTAAGTTTTTTCAAAAACCATATTCATGTTTGTCTGTCTAAATAATATTATATCAATTGAAAGTAAGCCACTAAGCAGATCTGTAGTTCATTTCAGAGACTTGAACAGGGATATTAATAAATATTTTAAAATAAATGAAAGAAAATTGATTTAGAGCCTCTGGAAGTATTTCAGCTAGGATGCAAGTATGAGAACTAGAGGTTGATACCCACAACCCCTATAATGAAAAAGGGCATGGTGACATAAATTTATAATCCTACTTAAGAAAGCCAAATCCTTGTGGCTCACTGGTCAGCCAGGCTAGCCTATTTGAATAATGCTAGGCCCATCAAAGTACCTGTCTTTAAAGATAAAATATAACAATGAGAAACAAAATATACTAAGGTGACTGGCATTAAGGAATGGCAGATAGGTTATCCCCTGGCCTCTTCCTAAACATACAGGAACACACACACAAACGCATACACCTCTCTGCCTGTTAATTCTTTTAGCTTGTTAGTAAGCAGTGTTGATATATGTTTAGACTATATTTGTATGCCATATGTCATATATGAATCATAAATAAATGTGTACTATACTCAGACTTGTATCTCCTTCCCTAAAGACAGAAACTCAACCTGAGTTATGACTGACAGCGCATATAGACCCACATAAAGATAATATTAGAAAGAATGCGAGATTGGTTGAATTCCCTCATTTGGTAAGAAAGTACTACTTGGAACTTGGCATTTTATGAGAGCAGATGCCTATCATTACGTTGTCTGTGCCAGAAACCTGAGACTCCTAGCAAGTATGAATTTAAGTGTGGTGAAATTTCATGAAGAAAATTTTATATTATTATACAGAATCTCATTTTAAGAGGCTTTAGAGATATTTCATCATGTTACTGGGCATCTGCATCACATTGTTCAGAGAAAATAAATAGGACAGAAAATTGTCATATGCGAATTTAGACAACACACCAGCAATGCAATTTCTAGAATGCAAACACCATAAATGAGTATTTTTTTTTGTCAGGGGAAATATTATTTAATATTACATAAATGGAATTTAAAAATTCTTATAGGATTCATTATGAGAAGACTCCATCCACACAACTTTACTCAGGCCACCATACCAACCTTCTAAAGGCAGTTTAGTAAGTTCATAAGGACATATATGGTTGCCGTCATAGAGAATCTGCCACATTAAAGCTAAGCTTTGTATTTCAAAAAATCAAAACTTAAATGAATAAGATACAGTTTCTGAAAACTGTCATAACAGATGAAGCTAGGCTAGTCTCTCAAGAGGATTGAAAAAGCACATAAAACTGCCATGTGGCCTGTTCTGCTGACCAAGTATATGGATTCAACAGCCATTGGGCACTCTATAATCCTTGGATCTTATTGAGCCCTGTCTTGGGTTTAACTAAGTATAAAATAAGAAGAAATAATCCTCGGCATTCAATTTTTATAGAATTTAAATTCCAAAGCCTAAAGGCTTCAGAAGACTTCAAATAAGACATTTAAAAACAGATTTGAAATGAAGAAATGAATCTCCTGCCATTTGGCCTCTTGGCAAGGGAGATCATCTTTCAACTAATTAGCAGAAGAAATGAGCCTGCACTTTAACCTACTTACTTTTAGAATTAATCATCCTGAGTCTACCTATTTTAATTAAGTGTATTTAAAGTTTGAACAAAGGGATTTAATTAGACTTAGATACTTTGCAAAGCTGGGAATCCTAGAAAGGGCACTCTTGCCTCACAAAAGCACACCATCCTATGCCAGGGTTGACCTCATGCCCCTTGAGATATAAAATAATATTTTCTTAAAGTTATAGGAGTCCTAAAATGTACTTTTGTTCACATTTAGCATTTAAACAGTGTTTAAATTTGTGTATTACTAATGGCTTAAGCAACTTGGATCTGTGACATGTTATTTTGGAAATTAGGCCTACTGTTCATCTTGCAACTCTTTTGTTTTGCACAATCAATACTGGGTGAACTATCAGCCCACTGACTTTAAGTGTGGAACACATTTAACATTATGTGATAAATCTTCATTCATCATTAAGTTATTAATTATTACTCATAGTTTTATCCATGCTGTTGGGAATAATTGCTGCACTGCATAATAACACACCGTTATTCAATTACTTGGACCAAAGTATTTGGGGTCACCCGGATTCCATTCATGTTTCAAGTTATGATGATAATTTGATTTTGTTATTTGGGGTAATTATTGATGAGCAGAAGATCTTGCCCATCTCTTCAACTTTACATAATATAGTTTTATTCTCAACATTTAAGAATGATAAGTCACAAAGAAAACATATTAAGGGCAAGAAAGAGATTGAAGACAATCCTAGAGATTAAACCGCATTGCAAAGTAAAATCAAAGTTTGGAGAATTATAGATACTTTCCCAGGGTCTGTAAGAAAACATAATGAATATGGTCATATAGGGATCCTTGAATAAGGTATCCTATGTTGAAATGGGACATGTGGATAGGACACTGTGGATATTACTCAAGTTCTCTGAATGTACTTAAGTATAAAAATGAAAATCAGAAACTACAGACAGGAATTCTGAATAAACCTTCAGCTTTAGTAAAGTGTAGAGGTTTATTTTATTTTCCCTCTTATACATTCGCCATCACAGCCACCAAATAACAATGTCCGCATTTTATATATATCCAATAATGTATTCGCCCAGTGCTTACTTACCAAGTTGCTAATATGGGCCAGCTGATTCTGCAATCAGATTGCATGGATACGAACATCATATTTTCTAATCATACATTTCAAAGCAGGCTAATAATAAAGAGAAAATGAGAGTACCACAGCATCAGTGACCTATGAATTCAATAAAGAATTTGGTCAAACAGGCCAAATAGAATATAAGCTATTTCTTATGTGAAGATCATAATACTGCTTTCGGGGTTGTAGATCTGAAATAAGTGAGAAGGAAGATGAGTTGGTCACAACAGAGCAAAGAAAGACATGGAAGAAGGAATATAGCCTGGAAAGTAATGCGTATGGAAAGGTTCATATTGAAGAAGGCAGTGGAGGCAGATTTGAGGTAGCAAGGGTGAGGAATCAGCCCAGGAAGAAAACTGAAGACACATTTTCTCAGACTATATACATTAGGACTGACCTCATAAGCAGTGGCTGCTATTTGAATTCACTGTACTTGAAGTAGGAATGCTTTCGGACAACGTGAGCTTACTTCCATTATCAAAAGAATTTAAAAATTTGTGAAAAATTTAAAAATCATACTCTTCACTTATAAATACCCATTTTTGATATCTATTATAATAACCTTTATATCTAACATATTTCATGTATGTTTCTGTGTCTCAGACTCTGTGTATAGGAAGTGTACATTTCTTATGGGTATTAGCATAAAAAGATTAACAATAGAGTTTTAAACTTCTTTTATGAAAAATAATATAAAGTTCAGAGTAATTAGTGAATTTTCCCAAGTGATTTTTAATAAATAGAGGCCAGTTATGTCATAGAACATTCTCATTTGGATTTATCTGATCAGATTGAGCTAGGTAAAAAATATTCTTCCACAGTGTTGAGGAATAAAGTTTAAAATTTCCTAAAAATATAAGTAAATTAATACTTAGTGGAAATTTGTCAAGAATAATATGCAAATGATCATATGTACTTTTTGTAATGTATTATTTTGAAAAAGAAAGGCAGTATTGGATTTTAGTATTATTAGTATAGTATAGCTGCTGTTTATTTTTTATTGATAGTTGGTAAATGTAGAATATATTTATTTATTATTAGTAATATATGAAACATAAGTTTTACTTGGTAATTAATGAAAACTCAGAGCTAGGTATTGGGGGAAAGCTGGAATATCAGAGAGAAGAAACAGACCACCATCAATTCTCACCCAGCAAAATTCTCAGGATAAAAGCTATCTTCCAGGGTCCTCACTGATTTGTCTCCTCTACAGAATAACCCAATGTCTGCCTAAGCCTGCCTTAAACATCTTCTCTGTACAGTTGCTTCACTTCTGGGTTCAACTCTGCATCATAATCTTAGAGTTAGGATTAAAGGTGTGAACTACTACTGTTTCGTAGTTAGGCTTTGAACTCACAGAAACACAGAAAGATCAGTTTCTGTAGTTATAGAATTAAAGGCATGGGTCACCATTCGGTTATTCCCGTGCTGGATTATAAAAGCATGAATTACCACTCTCTGACCCTCAATGCTTGATTGTGGGTGATTCTGTCTTCTGATATTCCAGTCTGATTTTATTAAATATAAAATAACTCACCACAAATATATTTATTTATTGATATAATTTTTGATGTAATAATGTTATTATATCATAACATCATTATTACATCATGTTATATGTTATATTATATTGTTTTGAATTTTTATCAGTGGTATATTTTGCTTTTTGTACACTTACATATTTTCATACATTTTGAACATTTATATATATATATATATATAAATGTTCAAAATGTATGAAAATATATATATATATATATATATATATATATACCCTTTGTTGTTTAAACTGGATTACTTTCAGCACTAGAAATTTTTAATTTTTGAAGTATTTTAGACATGGATTAATTTTTAAAGATTTAATATAATATTTAATATATATATCTGCATATAATATATTTGGATAAAATCTATTTCTTTCATCTCCTCATACTCTAATATCTTGACTTTTTATCATCATTTTTACCTCTCAATTTTACTGTCTCTCCTCTCTCTCTCTCTCTCTCTCTCTCTCTCTCTCTCTCTCTCTCTCTCTCTCTCTCTCTCTCTCTCTCTCTCTCTCTCTCTCCCTCTTTATCTGTAGTAAGACTCATGTAATCATTCAGTACTGCCTGTGTTTGCTTGGGTGGGATTCCACAAATTGAAATATGTGTAATCCAAGAACACACTATCTTTGGTATTATAAATAATTTTTACTGTCTCTCCTCTCTCTCTCTCTCTCTCTTCTCTCTCTTCTCTCTCTCTCTCTCTCTCTCTCTCTCTCTCTCTCTCTCTCTCTCTCTCTCTCTCTCTCTCTCTCCCTCTTTATCTGTAGTAAGACTCATGTAATCATTCAGTACTGCCTGTGTTTGCTTGGGTGGGATTCCACAAATTGAAATATGTGTAATCCAAGAACACACTATCTTTGGTATTATAAATAATTTCTCCCTGTTTATTATTTGTACATTCATTTTTCTAAAAGATTTATTGCATACATTTTATTTGGTATTATAATAAAACCTTGAGCTAGATACTGGGGAAGAGCTAAAATATCAGACAGATAGGGAACAAACCATAGCCAATTATAATTCTCACCTAGTCAACCCCCAGGCCTGTCTCCATGAATTCTCAGTCCTCAGCACAAAAGGCTTCCCCAAAACGCTAAACTACTTCCTTCTCTCCTTCTGCCTACCTATCTTACTTCCTGCTTCAAATTTCCAAGAGCTAGGATTAAAGGAGAGTGTCCCCACCATCTGGTTCTGTTAAGCCTTGACCTCACAGAGATTCAGATGGTTCTCTGACCCCTCTTTTATGTGATTAAAGGACTGGGTCACCACTTTCAGAGTTTCTAGGCTTGGCTCTGTAGGTAGCTCTGTCTTCCAATATTCTAGACTATTTTTGTTAATTAAATATACAATATAACACAAGGATTCTTATTAGTCGGTGAGAAGTTTTAAATTCGTTAGTACATTTATCTCTTTTAAATTTATATTTATAATATTCTGTGCCTATTTTAAGAAATATTTAACTACTTTCATTTATTTTGTAGTGATAATGACTACAAATTATGGTTTCACTAAAACCTTAAATGTAATATTTAGTATACAATATATGATCTTTTCCATTTTGTTGTATGTTTTAAAAATTGGTTTAATGTGGTGGGATTTAGGTGTCAGCTGATAAGGTCGGAAGACACTTATCCAGGGTCCCAGGCTCCTGAAGGGGGAGTGGCCAGCCTCATTTAAAAGGGGATGCTGAGATCTTAGGGTGCCCGTCTTTGGTTCCTGACTGTTGGAGAGACCGGTTCTGCACCCATCGTCCATGGCGTGGATAATTCAGCCTATCAGGCGCCTATTACGTATAAGCTGTTACCTATATCATAAGTGTTGGTTTATATTTCAATAAATATTAATCTTAGATTGATATATTTTAAGAGAGATTTCTGCCTTCTGTTTAATTTTTATTTATTATTATAAATTCAAAAATGCTTGCATTTGTGTTTGTGTGAAATATGTATATATGCGCATATGTGCCATGCCATGTGTGAAGGTCAGAGGACACCTTTAGAGAATCTACTGTTTATCCAACTCAAGTCATCAGGCTTGACAATAGAACCTTCTAACTAATGAGAGAAGTATCTTGTTTTTATTATAGTTTTATAGTGATCAAAGTTTAGATTTTAAAGTTACAAATAGTTTCTGAAAATTTGATGCTGAAAATATTTTTCTTTCCTTATTAAATCTGGTACTATTCTTATAATCTGTCTGTTGCTCCCACAGATGTTGATCTTTTTCTAGGCCTATTCTATGTGGTCATCCACATCTTTTGACAAAACTGAACTGTCATGAGCACTGAAAGCTTGTGGTAAAGTGTGAAGCAGTTGATGTGAGCTTGATCTGCTCTCATGGCACTTGGTCTTCCCCTATGAACTTTGTATTTACATTATTATCATTCTTTACAATAGCTGAAGCAAATATCAACATTTATATTGAATTAAATTTGGAGTATCTTGGCATCTTAAGGTTGCTGAAACTTTCAGCCCACACTAACATTGTCTTCATGTTTTCAGGACTTTGTTAAATCATTTTCAAAGTATATTACATCTACCAGTTCATGGTGTTACATGTTCACAGATAAAATTGTCCCTATTCTGTGATTTTTGAAACTACAGTATATGAGAATTTATTGCATGGTATGTATTTATTAAAATGTTCTCTTATCAGGGATTATACAACCACTATCATTTAGAAACATAGTTAATGTTCACACATTGATTTTATATACTTATTTTCTTCATGTATTTTAAAATTGTAGTCACCATCTACACATTTCTTTGAAATCTCTTCAAAGTTTTATCTTAGGTAAAAATAAAATAAGTTTACTTCTTCCTTTCTGTTGTGTAGATTCTTCCTCCTTGAATCTTGTGTACTTGGCTAGAATTTCTAGAATATACTCAATAATGGATGTCAACCATGTCCCACTGTGTCACATCTCAGAGTGTTAAGAAAAATCTTTCCTGGCAGGCTCTGTAGGACCAGCATGGCTCTTCCCCAGGTTCCTAGACTTGGGGTGGGAAAAATTCACCAATGTGCCCACCATACACCTCTGGTGCCAGATTGTCAAGCATCAAAAAATTGTGATGTCTCAACAGAGCCACCTGGCCAGTTTAGGTATTTGGATAAATGACGTTTGTTTGAAGGTGCATTCCATGCCCGAAAGGGAAGACAAAAACCCGTACAGCACCCTTAAGACTGAGCAGGAGACAAAGGTCCACTAAAGGACTGTGTGACTCACTGAGTCACACCCCAGTTTCTACAATGATACTTTTATTTTCTTTTAAATTTTATTTTTGTTCTTGGGGATAGAGGGAAAACAGAAAGGGACAGAGATGTGAGTGGGGTCAAGAAACCAGATGTAAAATCTGCAAACAGTCAATATTTATATTAGTCAAAGTGAAGAAAACTAGAGAGAAGGAGAAGTCTTTTCTGGAGACATGGTATGACAACATACATGCTAAAAGGAGTTGGAAAAATTAATGTATCCAACTGTCAAGGAACGCAACATCTGGGGGGGAAGTGAGAGACTGGTCAAATTAATGAGATCTGATGTCAAAACTGAAAGACATGTAACAGCTTTTTTACACTAGCTACTCTTCAGGATATAACTGTCTATCAATCTTCATATGAAGTAGGTAGTTGTTTATGTCATTTACTGATATTTCAGAAGACCTGGGTTTGGTTTCAAGCACTATATAGTAGCTCACAAACATCTGTAGCTCCAGCTACAGGAAGTCTGATAATTTTATAGACCCCTAAGGACACCATGTGTGCATAGATACATGCAAGTAAGCACTCATAACATGGAATTAAGCTAAATTCTTAAAAAAAAAACCCTAATTACTTAGTCTTTGTTTTGTGTGATGCACTGTAAGAAACATAGGAACTATAAAATATTGAACATTATTTTTGACACTATTTTCTGAGTTGTATGACTAATATTTGATATAATATGTGACATAATAATCAGAAATACATACAGGAGTCCCAGGAACTAGAACTGATATAGCATTAAATTATTAGTTGGCTATAATAATTGAGAAAATTTAGTGGTTTTGAGTAATGTTTAGGAACATTGGATATAGGAATTAATGTCTGATTGGATATGGAAGGAAGAACTTATGACAGTGAATTATTCTTTAAAAATATTTGACATATTTAAATAATGAAAGTACTTCCATGAATATTTCCAAAATATAACAGTCCCACACTGGAAGCATGGATAGTTTTATTACAGACTTTTAATGCTGCAAGGGACAGCACAGGCGCTCTTCTAATTTTATTTTTTAAATGAAGAGACAGAAACTCAAACAGATGAATTTACCAATAGGAAGCAAAAGAATAAAGACAGGTTCGGTGCCTTAACTTGTTCAGATTTAAGCTGCCTTCTCTTTCCCCGAATCATGTCATTGCTAGTGATTGCTACTGTCTGAAGATGACTAAGTCTCACACTCCTCAGGACTCCTCAGATTCTGTCTGACACTTTCTCTCAGTTTTTATCTCTGGTGTTCCTTGAAATGTCCTACTAAAATGATTCTGGGAAAATTTACTCACACATTCTATAAATATTGATTATCTTGTAGAAGACAGAAAACACTGTAGTAGGTCTTGATATTTCCCTCTTTGTCTTTACTGGTATTGATCAAAGTGTTCATGGTGTACCTTATCCAAGTCAGACATTATGCAAAGCAATTTTCCCATTGAATGTGAATTTTAATACTCAGATTCAAGTGAAAGTCTATCTTGTGTCAAATTGATGTTCTGTCCATGAGGTAGAAAATAATAAACTGAGAACTGCCTTTGCCTTTTCAGTAATACTTTGTGTACTTATTTCTTCAGCCTCTTTTTTGTCTTATGAATTTATGATCAGTAATACCTCATTCTCCCCCTCAGTCCTCAATTTTCTCTTCCAGAAAAGATTTCTCTGTCCATATACCAGTGAATCTAATGAGCTCTTTAAAACAAAGTTCTTGGAGGACATTCAGGGAGTGACTAGCATCCTTTGATGCTGGTCTGTGAGTATCTCTAAGGGAGTTGCATGAACAGTGCCCTGTAAGCTAGCAGTACTGGTTATTTATAGAAGAGGTGAGCTGGTTCTCAATAATCAACAGAACTCCTCAAAAGTTTCTGAGTAGGTGAAGAATATTTTTTTTTGAAACTTCTAATCTCATTGGAATGATGACATTACTTATCCAGGGAATCTTCATCTTTAAATTGTCACTGTTCTGTGGTGAGATGATTTGCTTACTCACAACAGAAGCTCAAATAAAGTTACAGAAACGCAGTTGGAGGAAGGTTTAAAAGTCAACATTTTCAATAAAGTATATGCAAATACCCTTTATCTACCTCTGTAAATGGGATCTGTAATTATTTGGAATGGGCTAGTAATGATGACACTAATGTCTATTTTTGTAAGATCCTGCATCAGTGTAATGACATTCACGTTAAAGTTGTCAGATGTCAACAATATGGGTGCTGTAATCTAGTTCCAGGTTTATTAACTGCTGTGCCCTGTGGCATTTTCACAGAATGACTATATAACACTGAGCCAGAGGCCGCTTTCACTTCTAACATAAATACAAGTGTAACCTTAATAAAACAGATGAATTACACTGCAGTGTAAATTAGACTCTTCTAATGGACTCCGGCAGTGAACATAGTGAAGAAGTAACCAGTGTGATTAGGTTTAGTACACCAAAGACAGTAACCGTAAATCATGACAGGCTGCCAATTTTTATTTTGTTTTATTTTACTAGTTTTCTCATTCACAACTCTCACATCTTGAGGGAGCAATTGATTTGCCCATGGAGCACTGCTCAGACATCTGGAGACCTGAGTCACTTTTCTAGGTTTGTTCTCAGAATCCGAATCCAAATAAAGAGAAAGTCTATAAAAACTGAGGAGCACATGTGTTCCACAAGAGATTTAAGCACAAGCATGGTGTGCAGAGTATCATTCTTTCCAGGGCATGAGTTAGGAGGTTTGAATTATTTATTGGTAGATGATGCACTTGGGGAAGAACAGAAACATATATCTGGCAATACAATTTTAGTGTTTTTGCTTGCATGTTGGTCTTTTTGTTTTACAGAAAGTAGACCATACTAAAGAAACTGGAGTTAAAAAAAAACCAAAACACATTTTCTGCAGAAGTTGTTGGTGGGCATGTGGGGTCACGGAGCACCAAGAAAACCCACCCTGAATAAGCCATGTTGAAGAGAAACTAGATTTTTCCAAAAACTGATAGACTATAGAATATATCTATCATAATAGATTAAAACCATCATCCTATAATCAAAAGGAATAAAGGAGATATGCCCAAACCTTAGAAAGAGAGGTGTGCCCAAACACCTTTCAGGAGCGCATCTCCAAGATACAGGAAACACTCACCAAGGGCACAGCACTCTCAAGAGAGAGGATCAGCAAGCAATGGGAGTTCAACTCAGTGTTTAGTAATAAATTACAGAGGATGAAGTATTCCCATAGAACCTGTGGTCTGAGGTTTGTAGTTATAGAACCTCAAAGGGACCAACACTTGAAGAAACTTGGAAAGAGAATGAAAATGAGACTTAGAATTCAAATTTAAAATGCCATTAAATTAAAATGAGAAGAAACATTCAAAATGCCATTGCTAAGCTGTGGGATACTGAAAGTGTAAAGTTTTTTTTTTCCATATAACTGCTTATACAGGTTGATGCACAGAAAGAACATTGGTGTGGGAGACACCCATGTCAGTAGCTATAATATACTTATATAAAAAGGCCTATTTATATGTGTCTTCAACAGAAGCTACCAAACTCCAGAAGAGTTGTACCCACCTCAGTTCTGCATCATGATTAGCTATCATATTGCAGAGCCAGAGAGTCTACCCAGGGAATGTGTTCCAAAACTGTATGCAGAAAAGGCTTGGAAAGCTGCTGCAGGCTATATAGCAGATAATCCCATGGTTCCTAAGGAAGAGCTATTTCCACATGTTGAATAATAGATGTCTTCAGTCGTTCCAAAGGGCACAGGATTGGTATCAGAAACTATGCTTTGCCATAAAAGGAGATGTTATGTGAGCAGATGTTGTGTACCTGGAAGTTTAACTCGGTTCTTTTTAACTGCAAGTTTGCAAATGGAAGGCAGCTTAATTCAAGGCTACACAGTGTGGCTAGTTCACAATTAATATGTAGGCTAGTGTTCAGGAATTTAGCTGGGGGGGGCGGGCTCTTTGCAGTCCATATGCAACCTTGATAAGAATAAAAAGGATAAAAAGCCTGACTCCAACCCTGCAATGGTAAACTGCAATAAGCATATTTGTTTTATTCCATATGCACTAGCTGGAAAATGGAGGCCAAAAAAGGTAATGTCTAAAACAATGGTTTCTCAACCCATGTGAAGAACTCAGCCATAAGTTAAGGTTATCATATTTAGCTTAAATCATGTTTTCTGAAAGAAATTATTTCTTAATTTATTACATTGTTGCATAACTTTATTTTTATATAAAATTCTTGACAGTTTTTAGCTTCCACAGGAGGGAACATTCATTTTCATTTAGCATGTAGTCAGTGATAGGTTGACCATGCTTCTGAGGATGGCCCCACAACCATGAACATATATGGGCAGTGATAACCAGACTATTTGATTATGAACTAACTGGCTGTACTCAAAAACTAAGTGGTCCTGAAGTTGGGAACTTGTGGAATCTGGTAAGAGTTGAAAGGGAAGAGTAGGTGATGAATATGGTTGATATAATATGATGTGTATATGTATGTACACATATATACATATCATATTCATAACTATGTATAATATATATCATATATATTTATATAACTTAGATGCTAGCAAGTGATTCAGCAACCACAAGCTATGTGATTGGGGTTTGTACTCATACTTAACCAATTCTTTTAGACAGCTAAAGTAAACCACAATACAAAATTGATTCATTTGTTTGCTATATAAGTACTTGGTATAACATTTATTCAGACTGTGTGCCTCATGTTTAAATTGCTTCCATACTCAGTTTCTTCTTAGTCTACCTATGTACAAATTTAATTTTTCATGGATCTAGAAAGAAAAGGTGCAATAGTGTTAAGATGAAATACCATGTAAAGTGTTTCTTGTTCATTTGTAAGTTTTGTTTAAAAAAAAAAAAACACTTTTTAGGATATTGTTTTTACGATGTCTAAGGGAGTTAGAGTCTCCAAATGAATGTCAAAGGTCACTGGGTCACAGTTCTAAGTGGGTTTTTCACCACGTCTACTGTTACTTCATACTAAACAGCCAGGTTAAAGAACTTCACCTTCAAGATGAAAAGACAATAAGGAAGTTAAAATAGAGAATTATGGGTACCAAGGAAGGACAAAGTTGCTGACAAAGACTAAAGTTTAAATAAAACATGTTCAGTGGAGATGAATCAATACTTTATTTGTTAGGGAGAAGTAAAAGTAGAAAAAGGCTTGTACAACAGAGCATAAAAATGTGAGAAATCAATTCTACTTAATTCAGAATGCTTCAGGAGTCACCTATGCCATTGTGCATGAATAATTCAGGAACAGAAATTTATTGCAGACACATATTGTTTGGTTTAGATTTAGCACTGCCCCTCATTTGACCTAAATCTTGTAAAGAATGATATTCAACTAATTGAAATAACATTTTTCAAGTAAGCCAATGCCTCAAGAGGATTCCTAACACAATGTGAAATAGAATATGGACGCTGAGGTATCAGATAAAATTTGTTTTAATGGTGCAGGGTTTTAGCATGTTAACTGTGATGAGGAAAAGCTCTTGCCTTTCCACTGTCATAAGCTAGAAATAAATTTAGGAATCAAAGCAGCCCTGCAAACACCTGCTTTTTCTATGGATGCCAATCATCATGAAGCAATGTCCATTATTATTATTTTTTCCTTGCAAAATAGTGAACTGGACACTTTCAAACGCAGGACACTTAAACCTTGAGGGACACAATAAGTCACTGATAAATTACCACTGATCTTTAAAAAATAACCACACCTTCTTCCACTTAGCAAACACAGGAGTACTTGGCCCAGCTGTGTAAACTCAGAAATGGCAAAATTAAGGTGTAAAAATGTATGAGCCTTAACAAAAGCCAATGTAAAGGTTGAAATCAATGCATCAACCATTTTTGCTCAGTAAATATTCTCAGGTACATTGCTCGTCAGTTACTTTGCTATTGTTAATTTGGCTACACTTTGCTCCCCCCCCCTTTAGTAGCAATTATAGCACAGAATATTTTTTATTCATTAAGCCCATATTTTGTACATAATTAATCAAATAGTCATAAGTGAAATGTGGCTATTTGAATGTGATTCACGTGTCAAGGTGCAGAGTGACATTTCACTTCAAATTCCCTTGACAAGTTGTGAAGGGACAGGAGATAAATGACTAGATGTCTTAGCTGGTCTGCATTATATACATCAGAATCCCAAAGAACGAAATTCTAATAACAGAGAAAGAATGAACTTGCCAACTAGAGTGAGATCAGGCCAAGAGACAAATCTTCCTTCTCCCATGTTCTTTCTCTAGGCTGCCACCAGAAGGTATGGCTCAGATTAAATATCTGAACTAACAGTGGCCTTCCCATCTCAAATATTTAAGAAAAAAATCCTACACATGTGTGCCCAGTTTCTGGGGTTTTAGTTAACTTAAGATATAGTCAAGCTGCTCGTTACAAATAGCCTTCACAAATAGAGAAAAGTAAAGGTAATTTTATTATTCAGGAAGAAAAATCTACAAAAAATGTTTATCGTCAATGTATCTGTGTAGCTAGATACATAAACATACTGATTCTTGCCATATGTGTATAGAAAGGCAGATAATGAGTTGATAGATGATAAGTTGATAGATAAGTAAGTTGATAGACTGGGCAATAGATATAAGTAAAAATAGATAATAGATTGAATTTACAATCTATATTTGTCACTGATATATGAATCCTATGTATCTTATGCATGCACATACATACACACACCTAAAAGAGATGCATTCTAGTGTATCTTTTTGTGATTACAGAAAAGGATACATCACAAACTGTACAGATAGCTGAGAATGATTGATAAATAAGACACCATTTTTTTCTGTCAAAATCAAATCTAGGAAGTAAACTAATGTCCCAGCTTTAAGGCCAATAGGAAAGCAAAATCTCACTCTTTACTGGGCATAGCAAGCACTTTTCCTCTTTCAGACTTTAAGCGATTTGCAAGGTTCATTCATATTTATGAAATACACCTACTTGCACTCATTTTTGTAATTTAGGTGTTATTTTTGTCTACAAACACCATTGAGAATGCTTGACTTTTGGGCCCAGGCAAGAAGCTATATAAACACAGTCATCACCATGATGTAATCTGGATCATAGAAAATGGACTAGCAAGATGCTGCACTTCCACCTGAAATAGAGTTGTGCAGACCAGATTTCTCATTGGGAATCTGTCTTGAATCTACTGAAGTGGAATGCATTGGTTTCAATATGAGTGGTGCCTATTGATCCTGTACCTTCTGGAATTTCCAAGACAGCAGAAAGCATAGAGTTGTTTTGTTGTGTTTATACCCAGTTTTGTGTCATGGTCTACAGATAATGGCAGATTTATATGGCAGACTTTATTATCCTTCCTGTACCATTTTAATTTTCAGCCAACATACCAGCACCTACTTCTTCCACCCCTTATATTAAGCCTCCGCAGTAACAGTAGTTAGCTAATGAGAGTTTTAGTGGATTTTGTTTTTTTTCAGAATTCTTGAAAACTAGAAACTGATTACTGGTCTATCAGCTGAAGTGTTTTCATTTTCAAAAAATTATATAGGTATTATTTTTGTCATCTGAGTGTCTTGCTGGTGTTTCTTTGAATGTTGAAGTGCTTAAGCTGGTGTACAAAGAGATAGAATATGACTGTGTTTAATATAATACAGTGGAGTTACTAGATTTATAGGGTAGGAATGTTTAACCCTCAAAGGTGGAATAAATAGACATGGGAACAAATAGAGCACAGTAATAGATTTATGATCTATGACATAGATCAAGACACTTTGCTCTTTAATCTCTGTGTGGTAATAAGAACATAAATGCAAAATAGTTATATCTTGGTCACATGATTAAGTGATTAAAATGAAACCCCACTGTCTATAAAATAAAAAAGTCATTAAATCAATTGTGGCTATTATTTTACTTATTATCAAGCATTTATTATCTCCTTGGTGTCAGATTCATAGAAAAGATATTTGAGAATAAATGTATTAGTTATCTTTAGTGTTACTACAGCAAACAAAAAAAAACCAAGATGCAATTAACATCTAAAGCAAAATAGTATGTGTAAGACACAGTAATGGAGGTTCCTGTCCATAATTTAGTGGCTTTGTAATTGTACCTTGGGTTAATGTACTTAAGGCATCTCTTATAGAAAATGGATGTTAGAGAAGACTGCCCACATTATGAATCAGAATAAAGAGAAAGATAAAGACCAGAATAAAGATAAAGAACCCCTGTTCCCTTCTGAGAGCACGCCCAAGAGACTAATAATCTTCCCTTAGGTCCCATCTCTTTTAAAACCCTTGCTCTTAAAGGTCCTACCAATATCATCTCTTAAGAGACACTTAAGACTTTCCATAGTCACAGTACAGCAAAGACAAATTGAAGTTTAGTATCTGGACTCAATAAAATGGAAAAATATTCTACATATAGAGGCTTATAAGCTCTGACATGGATGGACATTGTTGCTTATCTTCACAAAGTCTTCTCAAAGAGATCAAAGAGAGATGAATCAGATGATGTTTAACTCATAAAGATTTTCATATATGCAAGGACTTGGCAAGCTGTTTCCCAAAAGAGTAACTGCATTCATTTCTAAGGATAAGGAAGTGGGATTGTGTGAAGGTGTTTAGAAGACACAAAAGGGTTTTGCAAACTTATATTTCAGTATTTCCCTCTTAAGGCCACTATTTAACCATTATTTTCCTTAGACACCCCACCCACCACATGAAACTTTAATATCACAGATGTCTTACTTCATTTTCTGTTGTTATAACAAAATATCACACTGGGTAATTTATAAACGATAGAAGTTTATTGAGCTCATAGTTCTGGAGACTGTCCAAAGAAGGACACCTGCATCTTGCTAACATCTGCAGAAGGCTCTCTTGCTTGTTCATACCATGCTAGAGGGCATCATATCATTCAGCAAAGAAAGCAAGCGAGGCATGTCTCTCTTTATATTGTCATAAAATTACTAAGGCTCTCATGCGGCACCACTCTTATGATCTTATCTAATCTTAGCTAATTCTCAAAGGCTCAACCTTAAAATACTGTTCAAAGATGAATTTGTTAGTTGTTTTTAACACACAGTTTGGGGAAATACATCTAAACCATAGAAATTGATAGTGCATCTTCACTGTTATATTCCACACTTGTATGTACTCTAAAATGGGGCTTATTTTTATCCTAATCTAGTACAAAAATTTACCCCATAGAGGAAATAATTCTTCACTTTAGAATCCATAGTTAAAGATAATCTGATAATTCTTTTTTATCAGGCCTGGAGTGTAAAAAGAGGCTACTCAGCTAAACCAGGCACAGGCAGACACACTGATGTGGGAATGTCCTTCTGTATGCTGTGTGTATCAACCTTTATATAAAGCACTGTTTTGGCCATGGCAGGCACCATAGAAGAAGTAGGTGGGGAATCAGAATAGTTAGGAGAAGGAGGGCAGAGTCAGACAGATTGAGCCCAAAGGAGCAACATGTAAGGAACACAGGTGAGCCAAGGGCAACGTGGCAGACAGATTAATGAGAATGGGTTGAGTTAAGATGAAGGAGCTAGCTAACAATGTACCTGAGCCATAGGCCAAACAGTATGAAGCTAATATAAGCATCTGAGTCATTTTTGGCAGCCTAAGCAGCAGTGGGTTGCTAAGCGGTCTGGGACTGCAGGTCTGTGGTTCTGGACCTCTGGCAGTCTGAGACCAAGAAACCTTATTGTAACAATACACAGTTAACATGAAGAAAGGCATTCCCTTTGTGAATTACAAGAAGTCACCTCATCCAGAAATTGCTAAGATAAATGACAGGAGTTGGTTGATATTCCCTCAAATAAAATAGAGTAGGAAAGAGATATCAGTACTATGCTTTTGAGGGGGCCTCCTTGGTATTTTGAGACCTCTTAAATAAGCACATAGTGACAAAGCAATGACATTTAATATTGCCTATATTTTCTCTACCTATGGTACTAATGTTGCTTGCTATGTCTGTGTGTAATGGTATGACTGGATCAATGTAGATCATTAGTGAAGGCTGCCAACCTTATTCAAAAAAAAAAAAACTATCTGGTTAAAGCAGAAGGAATGGATGACTTGGAGGTAAACAACACATGACAAGAAAATGTCCTTTGACTCAGGAACTTTGAAAACAGAACCTTATAGACTGAGTTCAGAACTGGTCCCCTCAGTGTCAGAAAAGTGATGTGCAGTGCATAAAGAGACAGAAGTTGGGAGGAAAAGAACCATAGCTACATTGTGGAGATTTTTCCTCATTGTCAGTGCAGTATAAAGTCATTTTTATGTCTTAATTGTGTGTGCGTGTGTGTGTGTGTGTGTGTGTGTGTGTGTGTGTGTGTGTGTGTGTGTGTTATGCGATTATATCCTCAGCTTTTTTAGAGGAACAGATGGAAATAGGGTGAGGGTGAAGAGGAGGGAGGACCAGCAAATTAGAGAAGGAAATGTGAGTACTCCAATTAGCAGAAAATTGCAGCATCCAGATGAGAGAAAATGATGATGTGAACCAGGATGCCTTAGCTTTGAAGAAAATATGGGAAATATTTGAGGGATGCACTCAGTAAAGCTGTTTTAGAGATTGAGTAGAGGTAGAAATGGGAAATAGTGGTTTCTTTATTAGATTAAGTGAGTTTATGGAAACACTATTCAATAAATACTGTAAACATTTGTAGGAAATAGTAAATTTTTTTCTTAGATAATTATTTACAACTCAAGACAAAAGAAAATCAGACCTGGAGGGCATGGGCAATAAACACTGGCAGATTTTAAAAAGGTCTTCCATTTATGACTGGGTGGTAAGTATGGTTGTGATATGTTCAGATTTCCTTTGAGAGAAGAGAGCCTGAGAGGCACCAGAAAACAATACGCTATTGGTAACAGATATGATTTGTTCAGGAATAGTGTACTGGATCAAAAAAAGCCAAAAACAAAAAGTAGTAGTTTTTGATAGCCAAAGTACTTCAATAGGAGAGAGTCATCAATTGGATGAAGGGGGCTTTGGATGACAACAATTCTGAAGACTGAACAATTTAGGATTTTGAAGTGATAACACATCAGCCTTTGGTACATTCAAAGACATGTTTATGTGAGTGGTGGCAAGAAGTTTCACTGAGTCAGACTGGTGATTGGGAATGGAACACAGAATGTAGCATACTGAAATACGGTGTTGGAGGCTAGGGAGATTACTTAGTACATCACTAACTTGTAGAAGTGTGAGGAACCAAGTTCAAATTCCTGGAATTCATGTAAATGCCTAGCAGGCATGGCAGCCACCTGTAATCTCAGCACTGGAGAGGGAAAGATAGGAATTCTCAGAGCAATTTGATAGCTAAACTAGCTACCAAAGCAATTTCAAGTGAGTGCCCCTGCCTTGATAAATAAAATGGGGAAGTCATCAAAGAAGATATTTGATGTCAACCACTATCCTTCACAGACACATGTACTTTTTACCCCTTATGCATGAGAATATTCATATAGACACATTCACGTGCATGCACACACACACACACACACATACACCTCATACCAAAAAACTACCCTTGAGTTGAAAGCTGGAGGACTATGCTAGATATAGGTAGATATGGGGTTAAAACCACTTGAGGAAGCTGTGTTTTAATTGTGAAAAGAGTGGCTGTAAGCATATTGAAGATAGCAAGAAGTGAAAATTAGAAGATAGAGCTGTGTGTCCCATTAGAAGGAAGGCCATCAGTGTTCCTAAGAAGGTTGAAAATGAAATGGTAATGAAATGTATATAAAAAATGTGCCTTTTCTTCTATAGAAGTTACTGTCTTAGTATTTCTATTGCTGCAAAGGTAAGTCATGACCAAAAAGCAAGTTGTGGAGGAAGGTAGGACAGAAACTCAAGAAGGACTAGAAACAGGATGCTGGAGCTGATGCAGAGGCTGCTTACTGGCTTGCTTCTTCTGACTTGTTTTGTTTCCATTTTTATAGAACTCTGGACCACCATCCCAGGGATAGCATCACCCACCATGGACTGTGCCCTCTCCCATTCATTATTAATGGAGAAAATGCCACAAAGTTTGATCTCATGGATGCATTTCCTCAACTAAGCTCCTTCCTCTTTGGTACCAATTTGTCTTAGGTAGAATTTCTTTTCTGCACTCTAACACCATGAATGAAAAGCAAACTGGGACAAGGGATTCTTTGAATTATACTTCCAAACCATAGTCCATCATTGGAGAAAGGCAGGACAGAAACTCAAACAGGGTTATAACCTGGAGAGAGGAGCTGAGAAGAGACCCATGGAGGGGTGCTGCTTATTATGAACTTGCTTCCCCAAACTTGATCAGCCCTCTTTCATATAGAACCTAGAACTACCAACCAAGGGATGGCGCTAACCACAATGGGTTGAGCCATTCCCACACTGATCACTAAATGAGAAAATGCCTTACATCTGGATCTTATGAAGATATTTCCTCAATCAAGGCTCCTTCCTCTCTGATGACTCTAGCTTGTGTCAAGCAGACACACAAAACCAGCCAGCACAGTCACATACAGCTCCTCTAATTACATTTGTCATGTTTAGAGTATAAGGAAAAAGAGAATATTTTTTTTCTGAGATATTTTCAGATCTTGAGAACATTTTCAATAAAAATTAAAAGTAGTTTATTCTCCATGAAATTACATCTAGGAAAGAGGTATCATCTGGCATTGTGGATGGTTCTGTTCTAGACTAAGATGTCTGTCACAAACTGTGCTACTTCCTGTCCAGAAGTTAAGAAAGGTAACAATGTGTCTATGACTCCAATTTCCCTGTGTGATGATTTGAATGAAAATGGTCCTCATAGGCTCAAATATTTGGATGGTTGTTCCCCAACTGTTGGAATGGCCTTTGTAGAGGTGCTATGTTTCTGAGGGTTGGCTTTGATGTTTCCAAAAGCCCACACAACTCCCAGCTATCTCTGACTTGTGCTAATGTTTCAATGTGAGCTTTCAGATACTTCTTCAGTGCTACACTTGCCAACACGCTGCCATAATTCCCACCACCATGGTTATGGACTCTAACCCTTTGGAACTGTAAGCCCCAAATTAAGTGCCTTTTCTATAAGTTACCTTGATTGTGGTGATTTGCCATGACAATAAGAAAGTAAAAAAGACACTCTGAAAACTATGTGGCCTTTGTATCCATCAAAATATTTTAGATTAATATGAAAATATGCTATGATAATAAAAGGAAATTATATTCTAGTGATCATTAGTTAAGTTGTAAATAAAATTATTAGTATGTAAATCACCAATATCATATTCTTACTAAATCATTCAAAGTTTCATTAAGCCAAAGTACATTATTTATTAGGTGGATAACTATTTAAAAACATTGTTCTTTTCATGGGTCACAAGAGTTATTTCTGCATTAATTTATCAAGACTTTACTTTATGAGGGATTTGTTTCAGGCAGATCAAATATTAAACTAAATATTTTCACTTAATATTTGGTTATTAATGGAAATATTTAAACTCTATTGAAATTTGTAGATTTATTTTTTAAATAGGAAATTTATATTTTGTTGTTGATATGATGACTAGATGAAATGTAGGTTGGAGCTCTCTATTTGATAACTATATATCCAAGAATGATGCTCACAAGAGTTTAGCAGTTTTCCTGTATTTGCCCGTCTGTGGACTAACTACATTATTTGTTGCAACTTCTTTCTCAATATAATTTCTTACTTTTATCCAGAATCAGAAAATACTCAGTTCAATCCATGTATACCTACCATGTAACAAGCTATGTTCAACAAGATAAAGGTGCAGTGGCATTTGGGAACAACCTAGATACTCTTCCTTCTGAGCAGCTGACTCTACAAGGAACAATGGCTTCACCTTTCTGCTCACCTCTTTCCTTCCTACAGGATTGGGATAAATGAGTTCCCAGTGATCATTGTGAAATACATAATGAGACTTGAATACTAAAATAATGCACATCATTGGGATCACGGAGCTGCTTTTCAGCTCTCCAGCTCCTAATTAATGTCTATACGATGTAGACGGAGTTTTACTTTCAAGGCGCCAGTCCAAAATTAATATTTATTAGAATATAAATTAACACTCACAATATTAGTAACAGCTTATGGTGGCACCTGAACAAGGACTGGCGGATACAAGCGATGGACGAGCGATGAAAGCGCGATGGAAGCACGATGAATTCCGATTCTGTCTGTCCAGCAGCCAGCAGCCAGGAACCAGGAAGAGAGCTCCTCGTGTCCCAGCAGCCACTTATCAATGGGCTTGGCCACACCCCCTCCAGGGTCCCGGAAGTGTCTTCTGACCTTATCAGCTGACACCTTAATCCCGCCACAATACATGGGTGAAATCATAGACATGTTGGCTTTTCTATGAGTTTTGTCACTTTCTCATTATTTCAGAAAAGCAAAACTGACCAATTTTACTACAGTTATCAGCATACATAAAGTATAAGAAAAGTCTTTTCCCTGCATCTGTGTCAGTATATTCTTGCTGTTTAGAATTCCCTGTGCTACCACTCTTGGTTTTCAAAGAGAGATTATTTTTAACCTTCAAAATGCAAACCAGTGGTGCCAAGCATAGCATAGCTCCAAATCTGTACTTCATGCTTCCAATCATGCCCTTCTTTAAGTCTCTCCATTTATAGGAGACTTTATTATAACCTTCATCATCAAAGATCAATTACATGTTAAACTCAAGAAGCATTTAACCTTCCCAAAGCACAAAGCAAAAAGAAGGTTTAATAGAGTCCTATGTCAAATTGTATAAATGGGCAATGTGCACACACTTATTTGTGGGTCTGAATATGGACATGCATATGCATTTATTTGTAAATACCTAAAAATAGAGAATTCATCTTTATGTCTTCATATGAATATTATGCAAGCACATGTGGATCCACATAGATATTATGCAAAATCTAATACAGGTCATTGAGTGGTATGAGGCTTTATAAACAATGACAAACAAACATTCTCTTATTACCAAGTTTTCTCTTTGTTGGGAAGTTGTTTCAATGTTTCTTCGGGAAGTCTAACCTACATGATATGTTGTGGGAGATTCTGTTGTACCATTGTTAATAATTATCCCAATCACTGGTTTAATAAAAAGTGCTGATTGGCCAAAGGCAGGCAGGAAGTGTGGGCAGGGCTACCAGACTAAGAAAAACTCTGAAAACAGGAAGCACAGAGCAGAATGCCCATGAGAATGCCAGAGAGAAGCAGAGGACAACTATGCTGCTCTAAGGAAAGGTACCAAGCCACATGGCTGAACAGGATGAGTCATGGGTTAGATGAAGGGTAGAGAGCTAGCAAGTTTTATGCCTGGGCAGTCAAAAACTATTGAAAGCATCTGTGTGTCTCTGTGGGACTGTGGGACTGCAGGTCTGTAGGTCTGTGGTTCTGCGGGTCTGTGGGTCCTAAACCTTGAGGTTAGGCCTGAAAGTCTGGGCCAGAAACTCCTTACTACAGATTTATCCCCTTTTCTCTTTCAAAACAAAAAGAAATCCAAATCTAATTTTCTTCCCCCCCCCCATTATCTATAACAGCTTATAAACAACACTGTAAATAAACACAAACATCCATAATCCATGTTTTGGGAATGTGGGTGTCATTCTCTAGGCTACTTCCTGCTGAATGGGGATGCTGACAATCTCATGGGAATCCAAAGAACAATTTAGAATTATGTACAAGTTTTTAGTGAAGTACTCTCTGTAAGGCTGGGTCATCACAGGGCATCCCCGTTGTAGATACAGAGCTCAGGAAACTTCAACAGAAATGCTCTGAAATGTTGAATCATCTGGTTCATCCATTTTCATTGGAGATTTTTCAGGAGGTCTTCCTCTATCAAACTTTATGTTCTTTATCCAGGAATAAATCCACAGCCTTTCATTTTCTGTGAAAATAAAAAAGAAAACCTCTTCTCCAAAGTAGCATATCTTTGCATTTCAATTTTAAAGTAAACTCATTTACAAAATATATACATTGAATTAATCCAACAGCATTTAAGTCAACTATCTTTTAGCAGCTTTTACTAAGTCATTCTCAGTCAAGAGTCTTAAAGATAAGACAATAATATACAGTATCCAGAAATTCTTTGTATTTTCCATCTTTATGTGGCTTATTTTTATTTATTTATTCATTTACTCTATTTCTGTTTTAAGAGCTTTCTCTATCTTTTTTTCTCTATGCCTATGTATCTATATTTTCAACACACTCTAAACCACTTAGACTTTTTTTTTTAAAAACTGTCTTTACTGTATATATTTATTTCTTAACTTTTTCTGTCTCTGACCACACCTTTATTCTGCCACTGTCTCTGACCACACCTTTGATTGCCTAGGGTGATTGATTCCACACAGATTCTTCTATTTCTTTCTGTTTCTGACCATACCTATAATCTTCCAAGAATTCTTCTATTTCTTTCAATTTCAGAACACAACTTTAATCTGCCAAAGTTCGAGGTTGGCAGGATGGGAGGATGGCTCCACCCAGCTCCTAGTTTAATTTCATAGAATTTAGCTTTTTAACCCAGGTACTCTGGGGAATTTTAGGGTCCATATAATCAACAAGTAAAGCTTTTCAATCTGCTGCTCATTAACTCTATTTAAGTATTTGGCAACAGGGCCTCTTAAAAGACTCACAAGTGTTTTGCCTCTAAGGCTGAATCAGAAAATTTCTCTTAAAAAAGCCAAGCCTCAGTTTGCCTCAGGCAAACAGACCTGATCCAAGAAAACATCATAGACATTAAGAAGCCATCTTTGATTCTGTTCTCTTTTTGTCTTTATCAATAGAAACCTTAAATCTACCATACAGAGTCCTTTGCTTACATCTAGACTTAGGAACTGACCTTGCTCACCTTAAGTTGCATGTAGCAAGCACACCATTTTATAATTTGATCCCATATGCCACTCAGTCTCTTTACAGCAGGCCACTTCAGAGACACAACTCGGAAGCTGCTTTGGGCTCTAGACCATTTTTTAAGCATCCTTTGAATTTATGTGGGTGTATTTGACTTATGTTGGGCTGCCATTTGTAGTAAGAGGTTTCTGGCCCTGACTTTCGGGCCTAACCTCAAGGTTTAGGACCCACAGACTTGCAGACCTGCAGTCCCACAGTCCCACAGAGACACACAGATGCTTTCAATAGTTTTTGGCTGATCAGCCTCAGGCCCAGGCATAAAACTTGCTAGCTCTCTACCCTTCATCTAACCCATGACTCATCCTGTTCAGCCATGTGGCTTGGTACCTTTCGTTAGAGCAGCATAGTTGTCCTCTGCTTCTTCCGGCTTCTCTCTGGCATTCTTATGGGCATTCTGCTCTGTGCTTCCTGTTCTCAGAGTTTTTCTTAGTCATGTAGCCCTGCTCACACTTCCTGCCTGCCTTTGGCCAATCAGCGCTTTTTATTAAACCAGTGATTGGGATAAGTATTAACAATTGGTACAACAGAATCTCCCAAAATATGTAATAATGGTTTATGATTCAATTTGTCCAATTCTTTTCTGCAGTCCATGAGTTGGGGAAGCTTGTCTTTATGATAACTAACTCAATATGACTATTAAGTGAGAAAGGATACCTCACCTATGTAGGAATAAAAGTTATTTTGCAACTAAAAACTACTGAGACTGTCATTATTACCTTGTTGGAGGAAACTTTATTCCTTTTTCCCCATAAATAAGATATGTTTTGTATTTGGTAATTTGTGTATGTGATTAAAACCAGAGTTATTACTTGAATCACAAGCAAATCCATGTCCTTGTTTTTCTATGGCATGCTTAAGGCAGCCTGTGCAATAATTGGAGTAGAGAACTCTACCATTCAGGGAGTACCCACAACTCACAAGGAGATGATAAAGTTTTATAAACTACAAACTACCAAATCCGATAATCTTGCCTTCATTGCAAGTAGCTTCCTAATGCTCCTATAAGAACAAACATATCCAATGTGATCACTGAATATGTCACACAGTAGATGAATTTCAGCATTTGTTTCCAGCCTAAGAAATAGAATATAATCCTGAGACAGCACCATCATATGTCATCTGAACACACTGAGTTCCAACTCATCCAGTCTCCAGAATTCCTATTTAATATTACAATTATAGCAATTTGTGACGTTATTTGGATGACTTTGGTTTGGAGTCAGGAGATGGCATTCTCTAGGCTCAGGGTCTTGCTATTTCCACTTGGTATAGGGGGAATCA
Source organism: Phyllotis vaccarum (assembly GCA_033318265.1). Taxonomy (NCBI): domain Eukaryota; kingdom Metazoa; phylum Chordata; class Mammalia; order Rodentia; family Cricetidae; genus Phyllotis; species Phyllotis vaccarum. Next base: position 35,664,499 of record JARWLC010000001.1, on the reverse strand, counting down.
AGGCACAGAGAGCAACAACACAACCTCCAGGGCAAGTTGAAACAAGCAAGTCCAATTTTTAGGGAGGATAAACCCTCAAACACTATTTTCCCCAAACCCTCCTCTCAGCCAGAGGAAAGGGTTTTGATTTGCTGGTTTCTGTGGCTGCAGGATTTGGTCTCTCATTGGTCTATGAATGTTGTATCCTGTCTCTGCCTTTGTCAAGGCCCCAGGCACAGACCCTAGGTTGGCTAATCAAGTGCTTAGGAGCACATGTTCTGAGGCACTAATTATCACCAGTTGGTACTTGCAAAGGCTAGGCTAGTCTGCAGACCCTTAGGAACCCATACATTCTACATGAGGCACAGTCTTGTTCCAGATAGAAATAGCTCAAGAATTTTTATTAGAACTGGGGTGCTTTTAGTTGCTAGGGAAAAAATGGTATCCTCTGAACTGTGGGTGACTTTAACAAAACAATTCATGGCCCTGAAATTTCTGAGGGTATAATCTCTTTCCACAGACTAACTCTGGGCTTCTCATTATTCTTAAAACACCTTGATCTTGTTTCTACTTCTATTTATCTCTTTATTTAAAGTCTGCCAATAGTGGCTTCTTAGATGGCTCAGAGGATGGGATCTATCCAGAGAACCTATGTTTGATTTTCAATAGCCACATCATGGCTCACAGTCATCGTAATTACAATTTCAGAGGGGTCTGACTCCCTCTTCTTACCTGTCCGTGTGGCAGACATGTATGTGGTGCATAGATATATGAATAAAACAGCAAAACACACAAATAAATGAATATTCACTATACATTTGACAAGTTAATCCACAGAATTTTTAGTGATATGTCATTCTGAGGTTTGCATTTCTTTTCAACTATAGCTTAATGTCTTAAATTTATCACTAACAAGAGACATATAAAAAGAGAGTTAAAGTGTGATTTTTAAAGCCACTCTGTCAATATTTTCCTTTGTTATTGTCTTTATTTATTTGCTTTAAAATGTCTGAAGGACAGCCATGTGAAATGAATCGTACACATCCCCGTGGAGATTCTTACAAAAGACAAAAGATGGAGATTTTCTTTGCTGATAAGGATGAATTTAGGCATGAGATAATGGTTAAGAGATATTATCTTTAGGTTATAATCAAACCTGATTTTAAAAACTATTTTCTCTGAACAAATCTCTAGTTGTTATTTTTATTTTTTATAGTATAATATTAATCAATGGTACAAATAGGAATTATGTTTAACAATATTTGAAAGTGCTTTGTGTTTCTGTATGATCTAACCAGGGAGTTCAATGGACTGGAAATTGTAGAGATGATGGAGGTGCAATCTCTTACACATTCAGCTGACTCTGCTATTATCATTAGTGCCATTATTCTACTTATTGTTATGTCCATTTAAAAATTTTTACCAGGGGTAGGTAAATACATCTTTTCTCTTTTGTTTCCTAGCAACAGGCTTAGAAGAGGAGATTTACCTCATCTAATAGGTCTATGGTCTCATCTAAACTATAAGAAGATGCTCTCTCAACACTCCTGTTAGCCAAGTATATACTTGACCTATATCCACTAATGAAGCTATTAAATGATATTATCTCATGAGGCCATAACAGCCAAAGGAAATTCTAGGAAGCATGTTCTATATAGACACCTTTAGAGTTAGGAGAGGATGTGGTTGTGTATTTAAGCATCAGTTTCAAGGCCTATTGAAAAATTAGATGGGATTCTGATGAGTGAAGGAAATCCATGCTTACTGAAGCCTTTAGTGGATACTATTAGCTCAGTCAGGAACATCTGTTTATTAAGTTCCAAGTATGAGCTAACTGTATGCTTGTTAAAGACATTACCAAAGCAACTTTACAAATGCTTAAATGAATACTGATCTAAATAATTAATAATTACTACTTTTTATTTACTGAGTATTTATAACTATCTATATGCTAGTGGTTAAGGAAATGAATCCAATAGAAAGCTTCTCTCTAGCCTCATGCACTTATCACATAGTGCCTCAGGCACACAGCATCCTAATAAATGGACACATGTCCAGTCATGAATAGGAATGTCTAAAATACTACTTTCTGCTCTTCTATTACTGTGTCCAGTTCACATAGCCAGGGCTTGAAGTTTATTTTTCTGTGAATTGGCACTTTGAACAGTGCAGTGGGTGGATCATAGAAAGAGCTAATTATATTTTTCAGTGAATGAATGCCATCAGGAAGAGCTATTTCTGGGAAAAACTGTAAAAGCATAACAGTCTTTGCGATCTAATAGCTACCTCTCTCCATTTTAGTCAGAATTCAGCATATGTTTGCTTGTTTGTTTTCCGTTGAATGCATCACATCGTTATCAAGACAATAAGAACCATTTGGCAGAAGTACTATAAATGCTCACTCTAATACAAACAGAGCAATAATAAGTGCATGCGATAGTGAGTAGGTCTGAGAATGTTCTGGAATACACTACAATCCCTCTATAGGTAGAGAGAGCTACTTTTTTCCTTAGTGTGTGCTATAACTTCTTCGAGGATAATATTCTCACCTGCTCCTTATTTCTTTTTTTTTTAAAATCCAATTTATGCCATTTCTCTATACGTCTTAAGAGTTTTAAATCATGGAACTATCACTCTTCTTTAATGAACATTCCATCCTATATAGCAAATATTTAAAATGTTATTGTCTAAATGAAGAGTACCATTGTCTAATAAGATAAGTATTGTAAAGTATATGGCTCAGAGTGTATACATAGAGAACCTGTTGACTTAGTCTAGCTAAGTTAAGGAGTAAATCCACACTGAAATAGGGTAAAATGGATGAACAGTGAAATGTTTGTATACCTTGTGAGGTCCTGGATACTGACTGACTCCAGAACTTTGAACATGGTAAATTCTCTGACCCTGACCTTCAGCCCTAGTCCTCCACTTTTGAAGAAATTTTCCTTTCACTGAGTGTAGTCACATGCCTGTAGCCATGGGTACTCATAAATCAGATGTTAGAAGATTGCTTAGGTAGAGTTTGGACTGTAACCTAAGCAACAGTAATTAATTTTTTCTTAAAATGTTTACAATGCAAATGGAATATTATTAATAATTTTGTAGGTTTTTGTTCCTATACTTACATTCTTTCACTCCCTCAACGTTTAAGAAGGAGAGAATTTGGAAACAAATGTTTTGGTGTTAAACCATATACTTTCCAATATCAGTGCCATCACAGGACATATTTCCTCAGCTCTGTAAGAAGCTGTCTGAGCATGAGCCAGGGAGCAAGCTAAAGAACAAACTAATGAGCAGCAACCCTCATCCTAGTATTTTCTGATTCCATTACTAAACTTGAGTTTCTATTCTGGCTTCTCTCAATGGCAGGTTATGATAGGAAAATGTAAGCCAAATAAACTTAATCTTCCTCAAGTTGCTTAAAGTCATGAATGTTTTAAAGCAACAGAAAACAAACTAGAAAATACTGATTTCAACTAGGTTATATAGCTCTAGACTAGCGGTTCCCAATCTGTGTGTTGCAACCCCTTTGAGGGATTGAGTGAAGCTTTCGTAGGGTGTGTGTGTGTGTTTGTGTGTGTATGCACATATTAGATATACTGCATATCAGCTATTACATTATGGTAACATAGCATAGCAGAATCAGAAATGAAGTAGTAAAGAAAGTTCCATGTTTGGGGGTCACCATACCATGAGGAACTGTGTCAAAGTGTAACAGCATTAGGAAAGTTGAGATCCATTGATGTGGGAATGCGTTTATGTATGCTGTGAATCTCAATCTTTGAATAAAGGAGCTGTTTTGGGCCATGGCAGGCACCATAGAAGAAGTAGGAGGAGAAATGAAAGCTTAGGTAGGAGAAGCAGGGTGGAGTCAGACAGATCGAGCCAGCTGCCCAAGGAGCAACATGTAAGGAGCACGGGTGAGCTACAGACCACGTGGCCAACAGATTAATAGAAATGGGTTGATTTAAGATATAAGAGCTAGCTATCAATGTGCCTGAGCCATAGGCCAAACAGCATGAAGTTAATAGAAGCGTCTGAGTTGTTTCTGGGGACCCGGGCGGCTGGGCAGCTAAGCGGTCTCGGGCGGCAGGTCTGTGGGTCTCGGATCTCTGGCTGCCCGGGACCCGAGAACCCACTACTACAGATGGCGCATCCAACGTGGGTCGATTATCCACTTAATGCCTGAGAAAGTTTAAAAAGGGTTTTAGCAGAAACTGAGCAAAGGCAGCTTCCAAATTGTGTATGTGAAGCGGGTCTTTGTACAAAGAAAGCATGGCATCCGGGTCACATTCAAAATGGTGCCCGTGGCGAGCTGGTGGCAGGCAGTGTAAGCTGCAGCTGCAATCAGGCGGGTTCCTGAAAACTGATAGAAGACTCAGTAGCATGTGATTGATTTTAGATTTCTGCTTATTTTGAGCAAAAAAGAAACAAAGAAGGTTTCTTAGTAGCAATATTTTCCGGGGGTCTGCTCTGTTTGCTGGACACAAAAAGACGTGGTCCCTTTGAGAGAACTTACTGACTCAGCGGTATCCACAAAAACTAAGTTGCAAGAGAGTGAGAGTATTTTAAAAAGCTCTTCTAGTTAGAAGATGATTAAGGATTCACAATAAAACAGATTCAGATGAAAAAAACAACCTGTAAATGGGTTAAAATGTGTATAAAAGGTACATAGGCTTCAGAGAGAAAAGAAAGAGGATAGAAAAAGTCTTTAAAAAGAGAAATAGAGTAATAAAAATATAATAAGCCACGTAAAGATGGAAAATAGACCCAAAATCTGGATTTTGGTTGTTATTGTGTTTTCTTTTAATTTTTTAACTGTTAATGAGCTAACTGCAGAAAGACAATGGATTGCAAATACAAAGGCTACTAAGTTAAACAAGAATATATATTTTAAAGGTATTTTGATTTTGAAATTTGTGTCTAAGGATTTATTGCTTTGGAAGAGTTCTGCTTTTGTTTCTACAGAAGATGAGAACCTGTGGATTGCTTCCAGGCAAATATGGTTTCATCAACCAAGACCCCCTGAAAAAACCTGATGGGAAGAGATGGCTGTATCAGCTTCAGAGCTGCAGACTGATCCAGCCTCAACAACCGTGAGATTTTCAATGCCCCTTAATCAGCAGGAAGTAGTAATGGAAAACAACGCCCGAATTCCCCAAATATTGTTTCTGGATGTTTGTTTTCATTGTAAATGGTTGATAGCTATGGTTGGTCTCTTTCTAAGAAGAAAAAGGGGATATGGTATATAGATGATTTTTGAAAAATTGGATTGTTGAATTTGTTTGGATTAGGAAATCAGCTATTGATCTCAAAATACTTTGCATTGGTATGAATTTTGGTTTATTGGTACAGATTTGGGGTCAATTTTGTTGTGCTGTATGTGTTTTTCTATTGTTTAAGGTATGATGTTCATGTAACTGATTTAAAATTGTAATGTATAATTAAGAAATGAAGGTTAATAGTCACCTTTGATAATCAAACTTATAGTTAGGTTAGTTAGGATTTTTAGGTATACAAAGATATATTTCAATTAGGTAGGTAATCTTCAAATACTTCTAAGACCTACAGAATATGGCATTTAAAATGTTTTCAGAGCTTAGACTTTTCTGGACAGTGAGACAGGTCTGCTCCTGGCAGCACTAATTTACTTCAACAGGAAAATGGGCATCGAAGAAACTCTATATGGAGTCTACTCTCTTTGTGGCAATGGTTAGCCACTGGATAAGGACCTGTTCTTATATTGACTGCTTGACAGTATGATGTTTAAACTGGACATGCATGTTCCATAAGAAGATGACCTCTGAACTTTGGCAGAACAAGCTGAGATGGTCATTCAGGTTCCTGCTTTGCAGGGAAAACTGTCAGACATTCTTCAGGACTCAAGGAGACGCAACGGATGAACTGTGTCAGAATGGGAAGAGCAGATTTCCTGCTTCACTGAAATGAAAAGAGACTTTGGGCCTGTAGGTAGGCTGAAGATGGATGCCCCAACTTTATAAAGGAACTTTGGGTGACTGTCCAGGCAGATAGGCGTCATCTCTGTCCTTTCTAAATTTTAGAAGTCGCTTGCACTTCTGGTTTACTTGGGTAAATATATCCTTCTGTGGTCTTTGATGTAGTTGAAGATTAGATAGTTGTAGGTATAGTTTTCATAGTCATTTGAAAGATATATTAGATATAAAAATTTAGATTCATAAAGATAAAATAGATGATAGAGTATTTTCTTTAATTTTGCTAAATACAAATAGACTAGATATTGTAACTGTAATTCTTGCTTGATAGCTCTTTTGTTATATGTAATTTTGCTATGTTAAAATTGAAACCTTCCTTTTTGATTAGAGAGAAAGGGGGAAGTGATGTGGGAATGCGTTTATGTATGCTGTGAATCTCAATCTTTGAATAAAGGAGCTGTTTTGGGCCATGGCAGGCACCATAGAAGAAGTAGGAGGAGAAATGAAAGCTTAGGTAGGAGAAGCAGGGTGGAGTCAGACAGATCGAGCCAGCTGCCCAAGAAGCATCATGTAAGGAGCATGGGTGAGCTACGGACCACGTGGCCAACAGATTAATAGAAATGGGTTGATTTAAGATATAAGAGCTAGCTAGCAATGTGCCTGAGCCATAGGCCAAACAGCATGAAGTTAATAGAAGCGTCTGAGTTGTTTCTGGGGACCCGGGCGGCTGGGCAGCTAAGCGGTCTCGGGCGGCAGGTCTGTGGGTCTTGCATCTCTGGCCGCCCGGGACCCGAGAACCCACTACTACAATCCATTATTCTCAACAATGTTGGGTAATTGAAAGGTAATGTGATCAGTGGGCAAACAAACGCTAACAAGAATTTAAATGAAGGTAGCAGCATTTGGAAGCTTATTTAGGAGGATTACCATGAGTTTGAGAGCAATATGGCTACAGATCCAGGGTAGCTCTGGTTACAGAATAAGACCAAGTTTTCACAAAAACAAACAAGAATATCAAAAGGAAGGTAACACAGCCACAGTCTACAATTCCAAAGATCTTTATTTCAGCAAAAGTGATATATCAACCAAATGAGATGTAAAAATTTTAGAATCTTTGGAAATTAAGGCAAATAAGCAGAAGAAAATAAAAAGAATAAAAAGGGTGAAAATGATGACTATGATGTGATGAGGGAATGTTTTTATGTATCTTGTGAATATCAATCTTTAAGTAAAGGAGCTGATTTGGCCCTTGGTGAACACCGTAGCCAGAGACAGCATAGGTAGGAGAAGCAGTGCAGAGTCAGAGAGAGTTGGAGCCAGATGACCAAAGAAGAAACATGTAAGGAACATAGGTGAGCCACGGGTCTCATCGTGGACAGATTAATGAGAATGGGTTGAGTTAATATTGAGGAGCTAGCTTGTGATATTCCTGAGCCATTGGCCAAACAGCATGAAGGTAATATAAGTGTCTGTGTGATTCATTGAGATTTTGACACTGGTGGTCCAGATAAGCAGTGGTACCACGGTACAAGCCAGGCCAAGAAACCTCATTGTAACAATAATGTAGTTTCAAAGAAACCAACACAGAAGGATTTAAAACATAAAAATTAAGCATTGTCCCAATCACTTATATAAGCTTCCCCAAGTTCTAACGTTAAAAGTACAATATTTATGCAATCTATAGGCAAGTATGAATAAAATTCACAGTCGCCTTTGCTGGTACAATTTTTAGTATTAGCACTCATATCTTTTATTGAGAAGTTTACAGGTCAAGGAATTTTCAAGACATTGTGTGTCTTTATTCTATAATCCATAATTCTTATTTACAGATAAAGATGAATAAAATTTGAAAAATTGACTAGCCAATAAAAAGTAATGCAATATGTAAAAGCCAGTAGGAGGATAAAATGTCATATCCACTTAACCTCCATAACCATACTCATTTGAGTCTCTACATGGGTTTTCTAAATTCCCAACTTCCCTCTGAAAAGTCATTGTAATGGAGGAAGCAAAGATTTTTTTTTAAATGTGGTTTTCTTTCACTTCTTAAAAGGGAAGACTGGATGGTATCTGTTGGCTATGGCTCCAAGATAAAAATATAAATAAGGATGGCATTAAAACACATCTTAAACCATTATGTCTTCCTGGACCAATGCAGTTTGTCAAGAGCACATTGTCTAATAGAATATAGAATGCCATAAACTTTGTGATGATTTACAGGTTTCATTTTATTTTATTTTTTTTCAAGGTGGCGTGCAATATAAACATGTACACATTGACCTGTGAGATCTGATACTCAGGCTGTAAGTTTTGAACTTTCTGTTCATAAAAAAAGCTTGGTTAATATTAATTTGTGGTTATCTGTTTTTTTTCACTTTTCCATCAACCTATCATCAGTCTTTCCACAGTGGTACTCTTGGTCTAACCATGTACAAAGCTGTTTTATCCTGAGAGCAATTGTGCGTTTAATCACCTGCAATATTTCTCCATGTCTGAGGAGAGCCTGTTGACTCTGCTACTCTACCTGATAGCTTTATTTAGCAGTACATCATATTAGCTGTAAAAGGTAGTCAATAAGGCAAGTCAATATTTATGATGTAATTTATGAGATAGACATACACTGAAAGCAGAAAATCTTTAGGCTGAGGATTACGTACTAGGTACCTAAGAAAGATAGAGTTCTACAATGATGTATTTTTGAATTCATCTTTGCTGCTGTTTGGAACATTGTTAGAACATTTACCATGCATGGCTGTACAAGTCTACATCGATTTTGTCTTAAACACAAATATAGAATACTATATGTAGGAGATATTTGTGGTCTTTAAAGGTCTTTTTAAGAATCTAAATCATTCCAGAATGTATTCTTAATTTTGTTTAGCTACAATGCCTCTATCATTTCTGCCTCACTCTATCAAAGAAATATAAAATGGAATATTATTTATTAGCCTATTTTAAAATGGGTTCATTCATGTGTTTTTCCTAGGCAAAGATTACAGCAAATGTCAATTGCCAACATGTCCATCATAGGTTGTCAAAGTGATCTAAAGTTAATCACAAATGAAAGAATATAAAATAAAAATGTAAAGATAAAGATGTCAATGAAAAGTCACCTTCATTTTTATACTTATTTTTAGTGTGTTATAGCTGTAGACATAGTGTTTTGAAACAATGAATTTTCTAGGAAGAAATTGCTACAGGTAAAATGCTTCCCAGGATCAGATAATGACAAGCATTTCTAATAAACTGGTAGGCTGTGAAGGTTGAATATAATCTATGAACAAATTTAACAAGGCAACTAGGTTAGAGATAAGGAAATGTCGGATTATAAAAGAAACACTATAACAAAAATACATGCTAGAAGGCAGGGATGACTTATGGATGCTCAGTGTGAAGCATTAAGACATGGAAAATTGATAAATATCATTGACTTCTCCAGTGCTACGAAGTACTTCCACATTGAGAGTGTGAGGAGAGTCAGTGCAACGTTTCTTCTGCAATCACCTTCTAATTAGAAAAAAACAAAAACTCTGCCATTGTTTACCAAAGGAAGACTATTTACCTGAAGCTTAATGATGAGTTCACCTTACTCCTTTATTAAATGCTTCTCCTCAGTAGGTCCAAAAGCAAGTCATATTCATTAATCAATATTGTAACTAAGAAAAGAAAACTAACCGTAGGGATTTCTCAAGAAAAATTGCTGTCCTGAACCTCAAGTCACTCCTTATGCCAGGGGCACGTGAGTTAACCTCTTTAATTCTTTTCTCTCATATTTGTCAGATCACTTTCAATCAATATAAGTTTGCTATTGGCATTGATGTGGGTGAGAAATGAAAGTGAAGAATTATTGTGTGTCAGCAATTTTCAGAAAAAGGGAGGTCAAAACTGGTTACCTGAGGCCGGAGAGATGGCTTAGTAGTTAAGAGTACTTACTGCTTAATCATGGGGACAGTAGTTCAGTTCCTAAGACTCAATTTAGGTAACTCACATAGATCTGTAAGTCCAGCTACCATATATCTATTGCACTCTTCTAGCCTCCCTTGCATTCACATACATACATATAGCAGACACACCCTCTTATACATTAAAATAAATGGTTATCACAAATCATGGAAGTTTCTGAGAATCCATATGGGCTTTGGAGGAGGTTTTTTTTTTAATTGCTGTTTATGTTTATTTGATTTTAAGTTAGTTCTTTGGGAATGTTATGCAACACTCAAATTGTCAATTTTGATAATATTCCTTCTCCAAATTTCCTATATCTACCTTCCACTCATATTTGTGTCCCAGTTCATTAATTTTATATGATTTGTCAGTTTCTATGCAGAGAACTTGTAAAACCCTGTTTGCATTTTGGAACATCATTTATTCATATCTAAGACAATTATGCATAATCTGGAAGTTATAAGTAGTCATGAGCATAAAGCAAGTCATTGTAGGTTAGAGGGCTGTGTAACAGCAAGTATGTGCCAGTTTATTGCTTCATTTGACTATTATATTTAATAATACTTCTTACACTTCACTTTCATAGTCATGTTCACTTTATATCTGAAATAAAGAAACTATACAAGGTTGTCTTATGAGAGTTGAGTGACAAGATGCGATGATATTATTTTAGAACCTATAACAAAATGAGTACAGTTTAAGCATTAACTCTCAGTAGTAAGATAAATCTTATGTCAGACAAATCTTAGATATTTTATTTGTTGTAAAAATCATCCTCTAAGGCTTTTTAACAATAATGGGTAACCAAGTAGCCAGCTTTGACATCAGTACTGGCTTCCAAATGAGACTTGGAGTCATGAAAACTAGTCTGTAAATGAAATGTAGGAAAGCCTCATTGCAGACAAACTTCTAAGCAAATACAAATCTTCTCCAGAAAGAAGTCACTGTCCTAAGCCTCATACACATGGGCTTCATGTAGTCTTTATTCTATCCTGAATGGCATGCTTTTCCTTCTCCCATATGCACACTTGCAGCTGATTTCTTCTCTTGAACATTCTTGGTTGCTCCTTTGACTGTTGGGACATCAGGTTTTTTATCTTATTTATCCTCCCCTTGGCAATAGGCCAAATAGGCTTCTTTAAAACAATTTTTCTTATCTGCTTGATTGCAAGAGTTCCAAGTTTATGTAATTCAAGTACCCTTCTCTGAAATCTTCCTTAGGTCGTGTTATTGACCTTTTGCGTTTCAGCATCGAGTAGACTTTCCAGATATATTTTTAAATGTTTCTTTAAATATGAATCCTGCCAATGCAGAGAGTACACTCTGCTACTTTGAAGAGGCAAACATTTGATGGTTTCCAGTCCATTCCTTTCTTTATTTACAATCTTGATCCTACCCTTATCCTTGTGAGATTATCTCATTGGTTCAGATCATCTATAACTAACTTGAAATCAAGGCACTTTTAACTGGGTAGAGGACAGTCTTATGTGGTTCAGCCAATAACTTGAAAGCATGCATGACATTGTCCTCTATTTTTTTTATATTTTTAAATGTGTGGCTTTCAACTTCCAGGAAATTAGCAATGGAATTCAGAGCCAGAGAGTCAAAGAATTGATGCTAAAAGGGGCTCCACAAAGAAGGCTTCCACAAAGCACACTTCAGACCACTGTTACTCTTCTTCCAAAAATAAGTTTATCTATCCAACGGATTGTCTGCCGGGAAAGGAACTCTGTTGTTTGAAAACAGATACAAATAATCATGCTCTTATTTCATGGGAATGTTTGACTTCACTGCAAGGACAAAAAGAAAGATGGATTTTAGCTTATGTTCCATATTTCACTTGTCATCAGAGTTCATACACTAGTTCTCACCGCAGAGGGTTATAGGGAATGGTGTGCACAGACATCAATGTCATTGGGAATCAATGCAAGCAGAAAAAGTCAGTAGTCATATAGTCACAACAAACCCTTATGAGAAGATTTGGGTAAGTGCATGAGCAAACTACCAACCAATCAACTCTTGTTGAGTCAAATAATCCTGGCTTTCATAACCCTAGAATGACTAGAAAGATGACCCCACTCTCAAAGGAGGATTGTAAATATATATGGGGTTTCTCTCTCTGTTCATAAGCATGCTGGAGAAGAAAGTATGCTGTTCTAGCATTAGAAAATATTCTGTTTTAGAGAACGGGTGCTGTACTCTAACACTGAGAGTCAAAATTTGGATAGCACAGTATATGACGCCCAGCTGTTCTCCACTTGGAATACTTCATCAATTGTTTTATAGAATAAGGCCTCCCACTGGGATACATGACTCTATGAGTCTTTTGGACTTTTTCCTCAAGGGAACTTTGAATGGAATGGCAGAAGGATGAATTGCATCTCCTAAAGCTTCATCCTCTCCTCTCTTACACTTACGTTACACTCCTCTGTCTTGATTGTGTCTCACTGTTTTGTGTTTAAGATATTTTCCTGAGATTCTGATCTATTAGTTACTGGCTTCAACTTAGCCTGTGACTTTAATATTTTACTGAAAACTTAGCTTCCTTGGGAACATCAAGAGACATAATTATAAATAAAGTCTGGGTGGATATAGGAGAAGAGAGAGTGAGAGAGAGAGATGATAATGAAAGTAACATTTTGATTTTGTTCTTATGATCTGCCCTCAATCCTGAATCTTGTGGGTTGTGTTCTTCATTTGGGATCAAAAATAACAACAAAAAAAAAAAATAGTTGAGGATTTACATGGGAGAAGTTTGTTAGGAACTGTTCTTGGGAATTGCTCCTTGAATGAGAAAAGAAACATCTTCAGACAAGTTACAATGTGTTCTGTCTGGGATCTTTTTTTGATGGTATCTCCTTATTTAGCTTATGCTTGGATTGATTCCAACTCACAATTTTCTTATTTATGCCTCCAGATTCTAGAATTACACAGGGAACAAAATTACTTTGTAAGAACACATGAATATATTTTGTTCTATATATAAATATAATCATGAAGATATATAGATTTCTACAAATAGATGCATAGAGATATGGATGTCTAAGAAGATGTATTATAAGGTATTTTCATGCAATTTCATCACTTCCTATAAAATGATCTACAAACTCTAGAAGCTGCAAAGCTATAAGTATGCACTTTGAAGACAAGAGAGTGAAAGCCAGTCATGTAGACACAGTTCAGGCTCAAAGGCATAGTGAGGTGATGGAAAAAAAATACATATAGATACCTTCTGTTGCTTCACACTCTATAATCAGAAAGATTTCACCTGATACTCTAATGTCTTCTCAATGTCTTTTAACCGTGTTGACTACTGACTGAGTAGTTCCTGTGACTGCATCAGTGAAAGTTTGTCCTATAACTTTCCAAATCATTTTCATGGTCTATCATCTCTACTAAAACTGTGAGCCTACATATAAAGATAGGTAATCCTGAAGTACCTAAATTTAGAAAGTTGTAAATTTTAATTCCATGTGTCATATTGGCCACTTATTTTAGAATTCTCATTTTGAAGCCATAATGATGAGCAACAACAAATTTGAATTGCATGTATCCTATCTCTCTGGAAGTTTATTAACAAGCTCAGAATCAATATATTCTTTCCCAAATCAATATTGTCCTAAGAGAGCTTTGTCCCTAATATCATTACAGATATTCCTGGAAGTTTAATTTCTAAGGTTATACAATTAGAAATAACTTTGTCTTTATATCTCTATTTCACATAATACTTTTCCACCAAGAGAAAGAATCAACCATAATGGTTATGTGCCATGATATTCTTTCAGTTACCAAAAAGTTAGAGAATCAAAGGTGTTTTTCATATATATCCATAATTAAGAAATAGAAATTTATTCCCTGTTTATTCATGATAACTTATGATAGTCATATTAACTGAAAAAGGATTCTTTTAAGAAATAAAGATAGAAAAAGTGGGGGATGGTAAGGGAGAATATTAAGTGTTACAACAAAGAGAAGAAAGTAAAAAAAAAAAACAAAGAAAAAACATGTGTAGGTTTAAAATAGAGGGCAGTCAGGGTGAAAAAAAAGCAAAGAAAATAAAAATATATTGGTTCATAGATAAACCTATTTTTCTTATTTCTTTTCTAGTTATTTAATTAATTAATTTATTTGTTTGTGGTTATTGTTCTTCTAGCTTTATCTGTGACTGCAGACAACATGTATACACTCTGAAATTTTTAGGGATTTTTTTTATTAATTAGAAGAGGCACTATAATTTTAATAAAGATTCTTTTTTTTTCTTTTCCAGTATAAAATGATGATTTTTATGTTACTTCATTAACCTCTTTCATGTTTGTCTTCTGAGAATCCTGAAATTATCATTGGCTTCAGATCACTAATATTATGACCTCACTGGTGCCATAAGCAACATGGATTCTGCATTGGTTAGTGTTGGTGCCCAGAGATTGTTTTCCATTCACACCCCCCTCTCTTGGTAAAACAATCAACTAGCTTTAAATATAGGTATGTGTGTTTTGTGTGTGTGTGTGTGTGTGTGTGTGTGTGTGTGTGTGTGTGTGTGAGAGAGAGAGAGAGAGAGAGAGAGAGAGAGAGAGAGAGAGAGAGAGAGAGAGAGAGCATGTCTGTGTGTATGAATGTTGTGTGTTTTTATATGAAGGTTGCTTAGTGTCTATGCTTGATATTTGCAGAAGTGAGTGAGTGAGCATAAGTGTGTGTGCATAAATGCAGAAGGCAAAGCTTAACTGCTTGTGTCATTATTAAGGTACCATCTACCTTACATATTGACCAAGGTCTAACACTTGCCTGGCACTCACCAAAGGCTAGTCTGACTTACTAATGAGAACAAGGAATAGGATTATCCCTGCCTCCTGACCCTGCAATTATAAATGTATATTACCAGAAACAGATTGTTTTTAGTGGGCTCTGGGAATCAAACTCAGTCCTGTTTCAAGTCAAGCATTTAACTGACTGAGCCATCTCCCAGGTCTCTGTAAATAAACATTTTTAACAACTTCACACTTGCCTTGCCCAAATTTGAGCAACAGAGTTTTAAGACATAAATAAGTATTGGCTTCTTATGGCATCTTGATTGTTTAATTACAATGTCCATGGAACTTTTAACTTCTATTAATCTGGTGTAGAAACCCCTTTAAATCTCAGTCATTTGTATATAAATGCCAGGAATGGTCCATACTATACTATTTATTATAGCTTGGTTGTAAAAGGCCCCCATAGGCTCATGTATTTAGACTCGGTCTCTCGGATGGTGATGCTATTAGGGTAAGAAGTAGGAGCTTCAAGATGTAGAGCCTACCTTGTTGATATATGCAAATCAGGGAACACTTCATAGATTATAATTAAGATCTACTTCTGGCCATCCTAACTGCTCTGCTTTTGAGTTTGGTGAGTTGCAATAATCAGTCATCTCATGCTCCCACTTCAACAGAATTGTATCATCACATATTTCTCATCATGGTAAACTATATTCCCTCACACTATGAATTCCCTCATTCCAAATTTCTTGTCCCCTAAATCACTTTTGTCTCTTCACAGCCACAAGAAAAATAACTAATAAAGTAATTATAAAATTACAATTTTTATATATACAACATGTTGAGTATAATAATATGAAGATCAACTGGTCTAAACATTCTGAATCCATTCTCTCTAATTTACTTGTTCTGTGAGCAACCATGAGGTTCTTCTAGGCAACTCTAGCTATGGATATGCAAGAAACTCATACGGTTTGGGTGCCTCCCTCACCTACCATGTGCTGTGTGACTCTGGGTGGGTCACCACATTTCCTGAAATGAAAGATTATTTCAAAAGAAGTAAAGTTTTAAAAGAAAAGACAAAACAGATGATTTTAGAAATTTCTTGAAAAAATGATTTTTACTCTACATTGAGAAGAACATAACTCTGAGACAGACTGTGCATTTTATTTTGAATTCTGACAATTTTGTAGGAAAAAAACATAATTATTTTTAATTTAACCTTGTTTGACTAAATACACTAGGGACTTTTACATACTTTTATCATACATTTGTGTACTATGGCTGTGTTTAAGTACGTATGTTGCAAAGTATTTCTTGTTTTGTTCATTTTATTATTAGAGAATTGCTGTTTTGATTTATTAAAGTTCTTGAAATATACCAACTCTATATCTTTCCTGTGTGTTTGAAATATATTTTTCTTAATGTGTTGTTGGTTTTAAATATTTTATGCCTTATGATGTATAACAATTTTATAGTTTCATTTTATCAAGCCTATGTACATTTTTCTTTATGATTTCTCCCCATGGTGTTATTCTTAGAGAGGCATTTCTTCCCATCCTTTGGTTGAAATTATTTATTTTTCTCAAAGCACTTTTAACATTTTATTGGTAATATTTTAAGTGAGAAATTACACTGGTAGATAATTGAGTAAGACACTCAACTTGTGCTTGCAAAAATTTTGCAGGTCTCCTTAGCATTATTTCTGAACAAACAACTCTCATACCTGAAGCACTTATCAGTCTGTATTACAGGAAAAAATAAAAATAAGAAGTATATGTATACATGTGAATATATACACATACATAAACACATATACTTATATCTAGACACACCACCTGTGCATGCACACAAACTCATACAATGACATATGTGTACTTCATATTCTGTTCTGTTGCCATATTTCTATTCTACATATTCATTTGCTTTCATTATTTGTGAATGCCATTAAAGACACTGTGCTTTTTTTTTTTTTTTTTTTGATAACTCTTTCCTTGATGGTGCAGCATAGAAACATAGGAATAGGACTTTAGAAAAATGTTGCTGCTGCAGTAACTGTGTCTAAACACAGGTCTTGACGTGTGAGCATAAGTTTAGCCCTATGGAAATTGAACAAGGGGATTAATGCATTTCCATGTTAGAAGGAATCAAGGGTGGTGACTGGCAAAATGCTGTTTATGGAGAAAGATGAAACCAGAACCACGATTAGGCTGAGGTTAAACACGATTAGGTTGAGGTTTCAGCCTAAGAACTGTCTGCTGGGATGAGCCTGGGCCAACTGGATTGGCAACCCTCAATGCTGACAGCATACCAGGCTGCATAAATCAGCACTGTTTCTGCTTTTCTCATGCTACTAAGCTGTCACTTTCCAGTATTATCATCATTATGAAAATTAGCATGGTTCTAATGAAAGTGTCATCCAAACTGACACCTTCAAAATAAAGTTTGGTGATGACTAAATTAGAGCCTTGGGATGACCTCAGGAAATAGCTCCAGAAGATTTTTGACCACTAGAGTCACTTGAGAAAATACAAATTAGCCATGGCACTCACACAGTCATTTCCTTATACTGCAGAATTTTATTTGGATTGACACCAGTCAATGCACTTTGAACCCCAGAAAGCTCCATCTGAGATTCACTCTTTTTGTAGAAAAAACAAAACAAAACAAATAATAACAAACATATCAAATAGT
This sequence comes from Phyllotis vaccarum, assembly GCA_033318265.1. Classification (NCBI taxonomy): domain Eukaryota; kingdom Metazoa; phylum Chordata; class Mammalia; order Rodentia; family Cricetidae; genus Phyllotis; species Phyllotis vaccarum. The sequence goes on along the minus strand of JARWLC010000001.1, from coordinate 35,647,176 downwards.
CTATAAATCTAGAAACAAGAATTTTCAGTCCATCTGACCATCAGCACATGCAGTTGCCAGTTGAGCCAAATAATATGATTCATTTGTCTGAAAGCGTTCAGGCTAATTGCTCTGTACAGTTCACAGAAAGTGAGCAAACTGAGTGCTGTTTTTGGCAAAATCTCAGTGGCTTTGTGTTTTTGCTCTTATGGATAATGTTTGCAGAGAATTAACATGACCACAAAGCTGCATTACGGGCTCTAATTTTCAAGACTGCAAGGCATCTAATCCTCTTATTGTGCAAAAATAAAATGTCCTCTTCAGCAGTCATTTTCCCTTTAAACAAGAGGCTGCAGTGTATGTCACTGGAAGCAGAAAAAGTGTCAAGGTTTTGTGTGTGTACTCAACATATCAGAGGGGATTTCATTCTTGCCTGATGCCTGAAAACTTGAATTTCACAATATAAAGCAGTTTTACGTGAATGACATATATTTATTAGTTTTTATTAGTTTCATTCATTTTTTTATTCTTTGAGAATATGATACATGTGTACAATGCATTTTGCTCATATTCAGCCCAACTCTTCCTCAATCCTCTGAAGTCACTCTTCAACTTTCTTTCATCTCTTTTTTTATTATTTGTATTTATTCTTTGAAATTTTCATAGTCTTTCAAATTTTCATATATAACATATTTTGATACTATTTTCTCCATTATCTCCTACTAAGTCCCCTGGGACACACTAACCCATTTCCCCAACATAATGTCCTTTTCATCATTACTGTTGCTATCAATACTACAAAGAGTCCAGATAATGTGATAATGGATGTGAGGCTATCCAGTAGTTCATGGGTAAGCTATCACTAGGTTCATCCTTAAAACCAACTGTCGTTTTTAACAACCATCAGCTGCCAGTAACTCCTCAGCCAGGGATCTGGGCTCATGTTTTCATCACTATCCATACTGGAATGTTGACTTCCTTGATTTCATGAAGGGTAATTTCTTAAGCTTTAGGAAATGGAGTTAGAAGGTATACCAAATCCAGCTCATTTGCAAATGAAATCAGTATCCTGGAGCAAATAATAGATAACATTACTATGCAACCAAGAGCTGTTTGGAAGGAATACTCCTCAGAGACCTTATGCTTACAGAGGAATATCTCTTTCCCTTGGAAGTTACAATGACACTTCTCTTCTCAGAAGTAAAGACCAGAGGTGGATCTAAGGAGACAACTCATAGTTCCTCAGAAAAATAGGCAGGCAGATATTCATCTCCCCATCACTACCACAGTAAATCCCCACTGTATTTCTGCCTTAACCATCACAGAGTTGGTCATCTGGTAGGTTTTGGTGAAATGATCTTTGAAAACTTAGGGGGCAACCTTTCTTTAAAATCCTCATGTTTTTGGCTCCCAATTAAGGTATCATTTAAACCTTCTTGGTTCAGTGGTTATATCTACCTCTGATTCTCCTGCTATGTTACTGTTAGATGTCCCATATCTAATCTAAAGATGCTTAGTGAATCAAATCCATGGACTCCTATGTGTATGTAACATAGCATAGATTCTAAGTATTAAAGCATGAATACCATGTGGCTATTATGCAGTTTTCCAGAGAATTGAAGAAGGTGAGAGATGTGCAAACAACAAAAATTAAATATACATTGGATACGATATTGTGGGCAGTGACATTTATATTTTTACATTCAAATCATTTATTTAATTACATTTCATTTTTGCCTGGAAATTATCAAAGCACACAATTTCACTGTGGTAAATATTTGCACACAGAAATATTAGGAGCTAGAAGAGTGCAGTAAACCTTCTCTGTGTCCTTGGACCATTCCAGTAACCAGCTAGTTTCAGATTAATCCAGGTTAGTCTGACTTTCAGACTCATATGTGTTTTCCAGATCTTTGAGGTTCCATAACATCCAGATTATGAATATATATTCATTTTAGATTTCTGAAAGTAAAAATAAATAAGGAGACCCTCTGGTTATCATTTTACAGTGTAGTTCAAACCCTGCTTGGTATGCATAGTATACCATACATTAGATCATGGGAACAATGTGACTGTTACCAGGTCTTAGCACCTCCTGGTGTCACTCAAGCTGTGTCTCTTGTCTTTATTTATTATAATGGTGAAATTTATATCATCCATTATGAATACCAATTTATAATTAATGATTGTACAATTAATAATCAATTATACTGATTTCTTGAACATAGCTTCAATAAACACATGGTATATGTTCAACTACATTTAAATACATATTTTTGATAATACACTAGTTGATCAACCACAATTTAAAACTCTTAGAACTCTGGTATCTGTAAAGCTCTAAAGGATGAGATCCTTTAATGCTGACATGATGCCACAAGTGGAAAATTCCATATGTGTTCATGTAAAAGGTCATGACCAAACAGAAGTTCAGTAAACATACTTTAAAACACTATCATAATCTATATATTAACATAAATGGATATGAAATAAATTATTTTCATGTTTTAGACATGGTGCTATTCTGAAGACACATAATTATATGCCTGAAATTTTGAAGTTTCTCTAGTTCTTATCATTTTGAACAAGGGATATTCTTAAATGTGCCCAAGATTTTATAGAACAGTCTATTATTAAAGAAGCTGAGATTATCACTGTAACACAATCATATACAAGTACATTAGATAGTGTCAACAGTCTTTGTAAAAAATAGCACTCATGATATGGCCACATAAGCTATAAATTAACATCTTTGGGATCATGCTGAGAGATAAGTGGGGTTTTGTTTTTTGGTTTTCTCTTTAGTATCTTCAAGTCATAGCCTCCAGATCATATGTATAAAAATTTCTCTTGAAGAATAAGAAATCAATGGAAATTGTCAAGCAGATAGAAAAGATAGGTTCTATTTCATGAAAAGTTCATGGTTGTGGCAGTTGCCGTAGAGAAAGGGTTTCTGAAGAGGATACTACTGCAGTAGATGAGAAGTTGAGAGGGTCAGAACCACAGTCATACAAACAGAAATATAAGAAGACAAAATCAGATACCGGGACAGCTGTAGCATGAGATGGAGTTAATGAGAGTGTACAAGAGACACCTCAGGGAGGTATGGAACTATAGGCAGGGCAAGCATAGCCCTACTTTCAAGGCTTTTGTTGGAGGCCAGGTCCTCCAGATCCTCACTGTATACACAGTCAGACCTTTCTCAAGTCTGTTACAACCACCAGAACCATCCTTCCCTAAAGGCTTCTTATGTGTGGTAGGAGAGTTCATATGTGATTTGCATTTAACAAATATGAGTTATGCATTTTTATGTTTTAATTATCTTGATACCCATGTCAGCATAACATTCTTTCTCACAGCTCTATTTGACCCTCTTTGATTTTCCTACTCACAGATTCATTCTACATGGTGTATATAAAGGTGAAATCTTAATTTGCTTTTTATATCATGAATTATTTTCAAGATAATTTTTGTCTTTCAATAATTACTTATAAATTTAAGTGCCTTAGATGACAATGATCAGAGAATGGGAATGTGATGGGTCTGTAAAATTGCTGGAATGTAATATTGATCTATACATGATGTTATTGGGCATACAAACTCCAAGCTTTGAGCTGACACCTATTCACCCTTCCCCACTTGGCTGTCTACAGAGAACATGAGGCAACACCAAGAGATGTTTGAGGCAATCATCATGAGAATCTACTTTCAATAAATATCACTGAGGTCTACTTACTTAGTTTTTGTACTTAAAATTCTAATTCAATGAAATAAAATCTAAAAGAATTCTGCTTTTCATAAGTGATGGTCACCCCAGCATCTGGCTGGTGTGATAACACTCTTATTGGTAAAAGGACTTTTATGTTGTTGTTGTTGTTATTATTGGTATGACAATTCCACTTGCACCATTTACCTAGTGCACCTAGTAGTTCATATTAGCCAAGAAACATTCTCTGGCTACTTTCCCCCAAGCAGATTCTCCATCTTCTCTACTCTCAGTGTCACCTACAAAGGTGCATGACTTATATGCACGTGGAAACAACATTTTTCACACCATCAGTTAGCTGAGCACATTGGTGGGGAAAGTTTTTTTTTTTTTAAAAAAAAAAAAAAACTGGCCATAATAAATACTCATTCATCTCTATACACAGCTGCAGCCAGATAAATGCGGTCTCCACTGTGGAGACCTGGGTATTGAGATATAGGAATGTTCACACTGCAGCTCCATCTGCAAGCTCTTTCCTCTTTTTCCAAATTCTAAAAGTCAATAGGTCTCAGACCTCTTAAACTTTATTTGGTTATCTTTGTCAGAGCAACATTGGGCATGGTGGCTCATGCCTTTGATTCTAACACTCTGGAAGTAGAGGCAAATAGATCTCCGAGTTTGAGGCTAGCCTGGTCAACAAAACAAATTCTAGGAAAGTCAGAGATTTACACAGAAAAATCTTGTTTCAAAATAAATTCTGGAGTTTCTAACTTGTGCTTTTTTAAAAAATATATTAAAAAAAAAACAAACACAAATCCTTCCACATTTGCATCTCAGACTTTCAGTCTCCAAAGGTCTCTGTATCCAGCAACCTATTAAACTCCTCTAAAAATAATATGAGTGGGTGTTCAATACAAATACAGACTCCCTTTTTCAGAAGTGTCAGTACAAAATATTATAGTAACTGAAGGGCTTTCTTTAAGAGGATCACACATTCCAAACATGGTGCGGTGAATGTTGACCTCCTTGCTTCCCTGTCCTTTGCTAAATTATTAGATTACATTCCTAAAGCTAGCTCTCACCTCCAGGTCTATTCCCTTATTTGGCCACCCCCTTATACCTAATTCATTTCTGAGATAAAACACCAAGATACAACTATCAAAAACCAAGGTCCAGAAATCAAAATGCATTACTTGGCTACACTGGCTACCCTGTCAAATCAAAGTTTACCAATTCATCTCAGCAGAGACTTCTCACTTTTCTCCTTAAAAACCATTTCAACAAGACATCTGTCTTCTGTTTTTGTCCCATCAAGATGTAGTCCCCCACCCCTTCTTGTCCTTCCAGGGTAATAAATATCCTTTGTGCTGAGAACTTAGTGTCTGAGTGGGTTCTGTGCTGACCCTGAGGTCCCCTTCCAGGTACTAGTAACGTCCAACATTACTTCTATCTACTAGAAGTCTAGTATGGAAGTCTTCTTATCTGTCTCCAGACTTTGTCCCACAGCTCCCTCTGAAATTCCAGTAGCCATTGAGGCCACTGAAATCATTGGCTTTGTTTCCTACTTCTCTGAATTCAGTGATTAATAAAACTTTTATAACCTAAGTCAAATTAGTATTTGTCCATACAAAACCTCCCAGTAGATTCTATGGTGAAAAGCAAAAGTCTAAACTATCCTTGTCTAAAACAGCCAGGACATATATATTTATGTAAATATATATTTAATTTAAATAGAATTATGTCACTTTGATTTCTCACTTTTCTCCCTCGGGCCTTCCCTTCGACCTTTTCCAGTTCCTCTCCCTTCAACTCCTCTTATTCTCCCATACTCAAGTTGATAACTTCTTTTTATTTGAATAATTTGGAGGCAACCCCACATTGCCTTCCTCTATCGAGAAGTCTTTCTATATACCACCAACACAGACACTGGGTATGAGATTATAGATGCATTCCCATTTACACCCGCATCAAAGACAACAACGTAGATTCCAATAAACCAATCAAGAACATGAAAGAACTCCACAATTAAAACTTGAAATCTCGGAAGAAAGAGATTGAGAAAGACACTAGAAAATGGAATGACATCCTTTTTATTGATGGATTGGGATAATAAATATTATGAAAATAATATATATGTATATTAAAAAAAGCGTTATCCTCACTGGTGGATGACATGATATATATATCCAAATTTTCTTCAGAAAACTTCTGCAAACAATAATTTCATCAAAGTGGAAGGCCCCCTAATCAACTTAAAAAATTAAGTCTTTTTTTTTTGTTTTTCTTCATTTTTATTATTTTTTATAAAAAATATCTTTTTTTATCCATGCAACACCCTGCTCCCTCTCTCTTCCCTCCTCCCAATCCCTACAAGTCAGCATTCAGCCTGCCCTCCCCCTTATCTCCCCATCCTCTCCCTACAAAGGGAAAGAAGTTGCAAGGTAGGTCAGCTAAGCATGGCACATCTACTCCAGGCAAGTCCAGTTTTCTCATCCCAAAGTCATATCTGGATTAGATGTTTCTCTGCGGGGAATGGGCTCTAAGGTGCCAGCCCATACACAGGAGCACAGTCTGATCCCACCCCTCGAGGTTCCACATACTGCCCATGCCAATTGACAGTTGCCTACCTTTGGAGGGTCTAGCTCCTTGTCCCGATGGATCTCCAGTGGCTATTTTAATTCATTGAGCTTCCTAGAGCTCCAGCCAGCCTTCGCTGTGGGAATATTCCTCACAATCCCTATCCCTTTGCTCATACAGTGTCTCTTCTTCTGCTCTCAAAGACAAGCAACATATATTCCAATAAATCAATCAAGAACATGAAAGAACTCCACAATTAAAACTTGAAATCTCTGAAGAAAGAGATTGAGAAAGACACTAGAAAGTGGAATGACATCCTTTATATTGCTGTGTTGGTATGATAATTATTATGAAAATGGCCATGCTACCAAATTCAATGTACAGACTAAATGGAATCTCAATCAAAATATAAAAACATTCTTCATATAAATATATCTTAAAATTTATATGGAACTGGAAAAGGCCCAAGACAACTAAAATAATCCTAGCAAAAATAATACTGGAGGGATTATTGTAGACTTCAGGATATAGTATAAAATAATTGCAATAAGAGAATGCAACACTGGAAAAGCAGGCATGAAAAATATAGAATATAATGGAATATATTGAATATAATTGAATATAGGGTATAACAGAAAATGGGAAAAGACAAACTTGAGAAATTGTAAATATATTCATGTAGTACTTGACAAAGAGGAAGCAAAAAAGAAAACCATATACAAGAAAAAAAACAGTCTCTTTAATAAATGGTGTTGAGAAAACTGGATTCGCAAATACTGGAGAATAAAATTAGAACTCTGCATCTCATTCCAAACAAAAATTAGATACAGGCTGATCTAAGACCTTAATTTGAAATTGAAAGAATGGAGCTGACAAGAAGTTTAGGCAATTGTCCACATGATACATGTGTGAGAATGAACTTTGATGTGTAGGTTTCCATATTCAAGAAATTAAAGCCAACAACTGACAACTGGAACTTAACTGAAAATTAATATGCTCCTGTCCTGCTAAAAAAAAAAAAAACAAATATTGTAGTGGAGAAGATATCCACGGAAAAGGGGATCAGCTTTACCAGCTATACATCTGGTAGGGTATTAATAGCCAAATCTACCCACCCCCCTAAGAAAGATAGAAAAGAGGGCAAACAGAGCCCTGTAAACAGATGGAACAATTTTAATAAAAAAAACTAGGGGTCTAAACAGTTATGAATATGAGAAATAAAAATAGCTAAGGAAAACTTCAAAATGTTCATTATTCTTGGCAATTAGAGAAATGTAAATTTAAAAACTTTAAAATTTCACCTCATTCATATCCATCAGAATGGCTATGATCGATAAAATGACTGACATCAAGTGTTGCTGAGGTTCTAGAGAAAGAGGGACCCCTATTCACTGTTTCTTGGAACCCAAATTTGTGCAGTCACTCTGGAAATCAGTATGGAGAATCCAAAGTTATGAATAAATAAATCTAGTATATGACCCCGTAGTACCACTCTATATGCATAAAGGATTTGACATCCTACCCCACACATAATTCCTTAACAGTGTTCACTGCTGTTCCATCCACAATAACTAGTCAAGGAAGCAAGTTAAATGTCTATCAATTGACAGATAGGTAACAAAAATGTAGTATAATACAATATGATATAACATATATGTGTATATATATGTATGTATATATCAGCAAAGTATAAAGTGACTACGAGGGGAGAGACCTTGAGAGGAGAACATTAGAGTACAGGTGATGTGAACTGAGTACTTGAAAAGCAGGAATGGCAATCTAGCTGGAGAATGAAGGAGGAAGTACTTTATAAAAAGACAAAAGCATCAGGAATCTTTCATAAAGCCTCAAGGAATAATGTTTTTTATTTACCAAAAATTATATGCAATATACATATAAGTACATAGGTTCAAAAACATATATTATATATGTTAATGTATTATGAAATATATATGTATAATTTATAGAAATCAAATCCACTTAGGTTGACCATAATCTCCATAAGAACCACAGGCTAACAAGTACAAAGCACAGGAATTGGTTGGTTATGTTATTCCACGTGACTTCCAAGAACAATATGAACTGCCAGTCAACATAGTCCTTCTTGAGTCTCAGAGATTCAGGATAGGCTCATATTACCGAAGATATCACATACTTAGGATCCAGGACATGGAGAAGTAGAGCTAGATTCGAGCTGGATCTGACCATAATGCCTCTTTCCTGTAGCCTAACTTTCATAGTTCCAGAAATTTCTATGTCAACTGCCAAAGAGGGAAGTAATTAAGCAGTCCTACCCAGCATGGACTTGGAGATTTTGGATTTAATTCATAACACTATTTCCATCTGAGTAAAAGGGTTTTTATAACATGTTCTTTGATACTTAGTTCTATCAGCTTTCTATTTCATGTCCTACTTGTCTCCATCCCTCCTCCTTCCTTCCCTCTCCTCCTCCCTCCTTCCCCCTATTATTTTCTTCAACTGTCTCTCCCTTCCCTTACTTCCTCTCTATGTTTCATTGTCCCTTGAACTTAGTATTGTATGGCTGGCTCAGGACCACTGTAAGTTCAGGGTGGCTAGCTCGGTCTAGTGGTTAAGATTCTAAGCTCTCATGTCGCGACCCAGGTTCAATTCCCTGGCAAGGGAACAAAAATAAATAAATAAATAAATAAATAAATAAATAAATAAATAAATAAATAAATAAATAAATAAATGAATGAATGAATGAATGAATGAATGAATAAATAAACAAACAAGTAAATAAATAAATAAACAAACAAAAATAATAAAAAGAGAGAACGGGGCACCAAGGTCTCAGCAGCCTTTATGAATGGGGTTGGCCACTCCACTTCAGGAGCCCGGGACCCCGGATAAGTGTCTTGGACCTTATCAGCTGACACCTGAATCCCACCACAGACTAGGTCAACCTTGAATTTGTAGTGTTGAGATCACAAGTTTGACATTATACTTTAAAGATTTATTTATTTATTATTGTGTGTGCATTTGTGGGGGGGCAGGGGAGATACGTACATTGGTCCCCCAAACCCAAAATAAGTGTGTCAGACCTCCTGGACCTTGTGTAACAAAATTGTGAGCTACTGACATAGATGGTGGAGAGCACCACAAAGCCATACTACCCTTGTTTAAAATTGTGCATTTTATTATAAAAGTTAGCCTGATTGATTGATTACTGTCCATCTAGATTATGTACTAACTCATGGAGCAACTTCTGATCCATGGTTTACTTAAAGAATGTTGCATTCAAATTTCTTCAATCACAGAACCCTGTGTCACAGTGGCCTAAGAAGTACAACTTACCCTGAACAGGTATTGAAGTTCATTCCCCTGGTACTGATGTTTCTTATTCCAGATGTGTCTTCCTAAGCATCCATTATTCATAATAACATTCTAATAACACATGGTACTTAGGAAACTGAAAGATAACAGTGATGAAGCATATTAAACCTGAGCCCAACAGTAGTTTCAGTAGCTTTAAAATGTTATGTGAAAATTTCATAGAAAAACTGAGAGCTGTGTAGCTCCACCTTAAAGGTTTGGGTTGATGATGGCTGCTCCCATGGCCCCAATATCTTGCTCTGTTTTATAAATGTTGTTTTTATTGTTCCTTTTTTTGTCTTTTACTCACTGTGCCCCACATTTTTCTGCTTATTTCTATTTTCTTTCCCCAGTATGAATTTCCTTTCATCTTTGGAAGCCGCATGTGTACACCCCACATGCTTTCAGAACAGAGGCAGCTGGTGTCTGCATTGTATCCCTCTGTGTCACCACTGTATTGTTATTAAAAAATGCTCATTCATTTCCTAATCCTTAAATCAGTAATTTCTCCTCCAGGCTCAAAGCAAATGTAAATATTTGGAAACAATTTGAAAGGTTTATTTTCCCTCTTTTTGGCAATGCTTTCATGTATGCTTTTACTATTGCCTGCAACATTTCACCACAACCCTTACAGTAAAAGGAGTGAAATTTGGGGCATTGGGCCAGCATGCCTGAGAACTTTCAACCTCAATTTTGTTGAAAACATTTCTAGTCTACTTCTTTTTTCATTTTGTACTATTACTTGTACCATAGAGTTCGGTGATATACATGGGTATGTAACTTTATGATGAAAACCAGTGAAATGCAAGCAACTTACTTCTCTTTTACATTTTACTGTTTTAGAAAAACATGTGAAATTTTATATTCACAACTGAAATTTGACAAGACCGTTCTGTGACTGCTAAAATTGAGTGCTAAATGGAAGAGAAAAGCAGAAGACACATGGCTGGGCATATGGTCTTAGGACTCTGAGACAGGTGGGGTCCTTCAAATTTGGAACATTCAATTCTTTACTTTGTGGAATCTAAATGTGGAGGAGTCTGAGTTTACTTTCCTCCTCTGGTTTCCTTCTTTGGTTATAATTTCTGCCATTGTGGATGACAAAGAATGAACGAGAAGGAAACATATACTCAGTATTATGGAAGTTACAGTTAAGATGATTTGAATAATGCTAAGAAGTAAAGTATGCACTGTTAGTTTTCGGTTTACCTCCAAACTATTATAGTATAGGCTGAATGGTAGACCTTCGGACTCAGTGGAAAATAATGTAGAGTTCACCCTCCCAGCAATTTATCACTTTACAGGAACACATCAACTAAATGCAAAGCTCTCATCAAAAATGGACCAATAAAGAATGAGTAAAACACACACACACACACACACACACACACACACACACACACACACACACACACACACACACACACACACTAGATTAGCTTACAGGATGAGATCCATGTAGCCCAACAATGGCTGCCTCACATTAGACAGGAGAAGGCTCTGCAGTTTTTCACTCCAGGAAGTTAGGTTCCTCAACAGTTTCCAATCTGTGAATCTCCTTAGTGCTAAGTCTGTGAGGATAGATGTCTCAGCAGATCTGGAGTTAAAGACCTAGAGGATTCCTGGGGATCTGCTGGTCTTCAGTCTACAAATGGAATTCCAAAGATGCTGCTTATAATATCACAGCAGCAGGCTAAATGAACAAAATGAACTTTCCAGAAAAGCAAAGCCAGCAGGCAGGCAAAATGCAAGTGTTCCCTTCTGCATGTAAATGGCCTTGTCCTTTGTCTAGACTATTAACAGAAGGTATTGCTCATGTCTAGGAGGTATCTCTCTCGAATAATGTGATCAATAAAGTTCCTCACAGGATTTCCCTGGGGCTTGTGTTATGTTTATTCCAGATTCAGCCAAGTTGACAACCAAGATTAGGCATCATACAGGATAAGACCATATTGTAAAAGAGTACATTGGTTAGTGTTGGTATTGTGGGAGATATAAAATAAAGCTGAAAATTGAAGTCCAACAGCAAAAGAATGGCTATTGGAGCCATGGTACATTTATATAAAATAGACATTATTAAAATATTAAGAAAATAAAATTATGAAGTTTGCAGGTAAATGGAAAGATCTAGAAATCATCATCTTAAGTGATGTAAGCCAGACTCCAAAAGACAAATATTACATGTTTTGTATAATATGTAGATGTTGTTCTTTAAAGCTTTAGATATGTGTGCTGCATTCAGAATAACTACGGAGGCTATGTAATAGCTACTTGGTGACAAAAGTAGGGGATATCCAAGGAACAATAAATAGGCAATAATGTAAACACTGCATCACTGAAGGATGGGAATACTATAGATATCTTGTTCCTGGTACACTTATTCCTTCTGTTTGTCCACAATAATTGTCATCAAGCTCAAAGAAACACTGCTCTGATGAGGGTTACCTGATGCAAAAATGTATGGCCATAAAGATGGGGTCGGTCTTAAAGGAACAGTTAGTTACTATGTCCATCTAACAGAATAATTGAGAAGAGTCTCTTCTAAAGTCTATGACATAGATATCTATGGGTTTTGGATGAATTAATAGTATATGACACAGTTTCCAGCTAACGTAGCAATATTTAAATATAATATAAAATAATTTGTTAGTCTTATAACATAGATGCTATTATATCATGCCATAAAATAGCTACCAATCATTATTGTACTCACAACTAGGTAAGATTACTGATAATTTTTATCCCTAGTAGCATGCATAGCATCCTCCAGCATTATAAAGGCTATTCAGTATGAAAGACACCTCTATATTAGTACCAGTTTGATTTCTACATGTTCTCTGACTCAAATATGTAGTATCTTCAGCAATATGTTCATACCATTACCTTTATTTAGTTACCAAGAGAACTGGCGATAATGTCTAATTTTTAGGGGTTCTATGATTTTCCAATTATAAAAAATTTAAAAATGCAATTCATTTCTGGTACTGGATTTTTTCTTTTTTTAGCATATATTGTCTTGGAGAGGCGTTGTCCCCCTCATTATGGCATAATACTACTTAAACACATTTTATACACATGTATGTATATATATTTAGCAGCATTCTACAATAAAAGGTTTCATATAACATTTTGAAATTTAATCACCCCTCCTATTTAATTACCACCATGTTCTCCTTCAGATCCCGTGCTTTCTAAGCCTCCATACTTGAAATCTCTGAATTGTTCCTATAAGATTTCTGTCTTCTATGCTTACTCCAATTTAAATTTTCATCTAAAGACCATTCCTTATCCATCATCTCACTTATCTTCCCAGTTTTCTAAAGATAATGGATTTCCCAGACCTACTCTTTTTGACATAAAACTCCATGAGTGTTCAATTCAAACTTTAGGGATTTTCCAGAAATTTTTCTTTAATAAATAAGGGTCATTAAAAGGATAAAATAAACTGAAGAAAATACTTTCTTATCTTTCCTGATGCTTTGTCAGAACAGGTTACTGAATATCTCTTTAAAGCCATAGTTTACACATCTCAGTTCACTTAAATCATTGTCTCTTAAATGAAGTAGACCTATTGATGTGGAGCTTATCAGCTATGCCTACTTGTACCTGAATGCTGTACTTTATACTGAAACAAACATGCAGTAGATACATCAAGTGATCACTAATAAACTTAAAATTAGTCTCAAATATGGTCTTTTGTTTTTCTAAGAAATACATTTTGTTTTGAGGTCAATGTTGCAGGGATTTAGTAAAAGCTCCAAAAGTTTCAGAGATATGGAGATATAAGAGGGATCTAACAACAGTCAGTCTAGGAGGATCAAAGAGTGGTGATTTACACCTTTAATCCCAGCACAGGGAGTATCCCAGAAGTGGTGACCTACGCCCTTAATCCAAACTGAGTTAGAGGTCATTTTAGTTTACAGAAGGAGTTGCAGGCTCCCAGGCATGCAGTGGTGGAGCCATGCCTTAATTTACCAAGAGAATATTTAAGACAGGCATAGAAAGACAGAGCATTAGAGGAAGCCGAAAGAAGACAGGCTGAGGAAGCTGGAAGACAGCTGGGTAAGATCTGACTGTAGTGTTTACTCTCTCTAATATCTCCAACTTTATCAGAGATTTACCCCTGAGTTTCATTTATTCATGCAACACAATGTCATAGAAGTGGAGCATTTTATACCCTGAACAGCCTAAGTACCTCAGATAAATTTTTAAATGCAAGCTTGTTTTTCATCTGATAAGCAAGATTAACTACTATATGTAGCTGTAAGATTCTATCCCCTCAGTCCTGAGGTCCAGACCTGCAGTTCCTCAGCCACTTAGTCCTAAATAAGCACACAAAAGCTTATATTAATTATAAACTGTTAAGTCTATGGTTTAGGATTATGGCTTTCTAGGTCTTACAACTTAACCCATTTCTATTAACGTATGTTTTGCCACGTGACTTGTGACTTACCTGTACTTTTACATTTTGCCTCTCTGGGTAGGAGATCACAGCATCTCTTTCTGACTGTGCACTCCTTCCCCTATATCTATGCTCAGATTTCCCACCTGCCTCTAAGGTGCCTTGCCATAGACCAAAACAGACTCTTTATTAACCATTGGTATTTACAGCATACAAAAGGACATCCCACATCACTTTCCATTTTCTGTCTAATCAAAAAATGTTTCAGTTTTAACATAGTAAAATTGTACATAACAAAACAGCTATTAAGCAAGAATTACAGTTAAAATTTCTAGTCTATTTGCATTTAGCAAAATTAAATTTTCCATCATCTACCTTATTCTTGTGAATCCAAAGTGTCACTTCTAATTTACCTTTTATTATAACTAAGAAAATCTATAATGATAACTATCAAATCTTCAGCTACATCAAAGACCACAGAAGAATATAATATACCTGAGAAAAAGAGGAAGTGCAAGCAACTTTCAAATTATGGAAATGACAGAGATTGTGTCTGTCTGCTTGAACAGTCACCCAAAGTTCCTTTGTAATGTTGGGGTATCCATCTTCAGCCTAGAGGCCTAAAGTCTCTGGCAGATTTTTTTAGTGAAACAGGAAATTTGAAACATTGTTTCATCTATTTTGGCAAGGTTTTTAGTTGCTTTTTGCTTCCTATATTCCCTGAAGGATGTCTGGCAGTTTTCTCTGTGAAGCAGGAACCTAAAGGATCATCTCAGCTTGTTTTGGCAAAGTTTCAGAAGTTACTTTTCTATGGAGCAATCTTTAAATATAATATGTCCAGTTTATACAAAATACTGCCAAGCAGTCAAGGCAAGAACAGTCTCTTGCCAAGTGGCCAGCCTTGCAACAAAGTAAACTCCACATAGTTGGTTGTTTTTTTTTTTTTTTTTTAATGCTTATCATATTGAAATAGATTGGCACTGCCAGGATCAGACCTGTCTCTCTGTCCAGAAAAGTCTAAGTTCTTAAAACATCTTAAATGTCATTTTCTATAGGATTTTGAAGTATTTGAAAATTACCTATCCAACTAAAATATATCTTTACATATCTAAAAAATCTAATAACATGACTATAAGTTGATTATCATAGATGACTATTAATCTGCAATTATTTGTCATACATTTCCATTTTAAATGAGTTTCATAAATATGATACCTTACGAGTAGAAATACACATACAATAAACAAAATTAATCTTAAATTAGTATCAATAAACTAAAGTCCATACCAATGTAAAACATTTCAAACAGGAAGCTGCTCTTTCAAAAGTAGATTCAATAATTAACTCTTTAATCCTATTATATTTATATCCCCCTTTATTCTCTAGAAACAGATTGACCATGACCAATAACCAAGCCCTCTAAATAAAGACTAAACATCCATCATCTATTTGAAGGGAAGAGAAGGGTGTAGTTCTCTATGATATCCCTGCTGATTTGGGGTGATGGTATAATCTTTGATGGACCCTGAGGCTGAATCATCTTACTCAGCATCTGTGAAGCTGATGTGAATTTTGGATCTTCTGGACCATCTATTTCCATCCGAGTATTTTCAGGGGGGTCTTTCCTGATCAAATCATATTAGTTTGGAAGCAATTAAGAGCTCTCATCTTCTGTGGAAACAAAAGCAGTACCTCTTTTCCAAAGCAACATATCCTTAGACACAAATTTTAAAAATCAAAATACCATTAAAATATATGTGTTGGCTTAACTTAGCAGCCTTTATAATCAAATGTCTTTCTGCACTTAGCTCATTAACAGTTAAAAACTAAACAAAAGCACAAAATAAATAATCTAGACTCTTTATGTATTTTTTATCTTTATGTTGCTTATTATGTTTTCATAATTCTTTTTTTTAAGGACTTCTCCTACTCTTTTCTTTCCTAAGTCTATAATTTCTGCTGTTTTTGTTCTTTTGCTTTTTGTTTTTACACAAACTGTAACCCATTTAGATAGTTCATTCATTTGAATCTGTTTTATTGTACATCTTTAATTATTTTTTAAACAAGAGTTTTTAAATTGCTAAACTGTGTGACTAGGACCCTCTAATGCTGGCTCTGCCCTGTTGGCTTCAGCATGGTAGAGGTATCAATTTAGTCAAACTTAGCTTCACAGTTCTTGGAAGCAGTATTTATTTTCCCAGAGTTGTGTTTTTAAGCACTTGGTAGGACTTCCAAACACGAGAATAGTGGCTGGAAGAAGCTTCTTTGTACCTTGGCCCACTAGAGAGACTTGGGAATCCAACCACCAATGCTTAGCCATGGCAGTTAAGGGTCAGCTATATCTCACAGGCAGCTGCTGTGCTCTACTGCTGGCCTGAAACTGTGAGACTAGGAAGCCCAGTGTGGCTCAATTTTTGTGCCGTTACAATCTTTTTAAAAGCTTGCTCTGATTGTTCTGGATCAATGATTGACAATGAGTACCACTTGTAGCCAGATGTTGCTGTCCTGTCTGGCCTGAGGTCTGGATCTGTAGTCCCGAAGTCACTGAGCCCCACATAATTACACAAAGGCTTATATTAATTACTCACTGTTTGGCCTTTGGCTCAGGCTTATTGCTTGCTATCTCTTACAACTTAACTTACCCTACTTTTATTAATCTATGTTTTGTCACATGACTGCTAGTTTACCTGTACTTTTACATCTAACCCTCTCCTGGTGGCAGCTTTCAGCATTGCTATCTGACTCTGCACTCCTTCATCTATGTTCAGACTTCCAACCTGCCTTTAAGATGCCTTGCCATAGGCCCAAAGAGCTCTTTATTAACCAATGATATTCACAGTGTACAATAAGACATCCCACATCAACTATATGGCTGTTGAAACCAGCTGAAACAATTTTCATTTTTGAGTCCTTGCTAGGGGATTTTTCACTATTTCTTATATTAAACATGACTGGTATTTTTGTAATGTTCTAATCTTCTTTAAAAATGGGTCAGACATTTTCTTCTTGACTTTCTTCCTATCATCATTTGTAATGTACGTGGCTGTTTCAACAGTCATGGTGCTGCTTATAGAGCCTAAAAGAGCATATGCCAATTTGTAAAATGTAGATATTTTATTATATATAAAAATCATCGTTTTGAAAATTCTTCAAAACATTTATAAGATAACCCAAAAGAAAGTACAACATATTTGAAATTTATCAAGCTGACAATGTATTTAACATGTGTTGGGTAAAATGGCAGTGTATATAAGGTAATAATAAAAGGACACAGTAGAGATTGTGTGAGAGGATGAGAGAAGGGGTTACTTATAGATTATAAATAAAACATTATCTACAAAGAAAGGAGATACATATGTAGGTGGTAACTTCATGGTCAAGGAAGTGCAGTTCCAACAATATTTAGGGAACGAACTTGTTATCAAAGTGCAAACAACTGTGAATAACACCTTGTATACATCCATCAAAGAGATGACCACTGTCCAAATCAACACTAAAACTTTTCATGGTATTCAACATAAGAATATAAAAAAGATGGTAATTTTGATAGAATATTCCATGTCATGTGATATACTTAGAAATATTTCACTATTTTCCTAGCTATGAACTTCCACCTACCACTATTCATACACTTTCCTAGGGAAGAAATCATCTAATCAGTTCTTCATGTCTTGAGGGGCTCTGTTCTCTGGTTTTCCTTATTTCTGCTTAAAATGCCAAAGCATTGTTCATACCATATAACTAGTCTTTCAGGGTAATATGGATGATCTTCTCTTAAAAGTATTTATTGCTGCCCTTTGACCATTCCCTATGATGCATCAGAAGACCAAGGAAGATATATAAAAGTGACCTCTTAGAATGTGATATTTTTCAATATATCCTTCTATGGTTTTTACTACTTTTCTTGTTTTTCAAGTAAAAGACTGAAACGTGGTGTTCTGTGACTCTGACTGTACTGAAAACAAGGTTCCTCTGTGATATGACAGGTTTTTTTTTTCAATGGAACTGAAGCACATTCTTAGACTTTTAAATTCTGTGGGGAAATACTACATGGTACTTTAGGAAAAAAAAATATGCCACCAAAGTAAACCTACAAAGTGAATTAAAACAAAGTAATATATCTAACACATTTGGTGTTTAGATATTAGCATTGTAATCCTCCATATTTCAGTGTAAAGAATGTATTACAGGGAGGCTCAAGGGACAGAGGCTAAGAGCTCATAATACCCTTGTAGAGTATTGGAGTTCAGTTACCAGCAACCATACCAAGCAACTCTCACTCTTTCTCCAGAGAATATGAAGGTCTCTTCTGGTCTCTTAAAGCACCTGTACACACATGAATACACGTACTGTACTATCTATTAAAAAGTAATATATTTTATAATAACGTGATAGATTCAGCTGACCTTTAATTCAATCAAATTAATTTTCAGATTATCATGTAAATGTGTCTGTGAATGTAAAGATTAGTTTGTCTATGTTGTAAGATATCTGATCACTCCATGGTACATAGGGTCATACTTTTGTTTATTTTATTCTAAAGTGATTATTCTTATGGCCAGCCAATGTTTAACAGGAATCTGTAACAACAAAGGCATAAACTAAGTACCAGTATAATGGCACACCATGAAGCTAGGGTAGCAATAGAACATTTGCGCAAAGGAAACATTCTCTGTTCTGTTATAATTTATCAGTCTTTTGGATTCTTTTTCAGTTTACAGAAGTTAAATTTCCTGAAAGAGCATTTGTTTCTTCTTCTTCTCCTTCTTCTTCTTCTTCTTCTTCTTCTTCTTCTTCTTCTTCTTCTTCTTCTTCTTCTTCTTCTTCTTCTTCTTCATAATCTCTGTTCTTACCACCATTTGTGGAGGATGGGAAAAAAACATCCAGCTCACCTTTCCACAGCCTTCTGTGTGTATTCAAACATAGCAGAGTTCATTGCTTTTCTTGAGTCAGCATCTGTTCCAAGTGGTTCACATTTGCTTACTATACTCCTCGATAAATTCTGCTACTCGGTATTTCTTCCTCTTTTTCACACTGTAGAGAAAAAAGAGGGTTAATAAAGCAAAGTGGTCAAAGCTTATAATCTATAAGAATAAGATCTGAATTTAGGCAATAAAACTTCACAGGCACACATAAAGCGTATGCATAAGTTTGACAACTTCTTTACATCATAGTTTTAGTCAGGCCAAGAGGCTTAGGGCAGCAACTAAACCTGATTTTTAACCTTTACTCCCTTTCTCTCCCCCCTTCTATGTATACAGGTGCATGGGAACATGTGCATATGTATATGTGCATGTAGAGACCAGAGATCTACTTCTGGCATTCTTCCATATATTCAGTTCACTTCTTTTTGAGACAAGCTAAGTTACAGGCCCGCAATTCACTGATTATGTTAAGTTAAGCTGTGAATGCTGGAGATCTACCTACCTCTGTTCCCATTACGCTTGCATTACAAGTATGCAATGTCATTCATCTGGTTTGTCTTTCTTCTTTTTATTTTTAAAATTATTTCTTCTAGTTTAGAAATTAATATTTAATTACATAAACTCCCATTCCCTTTTCTCCATTCAAATACTTCTATGTACTTCTCCTTGCTTTCTTTAGAAATTCATGGCCTGCTTTTCATTAATTGTTGTTATATGTGTAAATATGTATGTATATACAGTTAAGGCCTTAAACGCAACTTACTCTATCTATATAATGTTACCTATATGTATGTTTTGAAGATGATTCTTTGGAGTCAGATAATCAATTGTTGTTCTTTTCCCTGGGAGACAATTTCTTCCAACCTTAGAATTTATTAGTTGTCCCTAGGTTTTTGTGTAGGTTTGAGGTCTGGTTGTTTTTCCCCATCCATTTTAGCATGCCTATTATTTGTTATGCCATGAGCATATTCAGCTCCTGTATGTGCAGTCATCTGGTATGTTCTTACAGGTTTATCTTCTTTACTTAACCATTCTAATCCCTACCACATTCTAAATATTTATCCTTATAACCAAAGATAACAGTACTTGTCATCTGCCATCATGAAAGCTTCTATTTGTAACAAGCAGAGAAGATCACGGAAATCACAGCCTATAAAAATGCAGAGATGTGGAGTCCAGTCCCTGGGAATTCATTTACAAAACAACTCCCAAAACCAAGGGTCAGAGAATATTGAGAAAGAGGAAAAAAAGACTATGAGTTAGAAGACCATGGAGCTTTTGTGAGACAGTGAAGAGTGTTAGAAGATTCATCCATTTTTTTTTTTTTGTATTTTTTCTTGACATCAAAGGCAAGCCCCCATGCTCACAATGCACACACTTAATGAAGCCAGCTCTCTCCCAATCTCTCAATTTTTAATTTCTTGCCTCCCTCCTCCCTTACTTTTTATTGTTTATTTGTTGCAGTGACTAACTCTGTAGCCTTGGGTTGCCTAGAATCAATTCTTTCATTAGAAAGGTTGGTCTTGAATTCCTGACAGTCATCTTGCCCCAGCCTCCCAATGGCTAGCATTAATGTCTAACAGTTTCTATTTTCCAGACACATACTTGTAGCATGAGGTTTCTGGCCTGACTAGCCCCACGATCCGGATCTGCCCACTGCCACTTATCTGTACCAGCAATCCCAAATCCCAAAGAAACACAGAGACACTTATATTAATTTCATGCTGTTTGGCCTAAGGCTCAGGCATATTGCTAGCTAGTTCTTCCATCTTAATTCAACCCATTTCCATTCATCTGGACTGCCATGTGTCCTGTGGCTCACCTATTTAATTACATTTTGCTTCCTTGGGCAGCTGGGTTGTCTCTCTCAACTTCACCCTCCTTCTCTTACCTATGTTCTGATTTCCCTGCCTACTTCTTCTACAGTGCCTAGGTGCCTGTTGAGGGCCAAAACAGTTCCTTTATTTAAAGAATTATATTCACAGCATACAGAGAGACGTTCCCACATCACATACTTTATTACTAAAGGAATACTATGAGTCAGTAATTTTATTATTGCAACAATATATCTCTCCTGTCATTCAGAAGGCAGGAGACAACCTCATAAACATAAACACACACATTAGGAATTTAGCTCCAGAAAATAATCTAGACAATAATAAAGAAATAACATTGTTCTCTGAATTTCTCTGACCTCCCTTGACCTTTCTTCTATCATTTTTCTCAAGAACAAAGCAGAAGGATAGTAAGCAGTCAGAGTTTGTGATTTTTCTAAAGGACATACACGTTCTCAGCTCTGTTCTGCAGACACAAGCAAATCCCTTCACCTTGCCCATGCTGCCTGATCATCTGTGAAGCAGAAATAATCTTAGTGACCCAAACTTCTTGGGTTCAGATATGAATTGGTTAGCTAATATTTGCAGATTGTTCAGGAAATGTTAAAGACAAAGAGTTTTTAAGACTGCAGCATAGTGTAATAAAAGGACATAAAAACCAAGATGCAGAACAGACCATTCTTTGGAGTCCTTGCATAAAAGGCAGGAGACAAAAAGATTTAGAAACCCACTAGAGTGAGAATAGAGGAGTATAAGGGGGGGGGGGGCTAAAGCAGCATTGTCATTCCTTGAGCTATGATATCCAAATGAAAGGGAACATGGTATCTGGAAGGAAGATAGTCCACCAAGGCATCAGTAACCACACAGACTCCTTAAGTGGCTCATATATTCAGCAAACCTCTGCATCAAAAAAATGTAGTATAGACCACCGACCTCGACTAGAGATGCTGTTCCCAAAGGAGAAATGCTCATCTCTTCTGTCATTTTTTTTTCTTTCATGCTGTCTACTAAGTACTGGAGATAGAAAACTGGGGGTAAAATATAAAAGAAGATATTTGTTTCTATACATTCTGTTTAATAATTCAGAGAGAAAATGACATGTGAGTTTGATGCAGAGTACAAGATGTATCTGTCCTAGTCACCCTTTCCAGCTACTCTTCCCACCAAACACCCTCTTAATCATCCTTCTTTGCAAGTGTTAGTTCCAACCTCTAGAAATTTTAGACAATGTCACCTAAGGAACAATGAACTATCACTGTATTCCCTAGCACTTCAATTTGCCTTCTACATGAACTTGGAATATAATAAATCATGATCTATATTCTATCTACATTTAGATGACACAGAAAGCCCGTGGTTTCCAGGACACACTTAGTAAATCCCCAGAGGGAACTGCCTCCCCTGCCTGTCAATGAGCTTTCTAAGACAGGCAAGTATGGAGCTTGGCCATTCATCTCTGCTACTTTGAAATGGAATCATGCCCACCTCAAAGTAGTAAGGAGAAGAAAACCTCCTGAATAGTAGTGGAGGCTGACATAGGCTCTTAGACTCCTGTACTCATCTGTAGTAAGAAGATGACACTTAAATCTTTGCCTCTAAAATTGTTGTAGTCATAGAAGGATAGATAAAATGCCAATAGTAAATAAGATCCTGGGTGTCAGGAAACTTTTTTAAAGTTTTATTTTCAAATAAATATCCTACTTTTATATTAAGAATAAGAAAGATATCAAAATGAGTTAAAAGAAAACACAATGATCTGTAGATTCCAATGCCAGAATGACAGATAAAACTGGGTCTATCTGGGAGGACATTAAATAAGTCACCATAAAAATGCTTCAGCAAGCAATTACAAGCACATATAAAACCAATGAATGAACAGGAAGCTTTGACTTCATGCTAAGTGAAACGATGTATAAACTCAGAAAGTCACACCGAGTAAAATAACACGCAGGATCAGAGGACAGCTCCAGCAATGCTCAGATAGAAGGCCATAAATAGAATCTGTCTCAGAAGTTCTGTCCTGTAATATTAGCTTAAAGATGCTATTTAAACAGAAAGAAAAGAAGAAAAATGAGCAAGAACTGGCAAGTAAAAATGCCAGTAACATCTTGCCACCAGTTTCTTTCTAACCCCACAGTGGCTTCCTCTATCAAGATATCCATATTCTTTTCTTCCTTTCAGTTTCTCCACTCACTCAACTATTCCCTTCTCTCAATGTTTATCCCTACCTCCCCTTGCTCGATCCCGGTTATAATCCCAATTTACTCAGGAAATCTTCTCCAAGCGATAGTAAGAAGGTTTCTAAAAAGAGCTTCCCCTAGAATCAAATGAATGAGCACCCTAATTGTCATTACATTAACATTCATCCAGTAATGGATAGAGGCAGAAGCAGAGATCCATAGCTATGCACCAGGCCTGGCTCCTAGTGCAGCTGAAGAGAGAGAGAGGATAAAGTATATGAACTAGAGATCAGGATCATGACAAGACCCACAGACAGCTGACTAGAGCTATCGGGAGCTCACTGACTCAGAATCAATCACTGAGGAACCTTCAGGGAAAGGAGCTACACCCTCCAAAGGTAGACAGCTGTCAAATGGCATGGGCAGTTTGTGGAGCCTCTTGTAGTAGCATCAGACTATGTCCCTGGTGTATGAGCTGACATCTCAAAGCCCATTCCCTACAGAGGAAGGTCCAACCCTGCTTTAATACTGGGTTGAGGAGCTCAGACCTACCTCAACTGGCTGTGCCACACTGAACTGACCCACTTTGGTACTCCTTGCCCTCTTTGAGGAATGGATTCGGGGATATGGTGGAGGGAGGCTGAGGAATGACTGGGAGGGTTTGGGAAGAGGGAAGAGAGGGAGAGCAGAGGTAGATATAGAAAAAAAACTTGAAAAATAAGTAAATAAATATATAAAAATGAACACTTTCAGAAGAAAAAAATATAAGTAACTGCATTAGGCTTCTCTTCACTATTCTGTTTACTTTGATATGTCAAACAGCGATCAAACCAGCATAGAAGAGCTGTGCTATGGGTGAGAAAATATAAGAAATTATGTTGCTCTGAGATAGAGAGGAGGATGTAAGTTGTGAGGGTTTCTTTAGTTCACAAATGATTAGTAGAATTTGGTAGATTACACACACATATACACAAATATTTACATATGTTTGTGTGTTATTCATATACATGTTTGTATATATACATGCATCTACAAATGATAAGGGCAATCATAGACAAAAATACTTAGCAAAAGGTGAATTATAAAATGCTTACATAGTTGACAAGTGGCAGGGTAATAAAAACTCCAAAACAATAATGATAATAAACAGGTAAAGGACATTAACAAAAAAAGTTGTCAAGTGAAAATGTTCAATATACCTCAAAGAAGGAATATTATTTGTGTGAATTAACAAACACACAGATGTATACACACACACACACACACACACACACACACACACACACACACACACACAAACACATAAAATGAGTCTTATTTTTGTCCTGACAGCCAGTTCCCCAATAATGACATGGAGACTTATTAATTATGAAAGCCTAGCCTATAGTTTAGGCTTATTTATAACTAGCTCTTGCAATTTAAAGTAGCTCATTTATATTAATCTATGTTCTATCACAGGCCTTTATCTCTCTTCTATTTGAACCTGATTTCCTTTCCATATTTTCTGGGGGTCTTCTCATGGTCTAAATTACTTGTCCTTTTCTTTTTCTGCATGTAAACTCCATTTATACCTCTTGTGTAGCTATTGTTCATTCAGCTTTTTATTATATGTATTACCATCTCAGCAATACATATTCATATAGTGTACAAATATCCCACAACATCACCCCATTTTGTCTAAATAAAAAGGAAATGTGTTTAAATCTAACATAGTAAACTATTGAATAAAAATAAATTATTAGGTAAGAGTTGCATTCACATTGTCCAGTCCATTGGAATTTGATATATTCAGAGGAAATATTCCATTACCTATTTTATCTTTACAAATTTAAAGTTTTATGTCTAAACCATTTCTGTCATAATTTGTATTATCATCCTAAACATCATTTTAGATTTCAAAATATTTTTAAACAATTTAAGTTTTCATGTCTCTCAACCTCACACACTTTATACATCTTTTGTGATTGTCTTTTCTGAAATTCACAGCAAAAAATCTTTAAATGAAACTATCCAGTCTTCAATTCCATCAAAGACTTGTGAAGGGTATAATATTTCCTAAATAAACAGGAAATACAGAGCAAATAATTTTTAAAACTAAAGAAATGAGTTATTCTTATTACCTGGATAGACATCTAAAATTTCTTTACAAGGTTTGGGCATTGATTATCAGCCTACAGACCTGAACTATTTG
Organism: Phyllotis vaccarum; assembly: GCA_033318265.1. Taxonomy (NCBI): domain Eukaryota; kingdom Metazoa; phylum Chordata; class Mammalia; order Rodentia; family Cricetidae; genus Phyllotis; species Phyllotis vaccarum. The sequence goes on along the minus strand of JARWLC010000001.1, from coordinate 35,622,048 downwards.
AAAAACTTTAGCTGTGAGGCAGAAATTTTGAATGACTATTCTAGCATGTCTTAGCATATTTTGATAGTCACCTTCTCTTGTGTACTACTTGTTCAATTTGGACTTCATACTGTAAGGAGTTGAGGAAAGAACAGATTCTTGCCCATTGGCTATCTTTGCCACATAGAAAGAAAACTCCATCCGTAGGTTCTTTGATTCCTTTGATTCCCATCATCCTTGTTTGAAGTAGATTGCTGCTACCAGGAGCAGACGTGTCTTACTATCATGAGGAGCCCTATGTTTTTAAAGCATTATAATGACATATTCTGTATGTTTTTAAAAGTATTTGAAGATCATCCCTCTATTTGAAATATATGTTTGACTTTGATGACATATTTAACATGACTAATATATTGATTGTTACAGATGACTAGTAACTTGAATTTCCTTATTCACTTAAATAGCTCTCAATGATTAAAATTTTACATTTTCAAGCAAGCTACATAGGTCAAATATCTTAAAATAAGAGTATATGTATGTATATATGTATATATATAATATATCATATATAGTATTACAAAAGTAACCTTAAATTTGTAAAAATGTAAAATATTGGAGGTTGTTTAAAAGTAGATTCAACAATACGTCCTTCCACCTCATTATTCTATATCCCCTCTTTATCCCTTCAGAAAAAGATCCCTAAATCTAATCGTTTTTGTTAAACTGTTTGTTGACCAATAGCAGCATATAACCATCCCCCATAAAATGATTACCATGACCCATCAAATGACTAAAAATCACCCACCCCCACCTATTTTGAATACGCATAGCATATTCTCTATATGGCTTCTTTTTGTGTGGGAGTGCTGATATCTTTCAGGGACCCTGAGAAAACTGGGTAATGATCAAGTACTGGAAGAGTGAGCTATACTATTTTTTCTTTAGTTTCTATCTGATAGAAAAGAGCAGGGCTTGGAAGGCTTGGCTGGAGTAACCTATGAGGCTAGGCCTTCTCAGCAACACTTTTATGATGCAACATTTTTAGGAAAGTGCAACAGAGGCCTTCTGAGAGGGTGGATCAACTAGGATACTTGCCTTTATTAATGTTTGGTCCTATTTTTTTTTTAAAGCACATGAACTTTTAAGGGTAACATATATATTTTCATTAACACAAGTATAAAATGTATGATGTGCACAAGTCAGTTTAAAATGGCTTTTGTTGGTTCTATGTTTGATCAGGTAAAAGGCTTCTATCAACTTTATAAGTCTGTTAAGAGTAATATCCAAACCTCTATTTATGGCACATAAAAGAATTGAATGTAATAATAAATCATGAGGTGTTGTGGGATTCAGGTGCCTTCTAAGTAAACTCTGCCTACAATGAGGACTCTGTATCTAATGAGATTTATCATATCTCATCCAGTCTCAGAGCTGTCCCCATGGGAAAGGATCAGCTTATACATCACCTGTCTTATAGTCTTTTTGGCTTTTTCCTTATTTTCCAGACAAGATTTTCAGGATGTTTCCCCAAATAAATCTAATTTTGAAGAATAGCACAACTTTTCTTTCCTGTGGAAACAAAGGCATAACCTCTCCCCAAATGCAACATATTTTCTACTTTAATTCTGAAGTGAAGACATTCATAAAATATATAGGTTGTTTCCATCTAGGAGTTTTCATAATCCAAGATCTCTTAGCAGCTATTTTTTTAATACATTAGCATTTAAAAATTTGAAATCAACACATCATCATATAGGATCCAGAAACCCTATTTATTTCTCATCCTTACAAAACTTATTCATTTTTTATTACTTTACTCTTTGTTTAAAGACATTACTATTATTTTTAAAAGTTTTTTCATATCTGTCTCTATCCAGTTTCTTTTCCTTTATTTAATATCCAAGTCCATTTTCGAACACACAGTAACTTAAGAGGTTTTGTTGGCATAGACCTAGGTTTTTTTGAGGTTAGAGATGAGTGTTCTGACTCCTCTGACCACTTGAGGAAGATTCTAAACTGCTAGGTTACTGTTTCCTGTCTATACTTACCATATGACATACTGGTTGCTGGCTCTACCCTCAGTTTATTGAGAGCCTAGTTTTATATCAACTGCGTACCCAACCACAAAGATTTACTTATCTATCCCAGCATTGGGAATTGGTTCTGTCTTCCTGAAGCAAGATTTTTGTACCCAGTGCCAGCTGCTCAAGTGTTCTTTTGTATAGAAGGGTCTCTAAGCTTACCAAAGAGACTGCTTTCTCAATCCTTGTGTGAATATTTGAGCCTCCACATTCGATACCATAGGTAATGAGTCTTTTCCTCTCCTACAATTCAGCTCCCAAATAATGACATAGAGACTTCTTACTATTTATGAAAGCTTGACTTATAGCTTAGACTTGTTCCTCACTAGCTAGTATAACTTAAATTAACTCATTTATATTATCTTATGTCTTATCACATGGCATTATCTCTCTTCAATCTTGTACTTCCTGTTTCTTCTTTATGTGTTCCGGTGTCTGCTACATGCCTAAATTCTTCCTCTTTTTCTTTTCTACCCCTTGAAATATTACATATGTCTCCTGCCTTGCTATAGGCCATTCAGTTTTTAGTTATAACAAACACATCAGTACATCTTGGCACAGTGTATAAATATTCCACAATGTATATATACTTTATAATGTATTCCATTTAAAAGATTGAAACAAGTATCAAAGGAATTGACTAAGCATTTATTCCAAGAAAAACAACAAAACAAAAACATGCATAGAATGAAACTATCATATAATGAACTTTAGAAAATAGAATTGCATAAAGGAAAAGACATGACTATTTCAGAATAACATAGCAACATACAAATACAAGTGACACATACCAGATATCAAAGTTGTAAACTAGGGAATTAGGGAAGGACATAGTTTTACAGTTATAGTTGGAGACATGAAGACTGTTCTCTCAGTGACTGGAAGGACATATACTAGAGCCAAATGACAGCATCAGCAGTTGAACTGAGTGGAGGTTTCACTGAGAATCACAAACCACAGCAGTAGACTCTACCCTATTCTGATTATTTATGAAGTATATATGCTGATACTTCAGATTCATAACAGACAATTTTGTTTATTCTTCTCCAATTCTCTCTCTCTCTCTCTCTCTCTCTCTCTCTCTCTCTCTCTCTCTCTCTCTCTCTCTCTCTCTCTCTCTCTCTCTCTCGTTTTTCTTGTTGTAGAGCATTTTTTATCAAGGTGCAGTTTTAGGGAGAATCATTGAAATGAACATTGTGGGACTTCTAACAGGGAGAGTGGTGAAATTTTAGACTTTTTTCCCTGTTCATGGGACACTTTTTATCTAGTCTGCTTCATCCAGCATTGATGTGCGAGTCTTGGCCTAGTACTATTACATCATTTCATGTTATATCATTGGTAGGCCCGCTCTTTTCTAAAGAAATTGATCTAGTGAAGAAAGAAGTGGGAGTTGGGAGGAGTGGATGGAGGGGAGGCTTTGGTAGAGATGTATTGTATGAGAGAAGAACAAATTGAAAAGATAAAAGGAAATGTTTTAAGGTTTAAATCCATTTAATATAAACAAATGAAAGTCATCTGTAGTAGGAGGTTTCTGACCCTGACTAAACTTACGATTTAGACCTGCAGGCCCCCCACAGACTCACAGAGACACACAGATGTTTACAATAGTTTTAGGCTGATCAGCCTAAGGCCCAGGCATACAATTTGCTAACTCTTTACCCTTAAACTAACCCGTGATTCTTATCCTGTTCAGCCATGCAGCTCGGTACCTTTCCTTAGAGCAGCATAGCTGTCCTCTTCTTCTTCTTCTTCTTCTTCTTCTTCTTCTTCTTCTTCTTCTTCTTCTTCTTCTTCTTCTTCCTCTTCTTCCTCTTCTTCCTCTTCTTCCTCTTCTCCTTCTTCTCCTTCTCCTTCTCCTTCTCCTTCTCCTTCTCCTTCTCCTTCTCCTCCTTCTCCTTCTCCTTCTCCTTCTCCTCCTTCTCCTTCTCCTTCTCCTTCTCTTTCTCCTTCTTCTTCTTCTCCTTCTCCTTCTCCTTCTCCTTCTCCTTCTTCTTCTTCTTCTTCTTCTTTCTTCTGGCTTCTCTCTGGCATTCTGCTCTGTGCTTCCTGTTCTCAGAGTTTTCTTAATCTGGTAGCCCTGCCCACACTTTCTGCCTGCCTCTGGCCAATCAGTGCTTTTTATTAAACCAGTGGGTGGGACAATTATTTACAATGTAACAACATAATCTCACACATATCATCTGAGCTAGGATTGTTAATCTCTGGTCTATGTGCATGTTCTCACATTGTTTTTTCTTGCTGTCCTATGTTATGTCTTTTGAACATCTATTCTAATAAAAGAAGACATTCACATGCATTACCTGTGTGCTTTTTTGTGTGCTTATCTTCTAATTCAAAAGTTACATAGACTTAGTTACATAGTGTACCATAGACCTTTTTCTCATTCTGAGAAATGTGCATGAACATTAAGCAAAACAAAATGAATAGATTTCTAGATTTATCATTGCCCATATCCTTGAGAATTATGATTCTAGCTATAAAAGTAAAGAGTATGCAATAAAAAGGTGCAAAATTCTTTGATTCCAACTTTGACATGGAAATATATGATTTTTGCCTAACTTAGGACTACATGCTTGCCTGACTGCACCATTTTCTTCCCTCCCTCCCTCCCTCCCTCCCTCCCTCCCTCCCTCTTTCACTGCTCTTTCATTCTGATCCTGTTCCAGCTTGGCAATCCTTTTTCTTTATGTTTTCATCCTGCATCTTCTTTCCTCTGTTGCCTACTTGCCATCAGTTTACTTAGGAGATCTAGGTACTATTTTTGCTTTCCAGGGAATCCATGCACTAGGGAAGTTCTCAGGAATACAAAGGAGGACACCAGCATAAACTACTAGCAATAGTGGAGAGGATACCTGAGCTGGCCTACCCCAGAAATCCCAGAAATCAGATTGGTGGGTCCTCGTAGAGTCTTCATCCAGTAACTGATAGAAGCAGGTGCAGAAATCCATAGCCAAGAACCAGGCTGAGCTCCAGGAGTTCAGTTGAAGAGAGAGGAGGGACTATTTAAGCGATGGGAAGGGGTCAAGATCATGATGGGAAAATCTAGAGACAACTGAATAAAGAGAGTGGGAACTCACAAACTTTAGAGCAACACGGGACAGGCCTAGGACCTCTGCGTGTAGGAGATATTCGTGTAGTTCTGTTTGTTCAAGGGGCCCCTGACAACGGAATCAAGATCTATCTGTGGTGCGTAAGCTGGCCTTTGGGAGCCTGTTACTATGAAAAACAACTTACAGAGCCTTGATGCAGGAGACAAGGACCTGCCTCAATTGCATGTACTAGGATTTCTTGGCCCTACATGAGAGGCCTTCTATTCAAAGGAGGGAATGGAATATGGGTCTGGAGAGGGGAAGTCTGTGGGTGCAGGAGGAGTTATGAGAGGGGGATTTGTGACAGGTATGTAAAATAAATTTTTTAAATTCTTAAAAAAAGATTTTCCTTTTAGGTTGAAAGTAATTTGTTTATAAAATTAACAAGATAAATACTGTTAGTTTATAACTAAAGAATTAGAAAATTATAAAAAAAATATTTAAAGGTGCATTTTTATTTCACTTCCCATAACAGCCCAGTTTGGTGAACTCAGTGGCAATGATAGTGCTTCAGTTTCCCCTATGTATACTGAGGAAGATGGTGTCCATTTGGAAATTTTTTTTTTTTTTTTTTGGTTATCAGATAATGAAATACTACAATATAAAATTCTTCCTACTGGGGAAATGATGATGGTAATAATAATGGTTACAATGAGGAAGAATCAATGTACAATTTTGCATTTTTATTAGGAGAAATATTAGAAAAAATGTGAATTTAATTAAGTTTTCATAGACAAGGGGTTAATGTCATAATATATTATATTCCTTCATCCTTTTGATGTTCACATTTTATATGGAGTTCTAAATTACTTATTTTCTTCCTGAATCTCTTTGTAGAACTTGCAAATTAGCTGAGTTTAATAAAACAAACATAACATTCACAGAACAAAACCAAACAAACTGACCTAGGTCTTCTCTACAGGAAGGTCTTCTCTACTTGGAATGACCCTGGCTCCTCTTCTGTAAACATTCCCTCTCTGTTGTCATGCACTGGCATCTTCTATGTGTTTACAATTGCTTAGCATACACATTAGTATTCAGTTACTCTTAGAAGTTCTTTAAATCCTATACCTGAACAACCACAAATGCATACCACTTCAACTTCAAGAAACTGCATTTAGGAAAGTAAAATAAGCACTGCTGTTATTTTTCACAAACAGGACAGTCTTTGAGGAAGATCTTAATAACCATTTATAATCATTTTTTTCTATTTGGATTTCTTTTCTTTGGCAATGTAATGTTAGAGAGCAGTCCAGAAATAATTTGCAAAGCAATGTCACAGAAGTGTGAAGGTCTCTTGTATCACACATATCTCAAATTCAGAACTGAATTGGAACAATGCGTTCTTAAATTGTGGTTATGCACTGCTTAATCTAAGAGCTATCCTTAATATCCAGTGATAGTGAGGATTTTGTAGATGATTCCATAATTAGTATCCAGAAGCATCACCTTACAAAATTCTTACTTATTCTAGATGCTAGTCAGGTCACCCTTCTACCTTAGAATTCTCACAGAGACACTCATGAATTAAAAGAAAATTGAAAACTGTAAAATGAAGGCTGAAATCATAACCCACACTGCCTAGAATTTGGACCTATTGTATGGGGTTTCTAAGGACAGAGTACCAGGATATGCTTGAGCAGCCTTAGTGAGTTCTTATGTAGTTCCAGCTACACGCATTAATCCTAGTCAACAAAAACAATAAAAAGAAGCCTCTAAGTGGGTTTCCAAATTATGGTTGTGTTAATTGTTTTTGAGGTGTGTGATGATAAAAAAAATAAATAAATAAAGGGCTTAGGGATTCTCAGTTACCTGAATAGAATAGCAGGGACAGTTGCTGTTATTCTGGGAACTGATGATGTAATAGACAGCTAGGTGAGCCAGGCAGCAGAAAATGGACTGTAGGTAGGAGTATGATAGTGCTACCTTTCAACTGTAACTTTAGGAATTGCCAAGTCACACAAACACTCATGGAGGGAATTTTGCTCTGGTCCCCATCTGGAGGAGAAATTGTGATTCCTTTGGGTAGGTGTGTGTATGATTTCTTCTGCGCATTCCCACATCTGTATATATTGCACGTGGGTAAGGGGCCTCATAATTCTGGTAACACAGTGTAAATGCCAAAGGAATTGCTATTTGTGTCTGAATGATCTCTATTCCTTTATAGAAAGCAGTTTTAGTACATTCAGCTTCCTGATAGAAATAACATCAATACAAATTTTCAATTGGATATTCTATTTTTTCTTGATGTTCATTGTTATCTCAGGGCCTCCTGGTCACCTTTAGAATGCAAAACAAATTACTAACAAATGTAAACATAGTTCTAGTTAATAATATCAAGAGCTTTGGCTATTACTTAGTAGAAGAGCCTTCCTCTAGCATGTGCAAGTGTTTGCATTCAATCCTCAGCATTTAAAGTAATAGTAGTAGTCATCACAGAAGTAGTAAAAATACAAAAAGATGGGGTACAGTACCAATTTTCTCATTCTTAAATGCATTCACTTTCATGAGTTAAACATTCTCTTTTCTCTTACGCAAGCCAAACAAGAAAATACTACATAGCTTTCTATGATCTGTAAGCCTAAAATTGGGAAGGTGAGGTTCAAAGCCAGTCTCAATAAGTACAGTCTGTGCTTTAATCTGCATAACATTTGATCTCCTCTTGTTTTTAAGATCCCCATCTCCCTCTCAAGCTTCACAGACCTCAGATCAGTTCAAATACATTCAGTTTTATATTTTCCCTATCTTGAACATATTCTACTGTCCGTTTTTATTTTTAAAAAGAGCTTCCCCTCACCTCAGCTGGTTGCAGTTGAGCCCTAGTTGCCAACTAGACACAGCTTAGAGTGATCTGAAAGAAGACAGTTCATTTGAGGTACTGACTAGATCAGATTGCCCTGTGTGACATACATGGGAAGATTATCTTTACTGTTAGTTAATTGATGTAGAAACGCCCAGTTCACTGTGGAAGGCATCATCCTCTGAGCATGTGGTCATAAGTGAGTTTACTAAGCATGAGCCTGTGAGTCAGGCAGAAGCAGAATTCTTCCATGATTTCTTCTTCAATTTCATGCTATGGCTTTTTATCAATTACAGACTGTAAGTTGTGTGCTGAAACAAAACTATTTTCTTATTGGAATTGTCTTTAATCAAAATGCTCTATCACAGCAAAAGGAAACTAGAACAAGTAGTTAGCTTGCCCTACTATTCTTTTACTCCTTAAGCATGTTAGCATCTCTAAGATGCCTTCTCTGACTCTGTGCATAACCCTTCACATTGTCCTTATGAACTGTCTTGCAGAGCTCTGAAGAACTCTCACCTACAGCATTGCCTACCTTGTATTTGAATCCAGACTGGCTGTGTTGATTATATTTGTTAGAACTTAGTAAAATGCATTTGAACCTTTGGGAAACACTTATTTGTAGATTATTGTTGAAACATGGTTTGAACAAGATTACAAGTCTTAATTTTCACTGAAAGGCTATTTTTTACTCAAGGTTACCTAATGGGACTGATGTTGCATCCCTGAAGAGAACTGATACAAAAGCACTGAGTTCAGTGTTGATGCAGGAAGACATAGAAAACTCAAGAGAAAAGTCCTCATTATGGTCTCTGGAAAAGGTGATGTAGAGTGGCTCAGAGAATGCCTTTTGAATGATTACTTTGAGTTCTGGAAGACACGGATACCTGTACTTGGTACCTTGACATTGGGTGATTGCAAAGGATCAGTTCATCTAAGATATAAGCATTGGTGAGTTTGCACGTGGAAGTTGTACTATCATTGAAGCTAAGCTCAAGAATTGCATATATTTTAAACAGCCTGGGGAAAGCTACTTTTTCTCCAGTGAATCTAAGATGCCAGAACATGAAGATCACAATATAAGAAGAATACTTAGAATCCTGCTGCTCTGCCCAGCTATTTGTTGCCATTAGGAAAAGATGTCCAATATTAACAAGTTTCATAATGTTTCAAGGAAATAAACACAATCTTTTTTGAAAGAAACATTTATTGATTATGATTTTAAAATAGACACAATCTTTTTTGAAAGAAACATTTATTGATTATGATTTTAAAATAGAAAATCAAATATAAACCATTCATGTACACTAACACAGTATCAAAGACAATTTAAATCCAAAATCATGAAGAATGTTATAAGTCATTCTTTGTCAAAACTTGTATATTTGTATACATACATAAGGAGATAATTTAACAACTGTCAGATATGCGAGTGAGTGACTCAATGGGTAAAGGTGTGGTGGTACCAAGCCTGACCTCTAAATGAGATCTGAGGAGCCGTGTGCTGAAGGGAGGGAGATGACAGGTTCTTGTAAGTTGTCCTCTGATCTCTAAATATATCTTGAGGCATATGTTTGCACATACAGGCGTTCACACACACACTAAATAAATAAATCTAATTTTTAAAATTTGAAAGCTTCCAAGAAATAGAATCTTGTCTGGATTTTGGTTCATCTGTGATTTAAGGCTGCTTGTCACAAGGACTAGTATAAATGTCCTTTTATACTAGTTTATAAAATACTATCAAACACATTACACAATTTTCTTTTATCAATACATGAGTTATGTAATATATAAAAATATATTTTTTATCAAAAAATAATCGTAGGCACATGTGTATATATAAAAAACAACAACAAAAAAGGATAAATTTTGAATGGCATATATAGTTGTGGAGCCAGAAGGTGGCAGAGCTGCACAGTATACATGCTTTTAAGTAGATGCCAATTCAATGACTACTTTACCACAAATGTCTCTATTTTCTTAAATAAAGACAGTGATGTGAATGGCAAACCTAATATGTCACTAGTCATGGGGAAACATTTCCTGGATAAGATTTATTTTAAGAGTGCTGCCAGTACGTAGTTTAGATCTATGAATCTTGTAAGAGATGTGAGCATTATACAAATTGTTCTGAAATAGCTGATTAAATGACTGAGATTTGTTACAACAGTTGTCATTTTGCAGTTACTGAAGTCAGACATATTTTCCTCAGTTAACTCTCTAATAGAACTAAGTTCTAGTTTATCTAGTTAGTCCCTGTACATCTCCCTTATTTAGAAAAATCAAAAAAGCAATCAAGAATAATTCCCTTGGCCCACAAGATCACTGTTGGCAAATGAAGCTTCTTCAAATAAATGTGAGTTGCCTCTATGTGCTTTTTGCCATATTATAAAACAACCCAGTTTAATTTATTCCATGTTACATTTAGCTTACTTTAAAAATTCCTTATTTCCTTTTATTTTAAAGGAATCGGAGGTCTATGATTGATACTATGCCGCTGCATCTGTCTCTGCTTAAATTGCACACTCACAGAGTCAGAAAAATCCAGAGGTGTTAAGCAAGAATGTTATCTGTTTGAGTATCCACACGTGGTAAAATACTGAGATAAGATATTGTATCACTAATTTTCTAAATCCATGCACACCTATTTTTTCTATAATCCTGTGATTCTTACTTCACCTGTTCCCAAAATTTCACAGTTCTTAGATAGGCATATGACACAATGCACTATTCACAGTATTGTTGCAGAGTATGCAAAAATGAGCTAAGCCTTTCCATTACAAACCTTTTCTTATCATCCCAAAATTTATTCAGAATTCACACAGGGAGAGCTGTCTGTCTCCTTAGTTAAGATGATGTGAGCAACTCACCTGCTGCAATACAATTATATCTAGCAGAGAATACTAAGGGCACCACATTTGAAGTACTTCAGAGCTCGAAGGGAGTAAGGAGAACACATAATCTTACATTTTTTGAGTAGAAACAGCAAGGAAACAACTGGAACTTAAAAAAAAATTGAAATGGAGCTTTGAGAAATTTTCACATAACTGAAGCAGCACATCCCTGGGAGCAGAATTCTTTCCTAATATAGAATCTTATCACAAAGCTTGTGTTGTCTGTGTGAATACAAAAAGTATAATTCTCACATTGAATATGATAATAGATAGTTTATTCTGTACCCAAACAATATGGAATGCAGATCTTCTATGTACCAAGGTAATAACATTTTCATCAATTTTAGAGTGAGAAAATAACAAAGGAAATCATAAATCAAGACACTTTTTAAATACATTAATAGAAGCATCAGTAGATACAGTGGAGAAACATGTGATTTAGGCTTTCCATGCTGCCTGATGACGTTCCTATCCCTTTGCCTGGTGAAAGCTCGTCATCTATTAAGCTGTTACTTTCCAAATCATTTCACCTGACAGTCAAAGGATGTCAAGTCAGATACAAAGTTGAGCAGAGGATGGCTGTTAAGGTGTGTGTGTGTGGTGGGGGGGGGGGGTTGTAGGTGAACAATAATTTTAATTAGACTCTTGTTCCAATTGGATTTCTGTTGCTGCACTGAAGACCAGGTTACAAAGCAAACTTGGAAGAAAAGGGTTCATTTTGCTTAGAGATTGCAGTCTATTATTTGGGAAAATCTGTGAAGAAACTCAAAGAAGGAAACTGAAGGAATAAACTAAAGCAGAGGCCACAAAGAAATTCTTCTTATTGATTTGCTTTCCAGGGCTTTCTTACACAGCCTAGGATTACCTACCAATGTGGTCTGACCCTCTCTCATCAATCATTAGTTAAGTATTTAGTTGGCTGTTCTTTACTCCCAAATAAATACATGGAGTCTTATCTTTACTTATAAATGCCAAGACTTAGCTTGGCTTATCTTTAGCCATCTTTTCTTAAATTAAATTATATCTCATATATTTTTTGCCTCTGTTCTCTTATATTTCTTTATATACATTTCTTTCATTTCTACTCTATGGGCGGCAGTGTGGCTACCTCTGGCATTCTCCTGTCCTTCTCTCTTGCTATTCAGTCTTCTCAGATTTCTCCTCATCCTCTCATACTCTCTGCCTGTCAGTCCTGCCTATACTTTCCCCCATCTATCTGTTGGACTGCCGGCACTTTATTAAATCAATCTGGTGTTTTAGACAAGCAAAGTAACACATCTTAACAGAATTAGGCAAATGGAACATAAAAGAAGGCAATACATCTTGGCATCACTAAAAAAATAAACATGTTCACAGCATAAGCAAACATGTCTTGAGCTAATATTCTACAACACAAGTAAGTGCCTCACAGACATAGCTACATTAGAGATGCCTCACAGTCATGGAAATCTTTGAACTATTGGTGTTTGCATTTCTCTAGGGATGTACTCAGTATGCTGACTCAGTGGAGAATATCTCATCAGAAAGGCTGAGGTTCTGGAACTCCAGCAGGCCAGTCACATGTACCCACTGATCACTTCAAATGGCCACCCATTTTCTAGTTTCTTCTCACAAAAAAAAAAAAAAAAATTATGGGCCATGTATACTTAGATATTTGATTTAGAGTCTACAATTAGCAAATGCAAGAGAAGAAAATAAAAATGAAAATTATTCCAAAAATTATAAAGGATTTGTAAAAATAATAAAATTTAAGAGGACTCTCTCATTTATGAAGTCTAAACATTAATACCCACATATAAAATGCATAAATAAGAAAATGCGTATTTCAAAAATATGGAATTAGTTAAAATATTAGAACTTAACATTATTTATCATATTAATAGAACAAAAGAAAAAGCATCAGCATATCAGAAAGATAAGATGCCTATGTTTAATACAATAAACACTTATAACAATAAGATTTCATCAAGTAATAAACAGAATTTAACTTCCTTAAACAATTAGATACTAAAATACTGTAGTTTACTTTATACCTGGCTGTAAATGATGAGAAACAGGAAACTGAAACATTGTCTTGTTACTTAAGTGAGCCCTGTTATATAGATATAGCAAAAAAGAATGAAAGACAGAAGGTCATATCCAAGAACAGAGATGCAAAACCACACTGATCTGTGGGTATAAACAACCGTGTGTGTTCAGAAGTATTAGCAAAATGCTGAATTAAATGTTAAAAAGAAAAATCGGGTGTACTCAAATGGAGCACAATAAATAAATAGATAGATAGATAGATAGATAGATAGATAGATAGATAGATAGATAGATAAATAAAAATGGAACATTAAAAGAAATCAGTTGCCAAAGCATCAAAAGTATGCAAAAATATTGTGGTGATTTAAATAATAATGGTCCTTATAGGATCATGTATTTGAATGTTCAATCATTAGTTCCTGGCTCTACTTAAAAAGGAGCAGGAAGCCTGATATTGTTGAAGCAGGTGTGCTCTCAGTGGAGAATGTGGGGTTCAAGCTCTCAAGCCAGCCCACTGTACACTTCTACCTGCTTCCTGTGTGTCTAGATGTGGAACTCTCAGCTATTCACCAGCACATGTCTGCATATATGCTGTCATGCATTATAACACAATGTCAATGGACTAAAACCCTGAACAGTAAACTAGCACATTTAAATGTTTACTTTTATAAGAGTTGCTGTGGTCATAGTGTCACTTGTGAAACTTGTGGTCACAGTGAAACTTGACTAAAACAAATTCAGTATTATGGACTGGGGTATTGTTGTGACTAGCCTAACCATATTTCTTGTTGGCAGAACATAAACTTTGGGACTTTGCATTAGGAAAGTAGTTAAAAAGCTTTACATGTGGCTTAATGGGCCATAGAAGTAGTAGCATGAAAAACAGTAGTTTTGAGAACAATATAGATTATGGTGGCTTGGTACAAGAGGTTTCAGAGAAAAGGAATATGTAAGTGGTCTGGTGATTGTTTCAGCAACATTTTTGGTGACAAATGTGGATGCTTTTTTTCCTTGTCGCAGAAGTTTACCTGAGGATACAGTGAAGAGTTTTGGATTAATAGAGTTGGCAAAGGAAATTTAAAGCAGCGTAGTATTTACCGTGTTTCATGGTTATTAGTGGCCAGTCCTATGCAAATCTATAGTACAAAGGATCAAGCTGAGCAAGGGAAAACACAAAATGTACAGTTTGAGGTGAAAAGGGTCACCAGGAAGCAGAATGGAGCTAAATTCTGTGCTCTTGTGAATAAACAGATTAAAGAGAATTATGATGCTAAATGAAATACAAGGAGAGATGACATCAGGGCTGGACCCAACCCAGTGGAAGTTTCCAATTTATGAAAAAAATTAAAGCCGGTGCAAACCTTTAATCCCAGCACTGAAGGCAAAGGCAGGCAGATCTCTGAGTTTCAGGACAGCCTTCTTTAACTCATCAAGTTTCAGAACAGGTAATCTTAGATGGTGAAGGAAACCATCAAAACCAGAAAGCTTGTCAAAAGGTATTTTAAAGAGGGTGTCCATGTTCCAGCCATAGCAAGCAGAAGAGCTTGGCAGCATTGGTCATATAACTCTGGCTTTAGAGACAAAGAAAGAAGAAAAGGGATGTGAAATCTCCCTCCATGACTAAGGAAAGCTGCTAAAGCCAGTTATGTGTCAGGAGGGTTTTACATAGAGGCTCAGAGATGCTTTTGTGTGAAGCTTTGAAAATGAACCTTGGACTGCCTTGAAGACCTCAGGAATTCGGAGATGGCAGTTCTGTGGAAACCTGCCAAGAAAAGCAGCAGGCTGTGTGTAAAATAGCCCACAGGAGAGAAAAATGTTGCAGTCAACAAAGCTGAAAGGAGTTGGAAATCTGAAGAACCCTTTGACATCAAACACGGAGATGCAGAGTTTGGAATTTACCCAACTGGTTTTAGGTCTTGCTTTGGTCTAATATGTTCTCACAATCTTCCCGTTCCTCTCTGGTGGCATAGTAATTTACATTCTGTATCAGTGCATTATAGAAAAATGTGATCTATGTTTTGATTTGGGTTTTACAGAAAATTACAGAAAAGTCATGAGTCACAGAAAAGACTTTGAACTTTGGGCTTTCAAATAGTGTTACAGATGTTACAGATTACAGGGATTTTTGAAGTTGGACCAAAATATTTTTGTATCATGATAAGGCAAGGTGATGGGATGTGGTGGTGTGAATAAAAATGTCCACCATAAGCTTATAGATTTGAATGCTTGATCATTAGGGGATGGTGCTGCTTGACAGGGATTTGGAGATGTGGCACTGATAAAGTATGTGTGGACTTGTTGGAGGAAGTGTGTTCTCAAGATGGGCATTCTCATTTCAAATTCTCAAGCCAGGTCTAGTGGTTTTCTCTTTCTACTGCCTACAGCTTGAGATGTAGAGCTCTCAGATTCCATCCAGCACCATGTCGGCCTACATGATACCATGCTTTCTGCCACAATGATTATGGATTAATTCTCTAAACTGTAAGCCACTCCCAATTAAATATTTTCCTTTATAAGAGTTATCAAGGTCATGTTGATTCTTCACTGTGATAGAACATTGACAAAGACACATATCTACAGCAGTTGTGTAAGATTTTTTTTTAAAAAAAACTATAATGTATTATACATATACTTCAAAGGCTACCTGGATCAGAAGTCTCAATGTTTTAACAGTAGCAGATCTTTGTTGGTTTAGACAAAGAAGTTAATTGTAAATATTTACAGTGCACATGAATTGCCTACTAATAAGACTTTGTATATTTAAGTGGATATAGAAAGAACCAAATTATCAAACAATATTAGTAAATAACAGACTAAGAGAAATTGTTATGTATCAATAATTATTAAATATATATGAATGAAATTAATGCTATGATTTGGAATTAAGATTGATTAATTAACAAATCAAGATAAAATATTAATTGAAGAAATACTTTCTCATGTGTCAACAAGCAAAGTAGAACAATATTAGTAACACAAAAATGAGAAATGAAGAATTTTATCTATTTATAATAAAATAGATTAATATCATTACTTGTAAAATATACTATGTTCTCTATCAGAAGTAACTTAATGTTGGACTAAATTAAAGAAAGTATTTGTTAATGAGGATATCAAAAAGACTATAATAATGTAACCGGTTAAGGACTCCAATCAAAATAGCAATGTGAAGAAGAAAACACAATGTGGCATGGAAAGAGACTTTCAAAGGCTTTGCACCAGATAATAACAGGTAAATAATTCCTACAAACTAGTAAGGGAACCCCTGAATAGTTTGAACAGTCCTGTGGAAAAAATAGAATATGTTAATACTCCATTAGCATATAAAAGATGTTTTGCCCTCATTACTTATCATCAAAACACAAAATAAATACAGTCTCATATTGATCAGAATGGTTAAAGTCTAAAACTGAATATATTCTGTTTGTATAAGAATGTGAAATGTAGGAAAATACTCTCATATAAATATAATTTGCTAAAGTTTTTTTTTAAACATGATTTGAGAGCATTTATTTTCCTCAAAAGTATTATATTAAGGAATGATAGTTCTGTAATACCAGGTTGAGACAGGTTATCTGTTTATTAGTTGGCCACACATTTCAAATTCTCCTTTTAGCCTCTTTAGTGCAAGTATTGTTTTCTGTTCTTTACTGCTGGTGAAGCCTTTGTTCATTTAAAAGTTGATAATTTTGAGTTATTTCAAAATAATTCTTTTGTGCAAACACATTTCATGTAATACTTGCCTGTAGAAAGTTTATGTGAATATAATAATAATTTCCTCATCAATAAATACCAACAATTGGGATTCATGAACTATGTGGTCTATTTTTATCATGGCATCTTATTAAACAGATTTTTTTAATGTTTTGAGTTTGATATCAATACACGCAAAATATAGGCACTACACAACCATGGTTTGACATTCTTGCACCTTTTCACTTTTTTATTTTTACTGTTTTCAGAAATGTGTAGACGTATCACATTGTAAAATTAAAGACATTGCCATAATGCTATATTTATAATCATTTCTGAGTGAATTACCACTGAAAAGTTTGCATTTATTTCTTTTGCCATCCTCTCTTAAAAGTAATGTGATTAACAACAATATAACATTCACCTATCAAAAAATGTCATTTCTTCGATAGTTCTCCATGTAACAAATAGCAAGAAATTCCTCAGAAATGTGTTTGCAATCATGTTTCCTTACTCTGTAGCTTGTGTCATTTTAAAATAAATAACACTTTTATAAAAATAGAAACTTTTAATTTTTTTGAATTTCAATTTTATTGTCACTATTTTGTAGACTGTGCTTTTGATACTGTATCAAAGAAACCTGTGACTCATCTGAAATCACACATGAAATTATCCCATCTTGTGTTTATTCAAGGTTTATAGTTTTAATCTATATATTCAAAAATGTGATTCATTTTTACTTAATTTTGTATGGATTAATGGGTCAATATCCCTTATTTTGCATGTGGATGATCAATTCTTATAGCTATATTTTTTGAAAATACTGTCCTTCTTTTATAAGATTGCCTTCATACCCTTTCTGAAAATCAATTAATCTTTTTTGTGTGGGTTATTTTAAGACCTACTGTTCGGCTCTGATGATTGATGTGTCTCTGCTCTATCACTAGGAGGCTTTCTTGATTACTGTAGTTTTAAGCTATACGATAAAAATGGTCCTCATCCAATATTGTTATTGTTTTTCAAACTTTGAAAGTATTTTTTTTTTGTTTTTGATTTTCTAACTGAGTTTAGAATGTGCTTGCTTGTTCATTTAAAAAGGTTCTATAAGCCTTGTGAAAGGTGATAGCTTTACTACATGAGCCAGTAGCTCTCACCTTGTGGGTAATAACACATTATGGGGTGACATGTCAGAAATTTTGCATATCAGATATTTGCATTACCTTTTTTAACAGTAGTGAAATTATAGTTATGAAATAACAACTAAATAATTTTATGGCTGAGGATAACCACAATATGAGGAACTGTAATAAAGGGTCATGGCATAATGGCGGTTGAAAACCACTGGCATAGATAATCGTTTAAGAAACAAAATCTTGATCACTTTTTTGCAAGTTATTACCCTGATCTTGGGTACCCACCAGAATAAAATGGCAAGACCTTATTGCTGAAGGCCAATCATTCTTGAGTCTCAGGACATGACATGCTCAACCCAGTACTGACTTAGATGTTTCATTGCTTCTTGATAGCTTTCATACCTCTCTAAAGGGCAATATAAACTACACAAGGAGAAAGGTAAACAACTGTTTTATCTATGTGTGAATCTCTCATGCTACACTAATGCTTCCCCTGGCAAGATATTCCCACTTTTACAATACTAGCATCAATATTATGGACATAAACCAGCCACATTAATATTGTGTTTAAGACCTAAACCCCAAAGATGGAACCCATGCTTCATACCATAAAGGGGCCATGAACCCATGCCTAGCTAAGTCATAGATCTCAATGTAGAAACCCAATTTTATTATTTAGCTAAATAAACATAAATTTAAACTTCCTTTTGAGTACATATCTTAATACACATGTGATGTTGGGATGACTTTCTGTATGCTGTAGGCAGAGTATTACTTACAAGTCACCAGTATAAGATTAATATTTATTAAAATATAAATCAACACTCACAATACAGGTAACAGCTTATAGTGGTGCCTGAATAGGGACTGGAGTAACCTAGCAATAGACAGTGGATTTCAAACCAGTCTCTCCAGCAGTCAGGAACCAGGAAAATGGGCCTTCCAGGGTCCCAGCAGCCTGTTATCAATGGGGTTGGCCATGCCCCCGTCAGGGGCCCAGGACCCTGGGTAGGTAAGCATCCTCGGATCTTATCAGCTGATACCTGAATCTCACAACATCTCCCCCTTTTGTCTAACTAAGAAGGTTCTAAACTAAGACTATATACAATAGGAATTATTATGAGGTAGTATCTAGAAGAGGATAAAGTACAAATTATAACCAAAACCTAACACATATAAAGTACATCAGATATTTCTAGAATAGTGGTAGAGGGTAGGGTATATAAACTACTTCAAAATGTTCATCTGGGAAAGTGAACATTCAACACTTGAATGTTCCTTTCTAAGGAATAATAGGGTAGTAACATTAAATACCTATTCTTTAACCCCTTCAAGACCTGAGAAGGAAGATGTATCACCTGAAAGTCAGAAGTACATGGAAGTAGTGGCTTCCAAAATTTAGGAGCAGACAGCAACAAAGCTATCTGGACAATCACCTTTGGTTTTATGTGCCATTGGAGCATCTATAATATTGGCTACAGGCCTATGGTATCTGACAGATCTTCTCACAAGCAGGGCAATTTTGGAGGGACTATCTTATCTTGTCCAGGAAGGTTTCTTCAGTCTCCATCCATCAACTTGTTCATCCAGCTTGGACATCATGTGTGTACTGTCAGCAATCAAGGTAAGGACAATTCCTTACCCAACTGGCCATTCTCTGCCAAAAGGACAAACTCCAAAATAGTATCCTCGATGTTCCACACCATCTCGGGAAAGGAACAGTAGACACCAGGAGTCATCGTGTCTCTTGTGGCTGAATTCCAAATGTTAAATGCCATATTTTCTGGGTCTATGAAATGGTTGAAGATTCCTGTCTATCTATGATATTCTAACCTGTATCTGAGATGACTGTGATTTGGTACCTTAAGTGATGCTGACTGCAGTTTTTATCGTCTTAAGGAATAAACCCTGTACTAAAAATAAGAATAACTATATAAGGGGTGTATAATCTCTGAACAATGACATTTCCATGAGGATCACACACTGGCCAGGGGTATATATACCATGTTAAGTGGCCACAGCATTTTAGACATATATATATACATATATATCATCCAAACAGAGGTATATAACACATCTTGTGCATATATCATAACTAGTGCAATCATACATTATGTCTACTCTAGTTAAATGGAGGTAGTAATTGCATAGTGTACATGACAATAATGTGCAAATATTTTAAACAGAGGTAGAAGCATTTATAAAATAAAACAGTTACAGATTCAATTTTACATAATAGTTACAGATTCAGATTTATATTGATGTATAAGTTGCTTTGGTTATATAAAGCAATTTCAGATTAAACTTTGAACCAATGTACAAATTATCTCAATTAAACATATAAAATTATTTCACATTTGTATCAATATACAATTATCTATGCCAGTGTGTAGTGGTCGGGGGTTTCTTGGGTCTCGGGCGGCCAGAGTTTGGAGACCCACAGACCTGCCGCCCAAGACCACTTAGGAACCCGCCACCATTGCTCTGGACCTCAGAAATGACTCAGACACTTATATTAACTTTATGCTGTTTGGTCTGTGGTGCAGGAACATTGCTATCTAGTTCTTACATCTTAAACCAACCCATTTCTATTCATTTGTCTGCCACATGGCCCGTGGCTCACCTGTGTTCCTTACATGTTGCTCCTTGGGCGGCTTGCTTGATCTGCCTCTGACTCCACCCTTCCTTTCCTACCTATTCTGATTCCTCCTCCTACTTCTTCTATGCTGCTTGTCATGGCCCAAAACAGCTCCTTTATTTAAAGATTGAGATTCACAGCATACAGAAAGGCATTCCCACATCACTTCCCCCTTTCTGTCTAATCAAAAAGGAAGGTTTCAATTTTAACATAGCAAAATTACATATAACAAAAAGCTATCAAGCAAGAATTACAATATTTAGTCTATTTGTATTTAGCAAAATTAAAGAAAATACTCTCATCATCTACCTTATCTTTATGAATCTAAAGTTTAGTATCCAATATACCTTTCAAATGACTAAGAAAAACTATACCTATACCTATCTAATCTTCAACTACATCAAAGACCACAGAAGGATATATTTACCCAAGTAAACCAGAAATGCAAGTGACTTCTAAAATCTAGAAAGGACAGAGATGACACCTATCTGCCTGGACAGTCACCCAAAGTTCCTTTATAAAGTTGGGGCATCCATCTTCAGCCTACCTACAGGCTCAGAGTCTCTTTTCATTTTAGTGAAGCAGGAAATCTACTCTGCCCATTTTGGCATAGTTCATCAGTTGCTTCTCCTCAAGTACTGAGGAATGTCTGACAGTTTTCTCTGCAAAGCAGGAACCTGAATGACCATCTGAGCTTGTTCTGCAAATGTTCAGAGGTTATCTTCCTATGGAAACTGCATGTCCAGTTTAAATAGCATACTGTCAAGCAGTAAATATAAGAGCGGGTTCTATCTAGTGGCTAACCATTGCCACAAATGGACTCCATATGGAGTTTCTTCAATGTCCATTTTTCTCTTGAAGTAAATTAGTATTGCCAGGAGCAGACTTGTCTCTCTGTCCAGAAAAGTCTAAGCTCTTAAAATATTTTAAATGCCGTATTCTGTAGGTCTTAGAAGTGTTTGAAGATTAGCTATCTAATTTAATTATATCTTTGTATACCTAAAAATCTAACTAACATGATTTCTTAATTATACATTACAATTTTAAATCAGTTACATAAACATCATATCTTAAACAAGAGGACAAAAATACATATAGCATAAGAAAATTGACCTTAAGTTCATATCAACAAACCAAAATCCATCCCAATGTAAATCATTTTGAGATTAACAGCTGATTTCCTGATCTAAGTAAATTCAATAATCTAACCTTTTAAAAAATCATTCATATACCATATCCCATTTTTCTCCTTAGAAAGAGATTGACTATGACCATTAACCATTTATAATGAAAACAAACATTTAGAAACAATATTTGGGTAATTTAGGCGTAGTTTTCCATTACTACTTCCTGCTGATTATGGGGCGTTGAAAATCTCATGGGTTAGACAGGATCATACTCTGCAGTCTTGAAGTTGATGTGGCCATCTCTTCCTATCAGAGATTTTTTTTCAAGGGGTCTTGGTCGATGAAACCATATTTACCTGGAAGCAATCCACAGGTTCTCATCTTATGTGGAAACAAAAGCAGAACTCCTCCAAAGCAATAAATCCTCAGACACAAATTTCAAAATCAAAATACCCTTAAAATATATATTCTTGTTTAACTTAGTAGCCTTTGCATTTGCAATCCATTGTCTTTCTGCAGTTAGCTCATTAGCAGTTAAAAATTTAAAAGAAAACACAGTAACAACCAAAATCTAGATTTTGTGTCTATTTTTCATCTTTACGTGGCTTATTATGTTTTTATTACTCTATTTCTCTTTTTAAAGACTTTCTCTATCCTCTTTCTTTTCTTTCTGAAGCCTATGTACTTTTTACACACATTGTAACCCATTTACAGGTTTTTCTTTTCATCTGAATCTGTTTTATTGTGAATCCTTAATCATCTTCTAACCATAAGAGCTTTTAAAATACACTCTCTTAAAGAGCTGCATAGTTTTTGCCCAGGAAGCTGAATCAGTAAGTTCACTTAAAGGGACCATGTCTCGGTACGTGGCCAGCAAACAGAGCACACCCAAGAAAATGCTGCTACTAAGAAACCGTCTTTGTTTCCTTTTTGTTCAAAATAAACAGAAATCTAAAATCAATCACATGCTACTGAGTCTTCTGTGAGATTTCAGGAACTAGCCTGATTGTAGTTTACACTGTCTGCCACCAGTCCACTGGTGCCATTTTGAATGTGACCCAGACGCCATGCTTTCTTTGTACAATGATCTGCTTAGTATACACAATTTGGAAGCGCCTTGGCTCAGCTTCTGATCTAAAATACTCTTTAAACTTTCTCAGGCTTTCAGTGGATATTCGGCCCACGTTGGGAAGCCATCTGTAGTGGTTGGGGGTTTCTTGGGTCTTGGGTGTCCAGAGGTTGGAGACCCACAGACATGCCACCCGAGACTGCTTAGGAACCTGCTGCCACCGCTCTGGCCCCCAAAAATGATTCAGACACTTATATTAACTTTATGCTGTTTGGTCTACGGCTCAGGCACATTGCTAACTTGCTCTTACATCTTAAATCAACCCATTTCTATTAATCTGTCTGCCATGTGGCCCGTGGCTCACCTGTGTTTCTTACATGTTTCTTCTTGGGCGGCTTCAGCTCATCTGCCTCTGACTCTGCCCTGCTTCTCCTACCTATTCTGATTCCTCCTCCTACTTCTTCTATGGTGCCTGCTATGGCCCAAAACAGCTCCTTTATTTAAAGATTGAGATTCACAGCATACAGAAAGGCATTCTCACATCACCAGTGCAAATTGTCATTAGCTTAGCCCGTATATTCAGCTAGAATTGTGTATAGGTAGGTAGAATAATTTACCTTTATCTATCCTATCTATCCCCTTTCTCTTCTTCAAAAGAGATCTTTGATGCTATATTATAGTTCTGTCCTCCATCCAATTTTAACTTCTAACTATTCTATCAGAATAATAATTACCCACAACCCTCCGAACACAAAACTTATTGGGAAAGGGGGAATAGTCTTTCATAAGGTTGCATCCTGTTGACTTAAGGGTGATCTCTTTGGTATCCTGTAAAAGCTAAAACAATGCCTAGATCTTAATGGACTGACTATACACATCTATAACCATTTTCAGAATAGTGGTTAACTCCATCTGGAATTCTAATTAAAAGTGTGATCTGAAGGCTAATCATAGAGAGCTATCTTGCAGCTGTTTTTGAATAGTCTATTTTCTGCAAACAACCATTTATTGGTGAGTACCAGGTTCTTGATTTTTCTATTTTTCCTCTGTCTGTCTGTCTACCTGTTTCTTTCTCTCTCTCTCATACTCTCCCTTTTATTCTTGTTTCACTAGTAGGAGTTGTTGCAGTGGGGGCCCCATCTCGGTTCCAGATTCTTTGTGGATAGCTGATAGGAGGAAATGTTATTTACAATGGAAAACTTAAGCATTGTTGATACTCAAAGAAGATATTCATATTTTGTATGACTTCAGGAGGTTTTATGCAGACAGGATGTTTAAAAGGTGCAGATACAGAGAGAAACAAGGTTTAAGATGAAGTCACAATAATATTGGTCCCTAAACATAGCTCAGTCATCGGTAGAGCATGAGACTCTTAATCTCAGGGTCGTGGGTTCATGTTGGGTGCCAGATGTAGGCGAAATTTTACTTACATGGCACCAGTATAAGATTAATATTTATTAAAATATAAATGAACACTCACGATTCAGGTAACAGCTTATAGTGGTGCCTAAACAGGGACTGGAGTAACCTAGCAATAAAAAATGGATTCCAAACTGGTCTCTTCAGCAGCCAGGGACCAGGCAAATGGGTCTCTCAGGGTCTCAGCAGCCCCTTATCAATGGGGTTGGCCATGCCCCCTTCAGGGGCCTGGGACCCTGGTTAAGCATCCTTGGATCTTATCAGCTGACACCTGAATCTCACCACAGTATGCTGTGAATATCATTCTTTAAATAAAGGAACTGTTTTGGCCCTTGACTGGTACCATAGAAAAAATAGGTAGGGAAATCAACATAGGTAGAAGAAGGAGAATAGAGTGAGAGAAGGAGATGGTGCCAGAAGCCCACAGAAGCAACATGTTAGGAACACAGGCAAGCCATAGGCCATGTGGCAGGACAGATTAATGAAAATATATTGAGTTAAGATGAAGGAGCTAGCTGACAATGTGCTTAAGCCATAGACCGAACAGTATGAAATTAATGTAAGTGTCTGTGTGTTTCTTTAGGACTTTGGGATTCCTGGTCCAGATAAGTGCCTGTGA
Organism: Phyllotis vaccarum; assembly: GCA_033318265.1. Taxonomy (NCBI): domain Eukaryota; kingdom Metazoa; phylum Chordata; class Mammalia; order Rodentia; family Cricetidae; genus Phyllotis; species Phyllotis vaccarum. The sequence continues at coordinate 35,597,476 of JARWLC010000001.1, read as the reverse complement.
GGAGGTACAAACTGTGGGACTAGTCAGGGCCAGAAACCTAATGTAACAGTTGGTGCCCAGTATGGGGCAAATATCCACATAAAGCCCAAGAAAGTCTAAAAAGGGTTCTAAAGCACAGAAACTGAGCCAAAAGCTGCTTCCAAATTGGGTATCAGAAGTGGGTCATTGTACAGAGATGGGCTAGCATCCGGGCTATGAACAAAATGGCAGTAGACTCTCTGCAGGAATGTAAGCTAGAAAAAAGCCAGTTCCCAAAGTCTCACAGAAGACTTGGTATAAGCCACAAGTTGCATATCATCAATTTAAGGTTTCTGTTTATATTTACCAAAAAGGGAACTGTAGTAGGAGGTTTCTGGCCTGGACTTTTGGGCTTAACCTCAAGGTTTAGACCCTCAGACCCGCAGACCCCCAGACCCTCAGAGACTTACAGATGCTTACAATAGTTTTAGGCTGATTGGCCTAAGGCCCAGGCATATCACTTGCTAACTCTTTACCCTTAAACTAACCCATGACTCATATCCTGTTCAGCCATGCAGCTTGGTACCTTTTCTCAGAGCAGCATAACTGTACTCTACAACTTCTGGCTTCTCTCTGGCATTCTGCTCTGTTCTGCCTGTTTCTATAATTGTCTTAGTCTGGTAGCACCACCCATACTTCCTGTTTGCCTTTGACCAATCAGCGCTTTTTATTAAACTCATAGGCAGGGACATTTATTTACAATGGAACCAACCTAATCCCCCACAGAGTCAGAGTAGGCTAATTAGTAGCAACATATTCAGGAACTTCTCTGTTTGCTAGCAATGAGTAGATGCAGCCAAAGCAGAGTTGCATAGTCTAAAATTTTAAAAGCTCTTCTGGTTAGAAAATGGTTAAGGATATACAATAAAACAGATCAGATAGAAAAAGAAAATGACTAAACAGGTTACAATGTATGTGAAAAAGAATACGTAAGCTGGGAAAGAGGAAAGAAAAGGTAGAGAAATTTCTTTTAAAAAGAGGAATATAGCAATATAAGCTATGTAAAGCTAGAAAATACTCAGAGTCTAGATTATGGTTATTATGTTATATTTTAATTTTTTAACCATTAATGAGCTAACTTCAGAAAGACAATTAATTCCAAAGACTACTGAATTAAACAAAAAAAATATATTTTAAAGGTATCTTGACTTTGAAATTTGTGTCTTCCTCTTTGGAAGAGAGGTTCTGCTTTTGTTTCCCCAGAAGATTAGAACCTGTGGGTTGCTTCCAGGCCAATATGGTTTCATCAACCAAAACCATGTGAAAATTCTCTGATGGGAAGAGATGAAGAGATGGTCATATCAGCTTCAAGGCTACAGATTTAGATGATCCATTCTCCAGAACCTCTGAGATTGCCAATACCTCTCAATCAGCAGGAAGTAATAATGGAGAACTACTCCCAAATTAACAAATTAAAGTTTATAAATATTTGTTTTTATTATAAATCATAAATTGTCATAGTCAATCTCCTTCTAAGAAGAAAAATGGGGTATGGAATAAAAATGATTTTTAAAAGATAGATTATTGAATTTATTTTATTCTGAAAATCAGCTCTTAATTTCAAAATATTTTACATTGGTTTGGACTTTGGTTTATTGATACAAATTTAAGGTCAATTTTGTTATGCTGTATGTATATATCTACTCTTGTTTAAGGTATGCTGTAGTAGTGGGGGTTCTCAGTTCCAGGTGTCCAGAGGTCTGAGACCCACAGACCTTCTGCCCAAGACCACTTAGCCAACCAGCCACTCAGACCCTTAGAAATGACTCAGATGCTTATATTAACTTCATGCTGTTTGGCCTATGGCTCAGGCATATTGCTAGCTTTCTCTTACATCTTAAATCAACCCTTTTCTATTAATCTGTCTGCCACGTGGCCCGTGGCTCACCTGTGCTCCTACATGTTGCTCCTGTGGGCTTCAGCTCGGTCTGCTTCTGACTCTGCCCTTCCTTTCCTACCTATTCTGATTCCTCCTACTACTTCTTCTATGGTGCCTGTCATGGCCCAAAGCAGCTCCTTTATTTAAAGATTGAGATTCACAACATACAGAAAGGCATTCCCACATCAGTATGATGTTTATGTAACTCATTTAAAATTGTAATGTATAATTAAGAAATGCAAATTAATAGTCACCTATGATAACCAAATTTATAGTCATGTTAGTTAGATTTTTAGGTATACAAAGATATTTCAATTTGACAAGTAATCTTAAAACACTTCTAAGACCTATATATGGCATTAAAATATTTTAAGAACTTAGACTTTTCTGGACAGTGAGACAGATATGCTCCTGGCAGTATCAATCTACTTCAAGAGACTAATGTACATCAAAGGAACTCCATGTAGAGTTACTTTCTCTGTGGCACCAATTAGCCATTGGACAAGAACCTTTTCTTATATTGACTGCTTGACAGTATGCTGTTTAAACTGGACATGCAGGTTCCATAGCACTGTGATCTCTGAACTTTGATAAAACAAGCCAAGATAGTACTTCAGGTTCCTGCTTTTCAGAGAAAACTGCCAGACGTTCTTCAGGACAAAAGGAGAAACAACTGATGAACTATGCCAGAATGAGCAGAGCTTTCTTTCAGATTTCCTGCTTTACTGAAAGATGCCAGAGACTCTGGGCCTACAGGCTGAAGATGGATGCTACAACTTTATAATGAGTGATTATCCAGGCAGACTGGTGTCATTTCTGTCACTTATATATTTTGAAAGTTATTTGCACTTCCTATTTACATGGGTAATATTATATTCTTCTATGGTCTTTGATGTAGGTGAAGATTAGGTAGTTATAAGTATAGATTTCTTAGTTATTTTAAAAGATATATTAGGTATGAAACTTTAGATTCAAAAGGATAAGGTATTTTCTTTATTTTTACTAAATACAAATAGACTAGATATTGTAACTATACTTCTTGCTTGATAGCTGTTATAAGTAATTTTGCTATGTTGAAATTGAAACCTTCCTTTCTGGTTAGACAGAAAATGTTGAGTAATGTGGGAATGTCTTTCTATATGAATTGAATATCAATCTTTAAATAAAGAAATTGTTTTGACCCTTGGTGAGCACCATAGAAGAAGTAGGTGGAAAGTCAAGCATAAATAGGAAAAGGAGGGTGAAGCTGAGAGAGCTAAAGCCAGATACCTAAGATTCAGCATGTAAGGAACACAGGAGAGCCATGGGACATGTGGCCAGATAGGTTAGTGGAAATAGGTTGAATTAAAGTGAAAGAGTTAGCTAGCAATGTGCCTAAGCCATATGCCAAAGAGCATAAAATTAATATAAGCATCTGTGTATTTCTTTGCGACTTTGTGATTGATTGCTGGTCCAGATAAGGGCAGCAAGCAGGTCAAAATTGTAGAACTAGACAGATCAGAAACCCTTCACTATGCACATGAATTAGTGCATTTCTCAATTTTCTTTTAGTCAGAAAAGAAAAGCTTTTTTTATTTTTTTTTCAGTAGAGAACAATTAATTGAGGAACCCACACGTATTGACACACACAGGAGAAAGTGCAGAGTGCTCAGCATTAAATGCTATGGTTCTTTCACATCCCACCTTCCAAAGACTCCTAAATTATTGTGAAAGAGAGGAAAGTAAGATTATGAGTGCCAGAGGCAAAGAAATGGTTTTCTGGAGATGACAGGACAGTTATGCAAGTGAACTTACAGTGACTCTGGCTACTATATTCACAAGACAAAACACAAGATCAAGTTAGTGGACACTTCAACATGAACTGGAGAGGAACCATTGACAATTGATGGTTGCTAGGAGAAGGACATTAGTTTTCTCCAGATATTCTGCTCTGAGGGGATACTCAAATGCACAGAGGTAGCTCTGTATCCATAAATACACCAAGAACACTAAGTAAATTCAGTGTTTCAGAAAAAGAAACACAATAAATTTGGATTCAAATGTGGTGGGTGTTATAGGAGACCAAACAGAAGTGTAGGAGGAGGTATGATCAGAACATGTTATATGCAAACAGTATAAGCTGAGATCTTACAATTGTGGAACTTTGTAACATGATAGAACAGCCTATTTATAAATTGATTGTCCTTGAATTTCTTATATCTAATGTACATAACTGTGATATTTATGCCTGTTGTCCAAATATTCATATATGTTAGTTAATATGTAAGAGTTACAGGGCATTTTAGTTTTCTTATCAATTCCCACTTTCCACTGATATATGCATATGTATGCATATAAAAATAGTACATACCCACCATTGGTTATTGTTTATTTTCTTTAAGTCCTACTGTCCCCTAAAATCCTTTACTTGCTGTCAGTTTTGTGACACACAGAATTATAGGAGATCGGTACATAATATCCTTTCAGTATAGTATAGGATAGACTTACTAGCATCTTCAAACCATCTGTTTCTGAGCTGATATTCATTTTGATTGGCCATATCTTTAATTTGTATTCCTTATAAAGTCATTTTCTGCTACTAAAAATTCCAGAATTATGTTCCTTGTATAAAATAGATTTAGAATTCTTCACTATTTTTCTTATTTCTTTTGAATATTTTTTATAAAGTAAAGGTATGGTTTGTAAAGAAGCAGCAAGAAATGCAAGAACTTGATTTTAAAATGTTTAAACAAAGTGAATACAAAACTATCAAAAAAAAAAAAAAATGTTCCTGAAGATTTAACAGGGGTAAAAGCAGAATTATTTTTACAACTTAAAATTTTAAGAAAAAATAATACAATCAAACTATCTTTTCTCTCTCTTCCCTCCTTCCTTCTCTCTCTCCCACTCATTCTCTCTCTCTCTCTCTCTCTCTCTCTCTCTCTCTCTCTCTCTCTCTCTCTCTCTCTCTCTCTCTCTCTCTCCTACCCCCCACCTGATTCTCCTTCAGTATTGGGCCTGAAGTATCTTTCTTTTTTTTCTGAGCTGCAATGGTGGAAGGAATCTTAGATTATCTACTTGCTATATGTTGTGTTTCATTAAATTTGTTTCCTATAATGTTCCATTTCATCAATGCTTTTCTTACCTCCCTTCTATGTCCCATACACTCCTCCTCCCTCTTCATTCAAGAATGGTCAGGCCTCCCATTGGGGTAAACAGAGCTTTGCATAACAAGTTGAGGCAGGACCAAGTTTATCCCCCTGCATGAAGGCTAGGCAAAGCATCCTAGCATGGTGAATAGGTTTCAAACATAAACTATTATCAATGATTTTTATCTTATCCATTCTGAAGGGTGTAAGATGGTATTCAGAATCCTTTTGATTTGCATTTTCCTGATACCTAAGGATATTGAACAATTCTTACAGTGTACTTTGCCCACTTGAGATTATTCCATTGAGAATCCCTTGTTTAAATATGTACCCCTTTTTAATTGGATTATTTGGTATTTTAATGTCTAAGTGATTGAGTTCTTTATCTATTTTAGAGATCAGCCATCTATTGGACATGGAGTTGTGAAGATATTTCCTATTTTATAGACTGCTGGTTGGTGAAGACCTTTGCTTTACAGAAGGTCTTTAGTTTCAGAAGATCCGATTTATTAATTGTTGATCTCAGAGTCTATGATACTGGCGTTATATACGGTATGTAGTCTCCTGTGCCAATGCACTTGAGGATATTTCCCACTTTGTATTCTATCATGTTTATGTAACAGGACTTAAGTCTTTGAGGTCCTTGATCCACTTGAGAGTTGTGCAAGGTGAGAGGTATAGATCTATTTGCATTTTTCTACAAGTGAACATCCATTTATGTCAGCACCATTTGTTGAAGATGTTTTCTTTTTTCCATTGTATAAGTTTGGCTTATTTGCCAAAAATCAGGTGTTCATAGATATTCAGAATTAGACCTCATTTTGCTAGCTTTTTCTGAATAAAAATATCCTTTTCCATCTCTTTTGATTAATTTTAGTTGTGTCTATTTTGTTAGATATTGGGATATGTTCACCACGCTGTTTCTTAAGTCCATTTAATTGAAAAATCTTTTCTCAAGCATTTGTGGCAAAGGGAATTTTTTTTATTCAGGCTATTTGGTGTTCTGTAAGCTTTTTGTACCTTTATAAGCATGTCCTTCTTTAGGTTGGGAAAATTTTCTTCTATGATTTTGATGAACGTATTTTCTCTGCCTTTGAACTGTAATTCCCCTTTTTTATCTCCATGATTATTATCTTTGGGTTTTTCATCCTGTCCTAGATTTCCTGGATGTTTTGCATTAGGAATTTATTGAATTAACATTTTCTTTGCCAGATGAATCTATTTCCTCTATTTTATCTTCCATGCCTTAGATTCTCCCTTTCATCTCTTGTATTCTATTGGTAATTATTTTTGTATTTTTTACATCATAGTTTGGTCTCTTCCCTGCTGTTTTCGCTTGTGTGTTTTTACTCCCATTGGCACTTCTATTTGTTGATTCTTAAAGTAGAAACTGATGAGACTGATTGATGGCCTTATTTCAATTTTCTCATTAAGATTTAATATTATGAAATTCCTTCAAGTTAAGTTTTTCTATTTTTAAATTTATTGCAAGAGGTGATGAATAGGAAGCAAAGTATATTGAGTGTTTTAAAAATACATAAATAATAAAAGATGATTGATTTCTATTTTAGTAAATTAATATGCTTTTGTATAGACTCATTTCATGCTGATACTTCACATGAATGCCATAAGTTTTCCTACTAAACAATTATATACAACATATAATGATTGGAAAAAAGTGGGAGGGAGTGGAGAGAAGAGAGACAGTAATGGAGTGCCTATTATTAGCCAAGTACATTGTGGTAAATAAGAAAATATCATAATGAAGCCCACTATTTTGACCTATTAATATGTGCTAACTAAAAACAGAAAAAGCACAAAAGTACTCTCAAAAAAAGAGAAATGTGTGGATAAATAGATCAAGGGCTGTGTGATTATTGTTCTTTCCAAGAATTAGAGGACTATAGTTCAGTTGCCTCCACCTTCAGAGAGTGATTCTCAGCAATTTGCAGTTCTGGATCTAGCAGATTTGAACTATCTTTTAGCATCTATGATCTGGTAATGTACACAACACACACACACACACACACACACATACACACACATAATACACACAGTTAAAAATAAAAACTTAAAAAAATACTTTAAAATGAGAAAAATATGTATCTTATCTAAAATTTTTAACATGCGGTGTGGAATAACTCAAGTCCTCTCCACAATTCCATGTTACCTCTTCCAGACTAAGGGTAAACCTGTCATAAACCAGTAATGCACTCTGAAGGTCAAGTTAACCCTATTTTTCAAATTAAAATTTAATAATGATAATTGTACTGATAGAAACAATAATGAAGCCACCACTAGCAGAACTTTCTAAAAGTACTGTGTTCTGGAAATTATTTTATTTACATGATGTCATGTTATCAACCATAACATTCTCCTAAGTTACTTTTTAAATATCATTTTGTAGTTTGCAAAAGCAAAATTTCAAAGACTTAAGCCCTCACTACCAGGAAGCCACTTTTCTTTCAGTATAAAAAATATGCAGGTTAGTAAAGTTAGTAATGAGCATGACAACAGTCATAATTAAGATTTTTCTCATTAAAGACAGTTCATTAGTTCCCACTAAAACAGAGAGAATACATATATCAGTCTAATATGAGCAGATCAAACCCCCAAGCATTAAAAGTTCCCCAGGTGAGAAAAAGCAAAGTGCAGAGGGGAGTTTGATGCACTTGAAGCCTGAATTCTAGACTTAACTGCATAATATTTGAGTGACAAAATGAGCAGCAATGGGCAAGGACCTGTGAATAAGCAGGGTGCTGCAGTCACAGCCAGGAAGTAAACAGTAACTACAGTCTTCAGTCTCAAAGAACTTCAACTCCCTGACTGATCACAGAAGGAGGATTCCCTTCACAAACTTCTCTGAAAGGGTATGGCCAGGGCTTTTCTCTTTTTCTCTCTTTTCTTTCTTTCTCTCTTTTTTCTTTCTTTCTTTCTTTCTCTCTCTCTTTCTTTCTCTCTCTCTTTCTTTCTCTCTTTCTTTCTTTCTTCTTTTCTCTTCCTTCCTTCCTTCTTTCTTTCTTCTTTCCTTCCTTCTTTTCTTCCTCCATCCCTCCCTCTCTCTTTCTCTTTCTCTCTCTCTCTCTCTTCCTCTCTCTCAACAATTTTAGAAAACTAAATAGAATCCTATAGAGCCCACACTACCTGCTGACATGTAGAATCAAGTTTTACTGGATACATTTTGCATTAGATACATGTCATATTTCAGATAATTTGTCATTCAGCAGTAAAAATATGAATCTAATGTTCAGTTGATGTAATTTAAAACTAGAACATTTATATGACTTGCCCAATTCATTCTAACTCAAAACCTCTCCACTCTCTCATTATGCTAATGGTATACACACTTGTATGTGGCTTGTCTATGTGTTTAATCTCCTTTGTCAAATTTAAATACTAAATTTCTCCTCTGACATCACTGTTAACTTTTTATGTTCCTGTATATATTCTGAAATATGTAGCATCATCTCAACACACTATTGGAATTCAAGAAAGAAAGAGTCTCATTAAATTGATTTGAATTCTCAAATCTGATACATTTCATATCCCCTTCAGATCTTAACTGAAAAAGATTTTAATGAAGCTTGTATAAATCAGAGCAGCATTACATGGTCTAATAGTTAACTAATTCGTAATTGTGCAGCACTTTGAAATTTAATGACCATTATAGAGAATCCCATCAGGGCTAAAATGAACCAGGGAGAATCATGCTAGAAGAATGAATTAGGAAGGCACACATTAACCATGCCAGAAGTGTGTCTTCTCTGCTTTCTTCCTTTGGGAAAGTTTGCAGCAAAATAAAAATTGGATCTATTGTTTGTTTTTGATATTTTCTTTTCCTATTGTTTCTTGGCTTGAGCTGTCATGTGTTGAAGAACTGAACAATAGGTAAAAATCAATCTAGACTCTCCATGCAGGAACACAACAAAGCTTGAAAACAAAGTTCAAAGAGTAAATAACATGATTTAGTATCCTGAGAGTATAGCCTGTAACACATTAAAAAGGAAAATAAATGAATATGAATAACAACTACAATATATGCTAAATGGGATGCACCAGTGTTATTGCATGCTGCTTTCAAGCTTAGATAGTTAAATCCTTAATTGTATCCCTATGATAGGTGTGAAAACCTCCTCACACTAAGTAACTGCATCATGTGTATTTAATTTCCTTTTTAGTATTTCCATTCAGCAAGTACTTTCTATTTGAAATTTTAGAATGCACAATGGACACCAATATGTCCATCAAGCAGCCTTTCGTAACTTCTCTCATGTCTGGAACCATGCTAACATGCCATGTATCTGACTAATTTTGAAATGGCTATTTTATTATATCCATGAAAAAAATTAGAAAAGCATCAGGCTAAAGAGAAAATTTCCTCAGAAAGCTTGCTATTGCATATTAGCTCTAACTTCTGCAAAAATAAAATGATATAGAAAATACTTATTGAATATTTGAAATATCCCTGACTCATAAGATACAAGAAACTCAAGTCTTTATTTTTCAGGTATAATCCCTGAGCATGTCAACAATTAAGAATCTGAAAAATAGAAGCAACTTATACAGAATTTTGGGTACATGGAAGGTTACCTTCAAGAGATAAAATAATCATAAATCTGGAAATACAGCCATTTTCTGCCTAATGAGTTACTTTACATGTTCCATTTTTTTTCACTTAGGAAAAGTTGGTTGCATAAATTAACTGTTTACCATATTGATCAAAATTTCTTACAGAAACAACCTAGAGAGGAAAGATTTGCTTTGCTCATAATTTTAGAAGGTTTAGCTCATGGTCACTTGGCCTGATGAGATGGGTAGAGCAATCCATAAGCAGGAGCCTGTAAAGGATGATGTTGCTTATGTCTTAGTATATAGAAAACAATAAGAGAAACATACTGGCATCTAGAAACATTTTCCAAGGCCCATGCCTAGTCCCTCATTTCCTCCAGATAACCTTACCTTCCAAAATTTTTACAACCACTCAAATTAGTACCACAAGCAGGTTGTCAAACACAGAAAGATGACCTAGGAGCCTGAGGTCTAACCTGTGTTGTTTATTTTGTATTCAAACCACAGCAACTGTCAGGATGATTTCAAAAGACAGAATAAATTCACAAGTCATAGTGACCACTACGTCTTTTTAGCCTTCAAATGTCCTCTTTCTGTTTTATTGTCATACAAGATAAGGTAATAAATTTCCACCACCTCTTTGAGTCCTTTTCTGACTTCATGCTTAGCAAGTTTTTTTCCAGGTTGATTATATATGAGTGTTTGTATGTCTCCAACACAATGAAAAGATAGCTGACTGAGGAGTTAAATGTATTTACCTCAATTTAAATTCATTCAACAAGTATAAATATCAGAATTTTATAACACCCTGTTAACAGCTATATACTTTATTGTCTAAAATCAATTTAAATTTAAAAATTGATGTCCCGTCATATCTTACTATTACATCAATTTATGCCCTTTTTAAAAAGTTAAATAAAATTGCCATTCTGATTCCTCATGTTTTCATCTTCCATCCCCTCCCATATACCCTGCCACCCCCAGTTTACCAGGAGATCTCATCTATTTCCTCTTCTTAGAGTAACTCATGCATCCCTCTTAGGGTCCTCCTTGTTACTTAGGTTTTGTAGGGCTGTGATTGTAGCTTGATTATCTATTGTTTTACATTTTCTATCCACTTATAAGTGAGTACTGATGTTATATATTTTATATTAAGTAAAAATAGTTGAGAATATCAGAGAACAGAGCCAAGCCATGAAGATCAAGGAGTTGTGACCCACACCTAATCCCATTTTGGGGAGGCAGAGATGAGAGAGAGAGAGAGAGAGAGAGAGAGAGAGAGAGAGAGAGAGAGAGAGAGAGAGAGAGAGAGAGAGAGAGAGAGAAGAGAGAGAAGGAAGAAGTTCAGGTTCCTTTGGCACTTCCCTTGTCAATGAGGATAAGATTGGAGTAGGAAAACAGGCCTAAAACTTTGGCTGGGTGAGAATTGGCTGTAGTTTGTTCCACGTCTCTCTGATATTTCAACTTTTGCCCAGTATTTGGCTACAGGATTTTATTATAATACCAAATAGAATTCATGAAACAGAGTATATATTATGTTTGTCTTTCTGGGTCGGGGTATCTCATTCATCATAATTTTGTATAGATCTATCTATTTGCCATTTGTCTGCAAATTTTATGTCATTGTTATTTTTTCATTGAATAATACTCCATTTTTTATATGTGCCACATTTCTTTATTCATTCTTTGAATGACAAATAGGTTTTTTCCAGGTTATAACTATTACAAATAATGCTGCTATAAACATAATCAAGCAAGTATCCTTGTGGTATGATTGAGAATCCTTTGGCATAAGCCCAAGACTGGCATTATTGGACCTTGAGTTATATGAATTCCCAATTTTCTCAAAAACTGCCAGACTGATTTGTAGTAAGAGGTTTCTGACCCAGACTTTTGGGCCTAGCCTCAAGGTTTAGCCCACAGACCCACAGACCCGCAGAGACACACAGATGCTTACAATAGTTTTAGGCTGATCGGCCTAAAACCCAGGCTTATAACTTGCTAACTCTTTACCCTTAATCTAACCCATGACTCTTATCCTGTTCAGCCATGTGGCTCAGTACCTTTTCTCAGAGCAGCATAGTTGTCCTTTGCTTCTTACGGCTTCCTCTGGCATTCTGCTCTGTGCTTCCTGTTCCTAGAGTCTTCTTAGTCTGGTAGCCCTGCCCACACTTCCTGTCTGCCTATGGCCAATCAGTGCTTTTTATTAAACTCATAGGCAGGGATAGTTATTTACAATGGAATAACATAATCCCCTTACACTGATTTTCAAAGTGGTTGTACAAGTTTGCACTCTCACCAACAGTAGCGGGGTGTTTACCTTATTCCATATCCTCTACAACATAAGCTGTCATCAGCATTTTTTATCTTAACCTTTCTGACAGTTGTAAGATAGTATCTATGATTTCCATGATTACTAAGGGAATTGATGAGCATTGTTAAAAATGTCTTTTGGCCATTTAAGATTATTATGATGAAAATTCTCTGTTTATATCTATACTCTATTTTTAATTGTATTATTTAGTATTTTGATGCCTAGTATTTTGAGTTCTTTATATATTATGGAGATTAGCTCTCTGTTATATAGAAACATGAGGAATCTGATGGTTGGGTTGAGGGGATGGATGGAGACAGAGTACAACAAAAGGCTTATCTTGATAGAGCAGGATATTGTGGGGTTCGTGAGAAACTTGATGTCAGGAAATTTTCCAGGAATCCACAATGATGATTACAGATAAGACTTCTAACAATAGTGGAGATGATGCCTGGACTTGCCTCCTATAATCATATTGGTGACTATCCTAATTGTCATCAGAGAGCCTTCATCCAGTACCTGATAGAAGCATATGTAGAGATCCACAGTCAAGCACTAGGCTGATCTCTGGGAGTCCAGTTGAAAAGAAGAAGGATGCCTCATATCAGTAAAAGGGGGTCAAGATAATGATGGGGAAATCCACAAAGAAAACTGACCAGAGCTCTTGGGAGTTCACAGACCCTAGGCCCTGACAGCTAAGAAGTCTGCATGGAACTGACCTAGGCACTCTGCATGTAGGTAACAGTTGTGTAGCTTGATTTATTGAGAGGCTTCTATCAGTACCAGAATCTTTCTCTGGTGCATGAGCTGGATTTTTGGAACCTATATTTTGTATTCTGATGCAGAGGAAAGAGCTTATTTCTGCCTCAACTTGATATGTCATGCTATGTTGACTCTTAAGGGAGGTCTTACCCTTTTGAAGGAGTGGATGGGGGATAAGGAGCTAAGGTGAGGGGGTGAAAAAAGACGATGGAGGGGAAAATTGTTGAATTATCAAATAAATTTAAAAAATTAATACCAACTAAAAAATTCTAGGAAATAGCTCCACAGTAAAACTTGTATTTAAATTTAAATGATTTAGAGAATTTTATAATTTCATAAAATAAGATGTTATTTTTGTTAGTGCCCTCTCCAGTGTTTGATGTCACGTCCATTTAAAGAATTCTCACCTCTGAATATCCTCCTCTTTCATTTATTCCTCATTCCTATCTCTCCATCTCTCTATTTCCTTTTATCCCTCCCTTCCCTATCATCATAATGAAGTCTTTCTACATATAAACAGCTTCTAAGTGTCTCCAGCTACCTGCTGCTGCCTCTGCCACATATCCCATGAGGCCTCTGCATTCATAGAAATCTGCAGCCAGATAACTGGGTAATTCATATTCATGCTATGCCAGATCCTCACAAATCCTAACAAGCATATTTACCCATGCTATCTCTTTCTAACTCTCACATGCTCCCATCCTATCTTATTTTCTTTTTTGGTAATTCACTATGTTCAACAGGTGTTATTTGTAATGTGAATGGATGTGGAGCCATCATTCAGAGCATGGAAAATTTAACCAGTATCCACATTCTCAGAAAAGAATTATTGTGCCTCTTCATCAACTATCCACTACTATTATCTCATTAATATATGATGGCAGAGGCTGAAAATTATCTACAGCATCTATGATGGGACTTTGGCTACCTTGGCCTTAAGCAGGACTTACATAGACAGCCATAGCTGCTTTTAGATCATAACTGTGTTAGCTGTGTCATGTCAGAAGAAGGCATTTTATAGAGCTCTTCTCTACCCCCTATATCTTACATTCATTCCTCATCCTTTAACGTTCTAGGATCTTTCTTGAGCCTTGTTGGTAGTGGTGGTAGAATTAATGAAAATGCTTCATTTATGGCTGAATAATAAATCTATTATTTTTAACACTTTGAAAATTTAGACTTTTCTCCATTGACCAAGGCAAAATAAATAAATAAATAAATAAATAAATAAATAAATAAATAAATAAATAAATAAATGCTCTCACACCAAGGTTGAGAATAACCCAGGAATATGGATGTAAATATAAGCATTTAGAAGAAAATTTCATAGCATTTCTACTTAGCAAAATAATAGTAGTTCTACTGTTATGATCTCCTCAGCAATGGACTTTATTAGGATTACAGTATCATGCATAAAATTCATCTTCTGGAGCAATCCTCAGATCCAATCAGAGTGGTTAATTACTCTATAACAATTATGCCACTATTGCATGAGTAGAAAGATCTCCCTTGGCAGGTCAGTATTACAGCATGCATGTTCCAGCTCTGAGCAAGATCATTGATATATTTTTTCCCCTTGAAACATGAATATCACACTGTGCTAGTATGAAAGCTACTCAGCATGTATAAACTTTTGCACTCATCTTAATATTGATTTTTATATGTCCTGGAGTGAAATAGGTGTTGTTTCAACAATGGGGACTTACTGTGTTGTAATGGTACATAACCAACTAACGGTAGTAATCTTTGTTATTTTATAGACTTCTATGGCCTTTCTGTATACACCTCATGAAAAATTAAGCCATGAATTGTACTTTGATTTTTATTTAATAATCCTTTTTGAGAGAGTAACATTATTAATCCATTCAAAGTGATTTCATTAAAACTTTTTAAAGAGTTATATAGTGAAATATATTATTACTGCTAGATCCCCACAAAAATTTCATAGTTCCTAAGATCTGGATAACCCAAATCTTTGAACACTCACTTCTCTTCATTCTTTAAAGCTCAGTGTCCTCTCTCTTTTTTCTTTACACATACATCTTTTAAAGTTTGTTTGTTAGACATTAGGCCTCTTTATGGCTTTTTATACCTTTTTATTCTGGTTATCTTTCGTCTTGTTTTCTCCTTAATCCTAGTCCCCTATTTCTTATTCTTTTCCACCCCAGCATTCTGCCTCATTACTTTTGTTTTATCTATAACTGTCTATATCCTACAAAGTGCTTCCCTGCAAACCTTTCCTTTCCTGGTCTTGAGTGTTAAAACTGGAGGCTAGCATTCATGGAGCTCTAAGATGCTCAACACTATGACATACATACAAAAATTTTAGTGAAAGTAGGATAAGTGCAGAATGTAGTCTTTTCTGTGGTTTTAGTAAAGTTTTACTTGATCTACAAAAATGTCCTAATTACTTAACATAAACAGCAAGCTCATTATAGGCTAATAAACCAACATGTTGATATATTCATCAGCCTTGATTAAGCTGAGTCAGTGAGTTTAGATTACCAGCTAAGCAGAACTGACTAATTCTTCCTAAAATGATAAAGGACAGCTAATGGTTCTATACATTTAAGACTCAATCTTTCTCTGCCTTCAGCCTTACCCACCAATCAACAAGCAACACACATGTTATATGCCTACTGATTTATTAAATAGACAAACAGATAGGTAATAAGTAGTTAGGTAAATAGGTAGGTAGATAGGTAGACAGATAAACAGACAGACAGAAAAATACTGGAAAAAGACACTTTTACCAGGAGAGATGGGTTAAATTTTCTGTGTAGCAAATATTCACTTAGTGGGATGCCCCTGTCATTGGTTCCAAAACACTGTATAAGGCCAAACATTTGTGTGAATGGGATGTAAAATGGTATGATAAGGAAAATTTTTGAACACCTGTGGTATGCATTTCTATGTTTCTGCTGGCGGTGGTCATCCTTAGAAAAAAAAGGAAGTTGTAGATGTCTGCTGCATCAGTATATAGATTTTAGGATGAGATATTAGGACTACAAATAAACCTTGCTTTCAAATGGGGTCAAAGCCAGGGATGTAGATCAGATTAGCCTTCTACAACTTTAAATTTAGAGGCACCGACTTAGAGTATTTCAGTTATACTGTGGTATTTAAGTTTAAATATGACTAATAAACACTGGCGTTTATTTTAATTTGAGTTTCATTTCTACTTCTATTGCATTGACCTGTCCCCACTAAGATTACATTTCTGCACAGAAATGATGTCTTAGGTCAATATTATCCATTTATCTCTATATTGGAATTTGTCTCTTGGGTTGACTCTCAGCATTAGCTCTCACTTTAACTGTGAACGACTTCATCACTGGGTCTCTTCATTTCAGGTTCTTATAACTAAATCTCAGTGATGCATCTGGCCTAGAACTGCATGGAAACTCATTCAATTTCTACAAAATATTTATTAGGTGAGCTGGGACAAAACCCCAATCCCTCCCATACTCTGGCCTTGATGACAATAGTTCAACAGTTGTTAATCAATACCTACCCTTCCAATACTTACTATGTTAACACCTCCTTTGCTGGGTGGGTTGTTCGTGTGCTGAGGTGAACTGCAGAGTTAGTATGAAATGAGGCTCTGTTTGTCTTCTTCATAGGTCCATAGGTAAATAACAAGATGCAATCATCATTGCATATGAGAAAACAGAAACTATATCAATGAAATTTCTTTTTTAGACATGTGCCTTTTTGTCTCTTTTCCTATTCAGGAGACCAGGATTAGAATGTTAAACATTTTTCACAACAGAGGGGCATCTTACTTTGTCTAATAGTTCACCCCCATTCCTCAAATAATAGGAATAACGTGGCTTTTGATTTAGTGCTTCATAAAATATTTTATTAAATTTTCAAAACTTCATTTTTTGCTTATGCGTTTGCTTGTCTACATATGCCCTAAGTGTGTGCAGTACTATCAGAAATCAAGAATTTGTCAGATGTCCTGGAAATATGATAACAAGTGGTTGCACTGCCCAATGTAGATGCTGGAGAATAAATACAGATCATCTCTGCAAGTGTATCATGTGCTTTTAACCACTGAATTGTCTCTTCAGTCCCATTTCTAATAGATTTTTATCTATATATTTTGTGTGCATGTGTGGGATAGAGGTGTTATTTATAGATTACATAATTTTATGAAAGAGGGGTAAGAGATGGAGGTCTTTCACTGTTGAGAACAACTTTTGCTTTACTGTTTGCAAGCACATCCTTCCCTGGGGAATCAGTTGTGGGTCTGTAGTGAAGTTTGCTGCTAAACACAGGCCTGGTGTAACCTAGTACCTTTAAAGGGGGCTAGGAGAAAAATAAATATTTTGGTCTGGTTTACTAAAGAGTCCTCATATCAATTCACACTGCTTAAAGTGATGGCTCTGTGACCATTGGTCAAGAATGATGTGCCAGGATATTTGATAACTTATGGGGAATCTCAATTTTCACTGTGATGTTACTGTAATTCTACATTTCTCTACAGTTCAGGCACGATAATCTGGTAAATTTTACATAATGCAGGTGAGGTAAACAGTCTTTTCTCAACCAAATCTTGCTACTTACCGAAAAGGTATAAGAGCCAGAGAAGATGGAGTAAAGCAAGAAAACCAGGCCTTTTAACTCAACAGGATCAATGCACATGAGCTTGCAGAGACTGAGGCAGCCTGCACATGGTCTACACAATCTTATACCAGCTGAAGTTCTAGGATGGAATGAAAAGTGTACAGTCCTAAAGCAGAAGTAATCTCAAATTGGTGATCACTTGCAAAAAGGAACTTAGTTTCCTTCAAGGGAGTCTCACTGGGGTGGGCCCCATGCCCAACAATAGATGGACAAAATAAACCCAGGAGGATATTTGGAGTTTTCTTCCTTCATACTGTCCTGTTAGTTTTCTTCCTTAAAAATCAAGCAAACAAAACTATTTTAACTTCCCTCTTTCTTTTTACCCTTGAGGTCCTCTGGCTATATATTGTGGCTTCCAGCAGAGTGCTTTCATGGGATTCCTGAGTATGCTAACTAGTGAGTCAGTTTCTTGTGCCTTCACTTTGGTTCTTTCCTTATGTTTGTTTCTTTTATCCAATTATATGTGATAGTTTTTGTTTTATCTTATTAAATTTCTGTCATATTTTATTTTATGATAATCTCATACAGGCCAGTTGGTTTCCTAACGAGAGAGAGAAAGAGGTGTGTATCCAGATGGAAGGTGAGGTAAGGAGGAGCTGGGGGGAGAATAGAGGTAATTGGGCAAATGTAATCAAGATATATTATGGGAGAAAAAAATGTTTTAATACAAGGGTAAAAAGAAATAGCTGATCCTGGTTTGATGTAAGTATTGAACTATGGGTATAGATTATTTTATTAGTCATATTTTCATAATTCCATAAAGGGAGTAAACTGTAATCTAGCTATGACGTCTTCACCTTTTTATTTTTCATGCTTACACTGCAGTCCTTCTGCAAATCCTATTGCCGGTCATTTTCGTACATCATTCTGAATGAACACATTCTTGCTGTGGCTAATTTTAGGTATCATTTTGACTGAATTAGGGTTTTAAGTACTACTTCTGAGTCTGTCTTCCAACAAACATGCCCCCAGCAGAGAATTTTTCATGAATCAGATAACTCAGGATGTAGTGTATTCTCCTTCCTTTGTACTATGCAGCACAGACCAATTCAATTAGCTCAATAAAAGATAAAATCAATCTCTCTCTCTCCCCTCGTGCCCCCCCCTCCAGGACATATATTTTCTTCAGATAGTAGATATCAGAACCTACTGGCAATTTTCCCAGTTCATCAACCTCATTTGGATTTCCAACCTCTACAAAGTGTTGATGAAAGAGAAAGATATTTCTTGTTTCTCTTCACAGCCCTGACTAGCATATTACTTCACACAATAGACCCCATTGTTTGTGTAATATGTTCTATCTAAATTATATACTATATGTTTCTGTTTTGTTATGATCAATAAATAAGGAAAACAAATGAACACACAAAGACTCTAAAAATAGCAAGCAAACATTGTCTGAATATTGTTCAGTTGATTTTCTGACCCATATTAATAGACCATATCTAATGTAAAGCAATGCCAAAGAGCCTCTCTTCTCTTCTGATGTCACTGGTTGTCACCAAGATACAAGTGAGCAGAGAACTTAGTTTTTTATTTCAGAACTCCTCAGTGGTCCCTGTGCCCTGGCAGCCAGAATCCATTCTCTCTTTTACATATATGCAGGACAAAGGAAGACTTGTGTGATCATCTCCATAGGGGCTTCTGGCATCTGTTGTTGACTTTTCAAATCCTCACCCTATCTATAAGATCTCCTGTTACCCACAAGTATAAATATCATAATTAAGTGACTTAAGCCAAAGACTAAATTTCAAACCTGCCTATTTTTCTAATGTTTATGGTTTTCTTCCCTATGCCTTGAGAATTCCTAGTACATTAAATTGATCTCTTTACATAGACCTGATGACCACCAGTACTAATAGGATGTGATTTTTATATTAACATAAAATAGCACATTGAGGCTTCATCAAACATCCTTACTGTTATTTATCTCTCATCCCTTCCTGTCCTTTTGTATTAACCTCCTTCTTAGCTCGCTAATTCAAATCCCTCTGCCCATTTTCCCAAATCTCCCTTCATGTCACTTGTACCCAGTAGTATCCCTCTCTAGCTTCTTCACCATGTATTCAATTTACTTTTTAAATGTTATTACATGCTATATGCTCAGATCTGAAGATTTGGAGCTAGAGCCCTATAATTAGAGAGAACATGAAATTTGGAGGATTTTTTGTTTCTGTTTTTTTTTTTTTTTTTTTGGTATGGGTTATGGGTTATCTCACTCAGTGTAATCTATCCTAGTTCATCCATTTACCTGCAAAGTTCATTACTTTTTATTAAAGCTAAATAGTATTTCATTGTGTATTAATACTACATTTTCAATACACAGTAATCTGATAAAGGACATTTAATTTGCTTCCATTTTCTAGCTACTGCAAATAGAGAAGCAGCATCTGTGAAGCAAGAATTTTGTTTTTTGACAGAAAATTGTTTTTTATTCCATACAATATATCCCAGTTACAATTTTCCCTCTTTAGTTGTTCCCAGATCACCCCCATCTTTGCAAAAATTAACTTTATGGTAGATTAGTACCAGTTTAGTGACTTGTGACTTAGTTCATGGCAATCCCTAGTTGTCATGCTGTGTTTTATTTTGCATTACAAGTTTTAATTCAAGGCTAAGTTATTGACACGGCTCGGCTCCGTCACAATAGATTCTTCACAATTTAAGAGAAAATTGCAGCATAGTATGGTTTATTCTTATCCATCACATGCACGAAATATAAATGGTTCCAGAGTGTGACCATCTCTGTCAAAGTGAAAAAAAAGGGGGGTGAGTAAATAGGCATAGAAATGTGTTGCCAGTTGTGATAAGGCTTTTTTTTTTTTTTTTTTTTTTAACATCCAGTTGTTTGTTGACTGCAATAGAACATAGAACCAGCCTTGTTAAAATATTTTGAAATATCTGTGAAATTGAACATTATTAGAAACACTCTCTGGAAACCATTGACATTGACATAAGGACACACATGACAGCTCTTCTCAGAACTGGCTCTATATAACAGTACTGAATCCTCTTCTTTGCACCAAAAGAATGTTATAACTAACATAGGTCAAATCTTGATTATCACTATTATTAATTGTAAGAAATATCAGGAAATACACACTCAATTTGTAAGGCAAAAAAGAAAAATGTGTTCTAGTTTTCACTTGCCTTAAAAAAATCTTTCAAACACATTATTGTTTTGTATTTACTTTAATATTTTTCCAGTCTACATGCAAATCTCATTATTGTATGCCAACTTTCAACTCTGTAAATAAAATATTTTTAATGAGTCTGTTCCTAAAATTACTTGCATGATAATCTCTTCATTTAAATATTAGCAAATTGTTGACAACCTCTTTTGCAACTCAATGAACTATTCATTGACAATTCTCTGTGTCTGTGTTCTTAGTGAAAGTTTAAAAGTAAATAATGCTATCTTATGAGCTGACAAATTTGCTCTTAAAATGCTTCCATTTCTATCCACCAGCTGTCCTCTGCAAGAGACAAGATGCAATGAATCTCAGGACGGGATTACATAATTCCATCTATTCCATTAGGGTATTTTATTTCTAAATTTGGGAATAGACAATAGTGAGTTTAAACATTTTACCACTAAGCTTTTCATTAGACCTCTTTTTTGTTTGCCATTCACTCTAACCTGTAGAGAATTAAAGTGTAATTCTAATTTGATTTTTCAAAACCGACACCAAATGTGATAGCAACCATTCTTGCCCTTCATAATTTTTTCCTTTTGAAACAATGGCAATCAACATGAAATTCAATATATCCTCTAGTGAGTAACCAATAAAAGAGATTCCTTACAGACTTGTAAATATAATAATATCTACCTATCCTATTTTCAGCAAAATGCTTTTGAGTGCATTTTCCATATAATTTGCAATATATTTTATGTGTATAATACCTATTTTGCAATGATATATTTTATATATCCCTGACATTATGTATTTCTACCATTAATTATGTCCAGTGTGTAGTTGGCACTTAAGAATTGACATGCTTTACCTCTTCATTTTGCACTGAGATTTCGGCTAAAGCATGTTCCAGGATCTATCTGCCCCAATGGTGGCTGATGTGATGTCATGCCAATAGTAAATAACAAGAGGAGAGACTGGACCATTAACTCCACAGGATTCCATGCCAGCAGTAGAATCAAGCAGATTAAGATGCTGTCAGACCATTCAGGGAACAGCAAGGCTCTAATGCTGCTTTGCTCTTAATGGGGAATGGGAAGTTGCTTCTTTTATGTTGAGCACAATGGTATTTTGATTGTCCTAAGTACTCAACAGGACAGCATTTCAAAGAAGACTGGATTGAAAAGATGTGGCCATCATTACCCTCACAGTTTCCTTGCTGAAGACTGCAGCTCCAACATAACCTCTTCTACCCCCAATACTTCCATTTTCCCATGTCTTTTCTGAGTTGCTTCATGATCTGCTTGAATCTTAGGGCTCACCATTCAAATGTTTCTTACATATCCTATTTTAATATATTTATCCTGTCCTCTATCCTCAAAAAACTTCTCACTTAAATATGATAAATCTCTATCTCTTTTTACTACAAGAGCTAAATCACTAAGGAAAATTATATAATTTGAAGGTTAATCTTACTTTACTACTTCTGTAAGTCCTCATAGATACTTAGAATGCACATGGCACAACTTTTCCCTCTATACTCTTAAAGATGAGTTTTCCACCCTTCTCTGTCTAGCTTCATGCTTTGGGAAACAAAAGCCATTACAGATTGTTTCTTTTCTCTTTGAACTGAGGGAGAATTTCTTGAATTCTACACCACAGCACTGCCTATCTTTTCAGGTAATTCATGGCATCTACCAACTTTCTTCCTTCCAATTCCTCCTTACCTATTTTTAGGGCATGAACCTAGAGCTCTGGAAAGATATCCTTGTCTATAATAAGATGTGTATCAGAACATTAACATTTTCTTGTTTGGAATTTAATATACTTTGAATTTTTATTTTATTTTGTAATTTTGTTTCTTAATCTACATTCAGGCACAAAGACCCTATGGACACTCATGAAGGCCTTTGAGGAAAATAGAGTAAAGTCTGAGGGAGAAAAATACCTGAAAGACAATAAACAATAAAGTTGTAAAACTATAATTTCTTGAAATATTTTGCTTGGGTTCGAGTTTATAAAAGAAATCAAAATTAACTACTTACTCTAAGCACACTAGGTATAAATATAAAAAAAATTACCTTTCAGATGATTTATAGAAATGACTCTTAATCTTACTTAATATATTCAATAAATACAGACTCAAATAATGATTAACTTTCACCTACATATATGCACATATATACATAGGCAATAATGGTGTGTAGAAACTGCCTACAGTGACTCAACTGCATGTTCAGACTTATGAAAAATAGCATGTGCCTTTCTCCTACTAAGTCCTGGCTCAATGACAGCAAAGGATTATTTTTCATGCTGTCCTTATAAAAAAAAAAAACCTTGTATAGAGTGTATAAACTATTTGAATATTTAGGTATCCTGTTTTTTAATTTCTAAAATAATTATGCTCACATTCCTCAGAGTACATAACATTTTATAGGACAGAGATATACAATAAACCTACCTTTACATGTAAGCTTGTAGATATCTTTATATATACATACTGCAGTAAATATTATGAAGATATTATTACAATGCCCAGAGAAAGGGACTCAAAGGGACAGGGATGGACAGATATTTTATATTAAATATTCAACATGAGCCTCACCAACTAAGCTACATATGACAAAATTCATAAAGAAAGGGAGAAAGAAAATGCAGATAATTAAAATGTCATGACATCAAAGGGCATGGGGTTGACAAAAGGTGTTAAAAATCTGAGAAACAAAAAGGAGGCCATCGATATTGGATAATAGTGACAGATAAAGAGATTATGGAGAGCTATGTGAAGAGGTTCATGTAATTTTCTATAGACACTTTAAAGTTGCTAACTAAGATGAGTAGCCATGGTGGAAGCAACATGTCTTGGGTGCAGGTTTTAGGAGATTTCTACTCTGGGGCTATATGTAATATAAACTAGAAAAGATGTTAGAAGAGAAGTAACAGGCACTAGCTAAGAAAGAATTAATGCAATGCATTAAACGAAGAAAAAAATAAAAAAGATATAGCAATTCAGGGAAGTGATCATAGCGTAGCATGTTGGGCATGTTCAACGGATAGAAGCATTCACATTTATCCCAAAGCTATGTACAAATAAACTATCTGAAAAATTCTTTCTGAATGTTTAGAGAAGATAAAGAGTACTTGAATAATGTTAGTAGATTCACACTTATCTAAGCTAGTGAGGACTGAAGAATCTATAAAATATAAATAGAAAAAGGGCATGATAGCTTATCAAAATTACATTTGTAATATTTGTATGCATGATTTGCTCATGTGCCCTTCATCAAGATTTAGGAAGTTTATAATCTGTTTTCTGATAGCTGGAGGTCTAGAGGAACCAGGGTAGCAATTTCGGGCTAAGCCAAAAATTCTGAGAATATGTATCATTAACAGTGTAGTCTGCTCTAGCTAAAGACCTGGAAGAATGGCCCTGTCTTTTCTCTACATCTTTTCTACCTATGGTCTCACTCAACTGGATGATCTTCTGCATTGGTGAAGGGCATCTTCCTGGCTAGTCAGCTTGTTCAAATATGATTTCTCTTATAAAGAGCCTTATAGACATACCCAGAGATAAGGCTTCCCAGCACTTTGGGCAGCCTAAACTCCGTGAACTTGACATACAAAATTAACTAAATTACATGTTTCCATCCTTAGGGCCAGACTCTATGGCTTAGATCTACTAAATTTAATCCATAATTATAAATAAACATCTAAAAGGATGAACAATATTAGACATTCTAGATATATCATCTTTATATAAAATAATGGAAATTTGTCGTTTGTAATTCATTGCATATTATAAAGTTTTCAATAAAATAAAAATTATGACTTTCCCTATTTGTATATTTAGTTCATGTGTGTTTCTCAACCATATTTCTAGCTCACTTAGGAATTCTCATTGATTTGGTTTTGAGATAATTTATAGAAGCCAACATCACCTATTAGAATTAAACGCGTACTTCTCACTCCGTATCATTACATTAGATTAATGCTTGCTGTGAGAATGATTGTACATTCACAATTCCTGGCATAATCTCTTTCCCTGTCACTTTCAGTGGCGGTATGAACCTTACAGGTTCCCTAATTCAAAGAATAGTTTCAACAAGACAGACAATTCCAGCACAGGAAGCCAAGCGCCCATTATCAGCGGAGCTTTGACCAGATGATTAGGCCCGGTCCCTTCCATGGCAACCCCAAGCCAGCTGGATTTCAGCATTGTGGATAACAATGGGTCGCACATTTCCTGGTAATTTATCTGCAGAATCCCATTCATCGTTAGCATGATAGACACTGTCATTGGCATTTCTTTGTTTTATTCCTGTTCTTTTCTCCTGCTGTTATTATACCCACCAGCATTTACAGCTATGTTGAGCTTCAAAAATTAAACATTGATAAATGTTTTAAAGACGAAAAGAAAAGCTGTTTAGAGCTGACATGAAATTTTCTCGGGTTTCTTTAAAGCTTGTTTGCTGGGGAATGAAAAGCTACAATTACTTTAGCCAGATTACGGGTTTTGACCTGATGTTGGATGCACAATTACTCCTGGCCTCAGCGATGAGTTTGAAAGCTGAAACACAAAAAGGTAATCAACCGGGTGTCTTCAGCAGACAAAACGAGACTGATTTGGGAAGGATCAGAGGGCAGGGGAAATGGCTAAAGGAATAGAAAAATTTCTCAGAGAGCTCAGAGAGTACTCCATCTATTTCTATATGTGGTTTCTGGTCCATATTACTGTATGCTTGGTCAATTTTCGGATGATTAGACTGATTGGTTTGCCTTAACATTAGGATTTCCTCGTCTCACTCAGGAATTAAATCGGATTTGGTAGGGATTTCATATTAGAATTAAATGCTTGCAGGACTGTACCGTAAGCAGTACTAATTGCAGAAATTCCTAGAAGTGAGCCAGTGCGACCTCAGTCATTTTGTGAGCTTTTAGAAGTCCTGGATGTTTTACTCTTCTTGCATATTGTAGGAGCATAAGCTTTTAAAATACATTGAAGAATTAGTTTAAATAAATACTACAAAATGAAACATTACACTAGGCCAAAAAAACATACTGTAACATGCAATTTTGTAGGAAAAGTGTATACATGGAAAGAATGCTAAATTGAAACCTAGGTGGTAGTAAGTATTGCATGTTACTGTACCAGCTGTGGGACTTGATACAAGCCCACATTTAAAGTTTCTTTCCTTTTAAAACAAAATTGAAAATAGATTTTCTCTCATACACTATATTCTGATTATAGTTTCTCCTCCACCACACTCTTCCCATATCCTCTCCACTGCCCCTACCCACCCAAATGAATAGCCCCTTCCTTCTCTCTCTAATTAGAAAATGAACAGACATCTAAAAATACTACTGCTGAGAATAAAACACAAGCTTTTTCCTGCAGCTTAAAAAGAGTTCTCCTTTAAGAAAAAAAAATGTTAATTATTATTTCACAGAGTTATTGTGCACGTTAGGAAATGAACTTGTGGTATTCAGTATCTTGTGTAGTCTGTATAGGGAGTTGCTCTTTGGTGTAAGTTATATTGTAAACTCAGAATGGGAGAATTTTCTCTTGAATGAACTGTATGAAAAGAAACCTAAAGGAATAATCTTGGGACACTCTGTCTTTCTGTTTTTGTCCTTCCTCAGCATTTACTAATGTCACTGCCTTCACCTGGAATGCTTCTTATCTCTTCATTGCTTACCCAATTTCTCAGCATACTTTCAGTTCCATGTCGTTTTCCCAGACAAAAGATGGAGGCAAGACTTCATAAATGCCTGGCCACACTGTGACTATTCACAGCAGCTATACTCAAGTAGTACATGGTGGAAACCTTATTATATTCTGTGCCACGAGATCAGTAAGCCGCTCCCACCACACCATTTAACTTAATATCAGATGGGCTTGTCCAGTCCCCAGAAATTGCTTGTCCTCTCTTAGACTCAAGAAATCCTCTCATTATATTTTTTTCTGTCTTCTTTGAGATGTTAGTCTTTTAAAAAAGATTCTCAGGAGTTTTAAAAGCCAGGAATATAATTCTCAAGAACCTGGGAGACATATCTTTGAATTGGAATCATCAAGGAGACCATCCTTACCTTCCTGGGATGGCAGGAACCTAACTTTGTAAGACCAACAATGTTGGTCTGGTTTAAAAAACAAACAAACAACAAAAACCCAAGCAACTCATGAACAACTTAGATTTATATAAGTGTCCTATTAATCTATATCACTAAAATGCCTGTCATGTCTTTCTAATAGCTTATGCCAGTGGTTTTCTGCCTGTGACCATGTTGAATAAAGTTCCTTAGCCTGCCCATTAGTCCTGTGATCTTTTCACTTTGACTGTTCTTTGTGTTCAGATGTGATAACACTTCATCATCTGCCAATTATTATACATAGCCTCCCTTTAATTTCCCATTAAAAATCAGCATCATCAAAAAAAAAAAAAGTGCTTTGTTGAAAGCATACTGAAGTTCATGTGTCTGTATTTTGTAAATATACCTCTTTCCATCTTGGTCCCTTAATGAGTCTCATTCTATTTCCCAGTGGCTTCTCTATGAATTCAACGTCTTTTCATTCAAATATAATACGGGATCTGTGCTTTTGTTTTCATTTAATTTCAACAATTGATTTTTATTAATTATTCTTGTGTGACTGTGCATGTGTGTGTGTTTATGTATACTACAATATATGTGCAGAAGTCAGAGTAGAACTCAACCTCTCTGCCACTGTTTCTGGGACTCAAACTCAAACCTCATGCTTCAGAGGCAAGTGATTTTACCTGTAGAGACATCTCACTGACTCTTCCATCTAACATTCTCTCACACATGCAGTGCATAATAATTCACTTGCATATCTTAACTAGGCAATATTCAGTGTTTCAGTTGTCAGAATACATCTTATTAGTATTGATATCTTCAAACTCAAATGATTATGAACAAGATATCATGGTGAGACACTAGTGTGTACTTCCATTTTCACATCATAAACATGATATTTAATGCTGTAGAGTCATTTTGATTCCCCAACTCAGAAATGTGAGACATATAAAGAAAAGGCAGTCAATCATTCTAGTCATTGTCACAATGAGGAAAGACTGTTGTGTAATTTGTAATTTTATCCAGCAGGATTAGAATCACAAATATACAAACATTCTGCAAACATACAGGGTAGTTGTGTTTTACTTGGAAAATTTACTCCCTTTTTGATGCTAAATATTATTTTCATAAAAATAACTGTGATCATTATCTTCTTCTACAGAACACAGTATTGACACTTTTTGGTAGAATCCAATGTTTCTCGAATAAAGGAAACTCAGAACCAGATAATCAGGAAAAGCTGAAATATCAAAGAACGGAAACACCACAGTCAAATCTCACCCAACTATCTCCCAGTTTCCTCAGCCTTAAGCGTTGTGACTTGTACTGCCTCATCTGTCTTTCTATGCCTGCTTAAATATGCTCTTTGCCCAGTTGTTTCACATCCAGGTTAAGATTAAAGGCGTGGCATCACCACTGTTTGCTTGGGAGCCTAGAACTCCCTCTGTCAACTAAACTGGCCTCAAACTCAGATTTGCTAGGATTAAGGGGTCATCATCCCCTGATATTCCTTGTGCTGGGTTTAAAGGTGTAAATTACCACTCTTAGAACCTCTTGGATTCATTGTGGGTAGATTCCTCTGTTATTTCAGACTGGTTTTTATTAAATATGAAACATATTCTCACATGGACAGAATATAACATGGCTAGTAAAAAGTGTGAATGGTTCCAGTTCATGTGGACATTATGATTAAAAAAGCAACGTCTAGAACATGGAAACTTTCTTAGGCAAAGTTCCCTACATGGTATATATTCAAATAAAGGGAGAACCCAAAGAAAAATATTCTTGTGTAAACATTAATGAAAAATCTGAAGGAGAATGTGGTGCCTCTATTAATGAATTAGGAATTAAAATGTCTACTTTCAGTTTCATGGTATTGCCTCAAATCGTTCTGCTCTCCATGACCTGGTCCACATCTAAATTCCAAATGGTTTAAGTTTTCTTTAAATATCCCTCACCTTTCTTCTCCCTGGAGCTTCAATGTCAACCTTCGGCAACTGGTACAAGAATCTATTTTATTGGTGATTTACCTATGGGGATACCATGTGCTTTCTTATTTAGCTTCCATATTGAATTTAAGTGTTTTATATTTATTTTGTCTACAAGTAATCATAAGCTTGAGGCCAATGAATGAATCCTGAATGAAGAATAAATGAGCTGTATTTATTCCAAAACCTAACTTATTCCTGTGAGCTTAGAGAATTAACTGTTTCACAACAAAAGAATATTTTATTTTGTAGGCATGATGTTTAGCAATAAACTTCACAAAAGCAAAAGGTGGGAGAATATTGAATTAGACACAAAGACAATTTTATCAGGTCTTCTCAATACTTTCCTTTTTAAATTAATACTTCTTTTTGTTTTTAAAATTTATTATACATATATGTTATATATTCTACATTGTATATGACATAACACATATAATATATCTTATGTGGTAGATATTATATATAACATATTATATTTTATTATCTTGTTTCTTCTCTACCAAATCCTATCAGATTCTACCCACCTCTATATGCACCCAACCTCATGTTCTTTCTTTTTTTTTTTTTTTTTTGCTCAAAAAAGACAACAAAACAAAAACAAATTGAAAGAATCAGGAAGCCATACCAATAAAAAAATATCACACACACACACATACAGCAACACCCCCCCCAATAACCCAAACTAACAATAACAACAACAAAAAAAACCCTATATCTTGTTTTCTGTTAGTCAGTTACCTCTATGCAGGAAGTCTGCAGAGGACTTATGTTTGTCTTCCAGAGTCAATGCAACAGCTCACAACTTGTAGCTTGCTTTACCTATGGGATATGATGCCCTTTACTGACATCCATGGGCCCTGAATATATGTGGTCTTCATATAAATAAGAGCTTGATTTCAATCACACCCATATGTGCACACACACACACACACACACACACACACACATTAGTGTTTCATATCTCTTCAAGCAATTATCAAAATATCTTCACTCATACACATGAAAAAGATGCGTTTGAATTCTTATTTAACCTTATAGTCCAATATAAATAAGTTATCATTTTGTTTAATTTATTTTTTATTAACTACTATAAATTTAAGCATCTTCCAAAATATTAGCTATTTTATACAAATTGCATATTCAAACATACTCAATTTGCTTCGTGCAGCTTTTTTTGTAGGTTTTTATAAAATAATTTTTAGCAATTTCATCTTTTCTTCATTCATTAATTTCTTCATATCCTCCAACATTTTCCCTCTGTCTTAGGTATTTTTATTGCTGTTAAAAGACATCATGACTTTGGCAACTCTTATGATGTAAAAACTTTAATTGGAATGGCTCACTTGCAGTTTCAGAGGTTCACTTCATTATCATCATAATGATGTGCCCTTTTCTTAATTATATTCAATCCATTTAGTATTGCATGTATGAACCTGGGTATAGAGTATGAACTATTTGAGGTAGCCTCTCAGAGGGTTCATCCTTCAAGAAAACCTACAACCTCCCCCCCCCCCACCTTAGAAGCCATCAATTGTCAATAACTCCTCAGTTAAGGGTGGGACTTCATCAACTCCTCCCTGTCCATGTTGCAATTTTTGCTGCATTGATCTTATGTAGAACTTGTACATGCAGCCACAGAGGATATGAGTTCACATGTGCAACAACCCTGACTTGTCTTGTAAATATATTTACTTCTGATGTCCACTACCTCTAGTTTTAACAATTTTCCTGCTACCTTTGGCATGATAAATTCTGAGATTTGAAAGCAGTGGTAATCTAAATGTCTTGTTTACAGCTGGACATGCTGACTTGGTTTGAGTGTCTGTTTTCATCCCCATTTTCTTCAAAAGGAATTGTGATACATGTGTTTAGGATATGCACGCTGTAGAAGTGAAGGTGGGAGTATTATGAGCCTAAGACTAGCCTGGAATACACACATTCATAAATCACTTCATTTAAATCATTTTTTATTTTCTTTACTTTCAATTTATTTAAATCATTTGCCTTTTCTTTACTTTCCCACACTAAGCAGGTCAGCAAGTCCTATCTGTAAAAATAAGTAATATATTTCCCGGATTCTCTTAGCATCTACTATAAGTGGTGTCTGTTGTCTATGGAGGGGATTCTCTATCTTTTACCTTTCTCTGTCCTTAGCACTACCCCTCTAAGTCACATCGCGGATGGTACAATGATTTTTCTAAACAATGACAATCAACTCACACTGCTGTGAAACTTTCAATTACTGTTAGAAATATACTTGAAATAAATGTTATGATAACTAAGGATGTTGAACATTTTTAAATGTTTTTCAGCCATTTGACATTACCTGTTGAAAATTCACTGTTTAGATCTGCACCCCAATTTTTAATTGAAATTTTTGATATCTAGTCTCTTGAGTTCTTTTAATGTATTTTGAAAATCAGCCCTCTGTGAGTTGTGAGGTTTGTGATGATTTTTTCCCATTATGTAGGCTGCTGGTTTGTTCTATTGATGATGTACAATTGATAGTGTTAATTCAGATTCATGGGATCCCATTTACTAATTCTTGGTCATAGTGCATATGCTATTGGTGCTATTGGTGCTTTCTTCAGGAAATTGTCTCCTGTGCCAGCCTATTCAAGACTATTTCTCACTTTCTCTTCTATCAGGTTCAGTGTATCTGGATTTATGTTGAGATCTTTGAAACACTTGAACTTGAGTTTTACACCTGTCAGAATGGTTAAACACACACACACACACACACACACACACACACACACACACACACACACACACACACACACACACCTACACAACTGACAGCTAATGCTGGTAAAGATTTGAAGCGAGGTAAAGACTCCCCTGTTGCTGGTGGGAGTATAAACTTGCGCAGTCACAGAATACAATATGGTAGTTTTTTTATAAAACTGGGAATCAATTTACCTGAAACCCAGCTATATCAATCTACAAAGACACTTTGGTCACCTATGTCAATAGCAGCTTTATTTGTAATAGCCAGAAACTGGAAACAACCTAGATGCCTCTCAACTGAGGAATGGGTAAAGAAGTTGTGGTACATTTACCTCAGATTATTACTCATCTGTTAAAACAATGATATAAAAGTTTGCAAGGAAATAGGTGGAACTAGAAAAAAAATCATCCCAAGTGAGGTCATCCAAATTCAGAAAGACAAACATGGTTATGTTTTCACTTATACATGGACATTAACTTAAGTAAAGTATAATTATGCTATAATCCACCCATCCAGAGAA
Source organism: Phyllotis vaccarum (assembly GCA_033318265.1). NCBI lineage: Eukaryota > Metazoa > Chordata > Mammalia > Rodentia > Cricetidae > Phyllotis > Phyllotis vaccarum. The sequence goes on along the minus strand of JARWLC010000001.1, from coordinate 35,565,711 downwards.
GCTAAGTCTAACAAGTGAGAAGGCTACTTGGACTTTCTGTGAAGGAGAAGTAGAATCTATTTTGTTGAAGAACTGAGGGGTAAGGGGAGGAAAAGGAAGAGTACTGGAAGAGATGACTAGAAAAGGGAGCACTTGGGAGTGAGGTAGAAACATAGGGCAATAAAAACTCCCAAGAATCTACAAGGATGGCTATAGTTAAGACTTGTAACAGGGGGAAATATTGAGCTTTAACTGGCCAATTCCTGTAATAAGGCAAGTCATCGAGTATATGGACTGGTACACCAACACAGCCATATATCCTTTGACCTACAATTTGTCCTGCTTTCAAGATGTGTTGGGGGAAATATAATGCAGAAATTGTCAGAGTGACCAATCAATGACTGATCTAGCCTGAAACCCATGCCATGAGAAGAGGCTCACTCCTGAAACTGTCTGGAGGACCAGGATGCAGAGAATGGATAGACCACAGACCTAGGATAGAACCAAGCAAGACTTGCAAAAAAAAATCAATGCAATAATGCCTTATAATATTCTGCTATACTCATAAACTGATGCCTAACTCAATTGTCATGAGAAAGATTTTATTCAGCAACTGATGGGAACAGATGCAACAACCTAGGGCCAAACATTAACTAGAGCATTGGGAATCCTGTGCAAGAGGAGGAAGATGGATTATTGGAACCAGTCGAGTCAAGGGCATCACAATAAATGCCAAAGAATCAACTAACCTGGGCTCAGGAACTCAGAGAGACTGAGCCAACAACCAGGGAGCTTGCATGGGAGCAACCTAGGCCCTCAGCATTTATGTTACATTTGTGTAGCTTAGTCCTCCTGTGGAACTTTTAAGAATGGGATCAGAGACTGTCTCTGACTTTATGTTTCTGTCTCTTGGTCTCCTATTCCTCATACTTGATTGAGTTCTTCTGCAACATGATAAGCCATGTTGATATCAATGGGAAGCCTGCTCTTTTTAAAATAGAAATACCAGAGAAATGAATAGGAAGTTGCAAAGGGACTGAATGAGAGGAGGGAGAGGAAACTATAGTTGGGATATAATAAAAATAGTAATAATAATTTATATAAAAATATTATGATAATAGCAACATGACCTATTTTTTTCAAGCTGTGAAGTCTAAAATAATAAAAATTTCTAGTCATTTTCCTGGCAACATTCTTTGCATTTATGTTACACTGGCCTTTGGGCATCTGGAATATGTCTAATTTATTTCTAGCTCAGTAATTTTTTTTAATGATCTGACCTTTTAACCTGATATATGCTTCTCTTCATCCTTCATTTACACATGTCCCAGTTTGAACACCTGTTCTCACAGGGTACCCCATTCTGATATATCTCTACTTTCTGTGATCATTAAAGTTGAAAATATAGCGTTGGAATGATTTGTGAAGCTTTTGTTGTAGAAATATTTACTTCATTTTATATTAATCTATTTCCAGTTCTTTTCTCCTAAACATACAGTTTGTGAGAGCAACACTGTAGGATGTTTAATCACAGTTTTCCCGCATTGAGGATGAAGCTAGGGTCACACCAGTTGCTCAGCAGCTGATGAGGGTTTAAGATGAATCCGGTGTGAGGTAACGAGAGAGATTTCCATAGTGGCATATTTGAGATAGAGTTCCAGAAATCCAGGCAGAGATATCCTACAGAAAGCAAAATCCAAGGAGCAGTTCCTTCAAAGTTAAGAAAATGATGACAAAACATAACTATGCTGTAGGCAGAGTTTCACTTACAAGGCACCAGTCCAAGATTAATATTTATTAAAATATAAACCAACACTCACGGTACAGGTAACAGCTTATAGTGGAGCTTGAACAGGGACTGGAGTCTGGAACGATGGACAATGGATTCCAAACCGGTCTCTTCAGCAGCCAGGAACCAGGCAAAACAGGCTTTCCAGGTTCCCAGCAACCCCTTATCAATCAGGTTGGCCACACCCCCTTAGGGGCTGGGACCCTGGGTAAGCATCCTCAGTACTTATCAGCTGACACCTGAATCCCACCACACTATGGTGTTAGTTCTTGAGTCAAAGAGGTGTAAGCGTGTGAGGTTGTTCCTTCCACAGGAGTCTGTGATTTTGTGTTCTTGCTGAACTACAAGTTAGAGATCGAAGAGGCATTCTATTGAATAGTGTGAAGAGCTTTGAATAGTAGCTCATCATATTTAACTTAATGATTCTTTCACTATGCAAAATTCATGAAACTCACTCGGGTTCATTTGGCTCTCCTTCTCTCCTCTAGATGAATCATGACAATTTTAAGTTCTAGGAGAAGGAAAAAAAAAAAAAGAAAAAAAAAAAAAAGGCTTTAGCATCTTTCCAAGTGACCTACATCTTTGGCCGTTTTTGGGGGGGAGGGGAGAGGTAAGTTGACTTCCTCCCATATGGCCTGGGGATGATGATTGTGTCACTTGCCCTGATTCCCTTTGTTTTGAAAATCATTCCTGACTCTGTTGTGAGACTGAGGGCACTAATTTAAGACTACATTCTAACTAACCCCTTTTTTCTGTTACACCTCTCTCCACGTGTCTCTTGTTATTCTCATTGCCATATACTAATTGGTGGTATAACATTGCCTGGAAGAGTCTAGACCTAAATTTGTGGGATTTGTATGTGGAATCAAAGATACCAAATTTCTAAAACCTGAACGGTCTAATAAAGAGTGGATAAAAGGTACTAAAATGGCTGTACTTTTTGCTAAGTAATTTGAGTCAAGAAAATATCTTTCTGTAAATAGTTATTTTCTACACTAAAAATTCTCTGTAAGTCTGTGAGCTATTCTTTTATCTTTGTATCTTACATTTGAAAAAAAGAAACATTTAATTTAATTTCCCATCTTCCTACAGTATGTAACAGCAACATTGCCTTTTTTGAATTTCATTGACCCTTTATCTGCTTGTATATAATTTATTTGGCTTAAATCACATTTAATGTATTGAAAACTTTCAAAATATGTATTTCTGTGAGAGTACTTCATTTAACTCATGTCATGAAATCCAGAACTATCTAATCAACTTCTCTCTGGGTTAACATGAAAGCCATGCTTTCTGTGTTGGACTTATGTTGATTGCATTGTCTCCATGTAATCTATTTCCATATTAGGTTTCCAGCTGTACATGTCTCCATCACACACGACTCCACCTCAGAGTCAGTCCAGCATTGTTTCCAGAATGCACTCTAAGTCAGTTTCTACTCTAATAAGCTCATTTGATGGTATCTTTGTGTTCTGATTGTAGTAGCCAGTAGTTCTGGCTTATGTTCATATCATAACCTTTCTTTTCCTCAGTTGTGTGAGAATCTTCTCAAAATACCACAGGAGATTGCTTTCCAAAGGTGACATAACACGTCCGTAATCTAAATTCTGTCTAGTTCTCTACCAGTTCCTTTCTATTCTTTGCTTAAGTATCAGCAGGCCCCATTCATATTCATCAAATAGTACAAGATTTATTTATAATGATTCTTTCTATTTTATGCTCATAATTTCTTCTGCTCATATATGAATATCCTTTCATTATTTAGGTCAGAACTTAGTATTTTTCTTCTTATAAGTTATTCCAAATTTAATGATACATTATGTTTATATGCTCCATTTTACAGTTTATACACTGCTGGCCTTAATGTCTTTCTCCCATTCTATAATTCTTTTTCATGTATTTTTCTTTTTTCTTTAAGTTCTTTTTTACAGTCTTTGTTTTTACAACAAAACTATAAGCTCCAAGGTCCAGACATATTACTAATAATTTTAGTTGCTATTTGGCTTTTAGAACCCAGAAACCAATAATGTGAAAAAAATCTAAGTACTTCAAAATAGTTTTAGGCGAAATATTCAAGATGTAAAAAAAATACCAAAGATTTACAGACTGTGATGGAGGTCAATCCAAACTTAAGAATGAAGCTAGGTGAAGTCTAAGAAAAGTTCAAAAAAAGGCAGCAGGAACTTGAGATATAGCCAACTGATGAATATTTCTGAGCCCCCAAGATATGGGGAAGCCTTTGTATACACACTGTTCAAGTCATAAGTGGGGAGTAGATGTAAGGAGTATGGCTTCTGTGAAAAGGCGGCGTCTGATGTCAAAGCATACTAATGAGGATTTCATCAATGGAGGACTTTCCAAGTCTTCCCTTAGGTCAACAACTGTCTTGGTATCTAGTTGTTGCTCAAGGCACAACCCTACAAAAACTTAGGGAAGTCAATAAAAAGCAGAACTTCAGCCTCAAATGGCTTACTCACTAATGATAGAGGCTGACACATAAAACACCACATTTAGAAAACGAAGGGGCTGAGATTGTCAACATATGAAAAATGTGCACACACCAGCACTTCACAACCGTTAGCTGTTTGGATGAAATCAGAACAATAATTGTCTCAATATTATGATTTATATCAATATATGCCATTTATTAATATACCTCAATATTAATTGTACTACTACTCTTAGTCTAAGAAGGTGTTATCTATGGGTTTAAAATTGTACCAAAGTTTTAAAAGGAGATACTTGGAATATATGTGATAAGACACATTTAAATATATGGGAAGAGGCCAGCTTTTCAATTGTCTTCAGAGTCTTCTGATGGCACATAGTGAATAAGACCACATTGAATATATTTGTCCAAATAAATTAGAAGTCAAAACATATATTCAGGAATAGCCAAAACATGTCAGGAGTAACAAAAGCACAAACTCAGTACAATACGAAGATATAAGCTCAGAAATAAAAAAGGAAACCTAAGAAAGAACTACAATCACTTTTTATCTAAGTACAATTCATTCAAATTTTCAAGAGCATAATGTGAGGTAATGAATAGCACTCACATCAAAGAGGAGAAAATGTAAGTCATTAATCTCATCAAACTTATTCATATTATTGATATATACGCCTTCCTGACACAGTCAAATTATCAAATGTACTTTAGCAACAGCTGTCTCTATCCCCAGCCCTTTTAGCACATAGTTCAGTACCCTAGGAAATCACCAGAACTTTCTCAGCTCTGGGCAATTTCTATCAAGGGGCCATAAACTACCCGTTCATTATTTCTCTCACTGCAGCAAATTAGAGCCATACATGAGTAGTTCTGACTACACTGACTTCATAATAAACACCACTTAACCCTGCCCTGCTTTCTCTGTGACTTACTGTTAAATGATGTTGTAGAGAAAATGTCACAGATGGTTTTATCTATGGAGTGAAGGAATTAGCTCCATGGAAAACTGGACCACATAAATTAGTACATTTGAGTTCTAGTGTGTTTACATCAAAGGTCTGACTAAAACTAACCCTGGACAGAAATGATCAGAAAAATCAATCATCCAAAAAGATTGAAAATCCTGAAACTTAATAATTGTATATACTGGTAGTTCTCAAGTTTTCTAATGATGTGACCCTTTATACAGTTCCTCATGTTGTGATAACCCCCAACCACTACATTATTTTCATAACTGTAATTTTTCTGCTGTTATCAATTGTAATGTAAAAATCTGATATTTCTTATGGTTTTAGGTGACCTTTGTGAGTCATTTAATTTTCAGGTTGAGAACCAGTGGCAAATGCTATCATTCATAGACTTTATTAAAGTATGCACATGCAAATTATCAATTTGGTATCAGGTACCATCTCATAGAAAGAAAAGCAATGTGGTTTTTTTTTTAAAAAAAAAAAAAAAAAACAGTGCCATTAATTAAATGAAAAAGGACAGAAACTTTCATAATATTGGCAGAGCATTTAATGCAGTGCTAAGAAACATTCATTCAATAAATGTCCTGAAGTCTCAATCATGTACTGGGCATTTTTTTTTTCAAAGGACATAATGACTCAATGTTTGAACAAATGCTCCTGGCTTGGATGGCTATGGTTTCAGAATACAATATGAAAAAAATAAAAAATAAAAAAAAAAAACTTCAAAGAAATCCTTCAGTTTCTGCGATCAACTATGAACAATGAGATGATCCCTGAGGCTTCAAGGTACATCAAAGAATTATTTCAGGTTTTAACTGGATCTTTTTCATCTCTTACAAAACATATTTGTCATATTTCGTATCAATATCGGTATACACAATAATCTTTTAATTTACCTTTCTTCCACACACTTAGTGATTAAATACTTATTCTCTAGCCCCATGTTTTTCCAAACTCACTCCTCTGCATCCTCTTTTTACGTGAAGAACCCCTTTGCCAGCATCATGTCATTATAACTCCACCTCCAAGAGCTGGTGGGAGGAGAGGTGTGGGCAGTAACATTAGAAAATAAACACCTCAAAGAAACCCCAGTCAGTGACAGACAGAGTTCAGGAGATAGTTACTCCAGCATTTTCACCTCTCTGTGGACACAACTCTGACGTTTGTTCTGGACAGCTTCTATAAGTTGTCTTCTGCACTGAATTCTAGTTACTCAGTTGCTTCCTATTTAATGTGCTTCCTCATGGTTTGTTTCTCGTCATTGTCTAGCCCACATTTTAAGGTATGTGTTTTGAGTTATGAACCACGTAATTTATTTAGTATTCAAAACCAAAGAAGCAACTACATTTTCCTTAGCATAGGAACCAGCTCGCAGTCTTTCCCCCTGTTCAGATCCTGATTTTGTTTGCTGAGTTAGACACTAGATTTTCCCATCACATGGGCATATTCTCAGTGTCTCTCATGGTCAAGCATACAGCTTTCCCACTTTCCTCAGAACGGAAGGCAGGTTCTGATGTGTGAGCCACAGAAGATCACAATAAAAATATGAGAAAATAGCATAAAACTCCAGAGGCAAGCAACAAATTCAAATAAGGTCATCTTGACCTTAAAGTTGCACCCCAAAATATAATTCTGAAACTTACAAAGCACACAATCATTATAGCCACGAGCCTTGCCAAAACTGCAAAGTTCAAAGAAAAAGATATTTTCTGGAAAACATTTGTTTTCTGGAAAGACCGTGACAGAGAATAGTCCTAGTTAAACAATAGTGGAAATCACTGGCTTTACCTGGGGACGGCTTCGTGAGCTCACAGCTCCTGTGTGTGATTTCATGGGGTGGAGGGAAACATGAAGAGCTATAAATTTGACCATTTTATCTTTTCTGATATTTATTTATTTAAGGAGAATGTTGTCCCTGAAAGGTGTTAATCTTCATTGCTTGTCATTTACAATCAATTTATGATGCCAGGGGGTGAGCGGTAGACTGTTAAATCAATGCCGATTATGACTGAGTGCCTGTGAAGAGGTTCAATTGTCCGGAATACTGTACTATCCTCAATTGATAGCTTCACTGCTAGGGAAAAAAAAAAATCTGAAAATCTCTTTCAGCTCTGTCGCCCTTAATTATAATCTTGCAGAGGCATTAGATACAATGGTGCCTGTGTCTTTCAAACTAAATTGTTGAATGCAACACAGCTCTGTTAGCTTGTGTAGGCCCCAGGCACATGCATCAGTGAACTACAAAGACAGTAGGCTCAGACAAACTGTGCTCTCCACATGCTGGGCAGAAGAGCTGTGTCCTATTTTCTGAGTAAAAGGAGGCACCATCAGCCTTGCACTCATTTATTATAAAGACTCTTCTTCACTGTGATAGAAAGGCAGAACCCTCAAATTTTAGGAAAGACCATGGTGGTGCTGAGGCACTTACGGCTATTTTACAGAAATATGAAGATTTGTTTTGGTTTTGTTTCTGTTTCTTTTTATTTATTTCCTCAGGATTGAGCAGTCATTTTGTTCAAAGCCCTTTTAGAGGAAAGTGTTTCTATCTAGAAAATTGTCTTAAATGTCCTACTTCCTCAATATGTACTGTTCCTCTGATAGCGAGAAAATAGAATTGTTTTCCTATAGAAACCTCTTCCCCTGCATCCTTTGCCTTATTTCAGAACCTCTCCAGCTCAAGGCTTCTTTTAAGCTTCTCTCCCTTTTGGATTACTGTTTTAGTTAGTGTTTCTGTTGCTGCAATAAAACACCTTAGCTATGAGGATTTTGTGCATATCTTATATGGTTTGAATATACGCAGTTATCTGGTGACTGATTTCTATGGATGCACATGGGAATGTGACAGAAGACAGCTGCAGATAGCGGGATACACTTAAAACCATTTCTATGTAGAAAAGAGCTTCATTGTCAGATGGGTATGTTTCTGATTAACTGCGAAGGTTATGATAACAGGAGTTATAACAGCAGAGATGGGAAGAAGAAAAGAAAAGAAAAGAAGAGGGAGATGGGGGAGCTCCCAGGAGACACAACGGTGAGAGAGAGATTCAGAAGCAGAAATCCTGTTTTATCTTATTTATTTAATTTTTTAAATTTTATTTATTTATTTTGCATCTTCTGACTTGCTCAGCTCAGCCCACCTTCATAAAGAATCCCGGACCAGGAGCCCAGGTGATAGGACCACTTACCACGGGCTGGGCCCTCCTGTATTGATCAGTAAAGGAGAAAATGCCTTACAGCCAGATCTCAAGAAGGTATCTCCTCAGCTGAGGCTCCTTCCTGTTTAAACGGAGCTTGACCTTAGAGCTCAGAGGAGAACTAGGTCTTGCAAGCTAACACTAACCAAAAAAAAAAAAAAAAATCAAAACAAAAAAGATCTAGTGGGAAGAGTTTATTTGGCTTACACTTCCATATTACTGTTCATCATGGAAAATGTCAGGGCAGAAACTCACATAAAGCTAGAGATAGTAGTTAATGCACAGGCCATGGAGGGATGCTGATTCCTAGCTCACTCATCCTGCCTGGTGTAGCCTGATTTCTTATAGCCCAGCATCACTGGGGATGGCATCACTCACAATGGAAGTTCTGCAGGCTGTGTATAGCCAGATCTTTTGGAGACATTTTCTTAACTGAGCTTATCTCCTTTCAGATGACTTTAAGTTGTATTATGTCCTTGTAAAATTATCCAGCACAGTTATTCCACCAAGGTTTCTGTCAAGGAGTTAGAGTAAGGGTAAGCATTCGTCTGTAGATCAAAGAGCCTATACTGAGGGTAACCGAACAATGGTGAACAGACAGAGTTTTGAATGTTAGAGGGTTTATAAACTAATACAGTTTATAAATTAATAAAAGTTTTTTATCTTTCCTATTTGCTAGGTTGGTTGCTTTTATGAAACATGCTGGGATTAATTAATTGTTACATTCTACTCTAGTAGATGAAAAGTTATGTATTGTTATCTTGAAGAGAAACTGTAGTATTAAGTGTCTGGCCCAGACTTTCTGGCCCAACTTCCTGGTCTGGATTTTCCAGTCTAGCCTCATGGCCCAGATCTGCAGACCCACAGTCTCATAGTCCCACTGGGATACACAAATGCTTGTATTAATTTTACACTGATTGACTTGGGGTCCAGCATATAACTTTCTAACTCTTGCTCTTAATCTAACCCATGATTTTTAACCTGTTCAGCCATGAGGCTCAGTGCCTTTTCTCAGAGCAGCATAGTTGTTCTCTGCATCTTCTGACTTCTCTGTAGCATTTCTGTGGTCTCTGTTCTGTTCTTCTGTTCCCAGAGTTTTCTTAGTCTTGTAGGTCAGGTCATACTTCCTGTCTGCTTTTGACCAGTCAGCATTTTATTAAACCAGTAGGTGGGACAATTATTTACAATGTTACATAATTCCACTACAAGAAACCAAAAGATGGCTGAACTTGAGTTTCTTTCTAAATTATCTGAACAAAAGTCATCAGGAATAGGCAGAGGAATCCAGAGAGAAAGGGACCTTGAGGTTTGAAATTTAGATTTTTTTTCAATAATTCAGGAAGCTTCTGAAAGCTCAAGATGGAGTGAAGGGTCATTTTTTTGTTGATGGTTATCCAAATCTGGCCTCTGTATAAAGTGCACGAAGCCAAAATTTGGCCTCACTTTTGACATCTGGAGTACTTGTGCTGTAAAATGTATAAGAATCAAATTTTATTTCATTCTGAATAGTCAGTCTACTACTAATATTAGTCTCTGAAATTTCTGCACAGCACAGGATCCCTAGTTGCTCGTATGGTTATGTCATGACATTATGAGACATGAAACCTCCAAAGATATCACTGTGTTCACTTTCAGTTGGATATATGCTAATGGACATGAGGCCTACACTTAAGAGTTACATGTTTCCCCAATAAGACACCCATGAAAAAAACCTTAATTTTTATTTGCACTTCTTTCAGCTCTAGGATCCAAGCTGTTAAAGAACTCCACTGAGAGTTTATATATGCGTCCATCATGCTGATTTAGAGCCTTGCTTTCTTTGATGTACTCTATTTCCTCTGACTTTTACCTACTTTCTGTCTTCCCTTCTACAGGATTCTCTGAGTCTTGAGGAGGATTTAATGGAAACCTGTTTAGGGTTGAGTATTCTACAGTCTCTCTCACTCTCTGAAAAATGTCTGACTGTGTATTTCTGTACTTATGTTCATCTGCTCTAGGCAGAAATTTCTCTGATGCTGAATGATCAAGATCTGCTTCTTTTGCTAAAAGTGCCTCAGATTTTGATTTTTAGTTAGTATCTATTATCCAAGTTTATATTATTCAATTAAAATATTTTTTTGTTCTGGTGCTTTCAACAAAAGTTACTTTCTTGTTTAGTTAAAAGTTTTAGAGAGCTTTCAACATTTTTCTTGGGTTCACTATTCTGAAGGAGTCAAAAGTAATTTAGTTAAAATTTCTCCTGCTTAACTATGTCAGGATAAAGCATGATGATCTAAAGAAATGCATCAATGTGTGAGGACTTTCACACAAAGTTCATATATGGCCTCTGTTTTACTACCTGAGATGGTACATTCAGATAGAAAATCTTTATAGAGACAATCAGATACACTGAGAATATTAGAAAACATATTTATCCAAATGACTACAGATTTTATAATAGGAGTTCATATGAATAAGGTTCTGTACAGACATAAAAAACAGAGGACGGCAACCCATAAACCATGAGGAAAATAGAATAGGTGCTCCCTAAAGATCTAGAAGGAAGTAACTTCTAGTCACAGTCGCAAACTTTGTCTTCAGGAATATGAGGATATACGTGCTTATCGGTCAAATAATGGTTGTTATTGAATCATCAAGTGACCCAAACATAATCTTGATATGCATTTATAGAGTTTTAAACATGCACATACTTCATCTTTTCTCATATTTCAGTTCTCTTTAAAACCATATTAGTTGTGTGTGTGTGTGTGTGTGTGTGTGTGTGTGAGTGTGTGTGTCTGTGTATGTGTGAGTGAATTCAGCCATTTGTATTGTCAATTTTGCAATTAGACAACCTGATTTTTACAAACTTTACTTCTCACAAACTAATTAATCAAAATGCATCTGAAACTATTCAGTGTAGTACCCTGAAACCAACTAGAAAATAATTACTGTTTTTACTGCCTTGTGTCTCTGGCATGTGTTTAGTATAGATTTCTGCTTCTGTATCTTTCCACATTTGTATGGATACACATATTCCTAAATGTTTTCATTATTTTTTGATGGACATATATGCTCTTGTACAACACATATTAATATTTAATTTGTATTAGTTGAATAGGTTTTCAGATAGGAAAAAAAAAATTCCGGGAGTCAAAGCACCAACTAAACACTAAGCCTCTTCTTTGTCATGTAATCTGATGAGGATACTTACATGGCTGATCTTACATGCTTATCTTTAAAGCACCAGCAACCTGCTGTGGGGGTCAGAAGTGCTATATCAGAGGCTTTTAATAAGTGGGTGTCTCTGATGTAGGCAGATTCCTGTCAATTGTTTATGATATTGTAGGGCCTCAGATTGACCACCTCAGAATACTTTGCTTGTCTTATACCAAAGATCATGATATGTAAATTTCCTGTGTTCCAAGAAATTTCACAAATACTGTATATCCTAAGAGGGTGTTTCACAGCCCTGCCTTCAAAAAACTTATGGAAGCCTGAGACAGACTCAATCCCTCATTAGGGTCTACAACCAAACTCAAATCACATTGAATTCAATGGCGTGAGAGCTATCTTTACTTACCAGTTTTGAAATATTATTATTTTATAAACATAGTCAGAAATTTCTGGTACAATGTGCAAAATTGTAATCCTGTCACTTGATAGCCAAGGTTCACATGGTCAAAGCAAGTCATGTTCAAAAAATAATTTTAGGTGATTTTTTCCTAATTTAATTTAATTTTTCAAATACTGGAGAGATGATGTATTATTTTTTAAATCTTCCTCCCTTCTTTCTCTCTCTCTCCTCCCTCTCTCTCCCTGTAGGGGGATTATGATGTTCCATTGTAAATATCTGTCCCTGCCTATGAGTTTAATAAAAGGCACTGATTGGCCAAAGGCAGACAGGAAGTGTGGGAGGGGCTATCAGACTAAGAATACTTTAGGAACAGGCAGAAGAGAGAAGAATGCCAGAGATAAGCCAGAAGATGCAGAGGACAACTATGCTGTTCTGAGAAAAGGTTCTGAGCCACATGGCTGAACATCTGAGAAAAGGTTCAGAGCCACATGGCTGAACAGGATAAGAGTCATGGGTTAGACTAAGGGTAAAGAGCTAGTAAATTATATGCCTGGGCCTTAGGCCAATCAGCCTAAAACTATTGTAAGCATCTGTGTGTCTCTGCGTGTCTGAGTCTGAAGGCCTAAACCTTGAGGCTAGGTCTGAAAGTCCAGGTCAGAAACCCCTTACTACACTCCCCCCTTTGTGTGTGTGTGTGTGTGTGTGTGTGTGTGTGTGTGTGTGTGTGTGTGTGTGTGTGTGTGTGTATCTGTATGTGTAACATATATATGCAGGTATGCAGAGTGAGCAGAAGAGTGTCCGATACCCTGGAACTGGAAATACAGGCAGCTATGAGGCACCTAGAAATGGATGCTGGCAAATGAACTTGGGTTCTCTGCAAGAGAAGTGTTTTTTTCTTAACTGCTGAGGTTATCTCTTCAGCCCCAGAGAACTGTTGTTAATTCAGTGTATTTTTTATCATTGTAATAAGCACTCAGGTCATAAAATCACAGCTCTAAAACTGAAACTGAAATATGCTTTTCCAACAGATGAGCAGAGAGGAACAATTTCAAGTAAGTCCTTATCAATTCATGGTCACCCTGATTCTCATGGAAACTGACTCTTGATAAGTTCTGTAAAAATACAGGTGATGTCATCTGACAACTCAGGATACATCTGTAGGAGATAGCACACCATGTGTTGCCTGTTTCCTGGAGTTTGTGATGATGGATATTCAAGAATTCAAAGTCTTTAATGATGTATTTTTATTTTGGTTGTCTGTTTATTCTGTGGATAATGTTGTCTATTCCAATAACCGTTATTCTCTTCCTCTTCAGATAAGCTCTGTATCAAATACTGCCTTGGGCTTCTGATTTTAGAAATGTGTAAATACTGCATAATCCTTGTTCTTAAAGATTCAGAGTCTCATCAGCAAGTATCATGTGTTCCCAAGTATATACAGTTCCACAGCAGCAGGAAGTACTGGTAAACATATCAAGATTAAGTTGAGACTAGAAAGATGGCTCAGTGTGCAAAAGCCTTAGAGATCCAACAATGAAAACTAAAACCCCAAGTAATATGATTTTCAGTACTTGAAAAATGCCAAAAAGTAAATCACTCCCCCCTTCATATAGTAAACTATTAACTTACTGAACCATATGGCCCTGTCTTTTCACAGTTACCAAATCATTTATCAAATAAACATAACTAATTTCAAAATTTTATTATAAACATCTTATGATAGTGTATGATAGTGTTTTATTATAAACATCTTATGATAGTTCATATACCAAAGAAGTACATTTTTAATTCATTTTTATTTAATATACATTAATTTTTTTCTCATAATTTTGAGCAAGTCATACATAGATTGTCCTATGAATTGGTTATCTGTAGTATAATCCTTGTTTCTACACATAATTTTTAATTGTGGATATTTAATGAAATAATGTAAGTTCATTGATTATTCCAAAGTTGTTGAGTGCTGTGAGTAGGAAGTATTGACTCAATCAAGAGTAAATTATTAACATGCATGAGATCCTGGGTTCCATCCCACATACATACTGCTGATAAAAGGTAACAAGTGAGTAATGCAATAAACAAATTTTGTTGAGTGCTTTAATGTGTTATTTTGTGCACTACCCCCTTATTGACTTAAGGGGAAAACAATTCATCCACTCCTATGAACCGTCACTATCATAGAAAAAAAATTATCTCCAAACAAATCACAATAATCACAGTGAATATAAAGGTTACATGCCAGAGTTGGAAGGACATGAGTAAAGACCTAATCATTTTTCCTAAGAAGCATGATCAAGAAGAATTCTGAAGCAGGGAAGGTTGAGTTCAGTTCTTGAAATGTAAGAGTAAGTATACCCAAGAGATTACCAGGACGGAAGAAATGATTCTTTCCTAAAAGAGGATGTAAAAATGCACTCATTTACCTGGGTTGATGCAGCTGAAGTTTATAGGCTGGGTGGCTTAAACAATTGGGGGTTTATATTCTCACTGACCTGGAAACCAAACTTCCAACAGAAAGGTTCTGACAAATTATTTCATTTCTGGTGAAGTTTTCTTTTCTGGCTTATAGAGGAATACATTTTTACTGTGCTCGCTGAATATCTTATGCGTGGAAAGAAGAGAGAGGGGTTATGTTTCTGGAGTTATTATTTTTTTATGAAGACACAAATCATGGAATTAGGGCTTACTGATGACTCTATTTTTAATTCAAGAAAGGCCTTCTGGTATATTATATAATGAACATCAACATATGAACTGGAAGGCAAAATAATATAGTCTATAACAGGTGCAGAAGTATGAAAAATATAACAAAAGTCAAGATCTGCATAATCAGAGGCCTTAGCTAATTTATACTTTTGCCAAGATCAGAGAAGACCCCAGTAGAAATGAAAGCTCACTGTTTGGAAGTGTCATACATTACCTAAACCTGCCTGTGGGCCTATGCCCATGGCCTCCAAGCAGAGAACAGCCTGAGGGTTCTGTTGCTGTTCATCAAAATTCCAAAAGAAAACATATCCAAATAAGTTAGGATGTTAAGATAGCCCACGGGGCAAGAGAAGATGCCCTAGGCACAATATGTGTGAAATACACTCTGGGAAGGTAGAAACATGCATACCAGTAGCATTTTAATTACCCTTCCTCACACTCAAGGCTGCAAATGACTCCCACTGTGACCATGTGAGAAATGGGTTATAAGACACCTCTCCTCTGGGGAGAGTATGCTGAATATCACCTAGATGCTTTGAATTAGGGGCTGGTATTAGAGATAGAAAAAATGTCCTAGAATTTAGTTTATTTTTAAATTTTCAGCAAGATGTAAAATTAAAAACTGATCAAATACTGAACAGACTTACTTTAAAAATGCACAGGGATGGTAAATTCCTGATGAAATAAAAATGATCTTACTTTGGAAGCAGATAGAGTAAATGGAACTCAAGAACTCTCTTTATGTGGTTCTCTTCAGCTACACTTGGTCAGAATTTCTTCACCTATAAAGTGGGAATGTGTTTGGCCTATGAACTGGGGATGCACAAACCAAGTCTACTGAAAGCTTTAAAATAACAGTGAGAAGCCCCAGACTTACCTGGCTCCCCCTGGATTAACAACAGTATGGGTGATCTTGAAGCAACTGAGGAGGAGTAAGGTCTCTGACCACGGGGCACACTCAAGTGTTAGGTAAACAAATGTGTTCAGAATAGCAAATTCAGCCATCAGTTCTTACCCTCTTTTGGAGTAGTGATATGACATGGCATTTTATTTAATTTCACTGGACCTTTATCCATTTAAGTTAGGGCCTAATTCTCATTGTTCCCCCAGAATTCAAGGAAGGAAACATAAAGTTTTGCTCATAGAAGGTAGAACTTTCAGGAGGTGAGTTGATCATAAGCTCATGGTCCTCTTGAGGGGTATTCATGTCTTTATAGAAGAGACTGGAATAAGTGTGTTATGTACTTTCACCTGTGCTATATGAGTATATGTGAAAACATGCATCTCTGAAGAGTGAATCACCATCAGAGAGTGAGCCTACTATTCTAAATATTAGACTTCACTATGTGACCATAAATACCTGTTTTTTTCAAATTGATAGCTATATCAGAGACAAGGAGTTTATTGGAAGAGCACTCAACTAGAATGCCTAAGATTCAGGGTTTAATTCCCAGCATTGCAGATAAATAGTAAATCAATAAAATTGCTGAGTATAGTATAATTTGCCACAACAGTCTGAACAGGCTTTTCTTCACATGATAACAAAGATGTGACCTCTAGATATGATGAGTGTTAAACTTAGATATGTGTGATGTAGGAATGTCTTTCTGTATGTTGTGAATATCAATTTTTAAATAAAGGAGCTGTTTTGGCCCATGACAGGCACCATAGAAGAAGTAGGAGGAGAAATCACAGCATAGGAGAAGCAGGGCGGAGTCAGACAGACCTAGCCAGCTGCCCGAAGAAGAAACATGTAAGGAACACAGGTGAGCCATGGGCCATGTGGCAGACAGATTAATGTCAATGGGTTAAGTTAAGAGAAAGAACTAGGTAGCAATGTGCCTGAGCCGAGGTCCAAACAGCATGAACTTAATATGTGTCTGAGTCATTTCTGGGGGCCTGATTACCTGTAGGTGGCTAAGGGGTCTAGGGCTGCAGGTTTGTGGGTCTGGACCTCTGGCTACCCAGGGCCAAGAAACCTCATTGTAACATAAATGCAACACTAGCATAGTGTGTTTACAGGAAATAAAGATTTGTTTCTTCATTACCTCGTATGTGGGCAATTCAGATATGTCACCAGTCAGATCATGCCATACAATAGCCAATCTTCTCCTAACTGGCTCTTCTTGTCCTTCATAGCATTGGGGTGTCAGATAGACCTCTATCTAGATGTAAACTGTACTGTAAACTGTATTCACTTGTAATCTAAGGACTTAGGACATTCCTATCATCAATGGTATCAAATTAGTTTTCTATATACATCTTTAATTTGTGCCCATTGGCAGGTTCTTACATATGCTGTCTTTCATTCTTCTATGGATATTCTGAAATAAAAATTCAAAGCTTAAGAATAGATCTCAGATCAATATGACACAAATTTCAAAGAAGCCATGTTAGCCTATATTTGACTGTGTAGACTTAGATCTCACTTCTCTCTAAATATCGATCTCATTTTGAGAGGACCCTACAGTGCCTCAGGTACCATTATCATCCATCACAGAGCATTGTTTCTTAACCACTTAGATTTCCAAGTACACAATTAAGGGCCAGAGTGAATCAGGATAGAAACCAGCCAAAGAGTCACATACAAAGAGTGCAGATTTATAGAATCAGAAGACAAATCAGCCTAAAACAACACATTACATATTCTTCAAAAGTTACATATCAAAGAAGTAAGCCTCAGTTATAAATGCTGAAGGTCCATTTCTGAGTCTATTTACAAGTGAAGTGTGGGGATCTCACTAGTGTTATAATAATGGAAATGTAGAGACCTTTCACAGAAGGGTCTCATGGTATTCCTTATGTAAGAATTAGTAAACTGTATACCTTGGTGTTAGGATGGCAGACATTTACATAGACTAATCTAACACTGGTGAAGAAGTCTGCATGACATGATGAAAAAATACTGCTCTGGGTATTGGAAACCCACTGCAGTGGTCCCAACCCATCAAGGTATTGACCACTGTGGCATCTATATGAACATGCTGCAGGCAGAGCGAGCTGCCTTCAGGAAGAACTCTTCCTAGCACATCAACAATTGTTTTGACACTACATCATCTGCTTCTCATTCCAATGGAACAAAGGTGTTGTGGATACATGTCATAAAGGGTCAGACTCCACTCTGGCTGTGTGTGGACTACGGTGCCTGTGATTAAATGCATTTTCCTCATAATACTTCCAAAGTATAGATTCTCCATGTAGTTTTCACTCATTTCCATCATGACTGGGAGGCAAAGTGGGCTCCTAAAATAAGTAACAGAGAACAAAGCACTTATTTGTCTTTTAAACCATTATTAATCACTTCTGGTGACTTTTGATGAGAAGTCAGGTAGGCATTAAACAAAAGATTTGTGGCCAAATGGGTTATTAAATCTGGCCTTTTTCTCATCTAACTATCAATAGATTTTTCAGAAGCCTGGTGTGAAATATTACCCACTTACAATCATACACATATATATTTATATGTACATGTACACCATGAAGACTTGTATTATTAATAAGTATTTATCTGTAGGTTTTGTTCATGAGTAATTCTGTTAGTGTACATGCATAAAGTTGTGTTGTATGCACAAAGTGACTAGTTCTAAATAGGGAGGTTTGTAATAATGCACATGTTCATACAGGTGGTTTAACCAGTATAAAATGTGTTTACTAAAATATTCTCTTACAAAGTGAAAGTGACCTTCAAGAACATTTTCCACATCAAGTGAGCAGCATATTAGTGCTAACTGTATTTTGTATTATTGAAGCCACTGAATCTCTTTATCTCTGTATTTCTCATGTATGTATCATGTGATCTGCCTTGTGCATATGTAATAGGAAGTTTCTGGCCTGGACTACCTCCAAGATCTGGACCATACCTCTCAGAGCCCCAAAGAAACACACAGAAGCTTACATTAATTTTATGCTGATTGACTTACAGCTCAGACATATTGCTAGTTAGCTCTTTCATTGCATCCTAATCTATTTCCATTAATCTGTTTAGCTATGTGGTTTGATACCTTTTCTCAGAGCAATTTTAACCTCTTTCCTTTACGTCTGCTAGCATCTCATCTGGCATTCCTCTGGCTTCTCTGTCTGTTTCCAGAATTCTCTTAATCTTTTAGCTTTGCTCATACTTACTATCTGCTTTTTGGCCAATCAGCTTTTTATTAAACCAGTAGAACGGACAAACTCCACCACATGCATATATCTGTGGATGTCCTTGTACAGCTCATTAGAAGTATTTACATGAATGTTTTCTGGTAGAGGATATGTCAGAGACATCTGTATATTTTAACTAGTGGAATATTTCAAATAAAGTGGAATTGTCAACATAATCCACAAAAGCCACAAATACCTTGGCTGGAAACATGAGTCAAAGGTTAAGAACATTTATTCCTTTTTCAGTTGACCTAGGTTCAGTTCACAGGGCCAAAAGTCAAGTTGCTCACAGCCATAGGTGACACCAAACACTGGATTCAGGGAATCTAATGTTTTTTCCCCCCCTCTGGATACTTTCACACACATTGTTAATAACCTATTGTACCTGATTCCCTGATCCTTCTCACTCTTCTCACACTGATGGGAGTTTTTCCCATGTGCATCTCAAAATTGTAAACATTCCACTACTTGGCTCCATGGGCTGCTTCTAGGTAGCTCTTCTGAGCATTTATTTATGAAACACCTGTTTTGAATATTTTATTCAAAGACTATAGAAAGAAAATAAAGTCTGATATTTTCTAAAATATATGTACAAGGACCTGACAAAATGGCTGAGTTGGTAAAATATATGTTGTGCAAGCACAGAGATCTGAATTTGAATGTTCAACACCCACATATAAGTCAAGCATGTTCCTGCATGTTCATAACTCCAGTGCAGGGATATGCATATTATAAAGCTTACTGGTCATCTATTGTGACCTAATTAAGGAGTTCCAAATTCAATACCATTAAATAAGTTAGAGAAACATTTGAAAAAGACACTGATTGCATCCCCTGGGCACTATACACACTTGCATATACCCAAACAGGCATGTATTTGTGTCATATAGACACATACATACTTACATAATTTATGAACATATATGTATATCTTTAACATACACACACACACATCTGAGAATGGGTAAAAAGAAGCAAATGTTGAAACTTTCTATAAATTCTCATTCAAGTCCTGCTTTGTGAAAGATCAACTCCCATAGACGAATGTTCTGTCTTCAGTTCACATAAAGCATCCTACTCAGAATAGGACCTCATCCATCCTCTCTCTAGCTTCTACGTGGGGATCATTTCTCCATGTCAATTATCACATGCACCTACTATGTGCCTTAAGCTATGACAGAAGCCAAAATTCAAAATTTAAAATTTGTTTTCACTTTAAGGACTTAAAAGGGCATACGTGGAAGGTGACATTATATACCAGTGCAAGACTTTGATGAGAATAGTGTCAATAATAGCTCTGGGCACACAGAACCATGGCTTAAAAAAAATCATAGACTAGCAGACATAAGTGGTGTTGGTCAGAAAAGCAATTACACTTGGAGTCAATACTGAGGAAGTCAGACAGATGTCACTGAGAATTCTGTGTGTTCTCTATGAACTTCAGAATAAGTACTTGAGTTTACAGAAGTGACTTAAGATACTGCCATACTGTCCTGGAGCTGTGCCTCCCAAAAGTCACCTTCTAATCTTTCAAGTCCATGATTACTTCTATGTCCATATCCATCAAATTTCCTCTGTAGACATAAAAGATAGGAGAAGGAAAAATTGGAATTTCTCTGAGGTGATGTAGGAATGAATTTCTGTATACTGTGAATATCAATCTTTAAATAAAGGAGCTGTTTTGGCCCATGACAGGCACCATAGAAGAAGTAGGAGGAGAAATCACAGCATAGGTATGAGAAGTAGGGCAGAGTCAGGGAGACAGAGCCAGAAGCCCAAAGGAGCAACATGTAAGGAACACAGGTGAACTACGCGCCAGGTGGCAGACAGATTAATGGAAATGAGTTAAGATGTAAGATCAAGCTAGCAATGTGCCTGAGCCATAGGCCAAACGGCATGAACTTAATATAAGTGTCTGAATCATTTCTGAGGCCTGAGCAGCTGCGGGCGGATAAGGGGTCTGGGGCTGCAGGTCTGTAGGTCTGGACCTTTGATCGCCTGGGACCAAAAACCTTATTGCAACACTGAGTGTTATTTGTTTTAATGTAGTTCTTCTTCCTGAAGCATTATTTTAGTACTTACTAAAATGTTATTTGCTTTTGATGGTTGGACCTTCAAGTACAGCCTTTTGTTACTTACCATCTTTTGAGTGCTAAGAGGGATCAGTTAATTGGACCAGCAGATGGCTCTTCAAGGACAGAATCCTAAAAGAAAGGCCAAGTAAGGAAAAAAAGAAAATGAGGGATCAGGTCTTGCATAAGCTATGTATTATGCCAAGCAAACTTATTAAGCAGTGCAGCACCATATATACTATTTGTGTTGGTGGGAATCCACAAAGAGAGGTGCTGGACACTAAAGGCAGAGATGGAATCATGGATGAAGGTCTCGGACTTTCTGATCTTCCTCAGTTCAAGAGCAGAGTTGGTGTTATCTTTTTTTTTTTTCCCCCAGGAATTTTTTGGTTTTGTTTGCTTGTTTTAGTGTGAAATTTAGAATGGGGATCAAAGTATTTGTTTCATTTACATAAGGGAAGGTACATGGAGAAGCAAGGCTTTTTCTGGATTTAAATCAAACATGCATTAAAACTGCCTCCCCATAAAGACAACAAATAAAATGATACAAAACAAACAATAGTAAAAACCCTCTTATGGAACACAACTAAATTGATGTATTCAGGGCAAATACTGTTGGAATAGTCTGGGTGCTAAAATTTATGGGTCCAAAATGGAGAGATTTTTTTTTTTTTTAGTTTTTTTTTTTTTTAGTTTTTCTCATGGCTGAAAATCATGCCAAATGGGATAACATTACCTGTGGATATCTAGGATGGCTGTTTGGGGCAGTTTGTATTATTAATTATACTAACTGTAATGATTGCTATGGGTTTGAATTAAATGGGTTTGTAGGAGACCTCAGTATTGTTAATTAGCAACATCTCATCACAGATATAGGTTAATAGCTCTATTTACCGAAGCACAACAGGGATAGTGTACATATGCAGAGATTACACACCAGAGCTACTGCTACTGAGGATGATACTTACAATGTTTTCTACCTTGTGAGAGAACATATTGAGATTGTGTCCCACAGAAGAAAAACTAAGTTCTTTATAACTTGACCAGTGTGCGTCTTTGTGTTCATAACCATCTACTGAAGCTTCTGTGATGAGGACAGAGGAGTGTGCAAACCTGTGAGTATTTTATAAGGCATTAGGCATCGATTTAACATTGTGGCTATTTGGCAAAGTAAGAGTAGTCAGTTTGTCCCTAGAGGGACTAGGACCTCTCTTGTCATAAAACTTTGGTCTCAATAATAATACCAGGTATGGGTTTTATTTTTTGGACTGAGACTTAAATGCAATATGAAAGAGATTGGTTAATTTCAATTATTCATGGCATTGTTGCAATAATGTGAATATCTTTCCAGACTTCTTATCACTGTAGCTATAAGAGTTCACAGCTGCATATGATTTATAGTTATTTTTCTTCTCTGGAGGTTTGAAGGCTATCTTATTCCTATCTGGTAGGAATGATGTTTTTAGGTAAGTACTAACATCTTTTACTATTCATTTTCTGTGACTTAAATATATGGTGTTATTAAAAGTAAGGTCTTTTAACTGACTCACCTTGTGATTTTTTTGCTCTCTGTGGGGAATGGTTGGAAGATGAGGTGGTAGGGGGAGGCTGAGGGAAGAAGGGTTGAGTTGGAGTAAAAGACCTTAAGGACTACACTAGACAATGTGAAGTCTGAAAACCATTCTTAGAAAAATACCAAAATCAAAAATCAATACTAAATATTATAGTAGCACTTCTATATAACATTAAGTAGTATGACTAAAGAAAAACCAGAAAAACAATCCCATTTATAGTAGAATAAAAATTGAAATAAAAATAAACATGGGAGGTAAATATCTATGCAGTAAAACTTTTAACAATAGAAAATAATTCAAAGAAAATACCAGATGATGGGAGGGTCTTTCATGTAAATGAGATAAAAGCGTTAATGTAGTATTATTGCTTCATTAAAAAAAGTTATCTATGAATAAGTTCAATGTTCATCTGCCTTAATCACTTTTCTATGGCTTTGAAAAGAAAATATGGCCAAGGTAAATTATAAAAAATGATTTCATTGGAGACTTGCTTAAAGATTCAGAAGAAAAGTCCATGAGCATCATGATGGGATCATGGCAGTGGGTAGGCAAGCATGGAATTGAAGTAGTACCTAAGAGCTTAAATCATCACCTGCAAGTTGAAGGGAGAGAAAGAGGAAGAGAGAGGGGGAAAAGAAAGAGACATATGTCTTCTAACAAGGCCACAATTCCTAGCCATTCTCAAAGTATTTTCATCAACAAGGACCAAGCACTCAAATATATAAACCTATGAGGACCACTCTCTTTGAGCATATCACACATTCCAATAACATATTTTAAAAATGTTTCTTAAATTAATATGGAGGAACAAACTATTTAGAATTGACATAGACATCCTGAACAAAAAAATAATAATGTTCAGGGTATTACTACATTTGATTTCATATTATGTTATGGAGTTATGTTAACAAAAACTCTATGACACAAAAATCTAAGGATGTAAAACATATACACAACTATACAACTAAATACATCTGTTCTATCAGTCTTACTAAAACAATGAGAAAGATTACATTTCAATACATGGTACTGATAGATAATACTGGATACTTATGTGTAGATAAATAAAACTACACCCAAATTTCACTGCAAAAAATTAATTAAAATTTCATCAAAGACCCTAATGTAAAAGCTAAAACTTTAGGTATCTCATCCTTAATGATACAACAGAACACCAATTGAACTTTCCCCCACCCATCCCCACATCTCTAGTGGTTCCCACATATGTTTCTTAACCACGTTCCTAGCATTCATTACTTTGTCCCAGACCCCAAATATAGTAGGCACCCCTTGTTAATCCAAGGGCAGTTCCTTCAAGAGCAACAAGTAGGCTGAACCACTTATTTCCTACTCCTCCTGATAGCTAATCTCCACAGTCTTATTTTCAACTCTGTAGTGGGATCTCCCTTTTCTTTTTTACCCCATTCACAATGGATCACAAAGACCTACTCCTCTAGCCTTCTTCCTTAATTCATTATATATACCAAGCCCCCCAACACCAACAGGCAATCTCTGTGGACACACAAGCAGAGCAGGCCAGGAAAGCAGGAAACATAGTCATCACACTCCCCAGAAACCCAGAATAGAAACAGAAACCAAGTGTGAGGGGGGACTAACTATACAAAGAAAACTACAGAAATCAGCACCTAAATATTCCAACACAGCTGAAGCACAAAAAAAGCAAGACCTTAAAACCAACCATATAAAGATGATAAATGTTCGTAAAGAAGATAATTAATCCCTTTTAAAAATTCAGAAAAGACAAATAATTTGAGGAAATGTAAACATTGCTTAAGAAAAACCAAGAAATCCAGAATAGTTGAAGAAAATTATCAAAACTGTTCAAGACCTAAAAATGGAAATAGAAGCAATAAAGAAAACATAAACATAAGGAATTCCAGAAATAAAAAATTGAGGATTTTGAACAGAAACTACAGAGGCAAGCATCAGCTAAAGAATAAACGAGATGGGAGGAACTTGGGTATTCAAGGAAAAATAAAAGATGTGGATATGTCTTCAAAGAAAAATTTAAATTTAAAAAATTTCTTACACAAAATATCCAGGTTGTCTGAGACACTATGTAAAGCCCAAACCCAAGAATAATAAACATTGAGAAAGGAGAAGAATACAAGCTTAAAGGTTCAGAAAACATTTTCAACAAAATTGTAGCAGAAAATGTTTCTAACATAAAGATGTCTATAAATGTACAAGAAACATACAAAATACCAAATAGATTGGGCCATAAAAAATTTCTTTGTCCCATAATAATCAAAACACTAAACATATGGAACAAAGAAAAAAAATAAAACCTACAAATGAAAAAAAAAAGTAACATGTAAAGTCAACCCTATTATGTTTATATCTGACTTCTCAATTGAGACTCTAAAAGCCAGAAGGACATGGACAGAATTTTATATACTCCAAGAAAGCCCAGATGTCATCCCAGACTAGTATACCTAGCAAAAATTTCAATCACCATGTATAAAGAAAATAAGACACTATATGAGAGAGTCAAATTTAAGCAATTTCTAACTATAAATCCAGTCCAACTTAGATGCTGGAAGAAAAACTCCAACCTACGGAGGTTATTAACACCTGTGAGAACAGATGAAATAAATAATCTGACATAAGCAAAACAAAAAGAATGGAAACACCACACACACACACACACACACACACACACACACACACACACACACACAAATTATGCAACAGTTTATAACAGTAAGTGAATAAATTTTAAAAAATAGAGAGATCTCATACTAGCAAACTTAACAGCACAACTGAAAGCTCTAGAACAGTGATTTTTAAATATCGGGTCATGACCCCTTTGTCAAACTCTATCTTCAAAAAATATTTACATTACAATCAATAACAGCTACAAATTACATTTATAAAACAAAAATGAAAACAGTTGTATTTTGAGGGGGTTACCAAACCAGGAGAAACTATGCTCAAGTGTGGTGATATGTTATATATTTAATAAAAGCAGCCTGGAATATCAGAGAAGAGAATCACCCACAGGATTATGCTGATATAGAAAGGCCAACATTATACGATGAGCATATCCTGGATTTTTGCCACATGGCAGCATTAAATACATGGGATCAGACTGAAGCGATAGTTAAGAAAAATTGAATCCTTCACAAAAGTAATTCAAAGCCCAAGAGAAACTTTTACAGACCTTTTGAAGAGATTAACTGCAGTGGTAAACAGAATGAACCAGATACAGAAGCCAGATAGAGGTGGAGCATGCCATAAGTCCCAGCACTTGGAAAGTGAGGCAGGAAGACCTCTGTGAGTTTGAGGCCAGCCTAGTATACAAAGCAACTTTCAGGACAGCCAGAACTGTTACACAGAAAACTCTGTCTTGAAAACAAACAAACAAACAAACAAGAAAATCAAAAAGGCTAGAGAGATGGCTCTGTCCTCTGATATTCCAGACTGATTTTGTTAAGTGTATATTATATCAACACATTCAGGGCTTTCAGCATTAGGAATTTTGAGAAGCACTGCTCTAGAAGAGAAAGGGAAGTAACAGGGAAGAGAAATAAATAGCAAGAAATAACTGAGAGCTGAAATAAGTAAGGCTAAAACAAAGAAAACAATGCAAAGAATCAATCCCAGAAAGAGTTGGTTCTTTGAGAAAAATCTAAAAGATAAATACTCACATAAACTAACTGAAAGACAGAGATATAATATTCAAATTAACAAGCAGAAACGAAAGGGGGGGGCATGACAGACACCAAGGAAATTCTGATAGTCATAAGAACATACTTTAAAATCTTTATTTCATCAAACTAAAAAATTAAAATGACATGGATACTTTTTTCTGATTTTACTCTCACCAAATTTAAATGAAGATAAGATAAACAATTTAAATAGAACTACCACCACCAGTAAAATACAGGCAGTCAGTTATAATCCCCAAGCCAGGAAATAATAAAGAAAGAAGTAAGTCCAGGGCCACATATGGTTTTAGTATAGAGTCTCACCAAATTTCAAAGAGCTAAAACCAATTCTCTTCAAATTATTCCACAAAATATAAACAGAAGGATGACTGCTCAATTCATATTACGAGGTCACATTTATTTATCCTGACACTCAAATCACACAGGGACTCATCAGAGATATAGATACATAGATAGATAGATAGATAGATAGATAGATAGATAGACAGACAGATAAAGAGTGTGTGTGAGAGAGAACTACAGACCAATTTTCCTTTTAAATACAGATGCAAAAAATAATGTACCTGCAAATATAATTCAAGAACAATGATCATCCATCATGATCATATATGCTTCCTCTCAGAGACACAGAAAAGGTTGAATATATGACAATTAGTAAATTTTATTCACTATAGAAACAAACTGAATGAAAGAAAACATGATCATGTTATATGGAGAAACATCATTTAACAAAATCCAACACCTCTTTATGTTTGAAGTATGGAAGAGACTAGGGATGCATATCTACACACAAGAAAGACAATTCATAGCATGCAAAATAGGAATAAGACAAGCTTTTCCACTCTCCCCATATCTATTTCCTGTAGTGCTTGATGTTTTAGTTAAAAAAATAAGAAAACTGAAAAAGATCAAGGGGATAAAATCTGGAAAAGATGACAAAGTTTAATTGTTTAAAGATTATTTGATAATATATAAAAGTACACCTAAAATTCCACCTGTAACCTCCTACAGCAAACACTTTTAGAAAAGTGGCTGAGTATGAGTTTAACTAATAAAATAAAGTAGTAGTCCTTCCTTGTATAAAAGAGAAATAAGAAAGAAATCAAGAAAATGGCAACTTTCACAATATCCACAAATAATATAAAATATATTGGGAAACGATAATAAAGCAAATAAAAGACATCTGACAAAACTTTGTAGAAAGAAAGAAAATATCAGAAGACGTAAAGATCTCCCATGCTCATGGATTAAAATATTAACATAGTAAAAATGGACACTCTACCAAACACAATGTTTTAATGAAGTCACCATCAAAATTTCAAAACATAAGTTGGTCTTATAGAGCACATTCCCTGTAGTTGGATCCCTTAACTCAGACTTGAGGATGGGAAGGGCTTGTTATGCCAGCTTGTGTTGACAGCTCAAGGGAGCCCTTTCCTGCTATGAGGAGATGACTGCAGTAAGGTGGAGAGGAGGTGGGGAGAGTGGGAAAAAGTAAGGCAAAGGAAACAGTGGTTGGTATGTAAATAAAAAAAATCTTACATAAAATTTAAAAAACTACTCAATACAATTCTTTACAGACCTTGAAAGGACAATACTCAACTTCATATGAAAAGAATAAAATACAAAAATCCAGGATAGCTAAGACAAGTCTGAACAATAAAAGAACTGTGATATGACCCAACTTTCCCAATATCAAGTTTTACTAGAGAACTATAGTAAGAAAAAAAATGCATGGATTGGTAGTGGAATCAAATCAACAACTCAGAGATAAATCCATATACATATGAACACCGACTTTTTTTAAATAAAGAAGACAGAAATACAGGAAAAAGAAAGCATCTTTAACCGATGTTCTGGCCAAACTGGATGGACGTATGTAGAAGGACAGAAAACTCACCCTGCACAAAACTCAAGTCCAGATAGATCAATGACATTAATGCAAAACTAGTCACATTGTACTTTTAGATGAGAAAGTAGGGGTAGACTTAAACGCAGACTTCTGAATGGAGCATTGATAAGGCAGGCACTAGTATCAACATTTAATAAATGGGACCTTTTGAAACTGAAAAACTCCATAAAACAAAGGACGCCATCAATAAGAAAAAGTGGAAGTCCATAAAGGGAATAGATTTTAATCAACTCCAATATATATATAGGACCATCCCATTGTGGGTGGTTCCATTCCTGGGCTGATGGTCCAGGTGGTTGAGCAAGCTATGTGGAGCAAGCCAGTAAGTAGCACTCCTGATTCCTCTACATCAGCTCCTTTCTCTATTTTCTGCACTGTTTAAGTTGCCCTCACTGCTTTAATGATGAATTGTTTTATGGAACTACGAACAAGATAAAACCTTCTCTCCCCAAGTTGCTTTTGGTCATGATTACAGCAATAGAACTCTAAGCCAGATACATACATACATACATACATACATACATACATACATACATACACACACATATGTAAAATACTAAAGTATATATATTACACATCATATATACATAATATGTATATTACATATTATATATACACATATAATATGTTATATATTATATATTATATACATATATATAATATGTAAAATAGTAAAAAAGAAGCAGCAGCATGGGTGGTAGAAAGCAGCCTCTAGTAACTGACATAAGAAGATCTAGTTATTAAGGAGATATGCAGAGACTAAGCCTCCTTGCATTTTACAGACAGTCAGGCTCCCCTGTCTATCTCCATGCCTCTCTATAGATGTATCCAATGCTGAGTTTTCTAACCTGGTTAAAATTATTCTCATTTGTTACAACCCCGACTCCTGCATTCACATGTACTATCTACCTACAGAGAATTGCCTATGATCTTTTCTTAGATAAAATCCTAAAGCATAACTCTTTATTGGAGGTTCAATAAATGTTCTTGTATAAAACCTTCAATATACAATGGGAGAGGGTTAAAAGAAAGAAGCCAATAAGAAGAAAAAAATAAATAAAAAAGGAAAAACAGCTTCAGCAACCATAAACAAACCAATAAAGTGCTTGCATGATGAAAGCAGCACTGTCTCCATGGAGGGAAGCTTGCTGCTTCCCTGGCTGTCCTTTGTGGCTGCAAAGAAGGAGAGAAGAAAGGAATGTTTTGATGTAATCACACATGGCAGGGGAAATGTAGATGCCTAGAGGATACTGATGGTCTGGAAATAAAACTAAATTGAGTTCTTGAAGAACATCAGGCATTCTGTTTGCCTGCTTTAGCTGTGGGAGGGTGCAGATAAATTTGACAGAAATAAAATGAAGACAAGCAAATTCTCTCTTCATTTCAAAGTATGCCAATCACACACATACATATGTGTATATGTAAACATATACATAGTATGTACCATATCTTTATGTATATGTAGTGATTATTAGCTGAGAACTGAAGTAGAAAAATTTGGCAAATCTCACAAGTATTCAATTACCACCTGTTTGGTTGTTTCAGATGGCAAGTGGTAATATGTAGAGAATTAGACTTAAAAATGATCTGGTCCAGTATAAACACTAGTTAAGAGTCCCTGCTCATTCTCTGTGAGTTTAGGCAACATTTTCTGTTGTTGTATGTAGGCAGAGGTTTTTTCCCCCAATGGTCCCTCAGCCATTTTATAGATTCATGCCTGCCACTGTCACCCTACCAATGTGTCGTGCAAGTAATCTGTGAATATACATAAATGAATGTAGTGAAGATATGCAATTTGATCAATACTACTCCAGCACCTGGAATGGCTGGCCATTCTTAGTTTAGCAGAGCCAGCCAAGGAATGTACTCAGTGCCAGCAGGCAATTGATAAGGACAAAAGTTGGTCACATTAATTATTAAAAAAAAAACACTTTAAAATGTTGTATGTGACTATTTATAGATATGGAACACAGATTCAAAGAAGGAAGCTAGGTGACTTCAAAGCTGGATAGAGTAAAGAAATGAATAAGCAACAGCCCGTTAATCATATATTCACTCTTGTTTTTTAAGTCACATGTCGCCACTTCACTTGAGAGCATCAGTGCCTTGGTTCCTTTAAGCCTCAAAACCTATTTATGTAAGTACAGGGATAAAGCTAAAATGGCTTACATTCACACAAGTCCCTGAAAATAATTGGATCCTTTAAGTGGGCTGTTTCATTTTTCCTTTTGCTATCTTTAAAGAGATAAAATTGGTACTCAGGTGGCTCTAGTTCCAGTAGTAGGATTTTGAACATCCACATTAATTGGAGGAAATTGTTAAGTCATAATGACTCTGAATAAAACTCAGTTTGATAAAAATTAAATACATCTTGTTTTAAAATGATTTATGTGTGAATTTGTGTTTCTTTAGCACTAATCTGGCCTTTATTCCCAGCTGTACTAGTTTAAATGCAGCTTTACTCTGTCGCTGTAGAATGACATCATAATAATAAATAAAGGATAAGTGATTTGTGGATCAGGGCAGAGACTGAAAGAGAACAAAGACACCTGATTTCACTCTAAATTATTGTGCTGTTATTATTAGTGTGGCTTAAGCATCCAAATGCCAGCATCCTATAAGGGACAAAAGCTACAACTGAGATCTGAAGTCCAGGAGCATTCTGGTGTTTGTCAGATATTCTTCTTCTTCTTTTTTTTACTTTGAAAGATGTCAAGATAATGTTATTTCTTCATCTGAGGCCTTCTGCATTGTGTCTTTCACTGATGATTCAGTGGAGAGTTTTCAAGCCTTAATTACGAGCACATTCATTCTATTGTTTCTATGTAGTACAGGACAAGGAAACACAATTAATGGAATATTGTAATTAACCTTCTTGGTCTGTGTGCTCTTTTAGATCTGAAGCACTGGCTAGAGACCATAAAATTCTTTGTATTACAAGGAGTGAGTTCTGCAATTCATCACCATCAATAATCAAGGTAATTTGCTCTGACCAGGGAAATGCATCACTGTTCTCATCTGATGACACAGATGGGGAGGAATTTAAATATGACACATAATCTGTGGACAAAGAATGCTTGCTTTTTCTGCCCTGGTATCCTTCCTGTCTGCCTCTGTTGTTGTTGCTCTTGATTTTTAATCTGTCTTTATTTTTTTCTTCTTCCTTCTCTTCTTCCTTGCCTTCCAGTTTAATGAAACACACTGTGATATCAATGTGGTTTCACCTTCAAAACTCCTCAATGTTTTCACTCAATGAAAGCAATTCATTGTTGTGCCAGTCATATGCATGTTGAAGTCACGCAACAGTCACATATCTATTTTAAAAGCTTTTATGGAAATGCATCTGCTCGATTCTACAATCTAAATACACTTTATCTACTTACTTTAGTATATCACTATGGTAACAGGTAAGGAGGCACAATTAAAATTTTTGACAAGGAGCTCATAAGTGCATAAATACAACACAAAACACTGGATGGATTTAAAAATCCCTTAACTATGATTGTTTGTTCAGTTGTAAAATGTGTGTGTAAACTTATGTCATAGTATCTTACTAAAACTAAAGTTAATTATGGATAATTTAGAATGGCTTGCCAAGGTAGACAAGATGTCATTTTGGCAACATGTACCCTTCTTTACATCCCTAACTCCCTGTCCTGGTAGAACATGGAGATGGGTGTTTATGGAGAAGTGGGAGAGTTAGTCATGAAGTTTCATCAGTTAAAAAAGTGTATGATTTAACTCATGATTTAGAGTAAAAGTTATCTCAATATCTGGTGTTTAACACTGGAAAAAATATGCGTTAATGAACAACTCTGATCTATTCTCCTATGATAAAGTAGTTATGCTCTTAAAACAACTACTCCATGTAAACATAGGTTATAAACTACACAACATCTTAGAATATAAACACTTGGGAACATGAGACTAAAAGCTGCTTTCACCGATTCATCACAATAATAAAAAGATAGAATTTGGAGAAAGAATAAACTGTCTATGTGTTTTGAATGATTAAGAGCCATGTCTGCACTACAATAACAATTACATGAGAAAATACATGACACTTACACCTGTAATAAAAAGTTTCTGGTCTAGACTTTCTGGCCTAGCTATAAGGTTCGGTCCCACTTGCAACCCTGCTGTTGCTTTGCCCCAAATAATCACACAAAGGCTTATATTAATTTCATGCTGATTGACCTATGGCTCAGATGTACTGCTAGCTAGCTCTTTCATCTTAATACAATCTATTTTCATTAATCTATTTAGCCATGTGGCTTGGTACCTTTTCCCAGAGCAGCATTGTTGTCTTCTTTCCTGTGTGTCTACTGGTGTCTCTGCTCTGCTCATTCTGTTCCCAGAGTTTTCTTAGTTTGGTAGCCCCACTCACACTTCTTGTTTACCTTCCACCAATCAGCATTTTATTAAACCAGTAGGAGGAACAAATATGTACCAGAACATAATCTCACTACAGACACCCTTGGACTTTAGAGGGTTCTAGTTATGTGTTACTGTCAGATTGTGTGACAAGCTTGCCTGAAATTAGCAGAATATAATATCACCACCTGTGGATGTGTTTGGGTATAACTAAGGTGTTAGAAGAAGGTAGTTTACATGTTTGAAATATTTATAGTCAGTATAATATGCATACTTTTATCATTTGGTTTAGCAGTTTGTCTCACAGACAAATATCACATATACTACATCATTAAACCAATGCTATTTCTACTTCCCTTTCTCATACAGAAAAATATGTTGAAACATATTCAGGTGTTTGAAGGCAAATATTTAGTCTCAACTAACATGAGTCTAGTAAAATATCAGTAGTAAAGTCATTGTTTTCTGGCCAGAGAAAACCATATTGTAGCATGATGTGTTCCTCTACATCCAAATTCTGAAGCTAAGGATAACTATAAAAATAGTGGGATTGCAGAATAAGCAAGAACTGATTTTGAATAACAAGATTCTGGGCACCTAAGACATTAGAATAAAAAGACATGCTCTACAATGTGAACTGACTCTAAGAGAGAAACATAGTGTTACATTCTGTTTTTACCACCTCCCAAGATACTACTCAAATGATGAAATTTTAAATGAGTACTTTTAAAAATAATATTGTTTTCATTCTAACACAGTTCCTAAGAATCTGCTTTATTCTCAGTTGCTATAAAAACCTCATCTGTGCAGGATACTTGGAATTCATTTCCAATGACAAAGAATGTGAACTTAGCAATGAATGTTGAATGAATGTGTTAGTCCATTGATTATTGATGGAAGAATCAAAAATAGAAATATATATCTACTTCAAATTATAAGCATAGAGTTTGGCCTGAGTTACACAGGTCAAACACGAGGAGAAGGCAGAATGATGCCCTAAGAAAAGCTATTCACTTGTCCAAGCAGTGGTAATTTTAAGCAAAGCAATGCTTTAGGATAATAAAACTACTGTGGGATGATGCAAACAGATATATGTTTGCATCAACAAACCTAACACATATGTTGATAAAACATGTAATGTGTGAGAGAAAATACTTGACAGGCAGTGTTTACTTTTCTGATTTGAAAGTCTTGACCTTACTAGCAAGAAGCACAGAACCTTGATGTTACCATTTTTTAAAAAAATGTATTAGTATGTGATAGAAGTGAGAGTTTATGTTTGTTCCCTGTTCAATGTCTTTCACCATTTTTTCTAATATCAAGGAAAACAAGATCATATATCTCTTATGTTCTCTAACACCTGCCATTTTTAAGAACATAGTTGATGAATCTCTTTATCACATTCCACACTTTATTTACCTTCAAAACACTTGGCATCAATTGAAAATGTTATCTCCTTTATAGATACATTTAAAACTTTAAAATACAAAATAAACTACTTCTATTTGGAGTAAAATAGTCTTATGAATGATCTAAAAATCAGGAATAGACATCTGGTCTGTTAACTTGAGAGTCAGCACCTTACCCTGGAAAGACCATCAAGAAAGTATTCTTTATTATAAAGAAATACTATCTCACATTAATCATCATTAATCTACTGCTTGTCAGGGATGAATACTCCTTTAGGAAGAAAGATTGTAGAACAAAAATTAAGTGGGAATTGTGGGGATGTTTTCAAATATAATAAAAAGAGTCGAGATATCAGAGAGATCTACTCACACTCAGTCTACCCACATACAGTGGTAACTTACACCTTTAATCCCAGCACAGGGAATATCTATGACCTTAATCCAATCTGAGTTCTAGGTCATTTTAGTTTACAGAAAGTGTTCCAGGCTCCCAGGCAGGCAGTGGTGGTGCCATGACTTAACTGAGAGAAGAAGGTATTTAAGGCAGGCATAGAAAGACAGAGGAGGTAGAAGAAGCCATGGCTCACACTGTTAGTCCCAGCACTAGGGAATCAGAAGCAAGAGAATCTCTGTGAGTTCAAAACCATCCTGGTCTTCAAAGCAAGTTCCAGGACAGCCAGGATTGTTGCACAGAAAACTCTATCTGGAAGAGAAAAAAAAAGACAGAAGGAGGTGGATCTGTCCTCTACTATCTCTAACTGTTTTTACTATATTTGAAAATATCCCCACAGGGAATGTAGGGAGTATAAAATTTTTTAGATATTTAAGGTTCAAAGGTTTACAAATATCACAATAGACTTCACAAGCTGAAGGCAGCTAACTATTATACTTTCTAAACAGATTCTTTATAGTAATAAGAGAATCTCAGAAGTAGAGAAATTTTGCAAATAAGATTCAGAAAAAAATGTGTTGAAAGCCATGGATTGTCTCCAGTAACTACTAGATTAGGCATCCTTCCCATAAGATTTGCCCTATGGACCTCTTTATTGATTTTAAGATGAGAATTGGATTACTAATCTTTATCATTTTGTTACCTAACTACATAACTCTAAGTACTGAGATTTCAGTCTTTATTTTGGGGATGATTTTTCTATGGTTTGTAAAAAAGTGTTGCTCATTCTCTACATATCTATTGAATCTAATACTCAAAGAACTGGCTGGAGCAATCAGACAATAAAAGAAGACCAAAGAGATACAAACTGGGAAGAAAAAAGAGATACTTTTGCTATTTGCAGATGATATAATAATATATAAAGTAACCTCAAAACTTCTACCAAGAAACACCTTTGGATATGTGTCATAATATAAGATAATTTTTAAAATTAAAAGTCAATAGCCCTCCAATATACAAATTATAAACAGGATGGAAAAAAATCCTGAAAACAACACTCTTTACAATAGCCACAAAAAACCATAAAATTTCTTGAGGTAACCCTAACCAAATAAGTGAAAGTCTTGAATGACAAGAATTTTAAGTTTTTGAAGAAAGAAATTGAAGAAGATATCACTTAATACAGAGATCTCACATGCTCTTAGATAGGTTAGATCAGCAGAGGAAAAATGACTATCTCACTAAAAGGAATCTAGAGTTTCAATGCAATCCCCCTTAAAATCCCAACACAATTCCTCACAGACCTTGAAAGAACAATACTCAACTCCATATGGAAAAAAAAATCCAAAACAACAAAAGCCAGGATTGCCAAAATAATCACATACAATAAAGGAACTTCTGGAGGCATCACCATCCTGTCTTCATGCACAACTTAAGTGGTATAGTAATAAAAATAGCTTTGTTTGTCATAAAACAGGCAAATGGATCAATATAATAAATTTAAAGACACTAACATTAGACTACACATCTATGAACACCTGAGTTTTGACAAAGAAGCCAAAAATATACAATGGAAAGAAGATCACATATTTAGCAAATAATGCTGGCATAACTGTGGGAGTATGTAGAAGATTGTAAATAAATCCATATTTATTACCCTGAACAAAACTCAAGTCCAAGGGAATTAAAGTCCCCAACAATCAAATTGAATGAGGTAGAAGAGAAAGTGGGAAATGGCCTTGAATGTTTTGGCACAGGAGACCAGTTTTATATATAACATGAGTAGCACAGACACTGAGAACAAGAAATAAGCAGAACCTCCTGAAAGTGAGAAGCTTCTGTAAGACAAAAGACATATAGTCAATAAGACAAAATGACAGCCTATAGAATGGGAAACGATATTCACCAACTCTACATCTGACAGAGGGCTGATCTCTTAAATATATAAAGAACTCAAGAAACTAGACACAAAAATAAGAAATATTCCAATTAAAAAATGAAATAAATATCTAACCAGAATTTTCAACATATGAATCTCAAATTGTTGAAAGACACTTCAGGAATTGTTTGACATCCTTAGCCATCAAGATGTGCAAACAAAACAACTCCAAGATATCATTGTACACCTGTCAGCATGGCTAAGATAAAAAAAAAAAACAAAAAACTAATAACATCCTGTGCTCATGGGGAAGTGGAGCAAGGGGAACACTCCTCCATTACTGATGGGAAAGTAAACATTTACAGATACTTTTAAAAGCAGTATGGTGTTGTCTTAAAATAACAATCTACTTCATGATCCAGAAATACCACTCTTGAGCATGTACCAAAAGGGTGAACATTCATACTACAAGGATATTTGTTCAACTATGTTCATATTAGCATTTTTATAATAACCAGAACCTGGAAATAACCTAGAATCCTTCAACTCAAGAATGTATTTTTAAAATTTTGTTATATTTCTACAGCAGAGTATTATTCAGGGGTAAAAAAAAAATAAAATCTTGAAATTTGCAGGAAAATGGATAGAACTATAAAAAATCAGCCTGAGTGAGATAACACAGACCCAGGAAGACAAACATAGTATGTACATACTCACTCATAAGTGGCTATTAAATGATAACATGGTGACAATCCAGAACCCTGGAGAAGCTAGGTAACAAGGAGGACCCTAAAAGAGACATCCATGGATCCCCCTCGAAGGAGAAATAAATAAGATACCTTGAGTAAATTTGGAAAGTGTGTGTGGGGGGTTAAGGTGAAGTAGGAAGAGAACATGAGGAAACAGGATGTTTAAGTTGGTGGAGAGACAAAGTGGAAGAGTAACAACATAAGTATCTTGACAGAGGAAGCTATTTTGTGGTTAAGGAGAAACCTAGGACCAGGAAATCTCCCAGAAGTCCACAAGCATGACCCCAGAAAAGACTTCAAGAAACAGTGAAGAGGATACCTCAACTAGCCTTCCCCTGTAATCAAATTGATGATACCCTAATTGTCATGAAACATTCTTCCAGCCACCAATGAAAGCAGATACAGAGATCCAGAGCTAAGAACTGAGCCAAACTCCTAATCTACTCAAGAGAGGGAGGAGGAGTTATATGACCAAGGGGTCAAGATAATGATGGAAAAACCAACAGAGACAGCTAACTCAAACTACTGGGAGCTCACTGACTCCTGGCTTCTACAGGCAGCTGGTGAACCTGCATGGAACTGACAGTTGTATAGTTTCGCAGTTTGTGGGGTCTCTTTCAGTGGGATCAGAACACAACCTTAGTGCATGAAGTGGCTTTTTGGAGCCCATTTCTTACAGAAGGATGCCTTGCTTAACCTTGATTGAGGTGGGGGAACTTGGTCCTGCTTTAACTTGATAAGCTAGACTTTGTTGCCACCTTATGGGAGTGGCTCTTTGAGGAATGGAGGAGTGAATGAGGTTGGGAGAAACTAGGGGATGAGTGGTAGAAGGGGAGGGAAAGACAACTGCAATTATTACATAAAAACAACTTTTCAATTAACAATGTCAAAAAAGAATATTCTATTTTTTTTCAATCTGCCTTTCTTGATAGGTGTTATACTCATTAAACTGAGTCATTTACTTCTCACCTGATGTGGGAATGCCTTTCTATATGCTGTGAATCTCAACCTTTAAATAAAGGAGCTGTTTTGGGCCATGACAGGTACCATAGAAGAAGTAGGAGGAGGAATCAGAATAGGTAGGAAAGGAAGGGCGGAGTCAGAAGCAGACCGAGCTGAAGCCCCCAAAGGAGCAACATGTAAGGAGCACAGGTGAGCCACGGGCCATGTGGCAGACAGATTAATAGAAATGGTTTGATTTAAGATGTAAGAGCTAGCTAGCAATGTGCCTAAGCCATAGGCCAAACAGCATGAAGTTAATATAAGTGTCTGAGTCATTTCTGAGTGTCTGAGCAGCAGGCGGTTCGGCGGCTAAGGGGTCTGACATGGCAGGTCTGTGGGTCTCGGACCTCTGGCCTCCCCGGACCCAAAAACCCCACTACAACAGATGGCGCATCCAACATGGGTCGATTATCCATTTAATGCCTGAGAAAGTTCAGAAAGGGCTTTAGCAGAAACTGAGCAAAGGCAGCTTCCAAATTGTGTGTACGAAGCAGGTCTTTGTAAAAAGAAAGCGTGGTGGCCGGGTCACATTCAAAATGGCACTGGCAGACTGGTGGCAGGCAGTGTAAGCTGCAATCAGGTGGGTTCCTGAAATCTGACAGAAGACTCAGTAGCATGTGATTGATTTAAAGTTTCTGTTTATTTAGAACAAAAAGGAAACAAAGACAGTTTCTTAGTAGCAGCATTTTCTTTAGCCTGCTCTGTTTACTGACCACGAATAGAGACACAGTCCCTTTAAGAGAACTTAGTGATTCAGCCTAATCTGCAAAAACTATGCTGCTCTTTTAGAGAGTGTATTTTAAAAGCTCCTATGGTTAGAAGATGATTAAGAATTCACAATAAAACAGATTCAGATGAAAAGAAAAACCTGTAAACAGGTTACAATGTGTGTAAAAGATACATAGGCTTCAGAGAGAAAAGAGGTTAGAAAAAGTCTTTAAAAAGAGAAATCAAGTAATAAAAATATAATAAGCCATGTAAAGATGGAAAATAGACATAAAATCTGGATTTTGGTTGTTATTGTATTTTCTTTTAATTTTTTAACTGTTAATGAGCTAA
Source organism: Phyllotis vaccarum (assembly GCA_033318265.1). Classification (NCBI taxonomy): domain Eukaryota; kingdom Metazoa; phylum Chordata; class Mammalia; order Rodentia; family Cricetidae; genus Phyllotis; species Phyllotis vaccarum. The sequence continues at coordinate 35,526,811 of JARWLC010000001.1, read as the reverse complement.
CTGCAGAAAGACAATGGATTGCAAATGCAAAGCCTACTAAGTTAAACAAGAATATATGTTTTAAAGGTATTTTGATTTTCAAAATTGTGTCTAAGGATTTATGGCTTTGGAAGTGCTCTGCTTTTCTTTCCACAGAAGATGAGAACCTGTGGATTGCTTCCAGGCAAATATGGTTTCATCAACTAAGACCCCCTGAAAAAAATCTCTGATAGGAAGAGATGGCCATATCAACTTCAAGACTAAAGAGTATGATTCTTTCTAACTCATGAGATTTTCAACTCCCCTTAATCAGTAGGAAGTAGTAATGGAAAACTATGCCCAAATTCCCCAAATATTGTTTCTAAATGTTTGTTTTCATTATAAATGGTTAATGGTCATAATTAATCTCTTTCTAAAAAGAAAAAGGGGATATGGCATATGAATGATCTTTAAAAAATTAGATTATTGAATTTACTTAGATCAGAAAATCAGCTGTTAATCTTGAAACGTTTCACACTGGTATGGAATTTGGTTTATTGATACAAATTTAAGGTCAATTTTGTTATGCTGTATGTATTTTTCTATTCTAGTTTAAGGTATGATGTTCATGTAACTGATTTAAAATTGTAATGTATAATTAAGAAATGAAGGTTAATAGTCACCTTTGATAATCAAACTTATAGTTAGGTTAGTTAGGATTTTTAGGTATACAAAGATATATTTCAATTAGGTAGGTAATCTTCAAATACTTCTAAGACCTACAGAATATGGCATTTAAAATGTTTTAAGAGCTTAGACTTTTCTGGACAGTGAGACAGGTCTGCTTGTGTCAGCACCAATCTTCTTCAAGAGAAAAAAGGGCATCAAAGAAACTCCACATGGAATATACGCTCTTTGTGGCAATGGTTAGCCACTGGAGAAGAACCTGTTCTTATATTGACTGCTTGACAGTATGCTGTTTAAACTGGACTTACAGGTTCCATAGGAAGATGACCTCTGAACTTTGGCAGAACAAGCTGAGATGGTCATTCAGGTTCCTGCTTTGCAGAGAAAACTGTCAGACTTTGAGACTCAAGGAGAAGCAACTGATAAACTATGCCAGAATGAGCAGAGAAGATTTCCTGCTTCACTGAAATGAAAAGAGACTCTGGGCCTGTAGGCTGAAGATGGATGCCCCAACTTTATAAAGGAACTTTGGGTGACTGTCCAGGCAGATAGGTGTCATCTCTGTCCTTTATAGATTTAGAAGTCGCTTGCACTTCTGGTTTACTTGGGTAAATATATCCTTCTGTGCTCTTTGATGTAGTTGAAGATTAGATAGTTATAGGTACAGTTTTTCTTAGTCATTTAAAACGTATATTGGATATGAAACTTTAGATTCATAAAGATAAGGTAGATGATAGAGTATTTTCTTTAATTTTGCTAAATACAAATAGACTAGATATTGTAACTGTAATCAAGATATCTTGCTTGATATCTATTTTGTTATATATAATTTTGCTATGTTAAAATTGAAACCTTCCTTTTGATTAAACAGAAAGGGGGAAGTGATGTGGGAATGCCTTTCTGTATGCTGTGAATCTCAATCTTTAAATAAAGGAGCTGTTTTGGGCCATGACAGGTACCATAGAAGAAGTAGGAGGAGGAATCAGAATAGGTAGGAAAGGAAGGGCGGAGTCAGAAGCAGACTGAGCTGAAGCCGCCAAAGTAACAACATGTAAGGAACACAGGTGAGCCACTGGCCACGTGGCAGACAGATTAATACAAATGGGTTGATTTAAGATGTAAGAGCTAGCTAGCAATGTGCCTAAGCCATAGGACAAACAGCATGAAGTTAATATAAGCATCTGAGTCATTTCTGGGGGTCTGAGTGGCGGGCGGCTTGGTGGCTAAGGGGTCTGGCCGGGCAGGTCTGTGGGTCTCAGTCCCTGGCCGCCTGAGATCAAGAAACCCCACAGTACACTCACTAGTCCAAATTCGCTTCTTTCTACAGACACACACAACTTTGAAAATATATTTACTGAAATATAAATCCACTTTACTAGATATTTACATTCTCCTCATATTTCAAGTTTTTTTTTTTTAGTAATGAGTCCTGTGCATATGTTCTGGTATAAACATTGACACACATGTTTTTAGAATAATGTTATCTATCAGGTAATAGAACTTTATTCAGTAGCTCAGGGTTCTTTACATGTTGTGTTTTATTGTTGACTAGATCTGTTGTTTTACAGTGTATTCAAACTGTCACTTTATGTCCATGCTTAGTGTTTTACATATTTTATTTAAATATTATTTGTGTAGCTAGAGCAATGGAAGATAATTTGTTATACCATACAGAATCTTCATTCTTTTGTTTTCAAACATTACCATCTTCAGTGTACTCACAGAATAATTTACCTTCTGGAAAGAGATAGAGGTCAATTTTAATTTTTTTTGCCATGTATCTATGATAACTTTTGTCAAGATGTCTGAAAGTAGCATGTTATCCAATATACATGTATTTCCTACCAGAGTGTTTTCTGCAGTTCCTGATCTCTGTTTCAGTTTTTGCACAGACAACATGCTCATGTATTTTGCTTTTATAATAATTACTTATAGAATAAGTATATATAAAACCCTTTTCAAATATTGTTTTAATATATGTATATTTATATATGTATATCAGTAATTATAATTATACATATCTGAGAGTTATAATAGCATTTTTAGGGGCTGAGGAGTTAGGACAATATTAAAATGCTCTGGCTGATCTGATGTTTTAGAGGACCCAGGTTAAAAGTACCAATGGCTATAGAGCAGCTGACAATTATAGAGTAACTCCAGCTTCAGGATATGTGATGCTCTTTTTTCCCCTTCCTTGGTACCAGGAACACATGTAATGTACAGTTATATGTGGGAATGCATTTGTGTGTGCTGTATCTTTAAATAAAGGAGCTGTTTGATGGGTCATGGCAGGCACCATAGAAAAGGTGGGAGGAGAGTCAGTTCAGGTAGGAGAAGCAGGGCGGAGTTAGAGGCAGACCCCGTGGAAGCCGCCAAAGGAGCAACATGTAAAGAGACACGGGTGAGCCGGGTGAGCCACGCGGGCCACGTGGCCCACAGATTAATAGAAATGGGTTGATTTAAGATATAAGAGCTAGCTAGCAATGTGCCTGAGCCATAGGCCAAACAGCATGAAGTAAATAGAAGCGTCTGAGTCGTTTCTGGGGACCCAGGCGGCGGTGGGCAGATAAGCGGTCCCGGCGACAGGTCTGTGGATCCGGGACCTCTGGGGCATGGGACCCGCGAACCAACTACTACAGTTATACATATACAAGCAAGACACACATACATGTAAAACAAGATAAACATAGTTTTAAAAGAACATTTTAAAATTCCTCAGAAGTATATTAGTTATATATATTAGTGTTTTGGGAGAACTGAGTTGATTCTACCAGTAAGTCAGGACAAATGGCACCTTTAAAAACATTTGACCTTTCTTAAATACATATCTGAATAAACTCAGATTTTTTTTTTATTTTGTTTTAGGAACTTTTTGCTTCTGTGAACTACAGCCATAGAATTTTGCATTTACATATCTATCTTTGTGTTTAATATTTTAAAATTTAATTTATGTTTATGTCTGTTTGGGTATATGCCTATGGAAGCAGGATAGTGTTGGATACCCTAGACCTGGTCTGACAGGTTATACTTAATTACCTAGTTAGGGTCATTTCGCTGTTGTAAACACCATAGATACTGCAGCTTGGGGAGGAAAATGTTTATATACCTTAGCTTACACACCTCTGTTCATCATCAAAGGAAGTCAGAACAGGGACTCAAGGAGGGCAGGAACCCAGAGGCAGGAGGTGACAGAGAAGCCACGAAGGGGTGCTGTTTATCTGCTTGCTCCTCATGGCTTGCTCAGCCTGCTTTCTTAAGAGGCCAAGTCCACCAGCCTAGGGATGACACTATGCACAATGGAGCCAAGATCAATCACTAATTAAGAAATTTGCTACAGGCTTTTCTACAGTTCAGTCTTTTGGGGCATTTTCCTAATTTAGGTTCTTTACTCCAAAATGACTTCAGCTTCTATCAAGTGGACATAAAATTATTCTGCACACTTTATACAGGAACTAGGGCAAGAATTCATGCCCTCTACAAGAACAGAGAATATTCTTAAGTGCTGAGCCATCTTGTTAGCACTCATACTTGATATTTTTGATTCAATAGTAAATGAGTATTTCTCCTTTACTTTGATTTCTGACTGTGCTAATGTGGTTTGTACAAATTTCATTTTCATATTTTGGTGTTATATCTTTGAATCTTCCAATTTTCCCCATAGTTTTATGTAACAGAAACACATGTGTTTTCTCTGTACACAATCTGCCACCAACAAATTTTTACTATTATTATTATTATTATTATTATTATTATTATTATTATTATTTTATCACAAGCACTAGGGCTTTTAGGTATTTTGTACTACTGCCTACTTCTTAGATTCTTCAGTATAATTTTATGTAGAAACTTTGATAATGTTCATGTTCTTCCACAATTTCCCATCAAGGAGGCCTTAAGTAATTTTCAGACTTAGAAAATTCATCTCTATGTTTACTTTACCAAGATAATTTTTCATTTAAAATGAATGCTGGATTTTCATCTCAGGCACATTCTGAGTCTATTGATATCATCAAATGCATTTTTATATTATTTTTCAATATGACAAACAGACTTAGCATATGAGGCTCATATTAATCTTACATTCCCAGAATGAACTTAACTGGGTTGTGATATAATTTAGACAAAGAAAAGAGAATATTTTTGACCTTCTTTGTTTAAGTGAAGATATACCCATTCATTTCATCTCTTTTAAAGTATTTCCAGATTGCTCAGCCTGCTCTCTGTTGGCATTATGATAAGTAGATAAGACTATTGGGATGTGTCTTATATTTTGTGTTTTGCATACCTTTTCTACTAAACTTTGTTTAATTATGCACATATGTTTATTTGCTCTGTCATAGTAATGTTTTAGAAAATGAATTCAAATATTCTGAGAATTAAAAGCAATATTGTTATGTAAACATCAGATGTTTAATGGAATTTTACTGCATGCTTCTAACAGTGGATAAAGTGTATATGAAGGCATAGTCAATCATTTGTAGTTGGCAAAAGCCCTTGTGAGTTTTCTGACCCAGAAGGCAAAGCTGTTCTACAAAAAGAATACAGTAGAAGGGCCAGAAAGTTACTCTTTATACCCAAGGCAGTGGGAGAAAAGCACACTACACCCTGAGTGAATTTAGAATATCAATTCCACATTGAAAATGGAATTACTTTACTTATGTTTTTCCCAGTTGTATTTCGCCCTATTATCTCTCCAGCTTAGGTAATTGTCTCTTAGAGCTTGGCTGAAGACTAACATAAAGTAAAATGCCAAAGATAGAATAAAGGGCTGCCAATCCAGATAAGCACATTTACATATTAAAACATATTAATACATTCCTTAGCCCATGATTATACAAATATACTATCTTCTATTTGAAACTGAAAAATAGCAAGAGACACCATTATTTGTTTTTCCTGATATAGGACCATTCTACTCTCTTACTACAGATTTCCACTACTGTCAGAAATTTTGATTGAGTATTCTTTCTACAAAATGTGTCATTGATTTATTCTGTTAAATAGTTACATTAATTAAAGCTGACAAATAGTGAACAAAACAAATTTAGATCACTTGCTAATATACATGGTATATTAGGATAGTAATTATTGCTGCAGCCAAATCTCACTGCATATACAACTTAAAAGAGAAACGTTTTGTTTGAGCACGTGATGTTGCCATCTTCACTTCATATCCAAATAGTTCTGTGATTTTTAAGCTTCATTAAAACCTTAGAGTGGAAGAGTTCACCTGGAAGCAGCCCCCAAAGAAGCCAGAACTTGATACTCTCTGAGGCCATGCCTCCAGTAACTTATTTCCTCCCACATGACAACTCATCTGACGTTTCCACAATCTCCATAGATAACATCCAATTATACATACAAAAGATTAATCCACTAATAATGTTGAAATGCTCACTATCCAATCACTTCCTCAAAATGTCATTTATGAATCTACTCTATAAACAACATAACCTCTCACATTTAAATATTTTAGGGCAAAAATAATTTCTAAGAAACCTAAAATTTCTAGTGGCCTATGGCACACTGAAGAATGTAGGAGTTCAGTGTTTTCCAAAGATAATAGCACATTCAGTCTTCACATTATGCAATGAACTTAATGTCAGTAAGTAATAGGCAAGGTTCTTATGTAGGAATGTAGAGGTGCATTGTGTTTTCCAACTCCTAGGTTGGCACTATGTTGGTGGTGTATATTAAGTCCCAGAAAGAAAGGTATCAAAAGTATGTCCAGGCAGAATTAGAAGTAGTAGCTCTTCCAGTGTCTGATACTGTGTTTTAATACATTTAGTAATATTCAAAGATCTTTTAACACAGATGTTTTTCATATATTATAGTTAGGGATTATTATGTAATAGTATAAAGTAAAACTCACTGTTTAAGTATTCTCTTTTTGGAAAAGAGATAAAACAATTCTGTCTTGTCATTGCACCCCACAAAGATAGAATATCTTGCCAGAAAACAATAGTGATCATATAATCATTCAGCTCTAGACACACTCAGCGACATTTTTTTAAATCAACAGTTATTTACTATATTTCACTGTATTCCATAACCTAATCACTGCCACAAAGGCACAAATGATGGTATTTCTCTGCAAAATCTTTACAGTTAAAGAAATGCTGTATGAAAAAAAAAAATAGTGTTTTTTTTTTACTTTACAAAAGCCAGACAAAAATTCATCCTATTCAAAAATAGTTTTTACTATTATAAATTTCAACTGTTTTTATTTCTTAATTAATCTAAAAATAAATTTGCTACCTTCATAAACCCTATGCATTATTCATTAATATCTAAAGGCATAACAAAGATGCTAAAACATGATTGCCCTTTTAAAATATTTTATGATCATGTTTGCATTTTCATATAGATTTAATTAATATGATAAGCTTTTAACTTTCCCCAAAGACACATGTAATATTTCAATGATACCTTAGAACTTGCATTTAAGAGTAGCAGGATTTGGGAGCAGGTGTGTGAGAAGGGAACCATGATGTTTTTAATATCTAATAATTACCCTCATTTATGTGTGGTATTTCATATATCAAATACCCATTAAGCCTCAAATATCTCACAAAATATTAAATATCATTTCAGATACTGCCTAAGTATCCAAGTTTCAGAAAATTCAATTAACTTTTATCCATATTGCAAAGTCTGTGCAATTACTCTGATAGCATTTATCATGAATTATTTGTTGTTGATAGTTTTATTTCTAGTATCTTAAGCAATGTTTATAACAAGGTAGTATTTTTCTCAATGTTTCAAATAAAGATTAGCATATAATAATAACTTCTTTTTCACTTTCTAGGTAATTTCTCTATATTTCCTTGGCAAATGGAAATACTACTTTGATAAAAATATTTTAAGCTTGGAAGATTGCTCCGCAAGAATTTTCAAACTGATTCAATATAAGCTGTGTTTCAAAGCATGATACTAACTGTAATTCTCAACATTTGTATTGGAATGTCTCCACCAGAAGATCTGAAGTCTCAAGGTCTACTTCATGGAGTTCACTCATTTCACCATCAATAGTGTCAATCTGTTTGTGATATTTATATTCTTAAAGATAATGACTCTGATAGGAAGTTGAAATTAACTATGAATATAGTGTTTATCCTAAAGGCTTGACTGTTCATAGAGACATTTCATGCTTTTTAAAGACCCTAAAGTTAATATTCATGCTCATAGAGAAAGATTCAGCACTCAGCATTTTGACTTTGTGATTTGAGATACCTTCAACAGCAAATCACTCAGTACTATTCATGCAAAAGCATTGTAATTAGAATGTCATTCTCTCCTATTTATAGTTTGTCTCATGTCTCTTATATGTTTCTAAGACAAAAGCTTTGGGAGAATGTACGACCAAAAAATCTAATACAGGGCTCTGTTATCTGTACATGACGGGTGTCAGTTTTGGAATTAGGCTATGAAAGTGCTCTAGGACACATGGAATCTCAAACAATAACAACAACACTACCAATAATAAATAGAAGTCCACAGAGATCATGTGCATAAAATAAACTACTTATTACGCTTATGAATGGTGCCTCTGAAATAAAATAATATTAATACAGAAGGTAGGGTCTAAACTTTACTATATTTAATATCAGGAATTATCACATTAGCATTTTAAACCATATCATTTTGTGGAGTTCTTTTAAGACTTATATAATCAAAACTATGCCCCTGTAAAGAGATATTTGACATTTTTAAAATAGGCATATCAGCTACATTAATGTTGTTGAGATGTTTTATTATGTTTTTATTTTAAAAATAAGCAGAATATGTCAAAACTCTATTATCAAGTTGACTCTGTACTTTTCTAGATCATTTATTCTTTCCATGGACATAAATATGTTAACTGCTGCTATAATTTACTTTGAAGATGAAACAATATTCATAAGTCCGTCTCAATTTTCTTACAACTTTTAGACAACCTGCAGATAAATTTGATTTATAAGATGAGTGAACACAAAGATAGATTTTTAAATAGTTAAGCTTGGAGTTTAAGAAAACAATGACCAACAGAACACCCCAGATGCTTAATCTGGGCATACTTTAAGTACAATATTGGCCATTTTGAATTCCACTGAAAGGAAGATTGTCATTTCTTGAAAATGAAATCTTGTTTAGATCCAAACTAGTCACATACAATAGTGACTGCACACATGCATCAGTACAGTCAGCAGAAGGTTCACTGGCTAGTAGTATAGTCTCCCTGAGGAATGAGAGACACAACATTTTTGAACACCCCATTTACAGTTTTAATTTATAGCCTATATTAAACTAAAATATATAATAAATGAGTCTTGAAGCTCAGAAAGGAGAATTACCTATACAAGGATTCTCTCTAATTTTATTTCCCATATGGTTTAGTTGATTTTCCTAGATATACGCCTTTGTCTTCCCTTTATATTTAGCATGTTATTTATAAATAATAAATAATAGTCTATACTATTTGATGAGTACATCACGTTTTTGATTTGTCTTATTCATCCCAAAAGCTGAGCCATGAATCTCAGTGAATTCTTGTTTCTTGTAAAGGATTCTAGCACTAATGTAGTCATGATAAAACAATTATTTCCTATGTTTAAAGGATTACAGTATAGGTGGACATACAGATGGTATATATGAACAATTTTGTGTAATGACATATGTTTTTCATGAAGGCCATATAAGCTTCTTAATTATGAATTCTTGGCTGGTTGTTGGATTCTTTGAGTCGTTTTCCATCAGTTATTAGATGAAAGCTCATTGACGACAGAGTTTCACCAATCTATCAGAAGGGAAGCCAGTTCAGGCACCCTCTCCACTATTGCTGGTAGTTTAAGCTGGGATAATTTTTGTTGATTCCTGGGGATTTTCCTAGCAATAGGCTTTCCATAACCCCATAATGTCTCCCTCTATCATGATATAGATATTTCATTGTTCTCCCTCTTTGTTCCTCCCCCAGATCACCCATCCAAATCTCTCTTGTCATCTTCCCTCCCCTCTACTGCCCCCCGGACCTCCACTTTACTCAAGAAATCTCATATATTTTCCCTTGGATTATTTGGTTTGCTGATGTCTAGTTACGTTATATATTTTTTTAATCAGCCCTCTCTCTGGTATGGGATTGATGAAGATCCTTTCCCGTTCTGTATGTTGTCACTTTGTCTAGTTGATAATAATGTCCTTTGCTTTACAGACTTTCAGTTTCATGAGGTCCCATTCTATTAGTGTTCTTTTCAGTAGGTTCTCTCCTGTGCCAGTTTATTTAAGGCTATTCTCAACTTTCTCTTATATTGTGTTCATTATATCTGTGTTCATGTTAAGTCTTTGATTCTCTTGGAGTCTTGTAGAGTGTGATAAAAACATATTTATTTGCATTCTCTTCCATGTGGACATTTAGTTAGGTCAGCATCATTTGTTGAAGATGCATCCTTATTTGCATTTTATAATTTTGGCCTCTCTATGTGTGGATTACACTTGAGTCTTTGATTTTATTTCATTGTTCTAAATGTTTGCCTTAATGCTAATATAACAAGCATTTTATCTTAGCTCTTATGGTATGCTATCTTCTCCCACCTGTTGTATTTATATCAAGTGCAGTATACTGTTTCTGATGACCGATTACTCCATTTTTGTTTGTTTGTTTGTTTTTGAGACAAGGTTTCTCTGTGTAATAGCCCTAACTGTCCAATAAATTTCTCTGAAGACTAGTTGGCCTTGAAGTCAAAGATTGGCCAGCCTCTGCCTCTCAAGTGCTGGGATTAAAGGCATGTTCTCTCACCACCCAGTTTAATATTCTTTAAGTGTTGATTCTTTCACAAATTAGGTAGAGAGAAGTTGGTTACTTTGTGAAGCAAAATGGCAGATAAAATACCTAAAACACAAACCTTGGTCCTGGTGACTAAACAGTGCATAGCCAGGTAACAAAAAACTGGCAGCAAGTACCAGCATTGTCTCAACAGTTGTAACTCCACACTTCACTCTTTCCATCACTGTTTATGGCAAGATGATTTCCAAACTGTCTGAATCACTTAGACCACATCCATTTTAATATATTCCAAAGCCAAGCTTAAAAAAATGTGTTCTTTATTGGGAAAATAAGGATTCTCTGATTGCAGAAGTAATGAGTCTCAATTTAGAGCCAATTAGCTTCTAGTTCTCCTTCACTGACTCCATGTGGGTACAATCTGATGTTGACATTATAAAGTTATATTTCTTGCTGGAGTGTCTTATTAATTTCTTGTTACAACCAGAATTATATTTCAATAAAATGAAGGCAGCCACTTTTTATAATCTTCCCTCAGGGTTTAAGAAATCCTGAGCCCTGGCCTTTTCAGTGCCAGAGAGGACATGAACATCATTGCTACCTTTGACGACTGCTCATGCTGTTTTGTGCAAAAATCCAATAAGCCTTTTTCTTTAAAGAAAAGTTATTTACAGTTGTTTTTCCTCACAGGGACACATTTTCTGATTCTGTGTCAATAATTTTTTAAAGGAAACATCGTGATTATAGCTTGGAAAAATGGGGGGGGGCAGAAGAAATATTTCAGATTGGGTGTCTGGGTTTTCTCATTTAGTCTAGGCTATGAAAATGAACTTTATTCTGAAAATGACTAAACACAAAATGAATTTTCTTCCACAGTGCAATGGTTGCAAGGCAAAAGAAGGAATGCCATATATGAATAAAGTTGTACACACAATAGAGATATATTTGAAAGTATAATAATCACCAGTGTTGAACACATTCAGTCCATAAAGAAAAAAGAGAAAAAACCTTACACACAATAGCTTACTGCTCTAAACTCTGATAGTCATATATAGAGATATATAGGCTGATACTAATTAAATAAACACAGACACAGATGTACACATAAACACATTGTCCTTAGACAAAGTATAGACATGTTTTTTCCTATCCACTTAAAACTAAGCAGCCTATTAATATGCTGAAAATATGTTATACAGTAGTAATCTATAATTCTATAAGCCACAAAGATAAAAGGCATTTTGATTCTTCAAGAACACAAAAGTAAGATAGCATGCCCACTTAAAATGAATGGAGAAGGTGTATTTAATATTGAGTAGCACCAAATAAATGAGAATTCATGATTAACAAAAGATAAAGAAAGAGCTTCTGCTTACCCCAGTGCTCTTTTAGAAGGAAGGGACATCGCCATCTTCAAAAGTCCCTTAAATATTTCTTCTGCCATCATGATAATCTAGACTACTCAGTCTCAGAGTGATGAACTATCCACACTATTAATCTTCAGATGCATATCCTTTTCTTTCCCCCTGATTTTTGGAAGTATCTAATTGTTCGAATCAATGTTTTTACCTCTGAATCATCCCCAGATTCCATGGCCACATGTTACTAATATTTTATCAAGAATAAAAAGTTAGTGGGAAGATGAACAGTGAACCAGAACAAAGAAGGACTTATAGCTATCATCAATATACTGGTAAGGAATTATATACTGCCCTAGCAACAGAAGAAGACAGCTTAATTCATGACAAGAATCCATTTTCTGTCAACTTCATACATAATATAGATACATATGATGTTACAATACTCTTCCCAACATTACCTTCTCTCATCCACCATTTCTACTAACCCACTTCTTCTTTACAACCAATTTTCCTCCTACTTTTGTGTGCTAATGCAGATATTCTACATGTAGCAATCACTGATGACCTTAAACTTGTGCATATTTGTGAGGTGAATACTTAAATCTGGATTCAATGTATGTATCCACTGGGTAATGATCATCCCTGGGTGGTTACCATACATATTATCTTAAAATAATTGATGCTTTTGTCCAAAATGAGGTTTTTTTTTGTCAGGCTTTGTAATAGGATTTGGAATCCACACTTTCTGTTTCTAACTTCTACTACTGAGGTCAGTCTTGGGAAGTTTCTATTCACTTTCTCTTTCTGGCCACAAGAGAAACAAAAAACTCAGTCAACTAATCTTTAGGGACACCTAGTCCTTCAACAAACACAAGCCATTTTCCAAGGTTCCCAATAGGGGGAAGTGGCATGACAATTCTCGTATGATGCTTCCTTTCTTTGGCTAAGGCTTTGTTTACAGTTGTTATATTTTTCATATACATTCAGTATTTGAATATTTGCTTTTACTACTAATGGGATGGTCATATGTATTGGTGCTTGTTATATTCTCAGCCAGAACTGAGAAAATACTATGTCACCCATGGTTAAACACTGGAGTAGACCTTTAGAATTGCCATTGTCCTGGAGAATTTAGACTTCTCTTTCACTGAATCTTATTATAGATTCTGGAACAACTTACCATATAGACCTTACTTGGATTGTAATTGCTTTGTATACAGTTTGTATTGGTACTTCCCATACTGTTTCATCTCTACTATGTAAACAATGTCTCTTCTGCTTTGATAATTTGTTTCTAAGCACTAAGTACTAAGATATCAAGCTCTCTTAAAAAACTATCAGGCAAGATCAATCTATCAAAATTAAAAAAAGCATATAAATTAATATAATATTATTACTGGACAAAAATGCTTAATAAAAATCCTCTATTCTCTTGAACTTCGAGGTATTCTGTATAAGCATGAGTGTTTAACTTTCACATTGATATGACTACAGGATTAAATATGAAAGATACCTGAGTCCCTTGAATAAGAATGACCTATTCTGTGGCTAGACTTTTACTTTGAATATTATATGAAGAAATTATGTATATACAAAAGAACATTATAAACTTTAGCATATATAAATAATCACAATTGCATGGTAGAGACCATAATTTAGTGTTTCCTGATGTTGAGAATCCAGAGAAGCAAGATTTTCAGTTATGAATGGACAGAAGAACATGGGTGGCTGACTGTGAATTAGGTCACCACGTGCCAAGTCCTTTCAGTACTTAACATTATTCCCAGAAGTTAAGATTTGTGAAAATCAATGAGCCAGTTGGATTTTACACTCACCATGGAGCTGGTTCTTTATGCCTCATTGATGACTCCCCAGTGGCCACCTCACTCGAGCTAGTTGGAAATATCAAAACAGTCATTATTGTTGTAATGAGCTTTCATGTTTAATAGCATCAAGCATGAAGAATAGCTGGCTTTTCAGAGAGCCAGCTATTCAACATTATGGTTCGCCACACTTGAGGTAGCCCAGATATCCCACACTCTGTCATTACTGGAGCCCCAGATTTTGTTGGGGAAAAGGCATACAGGTGCCTTTAATCAGAACAGTCAGGTTAACAAATAGCTGCCTAACAAATGCCTATTTCTCTGTTGTTTCTATAGTCCTTCAACAAGGGCATCTGGAGAATATCCTTACTGTCCTTGGCTTAGCTGTCATAGACTAATAAGATTATATATTACTTAACAATCAGAATATATTCTGAATTCTGGCTCAATTGGCAGTTTTATTGCTGTGTGAACATCGTAGAATACCTACACATTTTTAAACCTGGAAGAAATAGTCTTTATATAAGTAGCTAATATTATTTATTTACATAAAAAAGACATTGTCCATAGGACCATGAGGAATAAAGCAGCCAGAGAGGAAACCAAGCATACAGAAAAATAAAACAATCAAAGACATAGTGTATACAAGATATCCAGGGCTGCTATTATATGCCATAGCAGGTTGTTTTACTATAGCTCCTTTGTAGCTTTTTTATGAGTGGAGAGTGTATACTCTAAAATAGCAATAGTACAGGAAATACATAAATAGTAGTATACTCATGTGTTATTGGGGACTTGTTAAATCTATACTTCTGGTATATGCTGTGCATCACTGGCACTATAGACTTGTTTTCACTGACATAATCATGACATGCAAAAGTAATAGTTAGTATAGAAATACTAGAATAGATGTGATCAAATAGAAAAATTATCCCAGTGGACATATGATTTTTCATAAGACACAGTCACAGTGTAAATACCAATGGTAACAATATTAGACAAATAAAAGCATTGAGTCTCACTTGGCTCACAAACATCAAGCTCATTTTTCATGAAAGCCAAGCAGCACAATAACTGAACGTGTGCATCATTATTTGTGCTTAGAAAAGTATATTCATGGAGCTTTATGAAAGTTGTATGATCTAAATCAGAGACCTTCTTTTTCTTAGATTTAATAATATATTTTCAGAGAGGCTCATAGTATCAGCTTTATGATGTTTGTGTATCAGTGGCTGAGTTAGAGCTGGGGAATTATCTATTCCAGAAAGACATGTGTTTTAATCTTTTAGATCCCTTTTAAGTCCTTTTACTTTTGATTTTGACAATTTATTTATTACTTATATTAAACCAGATCATATAGTCCATGATGGCTTGAAATCACTGTGGGGCAGATATGGAGCTTCTGATTCTATTACTGGCACCACTGCTCTCATTTTATGCTATGCTGGAAATTAATTGCAGGAATCCACACATGCCAGGCAATTACACCACCAAATGAGATACATATCAAGCCCTTCTAGTTTTAAAAATCTTACTGAGATATATAAAAAAAATATAGATGCACAAATTTAATTTTTCACAGAGCTGAGAAAATACATATGCTCATGTTTTGGGTACTGTTAACTATGATGAGAGCTAGTCATCATATCCCAATGTTTCATTGCATTTTCTTATTTATAGAAAGCAAACTTTTGTGAGCTCTCTCCTCCCTGCATAGAGTAATGGGAACTGAATTGTACTACACAGCAGTTCTCCAAAAAGTTTTGAGCAAATATATAATATTTTATTTCCTGTCTTTCTTACTTCAGAAAATTTCCATTGAGTCATCTACTCTTGAACATCCTTCACTAAAGAATTCAGTCTTCCTTGGGAACTACAAATTAATCCCCTCAACTAAATTACTGAATTAACTGATGGTATTCTATGTTCTTAGTTATCCCTTTAACTCCTTGGAAAACATGAATTAATAAGGCATGTTCATACTTTGTTTACCTATTCATTTTTTGAAGGTGATATTTTTACTCATAGTCCTCTAAGAGAAGTGTAGAATCCAAAGAAAAGAATGGGGTTCCCTACAGAGAAATTTGTGAATATTTACTTCTCTTGCTAAGTCACAGTCTTTTCTCTGAGGGAAACTAAAAGTCTCTCAGGATCCAAACTCTTCTTTCCATGTACAAGAAAGAGCTCATGACATACTTTTCTCTCAAGCATAGAACATACTAGTTTGTCCCTTATTAGTCAAATTTTCCATACCTATATTTACTAAGGTAATTTGCTTCAACAGTACTGGTATTCAAGAAAAATTTGTGGAGATACATTAGTAGCAGGTCATCATATCTCAGGAACTGTAGTAGAGAAGAAGCAATGACATGTAACAAAGCAGCAGTTTCTGGTACTAATAATACTTAGAACAATGACTGGTGATGAGGGATACAGAAAGTCAACACACACAGGTAGACTGACTTCTTCATACAAGCTCACAGAAAAATTGGACTCTTAATAGAAGACTGTTATGAAACATTCAGAAGCTATTACTCACAGATAGACAGCTGGGATCTCAAGTTTTTAGAAAAGGAATGGTTAAAACAATAAATAACACTACAGTAGATCCAGTTATAGCTCTCATAAATGGACTCAACTGGAATATGAAGAATCACCGAAGGATGTGAAGGCATCATAATGACAAAAAATGGTTCTTGTGATTCTCCACATTTTCTGTTCTGTTAAGAAATGCCTTCTCAGGTGCTTAATAAACTGAAGTTGTGGTCACTGATTTTACTGCCCTTTCAACATTTTAAAATTTGGGCCTTTTTATAACTATCAGAAGACAGTCACTACATATTGTATAAATCATGGCATACAAGACATTATTAAGAGTTGGAAGGTAGTTGACCATATGGGGAAATAATGCCCATGGACTCCTGTTCAAAGATGGTAATTAAAAATTACTGTGTTGAAATAGTAATTTTCTGCATTAGACTTTCTAGTAATGACTGCACAGTGGCATCAGGACACTTACACTAAAACTCATTTGGTAGGTGCATAGCTCCACTCTTTATTTACTTCCAGCAAAGAATGTGGTGTTATTTTTAAGCAGAATAATCTTAAGGGCAAATAACCAATTAAGCAAATCATTACAAGCTCTTTGGTTCCTTGGTTATCTGTTTAAGAATAACTTCACAGTCCATCTCCTTATCCTTTTTTTCTTCCTAAGAGGCTTCAATTTTACTGTAGATGTATGATATCTATATATTTGTTATCTTCCAATTTCTAGAATGAAAGGTGCTGCCTCAATATAGGAAAGAAAGGAAGGTATGGGACATTTAGAGAGCAGTGTCATTCACACAGAGTAGAATTATAAAAGAAATAAGACATTACAACTTTCAAGCAAACAATGTCTCATTTGCTAAGTGCATTCTGATGATGGGATATATAATCAATCTTCCTGGTGTCACCAAAATATATTGTTAAGGTGTCTCTTTTCTGAGAATATGTCACATTGACTCTTCATAAATGCATTTCCTTATTTTTCTGGAACTCTGGAGATGAGGTTGGCATTTGAATCAAGATATTGAGTTATGGGGATGGGGGTACTTGCCTACTCTGGTGTTTAGACAATGTTTTAAGTTCCTATCATTCACCTCTGGATGGATCTGAACCATGAGAAAGAAGAAAAAACACTTGCTTTCTCTGTCCATTTACTTCGGCTAAGGTAGACCATCCTGTACTTGGATTAGGACATCTGAAGATCCAACCTTCCCACTTAAGATAGCAGCTCATAACTAGTTTTCTTAGGAGGCCAACATCAGGCCAGATCATAAAAGTATCTCCTGTCACTGTAATTGCAAGTGCTACTTTCTCACCAAGAATTCTATTAGTCAGGTATATGGGTAGAGGAATGAGTAGATAATTGGCTGTTGAAGAGCGAGAATCAGAGGCAGAGACAGACAGAGATAGAAAAACAGAGACATAGAGAGACAGAAGATGTCTCTACCTAATCCTAGTTACCTGCAAAAATGTAATGACTATGTCTGACTGATTACTAAAGGGACTATAGTGACAATTGTGTTTAGACTAGATGATATGGAATTTACGTTTTAGCATGTAATCAACAGATGGCCTTGACTATATTTAGAAAGTTAATAAATATTATTTCACAGAATAAGTCTGATAAACCAGTTTAAACAAATAAACAAGAAGAATTAGTCTACATTATTTACTATAAGCACTTGTTTTTTATAAAATAATTCCTAAAAAAAAAGTAACAAGTAGACGCAATATACAGAATGGAATCTGAATTTTCCTGGTAAGTCTTAATATTTTCATATAATGAACACTATTATATGGATATTTGCTATCATAAATAAATATATTTAGTATATATATTTTCATGGTTTCTTCTAAAATATCCATGTTTAATATCTGAATATTTTATGTCATAAACCTATAATTACAATCATTTGAATATGTAAATAAATAACAAAAAGTCTATTATAATTCCTGGAATGTTAAATAAGGTAGACTATGGCGAGAAAACACACAATTTATTATGTAAGAAATAGTCAATAAAAAGTGAAGGGCCTTGATTTTTGTTTTTATTTTGTTGTTGCATGTTTTAAGCTGAAAATGTATAATCTTAAAGCACATCCAAGACTTTCTTTACCATGACAAAACAACATATTTTTCTATTTGTATTTTTGAAACAAAATTGCTTTTCCCTCATGAGTTGAAATACAAACAACAAAGACAGAAGGAAATGAACAATGTCAACACTTCAGCTATGAAAGTTTCACATAGTCTATTGGCTATGTATATGCCTCTCTTCACTTTTTCAGGTTACTTGACTGTGTTAAATCTTATGGCTTCTTTTTATTTTTTTTGTTATACATATGAGTTATATCTTTCAAGACATAGCTCAAATTCTGTCTCTGATTCACAAGCTTTGCCACGATTACCGAATGAGCTCTACAACTGGATGTTAAAGCTGAATTTCCGAGAACAACATTGAGAGGTCAAGAGGTGCCTAATTAGAAGCTTTACCCTTACTGACCTGTGTTCTTGGTGTTTAAAATGATTCTGTGTTCTACCA
Source organism: Phyllotis vaccarum (assembly GCA_033318265.1). Lineage (NCBI taxonomy): Eukaryota > Metazoa > Chordata > Mammalia > Rodentia > Cricetidae > Phyllotis > Phyllotis vaccarum. Next base: position 35,508,136 of record JARWLC010000001.1, on the reverse strand, counting down.
GAGGGAAAACAAAACTACCCAGAGATAAAACCTGCGACCTATGACAACAACCTGCCTGGAAGATATAGTACCACAGTGGTGCAAATATTATGGGAATAACCAAACACTTTCGGTTGGATGTTACATTGAGGTTTCTTGGTCCCGGGTATCCAGAGGTCCAGACCCACGTACCTACAGCCCCAGACCCCTTAGATGCCTGTCACTGTTCAGGCCCCCAGAAATGACTCAGATGCTTATATTAATTTCATGCTGTTTTGCCTATGGATCAGACACATTGATAGCTTATTCTTACATCTTAACTCAACCCATTACCATTAATCTGTCTGACATGTGGCCAGTGGCTCACCTGTGTTCCTTACATGCTTCTTCTTAGGAAGCTGGTTCAGTCTGTCTGACTCTGCCCTGCTTCTCCCAACTATGCTCTGATTTCTCCTCCTACTTTTTCAATGGTACCTGTCATGGGCCAAAACAGCTCATTTATTTAAAAATTTATATTCACAGAACACAGAAAGACATTCCCACATCACCTCCCCCTTTCTGTCTAATCAAAAAGGAAAGTTTCAATTTTAACATAGCAAAATTACATATAACAAAATAGCTATCAAGCAAGAATGACAGTTACAATATCTAGTCTATTTGTATTTAGCAAAATTAAAGAAAATATTCTATCATCTATCTTATCCTTATGAATCTAATGTTTCATATCCAATATACCTTTTTAAATAACTAAGAAAAATTATACCTACAATTATCTAATCTTCAACTACATCAAAGACCACAGAAGGATATATTTACCCAAGTAAACCGAAAGTGCAAGCAACTTCCAAAATCTAGAAACAACAGAGATGACACCTATCTGCCTAGACATTCATCCAAAGTTCCTTTATAAAGTTTGAGCTTCCATCTTCAGCCTATAGGCCCAGAGTCTCTTCTCATTTCAGTGAAGCAGGAAATCTGCTCTGCCCATTAATCAGTCACTTCTCCTCAAGTCCTGAAGAATGCCTGGCATTTTTCTCTGCAAAGCAGGAACCTGAATGACCATCTTGGCTTGTTCTGCCAAAGTTCAGAGGTCACCTTCCTATGGAACCTGTATGTCCAGTTTAAACAGCATACTGTCAAGCAGTCAATATAAGAACAGGTTCATGTCCAGTGGCTAACTGATGCCACAAAGAAACTAATCTCTATATGGAGTTTCTTCGATGCCCATTTTTCACTTGAAGTAAATTGGTGCTGCCAGGAGCAGACAGACTTGTCTCACTGTCCAGAAAAGTCTAAGTTCTTAAAACCTTTTAAATGCCACATTCTGTAGGTCTTGGAAGTGTTTGAAGATTACCCATCTAATTGAATTATATCTTTGTATACCTAAAAATCTAACTAACATGAATTTCTTAATTATACATTACAATTTTAAATCAGTTACATAAGCATGATAACTTAAACAAGAGTAGAAAAATACATACAGCATAAGAAAATTGTCCTTAAATTTGTATCAATAAACCAACATCCATACCAATATAAAATATTTTGAGATTAATAGCTGATTTCCTGATCTAAGTAAATTCAATAATCTAATTGTTTAAAAAATCATTCTTATACCCTATCCCTTTTTTCTTCTTAGAAAGGGATTAACTATGACCATTAACCATTTATAATGAAAACAAACATTTATAAGCAATATTTTGGGAATTTGGGTGTAGTTTTCTATTACTACTTCCTGCTGATTAAGGGGCATTGAAAATTTCATGGGTTCTTGAGACTGGATCAAAGTCTGTTGCCCTGAAGTTGATATGACCATCTCTTCCCATCAGAGGTTTTTTCAGGGGGTCTTGGTTGATGAACCCATATTTGCCTGGAAGCAATCCACAGGTTCTCATCTTCTGTGGAAAGAAAAGCAGAACTCTTCCAAAGCAATAAGTCCTTAGACACAAATTTCAAAATCAAAATACCTTTAAAATTTATATTCTTGTTTAACTTAGTAGCCTTTGATTTGCAATCCATTGTCTTTCTGCAGTTAGCTCATTAACAGTTAAAAAATTAAAAGAAAACACAATAACAACAAAAATCCATATTTTTTGCCTATTTTCCATTCACATGGCTTATATTTTTATTACTTTATTTCTCTTTTAAAAGATTTTCTCTATCCTCTCTTTTCTCTCTGAAGTTTATGTAACTTTTACATGCATTGTAACCCTTTTACAGTTTTTTTTAATCTGAATCTGTTTTATTGTGAATTCTTAATCATCTTACAACCAGAAGAGCCTTTTTACAACACTCATACTCTCTTAAAGAGCCACACAGTGTTTGCAGATAAAGTTGAATCAGTAAGTTCTCTTAAAGGTACTGCGTCTCTGTCTGCCGCCAGCAAACAGAGCAGACCCAAGAAAATGTTGCTAGTAAGACACCGTCTTTGTTTCCTTTTCATTCAAAATAAACAGAAACCTTAAATCAATCACATGCTACTGAGTCTTATGTGAGACTTCAGGAACTGGCCTAGTTGCAGCTTAGACTGCCTACCGCCAATTGGCGCCATTTTGAATGTGGCCCAACTGCCATGCTTTGTCTGTACAATGACCCATTTCAGATACACAATTTGGAACCTGCTTTGGCTCAGTTTCTGTGATCTAGAACCCTTTCTAATCTTTTTCATGCTTTAAGTGGATATTGGACACAGTGGTTAGGATTCAGCCCTCTCACCACCATAGGCCGGGTTTGATTCCCAGTTAAAGAGAGAGAAAGAGAGAGAGAGAGAGAGAGAGAGAGAGAGAGAGAGAGAGAGAGAGAGAGAGAGAGAGAGAGAGAGAGAGAGAGAGAATGGGACCCCAAGATCACAGCAGCCTTTTATGAATAGGGTTGGCCACTCCCCCTTCAGGAGCCTGACCCGGGATAAGTGTCTTCAGACATTATCAGCTGACACCTGAATCCCACCACAGTTGGATTTAAAGCCCACACCATGAGCCAGAACTAAAGTTGCTAAAGCCACTGAGAGCCTGAGATTAGATAGGTCATGGGCTTAGGGGAAAATTATTTTGCTAAAGAAACAGAGTAATAAAATAACTCTTATGACATATTGCTTGATATTGGGGGGTGGTTGATTTCTTGACCCACAGTGAAGTTGTTGTTTTTTTTTGTTGTTGTTTTTTGTTTGTTTGTTTGTTTGTTTGTTTTTTTCAATCTAGGGGAATAACCCACAAACAACCAGTATACAGAAAGTGAAAGAATTTTGAACACTCAGTCCTAAATGGTGTGACTACATTAAATCCTTCCTCTAAAAGTCCAGGGATAAATGTGGAAGAAGAGGCAAAAAGATTGTAAGAACCAGAGGCTGTGGATGAATATAAGTAAATAGTGTTTTCCTGATATAACAGGACTGAGGTACATGTAACTTCACAGACACTAGTACAGCATATAAAACCTGCACAGGTTAAACGAGGCAAAAATCACAACACTAAGAAAGTAAAGTAGATAAAATGCTTTACCCTTAACCAAGAAGGCATTTTCAACTGTTACCTTCTAGCAAAGGGAAAATGAACTTTTCCCAATGGAGTTTCACAGTTTATCAACCAAATTCCAGGGCAGGCTCCATGAACAGGTAACATAAAAATAACTGTACAAATTTTAATTTTGGGAGGTGGGTAGAACCTTTTGTTTTATTTGGATAGTTTTATATTATTGGATTTTTGTTTTCTTGCTTTGATTTTTTTTCTAGTTTTTGGAGATTTTTTGTTTCATGAGGGCAAGAGGGAGTAAGATAATGACATTAAGGTTAAATGGCTAAGGAGGTAGATAAGATTAGGGGGAGTTGGTGGAAGGAAAATAATGATCAAAATATATTGTATTAGATAAGTCATGTTAAAAATATCTAAAATAATAATGGGTGGTATGCATGATGGGTTTATTGTCATTGCCAGCTTGACTAGGTTTAGAATGGCATTGGGAAATGATATGTAGATATGGGTGTACTTATGAAACATTTTCAAAGGAATAAGGGAAGGAAATTATCCAATTTGAAATATGATGCCAACATTCTAACTAAAGACACAGGTGAAATAAAAATTAAACAACAACAAGGAATTTGCCCTATGTGAGGGTTTTGAAGCTTTCAGTTTCCTTCCTTCTGTGACACAGATCTTCCATGCCCTATCTACCATGATGAACTGAATGCTCTGAAATACTACCCAAAATGTGTCATTTCTCCTTAGAGTGATTGTGTCAGATAACTTTGCCACAAATGAGAAGTTCCTGAAATGCTGTGAAGGACCTAAGTAAGCTTATCCTTAAGGAGCCTATTCATGCTTACAAAATATATTATATTTTTATGAAAATGTAATTCTAAATTCAAAAATTTTGCATTCAATATCCATAAGAGTAAACAAATGTTTAAAAACAGAATGGCAGTATTCAGTGACTTACTTTTACTATTATTTATGATAGTACAAAGTGAACAGTCATACCTATGACTAGGGTAGGGTAGAAGAGAGTGTCTTGAGAAATGCAGAAGGGTTAGGAACTAGGGATAAAGATCAGTTTTAAATCTATTAATATCTTGATTGTCTATTTCTGAAATAGAGACTATTCACCATGTGTGTTCACAGGGTGACAAGGCCAAGATGATTTGTTTTATATTTTTATGTATATCTATTTTATGAAACTTAAAATTAGGGATAAAGAGGACAAATGTTGAAAATGTTGAAACAAATGAGAAAATTACATGTAAACATCATATCCATAAACTTATATGCAATAAATTTTCAAAAAAGAAATTTGATGTAGGTAGGGCTCACATATTATTGATGGAAAGATGTTTTCAAAAGAATATATTAAGTGAAAAATTGTTTCACCCTTTATAGACATGTATTATTCAGTTTTTCCTAGTGAATATTTAAGTTCATTGGCATTTATATATACATACATATATATGTTATAATTAATAATTAAAGAAAATGAAAACTTTTTTCATTTGTCTTAAGCAGGTAATTATAGAAAGATTCAAACTCTCAAAGACCAGATTTTGGGGGTTCATAATCTGCTCCTTTCTCATTCATACATTGCAACTTCTTCCATCCTTATGTTTTAATTTCCAAAGTGCTGAATAAACATAAATGGCAATTCAAATCAAAAGTGCCACTTGAATTTCTTTAGACACATTACATTTGTACAACAGTTATGAGCAAAAGGAGCATCTGGCTCTTGGGTTTTAGACCAGATATATGTGGGTTGTAACTGTCCCTTTAGTATCAAAAAAAAATCATATCAAAGAGAAAAAAAATACTTATGGTCTAAGAATGTTTCTAGTTGGCACCTGAACCCCTTACATACTGTTTTACCCCTTGTTGTTCTGACTCTCCAGTGTTTTTCTATATTCTGATATTGAAGAGTGACTACTACAGTTAGCATCTATAAATGTAGGTGAACTGTATAGCTAGGCCAATCAATGATTGACAGCATCCACTTTTCTAACTGTTATGTTTTGGATATTACAGGTTCCCATTCCTGGATTTTGGATACTACCGGTTTCCATTCTTGAAGTTTAGATACTATTGATTTTTCTAGAGCTTGAGTGTCCTGATGAAGCAGTCCTTCCAAAGACCTCACCAAGCCAGCAATTTTTCAATCCCCATCGTTAACATAATTAATGATTTTCTTGTTCTCGTCACTAATGTAGTCAACAAGTTTCTTGTTTTCATCATTTACATAGAGCCTACATTTTTCTTTTACAGTGTTATCCATATCTAAAGAGAAAGCCTTATCTGAAAGCTTGTTGTAACCAATTTCCAGAGTATCCATCCTTTTTGCCATTTTAGTGTTTGACAGTTCCATGTCATATACCTTGGACAGCAATTGTTGATTTATATTTTGTACCTGTTTAACCTCATCTGCCACCGTAGTGTTCGATAGTTCCATAATACATAATCTGGACAGTAATTGTTGGTTTCCATTTGACACCTCTGTCATCATCCTCCTATTTTGAAACATAAAGTAGAGAAATAAGCCAAAAAATAGTAGGACTGGGGTATCGAATCCTTCAAGATATTCATTTAAAAATTTATCAACCACCACGGCAAAATATGACCTAAAGTCTTCAAAAGAATAATTGTCAGCCATTGCATCAATTCAGGCGTAATTGTCACAGTAGCGTTCAATGCCCTGCCCACTTTATGGCAGATACAGAGATGCTCAACAGCAGGAAGCTACCTACAGACCCAACGGGGTTTTGACGGGCCCCAGCAGGCAAAATACAATCCTTGGAAAAAGCAAATAATCACAAATTAAGACAGGATGTTAATCACAAAATAGAAGGGTTTTTATTTCCTTTGTTTGCTTGTGCAAGTAATTTACAGTTGCCCGGGTCACAATTAGTGACCATGTGGGCTGGCTGGGGGGGAGGGGTGTGCGTGCACTTTAAACTCTGCTACTAGGGCTAGATGGATGGAGCCGCCATATAGGCAGGCAGTGGCAGGCCAAGTGGACGATGGACCACTCCTCCTGAGTGCTGCCCTGGCAGGCCAGGTGGGTGCGTGCTGTTCATGCTGGGTCTGCTGGATGAAAACCAAGCACTGCAGCCGGATGAAAGTGGAGCCAGGTGCTGTGGCAGGCAGCCGGCAAGTTGAAAACCGCACCTGCGCACTGATCTTAAGGCTCCCGCTTGCGCACTGAGCCAAAAGCCCCCATTTGCACACTGAGCTGAAATCTCGGGCTTGTGCACTGAGCTGAAACTCACATTTGCGCACTGAACCAGTGGGCTGGATACGGTGCCCGGCTAGCAAGAGGGAGCTTTAAGCCCAAGTGTGCAGTCTGTATGTCCCCTGCCCTCTTACAGTTTTCAAAACACAAAGGGACCCCATATATCCGCCCGAGGGCACAGGGCTGAGGATATTGGGCACCAGATCTGAAATCTTAATCTGTGACTATTATGTTAAACTGAATCTGTAATTGCTATATTTTATATATGCTTCTATCTCTGTTTAAAATATTTGCACATCATTGCCATGTACACTATACATTTGTTACCTTCATTTAACTATACTAGATATAATGTATGATTGCACTAGTTATGATATATACACAAGATGTTTTATATACCTCTGTTTAAATGATATATATGTATATACATGTCTAAAATGCTGTGGCCACTTTACATGGTAATATACCCTTGGCTAATGTTTGATAGTCGTACTAAAAGTCATGGTTCAGGGATTGTACACCCCTTATATAGGTATTCTAATTTTTAGTGCAGGGTTTATTCCTTAAGACAATAAAAACTGCAGTCAACATTGCTTAAGGTATCATATCCCAGTCATCTCAGATACAGGTTAGAATATCATAGATAGACAGGAATCTTCAACCATTTTATAGACCCAGAGAATATGGCATTTAACATTTGAAATTCTGCCACGAGAGGCATGACTCCTGGTGTCACTGCTGCTTTCCCAAGATGGTGTTGAGCATCGAGGATACTCCTTTGGAGTTTGTCCTTTTGGCAAAGAATGGCTGGTTGGGTAAGGAATTGCCCTTACCGTGATTGCTGACAGTACACACATGATGTCAAGCTGGATGAACAAGTTGATGGATGGAGACTGAAGAAACCTGCCTGGACAGGATAAGACAGTCCCTCCAAAATTGCTCTGCTTGTGAAAAGATCTGTCAGATACCTTAGGCCTATAGCCAATATGGTAGATGCTCCAACGACGCACAAAACCAGAGGTGATTGTCCAGGCAGTTGTGTTGCTGTCCTCTCCCAAATTTTGGAAGCCACTACTTCCATGTACTTCTGACTTTCAAGTGATATATCTTTCTTCTCAGGTCTTGAAGGGGTTGAAGAATAGGTATTTAAGGTTACTACCTCATAATAATTCCTATTGTACATAGTCTTAGTTTAGAACCTTCTTAGTTAGACAAAAGGGGGAGATGTGGCAGGATTAAGGTGTCAGTAAATAAGGTAAGAAGAAGCTTACCCAGAGTCCTGGGCTCCTGGGGGGGGGGGGATTTCCTGGAGGGGGTGTGGCCAACCCCATTGATAAGTGGCTGCTTGAACAAGAGGAGTCTCTTCCTGGTTCCTGGCTGCTGGTTGTTGGAGAGACAGGATCGGAATCCATCACCCTTCCATTGCTCATCCATCGCTCATCCATTGCTCGCCCATCGCTTGGATATGCCAGTCCTTGTTCAGGTGCCAGTATAAGCTATTACTAATATTGTGAGTGATGATTTATATTCTAATAAATATTAATTTTGGACTGGTGCCTTGTAAGTAAAACTCCGCCTACAGTTATGTGTAACAGTTAGATATCAACACAAATCAAAATTTCATGTCTCAATAAGAAGAAGGGTTCTGGATAAAATGTTGGTCTTATATGTTACATCTATTTATGATTTAATAGGGCACAATATGGACACATCTTTTTTTTTTTTTTTTTTTTTCTAATGTTTCTGCTTTCTGGCTGAAACCAAGCAATAGAAGCAGTGGTAGTCATGGAATCTGGACAAGTCCTTTCCCAACATCTTCATTACTGCAATGTCTTTTGCTTGTGCTCTCATGGACCTTTCAAGATTATTTTTCTTCACATAGTTCCATGTGTTAATTTACATTCCATTAAGAGACTCCAAATTATGTCCATTTCCTGCAGTTAGCTCAAGCCATTAAAGCAGGCCTCAGTATGGGGCTCAGTTAATTTATCTCTTTGTTGAGACTAATGAAATGATTAATTGCAGGAACCCAGAACAAATTATACCTAAATTTTCCTATTATTTTTGTTTAAAACACATGTAGAGAAATAAAAACCTATAGATAAATTATCCCTTAGTATCTAAGTCAAATACTGTCAAATTAGAAGTGAAATATGTCATGAAAATATCCAATTAAATACTGTACTTTATTTAATGTCTCTTGTGGTTCAAGCATTACACCAGGTGGTACTGAAGTGAGTATGAACCATAAATACTCATTATCTACTAGGACCTCACCTTTTATCAGGGAAGCTAGAGACAGGTAGGCAATGCCTTTGGAGTGCAATCATAACAGGCACAAGGTATGATGAAAGCAAAGGTGAGTGGCAAAAATCCCACCAGGGAAATGAAGTTTTATGGAACACTCAATTTTGGAGATGTCCATTTAGAGTTGTGAGTGACATACCGAGTTTGTGAAAAAAGAGATGTTCATGTAAAAATAGTCAACAATTTTTTCATATCCCTTCAAATGTGCCATTTTTATCTCCTTATAATAAGTTGAAATGCCATCTACTGCCTTGATATATAACTCACCTTTCAGGTCATAAACACCTTATAGTTCTGATGAGTCTAGAAGATTTCTGGGGAATGGTTCAGGGACAGTTTTTTTTTTTCTTCTTAGCAAGGAAGAACTATGAATGAATGGTGAGCCCAATACCTCCTTCTGTTCCCACATTCTGCTTCTCAAGATCTAGATGCTTGGGGCAGCATGGATGACAAAATTTACCAGGATGGAGAGACACGAAGATCGTAAAACCAGTAGCCTACTATATTGGCATGATTTTGAAGTATAAACTGACACAGAAACATGGTAAAATTCCAGGATTTGAGATAAAAATATACATTTTTATTAAAACTATTTCAAGTAAGGCAAATTATGCTTCATGAACTTTAATTAAACGACTTAATAATGGAGCCATTAAAAAGGTACTGGAAATTAGATATGTCTGTTGGCCTGGAAACCACCATACAGTACATAGAAGGCCAGGGTGATTTTCATGGAAGAGGGCAAGAGACTCACTGGAAATTGAGCAAAAGACAAAGTGATGATTGAGAGACCTGAACAAAAGACTCCTCGGTTTGAGCATACCACATACAACCTTCCTAGATTCATTAAGGACAACTGTCTAAGTTGGAGGCCTCTCTTGATTGATTTTCTTCAGCACTTGGAAATTTTGTAGCCTCTGTTTGGGATGGATTGAAGATATAATGGAAAAAATTCTTTGAATCAGAAAGGCAGAAAGTAGAGTTACAAAGTAATACGTATCAAGTACAGTTTGGAGAGTTAATCCTAAAGAACAACAAATTCTATGTGCATGGATACCAGCTAAAATGACAGATAATAGTCAAGTGTGGATACATGAAATGTGTATATTCTGAACTGATATAGAGGTAATAAAAAGGAAACAGCAGTCTTTAAAGACATAAAATTTGTAAATTGTGTCACAAATATATTTATATTAATTGTCATTAAAATGTGCTTATATGCACTTATGTTTGCATATAAATTTGTCTGTGTGTGTAGACCAGAAGTTGACCAGATATCTTCTTCAAGCACTCAAATATATCTTATCTTTTGAAAGAAGATGTTTCATTGAACAGAGTACTCAGAAATTGGCTGATGTGACAGTTTGAATAAGAAATGTCCTCCATGGGCTCAAGTATGTAAACACTTGATCCTCAGTGGCTTTACCTGGCTACATCACTATGGACACTGCTACTAGGACTGTAGTCCTAAAACCAATCCTTCTTTCAATTGCCTTGGCCATAATGTTCTATCACAATAGCAAGAAATAACTAATACAGCTACACTATCTGGCCAGTTAGTTACAGGGATTTACCTGACAACGTGCAACCTCACATAAGCAATAGATTTACAAAGTATGAGCCTGTTCATGCCTTGCTATTTGTGTGGGTCTTAAGGACCCAAATTTACATCCTTATAGTTTAACAGCAAGACTTTACCCAATGAGCTATTTCCTCATCCCTAAAAATACTATGTTGAAAATAATAAATGAAGTAAAAGTTAAATTATTACTCATTTTTTTCAATTTTAAAATGATGACTTGTAGAAATTTTCTAATTGTCTATTTACCAAAGAAATGTAGAAAATTCTGTGTATTGGAAACCTACTTCAATAATCTATACAAATGTAGTAGGGAAACAACAGAAAAATTGAAAAGAAAAAAAGAATTCCAAAATCAGTGTGTGAGGTTAATTAAGTAAATGAACAACATTAAAAAGAAGCATAACCTGAGAGAAATACTCAATGGGTGTGTATGTTCAATTGAATGCCAACTGCTGTATAAGCCCCACTCTCAGTTATTTACAAAATACAAGTTCTTATTGTTTTTATTACTGCAGTGTGAGATGTCCAAGGTCTGTCCCTTTGTGGTGGTTGGGGGACTCTGAATCATTTATCTGTGCTTTCATAGGCTCCACGGCTTCTGGAGTTTCTGTATTTTATTACAAATTGGTAAAGAGAAATGATAGAGGATTGTGCAAGTTGTTGCTACTGCTTGTAACTTAATGAAGCAGTCATGGATATACAGCATATCACTTGCATGTATATTTCACCAATAGAAAAGTATTTCTATACATCATTGTAAGAGAAATTGGTATTGAGAAGTCTATGAACTAAGGAACAAATAAATGTGAAGCCAGTGAACAGTGAACCTTTCTCTTGATGCAATAAATAGGGGACATACAAAATTACTCTTGTGGACAGAAAGACAATACCTTCAGATAAGACAGAAGATCAATATCTTCCGGACTTACATAAGTGGACTTGTACCTGATGTTTTGCTGGCAAATCTCCTAAGGGAGGTTCTGTTTTACATGGCATTGTAGATACCATAAACCTAAATACTCAGAGAAATGAGAGTATATGAAATGATTGTTCTAAAAACCAGTCTGAGAATAAATTCAGTGCTGAATAATCTCTCAGACTGAGTATTTTGCTTTATTCCTCCATACCATTCATATGTGCCTTTATGCCTAAGTAATAATGTCACCCTTACAATTTTATGTGGCCATCACCTTGATTATTTTTCTGGCATGTTACATGTTACCACGTTATCAAGTAAGGGAATCGAATCGGGATTTGCTTTGACCCCAAATTGGTGGTGAAGGCATGATCACAGCTTTCTCACTGTTGCTATTGGTGCCTAAGAACTTGTTCCTCCTTGTGAGAGTGACCCAGTTAGATTTCTGCTACTATTCATGCAGAACCAAATGTCTGATGTTTTCCTGTCATATTCTGCAAGGTATGTCCAATCCTCAGCATGTAGGCCATGGATGCAGCTCAGTATTATATATCATAATGCCAAAAGCGGCACAACTTCTTGAGATTTCTCGACAAACCAAACCATACTCTCTGATTTTCTTTTCCTTCCTCAGTCCTTGATGTTTACAATTGAACTTCTAGAGGTGTTCTGTGTCTTCTCTGCTCGTGTTCCATTAGCAGAAGTACACATCACTTAGAAGAACTCCAAGCTTCCTATCAGACGTAGAAAGAGAGTGGAATTGGGGAGACTTTCACATGGGACCTTTCTTCCCATCCTAGTACCTTCTACCTTCTATGTGTGTTATTCTTCTCTGTGTTCTTTTCTTCCTGTCTTTGTCTTATGTTTTTATTTTATTCCTATCTGTGTCAGAGTTTTATCATATTTTAAAGTACTTGATTTTTTAGAATAACTGAAATAAAATTTTTTCCAGCTGATTTTCTTTGAAATTGAGTAGTGAATGTCTATTAAAGTTTGAACATTCCCATCTCAATGGTTTATTTCTAACAGTATTAAAAATTATATACACATGTACACACACACTCATATATATGCATATGTATATAACTGAAGGCAAGCAAAATGGACAAGGTATTATTAAAATTAAGAGGCAAGAGTTTGATACATTGTTATGTCTTTCTTACATTAAAATAAAAGTAATTTTTCATGAAAATACATGTTTGGTGTATCTATTTATCATAAAAACCCAGAGGGAGTTTTGATGACTGCATTTACAATGCAGAGCACAGGTAGGTTTTTATTTATTTTTTCTTCTCTTCTCATTTTTCCCATAGACTATTGACAACAGAATTTCAGGACAAGGTATTTTTTAGTCATTACTTTTCCTTAATAGCCATGAGTGCCCTAAGAAAAAAGTTCTGAGAAAATAACAAATCAGCTTTTATACTGGGTCTGTGACAGTTTAGACAGAAGGAACAGGAAGGGCACTTGCATGGGGCTTGAAAGAGATTTTGATGAATTTCTTGCATTGTAAAATTAGAACCAAGTCAGCAAAGTTGTGTAAGATGTGATAGAGTCCAAGTGGACAAGACATTCAGCTCAAATTTTCAAACCACATTTAGGTTAGTAAAAACAGTGGCACTCCCTTTTCCTCCATGTGTGCCTCCCAAGGAGTGAGCCAGAAGGCTGCCATGATGGCAATGTGCTTGTCATCCTGTGAATCTACAATACAATTCATAACATGGGGTTTTGTGGCAAAATGTGTTGAAAGTGATGTTGTTGAATTGAATCTCTTTAAAGGAAGCTCAAATAATTTTCTCATACTTAGAGGTTCGATTTTCACCAGTTATAGAAACAAGAATTACACAATTTGTGTTGGAACAACCCTTCCGTATGTCTGTTGTAATTTAACATGTCACAGTACTCAACTTACTGAGTACAAAGACTTGAAACTATTTTCATTTGGCCACCTGGCCTGGTAAGAGAAGAACAGTAGAAAATCCTACAAAATGCCACTGAAATTTCTTTTTTTCCTACTCCATCTGTCAGTTACTACTTGCCTATTATCTCAATGGTCAACTGCCAATGTTTCCTTTTTGCCTCTTGATCCCTGAATGATTAAGAAATGGAGCTGCCCATTATGGCCTGCTGTGATTCACCTCAATCCAGTAATTCTCCATTGTCCCAACTGAAAAATAACTGCTTCAATAAGACTGGGCTCATTAACCTCCAATCTATTACACACCCACTTTCTTCTTTACATTTGCTCTTAGTATAACTGAATACAGTAATCAGTCTCTAATGTATCTTCCTTTTCCTAATTATTTTAGAGTCTAAACCCTCACATCACAGCTCTAACAATGTCTACTCCATTAAAAAATCTATATATTTTGTGGCTTCATATCTGTCTTCTGATATCTAATATTGTTTATAAAATTACACATTACAACAGACAAATTATTTTAAGTATTCAAATATTATTGTTAGTGTCAATAAATGTCTAATTGATATCTATTCAATATCTTTAATATTGAAAATTAATATATACACAAATAATCCTATCTATAATTATGTAGATATTTATAAACTTTATAATTTAATTTAATATATTTCTTTATATAGTTTATTATAATATTGGGTAAACAGGGAGAATTACATCCAAGGGAACAGGGTACAAGGGGTAGATATAGAACTCAGCATAAAGGACAGGGTCAACATGCTATTCATCTAATTCACATGGTTACCCTCCCTTAATATTCTGACTCATTTGTTATATGCTTTCAAAGTCCTTGCATACTTGAAATATTATTAATGAATTCCCTTGGCTTTTTTCAAGATAAGCCCACAATTACAAAGTAGAGCATAGAAGAGCGATCTCCTGGGAACAGCTCTTAGAAGTGCACTCAGTGTGTTTGGGTAAGCTGATGGTAACATAGCATTGAAATCTCTTGTTCCTTTAAGTCCCTGATTTCTATGCTTGATCAGGTACTTGTAAGAAGATATTTCTAATTTTGAAATCATTCCACAAGAGCTAGTGAATAGCTCTTAGTGGCTTCTCATAATCTTTTATGTACCTCTGTATCATTTTATATTCATACTATGGAAAGTAAACAGAATAAAGAATAATCTGCATCCAGGATCTATGGCCTTTACTGAAGCTTTTCCTGAAAGATGCTAGTATGGAGTGTAGGTATGTTAAGAATTAGGTCAAAGGTCCAGAGCTCCCTAAATGCAGGTATGTCTGGTGCAAGAGTATAGTCTCACACTTAACAATGCGACTTCCTAGTGCACCACACTGTTCACACATTGTTTCATCAAAATTCTTTTGCTCTTGTGGCTGCCACCAAATACCTTCTTTTAAGAAAAGTTTAAAGTCACATTGATATACTGACTTTCAATTAATCACTACATTATTTATTTTAGTATTACATATACACATAATATTCTGTAACATTATCTCATTTCTCAATCTATCAAATGTTTTTGTCTCAAGTATCCCTCCTACTTTTATTTCTTTGAATGCATGTGTGACCTAATATACTAATTCGGGTTACCAGCAGGAGTAGGTTACTAATTTCTTAAATGTGGATGGACAATGTAATAGTGTATATATTTCTAAGAAACTTGACTCTGCGTCCCCTGTAGCTTTTAACTGTTTATACCTCCTCTGGGAGGGGTAGGCCTTATGGACAGTGAATGCAAGTATTAATGATGGCTGTGTTTCATTTTTTTTCTACATGATAGCAACTGTTTAATATTTTTTCTCTTTTTTATTAAAAAAGTAATTTTTATGTATGTATTCCCCTGTTCCCCTTCCTTCCCTCCTCCTAATCCCTCCCAGTCATCCCTCAACCTTACTCCTCTCCATCTACTCATCCCCTCCACCAAAAGAGCAAGAAGTCCCAGGGTGGGTCAGTTCAGCAAGGCACATTCACTCCAGGCAAGTTCAATATACTCACCCCAAAGTCAAGACTGGGTTAGGTGTTCCTCTTCAGGGAATGGGTTTCAAGGTGCCAGCCCATGTACAGGAACACAGTCTGATCCCACCCCTCTAGGTTCCTCATACTGCTCATGACAGTCGACAGTCACCTACACTTGGAGGGCCTAGCTCCTTTTCTCAATGGATCTCCAATGGCTATTCTTGATTCAATGCTCCCTCCCAGAACTCCAGCTAGCCATAACTGTGGCAATTTTCCTCATAATCCACATCTTTCTGCATACAGACTCTCCTCCCGGGCTCTCAGCTAAATCAGGAGGTCTGCCCAGTGCTCAGTCATGTATCTGTGCCTCCACCTATATTCATTGTAGGATGTAGTTTCTGTGATGTTTACTCATTTGATTATAAGGAAAGTCTTGTTTAGCCATTCCCTCCAACTATTGTTTGGCCAGGGACATCCTGTGAATTCTTGGACATTTCTCTAACACCCATCTTTTCCAACCCCACATTGGCTTACTCTATCGAGATATCCATTTCCTTCTATCTCCCTTTTTGCTCCTCTCACTGAACCATTTCCCTTTTTCAAGATTTGTTCCCAACTCTTCTTGGTTGCAACCCACTGTGACTCCCATTTGCTAAGGTGATCTCTATTTTCTCTTCTTAGGGGAATCTCTGGATGTCTCTCAAGTTCCTTCTGATCCCAAGCCGTTCAGGGTTTGTGGTTTGCAGCTTGTGTAGTCTTTGCTTTTTCTCTAAAATCTACTTATGAGTGAGTACATCCCATGCCTATATATCTGGGGTTTTTATACCTCACTCAGGAGGATATTCTCCAAATCCATCCATTTGCCTGAAAATTTTAGGATGTTGTGGGTTTTTTTGTTGTTGTTTTTGTTTTTGTTTTGTTTTGATTTTTCTGCTGAGTAGTACTCCAATGTGTAGATGTACCACAGTTTGTTAATCCACTTTTCAGTTGAGGAACATCTAGGTTGTTTCTAGGTTCTTGCTATTATGAATAATGCTGCTATGAACATAGTTAAGCTAATGCCTTTGGGGTACAAATGTGCATCCTTTAAGTATATGTCCAATAGGGATACTGCAAGATCCTTGGGGGGATTGATTCCCAGTTTTCTGAAGAACCTCCATACTCAATTCCAGTGTGGCTGTACTAGTTTACACTCCCACCAACAATAGAGGAGTGTTCCCCTTGCTCTGTATCCTCTCCAGCATAAGCTCTCTTCTGTTTTGATTTTACCCATTCTCACAGGTGTAAGGTGGTATCTGAAAGTTGTTTTCATTTGTATTTTTCTAATTTTGGGTGTCACTTATGTATACATTCATATCATCTGCAAATAGAGATAGTTTGACTTCTTCCTTTCCAATTTGTATCCACTTAATCTCCTTTTGTTCTCATTGCTTTAGGTAAAACTTTGAGAACTATATTGAATAGATAAGGAGAGAGGGGACAGCCTTGTCTTGTTCTTGCTTTAGTGGGATTGCTTTGAGTGTTTCTCTATTTAGTTTGATGTTGGCTGTTGACATGCTGCATATCATCTTTATTATATTTAGGTATTTTGCCTGTATTTCTGATCTCTCCAGGACTTTTATCATGAAGGATTGTTGGACTTTGTTGAAGTCTGATTCTGCAACTGATAGGATCATGTGTTTTCTTCAGTTTCTACTTTGCAGAACAGTTTGAGGAGTGTGGCTATTAGTTCTTCTTTGATGTCTGGTAGAATTCTGTACTGAATCTGTACAAGAAAAGTTCTACAGTTCCTATAATAAACAAGAAAATAATTGATGTCACAGTAGATGGTATATCTGTGTTGACAAATGAACTCTTTTGTATGTTTGTACCTTCCAGAAGAATATGTATACCTCAGGGGCATGAACATTTTATTTTTACATTTTATATTTCTGTCACATCACTTACTCAAGGATGTATAGGAGAATTCACTAATCTCACTATATCCAATGACTAAGGTAAATGATAATTATTACATGAAAAAATGTGATTATGAAGGTATCTCAACTGTGTGCTGGTAATTCTCTAAACGCCACTGAGTTTTTGCAATTGTTACCACAGTTGTTGTAGGGGTACCTGAGCTTTTATGTGTCCTGGCAGTGGTCTCCAAAAGTCAGGTACTGGGGAATTTAACTCAGATTTTAATCAAAGATATTAATTCATTAGAGTCATTAACACATTGTGAGCCAGTTCAAACACAGCTTTTTAAAAGTTTTAATTAATAAATTAATTTTTTCCCAGCCTGATCACAGTTTCCCTTCCCGCCCTTTCCTCATCCAGTCCCTTCCCTTTTCAAAAGTGCAGGCCTCTCATGTATATCAGCCAGCCATGGGATCCTCAAGTTTCAGCAAGACTATTAAAGCTGGAAGATGCAATCTTGCAGCAGGAAAAGTGTTCTAAGAGTACATAATAGAATCAGAGACAGCTCCCACTCTTTCTGTGAGAAGTCAAACAGGAAGATTAAGGCACACAACTGCAATGCATGTACACAGATCACAGATTGATTCCATGCAAGCTCTCTGGTTTTCTGTTCAACCCCTGTGAGTCCTCCATGCAAGTTACTTAATTTTGTGTATTTTTCATAGTGTCCTTGGTCCCTCAATCTCCCCCAAATCCCTCTTCTCTTACTTCACAGGATTTCCAGAGATATCTGCCTAACCTTTGCTGCAGCATGGCTTTTAAGGGAGGCCTCCATATGGATCAACCTGTATTGGGTGTATTTGAAAATGAAAGCAACACCACAGGCTATGCTTGGCAGGAAACCATATAGGCTGAATGCAGAACTTTTCCTCTGTCTCTGTTCCCAAAGGCCAGTAAACCATATAGGCTGTGTGAAGACCTTCTCTTTCTCTGTTCCCCAAGACCTATTCCTCCAGTATCATCCCTACTGCTTCAACAGAACACACCTCTTTCAACCTTCCCTGACCTACTCCACATCTGTAGATCCTGCAAACCATCCCTCCTATTCCTCCCCAACTTGTTACTCCAACTCCAGCAGTAATTCCCAGATAATTTAACAGCATCACCTTCACAGGACAAGTAGGCTGCAGACAGACCCACATCTCTCCTACTGTTTCTAGGATCCAAGGCTCTCAGTTTCAACTGCAGCCCTGTAGCTCAACACCTGCTGTTGTATCCCTTTCCTTTTGGACCCCATCCAAAGGGATGACAGAGACCTTCTCCCCAATATGTCTTCCCCAAACTCACCCCAGTAACCCAGCCTCCAACAATAGCAGGCATTTTCTGTGAAGACACCTGCTGAACAGGACAGGAAATACACAACTATTAACACTCCAAAAATACAGAAAACAAACAAACAAACAACATAAACAAGGAGTAAAATACTCACCCAACAGAGACAAATTTGGAAATCAGCACTTAGATCTTAATCATCCCAAACCTGAATGCTCAGATGCCAGCATAAAAACATAATTGTCAACAGCAAGAACAAGATGTCTTCTATTAGAGCCCAGATATCCTATCACATTAGGCCCTGTATATTGCAATATTGTTGAAGCACAAGAAAAAGACCTCAAAACTAATTACATGATGATTATTAAGCTCTTTAAAAAGGAAATGAATAGCTATAATTTAATCCAGGAAAACACAAATAAACAATCACAATAAATAAATCCCCTAAATAAGGCCAGGAAAAATGTAAATTATTAATAAATTATTTAAAGAAAATATGAACAAATAATTAGATAAAATGAATAAATTTGTTTAAGACCTGAGGTAGAAACAGAAGCAATACTAAAAATACAAACAGAGGGAATTATGGAAATGAAAAAAAAAATAGGAATTTTAACAGAAACTACAGAAGCAAGCTTTAACAACTGAATATTCCAGATATAAAAAGAATTTTAGACATTGAAGATACAATAGAAGGATTGGATTAATTGGTCAAAGAAAATGTTTAAACTAAAAAATCCCTGACACAAATTAATTAGGAAATCTGGATGCAATTAAAAGAACAATCCTAAGAATAATAGGTATAACTCAAGGAGAAAAAACAGTTCAAATGGCTAGAAAATGTTTTCAATAAAATCTCACAAGAAAATTTTCTATCGAAAGATGGATTCACATAGTAAAAATGGCCATCCTGCCAAAAGCAATCTACACATTCAGTGTGATCCCCATGGAAATATCAACACAATTGTTTACAGACTATTAAATGACAATTCATAATTTCACATAGGAAAAAAATGAAACAAAACATAACAAAAACAAACAAACAAAAAACAGGACAGCTAAGAAAATCCTGAATAAAAGAACTCCTGGATGTCACACCATTCCTGATTTTAAGTTGAATTTCAAAGTTATACCAATAAAAATCACCTAGTTTTGCCATAAAATAAGATGTGTTAATCAATGAATTTATTTGAAATTTCAGACAAAAAGCTACACACATATGTTCACCTAATTTTTTATAAAGAAGCCAGAATTACACACTAGAAAAAAGACAGCATTTTCAACAAATGGTGCTAGTTAAACTGAATGTAAAAGAATGCAAATAAATCTATATTTATTACCTTTCATAAATTTCAAGTCCAATGGTATTAAATAACAACATAAAACCAGATACACTTTACCTATTAAAAGGAAAAGTGAGGTGCATTAGCATAATAATTGTTGAATAGAACACTAACAAAGCAGACATTAAGATTAGCAATTAATAAATGGGACCTCATGAAACTGGAAATCTCTGTTTATACAAACAGTAGCCTACAGAATGAAAAAGGGGATTTTAGCAATTCCACTTATGTTGGATGATTAATATTCCAAATACTGAAAGTATTAAAAAAGCTTGTTATCAAAATACTAAATAATCCAATTTAAAAATGGTAAATAGTTCTAAAAAGAGAATTCTCAATAAAGTAATTTCAAATGGCTGAGAAATACTGAAAGAAATGTTCATCATCTTTGCCACCAAGAAAATGCTAATCAATACTAATTTGGGGTTATATCTTATACCTATCAGAATAGGTAGGATAAATAAGACAGCAGGAGGATATAAAGCAAGGGGAACACTCCTTCATTGTTGGTTGGAGGGTAAACTAGCATAGTCACTGGAAATCAATACAGATGTAGCTCAGAAAGTTTTGAACCAATTTACCTCAAGACCTAACTATAGAACTCTTTGCCATATACTAAAAGAATGCTTCAATCTACTAAACACTTGATTAATCGTGTTCATTGTGAATTTTTCATAATAACGAGAAAATGGAAACAAACTAGATACACCACAACAGAAGAAAAATTAAAGAATATGCACATTCACACAATTGAATATTACTCAGCTTTAAAAAAAAAAAAATGGTACCAAAAAACTTCCAAGCAAACAGATGATACTAAAACAAAAAATATTCTAAGTGAGTTAAGCCATACACAGAAAAATAAATATGCTGTGTACAGGGGGATATTAGCTACTAAATAAATTATAACCAAGCTACCATCTGTAGACTCAGAAAGTTTAGGTAAAGAGAAGGGGTCTAGGGGAGAACTATGGATCTTTCTATGTAGGGGTATTGTGTTGTCTCATGGTAAATAATTGTCCCACCCACTGGCTTAATAAAAAGAGCTGGTTGGCCAAAGGCAGGCAGGAAGTGTAGGCGGGGCTACCAGACTAAGAAAATCTCTGAGAACAGAATGCCAGGAGAGCACCAGAGAAAAGAGAAGAAGCAGAGGACAGCTATGCTGCTTTAAAGAAAGGTACCGAGCCGCATGGCTGAACAAGAGACATGGGTTAGATGAAGGGTAGAGATCTAGCAAGTGATATGCCTGGGCCTGAGGCTGATCAGCCAAAAACTAATGAAAGCGTCTGTGTGTCTCTGTAGGACTGCGGGTCTGCGGGTCTAGACCTTGAGGTTAGGCCCAAAAGTCTGGGCCAGAAACCTCCTACTACATTTCTGAGAAAAGAGAATTGATTTTATGGGTGAACTGAGGGCAAGTGGGTAAGGAAGCTGTGGGTGTATCAGGTTGAGTAAGGTTAGGGGAACAAAGAGAGTGCTGTAAGACAGAACTGTGGGACACATGGAAGTAGTGAGTACTGGAAACTACCTAGAATCTATGAAGCTGATCTTATTGAGAGAGAACCCCTATTACGGGGAAATATAGAGTCTCAGTTGGCCATCTTTTGTAGCTAGGGGATGTTTCTAATGCTGAGGAAAATACCCATAAATCTCACTGAGCATGTGAAGTCAAGTTGGTGCCTACATGGAGGTATTAGCCCTGTATAGTGTCTTTGGTGTTGGAATGTGTTCTGTGGAGTACCAAAAATACATGTGGACATCAACCAGTCACAAAATTTTAGATAAACAATATATCCTTTCTACAATGTATGCTAGTGCAATGGTGGCACAGAACATGTGGGAATAGTGAACCTAATTTGTTCTAAGACCTGCATTAAATCAAGGAACCCATACCCTACAATGTACAAGTGACCGAGAATTAGAGACTAGACAGCCCAGATACCTAGGGTAAGACCAAACATTAGTAGTCTTAAAATGATTTTTGATAATATTCTGTTATGCTCATACATAAGTGTCTTATCCAATCACTTAAGCCAGAAATGTTTCCCCCAGCACCAGATGCAAATAGTGCAGAGACCCATAGGCAGGCATTATGTAATGGGTTAGTATAAATTGGAGATCTCCATCAAATTTCGCCCATCTCAGAGCTCTGGTAATCCTGTGAAGGGGTAAGCAGAAAGAATGTAAGAGCCAAAGGAGATGGAGGAAACCTGAAGAACAAGGCTCTCTGAATCCACTAAGCAAGGTGTATATGACATACAAGAGATTAGAGCAGTAAGAACAGGGTCTGAATTAATGTGCCCCCTGGTCATTCACATATATATTATAGCTGTTTGCTTAGTATTTTTAAGGGACTCCTATCTGTGAGAACACATGCTTCTCTGTTCTTGTACTTACTCTTGGGACTCTTTTCTTCCTGTTATGTTGCTGTGTCCAGCTTCAATATGATATTTTTTCTTCATCTTATTATATCATATTCTGTCATGTTTGGATGTTATCTCCTAGAAACCTGTTCTTTTCTCCTGACAGGCAGAAATGGAGTGTATCTAGAGGGAGAAGAGGTTGGGAAGAAATGAGAGGACTAGAAAAGTGGGGAACTATGATCAGTATATATGTTATGAGAAAAGAATCTATTTTCAATAAAAGAAAAGAAGGAAAGGAAAAAAGAATGCAAACTAATGACTTTCCACACAGCAAGAGGCAAACAGGGTTTTCAAAGATTGTTCTTTGAGCACACTGTTGTGTGAGACTTTGTAGGATACACTCTACCACAGGCCTTCAGCGTGAAATATTTGCTTGACTTAGTCCCATCATTAATTCTGAGAATTCTTTTGGGCCTTCTAGTTCAATCAATGACAACTATTTGCAAGAAATTTACAGTGAGGTTGGCATGTTTAAATTGATGATTATAAATAAAGCAGATGGAATTCCAAGTCTCAGGCAATATCTGATGACCTAAACTAGCTGTCGCTTGGTTCTGCATTATGGATAAAAATCCAGTATGACCTAAAGGTGCAAGCAACAAGATATGGTTGAAGCCTGTCTAAGAGATTTGGCAGTTCATTATGTGCACACTGAGTACTGATGGACCAGAATATGTCTCTTCTGTGATTTCTCAAGCATCATTTCTGATGTTTCATGACATTAAGTCTATGGGAGAAACCTTTTACTCTTTTCAAATTTCCATTCAGTCCATTTCTATTATTCAAATTCCTTTTCATACTATTGATATGCCTAATTTGGCTTACCCTGAAGTTATGCCTACATGAGCACTGGTCTTTGATGATATGTTATCTCTACACATTTCCTTGAAAGAAACATGATTCATATCATCTTTTCAAATTTTTATTGTTTTCTTTAATCCAAGATATATCAATCCTATTTGTGTTAAAATCACACTAGAAATATTCAAGACATTTCAGTCCATCCCTATTGAAATTCCATTACATTATAATCTTTGGTCAACATTTGACATTTAGCAAAAGTCATGGGACTCAAATGTTCATCTCATGTTATTTATCTCCTCCCACATCTCCAAATTCTTTCTCTAAAATAAAAAGGCCTGTGTGTGTGTGCATGTAATTTGTACACTATACTTGTGTTTGTATAGTGTGTACATATGGGTTTGATTGTTTTTTATTTTCTGGAGTCTAAGTCAAGTAACATGTACAGCTAGTTACTTGAAATTTTCAATTGTGTGTCTAGCAGAAAACTCAGATTGTTCACAGTTAAACTTTCAAAACTATTCAGGCATCACTGCAAAGAAAGAGTCCATGTCTCTGAAGGTATCTATATCTATGTCTTACAGGCTATATCTTTATCAAGTCTTAAGTATTTATCCCTTCAACAATAGTAGAGTCAATCCCGTGTCTAAGCTCTGGTGAGTACAATAAACCATGTGAGACTCCCATCTGTGAAGCCTCCCTGTACTGACACAGATGTGGTTTTTGTTCCTAATCAACAATGATTAAGCCTCACATAACAATGCTTTAATCAGTCTCTTAACCAATACCTAAATTACATTCAAATAAGCATAGGCTTTAAAGCATGAACTCTGAATAGGTTTATGCTTTATTACCATATTACCAAGGACCTCATCATTTCAAAGTTTACAGAGGAACATTGTGTATGTGTGTGTTGGGGATGGTTGTGTGGGTCTGTGTCTATATGATTAACGATAAGTGTCTTACCAGACTATTTCCTTCAGGGCTTCTCCAAACACTGTGAAAGTAACTAAGCCATTACTTCTATTTTACACAAAGAAAATTAAAGGTAAAAATATCAGATAGTTCTCCCCAAATCACCATCTTGAATGGAGTTAAGAAATATAGTAATATCCAATGCTAGGTGTTAGTTAATTAAAGTGGTTGAAGAATAAGAACACTGTTCTATAGTAAACATAAAATCTAAAGTTCTATCTTATGTAATATACAAACACACACATACATATTTGCCTTTTATGTGTATGCATTTTTAATCAAGTTTGTGTACATCAATATGGTCAATATCCATTGTTTGCTCCACTGTTCATGCTTATGAGATTTATTTTCCTAAATGCATATCCTAAGTGTGTTTTAAAGAAAGGCTCAAAATGGTTCTCTGTTTGTAATTAAGATTTATTTAGTAGGCAGATCACCTGGTAGAAACAGGAAAAAGATGAACATCACATATTTAAAATTCATATTGTGTTTCAAATTTTAGTGATCTCTCAAATATCCTTAATCTCCTGGTAGAAGCTTTGTTTGCATAGTTCAGATTTTAAAAATGGACTTTTAAAAAAAAGGATTTTGGTATCCAATCTAAACAATTATTCAGATAATAGAATGTCCCTGCTTCGCCTTTCTTTGTTTTGGGAGCTGCATTATGCACTATGCACGTAGAATCCCTGTTCAAGGATTTATCCAAATTGGCTGTGTTACAGGGAATGACAGCAGGGGGGATTTGTTCAAAATTAGCTCATGTCTTCTGAGGCAGAGCAAATTATGCACAGCTCCTCTGTACCACCTACTACAGTCTTCACCAGCACGGCACAGAGGCTGTTCAATACAGAAATCAACAAAATGGCCTTGATTGCAATAATTCATCCACCACTATGTTGCCACAAATCTTCTCAACACAGAGTCAGCCACAGGCTGAGATGGTGCAATACCTTTTTAACATTCTAATGATCCTAGGCTCTCCTTGCTTGGGGAGAGATTCTACCTTTCCCTTCCTGAAGTCCCATGAATCTTTTGGATGCACTTGTTATTTTAAACAGTCCTCATATGATCTCCTCAGCAACTGTGTCCATCTGAATTGAGAATCACTAGGTTATGTCTGCTTGAATGAAAGACCTTTTAACCTTTGTGAGGTGGGTTGTATGGGAGAACGCCTTGTCACTTATGTTGAACAAGGATTTCAGAATAATTTATGAGCATTTGAACCAAATGGGGAGTAGGTTCATTTATAAGCATAAAAGTTGAAGCATTTCATGGCTAATGTGCTAAAACGAGTCATTAGACTGATTCATTGTATTGTTACTGAGACAGAGATCTGAAATGATTCCTGATTTGTGTGTATGTGTGTGTTTGTGTGTTACACATGTGTGCTAGCATAGATATCTGAAAATACGCAAATGTGTATGTGCATGTACAGGCACATGTGTCCAAGTGTGTGAAGATCAGAACTCCATGTTGGGTGTTTTCCTCAGTCTAACATCATTTTGCTTTTTGTTGCTTTTAGTTAGTTTCAGAATTGCTTACAGGAATGTAATGTCTCTTGACCATTCCCTCCATTGAGCTCATTCCATAACTACCCCCTTAGTTTCCTTACCATTTCATGTACTCTGTTTTAAACCCACAGAGCCCACTTATTGCTGCCCAGATACGAAAAGTGTCACACACTGGAGCATGAACACCCTATGTCAGGGGACATCTCTGAAGAAAAAGAACCTTCTCCCTTGACAGTAGGTTTCAATTACCCTTACTTCTTATGTAAGGGTGGGACTTGGTGAGGCTTTCCATCCCTTCTGGGATTTTGGCTGGCTTGATTTTGTGTAGTTCTTGTATGTGCAGTCATACCTACTGAGAGTTGAATTGTGTGATGCCCTTCCATGTCTGGGAGAAAATGTTTCACGGCACTCCTCAATTACCTCTTGCTTTTTAATTTTTTTTCTGAGCTAGTTGTCTTCTATTTATTCCAAACATTCTTAATTTTATGATACACAGAAAGATCACTTAATAATCTTTCTTAATTCTTATGTTATATTCTGAAACAAAATACAACATTGGTATAAATAGAAATATTAAAGCAATATCCTCTTGACTACATTATACATAGTCTTGATGTATTAATTTTTTGTATATTTTATTATTTTTTAAATAAAAAAGTCTTTTTTTAATCGATGTATCTCCCTGCTCTCCCTCCCTTCCCTCTTTCCAATCCCTCCCAGTCAGCCTTCAACCTACACTTTCCCCATTCCCTCCCATCCTTTCCCCTCAAAGGACAAGAAGTCCTAAGGTGGGTTTCTCGTTTTCTACAGTGATTCTGGGCTTTGTTCGGGATGAGCATGTAATAGAAATGCTACCACTAGGATTAAACTTTGCCCTCTTTCTTATTCTATGCACATTGACCACTTTGAGTGGTCATTGATTAATTAGCAACTACTTTAAGAGATGTTTCTCACAATGGTGGAGGGGTGCCTAAATGGGACTTTCCCTATAATCAAATGCGTAAACACCCTAGGTGTCATCACAGAACCTACACCCTACAGGGAATGTAGGTGGGGAAGAGATCCATGGCTGAGCATTGGGCAGAGCTCCTGGTCCAGCTGAGAGCAGGGGAGGAGAGTCTGTGTGAGCAGGGGATAGGGATTATGAGGAAGGTTCTCGAGGTGATGGCTGACTGGAGCTTTGGGGAACTCACTAAATTGTGAATTGCTACTGGAGATCCATCAGGAGGGGTAGCTGGGCCCTCCAGGGATAAGGAGGTAAGGCAGCTTTGGTCTGGCATAAGCAGTATGTGGAGTCACGAGGAGTGGGATTAGACTGTGTTTCTGTTCATGGGCTGGACCTTGGAGCCCATTTTCTATAGAGGAACACTGAACCAGCATTGGCTTTGGGATGAGTGAATTGGATATGCCTGGAATGGATGTGCTGCACTGGGCAGGCCCACCTTGGGACTTCTCGCCCTTTGCGGAGAGATGACTGCATGGGGAGAGCGGAGGCTGAGGGCTGTTCTGGATGGACTGGGAGGGAAGAGAGGAGGGGGAGCAGGGGATACATTTATGGAGATGACATTGTAATAAAAATAAAAAATAAAAAGAGACACTTCTCTGACAATGTTTGAGAATGTCATTGATGTACAGGTATATAAGTCTGTGTCTATCACTAAAGCAGTAACTCATTTAGTCAGGTAGGAGAACTGGTTCTTGAGATCCAAATATCTGCAACTCTCTATTTCCAAGTGCTACAATTACAGATATGTATTACTAGGATTGATTTTGCATGAAGGATGGGGATGTGACCTCAGGTCCTCATGATTGTTTAGTGGTACTCTTGCTAACTGAGGTACTATCCAGCCCTTTGCTCTGATTCCTGAAACCCACATAGAGTGGAAAGCTATATATGTAAGCTCCTTTCAGATCCATGATTGTGCATAAATTGAGGTAAGCTTGGAGGTGTGTCAGTAAATGAAAGGTTTCAATTCAAGTGGAAAGCATATAGGAGTCCATCTGTTGGGGCAAGTGGTAAAATATGACTATATTTAATTTTGAAAAAGTCTGGCAGCTTTTCAATGTTGCTTGACATTTTTCCTGTTTATCAACTTATGAGAATTTGTTAATTTTTCAAGTCCATACTATCTTTTGAAATGTTAGTTTTCAGTTTGTTAGAGTCTGTGTTTGTGTAGTCAATTGCCATTCTTTTGTTAATGAATATTGTGAGGTTTTAGGGAGGTGACTAGTTCAATAAGCTGCTGTGCAAGAGCTTTGTCAATGCTTGTAATAGCAAGTCTTGTGGGCAGGAGGGTACTCAGAGGCAGAGATTTGATCTATTGGCATTCACTGTGGATGAAGGGATCTTACAAGATACATACAAGATCCCTAAGATCCAGAAGATGTGTAAGAAGTGAACACTTGGAAAATGTGGACTTTGTGTTTGTATAGCTGCTCATAACTCTAAAATCCTCAATGGTTCACTGAGCTGGACCTTCATTAAATCTTTCCTTACCTAGGTGGAAAACAAATATTTCCTTACATATCTCTCTCTCAAAAAAAAAAAAAAATACAACTCTAACACTAAAGCATCCCAGCACTTCTAGAGGATATGTGATGGAATCACATTTGTATTTGAAAATTTCTGACATTAAGTGACTTTGATCACTTGTTTGCAAGCTTATTTGCTTTCTGCGTAATTTTCTCAGTTCATGCCTATGCTAAGGTTTAATGAAATATTTTTTTCTACTTAAGTTTATGTCATCTCCTCTATTTTTAATACAAAACTTTTATGAAGTTTATGTTGTTAAGGATCTCCTTGTTAGGTTGCTTGGCATTTCCTCCTCTTAGCAGTATTTCTTACAGATTAGAAGTTTTTAAACTTTGGCAATATTCCAGAGACACTTCATCTTTCTGTATCATGTTTTCTGTTGGTATCCCCTAAAATCCCATTTTCAAGTTCAGCTTCCTCAGGACTTTCCCCAGTTATCCTCTATAGTTCGGTTTGGCACTTTCATCTATGATGCAAATGTGGTAAATTTTCTGACAGTTTTAAGTTCTATGGCTGGTTTTGTGTTGTGATGAGTGATACTCCATCATGACTCACTGTAATGGGCAAGTTTCTGTATCCCATCTTTTTTTTCAAAAGGTCCTTTAATTCATTACATTACAAAATTAAAATTTTCTCTACTTTCCCCTAATCGTTTCAGCTCTGCATATCTTAATTTTTCAACATTCAATTGTCCCATCTTGAAGCTAATTTTTTCCCTAGTGATATCTAGTAAAAGTCATTTTTCCTTTCTATAGCAATCGTGTTCACATTTAATATTTGATGGAAACTTCTCAGAAGCTCCATTTCTACTCATGTACTCTGCACTTTTCTGCATGCTTTTTCCTTTTTGAGTTTTTAATAAATTCTTTGTAGTTATTTTAAATACCTAGTATGATAATCCCCAAATCTATGTCATATCCCTGCCTAGTTTGTTGCTCACTTTGTCTCTGTAGATTAAGCTTGCCTTGGAACTGTTTCTAGAATTACAAACATGATGAATTGGGTAATAGTCATGGAGATAATTAGATTTTAGTGTAAGATTTATTTTAATCTATCCTGGATTTGGCTGTGTTTAATGTTTTCTCTAGCTATACATGCCATGCTTTCAACTTCCTTTGCTTTTATTTTTCTTCTCCTTTGTCATCACACAAAGGGCACCATTCTAGGAAGATAAACTCTTGAATAGTAGGCCAACCTCCTTACAATCGGGATCCTAGGAACTTACCTTTTTGGCTAGTCCGCAAATCTGCTCTCTGAAGTTGTCACAGTTACTACATGGTAGCAACAGCCACTGATCTAACAGCTTCTGCTTCAGACTTGCTTATGTTGATCATTGTTCCTCTAGTCACCTTCCTTTCTAAGCTTAGTTTACTGGTTTTCTTTGACACATATATTTGATGTATCTAACAGAAAGGATTGCTTTTCACTTTTTTGTCTTTGTTTTTTTATTATAAGAAAACATGAATTTATGTTCTAGTCATTTATCTCTTGGGGTTTAAATATATTGACCACTTGTTATATTTTCAGAACTTCTGTTAGCCATCTCCCAACCTTCACCCTAATTTACTCACCCACTTAATATTAATTGTATTGCTGTAGCATAGCCTTCTCTCTAGTGGTTTGGCCATGACAAAAGTCCACATAATTAGGATCTAAAGCCTGTGAGAATTGGTTTTGTTGACAATGATGTCTGTAAGAAAGAAATGAACAAGGTCTTCAGAGAAATAATGCTTTCATTAAACACGAGAACAGTGATTATTCTGAGTCAGAAAAGATTTAGGTAGAAGCGTCTGGGAACAAATCACTTGTACTGATGTACTCCCTAAGAACTAAGAGGCTATGAGCTATGGGATGATCTTGAGAAAAATCCTCCATGAGGAATAAATCCTATGCAAAAGAACACTAAGTGTGGAACATGCTGAATGATTTTGTAAACATAAGAACCATCACTGTGAATGAAATACATGGAGCACAACAGGGTGTACCATGGCATGCATGCATGCATGTATTTATTTATTTATTTATCTATCTATCTATCTATCTATCTATCTATCTATCTATTATTTGTTCGTTCGTTCGTTCATTCATTTATTTATTTATTTATTTACTTACTTACTTACTTACTTATTTATTTATTTATTTATTTATTTATTTATTTGTTTATTTATTTATTTATTTATAGTCATGAAAACATTCAGAGTAATCCAAACTTTGGACCCTGCATCAGACTTAAAATATAATGCCATTGAAATCCAAAGACATTTTACATGCTGTGATTATTTTGATGCATATAGAAAACTGACAATAGTAATCTCTAATTGCAGCTCTGATGTGAATTTAAAAGAAGCTGTTTTATTGGCATGGTTCTAGTCTTGTGTATACAGTCACTTCTAAGAGAGACTGTTTTTGAGCAGACTACAAAGAGCTACAAGCAAATTAATGACTGTTGGGAAAAAGAGAATTAGCCTTTTCCAGGGATGAGCTCTCCTAAGATTGTCTAATGCAGAATGGTCAGCCTTGAAACTGCATAGACACAAACAATAAAAATGAACTCAGAGGGTTATGTTTGTGCAAAACAATAATAAAGAAGAAAGTCAACCAGCTTGTCAGTGGGGAGAAATTGGAGGAGTGTGATGAAGTGGAGCTGAGACTAGCTGAGAGAGGAGAGGGATGGGGAAGTGATATCATTCCACTTTAATCAGAAACATGAATAAAAGAATAAATGCTTATATGACCTGAGCTAAGAGCCACTGGGTCAGTGGGTCAGTGCCATATCAGTGAAGAGGTGTAAGATGCAAGATGCTTTGAGATGGTGAAGGCTGCATTTTTTTAAATTTTTTAATTTTTATTTATTTATTTATTTATTTTGTGGGTAGATGATTCACAACATAAATTGAATGGAGTAGTAATCGTAGAGAAAAGCATCCAGCCAAAGAAGCCCACCCTGGCTCTGAAACCAGAGCCAGCGAAATCTTTTATCCCTGAACTCATAACCAAAAGAAATGTGTGCTGCCTCTTAAACTAGCCCCAAAGAAACACATTTTAGCCCTAGAATCAAAGCCAGTGAAAGAAATGTGCTCTAGCCCTGAAATTAGGGCCCAAAATCTCAAAAAAGCCAGTGAAAGAAATGTTTCAGCCCTGATACCAAAACCAAATAAGGGTTTTTTGTTTGTTCAGTTTTTGTTCTTTTTTTAAGAAGGGAAGAAAAGAAAAGAAAGGAAAAGAAAAAGATCTGACCAATCCCTACCCTGGACTTCTCCTCCTAGAAACTTCCACCTCCAAGAAGCCCTATATAAGCCCTGAGCCCAAAGCCCTCTCCCTGCTGCCCTCTGGCACCTTGGGCTGAGGCAGCCACACTCTTCTGGACCCTTCTCTCCCAATAAATCTCTTGAATGAGGTGTGTGTGAATATTTCTTTTGCTAGAGCAGCATCTACAGAGCCTGGATGAAGAACAGCTCAGCAAGGGAAGCTATAACAACTTCCCTGGTTGGGTCAAGTTGTTACATTCCCTGAACAGAGAGCAGCATAGGGGAAACAAAGGGAAGCTCTTAACACTTCCCCTGGAAAGCCTTCTTACACCAGAGTGGAGTTGTTACACTCTGGAAAAACTGAGAGGGACCGTGGCAATTTCACTGGGGAGTCCCTCCCCTGCCAGAGGAGAGCTGTTAACAGGGAAGCCTTTCCCTGAAGTAGGGTTGTAAAGGGCTACCTGAGCTTACTGTGGCCTGTGGTGTTCATGGGCTTCCACCTGCCTCAATATTTCTCCACTTAAGCTGCAGTGCGCAGTACGCCTGGGCTCCTGACTGCCAGCATTTCTTTCCTGCTGAGCTTCACAAATACCTACAGTAGCGATACAGGGAATAAGACCTACAACTATTTTTTAGGTTTTTATACTGTGCAGTAGTTTAAATTATTAATATAATCTGAAAAAAATGAATTTATGGATTATTTGAATATAAACCCACACAGATAGAGCAAAAGATGATTGGAATCAAGAATTTATAGACTCCAATGTGGCAAGCCATGGGCTGCTCCATTTTACTCTTTTCTGAAATACAGCTTAGTGAAAATGATTTCCAGGTTCTTTATACACTGTTTGCATTCAGAAAAAAAAACTATAATATGAATAGTATAGAGTTATGGTAGACAATAAGTTTAATATGGCTTGGAAAACAATCATTATCAAAATAATCTCATCATTCACTGGCGGTTTCTATTTAAGAACATTTTGGTGTAACCAGTCACTCTACATAAAGTAGAAATCATCCTTTAAGAATTATAGCTTGCCATTTGATACGAAGCCTAACAATATTTTTAGCTATCCTATGAAGATTCAAAATATCTATCTATAAATGTGAGAGTTGCAAAAATAAAGTTGCTTATTGAATTTGTTGTTTTCTCATTTCTGTGATCAAATATGAACAAGAAGCATATTATAATGTCGCTTGAAGGAAAAGAATTATTGCTATCCATGATGATGCACACATAGTCCCTGGATTATGAAATGTCTGGGCACATGGCATTTGATATCAGTAAGCACAGTGGATAGAAGTGGGGCCAGACTATTAAACTTCAGTTCCCAACTCATGAAATTCACTAATTCTAGAAATGCTCAAGATTCTAAATATTTAGTCACTGTCTGCAGTGATCTATCAGCTGGGAACTACATCTGTAAAGGCTTCAACCTCAGAATGATATTTCATAATTTTACTCTATCATCTACTCTGATCCTCACAGGCTTATGTCCACTTTATAAAGTAAATTATTTACATCAATAAACCAAACAAAACAGAAAAACCTGAAACCTAAAATATTTTCCGAGTCTCAAGAGAATCTGAACAATGAATTTGTAAAGGCCAATTAGTGATAAAATCAGAAAGCATGTAATATTTTTCCAATGTACAATGACACAGAATAGATATTCCAATTCCATAAATAACAGAGAATACAAAGAAATAGCAGGCCAAATCTAGATCAAAACGTAGCAGTATAAAAACCAAGCACCATCTTGGTGCCAAGAAGCTGGGAAACTTCATTCCCATATCTTTGCTGGCCAA
The DNA here is from genome assembly GCA_033318265.1 of Phyllotis vaccarum. Taxonomy (NCBI): domain Eukaryota; kingdom Metazoa; phylum Chordata; class Mammalia; order Rodentia; family Cricetidae; genus Phyllotis; species Phyllotis vaccarum. The sequence goes on along the minus strand of JARWLC010000001.1, from coordinate 35,474,880 downwards.
ATGGCACATTTGTTTCTTAGGACATCCTCACTTTGAACTTGTAGCTTTTTTCTATGGTACTCTCCAATACCTCACAGTCTCTATTCCAGCTTCATCTTTCCTTTCCCATAATTACTGTTGGCACATCTTTCTGGAGAATATGAACGTCACCCCACATTTTCTGGCCTAAGACTCTTTCTGTAATCTCGGTGCATGTCTTCATGAACCCTGTAATTTTGCATGTTGATTTTGCTGAAATACAGTCTTACCCTCTCGATTACAATTGCAACAGCCTCTCTGTACTTTCAAGCCTAACTCTGTGGGATGGGATCATGTCCTTGGGAAGCTATTTCAAGGTAGAAAACCCTTCAATATCATTTTCAGTAAGGCTTTCTCTTTTCAAATAAATTTGTGTTTGTATAAATGATGATTATAGTCTTAATCTGATGATATCTTTCTGTTATTTCAATAGAGAATGCAATGTTTTTAATTAATATATTATTCTCTATTAGGTCCTACTGTATTTGCACATACCCAAACTTAATGTGTCCCACTTGAAATTTCTTGTTGCGGACCTAGATGAGAATAATGAGCAGGAACTACTCAACAGTCTGAAAGCCATTGTATCTTGACACTTCCCCTGCCAAAATATTAACTCATTACTGTTTGATTCAATTACATTAAATTTCTCAGAATATAGGCAGAAATCACTACCCTCTTTGCCAAAATATAATATAACGAGGGGCCTCTTTGGCCGTTCCTAATATAATCTGTTATCTGAAATCTCATGAGCCGAACCTCCACTATACAAATCTATCTTGGCAATTTGATCTTCTGAAAACTCCCCTGGAGTGGTTCAATTGCCTTCTCATACAGTGATGCCACTGTAGATTGACTTTAATTATATAAACCACTGAGAGAAATTTCACATTCAGACCATAACAATTAATATTTAAATGTTTTCACACTAATTAAATCAGGGTCAATTCATATATGAAAACAAATACAATTGGACTCTAGAAAGCAACTTTTGCATATACCATGATCAAAGCATGTGATGTGCTTACAGCATTTATATCGACCAATATATGGTACTGATACTGATGGTGCAAGATTGCCATTCTTCATGTCACTTGAGAATTGAAGAAAAATACTGTTGTTGAACATGCTGGCTGCTACTTAGCCCCCTCCCCTTTAAAATGTTTATCACAATACACCTTCCTTGAATCATTCATTTACTCTCTGGTAACCATGGATATTTCTACATCTGAGATTCTCAAATTTCCTACATTTCTGTTAGACATGCAGCACATGATACTTTAACTATTTTTATCTTACATGTCTCTCATGCTATTTTGTGTGCTTTGAGAGGAACGGATGGAAAAGCTAAATTTGTAGTGCGTTCTAAGTTATTTGATTTGTCTGCATTTTGAATTATTTGATACCTACATAATATATTACATGTAATAAAGCTTACTCAATCACTATTGTATCAGATGCTTTGTATCAAAACCTTTTAAGACTTATTGAATTTTGTGTGTATACATCAGTGATTGCACATTTGTATGTGTACCATAAGCCAGCCTGGTGTCCTCAGAGGTTAGGACTGTGTGTCCTATTTTCTAAAACTTGAGTTACAGGCAGTATTAAGACTCATTCAAATGTTGGCAACTTAACCTGGATCCTCTGAAACAACTGATTTTAACTCCAGGGCAATCTTTCTAGCCCCGTATCTGCAATTTTTACAGTGGGAATATTTTTCTTTATATCCATTTTGTTTTTTAGGATTATTTCAACAAGGGTCAAATTATCATCATTCTGCATATTTTTAAAGTGCCTAAAACTCTACATAGCATAGGCACATCTCTGGTCACTTTTCCACTTGACCAATATCTTACTTTAACCACTATTAATGGGAGGAAGATAGAGAAACTCAATTAGGGCCAGGGAGAGATTATATCTCTGGCTAGAGAGAAACATCAAGAATAACTAAATTATGTTAAGCTTTTACACTCATGTCTCTAAGCTATAAAGAGCTCCACTCAATATATTTTTCCTATTCTTAGCTTGAGAAATTGCACTTAATTTCAATACCTAATTTAGTTTCATTTCAAATTTTCATTAAAATGCTGCAGATTCTCTTCCTCTATTAATGCAAGTAGTAAGTCTGAACTTAAAATTATCCCCACTAGCACTTCCTTGCTGCCAGACATTCCCTTCAACTACATAAATAGGCATTTTATAACAAATCATGTAATAGAAATATATGACTTACGTAGGCAGAACATGGTGTTTCATTAAAATAAATTAGAAAAGTTTAGTCCTTGGGTTTGAAGCAGGGTAATTACTTTGTCATTACCTGCCCTATAGTTCTATCACTGGATGTGGAATGAGACTGATCAATTCTTGGTTTTGTTTCCTTTCATGAAATTTATAATGGTCCATAAAATGGACATCAGCTCCTTCATAAAATGGCTTTTCTTGCCCATCTGTTCTGTCTCCTACACTTGGATATATATGCTCACAAGGCCAGTACAAATTCTGGTTTGCAGCACAAAGTGAGGATTTATGCTTTAAAAATTACTTGAAACCTGTTTAAGTTTCTGTCTGTGTGTTTGTGTGGATGTGATCATGCATGTGTGTGTGTGTGTGTGGGGGTGTTTGCTCACCTTGTTTGCAGTAAACCCATGGCAACTTTCACATGATATGTTAAACTTTGAAGGAAAGACTAGATATTTTCCTGCCTTAATGTCCCTGCAGAGAGCAAGAAAAAAAAAATGACACTTCACAATTATGTATGAAAACTGTCTAAGTAAAAAGTTGAGCATTTAAATCCCTGGGGGTCACTGCAGAGAATATGCAAATCAGCATATCAGAAGAAGAAGAAGGAAAGCAGGAAAGGAAGCAAGTGGGTGCAGCCTGTTTGCCTGGGTGGCCCCAGTGTAGATTCCTAGTTCATAAAGACTCTCATTCATCTTTCTCTACAATCACAAGGGATCTGTCACCCTCTTCTGGCCTTCATGATTTTAGGTCCACAATACACAGACATACAGGCTAGATCCTGTATAAGAGAAGCAAGTATTCTTAACTACTCAGAACTAGCCCGTGAAAAAAAAAAATTCTCTATAAGAGCTGTAAAACTCCATCCTTTTTGACTGGGTATGCAATAAGTCCAGACAGCCTGGTGCTCCAGTCTTGACTCCTGCCCTACTAGGATGGGATATATTTACCCTAAAAACCTATAGAGTAAACCCTTATTTTTCTCCTTATATTGCTTCTTGTCAAGTATTTTATCACAATAATAAGAAAAGTAAGTGGCACCAGAACTGAGAATCCCCATTTCAGTTTATCTTAGTGGTATAGAGATTTATATTTACAATTACAATTAGTAAAAATGAAAACCAGGCTTGTCTTGTATTTTTAGTAATTAATATAGTGTTTCTCTGGGTTAGTGCTTTGAATATAATGCTCATTCAGTACATTATCACAACATTGTGAAATAGATGGCATTTGTTTATAGATTACAAGGTAAGAACAAACATCCCATCTCACATTTTTAATCCATATTTTCTAAATTATCACAGAAATTAAAATGTAGAGACAAGACTAGAATCAAGGACTTTGACAAACCATAAGAATAATACTTTAGCAATATCTGGGGGAAATGTATAGATGACAGACATATGATAAGGAGGTAGTATGAGAAATATAAAGATGCTTAATGTTTATTTGATATTTTACTAGGTATTTGGTGATTTTTGCTTATATGACTGGCTAGTTCCTTTGAGTCCTAGAGTCCTGGTGAGGCATAGAATTTATCCACAGTTGGGAATTGCATGTTGACATTTCAGTACTTTTACAATTTTGTCTGCAGGCAAGACTGTATTGATAACCAGTTTGAAATTTCTCCATTCTTTCTGACTGAAGAATGAATGTCAAGGTCTTTCATTGTTTTAACTTTATAAAACCCTTCCTTTTCATTCACTTTAAGTTTGAGTGAACTTTCTCCAGAATCCTCTCAAGTTTTCAGCAATGAGGTCATAGGGTACATAATATATGTTTAAGTTGCATACTTCATATCACAAACTTCTTCCCAATTCTCTTAGTGCAGAAATGATAGCCATTAAGCTCCTATTAGAGGGTCTATCTATATACCAGACTGAATATAATTATTTTTGTGATAAAATAAATTTTCCTAACAGCTTAAATAATTTTCTTTAAGAACTCTCTAGAATGATTCAATTAAATGCATTTGATCATTCCTATATTCATATATTTAGGTATTTAGTGTTAAAGTCTTAATGTAAACATTTTATGAATGATAATTTGCTTCTGAAAAAGGTTTCTCTTCCAAAGATCATCCATCAAATTTATCTGGATTTGGGGATGAGACAGAGATTAAGAGACATCAAATGCTTTAAGCATTAACTCTTCATGAGACATTCCAATGTTCAGAGCTATTAGAGCTCTTGAAGTATTTGCTACAACTTTAGTGCAGAGGTGATTGAGAGATGTGCAGAAGGACAAGAATCACACTGTCTCAATTTTAAGAATGAATAATTCCCAGTCTCTAACATCCTCCAATTTTGATTAAATCTGAGAAAATTTATTGGTTTTGAAGACTTAATTAATATTTTCAAAGTAATCATTGCTACACACAAACACACACACACACACACACACACACACACACACACACACACACACACATATTGGTATTAGGTTACCATGTGCCTTGAGATATGGTGTAAAAGGGTCCCAGAAAGAAGGGGTTGGAATATTATCTCTCCTTGTTTCTAAAATCTGGATGGTTTAAACATGTCTTTTGTCTTAGTAATTAATTGTTATTTATGAAATACACCGTATATTTCCAAGCTCATCATGATAAGCTTAATGTTTACACATTTAATTTAGGACACCAAATTGAGAGGATTTTTGTTAAATAATAATATGACAGAAAATGTTTATTAATTTCTATGTTTCCTGTCTCAATATTACCAGTTGCTTTTGTTTTTAACAAAACAAAACAAAAAAACAAAAGCAAAAAAAAAAAAAAACCCAGCAATCATGAATGTTGTATGTCCTGTTTTATGTTCAGGACAAAAACCAAAACAAAACAAAACAAAAAAAAAACAAACAAACAAAACAAAAACTACCCAGTTGCACTGAAGTGGTTCAAGGACTTTTCAAGGAGTTTCCCTGTTCAAAGTTCTTATATGGCTTCTCGTAGCTAAATATACTGCTGATCTCATAAGTTAATGATTCATATTAAGGATAAAATGAAAGAAACCTCAAAGGACCCCTCCTTCTTATCACTTCTACTGGTATTATACGCACCAGCATCATACACAATCATACTTAGGTTTCAGTGAGACTTCAGCATATATAAATGTAATGCCGACTGAACAGATTTTGAGGGCAGTTTCTCTAAGCTTCACATGCACAGGCAAAAAGCTCATTCCTAGAGCAGTGTATTTTTTGTCTTTCGGCAGTTGTTAGTTGTCTGTAATTATGTTTCTAGTGGTTGAAGGGAGTGATGGAGGGTACAGGAAGGTATGCCATATTATCAGGGCCATTGAAAAGTTGAAGAAAGAAAAGGAAAAGGGTAAGTGATGTAATTTTAATGAATTATATTTAAATCAAAAATAAATGAAGTCATGAAATTTTTGTCACAATTGTTACTGTCTACACGTAGAAAAGAAGAAAATAACTGGACCTGCATGGGACACTTTGAATAATTATAACACAAATGAACAGACTAAAATGTATGCATTTTCTCCTTGCTTCTTATTTAGCTAATATATTTTTTCTTGCTGAAACCAGGACTATACCATGGTAGTGCTAAAACAAAGATCTATGGTTTGCAAAGTTGAAGAAGCCAGAGAAGGCAACACTAGACAATGTGAATGGGTACCATGGTTTGCACAAGTCTCTTCTATCATCCAACCCAACTCAAAAGGCTATACCACAACATTAACATATAGTACTTTGACACAATGGATACAGCTTCAAAACTCCCATATATAACCCTTTATAGTGACTGTCATTCGCTTATCTTAGAATTTTCCAAGTAATTATCGTAGCAATTAAGAATTAGAAACCTGAACTTCAAGAAACTCTGTCCTATTTTGTTTCTTCTGTGTTTGAATTTATTTGCTCATGGTTTACTAATTGATTTTGTGCTGGACTTTATTATAGTTCCAGGGTTGTGTGATAGTGAGAAAGTGATAATGCATCTATCTCATTGGTCTTGTTGCAGAAGGAATAGTGATAGTGCTCAGATGGTGTTAGAAGTCAACAGGGCCTGGGAGATGCCTCAACATAGGAAGAAAGAAGTCACCACACTAACAGGAGGAATTGAACTCAGATCCCGAGAACTCAGCCTAACTGAGTATAGTAGCATGTGTTTGAAATCCCAGAGTGTCTACAGTGATATGAGAGCAGAGATAAAGGAAACACTGTAAGTTTTCAGACCAGTTTGCCTGGCATATGCAGCTATGAATGACACAGACACAAAGACAATGTCCTAAATAAGGTGGAATCCAAACCTGCCCTATAACCTATTCATGCATGACATGGCAGATGGTGTACACTCATTTTCATGAATGTATCTACACACATGTACACTGTATAACTGGTAAGGTTAGCCTTTGTAATAATATTCATAAGATCTATAACTACCTGGAAGATTGGTCTCTGTGCATGCCCTTGGTGTATTAGGTTACTTGTATTAGGAAGGCCCCTTTTAGTTTTGGACAGTATCATTACCAGGGCAATCAATCACGGACCTTATAAAGTGGAGAAAGTGTGCTTAGCATTTGCTTGCTTTAATTTCTCTATTTCCTGATTGTGGATGTGATTTGATAATCTGTTTCTAGTTCCTGATACTTTGATTTCCTTGCCATGACGGACTGTACATTTGACTTTTAACCAGAATAAATTCTGTCTTTATTAAATTATGTATGTCGGGGTATTTCATTATGACAGTGGAAAAGAAACCAAGACAGATTTATTGTGATATATTGTATGCTTAATAAAATTAGTCTATCAGAGGATAGAACCATCTCTTCAGCCTTTTGTTTGTTTATTTAGTTGGTTGGTTGGTTGGTTGGTTGGTTGGTTGTTTGGTTGGTTGATTGGTTGGTTGGTTTAGTTTTTTTTTTTTTTGCTTTTGTTTTTTGTTTTTTTTTTGTTTTTTTTGTTTTTTTTTTTGAGACAAGGTTTTCTGTGTAACAGTCTTGGCTAACCTGGAAATTTCTTTGTAGATCAGGCTGGTCTCGAGAGCACAGCAATCTTCTTGCCTCTGCCTCTCAAGTGTTTGGGCTAATGGCATGTGCCACCACTGCCTGGCTTTATTTTTAATAAACAATATGTCATCAAACAGACATGCACATATATATCATATTATATACTCAAAAATTAAAAATAATTTAATGTTACCTGTATAGCCATAAAGCTATTCTACTGTAAACTTTAAGATCTGCCTGATCTCTTAGATCAACATTATCCTTGATCATCTTTGTGGTTTCCATGTCAAAATTTTGAGACAAATTATAAAAACTAATTTCAGGGTATTTGTGTGTGGGGAGGATCAAGCAAGTTGGTGAAATGGTTGCCTTCTATAATCCTTGGGTACCTGGCTGATGCTCAGTTTGCACTGCAGACTGGCTACTGGCAGATGAACTGGAAATTTAATTGAGTGGTCCTCTTCTGGCAGTGGGAACAAGGAGCTATTCCAATACAAACAGCAGTGAATTTTGTAACTGATGCTTCAGGTTGTAGAGAGCTATCACACAGAAATTAATTAATCTCTTCCGGACTGCAGAGAGACATTGCTTGCCTCTGTTATTCATGGCAGTGTATCTGAAAATGATATACTATCTCTCTCAAACTATCTCATTGATATAGAGTGTAGAGCTATCCTTCAGGAGACAAACTTGTGCTGAGAAGAATCCTAGCACATAGAAGATCCCATGTTCATAACCAGAATGAAAGTAGAAAGTTATTATTATGAATGCTAAGTAAGAAGATATGGGTAGCACATACATATACATTTATGTTAAAAAGCTTCACATTCTATGACTAGCAACTTATACTCATTCATATAGTGTTTTTAATGGGAATTATGAATGAAGTAAAGAAATTTACTCCCTTCCCTAAAGCTATCCTAAATAATGAGAGCAATTTAAGATGAATTTCACTTTAAGCATGCTTATTATAGAAAATTATGATTTTGCACCAATACTCTGAGAATATAATGAAGCAAGAGAATACAGTGAAATTCATGTTTTGTCACTTACATTTACTATGTTCATAGGCAGGGATAAGAGAGCTGGAGAAAAGGTGCCTTTCTCAGATATGTAGCATTTGTCTAATTGTCTAAAACATAAATCTGAGTACATAGTAGATCCAGGGACATTATTCCAAAGAGATACAGAGCTTGAAGAATGAAGCTTTGGGATCCAAGACCCAGGGATGGAAGTAAATAATGCCAGGAAAAAAATTAATTTTATCCATTGGATTATTTCACTTCCTACTGGGTGTTCAACTTTTGACTGATATATCTATGCAGAGCTCAGGTTCAAATATACAAATAACTGTTCTAATTTCATTTTTATTTTAGTAATTTCTTGTAAATTACACACATTGCCATATGAGTTAATTTGATAATAATAATTACTATAGGCCCATGTGTTTTAATATGTGTTCCTTAGTTGGTGAAATTAACTAGGAAGGATTAGGAGGTATGGCCTCCTTGGGAAAGGTGTATAACTTGGGGCAGGCTTGAGGTTTAAAATTATTCTGGAAATTTCCAATATGTTCTCTGTTTCCTGCTTATGGATGAAGATGTGAGCTCTCAGGTACTACTCCAGATGTCTATCAACTTGCTGTCTCTATGCCAGTCAAGAGCACAAATACATAAGCCTAATTAAATGCTTTCTTTTAATTGCTGCCCTGTAACAATGGCCTCAAAGCATGGGAAGTTAATCCGGCATTTCAGATATACAACATGTAGAGCTTTTAAATGAAAATATTAAAGTTCTTTATTTAATAACTGAAGGAAAATAACTAAAACAAGCAAAATACACCAGCATATTTAGATTGTTAAGTTCTATGGTGTATTAGCATCTTTTCTATTGCTTGGTGGTAGTTGTTAAGTAAAACAAATGTCTATTTGAGAAGTCGTAATATAATGCACCACACAATGATTATCAAATGCCAATTTCATAACCAAGATGCCTATTATCAATTCAGATTTTGAGATGTATCTGGCAGATTTTGTCTATCCTGTACATAATTTCTACCTACAAAGACTTTGGAGATCATCTCTTTATAAAACAATGAAGGTGATATATCAGGGAATTCTGATTGCATGGGAAATTAACTATCATATTTCTCATATTTAAAGAATTGTAATTGAGTTCTGCATATTCTTTAAGAGGAGCTATTTAAGGCATAAGTTGTTACAAGACCTCTAAATGAACATTGAGGCCAATTGTTGAAGACTTAATTAAGACTCATGTGAAACTAAAAAGTCATTCAGTGAGGGGCTGTGCTTAGGGAGGATATCACATTTCCATTGGATTCAGCAGTAAAAAGGTTACTAGGGTCTCATTACAGAATGTTAGAAAGATTTTCTTCTGATTCTAGAAATAGAGGTAGATAATAATCCTGTGAATTCTGAGCATTATCTGTAGCAAGTTAAAGCCCTTAGCAAGACCTACTCCCAGCTGGCCTACCAGCGCTGCCTATTTCATTCTTCTCAAGACTTCACATGACAATGTATGGTAGAGGATAGCACTGATGACTATGTGACATGGTAACATTTACTCAAACATTTTAGAGCATATTTGTTCCTTAGATAGACCAGCATATTAACAGACAGTAAAGGAAGAATGGACTGCTGTGAAGACCACTGAGGACAGCAGTGTGGGGATTTAATAAAGTTTCAGAAGTTTTGGAGATATCAGAGGGAATCTACCCACAGTCTATTTGGGGGGGGGGGGTTAGTAAAAGCTCCAGAAGTCCCAGAGCTCTAACCACAGTCAGTCTAGGAAAATCAGAGTGTGATTCAAACCTTTAATCCCAGGACAGGGAGTATCCTGGGAGTGGTGATCTATGCCCTTAATCCTAACTGAGTCAAGTTCACTTCAGATTATAGAAGGAATTCCAGACTCCCAAGCAGGTGTGGTGGGGCCACGCCTTAATTACCGAAAGAATACATTAGTTGGGATTCAAACACAGAGAAGGCCATTCCAAAGGAATCGAGGCTGAGGAAGCTATAAGACAGCTGGGTAAGATCTGACTGTGGTGTTTATTCCCTCTAGTATCTCCAACTTCTTCAGAGATCTATCCCTGAGTCTCATTCATTCATGTGACACAGCAGGGATGGAAATCGAACATCAACAGAACAAAGACAAAAGCACAGTCACTATAGGAATTTAGATATTCAGGATTATAAATTAAATAAAAATTAAACCTGATCCACTCCTATCCAGATTAACAAACCCCCCCCCCAATATTTTACCTCACCTTACAATTTCTAATAAAACATGCTATTTTTCAACAAAAGTCATGTTTAAAAAAAGATAAAAGGAAAATAATGATAAAATTATAGAAATATGTGGTCAGTTTTAGAGAAAGTATCATGGGTTGCTGAGAAATATGTATATTCCTTTGAGTTTGGGTGGAAAGTTCTGTATATATCTATTGGGTCATAATATCTGTCAGAGCCCTTATTTCTTCATTGAATTTCTGTCTGGTTGACCTATCCAAGCGTGAAAGTGGGGTATTGAAGTCTTCCACTACTAGTGTGTGGGGTTTGATGAGAGGTTCAAGCTTTAAGGTATTTATTTTATATATGTAGGTGCCTGTATTTTGGGGGCATAAATATTCAGGATTGAGACATCATCTTGGTGGATTTTTCCTGAGATGAATAAATAGTTTCCATCCTGGTCTCTTTTAATTGATTTTAGTTTGAAGTCTATTTTTTTAGATATTAATATGACTGCACCAGCTTGTTTCTTAGGAACATTTGATTGAAAAATCTTTCCCCAAACCTTTACTATGAGCCTGTGTCTTGTATGCAGCAGAAGGATGGCTTCTTTTTGTATCCATCGTGTTAGGATGTGTTTTAAGGATGAATTGAGAGCATTGATATTAAAGAATATTAATGACCAGTGATTGTTATTTCCTGTTATTTTTGGTGGCAGCTTGTGTGTATTTCCCTTCTTTGGGTTTCTCTTCTGTGGGGAGCTCACTGAATCAAGAATGGTCACTGGAGATCCATCGGGGTAAGGAGCTAAGCCTTCCAAGGGTTTAGGTGACTGTCGACTGGCATGTGCAGTGTGTAGAGCCTCAAGGAGTGTGATCAGACTGTGTTCCTGTGCATGGGCTGGTACCTTGGAGGCCATTCCCTGCAGAGGAATACATAACACAGTCTTGACTTTGGGATGAGGAAATCGGACTTGCCTGGAGTGGATGCTCCACACTGAGCTAACCCACCTTGGGACTTCTTGCCCTTTTGGGGGGAGGGGATGGGTGAATGGGCAGAGAGGAATCTGAAGGCTGACTGGGAAGAATTGGGAGGAGGGAAGGTAGAGGAAGCAAGGGGATACATGGATATAAAAATGACATTTTTATAAAACAAATAATACAATGAAGAAAAATAATGAGTAGAAAATAAAAAAATAAGAGCGAACAATGTAACTTAGATAAAACAATTAAAAATTATATTTTAAATAACTGTGATTAATAAATATTGATGACAAGGTCAGAGAATGTACACTAGTAGTTAGTAAATGAAACAAAAAAAAAACCAAAAGCACAATTAAATGTAAATTTTAAAGTACTTAACATAAGTTTTATTCAATGGTCTAGTTTACAAAATGAATGATATGGAAAAAATATCCAGGAAGTTTAGGACTAGAGGCAAGAATAATCATTCTGAAATTTTAAACAATGAAAAAGGAACAACACACATGCAATAGAACATCCAAGACTCATAGCAAAATTTTAAAGCATGTATCTTATTAAATGCGTTGGGAGGATAAAAGATAATGGGAAGGAATATTTTGTTTGCTTATATTTGAACTTACAATTACACCATTTTAAAACAAATATAGGAAAGAAGTTTCAATAGAAGGCAAAGAACCAAAAGCAGGATGCCCAGAAAATGCAAAGTGGCAGGGACACCAATAGTCAAACTACAAAATGGAAACAATAGAAGCATTTAAAGGAACAGAAGGTTTGCCAGGGCCATTTTACATGTAGAGGGAAAGGCATATGGGTTAAGTGGATGTTTGTCACCAAATCAAGCAAAAAGACTTTGTAAAGGGAGTTACCTAACAGCTACATGACAATGACTGTTCTTCAATGAGTCACTTAAACAGTGGCAGTTCTGTAAGGTAAGGCAGACTAGGGATGCCCTAGACCTCTAAGACTATTTAAATACATACTATGCTATCAACCAGAGCTCCTTCCCTCCTGCAGAATGTATCTCCACATTTAAATGACTATTTAAACCAAAGAAGGAACAAGCCTCTTCGACCATAATTCTATATCCAGTAAAACTATTCTTGAATAGTGAATAAGAAGTCTGATCATATAGGTCAAACAGAAACTGAGACACTTATGGCCAGCAGATCATCTTGATTAAGGAAATTCTTCAGGAAAAAGACAAATGTGGAAAATAGGAAACCAAGGGACTGTTCACCAAACAATAATGTTATTTATAATGTTGATTGTTACTTTACATTACATTTAATGTTAGTTACAATAAAACAGCATGTCCAGGAACAATCATGGAAACTGAGCGTATTTAGACTTTTGGTTCCAGAGAGTTGATTTCATAATAGTGGAGAATCATGGGGACAAGTAATCCCCTGACAGCAAAAGCAGAGATGAGCAGAAAGCTAAGAGGTCACATTCTCCACTACAAGCACACAGACAAAGTAAGCTAAAAATGAGGGAGGTTTTGAGCTCTCTAAGCACCTTTCCAGTGACTACTACCTTCAGCTTGGTCACACCTTCTAAACCTCTCCAACTGTGTTATTATCTGGGGACCAAATATTCAAGTTCTTTCTAGGGATCATTTCTCATTTATATCATCATAAGTGTTTTATTAGTTTTTCTTGGAGAAGGGGGCAATACTGAGGACTGAATCCAGGGTATTGTTCACAGCAGTCAACAATGTAACCCTGAGCTGCATATGTAACCCTCCTTTGATTTCTTCTTTCTTTGAGACAGGTCTCACTCTGAAGTATAGTTTTGACTTAAATTTGTAATCAGTTCACTTTACTTCATCTCCTAAACAGCTGGAATTATAAGCCTCTTTGAGAGCTAAAAACCTTTCTAATTTCTAGCCCACCTTCTCAGTATTGTTGAGAATGTAACCTCTCAACTTTCTGCTCTTGCTTCCATGCATGAACTTGTCTCCATGCTTCCCCACTCTGATTAACTCAACCCTTTGGAACAAAAAGTCCAACTAAGTTCAGTGTTTCATGAACTTTGCTTGGACATGTATTATAGCAGCAGACAAATAACTAACACTAAATGTAATTAATATAAAGTAACATGGCTTTTATTATTATTAGATGATCAAAAACTTACACACTGAATTTGGTGATTTTGCTAGTGCTTAAGTGCATTGAATGATATCAACACTTTGACAGAAAAGCATAGGGATTTGGATATGCTGTGTAATAATGTAGTGCCCTCACCTGTAAAAGGCAGTATTGCATGGTAGAGACCAAAATTGGAGAAAAATATATATAGAAAACTTCCCAGTAGTAAAGATATATGTAACATAATTTTTTTTAGTTATTTGCTGAGAGGAGAAAAGGCAAGGGCACATAAAATGTTGAATTAAAACCAGGAAAATGCATAAATCTAATAGATAGAAAAGAATTACAAATAAAGTAGATATTCCTCTAGAGGTATCAGAAATCATTTCATTGAATTAAAATCAGAGGTGATCAGGGTGAGAAAGCTAGCAAGGACACAAATATACTCTCTATGTGAAGCTCATTTAATCTCAAATACACAAATAGATTAAAAATAAAGAAATAGATCAAGTTACATCAGGCTAATGATGATCAAAATATAGTTTTAGTATCTATATTAATTTTAAAAAAGCATATTTAAAACCAAAAGCATGATACACAATAAGGAGACAGATTTCCTGAATCGAAAAAACAGATACTTCTGCAAGCTGAAATGGCAACCCTGTGACGCCTTGTGTGGCTCTTTGAAAATCCATCCTAGTAATGCTAGCAAAATAATCTCTAGATTGCAAAAACCTATATTTGCAGTTAAACTTACATATCTTCCCAATATGTTTCATAACCTATCAAGTATAGATTCAAAGAATTTAAATCTGTGTCTTCATTCAACACTTCAGGAATTTTGTCAGCAATTATTCATGTTAATCATGTCTGTGCTTCCACTTTGGTTCATTATATTTATATAGGAACTTTACAATCCCTCTCCCCCTGTCAGTGTGACAGAAAAACATTGCAAAGTTATTATCATTCTATCAGTCTGTGAGTCTGTGCTTGGTCTTGTTCCTTGCACATGTCAGTTGAATTTGTGAAAATATATGCTATTATTTTTTCCCCCATGATACAGTATTAAATTTGTATATTAACTTGTTTCCACTAGAAGAAACTTCTGTAAACTTCTTCATGGAATCATAAGAAATATAGAAAGATATATACGAGAAAACATAATATTTTCAGGCCCTTTCCCCCCTTGGAAATGAATGTCATATGCCCTAGATGAATAAACAGAACCAGCTGTTTATAAAACAGCTGTCAATCAAGAAAAAAAATGGAACTTGATATTATTCATATATTTTGAAGCTTTAATATGCTTCCAAGAAGTGGTGCTAATAGTTCCTGATGTGACAGAATATAATGAATACTGTAAATGTCAGGACTGACACAAAACCTATCAAGGCCTTTAAAAACAAAGTAAATTATGCATATTGTCTTTGGAATATCCTTGGGGATAGGTGTGTAATCTATGTAAATTATGCACAGGCAAGGTGAAATGATAATATATTGTTATACATTTATTAATTGTTATTATTAAGAAGAGTGATATGAAAGGAAGTCTGCTCATGTCAGCAAGGGGTTACATTCTGATATTGCGTGTTAACCCCTGGTCTAGATATTCACTCCTACTGTGACCTTACAGGTTTCCACATAAGCACTGATAACTAGCATTGATTTGCCATCAACTTTAGTCTAAGCTTTTTGTAGTATATTATATTAGATCTGTCCATAGCTTCTTGACATTAACAAAAGATATTTTAATGACTTACTGAAAAAGCATGAAGAACGAATGATTTCTTTATCTGCTCTGGTTTATTTTCTAAAATCAGAATTCTAGAGTAAACTAGTGTGTTAATGCAGACACTGCTGTAGGCAAGCCATCAAGGTCAAAGGCTAAGACAAAACGTACCTTCTTTAGCTTCTGTACAACTCTATGCCATGTTTCCCACAGTCTACCTGAATGACTGACTGCTCTTGCCAGCAGCATAGATATTTAGCAAGATGGCTGGTTATCTATGGTAATGGAAGCCTGCAGTAACTCAGAGAATAGATTAACTACAGGAGGAGGTCACATTTATCAAATGTTGATTATCCTTGTGTACTACATGTATTTTCTGTGTACACTTGACTCTGCACCTGTGATTCAGAGCATAACAAGTAGACATCATTTTTTTAAGGCCAGCAGGTGGAAACACTGAACTCTGGGCAGGACAATGTTCTTTACATTACATGCACATAGCATAAAAGTTATAGAGATCTCTAAACAACCCAGGCTGTTGCCAAGGCAATAGGTTACTTCCACAAATTGACAACAAGTTCTCATTACGAAAGACAGCAACCACACAACTTGTTGAACATGGAAAAGTTGAACTGGTGCCTACATAGAACCTTCACCTGTACATTCTGGTATCTTTGGTAGAGGAAGGTACTCTGAAGGCTACCAGAAAAAAAAAAATGGAAACACCAACCTACCCCAAACTTTTTGATTTACAGTACTGTCCTGCTGGTAAACTAACTAGGGCAATGGTGGTACAAAGCTTACAGGAGTTACCAACCAAAGTCTGATTTGACTAAAGGACTATTCCAAGACATAAAACCTTTACCAAACACTACTTAAGTGATCAAGAACCAGAGACTAAATAGCCTAGAGACTTAAGGTAAAACCCAATACTAGTGGTCTTAAAACAAACAAACAAACAAAACACAAAAAGTATAGTAATAAAATGACTTCTAATGATGTTCTATTCTTAAAGACATCATATATCGGTGCCTTATTAAGTAATCATCAGTGAATCTTACTCCTGAAGCACATGGGAACAAATGCAGAGACCCATAGCCAGACATTACAGAATGAAAAAGATCTTCAAATATTCAGCTCTAAGTATTGTTTCTCTATCGATCTCTCCCCTCAGAACTCAAGGAACTCTAGGGAGGAGGAGGTACAAAGAGTGTAAGAGCCAAGCAGAATGTGAATAAGGTCCTCTAAGTCGACTGAGCAAAGTTCATATAAACTTCCAGACTAAAGCAGCAAATATATTACCTGCACAGATCTGTACCAGTTTCTCTGTACTTATGGATTTTAATTTAGTGTTTTTATGGGACTCCTGTGTATGCTAATGAGTGAATCTCTGATTCTTGCGCCTTCTCTTGGGACTTTTATTCTTCTGTTACTTTGCCTTGCTCAACTTTGATGTGGTGACCTGTATTTTATATAGTTGGTTTGTTGGTTGTTATATCTTATAGGCCCCTTATGTTCTAAAGAGGGACAGTAAGGAGTGAATCCAGATGGAAGGAGATATAGGAACAAGCTAAAATGAGCAAGGGGAGGCAAACTGTTATTAGGATATATTGCACCAGAAAATAATTAATTTTCAATAAAAGCATAAAATGATATATTTTTAAAGTTTAGACTATTTCTTGTGCTATTCTTCCAGTTTCCTGTGTTAGCAATCAATTATTCTGAGTTAATTTCACTCACAAATACAAACACATAGATAATATCATAAGTAAGGATACCAGGACAACTTGTATCACAAACCCAGGATGTTAATACAACTTGTCTCCAGCTCAATTCATGAATGATGTCCAGGTTTTGGAAGAAGGTCATGTTTATGATTAGGGACAGTCTGAATGAGAATCTCAATCTAAATTGAAATTAATTTCATCATTTATTCTTCCGTGAAAATTATATTGAACATTGGCAAACAGCTTCTACACTGTGAGTAGGGAGCCAGGAATAAAATGACACAATGTTGAGATGACTGGAAGACAGGAGTAGACCCAGCAAGGCAGACAACCTGTGTATGAAGGGAAGAGAGACTAGGAACAGATCTTAGGAAGATTTGTCTTTCATGATTTGGATTTGGGAGTTTACTTCTAAATAAAAAAAAAGCAATAAGAAACTTTTGAAAAAGAAATTGGTAGAACCAATGTTTTTTGGTAAAAAAAATAATCTGGGATACTCCTCAGAATACATTATAATATAAAGATATAAGGAAGGAAGTTGGAAGGGACAGGCTTTTAAGTGGCTACGTGGGAATCTGGGTAGCAATTAACAAGGACCAATATCACAATTTTTGAGATGGAAGTGAATCAAAAGACTTAGTTTGAAGCAAAACACATCTATCAATGTGTAAATTATAACACATACTTATTGTTTAGATGTTGGAGTAGAAGAAGGAGGAACAATGAACACCATTTATTATCAACTTCAGCGTCTGAATAAATGAAAGTAGATTACCAAGAACAATGTCACTTACTGCTCTGGAAGTCTATGGTATGAGCAGTCAAGAGACTTCGTATAATAATGTCATCTAAAGTTCTGGAAAATTTATTTAGCTTAGGCCTCAATTGTTGTTTATAACTTTATTAGTCTTAGAAATAAAAACTTCATTTTCCCCAGTAATTCCTAGATTGTGATGATAATGAAGAAAACTGTACTCATCTCCAAAATCTCCATCTTGTTTGCTGGAGGTTATGATGGACTAATATAATGAAATAAGAAAATATTATGTAGATAGATGATAGATAGATAGATAGATAGATAGATAGATAGATGATAGATAGATAGATAGATGATAGATAGATAGATAGATGATAGATAGATAGATAGATAGATGATAGTTAGATAGATAGATAGATAGATAGATGATAGATAGATAGATAGATGATAGATAGATAGATAGATAGATAGATAGATGATAGATAGATAGATGATAGATAGATAGATAGATAGATAGATAGATAGATAGATAGATATTTATGCTTTATAGGGCAGATAAGGTCAAAGCTACGAGAAAGTTAAGGAAGAGTCCTGTATGTCTGTTGCTTTCATGGGGAGCTATTCTGAGCCAGGCAGCAAGCCAGGGCTCAGGAGATGAGATGGGTATCAGTGTGGGAGAGAAGTGGAGTAGGACAATGAAATGTCAGTCCAGGGCACCCTGACCACTGAAGGCGTGGGCAATAGATTAATGCCTGAGATAATCAAGCCTGAAGCCTAAGTTGTGGAGATACTGTACATATTAGTGATTTTTTTTATTCTGATATTGGTGTAATAGTGTTTACATAAAAAGAACGAATTTTGCTGACTCACATTTCTGGCAAAATCTCAGACACAGGCTAAAGATGTTTGTGAAAATGCTTTGTGTGATTATAACAAACAGTCCTGTTATACTGAATAATAGTTTTACCCAAACTAGAAACGAATGAACTTCCTTATCTCTCTAAGACTCCCTCAAGGTCAGCTTTATGAGTCTCCTGTTACAGAGGGGTCAGGAGGCAAAATACTTTGCAGGGTTCACATGACAGGGCTCTAATGTGGGCTCACTTGGATCCCAATCCTCTGTCTTTACATTTCCTCATGCTGGCTTCCAGCTACTGTGACATGCTGGGGTTTGTAGACCTAATTTCTAAGTTGACACCTCTCTATTCTTTTTCGTAATCAGCTTACTGGAAGCCAAGCTGCTAGTTTAGTGAAAATTAGGCCACTGTCTGATATAAACTAAACCCAGAGGTGCCCTAAGAATGGGAAGAAGTCCAAATCTCACTAAAAGAGGATGCAAACACCTACCTTCCTCATTAATCACCAAGTGCTAGTGATTCCACAGCCTCAGGAACTCTGAGCCAAATAAATTCCTGACAGAGTTATCTCCACCAGGAACAATTAGCAAATCACACATTTAATACTGGGAAAGCCAGTCAATGTCAGGGGTGAGCCACACGCCACTCTTCGTTTTTCTCCCAGTGCTAGGACCGAGCAGTGTGGAGGCCTGTCCTCCTGTAGAGCACTTACAAAAATAGAGTTTTTTATTTCTCTGGAGGTTCTGCATGCTGCTCTGCAGCTGGCCTGTTGCCAGGAACACTAATCTGATTTCTCAGGCAAGCTAATCCTATTTCTCCCTCAGGTGCAAGCTTCCCTTGACTAATCATTCCCCTCTTTGCACACTTAATTAACAAGCTTCTGTGATCAAGCAATCAAACCTTTTAAGCCCCCGTTATTATTACAACTTAAATGTCTGATGAAAGAATGTATACAATAGAGTGCTAGCTTGGCCCACTCTGCCTGTCTTTAGGCTTGCTAATGCATGGGGTGGAAAAGCAAGCATAATTTGGGACATATACCAGCTCCCTGCCACTTTCCGGGCTTCCAATTACGCCTTGCTTCCTTCTGCCTCATGCACTGCCACTCTCTTCCTTTCAATGTCTCGCTGTTTCGCACCCACCTTTCTCAAGGCACCTGCTATCACTCCGTGGGGTTTAATCCAAATGTCCCTTTCTGTGGCTCTCCCATCCTTTTAGCCCTTCAGTCTGCTTGGCAGCTTTGCATGGTTTTTCAGGCTTGTAATTCTGCCACCATAGGAATAAGCACGTCTGCACTTGTGTACTCTGTGTTTATAAAATATATTTCTCTGGTTGTTTCATTATGCCTGATCTCTCTCATAGACAGCTTCTAGGAGGATGATCTTCATTGTATTTATTCCCAGTGCAGAGCCCACTATCTATGCTGAGCTATGGAGGTTCAATATGTAGCTACTGAATAATTTAATCGTGTTACACAGGAAAGGCAGTATGAGTACCTGCAGGTGCAGAAATTGAGGCTCAGAAAGGTAAGGTAGCTCAGGTAAATATCTCTGCTAGTTAGGCATGGATGCTGTCAGCAAGCACAAACCCTAACCCTAGCTTTTTGATTTCTACAACATTCTACCTCCCTTACAAAATACACATTCATAGACAGCAATTTGACTCAATTGTAGGGAGAACTTCAAATAGTCTTATAATCTGGATCAAGCCTTTATATAATAGAATTTTATCTACATTGGGACAGAGAGATGGCTTAGCAGTTAATTTTTGATAATCTTAAGGCCTGGGTTTGAGTCTTAGGATGCAAATGGTGGAAGAGGGGAACCAACTTTAGTTATCCTCTTGAGTTTCATTTGTAGACCATCACCAAGAGATGTGAGCATGGAACACACAAACATAAATATACCTTTCATGTATATATTCACACATGCACACACACATATATATGCTATATACTTAATATGAGCTCTTTATGAAGCTTTTGATGAAATTCCTGAGTCTCCAATGCTCTGAAATACCAAAATAACACCAATTATTAGACTATCAAGGTAAATAGCAAGCCCAACCTTTCATACTTTGCTGTGGAGTGCTGGAATCAAACTGTGTCCATGTTGTCACCTACTAGGTGGTTCCAGAGGGTTGGAATACCAGAGGATAAATCCTGAAGAGAGACCTACATCTTTCCTGTTTGCTCTCTATCCCTGGGAGCAGCACTGATGTGGTGAATCTTCAGCCAGAATTCTGGAGATTATTTGAGTCTCCGGTGTTTTCCATTCTCTGTGAACATCTCACCATTCTCTCACTACCAGCATTCAGAAATCTGAGTTCTAGCTGACAATACACTTCCTGAGTCCTTCTTCTGGATGGTTTTGTTAATATTCACTAACTTTTATTTTGTCTAGTTTGTATTCATGGACCTTTGAATCTGCCTTGAGATTTTCATATTACCATTTTGTTCTTTTAAAAAAACAACAAGCATTGTTTCTATCTCTTTCCTCCACACTGACGGATAATAAATACCTGCTTGAATAAAGCCTCTGTGTCAGTTAAGAGATAATATGTGAATATGTGTTTTCTAAATTAAGCTGGTTACATAGGGGCAGTTGCTTGTTTTTATCCTGTCGAATGAAACTTCACCATTGCATGTGTGACTAGAGATAATAAAATTAGAATTAAATAGTGAGCTGTGCTGAGAGACATGTTTTGTCTGGTTTAAAAAGAAATGATATAATCATCATAGCTTGTGTCTAAATGAAGATAATCTACTGCAAGCCCATGACAAAGCTGTTTATAACTTCATTAACTTCCAAAGGCGTTGTATAATAATTGTATGTGTAGTTGAATCAAGAGTTATCTTTACCCATGGGATGCATAATAACACAGAAAAGAGTTAGATACACTTACTTGTGAGAGCCCAGAATGGACTACTAACAAAAAGTGTGTTCAGATATAAAAATTTCCCTTACGGAAATTAAAAGTAAGGGATGTATGGGTTGTATGTTGGTTGGAATATGAATGGGAGTGGCAGCTGATTTGCTAAAAGAGGAAGTGAGAGGGAGGAGATGAGCCTGAATATAAAGCAGAAACTACTGTGCCACTGTAATTCCTGGCTCCAAATCTCTGTTTGGGGGAAATATGATGAATTCCAGCACTCCCTAATGCTAAGCCTGCTCAGATTGAGAGAATGAGAACAGTCTGCCTAAGTGTTTATTAATACAACATATTACAGTTAGATTTGTTTGTGACCAGGGAAGAATTATTCTGATCTTCTATTGCTGATCTTTGCTCTTACTTGGAGAATTATCTAGAGGCTACATACTTTAGTATCATAAAGTATGAAGAACACCATCTGGTTACAGAACCAGTCCCTCTGATAATACCAAATTTATAGCAGAGATGGCTGAAAGCTGTAAACTCTCTGTGGGTTTCCTGGGGATAGACAAATAATTCACAGATATAGAAGAAGAACCACTTCAAATATGTATGTTAAAGCATTACTCATAATACTTCAATATCATACAACTAATATTGAATCTTTTTCAAATATTGTTTAGGTTTTCAGGCTTTTGTTCATGTTTTCTTCATGCTTCACAAAGTGTTGCTGGTAATTAAGAATTCATTTTATTTTCTTGTTTTGTCAAGATATGAATAGGAATTTAAAGTTCAGCAAAGGTGTCTTGGCTACTACTTGTAGTAACCAACAGCAATACCCACTGAGTGATGGAAGTGAAAGGGATCAGTTATACTTAGAGTCTGCTCGAATTTTCTGAAATAGTATAAGCTCTTATAATATAGTAGGTACATGCTGCCTTCAGGGAGAGCCAGGAGCAAGAGTTCTAAGGGATGGAAGAAAGTACCTAAAGGCACATACAAAATATACTACAGTTATTGCTAGAGCAACCTAAATGTCAGCTCACTAATTTGCAGTATTATTTAAAAATCCAGTAAATATAAAAATAAACTGCATTGACCTATACCCGAGGCATTCTCTATACTTTTAGTCTTTTCATGCTATCCTCATTTTGAGTTTCTCCCAAAGACAGTGATTTCACTAGTGGTGTTCTACTTATTAAAATGTGGTTTTATGTTAGGAATAAATCAGCTTTAAAAAGTTTCAAGTTTCTCAGCATTGTTTGTTGTTCTACCAAATTCCTTACCTATAACTAGCAAAACTGATACCGTTAGAGTTTATACCAATGTTGGTTAAAAGAATAAATAGGAGCGGACATGTGACATCACAAAAGGTCATAGACTAGAGCTTGCAGCAGACATCCTAGCTACCTATGCAGGTCTCATATTGTCAGTGAATGGTTTGTCTGTAAGGTCTTGAATATAGTCCAAGGCAAGAGCTGGGCTGTCAAAATGAAAATCTATCATGTTAGGCTTGCGTTACATATTTGAAAGTATGGTGTAGAGATAACCCTTTACTCTTCCATGGGGGCTATTGACAATTCTTAGCTCTTGGGAAAAGAAGGGTCGGTTATTTTCTAAGAATTCTTCAGAAGTCAGCCACTCTGCAGTAGAAGACCACACATCCAAGATTATTTGGGCAGCACAAATTGGTCTTAAAAGACAGGAGAAATGCAAGACAAGTTGGATAGGAAACATGGAGAGGTGAATGGATGTGTGTGTGCGTGCACGCGTGTGCATGCATGCATCGGTGCTTGTCATGGGCTGTACACTTAACTAAGCACATTTATTAAAATTACAGAATTATTATATTTTTTTTAATTAAAAAAGATGGACCTAACAGCATTGTGCTTTGAATGAGACATCCAAACCACAGGTCTAAGCATGAGCACGTGATCTCCATTTGCTGGTGCTCTTTGGGGAGGTTTATTAGGTACAACTTTGCGAGAGGAAGTGCATCACTATAGCCAGGCTTTGAGAGTCCTTCCAGTTTGCGCTTTCTACTCTGTCTTGTGTTTAAGAGTAATCTCTTATCAAGCCAGTGGGGAACCTCAGGAAAAGGAGCTAGGGTCTCCAATGGTAGGCAACTGTCAATTGGCATGGGCAGTATGTGGAGCCTCGAGGGGTGGGGTCAGACCCAGTTCCTGTGTGGGGGATGTCACCTTGGAGCCCATTCCCTGCAGAGGGACACCTAATCCAGTCTTGATTTGGGAATGAGGAAATCAGACTTACCTGAAGTGGATGTGCCACACGTAGCTGGCCCACCAAGAGATTTCTTGCTCTTTTGGGGGAGGGGATGGAGAGGAGTATTTGAAGGCTGACTGGGAGGGGAAGCAGGGAGATACATGGAAAAAAGTAGACTGGGGAAATAAATTTTAAAAGGGGGAAAATGTGATTTCTTAGCTTCCTGCTCCTGCTGCTTCTTCTCATGCCTCCCTTAATGTGCCTTTCTCTCTTCAGACCATGAGCCCAATTAGACCTTTTCTTACTTAAGTTGCCTTCAGTCATGGTGTTTTATCATGACAATGAGAAGTAACTAATATACCCAGTGCTGAGTGCCATCAAATTTCTGTCCTAGATCAGGAGACCAGTGTACATTAAGAATCACTCATGTTCTCTCTCAGAACTCATCTAGAAGCTGATAAGGGGCTGACTCGTAATATAGGAAGCATCACTTTCCACATCTGAGGAAAAGAAGTATCCAGAGACTGGAAACCAAAAATTAGACTTTTGTTAACATTGTTTATGACAAAGATAAAACACCAAGGTAATCACTGAACAATAAAGTCAAGTAAGGTAAGGATAATCTGTACCCTAAGGATATAACAAATATAAGTAAAATTGAGTACATGTCTGTCTATAGGACATAGAATTACAATACGACTATACAGTACACATATACAGAGAGCACAAGCATGCTACTTATACCCACTCTGTAGGTGTGCACATAATCATAACAACATATTATTATCACATACTCTTTATATTATATAAATATACATAAGTATATATGTGTAAGTGTATGCATACATATATGTATGCACACATATAAAATCACATATATGTGTAGCAAACAAAAACGTAGAATTATGAATCAAATGACATTTGGCTAATTCCCTATAGTTTGGAACCGTTCTTAAATAAACTATTTTACTGAGGCACTTTAGATTAATCTCCCTCTGTGTTGTAGTTATTAAATCCTCTTTCATGAGGCTGTGGGATAATTCTAGCATCAAACTGCCCAGTGCCAAGAGCAATTTCTATTATGTGGATTAAGGAGTCAGTCATTTCCTAGAGTGATTGGGGAAAACAAACATTGGTTCAAAATAAAGAACATATGATCAAGCCAGTAAAACCAAATATTTTGTTGAGTCCAATACAATATTCAGAAATAAAGGTCAGCAGAGAAGTAAGTAAAAAAAAAAATGGAGATAAAAACTTCAGAAAGGCATATTGAGGAAAAATTGTTTATTTCATGTTCTTGGTTGAAACAGTAGGCATGGCTGTATACAAATGTAGGAGCCTTTAGATGGCTGACTGTAAATGTTTTTTTCAGTGATTTGGGCTTGAGATCTACAGTTTAACAGAAAATAAACTTAATGGCATCTTTGGAGGTTACCTGACTCATTGTCTTGTCAGGGCTATTAATTTATCTCTCTCTCTTAAAATTATATATTATTTCATTCTATCTTTTTATTCTAAAAATTCGTTGTATGTATGTATGTATCATGGCTTTTAGCTTAGATGTTTTTAATGGTATTCCTTTGTGTGTGAATGAGTTTCTGTTTTTGTAACTTCTCCTGTGCTCTTTTCCTTCTGATTGTTTTATACAATTCCAATGTGCTACTTTTTGTTTTATCATATTGTATTATATATTTTTAAAACTTTATATGAGGTTTTTTTATCTCAGTTGTATATAGATAAAAGCTTTATAGGTAAAATTTGTGCACAACTAAAAATACCTATAATTCTGAGCCAGTTCTTAAAGCAATCTGATACCTTCTTTGTGTGAATTGGAAATTGACAGGCAGTCTTTACTTTGAGTCAATTACAGCAAAGTACTCTTCCACTGGATCCTAGGAAGACAAGAATATATCACTTTTAAAAATGATTATGGCTCATTAACTATTAAAACTTGCATTATTGGAAAAATATATATTGTACATTATCACACAGAAACAAACATTTTTAGTAAATATTTTGGATAAATAATATATGGAAAAAATCAGCCATTCTGAACAACTCACTCCACTAATACCTCTGCCTCATTAGTTTAAATTTCTCTATTTATATCTTAATGGATAAAAGTAAAATAAAATCAAACATAACACAATAAGAAAAGAAAGTATCCATAAAAAGCACAGACTCACTTATTCTGACATTTAGGAATCCCATAAAAATACTAAAGTAGAAGCCATTATATACACAAAGGACCTTCAGAGTAAAAGAAGAAAAAAATTAAAATAAAATGAAAATTAAAAAAAACCCAATAATATGAAATTACAAAACCAAACGAAAGGGAAAACCCTGACAGAACATTATGAGACAGAAACTTCAAAAGATTGGGCTTTGTTGGATTTGCTTTTTGTTCCCCATCTAGTGCTGGGAAGAGGACTATCCTTAAGAGTAGTTTGTTTTCACTCCAAGACTTCCTTCTAGGAAATTCAGTTCGTCATTTGCAAGTGGTTATCAAGTGGTCATTGCTTCTGGGTTCGGGATGAGCACATGTTCCCTTCTATCTTCAGCTTTAGGATCCGATTTTGTATAGAACTGTGCAAGCCTGTGAAAGTTACCTTTTCTGGGCATTCATATATGTGCTAACTATGTTGTCTTTTTCGTGTCCTCCCATGCCATCTGATTCTTATAATCTTTTTGCCTACCCCTCTGTAGGGTTCTCTGGGCTCTGAGGAGGAGAGATGTGATGAAGACATATATTGCTGAGTATTCCATGATCTCTTATTTTCTGGATAATTTTGGCGATAGGTCTCTGTATTTGTTCCCATCTACTGCAGGAGGAGCTTGTCTGATGATGGTTCAGCAAGGCACTGATCTGAGTACATTGCCGAAAATTTATGATGGAACCAAATATGCTTAGACTTGCTTGGGCAGTGAGCAGCTCTACAAATGTCCAGAAGCAAGGAGACTCAGTTCTTGAAGGGCTGAATAATATGTTTGAGGAGCAGCATTATCTTAGTAGAGGACCTCAGGACAGATTCATTGTATTTGAGGTACAAGTCATCTGCTTTACAAAATTAATGTGAGGATATAAGAACATTTTTCTCTATTTTCCTTATAATTCAGGAACATTAACTTAACTACAGCTTATAAAAGTTAACAAAAATTGTGGTGCATATTTACACAGTGGAATATTACCAAGCGGTTAAAATTGATATCATGTTGGAGATTATGATTATCATAGG
Source organism: Phyllotis vaccarum (assembly GCA_033318265.1). Lineage (NCBI taxonomy): Eukaryota > Metazoa > Chordata > Mammalia > Rodentia > Cricetidae > Phyllotis > Phyllotis vaccarum. The sequence continues at coordinate 35,447,936 of JARWLC010000001.1, read as the reverse complement.
ACTGGTGGATGCTTAGAAGCAGAGGAGCAACTGGCTGTATTTGAGACTTTGTCAGTGTAGTTTACAAAACAAAATAATCATCTAAGTGTATCACACATTAGAGAAAGGGGATATCAGAGGCAAGGTGGTGAACACTATACAAGTCTGAAAAGAGGTGAATCTGGTAGTATAGAGCAAAGAGGAAGTTGTAACACAGTGTCAGAACAGGGAATAATGAAAGCTGGGAAGTGACTGTGGCTCTGAGCCTGGAGCTACCCAAAGATGACTTTCTATGTGCTCAGCACTTGGTTATTTCTTCAATTATCTTATTTCATAACTATATGTTTCAAAGTACATAGGTAGTTTAAAAATTACACTTATTCTGTTTGTTTTCATTTGTTCTTTGCATGGTCCTGAGGAAGTTCATAGACCTATTTTGTGTTCAACGATTCTTAGTTTAGAATATTTTAATATATGTTCTCCATACTTTAGTCTTCTATTTAAATTTCTTTTGATTTGTCTCATGTATTACAAGATTGTTCTATATAGCTCCCTGTTCCCTTCGTATATGTCTTCCATCTGCATCACTAGGAACTTCTCTCTAAAATTTTCCAGCAAAGTGCCTGTTGCAGCAGAATGGAGGAAACATGTCTAAATCAAGAGTGCTCTGTATCCCTGACTTTGATTTACTCATGCTCATTTACAAAAACATCTATCAACTGACTATTAAATTTTTAAATTTTAGGTATTGAGTTAGAATAGGTAGTGCAAGGATTTATGGGAAAACAATTTGTCCCTCCCATATGTAAATTTATCTGCAGAAGGAAGCCCTAAGATCATGAGCTGAGGATGTAGAGTAGTGCATGTGTTCACAGAAAAGCTGTAGATGGAGACATGTATTAACTCCCAGGTATGTTTTTCACTGTATTTTTTGTTCTATGAGTGATATTTCTTGTAGAGCTCAACTTGTGGGATAACATTATCATTTAACAAATAAATATGGTTTCATAAATGCATCATTGTGTGTCTCCTTGTTTTCATGTGTGTATGTAACTGTGAAAGAAGAATTGAGTTGCAAATCATTTTGTATTTTCCTTTTAACTGTCTGAACTAAGCCAAGCCCTAAAATGGAAAAGCACATTGGCTCTATCATGTGTCAAATACAAGCACTGAACTCAAATTATAGGCTTGGAAATCCCCTCAGGGCTTGGTCAGATGACACAAAGCTTCTAAAACTTTGTATCCTTGTGTCTAACATGGAATTTTTCTAAGGGTATAATTGGTACTAAATATAGAAAGTGTGCTATATGTGCAACATGTGTGGAACTCTGCTCAGTACCTTGGAACCACACTTCATGCAAAATAGTTCAAACAACAGTTATTTAAAGGAGGGAGCATAATGAAGGAAGCATTATAAAATAATAAGCAAGTCAGATCAGACCATGAAGATATGTTCTAAATGTTGTTTAGCTGTTCTAAAATGCTACCAGGCTTTGAATTTTCCATATAGTTGAAATTAAAAGTCAAACATATATGTGTGGAATATATTAAAGTAGGGTTTAGACTCACAACAGTAATTTCAATGAACTTCTTATACTGGTTTCTGTCACTTATCCCCTTCACACCGATCCTCCCAGAACACTAATATTTTGCTGTATTTGGAGCAAAAATCAACTTTTCCAGACCCAAGTGGTTACACTCACCATAGGTGAATATTCCCTATCTATCATGCAAATTTCAATAATTTAACATCTTTCTTAAATTTTACTCATTTAAGAGCTTTCAAAATGTAAAATTATTGCCCTTCACCAATCTTTTTTCAGTATACCAACTACCACTGTATCAGACATATATAGGAAGTAGTTGTCTCAGAGAGGCAGAAAGACAGGTCAGATCAATGAATTTTTAGATTCCTGCTATAGACCTGCTCCTGACATTACCAGAAAATACCAGCTATAAAAAATCAGTTACTATAATTTTAGATAGCATCTTCCTACATGCTGTTAAGTTCGAGGCATATGTTTGCATTTTCTCCAGGATTTCTATGACAATTACATTGTGTGTGTGCATTAGTGTCCTTCCTAATAACAGATCATAACTGGGTATTTTTCTCTATCAGGATTATTAGCCATTTTCATAATGTTTAATGATACACATCAAGGATTTAATCTATGTCTTTCTCAGAGCATGGCAAGTACAAGTAAATTATAATGCCCCAAGAACACACTGTATTGAATTTCAAGATAAAGTGGATTATAGTAAATATTAATCTTTTAAAATTGATAGAATGAAATATTAAAACATTTCAAACAAGAATTTTAATGTGAAAATTAAATCTGTGTTAATATTTCTAATATTCTATCATCAGGGGGCATGGTGACAGGGTGATTATTCAAGGGTTATATTATAGCTTATCTCATCAAGTTGCTGATACATTAAATGGCTCATCTTTTCTGTATAATTATGTAGAGAGAGCATTTCTCCATGTGAAATAACAGAGGCAATTGATCAACTGATATGGATCATGTTAGTTTCTAAGTTCTGTTATTTTTCATTCATCTTCACTTGGGACTAGAGATGTTTCTGTCTTTGTTTCATGCTATACGAGGTATTCTAGTTGTTTAAACTATAATTTTTAAAAATAGAGGTTAATTACTCAATGCTACTTTTTAGCAGTTTATGAAATTTACAATATTTTTGTGTTAAGTTGAACTTTAAGCATATATGAGCACAGAAAATTTTAGAAGGAATATTTGTTGGGTCCAAACAAATGTCCTGAGAGTCTGAAGAATACAATACATAACAAATTATGCCAGTATAAAATAAACAATAGAGTAAAACCCTTTGGCTTATTAAACAATAGATTAATACTCTGATTTTGTCCCCTCTCTGCCATATTAACCTTGATCAAATGATATTAAAAGAGGACAAATATTTTTGGATCTGATGAGCATAAAAAACCCAATTAAAACATAAAGAGCATTATTTTTCAGCTATTAGGTATCAGATAAAAAATAAATAACATCTAAGAATATCAGATATTAGATAGTCTTCATAATAAGACAATTTTCAAATCAAAATAAATAATGATATAAAAGTAATACATCTTAAAATGTTCCCCGGGCAACCTCAAATACCTATTGCCAAAAGAATAATAGCATGTTTCATTTAGTTTGTCTACTTAAAATTCAGGGCTATTTTTCCAAAGCCAGTCTAGTACCAGAAAAATGCATTAATGTAACTTTTAATTAAAATTAGGCTTAGTATTTGTCTTCTCTGCACAGAGTGAATATTTTTAATTAAAAAAATAAAGGAATACAATGTATTTTAAATGTGTATTTTCTCTTCTAAATTTGGTTAGTACTTTGATGGCTAATTAGCACAGATAATTTTAGTGAATATTCTAAACAATCAATTAATGCAAATAAGGCAGTGTGTGATTGTTTGTACCAGGGCAACTTGGCTGTAGAGACAACATGCCAGCTAATAGGTCAATAAGCGAGTAAACTTATTTTTCATTTGTGATTAAACTTCAGGTTAACTTAGATCCAACATTTCTTCCATTGTTTTTTAGTAGAAATTTTTAAATAACCCTAATTACCTACTTTTCATTATTAAAAATCAGTTCTCTAATGTTTTAACTTTGGGGGTTTAAATATGCTGTCAATTCTCTTTTTAACTGTAACATCAAAGAATTTTACAATGTTTTGAATAGCCTTGATTTAGAACTGCATGCCGCCTCTTCTAAAAATACTTGAGTTAGAGTTAAAAATGATGATGTCAGTCACAACAGCAGCTTCTGTTTATTGAAATATCACTGCCTGTCAAATCTGTGCTGATAAGAACTCATGTTTCTGTTTATTCTTCTAAAGAGCCCTTAGAATTATATGTATTATTTATTTGCAGACATTGATATACCTGTTTAGAAAAATTACTAGTTTTTCTAGCAAAAATTAGTAGATTGCTTAGATAAAAGCTTACTATGACTACGTGCCTGCTTTTAACAATGATATTATCTTCTTTTCATCTACACCATCTACACTGAGAAACAGAAAATTACATATTAAAAATAGATTGAGAAGAGAACAGAAGATCAAATAAAAGCAAAAGAGGAATGCATTATTTATATTATTTTTAATTTATTTATTAATCTTTTTATGTCCATTAAAAGGACAATGTTGAGGTGCTAGGTGTTTCTGGACACTAAGATTAGTAAGTATACAAATGGTTTAAAGCTGAGACAATACTCAAATGGAGTTACCAAGTTCGTGTATGGCTATATGGCTTAAGAGATTTACCTGTGACTTAACACATTTGTAGCGTATAAATTTATAATATTAAGAATAGCCATGGACAACATTATATTCTGTGATATTTGACACTGACTTTCCATCCCTCTCATTAGCCATACAGTGTCTAGTTCCTTTTATTGTGACAGTGGCTAAGTGGCAACAATGTATCAAAACTATCATTTTCAACATGTCTAAAAGTATTGCATAAAAAAAGCAAAGTAAGTGGACTTGGGCATGGGAGAAAATATGTCACATTTCTGAAAATGGCCATGCAATTCACTACTAAAAACTTTAACATTTCCAAGGAAAAGTTCTGTAAGAAATATTGGCAGCTCTGGGTCAGGCTGAGGAAACTGTCCTCTGCTGAGAATAAAATAAGAAGAATAAGAAAGGGCTGTGTTTAAACACTGACCCATAAAACATTCCAAAGACCCCAACCTTAACTCACACACCTATAAACACCTGATTTTTAACAAAGTGGCCAAAAATATTCAATGGAAAAAAGATAGTAACTTTAACAAATGGTAGTGGCATAACTGGATGGTAGTATGCAGAAAAATGCAAGTGGATCCATATCTATCACCCAGCACAAAACTCAAATCTAAGTGGGTCAAAGACATCAACATAAACCCAGCTACACTTAATTTTATAAAAAGAAAGTGAGAAATACCCTTGAATGCATTGGCACAGGAGACCACTTCCTAAATAAAAAACCAGTAGCACAGACACTAAGAACAATTATTAATAAGTGCTACCTCCTGAAACTGAGAAACTTCTGTAAAGCAAAGGACATGTTCAATAAGAGAAAATGACAGTCTACAGAATGGGACCTTCACCAACCCTATATCTGACAAAGAACTTATCTCAAAAATATACAGAGAACTCAAGAAATCAGAGCCCCCAAACTCAAATAACCCAATTTAAAATGAGGTTAAGAGCTAAAAAGGGAACTCTCAACAGAAGAATTACAAATGACTAGGATCCAATCTCTCCAAGGATCCAGCAATACCACTATTGGGCATATACCCAAAGGATGGATATTTGTACTCCAAAGGCATTATCTTAACTATGTTAATAGCAGCATTATTTGTAATAGCAAGAACATGGAAACAACCTAGATGCTCCTAAACTGGAGAATAGATTAACAAATTGTGACATTTACACAATGGAGTAGTACTCAGCAGGGAAAAAAAGACAACCTAAAATGTGCCTGCAAATGGATGGATTTGGAGACTATCTTCCTGAGTGAGGTATCACAAACACATAAAGATACACTTGGGATGTACTTACTCATAAATGGATTTTAGACAACAAGCAAATAATACCCAAGCTGCAAACCACAACCTCTGAATAGCTTGGGATAAGAAAGAAATTGGAAAGACAACTGGGGATCCCCCTAGAAAAAGAAAATAGAGAAGATCTCCTGAGAAACCAAGGAGAGGTGGGAACAAATCCTGAGAGGAGATGGTTGAGTGAGAGGAGCAACAAAGAGGGAGCAAAAAGAGATGGATAGCTTGAAAGAGGAAGCCAATGTAGGGTTGGAAAGAGGCCGGGAGCTAGTGAAACCTCCAATAACTCACAGGATGCCCATGGGTAGTACTCCAAAATACTGGAGAGGAGGGGGAGGACTAAACAGGACTTGCCCTGTAATCAAATGAATGACCACCCTAAGTGTCATTATAGATCTACTTCCAGCAATGAATAGAAGGAGAAGCAGAGGTCCGTAGCTAAGCACCAGGTCAAGCTTCCAGTCCAGCCAAAGAGAGCGAGAGGAGAGTTGTATATGAGGAAAGAGATAGGGATTATGAGGAGGATTCCAACAGAGATGACTGGCTGGATCTCTGAGAGCTCACTGAATCAAAAACAGCTACTGGGGAACCATCAAGAAAAGGAACTAAACCCTCCAGAGGTAAAATCACTGTCCATTGGCATAGATAGTATGTAGGACCTCATGGAGTGTGATCATACTATGTTTTGTGCATGAACTGGCATCTTGGAGTCCATTCCCTACAGAGGTACACCTAACCCAGCCTTAATACTGGGATGAGGGACTCAGACCTACCTCAAATGGATATACCACACTGAAATGATCCACCTTTGGACTCATTACCCTCCTTGGAGAATGGATGGGGGTACTGGAGTGGGGGATTGCTAAGGGAAGACTGGGAGGAGATGGGAAGAGGGGAGGGAAGGCAAGCAGTGGTGTAAATGGAAATAAACCTTTATAAATTAATAAAAAAAAAATTGAATAAACGTTTTAACACCCTCTTCTGGCTTCTGTGGGAAATGCATGCACATGATACCTATATATGCACTCATTCCTATACATACCAATAAAGTATATAAATAAATCTTTTTTAAAGGGTAAATAAAAATCTGAGAGATAAGCACCTAAATAAAAATTAAAGAGATGTATTGTTGTTTTTCTAGTTCCCACAGTGAGCTGTTTTTGCAGAGTTCAACTTTGCCTTACAGACGGTGTCAAGTTTAATTTTAACAATAGATCTGAAAAGATTGAACTCCTGAGATTGGACAGAGATTTGTCAAACCAGGCCAATCTAAACCTAATGAGACTTTATTTTACATACAAACTAGATGTCACTTGGTGCTGAATATAATAGATAGACTCCTGTATCACCACATCTGTGGTCCTTTCTCAGCTGTCTCTTCCAAGGTTCATAATGGCTCTTCTTGATCTTATTTAGGAAATGGGATGAGTAAAAAAGTCATGTTGATACCAGATTGTCTGGGAAGAGAGTAAACATCCTGTGTCATTTCTCCTAAGTCACTGAGCTCTTATTTCACTTTGTTCATTAACTCAAACTAAATTCACAGTTGTCAAGTTCATGCCAGAAACTACTCTTTTCATAGGAAAGAAAAGGAGAGGTGAACTCAATAGAGTTTCTGACCTTCTTCAGGTCGTAGTTTATATAGCAAAAGATACACATAAAACTCATGATTTAAAGTAATTGATTTATTAACCACAAGTTTACAATGTGAGGCAGGAATGGATATGATTCTCTGACACTTGTCTGTTTGATTCCAGCCTCCATGGTGTCATTTAATCATCTGCTTATTTAATTGGCCCCCTCCCTGTGGACTGACTCTCAATTCTTTTTATAAGATCTGTGTCTAGATTAGTGAGTGCCTATGCTTAGCTTTAAACACTTATAGGAGACTATCTTTTGCTTACATGCTTTCCAGAAGCATCTACTGATGGAGTTTACTTCAGCTAGAAGGAGAAAAAGTTTGAGCTGCTGGAGAGACTCATAGCAAAGTAATGATACCAAGTCTAGCTTCCTGAATTTCCAGGGATATGTATTAGTATAATTTGAACTAATTAAGAGAGTTTTTAAACAGTAGGGTCATAGTGCTATTGAAAATTAGAGTAGAGAAGAGATAATGTTACAAACTCTCTGCCGATTTTCAAATCTAATTTTGGTACTAAGCTCAGGAAAGGGTATTGAGAAATTGTACACAGAATTATGAGTATACAGGTACAGAATGAGTTTACAAAGGCCACCCAGCTATACAGTAGGAAGCAAAGCAAGACCTCTGACTTCAGAGCACCAAATTTAACTCTTCAGATGGTAACTTATCAAAACTACTTTGAATATGTGAAGTTCATGTTTTGTGGATGGAATCTTAACACATCATACATTTACATATATGAGGTAAGAACACTGGCTTTAGCTATATTCATATATATATATATATATATATATATATATATATATATCTCAGCTAGATGAATGATAAGGTCACTGAATACTTTTGAATATACATTTGAAAAGACAGTAATACATAGTTTTGGAATTTAGAAACCAAGACTCAAAGACTTTATAGCAACTACAGGAGTGTTGTTGGTAATCCAAAAGAAGTCGCCTTTTCTCAGATTCTCATGACTCATATTAACACTGATTAATATTTTAATACAACAACCTCATTTGGACATGAGTAAAGTCCCATGTTTTACATGTGGCAGCTTTCAAGGAAGAACAGCGATAAAAGGGTATTAAATCTGAAGACATTGACAACAGTATTTTCAGCCCAGAATGATAAAGCCAAATAACTCATACTTGTTTATGTAAAACACTTGGTTTTATTTTTCTCTTGTTTAATAAGGTCCTTACACTTAGGTTCATGTTAAATGCTTGTCTATTTTATGCAGCTTCTCTGAAATTTTTATCAGGTATGCTTGCTCAAAATGGCCTTCTACTTTTATATATTTCAAAACTTCACAATTATTTATATTATATAATTTATGGTATATTGTGTATACTATTATATATAATTTCTATTTTTTAAAAAAAATTATACATATTCCATATCTCTTGATTATATCCCACCCTCCTTTGCCATATACAATTCCTCCAGGACTTCTGATCACATCAGACCTCTAAATTCATATCCTCCTTTTATATTTATTTATTTAACCTACTAAGTACAATTAATGCTGCTCATTTGCTCATGGACATGGACTCATCTACAGGGACATAGTAAGCCTATCAATGGCCATACTTAATCCACTCCAGTGGTCTTCAGTTCCAAATAACTCCTCACCCAACGGTGAGATCTTAGGAGTACCTCTTCAATCCATATTGTGATTTTTAACTACCATGATCTTGTTTAGGTCTTGTGTAGATAAGCATGACTGCTGTGAGTTCAAGTGTGCTGCAGTCAGGTCATGCCCAGAGGCCATGATCCTTCCTCACTGCACCCCTTCTCATTATCTGGCTCTTCTGTTATTTTCATCCTCTCTTCCTGAATCTTCCCTGAGTATTATGCAGAATGGGGCACTGATATAGATATCCAGTCTATAGATGGATTGTTACATTAAGGTTTCTGGTCCCAGGTGGCGAGAGGTCCAGACCCACAGACCTGCAGCCCTACTGACTCTTTAACCACCCATTGCTGCTCAGACCCCAGAAATGATTCAGATACTTATATTTACTTCATGCTGTTTGGTCTATGACTTAGGCACATTGCTCTTACACCTTAACTCAACCCATTCTCATTAATCTGTCTGACACATGGCCCATGACTCACCTGCATTCCTTACATGTTTCTTCTTGGGCTGTTGGCTCAGTCTGTCTCTGACTCTGCCCTTCCTTTCCTATCTATTCTGATTCCCCAACCTACTTTTTTTATGGTGCCTGTCATGGGCCAAAACAGCTCCTTTATTTGAAGATTAATATTCACAGCATAAAGAAAGACATTCTCACATCACTGGATGCTCATAATTACTCATTTTCAGTATTTTGAAAAGTAATGAATATCTGAGGCAACCTTCAGCTGCTACAAAAAAAAAGTTTCTCTGACCAGTGTTTCTCTGCACAAATCTGAGGATGTAAATGTAAATATTTATTTACATTTGGATTTACCTATGAGAAAATAAATGGTTTTCTTGTCAATAGATGGAAATATGTTTTTCCTTTTCTTGTAGATCACTAAATCTTCTACAAATTATTTATCACAAAACACAGCATAAATTTTCCTTCAGGTATCTCTGAGAAGTAAGATAAGGTTATCTATACAGGGGTAATTATTTTCAAAATAATATTTATGGAGATTTTGATTGATGGTACTATCTATCATTGTTATTGGCTCATATTTTTATTATATTTATTTTGATATTTTATTTTACCCTCCAAAAGTAAATATAAAATAAAATCAGAAATATGTAATCAAAATAACTTCAACAATAATAAATCACTTCATATGTGATCATAATCCCTGTTACAAATAGAAAATTAGAACTTTGTCAGTTATTAGCAGTGACATATGTCATTTGAAACATGGACAATAAATGACTGTAATTCAAAGCTTGGAATACTAGTCACAAAGTCAATGGACCTCTCACTATACCTCCTACCCCAATGTTGCATATGAATAAACACAAGTTATATTTCTTAAGATTGGAGATCAGTAAATCTATTAAGTACATGGATTAAGAGCTCAGAAACTATCTGGAAACTGTATATCATATATATGTATATATACATACATATATACATATACATATGTATACATATGTCATATATATGCATATATTTATACACACACATTTAATTAATTTCTTCGCAAACACCTTCCCTACAAGGCTCAAGAACCGACACTGAAGAGGGGCATTTAAGGATTGTAAAAGCCAATGGTAGTTGATGACAAGTGCTACAATTAGTGTTTCTAGACATGACAAGTCTAATGCATACATGAATTTACAACAGCTGGGCCAGCATGCAGAAGGCGTGCACAAGAACAACTCACTCAAAGTTCTGCCTTCGATGTTGGGGGTCCTCATAAGGCTAAGGGAGGGAGAGTGAGCTTTCTTCAAAATGTAGTCCTTGAGGCTACCAGTGCTCCAGTAGGTAGCCCTATGATCATGCATACACTGTAAACACTTAGTAAACCCAGTGTGTTAAAAGAAAAAAAAAGAAAGCACATAAAATTAGGAATAAGTTAGGGCATGTGGGAAAAGTTATAATATAGGGAGAATTAGGGGTATTTGATTAAAACACATTATATGTATGAATGAAATATTCAAGCAATAAAATATTCATGAAATGTTCCTTCTCCCTTTAAGTATCCTGTACAAAGTATTACTAAGATACAACTAAACAGGGGAAAACATATTTTGTGTTCCCATATCTACTAATTTAATAGAATTAAGATGACATTGAGCTACAAATCTAAAGTCATTCTAAAATATTGAAGGCAATATAAATTAACCTTTATTTTATTGTTCCTATGGTAATGGTTGACCCCGGGCTTTTCATATAATAGACAAGCCTCTTACCACTCCAATAGACCTGAAGATATGCCCTTGGTAGTGGTAATTCTGAATTCTGCATTTCTTCTCACTTTCTCAGAGTCTGCTGAAGATGACTACATGACTGCACCATTAGGGAAATCATTGTGGATATCAGTTTCTGTGCCTACACTTATTTACCCAAACTCAAAGAATCTAGCATCACTCAAATCTTTCCTGTTGCCTTGTACTGAAATCATACACATTTTGAAAAGCTTCTGTTCTGCCATGGCTATTGACCTCCAACCTGAGATGGAGGACAGAATCACCTCAACAGGAATTTTCTAGAATAAGGCACTTACTGAGTTCTATATCCATATAGTGCTGTAGATAATACAGCATAGTGTTAGGAATGAAGAATTAAGTTGTCAGTGAAAATAAAGTAACATCAAATAAATTCTATCATTGTTTATCCAAGACCATTGGTTTTGTGTTTTTTTTTTAAATAAATGTATTTATTCATCTATTTATTTTACATCCTATTTACGGTTTTCTCTCCATCTTCTCCACCCAGGCCCTGGTCCCTACCTTCACTTTGTAGCCCCCAACCCATTCCTTCCTTTATATTCTGGAAAAGGCGGGCCTCCAATAAATATCAACAATTCATGGCATATCAAGTTGAAATAGGACTAAGAACCTCCCTTAAGTCTACCAGGAATCTACAAGTATGACCCTAGCTAAGATTAGCAATAGTTGACATATATCCTGAATTGGCCAACTCCTATGACTAGAATGATGCCTAGTCCAAGGTTTCATCCAGCAACTAGTGGAAGCAGGTAGAAGCTCCAGCCAAACATTAGTCAGAATGCAGAAGAGGTGAGAATAGGTTGAAGGAGCCAGAAAGGTCAAGGACATCTCAAGAAAATCACAGAATCAACTAGCTTGGCCTCATAGGAGCTCACAGAGACTGAATACACTAGCAGGGAGCTTGCATGGGACTGATGTAGGATCTCTCCATATATGTGATAGTTGTGTAGCTTGGTCCTCTTATGGGGCTCCTAACAGTGGAAGCAGGGGCTGTCTGTAACTATTTTACTGGCTTTTCAGATCCTTTTCCTCACAGTCAGTTTTGTGTTTTTAAACAGGCAAAACAACAACAGATGCAAGAGCAACAAAGTCAATTTGGATTCAAGAAGGTGTTAAAAATACTATAAGTCCTGTTAGCTTTTCTTAAACAATATTTAGAGTGACAATTTACTAATGCTATATTAGAAAATACTTTTCAAAATTATTAAAAAAAAAGCATATATCAGGTGGGGGGTGAGGAGATTAGTCTGTATTCAGAACTGAAGTTCTTATCCGAAAGACAAGGAAAGCACCATGGGAACATGGTCTGTATATACTGTGTGTATTCTCTCACTGTTCCTTCATTTACATTCTTTCATTCTCATTTTTATTACATAAACTCATCTAGGTCACTATTTTAAAAATATATTTAGTTTTAAATTGTGTGTGTGTGTGTGTGTGTGTGTGTGTGTGTGTGTGTGTGTGTGTGTGTGTGTGTGTGTGTTGGAGAGAGGTGAAGAGCACATAAGTACATAAGTGCAGGTACCTGAGGCCTTGAGAGGCATTGCATTTCCCTGTGGCTAGAACAACAGTCAGTTCTGAGCCATTTGATCAGGATGCTGGAAAATAAACCTGGATCCTCTGACACATGCTCTTAATAACCAAGTTATCTCCTCAGATCCCTGTGTGTTTTTAGTTTTTAACATTTATTTTGATTATTCTATTTATATATGTGTGTGTGTGTGTGTGTGTGTGTGTGTGTGTGTGTGTGTGTGTGTGTGTGTGTGTGTGTGTCTGGATGAATGCTATGCATGCAGGGCTGCTTTAGGAGGTCAGAAGATAACATCAGCTCCCTTGAAGCTGGATTTTCAAGTGGTTGTGACCCTTTTTTTCCCCTGTGTGTTGGAAATTGATCCAAAGTCCCTTTCAAGAACAGCAAGAATTTCTAGTCACTGAATAATCTCTCTAAGATCCACATTTTCTTTCTGTACTCCTGACCCACTGCTGATATTTTTTCATTTGTTCATCTATCCATCTTTCATTTATTTCTGTACTCATGTATTTCCACTTTTCTACTTTGCCTCACAAATACTTGATTAGTATATAGATGATCTTAGGAGTTGATATAGATTCTGAAATGCTTAAAATATTACAAGTCAATTATAAGAATTTCACCCACAAATAATACATACTTAGAAAGACACACAATAAAATGACTCCCAATGACATACTGCTGCACCTATAGATCCATGCCTCTTTCAGCCCTCATCAAAAAAAAAAAAAAAAAAAGTCATCAAGCAGGGCTGCACAACTAAACTATGCCTGTTCAAAGAATGAGAGTCTTTTGAACACTAAATTCTAAATGAGATGTCTTCATCAAATTCCACCCCTCAAGGCACAGGCCTCTACACATAAAGATTGTAAGAGCCATAGGTGATGGATGACCCCAAGGAAACAGTGTCCAGAAAGACAACAGGACTGATATATATGTGAGCTCACAGAGACTGTACCTGCATGAACAAGATCTTAACAAGCTTAAGCTAGAAGGATTCAAAACACTGAGAGGAATAAGTGCAAAGTAGATCCCACTTGTAACCAATTTCTATTTGCAACTGATATCTGTGGACAATGAAAATATCAGTTTCTAGCACTCCACTGTTACTAGACAATCAATCAACCACACTCCAGACCCCCTGACCAGAAGTAGTTGGTCAACACAAAGCAAGCTCAGGGTTCATTTTGTGACCATTTTGTTTGTTTGTTATTTATTCTGTGTTTTTTGATATTTTGTTTGTTACTGCATTTTTGTGTTTTAATTTTAATGGTGTTATTTCTTTTTAAGAGAGAGAACATAAACTTAGGTGGATAGAGAGTTGGGAAGTTATGGGAGGATTTGGGGGAAGCAAAAACCTGACCAAAATATAGTGTCTAAAGTTTTTTATTTAAAAAATGTTTTAAAAAAAGAGAGATAAAAGGAAAGGAGAAGGCAGCCATTTGCTTCAGGAAAAAAAAATGACTTCAAACCCTTCAGACTAGAGAATACGGACTCCATCTAGTGTTCTGCATCTGTGGCACTTTGTGAAATTAAGTAACAGAAGAGAAGAGGCTAGAGAACTGAACAGAAAGAATGCACCGTGATGGCCAGCAGAAGAGAGAATGCCATTTTAACAAACTATGCCACCTACTCAGCACTTTGTTAAATCAAAGGCTGTCTGTTCAAAGTTTGATACTGGGACTCTTATCATGAATCTTAGTTTCTACCTTTGAAACAAAGGACCCTAGTTCCTACATGTCCATGTTGCTTTAAATAAGCTGAAAATACACAATCCTTTTCTGTGTTACTAAGGAAAACATGTGCTATGTTTTACAGCACTGAATAAGGTCCAACATTGTTATTTGACTTTACAAGGACATTATGAGTTATTATTTTATTTCACCTACTGCATCTTTATAAAAACTTGACAGGTCACATTGTTGTGATTATTTTGAGAACAGATAAGTTCTATATTTTAGCACGCATTGCTTATAGCACACACACACACACACACACACACACACACACACACACACACACACACACACACACACACACAAATCTACACTTGGAAGAAATCAATGGCTTTTTGAGGTTAGTGATTTATAACAGGCTGGATTACATTCACACGTACATAGCTTTTATTTTCACAGATCTGATACTTCCATTTATTAATCAAGTAGCATGGAACCTCATGTCGGAAGCCTAATGCACTTTGTATCTTACATACTTGATAATGCACAACTCATCGCTGTAGGCTGAAACACTTCAGCTCCTGCTCTAATAACCAGTGACTGCCGCCTCCCCAAATCCATTTCTGACAACTCAGGCATAGTTGATTAAATTGCCCATCTCTGCTCCTTCCTCCTGTCCAAGAAATGCAGGATGCTCAAACTGAAGAGATGTTGATTAAGATGATGTTGGACAATTAATTATGCACTGTGATAACCTCTGACCTGTGTGAGTTCATTCTATTTAAATCAGCTGAGACTCCAAATTAATAGATAATTACATTCTTGTGTTTTAATCAAGCCGTGGGCAGCAGTGAAAAATAGTGAAGTATGACTAAACTAGAGAACTCATCTGGAGGTGATATTTTTTAAACTAAAAGCTTAGAAGCGATAATTATTTCAATTATTTTACTTTTATTATTCTGAGTTTTCATAGCATAAAAGATTTTGTATTAAAGCATGCTCTCTAAGATAAGTCATAAGTTGGGGCATAAAAACTACAGAATGAAAATCAGATAGTGAGAAGGATATGCTATATGTATAGCGGAATCAAATGAATATTACAAATAACCAACTCTAATTTATTATATCATATAGATAACAAATACATAACATACATATAGAAAGAGAGAGAATACATCATATTTTCTGATCAATATACTTGTGTCAGATTGATTTACAGAATAAGAGTCTCACACAAGTATGCTAACCACATACTTGCAAGTGTGTAAAAATTGATAAACCAATGATAAATATTCAAGGTTGAGAAACTCACAAATAATATAGTCAATTAATCTATGGTAAATTAGCTTATATGATCATGTATACGTTTTTCATGTATAGATAATGAGGACAGGAAGGAAGCCTCATCTTTTAAGAGCACATGAAGCTCTTGCAGAATCCTAGGTTCTATCACCAGCTCACCTTGTGTCACAACTGCTTGAAACTAAGGTTTAGAGAATCTGACCCATAAAGCACAAGGCATTCACATAGTGCAATACATACATGCAAAACGCACTTACAAAATATAAATAGATACATTTTAAAAATATAGATACCATATTTCATGTAAACATTAGCATTTTGTACCCCATATTAAAATTTATGCATAAACCATCCAAATGCACAAGAAAATGACAAAAGGAAAAATTACAAAGCTGTTGTTTATAAACAGCAAGATTTAGATAAAACCTTCAATTTGTTATTATGTATAAGCAGTAGAATTTGTTTCTCATCTTAAATAACAAAAGTAAATAACTTTAAATAATTTTAGAGATAACTGAATTTATCAATTTTAAAGAAAGTTTAATATGATGTATTTTAGCCAAAACAGAGAAACTATTTTACTTTCTGATCAACTCCTAACCATTGAGGCCCTAGGAAGTTATTTTAGTGTTAAGTGTGGTTTTCCTTTCCTTTCCTTTTCTTTTTTGTGAAGAGACATTAATTTACTCCCAGGCTTCAGGCGAGAGCAACAGGGTACAGCACCACTGTGGACCTCATGGAAGGAAGGAACCTGAATGGTCTCTAGTGTGGCCTTTGTTGACAAGAGTCTAATAATTTGACAGCATTTGTCTCTTGCCCTGCCAACCATCACATAAGCAATAAGGACTGGCATGCCTTGCACCCTAAATTGAGTGGGAGCTGGGATTGGCTAACATGTAGGCATACTAATGTCTGAGAAGCTCTTTGCCTACCTAGCAGCTCATCATCTTCAGCAGGACTTTCTGGAACCCTTTATTGTCTTTTGAAGAAATGAATTTTGCCTGAGGAAGTAAGATTGGTGCTTGCTTTAAAGACTCAAATATTCATGAAATAATAAATAATAGCGGGTGTTGTATCTCAGTATTGTCTGACACATCAGTTGTGTTCTAAGTATATTAATAGTATACTCAAATCATGTATGTCCATGGTGTTTCCCCTGAAAATTTAGAAATACCATCTTAAAAAAAACAAACAAACAAACAAACAAAAAAAACAGTATATCACTATCAATTCCAGACACAGAACATTGATGAGGTCAGGATTATTTGAACCTGTGCTCATTAAGCAGAGATGTGCCATGTGTTGTTGATAGAGGAATACTCACTGCCTACAAATGCTGTCATTCCATTTCAGCCTGAAAACAGGACACTCATCTACAAAAAAACCAATTCTAACATATCTCAACAGCCTTAACAATTCAACAAATTCAAGTTCTTGTTAAAATAAATGAAATTCATTGAACTTCTAGGTATTTAATTCACATACCTTCTTTTTTCTCATAGCCTAAACCATCTAACTACAGATGTGTGGGTTTTTGATTCTGGTTTTGATTCAAATTTGCAGAGCAAAACAATAGAGGACACAGACAAACAGGTGGAATCACCTATAAGAATTAGGATGTAGGCATGTACATATTTAATTTTATTCCCACTTATATCAAATTTCACATTTTATTTCTCATAGATTCATGTCTATATTCATATAAACATATGCATTTGAAATAAAGGGAGGAACATTTTTGGATAACAAATAAGTAATGAGTCTTGTAATTAGGGCTTTTGCAAGAAGGCAATATCTTTGTTAAGGTTGCATTAGGTAAATATCCTTTAAGGAGAAATGTCTATCATAGATACATTTGAATATTTCAAGTGCATTGATTTACTCAACAACCTCTCTCTTTAACTGAATGAAAAAAGTGCTCTGCACTTATTTCTTATCCAAGATGCCCATTTCTTTCTATGTCATTCTTCCCACACACCATATTCTCCTTGGAAATCAATGTAGGGTGCTGAATTAATGCATTAAGTAGGGGTGGAAGGGGAGTGAAGAGAGATGTATTGCTTTCGGGGCCTTAATATCCCGGCTGAGCGCACACCGTTAGGTACACAGCCACATGTTGTGCTTGACAGAGGTGCCTGTGACCCGCTGGACAGGGATTAATGGGTGTCTATTCTCGGCATCATACCTTGTACAACCTCCGGTCACCTTTCTGCTGGAAGACACTCCCTTATTTCCCTCCCTTTCTAGCAATGGTTGGGGCTGCTGGCTCACCCAGACTGTCCTTCCTTTGAGGAGAATAATCAGAGGCACGGCAGGGTTACAATAAGGATATCTGTTGCTTTCTGAAATACATAAAACACTACGCTTATGTTAAACTGGAGGCAAGATCTTTATTGTCAAGGCCAGTATTGTACTCCAGGATGCAAAGGAAACTGCTTTGACTCTCTGACAGTTGCTTTTTTTCTTTCTAAAAGAGGAAATTGAGTATAATCATTCTTGTGAATAAATGCATGTGTAATCAAGCTGGAGGTTTTCAGTCCAATCGCATCTGTGCTACATTTCAGAAGGCATTGTGAGTCAATTGTATTGTCTTTGCTTTTGTTGATCAGGTGCTGACTTGTGTGTTTAAGACTGTCTACAGTAAATTGCGAAGTTCATAGCCTTCTTGCTAAGTAGCTCTAAACTACCCACTGATCTGTTGGAAGTGTCATTTGACAGTCTTTTAGTCTTCAGATCCTGGCAGCACACTGAAGTCATTTCCTGTCTGCCCGTCTGTGGCAGGGGTCTGTTTCTTTCTTATAAATCTCGAGCTGACTCATGTCAATCTGCAGGCTGTCAGCAAACAAACAAAAGAGATTAGGTCTATCAATCAGAATTCCTTTCTATTACAAATATGTAACAGATGCTCTGAGCAAAATTGGCATAAACAAAGCAAAATAGAATTTATGGATTTATTTATTACAGAGTTCTTGTGAAAGACACACACAGCTTCAGGTATGATTATGTGCATCAGTTGTTTTGTGAATCTGCTCAGTTTAGGTCCCCAACAAAATTCTCTGTTTTAAAACAGTGGTAGAATGGATAAGAGGTCTCTCTTAGGCAATTAAGGTTACACATGGAGAAATGGTTGAGGTTTTAATTTGGTGGGATTGATATTGTAAGAAGAAAGGGAAAGGATGTGTTCGTGTCTAGGTGTTAATGTGAAGCTCAGTTAGGGGTTCACACTCTCACCAGAAGCAGACGCCTGATACTTAAATGTCAGATTTCTCCTTTCCAGATCTATTATGACATACACGCATACTGATATTTTTGTGTCTATGTGTGACTGCTACCCTCTCTCTTCTGCTTTCCACTGTGCCTTTGCTCCTCCTGACCAGAGAAAGAGAGCTGAGAATTCATGTCTCACATCTTCATTGAGAGACTGTTCATAATTTCTGTCCTCTCCTCTGGCCAGTCAGCCTCGTAGACATGCTCAGCCAGCAGAAAGACATGTATGATTCTGAGAACGGGTCCTGGGAATGGTTGGCTTCCATCACTCCTAGAAATGTTCTCTGTAGGAACTTAGCCACCATATAAGAAGTGGTCATGGTGAATTGGGGAGAATAATAGCAATAACTGTGACCAGGTGCCCGTACTACATGGTTATTAGTGATAATAATGGTGACATATACTAGTGAATGGGCTTTAATGTCCGCCACATATTGAGCTAAATAGCAGACAGATTATTTTGTAGTTTCATGTATGTTTACTTACACACACACATACACACACACACACACACACACACACACACACACACACACACACACACACACACACCTGGACTTCTGATTCTTTCCTTTGTTTGGTCTCTAAAGCAGGTCAGATCTCACTAAATACCACTGGCTTCTCTCAGTACTTCTCACCCACCTCTACCCTAAAGCTCTCCTTCTCAGGGGCTGGACTTCTGCTTCCCTGTCCCCAGCCTGATTTCTATATAAAATTCAGCCATTCTTGCCAGGCTGTTTTTTTGGCCTCTGGGCCTGCTCCACTCCTAGCCACCATCTCCTCTCTTGCTCTTCTTCCCACCTTTTTTCTTCTCCTTTTATTTTATTATGTCCCACAATCTTCTACATTTTAATTGTATGATGCTAAAAATTAATTCAGTAGTAATTCCTCATAATTTGCTGTTTATTCAAGACTTTTCTATGAAAGTAGTAGGAAGCATACTGTCTCAGCTAACTAGATCATGCTCTACAAGCATCTTGTGCTACTATGATGGTTCAAAGACCAGATATAGAAAATATATTAATATTTAGGTTATTTTTAATATACTGGGTTGACTAGATTATAATCCACTCATAAATTTGAAATATTCTCATTTAATCATCTGGCTAAAAATCTATGACTTGATAATTATTATTGTACCCAATTCAAAGATAGGGAATTTTAGAATTAAAGCCAAGTTTTTGTCACTATGGTTACTTTCATCAAGGATGCTTATTTGTGCACACATTATTGGTTAAAGAACTGACAATCATCCTAAATGGGACATCTGGACTGTCCTGCTCAGAGTTCAGGAATTATAGTGGGATTTACATGTCACTTAGAGAAGCATAGATGCATAACTCTTGAGTTTAAGACCCTATACAGGGCATGGCCAGAATAGACTGGGACCCACAGAACATTGACTTTTGTTTTATTTTGTTTTTGTGTTCTCAGAGAGCAGACCAACAGCCCAGTATAAGAGAGTTCCTATCTTCAAAAATTGTTTCAAGGTTCAATTTAATATCGTGAGTATTCATATATCCCTCACTTAATATTAATCCTTTATATGATATATTGCAAGTAAATATTTTGCAATACCTGGCACCCCACATTGGGTGCCATTTGTAAAAGAGGCTTTTGGTTTGGACTAGTTTTATGGTTTGAACTTGCCTGCTGCTGTTTAGGCCCTTAGACGCTTCTATTAATTATATATTTGTTTGGCTTATGGCTTTGGCAATATTATTAGTTAGCTTTTGTATCTTAATTTAACTTATGTTTATTAATTTGTCTTGCCATGTGGCCTGTGTCTTATTTATGTTATTTTTATATGTTGATTTTGGGCAGCTGGATGGTGTCTCCTTTGAATCTGCTCTCCTTTCTCTATCTATGCTACATTTTCCCTGCCTGCTTCTAAGATGTCTGCCATAGGCCAAAACAGTCTTTTTATTAAATAATGGTATTTATAGCATACAGAAGGATATCCCAAATCAAGGGATACACTGGAAGAAGGGATATAAGGTTACAAATACTGGACATGATATGACAGTTACACTGATGAACTCACTGAATCTGTATTTACCTTCATAAGACCTGAAGAGAATGGTGTTGGAAAGTTTCCATCAGAGACGGAGAAGAACCACATTAAGCTCCTTATCTCCTAGTGGAATTTTTGGAAGTTTCTTATCGACGGTATGTTCATTCCTCCAGTGCTATAGCTGCATGCTAAATGTGCCAGCAAACAAACTAACATCTATGCTATGTAAGTAATACTGACTCAGTTGGTCACACCAAAAAAGCAAGCAACAACAAAGGTAAAGATATGAGAGAACTTTTAGGATAAAGGTGTTTCAGTCAGAGCGAGAGGGATGAGAAAGTACAACGCAGAGAAAAATAACCAAGATGTATGCTATACTTTATATTTATGTGTTGAACTCTCAAAAAATAATGCTGTCATAGGATGGGCCCATGGGATAGAGGAAATTGGCTCAAATCAGTTGCCAAGGCATGAACATGATATGTATTCCTTATGAGCCAACCTAGAATATGCCTACGTGCCTAGCAGCAGCTGTTGTCTAACATTCCTGATTATGCCAGCCAATGAAGGGCAACCATATGATGTCAACAGATTAGGACATATCTTGGGTACTGGGAGGAGGGTGAATAAGGCTCCCCCCACTGCTAAAAATGGAGTTAGTTGTTTGCTTTTAACCTGAATCCTCGAGTCTAAGCTGTAAATACATAGTCTTCTCAACCCTCCCCCAAGGGAGACATTAGGAACCTGAACCACAGAAACATAATATATTTGTTGTTTCAAAATAAAAAAATACAAACCAAAAAATAGAAAGATATTTAGGTTTAAATAATAAGTAACTCAAATAAGATCATTCCACTATAAAATGGCAAAAGATTACTTGGCTGTCTCAAGATTCCTGGTTTTCAATCACTATAGAATTATCCCCTTTGCTTACCTTGTACTATGGTTTTCTTGGTCTGTTCTGGCCATCTCGTCCATCAGACTCTTGATATACCCAACCTACCTGAATTGGTACTTTGTTGTTAATATATACTATGGTAGTTTATAATACACATAGGCAATATACAATATAATGGTAATCTGTTCTCCTATTTAATAGTCATTAGGAAGTGTTTAGTTAAAGTAGGTTATTGAAAAGAATTATTTCATTTTATCATCATGATATTAAGAGATTTTTTTTTTTTAAACTCTATCCTTAGCAAGGATAACTGAACCATACCGTTGATGAACTGGTTATATATAATGGTACCTATGTGATAGTTTGGACATCAAGTTAGTCTCAGGAGTCTCTCTTTCTTCATCTCTATATAAAACTGATGAAATCTTAAACAAAGTCTAAGAGAGCTGGCAAATAACATTTCCTTCCTTGCCATGCGGGTTTGAATAGGCATATGCTCAGATTGAAATATTCCATTTGACTAATCCATCATAGATCTGCCACCATTCATAACATTCATAGAACTACATATTCTCTGAACCCGCAAACTCCAAATACAATCTTCTATTAAATTAAGCTAGGGATGTTCAAGTGAAGACAGAAGGCAGAAAGAAAGGGATTTAATGTCTGTCATATTTATCACAGTAGCATGGATCTGACAGATATATCAGGATTTATTAGCACATGCTTTCTCTGGTCTGATATTCTTCGAGTGTATAAGTTCAAAAGTGGTCAGTGTTGGTGGATGGCAGACAGAGAACAATTTTAAAGCCACAGTGGGGGAAAAAACTTTTGCTATAGTCATGTCTTACTTTGCTTTGGTTAGATCTGCATTTTTTATTTATAGACTAGTCACCAAACCATAATTATGAATTTTGAACAATAAATCTTTTTTTTCTATGACAGCAGTCTTTCATATCTTAGAGGTGGCTCAGCATTGATGCAGTTGTAGCTGAATGTATTTTGACATAGATATTTTAGATGAGGACAAAGTTTTGAAATGTATTAATCATAAAACTTTAAATAAAGAAACAAGATCTTTTGAAATCTAGCAAGAAAATGTTCAATTCATCATCACAGAGATAATTCACTGTCAAGAGATAATGGGTATATGTTACTTCAGGCATCACTATTTTACCATGTCAAAAACATGGATGAGTTTATTTGATTAATGTCAGAATATTTTTAGTAAATGGTTAAGGTAAATTTGAATGAACACATTTATCTTCAAAGTTATAAGAAGAAAAAAATCTGTTATAATATTTACACAAAACAAAATACTTGAAATGTATTTTGAGATGTGCTAAATGCTGAAATATTTTCTAAAATGTTATAATGAACTTCTGAATAAACGGAGATATATAAATATACACAGAGAGAAAGAGAGAGAGAGAGAGAGAGAGAGAGAGAGAGAGAGAGAGAGAGAGAGAGAGAGCATGAGAGCATACACTTCTTCACTTTGGTATCTATGGAGGATCCATGTTTACCAAAGTTTCTAGTATAAGATAATGATTACATATAACACCCTCATAATTTTTGGTATATTTAAATGCTATATTTATAATATTCAATATAATGTAAATGCTAAGTCATCATCAGACTATGTTGTTTGAGGAGACATCAAGAAAAAAATCATTACATGTTCAGTACATAGGTGTACAGATGTAATTTCTTAAATAATACTTTTTAACTTTAGTTCATTGGATCCCATCCCCATGGTGCATGCAACTATGTTGTATTTGTCTTATGAATGCATTAAACCCTTATTTGTAAGCATCTCAAACTCTAGTATTTAGTAGTTAATGTAGGCACAAAAAAGTATAAAATGATGCCAAGCTTAGTAAGTAACAGCTGGGTTAAACATTCATATTAGTTTTAAATTAATCAATTGTGTACTTTCTATGATGTTTCAAGGACTTATCTGATGGAGCTGAATAAGCAAATTTTGCAAATTGAACTGATGCAGATCAGTCACAGACTTCTATGGCCCTGGTCCTCACATGTAAAATTGATAGTAATATCAGGTATTACTCATGTCTATTATCCCAGCACTCAGGACATTGAGGCAGATGGATCACCATAAACTCAAGACTAATCTGTATTTTAGTGTGAATATTTAAACAAAATGATGCCAATAAGAATACATAGCAGTTTTGAGATTAATAATAACATACTTCCATATATACAATTATATTATTATTAAGACTCTTACATCTTTTGTTTTAACTACAATATAAATAATATAATAAATCAAGTGGCACAATGTTTACTGTTTGGCTATCAATAGGTCATGTTTTAAAATACTTTAAGAGCCAAGTGGAGCTTTCATTTATAGTGTACAGATAGAAACATAGAAGGCAATAAAGATTTACAAACATGCTAAAAACAAACCTTGGTATATGTGTGGCCCTTTCTTTTATAAACCCTGTTTGGACCGAGAATACAGATCTGCATTGACAACCCAGGTTGAAATGATTTTGAAACTTTGTGTGAGACAGAGACAGATCCAATATCTAGAGGGCCCCTATCACCACAAATTCTCAGTTGTGAGTAAGCAAAGAAAAACATACATAAGGACAAGGTTCATGCTTATACTTCATGCTTATTTGTAAGTACATGTCTTGCATGTTAACATCAGACAAATTAATTGTTACTTTAAAGAAAGGCATGCACACAATCTTATCTCCTTGAAATACACAGATTAATAAAACTATCCTCTATCAGACTACGTTTTAGAGTTTGACAAATATTTCTTTTTTTTTCTCAGAACCCCATATAGGGAGATTATGTTGATCCATTGTAAATAATTGTCCCTGCCTACTAGTTTAATACAAAGCGCTGATTGGCCAAAGGCAGACAGGAAGTGTGGGCGGGGCTACCAGACTAGGAACAGGCAGAAAACAGCAGAATGGCAGAGAGACGCCAGAAGAAACAGAGGACAACTATGCTGCTCTTAGAAAAGGTACTTAGTTAAATGGCTGAACAGGATAAGAGTCATGGGTTAGTTTATGAGTAAAGAGCTAGCAAGTTATATGCTTGGGCCTTAGGTTGATCAGCCTTAAACTACTGTAAGCATCTGTGTGTCTCTGCGGGTCTGTGGGTCTGCGGGCATAAACCTTGAGGGTAGGCCCGAAAGTCTGGGCCAGAAGCCTTATACTACAACCCCAAACAACAACAACAAAAAATCAATAGTGCAACTATGATTATGAGCATCAAAATTCCAAGAAAGAATAGAGTGGACAGTGGCAAGTAAGAACGCCAATCTTGAAGGTAGTCACTCTGTCTCTGTCTCAGTTTCCAGCTGCTAATATGTGACAAGAACCTGAGAAGCTGTATAAAGTGGCTTTCATTAAGTCATGGAAAATGATTTTATAACCCTGCAGCTGTACACATCTGGTGTCCTTATTGAAATGATGTGACATGCACAAAAATAATTTTTCTACTATGTTCTTTAACTAGTAGCTGAGTATATACAACAGTCTAAGTTGTGAACTCAGATATGCTTGTTCTTTTTGATTAGTGTTGTGGCCTTCTATTCTAACTGTACATAGACAAGCCACGGGATCCAATCAGCCAAACACATAAGTCATCAAGTGTAAGATCTGGTACAATTAATTAAGCAACCTGATGTGATATCTTTATTGAAAATAAATCTATATTCAGGAAACTTATTATACATAGAAAGATGTTGGATTGGCTTAGTATGTCTACATGAAAATGAACATAAGTGTAATTCTTAATCTATATTTTGAAATAAGTGGGTTAAAATTACCTAGACGCTACATGAGTTGCCCGCATTGCCTCCATTTGATGCATAATCTTCTTGAACTATGCGTTCAAATCACCTGACATGCTTACCCTTCTGAAAACATGCATGCCCCATTTTCTTTGTTATTTCATTATATACTTGGGATTTATAGATTTTTCTTCATTTTCTGAGCCACTTGAAAATCTCATGCTGGTTTTGACAGTTTTGAAGGCTCTCCTCTTTAGGGTTGTACAGAAAACTTTCCCCAAAGCACAGCTCTCCCACTTCACATTCTCCATGTCTTAGGTATACAGCCACAGACTCGTTATTGTCATTGTCGATTTAAACACTGACCTATTTTCATCACTAAAGTCAAATTTGTCCTCTGTGGTTTCTCAACTTTCTACAATTTTCCAAAACTTTAGTGAGTTCTCTTCTTAATAATGGCAGGTTTTTTTTTTTTTTTCATTTGTGCAAATAATAATCCATTCCATAACTTTGAATTGAGCAATTTTAAATCATCAAAAATGTTGTTTTAACAATCAGTCACTCAGAGACAACCTATATGTTTGTATCATTTGCCTCATTTTTAGCAAGTAAAACAGAACATTCAGAAACTTTGTTATACATAAAAATAGAATTTGAGCTTAAACACAGTAATGTATCAGCAAGTCAACTGGCTTCCATATCGCATAAATACTCACCACTTGACAGACTAAATAGTACAAATCTGCTGGATTAATTTTGCTTGGCAACGCATACCTCTACCAAGGTTAAATATAAGTGGTGCTAATCTATCATATTTCAACACAGACAACCAATTTCCATGGTCAGGTTTTGATTCCTAGGTGAAATAAATAAACAGTGTGTTGTCCATCATGCTCCACTCCAGGTAATATGAGATGTGAGAAACAAAGAAGAATCCTCTGTGTGAAGACCTGTGAATGAACAAAGTGAAGTTTCCTCCCTGTGTTTAGTAGACCAGATTGGAAACACACATTCAATAGGACTGGAGACCAACAGCTTTCTGCCTTTTAAAAATTAATTGGAAAAACCACCATAGGGCTGATTGATGTGTTTCTCTAACAGGATACTAGCTGGCTGGAATGCTAGTAAGTGCTCATGTCTCCTAAAACTAAAATTTCAATGTGATAAAAAGAAGGTGATATGCAAGTGTGAAGGTTAATTTACCTAATTAAATATCGGGTTGCAATGCAAACTAGGGACTGACTGTTTAGGGGCAGAGGTGGAAACTTATTCATCAGCCTGTTTACTAATTTCCAGATCTCTTGGATCACCCCTGCATTGCATCTCTACTTATATATATAAGTTTTTCTTCTTATCCTCTGTGTACAAAATCTTATATCTGAGGATATAAATTCTATCAGTTCAAAATTGAAGAATCAGGAATCCACAGTTCTGAAAAAACAGTGATTCAATGTGATGGAAATGCAAGATAGTCTGCTCCCTAGCATAGGAATTTAAATACCAAGAAGAGATAAGTTTTTTTTGTAATGTTTTATTTTTTCATGTATACATACCCCTTCTCACCCTCCCTTCCCTCCTCCCAATCCCTTGCAGTCTTCCCTCAGCCTCCCCCACCACATCCTCCCATCCATTCCCCAAGGAGGGTGAGATGAGTTTATTTATATATAATATATAAATATATATATAAATATATATATAAATGTTTATATAAAAGATGAGTATATATGTATATGTGTGTGTATATATATATATATATATATATATATATATATAGAGAGAGAGAGAGAGAGAGAGAGAGAGAGAGAGAGAGAGAGAGAGAGAGTTGAGAATTAAGCTAGACATATACATGTCCTGACAGAGATTGTCAGGGTGAGAAATTCAACAGTGTGATTAGAAGAAAACAATCCCACAGAAAAGTAGCAGCTGTCACTTTTTAAAAATGAGATATTAAGATATTGGGAATAAAATCATTTCCACCAGTGCTTCCCCAGTTAACAAGGGAAAACTACAAATGCCTGAGGACTTCATATGTCTAGAACTGAGAAATTAGTGGGTCCTCTCTCTCTCTCTCTCTCTCCTTCCCTCCTTCCATCTCCATTTGTCTCTCCCTTTCTATGTTTTTCCCCCCTTGAGGTGAGACGCTTAGCACACATTCCTTTCCCACATGAGGCTACATTTTTGTGTGATATTTTTTGAGATGGTCAGGGCTATATATCTAGGTACTCAGAAATATAAAAAAAGCAAAGTCCTCAAATATAACAAAATAAAAATGCAAATCATGATTTAAAATCAACAGTATTCAAAACAAAATGTATCTGCTCCAGGGAAGTAAAGCTAAGAGACAAGAAAGAGTGTGAATTAGGAAGAGGATTTTGAAATATCTAAATATTTAAATGACTGTAGAAAAAATATGGAAATCAAAGAAAACCTTTGTGAATCTTCCATCCTTGAAGATGGTATTCTGCTACCTCATTTGAATGAGAGGACATGTGTTGTAGCTAAAGTCAACTTGCCAGCATCTAACATCACTTAGAAGATGACTTTTGGGCATGCATGTGGAGTAATCTTCATTACATTAATTGACCAGGGATGGGAAGACCCTTCTTGATTATAAGGAGAAGCATTTCATAGCTGGGATACATTTGTTGAAGATGGAAAATCCTGGCTGAGTACTTCATCTTCCCTCTCTGCTTGCTGAGTGTGAGTGGAGCAAGGAGGGTTGCAGCAAGCTCCTGTTACCACAGTACCCTACCTTGGTGGCTGCACCTTGCAAAGTGAACTATAATAAACTCATTCTCTTTTAAATTGCTTTGGTTAGAATATTGAATCACTGCAACAGGAAGGTAACTAAGACAAGATGCGATACTCGATGGTTGGTTTTTCTATTCTCCCCACCTTCATCTGATGAAACGTCCTATGCACACTATTAACCTGTTATTATGCCCACATTTAACCTGTATCATAAGCAATTAAATCACAGCCTTCTAGAGGACCAATCCTGCCTGACCGGAACATAGTTCTTTCTCTCTGTCTGACACTACAACACTCAGATTCTCAGCATTCGGCATTTATTGCTTTCTCCATAGGGTTCTTTGTTTACTTGAGCCACTTAAAATAAATAGGGAATGAATAATTGACAAGTTATGTTCTTAGTAGGAAGATATCTTACTTTTACAGGATCCAGATGTTACAGAAGGAAAGGGTAGAGGGAATTCTTTTCCTTCCAATTCTCTTCCCCAAAGATTTGTTGCCAGGGAACAAACATACAATAGAGAGAAGAGGATTACAGAGTTTTTCAAGTGGATCTTGTAAGTTAGAGACTAATAAATATTTCTATGCAACACAGAGCCATTGATAAGCTGTCAGTCACAGTTTATCAATGTACATGTAAAACAAGAAAAGATATTGGAAATTTGATTGTGTTTCTCTTTCACTAAGGATACAAACCAACAAATATATCTATCAGCAAGGAAATGAGTAAACAAGCACCAAATTACAACAACAACAAACATGGCAGTACAGCTATTAGAACAATAGGCATTATGATAAAGTATCATATTATCTGCAGGCATATCTCACAAAATATTCAATGAATGATCGCCCTCATAAATGAAGATGTTTTAGAATAAGAATCAAAGTGCTTTATGCCAACAGTACTTGGGAGAATGGGTGTATGCGTGTCCAGTACATACCTGTATGCCCTAGTGTGTGTATAAAGTACATGCAATAAACGTTATGCACTTATAGAAGGAGCAATCAGGCTAACAATACACAGTTGTTATGCTTAGTGACAGTTCTAGGAACCTAGATGCCAGAAGGGAACAATGCAGCTTCAAAATGATACTTCCTCAGTTTTCCTAAGAGTTTTGTTAATGAGTTCTGCCAAGAAGTTCTACCAATATGTGTTAACTGAACTCTTAACAAGTGAGGAAGCACAATCAAAAATATCCCACCCTGTTTTCCTAAAGTGGTATTTTAATAGGGAAGCACATAAATAAAAAGAATGACTTCACATATTACTTATTTTGACCAAGCTCTGACTGGCATTTGGAGGGAAAAAAATTAATCTTTATGAAACATCTGAAAAATGGAGATGATATATCCCTTTTTCAGTTAAACTTGAGTGCATGAATGAATATCACTCCTGTGAGTGTTAGAAGAAAGTTATTCAATACAGAGAATTGGTTCTAAAAGTGTGGTTTATAGAAAAAAAGCCTGGGAATAAAACCCAAAACAATGCAGATACAACTTATTATTCCAATCTGCCTCAGAAGCATGCATTGCATATTAGCTGACACATGGCCATTGAAATCTTCTTTATGTCCCTCTCCAGCAAGGGAGGAGAAGGGGTAATGTAGTAAGAGGCCACAGAA
Source organism: Phyllotis vaccarum (assembly GCA_033318265.1). NCBI lineage: Eukaryota > Metazoa > Chordata > Mammalia > Rodentia > Cricetidae > Phyllotis > Phyllotis vaccarum. Next base: position 35,417,994 of record JARWLC010000001.1, on the reverse strand, counting down.
AATCTAGGGTTTTAATTATTTTATTTGGTTTGATAACTAGACACCAATGCCACATAAGTATATTTACTTCTTAGATCTATTTTATGTTTAGAGAATAAGTTAAAGGCAACCTACTAAAGGAATTTTTACTTTGTCTTAATTCTTCAAATATAAGGAAATGAAATCTAATGCAATAAGTCAATGCACAGTGCCCACCCAGCACAGTAGCTCTTAATTTACCAGAAAATATAAAACAACTTAACACATGCCTATATACTATGCTGTTCTAATAAGCCATTTGTCTTTATGGTAAAATGTGAATTAGTAACTATGATGGAGAAGAAAGAATCAATAAGTGATGTTCTCTGAAGGTAGAGAGAAAGTTAAAGCAGTTTTGTTACTGAAGGGGTGCCTACTGTACTGTCATTAATTTTTTGGAGACACAATTCCACACTGTAGTACAGGCTAGTTGTCAACTTCCTATATAATTCAGGCTAGCCTTCGAATTCTCTCTTATCTATACCAACTGATAGAAACAGTCATTCACCATCACAACTAGCTTTATCTTTTAATTAGTTTTGTTGTTATTTAATCTATACTTGAGTGTGTATATGTTTGCCACATGCCTACACACCCCTAGCTTTGTGATTCATCTCTAATGTCGTAGAATCTCTACAAATTATAATTTATCTCTATTAATTAATTGCATTATTTATTTCATGCTTTCATCATTCATTCATAAGAATCAATATTTTAGAATATAAAAGGAAGATGGATTACTACTCCATTCTGTCAATAACCATATCATTATCTATATGTATATAATATACACATAATATTTTAAAATTATTAAAATAATTTTAGTAATCCAACAAGTTGTCTCTCCAGTTTTTGGAAGAAAATACCAAACCTTGAAGCTTTTGAATGTCCTTTCTTTATTCTAGCCATTAGTAAACCATACATGACAACTCCAAGATTCAAGACTGAGCCCTTAACAGTAGGAACAAACCAGACACGTGCAATCATATTAATATCTAATGAGTTGCTATAGCTTGGGGCATAGAATGTGTCCATCCACCAAACACTATGGTAGACGGGGAGGAATGTTTTCACTAGTGAAATATACACAATTTTCATGCTCTGATTCAGTTCAGAACATCTTTAAATCCTTGATTAAAGATACTGTGATTTGATTAGTCAAATACTCTAAACAGGGCCTACAGCACTTCTCAATTAATAGATCAGCAGTAATCAGCAGCTAATTACTCCCCTGACTACTGCTGATTTCCTCTCAAGTTAGGGAATGAATACTGGGTGAAAGAAGGTTAAAGTGTAGCTTAGGCATAAAGTAACCCACCAAATGGAGCCAAAGACCTAATGACAAATGTGACCTGTGGAGGAGAGAAGAGTTAGCTTGAGATGGCCAGGATGGTTCACAACCATGGATAAGAAACCAAATCACAGTATCTTAGAAAGACAGGTAGGACCCAGCTTGCTCACTGAAAAAAATTGAGGCCAGAAGCCATACACAGCCACAAACTGGATCCTAAAAATCTTTAGAATCTTTAGAAAAATGATATTCCCTATATTATGATTTATGCATCACTCACTCACTGTGTTGGCAAATTCTCTCTCCCTTAGATTTCTTTTCTAATTAAAGAAAACAAGACCTGGGTAGATAAAGCAAATGACTCATAGCATGTTGCAGATTGGAAACTGATTAAGTGAACTGAAATTGTTATGACAGTATCTGGAAAATTGCAATCATTAGTAATTAAATGCAAACAATAATAGTAATAATAACAATATAGCATTGTTATTGTCATTATTACCATAGTAATGTCTCAATTCTGTACATACTTTTACTATTTCCAGTGTAAAGCTCTCTTGTCCTTTCAGAAAAGAATCATTTGACTCCTTCTGTGTGATTTACTTACTAGCACAGGGCATAGCAGAGATGCTTTAGAGAAAAACTGTGTCCTCCATTAGAAGCCTAGAGAAGGTAGAACAGAACAGTTTATTGTTTAGGATTATTTGTTCATATTTGCAGTGGCTTATGATATACCAAGTTAATAGCAATGCAGGAGTGTAAGCATAGGAAGGCAGATTTTAGGGACACTTTTGATGTCCATCCTGCTCTAGAGCCTATGTCAATGATAAGCCTAAGAAATCAGAAATGAAGGGCCAGAACACAGAAAATACACAGAAATGTGGATCTGAAATCAACTCGTTTTGTTAAAAATCAGAATTTAAGCTCCATGTGAGAACATATTTTTTATCAACTTTATGCAGTATCATTACCAATTAGATTACAATTCATGAAATTTATGCTCATTGAAGATGTTATACTTAACATTCAGCAAATGTTAAAGGACGTTTAGAAGGTCAGCTATACTACATTAGCCTTGGGAAAGCAGCAAGATGTGATTAAGCAAATTAACTGAACTAAAGTGGGTAAAAAACTGGAAAGTCCTCAAGCCCCTCCTAACAGTTATACCTTTTATTCATTTACACACAAAAACTGTATGCAAGCTACTATACAGTGTGCTTAACATCACTCTCTCAACAATTTCTTAAAGTGTATAGTGCTGCCCTTATTTTAGTGGCTTAGTAAATCTGTTTAAAGTAGTTAATACTTTGATAAAAGTCACACAAAACGGAAATTAATCACACAGAAACATTGGAAATATGACTCCAAAATTTAATAGTGTTATTCTGTTGCTTTTAAATTTTTCAGCATATTATAACCAGAACAAAAATTGATAAGAGAATTAGCCATGAGCTCTTAATTTGAGTTAATAGAGCTGGGAACTTGAAGGTATGAGACATTAGTTCACATATTTCTCTGTCTTTGGTGAGTCTGATATTTCTCATTATTTCTCTTTACTATGTCTTTCATATTACATCAATATTGTAAATGACAGTGGAATCACAGAATAGAAAGTCTATGCTCAACCAGGCATTCATTAAATTCATGCTAAGATAGCTTATATTTACTGAGACTCTGTGCTTTGTCACCGCTAACCATACTGAATGGCTTTCTATATCTGTCTTTAGTTTTGCTAAAAATAATCTTTCAATGAAAATAATTACACAGGTTCTGTTTCTTCAACCAGCTTGTGAAGTGTTCAGTCTATAAGAGTTGATCTTTATCCAATGCCTTCTCTTGCCATCTTCTAATTTTAAATTATTTTTTTCTTTTTGAAAATGCATCTTTTTAAAACATAAGGTCTTAGATAGTCTTTCTTGACTGGTTGGGAACTCTCTACATAGCTGGAAATGATCTTAAACTACTAAACCTTTTGCCTCAACCTCCCAAGTCCTCCATTACATATATGTGCCACTACAACCATTTATCTTTGAAGTCTACGCCAAAAGCCTGCCTCATTGCAAATGTAATGCAATGCACTAATGTTAGTGACATATGAAAAAAGGAAGCTAACTTTATGTTTTGTGTCAGCTATTTATTTAAGCCATTTCAAACCCCCACTCTCTTCTTTACATGGCTACTTTTAATTTTACATATGAATGCTATCATAAGGATTGTCTATCCACCAATACTTTATAAACTGCATCATAATTCTATTCAGTAACAAGAAAAATATTTATCTCCTAGTCGATGGACAGAAAGCTAGACCTGTAACTACATAAAATGCCAAGACAGAGAGAATTTAGTGAGGCTGATCATACCCTACTCAATTTCTGTAACTCTCTTTTAACGTACCGACACCAAAAGTTGTGAGATCCACAGTGCTTCTCTCTGGATCGAATTTTTCCCTGTTGCTTCTAGAAAAGTAATGGTATGTTTAAATTTCTAAGTACTTTAGATAACCATTTCTTTGGGCTTTATAAAAATTTGAAGAATTTTCATCATTTGAACACTGTTCTTTTCTTAAACTATTCCAGTGAAAGTAAATAGTTGTTTCTATTACAGTAAGAGTGACTGTAATACGGTTAAAAGGAGAAAGAGAAATAAGAAATACATAATCATAGTTGTAGTTTGTCCATGAAGCTATAGTTGTTCATATTAATTTTTTGTACATAGAGACATGTCTTTTGGGTGAACTTTGTTGGAGAAGAACCATGTTTTTTCATAACAATGACACTCACGCATATATACAAATATGCACATATACATAAAATATACATACACACCTACATAAGCACATGTGTATAATAGCACATACATATGCACAGAAAACATAAAAATCATAAACATACATACATGGACAGACATCAGATATAAAAATGTATGCAGCACCCCCCCCACACACATACATACAGATCATGCCCATGATGTAGGTGTGCCCTTTTATTGAGATGTGAGAACCATCGAGGGAAAGTCACAATATGTGTTTTTCTCACTTCTGTAAATAGACAGGGCAGCATATAGGGTGTGAGAAAACATTGTCAAGAAATGATATTATTCATTAAGTAATATTAAGCAAACAATACTCTGCCTGCCATCTACAACCTATCATATTTGATGCATTGTTTCTTTGTTAGTAGTTCTCAGCCATGACCTATTACAATCAACTTGTACAACTGTCTTGATATACTTTGTGTTGTCCCCAGAGAGCTGAGCACAGGAATTTCCACTTGTCATATTTGATTAATTGCTTCTTAGAATAGAGCAGGGAGTCATGCCTGAGTCATCTCTGTTCCAATAGACTACACAGCTTTCTTCTACAGACGCCCTAGAAGAAGAGATCTTTGCAGAAATGATTTCACAGGGTGACACACTGAAGGAGAACTCAGCAAGGCTGAGGGCATTTGTAATGAGATGAAAACGTTGTTGAAAAGCTTACAAATCTTTTAGAGAAAAATTTGATACCAGTTAGTTTCATTCCCATGACACTACCTGTCAGTGTCCCAGACAGCCACATGATAAAATCAAAAGGTCCTCTCTACCCTAGAAGGCATAATATGAAGGTTGTAGTATCAATAGTGTCTTCATCTCCTTACAGCCCTTTGTTCTTAAGGGACTTTGGCACTGCCATGTGCTCTATCAATATATGCATAATATTTTCCTTTGTGTCAGATTCCTGCCCGGCATCATATTATGTGGTATGTTGGGATGACCTAAAGGGTATAAGAGTTGTGTGAGAACAAAGCTGTGAAACTTTCCCAAATGCCTACCAGAGCAGAAGGGCAGGGTGTAGAGTAGATTCAATGACCACTCACTTTTATCCTGTAGGCCTCAGAAACAACATGACTTCTAAAGGCTAATGTGCTTATTTCCAAAGTATTTAATGTATCTTTTACTATCATTTTTTTCAGAATAAAATTATGATTTCAGAAAAAAATTAATTATAATTTTATATCATTGTCCTAACTGAATCATACTGAATAACAGCAACTGTTAGGCTGAAGAGAAAATAAGCAATTCATCCCGTATTGAATAGAAGTCTCCTGTCTTCGGTCCTTAAGGTTATGGATTTGTCAGAGAAAAACACTTTAGAATCATTGGAGCACAGCTGTTTCTGAAAAGAAAATTTTTCTTCTACTGTGAGCCTTCCACAGTGATCTCTAATTGAACTCTTACAACTTGTATAATATATCCCTTTTACGAATAGAATGATAAACATTTCCTTCATTTAAATTTGATCTTTAATCTATACTTGGTATACTTGAATTCCATTTTATGCTTATTAATATATATAATACACCATTTCTAATGTTATGACATACAATGTTAGCAGTAACATTGATCTTAAGAAATCATCAAACTCTGTTACAAATTTTTAAAACAATTAAACTTTGTCTAAAATCACATATCTAAGCTCTTAAAAGCCCCAGTGATAAAGTAATTGCAAATTAAATATTTGATTAATGGTAAAACTGGGATCATTTGGATATACATAGCAGAAATAATATAGCAGATTTTGACATAAAGTTGATGAACTTTTATGTAGCTATTAAAATGATAATTAAGAAGACTATAAACAGATTAAATGATTATCATGAAATATTGAGTGACAAATGCAGAATACGAAATCATATTTATGCTACACTTACACTTTGTAAAGCATACTTATGAAATCTGTAAAGATTTTCATCATTTTCCTCGGTTCTGGAGTCCCAGAGATCATTGGGAATCTAGTCAACCTGTAGAGTGTGGTCCAACTGGGCAACTGAAAGGAATTAAAAGAATACTATGTCCATAAAACCTGTTATATCAATCATATGGCAAGAACAGCTATAGAAGCAATCCAGAAGGTGACCAAAACAAAAGGTAGAAGCTTGAACTTTTAAATACACAACAGGGCTGGCCCAAGAGCATCCATATCCTAGATGTAAATCCTCTTGGTCAACCAAGAGATGAGTGTACCACAGAAACTACACTGGGTAGTAACCACAGTGCAGCAAACAGTCTGTTTCACGAATAAATGAAACTCATAAATAAATAAATGAAACGAATAAATAGATCTCTGAGAAAGTCAGAGATATTAGAGAGAGTAAACACCACAGTCAGATTTTACCCAGCTGTCTTCCAGCCTGGAATTCCTCCTGTAATCTAAAATGACCTCGACTCAGTTGGGATTAAGGGCATAGGTCACCATTCCCAGGATACTCCCTATGCTGGGATTAAAGGTTTGAATCACCACTCTCTGATTCTCCTAGACTGACTGTGGTTAGATCTCCAGAACTTGTGGAGCTTTTATTAACTCCCCACATAGGCTGTGAGTAGATTCCCTCTGATATCTCAGAAATTTATGAAGCTTTTATTGAATCCCCATACAGGTCACCTGCTCTGTCTCACCGTTTCCAGCATCTGCTTGCCTCTGTTTACCCTCTACATACAAATCTGTTTGGTGAAACTTCTTTCTTCCTCCTGCCTATCACAGGAGTATCATGGCTTATACCCACGTCCTCTTGATGCTCTCTGGGGGCCTAAAGACCACTTCTATGAAACTCTGCTTAAGCAGTGGTTATACTACAACAGTTAGAGGATTCTCCCCCTTTTTTTAAACTGGTTAATTTAATCTTCCATGTACCATGCTGTCAACTTTAGTTTCTGACATAATGAATGTCTATCTTGTTGTATGCAGAGAAAGCTGAAATATACTTCAGAGAATATGCAGTCAGTGTATTGCCACACCCATAATACCTACTGAATATTTTATTACATATTCAGAACGTAAATGAAATTCTCAATAGATGAGGTCTTCAAGTGAATATTTCTTATGGTCTAAATGAGGATATAAGGCCATCATTCATGTATCAATGTGTGTGTGAGGGTGACCCAAGATGATAGAGATAGCCATGTTTGGACCGGAACACAGGCTCTTTCCAAACACTGAATATCTTGGTTCTTTCCTCTTGTTTGCACACAATCTAATATTTCACTTTCTGTACTATAATCCATGCTCACTAATGCAATATGGAAGTTTAAAACTGATTTTACCTTATAGCATGGTTTAAATAAATGAAAAGAAGAATATTTCAAGGAACAAAATAGTTGCCAAAAGCATGTCAGTGACTATAAAGTTTTATTAAAATACAGCGTATGTTATCTTTCTTGTAGAGTCCACAGCTTTTCTTGTATGGCAAGAGCATATTTGATTCATTGTAACAGAAATTATGTGGGATGAATAGTCTGAAAGCAAATGAGACTTTATGGAAAATTATTCCCCCTTAAATACAAAGTCGTGTTAATTTGAACATGCAATGATTTTTCCTTTCATGTATCTGTGACTATATATTCATTGTACTTTAGAAAACATTTCAAATATATCTTTTAATCAATAATTTGTTAAAAATAATCAAATGCCACATGGTTTTTGTGAAACTTGCATAACATATTCAGCAATAATCATTTTAACTATAGTGACCAACAAAAATCTTACTCAGATCATGAAAACCAATACATACCACTTCTCGTCAGCCTTTATTTTAAATTTTAGTAGTAACTTTTAACAAAATTCTACTGTAGAGTGTTGATATTATGGTAGCTTAAGATGATATATTCAGGGAGTAAACTACAGAATTATGAGTAAATATTTTTTTCTAAAAGAGTTGCTTTTCTTTCATTCTAAGTTTCCATGTGCAGCAAAACATAAATCAATAAAATCTGTTAATATATCAGCTCTACCAATAGACACAATGTGATCTACTGACTCATGCTCCTGTTGCCATGACTTCCATGGTATGATGAACTGCACCTTTAAAACGTAAGTCATAATAAAGCCTTCACCACATAATTTTTATTCTCACATATTTTATTATAGCAAAGAGAAAAATAACTAATATTCCTACTTAAGTGTATAATGTTTTGAATTATTTTAAGGATTAGCAAAAATTTTCACATAATTTGCTTTAATTTTATAGTCTAAAAATTGTTTTGATGAAACTGTTTCTGTCTAAATGCCTATTTGTGTTTATTTAGTAATAAAAATTTAAGGTATCTGAGTATCTTTGGATTTTTCTTCTTGGTGTGTTTAATAACCCCTACTATCAATTTACATTTTTTCTAGCATGTAAGAAGGATCATAATATTCTTTTATTGGTAAATATTTGATGTGCTCTAAAAATTGTTTTATTCTAATGTTGGTAGGTGACTGTCCCATGCATATAATGTGAACAAGTTTATCTACAAGGTTTCTTTCATCCTTTCTGTTTTCCTTAACTTGTCCTGTGGATTATTGCAAGCCAGGAGACACCATGCACCTGTCATCATCTGATTTCTTCCTGAGGTGCTGTAAAATTTTGCTTCATCTATTTTGAGAACCCGCTGAACTTGTACATTTCTGAGAGTGGCACTCTACATTACTCCTTTATTACAGGTATGACTGTTACATGTTTCTGGTAACAGCACTTCTGGAATCTATATGTTTTGTTTTACCCTTAATATGTGAACCTCACTTGTCTTTCTCTAATTGGTAGTTTGGCTATTTTGATGTCTTCCCCGTCTTCACTCTGAATATGAACTGTCGTGATTTAAAGGTGTTTGCTGTGCGTATCATATCATATCATGTCTATTGGTATAGCAATTTAGATTTCTCTTTTTGTTTTAAAATAATTTTATTAAACTGAATTACATGTGACAACATCTTTATTTTTTGGTACTTATTTTAAATTTCTTTGAAATTGACTTTTTCTGTTCAAGTATTATATTTTTTTACAAGTAATAGCATAGGGTATTTACTATTATTGTGTGTTTGTGTGTGTGTGTGTGTGTGTGTGTGTATACTTTTAAAGGAATGCCTTTACCCTAGAATATTACATACCTACATAGACTCATGTAAAAATATGATCTTTATTAAGTCATAATCACCTTTTAAGTACTACGCTTGGATGTAAATTTGGAAACTAATAATTCTCATTCCTCTATTTTATACTTTGCAATACTATTCTCATCTTTTTATATGAATCCAAAATTTTTATAATGATCTAAACTACACTGGACTTACTCTTTATCTTTTTTACTTAGATATGGAAACCTAATGTGGAATTTATCTTCCGAAAACATATGTAGGTACACAGCTGAAGATTATGGGAGAAATGGTGCAGAAGATCCTTATAATATGTTCATCCTCAGGATCTCAAACTTTATATCCAATAGACAGACAACTTCCTCAAGTCTTATCAGTGACAATGACATAAAATTTGATTTTATTTCAAATAATGATAAGACATAGAGAAATTTTCTGATGTATGAAGAATTTATATTTGATTATGAACAGTATTTCTGGACATTCAAATTATTCGATCAAAAACATAAAAAAAGGCAGAGTAATCTTAATGGTAAGTAGCAACCTCTGTTGTCTGTTCTCTGATCTTAACATACTTTTTAATGAAATATTATTTGGTGAACTATTTTTCATGCTAAAGATACAATTCAAATCTATATACATACAAATCAGGTGCTTATCCATTGAGACATAATACAGCATGGGAGATTTTAAATTATTTCAAATTTGTTACCTTAAAGATTTAGTGTCATTTTTTTTGTGTGTGTGTGTTTCTACTCTTAACATGACACTGTCAATCACTGCCCAGAGTAGCTAAAGCCTCCCTAGGGATAATCTCCAAACAGATGCATAAGGTAATTCTAGTATCATGTGTTATCATTGGGTATCAGTAAATGGTGATTTGGAGAACCACAGGTGAAAATATCCATCATTTTTCAGGGCTAGAAAGAAGCACTCAAGGAAGATGACAAGTGAGAGGTATCCTCTGATATCAGTCTTACTTGTGAAGTATAGCACAATCAGTGGGCAACAGAATAAAAGAGTGAAGATTGGCCAATTTACATAAAGTACTTTAAAATCTTATAGGAACAAATATACACTAAACTAAAGATTAGTAACTACCTCATATATGATTTAGTAATGAGATGAAATTACTAATCAGTCATGAACAGAGTCATGAATAATTTCAGGGAAGTCTTCAACTGGTGTACATAAGGCAAGATCACAGTATAGCCTAGTTAGTGAAACCTGGATTTCTGTCTTTGTGGATGCATAGTAAAAAATATTATCCAAAAGATGGTGACAGAATCTTGGATATAAAGGAACAAAGCATGCTCAGACCCTATGGATCTATTGGTTAATCTATTAATGTTAGACAGAAATTTCCCTCCTTGTTGAAACTTTCCATACTAGATAGAAGCACCTTAAGTCTCCTGAAGTAAGAGATGGCCAGTGTCAAAACTGAGAAATAAAACAAAATAACTTATGTGTACACCCTGGAAATTTATGAAACCTACAGGATTACTAGGCTCCATCAGGTTTTCAAACAGTAACACTTGCTAGGAAAAGTATACTCTCCAATCAGGCAAGGTACCCAAAGACCAATCACAGAACTGTAAGACTGCAGCTTTAAGTATCCAAGTTTTTTCCACACTGTATATATTTGAGAAGCGATGAAACTGCCTTTGAACCATCCATCTTCCTAGAAGCATCTACTTACCTAGATCCCTGATAGTTTGTGCCCATAAAAGCAGTTTTTTGGGTTTTTTTTTTTGTTTTTTGTTTGTTTGGTTTTTTTTGTTTGTTTGTTTGTTTTTTGTTTTTGTCTTTTTTTAGAACTAGATCCACAAATGAAAACAAGACAACTCTCAAGAATTATTAAGGTGTTCTTGTCATGATACAGAAATAACTGCAAATTTAAACACACAAAAACTTATAAACCTGTTTAAGTTGCTATATGACAGGTGCGCTTGACTAATGGCATCAAAAAAAAAAAATGATGCGTGTATATCTAAAAAAAGTTACCATATACCCTATATTTCATGATTTTTACTTTAGTTTTCTGCCTCTACAAATATCGTTATTTGTGAAGTCATCTTTCTCCTGGTCAATGTTCCCTTCTTTTATTGTCAAGAGAGTTTCCTGATGTAAGTGAAGACCTCTGTGACCTGAATGATAAGAAATCAACGGGTGTAAGAGAGGTAGACCAAAAGTCTTAATATTTGTATGTAATATCCCCAACAGATAAACTTCATGCTGTATACATTAAAGTCACATTTAAAGTTATTAGTGGATGAAGATTTATTAGATTATTGAATAAAAATACAGAAAATAAAAATTTCAGTCCACTTAGCATTGCCTGGTTTACAGCTCATGAGTATCAAGCTAAGCTCAGGGCATATAGGAGTAAATACATAGCATATAAATAAATAAATAAATAAATAAATAAATAAATAAATAAATAAATAAATAAATAAATAAATAAATAAATAAATAAATAAATAAATAAATAAATAAAATAAATGGATGGATGGATGGATGGATGATGGATGGATGGATAGATAGATGATAGATAGATAGATAAATAGATTAGATAGAAAATAAATAAATAAATAAATAAATAAATAAATAACAAAAATATCATTAAACTAGCTTTAAGGGAAGACCTCTCTATTCATGGTTGGAAGAAAGTGAATGAATGCAGTTGTGTAAGCCTGGTATAGCTATTTGCATAGTGTTGAGAGAAAAATACTGAGGTGTCTATCACTAAGTGAGATGGCATCTGAGTGAGACACCAAAGAGTGAAACAAAGCTGGAATTCCTACTTCAGAAAGATTAATATCTTTCAGTGAATGTAGAAATATTGAAAGGAAATCCTGAAATTTGTGTATTTAAAATCTCTTTATATTTTCTCACTGACTCTCATTTTTGAATATGAGAAAAATACAAAGCCTGTTGATGCAGCTTGAGTAAGAGTGAATTTGAGCAATCTCTTATGCTGTGGTTATTAGGTACAGAGTCAGTTAGACAGAGTAGATAACATTGACCATGCAGAAATACATACATATACTTGCTAATTTTGATGAAACACTGTGTGAAAGAAAGCAATCTTATATATATATATAAGATATAATAAATACATTTCACAGATTCTCTGAATCCTGTTAGATGCTAAATACACTTATATTTTCTTTTTCTTCCCCTAAAAAGTGCATTTCAATACAAATAATCACTAATATCACTTTGTGCATGTACACATCTGTGTATATTATATTTTATACCCTAAAGACTCTCTCTACCCCCCCCATGCACACATATATTTATATATGTTGGGGAAAACATAATAGATATTTTATTACATTTAAGATTAAGGCACACTGAGAAGTTTCATTTTATTTGTTTAAATAAGTTTGATTGTCGTTTTGTGATCATGCTATTGAAATGTGATGAGTTATTACCTATAAATATATCAGTATCACCCTATATAAACTCTCTCTCTTCCCCCCCTCGTGTGTGTGTCTCTGTCTGTCTGTCTGTCTGAATGCATGTATATATGTATGTATGCCTTCTTCAAGTGTTCACAAAATGAGCCAGAACTGTGGTCCTCAACATTCCTATTGCTGGGACCCTTTAATAAATTTCTTCATGTTGTGGTGACTAATAACCATAAAATTACTTTTATTGATACTTCATGACTGTAATTTGTTACTGTTGTGAATCATATTCTAAATATTTGAAATGCAGGTGGTCTTAGGGGACCCCTGAGAAAGAGTTGTTTGACCATCAAAGGGCTGCAGTCTATAGGTGGGAAACTTCTGGGTTAGAGCCTCTATGGTTAGCTGGTTTGGGAGTTTAATTATAAAGAAACACATTTAAGTTAAAAAGGAAGAGCCCATAAACGTATTTGGTCACTTTTTTTTGATTTGGAATCAATGTTAGCCATGTGTGTAATTTTTAAAATTAGTTTTGGATACCATGTTTTGATTTAAAATATAGTTATCGGTTATTATGGAAAAAAAAAGGTAATACAAATTAGGTTTCTCTAGGAAGTTCAAGCCTGTGATTCTGCAACAGGTAATTAAACAAGACTTCTGAGTTCCAGAGAACAGTGACCTCCCTTCTCAGCAAAGGTGATTGTTGTGGTAAAACTCACAATGAAGATGGTCGTTATTCTCAGAAAGCAGTGCAAGGGTGTGATTGTAAGTGAAACTGACCCTCATGAAAACCCCATTGTGGCCAGAGTGAGCAGGGTGGAGCAACTTATCTAAGGAAAAATGTTGGTGCAATGCTTATTAGGTCACCTGGCTTCAGTGTCTGGACTTCTACGATGTCTAGATTGACTTGAACCAAAACTTGTGGAGATTTCTATTTGAACTCTCCAGGATGGATAATTAGTGAGTTGTGGAGGATGTTGGAAGGTTTCAGCTGATAACACAATGCTGATGCAAACTAAGCCACGAGGTGATGAAATATGAAAAGCCATTACAAGCAGTGAATAATACGTAGAAACTTAGGCCACATGGAATTTTGCATGTAAAACTCAGGCTCCTTGGGAAAACACATTTCTCAGCCTAGATACTTGGGTGAGGGACTCGGTCCTACCTCAACTGGATATGCCAGATTGAATTGATTCACCTTGGTATGGATTCCTTGCCTTCTCTGGAGAGTGAACAGGGTTGTGGGGGAGGGAAAAATCTGGGGGGGGGGAGAGACTGGGAGAAGGGTCAGAAGAGGGGGGAAAAGAAAAAAAACTAATATATATGCATATACATCTAAAAAATTTCTCCCAAAAAAACTAATATATATCCATATACATCTAAAAAATTTCTCCCAATTATATCCTTCCCATTATAACAATCATTCAACTATTTTTAAGTTCTAAAAAATAAATCTATTGTGCAACAATTTTGAAGCTATCTGTACACCTAACAATGATACTGCTTCAAATCTTGAGCTGAAAAACAGCCCCAAGACATTCAGACTAGTTTCACTCAAATTCTTATGGAAGGTGATTCTGACTTCTAAATCTAAGCACTCTGAAATTAACAATGGGAGGAAACATCACCAGAGAGTAAAAAAGAGACAATGTGAAATCTCAGAGCAGACCCCAGACAGATGTATTGAGAAAACATTGTCTTGTATTACAAATGTCTTTGTCAAGTATTCACAAAGTGTACTGGAGCCCTGATGGCTATCTGGCAGAAGGACAACCAAAATGAAACACATTTGATTTAGCAATAAAGAGCTCATGAAATTATTTGGTCATTTTTTGCAGTTTAGAATCAATATTAGCCAGAGATACATCTTTAAAAAAATAGCTATTGGCTACCATGTTCTATCATCCTTTATTCCTAAATAAATAAATAAACCATCCAAAGCAGGTTAAAAATGAGCTGGGGACCTAACTCAGTGACAGATGATGTGGCTGTCATATTTTATCTTAAGATTGGAAATTATAGACAATCTACTAAATAACAGAGCCCACATAACAAGAAATATGGCTAGGAGTCTTAAGCCCTGAAAGAATGGGCAATTTAGGATATAGACTATACTAGCTGAGTAGAAAGCTTTTTATCTTCCTGAAGAACTCAGACAATGTGGCAAAACTGATGTACCATTTCATTTTCTTTAACCTAATTAGACACCCAGATTCTCAAAGGCCCCAAAGTAAACTCCCTGAGTTTTACTATCCTCCAGTCCTCATACTATGAAGTGAGAATTATTGTTTCTCACACAGAGGACTTGAACACAACTGCCAGCTCCCACATCAGAATCACAAACACCCATAACTACAGCTTCAGGAGTAGTCTCCCATTTCTAGCAATCACACACATACAGAAAGACCAAATACCACAAAAGCATAGTTTTTTTTCAAATATTTAATAATATCTTTATCTAGTTATAATTTCTAATAACATGTTTAAATTATATGTGCAAAATGTATGATTGATGCACTCATTACAAGAATAATTCACTGTAGCTGTTGGAGGACACGATTCAAGAAAGACAAACTTTCCCTGTGAGAAAGAAACATTTTGACTAAGGAGTGGACTGTGGGAGTTTGTTTGTTTGTTTGTTTTAAAAACTTATAGAGTGGCTAACAGGGAAGATGGAATTAAGAAAAGATATAGATGGTTCTAAAGTCATGCACCTAAATGCCATCGTTTTAAGGACACTAATATCCAAATCATGAATCCATGCAGGTTTCTCACCTTTCATTTACAGTCTTTCCTTTCTTTGGTTCATAGTTAAATATATTTCTATATAGTTTCATCACAGAGAAGACCTTGGTTATTCTACTCTTTCCTAAATGGCACATCTCCCGTTTTAGAATCTATGACCTTTTACATTCTGAGTTCACAGTTACAGTTCATGTGACTCTGGTGACCACACTCCCATGTCTCTTTGGTCTTTGGTCCCTGTTACAGTATCAAGGTTTTACTTTGGGCTCTTGATTTTCTCCCATGTAACTAACAACCACACTTAGAAATTAAAAGTTCAATTTGCATTTTCCATATGCCAAAACTATGTACTCACTTAATGACATTGTTATATTAAATTAAACAAATTGCATGAGACTTCACACACATGCATACAATACACACCAACATTCACACACCAACATTCACACACACACACACACACACACACACACACACACACACACACACACACACACACACACACACCACACGTATCTCTTAAGTTTCTTTAACATATCTCTAAAATACCTAAAATGTAACATTTTGATAGTTTTTCTGTGGGTGGGTTTTTTATTGTCATTGTAGGTGTTTTTTTTTGTTGTTGTTGTTGTTTTTTGTTTGTTTGTTTTTGCACTAGGTCTCACCTGTACCGCTGATTGTCCTGGAACTCACTATGCAGACAATGCTGATAGCCCACAGAGGTATCTACCTCTGCTCCTGACTGCTAATTCTAGCATTCTTCACAACACCCAGGAAACTTGGTAGTTCTTTTTTTTTATTTTTTTACAATACATTCATTTACTATGAAACACAGAATTATCTATCTCTAACAAATTCTGAGGTGTTATATCTATTTTCACTGACTGCATGTTTTTAATTCCCAAAATATTTATAAGCACATTAAACATCCAGCTATATCCCTTTTTCTCTATTTGCCTTTAAGTGCATTTTTTTTTATAATCTCTGTATCATTTTAGAATGTCAGATGGTCTTTTAAATATACTTTTTATTAATAACTCAGCATTCTCTGAAATAATGCAGATGTTATCTTGACATCATTTAAGACGTTAAAGCTCTGTACTAAAAATGTCTAGCTTACTACCCTCTCCTAATCCTAATTGTTACACTTAAAGTTTAAATCCACAAGACAATGATGTTTTTATTTATTTCCAGTTTTACAAGTATATAATTATGAAGTTGAGAACTAACATTTATCTACACATTTGTCATTTCTCAGACTCTATTTGTTTTATTTTTTGTTAGATATTCTATGATGTCCTTTATTTATATCAAGTATCCATCTGTGTGTTGCAACAGAATCATCTTTTCAGTAACCAATAACCTAGAAATTTAATGAACTGTAAATTACTTTATTTTTCCTTATTATTATTATTATAAGCTATTCATATTTTAATTTTTTCTTATTAAGGTTATTTTGACTTAATAATCTTGTTTATATCTTATGACCTCACTCCCCAAAATAACTTCAAAATCTTCCTAATTTGATGATAAAAGTCTTATCTGGATCACAATTCAGTATAATAAATTCTCACAAGAATGACAGATTTGTCTTCACTTTGGATTTATCATCCTGAAACTTCAAAAAAAAAACTTTTTAAATCTTTATGTTTCTTTTTTCAATACCTTATGGAAATTTGGAAGTCACAACTGTTTAAAAATTTCAAATGATTCTCAATTATTTTTCTTTAACTTCAATTATGTGTATATTAGACTTTAGAGATTGTCTCCAAATCACTGCACCCCTGATACTCATAAGTGACAAGTACACACAGTAGTCAGGTGTCAGTTGTTCCAGCTGAATAATTTTCTTCTGCGGTCTGTTTTCAGTTTTGTTGGTTCTGACTTAATTTTTGATTTGTCAGCATTTCTTAGAAAAAAGTGGCCCACTTGTCTGTCCTTTCTTCCTTCCCTCCTTCTTTCCTTCTTCCCTTCCCTGTTTCTTCCTGGATATTAGATTTTTCTTTATTAGAATTTTATTTTTTTAGATTCAGTATTTTGGTAGGGTTTATTATTGTTCACAATGATAATGTTTACTCTCTTGATTGTAGTTACAAAAATATTGAAAATCAGTATCTTGAAAATGAGCTAGTTGAGTCATATCAGTATTAACATTTGCTTTCATTCTTTTCTCTGATACATAGGCCACTTTTCCTCTTCTTCTATAACTTTAATAACTCAGTTATTTAAAAATTATATCCTGGTGTTGTGTGAGTGATATATGTTAGAGATTACATCCTTCTTTTGGGACTCTTAATTCTGTTTATATCTGTTTTATAATTTTTCATTTGCTGTTACTGGCAGGGTCAATTTTCACTGGCATTAATGCATGCTTTTGGGATTCTTGCATGTACTGAAGACCAGCTGAGACTTTTAGCCTTGTGAACTGAACAAGTAATTACTAGATTCTTGGACTTCTCATTGGTAGACAGCTACTGTTGTATTTGCCATTCTAATAAATCTCTAACACAAATGTTTTCTCTCAGTTGTCTTATTTTATATGACCCTGATCAGCACAGTTATCTAATCACATATTGTCCATTTTTAATTCTGTGAGTGATCATCATTTCAAGCTTTTCTTTAGATATAAGTTTTCAGAAGGTAGAGTCAGATGGATCCCCAAAAGTTCATGTCAAAAGCTCTGATGAGTAAGTTTAAGGTCAGTTAGTGCTAAACAATAAGAAACACCAAACCAAAGCAAGCAAGGAAGGAAGCAGGCAAGCAAGGGCAATGATGTTGCATATGAGTGTAAGTACACGCACAGATGCACACACACACACACACACACACACACACACACACACACACACACACACACAGACACAAACAACCCTCCCCAAAAAAGACTATTAAGACTCTTGTGAAGTCTGTATGAATCTTCTATGTGCTCTCTCTCTCTCTCTCTCTCTCTCTCTCTCTCTCTCTCTCTCTCTCTCTCTGTATGTGTGTGTGTGTATGTGTGTATGTGTATGAGTCTAAGTGGGTGTGTGTGAATGTGTGAGTGTGTGAGTATGTAAGCATGTGTGTGAGTGTGTATTGTGTGTGTGAGAGAGTGTGAATAGTATCTTGTCTGTGTATGTTTATGTGGAGGTCAGGGCAGACTTCCAGCCTCTATTAGTCATCAAGCCTCTAAGAACTACCTCTATATATCTCCTACCTCCATCTCACTCCACTCAAGTGCTAGGCTCATCAAAGTATGCTGTTAAGCTCAGTTTTTTACTTGATTGCCTGAAACCTGAACTCAGGTTCTCATGCCTACACAACAAACACCTTCACCATGCTGAACCAGCCCTGTGGTTCTTAAGTTAAAAATCTTTATCTCTTTTAACTTTGTACTGTTTGGAAGTTTTATTATAAGTATAGATATAGGTTAATTGAAGAAATAGTTGTAAGTTAACTAATAAAAATTTGGGGTATGGTTTTCTTTGCTTACTTTGAGTAGAGATCTTGTTATAAGTTCTAGCTGGCCTGGAATTCACTGCCTCAAGTTCATGGTACTCTTCCATCCTGGTATTTTCATTACCAACATAAACGGTATGAGCCACCATTTCTGATATGGTACAGATTTATATCACTAGAAAATTGTATCAGATGCCTTATGCAATTGTTAGTATGCTGTTTAAGAAATATGCTTAATGCTTACAGTAAAATGTAACACTATTTTATTGTTAAACTAAACTTATATAACTTTAGGCATAAATTTAACATCGTTAATGTATCCTCAACTTGGGGACATGATGGTAAGCATCATTGTGCTTTGACTTTCCATAGTTCCTATCTACTGTTTTCTTTCATTTTTTTTCTTTCTTGTTCCTATTCATTATCTAGTTTCTTGGAGTGAAGATTGTAGAGAACAAATAATCTAATTAATATCCATAACAACAAGTTGACAATGTGTATGAAAATACACACTTAGCATAATTCCCAAGTTGAGACCCCATTCTTTAGTCCCAGTTTGTTTTCATAATTATACTTTCATCATTTCTAATGAGATGCCAATTTATTATGCAAATTAAGTAGAACAGACATAGGCATTTACTTTGACTCCTGAAGTTGGGGCTGGCAATTCTATGCGAGGACTGTGACCTGCACATGCCCTTAACAAGTCGATCAAACAACAGCCTGATTTTTATTTTAAATTCAATTTATGTTTCTAGTATCATGGGAAATTCGCAAATCTAATTCTAAATCTTACAAAGAACTTTGGAAACTTCTCAGTAGTGGTTTAAAATTCCCCACAATTGCTGCCAGAAGTAAGCTGATAAACTCAATATAACATGGTGTTCTTTTCCTACTCTTAATGCTATGAGTTTCTTTGACGAACATCATACTAGCACTAGAGCAGGACTCAATCTAGAGCAGCACTCAGTATCAATGGCATCCCTCTTTGAAAATCCTGCCCTGCACTGCTCCGACTGGCATGTGCTATGTGCATGAATATCTTTCCATCTTTACTTGAAGACCTGCTAAAAAGATCCAATGAAGTCAACTAGTTTATATTCTACATTGAAAGAAATGGCAGTTAGCTTATGATTGGAAGGGACTAGAAAGGAAACCACTCGTGAGACATGATATAAACGGCTAAGGATTATATCTTAAAACTCCAGATATGTGTATTGTATAAGATCATGGTACTGTTTTGTTTCGTCTGTTTCTAAAATGTATATTCCAGTTTTTAAGCCTAAAGAAACTGGAAACTGACTGAAAGAATAAAATTCAGAGAAAAACAACTCTACACCGCAGTATCTACATTAGAGCAGTGGTGCTAAGAAAATCATTAAATATAACTTTTCCAAAATAGAACACAAAACATAGCCAACACAGGCATTTAATCTTGGAGAAACCGAACTGAGGTGATTTATGTTAAATATATCAAATGGCTGTTTATTAAGTGTGCTATAGATAAGATGACAAATTACTGTTAATAATAAGTCCCCTGTCATACACACCAAGAACCAACAGTCATTTGTGTTCCTCTAAGGAGGTATTGCCAAGACAATGAGAATGTAGACTTAAGAATCAAAGAAATGTTCTCAAATGAATTGTTAAATAGTATATTTGCATTATAGGATTATATGAACTTATAATTATAATTAATTATAGGTATAGTATACTAATGGGCTCAGGTGTAGGAACCAAATACACATTGCATAGTAATAACTTGGTTCTTTAAATTGTTTCAAATGTGTTGAAAATATTGTATTCCATTATGCTCTGCTTCATGACCTTTTTTAAGCATGCTTGTCATGAGATACTGGGTGGACGTGCTCTGTATAATCTTAGGAAAGTTCTGCATATGAGCTGACTTACAGCTGAGTGAACATGTCAGTATGAGAACATGGCAAAAATGAAATTATCAAAGAATATGGATCATCATGAATAAAATACAGACTTGGAAAGATAAGGCTTAGATAGATAAAGGTAAGACTCTAGACAGAAGATTTATTAGGTATGGAGACTTTGATACCATATCCCACAGAAGCAAAGATCCTAGGAGTTTATCCTACTTGTAATAAAATACTCAGAGATATAGAAGTTCGCAATTATTTTAAAATTATCACTCCCACAGTGTTAGAGGAAACATTAAAAATGTGGAAATTTAATTCTGCCATTAGTTTTTATTATCTTTTATTTAGAATAGATAAGCCATGGTGAATCACTGAAGAGTTTTTAAAAAACATTATATTGGATGGGGTGAATGCTCAATAGTTACAAGCTTGCATTGCTCTTGAAGAGCATAGATTTGTGTTTCTAGCATCTAGGCTTGACAGCTCATAACTGCCTGCAGTTCCAGAATGCTCTATGCCTTCTTATGTTCTCTTCAGGCATCTATACATAAACACATAAACACACACACACACACACACACACACACACACACACACACACACACACACACATGACAGGGATAGAGTAATGCAGTGCACATATAAATAAAATATAGATAAGATATAGAAAATATAAGATACATATTAGAAAATAAGAAAAGGATCTTAGAGGAAATGATAAAAATTAAACAATAAAAAGATACAATGCTTTCGGTTTAGAATATAATATAAATGTAATACCCCATCTAGCACATTATTGGTTGAGAAATTTAGAATAAATTTTGTGTTAAATATAGAAACCTAAATCTCGTCTTTCAGTAAAGAAACACTAGTTATTGACAGATAACCTGTGTTTCAGGATCACCTGTGGCAATGTTGATGAAACGGTGTTTGGCTACTTTTAAGATTAAAATTTATGGGCTTTTAAATTCTACCTTCTCTACCAAGTTCCAAGAGATTTTACCTTCATTATGATACAGAATTCTAAATGCAAATAAAATATTTCCTGAGTCTAATCATCCCAAGAGTAGGAAGAAACAACTGTGACTTATGGATCACAGGCATCTTCACTCTCTTAGTTTGATGTAATTAGTGTCTTCTTTCCAGGAGAAAATTGAGTGAGGGCATTGCATCCTAGAATTTCCCAGTTTACTAAACGTAGGTCTGAGTTCCTCCTACTGTTATCATGGCATTATACATGTGTTTCATAAGTAGTGACCTAGTATATAAACATAAAGACAAAGGGTGAAAGAAATGTGATTAGATGGTGATACGAGCAAAGAAATAAGACACATGTGAACATTTTCAAAACTCAATCAATTTGATAATTAGATGGCTTTGCTACTAAATCACACTGTGAACAAAATACATTAAAAAATTTAAATAGCCATTGAACACCAATTTCAGAAACCCTGGGCTTTTGTTATGCTTGAATAATCTGTTTCTATGAACAAAGGAAATACTTTACTCTTCAGAAACAGCATAAAACAAAAATAGAGTTTCTTTAAAAATAGCAATTGGTATTTAGAGTTGAAAAAAGAGGGAAAAGCTAAGGTTATTAAATACCAGATCTGCATTTGTTTGGGAAAATGAAGAAAGAGAAGAACATACATGTGACCAAATGAAAGATTTCCCAGGAGAGCTGAGAGAAGATAGAATAAGCAGAGAAATCAAGCAGACTACGACGGTTTTAAAGACTAGAAAAAAAACATCTCTAGAATTTTTTATTTCAAAGTAAAGAATAACTTTTTCATTCCACAATATCTCCAATAATAATAGAATTATGGCTGAATTTACCTTTTTAGGTAAAGTATATATTGATTTGTATCTTGAAAATAGGATAGTATTTTATTTTCATGTTATGTGTTTTATGTCTATGTATCAAGTGTGTATTGTATGGTTGATATTAAGTCTTCCAGCTAATGTGATAAACACCTTTGCCTACTCAGACATCTTGTAAAGGTCAAAATTCCAAAGACACTTAGCTGATGCACAGTGATTATTTTAATGACCATAAAAAAATGATTTTGTTTCACAGATTATTTCCATTTTACAAATATCTCTTTGGTTCTTTGATTTTTACGTAAACAATGAGAAGTATATTCGTTTTAATGAGGCTGAGTAGGGCATAAAATGTGGAATTGAGATGTGTACACGTTAAAGAAGACAGCTGATAAATCAATAACGAAACTGCTGGTCTCGTCCCACCAACACTGACATGCACGAGAGTGTGTGTAAAAGGGACTATCTATAAGGATTGTTCTTAAGCGGAGAGGATAATGGAATAGCCAGGATCCTGTTAGAGCTTTTGGTACTGGTCATACCCCTTTTCTATCTCTAAATAATTTACTTACTTGGAATTCCTGTATCTCTGAAGAAAATGTCTCCACTTCTACCAGGTTGTACATGTTCCTAACTCAACTCATTTTATTGCAAAAGGGAAACTGGATATTCCAATGTGTACCCTTCAGATTCAAAGAGCAATGTGACAAATTTCTGTTATTCACTGTTGTTTGCAGTATTTAACTTGAAATTAAAAGAACTGGAAGCCGGAGATATGAACCTCTTGCAAGACTAAAATTTGGGAGTCAGAGGTAAGAAAGTAATAAGCACAAAACTAAAGTTGATAGCCATGAGCATTTGCTGGTTATGAAACTTACTAAAGAACAAGTGTGGATACTGGCAATTGGAAAACTTATGTGAGGCAACAGGTGCTGTGAATTTCCTGCGCCCTCCGAAATACTTTGCTAGAAGCAAATACATAGAAACACACGAGATCAGAAGACAGTATAAGATAGAAGTTAGATAGAATGCTACAATTTGAAACTTGTAGAGAGATTTTGCTTCAGTTTCTCAAATTTAGAGACTTTTTCTGATATTCCCTTTTGTAGAAGTATTGTTGGAGAACCAAGCTAAATGTTGGCATATCCGTATTTTATGTATTTTTTCATCTTGAACAACTTAGAAAGAATTTATAAACTATATATAATATACTTCAGAATTTTTTGGGGGTGATATGGTTATAACAACATGCAGATGTGTGTGTGTGTGTGTGTGTGTGTGAGAGAGAGAGAGAGAGAGAGAGAGAGAGAGAGAGAGAGAGAGAGAGAGAGAGAGCTTGATCCACACTGCTATGTTGTAGAAAATTTTTTTTGAAAATTCATTGATGCATAAATACCAGTCAGTGGTAGTTCTCCAGTGTGATATGACAAGGATTGTAGGGTTTTCACATTGTTTCTTCTAACAATCAAATAAGTGCTTCCTCTTAAGGAACAGCAAGGCATATTGTCACCAGGGAACACAGAATCTCCTGGAAGGTTTATGGTGTCACATATAAATAATTTAAATTAGGAATAGAAGAGAATTGTGAGGCCAATTGTATTTGTAGCTAACTAGCTAGCTAGCTAACTAACTAACTAACTAATGAAAAGCAGGAAAGCTTGAGATGTTAGTAGCTGGTGTGAGAAGGGAGTTTATAAAAGGAGAAAGCTATGGTTTCAGAATTAGACATCAAGAGTAGGCAGGCTCAGCAGTTGAAGTCTGAGTAGAGATGCATGTTGTATTGGAGACAAGGAATAAGACATTCTCCAGGGAGGGACTGAGAGTGCTTGCTATATGAGCACAAGAAAGCTTATGAGTTTGATGAATATCTGAAAATCTAAGAAAGGGGCAAAGAAAAATGAAAAAAAAATACAGCTTAGCTATGAGGGTCTGTAAGAGCTGCCTGCATGAAGAGTTTTCAAACAATACGTAAGTAGGTATCTCATGAAAAAGTATGTGACTGCTTGAATAAAATACGTCCTTTGTAATAAGCTAGCACATTTGACTACTTCGTTCTGGATTTGTGGTACTGTTGGGGAGGTTGTAGAACCTTCAGGAGGTGAAGTTTTACTAGTGGAATTATGTTACTGGGAGCTGGATTTGAAGGTTAATAGCCTTAGCTTACTTCTAATTCATGTTCTCTTCTTATGTACAGTTGAAATGTGATCTCTCAACTTACTACTCCAGACCATTATAATCTCTCTCTCTCTTTCTCTCTCTCTCTCTGACATAAATAAATATAAATATGGATAGATTGATGATAGATAGATAGGTAGATGATACCCAGATAGATAGAAATATATATATGTAAATAGATAGAAATAGACATATATATAAATATAAATGTATGTAGACAGATAGGTAGTTAGAAATATATGTAAATATAGATGTATAGGTAGGTAGGTAGATAGATAGAAAGCTAGGTATGTAGATAGATAGGTGATAGGCAGATAGAGATAGATAGACGGAGATATAAAAAGATGAATTTTTAGACATAGATATATTTTATATCTCACTATTTCTCTCTCTGTACCTGGAGTTTAAAGTCATAATGAACTCTTCCTTCTAGTTTTGGTCATGATGTTTCATCTCAGCAACAGAAAAGTAAGAACTGATAAGGTTGATTGTTCCCCCCAATCATTTTATCTTCTAATGAATGAAGCTTCTTATCACCTTTTGGCTTCAGAATTTTTTCCTGCAGTTGTAAAATGAGGTTTTATCCTTATCACAGAAGAAGGGATAATACTTCTGCCGTCTTCTTCAAAAGTGATTGCAAAGACTGAATACATATTTATAAAGTGGATTATTGATATTTAACCCTGTTATTTCCGATCAAAGGTGGAAAATTTACGATGTTTTCTCCCCATTCAAAATTAGTGTTCTATCAGGCAATGAACAAGTTCCAAAAACTGATTGAAGAAAACGTTCATCCTCAACAACCTTCAATCCTTCTGATTTCTAACTAGTTACCAAATTGTATAGGAACAAATTAAATTATATTTTTAAATTGTCCTAAGAATTGGCATATGAGAAATTATTTAATTCTGAAAAATAAAACTGAAGGTTTTCTTTACTTTGTCAGGTGAAAAGTGGAGAATTCACAGTTGAATATATCAATTGGGAAATGAGTAGCAAAATATTAAATAAGTTGATAGTTACCCACCAGTCAGTGACTTTTCATCTTGCACTTTGAAGGGGTAAACCTAAACCATGTTCTGTGACTCATACTGCCATCTAATGTTAGCCACAGTTCACAGTAATTTTTTTTTTTTAGTTGTTATAGGCTTTTAATTTGATATAATGACGAATCAAAATAAGATACTACCACTCAACCAATGTTTCTATTCCAACTGCACATGGATTAGCTGGGACAATATTTACAAAAATAGCCCCTGGGCCCATTGGATACAACTGTATGATTACCTCAGTGAAAACATTGTTAAATGCTTCCATAAGCCATGACATTGCTTTTTGTACTTCTGATAAACTAATGTCCAATTTAGACTATAAAATGTTTACTATGTTTCTTCATTTATTTACAGTCACTTTTTAAATATCTGTAAGCATTTCAGGGGAAGATAACCAATGCTTATATATATATGTATATGGTAGGATTCACAGGACAATCTTATA
The DNA here is from genome assembly GCA_033318265.1 of Phyllotis vaccarum. Taxonomy (NCBI): domain Eukaryota; kingdom Metazoa; phylum Chordata; class Mammalia; order Rodentia; family Cricetidae; genus Phyllotis; species Phyllotis vaccarum. The sequence continues at coordinate 35,391,819 of JARWLC010000001.1, read as the reverse complement.
AGTGTATCCTATTCTCTGTCCTATCAAGTGTCTGTACCTACATGAGCTTCCTATGACAATGAGACTTTATATACATAGTTTGTCAAATTAGATTTATGATAGTAAGATGTGTTTTACATAGATCAACAGCATCCTTAGTAGGTTCTAGGAACAGTTGTCTTAATGTATATGGGATCAATCATTGACCACTAGATTCCTGAAGATAAAATCACTGTTTATCTTTCAAACTTGAAGTCTGTTATTGTAATGCATTAATATTATCTCTTCTGATGCCACCTTCATCCCAGATACTATAAGATTCTGTCAGTCTCTCCTAAGCCAAAGAAACTGAGATCTTTGGCTATATCCTTGGGTCATTTTCTGCTACAGAAGACATCTACATGAAATAGTAAGTGAGCTGCTTCTACTTTTCTTTAGCCATGGTTTATTGATTGAATTTATTTTCTCTGAGTCTTTCCAAAGTAATGGTCAGAAGTGAGGATAAAAACTAGATTAAACCCTATATAAATTGAAATATTTCCTTCATATAATTTCAAGATGATCAAATTATAGAATGTGAAAATTCCAGACTATACCTTTAACCCAAACTCCTCACAAATAAAATAATAAATAATATATGACAAATACTTCTTCTCTTTAAAGCTAACATGTATGATTTTAAATCTTGGTTGAATGGATATGTACCCACACATTATTAACATTATTATTTCTGTTATGACTTATTGCACATGTGATAAATCGCATAATATTTTCTGGTCTCTTTATATATACATACATATATATATATATATATATATATATATATATATATATTCAATCCAGAAAGAATTATGTTGATTTCCTTGGTCACACTGGAATCTGTAACGATAAATTTCTAAAAACAAATGTTGAGAGCATTTATCAATGGAATGAGGCAAATTAGTGTGAAGCACCTGCTTATGATTAAGTCTGAAAGATTTCTATTGGGTGTTATGTGCATATATTTGCATATGTGTGTTTATTAAAAGTTATATTAAACATAATTAGATAGGAATGAGGTAACTTATTTTTCTAGACATGATGCTAAATGTGGTTTGGGGCTTCATGCTTTGATACTTCTGCTGTCTAACAAATGTATCATTCTTTGTGGCTTTCTGATGGGTGTGCTCCTGATAGAAAAGACAACTAAAGCTCTTTATATAATCTTTATTAATTCAACTTTGCTAAAATACACAAAATTAATTATTTTAAAGATTCAGACAGAAAATTGATTCTATATTATCTCTTTTAATGCAAAGTTGATATTTTAAATATTATAATTCTTTACAATTTACAATATTGTGCAAAATATACAGGTATGTCTTAAACATTATGATCAACATTGGTTCAATAACCATGAAGTTCAGAATCAAATTGATCATCCAAACATCTGAATTTCTAACTGGACTCTGCATTTCTCATGTGTAGAGGTAAGCTCTGTAATAATGAGACCACACATCAAGCAGTTTGATTCTCAGATCATCTTAAGCAAAAATTTACATATTCAACAAATGTTGAGTAACAGTGCTCAGGATCTTTTTCCTTGGATAATAACTATTGTTAATTTTTCATTTGGCAGAATTTTCTCAAGAAACAAAATATATTCCATACAGTTTTGCAAAATTACTTTGATGAAAAGACTGCATGACTGAGGTTTGAGCAAAGTTACAAAAAAGATAAACATGCTGAAGCACAACAGCAGTTAATACTAGAAAAGCAGTCCTGCTGTGAGGATCCATTGCTTATAGCAAGCATGAGTTATATCAGAAGTCAGGGATAGCAGCATATGCAGAAATGGAACAGGGAGAAAGAACTACTGTCTCTGAGAACTCAGCTATGTCAGCCTAAGGGTTCCAAAGCAAATGAAATGAAGAAGAGTATGATTGCCTCTGTGTTCATCCCTGCTCAGTTCCACCGATACATCTCAGTGCAGTGAACACCAGTCAACAAGCCAGAAATGAGACACACATACTTCATGGATATCTGCTATTTGGTGCACAAAACAGAGTAAAGATGCTCAGAGAAGGGATCTGCAGGTGACTGAAAGGTCAAAGATGGAGAAGAAAAAATTAGGCCAAAGTTCTTTAGTTTATCACTTAAGAATTTACATCATTTCAAGAGATACCAACAAAGCAATGTAGAAAAACACGCATTAATAATGTGTATATACAAACAAGGGATAAAAATAAGAGTCCAGTGTAATCCATAGAGGAAAATAGTGAGGGCTAAAAGATAATGTTGACATAACAGTGTCAACCAAAGTAGTAGGACAAAACAAAGTCTGGAGTTGTATGTTTGTGTTTAAGTCTATATGTATCTATTATGGAGCACAAAAGAAATTGGTATCCACTAATAAGAATTTCTATATGTATGGATCTTCTAAGACAAACTAAGGTATTTTAATAAATACAATTTCTTCAATTTCTACCTAACACACAAAGCACGATATCTGAAGTTCAGAGTTGATAGAATAAATACTGCAGTAGCTACAGGTCTTAAAACAAGGCCAACCACTGTGGGCTCCATTTCTTCTAAATACATTTAAGGTTATGTACCACTTGATGGATTCTCTGTACCATTTAATAGTACTTCACTGAGCATAAAATTGTGAGAAAGGCAGGAAGGAATTAAGCACTGTGAGTAATATCTTTTGTAACGTGCCTGAGAGAAAGGTTAAGGAAATTCCATTTGCCACAAAGAAATGGAAGTAATTTTGCTAAAGTCACCATAGAAAATCAGAGAAGTGGGACAAAAGAGAAGAATACATATGAAAAATGAATGGAATTTTAAATAGACATTTTAATTTATAGGATAATTTGCATAAGAACTAGTTAAAGGAAGACAAAAACGCAGAAATAAGCAGCAGGATTTCTAGTTGGTATTGGAAATGATTAAATGTTTATATAATAAAATCATGAGCACTTTCTAATACTTATGTATTTCAGTGCAAAAGAAATAAGCTTGTCTTTGATATATAAATATATCTAATATTCTGAGAGGACAGAAATAAAAATAAATAAAGGAAGTGTTTCCAACAGAATTTTCTATGATCTTACTAAAATCAGATGAGTATAATGACTATGAAACCTTTTACTCTAACAATTATATGGTATTTGTTATTTGATAAAAATATGGAAATGTGTGCATTAGTATTATTATTCCTATTACTGTGCAAATATAATGTGCTATCAAATAGGAAAAAAGGAGATTATATTATGTGTGATGAAAAGAATATGGCATATGAAGTAGAGTTGACTTTGATGCAGTTATCTGAAGGATAGACAGAGAAGGAAGCCAGGAACAGCTGTGCATTGAATCAGAAGACTTCCATTTCAGGGGTTAACCTAGAACTAAGGAGAATATCTACTGATGTCAGGCTTATGGCTGACTTGGGCTGTTACATGGACATAAGTATTGTCATGGTGACAGTGGCAGCACAGCTACCATTGAGTGTACTGTCTAGGTGCTCAGGTGTCTTTTCCTAGGTCCCATTGTTTACTAATTCAGTAAAGATATCCAAAGTACAATGTGTGAGTTAGGGCAAACATGGTTGCTAGCAATAGCAAACCCTGAACTAATTCAGAAAATAGAAACATTCATGGGTCAATTGAGCTAATTACTGTAAAGTATAGAATTCCAGCTGATTTGGATCTGAAAATGATTCATTAGACCAAAATTTACTTAGAAGAAATCTATCTTCTTGTTGTTGCCTTTCATGGTATTAGCTTTAACCAAGGGTTTGCACACGGCATGGACAAACTACCTGGCTAGAAAGAGTGAGTTACAGGGCAACAAAGCCAGAACACAGAGGATTCCACTAAAGCCATTCCGCAGCTGCTTCCTAGATGGGAAAAGTTCCAGGAAAGATTTTGTGAGACATACAGCAGAAATATTTTAAATGACACTCTCTAAAGAAACTTCAGAAATTCACCCTCCCTCATGTTATATGAATGTGGTCAGAAATCAAAGGCACTCTTTTAAAAAGAAATTATGCAACTGTAAAAATTTTAGGAAAAGGTCCATGTTCTTTTAGAATGTGGTTAATCCCATCACAGCATTTTCCAAATACTTGTGGGTTATTTTCAAATTCAATTAGAAAGTATGTTCTGATCTATTTTCTTACTGCCAGTTTAAGTTATCTCTCTTCTTTTCCCTAGAGTCCACACATAGACAGCCCAGAGGAATAGGAGGAGGTACAGAAGGTTTGATTCAGAAAAGTACCAATTTAACTTTTTTCTAACCTTAAACCCATGGTGTAATATCTGTGACTCACTTCTATCTTTGGAGAAGAAATTAGCAACATATATCATTCAATATTGGCAGAGCTAAGATAAAAACTGTGTAACATATTATAGACTCTGTCCTTTTGTATATCAATGAATAAATGAATGAGTGAGTCAAAATGATACTAATGAAATAGTGAGCCACTAAATAGACAATAAAATTTAAATCTCTCCCTGACTTCAGAATAACCATCACTAACAATTTTTTTTAAGTATCAATTCCCATCTTCCTAAGAGTTAGGGTCATCATGGAAGAGGTATTGGAAAGATTGTAAGATATAAGCATGGTAGATGAATACAAGAAAATGGCATTTTTCTGGATACATTAGTAAGCTGCAATATGATCACATAACATTCATGTCATCATACTCACAACCTAAACAATCTCAAGTTGGACAAAATTTAATTTTGTAAAGATGGAAATGTGCATGGAAATCCACTACTAGCTGGAGAGATATTGACAACCTATGATTGCTGGGGGAGGAAAGGGTAAGTTGTATTCTGAGACATGGGAAATGGAGAAGTTATAGGTTCTTCAGTAGATCATCCTACATCCACACACATGAATGAATTTAGGATAAGTGGCCTCTGTAAAAACAAACAAAAACCCACATGACATGAAATTGAGAAAGAAATTTGGTGAAAGGAAGATGAAGGAGAAATTGAAGTGGAGGGAGTTGGAGATTTCATATAAACACATTTTATGTGTAATTCTCAATTGAAAGATCTCTCTGCCTTGGTTTGGGTTTCTATTGCTGTAAACAATATGCAAATCAAATGTAAAATCTTAGGTAGTAGAAGAGGCCATTTAGATGCGTTAAGTGCCAAGAAGAACATGGATAGGAAGGTGCAGTGTGATTATATTCTGGAACGTTGTAAATATTTGTCCTTCCTACTGGTTTAATAAAAAGCTGATTGGCCAGAATGCAGACAGGAAGTGGGGCGGGGCTACCAGACTAAGAAAACTCTGGAAACAGGAAGATCAGAGAAGAGACACCAGGAGAGACACCAGCAGAAGCAGAGGAGAGAAGACAGTCATGCTGTTCTGAGAAAAGGTAACAAGCCACATGGCTAAACAGAGTAATAAAAATAGGTTAAGAAAAAAGAGCTAGGTAGCAGTATGTCTGAGTCATAGGTCAGTCAGCATAACATTAATTTAAGCCTTGGGTAATTATTTGGGGCTAAATGGCAGCTGGGTTACAAGAGGGTCTGAACCTTCTCAAGGTTAAAAAGGTCAAAAAGTCCAGGTCAGAAACTTCTTATTACAGGAAGACTCTGTCCTAGAAAACAACAACACCGGAAGAAGTCTGGGGTGGAAATAATGTATTCTACTTCCGCTTCCATATTACAGTCCATCATTGAATGATGTTAGACTAGGAACTTCAGGCAGCAACCTGGACACAGGAACTAAAGAAGAAACAATGAAAGAATGCTTCATACTGGCATACTCCTCATGATTTGCTTAGCCTCATTTCTTATAACACCCAGGATAACACACCCAAGAGTACCGCCAGTCTCAGTATACTGTGCTCTTCCATTTTAAAGACTAGTTAAAGAACTTCTGGATATAAGGGCATGAGAGCAGGAGAACTGGCCTCTTCCTTTACTGTCTGCTGCATTGGGTGAACTAGCTAGGACAATATGGGAGAGCAGGATAGTGGTGACAGTGAGGGAAAGCTGGCCGGCTAACCAACCCAGCAACCACCCAGGTCCAGAAACAGGGCTATGAGTCAGTCCATCCCAACGTGCACCTCGTCCATGAAATTCTGGAGTGTGTGAAGGTGTTAAACATGCAGATCCAAGCCTACAGGATCTCCGTAACACAAGGTAACAACAAGGCATCAAAAAGGAGACTCGGTAAGGGCCTAATATCTATTATAGTCTAGCAGAAGCCAGAGGCCTCAAAACAGACCACTTGCTCATGGCAATAAACACAAGTAAGAGAATGCTCTGTGACTCATGGGATCACACTTCGAAATTCATGCCAAGGTTTTTTTTTTGTTTGTTTGTTTGTTTTTTTTTTTTTTTTTTTTTTTTTTGCAATGGGGGATGGGAGGTTATAAGGGCAGAGGCAGAAGTGAGAGAACAGGAAGAGGAATATGATAGGGATGCATTTTGTAAAGTCCACAAATAATCAATAAAAAAAATAATAATACTCCCCTGCAAAAGAAAGAAAGAAAGAAAGAGAGAGAGAGAGAGAGAGAGAGAGAGAGAGAGAGAGAGAAAGAAAGAAAGAAAGAAAGAAAGAAAGAAAGAAAGAAAGAAAGAAAGAAAGAAAGAAAGAAAGGCCTGCCCAACATGCTTTCTTACAGGTTAATCATTCTTTTATCTTTTTTAAATTAAAATGTTTTTCCCCATATCTCACACTTCTCCCCCACCCTCTCCTCCCAGTCCTCCTACAGCCTCCCATTTATTCCCCAGGACTGGTCAGGAATCCCAGAGTGCATCATTTCAGTCTGGCATACCCAATTGAGGTGAGTCTGAGCGTCCCGTGCCCCCCCCCACCCCCAAGTATTTAGGATGAGTACGGCGTTCCTCTGTAGGGAATGGGCTCTGAGAAGCCAATGCGTGCGCCAGGAATAAACTCTGGTCCTACTGCAGAAGGATCCACAAACTGCCCACAGCTTTCAACCGTGGTCTACATTTGGAGAGTTTAGCTCTTTTCCATGAAGTGTCCACAGGGGTCATTTCAGAGTCAGAGAGCTCCCAATACTTCAGGCCAGCGTTTTCTACGGAGGCATTTTCTTAATTGTGATTTCCTCTTCTCAAATAGCTCTAGTTTTATAACAAGCCAAAAAATAGTTCAACCCGAAAACATACTATCTCTTTGTGCACTCCAAGTTCAGATGTGCTGCTCCTCATAGATAAGTAACAGAAGACAGATTATGAGCAATTAGGTTTCAAGCTCCAGTCATGCTGAAACTTGCAACTAATTCGGGGAAATTTCATGCTAGTGAAGGCCATTTCCAATTCAACAATTAAATGTACATTAACATTTTGCCCTTTCTACCTCATAGGAACATTTTGTGGATAAAAGAAAATAATTTGTCAGAAGTTCTGTAGAAACTATAAGACACTAAATCATAAGAAAGGATGTGTCTGAGCAATGCAGAAATTCTCTGGGAAAATGCTTTTTCTAGTGACCAGGGTGTGTGTGCATAATAGACCTTAACAGAAAAGAGTCTGGAATAAAAATTAGTACAATAATTGTGTGGCCCTGGACATCTTTGATTAGAAATTTGAGGTTAATGTCTTATTTTTTGTTCCTATTGAGGTTATCTCATGTTTTGCTTTCTGTAGGACATCGGATCCAAAATATCAAGTCACTCTCATGTGATAATTTTAAGATTTGTTCGGATAATCAGTCTTAGAAATACCATTGCGTCAGTATATAACAAAACTTATATCTTAGTATTATAGACAATGATTTTGTGTATGTATGTATAAAGCTTTGCAATTAATAAATGAAAGAGTTTAGGAAGAGGTTCTGTGCTTTAGTTAGATTCACAAGACCTACATGAATGGAGAGAACCAGTTCCTGAAAGATGTTCTCTGACTCTCATATGTACACTGTGCTATGCTTGCATCTACATTCACCAAACAATAATATAAATAATAAATTTTGGAAATTAATTTTAGCAAAGTGGTTCAACAGGTAAGCTTGCTTGCTTCTAAACATAAGGCCTGAGTTTGATCCACAGGATCCATCTTGTGGAAGAAGAAATCTAATACATATAAATTGTCTTCAATTTCCCTTAATAAATCAACACTCCCTCTATTTAACAAAAGTAAATTAAAGATTTTATAATAAGTGAATATGTTGACAATTTTCATATAAAATATTAACATACACTAGTAATTTATAATATGTACTTAGAACATTTAGATCTTGTGTCTATATAACAAAATCACATTTCCCTAATTACAAAAGTAATGGGCATTTGTTATATGGATTGAAAAACACCACTAATTAATGTAAAAATATTTAAATACCATATCTAAAAATCACATGGAGTCAAACCATGTTAATATTTAATGACTTCCCTGTTATTCTGTAATTTGTAATTTTACATTATACATTATACAGGAACAAGCTCACAGTACATATTTTATGCCTTCCCATTTTCAATTAAAATTAGAGGGTGAATATTTTCCCATCATTAAAAATTTGCCAAAAAATGTTTATGCATTCATGTGTAAATCAATAGTGAAATGATTTAGGTACTTTAATAGGACAGCAAAATGATGGGACAGAAATGAGTATATTAACAGAACCTTTCCTCCCATATGGATACTTGCTTTAAGTCAAAGCAGTTTATTTTCAAAATGACGATGCATTTAGTTAGTAAGCTGAAGTTAGATCTCCACAGGGGCTATTATCTTTATTGCAGAGATTAATGAAGTGGGGTTCTTAATACCCCCACACAACATTGCACCTAATGTATGATGTGTGATATAAATTATATTTTGTAAAGTTAGATTACTCTAATATTCACTGAAGATAATTATAACCTGTGTGGATAAAAATTCATAATTGATGCCAGTTGTCTACCCCAGGCATAAAATAAAACTTCTTGAAGGCCACACATATACATAAAATTGGTCATTTAATCATGACAGGGTCAGAGATTTAGAATACAGAAGACAGACAAGGATCTTGGGTTGGATCTGATGGTGATGAGTGGATCTAAAATGGTTCGATTGTGAGGACTTACTGGGAAAGATGGACAGGAATAGTTTTCTGGCTTCATAATAGAGTAGAGAGGTTGACTGATACTGCATTGCCCCCTATATGTTGGTCCTTGTATCTGCTCATTTGTAAATCATGTCTGTAGAAGCAGTGCAACATACATAATTGAAATAGGAACTCAATGCCTGACCCCAACATTGTCTATTCTCTTGAGATGTCAGCGTTACTCAATAATGTGGAAGACACTCACATATGCACTGTAGTAAGCAAGAATCAGGAAGGCCATGTTTAAGAGAATGGTGGTTGCTTAAAGACAAAACAGAATATGATTTAAAGGATTCCCTAAGGATAAGTCAGTAAAAACTATGAGGAAGTAGATACACATAAGAGGGGCATATCAAAAATATGAAATGGTGGACACAGGTAAACAAAGGCAGGTGTGTCAGAAGTAGCATATGTGAGGCATATGGAACTCAGACCAGATGTATCAATTATGTCATAGACAGGATCACATAGACACATGGGCACACAAGTCGAGTTGCATAGAGGTATGATTCTGTAAGCACATGGGGCTTACAAATCAGATAAAAGAGAGGTAGAATATGGTGAACACGTGTGCACTTAGACCACATGAATTACATGTCAGATCTGGTAGACTCATACACAGTATATGCAGGTCAGGTGAATCAGTTGTAGGTTTTGGTAGACACACATACATAGATGTACACTTGTTAGGCCTCTCAGAGGTGTAAGGGGATTATAAATCTTACAATTATAATTGCGTGAAATAATAGCCTAGATGGTATTGGACAGATATACTAGTTTTCCTTACTGGAGACAGTAAATATCATGGAAATCCTTCTTTTCCATATAAGTCTTCCAAAAAGAAGGTGCAACTGATCTGAGGCTTTCGGAAGAACGTGAATATAACCTGCTCAAACAGGAAAGGGAAGAAGACACAAACAGATTTGAGATCATAACACGTTCTCTGTATCTTGACTGTCAAGACTAACACTGGTAACATACAAAGTATTATGATTAAACTATGGAAAACAATAGCAAAGGTAATCCAATGATACTGAAAAGGTCAGTGAGCCTGGGTCATACAGGATTTGTAAAATCTATTAAATAATTTTGGTTTAATGTCTCAGATTTAAAAAAAAAACAGGCTAAATTTTAGGTAGAGTCATGATATAAATTTGAGCTAATTGGATGAACTAGGATAACTGGAGAGGGGTGCTTGAAACAAAGTTCCAAATGGTGGTTGATGTTTTTCTGTATCCTGTTCATCTCAATCTTTAAATAAAGGACTGTTTTGGCCACTGACAGGCACTGTAGAACAAGTAGGTGGGGATTCAGAACAGGTAGGATAGGAAGGGTGGAGTCAGAGACAGATCAAACCAGCCACCCAATTAGAAACATGTAAGGAATACAGGTGAGCCATGGGCCATGTGGCAGACAGTTTAATAAGAATGGGTTGAGGTAAGATGAAAGAGCTAGCTAGCAATGTGCGTGAGCCATAGGTCAAACAGCATGAAATTAATATAAGTATGAGTCACTTTTGGGGACCTGAGCAGTGGCGGGCAGCTAAGGGGTTTGGGGTGGCAGATCTGTGGGCCTGGACCTCTAGTGCCAGGGCCAAGAAACCTTATTATAACAGGTGATGACTATGGAAAATGAAATAAATCATGAAATGAGCCCAATAAGCAACATCAACATGATTAATAACATGTAAATTTACTTTTTATGGGACTTTCTTTGGTAAGAAGTGAAGAAGAGAAAAACAAAATCTTCTGTGATGTCATAATGTACTGTGCAGTATGACAAATGAGGAAATAAGAGTATTTAAATTAATATATTTGATTCTAAAGTCAGCTGACGTAAAACATCCTTGATCTTAGTAATAATCAGTTGTGAGATGAACATTCAGGTTATCATTTACTTGCTGTGAAATTTACTGTTTGCTTTAAAGAAATGTGAATAATTGTATGTCCCCTTGTATGGGATTTTAAGAAGAATTTAATGACATAGAATGGTTTTGAGTCCATAAAACATGATCAATAAAAGATAGTTGCAAGTGATTTTTTTAATGTACTGTGATCGTTGTTATCACCAAAATATTTTTGTTAAACCTTCATAACAACCATTGTCATAAGATGTATATAATCATACTTTTTGGTAGACAAATTTTCTGAAAAGATATCATAGATGCAGTGCATCAAAATTCGTAAATGGAGATTTGGAGAGATGGCATAGTAGTTGAGAGCTCTTAGACTTCCAGAGGACCTAGGTTTAATTTCTAGTACCTACATAGTAGCAACCACTGGTAATTCCAGTTACAGTTGATCTGATAGCCTCTTCTGACCTCCAAGGACACTAGACACATGTGAGAAAAACATGCATACAAATAAAATAAAATAAGGTGATTATATGTAGTACCAAATAGTATAGAAATCAATTGTTAGCTCTTGGCTGTAGTTTAACATGGAAAATAACCATTTAAAATTTTGTTTACTACAATCCCCTCTATGTGTGGTTAAGACATGAAGTATTAAAAGGTTACCCAATTTATGCAGACAGTGAATGAAGGAAATGGTATCTGTAGTCAACTGCAAAAAATTGGCATACTTCCCCATCAGGCAACAGCTCCTCAGTTTTGTCACAATGAATGTTGAGGAAGGTGGCTGACATGAAGTGATATTTGATTGATGAACTTTTATCACAATTATTCAGTGCCTATTAAGAATCAGGTAATGTAATAGTAAATAAGCATGGCAGCATACACACACACAAATCACAACTTTATTCTCAAAGATTATAGTATTGTAGCACAATGTATATTCATCATGTAGACATATTGATGAAAAAATAGATTTCATCTTAAAGGAAATTGGGGATATTTTATTCTGGAGCTAAATTAAGTAACCAGTGCCTGGAAACACGAATTTAAGTTACCTAAAATCTCATGTTCCAATGTGAAAACAATTTTATGTAGTTGTATTATTTTTATAAAACAAAGTCATAAATCAAGAGAGGATGAAAATACATTGATGTTTTCATCATAAAGACAACAGCACGGAAAGGAAAGTTTTTCCATAATCTTAGTACCACTTAGAGGCTTTCATCTGTCCTTTACTCCAGTTCCAGGGACCTGACGACTACTTCTGGCCTACACCAACATCAAGTATGAGCAGTATACATACATACAGCTAAAACAGTCACATATATTTTAGATACATAATTTTAGATAAAACTTGTCTTAGTAATATCTCCATTTAATGTTGCACTCTGAGATCTGAGGGTTAGTGTTTAAAAACAATATTTGTGGTATAAGGAATAACAGTTAACTACATAAATAAAATATTTAAAATTGCAAACACTGATGTATGTACTGTTTGAATACATGCATCATTTTTAAAGGTATGTTTGGAATCTTTTTATTTAAAAATTTTTCTCTTATACCCTCTATTCCTCTCCCTCCCACCCCTCCTCGTCTTCCCTAAGTCTCCCCTGATCCCATTCCCCCATCCATTTCCTAGGGAGTGCAAGGAATCCCAAGCTGAATCAGTTTGGTTTGGCATATCTAGTTGAGGTAGGTTTGAGTCCCTCCCCCCAGTATCAAGGCTGAGTAAGGTTTTCCTCTGTAGGGCATGGGCTCCAAGAAGCCAGTTAGTGCACGAGAAATAAATACTGCTCCTACTGCAAGAGGCTCCACAAACTTTCCACACTGCTCGACTGTCATCTATATTCAGAAGGCTTAGTTCCTTTCCATGAGCTCCTCAGCAGTTATTTCAGAGTCAGTGAGCTCCCAGTAGATCAGGTCAGCAATTTCTGTGAATCCACATACCTTTCAAGACTGTTGCATATATCATTATTTCCTAGTTACAAATGTGTGCAGAAAGAAACAAAGAAAATGTAAAAGTTTTGAAGATAAGAACAGTACAAAAACCTATTAGTAACATCTGTATTGTCAAAAGCTGTGACAATCCTTGTTTCTCATTATGACATTTATTTTTTACTGTTTAATAAATTCTGGTGTGGAGGGATGTGGACTTGTCATTGACAGTTACAAACTTAGTTTGTAATTATGTGGCTTGGGAAAAATGACCTTACAGTTTTATGTTTAAATTTACTCATCCATAGGATTCTGATACAAATCTACATATTTAAACATAAGATAAAACATTTGAAGTTGCTGGCAAGCTGAACATGTGGTAAGTTTTAGGACTGTAATAAAGTAGGCTCTTCACTGTAGTACTGTTTTATTCAGGAAGATAATGATACTTAAAACACTCTGACAGCTCAGAGAACATAAGAGGATTAATTTATCTTCTGGCAATGACTTTTAAAGAACCAAATAGGGTTTACAAATGTGAACTTTGTAGACATCTGCCTTGATCTGATTACATAAGGATTTATCTCTCTCAAATGTGTTGGGATCTTATTATTTGCTCCATATGATTTCATACTAAAATCAGTGAATAAAGTCACAAGGGGGAAACACAGTTTAAATAGACAAAAGATGTTTTAGATTTCATAGTATACCAGAAAAAAAAAATCAAAGTCAAAAAACTGAGTTTAGAGTTCAGTGCATGCCTTAGTCCTTGGGCACATTTCTGAGTAGCCAGAGTCTAACAGTTCTTTGGATCAAAGAGGAGCCAGAAATCATTATACACCTGGTGAAGTTGTCAATCATGGTCATCGACAAGGGCATCACTACTCAGCTCATTGTAACATCTGTGTGCACAAATGATAGAAAGGCAAAATCTTGGTTCTGCAGCATTCTCTGAATGTATATTAATACATAACTAATTTCTCAATGGAAGAAAATAGCATTGGAGTTTTAAAATTATGAGACATAATTTTAGCTATAATAGAAAAACTACTAAAACAGAACCAGAGATACATATTCATGAGAAATTATAAACACAACTTAGAGTTATCATTGCTCTGATGAGACACCATGGCTGTGACCAAAGCCAACTCATGAAGAAAAGTGTTTATGTGGCTTACATTTTTATAATACAATCCATAACTTAAGAAAGTCAACATGCAGGGACTCATAAAGAGCAGAAACCCAGACACAGGAGCTGATGCAGAGGCCATGGAGGGGCCCCATTTATTGGTGAAGTTTACATTCAGCCTTATTTTATAGAGTCATTTTTTCAACTAAGGCTCCCTTCTCAGATGACTTTGGCTTCTGTAAAGTTGACAATAAAACCAGTCGGTACACTCACCTACCACCTGTCCTCCAATGAGGCGACCTGGACCCGGATTTTCTTTCTGACCTACAGGAAAGAACACTGATGTTAGAGTCATGCTTATGAAATGTTTGTGGGACTAAATGTATTTCATACACTTGGGCATAAACCTATCACACTGAGCAGACAAGGGAAGAATAAGATATAATTATAGTTGGCACAGCCAGCTTATCAGAACTAAAATCCATATAGCTCAGTCCTTAGATGTTCCCTCTCTATGTGTGACTGCACCATGGTTCACCCTTTTCTATGGCCATCTATTCAGTATTCACAAGATACTTTTAACTTCGTGAGAGTCTAAATGGCAGCAGTATCTGCATTACTTGCGGTCTTGTGTCTTGTTTTACCCGGTTTTAGAATGGATTTGAATGAGCAGTAGCTCAATTATCCTTCATTTTTGTCTAAACTTCTAGGAATCTGATCATAGGGCTCTTAATCCGAGCCAATTCTAGGTGTTTCTCTGAAAAGCTCACATTACATTGTCAAAGGTAGTGTCTTTATCACCAATGGAGACATAAGCTTCAGGCCAAATATATCTAGAAAAATATATCAATAATAAGTATTTTCAGAGCAGTGATCCTGTGAACTCATAGAGCATGGTCTACTTTGATACCAAAAAAAGAAATAGAATAGAACTCCTTTTCAAAAACAATTTTGTGGATACTTTCAAATTTATAAATGTTTTGTGCAGTTGTGGCAACAACTAAATGAACAGGTACACAGTAACGGGAGAAGGTGCAGCATAAAATCTTTCCAGTAGCAATGCTTAAACCTCATAAATACTTTACCAAGTACCACCCAATATAGTGGAGGTTTGGCATCAAGGAAGTATTGTAGAACTGAGGAATAGGCATACTTATTTGAAAAAGAAACTAGGAATTTATGTAAGCCTAGTAGCAAGGAGGAACATTTGCTGTGTAGAGAGCATGGAGGCTATCACTAAGGCTGGAGTGAAATACTGACATACTGATGGTTGTCTGCTTTACTTAACTCCAGTTTCTGCTAGCTAACAATTTTAGTAATTCCATACTTTTTTTTCTGTGGAAATAGTGACATACTCATAAAATAAAGATGACAGGACAAAAGGGGGAGGAGGGAGAGAGGTAAAGAAGGAAGGAAAACCAAAATAGAAGGGATGTTAATTGTCTACCAGATCATTTTCAAGAAGGAATAGAACCTTCCCTTCTAAGAAAGATGAACACTGGGGTCTGGAGAGATGGCTGAGTGTTTAAGAGCATTTACTGTTCTTTCAGAGGACCTGAGTTTGGTTTGAAGCACCTCCATAGCAACTCACATTTGCAAGTCTAATTCAAGACTATCCTTTGACCTGCATAGACATTGAGTAGAGATTTAGTGCAGACACAACTGTATGGAAAGGATTCATGCACATAAAAATAAATAAGTTACATTCAAGGGGAAGTAGAAGTGTACAACGTACTGAGTGGAGATGTTTTCTAACACAGCCCTGTGGATGTTTCTTCATGGCAGTCTCCATATGGAACATCAGCAATGGGCCTCTGTCAAACCCATTATTCAAACTTTTATCTTTTGCTACCTCAGAGACTCTAATCAGAATGTCCAACACAAAGCTTTGTGAATCACTTTAAAGGAAATAGAAAAAAAAAAAAAACACTCTTTCACAAAATTGAGGCAAAAGAATGATCTGGTTGACAATCAGCCCTTATACCTTATACTCTGATATGATAAAATCACACCAGCTGGACTTGGAGAGAATGATGACAGATTGCAAATCCTGAGCATGATCATTAATATTCAAAACTAGTCACTTCAATTTCTTGCTGAATTCTTCACCCTTAGAGACAGGACATTGGGGTGAAATGTAGCATCATGATGCTTGTAATCTTAATAATTTATACACTCTTAAAATGTAGCTTTTTATTGGCTAGATAGTCCCTTCCCCAGCACCTGCCTTATTTCTTGGCTTAACCCCATTCCTCCTAAAAGAAACGATGTAGTATATTGTTAGCAGATTATAATTTTACTAATAGTTATTCATCAGACTATTTTTATATGAAGGTTAGGGGTTAGGGAGATAAAGGACCTTCCATATAAGTATAACAACATTGCATTGAAACATAAGTATGTGCGCACACACACAGAGAAAAGTTGCTCAACTGTAATTGTAACAGAGGTCCAGGCATGAGGGATGTGATGTAGATCCCTAGGGATTTCTCTCTCATTTTTTTTATTTGAATGTTTTTTCCCATTTTACATACCAGTCACAGCTCCTCCTCCCTTTCTTCTTCCCACTCACTCCACATCTTCCCCCTTCCTCACCCCCACTCACTTCCCAGAGAAAGTAAGGCCTCCCATGGGGAGTCTACACAGTTTGGGATATCAAGCTGAAGCAGGACTAAGCTCCCCCCACCCATCAAGACTGATCAAGTATCTCTCTATAGGTAATGAGCTCCAAAAAGCCAGTTCATGCACTTAGGATAAATCATGGTCCAGCTATCAGAGGCCCCACAAACTGTCCAAGCCACACAACTATCATTGACATATAGATGACCTATTTCAGCCTTATGCAGTTTCCCTAGTTGTCAATTCAGTGTCAATGAGATCCCAGTAGCTCAGGTCAGCTGTCTCTGTGGGTTTCCCCATAATGATCTTGACCCCTTTGCTCATATAATCTCTCCTCCCTCTCTTCAACTTGACTCGAAACCCAACCTAGTGCTTTGCTGTGGTTCCATCAGTTGCTGGATGAATGTTCTATAATGACAATTAGATTGGTCATCAATTTGATTAAAGGGGAGGGCCAGTTCAGGTCTCCACTTTACTAGAGCCACGAGTCTTATTTGGGTTCATGCTTGTGGGTTCCTGGGGATTTTCCCAGCTCCAGGTTTCTCCCTAACTCCAAATGGCTCCCTCTATTAAGATATCTATTTCTTTGCTCTCCCATCTAAACAACCTCACTCCCTTCTGTTGTCTTTCCACTTCCTCTTACCCCTTCCCTCTGTACTTCCAATTTCCTCAGGAGATCTTATCCATTTCCATAAATGTCCTTGTTAGAGTCATCTTTGTTACCTAGCTTCTCTGAGTTATGGATAGCATGTTGAGTCTCCTTTACCTTATGAGTGAGTACATAATGTGTTTGTCTTTCTGGGTTCGGTGCCTTACTCATGATGGTTTTTTGTTGTTGTGGTTTGTTTTGTTTTTTGTTTTTCTTTTTGTGCCATCCATTTGTCTGCAAACTTCAAGAGATATATTTTTAAATTTTTAATGGCTTAGTAATATACATTGTGTAAGTATACCACATATTTTTATCCATTCTTTGGTTGAGGGGCATCTAGGTTCTCAACCAGTCTATACAACCTGTGAGTTCTTGCTGGATTAAATAAAGAGCTGCCTAAGAGGTAAGAGCGGGAGTGAAGGTGGAAGAGAGCCAATGTCAACCTTTGTTCTTTCCATACAAGTATACATAAAAATCTGTATACACATCTACACATATACACATACATACACATATCTGCACACACGCATACAAGTACAAACACATATACACACATACACACATTCACACACATACACACACATTCATACACATACACACACATACACATGAAACACATACACACACATATACACATACATACACACACATAAATACATACAAACACATTCAAACATATACACACATACACACACACATATACACACATACACACATACACACACTTACCATACATACACACACATACACACACACATGCACACACATACACACACACACATATATATACACACATACATACACACATATACACATACACAAATACACACATTTACACACATATATACACACATTCACACACACACACATATATATACATATATACATACACACACAAAGACATACACACATACACATATATATGTATATATATGATTTCTGGAGGTAGCTTTGCCAAATGGTCATATAGTTATTTTATATGTCATTTTGTAAATATGGGAAAGTGCTCTCAGAGTAAATTAATGTTTGCTTTCATGAAGTCTGTGTATCAGTTTTCTTATCTAAAGAGAATTAATGAATGTTATGAAGTTCATATAAATTAACATTTATTAAGCATCTAGATTGTAACTGATCCATAAGTAAAACAAAAGGATTTGTTCCAATGTAAAATCAGTTATATAAAATGTGTTATGTCACACATTCTCATGAAGGAAATTGACTTAAGTCAGAAGTCACCAGTTGCCAAGGTCACCTGCCTAGTTAACGTCAATGAACTATGCACACGTATCATTCCTTCTGCTCTAGGCAGCACTGTACAACTCCATCATCTTTCTCTTTTTCTCCCTCCCTCTCTCACTTCCTCTCTCCCTCCCTCCCTCCACTCCCTCCCCCTGAGTGTGTATGTGTGTGTATCTCTGTGTGTGTCTATTTCTCCCCCCTCCCTCCTTCCCTCCACCCCTCCTCCTCCCCCCCCCCCCCCCCGTCTCCTTCATGAGTTAAGCAGTTTCTTCTTCTATAGGCTTGCTTACATTATCAGAAGCTGCTTCTTCACAGGCCCAGAAACAAAGGGGCAAACAGATCTCCATAGTGTCCTCAGAAATTTAAAATAAACCTTATTTACTCTAGTAAAAAACTTTTGGCTTTTTGTTGTTTTTGAGACAGAATCTTGCTCTGAACCCCTCAGTTAGAATTCACACAGTACGCAAAACTGGTCTGAAATTTAGTGGTTCTGATTCTGCATGTCCCTGAATTGTGGGATCACAGACATTAGCTTTCATGTCCATCTAGGACCTTATTAAAGCTGATGGTTTTGAGTACTGGTCGTAATATCAGTATCCTGTTTAATTCAGGTATACTGAAGAATAGTAGATGATAGATGTCCCTTGAAATCATTTTTGAAGTCCCATGTCAGACCCCTTGTGATATTTCATAATCTAGACCTATTCTCTTTCAGAATTCATTTTCCCTTTCCTGTAAAATTATATTCTCCAAAACAGCTTAAAAAGTATTAGAAGTAAAATTAAGAGTGTTTTTAGTTGCTCAGGACTCTCTTTTGAGTTATTTGTCTCATTAATTAAAGAATTTAAAAATAGCCTCAGAAAAAAAAAATGATTGAAGATGATTTTATTAAGAATATGAAAAAAGCAACAACAGAAAGGTCAAGCTGAGAATTCAGAAGCTGCAGGAAAGAGAGAGAGGAAATGTAGCAAGTGGCTTTCTGAGTCACTGTCTTAAAAATGAGGCGGGTTTAACCCTGGGCGTTAGCACGCAGCTGTGTGGCAGAAAAGGAGAAAGAATCTAGAGAATCTGACTCCGTGAGAGTGTCGGGGAAATCATGATCAGGGTTTCATTCAGTACCTGGGAAGCATGAAGAAGCACGAGGTGACATGCCAGGCAGAGATACGCATGCACCCCATGGTCCCTACCTCCAAACAAAGGGTAACACATGGTTAGAAGTTAAAATATAGACAGTTTACATAAAAATGGAAAATTCTCCAGTGAGCTGAGGAAAAAGCCCCAAGAGTGCTGAACCAAAGTACAAAGAAACCTTTATAGGGAATGTACACAGGACTTGTCTCTCCTTCTTGGATAGCATAGGCTTTCCTTGTATGTGATCTGCTGATTATGTGAAACCGAGGTAGAAAGGGCTTCTAGTCTTGATATGCAAACTTCTTCTACTGCATGTTATCTTATCCCTATTTTTATTACCTTTTTGAGAGCTTTATACAATGTATCTTTGTCATATTTATCTCATTTGCCTATATTCTCTCAGGTCTACTAATATTTTATACTTACCCAACACTCATCCTTTTATAAATCCCATCAAATACCGTTTGTGTCACCTATCTACTCTTGGATGTTCTGTTTTCCATTTGTGGATAGCATAGTTTACCTACCTGCGACCTCACCTTGATGAAGAGTAATTATTCCTTTCCCAGGCAGCTCTCAATTTAGCAATAACTTCTTAGCTAGATGTGGCACTGCAAGTCCACCTTCCTTTTCCATTCTGGGATTCTATCTTAGGCAGATCTTTTACATGTATCAGAAACGTTGTGAGTTCATAAAAAACAACTGCAGTACTGCTTTCATAGTTTGGCTACTGTGAATAGGAAAGCAAAGACCATGGATGAATAGGTGTCTCTATAGTTGTAGAGAGTACTATTTATTGTAGGTTTGTGGCATATTATCAATACGTCCTCCTTAAAGCAGGCTTTGTGGCATTTTACCAATAGTAGCATTGCTGAGTCATGAGTTAGACCTTTGTCTTTTTCAGGAAATTCCTTGCTCATTTGCATCATGGCTGCACCCATTTGAACCCCTCCATCAGTAAATAGGTGTTCCTCCTTCCCTATATATGGTCCAGCATCTGTTCTTTTTATCCTAGCCACTCTGACTAATGTATGATAAAATTTGTTTCTCAGTCATTTGTAATGAAACTTTTGAGAGCTTTGTTTAGTTCAGTGTCTTACCTTATATTTGGAATATTATATTGTTTTTATTGTTGTTGTATTTTTGTATATTCTGAAGGGTAATTCTCAGTGAGACCTATATCTGGTAAGTATTTTCCCCATTCTATAAACTGTCCCTTTCCTAGACTAAGGGCAATGGGTGTTTTGTTTTTTGTTTATTTGTTTTGTTTTTGTTTTTGTTTTTCCTGTACAGAAGTGTTTTTGTTTATTTGAGGTTTCAAGAATGACTATGAATGTTAACAGTTTAATTTATAAAATAATACGTATTAATCTTGATGTTTCTATCTGCATTTCCTATCTCCTACCACTGAACAGCTTTGTAAATGTATTTAAATGCTGAATAACTTACCCTTACACACTACTGGATGATTTCCTTCACTTTAAACCCTTGACTCAGTAATTTATTCTTTTTGGTGGGAATTTCATTAACCCATGCAATATCCTAAACCCTAGTTTATGATTTTGGATTTAATAACACCAAGCCTCAATATCCAAGTTTCTAAAATGTTACTGGTAAACCTACATCAAATAAAATTTATTTGTCATTTCTATGGCCCACTGTGTTTGGTGGAGGGTCTTGCATTTGGGAAGCTTGCACTATACAACTACACACCAGCTTTAACAAAAATAACTACTTCATGAGAGCTAGTATGAACTACACTCCAGCCTTTACTAACATAGCATGTTTTTGAGGCCTGATTTGAAAAGTGATTTTAAAGGTAAAACAATGTTATGCATAATTTAGATATTAATATTTTTAAGGGAAAGTTAAGTTTAAGTTACATATTAGCTTGGTAGATGGGAATACTTTAGGGACAATGAACAGTCAATTTTTAAATGCAGATTCCAAAATGACCCTTGTGTATAGCTATTATTACAAAATAACTGATGGAGATGAAATGTGACTTCCATTAATATGCTTGAACCTTTTACTGTTTTTTGAAAATAAGTTTCTATTTTGATTTGGAAACAGGTGCTTGAAATATGTTTTGAAATAGGCTGAACAATGCTTATTCATGAAGCATTTAGAATTTTGTGACAGCTGAAGTTAATATTGACCAAACTAAATTTCCATACCAGACCTCAGGATTTTAAATATGTAGCAATTATAAAGGTGTCAGTAATTTAGTCATTATCATTAGCACAAGACTCTCTGGGACATTTTAATTGCATATCATAATGAGAGAGCATTCATATTGCACTGTTCATTAATACATTATTTAATGCAAACCTATGAAAAATTTAAATGCCACTAAATGAAGTGTAAGAGATAACATTCCAAAAGAGTGAGTTTGTAACAAAGAGATTATGTACTCTCCGATAATATGGACCAGTATAGAAAATATAAATTATTAGTTGACATTTGCTTTAATATGATATTAAAATGATTAGGATCTAGAAATATAAACAACTTACATTATAAAAATATCTTAGCCCTGTCATACAACATAGTTTGGTAAAGAGTTCTTATAGGATATTCCAACTATTACATAATATAAACTGTGTTCTTAAACCTGTACAAAGCCTAAATTTTCTTATCTGTAAATATGGGTAATGATGCTGAACCTACCTGTGGCACGGAAGATTAATTTCCCTTAGGAAGACTTTCTCTCTCCAAAGTTTTTTCTACTGGCTTCATGTAGAGGCCATAAAACAATGATAATAACAACAAAAAACTCCATCCTAACAATGCTCATCGTCTACTGCAGAGGGGCTGAAATTCTTACCTTCAGGAGAAAGCAGAATCAGAAGAACCAGGAGCTGTTCCAGCAAAGAGAAAAGAAGGGGTGTTAGAGCACTTCTTTACTACTGGCACTGCGTGTCTTCTGGTATATTTTAGTGGTTAAAGTAAGTCAGAAAGCATAATAATATTGGGGTAGAAACTGCAACTTTTTCACTACTAAATATTTTAGAGCATTCTTTTTAAAATTATACTCCTTTATCTCTGTCTCTAGAACTGTCTATGTGTCACACATATCTCTGCCTCTGTTCATAAGTGTCTGTGTGAAGTGGTTAGTAGGGACTTAATAAGAACAGCTGATCTAAGGCATCAACAATCGAAGGCTCCTTCAAGTCTTGGCTGATGGCTTTTCTGTGCCTGAGCTTTTTTTGTTCAGTGCCTACTGGTATACTCAAAAGATGTATAATTTCTCCCTTTTGTTTTACTTCCTTGCTTTCTTCTATCTTTATCATATAAGTATTTTTCAATATTCCTTTTATAAATCATTGTATTATCTAAGAAAATGCAGTGTTAGGAGCAGAGATGCACTAACAAAACCAGAAAACATGTATGAAGGACAAACTCAGTAAACCAAGATCATACACACAAATTCATTATCACTTAAACAATAGACAAATGGTCATATTCTCATTCTGTTTGCATTATAATTTTATAATTATTTGTTTGTGAATCTGTGTGGTTGTATATAGGTATCTGTACATGATGATAATGATGTGTGTGTCTGTGTGTGAGAGAAAGAAAGAGAGAGAGTGTGCAGAAGTATGGGATCTTTGTGCATGGTTGTTCAGGTTAGATGTGTCCTCTTGAATCCCTCTCCAACCTATGTTTTGAGATAGAATTTTCAGTTGCCTGGTGTTCACATTTTGTGCACAGTGGCTCTCTAGAAAGACAAGTGATCCTTCTGTCTCTGTCTCTTCAATGCTGACACTTACATGTGAGTATCACCACACCTAACATTTTCCATGAGAACCAAAGATCCAAATTCAAGTCCTCATGCTTTTGTGGCACTTACCAATGGAGCCACCTTTCCAGAACAACTACTGAAATTTTATTCAAATCTGGTATATTCTGTTAGAACAATTTACAGCAGGATATCTGTGAAGTACCAGTAAATGAGAAGCCAATCTTACTAATATTTGATGAATCAAATTTTTTGGACAGACAGAACATCTGCTTGATATTTTCCTCTGTAATCTCTCCAAGTCAATATCAAATGTCTTCCTTGATTCCTATATTAGTGAACAGAAGCAAACACTTGCTAACACCTTGCTTTACCCATTCACATCCTTTTTTAAGCCTCAGCATTGGGTGATGCATAATCTGCCTTCTGTGCTTTCAATGTGACAAGTTTTTAATAGTTCTGTACTCCTGCAATGAGGAATTGTGTTGGTAAACTAAAATGTAGTAAGTCATTATTTTTATGAATCTCTTCTGTTTTATTTATGGAATTTATAGCTATTATTTATGGAAGAAGAATTGAAGAGTCATCGACATGTAGAATTTACAAAGTACTTGATGAATTGACCCGAAGTACAAAATATAAATAAGAATTCAGGAAAAGTGAGAACTTGCTTTAATTTTCATTAGCACAGTGGTTGCTACAATCAGTTTGAAGTGCAATTCTGCAAAATTTATTCGAACTGAAGTGATGTGCCCAATAGTCTAGTAGTTTTCTTCTGGAGCAGAAATTATATATAAGAACAATCACAATAGTACTATTATGATAAAAACAAATACCAACATTTTCATACATTTTAAAAATATGGGTGGATAAAAATTAATTTTTAAAATGTATGGAGAAATTATAGTTTATCAAAGTAGAAAGCACAGTGTTGGAACAACTGTCATGTATCTTTGAATTTGATTTTTTCATATGTGAAACACAGTGCTATATGATCCAGAGAATGGTTTGTAATAGCTAGAGTTTGACTTTTAGATGAGTGTGTTTATTGAGTACACAGCAAGCCAAGTAAAAGAATAAATAGCAAGTAGAGAGATGAGTCAGTAGGTAGGTAATAAGATAGATAGATGATAAATATATAGATGATAGATTGATAGATGTTGATAGATGTAGGGTATGTAGATAGATGATAAGTAGTTTAATTAATATCTATAGATAGATTATGGCTAGCTAGCTAGATGATAGATAGGTAGGTAGCTAGATAGATAGATAGATAGATAGATAGATAGATAGATAGATAGATACATAGATACATAGATACATAGATACATAGATACATAGATACATAGATACATAGAATAATAGCAAAATATCAGTAAGGCAAATTGGGTTCTCAAACTATCTGGTACTAATTAGCTAGAGCAAACTTAAAGCCAGTAGCTTCTGATTAATCTTCTTCAAGGCAAGAATTCCCCAAGGCTGAACATCTACCTTATTTTCCCCAACACAGACAGTTTTATAGCATGGAATAAACAATAGTAACATCTGTTAGAGATAGCTTGCCTTTCATTTGTTCTCAAAGGTACACTGTGTTTATTTTCATGGTGTCTTGTTGCTCTCTTCTACCTCTCTTTAGTATTACAAGAATTCATCGCATTCCCAGGCATGAGAGCTTGGAAGATACCTTGAGACAAGCTTAGGTCTAAAACAGGTTAGGGGCAACCTCACTTCTATAGCTAGCTTTTCAGTGATCCCAAAAAGTACATTTACACAAATATACATAAAACACAACCATGAATATAATGCATGACTCTGCCTTTTATCCAAAAGTGACATCAATCATCACCAAAAAAACTTATTTATAGAAGAAAATAAGTCAATAGTTATTTAGTTTAAAAAAAAAAGATAATTAAGATAATTACTTTGAAAATGTTTTGGCTTATAAGGTTTGGTCCCATGAAAAGATACAGTCCTGAAAACCACAATCCAATGTGGACACATTTGGCATCTTTGTTGTCTTTAGACTGAGTCATTACAGAAGGCATTGATTCAGTTTACATTTCTCATTCATCTTTGCAGGTGTCTGCACTAGGTTTCCGATAACTCTTGGAAGTGGTCCTTGACATTTACATGAAAGCTGCAGAAGTAAATTATAAGGGTAGTCCACATATGTAGGACCAATTCTCCAAAAAAAATAAAAAAATAAAAATAAAGCAAACTAAGAACAGAACGCACTGGCTCTTGGGAAGATCTGTGTCAAGTGGGGAGTTGAAGAAGGTAAGGATGTATTCCTCAAAGGTAAAGGACCCTCATCATAAAGTACAAAGTTTATGACAAGCTTGGCCTCAGAGTTCTCGGCTTTTACAAACTATAAAATAATTAGAGGAGCCTTGGTACAAGAGCAGAGATGTAAGACAGAACAAAAAGCAGACTTTTAATGTATATGTTTTTAGCTTTAAATTTTTAGTATATTTTTGATCATCATCTTCCCCTTCAGCTCTTCCCAGATCATCCTTATCTTCTACCTACCAAATTTCATTTTCTTAATCTTTCTCTTTAAAATAAATGAAAACAACAAAAACAAAATAAAAACTAAAATTCAAATGGTAAAACTAAAATATATATAATATAGAAATATATAAGAGATACCAAAATACAACTTTGAATCCAACTATTTGACTCAGAGGCAATTTCTTTCCCATAAATTCTTATAAATATAGAAAGTAATCAACATCTTAAAGTTTGGTTATATTGAGATGAAATAGATGAGAAATATTTGTTTAATCAAGAGACTCTGTCTCAAAATGAAATAATTATATAAAGAATAATACTCTTCCAAAGTACTGCATAGCCTAAACATACCTTCTATTCCACAGGAGAGAAGGATGAATATTAAGGAGAATATACTGTTTTATCAAATTGAAATGACAGTAAAATACAGGAGAATGAAGTGGCTGCAGAAAGAAATAAGCTGTAGGGATAGGGCACTCGTCCTATCATGAGTCTGTTAATTAGAGGTCATTTACAAACCAGGAAAGTTCTATAAACCAAAAAATGCTGAGGATGGAAGGCTTGGAGACATATGAGTTCCAAACACTCAGATATGCAGTCCTTGTCAAAGGTTAGCAGGTTAATAGACCAAAGGATAATTTGTTAGGAACAATGTAGACCCGTAATACAATGTTGCAGCAGGAAATCCTAACTTCCAAAATCAGTCTGCAGGGGTAAAGAAAATATTAGCTTAAGACAATTCCTCTGCTGACATTGTTACCCAGTGAACCAATATAGCATTCCTTTTATGTGACCCATAAAATCAATGGTTAGAATATAGAAAATAGAATATAGAAAACAAATTGCTTGATTTTCCATAAATCTCTGGATTTAGGGATAAGAATGTTTTTAGTAATGCTGTAAAAAGCCATTGCACAATGCTAATATTTACATTGATATTGCTTATATCACTGTTTATTTTATTTTAAAATGGTGAAAATTATGCCTTGCTTTATGGTCACTTGTGATTCGGGCAAACATTCTATGTACTAAAACAAGGGTTCTCACCTCACTTTGTTTTCTCCTAATATACTTCTTAAATCTTTGGCATTCTTATTTTTCATTATTATTTCTGTTGTGACAAGACCCAAGAACCATTGTGTATGGTAGATTATCTAATATACAGTCATGAGTCCAGTTAAAATTGATCTTTTCTTAGATCCAAGAAGAAATAAGTTTTGTAAATGTTAGAACATCTTCTAACACCCTGGGAAAATTCAAATAGTGAAAACTTTGTAATACTTTTTGTACACATAATAAGATTATTAAGTAGATTATGAAGACTCTTAATGAAGGGGGAAACCCCAAATAATAGGAGTCAACTTTGTACTGCTCATTTTGTATAAAGTAACTCTAATCAGTTGTTGCATGAATAGGCTTTAGTGAGTTCTGATACTGCTAAATTTCTTTATGGCATTATAGGCAGTCCAAATATTATCTAAGTATCATCAGTAATAATGGTACTTAGTAAAAAGAATTGAAAAGAGAAGAATACTTGAAAGTACAATACTTCCTACTCATAATCTCTAGAACATTGTAGACCATCAAATAAAGTGAGGGATAAGGTGAAAACTAATTAGTGAGCTATTTATCTGTACCTAAACCATCCATTGTGGTTTGTTAAGCATCTAAAGACCAAATTTTATTAGTCAAATCAGCAAATAAAGAAGGACACTGACTTGTCTATAGTTACATAGATTTTAGTGTAGGATCAGGATTATTGCAGAGATTTTCTAGCCTGCAAACACAGACCACGTGCACACATCTGTAGTCTAAAGTTTATCTGTCTCACCCAGCCAATCCCAAAGCAATTTAGTCATAAATAATCACACAAAAAGTTAAACTGTTTGGCCTATAGCTCAGGCATATTATTTTCTAACTCTTACTCTTAAACTACCCCATGATTCTTATACAGGTTTAGCCACGTGGCTTTATACCTTTGCTCAGTGCAACATTCTCATCTTCCTTCCTCTGAGTCAGGCAGGCAACTGCCAAATTTCTTCCTCCAAGACTTCTCCTTGTCTGATTGCCCTGACAATTCTTTCTGTCTGTGTAGGTTCTGGCCAGTCAGCATTATATTAAACCAATATTTATAGTGACAAATGTTTACAGTGTACAAGGACATAATCCCACAGCACACATCTCACAAGACAAATATAGGCTAACCTCACGGTGCATTAGGGTTCTTTGTATGAGTTTCAATATAACTTTGCCTTCTGAACAACAAGCTAACATTTTAAAGTTGGATTTAATAACTACAAGTTATACCATTCATTTTACACTCCATAACATGAGATATCCCCAATTTTCAATAAATAGATAATCCCCTAAATTTTTTTGAAGACTTAAAACATTCTGAATGAGAAAATGGTTCTTTTATTTGGTGAAAGCTTTATGGATTATTTCTTTATGTGTGTGGCACCTAAACCTTTCCTCTTAGATGAATAGATAGTTTTGGGTAAAGAGTAGTCTCACTTCATTGGCATAAATTTGGAAAATTACTTTAGCACCTGAGCTCAGAAAGTTCTAACAGCTATGTTCCACTTATGGAAACATGTAAGCTACTGATGAGATAACTCACTTTGGTTCTGTACCAGAAACTTTTCACGACAAGGTAACAATAGCTCATGGTGATCAGGAATGAATAAAAACTAAGTATAAACTTAGATAAAGAGAATCTTTCTTGTGAAGAATATTCCATTAGGTGGAATACCAAACACAATATTCATTAGCGCCTCAAGGGAAAGGAATTTATATTTCACAGAAATGAACAATGTGATCATAAAGAAGTACTGGAAAAATAGGATGAACCAAAAGTCTGATTGAACCAGTGAACATAGAACATCTTTTCACTTGGTTAGTTGTTTCAATGCACCAAGAGGAAGAATTCACCTTTTCTTTGTCAAATTGGATTACCTAGAAGTGGAGAAAGCTTCATAAAACTGCAGGCAAGAATAGGATTCTGGGGACAGGATGTGCTGCTAAACAATTTTACAGACTAGACAGTAGGGGCAATTTGTCCAGGGAACTTTTATGGTAAAAAAGTGTCCAGAATATTAGCATCTGGCTTTGGTGTAGCTGACCAAGATATTCCTTCCTATGATGGATCTTAGCTAATCAATAGTGAAAAGATTGGTATAAGAAGATTTCTTTCAGAAAAACAAGAAACATCATTCCAGGAACACAGTGCTCAGATAAACTTCACCACTGATTCTCAAGTAAGAGCCAGACATAGAGAAGAAATGAACATCTCTTTGGTAAATAGACACATAGAGAAGAACTGAGTATTTCTTTGACGTGTAAAGTTACAACATACCAGGAAGGCTGAGTAATAACTTCCTGAAGTGACAAAAGGTGGCTAGTGTGTTTGAAACATAAATATACCGTTGTGGAATATTTAACTTTGTATAGATGCTTTACATTTGTGTCTGCTGCGTGTGTTTAATGATGTAAGGATGTGTTAACATTTGTTTCTGATGCACTTGTTTAATTATTTAAAAAATGTGCTGCTGCTAGATATTGTCTGCCTAAGGAACCTGAATGGTCTAATAAAAAGCTGAACAGTCAATAGCTAGGCAGGAAAGGATGAGGTAGGCTGGTGAGCAGAGAGAATATATAGGAGGAGAAATCTAGGCTTGAAAAGAAGAAGAGAATGAGGGAGAAAGTCATGAATATGTATGGGGCCAGCCAGTGAGCTGCCGTCCAGCAGACAGAGTAGGAAATACAGAAAGAAAGGTAAAAGTCCCAGAAGCAAAAGGTACATAAAGAAAAACAGGTTAATTTAAGTTAAAAGAGCTAGACAGAAACAACCCTAAGCTAGTCAAACATTTGAAACTAATAATAAGTTTCCATGTTAAAATTTGGGAGCTGGTTGGTGATGCAAAAAAAATAGTCTGGTACAGTGTACAGCTGAGACTGGATTTCTTCAAAACATGGAAACAGAGCCAGAATATACCCCAATTGATCTCTTAAATTTGATATACCCCTGTCACTGTTAATGACTATTAAAACATTTTTCTTATAATCCAGGTCCTCACTCTTTTGTGGGGGGACATAAACTTTCTTAACCACAAATCACACTACTCCACTATGATACCAAACAAGTAATTTCTCCTTATGACTCCAAATCATGCCAAGGTCTCCTTGATTGCTCCAATTGTTCTTGTGGCAGTCATGTTTTGAACTCATAGGCTTTTTCCATTGTGTCTAGTATACATTGTTATTTAATTTTATAAAAAAACAATTGGAATTGAAAAAAAAAAAGTCTCTCCATGTTGTCCCAGTAGCCTGGAACTTGCTGTGTAGTCCATGATACAAACTCATAGAAATATACCTGTCTGTACTTCTAACATCTATAATTACATGTTTATACAACTGCACGCCGGTAAATATGGGGTACATTAGTGACCCCAACTCTTTGCCCCTCCCCCAATTTCGAGTGCTTTGTGCATGTGATACATGAGATGCTTTCTTTGAGCCGAACATCATACTTTTCCTACTCCTTCCATGTTAGATGTAACCTGTCATTGTTCCCTGGTGGTTTTGATAACTAGTAGAAGGAATCATTCAATCTTGATATTTCCTACTTATCTTTAAATTAGGTGATGAAATATAGGTACCATAGATCCATTTTTTTCCTCTCATGCGGAAAGATATTCCATTTACGTAAGGTGATCAATCGTATACCTCATATATGATGGTAGCTTCAATTTGTATTGTGTTTAGCTTATCAAGGCTTAGACTCATATTACATTAGAATTCACAAGCAGTTTAAATTTCCAGACCAAAAAGGTGTTTTATGGATGATAGAATGGCAAGAATGGAGTGGGACAGATGTAGACCCAGAAAGTAGGTCATGCCAGTGCTGTATCATGGGATCTGTATCATGGGATGCGTAGGAAGGTAGATAACCTAAGAACCCCAATAAAAATAAACCCTATCTTTATGCCTTTAGCTAATTTAAAAAGATTTAAATATATTGACACATAGAACTTGATTTCTTTTGAAGTATGCTTATACCAATAAATAAATAAAATAATATTTTCTTTTAAATCAAAATTTAATCTGAAAAATCATTTTAATGAAAATGTACCCCTTTATTCTGGATCATCCAGTTACATAGGTAGAAAAATATATGTTACTATCCCCATATGTCTCTTTCATCCAAAACATTGACTATTTTTTTCTAACTGCCTAATTAATTTTAAGCAATTAGTCAGTGCAAGTACTATGTGACTAGTTACTTAACTCACTATCTAATCCTGCTCCCATGAGAGACTTTTGAGTGTGGACTTACAGATTTCTGTGATTTAAAAGAATTTCAAGAGGAACCTTGTTTTAGAGAAAGTAAAAATGTGAAACGTGACCTCAGCTGCTATATAGAACTGGTTCTTATTATACAATTTATGTCACCCATGATAACACTCTTATTACAAATACTAAACACAAAGAGTTTTATTTAGAATCATCTACCCAACATTTGAAAAGATGTACTTAACATCTTCTATTGATAGCTAAAATTTCATTGGTTATGAATAATCTTCTAAGAGTAATTGTAAAATATATTTTAAGAATGTACTAAGTAAATACTTAAACGGTTAAATGTACTGTTCATTTAGAAGTCAAACACATTTAAGTTTTATGTTATAATAAGTTCCTTCTTTAGTAAGAATATTATAAATTAGGGAAGAATAATCTCTGCAAATTAGATGTGCATACCCAATGACTTCAATTGGTTAAATAAAGCCGAGGTTAATCCTAACAAGGCACTCTTGTGGATGAGAAGACATTGAAAGTCTCTTGAAAGATTAGACGATATTAATGAGGTAGAGGAAAGAATTCAAGCTTGACTTGTGTTGATTTTTGTGAAGAAACCACTGTGTTTCATCACTTTAGAATAAAACAGTCCCTAACAGGGGTACTTCATAGGATCCAGACTCCCTGGCAACAGGAGATAAATGGAGAAACTTCCCTGAGTACCATAGAAACACTGGAGTGGGAGAAGGGGACCGACAGAGGGCTCTCGGATATAATGCAGAGGCTGTCTTGGATTTCTGAAAGTACAGGAAGACATCACAATTTATTTCTTTTTGGAAAATATACCCAAAGACCAATCAACGAAAACACAGGAAGTCATTTGTAATAAAGTACCACTTCTTTCTTAGCATGTTTCTTATTTTATTTTTTGTTATTTTTAATTTTTAAAAACTTTCATTTTTATCTTTGTAGCCCTGTGCTCTCCCTCCCTTCCCTCCTCCCAATCCCTCCCAGTCAGCCTTCAGCCTTGCCTCTCTGCATCTACCCAACCCCTCCCTCAAAAGTGCAAGAAGTCCCATGGTGGGTCAGCTCAGTGTGGCACATCCACTCCAGGCAAGTCCGATTTACTCATCCCAAAGTCAAGGCTGGGTTCGCATGTTTCTTATTTTAAAAATTACTTATCAGGGGAGGGAGGAGATGATCTTTAGATATATTTCAAAGTGTTTATAAAATGCTTCATTGATTATTGACATCACTTCCGAAATAGGGACTAGTTACCATCTACTTTTTAATTTTTAAGTACTCATCATACATTTTATAAGTCTGTAAAGTTACCTGTCTTTTTAAATTTAAAATAGATTCTTCTCTCATACAATAAATCCTGATCAGTCTTTTCTCCCTCAATTCCTCCCAACTCCTCTGTTCACCTCCCTCTCTCCGAGATTCACTGCCTCTGTGCTTCTCTTCAGAAAAGAGCAGGCTCCCAAGGGACAACAATCAGCCATAGTAAAATAAGACACTGTAAGCCAAAGACAAAACTTCTCATGTTGAGGCTGGACAAGGCAACCCAACAGAAAGTAGAGTCTCAAGATCACCGAAGAGAGTGAGAGACCCACCCACTCCCAATATTAAGAGTCACACAAAAACACAAATTAGAAATATCAGATGCTTCAATAAAGTCTTAATTTGAGAACACCAAAGGAAACCACTTTAAAATTGGTTGTACTTGGCTAAGAACACTGTTTGATTGACAGTGTATGCACTGCTCATCCTCAAAAAAACAAAAAAAACAAAACAAAAAAACAAAAACAAAAAAACAAAAAAACAAAAAAACTAAAGTTGAATACTTTTACAGTGAAATAGAGTCATTCTTACATTTCTCAAATGAGGTACAGTGAATCTTTGCCATGAAATGAAGGTACGTAGATTGAAGGTCCTCCTGGAAAACCTGATCTTTTCCCAAATAAAAACAGGGATCGATGAAAGGGGGCAGAGGGAAGATGGGCGTGAGGGACTAGGAAGAGGCAGGGAGGTGGAAGTGGGGTCAAGATATAAAATAAATCGATGTTTTTATAAAGTAGAAAAACAAGACGGAGAACAATAGAGCAGGATACTTGCTTCATCTTCTGGCATCCCGAAGTGAACATAAAACATCTCCAAGTATACATACCCTTTCACATAAAGATGCATATATACACATATGCCTCACACAGTTGCATACACTCACATACATGCACAAAGTATTTATTTAATTATGATGACAGTTTAAGTAACTACACGTACAGCATTATATTGTTATGGGTGTAATTCATATTAAGGAAATGTAGATTAACAATGGTTTTACAGTTTGGTCAATGTTATAAGTGCCCAACACTCCAAATACACACAGTTGTATGTATATTTGGAAAAATGCTAAAAGATCAGAGAGACAGAGGAGCATGCCACATCCACTTCTTACATAGTCAACTCCTCAGCCTACAAGGGGAAGATCCTGTCTCCATGAATCTTCAGACTGAATGCCTCTGAGTCCTATATGCATAAAGGTAAGAGGCAAACTCTGTCTCCTCCTGCCTTATATTTATTTCTCTGCCCAGCCATATCATTTCCTGTTTCATGTGTGTTTCCAAAGTACTGGAGCAGAGGCATGGGATCACAGTGTTTGTATTAAAGATATGTGCCTCCATCACCAGTCTCTATTTGGCCTTGAGCTAAGAAAGATACAGATAGATCTCTACATCTAACTCCAGAATCTAGTTTTAAAGGTGAATTTCACCACTCCCTGACCTCTGTGGCTAACTCTGTGACTGGCTCTGTCCTTTGATCTTCAAGCAAACTTTATTTCTTTAGAGCATAGACTATATATCACTACAGTTGTATTCACATTCTCCGGCTTCTCTGCAGTTAGGTGTATACATATGACATTTTTAATGCATTTTTTTTTGTCCAGGACTAATTAATTTTAAAAAGTCTTCCCATGAATTTGTCCCTGGGTTTCCTGATTACAATGACAATATATAAAATATGCTCAGAGAAGGTTTGAATGCTACTTGTAAATACAGTAAAGTTGATGTTAACTGCAGTCTGTGAATCATTTCTCAAAGGGCTTAGACCTTTTCCAAACTATCACATGATTAATAAACCAAGCTCTTATCCTTTGATCACATACTGTTTTGAATTATTTTGTTCCTGTTCCTTGGTCTATGCAAATAAAATTATGATCCCAAAGGTGGAGAGGTCACGATGGTTAAGCACCCACACATTGGAGAGAGATTCAAGACCTCTGTGCTCATGTTAAATATTCACAAGGAGTACAGCCAACATGCAAATCCAGGCTAATCTGTTACCTTCCTCAGTGTGTAAATATTTCATGTGGCTTGGCATC
This sequence comes from Phyllotis vaccarum, assembly GCA_033318265.1. Lineage (NCBI taxonomy): Eukaryota > Metazoa > Chordata > Mammalia > Rodentia > Cricetidae > Phyllotis > Phyllotis vaccarum. The sequence continues at coordinate 35,357,296 of JARWLC010000001.1, read as the reverse complement.
TCATGAAGGACTGGGCTGCTAAGCACACCTTCTGTGCCCTGCCACATAAAAAATTATGACTTCAGTGAGAACCTGCTGCTTTGTCTGGCTGATGTTAATAGTGAGATTCCATTCCACAATCTCCAAAGGTTGGAGTGTGGGCAGCTGGCATGGTTTAGACCCCTTCAATTTCTATACAATGGAAGAATTTCACTCCCACTGAGAAATTTGAAGGGCCTGTGGGTTAGATTTATAGCCTTTGTTAAACAGGAGTATAAATAGTAATTTTGCTAATAAATGAAAGCTGAAATTTAGTTCTAAACTACTGGCTTCCTTGAAATATGTGGTGTATCTTTGACTGTATATATCCACCAAATAATTAAACTATCATGGATAATTTATTTGATTACATAAATTAGGAGATGAATTGATTCAATTAGCTTATTTTTGATGTACCAATTATTTATACAAGATTTTTTTTAATAGACCTATGAAAAAGACAGACTATAAGACTATTTTGTTCAAGGAAATACAAATTCAAGAATATCATTCAAAAATACCATATGTCTTTAAGATCACTAATTTAGTTTTTTTGCTATAAAAGATAAGAGGACATACGTGGGTAGAATGGAAAGTATCTGTCCTGAAGGTAGGGGCTTAATCTAGAAATGGTAGGGAGATAATCCCATGAGGGGGAAACAAACATGTCTCAAGAAAACAAGCAATGACTTGATGGAGGAAGAAGCTTCTCGGGGGTTTCTATGGAGAGAACAATGGGGCAGGCCAAGGGGATACCGGAGCCAAGAGGATTTTCAAGTTCAGCTGTCTAAAGAAATGGGAGCTCCATGAATTTCATTCTGAAACGTTTTAAGTTGTAACTTGGTTAGTGCAAATATTTGCTTAGGGCCTTTAAGAAGGTTTCAATATTAAATGAGGTTTATCTATAATAACTTTTCATTTATTCGTTATCGAATATATTGGCTCTAGACATGAAGCAAGCGTGATAAAGCTAACAGGATTAGCTATTTGCTGATGGTGTTAAGGATATCACCATAGACAGAAATAGCACATTGTAAGTTAAAGATGAAGCTAACTGTAAAATAATTTCTCTAGAAAATGTACTCTTTCACAAATTAAGAATTTTCTTTAAAGGCTGACAGGGTTGCTCAGTGGTTATGAGTACTTGTGCAACAAAAATGTGGAACTGAGTTCAAATCCGCAGTACTTGTCTAAACTGTTAAGCATAACAGCTTGTACTTTTATTACCCCCAGCATTGGGTGTAACAGAGACGTTGATTCTGACAACATGTAAATGTTTGAGCTCATACACATGCATCCATATCCTCAGGTGCATATAACACACACACACACACACACACACACACACACACACACACACACACACAGGTTTTCTCTTAATGAGGGTGAAATATGAAATCATCACATGAAACTGTAAAGAAGATTTAAATAAACAAAAAATTCAATTTCCCATCACTATATTGTTTTGCGTTTAGACAGGGAGCCACCAACAATGGCATATCTGCATCTTGCCAGCATGACTAAAAATCTTTTATTCTTGAAGATATACAGCAAAAAGAAAGAAAACTTCTTACATGAAAAGCTATCTAGTACACTTCACCTCTATTCAAGTTGCTTCAAAAAACAGTTATGAGAGCCTTCTGCTGATTTACTTCTTTCCAAAGGCTTTTTCTTCAATTTTTCATTGGTTTGCGAAAACCAGGCACCTCTAGAAACTAGGCAATTCCTCCAAATTCTGTTCTACTCCTATATTCTTTCATGCTTTAAGATGGGACAATTTCTTCAACACATCTTTTCCTTATAATAACTTGTCAAGTACAATCAATAGAAAATATCACGCAATATTATGTTCTAATTTGATTCCTTTTCCCTGGAGGTAAAAATTTATTAGAAAATAGAAATCATATTAAAATCCCTGTTTCAGAGTTCTGGTTCGAACATGGTATAAGCCATCTTTTTTTGCTTGCTTGTTCTTTTTTTTTTTTTTTTTTTTTTTTTTGTTCCCTGGCATTGCATAGCTGCTGAACACAGCTATAATCTTTAGAAATGATATAGGAACAAACCAGAGGAGAACTGCACAATGTACTAAGAGTGGGAGAGGTTTTAAGCTCCAGTACCTCGAGATTAGAATAGAAACAAGTGTCTAGAGCTGTGCTATTCAGCATAAGAAGTGACTTGCCTACCTCCAGTGTTCCTACCCTCATAATCTTAGTCTTAGGCCCCTGGATTAACAATAAAACCTCTAAAAGTAACAGACACATGCTACACTACCAACAAAGGGGGAACATTAAGAATCATAATTAAACTGTGGACAAATGAGATTCTCTTCATCCACACTATTCTCAGGCTCGCTCTCCCTCCCTCCCTCTCTCTCTCTTTTTTTTATCTCTCTCTCTCTCTGTGTATGTTGTATCTACTGTACCCATATAAGGATATCTCTGGAGTCAGGAGAAAAGTGACATTCTTCAGCTGCCTAGGTGCAAAGCACCTTTGATTTCTTTTTTAAAGGATACCTTGCTCATTTTATTCCCAACTTTTTAATATAGTACTTGATTTTCAACTATGGTTCTCATGCTTGCATGGCAGACATATTATTGATGTGCATATACATAATTGGCTCTGCTGAAAGACTCTTAATATTGGCTGATGGGAATGAAAAAAAGGGCCCAGTCAAAATGTGTTCAAGGACACCAGCCTCTCTTATTTCAGGTTCTAAAGTTCCCTTTCAGATAAAATTACTGAGCACTGGGTGAGAACTGGTAACAGATCTCATAGGCTGGGAAATACCTGAAAACGTGACCTTGGCATAGAAGCTACAGAAGGAGCAACAAATAAACTCAGAACACACAAATGACAATTTGCAGGATCTAAAATTGAAAATATCCTTGAAACAGCAGCTCATAGAGCCTAGAGAAGGCCCACACTAAACTGAATCTTACAGTATAGCAGAAAAAAATGTACAGAGTTCAGTAAAAATAATAACCCACATGTCAAGAATCGTGTTTTAGTTATGTATATATCAAATTTATCCCAATACGGGCCAACACAAGCATCGTACAATGCTACATTAAGCCATGGTGGGATACGCCTCTGGTTCCTGCACTCTGAATGGTGAAGGATGAGAATCATAAGTTTGAGAAAAGTGTAGGCTAAGTATCTAGTCTCTGTCTCAGCAAACTGAAACCATCTCAAATCAGTTAGCGGAGTCATCTCACAAGAGTTTTATACCAACCATAAAAATATACTTTAATAGTCCATCATGAGTTTTAAAATTAAATCAGAAGTAACACAGAAAATCTGAGAGAGATTAAACCATGTGAGGGTAACAAATAAGAAATCTCCAAAGGAAGAAGAATAGAGGTCAAAGATCTGCATTTGAATTTATTGGAGAAAGAATAAGAGAAGATGTTAAGGGGTCAATCTGCATATATGTGAACAACCAAAGCATAGAGAAAAGAGATTGAATAAATCTTAGGGATATGCAGGAGAGACCAGGTCTATGATGTGTACCACACAGTTCTAAAAGAGTAAGTCATAGAAGAGAACCAAAGACTGTTAGGAAATATGGTGGACAAAAAAATCAATTGAAATTTAACGAAATAAACAGATTCAGGTTTGGAATGAGCTTTGGGCAGATAAATACCAAACTAAAACACACCACCAAAAAGATATTTTTACAAAACAAATGTCATACAGCTAAAAAGAGTAACAGACTTATAATTAGCTCTTCAAAACTAGCTGGGTTACCTGCGAAGACATGACATTTTCAAACATAACACAGCAAGAGGGCCTAAATAGTGGGCCAAGGAGGTAAATGTATGAAAAGAAATATATTTATAAGAGATAGTGTCTAACTTCTGTATCATAATATTTGCTGGCATAAACAAATTTTAAAAAGGAAAAAATAAAATGAGGCACAAAAGAAAATCCTGGTTTTCTTAACAGCAATAACCATTTTAGCTTTATTTGTCAGTACTCCATCCCATACTGAGGATTTAGGAATTGTAATTCACTTTCAGATTTTTCAGTAAATCCTCTCTTCTCTGTGCTCTTTTGAATGTTTTCCTCGAACTTCAATATTCTGCTGTGCTGTGTGCACATATAAGTCACCCTCTGGATATAAGGCTCCTTATGAGTAGGTGAGTGACAGACCCATTCCACTCTGAAAGGCAGGGGCACTTGATCAGTATCAGGTAAAATGCTGTAATGTGATGAACCGAAGTATTAAATTTAATTGTGAGAGAAAACCATGAAGCTTAGCATTGCTAGTGTGTGTGTGTGTGTGTGTGTGTGTGTGTGTGTGTGTGTGTTATGTGTGTGTTGTGCTATGATTTCTTACCTTCCATATCTATCAGTATCTTTAGCCCACTGCACTCTCGTTTGTCATCTCTTTCCTAGCTTTGTCATTAAATATAGTCATTAAACATACAAACAGGACAGTTAGAGAACACTGTACACAGAAAAAAGGTAATATTTCTTGTTCAGATGCATCCAAGAGAAGACAGAAATCGGAAATCACTTTTATGTGACAGATTTATAGTGTAATATCCACTTTTTCTCAAAAAATATTTCTGTGTAGTACAAACTTCTTGTCCATAAATGAGATCCCACTGTAATATTTCCTGTGGACATAAAGTTAGTGACTGATCAGACTGTCTTGACAGTGGACATGGAAGTGAAGGGATACTTACAAGAATGTTCTTTCCTTGGATGCACAACTAATGTGGATAAACTTTGTGTGTCTTGTATGGAGTGGGAGTTATTCTGGGTCTACACACCTGGACAGACATGACCATCATGAAGAGAAGTACTAGTAAGACCAATAGAACCTTGTTGGCCATTAGACCTCCAGAAATCAGGATGATGAGACAAGGATCCAACAATATAAAGGCAACTCCGAAAACTCTAAGCACATGGCATACTGTTTGGACACATCGAGAGAAACACGGTTCTTGCTTTATGCTGGACTAAAGTCGGGGTACATTGTGATGCCAAGAAACTAGCCTCATAGACATGGATATTTCTAGATAACAAAAAATTAAAACTATATTTTCATGTCCAGAATGATGTTAGAATGAGTGAGAAATATATGTTTTAAATAATGATAAATAATAATGTTTTTTAAAAACATATTTGACAGTAAACACTGGATTAAAAGTCCCAATAATTATTATGCTAGATTGTATCTGCAATGATCCTTATCCCCATGAGTTAAAAAATTAGGCCTAGCTTTTAGATTCTATGATAGGTGTTAAAGCAGTGGAAGGTGGGGTCTAATTGAAGAGGGGGTCTAGTTGAAGATATTTGGTCAGTGGTACATAACCTTTTACAAGATTGAATCTCTCTTGTTCTTTTTAATTCCCTAGCCATGTGGTACTAGGTATGTACCACTAAGTGTTTTCAACCTTAGTGTGGTCTCTTTACAAGTCCCAGTGCAGTGAATAATATTTGTCATGGAGCAAAAACTCCAAAACTGAAATTTATTACCTCAAATATTTGATTATGACAATGAAGATCTGCCATAATAACTAATATATAAATTATGGACTCCCCACAACAAGAGACTAGAATAAAGAAAGAAAAAAGCCTATTTAAATAGTTAATGATTGTGCATTTCTCACACTAGGGAAAGCCAGGTGAATTCACCATGCAATTTAAAAAAATCAGGTTGTAACAGTAATAAATATATAAAAGCTAAGACTTAAAAAGCCAGTACTTTAATATATAAAACACATCTGAATAGAAGTAAATGAAGATAATGATAGAAATATATTAGTAGGCTTCAGTTGTCACTTTTTCTATGTATAGATAATTTAGACAAAAATTCAGTAAGGATACATGAGGGTTGAATAGAAGCACAAGACAGTTGTACTTATACATATAAAACATTCTACCTAACAGAGGTACATAGATGCTTTTCTTTTTATTATTTTTATTTTAAAATGTCATTTTTATTTATGTGTTTCCCGTGATCCCCCTCTCTTCCATCCTCCCAATCCCTTCCAGTCAGTCTTCAGACTCACTTATCCCCATCAACTCATCTCCTCCCCCAAAAGGGAAAGAAGTCCCAAGGTGGGCTAGCTCAGCATGGCACATCTACTCCAGGCAAAATCAAGACTGGGTTAGGTGTTCCTCTGCAGGGAATGAGCTCCAAGGTTCCAGCCCATGCACAGGAACACAGTCTGAACCCACCCCTTGAGGCTCCAAATACTTCCCATGCCAATCGACAGTTGTCTACACTTGGAGGGCCTGGATCCTTTTCCCATTGGATCTCCAGTGGCTGTTATTGATTCAGTGAGCTCCCTAGGGCTCCAGTAAGCCATCACTGTAGATACTTTCTTCATAATCTCTATCCCCTTGTTCATTTATTAAGCACTAGCCTGAACTGTCAAAACAAATAGTATATGCCAATGTCCAGTCACGAAGTAATTCTTAAGACATTTTAATATATTTTAGGAGAATGAAATCACAATAAGAAATCTTTGTGATCAGAATGACATTAAAATATAAACAAAAATTTGAAGAAACAACTCTTACTCCACAATATACTCCTGAGTCACCCATGAATCATAGAAATAGCCAGAGATAAAAACAAAGATAAAACTTGTCACAAAGGAAATTAGAATTATATATGAAAACAAGTTAGAGAAATATAATAATGCCAGAAGCTTTACCTATAAAGAATTACAAGCATGCCTGCCTCAAATATGCCCTGAACCACAATGACAATAATGGATATGCTAACATGGACAATGAAAAGCACAAGGGACTTCAACCTGACACAAAGAACTATAAGCAACTAAGAAATGCTTAGATTAAGAGAAATGGTCTTCCCCAAGAAAGACTACTGCTATTGGTTTTCTCATATCAAATGCTCATCCCTTCCAACATACATACAAATAGTATTATAGAGACTGAGAAGGTTGTATTAAGAATGTGTATGTATAGACAAATGCTTGCATGCATGTAATAACAGATAATTAAATTAAAAGCCATGAATTTCAAAGAAAGCAAGGAGGGATATGTGGGAGGCTTTTCAGGGAGAAATATAATTGCTTTATAATTTCAAAAACAATAGTGAAAAATTTCAAAACCTAATGTGCACTAGTGTAGAGAATTTGGAAAGAAAAAGAGGTAGGGTTATGGCAAGATGCAAGCACATTAAGACTAAGGGAAGACAAGAATACCAGCCAATGTATTTTATATATCAAGAAAGTGGGAAAAGAACCAATTAAGTCCAATTAATGGAAAGAAAGTATTCTAACAGAATAAGCATAAAAAGATAGAACATAATTTGAGAAAATAGAAATAAAACATTTTTTAAACTAAGATTTTTTTTATTAAAGAATATTTGAAAACCTTAATTAGATGAGACAGAAGTAAACTTATTTGAATTCAAATAAATATAACCATAAATGAAAAGTAAAACAAGAGAACTGTGACCAGAGAAATAGGAAGGATTATTAGAGAACATTGTGATGTATTAAAAGGCAAAATTTTATAACTGAAATGGGTAAAACCTGTATACAGCATACCATATAGAAAAAGATAAAAAACTTCCTAAAATAAACTAGCCAAATGGCTTCACTGTGTATTTTGCCCAATATTAAAGAGAGATCTCCTTGATCCTTCTCAAACTTCTAAGCACTAAGTATGCACTACTTCCAAAATCATTTTATGAAGTATTATGAAACCACACCATATAAGTAAATTGGGGAAAGAGAAATATATAGTCCAATGATCTGAACTCAAATGCAAAAGGTTCAATACCAAATTCAGAAAAGGTAAATATCATATTAAAATAGATTTTCTTCCAGGTCTTAAGAGTGATCAGCACAGTTAGTAAATAATTTTGTACCTGCATTCATTAGAAAATTAAAGTACAATTATAAATATTCTCAATAAATGAAGAAATAATATTTTGACATAATTCAATATCCCATCATAATTTTAAAATAATTATCAGGAAAAATAGTGATACTCTAGGAATGTCTTTCAATGTCATAAGGATTAAGTGCCCCAATCACAGTTAATGTAATTTGTAAATAAATAATTATAATTTTTAAAATAAGAATTTCAAGGTCATCGTGTGCTACACACGGAATTGGAGGCCAGCCTAAGTTAAGAAACAAGGCCAAAGAAACAAGCAACAAAAAAATCCCAACAAACAAAAACAGTAAAATACTGCATACTATAATGAACTCCCACTCAAGGTTGTATGAATAAATCAGACATAGTGGGCTCAGGTCATTACAAATATGGGATTACATATAGGGCCTTTTGATTTGACTACAGTCACATGTTTTGATTCTCTGGAACCTGAAGAGCACAGGCTTTGCCATCTGATGTTGAGCAAGCCAAGTTAAGGGTTTAAAGCATTGTGAAGAAGCCAACAGCACCCTTCCTGCTGGCCCTTGGACTACCCAGATTCCTGTCTTCAGCTTCATCCAGATAAAACCAATGGTGAGCTGTAACTTCCATCTTGGATTCTCTAATGTCAGTTTTGTTTTCACAGGGGGTCTGGATGTTTCTGAGCCTAATCCCAATTAGTTATCTCAGGGGATATCAGAAGCCTCTTAAGGTAAGAAATTTATAAACTGTTAAAATCCTGATTTAACAAAACAGTAGGACCTTTGCTCTCCCCCACACATCTTTTGCTGTCTCCTTCTGATATTCTGTTGATGTGGCAGCTGCATCTTAATTAGCAGAAATCTTTATTGTACATGTACCCCGAGGCTCTTTTAGAAAAGACATGGTCTTAAAAGTCTAGAGAGTAGACAAATAAACAAATATTGCCTCAGACAACATTTACCCAAATGTACTTGTCATTGGCATTAATTACTGGGTGGGGATTTCACAGAGACAAACCAAGTAATCAGAGTATTTATCTTCCTGCCTTATGAGGCAAGGTCAGAAATGCTCACTCTGGAAAGTAGAAAAGGGCTACAAGAAGAAACTTGGGAGAAATTAATTAGACTGTAATGAGTAAAGAACATGGAAACTTCAAAATATATAAGTGGCTTACCTCAGTATAGGTTTTCCCAGTGGCAAACTCTAAGGTTATAGTTAGAGAGGTGGGGTATGTTTTCATGTTTATCTCAAGATTTGCCAGTAAGACTGTGAGAAACTAATGAGGAATCAAAAGTAGACAATTAAATTTCCAAAATTATCTGTTAGCTTTCAAGGCACCCACAGGTAGTCTGCATATGAGAACAGTATAAAGTATGATGGAATAAATTGGCTGTGCCCATCATATCTTTGAGTAAAAATTGCATTTTCCTGAAGGCTTGAATCCTCTGCCATAGGAGTGGAGTGAGTAACAGTGTTACTAGATTTCCTTACTTCCTTTTCCTTCATGCGAATTTAGATAAAGAAAACAGAAATTAAACCAAACTGGGTCATTGTTTCAAGTTAGCAGAATTCTTCAGCATATCTATCATTTTTCAGGAGGAAAAAGCATTTCTGTATGCATTACTGTGTTTGCCAGCTTTATATCAATTTCACACTAGATAAGAGTCACTAGGAAAGAGACAACCTCAACTAACAAAATATTCCTATCAGACTGGCATCTAGGTAAAACTGTAGTGCAATTCCTTGATTGTTGATTGATGAAGACCTAGATCACATAAGAACAGAAAGATCTCTGGGCTGGTGATCTTGAGTTCCATAAAAAAAAAATTTAAAAAACAAGCTGAGGACCCACTGACAACTTGATATGTAGAAGCCTCTCTTCAGGTCCACAGCTGTGTAAGAGGTGACTGGCACATAGACCCTCAGACAAAGTGGATCAAAGACCTCAACATAAACCCAGATATATTGAACTTGAGAAAAATAGAAAATACCCTCCAACACATTGGCACAGGTGACCACTTCCTGAATATAACACCAGCAGCACAGACACTAAGAACAACAATTAATAAATGGGACCTCCTGAAACTGAGAAGCTTCTGTAAGGCTAAGAACACAGTCAATAAGACAAAAAAACAGCCTACAGAAAGGAAAAGATCTTCACTAACCCTACATCTGACAAAGGACTTGTCTTTAAAATATAGAGAGAACTCAAGAAACTAGGGCCCAAAATTATAAATAACCCAATTAAAAATGAGGTTCAGAGCTAAAAGGGGAATTCTCAACAGAATTATTACAAATGACTGAAAGGCAATTTAAAAATTGCTCAGCATCTTTACCCACCAGAGAAATGCAAATCAAAACAACTTTGAGATACCACCTTACACATATCAGAATGGCTAAGATCCAAAACACAGGTGACAGCCTATGCTAGAAAGGATGCAGAGCAAGGGGAACACTCCTTCATTGTTGGTGGGAGTGTAAACTTGTACAGCCACTCTATAATGCAGTATGGCTGTTCCTCAGAAAACTGGGAATCAATCTCCCCAAGGATCCAACCACTATTGTGCATATGCCCAAAGAATGCACATTCATACTCTAAAGGCATCAGCTCAAGTATGTTCATAGCAGCATTATTCATAATAACAAGAACCCGAAAACAACCTAGATGCCCTTCAATTGAAGAATTAATTAACAAACTGTGATACATGTACACAATGGAGTACTACTCAACAGTTATAAAACAAAATACCATCCTAAAATTTATAGGCAAATGGATGGATTTGGAGACTATCCTCCTGGGTGAACTATCACAAGCCGAGAAAGATAGATATGAGATGTACTCTCATAAGTAGATTTTAGAAAAAATAAGCAAATAATACCCAAACTGTAAACCACAACCCCTGAACATATTGGGATCAGAAGGAACTTAGGAGAGACATTCAGAAATTCCCTTAAGAAGAGAAAATAATGATCACCTTAATACATTGGGGTCATAAGGGGTTACAACCCCAAAGATTTGGGAACAAATCTTGAAGGAAGGAGATGTTTAAGTGAGAGGAGCAAAGAGGAAGATAGAAAGAGATGGATATCTCAATAGAGGAAGTGACTGTGGGGTTGGAAAGAGACTGGGTGCTAGGAAACTTTCAAGAACTCACAATATGTCCCTGGTCAAGGCTCCAAATGATAATGGAGGGCATGCCTAAATAGGAGTTTCCCTATAATCGAATGAATAACCACCCTAAGTGTCATCACAGAACCTACATCCAACAAACAATAGAGGTGGAGGCAGAGATCCATAGCTGAGCACTGGGCAGAGAGAGCTTCCGGTCTAGATGAGAGCAGGCGAGGAGAGTCTGTATGAGCAGGGGGCTAGGGATTATGAGGGAAATTCCCACAGTGATGGCTGGCTGGAGCTCTGGGGAGCTGGCTGAATCAAGAATAGGCACTGGGGAGCCATCAGGTAAAGGATATAGGCCCTCCAAGGGTAGGCAACTATCGATTGGCATGGGCAGTATGTGGAGCCTTGAGGAGTGGGATCAGACCATGATCCTGTGCATGGGCTGGTGCCTTGGAGCCTATTTCCTGCATAGAAATACCTAGCCCAGTCTTGACTTTGAAATGAGTCAATCAAACTTGCCTGGAGTGGATGTGCCATGCTGAGCTGACCCACCTTGGAATTTCTTGTCCTTTTGTGGGATTGGATGAATGGATGGAGAGGAGGGAGGCTGAAGGGATTGGGAGGAAGGAAGGGAGGGGAACAAGGGGGAATACATAGATTAAAATGACATTATAAAAAATAATAAAATGAAAAAAATCAAGCTGAAAAAACTATGAGGGACAAGCCAGAAAATTGTGTTTCATCATGACATCTGAACCAGCACCTATCTTCTCCATGTTCCTTCCCCCTGTGTGTTCCTGCTCTGACTTTCCTCCATGATGAACAGTACTGTGTAACTCTAAGTTAAAATAAATCCTTTACCACCCCCAGGTTGCTTTGTGTCATGATGTTTTATTACAACAATAGGAACCATTACCAAGACGTACATAATATGAAGTTGGCAAAGAAAGACTTATTGTAGCATATTAAAAAATTTAAATGGACTGATAGTTTTAAACTTACCAAGTAAGACTCTATCAAGCTTGCCCTATGCATATTTGACAATGATGATATTTGGATATTTTAGACATAATCAAAAGATTTGGTGTGTGAGAGTCTTTTGTTCCCAGAGAAGCAAGGACAGAACATTGTAAGAACTGGTCTCCATGCCATTTTACAATTATGGAAAGAAGAAACTACTTTTAGGAATGTAGGTACCATGATCATTATATCCAACCCTTAAGACCTCTAATTTTCCAATAACACTGAGAGAAATATCCTGTTACTCCCTTTTATAAATTAGAAAAATTGAATAATAAATATTGATCAATTGTCCTTCCTCTCAAGAGCTATTAGCCTAGCACTGTTTTCCAGTTTATAATATTCTACTGCAATCATACAGTTGTTATTCAAACAGTGAAAACACATTGAAGCCAGTCTTTCTTTACGTTTGTTTGACTATAAAATAGGAATATTAGTTTAGCTTCCTAACATTATTTAGAAAAGACACTAATGAAATCATTATGGATCAGAAGAATTCTTTCTATGTAAATAGATGATAGATAGATAGATAGATAGATAGATAGATAGATAGATAGATAGATAACTTAGCTGAGGTACAGCATTCTTTTTCAGGCTCTCAAAAATACTGTTGTCAAGTCTGACAAAGACTTGGACCTGAATACAGTTTTGTTTTGATTTTTGTCTCTCCATCTTTAAATTTGATAATTGATATCTGTATCACTAAAGAGATTCAAAGATTTAGATGGATTTGTGGCTATAAAATTTCATAGAGAAAAATGAGGAAAGGGAATAGGAATTGCTTTTGCTATCTATGCCATCAGAAGTGGCAATTTTCTGGTGAGTAAATCATTTCCTAAGCAATAACCCAGCATCAGTGACAATATTGTCATCATATCCAAAAAGTCCTTAAGGTTTTTATTTCCTTGTTAGCATAACCAAAGGATTAAACACAAACCACATGTGAGACTGACTCAGGGCAAATGTAGTCTGAGCCACACAGCTCCACTGTCACTCAGCATTCCCTCCTACATACTTAAAGGTCAAGAAGACAGAGCCATTGAAGACCTTCTCCTGGACATGGTCAAACTTCTGATTTAACTTGAATGTGTCAAAGTACACTTTGAAACCTGACTCTGAAGAGATCACAGACCATTTGGTTGAGTGCAGAAAAATTATAGTTTGCAAGGGGTCAGAAACAAAAGGGTCATCTTTAAAAATAAGATCAGAAATGAAACCAGAAGGCAGCTCTGCCTATAAAGGACTGGAATTGTTAGCTTTCAGCCAAGAAATAACCTCATTTGAACTTCATTCTATAAGGTGTAAAATAGATGTGCTATCACTCTACTTCATTAAAATTCAGGAGGAAAAAGTTCTGTAATAACACAATTTGTAAATCAGAAATATTCATGCAAATGAGAACAAAGGAATCACTAATGTGAATGAGCCTAGTGCAACATTTAGTCTAACTTATACAAATGTTACAATGTGGTTTCTTGGTCCCAGGCAGCCAAAGGGCCAGACCCACAGACCTGCCACTCCAGACCCCTTAGCTGCCCGCTGCTGCTTAGGCCCCAGAAAGGACTCAGACGCTTATATTAACTTCATGCTGTTTGGCCTATGGCTCAGGCACATTGCTAGCTAGCTCTTATATCTTAAATCAACCTATTTCTATTAATCTTTCCTGCCACATGGCCTGTGGCTTAACTGTGTTCTTTACATGCTGCTCCTTTGGGCTTCTGGCCTGGTCTGTCTCTCCTTACATGTTGATCCTTTGGGCTTCTGGCTCCCTCTGTCTCTGACTCCTCCCTGCTCCTCCTACCTATGCTCTGATTTCTCCTCCTACTTTTTGTATGGTGCCTGTCATGGGCCAAAACAGCTCCTTTATTTAAAGATTGCTGTTTACAGCATGCAGAAAGACATTTCTACACCATACAAATATACAGAAAATATGTGGAAAGTGTAAGGGAGTTTCCTAGGCACTTTGTCACCTAATGTAGCAATTCTCTGCACACTAAAACTAAAGGTAAACACTCATGATAACATGAGTCAAAATTATATATTAGAATCCATCTTCTATAAGATGTGCTAATTAACCAGTAATATCTATATAGCTGGTTCCAAAAGAACATTTCATTTTTGATTTCAGTCAACATAGGTACAAGACCTAGTCTGGGAGTCATCATTAGCATGCTTCCTATTAACTGGACACTAAAATCAATCATACTGTTCTAGCCAAAAAGAACATGACAGACATGTAGATAATTATAAACCAGTCACATTTCACAAAGCAATGATTAACTACTCAAATATATAACAAGCGATTATATTCTAAGAGCAATTCAGCTAATTACATTGCATTAAAAATTAGATATAAATTAATTCTAAAAGCAAAGTATAGACTCAAGATTTTTACGTAATAGCCTGGGCATAAATATTTAATGCACATGAGATCTGTGATGGGAAGTGTTTGAGAAACATTCACTTTGGATTGAAATCAACAAATTATATGATAATTGCTTTTGTGAGGCTTGGTTTTAGAATGACTAGAAATTGCACTTGAGAAATGTAGGGCTCATCTTATTTCCTGATACACATTTTTTGAAAGTCTTAATTCACTTGACTAAATATTTTATGAATGATAGTTATATTTCTTTTCCTGGTATAATTTTCCTACTCTATTTATTTCACTTTTATTTTCTAGTTGACAATTGAATATATTGATTACATACAACATGATCTTTTGACATAGACATAGGTCAAATTTGGCCAAATTAAGCTAATTAGTGAATCTATTATCTCAAATGGTTATCATTTTTGGATGAAAAATATTTCTTCTCTCAGCATTGTAAAATACTAAATGCATTTTTATTAAATGTAGGTACATTAAGTATCATATCTCATACTGATCCATCTTTTCAACATTGGTTCCATGTCTCCCCAACTCCTGTCTGCCATGCTTCCATACAGTGGTCATGATATTTATGTTTAGGTATTTTTTAAATTCACAAAAAAAGATAAATATTATGGCATTTGTCCTTTCTGGATCTGACTTTTTATATATAACATAATGTTCCAGAGGTTTATCCTTGAGTCTCAATGAAATTCCATTTGAACATGTGTGTACTTTGTGTGTGTGTGTGTGTGTGTGTACTTTGAGTGTGTGTGTGTATGTGTGTAAAAGAGAGGGGGGAAGAGAAAGATTTAGACTCCATTCTAATAGAGTCTAATAGACATACAGTTGAGTTTCTGTTTTAGCGCTTGAGCATAGTGCTTTACTGAGCACTGATGAAAATATATCTCTGACATAAGAATTTCCCTTGCTTTGGAAATATACCCACAGTTATGTTGTTGAGTTATATTGTAGTTCTTATATTGAAAAGAGAATAGACCATTAATTAAAACAATGGAGTTGGGTCAGATGTGAGTTGCAGGAGATATTTCTTATGTTTCTCAGGGTGAATTTAAGAAGCAGATCAACTCTCTGAATGACAATTTTTATATAATAATGATTCATTTATTGGTTCAGAAGTTTTACTCAGGTCACTATCTGTCTGGACACCCTGTGATAGTGGAAACAAAGGTTCTATGTGACCAGTGTGCACTGCGGTGTTATGTAATTTATTATACAACGAATGTGATATATTTAAGAGTTGTAGATCAAAGAGGTGAATAAAGGTTAGGCCACAGAAAAGAAGATGTATTCATCAGCATAAAGGCAGATTACAGGTTGAGTTAAGGTAGTTTTGGGAGAGAAGAGTTAGAGGCTGTGATAGAAGAAAGAATGGAAAGAGAGGGGAAGGAGGGGAACAAAGACTAGGTAGAAGAGGGGGGAGGAGAGAAGGAGAAAGAAAACAAAGAGGAAGAAGAAACATCTATTTCTTTAAACAAATTACTATAAACCTCTGTACTGCTATGTGCAAGGTTGTTATAGACTTTTAGAAGTAGAAATCTCTCTTCACAGCTTAGGAAGGTGATAGTTTGAATGTGATTGGCCTCCACAATCTCCTAAGAGTGACACAATTATGTGCTGTTGCTTGTTGGAGGGAATGTGTCATGTAGAGGTGGGCTTTGAGGTTTCCTATGCTCAGGAAAATGCTCAATGTCTCAGTTGAGTTCCTGTTGACTGTAAGATATATGACTATCAACTACTGCCATGACCACATGTGCCTGTACATTGCCATGCTCCCTACCATGATGGTTATGAACTCAACCTCTGAAAATGTAAGCTGCTACCTCAATTATTTTTTTTTATTTATAAGATTTGCCTTAGTCATGGTGTCTCTTCACACCAATAAAAACCCTAACTAAGATGGAGTGACTTAGAAATTTACTCTTATTAAACTATACTTGGTCTATAGCATACTTGGCTTGATGAAAAAATAGCTTAAACAAAATGAACATAACCTAAAGTCTGACACCCCTAAGATATTTCAACAGTTTCTAAGCTGATTTACATTTTCTAGTTTCTACTGTAAAATTACAAGTGCAATTTCCTTTAAATTTGTACCTTGACCTGTCCATATACTCAAAGAATTTGTGTTATGTCATAAATTATAGTGGAAGATAAGAATGAGAAAACACCACCATCCCATAATTTAATGATGCTTTTATATATGCAGAAAAAATAAAACATATGAATAATAATGACCATCAGGGTCTTTAGCATGCTCTTAACTAGCAAGTACTCCTGTTTGTGTTTACTTTTCTATATTTTTAATATGCAAAATTTCATTCCTACTTCAAGTAGTTTATACTATAAATTAATTCCAGTTGTCACAAGGTAAGGTCTCTCTCTCTCTCTCTCTCTCTCTCTCTCTCTCTCTCTCTCTCTCTCTCTCTCTCTCTGGTAGCCATTTCTGTTACAGAGGCATTTGTCCTAGAGAGTCCTTCAACCCATTATATTTTCTCTGACTTCTACCATTAAGGATTAAAAGCCACTCAATACTTAGGCTCTGCATGTTTTAGATGAGAGAGAAAAAAAGAGAAGACAAGACAAAGGAAGAGAAAGGGAAAAGTAGGATCTACCACTGCTTATTTAATTCTTAGAAATTCTTCATACATTGATATTCTTAAAATGTTTGTTATATTTATGTTTGTAGAGAGAACTGCTCTAAAAAAAAAAAAAAAAAAAAAAAACAGTGATCTTACATTGTGTATGTTTCTTCCATCATTTCTCCTGGGTGGGAGAAACCAGCCCCTGAATATTTAAAATATAATATGACATACAGAAAACAAACAAACAAAAAAAGTAGTTCTCCAAGCATACATTTTGATTCTGATGATCTTGAAACAAACTTGGCACATGATGATTCTAATTATACAGAAATAGCAAGGAAGGTACACAGGAACGAAAGAAGTGGACAAACAGAGGAAAGACTAAATGGATGTGGAAAAAGTCAACTAATGCTACAGGTTATTTAATAAAATCTAAAAGACAATGGCTTAGCATGCATGATATATTTGTGTAATTATTTTGAAATTAAACTGTGTAACATTTTAAAATACAAAATGAAATCATAAAGGTTTTATTAAAATTACAATTGATGTTTTGATACCATAAATGTTCTGTTTAGTTTTGTAAAAATTAAAATAAAACTCAAGGAATATAAGGGAACAATGGTGGTAAAAGCATAGAGATTGTAAGAGGATAAGCAAGTATTCCCTCAATTCAGAGTCTAGACACTGATCACACACACATACACATACACACTTAACTATATTTATATCTCACAAAAACAAAGTGTGAACTTAGTTGATTCCATCTGATCTCCAATGTTCAGACTTAACTGTCACTGTACAAAACTGTTCTCTAGATAAGACACATATACATGGAAACATCCTCAAGGGTGGAAATGAGGGAGGAGGAAGGGAGCAAATATGAGCCAAAAAATTAGACGTGTGAATAAATATGCTACACTGGCACCATTTTGTGCTTACCAAAAATAATACAATATAAACAAATCCAGATACTACATATCTTCTGAAAATTGTACTTATTAAACCTAAAAGAAGCCTTAAGATTGCATATTATTTTATCCTTATTTATGTGTAATCTCAGAAATGCTAATTCTTCTGATGTCACCCAGCTAAGAAATGCTAATTCTTCTGATGTCACCCAGCTAATAAGCAGTAAATACAAAATTCCCATGAAGAAAAGTCTGATTGGCATCACAATAGAAAGATAATAATAATCAGGAGAAATGATAGAGGTTTCGGATGGATGTTTCCTAACAGAGACACGTGCAGGGTATGGAGTCTCTATTGAGTAATGATATAAAGGAAATGGCCCCATCCTTCAAGTAATTCACTGTTTTACATCTGATTATCACAGCCCTTCCATGTCCATAATTATCATTATACAATGACTAATGTCTCATTTGTCTAAAGATTATTAGTCTTTGTCTGTCCATGTTTCTCTTCCTATAGACACGCAAAATCTGTTCATCTTAAGTTTATGTTACTTTATTGTTGGGAATATTTTAAATTACATACTTATGTATAATTATTATATAACAATTTAAAATATTTAAAGGGTTAATTCATATTACTATATATCATATTATACAGCACTGATTTGTATATTTAAAACAATACCTAAATATGAACCTAGTATATTACAAGTAATAGTGTAGTAATTAGTTGTTTTCAAATGAAGATCAAAAAAGCCATTCTAATCTATTAATACACTAGAAGCATGCCATTCATTCATATACTTTTAACATTTTAAATTGTTTAGCTATGAAACATTATGAAAAAGTCATTATGTGCCATTAGTTGGAAGATGAATGAAACCACCATCACATAATGACAAAGTACAAAGATAAAAATAATACTTAAAAACAACTCCTGTAAGGGATTTTTTCCCTATGAACACAATAGAAAGTGTACCTTGAAAATAATATAATGTTTGAACTGAGTTTCAGAGGACACCTTAAGGACCCTTATTCTTCCTTTGTAAAGACACTTTCCAGAGAATCTTTCAAACTTCAGAACAGTGTGCTAATGTTCTAGACAAGGAGTCTGTGAATATTCCTGCTGTCTGAAGTTTTAAAGTAAAGTAAGATTAAAAGTGGAGATTCCAGTGATTTAGCATCTCTCCATTGCGGCTGCCTGAAGACTTTATCTTCTCACTCTGTTCCTTCAAGTTCAGTCACATAGTCTCATTTTGAGCTCTGCGGCCGAACAGCTTTGAGTGCCATTCCTCTGCCCTGCTCTCATCCCATGTGCATCCCACAGATCTTCCTGTTCTAATGTCCCATCCCCCATTTATTTTCTACCTAGCACATATCTCAATTAGGCAACTCCAGTTAACCCAAGGGCTCTTTGTTACAGGGCAATCAAACCGGAGGCTGAAGGCAGATCCACATCTTTCCTAAAGTTCCTGAGACGCAATACCCCTAGTCATATCCCCTGATTGGTAGCAGGAAACCCGCTTTGTCTCCCTTTTTCTCTCTTATTCCGTCCTCAATGGTTCACAAATTTCTTCTCCTCCAACCATTTCTCCCTCACTCATCTCAGTATTCTGGCCTCTAAGAGCAGTTGACGTTCCCTGTGAACCCACAACCTGATCAGGCCAGGACAATAGATAACATGCAATCTACATACTCTCTGAAAATCCAAAGTGGAAATAAAAAACAAAGAACAAAACACGTACTCAATAAAGTCAAATCTATGAGTCAGCATTTAGACCAACAATCATCTCAAATCCAAATGCCTAGATTCCAGTATAAAAACACAATCAAAACAAGCAGAGCAATGTCTTCCTCAGATCTAACCAAAGCAGTCCCTGAATAGTTCAATATAGGTAAATCACACAGGTACACACATACCACACACACACACCACACATATCACACACACACCACACATACACCACATATACCACACACACATCACACATACCACACACACACCACACATACCACATACACACACACACACCACACATACCACACACACACACCACACATACCACACACACATACACACACACCACACATATCACACACACACATATCACACATACACCACACATACCACACACACAACACACATACCACACACACAAACCACACATACCACACACACACATACACACACACCACACATATCACATACCCACACCACACATACCACACACACACACCACACATACCACACATACACACACACCACACATCACACACACACCACACATACCACACACACATAGACACACACCACACATATCACATACACCACACATACCACACACAAAAACCACACATACCACATACACATACATACACACACCACACTTATCACACACACACCACACATAACACACACACACACCACACATACCACACACACACACCACACATACCACACACACATACACACACACCACACATACCACACACAAATACACACACACCACCCATATCACACACACACCACACATAACACACACACACACCACACATACCACACACACATATACACACACCACACATACCACACACACATACACACACACCACACGTATCACACACACACACACACCACATACCACACACACACCACACATATCACACACATACCATACACACATACACACCACACATATCACATACACCACACATAACACACACACACACACACACACACACACACACACACACACACACACACACACACACGCCACATACTAAAAGGCTTTAAATCTACTTCATGAATGTGACAGAAGTCCTTGAAGAGGAAACCAAAGAAACACTACTATGGTTTAGATCCCATATTGATCTTCACACTTGATAGTGGAAGACGCCAATACCTAACACAGCCCAGGGAGGCCAGCTCTTCAGAACTACTCCAGGGTAGCAAAAAGAAACATGAGCATAGTAGCAAAGCTTAGAAAAAAAAATCTTATCCATCTATAGGTCTTTAGGAAAAACCTATCTCACCTTCTGAGGGTAACTTATTACTGCATCTTTTAAAATTATTTTCTAAATATCTCTTCACATAACTACATTCTCCATACATCTTTTCCCTTCATATTCACATCTTACACTTCCAAGAGTGAGAATGGTTGGTTCTTTGACTCCTGTGACTACACTTTGGACTCTTTCATCCTACTGAGTTGTCATGTCATACTTTAATATGATAGTTTTTGCTTCATCTTTTATTTTTGTTGTATTTGGTTATTGTCTCCTGGAAATTTGTTCTTTTTTAGTGAGAGAAAGAAAGGGAGTAGATGTTAGTTGGAGAGGCCAGATGGAGAGGATCTGGGAGGAGTGGAGGTAGGGGAAAGTATAATTGAGATAACTTGTTTAAATAAGAATATATTTTCCCAGAAACGTTCATGAACTCGCAGGATGTCCCTGGCCACATCTCCAAATATTGGTGGTGGTGGGAAATGGGACTTACCCTATAATCAAATGAGCAAACACCCTAGGCTCATCACAGAACCTACAACCAAAAGGGAACAAGGTGGAGGCAGAGCTTCATGGCTGAGCACTGGGTAGAGCTCCTGGTCCAGCTGAGAGCAGGGGAGGAGAGTCTGTATGAGCAGAGGCATAGAGATTATGAGGAATGTTCCCATGGTGATGGCTGGCTGGAGCTCTGGGGAGCTCACTGAATGGGGAATTACCACTGGAGATCCATTGGAAGGGGGAGCTGGGCCATCCCGAGGTGGGCAGCTTTCGACTTCTATGAGAGTGTGGAGTCACCAGGGGTGGGATCAGACTGTGTTCCTGTTCATGGGCTGGCACCTTGGAGCCCATTTCCTATGGAGGAACGCCTAACCCAGTATTGACTTTGGGATGAGTGAATTGGATGTGCCTGAAGTGAATGTGTTGCAGTGGGCTAGCCCACCTTGGGACTTCTCACCCTTTTGGGGGGAGGGGATGGCTAGATGGGGAAGGGCTAGGCTGAAGGCTGTCTGGGATTGATTGGGAGGGGGAGTATAGAAATACATTGATGGAGATGATATTTTTAATGAAAAAAATAAAATAAAATTTAAAACAACAACAACATCAATAACAAAACAAAACAAAAAATATATTTCCAATAAAAGTAAAAAGTGATTCATGTCATTTTGTAGTACAGATAATTTTTCACTTTGGACTTTTCAAAGGCAATGTAACTAAGCAATTATGATATGAGGAGACTAAGAGGCCTGGATTGATCCAGGCTAAGATAGTTCTCAGGCAAGTCTGTGTAAATGAGTTGATATTATAGTCAGCTTCTCAGTTTTCTGGCATGCACTTCTACAGTGTAAGTGATTTCCAGGTCCTTTGGCATAAAATTTTTTAAAAAGCATTCAACCTCAACCTTAGTTATTGTATTTGTGCTGTGAGAAAATTGCTGTGCATGATTTAAATTTCAAGTCAGATCCTGAGGGCCATGGAAGTTTGGCAGCAGGAACAGATTACAGTTGCGGCCCTGGAGATGGCAGGTCTGGTGATAGGAAGCAGAGAGAAACTCTGACTGAAAATGAGCCCAATCTATCTCATATATTCCCCAAAAAGTTAATCTATCAGCAAGGCCATACCTCCTGAAGACCACAATCTCTCCAAACATCACCACCAGTTTGTGATTAAGTGTTCAAGCATTCAACCATTTATCGAAATATCTATCATCCTTCAATTAACTATCATCTATCCATCATCTATACACATAACTGCCACATATATATATATGTATTTACCTATATGATTATCTATCTATCTATATCTATCTATCTATCTATCTATCTATCTACCTATCTGTCTGTCTGTCTGTCCATCCATATATCTACTTACCTACCATCTGCTATTTTATTATTTATTCATCATAACAAACACAAAGTATATGATGTTTAATATGTACTAAATAGATATTTTTCACTCTGACTTTGCATCACAGAAGTTGATGTCTCTTCACATACTTTTTTAAAAAAAAAAACAAAAACAAAACTAACCATTTGAGCAATGAGAAAGTTTGATTCTATATTTTTGTAACTTATTTAACTATTTCTTGACTTCTTGTATGCTAATTTATTCTCTTGGGAGAAAGATTTTCTACCCATGATACTCTGTTCATAAATGGATATTTAAATCTTTGTCTTAAATTTTATTGTGAAAATAAATACTTTCTAATGTTACTGAAGTCCACCTCATTGGGTTCTCCTTCGGTATGTAAATGGTATTTATTGGTCAGATAACTAAGGTCATTTGTCCCAGCTTCAGTCTGTCTTTCAAGAATTGCTTAGGTTGATTTTCATTTGACTTATAACACAATTAGCTTTCATATTTGTTTGTGGATGGTGTAACAACATCTGACATGGATATAATGACTGCTGCTCCACTGCATTTGCCCCTCAATTCTTATGCCCTCTAAGAGTGATGAAATGAACTTATTGCCTCTGTTTTAATAAAAATTTCAGTAAATATAATTATATAAGCAGTATCATTGAACTATATTATCAGATACATGATTCTATGCTTTGTATTGTTTAATTCTCTCTGTCTCTCTGTCTCTCTATCTCTGTCTCTGTCTGTCTGTCTATCTGTCTCTCTCTCTCTCTCTCTCTCTCTCTCTCTCTCTCTCTCTCTCTCTCTCTCTCTCTCTCTCTGTGTGTGTGTGTGTGTGTGTGAAGTTTATTCCTACTACATGCCCCTTTAGTCCACATCTTTTTCCCATCTTAAAAGGCATCAGACAGAACACATACGGGTTAACTTTCTTGTGCTGATATGTCTCCTCCACATTTTTAAAATCATAACTCTAGATGAAACATGTATAACCCATGAAAAACATAAATGTATACTTAATCTGCAAAGCACCTGAAAAATATCCTTTCAAATTTTCAATATAAAAGACAAAGAAAAGCTGATAGGTCATCAGAGATTGGTGTAGATAAGGATCATAGTGTAAAGGAGTGTTATTTTTCAGCCTTGACAAGAGTCTGGGTCACCAAAAAGCTACTATTAGAAAGAAACAATGAAAGCATAGATTTTCTTATTTTACTAAGTTCATTTAATTAATTTTCATTATAACTGCTTGCATATGTGAATATATGCAAACTACCTGTACTTTGTTTGCAATTTGTAAGCCTAGACGTATCTCAAAATAAGAAGTTAGGGAGTCCAAGAGAGAGAGGTATATTTTCTGGGAAGCTAATTTTTTTTCCCTGGGATTTTCTCTGGGGAGGATTTTGATGTGGGAATGCTTTTATGTATGCTGTGAATCTAATCTTTAAATAAAGGAGCTGTTTTGGGCCATGGCGGGCACCATAGAATAAGTAGGAGGAGAAATCAGAGCTTAGGTAGGAGAAGCAGGGTGGAGTCAGGCAGATCAAGCCAGCCGCCCAAGGAGCAACATGTAAGGAGCACGGGTGAGCCACATGGGCCACGTGGCCAACAGATTAATAGAAATGGGTTGATTTAAGATATGAGAGCTAGCTAGCAATGTGCCTGAGCCATAGGCCAAACAGCATAAAGCTAATAGAAGCGTCTGAGTCATTTCTGGGGACCCGGGCGGCAGTGGGCGGCTAAGCGGTCCCGGGCGGCAGGTCTGTGGGTCTCCGGACCTCTGGTACCCGGGACCCGAGAAACCCCACTACTACAACAGATGGCGCATCCAACGTGGGTCAATTATCCACTTAAAGCCTGAGAAAGATTAAAAAGAGTTCTAGATCACAGAAACTGAGCAAAGAAAGCTTCCAAGTTGTGTATACAAAACAGGTCTCTGTAAAAAAAAAAAAAAAAAAAAAAAAAACTGTGGCCGACAGGTCACATTCAAAATGGCGCCGGCGGACTGGCGGCAGGCAGTGTAAGCTGCAATCAGGCGGGTTCCTAAATGTCACAGAAGACACAGTAACATGTGATTGATTTTAGATTTCTGTTTATTTTGAACAAAAAAGAAACAAATTTTCTTCGTAGCAGCATTTTCTTGGGTGTGCTCTGTTTACGGTCCGTTTAAGAAAACTTAGTGATTCAGCCTAATTTGCAAAAACTGTGCTTCTTTTTAGAGAATGTATTTTAAAAGCTCTTAAGGTTAGAAGATGATTAAGGATTCACAATAAAACAGATTCAGATAAAAAGAAAAACCTGTAAATGGGTTACAATGTTTGTAAAAGGTACATAGGCTTCAGAGAGAAAAGAAAGAGGTTAGAAAAAGTTTTTAAAGCGAGAAATAGAGTAATAAAAATATAATAAGCCACGTAAAGATGGAAAATAGACACAAAATCTGGATTTTGGTTGTTATTGTGTTTTCTTTTAATTTTTTAACTGTTAATGAGCTAACTGCAGAAAGACAATGGATTGCAAATACCAAGGCTACTAAGTTAAACAAGAATATATTTTTTAAAGGTATTTTGATTTCAAAATTTGTGTCTAAGGATTTATTGCTTTGGAAGAGTTCTGCTTTTGTTTCCACAGAAGATGAGAACCTGTGGATTGCTTCCAGGCAAATATGGTTTCATCAACCAAGACCCCCTGAAAAAACCTGATGAAAAGAGATAGCCGTGTCAGCTTCAGAGCTGCAGACTGATTCAGCCTCAACAACCATGAAACTTTCAACGCCCCTTAATCAGCAGGAAGTAGTAATGGATAACTTCTCCCAAATCCCCCAAATATTGTTTCTAAATGTTTGTTTTCATTATAAATGGTTAATGGTCATAGTCAATCTCTTTCTAAGAAGAAAAGGGGGATATGGTATGTGAATGCTTTTTTAAAAATTAGATTATTGAACTTACTTAGATCAGGAAATCAGCTGTTAATCTCAAAATGCTTTACATTGGTATAGATTTTGGTTTATTGATACAAATTTAAGGTCAATTTTGTTATGCTGTATGTGTTTTTCTATTCTTGTTTAAGGTATGATGTTCATGTAACTGTTTTAAAATTGTAGTGTATAATTAAGAAATGAAGGTTAATAGTCACTTTTGATAATCAAACTTATAGTTAGGTTAGTTAGGATTTTTAGGTATACAAAGATATATTTCAATTAGGTAGGTAATCTTCAAATACTTCTAAGACCTACAGAATATGGCATTTAAAATGTTTTAAGAGCTTAGACTTTTCTAGACAGTGAGACAGGTCTGTTCCTGGCAGCACTAATTTACTTCAACAGGAAAATGGGCATCGAAGAAACTCCATATAGTGTCTACTCTATTTGTGGCAATGGTTAGCCACTGGATAAGGACCTGTTCTTATATTGACTGCTTGACAGTATGCTGTTTAAACTGGACATGCATGTTCCATAAGAAGATGACCTCTGAACTTTGGCACAAGCCTAGATGGTCATTCAGGTTCCTGCTTTGCAGAAAAAACTGTCAGACATTCTTCAGGACTCGAGTAGAAGCAACTGATGAACTGTGTCAGAATGAGAAGAGCAGATTTCCTGTTTCACTAAAATGAAAAGAGACTTTGGGCCTGTAGGCTGAAGATAGATGCCCCGACTTTATAAAGAAACTTTGGGTGACTGTCCAGGCAGATAGGTGTCATCTCTGTCCTTTCTAGATTTTAGAAGTCGCTTGCACTTCTGGCTTACTTGGGTAAATATATCCTTCTGTGGTCTTTGATGTAGTTGAAGATTAGATAGTTATAGGTATAGTTTTTCTTAGTCATTTGGAAGATATATTAGATATAAAACTTTAGATTCATAAAGATAAGGTAGATGATAGAATATTTTCTTTAATTTTGCTAAATACAAATAGACTAGATATTGCAACTATAATTATTGCTTGATAGCTATTTTGTTATATGTAATTTTGCTATGTTAAAATTGAAACCTTCCTTTTTGATTAGAGAGAAAGGGGGAAGTGATGTTGGAATGCTTTTATGTATGCTGTGAATCTCAATCTTTAAATAAAGGAGCTGTTTTGGGCCATGGCGGGCACCATAGAATAAGTAGGAGGAGAAATCAGAGCTTAGTTAGGAGAAGCAGGGTGGAGTCAGGCAGATCAAGCCAGCCGCCCAAGGAGCAACATGTAAGGAGCACGGGTGAGCCACACAGGCCACGTGGCCAACAGATTAATAGAAATGGGTTTTTTTAAGATATGAGAGCTAGCTAGCAATGTGCCTGAGCCATAGGCCAAACAGCATAAAGTTAATAGAAGCGTCTGAGTCGTTTCTGGGGACCCGGGCGGCGGTGGGCGGCTAAGCGGTCCTGGGCGGCAGGTCTGGGGTCTCCGGACCTCTGGCGCCTGGGACCCGAGAAACCCCACTACTACAACAGGATTTGATGCTAGGCTTAGACTGAGAAGTATGCTCAACATTTGCTGAATAATCCTATAGAAGAAGAAAAAATTTCAGCAAGGCTTTTGACATCTTCAAAGGGAACTGAATAAAATTAATTATTATAGAAATTATGGATCTACCTTTTCTGGAAGACATTCGAGAGCTGTGGTACTCAACATTCTCAATGCCCAGATCCTTAAATATAGTTCCTAAAAATAAAATTATTTTCAGTGCTACCTCATACCTGTAATTTTGCTACTGTTATGAATCATAATTGACTTAGTTCTGGTTTCTATGGCTGTGAAGAAATACCATGATTACAGAAACTCTTATAAAGGAAAACATTTAATTGGGGTGGCTTACAGTTCAGAACTTTAGTTCATTATTATAATGGTGCAGCATTGTGATGAGCAGGCAGCCATGGTGCTGGAGAAGGAGCTGAGTCATACATCTTGACTCACAGGCAACAAGAAGTGGTCTGAGACACCCAGCATGGATTGAGACTATAAGATCTCAAAGTCCACTTCCCCTATGACATACTTCCTCCAAAAATGCCATAACCAGTGCAACAAAGCCAAACCTTGATGTGGGAATGCGTTTGTGTATGCTGTGAATCTCAATCTTTAAATAAAGTAGCTGTTTTGGGCCATGGCAGGCACCATAGAAGAAGTAGGAGGAGAAATCAGAGCATAGGTAGGAGAAGCAGGGTGTAGTCAGCCAGATTGAGCAAGCTGCCCAAGAAGAAACATGTAAGGAACACAGGTGAGCCATGGGCCACATGGGTGTGGCAAACAGATTAATAGAAATGGGTTGAGTTAAGATGTAAGAGCTAGCTAGCAATGTGCCTGAGCCATAGGCCAAACAGCATGAAGTTAATATAAGCATCTGAGTCATTTCTGTGGGCCTGAGTGGTGGGCGAGTGGCTAAGGGGTCTGGCACGTCAGATCTCTGGGTCCAGGGCCCTGGCTGCCTGTGACCAAGAAATCTCGCTACTACAACACCTCCTAATAAAGTCACTTCTGATGAACATTTGTGAGCCAATCACATTTAAACTACCACAATAATGTAAATATCTTTGGAGAAAAAGGTTTGCTAAAGGGGCCATGATCCACTGGTTGAGAAACACTGCTTTCTGGAAATTAGAAGAGGGAGATACCAGAAATAAGAAAAAATAGTTATTCTCTTTAGGAAACTACCAAGAGGACTAGAGATACAGCTCAGTGATTAGGGGTGTTTGCTATTGCACTCATGGCTCACAACCACATGTAACACTGACTCTAGAGGATCAACTACTCTTTTGGCCTCAGTGAGTCCACTCATATGTACAACAAACACACACACATCACAAACAATCAAACTCAAATAAAACTACAATTATAAACAAGAATTTAGGAGATATTGAAATATTGGCTTAGGAGATAGGCATAAATTTTCCAAAAGCTATTAGCTATGAGATGCAAAGTAAGCTAGATTTTTGATTCAAAGTTTAATGATCTATAAATATCTTATATATGTGTATCATATATATGCATATATGTATATATATATGCATATATATAATATGAAAAAGAGACACACACCAGACTGAAGAGCAAGACCATCTGAATTCTCACCTGTTCAAGTCATTACTGTGTTGTGGGGACATTTCCTCAATCTGTTCACCTGTTGGAAGAAATAAAAACATTCATGATAGAGTAAATTGCGCCATCTGTCCTTCTATGTCACACTAGTTTGTACATAGTAAACTCTTATTTGACATATGATAAGGTAAGAGTATGTGAATATCAATGAGATGAAAATCAATAAAACCAACTATATAGATGACCAAGAAACGAACTTGAGAATAACAGTGGTGATGAGTTCAACAAAGATGTAAGTAGAGAAAGATATGTAAATTTCACAGATCTCATTAAAAGCATATTTTAAAGGCAAATAGTTTGCATCTGAAATTTACAGAGCATGAAAATTAAAAATTTTGGAAGGATTTATTAGGAGTCTTGTCATATCAGAAATTAGGATAAATTGTTTTTAAAGATAGTTTAAGGAAAACTATATACTAAAGACAAAAGGAAAGTAAAAGTCACTGAAAAAAATCACTAATAAATTCTGTGATAAATCCTTGTCAGACACAAACAACATAATTCATGAGCCCTATAGAAAGAAACAATTAAATTTCTCCTGAAGCAGACTGAGAAAAATATTAGAGACTCAGAGATAGACAGTGTAGAAAATGAGAGATCTCAGAGCGCTCAGTCCTAAATGAGATGTGTTTATCAAATTTTTCCTTTCATTGTTCAGAAAACCTTGTAGAACAGGAGGCAGAACATATACAAGAACCAGAGGGGATGGAAAACACCAGGAAAACAAGGCTCTCTCAATCGACATGACCAAAGCTCATATGAACTTACTAGACTGAAGCAAAATATACAGGGTGAGCTACGTAGGCACCAGGGCCTCTGCACTTATAGTATGGCTTCCAGTTTAGGGTTCTTGTGGGATTCCTGGGGATTTAGAGGAGTGGGTATCAGATTTTTGATCCTTTACGTGAGTTGTTTACCTTCTGTTGCTTTGTCTTGTTCAAATTAAAATTGGTAATTTTTGTTTGATCTTTGTATTTTCTTATATTTTTACAAAATGAATGAATAAAGAAATAAATGAACAAAAGCATACCCGCTAAGGTAAAGGGTAACCCTTGAACTGTCACTTATATGTGTTGGGAGAGGGAAAATTCGTTTTCTTCAGTAGAATGTACAATAAATATAACAACCATTCCAAGGTAAGTCTCAAGCTCAGAACCAACTTACCAGTATATAGTGAACTTCACAGGGTTTTTTTTTCTGTTGTTTTGGGGTGTATGTGTTTTTTTGGGGGGGGGCTATTATTATTTGGTTACACATGGCATGCTTTTATTTTTCACTTTGTTTTGGTATGTTTGTTTGTTTGGATGTTATTTTGTTTGTTTTGTTTTTTATGTTTTGGTTCCCCAGGGGATGGTGGGTGCATTATTTGTTTATTTTTTCAGAAATAACTTAAATTTGGATGCCAAGAAAGGAAGAAGATCTGTAAAAACTCAGAGAAGATGAACAAAATATATTTAAATTTAAAATTGTACCAAATAACAAAACATAACTTTTAAAAATTAACCACTTGTTTGAGTAAATTAACTCTGGCTGTGCCCTTAATGGTTTAAATTATTGCCAGTCTCATAATCTTTAAAAAATTTGGTTTAAAATAGTGAAAATTCACTTTCAAAATCCAATGCTTCTTTTATAATTCAAACTAACCCTGATATTACATAATGAAATACCTGTATTTTCTGGTATTTTCCTTTGGAAAAACCTGGGTGTTTGATTGTGATAATATTTAAAGTTAAACAATAAATTTGAAGTTCTCATTTGTATATGAAGAAAGAGAAAATTGTTGATTATTATGTTTGCACCTTTCTTTAGTTAAGACTACAAGAAACACATAAGTACAAAAATAGTCTTTTTGGATGATGGCTTTCTTAACTTATCTTAATTTCTGAAACCAGTGCAGCTTCCTACTATTAGTCATAATCAGAAGTCATCCTCAAATATTTTTACAAAGGCACAGAGGGCCCGAACGGGAAAATTGACTACTGGCGTGAAGCCTGTGAGCAGAGTTCACAACATCAGTTGTATGTTCAGACTTCTAAGGTAATCATGATTCTCATCAAACTTTGGTTATTCTCATGCTTAAACCAAACACCATTTTTGTTTTCTTCTTTAATTATATTTGCTTGGACTTACAGCTCAGATACAGGAAGATGAGAAAATAGCAATGAATTATGGAATGTCTACCAGTCAATTGCTAACAACAAAGAGTACAAAAAATGTAGATTTGAGTTAGGTATGTTTCTTTTTCATGTAGTGTATCTAGTGGGTGACTCTTAGAAAGTAGGAATCAGGTTTTAGCAGGTATAATTGAATGGATAAAAATAGATTAAATCAATAAATTGATGGTATATTCTGTTTTGTTTTATCCCACTGATAAAAACCTATAGACACATTAATACTTTAAGTTCTTCTAGGACCTCTGACTTTTATGAAAGGCCCCTGAATTTAATGATAACTACTCTGGTTCAATGCCATCAGTGAACAGTTTGAAAAGCTGATCCAGTTCATAGTCATATCATCTACTCACTTGCACATTCACATCCATAAAGTAACTTAAAAGACAAAATGTCACAGAAAGTTGACTTTATACTTCAATGTCCCAGAAGAAGGAGAGCACACTCTTCTTTAAAATGCCACAATTGTGTAACTGTGGAGTCTTTATAAAGATTCACAGCCATCTTCCTTTTTCCTATACAAGGTATGTTTGCAAAATGTGATCCACCAAACACTTGTGCTTTATACTTCTTTCCAACTCACAGTCATAAAATTGTTCCTTATAACTCATTGAGGAAGAGTCACATTCATTGACTTTTACATTTACATATTTTGTCCATATATTCATATGCTATGATTTCACCCTAAGGAAGGCGATTAAAATATTCTGTAAAAGGAGAGAAAGGCTGATGCCACATAAACAGCTCTGACTTGTCAGTTTTTAATCAGCCTGAATTATGATTAAGTTATAATTATGACATAAAATATTATGCAAAGTTGTAAGAAATAAATGTGAGGCATGCTTATTGAATAAGACAGTATAAATGATGAGTACACAATAATGAAAAACACTGCTTCTTGTTCCAGTAAAGTATGTTCATCATCTGCTATTATTTTAAATATTAGCATGCTATCCTTCCAACCTACAAATTAAAATTTCAAATATAAAATTTACAAATAGTTGCAAACGTAACCAAGGGCATCAAAGCTATTGAACTCATAAACTTTAGCCAAATTTCACTGTAACAGGTTGGAATATGTTATGCCCTTCTTCTACATTTTACCTAAATTTCATCAAATATAAAATTAAAAATTACCCTTGTGATTGTTTATTTTGATTATCTGCTAGGTGGGATATGGAATAAGTTAAGAGGCAAACCTTTAGGTATCAGTAGGAGCATTTCTGGAGACATTTATCTGAGGTCAGAAGACCCATCCTGAATGAGGGAGATACTATATCATGATCTGGATTGTAGAAATTAATAACACGGAACCTGAGATTTCATCTTTCTCTTTTTTCTGATGGTTGATACCCTGTATCTTTGCCAGTATGACAGGCTTCACTTTCAGGCCATGGGTCAAAATAAACTCAGCTTCCCTTAAGTTATTTTCTTAAATATTTCACAGCAGCTAGAAAAGTAAGTAATATAGTACCCAACAAAGGGGTGTGTGTTTTAGAAATAGCAGCACCTGATATATTGCAAAGTAATATGAAGCCACATTGAGTTGTTTATAAGCTTTATGTTGCAATATATGAAAAAACAAATTACATCATTAGCCACAGATCATTACAGGAATAGAATCTGTAGAAGAAAATGCATTTTACAGTTATTAGAATAATAATATTTGCTTTATCTGGGTATTTATTAGATTAGCTTTTAAGATTGACTGTATAGTCAAATAGTAGCTGTCAAAATGTTGGAGGAACTGAGACTCTCACTCCTGAGTCCAAGAGGCTGAATGCTTCAGCAGCACCAAACTAATAAGATTCTACAGCATATAAGGAGGATTGATGTATTTGCTTTGGTTCTTTCATTCAGATTTGAAGACCAGAGAAGCTTATTTCCAATGGAAACATCAACAATTGAGTAGACTCACCCACAACTATTAAGGAAGGATGTAATATATATATTGTGCTTCACTCTGCACAGTGGTGCTCACCCCAGGCTTCTTCACTCAGTAGCTGTCCTAGAAGTATGCTCAGTGACCTGGCCAGAGATATGTCTCTTAATTTATCCAGATGCAACCAAGTTCACAATCAAGATAAACCATCACAATTTCCATGTCACCAAACTATAAAAGCTTGTTCTGTAAGCTTTGAGATGGGTAAACCAATCATAACCTGTCAGCTTCATTTTGACACAGCCAAAGCACACAGATATTCAGAATGGGAAGGAGTGAAGATTCTATTTGGGCAGCAAAAAGTGGTATTAATTTTCAAGTAAAAGATTCTTGAAATTCTTTGAAGTCTGTGTCATTTTCTTCTTTCTTAATTTTATTATTTTTTATTAAAAAACTCATCCTTTTAAATCCATGTATTCCCCTGCTCCTCCTTGCTTCTCCACCTCCCAATCCCTCTCAATTAGCCTTCACTCTCACCCTCCCCATTGCTTCATCCACTCCCCCAAAGTAGGTGGGTCAGCTCAGTGTGACACATTCACTTCAGGCAAGTCTGATTTACTCCTCTCAAAATCAAGACTGGGTTAGGTGTTCCTCTGGAGGGAATGGGCTCCAAGATGATAGCCCATGCATAGGTTGAGACTCCCCATATTGACAATTCCAGTCAACAGTTGCCTACACTTGGAAGGCCTAACTCCTTTTCCTGTTGGATCTCCAGTGGCTATTCTTGATTCAGTGAGTTCCTCAGAACTCCGCTAGCCATCACTGTGGTAGTTTTCCTTTAATCCTTATCCTCTTGCCCATTCAGACCCCCCCCCTTCTCTCAGCTGGACCAGGAGCTCTGCCCTGTGCTCAGCTTTGGATCTCTGCCTCTATCTCTATTCTTTGTTTGATGTAGGTTCTGTGACTACACTTAAGGTTGTTATTCATTTGATTATAGGGGAAGTGCTGTTTAGGCACCCCCTCCACTATTGGTTGCACACCTAGTCAGGGACATCCTATGAGTTCTTGGAAGTTTTCCTAGCACTGAATCTCTTTTCAATCCCACATTAGCTTCCTCTATCAAGATATCCATCTCTTTTTTTTCTCCCTCTTTGTTGCTCCTCTCAGTCAACCATCTCCTTTTTTTAATGATTTGTTCCAACTTTTGGTTGCAGCCTGTTATGACCCCAATTTGCTAAGATGATTTTCTCTGTTTTTTTCTTTTTCAGTGTCTCTCTTAAGTTCCTTTTGACTCCAAGCTGTTCAAGGGTTGAGGTTTGCAGCTTGGGTATTCATTGCTTTTTGTCTAAAATACAATTATAGGTGAGTATATGGTGAAATTATTGATGCATCCTCTCCTGTGTTCAATAAACCTTCAATAATAACATCATTTATTTGTACTTCTAGTTTTAGCCTTTGTTCATTGAGAGAAGCTTGCCAAAATATTTGTTTTATAATTTTTCCTGAATTTTTTTCTGTAGATTTTCTATCATTCCATGTATTATGTCTTTTTCTAATAGGTTTGGATTTTTTTTAATTGTTCTGGGAAGGTGTTTCCTCCACAATGGCAGGGTAAGATTGTATTGGATTTAATATGGGAGCTTTTGAAAGCCCCCTTGGGGCATTTTCCAAGGGCAGAAAGTTACCTTGTCTATCCCTTGTTGATATATATTAATTAGTCTAATGTCTTCCTTTTCCACACCTTCTGCATAATCCAGAAAGAAGGGACGTTCTCTTGGGATTATTCCCATCAAAAGCACTGTTTCTGGGGATGCCTTGTTTACAATATCTTATGTGACCTTAACATTTTGATTTTTTCTTATTCCTCTTGAAAAAAGCTCTCCTCCCAATTATCATCATGGGCATAAGACTCTAAATCAGTTGTTCCATAAAGCTTATCCTCCAAAGATGCTGACCTTGCTTTTAAAGGTCTAAGTATTTTTCTACATGGTACATTAGCATTCTCAAAAGCCAGTGATTCCATTATTATTTGCCTGATTTCTGTGTCCAGTACCATTTTGTTTACTGCTGAAGTTAATCTGTGCAAAAAGTCTTTAAAAGTTTCTTTTGGACTTTGAATTAATTTCATGAATGATTCAGTTT
Source organism: Phyllotis vaccarum (assembly GCA_033318265.1). Lineage (NCBI taxonomy): Eukaryota > Metazoa > Chordata > Mammalia > Rodentia > Cricetidae > Phyllotis > Phyllotis vaccarum. The sequence goes on along the minus strand of JARWLC010000001.1, from coordinate 35,322,272 downwards.
TCTTTCCTATTTCTTCAATTCGGTCCCAGACATTTAAAGCTGCCATGCAATAAAAATTCAGAGTATGTTCATTGTATAAAGACTGCTTTTCAATATCAGCATAATCTCCCGCCCCAGGAATTGGTCTTGAGAGACTTCTGTGCCTCTTTCTGGCCCTGCTTCTTTGTTTATTGTTTTAGCCTCTTCCCTCTACCATGATTTCCATTGTATAAGCGGTTCTGCCTCTAGCACAGCTGTAACCATATCTAACCAATCTTTAGGGGTGACTCAGTTACAGCATGACCAGGAGTTCAACATTTGTTTCACAAATGGTGAATGAATCCCATATATTACAAATGCTTCCTTACTCTCTCCGTAATTCTAACATTTGTACTGGAGCCCAGCTAACTTCTGTATCATCTTTATCATTCTTCATTTTTTAAAGGTTACTGGGTATATTAATGTTGCCTGTTTTTGTCTAATTTTAGATGATCTTGCTGAAATTGGCTCTTCATATTCCTCTGTTTGAATTTGAGCATGTTTGTGTTCTCTCTCCATAGGCTTTTTAAAGATATTTTTCTTTGGATTTATATTAGTTGACTTTTTAAGTGATAAAATAGAAATCAAACAAAAAATATTTATAATAAGCAGTGTGATTGTCCCATCTACCTTATTTATATTTTCCTTCACTGGTTTTAATACCAAATCATCTAGTGTCCTCTGATATCTCTGAATGTTTTCATTATATTAAAAAATATCCAAACAAGTACATCCCATGCTTCTCTTTCTAGGCTTTAGATACTTCACTCAAGAGATATTCTCCAAATCGATCCATTTGCTTGCTAATTTTAGGATGTCATTTTTTTTAACATCTGAGTAGTATCCCATTGTGTATATGTACCACAGTTTGTTAATCCAGTCTTCAGTTGAAGGGCATCTAAAAAGGATAAGGTTTGGTGAGTTTTTCAAAACCTTAAAGCAAGGTAAAATACTGAGCAGATAGCCTAGTCATTATTTGAAGAAGGAACTCTACTTCTGAAAAAAATCTATTTTTACAACAGTAATTGTGTTTCCTCTGTCTTATTAGACATAATAATGTGCACCAGGTAAACTTTTCTTTTGCGTTATAATATGAATCCTGTACACAACACTCTTGTATTATAGATGACGTCATCTGCAGGTAAGCTGAATAGACATCAGTCATTCATGTTTTATGTGATACCACATCATATTATACAATTAGGAGTTCTTGTATATGTGTGTGCACACAAACATATACACATATTTTTGAAATGAGGAGTAAGAAGGCAGATGGATTCAGATGTACAGTCAAGACATTTGCAGTTAGATTTTGAGTCATATACTGGAGAGCAGGACTGGGTGTGTGGCATGTCAAAATGGAAGAAGAACAAGTGAAATGATGCTCATAGAAGCTAACTTAAGCAGGATTTAAATGTGGCTTCTTTCCAGTAACAGATGAATAGACGTTCACAATTTTAAGTCTTACAAGAGGCAGGTTTCAACAGCTGCTTCTTTTGAGTGGTGGGATACTGAGCTAACAGTTTGGTTCACTCATGCTGATGCAGCTTTGCTGAATGTTAAGAAATTTCTGTAGTGAGGGCAGATGAGTCCCAGTAGTTGCCTTTGACCTTACCTTCTACAAATCAGTCTCAAGGATTCAGGCTTCAGTTTTAACATCCCCAAATCCATAACCAGTAGTCAAAACTTTAACTTGTGACTTTATAGGGTAGCTTTGAAGAATATATAGAATAGTTTGGGGACAATCTCAACCACAATGTCATTGACTCATGTTGCTAGGAAAGCAGAGCAATGGTCTGACTTATGTTATTGTTGTCATCCTGCATCACCAAGACTGTAGAAGAATCAGAGTTTCAGACCTCCCATCTCTTTCAGGAACATTGGTTTATGTGATCACAAAGACAGAGTAGGCATTGTTTGTTTGTTAACTGTTTCTATAATGCAGGAAGAAAAAGTGTCAGTAAATCTGTTCTATCAGAAAGGCAATAAACTCTGAATTCAGGATGACACCAGGATGGTAATCAAAACTTGACCATGATACAACTTTACTAGCAGCTATAATTTAGTAGGAATACTATTTTCAACTTTATTACTAAACCATATGTCTATTGTTTTTCTCAAAAAAGAAAAAAAAATGGAATCCTTCATGGATTTTTTATGACTTTCCTATTCAGAGAACTGCCAATTTATATTAGACCAAATGTAGTGCATGTCTAAAATGTGCCTATTGCTATTTCTTTATTTTGTTGTTTATTCCTTTATTTATCTGCCATTCATTATAATTTTAAGAAAAAATATGCCTAAAGATAGATAGAAAATAAATAAATGCTCTGAGACATTTTCTCAGAATGAAAGGCAAGTTGTACATATCTTATGTATTTATTGTAAAATATCATGCAACCTGATACAGCTGAGTGTATAATCTTGGGAAAATACATCGTCTCATTTTGGATTGCAGAAAATTGAGTATGTGATGACAGTGATGGGACAAAATGAGCAATATTTTTGAGGTAATGCTATAATGAGTACATATTCTTTGAAGGTAAATATTTAGCAAACTTAATTTATTTGAATATGTTAGGTTATGCAGATTACAAGTGAGCAGGATATTATTCCCTGCCTTTGAGGAGCTTGCATTCTGGAGGAAACAATAACAAAGTATAAAGTTGGCACAAAATTGGACATCTATTTTTTTAATTGAAGTTTAGAATTAGTTCAAAATGTAATGTGGCTTAAGGACAACTATTACATTCACATGCATACTTCAGTCTAGCTATAAGAAAATTAGAACACTTAGCAATATGAGTTACCATAATATACTCCTACTTTATTTCAGAGGTTCCCTCCCAGGTCTACTCCATTATTCTTCTGTGAAGAATATTCCATTTGAACTGTTCTATGAAAGGGGGTGCATATTGCATGATTCTTTATCCAAGACGCTACCAATAGCCCAACATCAACAGATTCTGAAGAATGGCTGTCAGGAAGACTTCTGTGAAATTCTGTCTTTTGTATATGAGTTGGTTCCTGCACACATATATTCAAAGCAGCCATATCTAATGTATAAGATCTACACAAGGTCAAGCCAGGTAAAGTTTGCTGCACGAAACAGGGAAGAGCTTACCAGTGCCCTATTGTTATCTGAGAGATATTGGCAGTTGATGGATCCTGAAAGGGTAAAAGTCATTTTCCTCTGGTGTTTATGTATTTGTCATTAATAGGTGAATCATATAACAGTGGGTGACTTATAATAAAGGACATAGAAACAGTACTTAGTGAACTCAGGGATTTAAAAAAAACATTTGAAGGGAATACAAAGTTGGGAGGAAAATGTGTTTGGGGATATGGCCAGTAGAGATGGAAAAGGAACTGGGATAGATACAACAAGAAACACTGTACACATGTATGCAATTTTTAAACTATAAAATAAAATAATGTTCACTTGCAGTGTTTCAAAATACAAAATCAACAATACCAAAAAAGTGTGCATAGTAAAATCTATAATATTAAAAATTATATAATTTAATATAAAGTTAATTCTCAAGTTGCTCAGAATAAGTGTAAAAAAATGAGAAGCTATGGCTTATAGACCTACAAACAGAATAAAATATATGCAAGACAGGGCATTTTTGTGAATCTTCCATCATTTTTTTTTTAGCCATCTCATTGTCTTCTATTAGTTTTTTTGAGTGAAACAAACAAATTATAAACATATAAATTTCCTGACATCTTTCTTTCCATGTAATAATTCTATATAAATATCTCAACATATCTAATAGGATGTGTTTCTGTACATACACAGAAAGAGAAAAATGTTGCTAATTTTAATGTGAAAATCAAAGAATAAAAAATAACAAAAACAATATTTGAAATAAAAGAGTTGAAAAGTTACATTAGTAGTGTTCTAAAGTTACAGCTTTAAGACAATGTACTTGATAAAATGATACAACTCTTAGTATTCTCATGAAATAAAGACATGAAATTTGCCTTGTGAAGTGAGTGTTCAGATGTTTTTAGATAAGATGAAAATATAGTATTGTGAGAAAGGGTTGGTTATTGTATGAGATTCAGATTCCCTATTACTGTTTAAGAAAAACAATATTGAGGGATGTACTCTCCTCATCTAGTAGACAATATTTTTTAGCTTAAACAGACACAAAAGATGTGAAGCAAAATAAAATGAAACATAGAAATATGTTTTCTTAAATACAAAAAAAATACTGAATTTATAAATCAGTTACCATCTTGGATCCTGCTACCATGGCATCTTAGCTTTAGTATCCCTAATTGTGATCTATGTCATCTTGATAAAATTAACTATTCTATCTTCAGCATTCTTATTTTAGGAAGGGGAAAAAAACACATTTGATAGTAAAGAAATATCTGTATGATTTCAGCATAACGCTAGGTACTGCAGCCCGCAGCATGAGTTCTCACATCCTGTGCTTTGCCATGCTTTCTAGTGTGTCTCTATGTATACTTGTTCAGTTTATCCACTTATACATTATCAGCTTCTTCAGAAGATATTTTACCAGTTGTTGGAGAGTATTATAAAATAAATAATGTAATATTAGCCTCTTTTGACTATAGCTTGACGTTTTTATGTGTGTCTGTGTTTTCTTTCTTTCCAGTTCCCCATCTGTAACACACAAAACCCAATGTAGTAGCCTTTCCTGAATATCATTAATAACAGACAGTTCAACTCAGGAGTAAGAGTTATATACTTATTATGTGAAACAAGAAGCAGAAAGTTTATTGAGCATGATCTCCACCTAGTGCATTTCTTACACGTGGGTTTTTCTTTTCCATCTACCCTTTTTCTGTTTCATTTCATTTTGTCACTATAAGATAATACAATTAAAGTTAAATTTTAGAATTTTTTATAAAATATATTATGACCAGTTTCTCTCCACCTCCCTACCCACCAAAATTAATGCTTTCTTGCTCTTCCGAAACAAAAATAACACACTATACAAAACCAAAAAGTACAAAAAACTGCCAAAACATAAAATAAAATCACACACAAAAGTATCATATGATTTATTTTGCCTTAACTAATTACTGCTGGACATGGGGTCTTGTTCTGGAGTGTGGTTGATATAATCATTGAAACTTCATTTCAGAAAATGGATTTTTCTCTTTCTCAGAAAGTAATTATTGAAAATGACATTTTTGTTAGTTGGGACTTAGGTCCAGTTCCCTTTTAAAGTGCTGGAAATATGCCCAGTTTTAACATGTCCAAGTTCTGTATGTGCTCAAAGTCTCTGTGAATTTATTTATATATCAATATTAATGTGTTTTGAAGAAACTGTTTCCTTATAAGCACCCATCACCTCTGGCTCTTATAATTGTTCTTCTTTCTCTTTTCCCTAGATCCCTAATCTTTAAGGGGAAGGGTTTGATGAAAACACTCCATTTTGGACTGATTACTCCAAAGTCTTTCACTGTACTTTATTGATGTGGGAATGCCCTTCTGTATGCTGTGAATCTCAATCTTTAAATAAAGGAGCTGTTTTCGCCCATGACAGGCACCATAGAAAAAGTAGGAGGAGAAATCAGAGCATAGGTAGGAGAAGCAGGGCAGAGACAGACAAGCCAAGCCTGAAGCCCAAAGGAACAACATGTACGGAACACAGGTAAACCACAGGCCATGTGGCAGACAGATTAACAAAAATGGGTTGAGTTAAGATGTAAGAGCAATATAACAATGTGCCTGAGGCATAGGCCAAACAGTATGAAGTTAATATTCTGGTCTGAGTCATTTCTGGGGGGCTGAACAGCAGCAGCGGGTGGCTAAGGGGTCTGGTGTGGCAGGTCTGTGGGTCTGAACCTCTGGCTGCCCAGGACCAAGAAACCTCACTACTACAGCTGGCATAAAACGTGGCCCGAATATCCACTTAAAGCCTGAGAAAATTTAAAAATGGTTCTAGTTCACAGAAACTGAGCTAGAGTAGCTTTCAAATTGTGTATCTGAAGCAGGTCATTGTACAGAGAAAACTCGGTATCCCGCCACATTCAAAATGGCTCTGGTGGACTGGCGGGAGGAGTGTAAGATGCAACCAGGCCAGTTCCTGAAGTTCCACAAAAAACTCAGTAGCATGTGATTGATTTTAGATTTCTGTTTATTTTGAACAAAAAAGGAAAAAAGACAGTTTCTTAGTAGCAGCATTTTCTTGAGTGTGCTCTGTTTGCTGGCCACGTACCGAGACATGGTCCCTTTAAGCAAACTTACTGATTCAGCTTTATCTGCAAAAACTATGCAGCTCTTTAAGAGAGTGTATTTTAAAAGCTCTTCTGGTTGAAAGATGACTAAGGATTCACAATAAAACAGATTCAAATGAAAAAAAAAAAACCTGTGAATGGGTTACAATGTGTGTAAAAGGTACATAGGCTTCAGAGAGAAAATAAAGAAGGTAGAAAAAGTCTTTAAAAAGAGAACTAGAGTAATAAAAATATAAAAAGCCACATAAAGATGGAAAATAGACACAAAATCTGGATTTTGGTTGTTATGTTTTCTTTTAATTTTTTAACTGTTAATGAGCTAAGTGTAGAAAGACAATGTATTTCAAATGCAAAGACTACTAAGTTAAACAAGAATATATATTTTAAAAGTATCTTTACTTTGAAATTTGTGTCTAAGGATTTATTACTTTAGAATAGTTCTGCTTTTGTTTCCACAGAAGATGAGAACCTGTGGATTGCTTACAGGCAAATATGGGTTTATCAACCAAGACCACCTGAACAATCTCTGATGGGAGGACATGTCTGTATCAGCTTCAGGACTGCAGACTAAGATCCAGTCTCAAGAACCCATGAGATTTTCAATGCCCTGTACTCAGCAGGAAGTAGTAATGGAAAACTATGCCCAAATTCTCCAAATATTGTTTATAAATGTTCTTTTCCATTATAAATGGTTAAAGGTCATAGTTAATATCTTTCTAAGAAGAAAAAGGGGATTGGTATATGAATGATTTTTAAAAAATTAGATTTGAATTTATTTATTATTTATTTATTTATAGATCAGGAAGTCAGCTGTTAATCTCAAAATATTTTACATTGGCATGGATTTTGGTTTATTGATACAAATTTAAGGTCAATTCTCTTGTGCTATATGTGTTTTTCTACTCTTGTTTAAGATATGATGTTTATGTAACTGATTCAAAAATTGTAATGTATAATTAAGAAATGCATGTTAGTTAGATTTTTAGGTATACAAAGATATATTTCAACTAGGTAGGTAATCTTCAAATACTTCTAAGACCTATAGAATATGGCATGTAAAATGTTTTAAGAACTTAGACTTTTCTGGACAGTGAGACAGATCTGCTCCTGGCAGCACCAATTTACTTTGAGAGAAAAATAGACATCAAAGAAACTCCGTATGGAGATAAGTTTCTTTGTGACATCAGTTAACCACTGGACATGAATATGTTCTTATATTGACTGGTTAACAGTATGCTGTTAAAACTGGACATGCAGGTTCCACAGGAAAGTGACCTCTGAACTTTGGCAGAAAAAGTTGAGATGGTCATTCAGGTTCCTGCTTTACAGAGAAAACTGTCAGACATTCTTCGGGACTTAAGGAGAATTGACTGATGAATAGGCAGAGAAGATTTTCGTGCTTCACTAAAATGAAAAGAGACTCTGGGCCTGTAGGCTGAAGATGGATGTCCCAACTTTATAAAGGAACTATGGGCGACTGTCCAGGCAGATAAGTGTTACCTCTGTTATTTTTAGACTGTGGAAGTTGTTTGCACTCCCTGTTTACTTGGGTTAATTTATCCTTCTGTGGTTTTTGATGGAGTTGAAGATTAGATAGTTATAGGTATAGTTTTTCTTAGTGGTTTCAAAGGTATATTGGATATGAAACTTTAGATTCATAAGGATAAGGTAGATGATAGAGTATTTTCATTAATTTTGCTAAATACAAATAGATTAGATATTGTAACTGTAATTCTTGCTTGATAGCTATTTTGTTATATGTAATTTTGCTATGTTAAAATTGAAACCTTCCAATTTGATTAGGCAGAAAGGGAGAAGTGATGTGGGAATGTGTTTATGTATGCTGTGAATCTCAGTCTTTACATAAAGGAGCTATTTTGGCCCATGACAGGTACCATAGAAAAAGTAGGAGGAGAAATCAGAGCATAGGTAGGAGAAGCAGGGCAGAGTCAGACAGACCAAGCCTGAAGCCCAAAGGAGCAACATGTAAGGAACACAGGTGAGCCACAGGCCACGTGGCAAACAGATTAACAAAAATGGATTGATTTAAGATGTAAGAGAAAGCTAACAATGTGCCTGAGCCATAGGCCAAACAGCATGAACTTAATATAAGTGAGTCATTTCTGGGGGCCTGAACAGCAGCAGTAGATGCCTAAGGGGTCTAGCGTGGCAGGCCTGTGGGTTGGGCCTCTGGCTGCCCAGGACCAAGAAACCTTATTACAACACTTTATCTAGCTGTGGGACTCTTTTAATTTCTATATACTGCAATAAGAAAATAACATATTGAAGGACATATTAATGCCCCATGTAACCAAAAGGAAAATTTAGAATGACCAGGATTTAATAATTCACTGAAGACTATAGGGTTGAATTTATCAGAACCGTCATCCTCACCTATATTAATATGCACATTTAGGGTGTCATATTATCTTCTAGCCCTTCAAGAATGTTGTGTGTCTAACAGATACCGTAAGACATGCATGCTACTATGTTTAATGGTGGATAAAGGCTCATAAAGTCTGTAAAAAGGTGTTTTTATGAAACTTTGACATATGAGATATTTTATGGTTACTACTATCCTTAAAATCCTTTCTTCTTTGGAACTTTTATGCAGAATAAGCTCATAAATTATTCTCCATGTTTGTGCTCTGAGCTTTAAGTCTACAGATATAGAAATTTCTTTATTGGTCCAGATATGTGTGGCTAATCATCTTCTCTCTAAATTCAGTGTCAATTTCTACATAGCCTCCATCAACTAGAAAGTTGAAGCACTGCTATTGACTTAGTGTATTTTATATCAAATAAATATAAAAAATAGAAAAAATACTTCCCACTCTTGCATGTAATGTTTATTTAGTCACAAAATATTCATAAATTATTTGTGTTAGAGACTATTAATATGTACTTTTAAAATTCTTACTATTCAAATACAACACTCACAGCACTTGAGGCAAGTTTAGTGTAGAGCACAGACACAAAATGGATTGCTGTAGAGGAAGATTCTTTTATTTTCATAGTAATGGTGCCTAGAAACACAAAGCAGAGTAGATCACCCAGAACCACACAAGAAGCTGCTGATTCCTAAAGAGACAGTCTTAAGAAGAAATTTCACTGTGAAGAGCTGGGCTAATAGGTTAAAAATCACAGACACTCATGTTTGAGATAGTTTTGCTATCTTTGGTGGTAATTGCTAATTATCAAAAACTTCCTTGTCTCTGAGTGGTAGGTAGTACTATTATTATCATTACCATAGGTAGCACTATCAGTGATTCTAAAGTCTAATAAACAAGCAGATAAGAAGTTTTGCTTTAGCCTCATTTGCTTTGCTTATCAAGGTGGTATCTAGTTATGTCTAGAGAGTGCTGTATCTTTTACAAATAAAAAATTAAGGCTATTTAAGACCACCCACTTCCCAACAGGAATAAGGCATATAGTAAAACAAAAGAAGTGGTATGCAGCATATATATCTGCTATGTGTTAATTCTGAGAAAGCCCTAATAATAACTTATTACTACAGACCTTGAATAATAATGTTTGTGTTGTGTGTGTCAGAGCTTTCATTAAAACATTGAGGAGTAAGTACATGTGTCATGTGTGTACTAGATGGTACTGTTTATTTTTCCCCTTGGAAGACCTGACAGCCACTTACTGAGAACAGTAAGATTTAGATCTGTCCTTAGTTCACTCCTGTTCATTCATTGCTTTTTTTTCTTGATAGTTCTATAGCCATATGTTCTTTGGCATTCTTTTTAATTAGCAACAGATGGATGGAGAAACTTTCAATTCTATATTGGATTCTGTGCTGTTCATGCGGCTTTCAAGATGGTAAAATTGTGTGGTTCAGAACAACTTTAAATTTCAATAAACTCTTCCTGCAAATGGTCATTCTAAGAGTCAGATGCAAACTCTGAGGTTGGGTATATAGTTTTAGCTTGTGAAGCTCAAGGAAGTGTAAACTTCTTCAAGTGTGTGTGTGGATATCTGCAAGCATCCCCATCTTTCCTTTGATAGTTCTGATTCTCCAAAAGGTTCAACATTGTCACAACTAACATAGTATGCACTAAAACATATATATATATATCCATAATAAATATATGGGCACTTGAAATCATACTTTTGAGAAGGGCTCAGAATATGTGGATCCTTCCTTGGCCTGCTAACAATACCTTCTCCAAAAAATAAATGAAGAAGGATCAGTGACAATGACATTAAGCCTCCTTATATTGTTGGCCAAATTTATTAATGTAGCTAACATAATTGGTAGTATGACCAAATGTGTCAGCATATCATCTAGGCTTACCACTAATCCAAGCCCAAACTATAACTACCTGCTTCCATTTCTTCTTCCTTTTGAGGCTCTGCCACTATTATCATAACTACCAAATTAATGTTCATATTCTTTCCTAACATTATTTTTCATCCTGGAAAAAGAAATCAGAAATATAAAATTTTCTTGCCAGGCTGACCTGGCCAGACCTTGGAATTCTATAACACTCAGTGTTTGGGTACAGGATACTAAGGAATAATGATGTGAGCAAATTCTATTAGGATATGCATCTCAGACTACATGTGAGCCACCCAAAGAACTATCTAGAACATTATTCCCTAAAGGTATGGGGGAAATATCCCTGTATACTGTACTCTACATATATTTGTCTACATCTACAAACACATAAATATGAACAACTGACCTTTGGGGATTCAATTAAGCTCTTCCGCAACCAGTAACATACAAAGAGAATACTCAAAGTAATACAATTGTCATCAATGTATTGACTCTGGGGTAACAATGGGTAATTGCCCTTTCTCTTTCCATATTCAATATTTATTCTCTTTTGCCTAAATCTCAATCTATTTCTTAGGTTGTGCTCAAAATTGTTAACTTTAAAGGGCTGAACACTTCATCCCCAAGATCTCCTATATCTGTCTTTCTGAAGCCATCATGGAGCACTAGGACATAACTATCAAGCTTATGATAAAATTCTCTGTTGTTAGTAAGGCAAATTTTATTTTATTTTATTTATTTATTTTTTTTAAGTAGGCCTCTACTGTGACTCCTGGAGAAATATGACCAGAATGGATTATGTGTAAAACAAAGCTGGGACATATATCTGCTGTCATCTCTGGGCACCTAGATATTAGAATTATTCCTGTAAGGGATATGTAGATATGAAGTCTTGGATTAAAGCATATAATTTAGGTCTTACTTTACTCCAAAATGATGTTTACAAATTAACACTTTAAGGTCTAGTAGGACAGTGAGTTCAAGGTGGTGTTGAATGAATGAGATGTGGTAGACTATAAAATGAAAATGATGTATTATATGAGAACTCATACTCAACAAATTCTCTCTATAGCTATATGTGGTACATTCCCCCCTTAACTAACACCCTAGACTTGCTGCTTTTTATAGTACAGACATTTTCATGGCTTTAGTACAGACTCCTCATCAGATACCCCGTGAGTCTAGAAACCACAAGCTGAGTATGGAGAGGCCCTGGCATACTCAAAATTTTGTTGCTCACAGATTCTTGGCCCTACAGCATCGTGGACATAGAGTTCTTGCCAGTATATCAATCCAGCCCCGAGGAGAGTAAGGACCCAACCCTATATGCCAACAAGTGCAGAGAGTCATAACACAGGCCCTGCGCATGCCAGCCACTGAATGAGTTTGTAGGGAGCTTGCCTGTGATTGTGGCGGTCCAGCTGAAGATAGCACTGGAGCCAATGATCTGGGAACTGGGAAAGGTGCTACAGAAGGCTGGGCTGTCTTCGGGTCACATGGGCATGGGGGTAGAGCCAAATGATCAACCAAGAAGCATTTGCTCAGCAGCTCAGACAGGGGCTGGGGCCTTTAGCTACTTCCAGAAGGATGCCAAGGGTTTGGTGGACTTCTGAAATGTGGCCGTTGCACTTGAGGTCCTGGACGGGGGCAGGAATCTGGAGAAGCTAATTTGCCTGGCCTTTGAGCTCTTCTCTGAAGTGTAGGTGGAAGGATTTGGCTGCTTGCTGTACAAAGATGGCGTCAGCACAATCCTGAACCTGTTGCTGGGTTCAACGCACCCTACTGCCTTGACTTTGCCTGTTGAGCTCTTCAGCCTGGATGCAGTCAAGGCCTCTCCATCTCAGTTCGAGAACTTCTCCCTCCACGATCCTCTGTATGGAAAGCTTTTTAGTACCTACCTACACCCTCCAACCCTCACAAGCCTCAACGCAGCTCACAAGTACCAAATGCCTCATCTACAAGCAGCCCCTCTGGCCTGGCCAACAAGACTGTGCAAGCCCCCAAGCAAAAGGATGACTAAGCAAGCACCTCAGCTTCCCACTCTTTCCTCAGCTCAAATCTAGCCCTGTTCTCAGGACAGAGCCGGAGGCCTATCCCATGCCTCAAGCCCATCTCTGCTCCTATTTGGTTTTTGTTTGTTTGTTTGTTTGTCTTTTGGGTTTTTTTTTGTTGTTGTTATCATTGTTTGTTTTTTAAGTTCATTCTAATTTTTTTGTTTGATGGGCTTTTTGTAAAATACTATTTTATATATAAATATAAATCCATTAAAAAGTAACATTTCCTTATTTCTATTTTTCCATGTGCTATTGATCATATTGCTATGTGTATAACAGGGTTTTAGCATTCACCTCTAATATCAATTATGACCAAGGGAAACCGACACTGTGTATTTCATTCATAATAGTTTAGTTTTGTTAATTATGTACCTTTAGAACTACTCCAAGAACCTTGGTTCCCTGTACAGTCCTCTGGGAATGTGTTGTGTATATGTTAGCATTATCACTATTCTCAATTCTCAGTCATTACCTTCCATATGTTCTTCAGCAGTTCTTATGTTCTTATCAAAGGATATTAGTTTATAGGAAACGTCCTTGAGTAATACTACACTATTTTTCTTCAGTCAGAAGAAAAGTTGCAGGAGGAGTCTTTCTCCCCCTCTACCAAGTGGTTCCCAGAAAAAAATTCAGGTCATCAGGCTTTCAGTAAAACACTTTGACCAATGAGCTGCTTCAGTAGCTCTACATCATGTTTGAAGGTTCTTTTAGAGGGAATTAAATATCATATCTAAAGAGACCTTCCCAAGTCATTAAAATCTTCCCAGGTGAATGCTTTATTTCAGTCTCTTTGACAGGCACCCCCATATCAAAGACTTACACACATACTATCCCAGGTCCTGTATGTTTGTATTGACTGGATCTTGAAGCTACTTGGAAAAGAAGTGCTTTTCCCCCTAATCAGGTTAACCACAGCCATTAGTGGGACACAGGCAAACTCTTCTCTTGTGTAGACTAAATCAGAAAGAGTAGAAGCCTGTTCTGAAGAGGCCGCTCTTTTCCGCTTTACCTTCCAGTGTGTAGGTGGTGCTATCTCTATGGGAAGGAATGAGCTACAGCCATAGACTCCAGCAAACTCTGCAAAGTCTGCTAGGTCATAAATCTGCACAGCAGTTAATCCAGGTGATTCTGTCCAATATGTTAATCTTTCAGACTTTTCTCAACAAGCTATTGACCCTTCATGCTACACAAATGTTTTTGTTGGATGATTAACAATTTTGTCATTTAAAAGGGATATTTACTAATTTCTAGTGTTTTCTTTTTTGTATTATTGTGACAACTGGCGATAGATAATTCCTAATATGACCCCAAAAGAAGCTGCTTAAGTTCCCATCTGGCTTTTTCTTCATCACTTGCTCCTCGCTTTCTCTAGATCACCCAAACTGCTAAGCAGCGGCTATTCAACTCCACTATTCTATGGGTTTAATTTTCCCATATTTAGTGGATGCTTTCACTAGTGTACTTCTCTGTGTAAAGCTGTCAGGACATTTGAACCTCATATCAAAAATGTGTCCCTATAAGAAATAGATAAACTTCAAAATTTGACTTTATTATTCAATTTCTCAGATCTTGCACTTATAAATTTGGTTACTTAAAGTCAAATGCTTGAGACATATTTTTCTATGCAAAATTATTATTAAGAATAACCAGATATGAAGGGCAAAGGGAGGAGGCAGGATGGTAATGATACAGAGGAAGAATTAAGTTTATAGAGAGTTATAGCATGAAGATCTTTCATCAAATTCCAGCCACTGAGCTGAATGGTCAGCAGCCACACTCACAGTGCATTCAGCCTCTATATTTGATTTTCTTTGTCAAGGAAATGTCCTTATATGAGATTAGATAGCTTTCATCAGTTTCTGAAGAAGCTAATAGTAGACAATTTCAGTTGGGCATACAAAAATTATTTCTCAAGGATGTATGTTTTATGGACACGTTTATATGGCTACATGGCAACTGTCAAAATCAGAGGATGAGCTTAAATAGCAGGCTGAAATTGTAAAGGTCGTGCATATTCAGATTCCACAAGGAGTTTTATTTGTTTCTTTTTTAAACATGCTTTTCTAGAATAAGCTCCCATTCTGGGTTGCATTTGATACTCAGTGGTATTTTAATATCTCTTTAAATCATCAATAGTTATCAATGTTTCCTTGTCTTATCTGATTTTAAATGCTTGTGGTTTGTAATTATTAAAGGATAAAGTTTGTTGCATGTGTTCTTAAAATTAAAATACAGATTACTATTATTTATTATTGTTATTATCATTTTGTTTAGGTTTGATTTTTAAGACAGGTTTTCTTTTGTGTGTGTAACTGTTCTGGCTGTCCTGAAACTCACTGAGTAGACAAGGCTAACCTAAAACTCACAGAGATCTGCTAGCCTCTGTTTTTTAAGGCAAACCATACATTTTTAAAAGAAGCATTATATAACCTGCCAAAGGTCATGGAAGTATCAGCAGATGACAGACAATCAGTATATTACAAGTTGTCCTATCAGATAAATAAATCTGTGCTGGGGAGCCCCATTAGGCAAAGTTCATGTTTAAGTAAAAATTCAAAAGAAAGGTCAACTCCATTTTGGACTATGTACATATATGATGCACTTCTTGACCTCTACAGTAGAAAACAGAGATATAAAGCATATTACACAGTCTTAATCTGCAAATTACCAAGTGTTTTATGTAGAACATACCTTGGTTTTGTTAGTTAAATATTCATATATCTTTAGTAGGAAGTAGGGAGTATAATTCTATGACAGCTTTGTTTCTGATGCAATTTGTCATCTTTAATAACCCAATTTCTGAGAGGAAATCATTGATTCAGAGGAATCTCAAATGGCTGAGAAACATCTAGAGAAATGTTCACCATCCTTAACTGTTAGGGAATTGCAAATCAAAGCTACTTTGAGATTCCATTTTATACCTGTTAGAATAGCTAAGATCAAAAAATAAGTTATAACTCATGCTGGTGATGATGTGAAGCTATGGGATTTGGTTTTAGTGCAAACTTATGCAGACACTCTAAGAATGAATATGGGGATTCCACATAAAATTGAGAATTGATCTACCTCTAATTCCAGATATAACACAATCAAGTACATACCCCAAAAAAAACTTGTTTAACTGTGTTTATGATTTATTCACAATAACCCAAAACTGGAAACCACCTAGATGTCCCTCAACTGACAAATGGATAAAGAAAACCTGTTAAACTTACAATCTAGAATATTACACAGCTGTTAAAAACAATAAAATCATGAAAGGAGTAACCAAATGGATGGAACCATTAAAAAAGAACAAGTAAACCTGAGGAAGGAAACTCAGACCCAGAAAAAAAACATGATATGTACACATGTATAAGTAGACATTAGCTGTTAAGTAAATAATTATGATACAGTACAAAGATCCAGAGAGATTAAGTAACAAGGAAGATTTGGGGGAGGAAAGGAGATGGATCTCCCCAGGAAAGTGAATATAATAGATTTTGTGGGTAGACTGGAGTTGAATGAGGATGGAAATAAGAGAGTCCAGGTGGGAGACCGGAGAGATGAAAGGAGAGGGTGGATGGATGAGTAGGAGAGATGACTAGAATTGGAAGGGGGTACATTGAAGGACAATGTAGACCTCTAGTGCACAGGAAGATGACTCTCCTAGTAATATAGGACACAGAGCCAGAACTTGTCATCTTCTCTGAAGAAGCTACACTGCCTGCTGTGAGATGTGCTGAGGCAGTGGTGGTGCAGAACATCTAGAAGTGGGCAATCAGTGACTGTTCCAGTCTGAGGCTGAAGACATGAAAAGGAGCCCATACCTGATATCAAGTTATCAAATTGATGGCCAGGAACCAAAAGCTGAACATCCCAAAGACCCAGGATAGAACCAAATATAACTGGCAAAAAATAAAATCAATGAAATGATTTCAAATGATCTTTTAACTCATTGATTGTTGCCTAGCCTAAGTGTTATAAGAAAGGAACTGTCTAGGATCTGATAGAAGTAGATGCAGAGACCTACAGTCAAATACTAGGCAGAGCCAGGAGAACCCCACAGAAGAGGGAGAGAAAGGACTGCATGAACCAGAGGGGTCAAGGACACACACACACACACACACACACACACACACACACACGAGCTACAAAACCAACTAAGCAGGGTTCATGGAGGACTGTAGAGACTGAAGGAAAAATCACAAATTTTTATGGGTCTGAGCTAAGTCCTTTGCGTATACATTATGGATTTGTAGCTTGGTTTTCTTGAGGAACCCCTAACAGTAGGAGCGGGGTAATCTCTGATTCTTCTTTCTTCTATGCACTCAGCATGTGTAGCCTTGCTAGGGGGGTTTGTCCCTTACTGTATTCTCCTATGCCAAGTTTGGGGGAGGCCAGTTCTTTTGTTGTTGAAGGGAAATGGAGGACTCGATCTAGTAGGAAAGAGAGGGGGAGACTGGAAGAAGTGAAGGGGAGGAAATGGTGCTTCAGAGCCATGTATGTAAGCAATAAAAATAAAATTTTTAAAAATGAAAATTTATTACAAACCATGGTCTCAATAAAATATTATTCTGCTCTTTACTTCTGTTTATAACTTTAATGTTTGTATCCATGTGTAATCATTTTAACCTGTGCCTGAACTTTGTGTCTGTATTCTTCTATTGCCTTTCTATTATGCATATTTTCTTATGCCCTAATCTTTGAGAACAGCTTTTAACTTCCCATATATCTCTTTTAAACTAAGTTCACAGTTTTCTTTTATTGTTTGATATGTAATTATTACATTAACTTTATAACAAATATAAAACAATTTTTAATTAACGAACATATTTTCTTTCTTTCCTTGAAATATTTCTTTTAATATATTCCAGTGGTTTCACTTTACAATTTATGATGAAACTATTTAAAATTGGGAAGGAAGAAAGGAAGAAAAGAAGGAAGGAAGGAAGGAAAGAAGGAAGGAAGGAAAGAAAGAAGAGTGAAGGAAGGAAGAAAGGAAGAAAGGAAATTGAAAGTAGAAGCAATGGAGGGCAAGAGAAAAAAAAGGAGGGAGGAGCAGTTCATAAGATTAATATAACTGGCTAGTTTAGTTGTTGTTTACTTTCTGTTTTGTGAGGGGAGGTGACTCAACACCCAGCTCTCAAGTAAATACATGGAGATGTTTTGCTATGTATAAGTGACCGGACTTAGGTTGATTTGTTTCTAGTCAGATTTTCTTAAATTATCTCATCTACCTTTTGCCTGGGCATTACCTTTATCTCTTCCATCTACCTCTCTTTTCTTTTTACTTCCTGGCTGGCTGTGTTTGGGTGGCTGGCCACTGGCAACTTCCTCTTCTTTTCTTGTTCCTCTCTCTTCTCTCTCCCCCACTAAGTTTCTCTGCCTAGAAACCATGGTTATTTCTCTCTCCTACCTAGCTATTGACCATTCAGATCTTTATTAGACCAATCAAGTATTTTAGACAATCAAAGTAACTCAGCTTTACAGAATTAAACTATTTCAGCATGAGCAAATGCAACAAATCATTAAATAAATATTCCACAACAGAAATGACTGTAATAGATTTTAAGCTAATATTCCACAACGGGATAGTGTTTGATGCTGGTTAACTTTCAGATTTTTACAATCAACTCAACTTCTTAATTACATGGGAAATTAGCAAATCTGTGAAATGAATAGTTGGTCCATTGATAAAAAGCCAAGGTCAAAGCTCTCTTGCTTCAACATAGAAGGAACTTTTCTAGTAGCTATGGGTGACCCACACAGCAGTAGTCAAGTAAACATTTATATCTAGAGACAATGCAACACAACTTGGGTGTGACTAGCATGTTTATGCTTGCATTTCCATTTTTACTACCCTTCTTCCAGTTTAATCTCTTATCAGTCTCTTGCTTATATCATGGCCATAGTGCAATGACCTGAACAATTTCTAACAGCCTTTAGTTACTTAAAGCTTTGACCCTTAAAAAGTGATGTGACTCAAGATGGATGCACTATAAATGTTAGGTGAATAAATGTGGGAGAATGACTGTGTTCAAGGTACCTGTATTTGCTGTAATAATATTTGACTGGAGAAGTTGCGATCAATAAATACTCTTGGGGATAGCATAAATTCATCTCTTCTCCTGAATGAATATGTTATAAAGAGGATCTAGGAGGCTTCATTGATATCGGCCACCAATTCACTGGTGATAAATGTCTATTGAAGGGTGAAATAGCAAAGCTACTTTTTATTGTAAATTTTGAAGGAGAAATATGTAGTTTACTGTTTGTCTTTTTAAGATCAGCATCAGTTAAACGTCAGTCAGACATTTATTGTTCATCTGATTCATGCCTAAAGATGTACAATTTTAGGCCAGAAGAGCAAATGAGGAGCAACAAATAAGTATATAGTAGTTTGGGGAAGGAAAGAATACTCCAATTCTCTTGTATATGTATATGTGTATAAATATATACACTGTATTTAAGCATTATTTGTACATTGTGTGTATTTTCACACAAATATATCCATACATACTAATATTAAATAATTAACAGAAATACATATGTATTTAAAACTGAATATAACGTGTGCAAATAAATATATGTCAATATTCCAAAAACATATATGTAAATTATCGGAGTGACTGTATGTTGATCTATGCATACAAGCCAGTTGGAACTCAAGTGAGGAATGTTATTTATTCTTTAACCTTTTTATCAGTCTTGCTAAATTCTTATTAATCATAATGCTTCCATTGATAAAAAGAACATTTCTTGTTAATAGTTTTCAATCAAGTTCCTGTTTAATTCTGACATATTTCATACATTTTTCATTCACTCATGTTTTTCCACATTGCCTATAGTCTTCTGTTAAGCATAAATTGTCAAGGTCTCTATTTAGTTCTATGTCCAAAGCCAAGAGAAAGATGAGCATGCCATAAAGAAAACTTTCAGATTTGGTTTGTGAAATGAAAGAAATAAAGTCATTTCTGCATCTGAAATCTTTGTGAGGCAACACTATGATTTATTCCAATGATGCCTTCATTCACTGAGGCATATAACAAACCCTTCCTCAAGTTGTCCTCACTGGTATGAGGTGGATATAGATCTCCTATATCTCTATTAAATACAAATGAATTTTTCTAACTGCTCCAAATCTCTGAAAGCATCCTGGCTTCACATGGAATGTCCTCAGCAACCTTTAACTTTGCTGCTATACGGAGTACATTACAGAGTCATCTTTAGATTTCATCTTTTGATGATGGGCTCACAGATATTCAGGGACACATCCTGAAGATGAACAGATTCCTGTCAGGTTTGGATTTTGTTTCCTTTATTTTTTGTTGTATAAAGGGAACATAGGAACATAGGACCCAGTCCAAGGTGACTGTAAGAATGATTGGATGCATAGCCTTGTGCCTGATACAACATTTTTCATTTATGCATCCAAAGATTTTTGAACAATGATTGTGATAAAAGACACTTTGATCTTAGATGTTAGCTTTGTTCTCTAGTTGAGACTTACCAACAGCTAAGAGGTTTGAATTCTTCCTGTGTGCAATGTACGGTTTTAATCATCAATGTCTAGAGAGGAGGGACTGCTTGATTCATTTGTACAATAAAATACCAGGCAAAAGTTGTAGATGAGGCATGAAAGTCATACAAAGGAGGCTAACACATTATGGCAAGGATATGTAATGTGGGGGGACACAATGCAATAAAGCCTGCTAATTATCATGTGGCAACTCTTTGTCACAAACATCAGCACTTTCTCTGGAATCAAATCTGATACCTAGAGGTGTGTCAGAATAGATTGAGGTCACAGAGATATTTTGTATAATGTTTGAGACAGGACATTTTGAAAACTAAATCATATTTTATTTGCCTTATGAGAGTTTTTGCTGATTAAAAATGTATATCATATTTAAACATAAAAGTAATAGCTCAAGAATGGTTTAATTACTTCTCAGGATTTAAATCATAGACATTATTCATATATCTCATAAAACAACACAAATTTTTGTGGTAACAGAAACCATCTGAAATTAAGAGACATATTAGATTGCATAGTGGAAACATGCTGATGATTTCTGGATCTATGTCTTAAGACTTGAGGCAATATACCAACTCTGTGTCATTATCAAGGGCTTGAAGTATTGCCATTCATCCAGAGAAAATGTGATGGATAAAAGTATTGAGACTAAATCACAAAGGGTCCTATAGAGAATAAGAATACAGTAGATTTAGATTCATTTCAAAAGGATACACATGCATTCTAAGTAGAAATTAGTATCTTAACTTCATGGTATTTACAAGAAGGACTGAACAGGGAGACAAGAAAATAAAGCTGTGGACTCAGGGAGGAGGATTACAGTCTGTAGTTAATCTACTGGATTAGTATTTTCTGTGTATTGTTCATTTGCCATTTCTATAAATCAGAACAACCTCAGACATGATGAAAGATGAATCTTCTTTGTACTCCCTCTAGCAACCCATAGAAAAGCTGACTTTTTATACACTAGGACACAGAAAGGATGAAATGAAAATAATGTCTGAACCCAAGATGCCAAAATAAGGAGTAAGTTCTTTATTATGTTATATTCACACACAATAGGGATTTTTTAAGAGCCTGAAAGATTAGAATAATTTGGAATTGCACAAAAGCCTATTTAATATGTTTTGCAATCATAAGAGGAAGATAATTCACTTATGTTGCAAAGACAAGGGGCACAAATGCCAAAATGTGGCTGGAAAATGAAGCACCTGGGTACTTGTCAGTGTTCTCCGCTGGTTTCATTTTTAGTTATAACACACTGGGCTCGCTGCTCAGTTACAGGCAGACCTGTATTGAATTCCATCCGGCAGTAGTTTCTCTTCTTGGCAGTGGAAATTGGAAAATTGAATTTTCCTCTGCATTCTAATCTGATTCAAAATTTATTTTGTATTTAGACTCTTTATATAATTATTGCCATCATCATTATTTAGCAACTTTTGCTTAATCTATTAATGAGAAATGGATATTTTCAATGTTGGAGCACCACAAGGTCTATTAGGGAGAATTATGGCTAGAAGTAGGGTGGAAAGGTAGGTAGTAAACTTGGGAATGCAGAACAGGATTACTTAGAGCTCTGAGAAGCCAAATTAGTAACAGTATGTGAGAGGAATACTAGAGGGAGAGACAAGTTGGGTCATCATATTGAAGGCAGGAGCACCCAGTCATAGCCATTTATCTGGTTATTAGATGACTTCAGGAAAAAATTTCTTAAATTTAATTCCACAATCACTGGTATTAAGATTATAGCTTATATCCTTGTAAGATAGAGTGAAAAAATTTTGGGGGCTGGGGCTATATTTCAGTGATGGAGAAGTTTGTCTAGCATGTTCTAATTCTAATATGCTTGAGGACCTGAGTTCAAGATAAACACAACAGATTTTTAAAGTAACATTTTTTAAAAAGATACTTGATACCACAAAGGCACATGCTCAACTATGTTAATAGCAGTGTTCATAATAGCCATGACCTGGGAAAAATCCTAGATGTTCTTCAGCTGAAGAATAGATAGAGAAAAGGTGGTACATTTGCACAATGAAATACTACTCAGCTGTTAAAAACAATGACATCAGGAAATTTAAAGGCAAATGGATGGAACTAGGAAAAAAAAAAAGCATTCTGTGTGAGTTAACTCAGACACAGAAAGACAGGCATACATAGTATGTAGTCACACATACATGGAGATTACCTACAAAGTAAAGGATAACAATGCTACAGTTCACAGCCCAAGAGCAGCTAGGTATCTATAAAAACCTAAAGAGGGATGTACGGGTTTCCTGAGGAAGGGAAAACAGAAGATATTTTCTGGGTAAACTGGGCTCAGAGGAGTTCATAGACACTGACTTAAAGTTAGGAAGGTCCAGTGCAAGCTTGGACTAACCTGGACCCTATACATATGTGTGACAGTTGTATAGCTTGGTCTACTTTTGGGGACCCCTAGTGATGGAAGCAGGGCCTGTCTTTGATGCTTTGGCAAGCTTTTGGGAACTTATTCCTCACACTAGATGGCCTTATGGAGTCTTAATAAAAGGGAGGAGCTTTGTTTTACCTTAATATGATATGCTATGCTTCGCTGACACCCAAGAGAAGCCTGCTTCTGAACAGAAACAGATGAGGAGTGTAATTGGGTGGGGATAGGGGACAGAAGACAGATGAGGAAGGGAGTGGGAAAGGAAATAATTTGAATTGCCTTTTAAATGTGTGTGTTTGTATATGTGTGTCTGTATGTGTGTACACATGTGTGTATGCCTGTGAGTGTGTGTGTGTGTGTGTGTGTGTGTATGTGTGTGTGTATGTATGTATGTCTGTATGTATGTTTCCCATGGGCCAAATATACAATGGGAGGTGAAATTACAGGCAATTGTTTGTGAGCTGTCTTGGATACTTTCACTGAAGCTCAGGTTTACTGGAGAAACAACGGGTGATCTTGTGGTCTTAACTGCTACATCATTTTTCTAGTCCCAAGATACAGTATTTTAATGAACGTAAGATTTCTCCAGCCAGAAAGCTCTGTCTCTCACATGGATATGCTCTAAGCAATCATAGGGCATTGAGTACAGAAATTTCATGTAGAGATTTTCCTGACCCTACAACAGGTAACTCCAGTGTTCCCTAAAATATACTCCGATGGGTTCTATCTTTAACAGAATTCTGAAAAGAAAGTCTATTCCCTTAAAAAATAGCATAATTGAGAAATTGCTGGAGGTGCCTGTTCTTTATCTGATGCTGTTGGATATAACAAATAATATATGTTGACCAGGTACATGTTGACTTCAGGTAAGGTTTTTTGTTGTTGATTGTGTGTTTGTTTGTTTGTAGCTTCAGGAATGGCTCCATCTATCTCAGATTCTTTCTGTTTCTCTACTCACTTTGTTTAGCAACAACAAAAGCTTTCCAAAAACAATCATATTTTGAAGACACTTCTTATAAATGGAGTCATATATATATGGCTTTGAGACAAAACTCTGGGACACACACAGAGCTCATGCGTTTCTTCTCCTGTGGGCCCATGACTTGTAGAGTCTCCTATTCTCTTACAGCTGGCCTCTTCCTGTACTCAGGTTGGTGACTATCTTAACTGTCATAAGAGAGCATTTATCCAGTAACTGATGGAAGCAGATACAGAGATTACTACCCAGCACTGGAATGAACTTCAAGAGTCCTATTGAAGAGAAGAAGGGTTATATAAGCCAGGGGGTCAAGATCATGACAAGAGAACATGTTGAATCAACTGACCTGAGCTCGTAGGATTTACAGTTAGGGAGCCTGCATGTGACCAACCTAGGCCCTCTGCATGTGTATAACAATTGTGTAGTTTGGTCTGTTTGCAAGGTGCCCGCCATGGGATTAGGACCTGTCCTTGGAGCTTAAGATGGCTTCTGGGAACCTATTTCCAATACTGGGTTAACTCCCCTAGCCTTGATGGGAAAAAGTTTGGCCCTGCCTCATACTGATGTGCAGTGCTTTGTTGATGCCCACGAGAGGCTTGGCACTTTCTGAAAGGAGGAGGGAGGACAAGATGGGAAGCAATGTGGCAGCTTTATTTTCTTCTGAGGACCAATTACTTAATTTGTATGTGTGGGATTTATAGAGATTCCAGAAAACATAAGGCCTGGCATGAGATTGGGAGAAAAAAATTCCCATCTTGAAAATCTCAGAATTGTTAATGCTTTTGAAGTGTGTCAGTCTTGAGAGAATCAGAGCACAAAATGAATAATGAAAAGTATCATGTCAGATGCTCAACTGCCTTTTCAATCACAGGTGTGTCATGCAGCTGGGGATGCCATCAGAGAGCAAGTACAGATGGCAATGCTGCTGGCAAGGGCAAGCTGGAAGAAGAAGAAGAAGAAGGGATATTTGGAATCTTACTTCAAATCTGAGCTGCCTGAAACTTAAGGAAAATGTGAATGTATAAATGTCCATACCCTACACCTAGGGAAAATTAATCTGAGAGCTGTAATGAAATCCTTTATAGCCCTTGAAGTGTCTCTTAGCTATAACTAAAGGAAGCATTGGTGGGAGAGAAAAACCTCACATTTTAATAAGCTATGTTCAGGCCTAAGCTAACATTAAGTCCCATTCAAACTACCTTGACTCTATTCACTTGAATCATGTGAGATAACTAGAAATAAAGGGAACATGACAAATAGTCAAAAATGTTTGACACTTTTACCAAACAGTTATAATTTATACATCTATGAAGTATATAATGAATAAATTGGATTTTATCCTAATTTTCTGCTTAAATACTTCCACAAGACAATAGAAAAAGAATTATAAAAGTAACCACTCCTGTGTCATAATTTCACTGACCAAAAGTAACTTTAAGCACTAGGGCCTAAATTATCAAGTGACTGAGTGTGTGAGAAAATTTATTACGGGGTATTTGATGCAGGAGAGTATTCAGGAGAAGAATCCCATATACAAAGGAAAAGTTTGCTTGATACAATTGTTCCCCAAAAATTCATGGATCTGGTTAACACCAGTAAGATATACATTATGAAACTGTGGAAACTGGGTGGACACAGGGAGTGTAGATGCCAAGTAGCTACAGTGTCTCTATGACTACAATGTAGAAATTTCTAACATGTTACAAAGAAGTGAGTCTGCATTTATGATGGATTTTGAAACATAACCACTAAAGCAAGAATGAGCAGTGGTTATGAGGTATGATAAATAAAAGAAGTGGGATCAAAATTATATTAATTTGGGGGAGAATATTAAGCTCAAAACTGAAGTTATCCTCAAAACTAAAAATTAAAGATCTGTTGGAAGATTATTTATACTGCAGTGAAGAAAGAGGGAGGGAATAGAGGAGAGCTTTAGCTTATAAGAGGGAGAAAAAAAAACAGAGCTATTCATGGAAAAGCAAGATGGTAGAGGTACATTCTAAAAGATCAAACCCCAGCTGCACTGCACTTCTGAACACAAATACTTCATGTGTTCTCAAAGCCATTGAACTCCATACTTGGAGCTCTTAACATGAATGTTCTGTTATGTGCAGACAGGCAGGAACCAGAGAGTCCATGGAAAGAACAGACCAAAGGAAATACAGTGCAGCATGCCCCCTTCTCCACTGACCAGCACTTGCTCCTGACAATGTTGTCCACAATCTGCTTCTCAGGTCAAAAGCTGCCACATTCCCATTGACTCCCAAGAATTGGAAATCTCCCTAGTAAGAAGTAAAGATGTTTAGGATAGGTGAAGGACCAAAGGGATATAAAGCAGTGGCGTGCCTCTATGGCCCCTCATATAGGCAACTGTTTACCTACTTAAAGTGGAGTCATAAATAAGGTCAACTGCCAGGGGTGAGGGATCTGATTCAACTCACAACACCAGAGCTCTTCCTTTACTCTAGAATGTATAACAGCTCTGTGTGCTGTAATAAATGTATTTACATGCTTTTTTCTTTGTTTTTTTCCCCCTCTATCTTTTCCTCATACCCAATTATTACAATTTTCATCTTTCATATTAAAATCCCATTCATACAGGAAGGCTACAACTACACAATCTGCTTCTGAAAGTTTGCCCAAGTCCCTGGCTAAAATTAGTGTTTGAATCATTTTCTGTAAGAGCAGAGTCAGATGAGCTTAGTGCACTGTCCTAGACTGGTGCTTTGGTGCATTCATCATTCCACAGGACCATTCACACCTTAGGAAACAAGTTCCATGCAGCTGGCCACCTAACAACCCTGGCTCCTCGATTTTTGTAGTGCAGTAGTAAATGAATGAAGAGAGCTCTTTGCATCAGGAAAATACAATCCTGCTTTCAGTCCCTTCCAGAGTTCTCTTGTTATAGTAGTTTTCCCTTGAGACCTAGAATGATATTAGGTAAGGGAAAAAATAATTATTGGTGTGTGTAATATTGTTCATTTTTATAGTGTGAAATTGGAATTTTATGTAAAAAACTAGAACATTTAATTTGCATGTGGAATCATCAAAACCATCAATTTACACTTAATTACTAATGGATGCATGTATTTTTCCCTCTGGCTAGATCAGACTAAAGGCAAAAAGTAAAACAAGTAATTTTATTAGGTTTGATGTGGGCATATTCAACACTGTATCTGAAGCCTCCAAACAGGAAAACAAAACAAGCAGAAATGATTTAGGTTGTCATATCCTTTTAGATACAGTATCGTCTGGCCTACATGGTTGTCTGACACAGAGAATGACACATGGAGAAAATTTTATAAAGGAAATGACTGATCTTTTGCTTTAAAAATCTCAGATTGAGTGTATGGTGTGGCTTTTAGTGTTGTTTGCCCTCAGTTATTCTGGATAAAGCACACTTGCCTTAGACTGCTTCTATTTTGTGTTAAATCCCTCCATGGTTCTCCAGCACCTGGATTTTAGTTCACCTGTGCCTTATAAGAACAGCCTTGAACTGCATAACAGGATAAACGTTAATTCCCATTCTCAGGATACATCAGTTTTTTCCCCATGCACTTCACATGGAAAAAAAAATAAGCTTAAAGATAATATCAAGAGATGATACATTGATAGAATACAGTCACATAACATCAGTCTGCTCTTCCATGAAGTATAAATAAAACATTCCTGTGGAGTTTGTATGAAGGTGAATGTGGGTAAACACTATAAAAATAAACTTCATAAAATGCAAAGATTTGAGTGAATCACAAAGCAAGGGAGAAATGGAGTGTTCTAGAAGTTGGTGTTTGGCATATTGTTCTGAGTAAGAGGAATCATTTCTTCAAAGGCTGTAAACTTGAGAAAGAAAGAGAATCCTAGCACTTCACAGAAGCATGCTGCCCATAGACTTGAAATCAATGACCTGGAGTCTGGATAACAAGCTATCCCAGGATAAGCAGCTCACTACATCTCTTTGAAAACACTAAGATTCCTATATTCTGAGGAAATATTGGGCAGGGGTATGCTGTTTGAGACCTTGATGCTCTAGGAGTCAGATATTCAGCATTAAAAATGTCAGAGTGCAGGTCTATGCATTGATACTTTGACCAGGCACAGGACATAAATTTGACTCCTGGAAGGGTATGTGATTCAAACTCACCGACAGTTTCAAAGAGCTAGATTCAGAAGACTGACTAGAGGGCATTGTCCCCAGAAGCAGCAGTTCACAAAATCAGGCTTCTGTGGCTTCGAGAGACACTGTCACTTTTAATTTCATAGTGACTTAGCTATGAAAGTACCAGGATAGAGGCAAGTGGTGATCTGAGTTCTTGTAAAGTCCACTCTGCTAGAGTATGTGGGAACTGGCTTCTAATCCTTTCTCAGGATCATCCACCCATCTCCACATTTTTGGTATCCTCTTTAACTTAGGCATTCAGACAGGAAACCACCAGAATGCAAAATTAGTGGGATGCCAGCACAAGAGAACACACAGGACTCCCAGCACTTGCCACACTCCTTAAGTACAGAGGAAAACACAAGTTTGTCCATAATTTTTCCTCAAATTATTTGATGAGATAGAAACTGTTGAACTTACATTTGGTTCTAACTTGTGGAGCTTTACAGGTGAGGAGAATGTTAACAAGGGACTACAGAGTTCCTATAATGAGCTTATTGTCACCTTGAAAGTCAGTCAGTCTATCTCATTCCACATAGTCTGAGCTCCAAGAACAACAACATATAGGAGGAATTAGCGGTTTTAAAACCATTCCCAGTTCACCTTTTATTATAATATTTTTTTTTGCATTTACTTTAGTTTTTATTTGATTCTGCATCCCTGTTTCGTTTTCTCTTTGGATGCTTATTTGTTACTATAGTTCCTCTGAGTTTAACTGCTTGCTTTTAGTTTTGATTGTCTTGCACTTGACACTTTAAGGGTCTCACACCGAGAACAATCAACACAATCATGAGAGCATGAGAAAGAACAAGCCACACTGGAAGAGTAAACAAGGAAGTGAAAACTAAGAAATAATTAAATACTATCAACGCAGCAAAACCTCATACTTGTAAGATGGACATGAAAGCAAGAGGCAAACAGAATATTTAGATAAAAAAAAAAGAGAGAGAATTCAATGCAACAGTAACATTTATCTGTACATTCCTACTAGTTAGCTTGGCAGTCATCTTTGGCTTACGGAGCAAGTTCTAATGTCTGTCTCCACTGACAAATGCTTCTCCGTGCTATGGTAAGTTTAACTGGACATTTGCCATGTTCCCCTTGTTTGTTTTCTATTTCTCAATAATTGCAATTTAAGTAGCTACTTTAGGTCTTGCTGTAGAGTATTGACAGGAATTGGCAGAGCTAATTAAGGGAGGTCATTACTTTGCATGACTCTCTCAAAAGCTTTGCTCAGTTGAAACACAGACCTTGTTTAACCCTTACCCATGTTTATTGCTCTGCTAGTTTTCACTGCAGAGAGTTTGAGGCTGTCTATGTGGTCACAAATAATTAAATTGAATTTCACTCAGTTTAAAAATTTAAAAGTTAGGGACTGCCTTTCAAATCTGTGCTCTTTCATGTATAAACAAGATTATTTATTTATTAAACACATCCAGGAATCCAACCCACACATTTGTGCATTTTAAACAAGTGTTCTATCTGTGAGCTCAAACCATTGCTCTAGAATACATTTCACAGAGTGGTGTTGAGGATTACAACAGATATTATCAAAGTCCCTAACAGTCACTCACTCAAAGAAAATATTCACCTGAAAGGTATAGAATAGAGTTAAAAGGATACTCTCATCTATTCTCATGAAGATTCCAAGTTTGAATCTGGTTAGTGGGGAAAATGATATAATTGTTTCATGAGATGAGACATCATAATTTAGTAAATTAGTATGACTTATTTATGTGTGTTTATGTATAAGCTTTTCTGTTTTCCTACAAGAAATTGCTAAGGTTTAAGGATACACTAGTATAATCATGAAAAGTCTTTTTACACAAATATAATACCATACTTCATCTATAAAAGTGATAGAATAATATGTACTGTATATTGGATTCAATTTTGACTTGGGCAAAAACTATTTCCAGAGTGATTTCTTTTCAAGTACTTGTTGAATATTAACTGTGTGCCCATAGCTATTTTGGAAACTGAGAATATAGTAAAATAAAATAGGTATCCCTTTGATCAAAAATAAAAAAAAAAAATTCTGCGAGTGGCACAAGTAGATGGATTTGAAATGAATAATTCTTACATAATGAAATAAAAAAGTATAATCTGCTCTTATAGATGAGATAAAGGGATGTTTTCCAAGCTCTAAAGTAGCTGGCAAATGTTTTTGATATCTGAACAGGGCTTAACAGAAAGTTTTCCCAAGGGACCAAGGAGGAGGGAGCAGACAGAGGAAACACTGTGAGTAGAAGTCTCTCTCTCTCTCTCTCTCTCTCTCTCTCTCTCTCTCTCTCTCTCTCTCTCTCTCTCGTTCGCTCCCTTTCTCCTTCCTCCCTCTCTTTCTCTCGTGTGTGTGTGTGTGTGTGTGTGTGTGTGTGTGTGTGTGTGTGTGTGTGTGTGTAGGAGGTCTAGATAGAATAGTAGAGTGCAAGTGGAGAAATTTTAAAAGCAAAAGAATCAGTCTCCTGTTCCATTTACAACCTGTCAGTCACTGTAACTATTGCAGCAGACACCAAAGAATATTCTACAGCCATCTTCCTGAGAAACAAGATTGGTCTCTATTCTCTTGTTTGACAAATATTTACTGAACCCTAAGATGATGGTGTGTCAAGTGTTGAGGCATAGATATAAGTAAGCATTGTCTCCAGCTGCTCTGCCTTCCAGGTAATAAGAGAAACAAATGATTGACAGTGGGGTGCTGTGCTTGTCAGTTTCTTGTAAGCATGGTTCATACTAAAGAGCAGAGATGAGTGTGTCTACAGATGCAACTCAATAGAAGTTCTCTTCATGTTCAGACGTGTCTCTCCAGCCCAGGCTAGGCCCATTTTGGGCAGGATTATTTTCACCTTCTCCAACTTCTATAATAACATTGTACAAGGATCAAAATGAACGAGTTTATTAAGCTCCAATTTACAAAGCTCAAAAGATATTTCTTGTGGCCTTAGTTTGGGCATATGTACCAACTATTACAGCACAGGAGAAGCTTCATCATGAGTCAAAGATCTATCCACACTGGATGTAAGGGAGTTCGCATTTCTTAGATGCCATTTGCAATCTAGCTAAGTTCTCATAGGAGCATACCAATAAAATGAATGTGGGTATGAGAAAATTTGGAGAGATGACTTCTGAACTGAGTATGATTGTGTAAGGCACAGCAGAGAAGGGCAGGTAGTAAGTGAGATGGAATTTTGGAAGAAGAACAGTTTATGTAGACATGCATGGAAATACATAAGCATTATTAAACTCAGAACCTATTGCCCACAAGAAATAGAATAAAAATATGTACCCAGAACAACATGGGTAGCACCATTAGTAAGGACACCAATAAGATATTAATGTGTTCCCACAAGCCAAAGCAGATAAAGATAAGGCAGTAATTGTATTAGTGACAGAGTTTATTAATAGTACTATTGAAATTACACAAGTTATATGACTCTTCTTTAATAAACTTTTTATGTCTTAACTATATTAAATGGCAACCATTTCATGTTAAGTAACTAAACAACAAAAGAAAGCCAATTAATAGTAACAGTAATTTGTCTTCTGTTGTATCTAGATAGGCTTACAAATTTTATTAGAAGTTTTTATTCAAATTATCTTCCAACACTACAATTTCTTAGTCAAAGTAGGATCTATTGTTGATATAATGAAAAAAAATCCAAGTACACTGATTATCCAGTACCTAATTGTTCATCTTAGGACTGCTTTCTCTCTCTTCCTTAGCAACTTTGATCTGTTTTTGAAACCAAGTTGAAATATATGTTCTCTGTGACTTTAAATTTCCTACATATCTTTCACTGATGCTGTTTTGTAAGCTTGGGGATAATAAAGTCATCAGTAATCATTCAATTTTTTAAAATATATTTGTAAGAAAGAATGGATGCATTATCTTTAGTGATGTTTTGGAACTTCGGTGAAGTGTTTGTCTTTCTCTAATCATGCAGCATTACTCTAGATTTTTCAAAATCTGAATGTACCTCCTGCTCCCGTGAGTTAGGTTGGGGTATGGTTCCCCAAGGTTTGAGGCCTGTCATAACAGCACTGAGATATAAATCTCCATTCCTTTGCCCCATCCTGAAGCAGCAACTGTCGCTGTTAAAAGCCTAGATATATATTTTTGTTGTATTTGGATTTTTTTGGGTCTCGGACGGGACTCACAGACCTGTCTGGTGCCGCTTATCTGTCCGCCGTCCGACCCACAGACCTGCCGTGCCAGACCCCTCAGCTGCCCAGCCGCCAGGTCCCCAAAAATAACTCAGAGGCTTATATTAAGTTTATGCTGTTTGGCCTATGGCTCAGGCACATTGCTAGCTAGCACTCATATCTTAAATCAACTCATTTCTATTAATCTGCGGGCCACGTGGGCCCAGCCCGTAGCTCACCAGTGTTCTTTACATGTCGGCGGCTTCCGCGCGGTCTGCCTCTAACTCCGCCCTGCTTCTCTTACCTGAACTGACTCTCCTCCCACCTTTTTTATGGCGCCTGCCATGACCCAAACCAGCTCCTTTATTTAAAGATACAGTACGCACAAATGTATTCCCACATTTCCCCTTTTTTCTCTAATCAAAAAGGAAGGTTTCAATTTTAACATAGCAAAATTACATATAACAAAATAGCCATCAAGCAAGAATTACAGTTACAATATCTAGTCCACTTGCACTTAGCAAAATTAAAGAAAACATTTTATCTACTTTATCTTTGTGAATCTAAAGTTTCATATCTAATATACTTTTCAAATGACTAAGAAAAACTGTACATATAACTATCTAATCTTCAACTACATCAAAGACCACAGAAGGATATAATATTTATCCAAGTAAACCAGAAGTGCAAACGACTTCTAAAATCTAGAAGGGACAGAGATGACACCTATCTGCCTGGATAGTCACCCAAAGTTCTTTTATAAAGTTGGGGCATTTATCTTCAGCCTACAGGCCCAAAGTCTCTTTTCATTTCAGTGAAGTAGGAAATCCGCTCTGCCCATTTTGGCACAGTTCATCCGTTGTTTTTCCTTGAGTCTTGAAGAATGTCTGACAGTTTTCTCTGTAAAGCAGGAACCCGAATGATGATCTTGGCTTGCTCTGCCAAAGTCCAGAGGTCATCTTTTTATGGAACCTGCATGTCCAGTTTAAACAGCATACTGTCAAGCAGTCAATATAAAAACAGTTTTTTCTCTAGTGGCTTACCATTACCACAAATAGATGAGACTCTATATGGAGTTTCTTCAATGCCCATTTTCCTGTTGAAGTAGATTAGTGCTGCCAGGTATAGACCTGTCTCACTGTCCAGAAAAGTCTAAGCTCTTAAAATATTTTAAATGCCATATTCTGTAGGTCTTAGAAGTATTTGAAGATTATCTATTTAATTGAAATATATCTTTGTATACTTAAAAATCTTAACTAACCTAACTATAAGTTTGATTATCAAAAGTGACTATTAACCTTCATTTCTTAATTATACACTACAATTTTAAAACAGTTACATGAACATCATATCTTAAACAAGAATAGAAAAACACATACAGCATAATAAAATTGACTTTAAATTTGTATCAATAAACCAAAATCTATACCAATGTAAAGCAGTTTGAGATTAACAGCTGATTACCTGTAAATTCAATAATCTAATTTTTTTAAAAAAGCATTCACATACCATATCCCCCGTTTTTTCTTAGAAAGAGATTGACTATGACCATTAACCATTTATAATGAAAACAAACATTTAGAAACAATATTTGGGGAATTTGGGCGAAGTTATTCATTACTACTTCCTGCTGATTAAGGGGCGTTGAAAATCTCACGGTTGTTGAGACTGGGTCATAATCTGCAGCTGTGAAGCTGATCTGGCCATCTCTTCTCATCAGAGGTTTTTTCAGGGGGTCTTGGTTGATGAAACCATATTTGTCTGGAAGCAATCCACAGGTTCTCATCTGTGGAAACAGAAACAGAACTCTTCCAAAGCAATAAATCCTTAGACACAAATTTCAAAATCAAAATACCTTTAAAATATACATTCTTGTTTAACTTAGTAGCCTTTGCAATCCATTGTCTTTTTGCAGTTAGCTCATTAACAGTTAAAAAATTAAAAGAAAACACAATAACAACCAAAATCCAGATTTTGTGTCTATTTTCCATCTTTACGTGGCTTATTATATTTTTATCACTCTATTTCTCGCTTTAAAAACCTTTTCTAACTTCTTTATTTTTTTTCTGAGGCCTATGTACCTTTTACAAACATTGTAACCCGTTTACAGGTTTTCTTTTTATCTGAATCTGTTTTATTGTGAATCTTTAATCATCTTCTAACCTTAAGAGCTTTTAAAATACATTCTCCAAAAAGAAGCACAGTTTTTGCAAATTAGGCTGAATCACTAAGTTTTCTTAAACCGTAACTGCCACGAAGAAAATTTGTTTTTCTTTTGTTCAAAATAAGCAGAAATCTAAAATCAATCACATTACTGAGTCTTTTGTTAGTTTTCAGGAACCCGCCTGATTGTAGCTCACACTGCCTGTCGCCAGCCCGCCGCTGGCGCCATTTTGAGTGTGACCCGGACCATGCTTTGTTTGTACAAAGACCCGCTCCACACACACAATTTGGAAGCTGCCCTGGCTCAATTTCTGCGATCTAGAACTCTTTTTAATCTTTATCAGGCTCTAAGTGGATAATCGCCCCACGTTGGGCGCCATCTGTTGTATTTGGATTTCTCTGGGTCTCGGACGGGACCCACAGACCTGCCTGGTGCCGCTTATCTGCCCGCCGTCCGACCCACAGACCTGCCGTGCCAGACCCCTCAGCTGCCCAGCCGCCAGGTCCCCAAAAATAACTCAGAGGCTTATATTAAGTTTATGCTGTTTGGCCTATGGCTCAGGCACATTGCTAGCTAGCACTCATATCTTAAATCAACTCATTTCTATTAATCTGCGGGCCACGTGGGCCCAGCCCGTAGCTCACCAGTGTTCTTTACATGTCGGCGGCTTCCGCGCGGTCTGCCTCTAACTCCGCCCTGCTTCTCTTACCTGAACTGACTCTCCTCCCACCTTTTTTATGGCGCCTGCCATGACCCAAACCAGCTCCTTTATTTAAAGATACAGTACGCACAAATGTATTCCCACATATTTTCTTATCTTTTCCCTCATCCAAGTGAATGTGTTTTGGGGTTTTTTTGTTTTGTTTTGTTTTCCTAGTCATACCACTGTCTCTACTTTCTTCTCACCTAGTCATTGGTTCTGCACCTGACTGAACTGTGGAGCCCTATCCTGTAGGTCAAACTGCCCTACTTTTGAGTAATAAATACTATGGGACATTTTATAGGTGTTGTGAGTCTTGGTGAAAACAATGGTTAGTAGACCAGGAAGCAGTTGATGCTGACTTGATTAGGCCAAAGAGTGGAAGGAGAAAACAAAACTTGGGAATTTACTTCCATTGACGCCAAAAGATCTGACTTTCCCTTCCCAGTTCAACATGCACCTTGTATATTCAGATGTGATATTGCGCTCCTATCTCTTACCTTGTTTGGAGACCTTCAGTGTGTAAAAGGTCACACAAATTGTATTTCCCATTTCTCCTGGGACACTAAACACTTTCTAGGCTAAACATTTAATGACTATTTAATAAATTTATTTAGAATAAATTTTAGGTGATAATTTTATGCATACATATGCATCTTAGTATAATTCACTCCAGTTTCCCACCATCCCTTTTACTTTTCTTGTCAACTCTTTCTTTCTCTGCCTCTCTCTGTCTCTCTATCTCTCTCTCTCGTTTGTTTGTGTACAGGTGTAGGACCATCCACTTGAGTATAGGTAGCTGCTCATGGCTTGCATCCATGAAAAAGAAACCTGACTCTCTCACAGAAGGCACCAGTTGTCAATAGGTGTTCAGTTAGGGCTGGGGTTTCATAGGACTGTCTATTGACTTTGCTGAGATTTTACTGACTGACTTGATCTTCAGCAGGACTTGTCATTTTGAATAAGCCCCTATGGGTCCATGTGTGCAATGGCTGGCTGTGGCATGGCCAGTAAATAATATTTTGCTGCAGACCTGCCCTATTTATCCTTAAGATCTATCTGGTTGCAATTTTGATAGTAACAATTACTCCCATCAAGAATTAGAGTTCTTTTTTTAAAGTATTCTTTCATGACATTTATATTAAGGGTGCATCTGAAGTTTTTAGATATATTTTCTTCAAATTAATTTGTTCAACTTTACAACCATAAGTCAAAGAGAATACATTTCACAATAACATCACCTAACATTTCATCTGTTTCTTCTTTTTTACATTTGTTATAGTATCGACAGCTCATTCTGACAAGCTGAAATTGATTGTTAATAAATAAATAATCTTCTCAAATTTTTTGTTAAGACAACTATTTCTATCATATATATATATATATATATGAAAGATATATATATATATATGTATGCAAGTAAAGCCAAAAACTTCTGATTTATTTTAATTTGCTTTTTAATATATCATATTTCTATAGAGAGTAACAATACTTGATTTTGGGATTTGGAAAAATTACACAAATATTAAAAGAAATCAAAGATTAGCTTAATAAAAGTCACTTTGTTCTCTTTGCTAATCTCATTTATTCTGTTTAGTTTTTCACAAAACATTTGACAACTCTGACAATGTGTTTTCATTAAATATCTGTTTGTGTACATTTGGAGTTGTTAATAAACTGAACAGACAGAAATCAACGTCTCCTTATGCTCTTTTAAAGATAAACATTCAATGTATGCAGGTAAAACAACATATTAAAATGAAATATTTACAATTAAATTACAACCGATGGTCGTGTTGTAGTTCCCTAAAGTATACATGAGAAGAAAATGAGGTGTTACTGGGAATTCTATATGGACAGCTCTTGGGGAATGGGGTGAGAATGTGTAATGCACAGTGAGGGTGATCTCCCTTGATTTCACCAAAAAACAGACTCTTAGGTCATCTACTCAAAGGAAAACTAGAGTGTTGTGGGATATGACTCAGTTACTGGAGTGCTTACTTAGGAAACTTGAATTTCTGAGCTCAGATGTCAAGCACAAAACTAGATATAAGGCTTGTAATTCCATTGCTGTATTGGGACTAACACAGACAGACCAACATCAAGTGTTCTACGGAACCCTAAAACATGAGTTATTAGGCTAATAGTTATTGAAAGCATGAATAAATGAGTAAATGAAAGAGTCATTGTGATGTGGCTGACCAAAGAATTCAGCAAGTGAGATTTACAATTCTTGAAATTGAGTTAAACAGAAAAATGATTTTCTAAAGATGCCCACATTATGTTCCACAACACATAAAGAGGAAAACCCTTCAACTAAAAGGAAGGATTTATAAATACAATTAAGGACCCTTACAAAGGGAAAATATCTTGGGTTATTGCAGGTAAGAAGTTACTGAATTTACAAAGGTCTGCATAAAATGGAGGCAGTAATGTAAGATTCAGAAAATTCTTGACAACAGAAACAGAGTCCACATTGAAGCAATGCCATAGTCCTAGGAATGTAGATATTCCTATAATTGGGAAATGCATGCTCATCCCTTGTCCTCAGAAGAAGAATATTTATCTGACAAATTGGTTTTAGCCCAGAAGGACGTAATTCAAATTTGAAGTCCACAAGAATGAGATACACTTTATTCTTCTCCCTTACATTTATATATGTAAATGTTTGTATATATTTATATACATATATGTATATTAATTTATGTATAGAAAAACATTTCTGTGAAGGTCTAAAAATATGTGTTTCCATGTTTATATAGAGGCCAGAAGTTGATACTGGGTATCTTCCTGAATTATTCCTTTCCTTATTAACTAAGGTCACACCTTTCAAGTGAATACTGAATTCAACTCTTTGATTTATCTAGAGTTATCACACTTACCTGGGTGTAAATGGGTTCTGAACTCCTGGTCTTCATATTTACCTGGTGGATGTCTTAACCTCTGAGATATTTATTTGCTTACCTGTGTTGCTTTAAGCAACTAATGTAGAGATAGCTATAGAAAATAGAGGTTAAAATGAATAAGGTATGTTTTTCAAATACAGTGCCATGGATGCCTTAATGCAATATGTTGATCTTCTGATAGTAATAAGATTTTTTTCCCATGAAAGGTTGTGCTGTGTGTGCCTTTATCTTGAACTTGAGTATGTGCTGGCTAATCTGGGAATGCTTATATGATTAACATGGTTGTTACTGAATGAACTGTCAGTAGATATGAATGAAAACATTTCCTAAAAAATTCTAGCCACCCTGCTATTTTACCACCTCCTCTTTCAACAAACATACACATACCCTGAATCCCTTGAAATGAGGTCATAGTCGTCATGGAGAAAAGATAAAATTGTACTTTGCTCTATATCTCTGTTTCTGGCCCATAGAATCCATGAAGATAATAAAGTAGTTTATTTTTTTTTTTAAATTACACTGATTTCAGTGGTAGTGTGTTATACAGATGTTTTGATCAATGCACAAGAAAGAATGTGTAAAGAAAAAAAAAAGAAAGAAAGAAGAAAGAAAAGAAAAAGTTAGATAAATCAAGCTGAAAAATTCATTTTAGTATGAATTAACATGGACAGCATGCAATTGAGAAACACACAAAATCATTTTTCTGCACTATTTAAGTACTCTTGGGAAAGAAAAAGAAGCATCTGTGATGATGGTTAAATCACCCAAGTCTCAGTTAGAAAAACCAACTTAGAATATAAATCTGAGAATAAGAATAAATCTATGCTGAGAAATGAAGCTGAACAGAACTCAGATTATGAGGAAACCTGTGAAGTCATAGGTAGTGCAGCCAAGACTGGGGCAAAGTGAGTGTGACAGCTCCTTTGCACAGTGACCATAAGACAAAGTAAAGCAAAGCTGAATGGTATATCCTTTCATGACAGACTATGTATAACAAAATAAGCCTTTCCTTCCACAAATTGCTTCTGGTCTGGGGTTTCATGCAACAGAAACCTA
Source organism: Phyllotis vaccarum (assembly GCA_033318265.1). Taxonomy (NCBI): domain Eukaryota; kingdom Metazoa; phylum Chordata; class Mammalia; order Rodentia; family Cricetidae; genus Phyllotis; species Phyllotis vaccarum. The sequence continues at coordinate 35,283,660 of JARWLC010000001.1, read as the reverse complement.
AGTAGGACACTAATCTTGAAGGGCTTATAATACCCCAGTGGTAGAATGTTTGCCAAGCATAAATAGGTCCCATGTTCACCAGGAACTAGGAAGGGAAAATAAGGTTACAAATGAACACTGTGGAGCTAGGGTGGCACACCAACCCTATAGACTGGGGTGGCAGCTTAACAGTTGGTGAGTGAAACTTTCAACACAGTATCTAGTACAGAGCAAGCATTCATTGGACAACATGGTGCTATTTGACTGGTTATTGCTATTGCTTTTATCATCAAAATCTTCAATCCACATGCAAAGCTCATATATGTAATGCAATCACCTCCCATTTATATATGAACATTCAGTCTAAAACATATTGTACACTCAATGGCCGCTTAGTAAATTCATAGGTGTAAGTCAACTACTTCTTGACATTACATACCATGCCCACATCTACCTCCTGAGCTACTATCAGCAGAACAAGAGCCTGGGTGAATTAAGCTGTTAATGAGCTGTCTACAAGGAAATATCGCCCAGAACTAAAATGACTCATGACCTAAAGCGCATTTTATAGTGTCATTTTTCTCCTGTGGCATTCCGTGCCACATTAAGTTTTATCCAAAGCAATTGAGACTCTAAATCCGAGCTGAAAGGCAGAAGGCCAGGGAGGGAGACTATGATTATGGTGATATTGTGAATAATGACTGCACTCACCAGAGGATCCTGCTTCAGAGTTAGCATGTGGTAATTAACAGGAGAAAGCTTTTTCCTGGCCCCAGGTGGGACAGTTAAATCCTGAGTCAAGATGCCGCTCTGAATAGAAGATAGAAAGAAAGTTGCCCCAGCTCTCCTGTCTGTCACATTTAAAGAGCACTCCTGTGTAAGAGAGAAAACTCATTCTTGGACTGACAGAGAGTTCACTCTGTCACTACATTGGTTCATTCACCCATTCAGTCATTTTACCTACACATAGATGGGCATTCCTCATTAAATATATGTCCTACGTCCACTCTATTCCCAAAACTTTGCCCTAGAGCACAGTGCTGTACTATCTGTAACCAGCCATTTACAGTCCATGTTCCTTTTAGCATTTGAAAGGAAATGGCTCCATTTGGATTTCCATTGCTGGGAAGACAAGCCAACATTTTCAAAATGTTCCCTTTTCTCTAAAAATATAAAAGTTTTAAATTATCTCACCATCTGGCTATCTTGTTATATATAGTCAGTGGTCCATATATTAAACCACTTCAATGTTTAAGACATGTTTTCAATGACAGGGAGAACTGAACACATTTTATGATGATCCTTTGTAGATTCAGTTAATTAAACAAAGTATTTGGTAACTTATCACCAAATGTCCCAGTGCTTTGGCTCTGAAGAGGAGCTGTTGACATGCAATCCTTGTTTGATCCTGCTACCCACCTTACTGGAACTTTAACACATGCTTGGCCTCACCCCCATGTTATTACTATCAACTTCCTTCATTCCATCTCCAAATCTAAAGTTCCTACTTTTTATCTCCTATCCTTTTTATCATAATCCTTTAGTCTTTTGATTTCAGTCTGGATTCAGATATTTTATGCAACAGTCCATTATTGTAACATACTTCTTTAAGCTCATTTTAACATTTTTAGCCCTTCCCTGTTGTTGATTCACAGAAACCTTCACTTTGGTCAGACTCACAGAACCATGGGAGTCTTCATCTGGATAGTGCAATGTGAACAAATGGAAAACAATGAAGTCAAAATTGGATAAAAGTGAAACGATCACCACTTGATTGCTAAGTAAATAATCTGATTGCTAATAAATAAATAAAGGCAGAAGACAAAAACCAATTTTGTGGCAACCCAGTGCAGCAGTGGGGGCAATTAGCAGTAATATATACTACATACTATTTTTAGATGCTTCGTTTAAGTTATTTGAATGTAATATGTAAAATTAATGTGTCCACTTTACAGAGGTGAAATTAAGGTAGTAACTGATCAAAAAAGAGAAGAATCAAGGTAAAATCTTATAAGTACAAAGACCAATCAAAATCATTTTAATTCTGTTTGTTTTAAAGAAAGGAAGAAAAAATTTCCTTCTTCCTTTCCTGAGAACACTGATTTATAAAATATATCATTATAATTACATTTTTTTCCTCTGTTTATCTACAAGGAAAGCACGGCTTTTGCCAGTGTTGCAGATCAGTGTTGTTTTCCCAAGGACCTAGAAAGAGGCACTTTGAAAGTCAATTACCACAGAAGAATATATCTAAGTATCTGTTGCTTTGAGACACATGAGTGTAAATTTAAGCAGAAGTGGCAAGGTCAAGATTACAGAATTCTGTCAAGTTTTAAATCTATTATTCTTGCCCCTTCGCATAAAACTAATTAAACTACAGAAGGTCCCTTCCCCATTACCAGGTACACCCAATGTGAACATGAACATGATGGCAGAGGTACTATCCAGCCTCCAACCTTGACTTCTAGTCCTTGCTTACCTTGACAATATGTATGTGACAGACTGTCTGCTCTCCAGTGTGAAGGGTCAAACTTCTTTCTGCTTTCGGGCTTAGGAGAATTTCATTCTAGGATCGTCAATGTTTGCCTAGCAGTAAGATTGCTTTTTTTCTCTGATATAATTTTCAGACAATTTTTCTGGGTTATATTTCTTGATTATAAGCACATAAAAAATATCACTTAAGAGTAACGTAGGATAAAATGATCACCCTTGAAAGTAAACATTGAGACTTTATTCTACACATTACAACAAATTTACCCCTAAAGGCAAGTAAACCTACGAGGTATAACTTTATGTTTAACTTTGTATATTTGTCATTTAGTAATTTTTCACAAAGATAATGTGAATTGCAAATTTCAAAAGGTCGGTAGATACTGTTTAGTACAGACAGAGAATTCAGGTGCATGGGGAGACCCTGGAAGTCACTGTATCTTTCCCTGGAGCTAGTATGTCCAAACAGAAAACAAAGGATGTGTAAATTTTGAAAAAGAGTTACAAACTGTATATCAAATTAACTGTGAACATACAAAATACACAAACATTCTGTATGAGTATAGTTGGAAAGCAAGTAACTCAGTTAAAAATATGTAGAAGAAAATCTGACTAGTTATTTCTCAGAAAACATAAAAGTGTGGAGAAGAAATATAAAGAAAAATGATTAACATCAAATCGATTTTTAATATAATTTGTCAGTAAAATATAAATCAATGCCTTGCTGCTTTGCATCTTTGTCTTAGTCCAGTACGTCACACTTTAGCAGAATATCCCCAAATAACCTATAAAAAAAAAAAGAAATATATTTTTTATAGTACTGCAAGCAAGAAAAGTCATACCAACTAATGAAGTGGTTCAGCTTTTAAGCTCATAGGTTAAGAAGGGTTGGTATAGAACATGAGCAACATAGAGACTGAACTTACAGTCTTAGTGTCTACTACAAGAGGTATTATACATGCATAAGGGTGGCACTGTCACTGTCTAAACACCTTCTCCTAAACAGCCAAATGGCTCATAGGGTAAAAGTGATTGCCAAGAAAGCCTGAGAATGTGAATTCAACCTCCAGTCTACATACGGGATAAAAACAACTCCATGGAGCTGTCCCCTGTCTCCACATATGTAGTACCATGCACATGTCTACACATGGATCATACAAATACATGCAAACATACACATTCGTCATAAAGACAAACAAAATGGAGGTCCTCCCATTGGGTTCTGTAGTAGTAGTAGTAGGGTTTCTCTGGGTCCCGGGCCGCCAGAGGTCCAGAGACCCACAGACCTGCCGCCCAAGAATGCTTAGCCGCCCAGCCGCCCAGGCCCCCAAAAATAACTCAAATGCTTATATTAAGTCCATGCTGTTTGGCCTATGGCTCAGGCACATTGCTAGCTAGCTCTCATATCTTAAATCAACCCATTTCTATTAATCTGTTGGCCACGTGGCCCATGGCTCACCCTTGCTCCTTACATGTTGCCCCTTGGGCGGCTTCCGCTCATCTGTTTCTGACTCCACCCTGCTTCTCCTACCTATGCTTTGATTTCTCCTCCTACTTCTTCTATGGTGCCTGCCATGGCCCAAAACAGCTCCTTTATTTAAAGATTGAGATTCACAGCATACATAAACGCATTCCCACATCAGGGTTCCACCTTCCATGTTCTTGTTTAGGGCACTATTTTTTTGACAGCTGCTTCAAGGAGGTGGGGTATGAATAAAACCATAGCAAGATCTTAGAATGATGACTATGAAACCTCAGGAAGTATTGGTGAGGATGTAGAGGAAAAAGGACATAGTGCAGTGAGCATGGAAATGGTAATCAGTGCATTCATTATAGACATGCAGGTTTCTCATGAAGCTGAGAACAGAACTGCTGTAGGATCCAGCACTCAGAGGATGTGACTCTGCATAGAGAACACTGTGGATGTTACACTTCACACAAAAAGAGTAAAACCCTGTGCTTTACATTCACTGAAGTGAAAGCATTTAGAGAGCATTCAATAGTGTAGGATGGAATGCTGGCTTCTAGGAGATGGGGCTTGGGGGAAATAGAGAAACTGACCATAGAACATTTTCAGTTCTGAGGGCAGGTGCATTCTGGAGGTTACAGTGAATCTTGACTATGATTAATGGCATCACATTACATATTTGAAATTTGAGAGTAAATTTCCTCTTCACACTAACACATATGACAAGAGTGTGAAGAAAGAAACATTGTTTAGGAAGATATAAATGATCTTTTAAAGATCTGTATGTGTCTCCAAATACCTATTTTGGATATCTCATACAGATATAGAAGATATAGATATTGATCTCACATACATATATGGTATGAGACAGGGTTTCTTTTCATAGGTCTGGCTGTCCTAGAACTCACTAGTAGATGAGGCTGGCCTTGAAATCATGTAGATCTGCCTGTCTATGTTTCCTGTGATCTAAAAACAAGGACATGAGCCACCATGCCTGGTTTTTCAAGTAAATATAATTTTCAATGTCATCAATCATTCAGTAATGTCTACCAATTAGTGAGGGAAAGAAATTGATTATTCTAGTTCAGAAAACCACAAGGTGGTCAATACTTTGACACTGAGAAAATGTCTAATTTTACTTTGTAAAAAAATCCTTAACTGCTAGCACATGAGACTTCAGGTAGAGAAAAAAATATTTCAGTGATTAAGACAAAATTACCACAACCAGAAAGCTGGTTTGGGCAGTCATCTACTGACTCCAAGCCTGACTGAACTTCTTCAGATTACATTCAATTTCACATACTGAACAAACACACCCAGAAAGAGTGACTAAAAATTTACTTTTCAACAAGAAAATTTTAGTATCTGATATAAGTTACCATGTATATATGCATACACATCTTATTAGTATTTTGAAAATTTTATACATATTTTAATCATATTTGCCCTATCTCAACTCTTCTCATATTCTCCTCTACTTAACTTCCTACTCAATTTTTATTCCCAATTAAGGCCACTTTGTACTACTTAAATATTCTTGGATGTTGGATAATCTTTATGATAATAATGTATTAAAAACCAGGGTGTTGGACACTACATTTTAAGAAATTATTTTATTTAATATTCAAAACAAACTTGAATATCAGAGTTTGCTTGTGGTTTTGGTGGTGGAGGTAGTGTGATGCTGTTTTGCTTATAAGATATGAGGAAACAGACATAGAGAGAAAACCTCCCACCACACCCCATGCTATCTAGAATTAGAATTTGGATGTTTGAAAGCCTATATTTTTTATTTGTGCAATATTTACACAAACAATAAAGGTCACATAGGCAGGCCAGTCATATAAAATAGCACAGTGAGCCATTAAGATACATTAGTAATCCAGCATTATAAGGAAGCTTATTGGATGAGTGAGACAGGTTTGGAGCATATCACACAGATATAAATTATTATAAACCTGAAATTTGGAATTTAAATGTTCCAACCTGTATATCTATAAGGTACTAAAGGTATATCTGTTCCTTTTCTCAATATAAAAATAACTTACATACAAGAGCACTAGAAATATTGACACAAATAAATATAATATTAGCCTTAATGTGTTGCACTTTATCTGGAAAGAGAAATCAATAGTCAACACATTTGTAGATTGTGTTATGGACCACATAACAGCAGGAAGGGTTTTCTGGCTCTTGGGTTGGAGATGAGGTTAAGCATGTATAAATTTACTTCTTTTAAAGAAAACAGTCACAAGACGTATAACACAGATACAACACAAACATATATACACACAAATACACACACACACCAAAATCACATGAATATACACACTTGCACACACATGCCATAAACATGTATATACACTTGCATCTATACCGAGTACACTCTTACACATGAATACATCCATACACCCTAAACCTATTTTTGAAAACAGCACCCATGGTTTGGAGAGTGAGGGTCTAAGATGAGTAGCTAGGAGACTGTTTGCTTTGAGAGCGTCTTTCACAGTATTTAGAGGCTGTTTGTGTCCCTGATATCTGGCCATTTCCCAAGCAGCTTCCATCCTCAGCTTCTCTCTAGTGATCATATTTCCTTCTCTAAATTTGACACTCATGAATGTAGCAGCAGTTTGGACAAATGACTCAAAAGGTAAGAATCAGTTTTTCTCTCACAGAGGACACCTGTTCAGTTTCTAGTATTAGGCACTCTCCAATCCTGTATCTCCAGATCCATGATATCACATGCCTCTTCTAGACCTTGTAAGCCCCTGTGATCACATGTACATACCCACACACAGACACACTGAAACACACAATGTACAAAAAAAATTAAAAGAAATGTTCTTTGTTTTAATAGCTTAATAGCCTGACCTATCTAGAGCTACCATTCTCTCTGTATATGTTACTAGTTTGGGTATTCTTCACTTACAAGTTCTCTTTTGTTTGTTTTGTGAAGCCAACTTTCAGTGCAGAGGGCATCATCCCTGGCTCATTCTCAGGAAAATTCATACTGTCTCTATATTGTATCAAAGGATCATTCTTCTAAAATGTGCAGTATCTTTCAAAATTCATTCTGTCTTGGTGGATTTCATCCTCTATGATCCAGGTTTCCCTCAGAACACCCTGAACAGTATTTACTCTGCTCTGAGTGTTAATGAAGTCTATAGTACTTGATACTCAAAACCAGTTTTGAGTTTTAAGGAACAAATAAATGTCACAAATTAGAGAAAGTCTAACTGGGTTAGAGGCAGGTGGCAGGGTATATGTTCAAATACAGTCACTGAGCCAAGATAGATAGAAATATCATCATAGCTGAAAACTTCAGGGACATTGGGAGGATTGAAAGGATAAGTTGTGTGTCTTAAGTTGAATAGATTATCATTGTCTATTCATGTTGCAAGAAAGAGCCTCAGATATTTTTATCTCATACTTTCTTCTTCATTTTCTATTGATCTCTATTTATATTATCATTTTAACACTCATCACAGTGCAGAGAGAGAGAGAAAGAGAGAAAGGGAGGGAGGGAGTGAGAGAGGGAGGAAGGGAGAGGGGGAAGGGGGGAGAGAGAGAGGCACTGTGCATTCCTGAAAGAGTAGGGCACATATATATTTATCAATTCGATAAACTTACTCACTGTCTTCTCCACTGAATGTTGACCTGTCTGATTGTTCTATCTATCTTTCACTATCTTTCTCTGACTTTTTATTATTAATTTATTTCAAGGCAAGCAAGAGATAGAGGATAATGAAATTTTCTTTTTAAAAAAATTGTGGGGTTTCTGATGGTGGGACCAGAATTTATTCCTAGTGTAAGAACTGACTTCCTGCAGCCCAATCTCTACAGAGGAACGCCTTGCTCAGCCTTGGCACTAGAGGGGAGGCTGTGGTCCTACCTCAACTGTATATGCCAGACTGTACTGACTCACCCTAGGAGTCCTTACCCTCTCTGGGGAGTAAATGGGGGATGACTGGAAAGGGGAGAGGGAGGACAGTGATATGCAAAAAAAAACAAAAAAAAAACAAAAAAAACCCTTTTAAACAATAAAAGTAAAAAGGAAAACAGTTGATCACTGCACTTAGCTCATAGAATTGTCCTTTTAAAGTCTATGTAATTCTTGGAGCTGTAGAGATGGCTCAGTGGTTAAGAGTATATATTGAATTCACTTCTTATAACTCTCATCAGATAGATCAAATTTCCTGTAACTCCATATCCATGAGATCTGATACCCTCTTCTGGGCCCTGCTTAGAAACTGCATTCATGTGTGCATGCGCGCTCGCACACACACAAACACACTCACAATTAAGTAATACATACAATGATATATTAAAAATACTTTTAAAAGTCAAGCCCATTAATCTATGTATATACATATATATGTATGTATGTATGTATGTGTATATATATGTATATATGTATGTATGTATGTATGTGTATATATATATATATATATATATGTATATGTAGTGATGGTTAAAATCCAAGTCCCTGTTGATCAGATTTGCAGGTAGATGGGAAGCCAACTCTCAGACAGGAACATGTTAAGCTCCTGTGCTGCTGAGTCAATCTTGAGCCGGACTAACTTTGTGGCTAACACTTAGTTATGTGCTCAATAAATGTCCACCCATTATGGATTTCACAAAAATGCAACACTATAGCCACCCAAGGGTTTATGATCCATAATTCATTTTGGAAAATGGCTTGATTCACTTGAAGCAGTAAAATCTGAGAACTTCATGGCTCATAATAATGTCAGAGGGAGCAATCTCCCATGCTAACTGTGTGCAGAAAATTAAAGCCTCACTGTTTAAACACCACATCCATCCTGTCCCCACACAAATCAGGTGGGGCCCACACTAAACACCCTTATGAGTAACAGCAACACTCATTTCCTATTTCACCATCTGAAAATCGGGATATGCACTATTTTGGCCTTCTCTGTGACACAAACCAGCCATAAAAGAGTGTGAGTTTGAGTCTTAGAACCTTGAGGTTTTTCCTCTGAGGCTTTAATTGGGTTCCCATTAAGCTTCATTTATGCTTTGAACCTCACCCTGGCACTCTCAACTCATTCCTGCTCCTTCCTTTCCTTGATAAAATTACCAAGATAAGGTATGTCTCTGCATATCTCATTTTAAAGAAATGGTTGTTTCAACTTAAAATGTGCCTGCTTGCTCCTCAAAGACCAATGCAATGTCACTTTCTCTTGGAAGAGCTATTTTACACTGCAGTTCCTTATCCCTTAAAGGCAGAGCTATTTTATCAAGCTAATTGGTACATAATAGTCACTTCTCTATGTTTGCCTGTCCATATTTCAGCAGTGCTCCAAATATTATACACAGGTGTTTTAATCATGTAGCAGTCAGGGCTTTCATCCAAGTCATTTGAGAGTTCCAACAGGAGATTAAGAATACTAACCAAGATGTGCAGCAGAAGGTGAATATCAATACTGTCCATCCTCCACTCCAAGTGTCTATCTCCCAACCAAATACTTTACTTGTGTTTCCAAAATAAACAGAGATACGGTTAAAGGACTCCAACTATGCACAGTGAACTTTTCAAGTCTCTAAGGGATAGTACCTGTTGTTTATAGGTTCAATTGGCAGCATAACTTCTAGTGGGTTGGCATCTGACCTATTCTTCAAACTTACACCTAATTTTTAAAAATCAAAGAAAACACTGTCATGAATTTATATGTGCAAGATTGGTTGTAAAACCCTCAAAAAGTTTACCATACTGCATAAGCAGTATTCATACCTCATTTATTATTATTTTTTACTCAGATGCCCCCTTTTCCATCCTTCCTTTCACAAACATTGCCTCATAAATCCAAGGACACTTTGGGCAATAATGATCCTAGAGAAAATGTAGAATGCTGCTTTCTGTGGGGCTTGTCTTTCTAGGCAAAATAGTAAGACTTATGAATGAGGAGCCAGAGCATAACTTTTAACAATGGCTGCTACAGCACACTGTGCATTCCTGAAAGAATAGGGCATGTATGTGCTTATCGATTTGATAAACTTAATTATTCAAGATAGAATCAATTGTTGGAATAATGATGACTTATTAAGAGAGTAACATAAATGCAACATGAAACAAAATGGCATTTGGAGGTTGTCACATGAGGGGTATGGAAAGGTTCCTCTGGATAGGGTGAAAACTAAGCTTTCCATTTGGTTAAATACTTTTGACAAAGATGGGGGAGGCCAACATGCTCTTTTACAAATATTTAGTGAGCACCTGCTAAGGAAAGCATATGGTATGCATGACGAATGATAGCAAAAATAGAATGCAAATCCTTCGCTCTCTAGACCTGGAGCCCCTAATATTGCCAAAGGAGATGAAATGTGTTAGCTTCACTTGTGGGAATTGACAGAAAGTGCTAAATCTGAGCATATATATCTGCCCTCTGGCACAGCAAGTGCATTCTTAGATATATACTCAAGAGCAATGAGTGCATATGCTTCTGCAAAGCTTGGACAAGAATGTCCAAAGAATCCTTATTTATAATAGGCCCAAACTGGAAAGAATGCATCAGTGATAGAATAGGTAAATAAAGTGCGATCTATTCACAAAGCAAAATAGCAGCCAGAAACAACAGAAAGCAGTGATTGCTACAGGTGTGAACATGGGTAAGTCTGCAAACTGAATATTGAACAAATAAGACAGCCATCAACAAACAAAAATTTATTATTCCATTTATATGATATACAAGGAAAAGAAAACCTAATTTCAGGTGATGGAATTCAGGATAATGATCAACTCAGTATATGGAGATTGTAAAAGGAAAGGCAAAGAAAGGAGATTTTAAGGTAAGTATAAACATTTTGTTTTGGCTATTGTGTAGGTAGTATTTAAAAATATATAGACTTACATATATGAGAAAGAGAGACAGAGAACCTTAACATCTGAACACTATTTTATTTATATGTCTCTGTGTGTGTTTTATGACACACTTAAAAACAGAAACGAAAGAAATCAAGTTGGAAACACAAGGAATTCCAATGTTTTTCAAGATCAAAATCATGGACATTGGTTAATACTTTTATACACTAAAATAAGATAATGTGACAAGCTTTCCGCTCTGGAATGCACATGTTAAAGCTTCTAGTGATGACTTTCACTCTTAGTTTCTTAGTATTTATAATGTTCCACAGTTCAGAAATTTTTTAATATTGTTCTGATACCAGAAATGGAGAAATCCCACACCTGGACTTCTAACAATTTGCAGATAGAACATTGTTATGCACCGAATATATTGTGTGCATTATTTTCCAAGTTATGTGTTAAGTGTATAATAGATTATGAGATTAGCTTAAAAATCAATATTTCTCTTACATAGAAATGATAAATGGTCTGAGAAAGAATCAGGGAAACATCACCCTTTACAATAGCCAAAAATAATATAAATTATCTTTGAATAACTCTAACCAAAGCAGTGAGAGACCTGTATGACAATAACTTTAAATCATTGAAGGAAGAAATTGAAGAAGATATCTTAAAATGGAAAAATCTCTCGTGCTCTTGGGTAGGTAGAAAAATGGCAATCTTACCAAAAGTAATCCACAGATTCAGTGCAACCCCCAACAAAAATCCCAACACAATTCTTAACAAAAATCAAAAGAACAATACTCAACTTCATAAAAAAAAAAAAAAGAAACCCATGATTGGAAAAAGAAAAAGAAAAAAAAAAACCTACTGAGTAAGGTAACCCAGACCTAGAAAGATAAACATCACATGTACTCACTCATAAGTGAATATTAGGCATAAACAAATAGGAGCAGTCTACAGTCCACACCCCCAGAGAATGTAGGTAAGAAGCAGGACCCTAAGAGAAACATCCATATATCTTCCTGGGAAGGGGAAATAGATAAATTCTCCTGAGTAAATTGGAAATATGGGAGTCAGGGTTAAGGGGAGGTGAAATGAGAACAGGAGAAAAATAAATGGTTGAGTTGGGGGAGAGACAGAAAGGGAGAGGAAAGAAACAAATATCTTGATAGAGAGAAACATTAAGGGATTAGGGAGAATCCTGGTGCTGGGAAAATTCTGAGGAACCCACAAGAATGAGCCCAGCTAAGACCCCAAGCAATAGGAAAGAATGTGCTTAACTGACCTTTCTTTGTAATCAAATTTATTACCACCCTAGTTGTTATCATAGAACTGCTATCCAATAACAAGCTGAAGCATATGAATAGATCCACAGCTAAGCACTGGGCCAAGCTCCCAGTCCAGTCAAAGAGAAGGAGGAGGGATTATATTAGCAAAAATGTCAGTTTTATGACAGGGAAGCACACAGAGGTCAACCTGAGCTACTTGGAGCTAACTGAGTCTGAAATGACAGCAGAGGACCTAAATTGAACTAAACTGGGCTCTCTAAATATGGATGACAGTTGTGTGGCTTGAGAAGTTTGTGGAGCCTCTGGCAATGGAATAAGAATTTATCCCTAGTGCGTGAACTGGTGTTTTGGAACCAATTCTCTATAGAGAAATATGTTGTTGTTCATCAAGTCTCCCCAACCTTGATGGTAGGGGTAGGGGAGACTTGGTCCTATCTCAACTGATATGCCAGGCATTGTTGACTCCCTATGGGAGGCCTCACGCTTTTTTGAGGAGTTGATAGGTGGGCTGTGTAGAGGGACTGTCTTCTGGTCCATTGTTAATGATTGTACTGTCAACTGGTTAAAAAAAAATGCTGATTGGCTGAAGGCAGACAAAAAGTGTAGACAAGACTACTAGACTAAAAAAACTTTGGAAGCAAAAAGAGCAGAACAGAGACAACAAGACAGAGAAGCCAAGAGAATCAAAAGACTACTACTTCTTCTTCTTTTTTTTTTTTTTTTTAAGGTACCAAGCCACATAGGTAAGCACAATAAAAATCATGTGCTAGTTTAAAAATAAACTGTTAACAAGCTATATGCCTAGGCCATAGGCCAATCAACATTCAATTAATATAAGCATCTGTGTGTCTCTGTGAGACTGAAGATCTGTAAGTTTATAAGTCTGCAGGTCCAAACCTCAAGGCTAAGCCACAAACCTAATACAACAAATGGTGCCCCACGCTGGAAACCATCTGCAACTGGAGGTTTTTGACCCAACTAGCCCCATCATCTGGATATGCTTGAAGTTGCTTTCTTTTAAAAAAATGACTTAGATGCTTATATTAATTTTATATTGTTTGACCTATGGCTTAGGCATATTCTTAGTTATTTTATCTTAATTATCTTATATCTATTAATCTGTCCTACCAAGTGGCCTGTGGCTCACCTGTGTTTTTTACATGTTGCTTCCTTGGGCAGCTGGGTTGATCTTTCTGTCTGACTCTGCCCTCTTTTTCTTAGCTATGCTCTAATTCTTGCCTACTGCTACAATGCTGGTCATGGACCAAAACAATCTTTTATTTACAGCACATAGAAAGACATTTCTACATCAGGGCTGAGGCTAGGGAAGCTTAGTAGTGATTGGGAGGGAGAGAACTGTAGTTAATATATAAAATTTAAAAAAAATTAAATAAAAATATATGTGGTGGGATTCAGGTGTCAGCTGATAAGATCTGAGGATGCTTACCCAGGGTCCTGGGCCCCTGAAGGGGGTGTGGCCAACCTCATTGATAAGGGCCTCCTGGGACCATGGAAAGCCTGTCTTGCCTGGTTCCTGGCTGTTGGAGAGACCGGTTTGGAGCCCATCATCCATCGTTCCAGACTCTACTCCCTGTTCAGGCTCCACTATAAACTGTTACCTGTATTGTGAGTATTGGTTTATATTTTAATAAATATTAATCTTGGACTGGTGCCTTATAAGTAAAACTCCGCCTACATCTGGTGCCCAATGTCCCCGGGCCTGTGCCCATGGGCATAGGGGGTCCACTTGTGTTTTAAACACTGTTGGAGTCAGCGGGGCAGTCTCCTTGGTGCCTCGGCTCAGCCCAACAGAAAGGCTTAGAATGAGTGGGTCAAGTTTGGAATGGGGGTGAAGCTTAGAGCATGCTGGTCACTGAGGCTCAGCCCAAGAGCCAGGTTTGGAACGCACGGGTCAAGTTTAGAGCACGGGTTGCATTTGGACCACAGGGGACCAGGCTCACTCTCCTTGGCTGTGGTGAATCGGCCCAGCAGTTCCCCATGGTTACTGATCTCAAGTTTAAAGTGTGCCCCCCCCCCGTGGCTCCACCCATCTAGCCCCAGTAGCCAAGCATGCCACTCCCCCCCAGCCAGCCCACATGGTCACCCCTGGGCAACTGTAAATTACTTGCACAAGTGAAAAAAGGCATCAAAAACCCTTCTATTTTGTGATTGACATCCTGTCTTAGTTTGTAAGAATTTGCTTTTTTCAAGGATTGTATTCTGCCTGCTGGGGCCTTTCAAAACCGTGTAGGGTATGTAGTTACGCTTCTGCTGCTGAGAGTCTCTGCATCTGCCATATAGTGGGTAAGGCACTGAATGCTACTGTGACACCTGTGGACTAAACGTCATAATCACACCTGAATTGAGATAATGGCTGATAATTATTCTATTGATAACTTCAGGCCATATTTTTCCATGGTGATTGACAATTTTTTAAATGAATATCTTGAAGGCTTCAATACCCCAGTCCTACTATTTTTTGGCTTGTTTCTCTATTTTGTGTTTCAAAATAAGAGAATGATGAAAGAGGTGACATATGGAAATCAACAATTGCTGTCCAGATTATGTGATATGGAAATTTCAAACACTACAGTGGCAGATGAGGTTAAAAAAGTGAAGAATGGAAATAAGCAATTCCTGTCCAAAATATATGACATTGAAATATCAAACACAAAAATAGTAGATGAGGTTAAACAGGTAAAAAATGTAAATCAACAGTTGCTGTCCAAGATATATGACATGGAAACTTCAAACACTAAAATGGCAGATACGATTGATACTCTGGAAATTGGTTACAACAAGCTTTCAGATAAGGCTTCCTCTTTAGATATGGATAACACTATACAAGAAAAATATAGGCTCTATGCAAATGATGAAATCAAGAAACTTTTTGACTACATTAATGACAAGAACAAGAAAATAATTAATTATGTTAATGATAGAGATCGAAAAATTGCTGGTTTGGTGAGGTCTTTGGAACAACTGCTTCATCAGGAAAATCAAGCTCTAGAAAAATCAATAGTATCTAAACTCCAAGAATGGAAACCTGTACTAGCCAAAATCCAAGATTGGGAGGACCGTATTGCAATACTGGAAAAGGGTTGTGATGCATCTTATGCTCAGAACAGTTCAGGTCAACCCCCAATGGGATATTATGGTACTGGAGATATTCTATCTAAGGTGGTAAACATGACAGGGCTATCCCCTTCCCCAACATTATTGTTCCCACCTACTATTCAGACAATGAAATTGTCTGGGGGATCCTCAGAATACGTAGAGTATAGTTATGAGCCAGTACATATGAGAGACATCAAAGAATTTAAACAGGCAATATCAATGTATGGTATTCACTCTACTTATGTAAAGCAGTATTTAAATTCATGATCAGCAAAAAAACGAATCCACCCAATTGATTGGAAGCAGTTAATGGCTGCTGTCTTGGACCAAAGTCAGAATTTGCAGTGGAGAAGCTGGCTTAGAGAGGAGGCCAGGACCTTAGAACAACAAGGAAAAATTAGGGGTTTCTTTGCTTCTCAGGACCAAATCCTTTGTGAAGGCATGTTTGCTGATGTGAAGGCTCAAACTACTTATGACAAGCATACTTTATTATTATGCCGTACTGCTGCACTGAATGCTTGGGAAAAGATTTTGGATCCAGGTCAAAAAATTGAGCCTTATACTAAGGTCAAACAAGGCTTTAAAAAGCCTTATACCAACTTTATACAGAGGCTTACCATGGCTGTACATAGAGCAATACCAGATCCAGAAGTTAGGAAGCAATTAATACTTTCTCTGGCCTTTGATCATGCTAATACGGAATGTAGAAGAATGTTTATGCCTTTAAAGATCAGAACAGCACCTATAGAAGAATGGATTCAGTACACAATCAATGCTGAATCTCTCCATTGTGATAAGGAGAATTGGGTAGGCCAAGCCGTTGCTAATATTAGGATGAGGAACCAAGGCATCATTTGTTTCAATTGTGGTAAACAAGGCCATATAAGACAGAACTGTACACAAGGTACTCTTGGAAATAATGCCCAATCTAGGTTTAATTCAAACAGAAGGCCATTGCCTTCTAGATTATGCAGAAGGTGTGGCAAGGGACGGCATTGGACCAATGAATGTAGATCTACAAGGAATAAAGAAGACAACCCTTCACCACCGGGAAATGCCTTTCAGGGCTTCCCCCGGAAAGCCCCCAAAAATCAGACTCCTAATTCGAGGATGGTTAGATCATATCCAGTCATAGCAGAAGACCAACATTCTCAGGATGAATAGGGCATCTAATGTCTGATCTAGAATATCATACAGTATTAGATAATAACATAAATTCAAAAGAAAAATCACAAGTTCCAAAAAGAATCACAAAACAAGTATTTTGGCAGACTTCAATAAATGAACAAAGACCAAAATTGAAAATATGGATAGATAATATTTATATCCAGGGTTTAGTCCATGCAGGGGCTGATATTTCAATCATAACCCCACAATCATGGCATCCAACATGGCCTTTATGGGCAGTAGAGATCCAATTTCTGGGTATTAGGACAATATCTCAGGTGAAACAGAGTGTGAGATGGCTTGAATGCATGGCACCAGAAGGTCAGAAAGGATAGTTGAAGCCATATATGACTGACATATGGGGTCGTGACCTTCTAATGCAATGGAATACCCAGATTAAAATCTCTCCTGGTTCTAATATCAACCGGAGACTCAATTATGTTTCCAAAAGTTATGCTTTAAGGTGCTATGAAGAAAATTGACCAGCCGTTCAGGTTGTACAAAAGAATTGCCCAGTAACCACAGAACGTAAAAGGACACTCAGAGCACTGCCTTTGAAATGGTTAACAGAAAAGCCTATCTGGGTAAACAATGGCCTTTGATGAGAGCAAAACTTCAGGCTTTGGAACAGTTGGTACAGGAGCAGTTACAGGCTCAGCATATCGAAGAATCAACCAGTCCATGGAATTCTCCTGTTTTTGTTGTCAAGAAAAAAATCTGAAAAATGGAGGATGGTGACAGATCTAAGAGCAATTAATAAAGTGATTCAACCTATGGGCTCTTTACAATCTTTTATTCCTGTGCCTTTTCTGCTACCTAAGGGATGGCCTACTGCAGTTATTGATTTGAAGGATTGTTTTTTTTTACCTTACCTTTACAGGAACAGTACAAAGAGAAATTTGCTTTCACAGTGCCTACTCTTAATAATTCAGGACCAGTTAAGAGGTACCAATGGAGAGTCCTTCCCAAGGAATGTTGAATAGTCCCACCTTATGCCAATATTTTATACAACAACCACTAGAAATACTGCACAAGTGCTTCCCACAATCTATCATTTACCATTATATGGATGATATTTTGTTGGCAGACCCAAACCCAAAAACATTAGAAACATTGTTTGAAGAACTAAAGAAAATATTAGCCTGATTGGGGACTACAAATTGCTCCAGAAAAAGTACAGAGGGGAGATTCTATCAATTATTTAGGATATAAAATAGGTTTACAAAAGATTAGGCCACAAAGGTAAAATTAAATAGAGATAAATTGAAAACTCTTAATGATTTTCAAAAGTTACTAGGAGATATTGCTCATATACAGCCCAAGATTGGTATAAAAAACTATGAGCTAGTTAATTTGTTCAAGACTTTGGATGTTGAAAAGGATTTAAGTAGTCCAAGAGAACTATCTGATGACACTGAAGAAGAATTAGAGTTGGTGGAAAAGAAACTTCAAGAAGCACATGTAGACTGTGTGGATCCAGACCTAGATTGCATACTTGCTATTTTACCCTCTAGACAATCTCCAACAGGAATCTTAATGCAAACAGAAAGCATTATATTAGACTGGATATTTCTGCTGCATAGGCCAAGCAAGAAGATGAAGACATATATCGAGAAAATTTCTGATCTGATTTTTAAAGGTAATTTAAGACTTCGCCAATTGACTGGAAAGGACCCTGCAAAAATTGTTGTTCCTTTGACTAATGATGAATTTGATAGATTATGGGCAGACTGTGAACCTTGGCAAAAGGCTTGTAGTGACTTTTTAGGAGAGATTAATAATAAATATCCTCAAAACAATAGAATTCAATTCATAAAGGAAACTAATTGGATCTTTCTTCATGTGGTACAGGATAAACCCATTTCTGTAGCCCCTAAATTTTATACTGATGAGAAAAATTTAGGAAAGGCTGGCTACAAGTCTGAAAACTTAATTAAGGTGGCTCAAAGCCCTTATAACTATGTTCAGAAATCAGAACTATATCAATTATTATGGTGTTGTTAGATTTCACAGAGCCTCTCAATGTAATTACTGACTCAATATGCAGAAAGAGTTGCTTTATATATTGAAACTGCTGACTTCATTCCTGATGATACAGACTTGACCTTATTGTTCATACAACTACAAGATATCATCAGAGATAGGATACATCCTATGTACATAACACATATCAGGGCACACACGGGTCTCCCAGGCCCTCTAGCACAGGGTAATGATGAAATAAATACATTGCTGATAGGAAATGTGCTAGAGGCCACAGAATTTCAAGAGAAACATCATGTTAACAGCAAAGGACTAAAGAAGAGTTTTTCCATTACTTGGCATCAAGCAATTGAAATAGTAAGGAATTGTAACACTTGCTCTTTCTATAACCAACTGTCTTTACCTGCAGGAAGTAATCCTAAAGGTACACAGAGAAATGAGCTCTGGCAAATGGATGTGTTTTACTTCCTAGAATTTGGAAAGATGAAATATGTACATCATACTATCAATACTTACTCTGGAATGCAATGGGCGACTGTCCTGAGTTCTGAAAATGTTGATGCTGTACTTACTCACCTTTTGGAAGCCATGGCCATAATGGGAATTCCCACTCAGATTAAGACTGATAATTCTCCATCTTATGTTTCCTGAAAAATGAAGCTGATTTTTGGATACTATAATATAAAGCATATTACGAGGATACCACACAATCCTACAGGACAAGAAGTTGTGGAGAGATCTCACCAAATGTTGAAAGAGATGCTTTATAAACAGAATAAAGAAATGAGAAAACCCAGGGAGAGGTTGCACAGTGCCTTATTGACTTTAAATTTTCTTAACGCTGATGAAAAGGGAACATCAGCTGCTGATAGACACTGGGTAATAATGAAATCTTCTGAGATAAATCAACCCATCTACTTCAAAGATGTGTTGACTTCAGAGTGGAAGCCGGGATATGTGCTTTGATGGGGTAGGGGTTTTGCTTTTGTTTCAACAGCAAAAGAAAAGGTATGGGTACCGACAAAACTAATAAAAGTCTGCTTCAAAAAGGAGTCCCTTCCTGAGGAGAAGTAATTGCTCATCCCTGATATGACAAATGGATACATGGTAAAGAAAACACATTTAACAAACCTGGGGCAGGATCTCAATTTTGTCTTTACAGGAAAATGGATACAACTGTTTGTAAGACATTAACTAGATATTGAATAACTACTCACCTGGAATCAAGGAGAGATTGATGATGAAGGAATGTAAATGACAGACTATGAGACCAACTGATGCAAATATGCACTACTGGGTAATCTCTCAATTCTTACTGCTTTGCATCTTGCATCTACACCTCAAAAAAAAAAGTGGTTCTGATTTGACTATTAATAGGGCTGGATTTGGATTAGGAGCAAGTGGCTTTCTCCCTCTCTGAATCCAAGCATATTGGTAAAGAAAATGTGAAGAATTCTGTCTCATATCAGAAAGGCCACCTGGTGTGAGACAGAAGACAGAATGTATAGGGACTAATATTATTGTGACTTCATCTTAAACCTTGTTTCTCTCTGTATCTATACGTTTCAAACATCCTGTCTGCATACAATCTCCTGAAGTCATAAAAGATATGAATATCTACTTTGAGTATCAACAATGCTTAAGTTTTCCATTGTAAATAACATTTCCTCCTATCAGCTATCTACAAAAAATCTGGAACCGAGATGGGACCCCCACCGCAACAACTCCTACTAGTGAAACAAGAATAAAAGGGAGAGTATGAGAGAGAGAGTAAGAGGCAGGTAGACAGACAGAGGAAAAAATAGAAAAATCAAGAACCTGGTGCGTACCAAT
Source organism: Phyllotis vaccarum (assembly GCA_033318265.1). Lineage (NCBI taxonomy): Eukaryota > Metazoa > Chordata > Mammalia > Rodentia > Cricetidae > Phyllotis > Phyllotis vaccarum. The sequence continues at coordinate 35,263,505 of JARWLC010000001.1, read as the reverse complement.
CAATGATTGTTTTCCGAAAGTAAATTATTAAAAAATGGCTGCAAGATAGCTCTCTGTGATTATCCTTCAGATAACACTTCTAATTAGAATTCCAGATGGAGTTAACCACTATTCTGAGGATGGTTATAGATGTATATAGTCAGCCCATTAAGATCTAACTATTGTTTTAGCTTTTACAGGATCCCAAAGAGATGCCATCACCCTTAAGTCAGCATGAAGCAACCTCATGAAAGACTATACCCCCTCTCCCAATAAGTTTTGTGTTCTGAGGATTGTGGGTAATTATTATTCTAATAGAATAGTTATAAGTTAAAATTGGGTGAAGGACAGAACTATAATATAACATCAAAGATCTCTTTTGAAGTAGAGTAATGGGATAGATAGGATAGATAAAGGTAGATTGTTCTACCTACGATACACAATTCTAGCTGAATATATGGGCTAAGCTAAAGACAATTTGCATTGGCATAGATATTTGTATATTATAAAAATGTGAAATCATTTTATATGTTTAATTGAGATAATTTGTACATTGGTACAAAGTTTAATCTGAAATTGCTTTATATAACCAAAGCAACTTGTACATCAATATAAATCTGAATCTATAACTATTATGTAAAATTGAATCTGTAATTGCCATATTTTATATATGCTTCTACCTCTGTTTAAAATATTTGCACATTATTGTCATGTACACTATGCAATTACTACCTTCAGTTAACTATACTAGATATAATGTATGATTGTACTAGTTATGATATATGCACAAGATGTTTTATATACCTCTGTTTAGATGATATATATGTATATACATGTCTAAAATACTGTGGCCACTTTACATGGTAATATACCCCTAGATAATGTTTGATAATCATACTAAGAGTCATTGTTCAGAGTTTATACACCCCTTATATAGATATTCTAATTTTTAGTACAGGGTTGATTCCTTAAGACGATAAGAACTGCTGTCAACATTACTTAAGGTACCATATCCCAGTCATTTCAGATACAGGTTAGAATAGCATAGATAGATAGGATTCTTCAACCATTTCATAGACCCAGAGAATATGACATTTAACATTTGAAATTTGGCCACGAGAGACACGACGACTCCTGGTGTCACTGCTCTCTTGAGGGGCTGGGGCCAGCGGCTCTCAACATCTCCCCATTTTTTCTTTTCTAAGCAATGAGGGAATCCTGTAAGAGGGTGGAGGCAGTGGTTATCCCCCAGAAAACATTATGGACTTCCGTGGGCATCATCTCTAATCCCTCGACGGATCGAGATGCCCCCAGCCTGTCCTCTGCCTTTTGCTGGGAAGGGAGTTAAGGCAGGCACCCTTATGCAGGACAACATACCTCCCAGGACATAGCTATGTCCTGTGTGATGCCCTTGGCTCAACACCCCCCTCAGGAAAGGGGCCGAACACTCCACCCAGTGCAATGGACAGGACTGTCCTAGGCATGCAGGAGCTGTTTGAGCCAAAATATCCCTATTGCTTTAGCATAGTTAGCCACACATCTACCGAGGCTCCTGAGTCTAGAGCCATTAAGGCTTGAGCCAAAACTGTTTTGTCTCTCTAACTTTGGATTCTGAGCCTGCAAACCATCTAGAGAAGAATGACCAGTCCTCCGCAAAAGGCTAGGCCAAACATACCCACCCCCACCCATTCCTTGAAGTAGGAGAAGGCTGAGGAAATCCACGTAGAAAACCCTTCGGTCAGCGACAGGTCTAGCCGAGTGGAATTGACCTGGACGATCGCCACCTGCAGGTCACGAAGGGTCTGCTCAAATTCAGACGACCAATTCTGTAACAAAAATTGAGAAAGGCTTCTCGAAAGATTAATACCTGAACATGTATAAATTGCCGGGCTTGCCACATTTAAAGCAAACTCTCTTGGCGGGGCCTGCTAGAGGGCGCCTCTGGGACTGCAAAATGGCTGCATCCAGACCGGCGTTTGTCAGGGGACCGCTAAGCTCTCGGCATACTCTCAACCAGTCTTGTAGTCCTTTATTTTTTTCTGGGAGCTATGGCCACACGGCATTCCTTGGTAGCTTATTCAAATACCAGCTGCTCTATCAGAGGGGCAGCCGCCTCTGTGTCACCAAAGATTCGACCTGCTGCCTCTGTCATGCAAGCCACAAAATCAGAAAAGGGCTCCTGTGCACCTTGAAAAATCTTAGTCAATTGACCACTCCCTTCTCCTTTTCTGGATAAAGCTTTCCATGCCCTAATGGCTGTATTAGCAATCTGCTGATAAGCTCCCCAGGGGTAATTAGTCTGATCAGCTGCGTGTGGTCCTTGCCCTGTCAGAATCTCAAATGTCCAGGGCTGTTGTTCGGAGGGAAATTCATCAGGATAATATCTCTCTGCCTCATATTTAGCCGCCTCTTCCTCTACATCATCTTCCTCATCAGGGCTCAACTCATCATCTCCTGAATGTTCCGATGTATCAGAGCCACTCAAGGAGCCACACTTTAAATTTAAATTTTCAAGTTCCCATACAGGGTACAAGGTGGGGGGACCAGGCTTTAGTTTCTGGTTCCCCAACTCCCCCATATTCTTTACTTTACCGGGGGTCCTTTTTCCTTATTGAGTATTGTTACTTTACGGAGCGCGCCTAACCTCACATGGCGCTCGGTTTCTGACATGCTGTCCTGAACTTTTTCCATCACGTCTCACCCTTCAGCTATCAGATCTTTACAGGCTTTATCTTCTACAAAGTTCTTTAGGGTACGCTGTGCCATATTAATATCACGCTGCTTAAGCAGGGAGTCTAGTGCTGTTACGATAGACTGGGAGGATCCCATGGACCGGTGGAAGCAAAAGGCAACCACGAAGAAAATCAACAGCACTGCCAAGACAAGCATCAAGGCCTCAAAAAAAACCAAAGTCCAGTTCAGACATACCTCTCCAAGCAACCTACCTGTAGTTCTGAATCCACCTCGTCTCCGAGGGGTCTCCGACGGTGCTAATGGTGTTCAGTTCCCGGGTTTCGGCACCAGTCGTCCCGCGCCAACTTCTCACCCGTAAGAAAAGGCACGACACACGTAGGATCCTTCTGCAGCAAAGCTTTAATGCGTCTTGAGGGAGAGCATCAGCTTACAGAAAATGGAGACCCCAAGGTAGGAAAAGCCCAATCCTTATATAGACCAAAGACCTCCGCCTTGGACGTGTCACCTCTCTATAGGCTGCAGCTCATCATCCCACATGACGTCACAGGCCTCACACCGTCCACGGGCTCTCTGCCTGGGCCTGAGGCCAATCAGCCAAAAAACTATTGGAATCTTCTGTGTGTCTCTGTGGGACTGCGGGACTGCGGGACTGCGGGACTGTGGGACTGTGGGTCTGTGGGCCTAGACCTTGAGGTTAGGCCCAAAAGTCTGGGCCAGAAACCTCCTACTACACTGCTCCTTTCCTGAGATGGTGTTTAGCATCGAGGATACTCCTTTGGAGTTTGTCCTTTTGTCAGAGAATGGCCAGTTGTGTAAGGAACTGCCCTTACCTTGATTGCTGACAGTACACACATGATGTCCAAGCTGGATGAACAAGTTGATGGATGGAGACTGATGAAATCTGCCTGGACAGGATAAGACAGTCCCTCCAAAATTGCCCTGCTTGTGAAAAGATCTGTCAGATACCATAGGCCTGTAGCCAATATGATAGATGCTCCAACAGTGCACAAAGCGAGAGGTGATTTTCCAGGTAGCTGTGTTGTTGTCCTTGCCCAAATTTTGGAAGCCACTACTTCTATGTACTTCTGACTTTCAGGTGATACATCTTCCTTCTCAGGTTTTGAAGGGGTTGAAGAATTCGTATTTAAGATTACTACCCTATTATCCCTTAGAAAGGAACATTCAGGTGTTGAATTTTTACTTTCCCAGATGAACCTTTTGAAGTATTTTATACACCCTACCATCCACCAATATTCTAGAAATATATGGTATACTTTATATAGGTTAGGTTTTGGTTGTATTTTGTACTTTATTCTCTCCTAGATACTACCTCATAATAATTCCTATTGGACATAGTCTTAGTTTAGAACCTTCTTAGTTAGACAAAAGGGGGAGATGTGGTGGGATTAAGGTGTCATCTGATAAGATCTGAGGATGCTTACCCAGGATCCCCGGCCTCTGAAGGGGGCCTGGCTAACCTCATTGATAAAGGGCTCTTGGGACCCTGGAAATCCTGTTTTGGCTGATTCCTGGCTGCTGGAGAGACCGGTTTGGAATCCATTGTCCATCATTCCAAACTCCACTCCCTGTTCAGGCTCCACTATAAGCTGTTACCTGTATTGTGAATATTGGTTTATAGTTTAATAAATATTAATCTTGGACTGGTGCCTTGTAAGTAAAACTCTGCCTACAAATATATATGAATGAGATCTGAATTTTTATTTAAGTTCTAAGATGCCTAATTTTTTATATGCTAATATTCTATAAACTACAGCAAATTGTCCACACGTTTCTATACCTATTTTGAAAATGGAAACTCAACTTATGTAAAATATAGTCAGCATATGAAGGCAGAACTCTTTCTTAAAATATATCAATATAAGATTAATATTTATTGAAAAATAAGCTAACACTCACAATATAGGTAACAGCTTATATAGATGCCTGATAGACTGAATTATTTATGCAATGGATGATGGATGCTGAACCGGTCTCTCCAGCAGTCAGGAACCAAAAAACAAACACCCCAGGATCCCAGAAGCCCCTTTTAATGGGGTTGGCCACTCCCCCTTCATGAGCCTAGGACCCTGGACAAGTGTCTTCAGACCTTATCAACTGACACCTGAATATTCTATAAACTACAGTAAATTACCCACACGTTTCTATATCTATTTTGAAAATGGAAACTCAACTTTATGTAAAATATAGTCAGCATGCTATCTTTTGTCCTTCTAGTACTCCTACTTCTGTATTTTCCTCTCTCTCCATCTTGTCTCTCTTCATTCCCCCCTTGGTACTGCCTTATTATATAACCATAGATTGCCTGGAATTTGTCATGTGGACTATGAAGGTCTCAAGATGGCCACTTCTTACATTACTTATCTAATATTTTATACTTCTTTAGAGACCAACATCATATGCACTTACAGTAAAGAGGAATTAAATCTCAACTCATATCTTCTGTGACAATAGATGTGAAGTTGATAACTTATTGGAAGATAAATCTTTCAAAATACATGTGGAAATACATGAGAATGCAATATACCAAAAACATAGCATAAGCTCTTAATTTGGGTGGGACAGTGGTATGACAAGATTTTTTCAGCCATAGCAGTGAAAAAAAACAAAACAAAACAAAAAAAAACCTCCCACTGGGTTCCTGTGCTTTCCTGAAACTATCAGCTACTAGATATTATTGAATCCAATGCCCCTTATTATAAAAGTCTGCATACAAAGTGGCATTGTTGGATGATGACTTCCATACTTACAGAAGCATCAGTCTTGGCATGAACACTGTGGATAGATACCTATGTACTCTGTAGCCTACACCTTGACAGATGACCATGAACATGATAGGACTGAGCTATTTCTTATAGAAAACATGAAAAACATGAGAAAAAAAAAACAAGACTTTAATATAACTACAGGGAGGACATTCGTAATAAGAACACCTGAGTGACTAATAATACTTTAGGTTTATGTTTTGCTTCCTTATTGCTGCTGTTATAAAATACCATAGGCATCTGGATTATGGTTCCAAATGATAGTACCCATCCTGGCAAAGGAAGCACGGCAACAAACTATAGGAGATAGAATCTGTCTGCTCACATTTTTATCCATACACTTGAAGCAAAGAGAGAGAATGGGAGTAAGGCACGGCTGAAACCTCATAAATTTTCCTGGGTAAAACCTTTTCTCTATCAAGGCTATACCACTGAATGTTTCATAACTGCACCAACAGTACCATAAACTGGCCACCAAGTATTCAAATGCAAGCACTGATGGAGAAAAATTCTTATTTAAACTGCCACAATTAGAAAAGTAAGAAAGCCTTGCTAATAAATTTGTATGTTATCTGAGCTTTGTGTGGACCTCCTTTGAGCCCCCCTTCCTTTTCTCTATCTCTCTGTTACTATTGTCTCTCCATGAAGCTGCACCCTGATGGCTCATCACTTGCTTTCTACCATCTGCATCCTACCATCCAATTATCTAAAGTTACAACAGTAATGCTTTAAGGTTTCATAGAAGAATAAACTTAGGACAAGAAAGTCCATGTCCACAAGGAATCCTTGACCAATAACAGCATTCTTAAGATAATTTCCCCCCCTCTTCTTATATGGGTAGATGACCAAAACTTTCACTTTACTGAACTTTATAACATATATCAAGCCCAACTTGACCACAAAAGAAGCCCATTATAGTATTTCTTCCACTGATGTAAACAATCTGTTAATTCTATTTTATAACACATCCTAAATGATATACTCCATATGAAAATCTGCCTATTAGCTTCTAATTTCTCAGATAAGTCAGACAAAAAAGGTCCTCATGTCAGTAAAGTCAGTAGGAGAGACATTGAGTATGGTAAGAAGAAAAAGGCCAATAAAACATGTTCAGGCTTACTTTGTCCATAAAACTTCCAATATTTCTCAAAGCCCTGGGGTTCTATAATTGTGGCTGGAAGAGATTGTGTGTTTTATGTCATAAATGAAACCTAGGGAACATTTAGTACTTGTTACACTTGAGGGAAAAAACTCAAAATAGGAAAGTTAAGGGGGAAGGTGAAGAGTTGGACAACAAATTTAGCAGGAAATGATCATATGAATCTCAGGATATGAAATATAGAATGTGGGATACTTTTTCTTGCACCTCAAAGCTTCACTTGACTCAGTATTCCCTGGCTATTAATTAGCTTTTCCATAACCTCACTTCATTTTAGATACTGTAGACATGTGTATGTTCTTGAATTTTCTTAAATATCTTTTAACATGATTTGTACGTTTACTGTATAAAGGTTTATTTATGGGGTATCACTTAATGCATATTTGCTGGATAATGGTTATTCTTTCTCTCTCTTGTCTCTCTCTCCCATCTTTCTCTCCCTCTCTCTCTTGCTTAAGATTAAAGTCAGAAAATTCTGTGCATGGTAGACTTATGTAATATTCATGGAACTGAAACCTCAGCATAAGCATGCATACCACCCTTTTATGCTTCTGTTTTTGTCTATATGCACATATATGCATGCGTGTGAAGGTCCAAGAAAAACTCTACTCTGGTGCTGTTTTCCTCAGGTGTTGTATATTATTTTCCTTGAGAGAAGAGCTCTCTTTGAACTCCTCCAAACTGCTGAGTCCCAGAAATCCTTCTGATTCTGCCTTCCCAGAGCTGTGGTCACAAGTACTTGCTACCATAACTGGATATTTTTTTACATAATATCTGGGAGTTAAACTCAGATCCTTATGCTTGCAAGTTCCAGTGGCTTAAAGTTCTCCCAGATTGTGCATCTGGGTAAGAAAATTCTAACTTGTGGGTAAACATCAAATGTGTCAGGAAGATAAGGAAGCATATACCACAGAGAACTGTGCTCCAGAGGGAAGACATTACAACACCTAGCACTCTGCAATCTAACCTGAATGTTTTCTGATCTATACTGACTGTAGAATACCCTATATAAGGAACTGTGATAAATAAGGAAAACAATCTGCTACCCTGGGCTTAGAGTCCTCAGCCTTACATAGGAGTAAACTACATATAGAAGAGAGGCAGAAGCAAAGGCCAAACAAGCCACTGGCCATACATTCTAGGCTATCTACTTCCTCAGTTCCTTTAGATGACGGAGTTTATTTTTCCTTTAAAATGCCTGGTTTATCTAATAAAGAACTGAATGGCCAATAGCGCGGCAGGAGAAAAGATATGTGGGGCTGGTGGGAAAGCAGAATAAATAGGAGGAGAAACCTTGGGAGAAAGAGGGAGGTATAAGAAAAGAAGGAGAGTGGACATCAGAAGCCAGACATCAGCTACACAGTAATCCATAGTATAAGAAATAGAGGAAAGTATATAGAATAGAGCAAGATAAAAGCCCAGAGGCAAAAATTAGATGAGATAATTTTTTGAAAGCTGGTTAGAAATAAGCTAAGGTTGGGCATTCATAAGAAAGAATAAGTGTAGTAAGAGGTTTCTGTTCTGGATTTTCAGGCCTAGCCTCAAGGTTTAGACCCTCAGACCCACAGACCCGCAGAGACACACAGATGCTTTTAGATTGATCGTCCTAAGGCCCAGGCATATAACTTGCTAATTCTTTACCCTTAATCTAACCATGACTCTTATCCTGTTCAGTCATGTGGCTCGGTATCCCTGCCTATAAATAAGCCTCCATGTATTTATTTGGGAACTGAGCTGTGTGTCAGACCCCTAAAGAGCAAAAGAGTAAGGAAAACCAAACAATGAACTACACTTCAGAACACAAGATTCCTGCTGCCTCAAACTTTTTAATGAGTGGTTGTCTAACCCCCCACTTCATTTTTTCCCTTTTTCACTCTTTATTTGATACTTTGAAGGTTTTATACAGTATGTTTGATTATATTCGCCCCCCTCCAACTTCTTCTAGATTTTGCCTTCGCTACTCAACCAACTTTTTGTCCACTTATCTCCTTTTATAACTTGTGCCCACCATGTTCCCCCACAAGCCCACATATACAAGAGTATAAAGACAGCACAGGCTAGCCCTTCTCTTTTTACCAGGTATCTCCTGAATTCCTCCCATGCAGATACCAAGTCAGTGTGTCACCAGGTTCCATGGTATTGTGATGATTCCTGGTTTTCAGGTAGTCATAGAGGTTTATTCTTAAGCAATAAAGGTCCTTCTCAAGAAGACAGCCTGGCAACTGCTCCAGGAGCAATATAATGGATTCTGTTTGCAATGATGTTCAGTTATACACAGTCACATGGTCTCTCCAAATACTCCCATTGGATTTGAGGTTCAGAGATTTACCTACTTTGCTCATCACCATCTTGGATTTTTGAAATCCTGCCACATATCAAGGCATTTCTATAAAATATCATGGAGGTCACACTCTTTTATAAAATAAGGAGAACAGATGATAGATTGAAAGAGAGAAGCAATGAGAAAAATAAGTTACTAGCATAATAAATATTTAGTTAATCTCCTGGGTTGAATAACAAAAAAAAATACAATAAAAATTTGAGATAACTAGAAATAACTACAGGATTTTAATATGTATTTCACAATAGAAGTTCTTATTATTACACAATAGCCTTTTAAATCACATGTCAGCTGCCAATGGTAGCAAAAATAAGAAGGGTTTATAGTCATTTTTAATAATGGTTTATTAGTGCTCCTGTTATATGAGTCTGTGTCACTCTGATTATCTCAAAGTCTATGAGAATTAGGAATATCCTCTGCTATATTTTTGTTCAATATTCCTGTAACTCAGACAGCTTACCTAAGAGCTGCTGAATGAGTAGGTTATATTAGCATTATATGGTGTTTATGATTTGGCATTTAGAAAATTTGAAATTTTCTAGATAAAATTAACATATGTATTAAAATTTTACAAAATATATTTTGTATTTAAGCCACATAACAACAGGAAAATTGTTTATAGTGCTGAAAACGAAGTATTTTTTATTAGGGTTTCTTGTTCATGCATGAGGGTTTTCTTTACTTCACAGTCTAGTCACTGCCCAGAGATCTTACCTCTTCTTAGCAAAACTTTAGAAGTTAGATTTAAAATGAACTTCAGCATATAAATTTTGTAAGGACACATATATTGCACAAATTCTATTTGGTATTATAATAAATGCTAGAGACAGATATTGGGGTAAAGCTAAAATATCATAGGGAACAAACCACAACCAGTTCTCACTCACACAGCGCTCCATGCCTGAACTTCCTGAACCCTCTGACTACATCTTTTCTGTTCTCAGCTGAAAAGGGAAATGGCAGGGAAAGTTGATCGATCTCTTTCCCTCTCCCTCCCTTCCCCCTTTCTCTCCCTCTCTCTGCCCACATATCATACTTCCTAGTACAAATAAAAGTATGTGCCACTACTGCCTAGTCTTGTTAGGCTTTGAGCTCACAGAGAAATCTCTACCTACAGGTGAAGAAATTAAAGGCATGGGTCACCACTCCCTGACCTTCCTGCCTTGGCTCTGTGGGTGGCTCTGTCCTCTGATATTCGTGACTATTTTGTATTAAGTACACAGTATATTACCACACACATACATTCAGAATTCAGATTTGTAACAGCAAGAAAACACACACACACCACCACCATTACCATCACAGCCACCACCACCACCAGCAGCCTAATCACAATTTACAAAAGTTTATATAAAACATGAAAATAGTTTTCAGGCTCAAATGATTATTAGTACTTACCTTCATGAACTAGAATTCAGATAATGTGAGAGATATTGATGTGTCTCCTTATTGGTCAGTGAGCAGAATTACATCTGACACCCATTTTTTTTGTAATGAGTGGCCCTCTCTGAGCAATGACATTGGAGTGGTGATTTAAGCACTATAAAGTGAGCAGTCACATCACTATAATAGGTAGAGTACTTCAGCAAAGGGAAGTATGATATCAAAGTCTTGGCACATTCAGAGTTGGAGCAAAATCACTAATTTAGCTACAGTCAAGTGAAAGAAGGCAGGAAGGAGTGAGACTGCTGGCTTCCACTGGAATCCCATTGTACTAGACGGCTAAACTTCATTATAAATATAATTTGAACTGCTATGGATGGGTCGGACAAAATATAGAGTTTATGAGGCTTATATTCTGAAGTTTGTGCTGCCGGATAGAGAATCAGGCAGTGAAGACTGATGGGAACAAGAATACCAATCAGGACACCATTACTTGATCAGGATACAATAATGACATTACCACTAAGTTAGAGACATAAGTATCAAGCTCCTGAGTTAAAGATGCTTGATCAGTTTAAAATACACATGAATCAATTCCAATTTGAATTTAAAAATTAGGTTATATTTTTGCATATATACATATGTATGTAACTATACATCCATAGGCTAAAGTCCATTCATTTTGGTATGACTGAATATTTTAGATTGAGTAACTTACATCACAGTTCTCATGAATAGAAGTCTAGAATAAAGTCAAAACAGATTTGGTGTCTATTTGGAGGAATAGACTCTATTTCCATTTCACACTTGGTTGCTTGTTGATGGATCCCCACATAGCAGAGTAAGCAAGGGATTTTCTTCAAGCACTGTTTTTATTAAAAAGATATTTCTTTCATATTTTGAAATTAATATAATTACATAATGTCTCATTACTCTCCCAGCCTCCAAATCTCTTCATATGTCACTCCTTACTCTCTTTCATGGCCTCTTTTGTCATTAAATTCTCTCTCTCTCTCTCTCTCTCTCTCTCTCTCTCTCTCTCTCACACACACACACACACACACACACACACATATATGTATATATATATATATATATTTACATATTACCAAATACATAACTACAAACTGATCAGATTTATAATATCACTTGTATTTTTTGAAGATTGACCATTTGGCAGAAGATTACCTATCCATGTAGTCTATTTCTACTGTTATTTTTTAGTTACTTATAGTTCTTTGTGTAGGAATGAGGACTCATGGGTTTTCCATAATCCATGTTAGCATGCTTGTTAATATTGTTCTTATCCAAATAACTTTTAGGCTGTTTTGTTAGGCCTTTTGCATACAATGAGTCCTACTCAGTTATGGTACCTCTTAAGTATAACAATGACCATCATGGTCCAGCAATTACAGCAAGCATATGTTACAATAGTGGCAAGCATGTCCTAATGAACCAATAGGAAATAAGTTATACTTGGTACTAGAAACAAAGTATCTGATGTGGGAATATCTTTCTTTATGCTATGACTATCAATCTTTAAATAAAGGAGCTGTTTTGGCCCATGACAGGCACCATAGAAAAAGCAGGAGGATAAATTAGAGCATAGGTAGGAGAAGGGTGGAGTCAGAGACAGATAGAGCCAGAAGCCCAAAGAAGAAACAAGGAACACAGGTGAGCCATGGACAATGTGGCAGACAGATTAATGAGAATGGGTTAAGATGTAAGAGCAAGCTAGCAAAGTGCCAGAGCCATAGGCCAAAAAGCATGAAGTTAATATAAGTGTCTGAGTCATTTTGGGTAAGCCTAAGCAGTGGCAGGCAGCTAAGCAGTCTGGGATGGCAGGTTTGTGGGTCTGGACCTCTGGTGCCTAGGGCCAGAAAACCTTATTGTAACAGCTAGTGTCCCATGTGGGCCAAATACCCACATAAAGTCTGAGAAAGCTTGAAAAGAGTTCTAGAGCAGAAATAGAGCCAGTAGCAGATTTCAAATTGTGTATCTGAAGTGGGTCATTGTACAGAGATAGCATGGTATTTGGGCCAAATTCAAAATGGTGCCAGTGGAGTGGAGGCAGGCAGCCTAAGCTGCTACCAGGCTGGTTCTTGGAGTCTCACAGAAGACTCGGTAGTATGTGATTGATTTAAGGTTTCTGTTTATATTGAACAAAAGGGAAACAGAGTCAAGGATGGTTTTTTAGCAGCACTTGAGTCTGCTCTGTTGCTCTGTTTGCTAGCAGTGAAAAGAGATGCAGCCCATTTTAACAGAACTTCTTGACTCAGCTTTTTCTAAAAAAAACAAAAACAAAAACAAAAGAAACTATGTGGCTCTTTAAGAGATTGTGTGTATTTTAAAATCTCTTCTGGTCGGAAAATGATTAAAGATTCACAATAAAACGGATTCAGATGAAAAAAAACTGTAAATGGGTTACATCATGACAGGGGGAGAAGGCACTGAGTATCAAAAAATAGATAAGGTAATATTGATTATTGACTCTTTAAACAAATCTTCGTACTCGTAGTTTGTTGATGGATACTAAGATACTAAGGGTGTGTTTGTGAGAGAGAGACAGAGAGAGAGAGAGACAGAGAGACAGAGAGGAGAGAAATGACAGGTTTGAGCACTTTACTTTCACCCAGACAAAATTAGAAAGTCTAGATTGTTTTAAAGGCAGAATATACAAGATTTTCTAGCTAGTGACCAAGCCCAGATATTTTGGGTAATTATTTCATTTGGAAGACAGTTCTGAAGCATAATTGTGTTTGTATAAAGAGAATTAACCACTTGCTATGTGGTTGGTTGTGGCTGAGAGTAGTGGGTGAAAGTCAAGAACTGTGTTACATTACATGTGTCATAACGCATTTATTTTAATTTTGATTTCCTGTGCTCACCAGTTATGTCTCCTGCCTCTGATCACCTCAGAAAGAAATTTAGCTTTTGAGCAGATACAATATACTAAAATAATATGTGACATAACCAGGTATTAAGCAAATATACACTCTCTGTGCCTTTTTTCTTATTAAAGGCAAAATATAACCCTAGATTCACTTATTCAGTGTATAAAGAAAATTCTGGATTGTACAATGCTTATCATCCAAGACATCTGTTTCATTTATTTTTCTTCAAATTCCTCACCATTTTCACAAGTCCATTCTTGGCACATTCACCTGAATTACTGAAAGGGACCAGTTTCATGATGGGCTAATCAGCACACTGTGAAAAACAATTGTATGTCTTTAATCATAGAGCATGTCTCTCCAAGGCACTTTTTCTCATACAATAAAACTAAAATATCTCTTACTATCTGAAAAATCACACCCAACCTCTCATCACATTTTACACATCATTTAGAGGGATAGCCCAGTGACCTGTGCCCTCAGTGAGCACTTTTAATAACATTCACTTGAAATATAGCTGTATCTATGTCTTTCATTTTTAGTGAAATCAGGAAATTAAACAAGCTAAAATATTGTCCTTGGTAGTAGAACAGTTTAGATCTATATTTCTACTAAACAAGTGACAATTGATATGGCATTGCTAAAGTCTTGGTTTATTTATATCTGCTATGAAGATAATGACCTTCAGGTTAGACTACATAGTAAAAGCATCCGAAATAGTTACAATTAAAGCTGACATAATGCAGGTAGTTAGTATGTATTAATGATAGCCAAGAACATGGATTCCATTAGACCCCTTCTCAGCGTCACATATAAGCTGATCAAAGGAGTCAATATAATTAATAAGTGAAATTTTAATAAGAATCTAATCAACAGGTTATCCAGTTATCTTAAAGATTTATTGATATAAAGATATGAGTTCCCATAAGCTTGATTCAATTTCTCTGTAGATTTTCCCATCATCATTTTACCCTCAACCTTGCTCATATAATCCCTTCTTTTCAGCTGAACTCACAGAACGTGGCCTGATGCTTGGCTGTAGATTTCTGCATCAGCTTTCATCATTTACTGGATGAAGGTAGAGCACCATTTGTGTGTGTGTGTGTGTGTGTGTGTGTGTGTGTGTGTGTGTGTGTGTGTGTGTGTGTATGGTTATCCTATTTTTATGCAACCGATCATAGGGCATATGAAAATTAATGTTAAAATTGAGAATTAGGGTTGTCTAGTATAATTCAAAGTCACCAATGGGCAGAAAACATGAGGGAGAGCAAACAGAGCTGTGGATACATAGGCAAAACTAAGCTATGCCAGCTTTTGCTTTCTGTTAGCCTCTGAAAAAGCCTGTGGTGGTTTACGAGTCCAGAAAGTTGAAAATGGTTCTGTGAGAAGATGTCTCTGAATGGCTCTGGAGTCAGTCTTCACTTAATCTTCAGCTCCCTGCTTGCTGTTCCTATATTTCTCTGGAGAATGTCAACAATTGTATCAAAATCCCCAGTAACATGAACTTGGTAATGCAGAATACAACATGTAATATATAAGCCAGGTAGAGAGAGAAGGCCATGTCTCCATGTCCATTCGAATTATTGTGACCTTGAGAAGCATCAGGCTGCCGAAAGCAGTGGTTCTCAATCTTTTAATGCTACAACTCTTTAATACATGTTCCTCAGGTTGTGATGATCTTCCCAACCATAAGATTACTTTTGTTGTTAATTTGCTACTGTTTTAAATCACAATGTAAATATCTGTTTTCTGATGGTCTTAGGTGACTGCTGTGAAAGGATCACTTGACCCCAAAGTAGTCATGACCCACAGGCTGAGAAAGTGTTTCATAAATCTATAAGACCATTCATTTGCTGTTGAGCTCTTACTGACAATTTAGCTCCTTAATCTTGTTTTCCAAGGAAAGACAAGAAGTTTGAAAACTCATAAAATTATTGTATCATTTAAGTTCATATATAATTTTCTTTAATATTTTATTTCATTTTATTCACATGCTCGTAACATTTGATCATTTTTTAAATCACTCTTGATTTTTATGTCATATATGATTTTCTACTTCTTAATGTTATTTTTTTCTGCTAAGATTTCTTCTTCATTTTTATTTTAGTTTTAACTTTTTCTTATTTGTGATAAGAATATATACATATTACTTCAAAAATGTTCATACTAAAATATGTTATAGTTCTATCAAAAACCCAAACTATCAAATCTTATAAATATCAGACCTATATTGTTCATCACTTTTTTTTTTTTTTTATAAATCTCGGTGGTTTTTTGGAAAGGAAGAATCTCCCATATACACCAATGTATAATAACTATTTTTTTTGTCTTTCACATTATGCTGGAAATAGCATGCAAGTTCTAAACCTCAGCCTATGTGATACCTTATGTATTATCAAATAATAATTTTATTTCTTTATATTTTGTTTATAAAATTATTTAGATTAACTACATTGCTTCATCATGAAGTTATCAACTACATGATCATCTAATATTTTTGTACATGAGGGAAAACAAATATTTTCATTTTGATGGACAAACATGCATGAAACCATGAAGGAGAACAGTATTTCTGGTGTCACTTTATGTATCTGATGTATACCCTCAGCCATTTATTTTGACTGTTCATGTTTCATTGCTTCAGCTGGAGCTAGGGCAACAGAGGAAAAGGCTGCCATTGCAACTGCTGTTCTGTCCCTTCCCATTCTGTAACCGGGGGCTCTTTCTCCTCAATGAGTTGGATTAATAAAAATATGAGAGATCATTTAGAAAACAAGAGGAGGAAGGAGAATCACAAGAGGAAGGAATAGAGATTGTAACAATGGAAAGCATTAAAATAAATTTTGCTACATTTGCAATCCACCAGAACTACAAATAAGTGCTTTTTGATTCCTTCCCTCTGACAATATGTAGCTGAAAAATGGCTATGGATATAAGCTGCTCTTCTTCCCTGTGTGCTTCTCACTACCGGAGGCACAGGTATTCGTTCTACCAGCACCTTACAGAAACCATAACTGTAAATTTTCAGGATCTTTTACTTAGAATTATTAGTTGTATTACTGAGTGTACTGCTCTAGGAGGCCAGAAGAGGACATCACATCTCTTATAGCTGATGTCGCAAGCACCTGAAAACAGAACCAAGTTCTAAACTAGTGCCCGGTCCACTGGAAGAACAGTTCTCTGGCTTAATAGAGGAGCTACCAGATTCTTATGTCCACCTTGTGGGAGTTCATAAAGACTACTTGCATACACACACACACACACACACACACACACACACACACACACACACACACACACACATCACATCACATATGTGCAGGCATGCACACACACAAACACAACTTTCATTACACTCACTGAAAAATGAAGCATAGCACAAACACAATCCTGAATTTGAAATTAAATTTCTGAAATTTATGTTGGTTGGACCATTTACTATTTTTCTGACTCTTGAATAATATCCTAAAATTCTTACAAAAGTTAGTTTCATGCCATTCAATTTTTAAGGAAAAATATGACTTACTCTTCTGGGTTCCCAAAGGGAGTATAATAAAAGCAATGCAAATATTGTGATTTAAAAAAAAAAAAAAAGTAAACCTGGGATGGATTGACAGCTCAGTGAGTAAAATTTCTGCCACAAAAGCATGAAAGCCTAAGGTTGAATCTATAGCACAGATGTCAAGTCAGGTAGAGTGGTATCTGTAAGCACAGTATTAGAGGGCAGAGGTATGGGACTTAGTATTTTTATGGAAAGCTTGTCTAGCTGAAACGAGATTCATTGAGAGACCTTGTCTCAGATAATAAGGTGGAAGAATGTTGAGATATCTCAATGGGTAATGGATAAGGGTGCTTGCTGTGCGGCCTTTTAACCAGAGTTTAACTCAAATAACCTATACGATGGAAGTAGAAAAACAACTCCCACAAGTTGTCCTTTGACCTTGACACACACATCTTGGCACACACAGGCCTACATCACCACACAGCAGACAGATAGATAGATGTGCAGGTGTACACCCATGCACATGAGACACAACAAGAAAAGAAAGAAAGAAATGTGAAGAGGAAAAATGAAAATATCTGACATTGCTCTTCTATCTTCAAAACCATGCTCATTTGCACATACACACTGATTGGCAAGCATACCACATAGAGAGACACACACATATGCACACACTACTTTACAAAGTGTATAACTAAGACTAATGAAACAGTATATGTGTGTGCATATGTGTTTATATCTCTGTGTACATGTATATGGATTGGCATGCATATCTTAATTGTCTTCAGTCTACTGGTTGAATTTGCTCTTCATTACTGATAGACCATGAAACTGTTTTGTTTACTTCCTCTCCATGCTCTAAAGATTTGAAGTTTAAGGTGTCTGTTAGTGTGTCTATCTGTTGTAAGTATCTAATAAATGTTTTATGAAACAATAATGAAACTACAGTGAGTGAACTCATTTGCAATACTTGAAAGAAAAGAGAATGTGTGTACAAATGAATACAAATAGTGAGCATGTTTTGATGTATTTTGTATTCCTTACACATATGAAGTTATTCTAAAACATAAAGGGGAAAACCTAAATCCAAAATATATGTGGAGTCCCAAATACTCAACAGAAAAACTCCAAAACAACCAAACAACTGAACAAATAAAAAACAGCAAAAGCCAAATAAGACAAATTATTGAAAAATATTAAGCTGAAAAAAATGCCAAAGGGTTTGAATAAATATTTCTACAAAGAAATGATCAAGCATAAAGTTGACACTAACACTCATTATCAAACATATGTACATCCAAAACCAGCAAAATATCATCTCCCCACTATTATTATGGACAATAATTTTAAAGTATTAAGCAAAATACAGAATGATGCTACTGTTTTGGGAATATAAAATACTGTATTTATTATGAAAATAAATTTAGAAGTTAAATCTGGAAAGAGAGAAACCCAAAGGTTTAGCAGTCTCACTTCTGAGTAATTATCCAACATAACTGAAACAGAGACCTAGGGCAGGATACCTCTGTAGTAAGATGTTTTCTGTCCCAGACTTTCTAACCTAGCCTTGTGTTTGGACCCACAGACCTACAGACCCGCAGTCCCACAGTCCCACAAAGGCACAGAGATTCTTACATTAATTTTTGGCTGATTGGTCTAAGGCCCAAGCATCTAACTTGCTAACTCTTTATCCTTAAACTAACCCATGATTCATATTCTGTTCAGTCTTGTGGCTCAGGACCTTTTCTCAGAGCAGCATGGGTGTCCTCTGCATTTTCTGACTTGAAAGGCAACTCTGGTGTCTCTGTGGCAAATCTGCTCTTTTCTTCCTGTTCCAAGGGTTTTCTTAGTCTGGTAGCCCTGCCCACACTTCCTACCTGCCTTTGGCCAATCAGAAATTTTTATTAAACTCTAAGGAAGGACAATTATTTACAATGCAACATCATAAATCCACTACATATCTCTGGGTTCTCAACCAGTTACCAAATCATGATACAGAGACTTATTTGTAGTTACGAATGTTTAGGCTTGTCTAAGTCTTGTCCCACTAGCTCTCCTAACTTAGTTTAACCTGTTTCTCTACATTTTGTCTCAGGGATTTTTAATTTTCTTTCATTCTGTATGACCCGCTTTTTCTGCTTTTTCTATGCCTGGTGAGCTGGTTTGTGCTCAACTGGCCAGTCTTCCTTATCAGTCTCTTTCTCCCTTCTCTTTTCTTCTTCTGGAGACTATATTCTTCCCCCTACTTATTCTCTCTGCCTGTCATTCCTGCCTGCCCACTCCTGTCTAGCTATCAGTCATTTGGCTTTTAATTAGACTAGTCAGGAGCCTTATGCAGGCAAGGTAAAACAGCAACACATCTGTAGATAACTAAAAAATGAAACATAAAGAAAATGATACAACTTTACATAGTTGTGCAAATGTAGCATAAACCAATATAACACATCTTTACACAGGCAAAGTGATATTCCACAACAAGACCCAGAAGAGAGGTTTTCTAGGTATCTTCATTGTGCAATTAGACATAATGGTGAAGATATGAAGATCATCTCATTTCTATCAGTGGGTGAATACATAAGGAAAAAGATGGTCTGTTTTTATTAAATGAAATATTACACAGCTTTAAAAAAATAAGTTGAATCTGAAAGATATGGCAACATAAATGAACCTTAAAGACATTGTGTAAATGAAACAAGACAGCACTAACATTTTACGGTTTCACTTACATGGAAACATAATCCTCACATTCACAGAAGTACAGAGGCAGATCTCCAAGGGAAGATGGAAGGGGAAAATGGGAATTGTTTCAGCAAGTACGAAACCCTGGTTTTTCAACGTAAATAAGCTTTAGAGATCTGCAGAACAACACTGTATTTGTCTATATTTTATATCAACCATAAATTTGCTTGCAGTGAGCATTTATGTTGTCATAACACAATAGCAAAAAAGTAACTAATGAATGAATTATATGACAGCCAGTGTCCAATGAAAGTTAACAATATTGTAAATAAAGTTTTGAAAGGTATAAATCCATATATAATATCTGCACATTTGTGAAATTCTCCTAACTTATAATGAATTAAGCAATGCAAGTTAAAATAACCTTAAAGAAAACAAAGAATAAACATAAAACATTACTCTATAAAACCTCAACAGAGAAGCTTTTCCTGAAATATGAAAACTATTCAGGCAAATATACCCAGGAACAGGTGAGGAAAAGATAATATTAGTCTCTATGGGCTTTTTACACACAATTTATACTATATTAATAGGCACTTACATTTCCAGAAAGTGAATAAAAATATATCCTCATAGGAAGCTGAGTTTAGCTGTTTAGATGTGTTATAAGATTTAAGATGTTACAAATCATCATTAGAGATATAAAACAAGAATTGTCATTTTCTTACACTTTGGAAAGAACTCTAAGACATAACAGAATGGTAGGTAACCTTGTAAGACACTCAGCACAAACAATTTTCTACTCCAATTTTAATCATGTCTTTCCATCATTTCTTAGCGATATCAAAAAACATTTTGGTGTATTTCTAGTAGACACAGCTTGGAAAAGTTTGTGGGACACACACTATTGGAGGATTTCTTTGTCATTCTCCAGAGTTTCCATACTTTTACAACTAATCGATGAGCCTTGTAAGGTAGAATGCTCCATAAATATCTCTCCCAACTCCTTTAGCATCATTGTGCCCAGGTCCTCTTGTAAGGGGGAGTGTTCTATCCTTTCCTCTGTCTCCACCTCCTTCAATAGGATGGTGTCAATATTCTCAGTTTCCAATTCTTAGAATGTCCATTGCTGATCTTTGCTTCTTGAAATACAGTTTAAGAATGTATTCAAATACCTGTCCACTGGAGTCCATTCTCATTGATACTTCATAGTATTCCAATGCTTTGCAGGAACTCTATCTCTCATTTGGGAATTATTTCCTTATTCTATATTGAAATAATCTGCTGAATTATATATGAAGTATAAACACATTTAATGAGCATCCCAAATTATATTTTAAAAAAGGTATGAAACATCTTAAAAAACTAAAACATTTGGTTCCACACCATGCCTTACCTCCACCCTCCAGATCACAGACTAGTAAAGACAGTAATATCTTAATTTATCATTCATATTTACTAAGGTCAAAATAAAACCATCACATTACATTTACTAGTATATAATTACCGTTGGATTCTAGGGAGAGAATGACTTTCATGATAGAAATGAAGGACATGATATCTGATTTCCTTGTATTCAGCTAGTCTCATTGACAACTATTCCATGCTCTCTTCCTCTTTTCAATGCTAAGAAAATGCCCCTGGATCAGATATCACTGATCTATCTACTGACATGCCCACTGTGTTTGAGTGTTCCATCTGCAAATGTACAGCACAGGTCTGCTGTTATAAGATCCACCTTTAGATGTGCCTATTTTATCCTTTAATGGATATCCTACCAGACAGCGGATACTCCAGCCTTCCCTTATTAGTGTTTCAACTTTGAGCTTTTTTGTTTTAATTCAAACTCATGCTACTTTCTTATCACCTGTTTTGATTATTGGCATTGGTAAGAATATGACTACTCTGAGCCCCTTATATGACCCTCCTATAAGCCCGTTAGTAACATGTTTATTGCTTCAATTCTGTTCTTTTCTCCTTTATTTATAGCCATTCAACCAATATTATGTCTCAGAATACTCATTGCTCTCAGATACTAAGATTATTTTTAATTGTTCTTCTGAATAGTCACACTGTTCCAAAATCAGTCAAGAATATTAATAACGGAATTTAAAAAGATGGTTTAATGACTAAGATCAATTGTTGTTTTGCAGAAGTTCAAATTTTAATTTTTAACACCCATATGGCGACATACAACCAAGATAACTTGAGTTCCAGAAGACTCAACACCCCTTTCTAGACTCCACAGGTATGCATATTGTACACGGATATATTTGTTGACAAAACATTCAAGCACATAAAATTAAAAGGTCTGAAAAAGGAATATTAATGAGAGAGTTCTGCTGATAAGCTCTAAAACTGATTAAACAATTTTTATAACTAATATTTTTAAAGGTTCCTTTACATTCCACACCATTACAACCATTTTGACCACTAGTAACACCTGTTAAAAGAGTATGAAACTTAGTGGGTATTTGCTCTCTGATAGTTATATGGTATGAAATCTCACAGCAAATTTCCTTTTCCTCTGGCTCTTACAATCATTCTACCCATCTTCTGCAGTGGTCCCTGAGGCTTAAGTGGAGGAACTGAATATATGATATATGAATAATTATGATATCAATTGACATGCTAACATAGAAGAGGGAAAGCTTACAGGGACCTCAACACTAAGGAAATAAGTATGGGCAATTGGTACTGAAGGCAGTAGGAGAAATCATCTTATTCAAGAAAGAGCCCTCTAATTGATTGTCCAATGCCGGATGGTGAGAGCTTAGATCATATACAAACAGGTAAATTTATAATGGACAGAGTAAGTTGTATTTATGTATTCATTTAGGTTATATATTTCTTATATGTATACATATATGTATATGTTCATATGAGACAATTGAAGAAGAAGAGCATAATTTTAAGAGGTAACAAGTGGGTTCATGGAAGTGATTATAGAAAGGAAAACAAAGGAGAAATTGTGTAATTATACTTTTGAAAACATATATATATATATATATATAATTTAATTAAAAACTTTGACATTCTCTAAAGCTACCATATCCTAAAAATATAAAGATGTCTGTATGTTATATTCAACCTTTTCCATCTGATTTCTCAACATCCCATGGTCCTTTTAATAAACATTATTTTTACTACATTATGCAAGAGAAAAGTTCCCCCCCAAAAACTTCACTGAATCTTCAAATAGCATTATAAAGTTCCCACATTTCACTGACATGGCTACATTTTGGAGTGAGGACAGTTGATCCAAGTTTTCACTGTATGTTTGTTTCATCAATTAAAGTGATTATGGCAACACCTTTTATTTTTTCCAACACAGAAAATAAAATGTTTTGCAAAAAAGATAAAAGGGGATGTACTGGCTGCTCATGTAGAAGAATTAAAAACATGAGACTTTAATCCCAGGAAATATAAACAAAAGAAAAACCAGATCATTTCATGTAGTAGGGCAAAAACTGTCTCATTAGATCTCATAGCATAAAAGAAGCATCTAACTTGATTACTTCTAAGATTTACACACATAATTAATATATTTGCTGTTTAAAAATACAAATATATTATTTTAAGTATGATCAAAGATAAAAGTTTAACCTTTTCTAAAAAAAACGTTCTTTCATATGTTAATTATAAATTAATATGCTTAAGTGGTTAACATTCCATTGGTGTTAACCCTATTGCTATAGAAACATACACATTTTGAATAAGAAAAAAAAATCATAGGTAAATTGTCTATAGGTGTCTCTGTAATGTTTAAATAGCAGTAACTTAAGAGCAAAGAAATTAAACAGAAAGTAAGTGATATTTAATAAAACTCTGGCTAATGTCTATTTATTCACAGCACTACATGTAACTCCAGGTAAAAATTAAGGAAATATCTGAGGCCAATAGGTTAAACTGTTGTAACTAATTTACCTTGCTAATTAAGTTTATTCTTCTAAAATGATGCAATTTTAATAAGAATGAAACCTCTCTGAAATATTTGTCTCTATTACCTTGACATTTCATTAACAACCCTGATCCCAAGCTCTCTGGTGAAAGACTCCTGTTGTAATATCCTTAATATTGACATAATTAGGTGATGGGGAGAGGTGGGAGGTCAAAACATAGATTCTCTATTTGTTTCCACTGATGTGAAACCTTATGCTAGTTTCTGTGACAGGAGAGCTATCATTAGTTTGCATGTGTAAGAAATAAAGGCATTTTCTCTATTCCATCATGAGAAGTAACATACCCAGTGTTTGTCCTGAGAGCAAAAATATGAAATATGTATGATGGGGAGATAAGGTGCCATAGGAAAGAAAGGAGATATGACTGATTACATGTATAAATTCATAGTGGGAGAGTATTCACTTTACGAGAGTCAATAAGGACTGCTAATATACTGGAGACTTCAGCTACAGGTAAGTATTAAGTAAAACTTCAAATGTTGTTTGTCCCTCATCACAGAGATGTTTTGCCCTATTTTTAGTATTTTTTTTGTCCAGTAACTAAAGGAGAAAATAATTATTTAATAGTAATGAAAAGGATACTTTGTAGTGCTTGTAGATTCTGTTTCTGATATTGTTTTTCTTTTTCAATTTTTATTTAAATTTTTTTGGCCATTGTATCCCCTCCCTTCCCTCCTCTCACTCCCTCCCAGTTCTCCCTCAGCCTCTGGACTCCATTCCTCCATCCATTACCCAAGAAGTGGAAGTAGTCCCAAGGTGGGTTAGTTCAGGCTAGCATATCCAGTTGAGATAGGTCCAAGTCCCTCATTCCAGTATTAAGGCTAGGTTAAGTATCCTTTTTAGGGAATGGGCTCTGAGATGTCAGTTCATCAACAAGAAACATAATCTGACCCTACTGTAAGAAGCTCTACAAACTGCCCACGCCATTTGACAGTTACTCCCCTCACTCAACCATTCTACTTCTAAGACTTGCTTCCACCTCCCCTTGCTTGATCCCATTATGATTCTAATTTAATCAGGAGATATTCACTATTTCCTTTGGGGGGGGGGGGGATCCTTGGATGTCTCTTTTAAGTTCCTCCTACTAACTAACTGTTCAGGGGGTGTGGCTAAAAGTCTGGATATTTTTTGCTTGTTTTGGCAATCCTTAGGTTTTTGTTATTCCATATGAAGTTGAGTATTGTTCTTTCTTTGTCTGGTTGTTTTATTTTCATTAAAAATGTCATCTCCATCAATGTATCTCCCTGCTCCCCCTATGCTCCCCTTCCCAATCCTTCCCAGACAGCCTTCAGGCTAGCCCCTCACCATGAACCCATCATCTTCCCCAAAAGGACAAGAAGTCCCAAGGTGGGCCAATGCAGCTTGGCACATCCACACCAGGCATGTCCGATTCACTCATCCCAAAGTCAATGCTCGGTTGGGTTTTCCTCTATAGGGAATGGGCTCTAAGGTGCCAGCCCATGAACAGGAGGAACAGTCTGATCCCACCCATCCTGGCTCCACACACTCATGGCAATCAAAAGCTGCCCACCCCCAGAAAGCCCCCTCCTGATGGATCTCCAGTGGCAATTCCAGATTCAGTGAGATCCCCAAAGCTCCAGCCAGTCATCACCATGGGAACCTTCCTCATAATCCCTATCACCCTGCTCATAGGAACTCTCCTTCCCTGCTCTCTGCTGGACCAGGAGCTCTGCCCAAAGCTCAGCTATGGATCTGCACCTCCACCTCCATTCTCTGTTGGATATAGGTTCTGTGATGACACCTACGGTGTTTACTCATTTGATTATAGGGGAATTCCCATTTAGGTACCTCCTCCATCATGGTTTGGAGACTTGTCCAGGGACACAGGGGCATCCTGCCCGTTCTTTCAAGGTGAGAAAAAAAATGTGTTGGGATTTTGATGGGAATTCCGTTGAATCTGTAGATTGCTTTTGGTAAGACTGCATTTTTACTACATTAATCTTCCCTTCCAGGAGCATGGGAGATCTTTTCATTTTCTGGTGTTCTCTTCGATTTCTTTCTTCAGTGACTTAAAGTTCTTTTCATACAGGTCTGTCACTTCTTTGGTTAAAGTTATGTCAAGATATTTAATGCTATTTGCAGCTATTATAAAGGGTGATGTTTCCCTGATTTTTTTCAACCCTTTTATCATTTGTATATAGGAGGGCTAATGATATTTTTGAGTTAATCTTTGATCCTGCTACATAACTGAAGGAATTTATCTGGTGTAGAATTTTGTTCTACATAGTAGAATTTTGGGTCACATATATACTATCATATTATCTTCAAATAGAGATAATTTGACTTCTTCCTTTTCAATTTATATCCCCTAATATATATCTCCTTTTGTTCTCTCATTATTTTAGCTAAAACTTTGAGAACTATATTGAATAGATAAGGGGAGAAAGGGCATCCTTGTCTTGTTCCTGATTTGAGTGGAATTGCTTTGAGTGTTTCTCCATTTAGTATGTTGTTGACTGTCGGCTTGCTGTATATCGCCTTTATTATATTTAGATATTTTCCCTGTATTCCTGAACTCTCCAGGACTCTTATCATAAAGGAGTGTTGAATTTTGTCAAAGGCTTTTTTAGCATCTAAGGAGATGATCATGTGGTATTTTCTTTCAGGTTGTTTATATGATGGCTGACATTGACAGTTTTTCATAAGATGAACCATCCCTGCTTCTCTGGGTTGAAGCCTACACTCATGGTGAGTGATTTTTTGTGATATGTTCTTGAATACAGTTTGCCAGTATTTTATTGAGTATTTTTGCATCAATATTCATGAGGGAGATTGGTCTGTAATTCTCTTTCTTTGTTGCATCTTTGAGTGGCTTGGGTATGAGGGTGACATGACTATAGCCTCATAAAAAGAGTTTGTCAATGTTCTTCAGTTTCTACTGTATGGAACATTTTTGATGAGTATTGGTATTAGTTCTTCTTTGAATGTCTGGTAGAATTCTTCACTGAAGTCATCTGGTCCTGGGCTTTTTTTCCCCCCACACTTGGGACACTTTTAATAACAGCTTCTATTTTCTTTGTGGTTATAGGTTTATTTAGGTCATTTATTTGGCCTTGATTTAATTTCTAGCTGTCTAGAAATCTATCTACTTCTCTTAGGTTTTCCAATTTAGTGGAGTATAGGTTTTAAAGTATGACCAAATAATTCTCTGGATTTCCTAGGTATCTGTTGTTATGCCTTCTTTTTATTTCTGATCCTGTTAGTTTGGATACTCTTTCTGGGCCTTTTGGTTAGTTTGGATAATGGTTTGTCTATCTTGTTAACTTTCTGAAAGAACCAACTCTTTGATTTCTTGATTCTTGTATTATTTTCTTTGTTTCATTTTTTTTATTTTTTTATTTTTTTTATTTTTTATTTTAGACCTGAGTTTATTTCCTGCCTTCTACTTCTAGGTTAGTTTGCTCCCAATTGTTCTAGAACTTTCAGCTGTGCTTTTAAGTCTCTTGAATGATATTTCTCTAGGTTTCTCATGTAGGCATCTAGTGCTATAAATTTTTGTCTTAGCATTGCTTTCATTGTGTCTGATAAGTTTTTGTATGTTGTGGATTCATTTCCATTGAAATCTAGGAAGTCTTTGATATTTTTCTTTACTTTTTCCTTGACACAGAGGTGGTTCGATTGAGAGATTTTCAGTTACTATGAGTTTTTAGGCTCTCTGTGATTTTTGTTGTTGTTGAACACTAACTAGCTTGCTGGTCTGATGTGATACAAGAAGTTATTTCCATTATTTTGTATCTATTTATACTTGCTTTACAACTGAGTATGTGGTTAATTTTAGAGACAATTCCATGAGATGCTGAGAAAAACGTTTATTCCTTTTTGAGGGTGGAAAATTCTGCATGTATCTATTAAGTCCTTTTGAGTTATAACATCTGTTAGATCTCTTATTTCTGTGTTGTTCCTGTCTTGTAGACCTATCCAAAGGTGAGAGTGGAGTATTGAAGCCTCTCGTTATCAATATGTGGGGTTTGATATGTGTTTTAAGCCTTAGTAATTTTTTGGACATATGTAGGTGCCCTTCTATTGGGGAAATAAATGTTCAGGATTGAGACATCATCTTGGTGTATTTTTTTCTGAGATAAATAAGTAATATCCATCTTTTTTTTATTTTTGATTGATTTAATTTAAAGTCTACTTTGTTAATAGATATTATCATGGCTACATCTATGGTGTTCCTTAGTTCCATTTGATTGGAAAGTCTTTCCCCAACACTTTTCTCTAAGCCAATGTCTGTCTTTGAAGTTCAGGTGTGTCTCTTGTATGCAGCAGAAAGACAGATTCTGTTTTTCTTATTTTTTGTTTTTTTTTTTTTTTGTATCTATCATGTTAGGCTGTGTCTTTTGTAGATATTAATGTACAGTGATTATTATTTCATGTAGTAGGAGGTTTCTGGCCTGGACTTTTGGGCCTAGCCTCAAGGTTTAGGTCCACAGACCCACAGACCCACAGAAACACACAGATGCATACAATAGTTTTAGGCTGATCAGCCTCAGGCCCAGGCATATCACTTGCTAGCTCTCTACCCTTCATCTAACCCATGACTCTTATCCTGTTCAGCCATGCAGCTCAGTACCTTTCCTTAGAGCAGTATAGTTGCCTTCTGCTTCTTCTGGCTTCTCTCTGGCATTCTGCTCTGTGGTTCCTGTTCTCAGTTTTCTTAGTCTGGTAGCCCTGCCCACATTTCCTGCCTTCCTTTGGCCAATCAGCGCTTTTTATTAAACTAGTGGGTGGGATAGTTATTTACAATGAAACAACATAATCTCCCACAATTTCATGTTAATTTTGGTGGTAGTATGTATGTTTTTCCCTTCTTTAGGTTTCTTCTGTGGGATTATCTATTGCTTGTGGCTAGAGCACAAGCACTATTTCCTTAGGTTAGAATTTTACCTCTAGTGCTTTTGGTAGCGCCAGGTTTGTGGAGAAGTATTGTGTAAATCTTGGTGGTTTTTTTTTTTTTTTGCATGGAATATCTTCTTTATTCCATATATGATGATTGATAGTTTTCCTGTGTATAATTGTCTAGGCTGGCAGCCATGGTCTTTTAGTATTTGTATAACAGCTGTCCAGGACCTTATGGCTTTCATTGTTTTCATTGAGTAATCTGGTGTTATTCTGATGGGTCTGCCTTTATAGGTAACTTGGCTTTTTTTCCTTTGCAGCTCTTAGTGTTGTTTATTTTTGTAGAATTAGTGGCTTGATTATTATGTAGCAAGCAGACAATTTGGGGACTCTAGTCTATTTGGTGTTTTTTAAGCTTTTATCTTTATAGACATTTTCTTCTTTAGGTTAGGATAGTTTTCTTTTTTGATTTTGTTGGATATATTTTTCTGTGCCATTAAGCCAGAATTCATCTCCTTTTTCAATTTTAATTATTCTTTGGTTTGGTCTTTTCATGGTGTCTCAGATTTCGTGGAAATTTTGTGTTATGACTTTTTTGTTTTAGTGTTTCTTTGACTTACATTCACTTCTATTATTGAATCACACTAGAGATTCTCTCTTCCATCTCTTGCATTCTATTGGTTCTTCTTGCATCTGTAGTTCTGTTTCATTTCTTCAGATTTGTTATTTCTAGCATTGCCTAGGTTTGTGTCTTCTTTATTGCTTCTATTTCAAGTTTTAAAGCTTGAAATGTTTCCTTCCCCTGTTTGATTGCTTTTTCTTAGATTTATTTATTTTCTTTCAGGGATCTGTTGATCTCTTCCAATTTTTTGTTTGTCTTTTCTTCTATTTCTTTAGGGTAAATTTGCATATCCTATTTTAAGGCTTTTATTATTTCCATAAAGTTGCTTTTAAGGTCATTCATTTCCTTTTTCTTCTTTTGCATTATCATGGTCAGGTCTTGTTGTAGAACCACTAGATTATGGTGGTGCCATATTATTTTTTAAGTTGTTATATGCATTCTTTCACTGGAGTCTGCCAATTGTTTCCTCAGATCACTACAGGATTTGTATGTATCGCAGGGATCTGATTTTTGATGCAATCTGTCCTGGCTGTGTCTGTGTCTCAGGAAGCCTCTCTTGCTCCATTCTGGGCTCTTGTTCCACTTGGAAGTAGTGTATTCTGTGTCACAGTGACTTCTTTAATCCAGTAGATGCTGACACATTGTGGGTCTCAGGTGGCTGCTTTGGATCCAATAGTTCTGAGGAGCTGAGGGTCTCAAGTAGCTGCTCTTGATCCAACAGGAACTGAGGAACTCTCTTAACCTCTTGTTTAATGAGTTCAGAGGATCTGTGGGTTTCCAGTTGCCTCTGAATTTCCTAGTCATGGGATAGGTTCAGGTGAGGGGTGGTGTAGTGGATTTATGATGTTACATTGTAAATAATTGTCCTGCCTATGAGTTTAATAAAAAGCACTGATTGGTCAAAGGCAGACAGGAAGTGTGGGTGCGGCTGCCAGACTAAAAAAAAAACTCTGGGAACAAGAAAAACAAAGGCAAAATGCCACAGAGACTCCAGAGTTGCTAGAAGATGCAAAGGAAAACTACGATTATCTGAGAAAAGGTACCAAGCCCCATGGCTAAACAGAATAAGAATCATGGGTTAGTTTAAAGATAATGAGTTAGCAAGTTATATACCTGGGCCTTAGGCCAATCAGCCAAAATTATTGCGTGTCTCTGCGGGTCTGTGGGTCTGTGGTTCTAAACCTTGAGGCTAGGTCGAAAGTCCAGGAAAGAAACCTCATACTACAGGGTGGGATTTTGTAGCTGGTGGTGTCCACTGAACTGGGTTTTAATGGGGCTTCTGACCTGCAGGGGTTTTCCCTGCTGGCCTGATTTTAGGGTAGAGATGAGTAGTGGTGGAGTCCTGATGGCTGTGGCCCAGAGCCAGGGTCCCTGAGACTGGGATCTCTGCCTGGGATGAGTTTCTGATACTGTTTTTAAATTAGTGTTCTGTGTGATTATGGTATATGTCTGGTTTATTCACACCTATATGTATGAGCAAGCAGGTCAGTAAGCATATGTGCAGAGGAAGAGGGACACTGCCTACTTGTTATATTAGGTTTCTGGCCCTGACTTTCCAGGTTAGCCTCATGGCCTGGACCTTGTATTAATTGTATGCTGATTGATCTGGGGCCCAGGCATATAACTCGTTAACTCTTTACCATTAAACTAACCCATGACTCTTATCCTGTTCAGCTATGCAGGCTCAGTACCTTTTCTCAGAGCAGCATAGTTGTCCTCTCCTTCTACTCTGCCTTCTCTTTGGTATATCTGCTCTGTTATTCCTGTTTCCAGAGTTTTCTTAGTCTGGTAGCCCTGCCCACACTTCCTGTCTGCCTTTGGCCAATCAGTGTTTTTATTAAACCAGTAGACGGGACAATTGTTTACAATGATACACAATTCTAGTAAACCTACTCTATCACTTTATGTCATATTTTTACAGAAAGGGTCTCTCACTGACCCTAGGACAAGTCTGTCAGCCAGCAAGCTTCTATTCCAGTGTCTCACATCAACTCTGTTACAAGTATGATGATGTAACAGAACTTGAACAAATCCTTTCAATACAACTTTGGAGCAGGCCCCCCAGACCTTAGCACAACTGATGTCATGATAGAAGTACCATTCAGGCCTTGGAACCCAGCACTTAGGCAGGGACAGCTGCCAAAATGAGAACAAATATTTAATCAATGAAAATCTATAGTTCTCAGAACCCCCTAAATAAACTCCCTTGCTTTTGGGTTTCTGTAATTCTGCTTCTGGCTAACTGTTCTTGCTAACTGAGGGTGTCAACTCAGGATGTGACTTTTGTTCTTAAAAACTCACCCTGGGAAAGACTTGAACGTGCACTCAGGTTTAGAACAGCTAGTTAAATCACTAGATGGTTAAAAAAGACTGACTAATCACTTAAACCTGTTTCCAAGTAGTCTTTTCAGATGAAAACCTCACAATAACTTAGTAACTAGATAAGTAAAGGTGTCTTCTCTGCAGAAAAAAAAAAAAAAACAAAAAACAAAAAACAAAACTTTGACTCATAAAATTCAGTATAAATCACTCGATGTTGGATTATTTTTGCTGTATTAGAAAGTGAACAAAGTTTTAAGGCACTACCAAATTTACCAGAGAAGAGTTAAGCATTACAACACAGACAGTAATGTAAACCTCCTTATTTTTAACAGTTCTCAACACTGTATCAGATATTAAGACTCAATTTCTCTAGGATTAAGGAAGGAAAGCAATAATAGTTTCTCTGTGTGACCCAAAATCTAGTTGCCATAACAACTTGAATACTCTATAATGATGATGCATTTATTGTACAATTTAGCCTTGTGAAGGAAAGGGAAATATGCCCAAATATACATTTTCCTCAGTATACTATATGTAACATTAAATTCTGTGAAGCTTTCTCTAATTAGCCTACGTGTAAATGCACTTGCTTTGAAGTGCATTGTCTCTAATTATGCTTCAATTTAAAATGGCTTTCTGCTTCCCTTACGATAAAGGGCTTACATAGCTATCCCAGCCAAGTGTAGTTAGAGATATTTCCGCCTGGAATGATCTGGTTAATAGCCTCAATGCCTCCATTCAGTGTCATGGTAGAAAGCTAGCTAGAAGAATCATAGCAAAGGAGGCATAGAGCTAAAAGAAGAGATCTATGAAATTTCATAGGAAGACAGAATGATAGTATACTACACACTCCTAGCCAAGTGAACAAAGGTGATAAGGAGACCAGCAGCTGTCATTTTATTTTCTTTCTAGATAAGCAAATAAGACAAGCTTTGGAGGAAAACTATGAGACAGAGAGAACGTTTGCCTCCAATCACCTGCTTCTCAAAGCTAGGGTTCCCTATATGGTTCTATCAAGGTGTGTGATCAACAGAGTCAGAGGAATTAACTAAGCTTATGCTTTATCAAAAATAATGTTATTAAACTTTTGGTTTCTCTCTTTTAAGTAGTTATGAGAATTTACAGAGCAGCCTCATCTGAGAAGTAAGGAAGTGGTATGGCAAAGCTGGGACAGTGCTGAGGATATTATGATGAGCAGAAGAGATAGTCTTTACCTTTGTCCTGACTGTGGCTTAACTGAACCTTGAACCTTTCTTCGCCAAGGCTTGGTAGCTTCATATACAAAGTGAGAAGGTGAATTCTAGCTGACACACTCATTGCAAAGATGAATAGGCTTCATAAACTGTGATTGCTCTGCAGTATCTAGATTTATTTTAGTCTGGGGTTTCCCAATTTCATTCAGAGGTCCTTAATTTGGAAATTTAGATCTTCTGTTTTAGGACTAACCCATTGCCATCCTTATTTTAAGATAAGCACATATGTTGTTTTGAAAAATAATTTTTGTTATTTGTGGCAAACAAGAAAAGGGAACCTTATGTATATGACTACTCTTGAGTAAATAAATGATTAGTTACATGGGATGGGTCATATGAATTATTTAGACATTCTGTTGAAAGATGATATAAAGGGTTCCTGAGCTACAGAGGCTGCTACAAACTCTAGGGATTTGGTATGGTGTGGAATTCAGTCAATGTATCAGTTACCCCATATGAAAGCTAAAATTGAAATAGCTATGAATGAACAAAACAAATATATTTTATAGCTAAATTCCTAGATTCTAGATTTAGTCAAGATATATTAAGAATGATGAATATCCAGAAATCCAAGTAAACTTATAATATTGACAATAGCCTTGAAGACAGAAGTTTGGTAATCCTTAGACTCCAGGTACTCATTGGAACACAGCTTTAAGTCAAAAAAAAAAAAATTTGCCTGAAGTGAATGTTTATATCCCCAAAAATTCAAAGGACTATCATACACACTTTGTGCACTAATTGACATTTGAAAACTATATCCCAAAGAGGACCCAGGCCAATTTTTTGAAAATGTTGAGTAAAGGAGCATGGATGAAGAAATAAAGGAAGATATCAGTAAACAATGTGCCATTCCTTCAACTACGAGTTCTCATCTCCAGACTGCATGTTAAAAAACAGTTGGGAATGGTAGCACACTCCTGTATTTAGAATTGTGGAGGTGGGAAGAAACAGGCAGATACTGTGTTTTTGCTAGCCAGACAGTCCAGCCAAACTGCGAACTTCACATTCAATGATTGATCAAACTCAAAAAATTATGTGAAGTACTAGCTAGAGAAAGATATCAATGTCTATCTTTGATTTCTGCATGAACAAATGGAGGCAAACACAGCTACACATGCCCACAGCCAAATCTATGTGACACACCCACACAGAGATAAGAGATGGGTGTAAGAAGCATAGTGTGCTACTGACAAGGAATAAGCACAGTGGGCTACTGAATGGACATAAGAAGCATAGTGTGCTACTGAATAGTTCAAGAAAGGAGTGCAAGTTTGAGTTCAGACTAAAAAACTAATTGAAACCTTGTAACTAAAATAGAAACTTCACAATGGGAATAAAAATCATTCAGCTTTAATTAGAAACAGCTGAAAAAGTAAAAAATAAATTAAAAAATTCCCAGTTTGAAACAATAGTAAGAAAATGATATAGTAATTTTTTTCAAGAGTAACAGCACAGCAGAGACAGTAGCTGGTGTCATTGAAATATTGTATAAAAATAGCTGTTAAATTACTGAGCATTATCAACAAATGGTGCTGGTACAACTGAATGTCAACATGTAGAAGGATGAAAATTCATTAATATCTATGGTGATGCAGAAAACTCAAGTGAAAATAAATCAAAGACCTCCATATGAATCCAGTTACACTGAACCTGATGCAAGAGAAAGTGGGAAGTAGCCTTGAACACATTGGCACAGGAGACCACTTCCTAAGTATAACACAGTAGCACAGACACTGAGAGAAACAATAAATGAGACCTCCTGAAGTAGAGAAGCTTCTGTAAGGAAAATAAAATGGTCAGTAAAACAAAGTGCCCCCCCCAAAAATGGGAAAACATCTTTACCAACCCCATATCTTACAGAGAGCTGATCTCCAAAATGTATAAAGAACTCAAGAAACTAGACACCAAAAACTCAAATAGTCAAATTAAAAATGGGCTGTGGATCTAAACAAAATTCTCAACAGGAGAATCTAAAATGACTGAAGGATATCTAAGAAATTGTTCAATATCCTTAGTCATCAGGGAAATGCAAATGCAAATGACCCTGAGATACCATCTTACACCTGTCAGAATTGCTAAGATAAAAGCACTGATGACACTTGTGCTGTGGAAGATGAGGAATAAGGGGAACACTCCTCCACTGATGGTGGGAGTGTACGCTTGTACAGCCACTCCATAAATCAGTTTGGTTGTTTCTCACGAAACTGGGAATCAACCTACCTCAAGATGAACAGTATTACTTTTGGACATATAAATGAAAGATTCTTAGCCATTCAATAAGAGTGTCTTCTCAGTCATATCTATAGCAGCATTATTCATATTACCCAGAACCTGGAAAAAAATCTAGATGCCCGTCAAATGAGTAATGGATAAAGTTAATGTGGTATATATAAACATTGGAGTATTACTTGGCCGAGAAAAAAGAAACAATGATATCATGAAATTTGTAGGCAAATGAATAGAACTAGAAAAAAAATCATCCTGCATGAAGTAACCCAGACTCAGAGGGACAAACACTGTATGTACTCACTCATGAGTGGATATTAGAAGTCCATATAATAAAATAACCAGACTATAGTCCACAACCGCAGAGAAACTACATAAAAAGAAGGACCCTAAGAGAGACAAGCATGAAAAGCCCTGGGCGTGGGGAGAAGAAATTGTTAAGATTTCCTGTGGGGAGCAAAACTGAGGGGAAGGGAAGAGGAATGAGACTATGATGGATCTAGGTAGCTGTGGAGTTAGGGGAGGGTCAGAGAGGGAGAGCCATGAAGGAGGTATCTTGATAGAGGGAGTCACATAGGGATAGGAGAATCCTGATGCTAGGGAAATTTCTAGGAATCCACAAAAAAAGACCTCCATTAAGAATCCTAGCAAAAGTGGAAAGGGTGCCTGAACTGCTCTTCC
This sequence comes from Phyllotis vaccarum, assembly GCA_033318265.1. Taxonomy (NCBI): domain Eukaryota; kingdom Metazoa; phylum Chordata; class Mammalia; order Rodentia; family Cricetidae; genus Phyllotis; species Phyllotis vaccarum. Next base: position 35,228,162 of record JARWLC010000001.1, on the reverse strand, counting down.
CCTATAAACAGATTAGTGATCACCCTAATTGTCATCACAGGATCAATTAGCTAATGGAGGCAGATGCAGACAGAGATGCACAAACAAACACTAACTGAGCTCCTTGAGTTCAGCTGAACACAGAGATGAGGGATCTTATGAGCAAAAGGGTTAAGTTCATGATGGTTAAATCCACAGGGTTAGATGATCCAAGCTCGTAGAAGCTCTTGTACCTTGGACTGACAACAAAATGCAGGTGCCAGTTACATCGCTTGAGTTGTTTGAGAAGCACCTGGAAGTGAGACCAGGTCTTATTCCTGAAGCTTCCTGAAGCTCCTTCCTTAGGTTGCTTAGTCTTGGGACAGGTGGATTTGGTCCTGCCTCAACTTGGTATGCCAGATTTTGTTGACTCCCTGAGAAGCTTTATCCCCTCTGAGGAATGTGTGAAGTTGGTGAGGGAAGGGAGGCATGGGAGGAAGGGGAGAAAAGTGGAGGAATTGTGCTTGGTGTGTAAAATTTTTTTAAAAAAGTAAAATTTTTAGAAATTAAGTAAAGTTAGTTGCAGATAGAAATTAAACTTATTAAATTTCTCTGAGAATATTATACATGAAGACTGAATTTATTTAAATGTCACTTTTCTCTCTGTTTCTTCCAACTCCTCTCATATTAACTCCCCACTCTCACTTGTATTCATGATTTTTTCTTATTTCATTGTTATTTAATTTTTAAGAAAGAGAAAGATGGTGAAGCTGGTCAGTAGGGATTAGAGATCTGAACGGACTGAGAGAAAAGGGAAAAATGTGATTAGATACACCATGTAAATTATATTTAATTTAAAAAATTCATGCACTACAGCAGGTCTGGAGAGATGGCTCTGTAGTTCAGAGCATTGGTTTCTCTTCTAGAGGACCAGGGTTAAATTCCCACAATCCACAGAGGCTCTCCCAACTGTCAGTAACTCTAGTTCTAGGAATGTGATCTTTCACACAGCCATAAATTCAAGCAAAACACCAACGTACATTAGGAATAAATAAATCTTTTGCCAGCAGTGGTGGTGCATGCCACTAATCTCAGCACTCAGGAGGCAGAGGAAGTTGCATCTCTGAGTCTGAGGCCAGCCTGGTCTATAAAGCAAGTTCCAGGACACCCAGGGCTATATAGAGGAAACCCTGTCTCAAAAGTCAGAAGAAAAAAAAAAAAATCACTTGCTCATAGTCTACTTCAAACTCATCCCAGATCCTCCCTACTTCCTCCTTCTTCATTTCTGTTTCTACTGTCCCTGCCTCTCCCCGTCTATCTCTCAAACTAATAAAACAAATTCAAAAAACCAAAAAATCAATATAAACAAATGGACAACGCATGAAACATACCCAAACCAAACAAAAATAAGTAGGAAATAAAAACACGGATTTCATTTTGTGACACCCATCTACTCCTGATCATGGGATCTGCCCTGGAATGTGTTAGATTTACTCAGTGACAGTATTGAAGAAAACTGATATCATAGTGTAGGTCACAGGGTTTGTAGCCAGGTAATATGCATGCTTACTTTTCTTCTCTAGTATAATGAAAAGTACATTTCAGCACTGTGAATGCTATTTATTGTGGGTAAAGCTTCTAGTTTGATATCTGCTTAATTTGTCCATGTCCAATGACATAAGTAACCCTATGTCTTCAGCAATGGGGCCTTACCACCAATTTATGGAAGGTAACCAATAGCCTCACCACCAGTCTGGGATGTTTGGGAGCTTTCATGGGACCGTTTTGGCCAATGACTCAACAAGTTCTAATCCATTCCTGGTACTGAAAATTTTATCTGGTGGCATAAGATGTCTAGTTGTGGGATTATCCTCATAATTATGTGAGGGCTCCATTAATTTTTTTTATTTATGTATATATTTTTGGTAGCTTATATGGAAGTAAGATTGCATGGCACTTTTCACATGTGAACATTTTTTCAATAAGTAAATTTTAAAGATGTGAAGATAGAACATAACAAATATACCAAATTGCTAAAGAAAAGCCAAACTCACATAAAACCTGAAGTACAGGGCTGGCGAGATGACTCAAAGGTTAAAGCACTGGCTGCTCTCCCAGAGGTCCTGAGTTCAATTCCCACCCCCCACATGGTGGCTCACAGCCATCTATAATGATGTTGGTGTCCTCTTCTGGTGAGAAGACATACATGCTGGCAGAACATTGCATACTAAATAAATAAATCTTTACAAACTTCAAATAAAAAACTCAGGAAATCAACCAAAAAGGTCAGAGAAAAGCCTCACCAACCAAATGAGTGAGGATGAGGTGGAAGACAGGAAATAAGGTCCTGAGACAAAGCAGAGAAAACAAAATGGCTACCTCAGTTAAAAAAACAAACAAACAAACAAACAAACAAACAAACAAACAAACAGATCCAAAGTCTTCCAGGCACAAAACATCTAGAAAGTCTGGGAAACTATGAAAAAGTAAAACCTATCAATAGTAGGTAGAGAGGAAAGAATAGAAACTGAGGGCAAAGTCACCTTTAATAAAATCATGAAGAAAATAAATCTTAACAAAAGGGGGAAAAAAATCCAGATCACACAGTAGGAAGGGGGATTAAGAGCCAGACTGGAGAGTAAAGGTTGTAGGTTGTGGATCTTGTGAGACACTGAGAGCTCTCAGAGCACAGTCACACTTGCTGAGATGCTCCATTGTAATCCACAATATGGATGCTCATTAGACCACTGAGCAAGCTCTGATAAAGGACTCTGAGGTACAGGTTAGAGGCATAGGTACTATGAGTTACAATGTGCTGTTTCTCTACACCCTGAGGATGGCATGGTGCTGTACCTTCTCAGACTCCAGAGATAGAGTTCAGCCATGACCCAGAGTTTTAATGAAAGTGAGCAGAAGACAGCAAAAGCCTCAGAGCAGAGGAGGCACAGACAAGACAATTTTTTTTTATTCAGACCAACCTTCTGCCTTAGGGGCCAGGGCTTTACAGTAAAGTTGTGTAACACGTTGGGTGTAAATAATCTATAATTTAGCACTGTTGGAAGTATGAAAGTGAAAGCTAAGTTGGACACAGATATAAATGTTATTAAGACACAGACATATGTAGAGAAATGTAGAGAAAATAGGTAGGATGTAGGAATTAGCAGAGTATGTTAGTTACAAGTGTGATGGGAAATGCTATCAATTATAAAGTAAAAATAGGGTGAAGAGGGGAGTGAGACAAAAATTAAAAGCTGGAAAAATCCAACATCATGTTACATTTGGAAAAAATAAGCAGCAGATTGGATGGTGGAAGCTTAGACATATGCAGTGTTATTGACACCTGGAAGAATCATACTGCACTGGGAAAGGGGGTTCAGAAATTATTTAAATCTTTTAAGCTTTGAAATGAGAACTTCAAAATAAAGTAATTCAATTTGTTCCCACACTATATAAAAAAGTTAAGGAACTATTACTTTTTCAAAGAGGAAAACTAAATAGGACAGGGCCTGCTCTTTTAAGCTATGCAAACTATCCCACTTTTATACTCTTAATATGAAAAGACACATATACAAATTCCATGCAGCGTAACAATTTCTGTTGTCTAGAATTAGAAAAAATAAATAATTTTCTATAAAATTGATGAGTGTATGCATTTTTAAGGCATTTATTCTGTTTGGGAAATGACAAAATTAACTTGTAGTGGCCTTCACTATCCTGATGTACAAAAGCCAATATAGCTCAGATTCCACATTCACAGCAGTGTTCAGCATTATTGAGCTGGGCTAGTTATGAGTCAAACAAATTATTTCCTTTGCTGTAGGTTTCTGCCAGATTAAAATAATCAATCTGCAATGCTGTTTGTGTCACAGATTTTAGTTTGTAGATTTCCATGTGAATAAAGAAAACACCTGAGTTATTCTTCCCCATTCCTAAGTCTACTTAACCAACCTTCACCAAAGACTGATTCCATAGTGAAGTAATGAGAACACAGGGGTGAGTCTAAGTTCACAGTAAGTCAGAATATAAACTGCTTCAAGGTATTATATATTTCATCTTTTATTTTGATGTATTTGTCTTTTTTGTTTCTTAGACTTTCAATTACCTTCTGAAATTGCTAATGAATATTTATTTTGAGTTGTGTAAACTTTTGGGGAAAATGTGGTGACTCTTCCTGAATTAATGTAAAACTTGGTGCCAAGACAATCTATCACTCTTATGCTCTTATAACCATTCTCTGAGTTAATGTGAAGCATATGAATTAATAGATACGTAGATTACTAGACATAAAAATTATTTAAAAACTTCATTTCTAAGTATTATCATTTGGAATAATGAAGCAGAGGATATTAGGTAGATTTGAGGTAAACCAGAGTCATATAGTGAGGACTAGGCCAGGTTAGGTTAGATAGTAAGCCACTGTCTCAACAATAACAAATTATCTATCAAACTAACATTAAATAAATAAAATTATGCTTGAAATGGAAACATGTCTCAGGGATAGTAGCATGGACTGCTCTTTCAGAGGAATTGAATCTAATTCTCAACATCCATATCAAATGACTCACAACTCTGTAAATACAGCTCCAAAAGACCCAACTTCTCCTCGTCTACATGGACACTTGCATTCATATGCACACATCTACACACAGATGCATAAGTATACACGTAATAAAGCATACTGGATACTTTAGATTTATATACTTGTAGAAAAAAAATGTGAATGACAATTTGTTACCAAATCATACATTATTTTAGATAAAGAGATTGAAAACATTCCCTAAACAGAGAACTAAAGGCAACTAATGGCAGCTGAGAGAAAGGATCACCTTTTCTAGAGTGTAAGCCCTAGATTGGTTATGAAATATAATGTTGTCCGTTATAAACAATATACACACAACAAAAATAGACTCAGCAGGGTGTATTTATAGGTTTTGCATATATAATATGTGTGTGTGTGTGTGTGTGTGTGTGTGTGTGTGTGTGTGTGTGTAGTAACAATCATAGTAAAAGAGGCTTTAAGTGTTGAAGGGACATGGAGTAGGTTTGAGGATAGGAATATATCTGAATGGAGAAAGAAAAGGAGAAAAGTGATGGGTTATATTTAATATAAATGTAATAAATTAATTAATTAAAACTATTTTAATATACAGTAAAGAGCTTTGTTTCCTCAGAACCTTAACAGAAAATAAAAGACATGAATTAGTAAATAATCTCAATATGCTCTAATGGACCAAAATACAATATAATATGATTTTTATATATAAAAATCTCAAGGTGGAACTTAGGCAATAGAAAGGTCACATATGAAGCAGTTTTCTTTGGATATTCTATGATCATCTGAGGATTAGCTCCTCCACTGTAGTTTGGGATGCTATAAGCATTTTAAGTTGGTTCCTTTTCTAAGGGGTTTGTGTCCTTCCTCAGGGTAGCATTGTGCTGCTCAACACATTCGGGGTATTCTTAGACAACCATTAGGACTCCAGTAACGGTCTCATGGCCACAGACAGAACGCAAGAATTATTTTTAAGTCACATATTTTGTCTTCCAAGACCTGTGGATGGAGAATCTAGACATTCATGTACTTCTGAGGCGCCTATAGCACGAGGCAGGGTACATAATGCTCAGAAATGCATGCCCTTGAGGAAGGCTGGCTTCTGAATCTCATTTGCTATCTCGTTACCTGACATAAACTGCTTAGCCTCAGAGACTGTCAGTTTTCTAGTCCACAAAAGGGGGTAATGTCTAGTTCACTAAACTCTGGATTGAAGAAAGGGACATTCAAATGCTTAGTCCTCCTGCTTTTCCTCTTCCTTCTTCCTCTTCCTTCTTCCTCTTCCTTCTTCCTCTTCCTTCTTCCTCTTCCTTCTTCCTCTTCCTTCTTCCTTCTTCCTCTTCCTTCTTCCTCTTCCTTCTTCCTCTTCCTTCTTCCTGTTCCCTCCTACTCCTACTCCTTCTCCTTCTTCCTTTTTTTCTTCTACTTCTTCCTCCTCCTTCGTCCTGTTTATTTCTCCTCCTGCTCCTCCGTCTTCTTTCCCCTCCTCCTTCTCCTTATCTTTCTCGTACTCCAGCTTTCTTCCTTCTCCTCCTTCTTGATACATAGTTTCTCTGTGGAGATTGTGGTGGCCCGACACTCATAAAATCACAGGCCTCCACTTATCCCTGCCATCTGGGATTAAAGATGCGTACCACTGTGCCTAGTACAATATTGAAATTAGGTGATAGAGTGATGCCTCAGTTTTAATATCACTGTCTACTTTTCCAGACAATTCAGGTTTTATTCTAGGTACATACATGGTGGCTCACAATTGTCTTTACCTAAAGGTCTTGGGGATCTGCAACACTTTTCTGTCTTCCACAGACATCAGGCATGCACTTGATGAACAGACACAAATGCTGGCAAAAGAATCGCATGTCTAAAATAAAATACGTGGATTTTTTTTCAAATTAAAAATATCTTCACAGAAAAACTTATGCCAAGTTTCTGACCATTACGGTTTTTTTTTTTCTTTTTGTCTGTTTGTTTTGAAACTCTTCATTTTATTCCTCTGCCATCTATAGACCACCGTTGCTTGGTTAATAACCATAGGAAAAACCATGTCACCCAGATGTGTTAGCAGCTGGTGGAAGCAGGACACACACTGGCACTTGTGGATGCTGATGAGTCATGGAGCCATAGCATGAGTCTGCTTCATCAAGGCAAACTTGGGTGTGGGTGTCCTGAAGCAAGGGTTATATTAGCTAGTATTCCCATTATATCCAGTGCCACTTGATATGGTTACTTCTGATAAGTTTAGCCTGGGAGCTGAAGCTGAATTATAGAGTTGGAGGAATATGTGAGTCTTAAAGTTTGACACATCAGATTATCAGATCTTTCACATTTATTCAGCTGTTGCCCTGGGACCCCTTTTGCATCCTGGGTTGAGTAAGCTGGCACAGGAAACACTCCAGCAGCTGCACCGTTTTCCTCACTGATGCTCAGCATAAAGTAGCAGAGGAGCCACCTGTCTCCTTGCTCAGCTATGCAGCCAGGCTCAACTCAGTTGCCCTTGACCTGAGCAAGAAAAAAAATAATGCTGAAGAGAAAACTGGCTGTTCCGAAGGCGTTGCAAGAGCTGCCGTTACTAATGCAGAAATCGGAGAGCCAGCTGCAAAACACAAATAACAACAACAGAGATGATTCTGGTAAACGAAACCTTTATGGGTAGGTTTAGAACTTGATCGGCTTAGCTAAAAATTATCAGAAACTGTCGGAACTCATCTAAGCTGTTTGAGGGTGTGTTTTTTTGTTTGTTTGTTTGTTTGTTTTGTTTTGTTTTGTTTTGTTTTTTTGCTTAATTTCCTTTTAATTTTCGGTAAAATGTGCTGTATTATACAACAAAATGAATTATGGCAGTGTTTGTGATTATTTTGCTTCTATTGTCTTTTAAGTAACAAGAGTGATATTTGTCATATTTTAGGCATCATCAGTATTTGTCAGTTGTAGTTTGCTTCAGATGTCTCTTCTCATGGTGCTTTGTCGATATTCAGCTTTCGGTGCTGAGGTTGGGCCCTGTACTTTGTGTGTGACGGACAAGTGCTCCACCTTATTTTATATAGACTCTTTTTCCCCGAGTTTGTTACAGAAATTTCAGAATTATTAAAATTAAAAGGTACATATTCACCTCACACAAGGCTGTGACAGTGTATGAATCTGACAATTTGCCAGTGGGATCTTCATAATCTCACATTTCTCTGCAAGGTATGCCACTCCAGAAATGAATCCTAACAAGATAATTGCAAGGTTTGTGAAAAGCTGTTGCATCCACTGTTCACAGTTTATGTAAATAAAAACATTTTCTTTTATATAGAGCAAAAGCAAGCTTAAAGGTTAGTAGTTAGAAGTAAGGAGATCTGAGATATATACAGCCATTTAAATGATGTGTGCATGGCTTGTACTATTATGGGATAATGATGTTTCTCAAATATAAACAAATAATTAGACCCTTCACTCTCTTAAATCCCTAGGGTAAATATTATGTAATATCTTGTATTATCTCTTAGAGACAAACAAATTGGGATGTGATTCCAAGCCAGAGATCGGCAAAGTAAGTATCAGTATCTGAAGATAGATTGGTCTGATCTGCCTGATTCAAGTATACTCACACCCGCAAACACATACACATGTCTGAACTCCGCGTAGACAATTACAAAAACAAGAAATGCCCAGGAAGTTTCCATAGATAAAATAAGAAATGAATATGCCCTTAATGCAATGAAAGGCAAGGGAGTAAAGGAAGACTTTCAAGTTGAGCACTCCTAAGTCACCATTTGTACAATGACCCAAAAAGAGTGAAAAAGCTGAAAGTAGATTGCTCAGTAGCTAAGCTACCTATTAAATACATTTGCACGCGCGCGCACACACACACGTACACACACACATGGGAGGGAAGAGGGCATAGACAGAACCTGAAAGACTGACATGTAGCATTATACAGCCACAGTATAAGCATATGAATAACAGGGGCCTGATCTTCAAAAAAGAAAATGAAATGTATCAAGGATGGATTTAATTAAAAGTGTTAGAGGAAAATTCACATCACAGGATGATGATGACAGAAACAGTGCTTTAAAATTGCATGATATTTAGGAAAATATACACTATTTGCTAAAACAAATCCTTAAAAGTTCATCCATTACTACCATTTCCAAACAGAGAACATGATCTACCCATGCTTGTGGACTGTTGGTTTCTTATAATGTGTGTGATTATTTTGTGGATTCTGTTTGTTTATAGTGTGTGTAACTCTACTGTGCATTGTTGTTTTCTTACTATGTAGCCGTTGGCATATACATCCAGTTTTGTGTCTAATTGGTGGTAGGTATTCCATGGGTCAGATTCAAGTTTGAAAGACTATAGCATTGTAAATTCAACTATGTTAATTTTTATGCATTAAAAATGGGTTAAAGATAATATTTTCCTTTGATTTTGTAGTATATGATAATAGTATTTTAAGACACCGATTGACAGTGAATACATATTTTATATTTATCAGTAAGGTTGCATTTTGTCTTATTTCATGAATATTCTACAGCTCTGAGAGTATCTGCATGTTGACAAGATGATCATGAAAACTGTGTAAACACCTTTCCTTTTCTATTTCATGAAGATCCATTATAAGCCTTAGAAAACGCAGTTCAAAATGGAGGCAGATGGTTTTTGAGTAATAATCATGCCAATATTTGGGACAGTCCACATGATTTTCTAAACAGAAATAGACTCTAATCTTATGTTGACAGAAAAGTGAGCAGCAGGCATTTGTTGGACACACTACTTGCTTGAACCACGAGTAAGAATTCCAGTGGAAATTCCTGAGAGCTTTGTTGAAAATCACATCAAGGACTCTGTTCATGTAAATGTATCTAAGGAGCAAACGAGATTAGGAACGAGTAACCATCAAATGCTGATATTCTTGACTCTGGCTGAATGACACAAGGACAGGAGATACATGTAGGTGACCAGCGCGACTCCAGACAGCAGCCAGAATGTTGTGGCTCCGTGGTTCTATAATAATTATTCTATCTCTGAACATTATTAAGAAATTCCTAGAGGAATGTTAAGGTAAGAGGGGACCAAGGAGGACCTCTCCTACGATCCACCATGAGCTAATTGGCACCAAGGGAACACAGATGCAAAGACCAAACATTCAAAATGTCAGCTGTGTTTAAAGAAAGAAAAAGAACAACAAAAGCAAAACATTTTCTCTCTGCTCACTTTTCTCCAAATTTAAAAGTTGGTTGACTTAGTTATGGCTTAGGAGTTAACAGTATTTGATGGATTTGCTGAGTTCCCAGTCCTGTTCCCAGTACCCATGTGGAGGCTTACACCAGTTTGTAACCTCTCTTCCGAGAGTGCTGATATGTTCTTCTGGTATCTGCAGATCTTAGACCTTCGCATTATATATGTGCATACCTACATGCAGGAAAAGCATTAACTCACATAAAAAAAAATCTTTAAATTGTTGATAATTTGAAAAATTGTCTTAACTATAGAAGGTTGTAATGGTGGAATAGTTTTCTGAACTGCATAAAAATGCATTATTGAAAATCAAATAACTGGCAATTATTTTTTGTCACCTGTACTTTATAGTAACTGTAGTATGGCATGTTACAATAAAGAGAACTACAGTGCATTATGGGGAGATTATAAAAGGTGCTGACATAGGAAGTATTGTAGGAACATGAGAAGGATGTCACAGCATGGATCATTTCCAAAGCAGACTGCCAATTTTCATTTATATATAAAATGCATGCTATCTGGGTCAGATAGGATGTTTCTATGGAGAAACTAATCACTTCCAACAGCAGAAGAATTTAATGGCTGAGAAAGTCTTCAATAACTCTTCTCTCAAGAGACAGTTTCAGAGATAAAATCTTGGAACTCGTGATTACACTAGGCACTGGAGGACCGTGGCTGTGGGTGATGTTTATGGGCCACTGCTGGGTCGTCCTCTTTAATGATAGCACTCCTGCTTCTTAATATCTCCCTAGTTATTTTTTATGACCTGCTTGGATAATATTCTAATTGCTAATGCACATTACTCCAGGGCAACAGTGCTGGTTTTCCTTTCTTACTAAGAGATGAATCTGACTCACTTATGAAACTATTTTAAGAGTGAAAATGATAATGTTAAGACCAACTATAACAACCAGGTAGCATATATAAAACTGATTGTAAGTAACCTTTCTTTATGATGACTGTGTGGATGTAGGCAAGCTACTGGCCAACTGGGGTTTCATTTATATAGCTCTATTTGGTGGTAAATAATTACTTAGGCATCATGCATGAACCATTTTTGTGGATGGCTTTAATATTCCCATTCTGAAAGACAGAGTGAAACATCTGTACATATATACACATGTATACACACACAAATACATGCAGATATACACATGCACACACACATATATCTATGTATGTGCATATTATCTTTGAAGTCAGACTAAATACGCCGAGGTGAAGAGAGACAGAGACTGAAGGAGTAGAAAGAAGGAGGATGAATAACGGAGTAGACAGAGTTGGGTGGAGAGAGGAGCATGTGACAGTTTGGATGTTCTTTTGTTTTTCAATGGGCTGCATACCACTACCACTCTGATTTCCTGGGGATGGTAAACACATGAGCTCTGGTGACAGTCTCTCCATTCCAAACACAAACTCTTTTTTTTATTATCCTTTCATACCATCATGAAGGTTAAATTTATAATTACCCAAGTCCACCAAAGCAGCATAAATGGAGGTACTTTTAGAATATTTGAGGTGGCTAAATCAAATTAACAATAGGCATAATCAATTGAAGAATTAGTTATTGAATGCTTCCAATGAAGACAGCTTATATTGCGAAAGCAGGATGTAGGTTGGTTCTAATTTAAAATTGATTTGCGAATGAATATACATTCTTTGCAAACATAATTCAAAGCTTTTTCCTTAAAGTAAGGTGGGAAGACTAGACCAACAGGGGAAGATGGCTCCACTGGAATCCAAAAAGAATGCATCTTATTATAGGTCTTCATTAACAATAATATTCACAATAAACACAAGCCAAGTTTACTTTTTGTTAAATTTTTAAGCACTTACTCCTGAAAAAGAGAAATATGCTATCATGAACTACTGGAATAGGAGCCACCACACATGCTGACTCTAGTGAAGTGGTTTAGCCTAGGCTGAGCTTATGTTTGAAGTCAGACTAAGTATGCAGCTGGACCTCTTTATTAATGTCATTTGTGTGATCTTTTGATATAGAGATAGCTCTGCTCTATTTTTGTTTATTTGATTTTGGTTTTGAGACATGGTTTCAGGTAGTCCAGACTAGCTTCAAACTCTCTACAGAGGAGAAGATGACTTTCAACTCCTTGATATTTGACCACTAATATTTCAAGTACTAGGTATGTACCACCATACCCAGGCTAGAATTTTTCTTCACTTACAATCATAAAGTGCCCACCAATGCTGAACTCTGAGTGTAACAGAGACTGACCAAGGGAAATCTGACCTTGAAAGTCATTTGATTTATCCCACCGAACAGTCTATCTGAGTGAGGATAGAGCTATGACCCCAACTTCTCTCCTGAGAGCTTTTCTATTGATACTAGTTCCTATGCTTTATAATCCAGTAGCCCTTCAGCCCATTTGTTGCAAAACCTACATTTGTTATATTTGTCTCATTATGATTTTGTACATCTGCCCCCTTAATTCTCCCTAGTAGTCTATTTTAGCTATTATAATGTGAAAATTGCCCTACAATGTAATAACACACAAATTTACATTATTAACTTTATACCCAATGTGGGGTGGGAGGATACATTCTGAAAAGTAAAACCTTACAGACCTATAAAAATTTCCCCCTTCCATTTACTTGGTTCAAAAATAAGGCATATTCAAGCAGTTCATCTTGTAGGCATGGATCTGTGGCCAGTTCTTGAGGCAGTGGGGACCGTAAGAATGAGTGGTGAAGACTGAATCACTTAGGTTTGTTTAGAAGGTGAAATGGCTAGTAGAGGATGAAGCCCATTGCCATGACCATCATTACCAGCCTGATGCTTACTCTTTAAAAGTAATTTTTATAAAATAGAAAGAGAGAGAGAGAGAGAGAGAGAGAGAGAGAGAGAGAGAGAGAGAGAGAGAGAGAGAATGTATCTAAGGAGTGCTTCAAAGAATCTCTCTGAATTCACAAGTTGCTGTGAGAGTGAGCCCAGACAGCCAATTTAAGACAATGACAGATGTTAGTACAGGGCAAAGATAACAGTTTCTCCAGCTCTGAGTTCCTTTATATTGCTTAGGGCTGTAGACACAGCTGTTCTACATGTGCTTATTGACTGACTAACTGAAAGCACAATTCTAAATCCATTCTCTCCGTCTGCTCATTTTATCCCAAGGGCAAAGTAAGGGTGATATGTAAAACACAACTGAAGAAATAATAGTTTTTACTACAAAAGTTAGAAATCTCAGCTTGAAGTTGGCTCTGATGGTGCAACATTCATGATACTGACACAGGAGAACAGTCATCAGATTGAAATGGACAGTATAGGGATACACTAAACCAAAAATTCAAATGTCCTAGTTCTTACATTTAGTTAAAATGTTTTCTTACTGTTAGAATTCAGAGCATTCCTCAAGGAAAAATGCAGTTTTCACTGGCAAGATTTGGATTCATCTAGCACTTTCCCTCAGACTTGAATTTCATCTCTCTCATCTGTCTTCAGTCTCTGTGTATTTAAAAATATAAATCATTAGCGTAGGTATGATAAAAAAAAAGAAAAAAAAAAGAAAAAAAAAACATTTTATGTGTTTTTTTTTCTAATACTATTTTTGGCAGTGTTTGAATTGAACCTAGTCTTTTGTGTATTTTGGTGAGAGCTCTGCCTGAGGCACATCCCATTAGCTTGTAAAGTAACAGGTTTCCATACAACTAGTTCTCAAACATACTTAGCTTGAGTTGACCCTGCTTTAACTCATTCTTTTCCCTCTATATCTTTCTGATCCTCATCACCTCTTACAACCTTCTACCTCCCCTTTCATTTTCATAATGTATCTATTCTCTTAACCTTCATATCTTGCTCCTTTTAAACTACTTTTAGTCCTTGTCATGGGCACTTGTCTACTTTCCTGGTCTCTACACACAGCCCCACATAAATGAATCTATATAAAGTTTAAAACTAGATTCACCAAAAAAGTCAAAGCTAAAAATCACATGCACACAAAAAAAATACAGTGTTCGTCTTCTGAAACTTAGGTGGCATAATTTGATGCAATATTTTCTAGTTGCATGCATTTCCCTACAAATTTCACTATTTTACTTTTAGGGTTTTTTCTCTTTTATTCATTATGGGAGGGGGAAAGATAGATAGATAGGTAGAGAGAGACAGAAAGAGATGGAGAAAAAGAAAAAAAATAAAAGAAAGAGGAGAAGGGTAAATGGGGAGAAGTGCTCATCACCTTTGGCTTGGTGGGGAGAAGGAATGAAAGGGTGATTTATAATTTTTATACTTGGAAACTATCACACAGAATGCAATGCATATTCATCATATCCATGCCTCCCTCAACCTTATAACTGCCCCCAAACACATAATCCTTCCAATGTCATTTATTTTTAATTTGTAGTAAGTCATTAAGATCATGTGACTCCCATGCACATTTGGAAGTTATTAAAGTCATTCGCTTGGACATGTCACCAACCAATGGCCAATTACTCCAAAGAAAACTGTCTCATCCTTCTGACACAGTCATCACCTGACAATAGCTCTTCAGTTAGGGGTCAGATGTCAGGATTCATTTTATCCTGTGATTTTTAATGATCTTGATATTGTACATATTGTCTTGCTTATTTTGTAATGCTGTGAAGATATACCGTGTCTCGTCCTGCCTTGCAAATCCATATTGCAGTATACCATGTCCAGAATTGAAAAAGACAATTGTCTTCCCTTTTCTTTCCTTGAAGTCTGTATATCTACTTCCAATAATTATAAATGTTAGCTAACAAAGAAAATGGTTCCTGGAAAGTTCAAAGTTTATTTCTCTATGCCTTGCAGTTTGTATGTGGGCTATCTTCATCAATAGGGCCTTATCATCTAGTTATGGCAGGAAATCAAGAAATTGTATTGTTTTGGGTGTCTCTGGAATCTCTCTAACCAAAAGTCATGAAGTGATGACATGTTATATAGATCTTTTAGATGTGAATATTTCTTTCTCTAAGTTTGAAATATATCCTTCAAAAGTTCTGTTATATTCTGTTTTTGCTATACTATTAATTTTCTTCCATTCCCATAATCCAAAGGTTAAGTCTTCTTCCATTATCTGTATCTATTAGTTTAAAAAAAATCACTTTTTATTGCATTATCTGAATCCTCTATCTTGTCTTTCAACCCCAATAGTCTCTTTTATTTGACATATCCATCATATTGGTGATACTTTCTAGGGATTGTTTATTTGCCATAATGGATTTCTCAATCCCAAAATGCTATGATTTTTTCCTTCAGAAAGTCTATTTCTTAATTCAAATTTTATATATTGTCTTTACTTCCTTATTTTTTGTTATTGTTGTTTTCTTTTCTTGGAATATATACATGTCTTTTGCTGAGCACAACTTTAATCATTTTTGTATGGAAGTTTCTTCCATGTCATTAACCTTGGGGTCACTATTATGGGATGTATTAATACTTTAAGTTATGAATTGATTGAAGTTTTGTGGGAGTTTTTTGTACTAAGACTTGTGTAAAAATAAATTGTTGAGTGAAAAGGTGAACCAAGGACTTAGGGGCATGAAATATTTACCTGTTACTGCTAAGAGTTAAGAGAACAATGAAAATTTGTTTTAGAGGGAGAGGCTCTGTTATCAGCAGTCTGATACTGCTGAGAGCTAAAGTAACTATGAAATTGTGGATTAGAAGTCAGGGTCCTGGGACCCATTTCCTGTCTGTCACAGGAAGTATGAAGATGATCAAAGTTACTAGTGTTCAAGTTCTCAGATCCCTTTACCTATTGGCATCAGGAGCTAGGGAGATGGTGGAAGTTCAGGATGACAGCCCAATTTAAAGACCATTTACTTCTCCACACCAGAAGTTTGGGACACTGCAGCAGTGTGGCTCAGAATCTTAGGAATTTTTGCTTTTTGACAAGTGCTGCTAAGGTAATTGTGGAAATTTGGGCAGGAGGCTCAGGATCCAATGACTGCTTGCCTGTGAGAACAGAAGTTAATAAAGCTGTGGGAATTTGAGGCAAGATTGGGAAGTCTAAGAACTGCTTAGCTGCATATTCTTGGATATAGGGGAACTGCAGAAGTATGGGACAGGGACTTAGTGTTTAGAGTTCCCTTATATGTTGGTACTAAGAGCAGAGAGATCATTTTTATTTATAGTTGAGTAAAATACAATTACGTATCTGTGTCTTATTTATATTAACATTCATTTGTTGGTGAACATCTAGACTGATTTCATATAGAAACTGTAGTAAATAAAACAATATGAAACGTGGATACCCAGATATTTATGGGAGGATAGGCTCGCTTGTCTATCTGTTTAAGAATGGTATAGCTGGGCCATGTGGTCGAATAAATTTTAGAAAGTTAAAAAAGTGCATGAAGTACAGCCATGATGGGCACAGAGGCTCTAAATATTCTTTGAGTTTCTAGTGCCTTTTACAATGCCTTCAAGTAGCAATTGTGTAAATATTTGCTGAGTACATGTAACTCTTCTAATTAGGGTACAGCATACAGCTGAATTGCTGATACAAAAATATCAGTTCAAATTTATTCTGTCAGGATCAAGAACAATTAAAATATATTCCAACTTTCATCCTTGCCTTTCCTGCTGAGACTGACCTGATTTTCATAAGGAGAAACAGTCTATGGAAAGCAGACCATTAACCAATGGCTTTCTCTTCCTTCTAATGATTAATTCAGAAAACTTTTTAGCAATACGGCTCCATTTTAATTTCTCTTGAGCTGCTTCCCTCTGTGTATTATGGCATGAAAGAAGCAGCTTCTGAGGTCATCATCTCATTCTGACTCCCTGAGTCACCAATCATGGTGTGTTCATTACAGAGCAAGCAGTAAATACGGCTGCAGCTTCACTGAGGCTACATGAATCTCCCTAGGTTCTGTTTTCCATAAGTTCTCAGATTCTCCCCCTATGAAGCATGTGGTCATCCAGCTGTGCTGAAGTCTTCCTTTATTTGGTAATCTGAACTAATATGCAAATGTGACCTTCTAGAAACAGAGGGACAGAAAATACCAGCTACCTTCATATGTCCAGAAGAATTCTGGGTACCCCCCCCCTTTTTTGTGCACAAATATTAAATTTTGAATTATGAAGTTACTAAAATCATAATCTCCATTTTAACTCTTTTGTTTGTTTTAACCTCACAGTGTTAGCATTCTGTAGCATAAAATTGCCCTAGACAGTCTGTAGGAGTCATTTTTTATCTGTCCCCTCCTGTCTGCTTTCCCTATTTGGTCTGGAGGTAGAAGACTTACACTGCATTTCTTGGACTTATTTATTAGTATGCTTGTAGCTTAATTTCACCAATGGGAATTAATCCTCTTTACTGTGAAGAGCATATGGGTGTAGACATCATTTTTGCTAGGTGGGGAGAGGGCAATTATTTAAAACATACTAGATATAAAATTGTGAAAATCATTTTCATACGTTTCAGAAAAACTAGCCCTTTATGGTACCTTGCAATCAAGGGAAAATATTATTTTTTTACAGTTTTCTATTATTTATAACCTAGTCACTATGAAGCATTTCCTCTAACATTCACTAATGAAGTCTTTCAATATTTTGTTAGCCTATCTTTCGATTAACGTTTATTCAATTTTGAATTTTTTCCTTTTCAATATAATCTGAAGAAGACAGTTTTTAC
This sequence comes from Phyllotis vaccarum, assembly GCA_033318265.1. NCBI lineage: Eukaryota > Metazoa > Chordata > Mammalia > Rodentia > Cricetidae > Phyllotis > Phyllotis vaccarum. The sequence goes on along the minus strand of JARWLC010000001.1, from coordinate 35,210,813 downwards.
ATTTGATATACAGGACCTATCTTTAAAGTTAGGAATTGTTGACAGGTTATTTCACTGGGCTGAAGAGGAAAAGTCCAATACTACCCAATGAGCTATGACACGATGATATCCATGAATAAGAAAATGTCTTAAATTGTCACTTTTACTGACTTGAAATATTTATTTTAGATAAGATGTTAAGGCATCAAGCTACATTAGAAAAACATATAAGTAATGATAGTGGAGTGTATGAAGTGGTGAGCAAACTATCTTTAGAGAATTTTCTTTTTTAAAATTTATTTATTTTATTTAAAAAAATGTAATTTTCATCTATGTATCCCCCGTTCCTTTCCCCTTCCCTCCTCCCAGTCCCTCCCAATCAGCCTTCAGCCTCATCCCTCCCCATCTACCCATTCCCTACCCCAAAAGGACAAGATGTCCCAAGGTGGGTCAGCTAAGTGCAGCACATCCACCGCAGGCAAGTCCGAGTCACTCATCCCAAAGCTAAGACTGGGCTAAGTGTTCCCCTGCAGGGAATGGGTTCCAAGGTGCCAGCCCAAGCACAGGCTTAAGAGAATTTATAGGGAAGAAATACATTCAGAAATTTAGAGTTTAAACAGTTTGCATCTGCTTTCTGGAGTCTCTTCCCAATGTTGTTCCTGTGTTGCCTCAGTCTACATTCTCCTATTGTTCATTTGTATGTAACCCAGAGAACATCAGTGGCAAATGGAGAAACAATACAGGAGAGAATAGGAAACCAGAAAAGGGTGAGTTTCCAGCAGGCCCCTGTGGATGTTTGAATTTTAATCTTAATTCAAGAAAATTCTCAGGGAAATTTGGGGTCAGAGCAGAGCCTTCCTTTAGGAGATATCCCAGCGTTCTAAGATGCGACTACTGCTCAAAGGCAGTAAGTCTTTGCTGATGGAGGGAGACCATTCACTTTTCACATTCATCCAAAAATCCAGAAAGAGCAGGAATACAGCTGACTCTGCTTTAGAGGATGTCCAGAAACCTAGGCTTCTGTTGTTCAGGAGATGTATGAGAACAAATCAATGTGACGTCTCCACAGTACATGGCCAGAGACGCCATGAACCTGCCAGATGAAGCACTAACATTAAAATGAAGCTTTTGCTTCCTTCCCCCCTCTCTGTCTGTCTCCCTCTATGCCCCTGTTCTCAATCTCTCCCAAAATCCACCTCTTATTCCCTTCTTTCCTTTCTCATACTTTCTTTTCTTTTGAGACAGGTTCTCATATTGTGACTCAGGCTAGTCTAGAACCCACTATATTGTCTTGCAAGTTTTGAACTCCAGATAATCCTCCTGAATCTTCATCCTTGTTATGAGATTACTGTCATGAGCCATCACACTCATGGTATAACAAACCAAAATTCAGAGTTCCTAAAACATTTTTATTCAACTCCTGGATAGTGCTTTAAGATATTCTATTTTTAAGTCTATTACTATTATTATTAATCTCTCCAACACTTTTCCTGTCCTGTTTCTATGAAGGGCTAATGGAGATTCTTTTCATGATATATTACACGTATCTTCAACTTAATCAGGGTTCCATTTTACAGGCTTTCCACAGTATAAGTGTCCCATTTTATTATCTACATGGCAATGTTGTATTTTCGCATTTCTTTCCTCCTCTTACATTCTTTCTCAATCTTAAGAAACTTGTGATTAAATTAGGCCCAATGAAGTAATCTAAAAGCTTTTCTCTCTCACGACCCTTTTCTCTCTCAGCTCACCCTGATGTGCAATGTTCTTTTGCCCATACATTACACCGCAGCAGCACACCTTGACAGAAGGATGTGGATACCTTAGGGTAGTGATTGCTCAATCTTCCACAAAGAGACATCATTTTGGAACAATAGAACACTAAATTTAATAGTTGTTGTAGTTAGGAAAAGACAAATTCTTAACATATTTGTTTTGCAAAAGTCTGCAGATGCCAATGGTAGTATTTTAACCGAGTTATTCATTTACTCTTGCTGATCTGAATGACATAGTGCCAGGACAGGTGAAGGGCCTGGCTTCCAATTACTCCTGCCATAAATTTTAAGGTAAGAATAAAGCTACCTTTCCCTTCATTGCCCTTGTCTGTGGTTGAAGGAAATGTTATATTGGACCTGGATTCAAAGAAAATTAATCCCCAGACCAACAATCAAATTGGATCATTTTCTGTACTTGGATGTGAGCAAATGGAAAAATAATCCTCCTTGGTTCCAGACACCAATTTTCCTTTAATGATTACGTACAAATTGTCCAGAGACTGAAGCTCAAACTGTTATGTTTGTGTTAAAACAGAACACACAGCACTGAGACTAGTGACAAATTACAGCTACCCGAACAGTGTCTGCAGGGAGGAAACAGGAGCAAGTCCCGGAACTCTTCCTTCACAAGTCTATTTATGAGAAATCACAGTGAAGGGGGAAATAGTATGCCATTTACATCAAATTCTAACAACAGAGGTTTCAAGTTAAGTAAATTTCATACATAAACAAAGCATGTCTTTTCATTTTTGTTTAATGAACCTTTGTTTAGAAGAAAAGCCTTGGAATGATTGTACCTACTGTTATCCTCCATTCGAAACTAAATATACATATCACAATGTAATCTTTTTTCATCACACAAAGTCATTGTGAAATATAAGGAAATTTCCTTGTGCTAAATGAAAAAAATATGTGGTTCTTTCTCCTCTTCCTCTTCAGAAGCAGCTCTCTGAGATTACTGTTATTCTCCAATCATTTCAATCTATTTCTAGTATGTGGTACTCTGTAGCTCAACATCAAACAGAAAGTGCCAGGCAAATGTGGTAATGTTAATAAAAGGATGATAACAACTCCTACTAATTCTTTCCCCTTAGCTTGTTTGTGTGTACATTTTCTCACATATGAAATTATTTGGTTAAGGACATAGTTATGACCTTTGGGTAAGTTTTCAATCCATTGCATACTCTCTCTGTGGATATCCATTGAATTCAGGGCCACCTCATCTCTTTCTTTACATTTTCATGTTGTATTCATCATTTGTTCCCGGCAAGAGAAAGAATCTTGCTCTTCTGACTGCTTTTATCTTAATTATATTATGGATTTAATTTGTTTTTTAAGCCCAAATTATAGTAAGTTAAGGGTATCTTTAATCACATAGAACAGTCCCTTTTGAAAATTGTGGTCTGGGTTCTTTTTGAAGTATCTTCTTCATGATAAGAGATTGCTGAAACAATGCATGCTAAAGCAAACAAAGGAAAAATAGATTCTGAATGAGAACTGGATTGCCACTCACCATGGAGTCACCCTAATAACTGGAATTTTCCTAACTCAAGAACTAACTGTTTGGTCAAGAATCTTGATGCCCTTGCCTCTGACTTCTTGGTTCTCTTAGTGCAAATATGTTGATAATTTCTGCAGAGGTGGTAGGTTCCATGGAAAATACCCAAGCTTCACTGCTGAAGAGTGGGTAGCAATTAAGACCATCTGCCTAGTATTCCTTCCTCACAGAAAGTGAGGACTTGGAGAAAGGTAGAACACTCCCTATGAGGAGTATGTTTCTTTCTTCAGAGCTAGGTAAAGCCAATGGCACAATGCAGATGACACAGAACTCCAACCACAGCAATTTCCAAGTTGCTCATTAACTATTTGTCTTTCTACTGTGTAGATGGATGTTCACTAATATTGTTGTGTCTGAAGTCCTCTGCCATTGTGGAGCCCTTCACCCTTAAAAATATTCACAATTACTTGCCCAAAAAATGCTTTAGTAACTAAAATCTCATTTCATAGGCTCCGAGAAGGAGGTTTGGGGAGATATATATTTAATTTCCATCACTATTTTTATTTTTTTTTGTTTCTTTTTTCTCATTGATACGACATGATAATGGGATCCAACCTCCACCCAGATTGCTAAGAAACACTAGCTAAAGAGCCACCATATCTGTACCTATGTCTGTAGCCAGAGGTTTTTGGCCCATCTGGCCAGAGGTCTGGACCTTAAGTCCGCAGCCATTTAGCGCTGAATAATCACCCAAAAGCTTATTTTAATTATAAACTCTTTGGCTTATGGCTCAGGTTCATTACTTGCTAGATCTTACAGTTTCACTCAATCCATTCCTATTAATCTGAGTATTCCTATGTGGTTTGTGGCTTACATGTGTTTCTTTACATCTTGTTTCCTTGAACAGCCACTCACATGACCTCCCCTGACTCCATCCTCATCCTTTATCTATGCTTGGAATTCCTGCCTGCCTCTAAGCTGCTTCACCATAGGCCAAAACAATTCTTTTATTATTCAATGGTAATTCACAGCATAAAGAAAGACATCCCACAGCACATGTTCTGAGGTAGGACACCACAACAGTAGAGAAGCAGCCATGGAACAAGACAGGAAATAACCCAATCCCCATGGTAAGATTGACACTTGGACATTATGGGACAAATAGATAGGGGAAAGAGAGACAAATGTGATACTTCAACCCATCCCCCTGAGCCTAAAACCAGGATCTTCTCAGAGTTGATATCTTAGCTCTGTGGATCTCTTCACCAGAACTGTCAATTACTTGGCAATAAGCCTTAATTTTGCTTAACCTTGAACTTTCTCTGTCTAATCTTTCATTCATTTTGTTTTTTATATTATAATATACTTGATTTACTTTTCTCTTTCTTCCCTCCAAACTCTTCCATATAAATCTCAGTTCTCTTTGAAATTTGGAGCTTCTTTTTTTTCATAAATTGCTGTTTCATGCTTGTATGTATGCGATATACATATATATTTCTAAATATAAATTGCTTAGTCTATATAATATTACTTGTATGTAAGTTTTTAGGGCTCATAATTTAGTATTAATGCTCATTTTCATTTAATTCTTTATCAGAGATCATGGTTATTCTTGGTTTTCAAGTTGACTTTCTCTGGAATTAACCAAAAATTGTGGATGTATGAGAGAATTTTCTTGTTTGGATCATTTGACATGTGAAGATCCATCATAAATACTGATTTTTTTTTTAAGGGTCAGCAAAACTGCCTTAAATTCAGATTATTTGAATCAGTGAGACTCACCATCAATCTAAGACATACCCCCTATTGGTAGCTTATATTAAAAATCAAAAACAAAAACAAACCAAAAATTCTGGAAGAAGGAAGCTTTGCCTTTTGCTTCTTTACCCTCGTATCTTTACTGATAGTAGAGCCTACTTCTTTGGAAGGACATAGACTGACGATAACCGGAGACATTTAGCCCCATGGACTAAGTAACTACTGAATTTTTTGACTTACTGTAGAAAGACAGCCATTGCTGGACTCGCTAGACCACAGCCAATAAAACCCTCCAATAAATTCAGGGGAGAAAAGTGAGCTGTTTGTTTTGTTTATGAAAATAATGCACCCTATCAGTTCCGTCTCTAAATAGAAGCTGACTAATACAAAAGGTAAATATCCATTGACCTGTCTGGCAACAATCCCTAGGATCCACATGGGAAAAGAAGAGAACAGACTCCATTTCTGGTTTCCAAAAATGCCATGTGATTTCCATGGCCAAACAAGACACAAACACATAGAAATATGCACTACAAAAAGACAGGGACAGAAGGAATGGAGAGAAGATTTTCTCAGAGAACAGCTTTGCATTGTCAATCCTACTTGCCACCCTCCATTGGTTCTGTTTAGTGAGAGCTCTGGAACCTTGCCTGCCAGCACCAGAAGCTAAGCCTAAAAGTATGAGGATGGGGCTGGTCAGAAGGGTGTTGGAGAGCTCACCAGCAAAGCAGGTGCATTAGCTTCATGTCCATAGATAGGTTTGAGAAACTAGACTAGAAATATAAACATATTATGTGGGGGCTTGGTTCTGGGAAAAGGAACTCAACATAGAAAGCCAGTGTAAGAGCTGGACCACCAGGCTCAGGCCTTGCAGGATGTGCAAGGTGCTGATGGGTATTGATGCAGAAGCACAAATCTAACCTCAGCGGGAATGTACAATAGTGCTATATCTCAATCTTCAATTTTTATATCATATTTTTGTCATATTACTTCTCATTTTTCAGTTCCTTTCTGCCTTCCTGTCTACCCCACTTCATAATCTTTCTCCCTCAGAACTAAGAAAAGGAAAATACAACAAAACAGAAACCAGAACAATAGCAAAAGAACTATAATAATAAAAAGAAATGTAAAAGTACACAAAAGGAAAGATTCACTTTGGGCACTGGGGCCTGCCCAGAGTGAGACTGATAAACAGTGCACTCCATTTATGTAAAGTAATTTCCCCCTTTCCTGCAGTTATCAAGAACAAATAGCTTTTTGGTTAGGGATGGGATTTTGCATTCATTTCCCCTTCTCAGTGCTAAGATTTTGTTTGATTTGTACCTGTGAAGATCTTTTATCTGCCGTCCAGTCTCTGTGAGTTCGGATGGGAATCAGTCCTGTTGTGTCTGGAAGATACTGTTTTCTTGGAGTCATCCACCAACTCTGGGTCTTACAGATATTCTATCTGTTCTTCCTCAGAAATTCCAGAATCTCCAGGAAACAGCTTGAAAAGAAACACCCCATTTGGAACTGAGTACTGCAAGCTTGATAGAAAATTGAGTCTATTTTAGATCCAGATATGAGTGACCATGAACAAGTATTATGGATCTAGGTTACTGTGAAATCCAAGTTCTGAAACAAAAGCAATTTAGTAAAGTTTTAACGTAAAAAACCAAGTAGAATCATAAGTCAAGACACTTTGAAGATACTTTTGTGTAAATACCAGAGAGGTAGATTACCATGAAGTTAAGAAATATTAACTGTAGGTCTCACTATCTGATGACACACTTGGATTCCAAGTGCTGAAAATTAGTAGTCTGATAAATTAATATATTTAAATGCTTTTTCTTTGTTATCCACAGAGTTAGGTTGATCCTGAAATGGGCTAGGGATAATTTCTTAGAGAGCTAAAACTAGCCTCAAGTAATTGGGAAATGGGAATCCTTTCAGCTGCTCTAGTCAAGGGCTCTATCACTGGTCCTTCCACTCTCATCTATTATTTCTTTAAACCTTCTCCATGGTTACAATCCAGTAGCTTTGATCTATTTTCTTCCATAAGCTGATTAGATTTTCCATTTTGATTCCATTGCTTCCTCATGTCATTACCATCAAACAATACTCTTGCCTCTAAATTCCTAGGGAGACGTTTGTACAGCACTGAAGCCACTGGTCTGGTCTACCAGTTTTACAGTGTCAGTGATTCAGTCTCTTCATCCTCAGTGTCCAGGGCAACACCTCTGCATCCCACTATATTGCTGAGAACAGATGACCAATAAGGTGCTTTTTTGAAAGCTGCAGTAGGTTGCCTTCCTCCAATTTTAGACACTTTTAAACCATTTTCTCATTCCAATTTCATCTAAAATTCTCTAAATGCCTTTCAGCACAGGTCCTTAAGTGCATGCACTCTGACACCAGTGTTTGCTGAGGTGATAATAGTTTCTAATGGCTTCACACAAAGGCTCTGCTAGGTAACACATTTGCATGTTAAACAGTGGCCACATGGAGAGAAAGGGGCTAGTTTCTAGGCCCTGGGGAAGACAGGGTGATAATATCACTTCTTCTCACTTCCCTAATTTTTTCTGAACTTCAAGGGGACTTGGACTCATTGAATCACTAATGTAGGTTATTGTCTTTGTATAGAAGTCAAAGAATAAGCCATGTGCTAAGGTGCTAAGGCCAGAATGATAAAATATTGTCAGGCAATCCTGCCTTTGCAAAAGTGAGCTTTCAGAACTGTTTAGAAAACAGGAAGCACAAATTGTGATCCAACAAAAAAGGAACATATCTTCCCGCCACAAAAAACTAGGGAAGATTTTACTGCACATTATACTGACTACCCTTCTCACATATTAAGTTCTCAATAACTGTCTGAAAATACACTTGCATTAATATCTAAGGAAAGTTTTAAGATATTGAGTTATTACACATAAATACACGTTAGAAATTTTGCTAGATTACATATATATATTGGACAGAGGGCTTATGGTTTGCATTGAGGAAAACCCACACCAGGTATGCTAAAGATGTAGTATTGCCTGGGTTTTAAATCCTTTGCAGAGCAGAACATTTTTAAAAGCTGCTTATGTGATTATCTTGAAGGACAATTGAGATTACAGGAGATGGAATTCTAGAGTACCATCTCAGATGGATCTCCCCATAAGTTTTAGCCTCTGTTAGTATTACGTTGGTTCTTTATGAGACTGTGTAAACTAAAACACAATGGAGTCTTTTCAGTACAAATGTGCCTTAAATTGACCTAAACTTCAAGTACTAAATTACAGGTAAGCAAGAAGCAATGGCCCTGCCTGGGCATAACCCCCAACCCAAACAAGTTTATCTTAGGGTTAAAAATTTATAGGGAGCCTACATATGTGACCAGTTCCAGGCATCTAGAGTTTTCCTAACAATGGAGATCCTGGTGGAGAGAAAAACTAGTAAAAAAAGTGTTGGTGACAGAATGTGGATATAAAAGAGAAAGGAAAGAAATGATATTATAGAAGAAAATAAAGGAACTTGAGCAACATCTAGGTATAAATATGTTCCCATAGCACTCTAAATGAGGAACACAGAGAGGGACCTGCATGTTTGGGATAAATTATTTTCTATAACTGACCCACATTGTGCCTGCATACTGGACAACTTATCTTACAATATTATTTTGTCTCCAAACCCATTATTTGAGATTGAGCAGAAAGTGTTTTCTTCAGAAGATGAAAGCATAGTTTTAGAGCTGATAAACATAAAAACATGAAGTTAAAACTCCTAACCATTCTAAATGAGTAGACTAAAGCCACAAGGATCTATGAAACTTGATAAATGATTATGAAGTATTCAAAGGTGACTTTAAGGAAAGTGGGCTCTTTATTATTCTGGCATCTTCTCAACTTCTTCAGTACAAAACCTGCTTCAAAATGGGTCAATTTGTCAACCCAGCTTCAAGGGAAAACCTACCAGAAATTAGTTTACAGAGGTGAGAAGAGAACACTCACTTCATTTTCTGTTTTCACCAACAATCTTGCATTTATTCATAGCACATCAAAGGACAGGACCAAGATAAAATAAGGATGCGTCACCACTTTTCAATAAGCATGTACTGAGAGGAGGAAGTTACTTTTGATGTTACCAGCCTGACAGAAATGAGGATATTCTAAAGAGACTCTTGAGCCTTTTATTATATCACACAGTCACCCTCAAAGCAACAAGAATTTGCCCAGGATTCTCATGGTGTAAGAAAGAAAACACAGCAGCTAGAGAGATAATGGTCTCCCTGAACTAGAGATTTCACACAGTTCTAAGAATTCATCAGACTATCTCACAGGATGAAACTGAAGCCCAGACAGTGATAGGTCAATGGTGAGCCTTATGTTACCTTGACTTGGACTGCTATTATATGCATATTTTGACCTCTTATTATTTATTTTTTATACATTTTCAATAGAAGAATTCCATCATCTCTCCCTTTCTTTTCTTCCCTTGAAAGTCAGCCTTACCCGTTCCCTCCTTCCAACTCTGCCCATGCTCCCTCACATCGAAAGCCTCTTTCTCTTTTATTATTAATTTCATGTGAGCATGGACATATATATGCTTAAATTATTAGGACAGACAGTTGGAGTTTTTATGTTATTTGTGTAGATATCATTTCATGGCTGACACCTTTGTATTTGATAAGCAGCTAGGTGATTGATTCCTAGGAGAGACCAATCGCCCCTTTCTTTGCTGTGATTAGTAACCTGAAGTTCTTAGTTTAGGGAGAATCCTGAAAAGGCTAAAAATAAGTCTACCAACTGAACCAGCTATACCACTCCTTGGTTTATAGCCCAAAGACTTGACATTCCACTTTATAAATATTATATTAATCATGTTTATTACCTCACTATCCACAATATCTAGAAAATATAAACAACCAAAATGCCATTCAGCAGATGAATGAATAGAGAGCATGTGGTACATATACACTATGGAATACTATTCAATCTTTAAATAGATGGACCTAGAAAAGATTATAAAGAGTGAGGTTACCTAAACCCTCATTAACAAACACTGTATGTTTGCTCTCATCTTGGCTTTGCATTAAACTTGGCATTTAGGACTCTGAAAAAGGAGATGAGTGGTTCACTGTGTCCTTGTTTTTCTTTGAAGTGTGGGCACATTGAATAATTCTCTTATTTCTGCTTTCCAACTTTATTTCTTTCATTTGGCTTATTGAAAATGAGTTGCTAGAGATAAATTGGGGCACAGGTTGTAATTACCATATTCAGTAAGATTGGTACTTTTGATTTGAGTTAATGATAACCAATTACATAAAGGTGGCATTATTCCTTTAAATATCAAGACACGTTTGGAACATGAGTTGTGCAATAAAAGACAGACGTCACTCTCATAATTTCAAGGTCATTTTTAGAATGTCTACCAGGAGTCCAGGGGCAGAGTTTTGGAAAATAAGATGTGTCTAGTCATGACATGAGGAAGGAGGGTAGATAGAGAGATACCCCATCAGTTCTGAAAAGATTTTTATGAGATTATTATTACTATAATTGTTTTTTATATTTATTTGTGTAAAAGGATCACACTGAAATCTTTGCACAGTTGTTATGGATACACATAGATTTCTAGGTATAAAAATGCTTTTCATAAGTTATGCAGAAAGAAATAATACATAGAATATTATTTACAAATAATAAAATGTACAATGCTTATTATAGTATATTCTTATATTTGGACCTGAAATCTTCCCCAGTGTTCAATGTGCTATAAAACCTTAGTTTATAGCTCGTGACTTTCATGGGAAATAGTAAATCATTCAGGAGGTAAAGTGGGTTAGAAAGAATATAGACCATAGAAAACATACTCTTGAGGGAAATAGTGGGATTCCAAAACTCTCCCATCTCTTTATCTTCCTCCTAGCCACCAGACAGTAAGTGCTTTCTTCTCTGATCCTCCTATCATGGTGTTTTGTCTTATCATGAGTCATAAAAAAATGACATCAATCAAACATACACTGAAACCTAGGAAACTGAGAGCCAAGATAAACATTTTGCCATATAAGCTTTCTGTGTTATATGTTTTCTCACAGTGATGATAGCCAACTCTTTTACTTTACATATTATTGCAGAAAAATTCCTAATAGGGCCAATTAGAGAAAAAGAATCTACTGTGATTTACCATTCCAAGGGGATACAACCCATCATTGACATGACAGGGGAAACATGGCAATAAACAGAAAAGGTATGGTCGCAGGAAGATAAGGCTAGCTGGTCACATTACATCTATGCCCAAGAAGCAAAACTTGAACAAAAAGTGGGACTAAGGCATGTCCTAATTAGGGTTTCTGTTGTTGTGAAGAGATACCATGACCACATTAAATCTTATGAAGATAAAATATTTAATTAAGAACAAGATGATGTTCAGGCAGACATGGTGCTGGAGATGCAGCCAAGTTCCTTGCCTTGAGGGCAATAAGTGGTCTGTCTCACTGCGAGTAGCTTGAGTATAGGAGACCTCAAAGCCCACTTCCACATGGACACACTTCCTCCAACCAGGCCAGATCTCTTAATAGTGCCAATCCTTTTGGGGGCTATTTTATTTCAAACCACCACAGAGCAAAAGCCTCAAAACCAAACCATGGTGAGCCACCTCCTCCAGAGAGAGTTTATATTCTAAAGTTTCCACAATGTTCTTCAACACCTTGAGAACAAGAAATCTAAACAAGTGAGTTTATTCGTGACATTTCACCTTAATACCACAATACCATAATATAAAAACTATGAATAACTTCTGCATCATCTGCTGTAACCCACAAAATCTTCCATAATGTGTGTGTGCACCTGTGTGTATATGTGTGTATGTGTGTGTACACTAACAACTTCACAAAATTAAATCAATGAACAAATTCTGTTTTCTGTCCTGCAGGAAAGTCTAATCACCAATATCATCGAAAAAGAAGATCTTTTCAATAAAAACAAGAGCCAATAATTTCCGATGAAAGTGAAATGAGCATCAACACCACAATTTTATTCACCATCAATCAAAATTGTGTACTTCTTCTTTTCTAAATTACATAAGACTTATCTAACAGGAGGTGCACAATCAGTTAATACTCTGTTATTTGCAATATAATGATATACATAATAGGCTATCAAATATAGTCTTTACTGTTTATGCTTTCTCAGGTATGTTAATTTCAGATAATCAGCAAAATGATAAAGTAAGCTGTGACTTGCTCCAATGTGTTCTGTAAATCTCCCTCCACAGAGTAATTAATGCAGTATTGTAGCAAGTGAATTTCCACGTATTACCTGTGGACTCCTCACTTAGACTTTTGTGTGGTGTCAAAAGCAAAAGCAAAATCCTGACATCCCTGCCATTGTTCTATGTCAGTCACCTTTACTTTGGTTGAGGACAAGGGAAAAATCAATGTCCTTAACTTTTTCTGTTGATTCACAATGGATTCCTGGGAGAAACCTGGGTATGTCAGACTACCTTCTGTATGAGGGCTATTATCTGTAAGCATAAACATACACCCTGCTGTAGTGGGGAACACTACCTCCTACCTTGACTTTAGCATACAGTCCCTGTGGTGTGGAGCAGAAGTAATCATCTCACAATCATTTTCTTACCACAAGTAATAAGAACTACAGTTTCTAGAACATTTCTTGAGCAAAAGGAAAGAGTAGTATATTAGTAACCCTTTGGCAGGACTGTTTAATTATGAAAGACTTTGACCCTTTCCTCAATTCTTCCTCTATTCAAACATAAGGCTCATGACAGTCCACGAGATGAACTGAGGGTCACTGGACACCTTAGTTATTTCCTTTTCTTAATGCTTCCATTGAATAAATAAATTCTGCTTCAATTTTTACTGCAGCTCATCTCTTGGATCATTGTGTTGGGGGTTGTGGCTAAGTTAACCTGATTAGGTTGACAGAACCCAGTAATTTATTTTTAAAAACTATCTTCTTTTTAACTGGTTAAGCTAGAAATTTTCTTCTTAGCTTACTGTGTGACATTTTCTAGCATGTGGGGGTCTAGGAATCCTTGTTTTGCTACAATTGACTTTGTTGAGTTTTCTGACTTAACTGTGATTTCCCCTTAAACAGGCGCCAAAAGAAACATAACAAAACCTCCCAAAATGCTGGTTTCCAGAACCTTGTCACATTGGCCAAATTCTTTATAAATCACAGAAGTTCTTTGTCACTTTTGATGTTTTTCATCTCATCCTCTCCACATACAGGTCATATTCTGCCTTCAACTACCAAACCAAGCATAAGTCAAATCCTGGAAAATTTGATGGCTTCTAACTCAGTTTGCTTCCTTTATTAAATAATCAAGCTCCTTTAAAAAGGCAAATGTGGGATATGATATTGCAATAGACTCCTATTATCGATTTCAAATATAGAAGGAAACTATTCTCAAGGTCAGAAAGAAGGTCAATGATGCCCTCAGAGTCACTGAGGCGCCTCATCTAATTCTGTCCCCATAGCTTGGCTCTGTGCACTCTGTCTGCCCCAGAGCTGGTGGCTCTCTTGGGAAACAGCCACTGAAGAAGCTTAATGACTCTGACCAGCTTTTGTATCTCTTGAGAGCCTCTTGACAGCAGAATGTGAAACACTCCCTAGGGGCTGGTGGCACAGTAAAATCTGAGTCTACAGGCAGTCAGAAAGTAGCCAATCCAGACCTTTTGCTTCACACAGGAGGCAACTGAGATTCTAAGGGGTTGTAGTCCTGAACCAAGTGTCAGCTGTTCTCCATGTTAGGTCTGCGCCTATGCCCTCCCAGAGATCATGGAGGCATTACTCAATGTGAAATGAAAGTCTAAATAGCCTTGTCTAGGCACAAATACATGAAGAATGCTATGATGAAGCAGCAGAAGGAAAACAAGGCTGAGAAATAGTTAATATATTAATGTAAACATTAACTCAAATTCTAATGATAATTGAAAATCTAATGTGGGTATTACTATGAAGGAGTACTTGTGGAAAGGAAACGTTGAGAGGGACCTTGAAGGACTGTGTTGAGGCAAATAATGAACTTCTCATATTAAAGGAATAAGAGATAGCTTATTCTTGAACCATTTTGAGTAACCACAGCCAATGAACACAGATTTTGATTACCCTAATTTCTGTGTTCTAATGTGGAAGTAGTTTCACAAAGTTTCATAGAATGAAGAAAGTTATAAGTCAAGGCAAGTTTAAAATGTATTGGTGTGTACATTGCAGAAGTGATAACAAGATGGAGTAGGCTTTTCTAAAGGTATCAGATGCTATCTGATGACATCATTAGCTTTGGGGTTGATGAAAATGAGTGGTCAGTTAAAATAATATATTTTAAAAGGGTTCATTTAATAAGCACAGGATATTAGTTCTGACACAGAGATGAGCAAGATGTAGCTAGCCAGGTCTAAAGTTAGCTGAATGTAAGTAATCAGGCTCTTAACTTGAAACATTCCAACCTCTCCACATCACTGAAGCTTCACTCAATCAATTTTTCCAGACATTACTTCCTTCTATGAATTCTTATTCACAACTGATAGAAAGTGTCCCTTCGTGTTTACAACACTGCATTAGCTGAATCAGAACATAGAGAGGTACAGTGAGCACAATGCAGCGCTTCCACTTCTCAGAACACTTATGCAGTATAAAGTTAGATCATTAAGGCTCAAAAACAAAACAAATTTAAGCAGGATAATTAGTTTGAGATATGGTGAATCAAGCTATGTATTAAATAAATCATATTCTGGATATAAATAAGTTCTTAAGCAAATAAATGTTTTCTAGAATATTTTGTGTTTGGAGAAAACTATACAATTTTAGTAAAACATAATTTGCTTCTTTATTTTTTTAAAGACACATTGTGTATTTAGATGTAAGAAATCTCAAGCCACAAGATAGAAAGGTGTTCTGTGTTGATAAGAATGCATGCTGTATAGTTCTCACATTGACATTTTTTCTGTGATAACATAAAACATTAACTTATGCATTGTAAAATTTAAAAGATTATTTTTCTTCAGCATGCATATTGACTTCTCCTAGGAACATCATTGTCAAAAATTTCCTTATTTCTTATGAAATGCCTTTGTGCCTTAGGTTAAAAGTCAGTCAATAGTATCAATAATTCCACCCATTTTTAATTCTGGTTTTCCATTGTATGTATACTGACATATCTGTTTATGAATCAGAATGATCTTATTATCATTTTTAACCTTAACACAAAATTGTGGCCTTAGGTATATTAAATATTCTTTAATTCCTACTTGTTTATCCAGAATTTTTGACAACTCTATGGCTTTGTTATGTTTTATAATCCCACATGCATTTATAGAACTGTTACTACTCTTCTTCCTTGGATATATAGAGAAATTTGATTGGAGTAAAATCTTGAAATCATGAGCATGGTACATACTAGTTTATATTACTAGTTTATATTAGGCTCAATTATTTTAATGGCAATTTTCAGAGTTTGAAAATGTGATACTTTTTATTATATAAATTTGATTAAATTTTACTTAAATATTTTATTAATTTGATGATGCCAGAAAGGTTAATCTGCATTTATAGGCACAATGTTCAATTTGTCATTATAATCCTTCATCCTAAAATGCTTTGGTACGCCATGGTTCAAAAAACAAACAAACAAACAAAAACAAAGTAAACATCTTCCCTTTATATGCTGTAATTTGATGTTTATGCTCAAGACTTATAGACGACATGAAGATAAATTATATGAAATCTTTAGCTGTGAATAGCTTATGAGATCACTTTGAACAATCACTCACACATGTCTACTGAAGGATGTTCCAAGTAAGCTCACAAAGACCATCCCTGTTTATAACTGAGCAGCTTGGCAAGTATATTGTAAAATTGGAGCATTATTGAAGAACCAATTTAAGACTTAAATTTGATAGAAGAAAATAATTGGTTTTCTTATTCTTAATGAGCATACAGTCATATTCCATAAAGCTAAATATTTTCTTTTAATCCTACAGGATAAGAGAGAATAAGAATTATTACCTTTGCTTTAGAGAGTTTAGAAGTAAGGAGCAAAGATTTTCTGTTCCTCGTGGCTTGCAAAGGCTATGTCATAATCAGTGTAAAAGAAAATCTGACCCCAAAGTCAGATTCCCATATTGTATCTGTATCTTATTATAGTGGAAACTTACCAAGGAAATATTTTACACGCTGCACATAATTCAGCATGCTAGTAACTCAAAGTGAAAGACCAGGATTTAGATGCCCTGGGGCAAGCAATTTATTTCAGAGCAAAAGTTTACATGTAGTTACTTAGACTATCAAGTTATACTAATAAAAAGGGTATTCTTTGTTTGTTTTGTCATTTAAAATTTGAGATAGAATATGTTATGCATTTCAGGCTTGCTTAGAATGCATGGTAATTCTGCCTTAGCCTCCAGAATGTTACCATAGGAATATACCACCATGCCTGGCTAGCTGTTCTTTCTCACAATTATGAACATATAAGCATCAAATCTGAATGAGAGGAGACATACATTTAAGTCAGTCTTTTAAGGAAAAAATAAATCTAAATGCACCAACTTATTTGGTGAATGGTTCCAGCTATCACTAAGGTATAGAATCTCCACTTAATACATTAATCTCCAACTTTAATACATTAATTTAAACAATATGTTAGTTGTTTTTAAAGAAAAATGACTAGGTCTTGTATGAACAATAAATTACTTTTCTGCAAAAGGGCTTTCTCCAGCTACTCATGATCTGCATTCTTAGAGCACATACTGTGTATGATCTTGAACATATTAGTCAATATATATTTGCTTCAGGATTGTAGCAGAGAAAACTTTAGATAGAAAATTTTAAGTAGAAAAAGAAAGCACATATATTGCAATTTTTAAATACACTTTTAACTTAAAATTTAGATTATAGTATAATTACAACACTTCTTCCTTCCTTATCCTCCCATATACCCTGCATTTCTCTTTCAAATTCATGGCCTCTTTTTCATTAATTATTTAATGTATATATGCATATATGTATCTAAATATAACATGCTTAATCTGTATAATGTTAGTGTTTAACATATTTTTAGGGCTGAAAGTTTATTAATGGATAACCAGTTGTTATGCTCCTCCTTGGGAAAGATAATTTTCTTCTCCCAGAGTTCTTCAGTTGCCCCTTTATTGGTCTGGTTTGTGGTTAAAGCTTTCTGTGTTTTGTGTAGGGATGAGGTCTCATAAGCTTTCATCCACACATTTGATATATCTTTGGTGTTGTCCTCTTTTGGCTCCTCTTAGGAGGTAGTTGTGTAGTGAGAGTTTATAGGTGTCTCATGTGATATTCCTAAGAGACATACTCTTACACAGAACATGAACAGTGTGCCTACATCATTCTCATCTTTCCTTTCCCCCCAACAAGCTTTCCCAAGAGTTCACTTCCCAAAATTTATAGCATCTTCTTTAATTATTGTTAGTGAGATCATTGAAATTTTGAAATCTCAAACTATGATTTAGTTTTAATGTAAAAATCAATGATATTGAGAGTGCTGCATAATTTGATATAATATTCTCTAATAGACTGTAGTTAAAATAAATAACTAAGCAGACACTATATTTATGGATGTAAGTTATACTTTGCCATGTATGATATGACTTTAGATGTGTTATTTAAAGACTCTACAGCTTGACTTTCTCACCTGTAAAATAGAGATATGAATGCTGTTTACATCACAGTATAATGATATGATTTTTTTAAAATTAGAATTAAAGCTAACATCAACTGACAATCTACAATGGTGTGTGACAATAGCCTACCCCCATTTAAGGATCACACTGCTAATACCCATGGCAACAAAATGTGTTTCTCAAACTCCACATATTTTCTTGGACTCACCTAGAACAGAACATTGGATTCTAAAACAGAGCAAGCAGTTGTCAAGTGAGTGAGAACCCAAGAGGAATGTCTATAGTTGAACAAGTTGAGTTTATGACCTTTTTTATGGAATAAGGGGTCATTATGACGGCTCATGAGCTGTCTAAGAAAGCCAGTTTTGTTGAGAGTTTTGTGTATGTTCTGTGCTTTGGTGGGA
This sequence comes from Phyllotis vaccarum, assembly GCA_033318265.1. Taxonomy (NCBI): domain Eukaryota; kingdom Metazoa; phylum Chordata; class Mammalia; order Rodentia; family Cricetidae; genus Phyllotis; species Phyllotis vaccarum. The sequence continues at coordinate 35,192,768 of JARWLC010000001.1, read as the reverse complement.
TAATATAAAAAAACTCTTAAGTTAAAGGACATTTTATTTAACTTATAGTCTATCAGAAAATAGGGGAAATTATATACAAACCTAAGTATAACAAATTTTCTCACTACAGTGAAAAGTTATTTAAAATAAAGATACAACTTACTCATTAAAGAAATAACAGCTAACCAGTTTGGGATTAGAAGGAAGAGATATTTGGCATTTTGTGGATGGCTTGTTGGTTTTTTGTGGTTATTATTTGTTTGTTTCAGTATTTGCTTAAAATCTTGAAATACTTCTTATTTTGATTTACTGAAATATATTAGTATAACTTTGTCAGAAATTAAGATTCTCTAAAATAATTGATGTCTAACCGGGAAAAATCTTAACTCGGTCTTAATAATCAGCTGTGAATGCACAGAGTAGGCTCTTGATTCAACTAAGTCATTTTCTTTTCATGTGAACTTGAGAAAGAAATTAAACTTTACTTTAAAATGGATTTTTTCAATTGTAAATCGAGATGTTACCATGAAGATCACTTAGGTACATATATCAAGATTCTTTGCTACTGATTCCAGGATTGAGATAAGCCTTTATTTACTATTCTTATAGTATTTATGCTATATTATCGATTCTTAAAATCTGGATGAATTGGCTACATTTATATGTCAACTTGGCAGAGTCATAGTTTTTCAAGATGGCTGGAAAAACATTACTCGTGAGTGTATTGAGTGTATTGAATGTATTGATAAGACTACATTTTAGAGAAAAGCTTTTGGAGTAATATATTCAGCAGATAACTGGTATTTCCAAAGTGAGTGCGCATCTTTCAGTGACATGAAAGTTAGTTGAGATTCCAAAAACATAAAGGGACATTTAAAAGGTAAATCCATTCTTCACTCACTAACTCTCACTCACCACCTTTCCCTCCACTACTTCTCTCTCTCTTTTGTTCTCTTCCTCTTCTTCTTTCCCTCTCTAGTCACAGAAGACATACATATTCTGTGGCCTCTAACATCAGAACTCTAATTTTTAGAACTTCATATTCCAGAATTTAAATTTATATCTTTCACATACCCCAATTTGGTCTCAGATTTCAGCCTCAAATTGGAAGTTATACCATAAGTCATCACATCATGCTTGTCTCAGGCTGTTGTTTAACTGAAACTGTCCTTGTAGCCTTCATGTGTTTCTCTGTACAGCTTTACAGCTTCTATAATTTTATGAGTTAATTCCCACGATACATTCTCAGTTCCATCTATCTATCTCTATCTATCTATCTATCTATCTATCTATCTATCTATCTATCTATCTATCTATCTCTATCTATCTATCTATCTATCTATCTATCTATCATCTATCTATCTATATGTCGTCTGCCTCTCTGTCTGTCTGATCTGTCTATTGTGTGTTCATCTATTCATCAAGGCATCAGTAATATAATTTTGTATACCTGAATGACCCTAATATACTGCCAACACAGGAGTTAAGTGATGAAACTAAATATTTAGAATTTTATAATCTCAATGTATTTTTTATGTATGGAAAGAGGTATGTAAAACCTGGTGCCAGATAAATGTTTGGAAGCAGATTTCTTGTTTATCTATATAGTTACTGAGCAGACTACTTCACTGCCATGCAAGCTTGACATCTTGAATTCAATCTCTGGCACATATCATGGAAGGAAAAAATTGATCTTAAAAATTGTACTCTTACTTCTGCATGTGGGTCTTGTCACATGTGCATCCATATTCACCAGAATTACATACTCATATGTACATAGTAACAATACATTAAAATTTACTGCTGGATGCAAATAAAAATATATAATGAAAGTTATAGAGAAATTTCCATACAGAATCTTGTCAAATGATTGATGTTAATGATGTTATTTGGGCTTTAGTATTTGTCAGATTTTTATTTTAAGCCTTGAAATTTTCTAATGTTAATTAAATACTCCCTTTTGCTTTTTCTTTTTATCTTTAATTGTATCATTTCTCAAAGAGGGATCCTATAAACCTTCAGTAGCCAAAGCCCATTTTCACTGCTGGCTTAGGGTACTTATTAGAATAAGGTAATTTTATCTAAAAACCTAAGCTAGTTTTTATGAACTCTGGTTTTTTACCTACAGAAGTTATTCATATGGAACCAGTGACACCTAGGAAATATCTCTGTTGAAAATGAAAAAGAGAGAGGGAACCCATAACCACACCAACCCAACAAAGATTCTTCAAAAACATGTTCATTTTTCCCTGCTTCCACTGAATAAATTATCACTACTTTTCTCTAAGTCATTATAGCCATAGACTTCCTGTTCATTATCTATCTAGCCCATATTTCATATAGCCACCTGACTTATCTTTGTAAAAGATTCATCTATCTTAGATTTCATGCTTTTTAAGGTCTTCATTGGCTACTGCATTTTCTATCAAGAACTGCAGAGCCATTATTAGAAGCATGTCTGTCTAGTGCTCTTAGAATTTAAAATCTCTTTTTTTGTTTAAACTTGCATTTCCCATCACTATGGTTCTCAGATTCTATATATACCACCTGTAAAGATGAAATGTTTCTAAAGGACATTAATGGTCAAGTATGAGTCGAGGCTCCTTAAATATCTATGGAAAACACAATAATAAAGAGTGAATATACACGAATTCCAGATTTAAAAATGCATACCTATAGGTATGGAGATCCATAGTGGTCTAAGACTTAAGAAATAGTTGGCAGATTTGAAAGAGAATAAAGGTATAGGACTTAAGTCAGAGGCTTGCCATGACTTACTAGCCTAAGACTTAAACATTTGTTTCCACTGACTATTTAGCCAAGCACTCATGTGTTAAGAGCTTGATAAGAGTTTGTTTACCCATGTGGTCTTGCCTAAACTGCAGGTGATGTCTCATATAGACTACTCATATTGCACAGATCTTTGACTATCTGCCATCTTCTTTGGTAATTCATATCAAACAAGCAAAACAAGATACTTATTTTCCAATGTACCCCAAATTCTCTATATACTTTTGTTATGATGCCAATTGTAGAGCCTGTTATTTACTACCCACAAATTCTTCATGGATGAATAATTTATATCCAGCTTCACAATGCAGTTCATAAGTAGTACTTTTTGATAAGTTTGCATTGTCCCTGTGTCTGAAGTTCTCACTGATTTTTATCCCTTCTACAGTACTCTGCACATTTGAAGGTAATTTGAGGCTGATTTTTTTTTCATGATGGATAAACTACAAATTGTGAGAACCCACCAATACCATAAGTTTGTCTTTCATTTTGACAATATTCATGGATATCTTCCTTCTCACACCCATAATCGTCATTCTCTTCACTGTATGTTCTTGTGGATAGAACTGTTTTAATTTCATTTCTGTTGCTCTGAATAAAACACTTTGACAAAATAAAAAACAACTAAGGAAAGAAAAGGGCTTATTTCAGCTTATAGACTATAGTGCATATTTAAGGTGAGTCAGGGCAAGAACTTCAAGGTATCCTGGGGATGGGGCGTCTTGGATGACATCTAACAAATTAATTCATTTACACCTAAAGAAATACAGCAAAAGCCATGGTAGAATGTTGCTTCCTAATTAGCAGACCCATTTACACTCATCTGGCTTTCTTTTTAACTTTTTTGATTCTTAATCTTTTGTTTTGGGTCCTCTATGTATATATTTCTATATGTTTATATGTACAGCTCCATGAGGTTGTAGGCAGGTGCCAGGAAAGGGCATTTCATCTCCTAGAGTTGGAGTTACAGGTGGTTGAATTCTGTTCAGCTTGGGTGCTTGAGAAAACTCTGATCTTAAAGATTAGCAGTTGCATTCAACCATTAAGCCATAACTTCATAGCTAGCTTGTAAATCATCTTTGAAATAGTACAATCTGCAATAGGCTTGACCCTCCTATATCAATTAACAAACAGAACTATCCACCACAGATAGTCATGTCCATAGACCAATATCATATAGTCAGTATCTCAGCTGAGACTTTCCTCTAGAACTCTATTCTGAGTTCCATTGACTGTTAAAGCTAACCAGGACACATGTCTTTTTTTATTATTTAACTTTTGGAAAGGCATTGACATGTTTTCTTATTCTATAGAAACATGCCCCACAGTAGCTCCAAATAACACTCAATAATTTATCTAGACTTTAAGTATAATATTGTTAATTGATAGGAGTAATTTGGGTGCTTTTTAATATAGCAAATCTCTAGTGAGCAATAAAATCACTGGAGAGCATAAAATATGCAAATCCTTTTAATTTAACAGTAACTTCAAAGGCAAATTAAATGTGGAGTTGCAGGAAATAAGAGCCTAGTGAACTTTGGGTTTGTTCTCTCATTTGATATAACTTTGCAAGGCACATTGATTCTCTCATTAATGAAGATTTAGTCTCTGAATGCTTATAGAACTGAATACCTCTATGAACGTAAGGCATACTCCCAGTGGAGATGAAAGTGTTGTGATAATGTTTCAAGCATATATATAAAATCAAGTCACTGGCACATGATAAAGAAGGATATTATTTATTTAGGATGTCAGAGAGGAAACTCACTAATATAAGACAGTAAACAGTTGGTGCAGTTCCTGGAAAGCTGGACTTTACAGGAGACTGAAGATCAGAGAGTCAGGTCATCCACTCAAGAACATGAGAGAGAAACAGGAAGAAGAGGCCAGGTTGTACAGTATATACTTATGTTCAATATATTAAACCAACCTACAAGTGTAGAGTAAAGCTTGGGAATCAAGTCTCCTTACAAATTTGGGAAAGACATATTAAAAAAATCCATTAGTCATTAAACTCTTTACATTTAAAAGATGAAATACAGGTATAAGGAAGTTTTCAGTATCTGCAGAATGTTGCATAGTATAGACTTCGGATTTCTCATTATGTGAATAATTAAGATCTTTTCCATTTTATAAAAAGTCCATAGTCCGTGATATAGCATAATTTTATAGAAAAAGTTGAAATTCATGTTAATAATAGTGAGAATAATAACATGTTATCAGCCAAGAATGCAATGGATAGTTACTATTTGCTTTGCCTAGGAAAGCTTACTAAATCACCATAACCCATCATAGGTCAGCACCATTTTCTTTTATTTCACTCGAGATTAATGAGATAGGAACTTAATGTAAATGACTATCCCAATAAAGAATTTGGATTTCTACCTGCATCTACCTGCCTGATTATAGTTCCTATCCTTTCCAGCCTAGCCCTGAGGTTTAGGCCTACTTATAGCCCCAAATAATCACACAACGGATTATATTAATTTTATGCTGATCGATCCCTACGTCAATAATCAGGCATATAACTTGCTAACTATTTACTCTTAATCAAGCCCATGATTCTTATCTTGTTTAGCTATGAAGCTTGGTACCTTTTCTTAGAGCAAAACTTCAATTTCTTTCCTCTATCTCTGCTGGTGTCTCTGCTGGCATCTCTGTTGGCATCTCTTTGGCATCTCTGCTCTTCCCGTTCCCAGAGTTTTCTTAGTCTGGTATTCCCACACAAACTTCCTGTCTGCCTTCAGCCAATCAATGTTTGTTTTTATTAAAGCAGTAAGTAGGTTAATTATTTGCAATGTAACAGAACATAGTACCACTATAGGCATCAAAATAGCACCTGTTAACACAGTAATCTCGCTATAAGAAATAATTGATCTATTCCTAGGAAGATCCTTCTAAATATAAATGTTGTAGTCATCATTTCATAGGTAAATTCTGGGATTATAATGTTTAGGAGGTCTGCCAATGTTATACAACTAATCAATAATAAAGTGGTGATCAAATTCTGGTCGCTTAGTTCTAAAATTTCCATTCATAATTATTTAATTGTATTATTTTTATTCCTACTACAATTAATGGATAGTCTATCCTTTACACAGCTCAGGGTGGGGGGAGATTAAAGAAAGACAGGTTGTTTGTTTATTTTTAGTTTGCCTTATCTGAAATATTTTTTTTGTTTTAAAGTCCAAAGTAGAATAGAATTATGAATTGAATGGCAAAAAAAATAATTAAGGTCTTTTTGACTTACAACAGAGTTGGTGACTTTAGCCACAAACTTGATAAGGCTTCACATACTGGAATGGTTTTTCCTGTTCATCCTACTTTCTAGTTTTGGTTAGTTGAGCAAATAAAAACATGCAAAAATGTGGGTTAGATAAGAGCACTTTAAATGATAAGATTAACAGGAAGATCTAATTTTACTATAAATATGATCACTCTACAACTGTGATTCTCGAGCTATCAGTCACAACCCCTTTAGGGGCTGCATACCATTTTTTTACATTACAATTCATAACAGTAGAAAATTACAGCTATGAAGTAGCAATAAAGTAATTTTTTGTTTGAGGGTTACCACAACACTGTATTAAACTGTATTAAAGGGTCACAGCATTGAGAAATTTGAGAATCACGGCTCTACAGTATTACTAAACGGGTTAGTAAAATTTTTCTCTTGAATTAACACCTAGTATATGTTGTATAAAAAACATCAGTAGCATCACTTAAAAATTTAGACTATTTTTAATTTTCAGAACCTAACGTGGAAAATGATTCACTTCTCAAAACTGCTTTAAAATGTAAAAATTAATTCATTGGAATTCAGGCAGTGACATTTAAATTGAAATAAGGGGAAAAGAAACATAAAGTAAGAACTTCTTTACTTTCCAAAGGGAATACTATGCTTGATCTTGCCTTTCTCCCTATATGACGAGGCAGGACACAATATCTAGGATTCTACTATAAATATTTTTGATAAAGTTAGTTAGACACTCACTCAAAACACAGATATTCCTCCACTGCATCACAGAAGTATTCTACTATGGTAGTGAAGAATGTGGTTATGCTCTATCCCAAGAAAAATTGTGTGTCTAATTAGTATTTAAATTAAGTTTCAAGGTGCCTGCCTCATGTGCTTTGTGTTAATGAAATTACTGGATATGACCTGCGTCTGATGTGAAAGATGCCCCTGTGTGTTCTGCCAGATTATTAAAGACTTACAGAATGGTTATCTGGAATGATGTGTGAATCTTTCTCTTCATGGTGCTTAAATTTGTACCAACTTTCTCTCTCTCTCCTTCCCTCACTCCCTTCCTTGATTTTGTTTCTTTTAAGGAATTCTATTTTGTTTATTATCGTCGTTATTTTAAAGTATATGGGTGATTTGCCTGCATATATATTTGTATACCATATGCATAAAGCCTAGTGCCCACAGAAGTCAGGAGTGGGCTTCAAATGTATTGGGATTTAAGTTACAAATGGTTGTGAGTTGCCATGTGAGTGTTGTGAATCAAACCTGAGTTCCCTGCAAGAATAATTGCTCTTAATTGCTAAGTGATCTTCCCATTCCTCAGTGATATATTTTAGGTAAACAAGAGTATTTTAATTTGTCATTGGTGGGGGAAGGGAGCGAAAACTAAACTGAAGGTAAAATGGTTCTGTTAATCAACTAGATAAATAATCAAATATGATTCTATCTTCTTCGCCTCCACAGACTTTCTTTCTTCTGGTAGTATTAATATTTGATTGGGATTTTATGCTCACTTCTGCCATACCTTAACTTTTGAAAGAACAAAAAGGAAACACAGTGTTTTAAGTTAGAGGCAGTAATACAAATTATTTTACATCAACTGCTATAATAAAGCATTAGGAATACGGCGATTGTAACTCATGATTTTCTTCAATTCATTTAACATGATGGCATGAGAATTGAAGCTAAACTTCACATTTTCTGGTTCTCCATTCAGAACTCATTTTAACTCAGTACATTTTGCATTGTAAAGCATATTTGTACACAACATATTTCATGTTTTAGAAAGAGCTCCCACGTTGTTTAGCTATTGCAGTCATAAAATCCAATAAACACACGCACACACACACTTTCCCAAAGTGTGACTTGGGAGGCTGATATACATATGTTTTTCAGGAGTTATAAAAATTGCTTCACATGTTATCTCATTTTAACAGTCCAATGGTCTTCACTTTTCTAATACTTTGAGTGAGGATAAAATTTCCTGACTTTATGGCTGAATAGGCAGACATGACAGCCTATGCAATGGCTACTATTTATAGTACAGACTCGGCCATAAACTTTGACACTGAACACTGACTGTCCTTTTTGTGCTCCCCTCATGTGTCCAGGTGTTATAAAGAAATAAGAATTCAGAGACTGTCACAAGAGTTAGTAGTGAAAAATGGTAAAGCTAAAGAAGTATGAGACTTGGCTTAACAAAGGGAAAATCAGAAAGACTATTATTACATTCTCACCCTCTGTGTTAAATTATAATAAAATATGAAACACAGAAGGAAGTGAAGTATCAACTTTGCAGGTATATAAATTTTACTCAAATAAAGACATCCAACCACCTAGAGAATAGACCATTTTCCCAGAACATGTATTTATTTTTATCTTGGGTCTTACTAAGTCATTTTTTATTTATTTTCCCCTTTCTCCTCTCTCCCTCCCCCCCTTTCCTTCTCTCTCTCTCTCTCTCTCTCTCTCTCTCTCTCTCTCTCTCTCTCTCTCTCTCTCTCTCTCTCTCTCTCTCTCTCTCTCTCTCTCTCTCTCCTATCTTACCTTTCTCTCTTCCACAGGCATAAGCTTATTGCCAATTGTGCACTGAAGACTGTGTTTGTCGTTGAAACTTAAGATTCAAATAGGTCTATTCTACTCCAGAATATTTAAAGTCCCACCAATAACAGAAGATATGTGCATCAAATATAAAGTAAGGATGCACAAGGAGTTTGGGACACATGAGGAGAGAAACATACTGGAAGATGTGAAGAGTGATGTATGAATGGATGAAGAGGCTTGTTTTCTGAGAAGACACGTGACCTCAGAGGAGTTGAGGAGATGGTAGGAGGACTGTGGGAAGGGTGTATCTGACAGGGTTGACAGATGACCATAGACTAAAGCATCCATTCCTTTATTCTCAGTAGAAATATTTGCCTTCTATTTTGCTTACTTTTCTTATTAGTGCCGTGAGCTTCCGCTCAAGACTTAATTCAAGTCAGGTGTTACAAAAAAGAAAAAAAAAAAAAAAAAGAATTTTTCAAGATGAAAGGAGGGCAGAACATAAGAAAAACTTAATCATCTTCAACCCCACGGCAAGAAAACAGTGTCTTCTTTTCTCCAATTACAAATCATTCCTACGAAGCTCACTGGACAGACAGTAGATCCAGTAACACTATGATCACTGGGAAAATAGGAATTTTCATAAACATATGTATATAAGCTGAGGCATCATAGAAAGTATTTCCCCATACCTGGCTCAACTAAGCAAAACACTGGAGCGATGCAGGCATGTGCAAGCTGTGTCTGGTGTGTGCTATCTTCTTTGACTTTTTGTTTGCTCAAGAGAATATATAGTAATTCTTAGCTCTTTGGGCCATAAGGGGATGGGACCATAGATTTCACATTGCCCCACAAAAGGATAGGGATTTGTACACAATCATTTCAAGAATGAAGTGCTAGAATTGTCTTTAAAAAAAGATTTATGTAACTTTTATTTCTGTGTATATGTGACATATACATGTGTATATGCATATGTGTGTGACTTCATGGAGATCAGGATAAGGTATCAGATCTCTAGGAGCTAGAGTTGTAGGCAGTTGAGAATCAATTGATGTTTATGTTGGCACAAACATCTTCTAAAAGAGCAACAAACTCTCTTAATTACTAAGCCATCTTTTCAGTCCCAATGATAGTTGTCTGAAATGATATGAGAAATACTCTCAGCACTAGGTAATATTTTGCAAACAGTATATGTCTGCTGTACATTGCAATAAGTAAAAATACATTTATAAGTACATATGCTATATATTTTTAGACATATTTGGTTCAAAAAAAGGCAAAAAAGAATTGCAGAATGTTAGAGTTTGAACTACTTGTAGAAACTACTTTATTTTCTTCATGCACTATTTATCCATTCATATTTGTTCATTCATTCATTTAACAAATACCATTTGTCTCAGCAAAAGAATGCACATATGAGTAAAAATAATACAAAATAAAAGATCATAATTTTATGGAGAATGCTAGGTCATAGGAAAGTGCAAATATTATGTGATATAGAAGGTTTTGTTAGAGAACAAAGACATAGGAAAAAACAAGTAATCTACTTCATTGATAAGCCATATGTGGTCATGAGACTGGGGGTAAGAAAGGTAACATTGCCTTTAAAATAGCAGAGATGGTAGCATATTCACTGCAAGGAATACACAAAACTTAATGACGGAGATTTGAAGAGAAAAGGGTGACTGGAGTAACTTTTCCTTCTTTTCTCCATGGAAATCTACCTTTTGCCCTCCACTAAAACATCTATTTCTGACTCAGCATTCTATTTGCATAATTTTCAATGGTTCAACTTGTATTGTAAGCATATAGAGTGTGGTGTTTTTAAAATTTGTTACCCTAGTCCCATTCAAAACAACAACAACCTTCTTATTCTAACTAATGTTAATACTTGCTTCATTAGCTAAGACATTCTTGGGCCATTTGAGGGGAATTTAATTATTGAACAGAGATTATGAATGAAAGATGCCTGTGAGTAATATTCTTTGTCTAGGTGATATGATCAATGCATTACACCTTCGTTTCTTCTGTTCTCAAATCTCTGTAGTTGGTGTAAGAATTTTCATTACATAGATGTGGTCCAAAATACCTCCAGTAATCTTTAAATTCTTTTCTAATAGCTAGATAGTTATTAACGGAAGAGGAGAGGATTTAAATCTATAGCTGAGTTGCTCCAGAAGTCTATTCCTCTATTCCAAAAGAGTGGAGGTCAATGGTGTCCACAGTGGCTTCGGAATGCTTCTGAAGCCATAGTGCATATAGAATGTACCCGCTGAAGGACATTTCTTTAACTTAAAAAGCTCACCTGAAAAATGCATGCCAGAAAATAATCTGTGAGATCTTTGGATTTTCTTAAAATATCAGATGTCAGAATGAGATAAGTAGCAGAAGCCATAATTGCCACATGCTGTCTGAAACAGTATAACTCTCAATTAGTCACCATTCCAGGTCATGAAGTTATGCGCCACTCAAAATTACAAACTGCATTTTATTAGCTTTTTATAAGTAAATTTTTCCAAGAGAGAAATATAAAACCAAAGAGAATTACCAAACAGGGAACATCCTAATTAGCATATTGTATCTCACAGTTTTCATGCCAATCTATTTGGAAAGGGAGTCACAGAGGCCCCAAAATGACAAAGGGCCCCTGTGTAGCAGTCACCTCTTGCACACCTGGATCTGACATTTATTTTGATTATTTTTTAACTGATATTATTCAGTCATGGAAATTTCAATTATTTAAAATATTTTGTGAAGTTAGTGCTTGGGGCATAAAGCTTACAGGGCATGGCATATGATGTTTCATTTATAAGATCACAGGTCTTAAAGAGAAAGGTACATTGTTTTCAATGTCTTTTCCTCTATAAGAAAAAAGGACATTCAGAAAATCATATGGCTCTATAAGACCTTCCAGAGAATAGTGGCATTTTATCCTGGCACTTAGTGTATATTGGTACATATGTAGAAGGGAAGTAGCTTATACTTTTGAGTGTGAATATATGCCTGGGAGTGGCATGTATTGGAGATTTACCTACAGTTTGCCATTATATCCACACTTAGTCAAGGAAAGAGTAAGATGTGGATAATGTTATGAAGAATCAGCTAGATATTCTCAGGAAAAAAAAAAAAAAAGCAGTTTCTTCTTATCTTTGAGCCAGACTACTTAGTACATAAAATATGATGATATACCTCCGCATAAAATAATTATTGATGTGAAATTGTTGTACTGGGAGATTTGATTCTGAGGGGAGTCTAGCAACTTTACCTACTCCATAACAGGATTTTAAAAATATTTGAAGGCAGAGAATAAGGGAAAGATGTATATTAAAGGCAAAAATGGTTACCAAAGAAAAAGAGCTAAATAAATCTATGAAATGCAACATTCACTTTGATCAAAATTTCCAGAATAATTAACATTTTTGCTAGAATTAGTCTCATGATCTTTCACAAATTCATGAAACACATTTTTTTTTTAAAAAAAAAAAATCATACTAGATGAGAAGGGATCTAATACTCTTTTCAGGTTAAGTATATCTACTTTGGGAAGGCATCTAAGGCTGGATGTCTTATGATTTCCCTTAGAGATATCTACTTGAACTTGTTAGCTCAGTTACAACTTAGTGCTCTATACTATGATGTAACTACAGAGGTTTTCACTAAGCACCCACAGAACTTCCTGCTTTCTGCTATTATTTTCCTGAGGGAAGGTTTGCCAGCCTTTTTATTCTATGTTCAAATTAATTTCCCTAGTGCTCAGTACAGTTTGGCTATGGGTTTGCTAGATTTGTGGTGATAGTTTTGCTCCTTATTAGCTTGGTTCACTTTAGGTGCACCATTGAAATGCATCTCTGGGTTCGTTTATGTTGGTATTTCCAGAGAAAGACTCTTGCTAAATATGAAAAACACCATTCCATGGGCTAGAGTCCTAGACTGTACAAAAACAATAGAATGTGCTGAGCACCAGCATTTATCTCCCTGCTTCTTGATTGGCTATATAATGCTCCCAGCCATCCCAAGCTCTTTGTGTTTTTGCTTCTGCAATATGGTGGATGGCAGCTTCAAACCACGAGCCAAAATAAAGCTACATTGTTTCTCGTCCATTAATTTTCATAGGACTAAAAAGGACTAAAATGACTGACAAAAGAAAATAAAATGTGTGGAGTGGCAAAGAGAAGATAGTGTTTAGTCAAAGTTTAAAAAAAATTCAACATCTGAAATGAAGATATTGCAAATTTCCTCTCTCCTCATGCCTCCATCTGTCCTAGGCTTGCATTTCTGTACTGACCTCAAATGACCTCTGTGCTCAAACTTTAATGATCTTAATGAGTCCTGAAATTTATCACAGCATTTATCCTTAATCAGTCTCCTCAAATTTCCTGCACGAAATTCAAATTACAGCCACCTTGTGAGTTCGGAGCTATTATAGTTTGATTTCAAAATGTTCCTTGCAATCTTATATTTTTGTAGCTGGTGGTGATATGAAATCCTTAGAAGGTGGAGTCTATATGGTACAGGAAGGTTCCCACAGTTGGTTTTGTGAATGTTATATCCCGGTCACTGGTTCCAGCTTGAATTTATAAATAACTTTGATGAATAGACAACAGAAGTTCTTTTTGTTATCAAGGATCATCTGTTTGAGCTGCAATTGTGAGATGAGTGGTTGATGTCATCTGGGATTCTTGGTGTCCTGTCTGATCTTTTCGACATGAGTAGTCTATTGAGCCACCCTAGTCCAGTCTTGAAGGCGAAAGTCTTCCTGGCTATACTCATTGTTTTCTTAGAAAGACTATAGACAAATAAGTCATTGTTTAAACCAACACAATTTTATGGGCTTTACCACGGAATCAGAGATAGTATTATCTGCTAATGTATAGTTGTTAATAACATCCTTTGGTGTTACAGGATTTCATTATTTCAAGTGTCAGCATCAGTTAATATCTCACAGGGGCACATACATTTATATATTTATCACAGTTTTATGATATTTAAGCATTTCTCTCTCTTCCTCTCTCTCTCTTCCTCTCTCTCTCTGTCTCTCTCTGTGTGTGTGTGTGTGTGTGTGTGTGGTGTATGTGTGTTTGATATATGCAGATATGTACGTGTTTGCAAGGTCAGAGAATGATGCTAGAGTTCATATTCTATGTCTCTAAATTATGACTTTAATAGAGAGTCTCACTAAAGTTAATAAGATGAAGTTAGTCAAGAAGTCAATGATCTTCCTGTCTCTACTTTTGACAGTGGTGTTGCTTCAGACAAATGTGGTCACACCCAGGATTTCTGTGGGTTTTGGGAATCTGGATGCAGGATCCCATGCTTGCACCTTATAGTAGGGTAAATGAAAACATCCCCTCATAAGTATGTGAACACATGCTCCCCAGTTGGTGGTGCTGTTTGTGAAGATTTAGGAGGCATGCCTTGTTAGGGGAAGTAAGACACTAGAATTGGCTTGGAGTGTTCATAATCTCGTTTTATATTAACTCACCAACTGCTTTGTGACTGCATGAGAATGTAAACTCTAAGCCTCTGTCCCATCCCCATGGCTGCCTCTTGGAGCCATACCTCTACACTCTTACCAGGCAGAACTCTAAAGCAAAAATAAACTTCTTATACAAGTTGCCTTGGTCATGATACCGTATCACAGCAACAGAAAATAAACTGATACACATGCTAAACATTCTTAGCCACTGACCCCTCTCTCCAGCTCTTGGATATTACTTTTAACACAATGTTACGTTATTGCTATTTCTCCTGCTGGTGTTTAATTATGTCTATACCACTAGAGCACAGTTGTGTAATGATGGGAACAGAAAGTGCCTAGCTTCCTCATTGATGAAATACACAAGACACAGCATTGTCTGGCACTCTTTATTTAGTTCAATTACACAGATATCTGTACTAAAGTTCAATGTAGTTTTACTCACTTTCCCAAGCTAGATTAGATTTCCTACTGTGGCTCAGTCTAGCCTTGAGAATCCGAGCTTACAAATTTTCATCACTAAGCTTAGTTTTTAATGTATATTAGGTGGAATGGATAAGCCAAACTTAGTAATGGAGCAAGTTTTACTTTAAGACCTTTGGCAGATAAAATTTGAGAAAGCAAATGATATAATTTATGCAGGAGCTTTAGAAGACCACTGAAGTGGCCTATTCTTAAGAATAACTTCCATTAACACAGAGGTATGGGAGTGAGGTATAAGCTTAGAGGAAATATGTGTTTAATCATATCAATTGATTATTCATTACCAAAAGTTCAGCACTTTCTCTGTATCAATGTGTATTTGTGTAACAGGAGAGTACAGGAGAAGGATGGGAGGGAGAAAAGAAAAGTGGAGCATGATTTAATTGCATTTTAATCTCAAAAAATATAAACAGCACTAGTATCTTAGGATTTTTTGAGTGATATTACATAAACTGATAATAGGTTATACAGTATATCTCAAAGACCTACAGTTTGAAATGTTCCATTTCTAGTATCAAAATCTGTGAAAGCAATATAAAGTAAAGGTTTATCCATAGAGAAAATAGAAACCACTTCAGATTCATGCCCTGGTATTGATTTCCTTTGGCAAAACGAGCCTAGTAGCAAAGTTCCCCTATACATGCTTCTATCAGGATGAGACCCAGCACTAAGGTGTATCTGGTTAATCAGAGTAGTGATGCTCTACTGTAAGAGTTCTGTACCATTTTAATTTAGGTTTAAAAGACGTTGATTCTTCCAGTGACAAGTCCAGATGATATCCTTTTCACACATACATTTCAAGATTTCTTGGAGGAGAATACAATACATTCATATCTGTTCTCTCAGGCTGACCAGAAACCTGACTGTGAGAAATTATACCACATTGGGCAAGGGGGTCATTCAACATTGCACACTTCCCTTCATTCCCGTCCTGTGAAACTCTAGTTTGTATTAAAAGACCTTTTCCCCCAGTAATTCATGCCCTTCTTCTTATTAGAGTCTTGATAAAATTGCTAACGTGTCAGCATTTTATATATGTAGGCTATCTAGAGTTTATTACAAGCTGTGCTCAGTAGCTCAAGTCTGAAATACCAGCTACTTAAGGGCAGCTGGAGGTACCTTGGAATTTCAATCTCAGCTTGACTTGAGCAGTTGAGCAAAACTTTATTCTAAAGTGAAAGGGTCAAAGGAAGGCTAGGCTTATGCCTCACTAGGAAAATCTTTCATCCAGTATGTGTGATATTGTAGATGGGTTCAATTCCTGGTAACACAAAAATAAATAAATAAATAAACAAATAAATAAATAAATAAATAAATAAATAAATAAATAATAAATAAACAAACAAACAAACAAGTAAGTAAGTGAATGAATGAATGAATGAATGAATGAATGAATAAATAAATAAATAAATAAATAAATAAATAAATAAAAATTTAAATAGATTTTCCAGGGGTGGGAAATAATTCATTAAAGTAAACTTTTAAGCAGAGGACCTAAGTTATGGTCATTTGAATGCCTTTAAATGCTGTATATAGAGACAGACAGATCCCTGGAGATTATTGGCTAGTTAGCCTAGGAAATCAGTGAGATCTAGATTCAGGAAGAAACTCTGTCTTAAACAATTAAATAGGATTCTATTGAAGAACACATACATTTTTTTCCTGGCCTCTACAAACACATGTCCACACACACAGACCCTCACACACAAATGATTTTTTCAATCTTTGAGCATGACATGCCCAATCATTTTTAAAGTAATTTATTTTATTTTTCTTATAGTAAGTAATTCTAAGATTATTATGACTTTAATTTTAACTTGTTTGCTTTTCTTTCTCTGTCTCTGCCAGTGCTTAGAAGAGAGATTCCTCTTTCCTGTGCACTGCTGGGTCTCAGGAACTAAACTAAAGTTTGTCCAATCACATTATTTAATAAATATTTTATGTGTAAACCAAAAAGGAAACCTGGTAATTAGAATGCTTATAATCTCTTTGAACTAAAAGATAATTTTTAAAATTCAAAATGGTATCACGGTTCATTTGTGACTTCTATTAAAGGTTATTATTACCATATCTTTCTATTGAGTTAACAAACTGTCTTTCACAAGATAAAGAGACATACATAAAACATTTGCATAATTATATACTTACAAAAATATGTATGTTGAATCTCCTTTAACCTTTGATGATCTCAATTGAGCTACATCACTGCTTCACACACTCCTTTCCAACTATACTCAGCTTTCATAAATTTCCGAGAAAGAATGAGCCAAGTATGCTACTGAATTATGGAGTGTGAGAATGTTGAAAAATGGAAACCTTAAAATAAAATGAGAACCACTCTTTTGCAATTCAGACCCTCTGTCTTTGTCTCTGTCTCTTGCTTTCTTTTTCCATACTTTCCATCTCCTGTCACCAAAATGTGAAAGTTGAGTGTTTTGTGTTCTGTGATTTTTTTTAAAAAACATATCTATGTGATGGATGAAAGTCCATGCTGTGAAATGTGCTGTCAGATTCAAGTCATTTGTCACCAAATGCTGGCACTCATCTTTACCAGGTTGCTGGGTCTGAGTCATGTCTTTGCATCTAACAAAATGTCAGTGTTATTTGTCACCATCTAATTTTTATGCCACAACAGATCATTACTCTTTGATATAGGTCAGAACCATGGAGCACACAGATGTCTTAAATGATTCTTTCAAATTATCCTCTGATATTCCCAATGACTTCCTCTTCTTGCAGGTAATATAGGTCCTTAACATAGGTAAGTATCTGAAGAGAGATTGGTGACAAGCTTTGAATCAGCCCACTTCTTGAATCAATGATCCAAGAAAGCATTGAAGATTTGCCTCCTCCTTATTAGCACAGCCAAGGGCCTTAATTAATACAGTTTGCCATTAAATCCGTAAGTCAAACTTCCAAGTTTAAGAACATAAAGCATTTTTCACCCCAGGATTTTGTAAATGGTTGAGAAATGTAAAATGAAGTTCCACTCTAATAAAGAGCTTCTGAGGAGACTGAATTCACATTCCTAGGAAAGAGTCCTATAGAAATCTTACATACAGAGAAGACTTAACCCAGGAAGGGTGGGTTCAGCCAACTGAATAATGTCCAAGACTTGCTCAGCTGAGTAATGATAAAAACCAAGGGAGAAAAATAATTCTAAGAATCATGCTATGCACTGTAGCCACACAAGTGACAACTTAAGATGCCCAGAATTTTACTTAAAAATACCCAAGAACAGAAGATCCTTGAATTAGACTGGCCTAAAGTAGGGAAATTAGTCATCCTATTGATTTCTCTAAGTTGTAGAGAATCCACAATAAAAAGTTAAACGTGTTTTTCTAATAAAATAAGTAATGATCCCTGCAACATTCCCCCACAGATAAAGGAATTGTTTAGGAGGCCTCACCCCCTTTCTGAGATGCCATATGTTGCTGGAAGAGGGTGTCATTTTTTCTCATGATATAGCCACAATGGACTATGAGGAAATAAGATGAGGTTCAGAGGAAAAGGTAAGTGGATCTTATCGATTAATAGGGAATAATATTATCACAATACATTACAAATTGAGTATTAATTCAAAAAATAAAATAAATAAAACATAACTCACACATTTCTTGTCCATTGCTGTACATTGGGACATTAAGGAATGTCTCTGGAGGTTCCTACTAAATACTTCAGTAAGAGAAGCCTACTGTCAGGGATCAGGAAAGAAATCATGAAACATTTGGGAACAGGAAAGTGATTTAAGAGTTTATCAAAGAGGAAAAATAAAAACCTTGTACACACAGAAATTTAAGTTATATTATAGAACGCACAGTTCCACTCTTCTTGAATGCCCTTCTGTGTTTGGGAGACAATTATCAACTCTCATATTTCCTAATTCATCTTTCACAGACAATGCACCACTGCATTCTTCCCGTCCTGGTAGTGCCTCACTGGCCAGTGTCTCTGTAATTTACACCCTGTACTCAAGGGATCTTGCTGAGAAGACAGCCCTGCAAATACCTAAGCCAAAACACAAACTCTCAGAACTAAATGGATATTTTCAATGCAGAAAATGAAGATTTTTATTGTTACCACTAACACTTTATATTTTCAGAGTCCCTCTTATGTTCCAAAATATTGCCAGGCACTTTATATCCACGAGTAGTTTTGCTTGCTACACATGACATAAACTTTTAAATACTCAGATATTTGAACAGATAAAACTTTTATTTCTTCCCAAATGCAAACTTCCTTAATAACTTCTCATCCTTCTTCAAATAAAGTCCCAGCTTTTTGCTGTAGTCTAAGAAGCCGATAATATTTTATTCTCTCTTGTGATCTCAAAATACATACACAGAAATGTGATCCTAGTTTCTGTGTTCCTGGCACACTGTATCTTCCAAATTTATTCCTTGACTCCTTGACACAAACTCTCTCTTTAAAACTGTGTCCAAATCTTTGCTCTATTTTAATAACTGCCTTCACTTTCTTTCCATGCAGTTCTGCAAATCCAATTGTGAGCAGTCATGTAAGGCATCCTTCCCTGTTACCCTATAATCAACCATACAGTTTCTATCCTCACTCCATTCTATATTTTCTTCAAGGTGTACCCTTTTTAGTAAATATTGGCTGCTTGCTAGGCTTCTTCCTGAACACTGTATTCTGAGCATCACTTCGGGTACATAATAGATGTGTGATTACTATTTACTGAAAAAGGGATGAAAGAATAGGAGCTAACTGAAGGAGAACTGCTTTCCAGCTACCAGCCATGAGACCACCATGAATAATTTTCTTAACATCTCTGACTCTGAATCTTTTGAATAATGTGCTCTTGATTGTATTTTGCTTCTTACACAATTGTGAACACTGATGGACTTTAGTGCTGTTGTTACCCTGTTCAATGGTCTTTAAGATATGTTTTCACAATAGACTAATATGATTTAGTGCAAGGCTTATGAGAAACTTCTGGCTGCTATTTTAGCAAATTTTCACTTTAAAAGGTGTTTATCCCCGATCTTTATCGACAGCACAAGAGTTGTGTTGTAGATACATCTGCCAGAGCAAGGCTCCAAAACTCTTCATTTTGATCAGCTATGGTACTTATGCAATGGAAGATTGTAATGGTCAGAAAAAAACAAGGACTGTAGTATGAGATAGTGTCTCCTAGAAACATCAGAAGCTACATTTATGAAGTCTCACCAACAAGGTTCTGTAAGAGGAAATGACAGGCCAATGTACAAGGGGAAATATCTTGAGATCTCAACAAAACCTTCAGGCTACTAAGGAAGGCTGAGAGGAAGAAAATGCTTTCCCAAGGAAAGAGCATATCAATTTATTATCCAAGACCAAATGTTCATCCCTTAAAACATACGTATGAGGAAGATTGTATTTATGCATTTTAATATATTTTGAATTTGAAACAAAGTAAGGAATTAAGGTACATGGGAGGTATTGGAGAGAGAAATAGGAAGTAGGGAATAATGTAATTACAATCTCAAAATATAAAATTTTAAAAGGCATTTACAATAGACACATGAAGCCATCTCTTTTTACCTCTAATAGGAAGCCATATCCAACTACTGTTTTTAAAGAGGACAGAGTAGATTAGTGGGGACCAAGCAGCAAATTTAGGGAGTTAGACCCTATGCTTCCTTGAAATTTGCAAAACCAGAAAGTCTCTGCTTCAAGCCTGTGTGTAAACTAACAGGGATCCTCATATTGTTACATAAAATATTCATGAAAAATAGTTAAAAATGTAAAGAACAATTTTATTTTTATAAATTAAGATTTCTTTAGCAGTAGGATACTGATTGCTTATATCATAAAACATAATATTTGACTTTAAATATAAAGTAAAATGTATTCATCATAATATGTAAACTTTAAGGAGGACAAAAATGTAACTCTCCTTGTGTCTGTACTGCCAGCATAGGCTTAGGCACATTTAATATAGAAAACTACTCTACCTTCAAGATATAAAGTAAGTCAACCACCATTAGAATGGAGTTTACTGGAAAAAGTTTGAGAAGTGGCCTATGAGCTGTCCTTTCCTGACCCAAAGATAGTTAGTGAAATGAATCAGGGACAACTCAGAAATCTTTGATGGTGGCTGCAACTATGCATTGTGTGACCCAGGTGGCCTTGTTCACTTAGTGATCTGAAACTCTATCCAAAAGCTATCTACTAAGTCTCAGACCATGTCTCAGGTTTTGGATAAACTGCATATGTCAAGTTCACCTTGTGAGCTAAGAGTTATAGGAATGATGCAGAAATGGGGACTTGACACAGGATGGAACTTGACCAAGCTCTGCTAGAAAACCACAACTCATCATGTGGCTCATTTTATTAAACTTTCTAAGCTTTATTTAAGGATGAAAATGGCAATTATGAGAATAATTGTATCAAGCTGTGCAAGGGTGGTACATGCTTTAATTCCAGAACTTGGAAGGCAGAGGCAGGTTGATCTCCCTGAGTCCGAGGCTAGCCTGTTCTATAGAATATGTTCCAGAACAGCCTGGGCTACATAGAGAAATCGTGTGTCAAAAAAAAAAAAAAAAAAAAAAAAAAGCAAAACAGAAAACAACAAATCCAAAACAAATGGGAAAAAAAATTTCTAGTGTCTTAGGAATGCATTTTGTTCTTACTGATGAATTGGGGGGGTGGGCAGGGAGAGAATTAGTTTACTCCTCACATTCACAGAGTACATTAGAACAGACCCTCATTTTCCTATCAGCTACTTTAATCTCCTGCACTCCAGTTTTTACCAGATTTGGCCCACTTGACTCGTTTGTGGCCCTGGTGTATGCAAAGATAGATGCTACATATTTCCTTTGTGCACATAGATTCATATAAAAGATATAGCCACTCAGAAACTAGTTAAAAGAGTGTCAGAGAGACAAGAATCTTGAAAAGCTAAGTATGTGTGCCAGGGCAGCTGTGAACAAATGCTAAGTGAGTTAGTTCCTGATGTTATGAAATGCTAAAGAAATGAACAGAAACAAGAGAACAGATGGTGATGATGTATGGCAGCACACTGAGACCAGTTTTCACAAGGCAAACAGTGATTTTTCACATTTGATTCAGATCACCATCCTCAAAGAGAAGCTATCATCTCACCATTAAAGCCAGCAGTGTGGCTTGTTCTTCCAGCCTCTGTGAGAAGCTGAGGTGATGTGAAGCAGAAGCTATTGTCACAAAAAAAAAAAAAAAACAAAAAAAAAAACAAAACAAAAAAAACCACTCTTGTCTAAGACAGACTCCCCTGTGTGCATGCACAGTTAGCCACACAGTAACCTTTCTTTTTTTTTCTAGAATCACTCATTATAACTCTTATTAGCATGTAAACAAAATAAGCAACCCTCCCTGTAAAAATCTCAGCCACTAACTCCTTCTTCTCAATTCTATATGTATTGAACCATCACATTAAATGGCAAAGTTTCTATTCAAGGAAAAAACCACACACACATATAGAGATGGATTGGTGAAGCATAGTAGGAACTTTAATATATATGGCACTTCAGTTAGGCTGCTATTAGTAAAATGTTTTCTTTTACTTAGTAGACTTTTCTCTCTCATCTATTCTAAGGACTCAAATCTGTACTGACATGATGACTTGCCAGTCAAGTACTAAAACCTTGGTCAAGGACTGGACAAACTGACAATCCTCACTCAGGGGACCAATGGACCAGGCAATTCTTTTCCTCAGAAACTATGAAGCACAGAAACCAATCTGCTCCTGTGTATACCTTTGCAGGTATGCTGATCAAAGTTGATATTTGTTGCCATGGATTTTTAAAAGTAGAATGACATTTAAAGATTCTTTATATGGATATTCCTGAGACAACCATTACTTTAGTGAAAAGTCTCACCTGTTTTCATTTATGTTTCTCTCCCCTTATTTTCTCTCATTCACATCTCTGTACATCTCTGACTTTCCTCTTATCACTCTCATCTCCTCTCTACTCTTTTTTTTAAAAAAAACATTTTTAAAGAATTAATTATTGGCTGGGTGGTGGTGGCATATGACTTTTGTCCCAGCACTTTGCATACAGAGGCAGAAGGATCTCTCCTAGTTCAAAGTCAGCATGGTATATAGAGGGAGTTCCAGGATAGCCAAGACAGTTACACAGAGAAATCCTGTTTCAAACAGACACAACACACACACACACACACACACACACACACACACACACACACACACACACACACTGAAAATAAAACAAAACAAAAATCCAAGCAAAAACAAAAAAAAAAAAACAACCAACAAACAATTAAAAAACACAAAAAACTGAGCCTGAATTATTTATTGTATTGTATGTATATAGGTGTTTTGCACGTAATACATATCTGTGCACCACATCTATGACTCATACTCAAGGAAGTGAAAGTCAAAAGAAGACATTAGATCCCCTGGAACCAGAGTTTCAAGTAGTTTTAAGCTATCATGTGAGTGCTAAAACTCAAACCTTGGTCCTCCTCAGGAGCAAGAAATACTCTTAACTGATGGGCCATCACTCCACTGCAGTCCTAACCAAGTATTCCATTTCAGTAATTGTTTTCTCTTCTTTATGGTGATGAGTGGTGAGCTCAATAAAACTTGTTCAAACTTTTAACAGAACACTTGTACCTTTAAAAGAGGCTATGGAAATAGATCTTTACCAACCCTACATCTGACAGAGGACTGATCTCTAAAATACATATAGAAGTCAAGAAACTAGAGGCCAGAAACATAAATCATGCTGGAGGGGATGTGGGGTAAAAGGAACAATCCTCCATTGCTGTTGGGAATGTAACCCTGTACAACCACTCTGGAAATAACTATAGTAGTTTCTCATAAAACAGGGAATAAATCTACCCAACAATCCAGCAATACCACTCTTGAGAATATATCCAAAGTACACACATTTTTAGCCACAGGCATTAGCTTAACTATGTTCATAGAAGCATTATTTGTAATAACCAGAACCTGGAAACAATCTAGATGCCCCTCAACTGAAGAATGGATTAACAAATTGTGGTACATTTACACAACAGAGTACTACTACTCATCAGTTAAAAAGAAAATGATATCCTAAAATTTGCAGGTAAATAGATTGATTTATAGAGTATCATCCTGAGTAAGGTAACACAGGCCCAGAAAGATAGACATGTTATGTACTCCGTCATAAGTAGATTTTAGACCTAAAGCAAAGAATATCCAGGCTGCAAACCACAAGTCCTGATTACCTTGGTAACAGAAGGAACTTAAGAGAGACATCCAGGGATCTCCCTGGCCAGGGGAAATAGAGATCTACTGAGTGCATTGGGATCACAAGGTGGAGAAAGAAAGGACATGTGAGAACAAATCATAAGAGAAGGAGATGGTTGAGTGAGAGGAGCAACAAAGCAGGGGACAAATGAAATGGATATCTTAATAGAAGAAGCCACTGTGGGGTTAGAAAGAAACCAGGTGCTAAGGAAACCTCCAAGAACTCACAAGACATCCCTGGCCAGGACTCTAAGCAATAATAGAGAGGGTACTTAAATGGGACTTCCCCTTATAATCAAATAAATGACCACCCTAAGTATCATTATAGAACCTTCACCATCAATGGATAGTGGCAGAAGCAGAGATCCATAGATAGCTAAGCACCAGGTCTAGCTCCAGCTCTAACTGAAGAGAGAAAGGAGGGAATGTATATGAGCAAAGGGATGAAGATCATGAGGAGGTGGTGACCCAAAGAGACGGCTGATCAGCGCTGTTGGGAGCTCACCGAGTAAGAAACAACTGCTGAGGAAAGGAACTAACCCCTCCAAAGGTAGATGACTGTCCGCTGGTATGAGAAGTTTGTGGAGCCTCATGCACAGGTTCCTGGTGCATGAACTGACGTCTTGGAGCCCATTCCCTATAGAGGAACACCTAACCCAGCCTTAACAATGAGATTAGGGACTTGGACCTACCTCAACTGGATATACTAGGCTGAACTGACCCACCTTGGGACTCCTTTCTTTAAGGAATAGATGGAGGGATGGGGTGGAGGAAGACTGAGGGAGGACCGGGAGGGACTTGATGAGGGAAGGGAGGGGGAGAGCAGTTTTATATATGGGGAAAATAACCTTTGTAAATAAGAAAAAAATAAAAAGAGGCTATGTACGTGTGTGTGTGTGTGTGTGTTTGCATTTGACAAGATGCATGCATGAAGATGAAGAGAGAGCTTTGTATAATTAAAGCTTTCTTGTCCATCTTCATGTGAGTTCTAGGAATATTTTTGCATCATCCGGCTTAAGGGCAGACTCTTTACCTACTGAATCATCCTCACTGGCTTCCAATGGCTGCACCTTTACCAGTTTTCCGGTTCTTCCCTCCTTCTGTCTGATTTCCATTTAGAGGTTTGCTTCTCCTTCCTTCCTTCCTTCCTATTTCCTCCCACTTGACTTTTTCTTGCTTTCATCAACTAGTTCTCATTCTGGTATTCTTTATTCTCAAAAGTGTATGCTAACATTGCCCCTAACTTAACAACACTCCATCAGCAAGTATAGAGTACAACAAGTAACATGAACTTAGTGAGAACCACAGGGGACTTTTGTGTGTTACTGGTCTTTTTAAGTATTTAACTCAATATTTACTGAGCATTTAGCATGTAAAGAGAATGATATAGTGTATTATGCTCTTCAAAGAAAGGCGAAGAATACCTTGAATTTCACTCCTATATAACATTTCACTGAATGAGTACTACACAGTGTATCTGGGCCTCTAACTTTCTTAGACATCTTTTCAACAGCGTTGTTTTATGTAAACACGCTTGTACGTACTTCCTGGAGCACAACACACAGACTTCTCAAGGTTTAGCAGCAGAAAAATTTCTGGTTGTAATGTATAACTCCAACAGATTTATAGTGAGTGTATCTTCAAAAAGGTTTCAAACATTTTATTTCTGTGAGAATTACTTATGTTCTTGATCTGTCATGAAGGTCACCTTGCTTTGAAGATTCTTGTTAGTCTTGTGGGTATAAATTGCATCTATTTGAATTTATAAAATAGGAAGTGTTTTCCTCATGTTTATTGATACCTTCATATTCTTTTGTTGAAAGGGTTTGATCAGTTTATTTTGTCTAGTTTAAAATGTTAATCTTTTATTTTGAGTTTTAGGAGATTTATACATTCATATTCTATGTGAAACCCATCACATTGTATTCTACCTGAATGTGGCCTCGAAAAAGCATTTCAGTCTGTGACTGAATTTATTAGAATTGAAATTCCACAAGTCACCTGAGGTACAAACCTTTCAGGTATTTTCCAAGTCGCAGATCTTGCTGTTGACTGGGCATAACTCTTAAGCAGATACATTTTGTGACTCAATTTGATGTAAGAATCTGATGTGTAAGAAATAAAAAAATCGGGAAGAAACCTAAGAGTTAGAACCAGAGGTGTAAAGGATTGCAGAGATCGCGGTTTTCAGATAGCACTTCCGGGTCAGCTGGTATAAGCTCAGTCAACCAGAGGTTCCTCTTGGAATCAATACCCCATGTCGGTTAAATACTCTGAGTTCAGAATTGTTCGAATTACTTCTCTGTTTTCGATTCTCAAGTAGTAAAGTAGAACCACATTGAAGGTTAGCCTCAATGTCATTTGCTACAATGACTAATGCAGTTATCAACACGTCTGCCTGTGGAATCAGGTAAAACTCAAGCTTCTGGGCTCTCCTGTGGCCAGTTCTTGATCAGATTGTCTGAAGCAGAGAGACCCACACTAAATCTATGGGGCACTGTCTGGTGGCATCCCAGATAAAAGGACATGAGAGAAGAAAATTTTGCCTTTTTTTTTTTTTTTTTTTTTTTTGCCTTTGCTGGTAATATTTTTTGGTTTGCTGTTTTTTTCCTGTTGCTACACCATTTCTCAGCAGTTATTAGAATCAACTTCTTTGGGGTTCTAATGTAGTCAATAGACCAGTAGCTGTCCAGGAACTGTCAGGCCTTCAATGCCAGTGTAGGACTACTGAGATATATCCCATTGACTAAAAACTAAAGGATTCTGGGGCTCTCCACTATGAGGTAGCCATTGTTGAACTAGCTGGACAAAACTACATAAAACTCAATTTAATAAATTCCTTTTGTGTGTGTTTGTGTGTAATATCAGCAGTTTTTTTTTTTTCACTAGAGAACATTGACTATCACAGCCCTTTTAGAAAACACTAACTCAGGAGGACATGGGACACACCACAGAAGTTGCGAGCAATGAAGGAACTATAATTACCCTTCTTGATGTTTAGGGTAGAGTCTCCATTTTTAATATTGCTGTATTAGGGTATCTCAATATTATAAACATGCACATATGCCATAATATTTTGACCAAAAAAAAAGAATAAAAGATATCATGTTATAAAACTCCAAATGCACTTTATATATAAGTCACATAATAATCTCAAGTACAGTGAACCATAAAACTTTACAGGTATTTATGCAAAAGCTAAGAAACTGGGCAGCAGAGCAAGTGTAAAAATGTATGCCATGAAAATTTTTTTGCTGTATCAAGTGACTTACAGGAGAAAGTTTAACACTACATGCTGTGCCTCTCTTTGAAGTGAAGCTGAAGTTAGGATTTTGGTTCTGTCTATGGCTAATGATATTTAGAGGAAAATGTCTGCATGTTTTACATGTAGAAACCATGGAAAAGGCATTTGAGGAAAAGTTTCTGAGTCTACTGTTAAAGACACCATCATTTAAAAGGGGGAAAACAGTTGGGTTCTAATACACTTCAGAAATTGTCATTCCTAGAAAGAAGCAATTGTAAGGGAAGAGAATCACTGAACTGCGCAAGCACTTAGTGGGGATTTTTGTACAAGTGAAATCATCAGCATCTAGACATATGGGAGCCCTTCTTCATAGTCTGCAATCAACTTCTAGACACAGGCCTTAAAACAAACTTTTCCCTTTTTGTAGTTCAGGATAGAAATAATAAAAATGATCCAGGATTAGTCCTCAGAAACCAGATGGAATTTTATTGAGGCCTATTCACTATTTTCTCAGAGTATCTATATATTTACTGGCATATGTTCTGTGATGTCTTTTGGTTTTACAGCCTTTTCAGGTAATGATCTTCTTTCTGTGCAGTGACTGTGTTCTCTTGGTCAATTAAAGTTCAGAATATTAAAAAAGTGCCTAGTTTGTGCCCACTAATATCATCAGAATAAATTCTCTGTTCTTATTTCATACACAGGGCATATTTCTTTCAGGTGGAAAATTCAGCCCTGAAACTTAGCTCTCTTGACTACTACCCAGAAACACACAGTAACGTTTACATATGTCTATAGATTGACAACATCCAGAATTTTCCATTATGCTTTCTGTCATTGGGAACTGATGAATGGTAAGTGAGAGATTCTTCCTTTCTGGTGAGTGTTAATATAACCTCCAGGAAAAGGGAAACACAGTGTAGAAGAAGTATTCAAATTTGTGTAGTTTATATTCAAGTCTGTTGTCTTTCAATAGTAAGGATAGAAAGGCACTCCCATGAGTTTTCTAGAAGGAGCCTGCCTGGATCAATGCTTTGGAGAGTAGAAGGAACAGCAAATTGCACTTGTGTATAAACATATATATTGCACCTGTGTATATATGCTACAGAGAGAGAGAGAGAGAGAGAGAGAGAGAGAGAGAGAGAGAGAGAGAGAGTTATGAGAGTTATATAGTTTTTTCAAAGAAATGGACCAAAAGAAATTAACTGGGTACCTGAAAAATGTAGTTTGGGTCAGTGACTCAGTTCCCCTGTCATTCTACATTGTCTTTTATGCCCTGCAGCCCCTTCCTTCTCCTCTCATGCTAATGTCCTTGAGCCTGACAGCAAGTGCTGCTCTGGGTTTCTGGGACCCTCTGATCTGTTTGCACTGTTTGTGTTCAGCACTTGTGTTCTATTGCAAACCTCCCCCACATCGCTCCAGCTTTTGCATGCATACCTGAAAGCAATGCTTCCTTAAATAAATAAGAATTGTAGCAAAATGGCCTTAGAAAGTGAAAAATAGGGTACAGTGGTTTTGACAGCATAATAATATATTGCTGTACCAGTTAGAATTTTTACTTTATTAAATTAAGGATCATAGTGAGTTATATGACCTGGTGGCAGTTAAACAACCATGTTATTTCAATAATAAAATAAACCCACTGAGACAAATTATTTTCTAGGATAATTATTTAACTAATTTAAGAGCGGCAGGAGAATGGATATTATAATCTATGCATTTTATTACCATCTGACTCTCCAGCCAGAAACACATAGTACCTATCAGCTGTACCCTTTTACATGTACAGAGAGATTTCACTTTTTCTAAAATGCTTTAATGTATCCACCCTTACAAAATACCTATACAAACATCTGATTTAGAAGGATGCCTGTCACAATTCCTTATACTATGATGGTTTTGCCTGGCTCTCGCACTCATTCCTGGTACCTAGTATCTATCTCCCAGAGCACCTGGCTCTTTATCCAACAAACAAGCCTTTGTAGGCCACTGATAAGATGAGCAGGGCAAGGCTTCTTTTCCCTAGCTCCCTGTTCCTTGTTATCATTAGAGTGCCTGCTGCATGGAAAAAGAAGTGACCTCACAAGAGACTTGGGGAAGTTATGGACTGTAATTATCAGTTTAGGACGATATATCTCACTGAAATCATTCACAGTTGAACACAGGACATTGTATATGCTAGACATGTGTGCTGTCATAGAACCACACTACAGCTACATGGTTGGGCAAATTGATTAACCAAATCTGGGCAAGGCTTTTCCACAAAGAAGCTGGTAATGCCATGTGTTGGCAATGTGTACATTATGATCTATATTACTTCCACACAAATCACAGCTCTGCCGATGTATTATTGTTTCACATTTATAAACTGGATTGTACGAATCCCCTCTCCCCCCAAAAAAGACCACTTCTAAGGGATTGAATGAGCTTACAAATGAAACATTATATAAAGAAAACACGTGTGGTGATATTTTGTATATTTAATAAAATCAGTCTGGAATATCAGAGGACAGAGCCATCTCTCCAGCCTTTTTTTGTTTTGGTTTTTGTTTGCTTGTTTGAGACTTTTTTTTTTTTTTTTTTTTTTTTTTTTTTTTTGTATGACGATTCTGGCTGACTTGGAACTTGCTTTGTGGATCAGGTTGGATTAGGACTAACAGGATCCTCCTGCTTCTGCCTCACAAGTGTTTGGACTAACAGCATGCTCCACTACTATCTAGCTGTTAGGCCTCGAACTCACAGAGATCCAGAGAGATTTCTGTCTCCCGAGTTATGGGATTAAAGGTATGTGCCTTTCTTCGCTTGGCTGTGGATGGATCTGTCCTCTGTGGATCTGTGGATATTCTAGACTAATTTTATTAAAAATGCAATATATCAAAACATTAACTTGTATGTTTTTACTGGTTTTTGATATTGTTTGTATTTTATTGTTATTCTGTAAGTAAAATATTATAATGCATAGGAAACTGTAAAATAACATGAGACTCCATAAAGAAAATGCTTACTCTGCACAGTGTCTGCTGCAAAGAAAACCAATAACTGAAAATATTATTGTTACTAGCATCAGTGAAGGATGAGTATTCATACCATGAACTTCATTGTTTTCTAGATAACAGCTGATCACTACTAGAACAAGGGGAATTTATGAACATGGTAATACCTGCCAGTAACTGCACCTGGAAATAACCATTTAGCTACACACTATAAGTCCCCAGAAAGAAAAAAAGAGCTAAAGGAGTTAAAATTACAAACTTCATCTTCTTATGTTGTTGAAAGTTTTATTAATATTTTTTATTTTATTAATATTTTATTTATCACTTTAATTGATTTTCCTAAGGAAGATATTTTTTCATTTGTACAATTACTTTCAATTTAAGTAAAGATAATATACTTTATTCTTTCATGTACAAAGTTTTTATTGTTCTTTTCTACATGTCTATGCTGGTAATTCAATTATTTTATTCTTATTATTTTATCCTAATTTAAATAAACAGATTTTTTTTGGTTTGTTTTTATTATTACTTTGGCGTAAACTGTAATTCCCTGGGAAAATCATCTTATTAAGGAATTATCTGGAACAAGTTGTCTTGTAGAAATGTTTGCTGGGCCTGCCTTGGCAGTTAATTGATAGAGGAAGACATACTCTAAATGTTGAATCTGGTCCTGATCTTTGTAAGAGCTAAGAAGCCAGCAGAACATAAATAAGTAGGTGAGTAAAGACATATGTACATGACTGTGAACCTGGTGCCTTAAGCTCCAGCTTTGATTCCCTCAACCTGGTAGAATGATCCTCAATTTTCAGTCAAATAAATACTTCCTCCCCTGAGGGTTTTTTTTTTTTTTTTTTTAATGTTTCTATTAAGCTTTCATGCTAGCAATCCCCATTAACTCCTTCACTTAACGCTTTCTTAACCCAATGTTAACAGCTCTGTTCCTGAAAAGAGGGCCTCCAGGGCAAAGTTGCTACAGTGGCAAGACAAAGATTTCCCTTCTCTGCTGCTGGCTGCCCTCTGTTGAGAGAATGTAAGAACTCTACCCAGCCAGGGAAGGTCTCCTGGGAGGCCAGAGTGTTACAACTTTGCCTGCTCAACTGATCTCCACCCAGGCTCTACTGCTGGTGTTCCAACAAAAGATCTTTACTCAAAACTCATTCCAGAGATTTTTTTGGGGGGTGGGAAGGATCCAGGAGAGGATGGTTGCCTCAGCTCAGGGTAGGGAATGGCAGCAGGAAAGGGCTGTGGGCCTAGGACTTGTATAGGGCTTCCTGGGGGACAGAGCTTTCTAGGGAGACTTCCAGGGAATTGGTTAGATAATTTTCCTTTTATTTTTACCCTAATTAAGTTTTTGGTTTCAGGGCCAAAGTGTGTTTCTTTCACTGGCTCTTTTGGGCTTTGGGGCTGTAACTTTAGGGCCAGGCACATTTCTTTCACTGGCACTGATTCTATGGCCAAAGCGTGTTTTCTTTGGTGCTGGTTTCAGAGTCAGGGCACACTTACTTTTGGTTCTTGTTTCAGGGATAAATGTATTTCACCAGCTCAGGTCTTAGATCAAGGGTCTTTCTTTTACTAGCTCTGGTCTCTGAGACAGGGTGGGTTGACAGCTATTGGAACTTATGTTCCTTTTACATTGAAATGCCTCTGTGTTTTTCAGTTTTATGCAGTGAACTTGAATTTTGTGTAGTGTGTGTGTGTGTGTGTGTGTGTGTGTGTGTGTGTATGTGATTTTAAAAAACAATCAAAGAAACACTAAGGTGACGGGGGTTGAGTAGGAGAAAGTTCTTTGTAAATTTGCTTTGGAAGAAGGAGGAATGAACTAAGCTTTATAGTATGATCTTAAAACTAACTGAATGGGATTTTCTGTTCTGCATTGTCAGAATTTCTTTCCAAAGCAAATATCATCCCTGTCCAGATACTCCTACATGAAAAAAAAAATTACACAGACTTGGAATTTACATTGGAGGATCTGTCTCATGTAGCCAAGTGCAGCTTCAAGCTGAGTGTATAGTTGAATATAACCTTGAAACCTTTATCTTCCTTCCTCTACCTCTCTAATGATGCCATTTATGAACAGGTGATATTATGGCTTGGAAACATAGTTGTTTCCTAAGTGTGGACTTTTATAGCTTGTAAGTACCCAGATACAATCTCTAATTTACAAATAATATTGAACCTTCACTTTTGGTAGTAACTCATGGTTTCTAATAGCCTTTGGAAGTTTAGTACACTGTGGCTGGAGACAAGATCTATTTTATTATCTTTGCTGCATTAGTAGTGACATCCCCTTTCTATATGGGAATCTGTAGTTTATCCATTGGACTGACTTTTTTTCTGAGACTGCAATATCACCTCAATTTCTCCACTAGCAAATGATGTATATTTGAAAACAATGGCCTTGATCCTTCCTACCCTATTTTTTTCACCCTCTCATCTCCTTTCTCTCTTTCTTCACCTCCTTCTTTCTCCATCTTTACCTCTTTCCTGACTTCAGAATCCTCTCACATCTAAAAATCAGGAAAGTCTGCTAATAACACACTTCATTCCAGAAAGATCATTTTTGTACTGTACTGTATTGTATGTTTACATTAAAAAATGATTTTCTCTAAATCTATGTCTAAACCCCATTGCTTTAAAAAATGCTGCCTCTGACTTAGAGGATATGTTATTTTTCTTCCTTCTGCACTAGATTTTTGTATTAAAGACCATTTGAGCTAATTTTTTTTTTACAGACCCTACCATTAACACTACCAAGGTTCCTTGTGCTTAGCTTAACTTAGCGCTGAATGTACCTTGTCTCAGACAAGGCATGTTTGTGAACCTTGACCATAAGAAATCTTTGAAGACTAAAGAGACTTTGCTTCAGCAATCCTGTTAAGAAAGTCAAAAAAAAAAAAAAAAAAAAAAAAAAAAAAAAAAAAAAAAAAAAAAAAAAAAAAAACCAAGTTAGAAATTGCTGATATAATTGTCACAAATCTTATTTACTCTTATTTTTCATTTTCTTTGCATTACCAAGTTTTGTCCCAAGTGACTAATATTCCACATTCAATGCAGCAGTTCAAAAAAATATGTGAGAGGAAGAGGAAAAGGTACTATGAAATACTTTCCTCTAGGTGTGTAACTTTCTCGGGGTGAGACAAGAACCCCTCTTCTCTTGCAAGCTTCCTGCAGAGGTGTTTCTCTCCAATGGTCATAAACAAAACACCAGCACATATGTGAGGATGAAGTGAACATCAATATCAAGGAGATGGTCACCATGGCAACCAACTCTAAACAACCACCCCTACATCAGCATCAACTCAGAAATTCAGAACATTCAGCTCAAGGGAATACAGAGAAAGGAGACAAAAGAGCTTCGATACAGTACAGCAGGAGGAATCACACTAAAAGTGAAAATATCAACTCTTGTCAGAAGTTTCCCTTCTCTTCCCAGGCCCAGGGCTTGCTCAAGGAGGAATTATGAGAGGAAATATTTTCAGTGGCTTACCTTTGTCTGTATGTACACTGTGGTCCTCAGTCAGGTATTGGAGGCTTTTTCACATCCTGTGTTGTTGGATCGTTCCTCTCTTGGGTGTCTGATGTCAAAATAGTATCAAGCTTTCTCTCCTGGATTTAGCATACATATTTCTAATGCCTGTTCACTCTGCACTGATTCTTTCTCTTTCTAAAAATAGTACTTCAGTTATGGCAAACTGTTCTTGGATCTCTATTTGATCCATGATGCTGTCTTTTAGTAATTTCAGTTGAAAAGCATGTTTTGAAATGTGAAGACTAAGTTCCTGTGGTCATTTCTTAACTTGAATATTTAAACTTGATGGAGTACAATTTAACTTCTCACTTTTAAAATTGCATTAATAAATTCCATTGTAAAAGTGAGGTAAATGTACATTGTACAAAATGCATACTAATAAAATGTATAAGACTAAGTGAAATATTAAAAGGACATAATGTTGGAGGAGAATATGGGAAAAGGGTTTGGAAAAGTTAGAGGGTTCATAATATCAAAATACATTATGTAAATATAAAAAATTTCTAAAAAAATAAATAATTTTTAAATGCAAATGTATTTAGATGGTTATTACTATTAATAATTTTTAGGTCAATATTCACTTTCTCTAACTGCATACTTTCTTATTGTAGCATGGGAAATTTTCAAGAAGCTAATAATGCAAATTGTGTGTAAGTGAAGGAGGTGAGGTTGATGGTTGCAAATAATTGTTGAGCACATATTTCCAAATGGAATGTCATAAAAGAACGTAAATTTGGATGAATATATATAATTTTTCATCATAAACTTTTTAGATATTATCTTATTTGAACTCAACTATCACCTTAATAATTAATGACATATTGAGATATTTTACATAACGAGTTGACACATTGAGTTTCATTTTTTTCAAGTTCATGTAATCCAGAACATTGATTATCAAAGTGAATCAAGGAAGCATCCATTTTTACAAAGCTTATTCAGTTTTCTAAGATTATCAGAGCCATAATCCATCCTTAAGAATTATTCTTAAAACCTCTCTGATATTTTGACCCACAATTCTCCTTTCACATCATCTCATTACAGTTTTACATGGGGGTTGTCACAGTGGTAAAACATCTTTTTTAGTTTATGTTTCAGAGCTTGATAAACCACTGATGTCCTTCCTTTCTGGAAATTCTGTGCGACTTTCCAGAGCTCCAAAACTTCACTGACTGGAAAAGATTTCAACTTAGTCACAGCTTGATTTCTCTACATCATATAACCAAGGTATGTGTGACTTTTTGGCAATAGAAACTTATCTTTTAGATCTGGTGAGATGTTAAGATGAATAACAAGAGGTTGTGAGGCAGTGAGTGCCTCTGGAGACTTACAGAAAAATGGCCCATAGGAGGTATCCTATAGATAGTACTGGGCTTTGGTTTAATTTTCCATGTCCCTTATAAATAGCCTCTTGTTGTTGCTGCTGGTTTACATTCAGGGTATTTTCTTTAAAACTCTTTTTAAAAATTGTATTATAACTTACTGTAATAGTTACTGTTATATTGCTATGAAGAGACAGAATGACCAAACCAACACATAAAAAAGAAAACACTTAACTGGGGGCCTGCTTACAGTTTCAGAGGGTTAGTTCATGGCCATCATAATGTGAAATGTGGCAGCTGGCAGACAGGTATGGCGTTTGAGAAGTATCTGAGAGCTCACATCATGAGCCACAGGAAGGAGGCAGAGAGAGTGACAAGGACTAGGCTTTCAAAGTGACACACCTACTTCAACAAAGCCACACATTATTACCTTTCCCAAATGTTCCTCTAACTGGGAACCAGACATTTAATTGTATAAGCCAATGGGGGCCATTCTCACTCAAAGCAACATGTTTGATTACAAGATAGCAAGTTCTCAATACGTATTTCATTCCTCTGAATTTTTTGTTAACTTTTTTACCCCTGTCATTGAATCTCATTTTGTCCCCTACTGTTTAAACCATTCTACCTCCAGTAACTCCCATTCTTAGATTTTATCCATGTCATTCATGGACTTTTATCCATGTTTTACTATTCTCGCTATTGAGACATCCCTCTCCCAACAGCCTTTATTTAGTTCCCTGTCACATTCATTATTGGTATTCTTTGTCTCCTTCCTTATCTGTAGGTTCTAAAATTGTAAGGCAGTGCCTTCTTCAAAAGTACCTGACTTTCTGTGAGTGAGACATGGCATAAAAGATAAGTAAATGAATAACTCAAATGAAATGGACTTCATACATATTCAAATATTTGAATAAATTACTCAGAATAATTTGGGAATTCTTAACTCAGTGTGATGATATATTTTCAAGTAGCATTTTGTTATTTAACATATTTTTTTCCCAAAATATTTAAAAATATGTTCGGTGCTGGATAGATGACTCAGAGATTAAGAGAAATGGATGTTCTTCCAGAGGTCCCCAAGGTCAATTCCCAGCAATAACATGGTGGCTCATGACCATCCGTAGTGGGATCTGATGCCCTCTTCAGGCATAAAGGTGTGCACACAGATAGAGCACTCATATACATAAAATAAATAAATAAATGAATATAAAACAGAAGACAATATATTCAAGATATTAAAAATTTGTGTCATTGCATGCCAATATGGTAATCACAAATATATGAAGAACAGAATTAATAGTGAACAATATTATACATATATATGTACACACACACATATATAAACAGAAATGCATTAGGGTCAATCATAAGAGCAAAGAAGCTATTAGAAAATATGATTTGATTTGGTTTTAGTAGTTTCTGAGTAGCATGTAGAAGTTCATATATCAGTATATGATATGTGAATAAATAAAATATTTGAATTAACTAGCCTATCTAATATTTGCCTATGAATGATAGGTAAAGGTCCTAAAAATTGTCTTATACTTAACAGAAGGATAAGGGTGCTAATTTTCTTCTTCTTTTTTTATTCTTCTCTCATATATTATATCCTGGTTGCCACTTATCCTCTCTTTCTTTCTCCCAGTTTCCCCCCTCCCCACTTCTTCTCTCCCCCAAATCCACCCTACCTTCTCTCCCATGAAAAGAGCAGATCTTTCAGGGACATCAACTAAACATGGAATAATATGCTACAATAGGACCAGGCACATACCATCACATAAGGCTGAATTAGCCAACTCAATAGAGTATTTACCTATTATTATTATATCTATTATTATTATTATCACTATTATTTAAGTAGGTAAAACAGTGAGCAACATCCCCTGCACCTACTTTTAGGAGTCCCACAAGAACCCAAAGCTGCTCTTCCATAACATATAGTCAGAGAACCTAATTTATTTATTAATCTTAAATCAATAGCTCTGTCAACTATTTTAAATAGAAACTTGGGATAATCTTCTGAGAGATGTGTGCATTTTTCTCATTCTCTACATTTTTCTTCACATTTGTGCCTTCAAAGGAATGGTCATAAGAAGAACCAAAATGTTCATTTTGCCCCCCCCCCACACACACACATTGTTTTACAATTTCCCAATATATTGGTATTTCATGCAAAGCCCTAAGATTCTGAAGGAGAGAGCTGGGCTCAGTCAGAGGCTATAATATGATAAGTTCAGTACTATTTCTAAAATCATATAATCCCCAAGATGACCTAGTAATTTAATTAACTCATATTATAAAAATATTGGGGTAGGAGCTACAAGCAGGAATTTCCACTTATTTTTAATTAAATTTCTGAATGTCATCAGCCTCTGTCGCTAGGTGAGCTGTTATAAGTAATGTGTATCTCTTAAATATGGGGTTTTAGTATCTAATTTTATAGTAATAGGAGAAAGCCTGACAAATTTTCTGTACCAGTAATTGCAAAAGCATATATTTCAGCTGACATTTGGAGACATCATCATTGCAGAACTCTTTAATAAAGAGAATGTACTGCTTTTATTTAAGGAGTCCTGAACTACCATCACATTAATCATCTAAATAAAATTAGTTGTATAATAGAATCAAAATTGTAGTAATGGAGTAAGAATGGAAAGCACATGTTGGAAAAGTACAGAAATACAACCATGTAAATCTTTGGTTGATTCAATTTGAGTTGCTCTTAAATTACAGAAGATCAGAGAAGGGGAAAGGGAAGATTGTTCAGAATTACTTACCAAAATGCTATAGGTTAGTTGCTGGAACACTGGAAACATGCTGTCTCACAGGTTAGAACATGGGATATCTTAACGTCATGTCAGGTGGCTCCGCTAAGAATTCACTACCACCATTACAGCAGGTCTTATTCATAGCTCGACATTTGTTCTTGTATCACATTAGGGTGCTACCTTCTGGACTTACTCAGTTCAGTGCTTCCCTTAGAGACTATGTCCCTGAATAGCATCAATAGAGTTTAGGCTTTCATATATAAAATTTGAGAGAAAGGAATTTTCATTCCAAACCAGATAAGAAACTATCAGAGATTTAAAGTCAGTAATCAATGCTCCCTTATACTTCAGAAACTGTACAAGGCACTTCCATGCTCTATCATTTGCAGAGGATTAATAGTGATAAATATAAAGTCATACACATTAGAATGGGTTAGTAGTGACTCCAAGGAGAAATGTGTTGCTACATGTTGAACAGTCTCAGACTAAGTAATTTGAGCAATTGTTTGGCAAGGTTAAAAATAATTGCAACAGACAGCTTGCAGGGTATATGTGTGTGTGTGTGTGTGTGTGTGTGTGTGTGTGTGTGTGTGTGCATAGGCATGTGTGTATGTGTGTAAATATGTGTGTATGTATGTATTTTCATATTTTTCATTTTCATCTGGAAAGTATACCAAGAAACTTATTTAAAATATGCCCTGTTTTTAGTTTTATGACAACTGAAGATCTTAGCGGTTTAATTATTGTAATAATAAGTTTCTGTCTTGGACTAGCCAGCCTAGCCCCCTGGATTGGACCCATTCACAGCCCCACTGCCTAACTCCAAATAATCACACAGAGGTTTATATTCGTTTCATGTTGATTGACCTATAACTCAGACATACTGCTAGCTAGTCTTTCATCTTAACTCAACCTACTTTTATTACTCTGTTTAGCCGTGTGGCTTGATACTGTCTCAGAGCAGCATGGTTTTCTTCTTTCCTCTCTGTTTGCTGGCCTGTCTCTATGTTGGTCTCTCTCTAGCATTTCTGCTCTGCTCTCTCTGTTCCCAGAGTTTTCTTAGTTTGGTAGCCCACTCACACTGCCTGTCTGCCTTTGGCCAATTAGCACTTTATTAAACCAGTAGGAGAGACAAGGTACCAGAAGATTATGCTACTACAAATTATGGTATGCATCATAAACATTAAACAAGAGCTGTTTATATGAGATTACTGGGAAAAAAAGACACCTTTTCATTTTAAGTTCTACTTTCTGTGGTGCAAGAGAGCAAAGCCACTTTGACAGTAGAGAAGAAAGAGATTGGAATAAGGACATATGGAAAAGACAGAAGAAGAGAAACAGAAAAAGTCATCAGAACCTATGAGCCATGGGGCTGACAGCAGACCAGGTGCATTGGTCATGAATCTTTATATAAACAGAGGTCTGAGTAACAAGTTTTATAAATGCCCAGTTTCTCTGTTACCAACTATTCTAACTGTTAAAATGTATTAACATTAAATGCTTACAAAATGTGTGACAAAATTTTATCAAATAAGCTAACTCTGGGAGCTATTGATTGGTTTTGCTGTGATAAATTATGGTAGTTAATTTTCAGTAGATTTAAACAAAAATATTTCTTCAAAGCAGTGCTCTCAACCTTCCTAATGCAGTTACCCTTTAATACAGTTCCTTATGTTGTGGTGATCCCTAACTATAAAATTATTTTATTGCTACTTTATAACTATAATAATCCTACTGTTAGGAAAATCTGATATGCTACTCCCAAAGTGGTAGCAACCCACAAGTTGAGAACAGCTAAAAAGTAACACAAAATAATTCAAGTTTATTTAGTTTTAGTTATTTTTCTCTGTTTCTTTCAGTTATGAGATTATAATTACATCATTTCCCCCTTCCTTTATAGCCCTACAAACCTTCCAATATGCCCCTTCTTGCTGCCTTTCAAATTCACTGCATATTGTTGTTTTCATTGTTGCAAACATACATGTTTCTAAATACATAAATTCAAACTTCTCAATCCATATAACTTTACTTGCATGTATGTTCTCAGGGCTGACCATTTGGTATTGGATAACTAGGTGATGTACTCTTCCCTGAGAAAGACATTTCTCCCAATTGTAGCATTTCTTAGTTTCCTGTAGCTCATGTGAAGGAGTGAGGCCTTATGGACTTTCCTCTCAATGAACTTTGGCATGTCTATTGTTATTATGACTGTAGCTTCTAAAATTATAAGAATACATAGTAATGGAGCAAAATTCCTGACTATTTCTTACATTCTTTCCATTTTTTGTTTTTTATTTTCAGAAAATTTAGAAAAGTAACAAAGTTAGCAATTTAAGAAGACAATACTTTATAAATACCTGTGCAATAAATATATGTTCAAGAATGATTATGAAAAATGTGGTAAGTTAATATTTTTATTACTAAGAAAATATTGAATATTTGAACTTAATATGAAACTAAGACATTAGTAAATAAACAATAAAATTCATTTAAATAGTAGTATTTTAGAAATAAAATGTAAAAATTTGAGTATTCATAGAAGCTGAAATAAATCAGCTACCAAAGAAAATAAAAAGTATCAAAAAACGTAAATAATTTTTATAAAATTGAAAATTTGTTATAAACATGTAGCTTCCAAATGAAAAAAAAGAAGTCACCTAAATTTGCACATGACCTAGTTAATCAAAATAGTAATAAAATCCTGGATTTTCTTATCTAACAATAAACGTTGTAACTTATAATTGTGCTGGCAAACTATGAAAAGATTGAACATGCTAAAGTAAAAACAAGTAATATAACAGGGAAAATGCAACAAAATTAATAACTTCAAGGACTACTGTTTATGAAGGAATACTGTTTAGTAGTCAGTGTCAACTTGACTTTGACTACTGAGATTAACTGAAGGATACATACACAAGCGCGCGCACACACACACACACCTTGTCAAAAATACACTTCCTAAGTAATCAGGTTGAGAACAGAAGTTCCATTCTGAATGTAAGTATCCATTTCCCATAGGTTGGGATCATACATTGGATATAGGATGACAGGGGGGGGGCGGGGGGGGGTGTCATGTACCAGCATTCCTTTCTGCTCTTTGATTGGAGAC
Source organism: Phyllotis vaccarum (assembly GCA_033318265.1). NCBI lineage: Eukaryota > Metazoa > Chordata > Mammalia > Rodentia > Cricetidae > Phyllotis > Phyllotis vaccarum. The sequence goes on along the minus strand of JARWLC010000001.1, from coordinate 35,152,046 downwards.
AAAGTAGGACCAACTATCTTGCTCCCATTGCCAATACCTTCACTCTATGACAAACTTGTGTTTCCTGTCAAGTCATGAGCCAACATTTGCATCTCCTTCTATAATTTGATTTTTTCATATCTATTGTCACAGCACTGACAGAAATAACCAATGCAAGGACAGGCACTAATAATTACTATGAAATTACAAAGGAATGACTAAAACTATTTTTGAAAGCCATAGATATTAAAGAAAATAACTATCCAGGGAAATGTATATGGTTTGGGAGTAGGTAAGTATATGACCGTCTTTCTTAAAACAATTATATGATTATTTTTATTTGTGAATTAATTAAAGTAAAGTGGCTATGTTTCCTAAAATAGAAAAAGTAACAATATTTCCACTTTCTAGATCTATGCTGAATACACTCATGTTAAAAATCATGAAATAATCTTTTAAAAATGCTGACAAAAATTGAAATTATTATGTAACAGATCCAACCAAACTTGTTTAAACTCAAAAAATATGAATGTTCAATGATGCTCTTTGGTAATATTTTTCAATGGAAGCACATTCTCAATGATATTTTTACTCTGTGATACCTCAGCAACCAGTTAAACCTTCCAGAAAGATTTTAATAAAAAGAAGAATTCAGATAAATCTGTGTAAAACTCAATGAGAACAGAAAAATGTTTTCATTCATTTGTCTATGTATTATTATTCATTCCTGACATATTTGCCACCTTTGACTAGGGCATTGGTGAAACATTACTAGGTGGAGAGATTTCTAGGCAGGGATGATAAATCACCAGGACATTCTAAGGCTCATCCTCGAGTAGACACAGTTAGACATGTGCAGATGACCCAGTCATTGAAATAATTCTCCAGTATTTCTACAGTTGACATTTCCTACTAAATGATAATTAGTGCACATTCCAAATGGGTCTAGAATCAGAGGTCAAGATAGAGTTTTCTCTTCAGTCAGCATGTATGTCTGGTGTGCCACTAATTCAGACATCAAAGCAATGTCAGGAACTTGTTGAGAAAAAATGACAGGAAATAAAACACAAAACACTATGAACTGAAGTTTCCAGAAAAAAAAAAAGTTACATCCTCAGTAAACATGTTAGAAAGTTTGTGGGCTGATTGTAAAGTGTTGAAATGTTACAGGTTGAGAGTGAAATTTATCTTGAGGTATGCCTGACCTCATGATGGGGCAATTTATGTCCACCTCTGTGTATAATTTCACATCCTTGTGGTTGTTAGGTTGACCCTTTGGAATGTACAAACAGACCCCTAGCTTCCACCACTCTGAAGTTTAATGATATCAGTAAATCATATCTTAGGTCTATTACAGATGTTTCCTCACTTTTCTGAAAACTTCCTACCTGATATTTCCATCAATGTATTTAAAAGGTTTTGTATTATGGCTTTTTTGATTAAAAAAAATAAAAAAGAAACTTCATGAAATTGTTGGCATGTTGGAATAAGCTCGTTAGTGTAAGCTAAACTTCTGGTCCCAAATGATGGTCCCTCATTCCTGATTGTAATAGTACACAGAACCTTTTTCTCTTTTAGATGAGAGCTGCCTTTTTTGTGCAATGGCACATCATAGTATTTCACAAATCTTAAAAAGGCATATACACCTTCTATGAATGTGTCATGGCTTATATGCATTGCCTTCTTCTATCTCCTTCCTTGTTTAATACTAATAAATATATAATAATGACAATCACAAAGATGATAAAAGCAGAGGACAGGAAAAACTTGCCTACTTTCCATAGAAAATTCAGGGACAAAAAAAAAATGTCTCTGATTGAGTATTAAAATAATCCCATTTTTAAAAAATTAATCACACAAACATGAATTATCTAAACACAAATAAAGTAAATGGTAAAATAAATACTTGACTTTGAGGAGGACAGGAGAGGACAGTAGGTGACAGTGTCTCCTATTTAGAAGCCTGATTTCAGGATGAAGGAAAACTGAAAAGACAGAGAAATGTCTGTTGACTCAGAGAGAAAGGATAAATAGCTTAGTCCATGGAGGCTGAGTTGAGAAAGAAAGAAGGGAATTGGGGAAAAATTTGGATTATAAGATGAGCCCCAAGTGAACCTTCCTGTACTCCCAACCAAGCACTGAAAAATGGTGGATTAAATTCCTCAAGAACCAAATGGGACCACAGATAAAACTATCCTTTCCAACCAGGGACTAGGGGAAATTGATTCTTGATTTTGAAAGTAAAGCAATTTTTATTTGATTCCAAGGTGTCTTCAGAGGGCAAGAAAAGTTTAATGTGTATACAGTGTGTTTGAAGACTTCTCTAGGCCCCAAACGACCTCCTTTGGGTACTGTAAGCTGGTTTATTATCCATTATCTGTAACACAAAGATAATGAAAGAGGTAAAACTGTCTGCTCAGAAAGCCCACGGGAATACCAGGACTTGACAGCCGTGATATATCTCGATTAGTTTTTCCCGTGTAAAACTATCACAAATCATAGCATGGACAGCATGTTGGTTAAAGAGACGACACATTGAGATGATGGAGTTATTCATTCATCTTCATTTAAAGAACTCAGACAGCATTGCAGTTGAAAGCATAAATCTCTTATTTCACATCTTCTACACTAAAGACTTCTCTCAGCAGTTTGGTTAAAATTGTTTTGTTTTGCAACACACAGGAAACACACTTCCTGTTTATTTGCTAGAACTCTGAACCCAATTCATGATGTTAGAATCATACAAATGATGGGATTACTGATAAAATGAAGAGTTATTCCCACAGGATAAAGGAAATGTTGCCTACAGCATGGAAAAGTATAAAAGTAAATTAAATCTACCTGTGGTTTGCCTTTCTGTGACTGATACTTCCTTCAAGTGAAGTCTCCTTCCACGACCGTTTCCATGGGTGGAGATAATCTCATAGACTAAATGATTTAATGATAATTGAAAAATATCATATGCTATGGAGCACAGAAGGGAGGTGGTTTGCATGGGAAGATTAAGAAAATCATTCCACAAGACATCAATGTATTTTAAAATTTAATATAGCTGTTCTCTAGTGTGGCTAAGAAAAAATAATATAAACAAAGGAAACATAAAAAATAAAGGAAATGGAAAAAAGGAGAAGCAAGAAAGGGATGAAGAAAAAAGGTGAAGTAAGACAAAGAGAACAGGTAAGAAGGAAGAAAGATAGGCAGAAACAAAAGGAGAGAATCATGAGTTTAGGTTGGTACCCTATAGACACTCTTGATCAAGGTGGACTCGGGAAATTGCCAGAGTGCCCACACATTATCTAGTGTATTTCTGAATCTGAGATGGCCAAGAAAGGTTTTTGTTTGTTTGTTTTGTTTTGATTATTAAATTATACTCAAGAAAACAAAAATGGTGGATAGTCCATTTTTCTCACACGTAAACAATGCATTCTGCCACTCTACTTCGCTCTCTCTTTTTTTTTTTCTTTTATTTTTCTTCTGTGACAGGGCGAAGATTCCTCCATCTTGTCTTAGCTAGAGTCATACTCAGCTTAGCCTGAAACTGACCCCCTCCCCTTCTCTACCTGCACCAAGAAACATCCTGTTGGAAAGTGCTCAACCCTTTTCTAGAAACTTGGCGTCAAGTGCCCCAGCTAACTGCATGTTTGAGGCTTCTGTTAAACTGACTGATTTTTTTCCCACTGCAACAGACAACCAAAGTGTGAATTTTCTGTGTTATTTGCCTCTTAAGATTTCCCTGTAAAGTGCATTTGAGGCTGATTTGTGGGAAGTGATTTTCTCCAGGCACTTGCCCTTGGCTTGGTACAGAGTCTCAAATTCAGATTTTGGTCACACTTACTGGTTATTGGGTCTCTACTCTCTCCCCTTCTCTTTTAGTTCTTCCTTTGTTACCTTCCAATTTCCCTTTTCCCCCTTCCTAAAGAAGGGATAAGCGCCAGTATTCCAGTATGCTGGATAGCCTTCTTGAGTTATCTGAGTCCAACCTTTAGATTAAACATTAAATTTTCTGTTCTTCCTTATGGCTTCTTTTGCAGTCCGCTGTCTTCAGTTGCAATCATCTCCACCCTGCTTAGATTCAGATATTCTTCTTTATAGAGATGCTATTGATAAAAGAAACAAGTTCACATTATCCCCTCTCTTTTGTGTTCCTAGTTCAGCAAACTGCCCATCCTGACCTCTTACCTTCATGACAGGTACCTTCCTTCTTTAGACACTCAGTGTCCCATTCACATTACGTTCACAGAAAACAATATTTTTTTTCTATGATTTTAAATTTTCTAATGGAACATTAACTCCTAGAAACAACAAAATTTTAAGTAGACACCTCAGTCAATTTCTTCAGGTTTCTGAGGCATCCCCTCCCTGTTGGCAGTTGTTCCTACTCCAAGGAAAGCTCCCTGTCTTCAGTCATGCCTACACTGAGGAGAGCACAGACAATGGGCTTCACAAATCTTTTCCAACACATCACTTTTCTTTCTTTTCTGACTTGTTTTAGATCTGATTTCAATCACATCACACAATGACTTGCATGAGAAGTCACATAATGAGAAGAAGAATGGTACCACACTCCGCTTCCTTCCTCCTCAGTAAGTTCATGGCACTCTTTGAAAACTTTAGCTTCATCTTACTCTCCCAAATATTTGATTTTAGAGGTAACACACTTATCTTCGGAATTTATTTCTTTCCCTGTGTGAAATAAATGCTATGTGTGATGCTACTGTGCTCTACAAATATTTGCCCCTCCTCCTATGGCCATTTCCTGGACAGTTTCTTTTCTGTGCTTTTTAAATTTTAATTCTTCTGTTTGTCAGTTTCATGGCTCCATACAGGACTTGCTATTGAAGTATGAATAATCTGTAGTGATTTATCTACATCCTTTGTTGCAACTAACTACTAGTTAGAATTTGTGAACTTCTATCTCTACTCTGTATGCCCAACATTTGATACAAACTTTACTTGAAACTACCAAGAGCTTTCATCAAATATACTTTTAGTCATTATTGTTATCTTAATAAAAACAAAATAAATCATGAATTTGAGTGAGGAATTCCATATTCTCTAAAAATTAGGGAACAGGGGATAGATAACAATTGATCAAAAATAATTGGAAGCAAATCTAAACAGACCTTTCAACTCTATAGCCTGGAACAAGGGGCTGTCTTCTTGAGGTCATCGTCCTCCAGTGTGAGCAAGACTTGTAATCTCTTTATTCATTTCTCATGGGGTCACTGAAAAATTATCCAAATTAGTAGAAGTACATGTAAAGACATAAAATGGCTCAGACTAGATTGAAAATATTAAGGCAATTAAATCACATCTGCTTCTCCGTAAGAGAAAATCAGTCAAGTATATAGCTGCATAGGAGGTGACTGTGGAAAGCTCTAGATTCAACAGCAATGAGAGAGACACCTGTTTAAACCTCCTCTGGATATTTTAAACAAGAGAATCAGTGCATAGTACCTGTTCCCTGAATAGAGGAAAGGTGGTCTTCCCTCAGAATAAAAGTAAGTAAAAGATGTAGAATCTCACTAAGCTTTATTAGAATAGTAACCTGCATTTTATAGATGATAGCAAAAGATATGACGTCTTCAGTGTCCTAGCATTAGAGATGATGGCTGTGTATCCTCATGCATTCTTAGGGTATTACAGCTGGAGGTAACCTTGAGACTTTGTTTTCTGAAATTATACATTGCTTGGAATCAGTAATCCCTGAATATTACCACTTTCTGAGATCCTGGAAATTTTCCATAAGTTGCTTCTGAAAGAGTGATCCTCTGAGACAGTTCAGATAAATGTCTGAAATACTCTATTCATTACTTTCTACCATAAAGTACCACTATCTGCACCAATGTCTAATACAGCATAAGATATAATAATAACAATACATAAGAATCAAAACCATTGCCTTAACTGGGGCCTGCAGCATCAGAATTACCTAACACAACAGAGCCAACATCAACTCAGCAGTGGTATGAAAATCTCCATCAGTAAATGGGGCTACCACTGTCTCAAATAAATAACTAAAAGTGGAGTACTACATGTTCAATTCTGTCCCATATTCCATGTATTGGACATACACTATTAGTCTCAGGCAAACATGTTGCAGGTGGATTACACTATTAAGTTTAGTTAGAAATATGTAGAACATATACTAACAAAGACATATCAGAGGGAGATAGCCACTTACCATGAAAGCAATAACATAATTGTAGGAGACATCCAGCCCCAAAAGAGATGGAACCTTACCTAAAAACACACTATACATGCAAACAGAAGATAATAAACAACACCCAATGTTCTTAGCTCTCTACTAGCAAGTAACAAAGATATCAGAGTGGGAAAAATATGAATAGAATCTAAGATAATATAGATAAATCTGAATAAAACAAAGAAGTGAATACCAAATATGAATGAGAAATTTGTCCGTGAGGTAGGGATATTGGGAAAGAACCTAACAAAAATCCTGGATTGGAAATATCAAATCATCTAATTGTTCTAGACAAGTGGTAGATAGTTTTGGATGTTAATTTTGTAGTTTATTTTGTTTGTTTGTTTTTTTAGGGGGGATGATATAAACTGAAGTAGAGAGAGAAATAAGAAATCTGACCTCACTCTTCCTTCTCCAGAAACCAGGGAAGTATATATCTACTTCTCCCACACACACAAAGTGCCACTAAGCTTAGTAACAGAGAGTTGCAATCACCATTAACTTCAATGAAGAGGTCAGCAGATACTGCTGACTCTGATCAATAGATACTTGAAATTGTCGATGTCTGTCTTTGAGAGGGGAAAATTATGTTCTTGGGCCTTGGTTATGCTTCCTAAGTGACTTTCCTGCTTACTTACCAGAACCTGTGGCTTTGGCCCTTGGAAGATTTTCCTAAATCTGTTGTCTTTCTTATTCATTTCTGAAGTAAGAGTTCTAAGGACACCACAGAGCATCCTTGTCCATCTATATTCTTCTTGCAGAAGTTATATCATCCAAAAACCACATGAATCTGTAAGGAAGTAAAAGAGAAAATCCCGATGTTTAAGGAGAAGACGAAGTGCAAGTACATTGCTCTAGATTTTGCTTTGATAATTTATAAACACACCCCTGTTCAATGGAAAATAATATGTTTATGAAGAGAAGAACACATTTAGGAATATCTAATTAAAGGCAAAAATCAATCCAATGAAGCCCAGTATAATCCACCTACCACAGCTAAAAGAGATACAGTTTTTCTTGCTTTAATGCTAAAAGTCAGGCATATGTCAAATATAAATAACAAAATCAGCTCTCAAGTAAAAAAATAAATAAATAAATTGTGTTTTCTACTACAGCAAAATTTTAGTAACTATGGCCTCAGAGCAAAGATTTAGATCACCACAAACACTGTTCCAATAAGGCAGCAACTTCATCAATTTTTTTTCAGAACCAAAAACCAAGACACTTTTCAAACACAATGTGGACATGTTTAGTTATATAGCAAGATGCAACTCCTCTGAAGTTTTTAGATGCTGCCAGCTCTTTTATCCTATTTTATTGGCAGAAAATTGGGTTTTGTTGAGATAATACATTCCAAAAGGGTTTTTTTTTTTTTTCTTTTTTTAATCTATTTGTCAGGATGTTAGGTCACAACAGAAATGGGTGAATAATGACTATTTGGGGGCCACAGACAGCCTAAGATAAATTAAACTGTAATTGGCACTGGGTCTAAAACATTCAGATATCTCCATCTAATTTACTTTTAACCTGTCAACCAGCTGTTGCAGGCACAGCTTCTTTCCAGAACTTCTCATTCACACACATATGCCACAATGTAAATATTCAGATGAGTGGTTGTAATATCATCAGTAGGGACACTGAAGCAGGAGGGTCGGGAGATCATACCCTGGTAACATAGCAGGTTTGAGGCTCTGTCTCAACAGAAAACATGTTTGCTCCTTTTGATATTGTTGATACTTTTTTAAACAAAGAATCATTTTTATCTGAGCAGTTTCTTCAATGTAAAAATCTCTTTCAAAGTTCAGATAATTTAAACTAAAGTTTTCAAAGATGTAGAAAGATACATAAGATAAAGTTCTAACTCTGAAAATGGCTTGATCACAGGATTTTGCATTCTCAACTATAAGAAACTTTACTGGTAACTACCTCAAACACTGATTGGGAAATTTACAACAAATAATAAGCAATTGTGAGGTCAAAATTTAAGTCTTATTAATTTTTTTTCAAGCACAGAACCTAGAGAATTCTTGAATGGTTTGCTGTCTTTAAACCAGACAATGATGTTTATGCACCACCCAACATTTGACTTAGTTTATTTGGTTAAAGGTTCTGTTTTGGCCAGAAGCTCCTCTTGGTCTTTTCTGGATGACACTGGCTCTTTATTTTGCTCCTTCTCATTTTATTATAAAACATTCTTTCTTGTTGAAGTCTTACCTAACCTTTTACCCTCAAATATCTGCGGCATTTCTTTTCTATTTCATTAGTTTCCAAAGATTTCTAGACAGGTTCTTCTTAAGCAGTGTTTACATTATTCATAACTCTTTCCTAGCTACATCTTGACCTTGCCCAGGGTAGACATGGAGTCTTTTGCTTTTTCTTCTGTATAATCAGGTTTTGAAGAGTTAGAACTTGGCAAGTTTTCACGATAGAACTATTTTATTTTATTCCTAGCCACCACTTTGAATTCTATGGAATTCATTAATCCTTGGCATGGTATTGCACAGCCCCATGCCTCCATGATGACAGCTGCAATATAGGTCATTCAATTCCATTCCCTAACTGGGTATCAATTTGTTCTTTCACTCATTCAGACATATTGAGAGCACCCAACTCCTTCCTCCCTCTGCTTTTATTTGGTTCACTGTTCTATGGTTAAAGTATTTTTATGTGAAAAAAGAGGATGAGAGAGAGAGGAATTAACAGAAAGAAAGGACGAGTGTAAAGATTCAACCACCTCTGGTCAGGGCAGTTTTGACAGCAAGAGAATATAGGGAGCATGTTTCAAAGTCAGTAGGACCAAAGTGAAGACAAGCAAGATAAAATTTAATAAGGACAGAGGAAAGATGATAATTTCAATCAGATACAAGTTTTTATAATATTTTTTTAGAGCAGGTGCGTTTATAAAACTTTGTTTATGAATTATTAAGATGTATAAACCCCAAAGAGTATCTTTAACATTGGAGTTTACATTTTCTTTATGGATCCTGGATGAATAACTTGCAGTTTTATTTTTATTTTTCCTTTTCATTTTATGAAACCCTCCCATTTTATCCTAAGTATCTTCCCAAGCAGAAAACTTGCTGTGGGATTATGTCCTGGTATATTGTAAATATTTTTCCTCTCCTACTGGTTCAATAAAAAGCTGATCGGCCAGAAGGCAGACAGGAAGTATAGGTTGGGCTACAAAACTAAGAAAATTCTGTGAAGTCGAAGAGCAGAGCAGAGACTCCAGCAGATACAAAGGAAGGAAGACCAAAATTCTGCTCTGAGAAAAGGTACAAGCAACATGGCTAAACAAGATAAGAACAATGAGTTAAGATGCAAGAGTTAGCTGTCAATGTGTCTGAACCATAGGCCAAACATCATATAATTAATAAATATTAATAGTTATTTGGTGCTAATTGGCAGCTTGGCTGCCAGCATGTCAAAACCTCAGGGCTAGGCCGGATAGGCCAGGCCTGAAACTTCTTACTACAAGAACTGATGAAGATCATATTACATTCCATAACTTTCCCTTTGTCTTAGTTTATCCTCATAGGCAACAGGAAAGGATACAGAAAGTGCCTGACAACATGCCCATTATGTTTCTGTTCTTCAAATCTACACTGTACCTTGCCCCATAAAAAGTCTCTGATACCTACTTATTGGAGTATTGTGTACCCCTATCTTTTAAAGCTTTGTGAATTTGAGGGAGAAAACTGTGTCTGCCTGACTTGTTCAAATTCTATATCACATACACTCGCACAGCAGGGCCTTATGCATTGCAGGGATTTAACAAACACAGAATTGAAATGAGATGTGTGTACCACCAATGCTTTTACTCCCATGACACCATTCACATTGAGGGGAAAAAATCATCATGATCAATCATGTCTGGTCTTTCACAATTTACAAAGCACTTTCCATTTAGTTTCTCTTCTGATCTTTACATACTATCCTGGGTTGTGATCCTTCCTTTGAAACATCAACAGAAACTAAAGCCAAGAAATTTTAAATAGTCACCTGGGGTTCAGAGTTAGCAGGTATACCACAGATTCTTGAACCTTGACCTTAGATTTCCAATTATCAGAATGCCTGGCTATTAGATACAGTGGCTTCTGCAAATGTTAACTCGTTTTTTTTTTTTTTTTTTTTTTTTTTAAACCAAAGCTCCTCAGGAAAATCTGACATGTAATATAGGCAATATAGGCAGAATTCACTTCCTTTGTGAGCTTGTGACACATTTAGCAACACATTTAAAACTAGCAGCAACCAATATCTAACACATAGAGTAAGAATTTTGAAAAGATGGATACATGATAACAGCCCACAAGGTGTTACAATCCGACAAATATTGCTAATAGGGTGATTTGCAAATGTAAGTTATTGTCTCATTACACAAGCCCAAAGGAAAACAACAGGGGGAATTAATACAAAATTAGGTGTTAATTAGAGATGTGTGATGGGTGGCATGTTGCAGAAATACAGATATTAAGCAAAAAGCAAGGATGTTCCATGAGTTGTTCAGGGAAATATGTGACTTTTATTTTGTTGGGGAAAGGAAAATGATCATCAATTGAATCCATTTATGATTTTATTTAAAATAAAAGCTAGAAAAGACATAAAGCAAAGATCTACTCAAACAATCTCTGGCCCGTGACTAGAAATAGATGCGTGTTTTTCAAAGAAAGTAGGTAGCTTTGTTATAACAGGCAACAGTGATCAGGCACGGGGATTCCTCTGGTAGGAATCCAAGTAAGAGTGTTCCTCATCTCTTTCAGATCTCTTGTTTCCTCCAGTGAACCCGGCAAAGCTCAGACTGGCCATGCAGAACATAGTATAGGAGGTACAGATTTATTACAGAGCAGAGGAAAGCATTTCTCAAAGAATGATAGTGGAGTGTGTGTAGACTCACATTGGGGCTGTTGCATTAATTTATTCAAAGTCACCATGCCTGAGGAGTATTTTCTTGTTAAGGTGACTGACAGATATATTTGGATTGACTCTTATAAGGCAGTTTAATAGTATATAAAGTCTATGCTGTATGGTATTCTTCGAAAACGTGGGGCTTCAAGAGCCAAGTTTAGACAGTTATCAACTAATAGACTTCAGGGGAATTCCAGATGTCATGCCTTCCCTTGTGGTCAGAGTTTGACTCTGGTCCCATTCTTCTGACTAGTAATTAGATTCCTCTTTCTCCAGTCTTTGCTTGGTTATAAGAAGGGTCCAGACCTAATACCATCAAATCCTGTAAATAGCTAATTAGCCACCTAAAAAAGAGGATAGAGAACACCAGCTCGATGTTTTAATGTAAGAAAAAACTTAATTTGGATGGCTCCTTATAAATATTTCTAATAACTTGCTTCCCAGAACTAGCAAAAGTTAATGCCCTTTCTATCTGAATATAGCCACTTTAGCAGCTTACTATGTTGTAAAAGCTGAATAATCAATAACTCTTGTCAAAACCTGTTTCTGAGCTGTTAACTCATTTTACCTAAAATTCTCCTGGATTTTACTTCTTTAATTTTACTATGTGATAATGAAACTGAGTTTTCTAGTAGATCTGAAGTTATTTTTGGCATCAGTGAATAATTCTCACAGTTACTATTTTGAAATGGAATTCAGTAGCAATACTTAACAGAGAAATGAGTAATTGAGTTAAATTCCACATAATTATTTTTAATATAATTATATTCTATGTTGTACTTTATAATATTTTATTAAAATTTTTTGTGTATGTAAACAATGTATCTCAATCATTTCTGTCCCATACGTGCCACTTGAGATCCCTTTGGGACTAAATATATTAATCATTTGTCTGAAATTTAGACTTCACTGAGCACTGTATATTTAATATGGCAAACCTAATGTGAGATAGACTCTAAGACAATGACTCCTTTTGTGCCCTGTTCCTTACTTCAACATTACACTGTAAAATGAGAAATGTCTACAGACTTGACATTCAAGGAAACTCACTCCTATTTTGAATTACCTCTTCTTGTTAATTATTATGTAAATTGTATTAGTTCTTGTCCATATCTAACTGCATATATTGATTTTGCAAAATGAAGGGTTTTATGCTTTGTATATATTTATCTTATGTATTTTAATAATGTCCATTTCATCTACAACAAATACTATTTTTCCTCTTTCTCTCCTCTCCTTTTTTCTACAGCAAGCATACTTTTTTTTAAAGACTTTTTAATCATTAAGATTTTTTTCCTATAATAAACACGTGATCATTCTATGTGACACTGCCTCATTGCATTTGATCAAAGAACCTTAAGCTCTATCCACTTTTCTGCAAATAATACCTTTCATCTTTCATTCTTCTTGATGAATGGATTAAACCCCCTCTCTCTGTGGGAAGAAGGATGTGATATTTTATTTGCATTTCCATTTGTGTCAATTTTGTTTCTGGCAACCTATTGCTAGAAAGCCTATTCTCCATGCCAGTCAGTTGGCTGTCTACATGTTCTATTATGCCAAATTAATATAAGTCCAGAATATATTGCTAAAATGAATATTAACAACATAAATATAATAAATTTCCTTATAAAGTGCCAATATTCTAACCTAAGGAAGACATATTATTACTGTTAACCAGTAAAAGACTGTTAGAAATAAATGTGGAGACTCAGAATTTAGCCTCGTATTTGCTCTGTTCTATAATACCCACAAAACAGGCAAATATCATAGACCATTCAACACAACGCATTGATCCTATTAAAAAAAAAAAAAAAGAGAGAGACCAATCTGGGTCTTCTTGTCCAGTTCCAGACCTTTATGCCAAGTGTGTCTTTATCTCTATCCAAGCCCCCTGCATGAGCACACGGCTACTCCACAGTGGTATATTCATGATAAAGTTCTGCCTGCCTCTCCCTTCCTACTATATGTGACCTACCTTTGCCTTCCCCAAAGGGTTCTTCCACATTTTCTCTAAATACAGCAGCTATCCATTCATGAGCAGCATCTCTCCTTCAGATACTATTGATATGAAATTAAGAGAACTTTATTTCTCTTGTACTGTCTCCTCAAAATATATGCAGAGACAAAAACTATTTTTCTTGTTTAATGACAGAAGGTCCTGGGCAGACTTGCAGCATTTATCACAATTCTATGTAGCATATAACTATTAGTTATTTTACTACCTCAAATTCACTTTAAGTCATCAAACACTTATTGTAATGAACTGAACCTCCAACGATATATAAAACTGGAAAAAATACCTAAAACACATCTGTACAGGAATATTCTCCATTGTCAACGTTGCCTTACACAGCTCAACATATGGGGTGTCTGAAATGGTTCCTCAGTGTCCTTTACCCATCCTTCTCCCATTTCAGGAAGAAGTAATACTGGTGTAAGGTTTAGAGATGGGCTTTAATCCTCTGTGAATACTTACAGGATATTTCCCTAACCAACCGTCACTGAAAATGGTTTCTTGATTTAAAATTGCTCCACAAGATATTGATGCCAAGGACCCAGTGCTCTCATTGGGGATCATTTTAGAGATTGCCATTAATCTGTAACTTCTCTGAGGTAGTGAAGTGGTTCTGCTGAGCTGAAAACAATGATCAGCTTCAACATCAGTGTTTAGTTCATGATTGATAGCTTCAAAGCACATAGTCAACATGGACAGAGATCACAGAACGATACAAATACTAGCCCTTGTATTAGGTAGCTAGTCCTTTTCCTGCCATGAGCATTTTCACTCATAAAATGGAAATTTACCATGGATTCACAACTGTAAAGTCAGAGGTTTTCCTATCTCTAATATCCTACTGAGGACTCCTATCCTGCTTTCACTATCTGGAGTTAGGGTCCAGACTTTCTATTGAAAACTGTACTTCAATACCCGTGTACAGAATCCTCTAGTTAGTATGAACATTGACTATGTAACCTGAGGGTTCCTATTTTGTTAAGGCATCTGTCTTACTCTCCAACTTATGTGAAGGGATTTAAAATTTCACAAAGAAGAGATCTGTGAAAAAGGAGTCATGAGGCTGAAGTCTTCTAGGTCTGTCTGATCTACCACAGCAGATTTCTGCATTCTCTCACTGATACTACCTCCAGCACAAAGCTGTACAATTCTACTGCACATTGCTTGTACAATTCTAACCTTAAGTGGATGACATAAGTCATCTAGTTTCTATGTCACCTGAGCAATGGCGTGTACCAACAGCTGAGCTGTAACCTTTTCTGTTCTTCAGAAAAACTCAAACCCCTTAACAACATTTTGGGAACACTTACATTTGGCAACTGGACTTACTGTTTTTGCTATATGTTTGTTCTTATCCCTATAAACTCTGTCCCCTCAGTGTCCATTGGCTTTCATTTTACTCAAAAACAGTTCTCTTCAGCATACAAGACTAAAAACTTCTGTGTGCAAAGCATTATTATGGACATTGAAAATGTTAAACACACACTTTCTCAACTTATCAATTAAGAGTGTAATAATATTTTAATAAACTATATTATGTGTATGTACATCGCAAATTTGGTGCCTTGTGCATGCCACAGTTTATATTTGGGGGTTAGAGGTCAACTTTGTAGAGTTATTTCTCTCCTTCCATCTTTACATGGGTTCTAGGGAAGAACTGAACTTAGGTTATTCAGCTTGAGCAACAAGCTTTACCAGATGATTTGTCTCAGCACCCCATTATTAATAATTTTCTAAAACTCATATAAGTTTGTAAGATAAAACCAATGTGGGAATGATTATTTACACAGTATAGTCAAGAACCACAGATATTGTCCATTCAAAACACCATGGTGCTTCCTAAGGTAAAATTGGACATTGACAATGTTTAATGAGATGACTCATTAGCTAAGAACAGCAGTTAAAATCACTGGTTGCTTTTTCTAGAGGACTTAGAATAAAACCCCAGTACTCACACAGTAGCTCATACCACCCATAACTCCATTCACAGAGCATACCATGCTCTCTTCTGGTGTTCATTAGTACTACATGCATACATTGCACAGATATACTAGTAAAACACATACATACATAAATTTATATGTTTTTCTTAGTATGAATGCTTAATATTGTTAACTTGTCAAGGTACACAGAGGTTCACTCTGAACATTGGGTCAGAGTACATGAAAAAGAATTCATTCAGTATTATATGCATCATAACCAATATTTAGAATTATAATCTTGCTATCAAATTATTTAATTCTTTACAGGGAACTCTGATTACATTTTATACTGGGGTGTCTCCATTCTTCTACTGTATTAAACTCTGTAATACATACACTACTCCTATGAATCAGATATTAAATCAGATTTATTGAGTTAGTAATGCATAACAACACAGACAGAAAACATCCTATTATTATTGTCTCAATCTTCAACTAAATTTTCCATCATATTACGTTGGAATTTGTAATTCAGTCACTGCTTACTAATTATATGCTAATATTCTGTCCAAATAAACAATAAAAATATAAAATAAAGTCTCTGCCTTCAGACAGGCCAGGGTACAACAATGTGAGGCTAATAATTACAGTACATAAAATAAAGGCCTTACTGACTTCCCCAGGAAGGCAGAATGTGGTATCCAAGAAGCCATTAAAGCCACATGTTTATTGCCCAACACTTCTGTAACTTTAGGCTCTAGATTCTCCCACTGGCATTGACACCTGTCCAGATAGGTGTTATGATGATTACTAAAGACCATCATGCAATTAAACTGTCAGCACAGCTGGCCACAGCTGGACAGTAGATCCCAGTCATCTGTTCTTTTGGCTTGAGTTGAAGAAGCACTTGCTAGTTTTGAGGTCTACAAATCAGCTAAAACATATGAGAAAAAAAGTTTAAAATAGAGTACATCAGTCAAGTAAAATGGCAGATGGTATTACAGGCTATTATTCCACAGCCACTTTAGCCTCCATTTATTTGACAGATTGGCACCTTGCAAATATGTCAGTTGTCATAATTGGGCTGCCACAAGTACAACTTGGCTTTACACAGAAATCTGTTCTTATAACTTGTCTGCCTTGTTTTATTCTGTATGTATTTGTATCAGACACAGGGCTCCTCAACTCTTGAGGGTTCTTATGTAGTCCTATAGAATTGTTCCACTTATTTACTTGATATATTTATTTATTTGATAATAAAATTATATTAAAGGGATGTATATTACCTTTTCACATCTACATTGTGTAACATTTAAGACAGATTATATATACTTGTTTTATCAGTCATCTATTATTGCCTCATGTGGAGACATCCATAAATCTTTCTTCTAGCATTTTGAGCTGTGTAGAATATGTGGCTATTGTGACACAGAACCATGGAGACTCATAATCGCATCATTTGACGTAGTGTCTTGCCTCAGTTTCCCCTTCTCTCTTCTCCTGATAGACACCGGGTAACCATTGTTCTATCCTTAGCTTCTTGGAGATAAACATTTTTATATTGCATGTATGACTCAGATCAGGTAACAACACTCCTTTTCCTGTAACTGACTTCTTTCCAATTATAGTAAATTTTGGACAAGATCCCCAAAGTGCAGGAAACATAAAGAAAGTAGGTTTGTTAGTGGGCTTTCAATAGTGGGCTACAATAATTTTGTTTAGTAAAGGAAACAATCTAGTAAAGAGAAAGTCTAGAGAATAGCAACAAGCATCCTTAAATACTGTGTACAAAGGGGTACTGAAATGAAGAATATAAAAGCAGTTAAAAAGTTTCAATAGTGAAACACAGGCACACATGATATTAGTACAGATTTTAAAATATATTTAGCATACACACATATGCTTGCAAGCACACATACACACACACACACACACACACACACACACACACACACACACAAGTACTGTAATTAAGAATGAGCCCAACACCTACAGAGTCTTTTTTAATCTAAAGAAAACATGTATGCCTTTCTGCTCCTTCCCTGAGTTGGATAATAGCCTTTCTCTCCTTGCATTAGAGAATACCAGCTTGTGTTCTGTCACGTTCTCTGGAATTCCTGAACAAAACTAAAGTGAATGAATCTGCTTTTTTATTTGATCCTAGCCAAATTTTCCTGCCTTTAACAAAGCAACATATATCCATAAATTTTCTAAGTCATGTCGGTGTTTACATTGCATGAAGAAAAGCTGATGTAATTTAATTCTTAATTTCTGAAAAGAATCATATGCCAAAGAGATGAACAGAAGTGACCTAGGCCCCAGAACAAACATTTTCTGCTGGCTACTCAGAAAGAAAAGGAGGAGCTGAAGCCTTTGGACAACAGATGCTTATGTGATGGATAAAAAAAAAAAAAATGGGGAAGAAATGTGTCGTGAGCTAGAGACAACAAACAACACAGAAAGCAAGTGAAAGTACAAAGCAAACACATTTTGACTTATCTTTAAATAAATGACTAGATTTAAACATGGCAAAAACCATTAAAGTGAGATTACGTGACAGATAGTGTTTATATGAATATATATATGATTTTCATCAATAGTAAGTCTGAACAATCATAAACATAACACCTATTGCATATTAATACTTGTGTAACCACTTAAAGACTTATAGGTAAAGTGCTTATTTATAAAAGAGAAAATAATCACCAAGCCAAAAAAAAAGAAAAAAAGAAAAATGAAGTTTTTAGAAATGGTTGCTGTTTTTCAAAAGACATTTTTTTTTAATTTCAGGGAAATGCTTTATTGCAAAAAGACTAATGCATCTGAGCAAAGTTAGTATTTTAAAAATTGAGTAGAATTCTTAGTAGAGATGAAAAGTTCATTGTTTCTAAGAATGCAAAGAACCTGGTTATTAAAATCTAGGAGGATTGTACAAGCTTCAAATCCAGATGAACAACTACTAATTTTAAGAAAGTGCAACAAAAGAGGATTGTCTGATAACTTCTTCAGAAGCCTTGCCAAAACAAGAAGTCAAATTTTCAGTTTCCTCTCTAAGCGCAACCATGGGAAACACTAACATCTAACATGTGCTGAGAAAGAACATGATCTTGTTAATAAAAGAGAATCTTACCTAGCAAGGATCCTAACACAGAGGAAAGAGGGGTCATTGATATCCTATGCAGGAAAACTTGATCAAGAATTTGACAGAGTAACTGGTACCAGACTCTTTCCTGTAGTACATAACTGTAAAAATGGGGAGGAGAAGACATAGTTCCATGATGTATAGACAAAGCAACTCTGGCAGTAAGTTTAGAGAACCAGAAAACTAGGGAGTCAGAAGACTAGCAAGCATGAGATGGTTCATAGGTCACTAGGAGGTTTAGACCCGAAGGAGCAGGAGAGTTCCTTTGAACTCAGCAAGAGGCCAGAGTTTGATGGAGCACAGGTATTTGCAATCTGCCTTTAGAAACAGAAGCATTGTTCAGGAAATCAAAGCCTACCTTTGACCCCTTTGAGGCTTTGGCATGAGATTATTTGAGGATGTGTTGGATAAGAACACCTGCATTTGCCTAAAGAACAGCCAAAGAAGGGAACAGAACAGAAATCAGAGAGCTTGAACAGGATTAGAAGATGGGGATTTGAGAGGGAAAATTTACACTTCTGTTAATAACAATGGCAGCCTATTGAGCCATCAGAGAGGTCCTGCTCTAAAGTAAAACTGAATATATCTTCAAGTCAGATTTCCTGTGGCTAGGCTCTGCAAAGATAAGACCTAAACTCTGAGAAAATGCTCAAAGAGATGGGAGAAAACACCCTTGGCTTCCAATAATCTGCCCCAATAAATAGTGAGTGAAGTGAGGCTTTTACATGGTCAAGGTTCCCATTCCATTAGTCAACTGTTCAGTAAGGCAAGTATCAACCTCAGAAAGCAGAAGATGACAAAACACTGAATTGTAATTGTATCTACCAAAAGTTAAACATAGAACAAGTATTACTAGACATCCTAGTTAAGACAAAGGTGAAATTATGTGTCAATAGTGGAGAGAAGAAAGTAAGATTAAGATATTTAGAAAACAGCCTGGAGAATTACAAAAGGACTACGCTTGTGTTATTTACTGCTGAGGAATAAAGCACTCTAAAACTTAGCAACAGAAACATATCAACTTGTTATGACTTCTGAGATTTTGTGGATGAGTAATTTTCACTGTTTAACATGTTGTTTTGCTCCATGATGGTACTATAGGGGAAAGTGGCCAGCCAAAGAAATCCACCTTGGCCCAGAAACCAGAGCCAGTGAAAGAAAACCTACCCTGGCTCTGAGACCCGAGCCAGTGATAGAAACCCACTCTGGATCTAAGACCTGAGCCAGTGAAATACCTTTATCCCTGAATCCAGAACCAAAAAGAAATGTGCTCTCGGTCTGAATCCAGCACCAGAGAAACACCCTTTGGCCCTAGAATCAGAGCCAGTCCTTGCCCTGAAATTAGAGCCCCAAAGCCTAGAAGAGCCAGTAAAAGAAACACACTTTGGCCCTGAAACTAAAAGCTAAATCAAGGTAAAAAGAAAAGGAAAATATCTGACTAATCCCCACCCTGGAAGGCTCTCTAGAAAGCTCAGTCTCCCAAAAAGCCCTATGTAAGTCCTGAGCCCAAGAGCTTTCCTGTTGCCTCTTTTCACCGGGGGTGCTGAATCAGCCATGCTTTCCTGGATCCTTCCCTCCTAATAAATCTCTTGAATGAGGTTTGGGTGACAACAGCAATGGAGCCTGGAGCAAAAGAGCCTGGATGAAGATCAGCTGAGGAGTGTAGGGAAGCCTTGCAGTCTTCAACTGGCTACTATAGCAACTTTGCCTGGGAGGCCCCCCTTGTCAGACCAGAGGTGTTAACATTGGGGAATCCTTTCCCTGAAGCAGGGCTGTAAACTGCTACCTATGCTTACTGTGGCCTGTGGTGTTCATTGGCTCTTGACTGCCTGAATACCTTTGCATTCAAGCTGTAAGACTCAGTATTCATTGGCTCTCAGGTGCCTGAGTACTTTTCCATTTGAGCTGCAGTGCTCAGTATGCCTGGGCTCCTGAGTGCCGGGATTTCTTTCCATCTGGGCTGCCCTGGGCTGCACAAATACCTACAGGTAACATACAAAACTACAAACTATCAGTGAGGGCTGGAATCTTTCCTTAAGCTTAAACTTGCAAAAGTTTGATCTCCAAAAAGAATATTTTGTTGATTTGTTTGTTTGTTTGTTGTAGCATTGGTTTCCTCATAAGTTTTTTTTACTAAGTACCCCTTCTGGTTTGAAGTGGCCCAAGTCTAGTCCAGGCGAGGGGCGTCGAGGTTAAATAATCTGCACTCTGGAGTCCTTAGGTTCCATCATTCAGGATCAGAGAGAGACCCGAGCTTTATTCAGTATACCTTACATCTTAGTCCTGCTTCTCCCCCTGCCATGCTTCTCTCTCTCTCATGTATCTCTCCTAGCTTTTTCCCCTCTAGCTTCCTGCCATGCTGGTCCCCAGCTTCTCCTTCATTCACTCTAACTCCACTCTCAGCTCTCTGCTTCCTTCTTAACTCTCTCACACCCTGCCCCCTAGTCCAGACACACCCAAGGTCTTGGAAGATCCCAAAAGACTAGCACTCAGCAGGTGGCAGCTATAACAAGACTGTAGATCAGGAAAACATGTTTTTCTTAATCCCCCTATTTAACATAAGGTTTAGTCTTTTGGGGAGGAGGGGCCATAGGGGCCAAGGTGGCACTATTCAGGAATCAACAACTAAGACCCTGGGGTTCTTGGAGGTACTGGTTCAAGACCATGCTTACTTTCTTGCCTAAAACACAAATAACACGACAGCCAGAGGAACTTTTCTGCCAACAGGTTGCAAATGATAAACTTATGTAACTTAATCTCAGAAATGATGCCTGCTATTAGTGCTGCCTTTTATTGGTTAAATGTCGCATGAATGAATGAGACTCAGGGATAGATCTCTGAAGAAGTTGGAGATACTAGAGGGAATAAATACCACAGTCAGATCTTATGCAGCTGTCTTCCAGCTTCCTCAGCCTCACTTCCCTTGAAATGGCTTCCCTCTGTCTCTCTATCCTGTCTTAAGTACCCTTTCATAAATTAAGGCGTGGCCCTACCACTGCTGGTTTGGGAGCCTGGAATTACTTCTATAATCTGAAATGACCTTGACTCAGTTAGGATTAAGGGTGTAGGTCACCACTCCCAGGATACTCTCTGTGCTGGGATTGAAAGTTTGAACCACCATTATCTGATTCTCCTAAACTGACTGTGGTTAGAGCTCTGGGACTTCTGGAGCTTTTACTAACCCCTCACATAGACTGTGGGTAGATTCCCTCTGATATCTCCAAAACTTATGAAACTTTTATTGAATCCCCACAGTTAAATGCAAATCCTAGGTGTTGTTTTTATAATAAATAGATCTCTCAAGTGCCCATAACTGGCAGATGAGCCCCAGAAGGCTCCAGGGTTAGCATGAAAGACAGGCTGAGTTCACCTGGAGGGATTTTATTAGAAGGATGGGAAGGGAAGAGAAATGGGGGGGGGGGGGGGAAGGTCAGTGACTCAGGCCCTCTGGCAATGGAGATAAGAGACTGAACAAGAAAGGGAGTGAGGATGAGAAGTCTTATTAAAGACTACTTGAAGTCCAAGTCTGGGCTTTGTGCTCACCAGGTTTTGATATTGGCCAGGGCTCCAGGAATTGGATCAGAACCCTAATACTAGTGAACCTGAACTTACAGGGAAGTCCATAGAGCAAAGCCATAAATGGTGACTAATGGTCATGATCCCTGTCATCTTAGAACTATCCACGATAACCTTAGTCATCGGGGAATGCAAACCAAACTACAAATATCAGTGGGAAAAGCAGTTATGATACTTAATGTGGTTGTGCCCTGGAGCTCCTCCACATAAATGCTAGAATTGTAGGCAAAAGCATTTAACTTTGGCAACATTGCTTGCTGGTTACTTATAAAGGGGAACAGACAGGTGTCA
Source organism: Phyllotis vaccarum (assembly GCA_033318265.1). Lineage (NCBI taxonomy): Eukaryota > Metazoa > Chordata > Mammalia > Rodentia > Cricetidae > Phyllotis > Phyllotis vaccarum. The sequence continues at coordinate 35,130,009 of JARWLC010000001.1, read as the reverse complement.
TGCAGCACATAGCTCCTCAAAATAGTACACCGGAGAGTCTCATAATTAAGAGAATTTTATGGGACCCCAGGTGCAAAAGTATATTATTGTGGGATGTTATTTTTAACTGTATAATGATGTGTTGCATTTGTTTATGCTTTAAAATATTTATTTTTGACATTTATTTGATCCAAACTGGTTTTTTGTTGTTCTTTTTACATACCAACCACAGTTCCCCTTTCCTTCTTTTGTCCCACTCATGCTCAGCTTCTAGCCCACCCCAACTCTTCAAAGAGGATAATGCCCCCATGGGAAGTCAACAAAGTATAGGATATCAGGTTGAGGCATGATCAAGCCTTTCTCCCCTGTTTCAAGACTGAGCAAGGTATTCCTGAATAGAAAATGGGTTTCTAAAAACCAGTTCATGTACTAAGGATAAAACCTCATCCCACTGCTAGAGGTCCCACCAACTGCCCAATCAGACAACTATTATCCACGTTCAAAAGGTCTAGTTCGGTTCCATGCAGGTTCCTCAGCTGTCAATTCAGAGTCGTTGAGCTCCCAGTAGTTTGAGACAGCTGTCTCTGTGGGTTTTTCTTGCATGATCTTTACACTTTTGCTCATATAATCCCTTCTTCGACTGGATTGGGAGCTCAGCCCAGAGCCTCGATGTGAATCTCTGCATCTGCTTCTATCAATTGCTGGATGAAGGATTTGTGTTAACAATTAAGGTCCTCATCAGTTTGATTACAGGGGAAGGTCAGTTCGTAATCTCTCCTCTATTGTTTGAAGTCTTATCTGGGTCATCCTTGTGGATTCTTGGGAGTATCCCCAGTACAAGGTTTTTCCCTAAGCGTAAAATGGTTTCCTCTGTCAAGATATCTATTTAGGTTTCTCTTTTCTCTCTCTCCACCCAACACCCAACTCTTCTTTCCTGTTCCTTGATGTTCTTCTCTCACTGCACCCTACTCCATGTTCCCAGTTCACACAGGAAATACTTTCTATTTCCCTTTCCCAGAAAAATCCAAGGATGCTTCTCTTAGGTTCCTCTTTGTTACCTAGCGGCTTTGCACTTGTTGATTAATTAGCCTGATTATCCTTTGCTTTATGACTAATGAGTAAGTACAGACCATGTTTGTTTTCCTGGGCCGGGGTTACATCACTCAGGATGATTTTTTCTAGTTCTATCCATTTGCATGTAAATTTCAAGATATCATTTTATCTTTTTGGTGCTGCATAATGCTTCATTATGTAAATGTACCACATTATATTAAATTTATCCTCCAGTTGAGTGGTATCTAGATTGTTTCCAGGTTCTGGCTATTAAAAATAATGCTACTATGACATAGTTGAGTAAATGTCTTTGTGGTATAAATGTGCATCATTTGGATATATGCCCAAGAGTGGTATTGCTGAATCATGAGGTAGATTGATTCCCAGTTTTTACAGAAACCACCATACTGATTTCCAAAGTGGCTGTACAGGTGTACACTCTCACAAGCAATGTAGAAAGTGTCTCCTTGCTCTACATTCCATCCAGCACAGGCTGTCATCAGTATTTTTGGTCTTAGCCATTCTGACAAGTAAAATGTATATCACAGAGGGTTTTTTTATTTGCATTTATTTGCATTTTTATGATGGCTAAGGATGCTGTGTACTTTTTAGAGTGTCTTGCATCCATTTGATATTCTTCTGTTGGGAATTCTATTAGATCTGTTTTCCATTTTAAAATTAGATTATTTGATGTCTAATTTCTTGAGTTCTTTATATATTTTAGAGATCAGCCTTCTGTCAGATACAGGGTTTGTGAAGATAATTTTCCATTCTGTAGACTTTTGTTTTTGTCATGTTTACCATGTTTTCTGCATTACAGATGCATCTCAATTTCAGAAGATCCCATTTATTAATTGTTCTCAGTATCTGTGCTACTGGTATTATATTTAGGAAGTGGTCTCCTGTGGCAATGTGTTCATGACTCTTTATCACTTTCTCTTCAGTGAGATTCAGTGTACTTAAATTTTTCTTAAGATCTTTGATCCACTTGGGTTTGAGTTTTGTGCAGAGTGATAGATATGGATCTAATTGTATCCTTTCACATGCCACCATCCAGTGTCAGGATATTTTCAAATATAATGAAAACAGTCAGACAGATCCACTTCTTCCAGTCTTTGGTTTTTTTGTAACGGTCCTGGCTATTCTGGAACTTTCTTTGAAGACCAGGCTGGCTTTGAACTCACAGAGATTCTCTTGCCTCTGCTTCCCAAGTCCTGGGACTAACAGTGGGAGTCATGGCTTCTTCTAGAAAAATAGAAAGAAAGAAAGAAAATGAGAACAAGGAGAAAGAGGTACATCCTTGGGTCCAGAAATCAGCTTCCAGCCAACCACACATAGAGACAGTAGTAAAGTAAGATATAGAAAAAAAAAAGAGAAGGTAAAAAGTCCTAAAGAAGAACACAGATGAAAAAAAAAAAAAAAAACAGGTTAAATTATAAGAGCTAGCAAGAAAAGAGGATAAGATAAGGCCCAGCATTCATAACTAATAACAAGTCTCTGTGTCATGTTTTGGGAGCACATGTTGGTGACCAAAAGTAAAAGCCTGGTACAGTGTATAAAACAGGTATATGAATTTAATATATATGGGAAACTAAACACAAATCTATTTTAAAATAATTCTTTGACACACATATTTTCCCACTTAAAAGAAAAAAAAATTAATACTCTTGTAATGGATATCTTTATTTATTTCCCATATAGAAATAAGTTTTGGCTAGGATGCTGCAGGATCCTGAGTTCTTTCAAAATTTTTTTTTAGATGATCAGTATTTTGATGTTTTAATGGTCTGTGATGAAAACAGACTTTGCATTAGTACCACTGTGGAAAAAGGGCCAAAGTGGGATGGTTAGGTAGCTCAGCCATATAGGGACTTATTGCTGAGACTGAGGTCCTGAGATCATTCACTGGGATCCACACAGTAAAAGGCATGGACCAATTCCTGAAAACTGTCCTCTGTCTTTTACATGTATTTAATGGCTACGTGTATGTATGTGGGCACACAAACACAATAAATAAATATTTTTTAAAATTAAGAAAATAACTTTTTTAAATGACAGATTTATGTTTAGGGACATTTCAGAAATTATTGGAAACTTATCCTCGTTTCAGATAAAACTGTATGTGTGTACTCAACTAAGCAACTTAAAAATCAAATTAAAAAATGTAAGACAATATAAACTGAAGATCAGCTAAGCTGATATTTACATATTAAGGAATGATGGCAGGAAATATGTACCTCTGGATCTATATGTGTTTCATGTGACTTTTCTTTTATTTATTTATTTTTGCTTTATTTTTTCCTATTTGGTAGTTTTTACTGCTTTAGCTTATTTTTACTTCATTTATTTTTATTAATTTTTTTAGATATCTGGTTGCTTCTTCATGAGAAAGCAAAAATTGGTATGGATTTGTGTGGGTGGGGAAAAGTGGGGGTATAGGTTTGTGTGGGTGGGACGGTGGGGAGAAGTGTGGTAGGGGAAACGAATAAATACATATTGTATGAAAACATCTATTTATAATAAAAAAAAAGAATTCAAGGGCATGAAGTTGTGGTGATAAAAATGTGGGGTAGATCTGAAAGAGTTAAGAGGAAAGAAGTTGAGGTTAAATCCAAACAAAATATACTGTATCTCTATTTGCAAATGATATGATCATATGCATAAGTGACCCCAACATTCTACCAGGGAACTTCTACAGCTGATAAACACCTCCAGCAAGGTCGCAGGATACAAGATTAATTCAAAAATCAATAGTCCTCCTATAAACCATAGATAAAGGGGCTGAAAAAGAAATAAGGGAAGCATCACCCTTTATAATAGCTGCAAATAGCATGAAATATCTTGGTGTAACTCTAACCAAAGAAGTAGCAGACCTGCTTGACAAAACTTTACGTCACTGAAGAAAGAAATTGAAGAGGATATCAGAAAATGGAAAGATCTCCTATGCTCCTGGATAGGTAGGATTAACATAGTAAAAATGGCAATTTTACCAAAAGCAATCTACAGATTCAATGTAATCCCCATCAAAATCCAAACACAATTTTTTACAGAGCTTCAAAGAACAATAATCAACTTCATATGAAATAACAGGAAACCCAGAACTGCCAATACAATCCTTCTCAATAAAAGAACTTCAGGAGGAATCACCATCCCTGACTCCAAACTATACAGTAATAAAAACAGCCTGGTACTGGTACAAAAACAGATTTGTGATTCAATGGAATCAAATTGAAGACCCCAACACACCTATGAACATGTGATTTTTGACAAAGTCCAAAAATTATTCAATGGATTAAAGATAGTATCTTCAACAAATGGTGCTGCATAATTGGATTGTAGTATGTAGAAGAAAGCAAATAGATTCAAAACTATCACCCTGCATAAAACTCAAATCCAAGTGGATCTCAGACCTCAACATAAACCCAGCTACACTGAACTTGATAGAAATGAAAGTGGGAAAAACCCTCCAACGCATTGGCATTGGCACAGGTGACCACTTCCTAAATATATCACCAGTAGAACAGACATTTAGAACAACAATCAATAAGTGGGATCTCCTAAAACTGAGAAGCTTCTGTAACGCAAAGGACATAGTCAATAAGACAAAGTGACAGAATACAGAATGAGAAAATATCTTCACCAATCCTGCATCAGACAGAGGACTAATTTCAAAAATATATAGAGAACTCAAGAAACTACAGCCCCCAAACCTAAATAATCCAATTTTAAAAATGGGGTTCAGATCTAAAAGTGTAATTTTCAACAAAAAGAATTCAAATGGCTGAAATGCAATTAAAAAATTGCTCAACATCTTTAGCTATCAGAGAAATGCAAATCAAAACAACTTTGAGATACCACATTATGCCTGTCAGAATGACTAAGTTAAAAAACATAGATTTCAGCCTATGCTGGGGAGGACGTGGAACAAGGGAAATGCTCCTTCATTGTTGGTGGGAGTGTAAACTTGTACAGCCACTCTGGAATACAGTTTGGTTATTCCTCAGAAAACTGGGAATTAATCTTCCTAAAGATCCAGCAATACCTCTATTGGACATATACCCAAAGCATGCATATTTACACCCCAAAGGCATTATCATAACTGTGTCCATAGCAGTATTATTTTTAATAGAAAGAACCTGGAAAAAACCTAGATGCCCCTCAACTGAAGAATTGATTAACAGACTGTAGTACATCCACACAATGGAGTACTATTCAGCAGTTAAAAAAAATGACATCATAAAATTTGCTGGCAAATGGATGGATTTGGAGAATAACCTCCTGATTGAGGTATCACAAGCTCAGAAAGACAGACAAGGGATGTACTCACTCATAAGTGGATTTTAGACAAAAGGCAAAGAATTCCCAAACTGCAAACTGCAACCCATTAACAGCTCAGGATTAGAAGCAATTTAGGAGAGACATCAAGAGACTCCCTTAAGAAGAGAAAATAGAGGAGATCACCTTAGCAAATTGGGGTCATAGTGGGTTGCAACCAAGAAGACTTGGGAACAAATCTTGAAAAAAGGAGATTTAATAAGTGAAAGGAGCAAAGGGAGAGATGGAGGGAGATAGATATCTTGATAGAGGAAGCCAATGTGGGATTGGAAAGAGAATGGGTGTTAGGGAAATGTCTAGGAACTCACAGGATGTCCCTGGCCAAGTCTCCAACCAGTGGTGGAGAGAGGGTGCCTAAATGGGACTTTCCCTATAATCAAATGAGTAAATACCCTAGGTATTATCACAGAACCTATATCCAATAGTGAAGGAGGTGGAGGCAGAGATCCATGGCTGAGCCCTTGGTATATATCCTGGTCCAGTAGATAGCAGAGGAGGAGAATCTTTATGAGGAAGGGGATGGGGGTTATGAGGAAGGCTCCCATGGTGATGGCTGGCTGGAGCCCTGGGGAGCTCATCGCATCGGGAATTGCCATTGGAGACCCATTAGGAGGGTGAACTGGTCCCTCTGGAGGTGGGTGGCTTTCACTGCCATAAGTGAGTGAAGTCACCAGGATGGTAATCAGACTGTGTTCCTGTTCATGGTCTGACACCATGGAGCCTATTCCCTGTGGAGGAACACTCAGCTCAGCATTGACTTTGGGATGAGTGAATTGGATGTGTCTGGAGTGGATGAGCCATGCTGGGCTGGCCCATCTTGGGACTTCTAGCTCTTTTGGATGGGGAGGGGCAAGGCTGAGGGTTGGCTGGCAGGGATTGGGAGGGAGAGGGGAAGGAGCAGCACAGAGATACATTGATGGAGATATTTTTAATGAAAATAAATATATGTAATAAAAACTAATTCTCAAGGCATTAAGAAAAAAATAATTATCAAGAAAAATAAAGGCACAACTCAAATGGCTTTGTTAATAATATCAAAAATTGAAATAATATAAATTCCAGTCAGAAAAAGATAGTAGAAACATAAAAATCAGTAAAGACGACATACTATTGACACATTTAGTCATCTAGGTTAAAAAATTTATTATGTGAGCAAAGGAAGTCAGCTATAATAGCATAAATTAATAGGTATTTTACTAACTCCATATTAAAGTAATTGTAAAAATACATAAATATAAAAAATTAAACAAACTACCCATGATTTAGTTATACCAGAAGTTCATGGAGATTTTAACATTCTATGTAAAGACATTTTATTAAAATTTATGCAAATTTTTTCAATGACTGGTGATTCAGAAAAATTGGGCAAGAGGAACCAATATGCCAGTGTATGAAGCTTTGACAGTTAGTAGCCTAGACACAAAGAAAAGTCTCCCATTTCTTTAGGCAACATTATTGAGAATTATCTAATTAGGGAAACTCAAAGTATATCATCTATAGTATTATTAAATTACCATCTTACCAGACAGTAGTTTCTCTTGTCTAATCCCCAGCCAGTTATCAGCTTCTATGTAAACAGAATGATGAGTATACAGGGTGGTGACATCTTTGTTAGCTTATTTCTATCTTGGCATGGATCACATTGGATGGGCTCTGATTAGAAAGTAGTCTCTTCACCTTTCATAGCTATGACAGTTGGAACTGTGCTTCTCCAGCCTATTTTGATAATTCCCCACAAACTCACCCCTCCTCCTTTTACAGTCCCATGTGTTTAGAACTTTTAAGTTCACATGTATTTTCTGAAATCAAAACTCTTGTTTTTTTTTTCTTTTTTCATGTGTTCCTGTTATAAAAATGTAAAAGAATTATGTAAAAAGGGTTAACTCAACTTGTGTTTCTTCCAGTATGCTTTAAAATTTCTTCTGAATGCATCAATATTTCCTTTTAGAGAGCTCCTGTGTACTTTTATCATAACAGTAATCACAGGGCACTTTACAGTAGAAACCCTTTTAGTAAGCACTTTTGTCTGCTCACTGCTAGCTGCTGGAGAGAATCAACCCTGCCATTAGTCTTTGCTTTCTCTACAATGGCTATTCCTGTGTCTTGAGCACTAAAAATGTTCAATAACAAAATTTCAAGTTTTTAAAATTAAAAAAAAATCTAAAATATTCTATTCAAAATTTGTACTCTTTACACAAAAATTCGGATGTACCCAATTCTGCAATAAACTCTGCATTCAGTATGAAAGAGGCAGAATAAACCAGGACACACAATATATTAAACAGCATTAATAGTATGATTGCTTTGTGTCAAATAAAAACGGACAATTTTTTTGCCCATTAATAGGCAAAATTTATCTCTAGACTTTTATGTCTTCTGTGCACCCTAAATTCTAATTACCAGTGATGCAAATAACTTAGGCTTGACTGAACAACTGAGCAATGTGGCATCCAATCATAATGTATGTTAAATAGTCATGTGTCATATGCTAAGAGATTCAAGGTTACAGAGAACAGAGAGGAAACCAGTCAATGGAATGAGCAACTTTGAGTAAGAATATTGCTTTGTAAAATCATCTCTCACTCCCTCTCTTCCCATGTATGTGTGTGTATTAGGTTATCATATGATTTCTTAGATGTAAGACCATATTAAAGAAAATGAAGTGAAATGAATCATTTTAGCTCTACATGGTTTTCTGTCTCTAACCAGATGAGGCATCTTACTAGATAAACGATTACCATTAATATAATGAAAACAAGCTAAAGGAAAGAATCCACTTGGACAGGTTTACTCCTTTTAAACTCCTTTTAAAAACCTCCAAAAACACACCTTCTCTTTCAGCTCTTACTTCCAAAATCTGTCTGTCCAAATATAATTCCTAATGGATGTCATGGTAGCCCATGTGTCAGAACATGATCCAATAATGGAGTCCTATGAGGAGAATTTTGAGTGTGTGTAAGGAAACTTAAAACAAAAACAAAAACAGAAAAAAAAACAAAAAACAAAACAGAAACACCAAAAACAAGACAAGACAAGGATGGTCCTGTGACATAAGTTTCTTCAAATCATCGAAACATCAATGTGTTTTTATACTACTTCCAGGTATAGTGGGTAGGAGTGAGTTCATTTCAGATTATTCATTACAACTGGGTATTCCTATTTGCTTACCCTTTATGGAAAAACATGTTTTTACTACATATGGCTTGTCTTTGTGATTATACATCTTATTCAGGAAAGTCTTTTTAGCCCTAAATCATAATTAGAGAGCACTTTATCTAAGACTCACTGAGATGTTTCATAAAATGTAAAGCCTGATGAAATCACCTGAATCAAAAATAGGATAAAGGGAAGATATGATGGGGTCTCAGAGACATTTCAAACATTTGCTATCATTTGTGTGCCAGTTTAAAAGAGGAGGCTCAAGGAAAGTAAGTACCCAAGGCTGAGTCACACAGGCAGTGTGGTCTGTAGCACCCCGGAAAGAAAGCATCACAAATAGGAAATCATTCTAAAACTCAGAATAGTGAGGGGGATTAAATTTGAAATCACTGGAGATTTGTTGAATGTTTATTAGTAAATGTCTTGTCTTAGAATTTTTAAGGAGGATCTGTTGAAAATGGAATTGGAGAGAGAAATTGTCATAGATCTAAAGACAGCTTACTGAGTGGAGTTTTCTGTGAAGGGGAATAGAAAAATATAATGAAACATAGGATTACAAACTGTGTTCGTGGCATAATGTATTTGTGTCCAGACACATAACTAGTCATGTTGATTATATTTAACATCTTTGAATGTATGCACAGATGGGACTTGCCATTGATTCATAAACTGAGAGAATGTTATGATGCAAGTGAAAAGAAAGAGGAGTGGCCTATTGTTTTTAATTACTTTTAGGTTTAGGTACAACTTATAGATTTCATCAAGACACTTTGTTTCTTTATACACCACATTGCGTTTCATAGTGAATATTCCAACATCAGGAAAGTACATTATTTGTGGAAATGTTGTTTTTCTTATTTACCTTTGGTCCTTGACTACACTTTTCAAACAAAGGATTTCACAGAAAGCAGCTTTTCAAATCTTGTTAACAATTACTTTAGAAAATTACTGCCTTAATCAAAGCTCCCTGATGACATCTTATTATTCCTAGGTTTCCATGTACAAAGAAATGTGTCAATTAAATAACAAAAAATGAAAGGAAGGTCCTGATTATTGTCATGCTACTGTTTAAATATTGAGTAGATTCCCCATTAATTTCAAACACTGAAACAAATGGACAGGGACCCTTTGTGACTTTACTACTCTATTCTGTTGGCGGTGTATTTGTTTGTTTTGCTTCTGTTTTCCCTTGGGCTTTCACATATCACAGGCTGTCTTTGAGTTTGCCATGCAGCCTAGGAGTAAACAGAACTCCTGATCCTCCCAGGTTCCCTCTCAAGTGCTGGGATAACAGGTGTGCACATTTTTTCCTGGTTTATTAAGTGCTGGAGATGGAACCTGGGGTTTCATGCATGCTGAGCAGGTTCTCTGACAACTCAGCTACAATCCTTAACTCTGGCACCTGTTTCTTGATTGACTGATGGGTTGATTGCTGTATTTTTCCACAGCCCTCTTGCCCATGCTCTCTGCCTTATTCCACAAAGCCTGTGCTCAGCCCTTATGATTCAAGCATGCTGTTTTGATCATAACTAATGTATTTACACATATGATTCCTTGTTTATAATGGTGACTTTTTTTACATGTGCTTTTGCAGCTAAAATTACCTACTATTCAATTCAGTGTCAAAATCACCCAGTAAAACTTTGAAAATGTATCTATGAATCCTGAATCCTGTTCTTTTCTGAACACTCTGAATATTACCCTTTTTTTTGATAAAGAAGAGCTATCATAACTCCTTTCTAGAGTTCTAAATCTTAAATAAACACAAAATAACACAAATACACAAATAATAAAGGATAATGCTACACTACTATACACACAAACATACACACACACACACACACACACACACACACACACACACAGAGAGAGAGAGAGAGAGAGAGAGAGAGAGAGAGAGAGAGAGAGAGAGAGAAGATAGAGGGAGGGAGGAAGGGAGGGAGGGAGGGAGGGAGAGAGAGAGAGAGAGAGAGAGAGAGAGAGAGAGAGAGAGAGAGAGAGAGAGAGAAGAATGCTGTGGGATATTTCTCTTGTACACTGCAAAGATTTGTTGCTCATATAGCTTTAATAAGAAATTTATTGATCAGTAGCTAGGCAGGAGATAGAGACAGATGTGGGGCAATGAGCAGACTAGGAAATTTCTGGAAAGAGGACAGGTAGAGCAGAAGTTGCCAGCCAGATCCAGAGAAAGCAAGATGAGAATCCAGCTGTGAGAAAAGGTACCAAGTCATTAAGACATGTGGCTAAGCATAAATAGAAATATGGGTTTGTTAAGGTTGGAGGCACAAGTGAGAGAAACCGAGGCAGAGTCTCAGGTCTCAGTCTTAAGAAGAAAAGGAAACTTCATTCCACTAGTGGGTCCCATTCTATTAGGTACAATGGACCCAGATTTACAAATGGGTGAAGATTTTATAGGGCAGGAGGTAGGGGGTCTGGATAGGTTTGTGGGTAACCACAGTAACCACATAATCTGGCAGTCAAAACGTTTCTGGATCAAACATATACCCAGTTTAGATAAATTGCTCTAGTTCTTACCCAAGTTCACAACAAACAAGCACTGCTCTCAGATCTCACCCAAAACAAGGAGTTTAATCTTATCACAACAAACAAGCTATTCTCTCAGATTTGTCATGTGGTGAGGCACACCACCTGGGAAGTCTCTGGGAAGTCCTGTCTCTCACTTTACAGGTTAATTTAAAGGTCAAAACGAGATAGTAATAAACTTGAACTACTGACTCAGCATTAACTATAATATTAAGCCTCTGAGTTTGTTATTTGGGAAACAACTAGTGGGTATTTGAGAGGAGAGAGAGAGACAGAGAGAGAGAGAGAGAGAGAGAGAGAGAGAGAGAGAGAGAGAGAGAGAGAGAGAGAGAGTTGAAGTTAAAATTATAGATAAAGGTGAGAGTAATCAGAGTATTTGACAGCAAAGGGAATTTGGGGGACTTTAGGGAACTACAAAACAGTTTTTATCTTGAACCTAGGAATGTCAATTTTTATAAAAGTATATGATCAAATGGTATGCTTCATGATCTATATATTACATGTTAAATAAATTTACCTAAAGAAAGAAGTGTGAACTTTTCTTGTCATGTTTGAGATTCTTTGCTCACTTTTCTACAATTTTACTCTGATGTTGGCTTTGCAAATTGTCCATTTCAGACAACAATAGAAGAATCAGAGAAGGGAGAAATGTAGTGTTTCACACATCAGTGTCTTCACTTACTTTTCCCCCTTAATCATTCTAGTCTTCAGTCCTAGCTTCTGTGTCTAATTTTATGATAAAATAGCCCATAAAGCCAATCAGGGGAGAATGAATTTACTTGGCTTACAGTTCTGAGCTACAACTCATCATAGCAGTGGATGGGGAAGATATAATCACAGAATACTGGAGTAGACTAGTCACCCTACCTCCATACTCAGGAAATAGCTCCATAAACAGGAAATGAGGTTGCATCACAAATCTTTAATGCCTGCTTTCAGTGACCTGCTTATTCCAGTGGTATATCATCTTTTAAAGGTTTTCTATATCTTCCTATACAGCACTACCAGGTAAAAACCAGAGTTGAAAGGTGCTAGCACTCATGGGCAGGGAGGGAGTGTTCACCTTCTAACTGCAAAAATTTTGCTCCTGGCTCATGGCTATCTCTTGATGTAAAATATTATTCAGGCCAACTCAAAAATCCTTATAGTCTCTCATAGTCAAAATTTTGCTCAAAATCCAAAGTCTCTTTTGAGACTCAGGGAAATCTTTTATTTTGTAATAGGTGGGTGCCCCTAGGGTACCCCAAGATACCCCAGGACCATGGCTAATGACCACTGTTAACATTAAAGACAAAGAGAGTTTAATGAATATGAATACCGGTACACACATGTGTGGGCTCTAGGCACTGCAGAAAAGCCTAGAGCCCCAAATATTTTGGGGGCAGAATTCTTATACCGCACTCTGGGTAGGGGAGGGGGTATGGGCGGGCTTGGCATGATAACAGGGTGAGGCCAAAGGTCAGCTTAGGACATTGTTTAGGAATGCAGGCAGGCAAGCTATTCCTGTGAAACCATAGGACCACCTGAAGACATTCATTTCCTGGAGCAGGACACACTGTGCTAGCTTCAAACAGTTAACAGTTAACAATTCTCATGGTAGGGCTTTCCTGGGTGACCCCACCTAGGTTGCTAGATCAGGAATGTGGTCCCAGAGCCTTATCTTGGAAGGTCAATCTGCTCACCTGGTGGGTCTCAGGAATTTAGGAAGTATCAGGCTCAGGCTGCTGAGTGTATCCCAAGCAGCCATCTGAACCTTGGCTAGTTTCCGAGACCTCAGGGAGGGGTTGAGGGGGAGAGAGTTACAGGATTTTTCTAATTTCACTCTTTATTTATTTATTTATTTATTTATTTATTTATTTATTTATTTATTTATTTATTTATTTATTTATTCATTCATTCATTCATTCATTCATTCATTCATTCATTCATTCATTTTATTTGTTTGTTTGTTTGTTTGTTTGTTTGTTTATTTATTTATTTACTTACTTATTTTGATCTGTAGTAAATATCAAATAGCAAAAACTGCAAACTGTCAACATTCAATGTCACCAAATATATGTTCCCATTCCAAAAAAAAAAAAAAAGGAGAGAGACTAGTAAGAAAACATGAGACTAAAGCAAGACTGAAGCCCACTAAAGAGAAAAAACAACAAAAAAAAAATAAACAAACAAACCAAATGGTGTGTCTCCATATTATTTTGACATTGTGTATTGGAAGTATATAATTTGTTTTTGTATTTTCTACAGGCTAAAGTACTGGGATTGGTAAAGCATATATAAACTTGTAAAGTTGAACTATGATTTGAAGTAAATGAATAAATTTTATATAATGACATGATCATGAGGCGATGGAGATAAGAATGGAAGGATGTGGATTAAGAGTGACATATTTGTCTTTCTGAATCTGGGTTAATTCACTCAGGATTGTGTTTCTTACTTTTAAAGAAAATGATGACCATGCTATAACCCATAGACTCAGAGAAGCTAAGTAACAAGGAGGGCTCACCATGGGTGGAGGTAGGAAGAGGAGTGATGGGGAAGGAGGGATGGAGGAAGTACTGGGACAGACAGTTGGAAGTGGGGGCATCTTGGATGAGCTACTAAATGAGTGCAAAAGAAACTCCCCGGAATCTACTAGGGTGACCCTAGCTAAGACCCCGGGCAATGTGAAATACAGAGCCTGAATGGGACATCTACTATAGTTAGGCAATACTTGTAGGGGAGGGATCAAGACACCAACGCAGCCACGTAACTTTCCACCTACAATTTGCAAAAAATGTGGATTTATCAACCAGTGACTGATCTAGCTTGAGACTCAAACCACAAAAGAGAACCTATCCTTAACACTGCCAGCAGGACTGGGATCCAGAGGATGGATAGCCCAGAAACCTAGAACAGAACCAAACAAATTTGGCCAAAAAAAAAAAAAAAAAATAAAAATAAAAAGTCAATGAAATGTCTCCTAATGATATTCTACTATACTCATCGATTGGTATATAGCTCAACCACTGTCATCAGAGAGGCTTCATATGGAAACTTATGGAAACAGATGCAGAGACCTCTATCTAAACATTAGGCAGAGCTCAAGGAATCCTAGAGAAGAGAGTAAGGATGGGGTCATAGGCACCACATAAGAACCCACAGAACCAAATAACTGAGCTTACTGGGGTTCACAGAGTCTGAACCAACAAATAAAGATTGTACATGAGTCTCACCTAGGCCCTCTGCATATATTATGGAGCTTGCTCTTCTTGTGGAACTCCTAACAGTGGGAGCAGGGAATATATTTTACCCTTTTTACAGATTTTGGGACCTGTTTCTTCATACTGGGTTGTCTTGTCCAGAATTAATATGGAGAGATGTGCAAATTGATATGCCATGTTTGGTTGATATCCATGGAAGTCCTGCCCTTTTCTGAACATGGCCGGTAAAGGGGAGGAACCGCAAGGAAAAATGGGAAAGGAAACTAAAGTCTGAATACAGAAATGTGATGTTTTTACATAGTGTTAATTGTCAACTTGGCAAAACCAAGTCACCTGACAGCGGGACCTCTGGGCACATCTGTGGAATTTGTCTTGGTTATATCCATTAATATGAGACGACCTACCCAAGTATGGGTACAAACATTACCACTGTGCAAAGGTGAGCATGAGCAGCTATGTAATTATTCTCCACTTCCGAGTGTGGATATAATATGAAGAGCAAGCCTCCTGGTCTTGTTAGCATGACTTTCCACACTGCTGCCTTGTCTCCCTGCTACAATCGACTACATACCTCTGCTATGTAAGTCAAAACAAACCCTGTCTCTTTCAAGTTTCCTTTGTCAGAATTATATTAAAGGCAAAAGAACATTCTAAAAATCAAAGCAAATGAGAAAGCAAGAGCTCAGAAGACAAAAACTAAACATTTCTGCAGAAATTATCTATAAAGAGACTAGAACTCATTACAATTATAATCATATAGCACAAAAAGCTAGCATAAAAAATTTTGAATACCGTATATAAATGCTAAACGATTGTAGACATAGTTTTGCTGAATCTTGTTTAAAGATTTCACAATACATGCAATTACTAAGCATAAGGTAACAGCACCTGTATATATGAAAGGTTTGCTTTTGTTTATGAACTAAGTAAATTTAATGTAAATTTGAAGAATGTAGAATTCCTTATATAGTCATATTCTAACTTAACATAAAGGAGCAAAAAATGATTTCCAAGTCACACTACCAGTTTATGAATCATTGGGACTCTTTTGTAAGTAATTCTCCACAAAAAGCAAAAAATTGAAGCAAAACAGAGGGAAATGTGTGCTCCTTCATTGGCTCCAAAATCAAAGCATATTCTTTTTTATTTAAGATTTTTTGTTTATTATTCATTTTACATACCAACCACAGCTCCCCCTCTCATCCCTTTCTCTACTCTTCCCAAGCCATCGTGATCTTAACCCCCACCTCCACCACCACTCCGGTCAAATAATTCCTCTTCCCTCTGTTCAACTGGATGCACAGAGATTGTTATGATGCTTGGCTGTAGATCTCTGCATCTGCTTTCATCAGTTACTGGATAAAATCTCTATGATGGTGGTTAGGGTATTCACCAATCTGGTTACAGGAGTAGGGCAGATCAGGTACCCTCTCCATCATTGCTAGCAGTCTAAGCTTGGTCATCCTTGTGGATTCCTGAGAATTTTCCTAGCACTCGCTTTTATTCTTATTCCATGATGTCTTCCTTCATCAAGATAGCTCTTCCATCGCTCTCCCACTCTGTGCCTGTTTCAGCTTGCCATCCCATTCCTCATGTTCTCCTCCCCATTACCTTCTCTCTATTGTTCCCTTTTGCTCTAAGGATGTTGAGCAATTTCTTAAATGTCTTTTAGGCATTTGAGATTCTTATATTGCAAACTTTTTGCTTAAATATAAAGCCTATTTTTAAAATTTGATTATTTGGCATTTTGATGTCTACTTACCTGAGTTCTTTGTATATTAGATAGCAGATCTCTGTCAGATGTGGGGTTGTTGAAGACCTTTTCTCATTCTGTAGGCTGTTGTTTTGTCTTATTCACTGCTTCCTTTGCCTTATAGAAGCTTCTCAGTTTCAGGAGGTACCATTTAATAATTCTTGTGCTCAGTGTCTGTGCTATTGGTATTATATTTTGGAAATGTCTCCTGTGCCAATGTATTCAAGGGTACTTCTCATTTTCTCTTCTGTCAGGTTTATTATAAGTGGATTATGTTTAGGTCTTTGATCCACTTGGACTTAAGTTTGTGCCTGGTAATAGATATTGATCCATTTGCAGTCTTCTATTTATTGACCTCCAGTTATGCCAACACCATTTGTTGGATATGCTTTTTTTTTTCCTACATGGTACTGTTTGGCTTCTTTGTCTAAAATCATGTGTTCATAGATGTACATATTAATATTAGGGTCTCCAATTTGATTCCATTGGTACACATGTTGGTTTTTATGCCAATACCAATTTGTTTGTTTGTTTTTTCTATTTCCAGCTCTATTGTAGAGTTTGAGGTCAGAGATGCTGATGCCTCCAGACGTTGCTTTATTGTACAGGATTGTTTCAGCTATCCTGAGATTTTTGTTTTTCCATATAAAATTGGGTATTGTTCTTTCAATGTCTGTGAAGAATTGTGTTGGGCTCTGGTTTGGTATTGCATTGAATCTAGAGATTGCTTTTGGTAAGACTGACATTTTTACTATGTTGATCCTACTTCCTATCCAAAAGCATGGAAGATCTTTCCATTTTCTGATATCTCCTTCAATTTCTTTCTTCAAAATCTTAGAGTTCTTGTCATAAAGGTTTTTCATTTGTTTAGTTAGAGTTATTCCAAGATGTTTTATATTATTTATGGCTATTTTAAAGGGTGATGCTTTTCTGATTTCCTTTTCAGCCTCTTTATCATTTGTATATAAAGGCAGATTGATTTTTTTTAAATTAATACTGTGTCTTGCCACATTACTGTAGGTATTTATCAACTGTAGGAGTTTCCTGTTAAAATTTTTGGGGCCACTTATGTATCCTATAATATCATCTGCAAATATCAAAAGTTTTACTTTTTCCTTTCCAATTTGTATTCCCTAAATCTTTTGTTGTCTTGTTGCTCTAGCTAGTATTTCTGGTACTATATTGAATAGATATGAGGAGAATGGGAAGCCTTGTTTTATTCCTGATTTTAACTGAATTACTTTGAGTATTCTCAGTTTTCAAAAATTTATTTATTTTTATTTTATCTGCTTTGGTGCTTTGCCTGCATGTACATCTATATGAGAGTGTCAAATACTGGAGTTACAGACGTTGTGATCTGTCATGTGGCTGCTAGGAATTGAACTCTGGTCCTCTGGAAGAACAGTCAGTATTTTCTCTCCATTTAATTTGATGTTCCCTGTTTTCTTGCTATAAATTGCCCTCATTATGTTTAGATTTGTTCTGTGTAGTTCTGATATCTCTAAAAGCTTTATCAAAAAAGGGGTGTTGGATTTTGAAAATGGTTTTTTAAGCATTGAATGAGATGATTCTGTGGGGTTCTTTTCCTTTGAGTTTGTTTATATGGCAGATTACATTGACAGATTTTTGTATTTAACCATCCAGGCATCTCTGGAATGAAGCCTACTTGGTCATGATGAATGCTTCTTCTTCTTTTTTTTTTTTTTTTAAATGTGTTGTTGGATTTTTGTTTGCCGGCATTTTGTTGTGTATTTTTGCATGAATGCTCATGAGGGATATTAGTCTGTAATTCCTTTTCTTTACTACTGTATCTTTGTATAGTTTGGGTGTTAATCTCTAAGAGCCATGCCCTTTGTGTTCTGATGTCAAGTCATACTTTCTCCTGAGCTCTGATGTCAAGGCTCATTTAAAGCAAGTTTTCCACATGCATCTCTCTCTCTTTCTCTCCCTTTGTCTTTTCCTGGGAGCTCCCCATTTCGCTCTCTTTCCTTTCTTATTCTTTTTCATTTTTCTTTTTTCTTGCCTTCAATGTTATTCTAATCATAACCTATTTAATAATTATAACCATATTGATCTGAGAAAAAAGTTCTTTTCTACAGAAATAGAAGAGTCTGCGGCTATCCATTGCTGCCTTCTGCCACATTCCCTCATTCCCATGTCCATGCATAAAAACCCACCACCAAATAACTGAGCGTATTAGAGCCATGCCAGAATTTGCACAAAGATTTATCATTGGGTCAGGGTAACTGTAGCCTCATAAAGATGGTTTGGCAATGTTTCTTCTTTTTTTATTGGGTAGTACAATTGATTAGTATTGTTACTAGCTCTTCTTTAAAATTCTGTTAGAATTCTGTGCTAAACCTATTTGGTCCTGGGCTTTTATATTTCTTGGAAGATTTTAATAACTGCCTCTACTTTCTTTAGATTTATAGGCTTATTTAAATGGTTTATCTGGTCTTGATTTAATTTTGGTATGTGGTACCTACTTAATAAATTGTCCAACTTTATAGAGTACAAGTATTTGAATTATACCCTGAAGCTTCTCAAATTTTTTCATTATCTGTTGTTATGTCTTCCTTTTTGTTGTGATTTTGTTAATTTGGTTGTTCTCTCTGCCTTTTGTTTAGTTTGGTTGAAGGTTTACCTATTTTGTTGATTTTTCTTAAAGAAGCAACTTTTTGCTTCATTTTCTATGTTTCTATTTTACTGATTAAAGCCTTCAATTTTATTATTTCCTGGTGTCTAATTTTTCCTGGGTGACTTATCTTCTTTTTCTTCTAAAGCTTGCAGGTGTATTGGTAAAGTGATAGTGTAAAATTTCTCCAGCTTCTTCATGTGGGTATTTAGTGCTATTAATTTTCTTCTTAGTACTGCCTTCACACTGTCCCATAATTTTGGGTATACTGCACATTTATTTGTATTGTTGAATTCTAACTTAAGCAATGGTGATCTAATAAAATACCTGGTGTTATTTCAGCTTTTTGTATCTTTTGACATTTCTTCATGACCAAGTATGTGATAAATTTAGAGAAGGTTCCATTGGGTGCTGATAAGAAGATATATTTTCTTGTGTTTGGGTGGAAAGTTCTGTATTTATCTATTAAGTCTCTTTAAGTCATAATATCAGTCAGATCTTTATTTCTCTGTTAAGTTTCTGTCTGCCAAACCTGTTCATTGGTAAGATCAGAATTTTGAAGTCTCTCATCATTAATATGTAGGGCTTGATATGAAATTTAAGCTTTAGAATTTTTTTTTTAATATATGGTGGTGCCCTTGTATTTGGGGCATAAATGTTTAGAATTGAGACTTCATTTTCATGGATTTTTCCTGTGATGAATATGTAATGTTCTTCCTGTTCTCCTTTTATTAATTTTAGCTTGAAGTCTATTTTGTTAGATATAAGATAGTTATACTAGCTTGCTTCCCGAGACTTAATTGGAAAGTCTTTTCCCAACTGGGATGGGTATTCCTAAATTACAAGGAAGAAAATGCCATGAAAGGGATAAAATATTTACTGCATCTATAAAAAACAAAACCATAAAGATTACTTAGTAAAAAAAAAAGTTAGAGAAGTTGCATAATTACAATGATGGAAAATATGAAGAACCAGGAGTGTAAGCTGAGTAATTTAAAACCTACTGAGAAATATTAGCATGCACAACCTTCAGTATTACTGGTGGATACCTTGGGCTATGGAGACACTTGGGTTATTGCTGCTTTTAATTCCTACTCTTCAGGTAATGTGAACTGTGAATCTACATAAATGTATTGCCAGAAATTTTTTTAAAAGCATTTAAGAAGGGATAAATGAATGTAAAAACTGGGAAGCCATCTAGCTCAGCATACTGTGAATAACTGCTTATAAATTTTACCTCTTTCTTCAGAAGTACCTGGTGGTATCATCCTTCTGCATGCACACAAGTTATATAGGACTGACTTGGCACAGTTCAGATGCAAGCTCACATCTCTTGCTTCTTTTTGTGTTGATTATATTTTAGGTAAAAGAATGGATGGCTTGTGCCTATTGATAACTTGCAAAATAACAAAAACTATGTGAAAATCAAGCCAGTCAGTGAAAGGATGAAATAATGTCTTTCTTGTCTTGAATTAATAAATGTTACATTATGGATGTCACTCTATTTATAGTTATTGAGAAAATTGAGTTCTCTGACGGTCATTTCTCTTCTCCACAATTTATAACCAATGTGAGTTTATTCTAAGATTTCAATACCTATATCCCTGTCTTTGAAGCTTATAAATGTCCTAATCAGTTTGACCTCTTTGCCAGGAAACTCCATAGAGACAGAGACAGAATCCCATTTCAGAATTTTGAACATTGATATGATTTGCACAGGACCAAGTACCCAAAGTAAAATCAGGCACCAATCTCTTTACAATTTCACCAGCAAGATCAAAAGAGAGACCTCAATTGACTCATGTACCAAAGAAATGCAAAATATCCACCTTAACAAAAGAGTTGAAGCACAGGGAGAAGAGAGATTAAGATCTAATCTATCTAGTTATGCAAATTCACAGGTAACAGATATCATTAACTGAAATAAATTACTGGAAGAAGAGTTAGAAACATGACTAAAATCTGCCCATGTTTTGGGAGAATCATCTATTATCTAACCCAGTACCCTTACCCACTCCCTGCAATATTGAATTATTTATGCTTGGATTTTAGAACTCTAGCATGGATCTCAAAATCGGTCAAGTTTGACCTTCAAAGCAACTGAAAGCACATCTCCGGTAGATCATGATTTTTATTTTTGACTCTCACTAACCTAAAAAAAGAAATCTTGATAGAAAAATTAGAACCAGGGTCATTGAAACTCTTCTTTTTTGATTAGCTGCAAAAACATGCCGATTTCAAACACACCTCAAAATAGTAACAGAATCAGCATGTAGTCGCAGTCCACAGACTTGAGAGTGTTTTTCCACTATCATTAACATGCAGTGCAATGAGAAGATTATGGGAAAATCATCTGAAAGCTTTACAGCAAAACTCTTGAAAATTGGTAGTTATAAGTGTTTACAATACAAATTCTAGGTGATTACATTCTGATTAGCATTTGCTTATATGTCTCTTAAAAATCCACCATATCTGCTTCTAAATAGCAGTTTTGCTGAATATTTGACCTTGATGAGGCTGACATTTATTTGGGTGACAGAAATTTTAGAACTCAGGTTCGTTGTCACACTGGGGTCTTTAGCTTGATGTCAAGGCTGTAACAGAATACCTGCTGCTAACCAAATTTTGGCTTCAGGTTATTAAGTGTGTTTTTCATGGATAATAGCCACAATACCATAGTGCATTTCTTAAGTGATTAGTACATGACGGACAATCTCATTCATAAGCATTGCTCTTGGTCTCTACTTCACAACAATGTACAAAGGGAAAATTATGTTCTGAAAGTGAAATCTCAAGTCAAGTTGTAGCTTGTTAGGTCCAGCTGATGGTAAGCTTGACGTACCTGGTATTTATATTCCTCACATCAACCTCTGTACAGAGACCAGTCAATAATGATGTCAAGAACACAGATTGCTCTCTGTCATGGACACCACCCCATAAACAGTGTTTGTAGAGACAAAAAAAAAAAAATCATACCTTTGATTAATTCCCATTGAAAGTAAATTGTATTTACTCTCTCAACCATTATAAATAAGCATGATAAGGTTGTGATCTAGAGATATTAGGAAGAATCTAAAGAAATACCATAGGCTTCTATTATGAATGAGAGGTGAGAATGTAAAAATCATCCGGCATAAGTTACAGCAAGCCAGTTGCCATTGCTATCCTAGTCACTAAATTCTTGCTTCACATTCACTGTGGAAAAGTATAGCTGATTTCCACATTTTATCTAAAGAAGAAATTTATTATATTTGCAGCATCAAACCTCTTGATCAAAGGACAGAAAACAACCTCTTATTGAGATACATTTTTGATTGCTTGTATTTTGAAATCTGTGACATAAAGAACACAAGTTAACTCCTTTATAAAAACGTAGTATGAGAGAAAGACAAGTACATGACCATGACAATAAACACTCTCAAAGGTTGGGGAAGGAAACTATGATAGTTCTATGCAGCAATGCCAACAACTTTAACACCTGTCTTTGTTGAGATTGGCTAATAACTTTTGCCCAGGTTTGAATTTCTACATTGTCCAGAACAAACACGCCTCTATTCTTTTGATCTTTGGGAATGTTTTTTAACTTACCCTTTATTCTGAATCCTTAATGACATTTAAAATGTGTGTAGAAAACATGAGCTCTAGGTCACTGATAAGATTCCCTTTGTGGTTTCTACTACAAATGGAATAAAGTTAATGAACCTTTTGTGTCTTAAAGATTCTTATCTCATTTTATTCTAGATTGGTGTTTTCTTTGGCACAGAACACTCTCAGGAACTTGATAGACTTTTTTTTTTTTTTTTAAAAATGTATTTCAAACACATCAAATGTATGTGACAGTTGAAAGCCTATAATTCTTTTGTAGCCTAATTCTGTGATTCTTCTCTTTGCTCGCATTCTTTTTGTTCTGCAGCCTTCTGTATCCCTGTTCTTGCAGGTTACTTCCTAAACCTACCGGTTGTGTGTAGAAGGCTATTACTCCAAAATCTTCTTGAATCTCTTTGCCCAATGGAATGGTTTTGTTGCATAAATGGTTTTGCTGCATACTGTAAACAGTGGAATCTCAGAGTCCGAGGGACATCTGGATTATAGCTTTCATGGCAGGTTTGAGAGGAGAGTAGAGATCGTATTGAAGACAAACAAGTGAAAATAGTCTTCTAAAAATGATGTGTCTGGGTCAGCATCAGAGTAGACCAAAGGAATGGAAAAGTTTCTCACATAGTTTCTACTCAGATAATAAATGGGTGAAGGACTGTCAGAATACCCCAGGGTTTTTATTTTTTTATATTGGGGAAATATTTTTAAAATGAAAGATTTAGGACACAAATTTTTACCAGTTTTTAGAAAATAAAGACCAATTTTGATTCAAGTTAAAATCTAAAAGGTTAGTTCAAGGAGAGTTTTCTGTCTTAGATGTTGGCAGATATTGTAGCATCCATGGGTTCCTTTTTCTCACTCAAAGCTGCTTTTGTCTGTGAGCATCATTTTCCACTGCCAAATCCAGCAGCCAAACTCCTTCCTCCCCCATTCCCCACAGAATCAAATTAGAAACATAGATGTATCTGGGATTTTTTTTTTTCTGTTACTTAGGTTTTTATCAAGTCCCTTTGGTATTCATCTAGCCCTCTATGAGTGTTGAAAGACTCCCATCTCTCTGCTAACCAAAAGAGAGGTCTTTTATGACATGATAAATTCAGAATTTTGTTGATTGCCTGTGAGAATATTTACATTTTTATGTATACATGTAAAACACTCATACATTATATGAATGTTTTGCATGTATATATGTGTGCCTGGCATCAATGAAAGCCTGGAGAAAGTGTCAGATTGAATCCCTTGACCTGGAATTGCAGATAGTTTGTAAGCCACCTTTGTGTACTCTCTCATCCAAGGAAATCTTTCAACAGTATGTGCTATTTGCTGGCTTTCAGGTCTTAAGTTGTTAGTCACAAAAGGGTCAGCCGAGCTCTCATCATGTGTCACCAAGAGAAATTGTCTTGGACAAGATCTATTGGCACCTGTTTAAAGCAATATTCTTTCTGAGATAGCAGATATGCCTATTTCCTGGAAAATCATCTTCTAATTTTGGTGTGAAGAATTTCATTTAAGAAAACTAAAACTGAAGTATGGTTTACTGGTGTTTTTGAGGAGGAACATTAGCTGTAAACTTAAATTTGTAACAAATCTCCCATCTGTTTGACATCTTGTAACAAATTATGCCTATGCTTTAAATTGTCCAAGATGCTTTTATCTTCATGACCTGCTAAAAATACAGTGAATGCAGTAATACAGTGTTAATCATTTTTTATATTTCTATTACTCATCTTTATCTATGGTTCAATTTAAGGACACAGTTCATACCTATTTCTGCCATTATCTTCCCCTAGATTTATGAATATCTCGTTGTGTCTTAGTCATGGTCAATCATGGTCAATGTTCAGAAATGATGTCCTGAGAGACACAACCTCTCCAGAGAAAATAATATCCTCAATATAGAAGCCAAAGAGCTCTTATCCAATTCTTCTGTGGAAGAACATGATCTCTGGTGTTTTTTTGTTTTTTTGTTTGTTTGTTTGTTTGTTTTTTTTTCTTTTTACTTCTGTAGTAGTTGGGTTTCTTTGGTCCCGGATGGCCAGAGGCCCTGACCCACAGACCTGTTGCTCCTTTGGGCTTCTGACTCCAGACCTGTGAGCCAGACCCATTAGCTGCCCGCTGCTGCTGCTCAGGCTCCCAGAAATGACTCAGTCACTTATATTAACTTTATGCTGTTTGGCCTATGGTTCAGGCACATTGATAGCTAGGTCTTACATAGTAAATCAACCCATTTCTATTAATCTGTCTGCCATGTGGCCCGTGGCTCACCTGTGTTCCTTACATGTTGTTCCTTATGCGGCTTGCTCAATCTGCCTGACTCTGCCCCACTTCTCCTACCTATGCTCTGATTTCTCTTCTTACTTTTTCTATGGTGCCTGTCATAGGCCAAAACAGCTCCTTTATTTAAAGATTGATATTCACAGCATACAGAAAGGCATTCCCACATCATACTTCCTTTTATTTTTTTCTACTGCACTCTTTTATTTGGATTAAAATATAAATGATAAGGATCCACTAAGTAGAAATCAAAAGAATTTTAAGTATTTTAAGCAAATTAAACAATTGTGATTTTTGAGCTCAATTTTCATCTCATTCCTTTTTATGTTTCTTATTTTCATTTTAATAAAGTAATTAGAAAATGTAAAGATGGAAAATTAGAATGCTTCAAGGTTATCAGAGAGCAGAGCTCCAATCTGCTGCTCCATGGTTATGAAGAACTCAGAGACACAATGGAAGAGTTTCATATTTTACAGTAAGAATTGGACAAAAAAAAAAAAAAACCTGCACTAGGTACATGTATGTTTACTTAACAATGAAAATAATTGGCAATTTCCACACTGAAGGTTCAAGAAACACAAACTAAGAAGTGTAGGAAGATTGTTATGAGTCACAGAACCAGAAAGATTACTGTGAAATAGTGTCCTTGGCAAATCACAGCTAGGATGGCTCTCATAAACTCTCCACAGCTATGGCTACCTTCATAGAATTATATCAGATAAATTCTAGCACAGGTGCTAGAAGGGTTAACAGTGCCCCACTTGCTGTTGAGGAGATACTGATGTTAGTGGCTGCTGAGAGACAGAGAGAGAGAGAGACAGAGAGTGAGAGAGAGAGAGAGAGAGAGAGAGAGAGAGAGAGAGAGAGAGAGAGAGAGTTTTCTTATGTGACAAGTAAACACCTAGAAGCCAAAGTGATCATTCTTAACTCCATGTGCATCTAGGCATCACACACAAGTCAACACACACAAAGAGGGAATGAATTTTAGTGAGTAGGTGGAGACAGGGGACACAGGAAGAGTTGGACAGGTGATGGAACAGAATATCTAATTAAAATGAATTGTACTCATAAATACAATTATCAAAAAATACAGTATAGTTATTTTTTGTTAGTATTATACTTGTATGTAATAAACTATTTGTATTTATGTATTCATATGTATATGTTACATATTTATATGCACCAAATTCATACGTAAGCTTGCATATGATAAATATACATTATAATTTATTTTATAGTCTATATATTTTACTTCACTCTAGCTACAAATTATCTCTCACATTCTTATACTTTCCTTAGAAGAATGGAAGAATCTTGAATATTTTGGGGAAATCATCCTTCATTAATTTTATTTAAAAATGAAAAATATTATCAAACTTATACCAAATATTTTTCAAACCAAATTGGTTTTGTTATCTGTTTATAGGAAATATTTTCATTTCAATATAATGTGTTGTATCAGGACTATTATTACCGTGGAAAAATATTGCAGAAAATGTACCTTAGAAAATGATAATATTGAATGAAAAAACTAATGTACAGAAATCATTCTTTCGATATAATTCTAAATTGTTTTACAAATGTTATCCAAGACCCTAAAAATAAATTATTGAAATATAGCCCAAGTGTAAACTATGTAAATTAGGTCTTACATCTGAATCAGAGCTATAGTTATAGTTTCCTTGGTAGGTTCATATCTATTTCTTTATATTGTTTTTAGGTTTTTCAAATACTGGCTACTGAATGAAATAAAACTGCTATTTAATAAATGTGGGGAACAAATGGAATCACATGTATGTATGAATGAATGTATGTATTCATAACTTAGCAATCTTATGGGCGAGATGTGTCTTAATGATCTACAGAGACAAATAATGTTTAGACATCAAATGCTATTAATAATAATAAGGCTACTTTTTACATAGAAACAATTTTCTAAGCATCTTCCATCTGGATTTCATTTTTAAATTTCACTACAAAGAATCTAAGGCAGAAAAATTAATCAGCACCTGGACTTTTTATAGATGCCCATTTAGAAGACAGAATTCAGCAGAATTATTTCTTCAGAAAAGACCTCTGGTAAAGGCTACAGTCAAAGTAGGATCATCTGCTTCTGTGATCTATGGGGTATTTGTGTTGTGGGAAGGAATATCTTTGAATTCACAGATGTAGGTACAATGTGATCTGCAATAGGTACCATCAAGAAGCACTAGAAAGAAATGTTCACAGGCCACATAACAGTCAACAGAAACAAACTCTTTTTTGGAATTTTGAATTATGATTCTCAATGTGGCTGTAGTAAGAGATTTGTTGCCTGGACTTCCAGGCCTAGTCTCAAGATTTAGACCCACAGATCCACAAAGACACACAGATGCTTACATTAATTTTACGTTGATCAGCCTAAGGCCCATGCATATAATTTGCTAACTCTTTACCATTAATCTAACCCATGACTCTTATCCTGTTCAGCCATGCAGCTCGGCACCTTTTCTCAGAGCAGCATAGTTGTTCTCTGTTTCTTCTGGCTTCTCTCTGTCCTTCTGCTCTGTTCTGCCTGTTCCAAGAGTCTTCTTAGTCTAGTAGTCCCGCCCACACTTCCTGTCTGCCTTTGGCCAATCAGTGCTTTTTATTAAACTCATAGGCAGGGACAATTATTTACAATGGAACAACATAATCCCCCTACAGGAGTCTCTGTGGAGTTTCTGCTCTGCCCTTCCTGTTCCAAGAGTCTTCTTAGTCTGGTAGCCCTACCCACACTTCCTGTCTGCCTTTGGCCAATTGGCAGTTTTTATTAAACTCATAGGTGGGACAATTATTTACAATGTAACATCATAAATCCACTACATGTGGCTATGATAAGAATTGCATGAGGCATTGGCTCAGTGTTTTGATGCTTGAGTTCCATATTGGACCAATTTAATTTTAATTTAAAAAGATGGAATTTAGGTAAATACTTCTTGAAATACCTCAGGTATTCCTTCTTTCTTATGTGAGTCACACAGAGACTGGAATCTCAAAAATCCTTGTCTCATGTTGTTCTTTAAATGATTAAAAATTATTAAGCAACTCTTTAAGCATGTATTGTGAGTTATACCTACCAGTTGTCACAAAAGAAACCAAAACTTACACATTATAACTCATTGTTCAATGATTTATTTAAGTTAATAGTAAAGTCATTATAAACTAATGTAAATAAGTGGTTTAGGGTCTAGACAGATGGTTTCCCAGTCAGTAGCACTTGCTTCTCTTTTAGACTAAGATTTAATTCATAACACCTCCATCAAGGCCTTCACAACTTTCTGTTATTCCAGCTTTAAGATATAAATTTCTTCTGGCCTTCTGAGATACCTACACACATGTAGGATATTCTCATATAGACTAACACACATTTAAAAAATACCTATTAAAACATGTTTAAAATTAAAACTTCATTTTATTAATTTTTATAAGGCAAATGTCTTTTTTTTATCCACGTTTCCCTCTTCCCCTTACCTTCCCTCCTCCCAATTACTCCCAGTCTGTCTTCAGACTCCCCATTCCACATCCCTGATCCACTCCCCCCAAAGGGCAAGAAGTCTCAAAGTGGGTCAACTCAGAGTGATACATCCACTACAGGAAAGTCCTATTTCCTCATCCCAATATCAAGACTGGGTAAGGGGCTCCTCTACAGGAAATAGGTTCCAAGGTGGCAGCGCATGCACAAGAACACAGTCTATTCCCACCCTTTGAGGTTCCACATACTATCCATGCCAACCAACAGTTGCCTCCCCTTGAAGGGCCTAGCTCTTTTCCCAAATGCTTCCTCAGTAGATGTTCTTGATTTAGTGAGCTCTCCAGGGCTCCACTAGCCACCTCTGTGGGATTTCTCCTCATAATGCCTATTCCCTTGCTTTATAAACTCTCCTTCCCTGCTCTTAGCTGGACCAGGACCTCTGCCCAGTGCTCAGCTATGGCTTTCTTCCTCAACCTCTATTCATTGTTGGATGTAGGTTCAGTGATGACACTTAGGGTGGTCATTCATTTGATTATAGGGGAATTCCTATTTAGGTACCCCCTCCACTATTGGTTGGTGACCAATCCAGGGAAATCCTGTGAGTTCTTGGAGGTTTTCCTAGAAGCCAGTCTCTTTCCAAAACCACATTGGCTTCTTCTATCAAGATATCCATCTCTCTCTTTCTCCCTCTTTTTTGCTCCTCTCATTCAACCATCTCCTCTCCTAATTTGTTCCTACCTCTTCTTAGTTGCAACCTGTTATGATCCCATTTTGCTAAAGATAACTTCTCTATTTTCTCTTCCTATGGGAATCTCTGGATGTCTCTCTTAAGTTTCTTTTGATCCCAAGATGTTCAGGGGTTATAGCTTGCAACTTGGATATTCTTTACTTTTTGTCTAAAATCAACTTATGAGTGAGCACATCCCATGCCCACCTTCCTGGGCTTGTGACTCAGGAGAATATTCTCCAAATCAATCCATTTCCCTGGAAATTTTAGGATGCCATTGTTTTTATTGCTAAATAGTTATCCATTGTGTAGATGTACCACAATTTGTTAATTCATCCTCTCAGTTGAGGGGCATCTAGGTTGTTTCCAGCTTCTTGCTATTACACATAATGATGCTATGAACATATTTGAGCTAATGCCTTTGGGTATGAATGTGCATCCTTTGGGTATATGTACAATAGTGATATTGATGGATCCTTGGGGAGATTGAGTTCTAGTTTTATGAAGAGCTGCCATACTTTACTCTAAAGTGGTTTTGCAAGTTTACACTCTCACCAACAATGGAGGAATGTTCCCTTCTCCAGCATAGGCTTTCATCTGTGTTTTTGATTTTAGCCATTCTGATAAGTGTAAGGTGGTATCTCAGAGTTGCTTTGATTTGCATTTCTCTGATGGCTAAAGATGTTGATCTCTAAAATATGTAGAGAACTCAAGAAGCTAGAGCCCCAAAACCTAAGAAACCCAATTATAAAATGGGCTTCAGAGCTAAAAAGGGAATTCTCAACAGAAGAATTACAAATGGCTGAAAGGCACTTAACTTTTTTTTATGAAGCATAATTGTCTTTCCCAGAGATACACATACTCACACACACACATACACACACAACAAACATATTCATACACATGTGTTTTTGTTGTTGTTTGGTGTGTGTGTGTGTATGTATGTATGTATGTATGTGTGTGTGTGTGTATTGGTGTCATTTTATACTTATTGCACATTTAATTAGAATTTAATAAATATTCTTAATAAATATTTCTATTGTCTGGTTCTCCATTTCCATTATTCACATATATTTTCTTTGTGGAAATTTAGAAGATAATCTGCCTAATCACAAATATGCAGAGGAAAAAAATCAAGGCGAGTATTAATAGCCCTTTTCCAATAGTTGAGAGTATTCTTCGATGCTACACCAAAACTTGACAAGTAATATTTACTTAAAGGTTAATTAAATGTGGAATCTGGACTAGCCACTGCACTTAGTGAACTCTGTTCCATTATGAGTGTGGGGAGTAGGGGATATGTGGAGATTAGGGAGGCTGAATATAGTGAAGGAACATAATCTACAGATAGAAATGCCATCATGAAACTCATTCTGTACAACTAGAATATACTAACAATTAAGAATATTATTAAGAATTCATTGAATTTTTTTTTAAGCATGACTGTGAAATATTATTTGTTGATAAATCAGAAAACACATATTAGTCAGGTATACATTACTCCTGTTGCTATTGAATATTATGTTAGCAGCACATCAGATAATTTCATGTGTCTAGAAAAATTGTTTCAAAAATTTTTAATTTTTCACTCAGTGTTCAAATATTTGATCTTAGATACTGTTATTTTCTATCACTAAGATCATTTCAATCACCTTTAAAAAAAAATAAATGATTTTCAACATCAGATTTTAGGATCCTGGAAGGGGTTAGAGAGGATACTTAGAGTAGTTGAATGGAGAAAGGAGCAAGAAAACTCATGTAATTCTATTTTAAATAAAAACACAATTATAATTCTCTGTCATTAAATACAGCACAGATCTGTAACTATAATATTAAGTCATCATTTTGAAGACAAAGTAGCATCTATAAAGAAATAAAACAGAACACAAAATAGTGAAAAGTACTTTCAAGGCAAGCCGCCACACTGGGGTTTTCTGGTGACATCCATGGACTCTTAAATCTTTCATTCTCGTTTTGTTTCACAGAACCTTGATTTCAAACTCTATGACCATGAGTTTAGGTTTATTAATTTTATGCTTTCACAGATATTGATTTATCAAATCCAGGCTGTTAGTGACCTTTGGGGTGCTGCCATCTCAACTTGTGTCAAGGATTCACTCACAAAACAGTTGTTCTTTTTTGGCCATATCTATAGTCGGTATTGCAGTGAATGGTAACTGGATATCTAAAGGGTTCCCAGAAAACTGTTTCTGCCTGTTATGTTGATCCTAAAGGATGGTGAGACTCTTTAGCATTCCTTCAATTTTGCAAGACTAATTCTGTATCAAACTAAGACTCAAGAATGTGAATTTATGGATTATGGTAGGACTTCAACAATTTCATTATTAAAATAATACACAATTGAACTAGGTATTTCAATCAAGAGTGTCCTTTATTAACTTCAGACCTTGACGGTATAATTTAATTTCCCAGTACATAAAATGGCACTAAACATTTTGATTTACATGAATATTTTTGTCTCTTTTTTATTTAAAAATTTTGTACAATATATCTTTATTATGTTCTTTCCCCTTCTACAATTCCTTCAAGATCCTACTCACTTGTTAACCCACCCAACTCTATGTTTTTTCTCAGAAAAGAAGAAAACCCCACAAAGGATGCTCAATCCCAATTCAAAAGCAAAAAATCCCCAGTAATACCAAAAAAAAAAAAAAAAAAAAAGAAAAAGAAAAAATGAAAGCCAAAATACAAAAACTATGTGGATGCATTCATGCTCAAGTACACATGTGTGAGTGCACACACACACACACACACACACACACACACACACACACACACACACACACACACACACACACCAAGTAACAAGAAAACCATGGAGTAAGTTGTGCATTTAACAGCTTCTTGGTATGAAGCCTGTCCTGGAGTGCGATTGATATTACTTAGTGTCACTCCACTGGGAAAAAAAAAAAATGATTTTCTCTTCACTAGCAGATATCAATTGTAAATAGCTTCTCTCTCTCTTTTTCTCTCTCTGTTTTTTAACTTGAAAAGTTAAGTTTTTAACTTGATATTTTAAGATAAAATGTCATAAAATGAAACAACAACAAAAAACCATCCCCAAAGAAACCACTCATTCTCACACTCAGGAGTCCCATAAAAATATTAAGCCAGTAGTTATAGTTTATATACAAAGGACCTGGTGTGGACCCCTGAAAACCCTGTGTTTGCTGCTTTGGCCTCTGTTAGCACATATGTATTTGTGCTTAGTTGAATCATTGGGTCGTCTCCTTCTTGTGGCTTCTATCTCCTCTGACTCTTTCTTGTTTCTCCTTCTGTGGTATCCTGTAAGCTCTTAGAAAAGGGATTTTATGGAGACGTATAATTTAGACTTTCTATATCCTTAATATTTGGTTGTGATTCTCTCCATCTGTTCCCATCTATGGCTGAAGGAAGACTTTTTGGTGATGATTAGACAAGGAACTAATCTACGATCATAGTAGAATATAAGTAGGAATCATTTTATTGATCTGTGGGTCTGTCTCTATCTCCCTGCCTCTATTTTTAGACCAGTTATATTTAGTGTGACCCTAGGTCTCTGGGTATGTAGCCTCTGACTCTTGGTTGCCCTATCAGTGTCAAGTATTGGTCACTAATTGTGTAGTGGACTTTAAGTCAAATCAAACATGGGTCGGCTACTTCGGCATGTACTGTGCTACCATTGCTCTAATATACTTTACAAGCAGGACTGATTGTGGGTCAAAGATTTTGTAGCTGGGTTGGTCTCCACATTTCTCTTTGGATAACTTCCCACACCAAAACATAAGAAAGTAGGGGTGTAGGTTCCCTGTAGGTACCAGATCAACTTCACCATGTTCAGTGAGTTGATTGGCTGTTGTTCTAAGCAACCAGATCCTGCTGTCAGTTTGCAGAGAACAACCTTTTGTCTTAGCATCAGCCTGGGTTGTTTGGAGACTTCCATGGGATTCCTTTGGCCAACAACTCAATTGACTGCATCCCAGTCTCACCCCTGGAAATCTTGCCTAGCTACAAGAGATAGACAGTTAAGACTCTGTAACCCCATTCCTAGGAGTCCTCTTTAAGATCACCTTCATAGATCTCAGGAAGTTACTACTGCACCGGGTTTCCATACCATCACCTCCAAATGCCTCCAACTCTAGCTCTCTCACTTTGCAGTCTTTCCATGATCTCATCTACCCACCTTATGTAGTCCATCATGCTTCTGTCCCCACCCACCCCAAATCCTTCCATAAAATTTATTCTATTTCTCCTTCCCGGAAATATCTATGAACCCACAACACACATCAGAATTCCTCCTCTTTATATAACTTCTCTGGATCTACAGATTATAGCTTAGTTATCATTTACTTGATAACTAAAATCCACTTATATGTAAATACAAACCATCTTGGCCTTTCTAGGTCTGAGTTATCTCATTCGGGATTTTTTTATAGTTTCATTTTTGTCCTCAGATTTTGTTATAAATAAAACAAATATTTTAAAATCCAAATTTGATTAATCATGCCTGTTAAATTTTAACCTTCAGAGACCTTTGTCTCATTGGGGATAACCATAGATGTCATAAAAATTAGTAAGAGGTTTTTAAGGGAGGAAAGATAGAATGTGACGATATAATGGATTAAAATAGGACTATGGTACAGGAAGTGTTAAATGACAAGGGGATGGGAGTGCAGGTAAAGGAGGGAATTGTAGATGGATAACCAACACTAACAACATTTTAAAATTTTTATTTGTAGAAGTATTACTGTAGAAGCTTCTTAGAATTTATACACAAGTATATATAAGATTTTAAATGGAGTTAATCTATAATGAGAAAACAATGCTTCTACTAGACATGACAGAATAATAAACAAAAGTCCATTGCCAGGAATGTTTTACATCTATTTAAGTTGTTAGACAGGAAGGAGTCCCAAACACACAAACATTAAAGGCTAGTGCTACTGTAACACTCTACTCAGCATCTACAACTTAAGATTCTATTTTAGAGGATACCACCTACTTGAATCATAGAACATAGATTAATCAAGATGGAACTCATCCAGCTACTAGCCAATGGGCTAGTTTTCATAATGCTAAACGGTGCTATGAAAGATACTATAATGATACCAGAGGAGAAAGTGACCATAAAATCTACCCCAATATAAATTTTAAGAGCCTTCATGAAGACCAGTCAGGAAAGACATGCATACCAGTGTAATACTCATGCTTGAATATCATGGGAGAAACCAACTACTTTCTGACTTTATATAAGAACAGTTTTACAAGAAAGAACCCATACATTGCACTAGCATCAGGGCTAAAAACCTGTTACTAAACAGGTTATTATGCTTAGTAGAGAAACTAGGACCATTGCTCTGCTAAGGGGACATAGTATTAAATAGACTAGTAACAAATTATCATTATATTCATAGATTAATGCCTTTCTCAAGCCTCATCAGAACTTCTTTGTATGATATGATGTAACATAAAGATTAACAATTGTCACCGTGCAGGGAGCAACACTGAATAATTCTCAATTCTAAAAGTAACATTCAAATGTCTCATCCTGGCCTGAGGAGATACTGGCAATTGATAGCTGCTGGAAAAGTGAAAATCTGTTTTATCTGTGTGGCCATTGGTAGGTCAACTATGCACCAGTGGAAGGACCCACATCTAAGAATGTGTGATCAGTATAAAATAAAATTGATAGATTAAATATATGTTAAAAAATTTAGGACACAACATAGAGTGTGAGAGAATGGATATGAGAATCAGAGAGGCTGTGAATATAAGAAAAGCACATGGAAAGAAATTCTGAAAGAACTAATAAGACAAGAGAGGAAAAAAAGAAAACTTTATACCTTAAGCATCCACTGAATGAACAAATGCAGTTAATTCTTGAAGTCAAATTTGGTTTAACTAGAGGAGCAGTTACCAACAGCTTTTTTGTAATTGATGTGTTTTACATAAAAGCACCATTTCATCTATTCATGGGCCGCTAACATAAAAGGAATGGCATTTGTGTGGAAAGTACAATTGGCCTGGTAATTTTTCATCACAACTGGATTCTTTTATCTTCTGTCAATCAACACAGGGAAGCAGAAAATGGCTGTATCCGCTCCCATTTAAGCAACAGATTCAGGGGTCCAGAGCAGCAGTGTGAGGACAATGTTAGTAAAGCTTGTGTCTTCCTTCATTGAACCTTGAAAACAGAAGTGATTTTCCTGATGGTGGGCAACCAGTGCTATTAGAGATAATTGTACAATTTATTCCACAAATAGTAAAAATCCCATTCGAATTGTGCAGATTTATCTCTATTCTCACTATTCTTGCTTCAAACAGAAATATAATGGCAATTTAATTACTTCACCATGTGACAATCACCTTTGTTTTATGTACATATGCACATATTATTTCTTCATTAACATTAAAAATGAAAACGTGTACACAGTCCTTAATTTACTTAATCTGGAAATCCCAATGTGAAGCTTTTAAAATGGTAAAATTCAAAACACAGAAACATTAAAAAAACAACCATATTAACATTTATATCATTTGTTGTGCAAAATAATTTATTTGGGACTTAGTAGTACATTAATTCCTTTTTACATTGAACAGAAGTTGAAATCAAAATAAAATATTCAACTGTCTATTGAAAAATCACTGCTTTATACACAGTTTAAAGCATAGACATATTAAGCAATATTTCCAATTTTTCTATTAAAATAAAAGAAAAATTCTAATGTAGCTTAAAATCTTACCTTAAGTATTCTTTAGTTTGCTTTGAAAATAGTATATATTTTAAAATATTTAGTTGATAGTACAGGTGGAAGATAGCTAAAGCACACAGAGTGACAATTTGATAGAAACAAGTCTTGTACAATGATTGATACAGATTATTCAGATATCCGTTTCCTCATCATTTTAGATTGCCACAGCAAGGTCACGGGGCAAGCTACAAATAAATGCTGAAATGTATGGCTGTCATTTTCCCATTTCTGGTGTTCAGATCCTCAAAAAACACTAGCTGTATCTACCACTTCAAATGTTTTAGATTCTACACACACCTGATTTGTGCTCTTTGTCTTTCGGGGCCCCTGATTAGGTCCTTTGGTGTGTTGCTCCAGATGTAAGAGAAAGTTTCTCATATTTTGTTTAGCTGGTAATACACAGTGGTGAGAGCTCCTGGTCCTGAGTGGTGACTGCGATAGGCTTTGTTACTTATGATACTGTATCTTATTGACCTAGGAATTTACTTTCTTTTGATATGGTCCCCAAATTAGGCTACTAGCTTGTGGGACAAGTCCAGATTTACATTTTAAGGGACTTGCATATTAGTTTTCCATAATGAATGTACCAACGTACATTTCTTCCAGGTGAATTTAAATGTCTATCCATAAAATTGATAATTTCTTGTCTTTTGGTAAGAGCCCTTCTAAGGACTGTGAATGAGGTCTCACTGGTTTATAGTTTCATTTTCCTCATGAAATGCAATGTCTAATATTTTTCATGTGTCTATTACAATTTGAATTTTATGCAGCAGCTGTGGCTTCCTGCACAACCTGCAAGAAAAACAAGAGAAGGTACACAGTGTGAGGAGTAGGACTCATTAGGAAA
Source organism: Phyllotis vaccarum (assembly GCA_033318265.1). NCBI lineage: Eukaryota > Metazoa > Chordata > Mammalia > Rodentia > Cricetidae > Phyllotis > Phyllotis vaccarum. Next base: position 35,093,658 of record JARWLC010000001.1, on the reverse strand, counting down.
ATGGAGACATCAGCAAGAGTGGAAAAAAACAAGAGAGGGTAATGTCCATTAGCTACATGTAGACACCCTTGCAATTGTCTAAATTTAAGTTTAAAAACTGGAGAAGTAGATAAAAATACAAAGCAAAAAGTGAGACCTATAGCAAAGTCAGCCAGGTATGCTAGAGCATTACAAAATATGTGAGAGCCCATGAACAGACCTTAAACCTGGATAGTCACTGAATACCTCTCTCTGGAGTCTTGGACATTGGCTGCACCCATATATGGAACAAATTCATATGAATGACAGCTGTAATTTAGGGACTTCACAATCTTTATGAGAGGCAGCTTTCTTCAGTTTATTATGAGTATCACTATGACATTGATAATAGCATTATCATCAATTGTGATTAGTGAGATGACTTTTAGTCTGAGTTTTGGGAGGTTTTCTCTTGTTATTACTAGCTCACACCTTCTATTTTCCCTTAAGTGATATGTTTTACTTATATTGTAGAAAAAAAACAAAAGCAACAATACAGGCTTTCTTTTGGCAGAGAATAAAACACAGAAACAATAAAATAACAGGAAAAGCCTTAAATCTCTAAGGACAGAGAGTACATACATAGCACTGTGGAAAAATCCAAATATATACATATGCACACACATGCATACACATATTGTCTTGTCTCTATTTTACACATAAAATATTTTTTTATTTATAAAAAAAGTCTTTTTCCCATGTATCTCCCTGCTCCCCCTTCCTCTCAATCCCTTCTAGTCAGTGTTCAGCCTCCTCCCTCCGCCCGTTCTCATCCCCTCCCCCAAAAGGGCAAGAAGTCCCAAGGTGGGTCAGCTCAGTGTGGTACATCCACTCCAGGCAACTACAAATTTTCATCCCAAATCAAGACTGGGTTAGGTGTTCCTCAGCAGGGAATGGGCTCCAAGGTACCAGCCCATGTACAGGAACATAGTCTAATTCCATCCCTTATGGCTCCACATACTGCCCATGCCAATGGAAAGTTGCCTACCCTTGGAGTGCCTAGCTCCTTTTCCAAATGGTTCCCCAGTAGCTGTTCTTGATTCAGTGAGTTCCCCAGAGCTCCAGTCAGCCATTTATGTAGGAATTCTCCTCATAATCCCTATCCCCTTGATCAAACAGACTCTTCTCCCCTGGTCACAGCTGGATCAGGAACACTGCCTAGTGCTCAGCCAATGGGTCTCTTCCTTCTCCATTCATTGTTGGGTGTAGGTTCAGTGATGACACTTAGGGTGGTTATTCATTTGATTATAGGGGAATTCCCATTTAGGCACTCCCTCCACTATTTGTTGGAGACCTAGCCAGGGAAAACCTGTTAGTTCCTGGAGGTATCCCTAGAACCCAGCCTCTTTCCAGCCCCACATTGACTTGTTATTGAGACATCCATCTCTCTCTCTCTCTTTTTTCCTCCCTCTTGTTGCTCAAGAAGGAGACTCAACCATCTCCTTCTCCTATGACTTACTCCCCACCTCTTCTTGGTTGCATTATGATCCCAATTTACTAAGATGATCTTCTATATGTTCTCTTCATTGGAAAAATCTCCAGATGTCTCTCTTAAGTTCCTTCTGATCCCAAGATGTTCAGGGGTTGTGGTTTGCAGCTTGGGTATTCTTTGCTTTCTGTCTAAAGTCCACTTACAAGTGAGTACACCCCATATCTATCTTATTGGGTTTGGGATCCCTCACAGAGGAGGATATTCTTCAAGTCAATACATTTGCTAGTAAATTTTAGAATTTTTTTTTTTTTACTACTGACCAAATAGTACTCCATTGTGCAGATGTACCACAGTTTGCTAATCCATTTTTCAGTTGAGGGGCATCTAGTTTGTTTCCAGGTTCTTGCTGTTACAAATAATGCTGCTATGAACATTGTTGAGCTAATGCCTCTGGGGTACAAATGTTCATCATTTGGGTATACGCCCAATAGTTGTATTGCTGGATTTTTGAGGAGATTGATTCCCAGTTTTCCGAGGAACTGCCATACTGCATTCTAGAGTGGCTGTACAAATTTAGATTTCCCCTTGCTCTGCATCATCTCCAGCATAGGCTGTCATCTGTGTTTTTGATCTTAGCCATTCTGACAGATGTAAGGTGCTATTTCAAATTAGTTTTGATTTGCATTTATCTGATGGCTAAAGAATGAGAGCAATCTTTTAAGCGCCTTTCAGCCATTTGTAGTTTCTTTGTTGAGAATTCCTAATTTAGCTCTAAACTTCATTTTATTATTGGGTTATTTAAGATTTGGGGTGTTAGTATCTTGAGTTTCATATATTTTAGAGGTGAGTCCTCTGTCAGATGTAGGTTCATGAAGATCTTTTCCCTTTTTTTAGGCTGTCATTTTTGTCTTATTTACTATGTCCTTAGCCTTACAAAAGCTTCTCAGTTTCAGGAGGTCCTATTTATTGATTATTGTTCTTAGTGTCTGTGCTACTGGTACCATATTTTTGAAGTGGTCACCTGTGCCAATGTGCTATAGGGTACTTCCCATTTTCTATTCTATCAAGTTCAGTGTAGCTGGGTTTATATTGAAGTCTCTGATCCACTTGTATTTGAGTTTTGTGCAGGGTGATAGGTTTGAATCTATTTGTATTCTTCTACATACTACCATCCAGTTATGCCTACACCATTTGTTGAAAATACTTTCCCATTGATTTTTTTTTTTTTTTTTGGCCTATGTCAAAAATCAGGTGTTCATAGGAATACAGGTCAATGGTGGGTGTCTTTGATTCAATTCCATTGATCTACAGGTCTGTTTTTATGACAGTATCAGGCTATTTTTATTACTGTTAGCTCTATAATATAGCTTGAAGGCAGGAATGTTGATTTCACCTGAAATTCTTTTATTGAGCAAGATTGTTTTGGCAACCCTGGGTTACTTGTTATTCCATATGAAGCCGAGTACCGTATTTTCAAGGTCTGTAAAATATTGGGTTGGGATTTTGAGGGGGATTGCCATTTTTAGCAAAATATTAATCCTACCTGTACAGGTACATGGGAGATTTTTTCATATTCTGATAATCCTCTTCAATTTCTTTATTCAGTTACTTAAAGTTTTTGTCAAACAGGTCTGATACTTCTTTGATTAGAGTTATGCCAAGATATTTAATGCTATTTGCAGCTATTATAAAGGGTGATGTTTCCCTTAGTTCTTTTCCAGCCCTTTAATCCTTAGTATAAAGGAGGGTTGTTGAATTTTCTACTCTGCTACAATGCTGAAGGTGTTTATCAACTCTAAGAGTTCCCTGGTAGTATTTTGGGAGTCATTTACATATCATCTGAAATAGAGATAGTTTGAGATCTTCCTTTCCAATTTGTATCCTCTTAAGCTACTTTTGTTCTCTTATTGCTTTACTAAAATGTCGAGAACTATATTAAGTAGATAAGGAGAGAGAGGAGACTCTCTTGTCTTGTTCCTGATTTTAGTGGGATTGCTCTGCTTTCCTCCATTTATGTTGATGTTGGATGTCAGCTTTTTGTATATCATCTTTCTTTATATTTAGGTTTTTTTCCTTGTATTCGTGATCTCTCCAGGACTTTAATCATTAAGGAGTATTAGATATTGTCAAAAGCATTTTCTTCATCTAAGAAGATGATCATCAGGTTTTTTTCTTTCAGTTTGCTTATGTTTATATGATGAATGACATTCAGTTTTTCATATGTTGACCCATCCCTGCATTTCTGGGCTGAAGCCTACCTGATCTTGGTGGATCATTATTATTTTTTTGATATGTTGTTGGATTCAATTTGCCAGAATTTTATTGAGTATTTTTGTATCAATGTTTATGAGGAAGATTGTTTGTTGCATCTTTGAGTGACTTCAGTTTCAGTGTGATTGTGGCCTCATAAAAAGATTTCAGGAATGTTCCTTCAGTTTCCATTATATGAAATAGATTAAGACATATTGATATTAGTTCTTTGAATGTCTGGTAAAATTCTACACAGAAACCATCTGTTCCTGGAATTTTTTTTTTTTTTTACTTGAGAGATTTTAATGACAGCTTCAATTTTCCTTGGTGTTATAGGTCTGCTTAGGTCCTTTATCTGATCTTGATTTAATTTTGTTAAGTTTTACCTGTCCAGAAAGCTGTTCATTTCTCTTAGGTTTTTCATTTTAGTGGGGTATAGGTTTTCAAAGTATGACCTGATAATTGGTGGATTTCCTAGGTGTCTGTTGTTATGTCCCCTTTTCATTTCTGATTCTGTTCATTTGGATATTCTCTCTCTGCTTCTTGATTAGTTTGGATAAGGGTTTATCTATCATGTTGACTTTCTCAAAGAAGCAACTCTTGGATTTATTGATTCTTTGTATTGTTCTCTTTGGCTTCTATTGTATTGATTTCAGCCCTAAGTTGGATTATTTCTTGCCATCTATTTCATCTAGGTGAGTTTGATTCTGATTGTTCTAAAGCCTTCAGCTATACTGTTAGGTCTCTTGTGTGAGATTCTCTAGGTTTTTCATATAGACATCTAGTGCTATGAGTTTTTCTCTTAGTATTGCTTTCATTGTGTCCCTTAGGTTTGAGTGTGTTGTGGATTCATTTTCATTAAATTCTAGGAGGTCTTTGATTTCTCTCTTAATTTCTTCCTTGATGCAGAGGTGGTTCAATTGAAAGATGTTCAGTTTCCATGAATTTGTAGACTTTCCATAATTTTTGTTGTTGTTGAACTCTTGCTTTAGACTATGGTGGTCTGATATGATACAAGGAGTTATTCATTTTTTTGTATTATTGATATTTGCTTTATGACTGAGTATGTAGTCAATTTTAGAGAAAGTTCTATGCGGTATTGAGAAATATATACATTTCTTTGTGTTTGTGTAGAAGGTTCTCTATATATCTATTAAGTCCATTTGGGTCATAACATCTGTTAGATCCCTTATTTCTCTGTTGATTTTCTGTCTGGTTGACATCCAAGGGTAAACGTGGGGCATTGAAGTCTCCCACTATTAGTGTGTGGGGTTTGATGTGAGGTTTAAGCTTTAGTACTGTTTCTTTTACATGTGTAGGTGGCTTTGTGTTGGGGACATAAATATTCAGGATTGAGACTTCATCGTGGTGGATTTTTCCTGAGATGAATAAGTAATGTCACTCCTGGTCTCTTTTGATTGATTTTAGTTTCAAGTCTGTTTTGTCAGATATTAGTATGATTTTTTTTTTTTTTTTTTTTTTTTTTTTTTTATATATATATTGTTATATGTATTCTTGCCCTGGCATCTGCCCATTGCTTCCTCTGTTCACTCTTAGTCATCTTTTCATTGGCTCTTCTTGGTCAGTTATGGGCCCAGGGGCTTTGTGTCTTCCGTAATTGCAGGAACTGCTCTTAGTAAGCTCTTAGTTGGCTGTAGGTCAAGGAGCTGTGTGTCTCCACTTGTTGCAAGGGCCGTTCTTTGTGAGCTCTTATTTGGCTCTTAGTCAGCTGTGAACCAGGAGACTTTGAGGTCTCCCGTTGTCAGCATGTGATATTGCAGATTGTGGTTTGTTCAGGGTTTGGCCCATGGGATGTCCCTCTAGCTGTGTTTTGCTGGTGATTGGGCTTGAGAGTCTTTCCCAACTTTCTTTGGTTTAAGGCAGAGGGAGCTGTGTGTGTTTGGGGTAAGGGGGCTGTGTCCCCAGGCTGGGATTCTGAGAACATATTCTCAGCTTGGCCAGGCTCCAGATCTTCAGTTGTTTATTGTCTCTTCTTTTTAAAAAATGTTGTTTTGCCTAACAAATGAATTGCATTATGACATTTTTATGCATGTATGTCATAGCATGTACCTCACTCACAGAGATATATTTTGCAGAAAGTTATCAACATATGTTTATTATGAATTTCCTAACAATAATTAGATTAATTAGTGTTCTTTCAGTTCTACAGAATATTAAGTGTTATCCCTGGGAAATAAAATGTATTAGGGCACTGACTCAAGCTGTTTGCAGTATCACCGACAACTTACTTGTACTTTACTCTTACTCATGGGTTCCCTATTTGCAAAGTTGCCTACTTGTCATTCTCAGTTTCTCTTCAGTTGGCTAGTCACTGAGGTTTTCTTCTTATTTTGTTTTTTTACATTTTTCTCAATTCTTTTACTTTCTTACACTTCGAATATTTGTTACCCATTCAAATCTTTTTTGTATAAAATAGGTAATTTTATTTTATTTTTGTATGTTCATTTTATTATTTTTTTAATAAAAATGTCTTTTTTTATCCATGTATCCCCCTGCTTCCCTCCCTCCCCTCCTCACAATCCCTCCCAGGCAGCCTTTAGCCTCCCCCTCCATAATCCCCCCATTCTCTTCACAACTTTAGTTAAACACAGCCGGTGACACTCAACTATGTTTAGTTCCTCAGAACTGCCCTTTCTCAGACTTGTGAATAAAATAAATGTTGTATTCACATACACATGCATACACACACACACACACACACACATCTTCTGTGTGACCTTTTCTCTTTTTATGTTCTATATATTTATTTATATTGTTTTTATTTAAAAACTTTAAAAGTAACATGCACAGTACTAGGTTTTGTTATGGTATCCCCCTCCCCCAAATTTGTGTTTTTGAATCTCTTCTGTTATTCTGCTTCCCCTGTAATGTTGAGGTTTTTGTATGCCCTCCAGGCTCCAAAGTCTCTTTTCTGATATCATGACACATACATCTTTATTTGTAAACTTCTTTTCTCAACATCTTCCCCCCTCATCTGCTGTGGATTTCTTTCTACTTCCATACACATATCCATACTTATCCCATACTATATACACATGAATAAATATTGAAAATGAACATGCATTTTTTTTATTCCTGTGCCTTGGTTATCTGATTTAATATATTTTATAGATTTAGCTTAAAATTTCATAATTTTAGTGTTCTACACCTCAGAATAAAGTTCATTTTTTATATACCACATTATCCATACATCTGTTGACAGATATCTTGCTGTGTGAATAATACAGTAATGACCATGTGTCTTTTCTTAAGCTCTATTTCTTGTTTCTATTTCTTGTTTTTCTTTTCTCTTCATGGACAGTAATTAGCTATTAGGGTGAACTAGTTAATGTACCTAAAAAGTTTCTGTACCCTGACAGGCCTCTTTGCTGACACAACAATCCAGATCATAACAAATCAAATCAGAAAAATCCTGGCTTATTGTGTAAAGTGTTCCTGAATGATTCTCATCGTCAGCACCAAGGAGAAGACAGAACAACAAAGACAACAAAAAAAATCATGTGTTTTTGTTTCTGAGGTGCCCTTTAAATATCCTGTGGGAGTGGTCTGGTCTTCAACATCTCTATGGGAGGATCCTGTATTTGTGAGTTTGTCCGGCTTTTAAGAGGAGGAGCCAGAGAGATGGCTTAGTGGTTCTAGATTTTGCAAGTAGTTTGCACTTCCTGTTTACTTGGATAATATTATATCCTTCTGTGGTCTTTGATGTAGTTGAAAGTTAGATAGTTACAAGCATAGTTTTTCTTAGTTATTTTAGATATAATAGATATGAACTTTAGTTTTACAAGGATAAAGTAGATGACAGAATTTTTTCTTTAATTTTGCAAAATACAAATAGACTAGATATTGTAACTATAATCCTTGCTTGATAGCTATTTCATTATATGTAATTTTGCTGTGCTGAAATTGAAACTTTTCTTTTTGATTAGACAGAAAAGGAGAAGTGATGTAGGATGTCTTCTGTATGCTGTTAATAAAGGAACTGTCTTGGCCTATGGTAGGCATCTTAGAAGTAGGTGGGGAAATCAGAGCATATATAGGGGAAGGAGGGTGAAGTCAAGAGAGACACCATCCAGCTGCCCAAGAATCAACATGTAAAAGTAACACGGGCAACATGTGGCAAAACAGATTAATGGAAATGGGTTGAATTAAGATGAAAGAGCTAGCTAGCAATGTGCCTGAGCCATAGGCCAAGCAGCATGAACTAAAAAAAGGTGTGTGTGTATGGGTCAGGGTCCAGGCAGAGAGTGGTAGGGTTTTCAACAGAACATTCCAGACTCTTTAGGTATCTGAATGCCAAGGTGTAAGGGGCTGAGGTGGAGCTTCCACCAGAAGACTATCTACCTGCTTCTTTATAACTGACTTGTTTGCAGCAAACCAGTAATTATCAGCAATCTTCTCCATTAATTAAAAGTATATATTAATTTGTCACAAAGCAGTGTGACCAATTACCTGGTGCAAATGATCTAAAAGAGGGAGAATTTACTTTGGCTCATGGTTCATGGTAACTGATCACTATGGTATGGGAGGCATTGTGGTTATGAGTTCCATGCCTCATGGCATGACATAGTAACATTTGCATACATTTATCTTTTTATGTACTATGTAAATGGTATATTAGTTATATATTACTCTTGTGGGTTGTGGATATCACACCCGTAATTAATTATACACTTAAAAGTTTTTGTTTGTTTGTTTAAGTGCAACATTAATATTCACATTTAATAGGACACAGAGTGAAAAGTCACTGGAATCTCTTCAGTGAGTCACTTTCAGATTAGCTTCTATTTTACTCTTAAGTGTGTTATAAAACAGTCTTTTAGCTTTCAAAGCTTTGTGAAACTCACAGCTGTGGATAAAGGTTTGTGGGTCTGTAGTTGGGGGCTGTTTGTTAGAAAGACTTAAAGATGGAGTCTGAAAGCCACTTTCCTCAGGAAGAGGATCCTTTACACTTTCTTTCCATTTGAGCTGATTTTTACTGGGCTCTGCTTTAAAGTCAGTGGGTCTCATATCTGCATGACAGTAGAAGGCCTTAGCAATGACACTGACAAGGTAGGGCAGAATAGGTACTTTGGTATTTTGTTTGCTTGCTTGGTTTTGTTGTTATTCATTTGTCTGTTTTGTTTTTTTCTCCATTTTTCATTAAAAGATTTTTTTTTTCAGACAATATATTCTGATTATTGATTTCCCTCCCCTGCACCTCTCAGTTCCTTTCCAACTTCTTCTCAACTGAATATATACTCTTTCTGTCTACTGTTAGAAAGCAATAATATTACCAATAATAACAACAATAATAGTAATATCGGGTAAAAAATAAACAAAATGGAGTAGAATAAACAAGTCAAAAATAAAGAGCCAAAGAAAAGGAGCAAGATATGCTTATAGAGGCAGAGACTCATATTCTCATACACACACACACACACACACACACACACACACACGTATCCCATAAAAACACAAAACTGGAAACCATAAAATATATTTAAAGGACTTGTAAAATTTAAAACTATCTGACAAACTATTATGAGTCAAAGAATTTCCAAAGATGTCTTTGAGTTGAATATTCATTGCCTGTCTATTGCTGGACACGGGGCACTTAAAAGTAGTCTGTATTCCCAGTGAGACTCCATTGGCTACAACCAATTTTTCATTTTCAAGTGGTTATCACTTGGAGATAGCTTTTGGGTTAGGTGATAACGTAATGATATTCTGTTAGCTCATGAAGATTTTTGACTTGATTTGAGTTCCTCATTTTCCTCTAATGACATAATTATTATACTTTTTTCAGCTAATAAAGTAAATCATTAATAAAACACAAATGAGTCTTCTGCTCCTGAGACAAACCTAATTAATCAAGAGTGTTAGTATTTTAATATATTATTGTAATTGCATAGCTAATGCTAGGTTACAGATTTTATTTTAATATCTACAGAAAATATCAATGTGATTTTTGCTGTTGTTTTTAGGATGACTTTGCCTTATTTTGAATTGCTGATGGCTAATATAATTTAAAGTAAATTTGTACTTTCTTTTCTGGAAAGGTTCAAAACTCTGCTTTTGACAAATTCAGTTATTGGGATATTAAATTTATGTTGTTAAAATTATTTTTACAGCAGCTCCGATAAAACGTGCTATTGTAGGATGAAAGAATTTCTGAATTTTCACTGAATGCTTGCATGTAGTGTTTTATGTACTTCTTGGTGGAAGTTTTGTACATGTAGATTTGGTAATGAGGTATCCTCTCGGTAAATTTGTGGAAAGTGTTATCACTTTTGGTGTGAGTTGGGTGACAGCATTTGATCGATTTGGAGAAGAGTTTTACTCTTTGTTAGGTTTTACATCAGAAACAGTTTTGGGACTTTGACTTTTACCTGATAACACCTTGGACTGTACTCTGCTCTCAGTTCCCATTAATACTGAAATCATTACCATTGCCTTACTTCCACTCTTTCAATGTTGATTTTCTGTTACATTATTTTTTTTTTCCTGGATTTCTGAATTAAAAGTTTGAACCCCTAGATTTGGCTTTCCATCTATTACAATTTCTTTTAAAACTAGGGATTTAGTTTTCAGTTTTAATTTGCTTATTTTTTTTTGGGAGAGGTACTTCTAATATGGCCCAGGCTCAGAGGTGAGGATTTGCAGCTATTTTTGACTGTGCCTCCCGGGATAAAGGAACACAGTCCTATTTATAAGTCTTTATTTAATTTTAAATATATCAAGAAAGGGGAAGGGAAAGGAGAGGAGGGAAGGGAAGAGAAGGAGTGAGAGACTTCATTATAATTTATTCATGAGAACAATATCTTTTGAAATTTGCTATAAGTTATTTGTTTGTTGTATATGTCCAGATTCTATTATTAGTTAATTCTAATGTAGCATTCTCTGTCACAGCACCGTGTTACAAATCCATTGACCCTTATTCCAAAACTATATTTTTTCAATATATGTTTATCTACAAACACCATTATTGCATAGATTATAGTTGGAGCCTATGTTAAGTACCTTTTGGGTAGGGGTTACCTAATGCCAATATTCATTTTAATCATTTATCCAATATTTATACATTTTCACTGATGAAAATCCAAGCCAAGAAAATTTGTGAAGAAAATATTCTACTGCTGCTCCTGTATTCCCAGACTTATCAAAATGTTCAAAAAGTAGAATATTTTACTTTCCTGAGAGGAATTACTGAGGTGAAAGATGGGCCATGTGTAATGGAAAAAGTTATCTACCCTGTTGCCAAAGAAGCAAATGTGGTAACTTGAGAGATCCAGAATCCCATAACCCCCTTTGAAGATATGGACTCACCAATTTAGTGCTTCCTGGTAACTCTCTGGCCCTCAACAAATCTTCTTTCACCCAGCACCAGCAGAAGCCTGGGAACAGGCATAGAAACACAAGGCTCTTTGGGGAAATATTCATACTCTAATCTGAAATATCAGGTTTGGACCACTCTATATACATATTTGCCTTAAAGTTTAGCTGTGCTTGACTTCATACATCTTAACTCAATAGCTCTCAATAGTTAAGTATTTTAATATAAAATTTTGTGAATCCTTATGTTTTACATTGTTATTGTGTAAAGCACAAAATTTAGAGATATTCATGCACCTGACATTTTTTTTTAAATTTCTGGTTATTGATTTCTTTCCTTCTTTAAATACCTTTCTATTGTATAATAAGAACACCGCTGTAATAGCAATGTCATACTGTTTATGTCAAAGAAAATATTTCTGTTCATCTTTGTTCATAGACTATATTTTCAGTATGTTTAGAATTGCAATTTGACATGTTTTTCCATCTTTCTTTATACTGTATTCTGATGTTTATTGCTCTTGAAAATTCAAGTCAGTCTCAGTATTTTATTTTTTAGTTTATTTCTACATTTGAATTACTTGTTCCCAGAGATTGCTTTTATTATGTTTTCAGATGATTTATTAGAACATTTCAAGGCACTACAAATTATTTGTTTAATTTTCGATCTGTAGACATTCTTAATATGGACATTAAATAAAAGATTTCATAAAATTTGCAACAATCTTTTGAGAATATATTTTGCATTGCTATTCTTGTCTATCTTGGCACTTTTCAACAAACCTTTACTCTGCTACGTTGTAGGTCTAAAAATCACTATTTCACATTTAGGTTGTTTTTTTTTGCATTTGCATGTAATAAAAATAGATTCAGTAATTGTGTGTCTACCCACATTATATTACTGATGAGACTGTCCTCTGGAAACTTCCATTTTGCTACAAATTATGAAATTTCATTTTTCTTTATCAATAACTTAATAATGTATCCAATTGTGTTTCTAAATAGCTTTTCTGCTCCTTTTCACCCAATTCTAGGCAATATAGGTTGATGTCATTTATATCTTGCCTATTCTGGAAAGATCTAGAGGCTGTAGCTGCTTCTTCTTTACGCTGACTAAATTTTTTCAACACTTGTACCCAGGAGTATAGTGTGGAGGTCATGTTTTGATCTGTTTTTCAGTTGTGAAGTTTCTGCTGCTTCAGTACCAATTTTTGTGTTGCCATAAGCAATGTGGAAGATCTCTCCTCTCCAATGCAATTGTCTGCATTTGTGAGTTCTTTTCTTGGCAAAGGTCATTCTAAATGCATTAAGAAAATATATCAGTATACTGCCCTAATGGGCAATAAACCTGATTGTATATTTTTCTATTTGTGCTGCATTATCTCTGTTTCCACTGAAAAAAAGACTGTTCACATGCTTGTTCATTTTTCATTAGATTTGAATAGGTACTTTTCCCCATATTGTTAATTTTTTTGGAGTTCCTTATATATTTTCTTTGTTAGCCTTTGTCAGATAAATGGCATAAAGATAATTTCTTTGCTTGTCTTATGTTGATCATTTACTGTACTAAACACTTATCTTTCAGTTCTTAAACTTCTTAGCTTGATACAATTTGTTCATTTTAATTTCTTTTTCTAGAACTTTAGCAATTGCTACCAAACTTGTAAACTATATGCATGAAGTATCTTATCTGAATTTTATTCTAGTATTGGCATTAGATATTCCTCTGCTTCACAATGAATTTTGTAAAAGGTAAGAAATGTGGGTTACATTTCACCTATCTTTATATAGAGAGCTAGATTTCATGGTATCATTTATCAATGAGAATATGTTTTTAATCAGATTAATAGTTTTAGTGGCTTTATAAAAATGAGTTTTTAGTAAATATGAGGAATTTTAGTCACAGTTGCTTTTTATTATGTGTATAAATCCACATGTGTGGGGTGGGGAGCAAGCAAGGTTTGTAAGGCCCTTACCTTATTATAACAAGGACTAAAATTCAGGTCCCCAGCATCCTCCTAAATACTATGTGATACAAAGTCACACTTGTAATCCCAGTGCTCAGAAAGCAGAGACAAGGGATCCCTGATATAAGCTGACCAGATACTAACTGAATCAGAATCTGTGAGTTCAAGTAAAGGATGGTGCCTTAATACATGAGACAGAGGATGATCAAGGAAGAATATTGTCAACTGCTGGCCTCCACACACATATGTGCATATGCATATATGCATATTCATTTGCCCTTTCTCTATTGCAGGCAAACACACACACACACACACACACACACACACACACACACACACACACACATGAAAAGGAAAACAGCCACTTGTGTTTTTTGGCAATTACAAGTCCCTTTTCAATGTACTTTTACCAAAATACCAGTTTATATAGGTGGAGTTTGAGCAAGGGGAAATAAAACCTCAAAGAACCATTTATCTACTTCAACAATGGTTTTCTTTTTCAGGTTTTCTGCATTAGTTAATTACTTTTAAAACAAATTCCCGAGTTAGGGTTATAGCACAGGGGCACATCGTTTGCTTAGCATCATTGCTCTGGCTTTAAAGAGGCACCACCACTAAGAATTAAGTTCATATATAAATTCAGATATTCATTGATTTGAATGTTTGATGTTTTCCTAAACTACATCAGTGCTGGTTCAATAAATTTGATTAGTATCTTATATTATGTACGTATATGTGCCAGTTATAACAGTTTCTGATTTGGCTTGAAGATTATTATATATTTTTAACATGTAATTATTATATTTTTAAAACATATCTGCTACCATCTATAGCCACTAATGTGAAATTCTAATCAATATTAGTAGCTACCTTTATTTCTTAAGTAATCATATATACTTTAAACCATTTCTATGATGACTTTGTGCTTGAAATATAATTTAGAGTTCTGATACTAAATTCTAAAGTAATTATAGTACCAATATTTTGCTAAATTATATCTTATATTTACCATTCTACCCTCACCAAGGAACAGGTAAGGTATTTGTCAATCTGCGGAAATTGATATGTCCAACCTCATCTGATTGTGAAGCTCACCAGTTTTAGCAACAAGGTGGGTAGCATTCTCCAGCACACACACCACATCATACACTTTAGCACTTCCTTTCAGGAAGGTAAATATTCTATTTTTGAACATTTTGATAAGTCTGGGTATACAGGAGCAGTAGTAATACACTCTCTTAGCAAGAGTAAGATCTTGGCTTTGATACTCATCAGTGAAAATGTATACATATTAGAGTAAATAATTAAAATAAATATTGGCATTAGGTAATCTTAGTGTTCTGATCCACTTCCTGGAGTCCTGGTCAATAAGCAATAATGTTAAAATGTGGTTTCTCAGCCCCAGGCAGCCAGAGGTCCAGACCCACAGACCTGCTGCACCAGACCCCTTAGCTAACCACCGCTGATCAGACCCCCGGAAATAACTCAGACACTTATATTAACTTCATGCTGTTTGGCCTATGGCTCAGGCACATTTCTAGCTTGCTGTTACATCTTAAATCAACCCATTTCTATTAATCTTTCCTGCCACGTGGCCCATGGCTCACCTGTGTTCCTTACATGTTTCTTCTTGGGTGGCGGACTCAGTCTGCACTCACTCCACCCTTCCTTTTCCTCCCTATTCTGATTCCCCCGTCTACTTTTTCTATGGTGCCTGTCAAGGGCCAAAACAGCTCCTTTATTTAAAGATTGATATTCATAGCATACAGAAAAACATTCCCACATCACATTAACCTGGCATGTCCAACATCCTGAAATCAAGTTCCCTGTAAGAATAGGATTCCTCCTTTTTCCTTCTCTCTTCTCATGCCAGAGGCTGTGAACATCTCTGACATTGCCCCCATTTCTCTCTCTCTTTCTCTATTTCTCTCTCCTCTTTTCTCTCACTCTAGTAAAATTTCTTCACATGAAGGCAGCATGTAAGAGTTGTCTCTTTCCATGACTCCAACTCACCCCACACTGATAACCACTGCCTGCTGCTTGCATGACATACCAGCCAGCATGAGGCTGAGGTCCCATCCACTAGCTACTCAATTTCTGTTGCCATAATTTCATAGCATAAGTGTTAAGTGCATTTCAGATTTTAATGTATGAATAAATAAATCCTTAATATCTAGATTCAAAAACTTGTATTTACAAAATTGTTGAGCAATAAATTCAATTCTATTATTTTTTATGTGTATACACACATGTGTAAGTATTTGTGTGTGTGTGTGCATATGTGTGCACCTTTATCTGGGGGTCAGAAATTGATTTCAGATGTACTTCCCAATTGCTTTCCACAATCTTTCAGGTTTTTGTTTGTTGGCTGGTTTTAAGGACCTGTTGTATCACCTACTCTGTCATTCTGGCCTGTGAGTGTCATGATTCTTTGGAAACCTATTCCCAAATACAATGATTATTGATGGGCCCAACATACCTGGTTATTTAAAATAATAAAAATAATTCTTGGGAATTTGACCTTGGTTTCTCATGGTTATATTGTAAGCATATCCCATTTCCATAGCCACTGCTTACTTCTGAAAATTGTTTATCAATAATTTGACATTTTGATTATTTATTGTTTATTATTGTAATTACTTTTAAAATTTTATGTGCATTGGTATTTTGCCTGCATGTATACTTGAGTGATTTCCTGCAAGTGGAGTTAGAAAAAATTGTGAGCTTGTATGTGGGTGCTGGAGCATGTACCCAGGTTCTCTGGCAGAATAGCCTGTGTTCATATCCACTGAGCTCTATCTCCAGACTTTGTCATTACTATTTTTATTTTGAAAGATAATTACTCAAAAATCTAGAAAATAATCATCTTTATATTGGTTATAAAAGTATCAACTTCTGGATAAAAGAAATACAAATTTCTGAACTGTAATATATATTCATGTCATTGTTTTTTTATTTTATTAAGTATCGTACATACTCTTAAACAAGGTATGTACTTAAATAATGAAAAAGATTTTTAAGTTTGCAATGAATCTCATATAACCAGGTAAGAATTCTCCACAGCCTTACTTAGCACTTTCTAAATTTGTCATGCTTAAGTCATAATACCCTCTTATCTCTTGACAATGAAGTATAATTTTTTTCTGAGCACAGAAATTGTTTTCATACAGTGAACTGATTTGACATCAAAATACCTATATTTGAATCTTATTCTTATCATCTTAATCTTACTGAATGTAACCTACTTACCCAAGTTTAAACTTCAAAATTTAAAGACAAAGATAAACATATCAATCTGATATCATGGCTGTAAAAACTTACATAAATAATGAACTCAAACTACTTGATGAATATTGGATAATCAATAAATGATAACTATCTTTATTTCAAATACTTTAGTATAATAATTGCTAATCACCTCCCTTCCCACAAGCAGCTTACTTATTCTCTAATGGGACTGACTTTTAGTAAAAATTAGGTATATCTATGTGGCTGCAGAGCATAATCACCGTACTGGAAGAAGTTCAATGTTTAAGTGCACACTAAGCCAAGCAAGCTGTTCCATTTCCTTAGTGTTCAATTAAATACACCAGTGACACACTTGGAACTGTATTAAGTCTGCTCAAAGGCATAAGATGATTTATGAAGTGATGCCCCACTGCTTCAGCAGGAATGCATTTGCAAGATAAAAGGGCCCATTTGATCCTTACTTAATTTTCAGAGAATTGCTTTCCTTTAAGCCTTATTCTTGGCTTGTTTTCATCGGGGAAGAATTTTTCTCATTTAAGAAGTACCTGTACTCATATGAACACCTACAGGAATGGAAGCTTAGAGATAAGATGCTTTGGTTTTGAACATAATTTTAGTCTGGATAAGAAAGTGAAGTTGCTGGTAGCATTTACTTATGTGGTATCTGAACCACAACTTTTATAAAAGCTATATTTCCCTGCTAAATCCCCACAAACTAAATATCTTTAAACATAAAAACTGAAGCCTGTTTATGGTAATTGAAGCAGAACTATGAATACTACTGAGATTGAAAAGTAATCAAAAGCTATACCAAGCTTTTAATCCTCTGAATTATAATAATTTCCAGCTTGACAAGACATATCCACTGGTGCAATAGTGGCAATAATGTTATGGGAGTAGCCAACTGCTTTATGTTTCAAGCTTCATTTCACAAGCTAGGTCTGCTATGTACTATCAACTGAGACAAGAGTCTACTGTTGGGTAGGTTACAGACCCCAAAAGAGAACCTATTATTTTTATTCTGCTAAGTAAATGTAGCCTGAAAGTGTACCCTACATGATTATTCTCATACACTTAGGTTAATGCTCCTCTCAACACTCATCAACGAAGTTTTGTTTTTCCATTGATGACAGTTAATATAGAAACTCATGATGGGTCAACTTGCAGAGAATAAGAGGTTATGAAATATTCATACCTAAAATGTGACTTCTACATAAAATTCCTTTTTCCCCTTGTCTTAATGTGGGTTTAAATTATTGTAAAGAGATTCTTTGACCACAGCAATTCTTATAAAGGAATACATAAAATGGATGTGGTGGCTTACAGTACAGGGTTTCAGTCAGTTATCATTACAGCGAGGATCATGGAGACTTGGAAGCAGACAAAAGACTACAGGAAGTGAACTGTGACACTAGGGGTAGCTTAAATATAGGAGACCTGAAAGCCCAACCACACAGTGATATACTATCTCCAATAAAGCCATATCTCCTAATAGTGTCATACTTCCTTTTGGAGCCATATCATGCCACTATACCTCTCAATGCTAAAAAGGGTGGGTGAAAAAACTGAAAAGTTCAAGTGCAAAAATAGTATTGGACAGACATGATAGCATCATTGTACATGAACTCAGAGCAATCATGGATACACAAGACCTACACACAGGAGTAAGCAAGCAAAGAATCTAGCATGGAGCAGGGAGTGTCTCATGTCTCACAATGTCCCTCCCCCATCCAAGAGATAAATGCTGAACTGATGTAATCAATGTCTGCAGAAAGGAGAACCAGTTTTCCTCAAGGACTGACACTTGATAAACCCACCTGTAATCCTCCACTAATGGACATGTTGGCAAGTTCTCAGTGATTTTATGAGTTTAATAAAACAGTTATTAAATTTTGGGGATAAGAGAAAAAGTTAAAGGACAGGGAATAGGAGTGAACTTGATCAAAACACATTATATCCATTTATGATACTTTTAAAAACTAAATTTTAAATAGAAATACTATTAAGGCATATGATCAAATAACTTAGTGGTATTTAAAAAAAATACCTGTTGGCCTATCACTGAATATATTTCTGGTCTTCTTTCCTCCCATCCTTCCTTCTTTTATTTCTTTTTAATTTACTTCTCTCTACTTTATTGATGGGTAGAATCAATAGTTCTGGTTGTATTAGTTGCTTTTCTTTTGCTGTAATAAAGCACCATGAAAAAAATACTTATAGAAGAGTTTTACATGTTTCTGTTTATTTACTTATATTGGGCTTCTGATTTCAAGAGGAGTAAAAGCCCATGATGTTAAGAAAACATCACAGTAAGGGTCAGGCTTGGTAGCAAGAGTAAGAAGCTGATAGCTTATATTTCCAAATTGTCAGGAAATTGAAGAAAAACAAAACTGGAAGAAGAGCAAGGTCTTTAACTCTCAAGACCCACCCCCAGTGACATACTTACTATAGCAGTGGCATACATTTTATATCTTCACAAAAAGTACCATAAACTTGAGATCAAGTGTTCAAGTATCTAAATCTACTGGGAGGCATTACACAGTCAAACAACTATATTAGATTATAAGCATTCAAATTAAGAACAGTAATGTGGCATTCTTAAATACTACATAATACTGCATCTATAACAATATGTTCATCAATAACAGCTGCAGTTAGTCAAGATGAGTAAGTGAAGAAGGGTGTCAGTAAGAGGGTAGCAGACTGAGACATGTATCTGTCTTTCTTGCCCTTTATAGATACTGGTCATCATTGAAGCTGAGAGGAGCATGGGTGTGATATTACATTGTGCAGTAAAATAGAGATGAGAGTTGCCAACCTTATTTATTTCTCACTTCAAAATTACTGGTAAATTACTGTCTTCATGCCAACATTTCTGTTTGGTCTCTTCACTGATATCTTGAGTTCTTTATCATCTTACTTAAATGTAACAAAGGAGCATTATTGGGCATGGGAAAAGCTATACGTGTGGCTATTTATATCAACCCTGTTTAAGGAAAGACTGTGCTCTATGCAGAGCCAGATAAGTACACCGAAATTCATTACTCATTGTTGTGATATATTTTATATGGAATAAAAGCAGTCTGGAATATCAGAGAACAGATCCACTCACAGTCAAGCCAGAAGGGTCAGAGAATGGTAACTCATAGCTTTAATTCCCCAGCACAGGAAAGACTGGGAGTGAAGACCTATGCCTTTAATCTCATAACTCCAGAAACAGAGATCTTTCCGTGTTTCTGTGAGTTCAAGGCATAACTACCAAATAGTAATAGGTCACACCTTTAATCTCAACTCTAGAATATGATGCAGAGTTGAAACCAGAGTTAAAAAAAAAAAAAAAACTGTAGAAGCAACAAGGAACTCAGCTGAGGAAGATGAAAGACAGCTCTTACCCTAACGGTGGTCCGTTTCCTCTTTCTGATATTCCAGCTTTTTCCCCAATATATGGCTCTATTTTTTTTTAATTAAATATAAACTAGAATTTATATTTCACAGTGTTAGTATCACTTTTTATTTTAACATCATATCTAATCTATTAGAAATAAACAGAGAGCCAGGTCTTGGTGGTACAAACCTTTAGTCTCAGCACTAGGGCTGCAGAGGTAGATCCCTGAGTTTGAACAAAGCCAGGGCTATGAAGAAAAGCCTGTCTCAAAAAACAACAAAATCCTGATATATCAGGTATAAAACCAGACTATTTCTTAAAATAAGTCTGTTGCTGTACAGTTAATTTTATCAAGCATTCACTGTACTGGTTTTCTTATGGGAGAGAGAGAGAGAGATTAAACACGTTTATACTTTCCCTACTCTGTATCTTTATCTAGCTGAGATCCAAAACTTATATTTTGTGGATACATTGCACTACCATTCTTGATCCAGAAGATGGAAGCTATGACTTCAGACTTGTAGTCCAGTTCTATGAATGATTTATGGTTTATGTGTCCCTAATAATTATGAGTTCATCATGATGAATCTAGACTAATAAGTCAATATTAAAAATATTTGTGCCATTCAATTCAGTCTTATTCAGACTAAGGTACCTAATATGTGTAACCTATAAAAACATTCTTAAGCCTTCTAAATCATCTAATTCTTTATTTTATGATCATTTGTAATTCCTTGACATAGATAATTCACTCTTAATAAAGTGTATTATTTCTATCTGAATCATGTTGAGGTATCACAAGAAGAGTTTGCTCATCCTATTCCTTAGTTTCCACCTATAACCCCAAATCCTGATAATATTCTTCATGTTTTGTTTTTCTACTAGCAATATACTTTACTAAACTCTGGCATAAAAAGTGTATGCTAACTAGTATCTACTGAATTAGTAAGTATTGACAAAGAGCCCATAAATGCTAACTTTTGCTTATGAGTTAAATGAAGAATTCATCCATGAAAGAACACTGTGATTCCATTTGACTTCAATATTAATGAAGATCTTCATGGTAAATTTGGTGATGGGTCCTTAACTTTAGGTGAAATTAAAGAGACTAAGAGAAAAGGTTGAAGTTTGTCTTTGTTTTATTAATATCTTTAAAGAAATCAAAACAAAAAATTAAAAATGAAATAAACATTTCTGGTTTAAGGACTTCTCTCTCTGGAGTTATCATCACCAGCCTTAATATGACTTGTCTGCCATGTTGCTGGCTTTATTCAGTCATCATCATCCAGTCTATTTACTTGGCAGTCATGTAGTTTTAATACATTATATTGATATAAATTTATATATAATAATCCCAAGCCTAAATCTGTTCAGGCTATTAATATGTCTCAAAGAAACATAATGTTTTTCTTTAAAGTAACTACTTTAAGCTACTTGTTTATTGAGTAAAATTCTTCAACAAAAACCATTATTATCTTAATATCACTAACACACTCCAAATCAAGTACACTTATATCTATATTTCATTAAAAGCATAATTCTTTTCAAAACATTTCACACTGATGATTTTATATAGATAAATACAAAGCATAAGTAAAATATATAACCTGCCTCTACACACAGAACATTCTACATTTTTATGCTTAGAATCTCAAATTAGAAATTAGATGTCCTAGTTGAAATTCAAAGTTCTTTGTAGAAAAATATTTGATTAGTATACCATAAGGAAATTTTAACCATGTAACCATAGTTAATCCACATTAAAAGATAAAAATGTATATCAAATAGCACATAGGACACTAATAATGCAATGTGTTTTATTTATCAAATAAATTACATTTATTCTCAATTAAAAATCAAAGGGCTGTGGCTTATTAGTTTGGACGAGTTGTCTCAGTTTTACAGGTAAATAGAGGTAATGACATCTACCTCATGTAGTATGAGGTTTCTGGCTCGAAC
Organism: Phyllotis vaccarum; assembly: GCA_033318265.1. Classification (NCBI taxonomy): domain Eukaryota; kingdom Metazoa; phylum Chordata; class Mammalia; order Rodentia; family Cricetidae; genus Phyllotis; species Phyllotis vaccarum. The sequence goes on along the minus strand of JARWLC010000001.1, from coordinate 35,072,066 downwards.
TTTCAGGCCTAGCCTCAAGGTTTAGGCCCGCAGACCTGCAGACCCACAGACTCGCAGACCCGCAGAGACACACAGACACATATGATAGTTATAGGCTGATCGGTCTAAGGTCCAGGCATATAACTTGCTAGCTTTTTACCCTTAAACTAACCCATGTCTCCTATCTTGCTACACCACGTGGCTGGGTACCTTTTCTTAGAGCAGCATAGTTGTCCTCTGCTTCTTCCGGCTTCTCTCTGGCGTTCTGCTCTGTGCTTCCTGTTCTCAGAGTTTTCTGTCTGGTAGCCCCACCCACACTTCCTGCCTGCCTTTGGCCATTCAGTGCTTTTTACTAAACCAGTTGGTGGGACAATTATTTACCATGAAACAACACAATCCCCTACAACCTCATGCCTTAGTATTATATTACACATTTTCTTGGAGAACTACTTCTTTTCATTGTTTGGAAGTTTTTCTTTTTAACATATCACTCTTTCCCCCTCTTCTCAGTCATCCTCCAGCTTTTCCAACTCCATCTCCAAATGCAATCCTCAAAGAGGTTAAGGATTCCCAGTCAATGAAGTAAGTGAGTTGATGCAGTCTAGCATATCTAGTTGAGGTAGGAACATGCTATTCCAAATAGTACGGGAGTTGAGCGAGGTGGCCCTTTGTAGAGAATAAACTCCAAGAAAACTGTTAATTTGCTAGAAATAAATTCTGGTCCCAATGCCAGAAGTGCCATACTGTGTCCATGCCATTCAACTGTCATCCATCTCTAGAGGGCCTAGTTCAGTTCAGTGCAGGCTCCCGATTCCCAATAGCTTGGGTCAGCTGTCTGTGTGAATTTTCTCATCATGATCTTGACCGTTGTTCATATAATCCCTCCTCCCTCTCTTGACTGGGCTCTACCCAGTGCTTAGTGTTGCATCTCTGCATCTGCTTCCAAGAGTTGCTGGATGAAGGTTCTATAATGACAATTAGGATGGTCATCAATTTGATTTTAGAAAAAGCTTAGTTTAGGCACATTCTCCACTATTGCTTGGAGTCTTAGCTGGGGTCATCTTTGTGGATTCTTGGGTGTTTTCCTAGCACCAGTTTTTCCTCTAACCTCTACCAATGGCTCCTTCTATCATGGAATCTAATTTGTTGTTCTCCCTCTCTGTTTCTCCCCCAAATAAACCATTTCCTTCCTTCATTTTCTTCCCATTTCCCCTGACCTCCTCCCCCAGTATGCTTCCAATTTACCTAGCAGATCTTATCTATTTACCTTACAGGAGGATCCATGTATATCTCTCTTAGGTTCCTCCTGTTATCTAGCTGCACATGGGTTGTGGACTGTAGACTGGTTATCCTTTGCTTTATGTCTAAAATCCATTTATGAGTAAGTGCATAGCATGTTTATCTTTCTGTGTCTCTGTTACCTCATTTAGGATGATTTTTTTCCTTCTAGTTCCATCCATTTGCCTACAAATTTCAGGATGTCTTTTTTTTTTTTTTCTGTTGAGTAGTACTCCATTGTATAAATGTAACCCATTTTTAAATTCCATTTTCAGTTGAAGGGCATCTAGATTGTTTTCAGCTTCTGGCTATTAAAAATAATGCTGCTATGAACATATTTATGCAAATATACTTGGGGTAAGAATTTACATCCTTTTGCAAATATGCCCAAGAGTGATATTGCTGGAATATTGGGTAGACTGAATACCCACATTTCTGAGAAATCACCATACTGATCTCCAAAGTGGCTGTGCAAGTTTATACTTTTACTAGCAATGGAAGGGTATTCCTCTTACATCATATCACCTTCAGCATAGGCTGTCATCAGTGTTTTTTTCTTTTTTTTAGACATTTCAACAGATGTAATTTGGTATCTCAGAGTTGCTTTGATTTGCATTTCCTTGATGTCTAAAGATGTTGAGGAATTCTTTAAGAGTCTTTGGCTATTTAAGGTTTTCTGTTAAAAAATTCTCTTTTTAGCTCTGTTCCCCATTTTTAAAGTTTGAATTACTTGGGTTTTTGATTTCTAATTTCTTGAATTTTCTATGTAGTTTAGAGATCAGTCTTCAGTCAGTTGGAGGGTTGGCAAAAATCTTTGCCCATTCTGAAGGCTTTTGTTTTTTTCTTTTTGACTGTGTGCTTTGCCTTACAGAAGCTTCTTGGTTTTAGAAGGTACCATTTATAAATTGTTGCTCTCAGTGTCTGTACTACTGGTGTTATATTTATGAAGTGGTCTCCTGTGCCAATACACTTAAGATTATTTCCCACATTATTTTCTATCAGGTTCGGTGTAACTGGTTTTATGTGGTGACTCAAATTTTCTGAATGGACATGAATATATTTTGCATTCTTCTACATACCATCACCCAATTATGACAGCACCATTTGTTGAAAATGCTATCTTTGTTTCCATTGCTTTTGGCCTCTTTGTCAAAAATTGGGTGTTCATAGGTGTATGCATCAATGTTAGGGTTTTTAATTCCATCCCATTGATTCACATTTCTATTTTTATACCAACACCAAGCTGTTTTTATTAGTGTAGCTCTATATTGCAACTAAAAGTCGGGAATGGAGATGCCTCCAGAAGTTCTTTTATTGAGTAGGATTGTTTTGGAAATCCTGAGTTCTTTTTTTTTTTTCATATGAAGTTGAGTATTACTCTTCCAAGCTCTGTTCTTTTGATATTTGTGAAGAACTGTGTTGGGATTTAGATGAGAATTTCACTGAATCTTGAATTTTGGCATCATTTTTGCTATGCTGATCTTAGCCATTAAAGAGAATGCATGTGAGATCTTTCCATTTTCTGATATCTTCTTCAATTTCTTTCTTCAATGTGTTCTTGTCATAAAGTTTTTTTTTTTTTTTTTTTTTAACTTTTTGGTTAGAGTTACCCCAAGGTAATTGATATTTGCAGGTATTATAAAGGATGATGCTTCCCTGACTTCTTTTTGTCTTTTTATTATTTGCATATAAGAGGGATATTTATTTTTTGAGTTGATCTTGTATCCTTCTACATTGTTGAAGATTTTAATCAGCTATAGGGACTCTCTGGTAGAATTTGGGGTCATTTATCAATACTATCATATCATCTGCAAATGGCAAAACTTGGACTTTTTTCTTTCCACTTTTTATGCCCTTGATCTCCTTTTATTTTCTTTTTTTTTCTTGCTAGAACTTTGAGTACTATATTGAGCAGATATAGGAAGAGTAGAAAGCCTTGTCTTGTTCCTGGTATTAGTTGGATTGCTTTGAGTTTGTCTTCTTTTATTTTGATGTTGGCCATCCTGTTGTCTTGCTGTATATTACCTTTATTATGTTTAGGCATGTTCCTTGTATTTCTGATATCTCTAAGACCTATATCATAAAGAGTTTTGAATTTTGCCAAAGGCATTTTCAGTGTCTAAAGAGATGATCATGTGTTTTTGTTTTTGTTTTTTTCAGGTTATTTATATTGTGTAACATTGACAGATTTTTGTATGTTGAATCGTCCCTGTGTTTTGGGATGAAACTTACTTATGCATGGTAGATGATCTTTTTTATGTTCTTAGATTCAGTTTGTCAACACCTTATTGAATATTTTTGCATCAATGTTCATGAGGGAGATTGTCTGTAATTATCTATATTTGTTGGATTTTGTGTGGTTTAGGTATCAAGATGATTATAGCCTCATAAAAAAAAGTTTGGCCGTGTTACTTCTGTTTCTACTGTGTGGAACAATTTCATAAGTATTTATATTATTATTATTATTGAAATTTTGGTAGAATTCTGCAGCAAAACCACTGACTGTGGGACTTTTTTGATTGTGAGACATTTAACAGTTGCCTCTATTTTCTTGGGGATTATAGGTTTATTAAAGTCACACATCTGGCCTTGATTTATTTTTGGCAAGTGGTACCTATCCCAAATACTATCTATTTCTTTTAGATTTTTCAATTTTGTGGACTACAGGTTTTTAAAGTATTACTTATTAATTCTCTGGGTCATTTCCATGTCTTTTTTTTTTGTCCTCCTTTTCATTTCTTGTTTTGTTAATTTGGATATTTTTTCTAACTTTTGGTTAATTTGGTTAAGGGTTTGTCTATCTTGTTGCCTTTCCCCAAGAAACAACTCTTTGTTTCATTGATTCTTTATAGTGTTCTCTTTGCTTCTTTTTTTTTTTTTTAAATTTCAGCCCTGAGTTTATTTCCTGCCTTCTATTCCTTCTAGGTGAGTTTGCCTCTAATTCTTCTAGAGTTTTCAGATGTGCTGTTAAGTCTCTTGTGTGATATTTCTCCAATAATTTTTTGTAGGCACTTAATATTATAGATTTTCTGGTTAGTAGTGTGTTAATTTTGTCCCATAAGGTTAAATGTGTTGTGGATTCATTATCATTGAATCCTAGGAAGTTTTTAATTTCTTTTTGTCCTTCTTCCTTGACCCAGTGGTGCTTTAGATGAGAGTTTTTCAGTTTTCCTGAGGTTATAGGCTTTCTCTAGTTTGAGCTATTGTTGAACTTTAACTTTAGACCATTATGGTCTACATGGATACATGGTGGTCTACACGGATGCATGATGGTTTACATGGATACATGGTGGTCTACACGGATAGGATACAAGAACCTCTTCATATTTGACTTACAACATAGTATGTCTCCACTTTTAGACAAGGTTCCATAGGGTACTGAGAGAAAAACTTTGTGTTTAGTTAGAAAGTAATGTGTTACATTGTGTTTTCTCAGTCCCATGCTGCCTGGAGGCCAGGACCCACAGGCCTGCAGCCCCAGACCCCTTAGCCGCCCTCAGCTGCTCAGGCCCCAGAAATGACTCAGATGCTTATATTAACTTCATGCTGTTTGGCCTATGGCTCAGGCACATTGTTAGCTTGCTCTTACATCTTAACTCAACCCATTTTCATTAATCTGTCTGCCATGTGGCCCGTGGCTCAACTGTGTTCCTTACATGTTGCTTCTTTGGGCTTCAGGCCTGGTCTGTCTCTGACTCCACCCTGTTCCTCCTATCTATCCTAATTCCTCCTACTTTTACTATGGTGCCTGTCATGGGCCAAAACAGTTCCTTTATTTAAAGATTGCTATTCACAGCATACAGAAAGGCATTCCCACATCAGTAATGTATATTACTTTCATATCCATTAGGTTAGCCTGTTTCATTTTATAGGGGAATTGTGTCCATTGATATTATGGTATATTAATAACTAGTGATTATTTATTCCTCTTGTTTTTTGGTGTTAGTGTATGTATGTTTCTCTTCTTTTGAATTTTCTGCTGTGGGTTTATCTATTACCTGTATTTTTGTAGATGCATCTAATTTTCATAGGTTGGAGTTTCCTTCTACTGCATACTGTAGGGCTGGATTTGCATTTAGGTATTGTTTAAATCTCTTTTTGCCATGGAATATCTTGTTTACTATGTCTATGATGACTGAGAGATTTGCTGGGTATAGTAGTCTGAGCTGGTATCCATGGTCTCTTAGTGTCTGTGTAACATCTGATAACATCTGTCCAGGACGTGCTGACTTTCCTAGTCTTCATTATAAAGTCAGGGTGTTATCCTGATTGCTCTACCTTTATGATCTACTTGGCTTTTGTTTTTTGTAGCTCTTAATATTCTCTCTTCTCTGTACAGTGTATTATGTGGCATGTGGACTTTTTGGGGACGTCTAGTCTATTTGGTATTCTTTAAGCTTCCTATATCTTCATAGGCATTTTCTTTTTTAAGTTGAGTAAGTTTTCTTTATGATTTTGTTGAGTATATTTTTTGTGTATTTGAGCTTATATTCTTATATTCCTAATATTTTTTAGATTTGATATTTTTATAGTCCCACATTTCCTGGACACTTTGTATTGGGACTTTTTGACTTTAGTGTTTTCTTTAATGTATCTATTTTCTGTATTGTATCTTTCATACCAGACATTTTCTCTTCCCATCTCTTATATTCTGTTGGCTATTCTCACATCTGCAATTTTGTTTATTTACTCAGATATTCCATTTCCAGAACTCCCTCAGTGTGCCTCTTCTTTATTGCTTTTATTTCAGTTTTTTTTGTCTTGAATTATCTATCCACTTCACCTGTTTGATAGATTTTTCTTGGCTTTCTTTAAGGATTTTTTTTTTATTTCTTCCCATTTTTTTTGTTTGTCCTTTCCTCTATTTCTTTATAGGAATTTTATTTTATTTTTCCTTTTTAAAGGGTTCTATCATCTTTACAAAGTAATTTTTGAGGTCATTTTTTACTCTGTTTTTTCAATATTGGAATGTTCAGATCTTGCCAATATACAACCACTAGGTTCTAGTGGTGCATTGTGTTCTTTGTGTTGTTTTTTATATTTTTGAACTGGCATCTAACAATCTCTTCTTCCAATTGGTACAAGCACTGTCTGTATTTCAGGGAACTGTTTGTGGTCCATTAGGTAATCATGGTGCAATAGGAACTCTTGGTGAAATTAGAGCCATGGAGTCTATGTCTCAGGGAGCAGTTTAGTTTATCTCCGGGGGGATAGATGGGTTTGGGGGATGGAGTAAGGCTAGAAAGTCAGACGAGGGAAGGTGATATCCATGCTTGTCCACAGGGATGTTGCTTGTTTACCTTCAGCCGGAGCTGTGATGGATTTGAATGCTATGATTGTGTCCTTTCCCTAGACCTGGAGGCTGCACTGGCTGGGTAGCTGGGCAGAAGAATACTCACCTCTTGTAACAGAAATCTATTTATTAAATGGAACTACCTTTTAGCCATATAGACATCAGTCATATTAACTCACCTTGTATCTTTCTTAACCATTTTTCCACTTCTTATATGACTACATATATTCAGAAATCACTTGAATCTTATTTCTATATCTTCTGTTCTTATTTCTTTCTTGAATAATTTGTATAGTTGTATCTCTGCTATTTTTCTGATTGCTTGTCTACTCTCAAATTTGACACATAGGAACTAATTATTGGCTTGCCACATCTCTATAAAAATGACCACATAAAAATATATCAACAACATCATAATAAAAATTAAACAATTAAGAAGCATGTCGTTCTATGCTACTAGGACAGACAAGAATTGATAACAAAATTTAATCTCAAATTTTCTGATACAAATGGTGCTAATATATTTTATCTTTATATATAATCTTATTTAAATCATAACTTTTAAATAGAGCTATTTAAACATATATGCATATATGTGTCATTGCTTCCTAGCCATCTTTTCCCCCTCTCCCCAAGCAGACATTGCAGGACTCTGAGTCTGGAGACAACCCTAATATCTGACCACAGATTTGGTTGACCAGCACTGGACTCTTTGGCTTTGTTATTGACTACACCTGATTTGTGATCATTTTTGTTATTGCTGTAGTCTTTTTTTTGCTGTTTAATTTTGCCTGCTACTGAAGTAGCTGTTCCAGCCTTGAGAGATTGCCTCTTCTATCTTGGGTTCTGCTTCCCTTTTCTCTCATCTCAGTGAGATGGTGAAGTTCACCCCATTCATTGATAATCGGTAAGACGACCCAAAATTTTGTGTGATCTATTTGTCTCAATCTTCTGTAATCCCTCTTTAATTTTTCCAGTGTTTTCTGTTTTTGTTTGTCTGCTTAAGTTGTAATAGAGATAAAAATCCCTGTCAGATTTACTCACCATTTTGGCATAAGGAAATGCTCCAAAAATAGAACCTAGGTCTGGCTTCCTGATAAACAGACTCCCAACCAAGTCATATTGAGAGCATAAATATGGGAGAACTGAAAAAATTCTGATGTGAGGCTGAAGTGTTGATCCCATTGATCTCTCCTGAGATCATGTGGGAACCTGATGCATGGATGAGAGTATTGTTTCTATCCAGAAAACAAAAAAGAAGTATCACCAGGGAAAACTCAGTGGAGACCCTCTTTCACCCCTATTCTACTTATTATTGCCAGTTTAAAATCCTCCTCAGCAGAAGTCATTGAAATTCATAATCAGTATTGCCAGAAACAATGGAGTGCTAACCTAATAGTTGCCTCAGCCCCACCCATGTCCCATTCCTTTCATGATTCAGAGGCCAAAACCCTAAGCAAAGAGCTGGCAGAAAAGGGAAATTCAACCCCCATGGCTAAAGTAAACTCAACTTCAACTTCTTCTTTTGCCCAGCCTGTGTCTCTGGTGGATACCCCTCCTCCACAGTATCCTTGTCATGACCATCCTCACTCAGTATCTGAACTAGCTCAGCCTGAGACTGCATTTTCACAGGTGGTTTGTTCCCTGGTGGTTTTCAAACCAGTCTACAAAGCTTTTTCCTTGTCTTGGACCTGGCTGTGCTTGTGCTGGTTAGCTAGTTAGGAAACTAGTGGACAAGAGCACAGATGCTCATTAAAATTGAAATATTCCATTTTCCACACTGGAATTTTCTCCAATTCTAAGGGCTGCTGTTTGTCTGAGGTCAAAAACTGTTAAAAAGCCTGATATGAATGATCCAGATAACAGGTACCAATTAATAGTTTTTTTTTTTTGTTGTTGTTGTTGTTTTTTGGCAACAGGTCCATTCTGAATTACATAAAGTGAGTTCCATATTTGAACAAATATTCCACATGAGCCTGAAGGCACAAATGTTAGCTCAAAGAACATATAGTAGAAAGTCAGATAAACATATTCTTTCATTTTTTTTAAGGAATACTCAAAATTATAGGCTGACTCCATTTCCTTCCAGGAGATGAGTGCTGGATTTACTGGCACAATTGACAATCATTTATTATGAAGTAATATTTTTACCTGAGCTCTCATCTCTTCCAATTGAGATTTCCATTCATTCACTTCCCTCCTTAAATCTTCCACATGCAACCTTAGCATTCTCAGGTGCCAATAAAACAAGTTATGCCATTCTTCTTAAAGAAAAGATAAAGTACATAAGACATTTGTGATTCCAAATCCTGGAACTGTGAAATTGTTAGCTCTTCTTAAAGTCCTAGTGGAATTCCAAAATATGCCTGTTAATTTTTCAGACATTCATTATGTGGTCTATGCCATTCAAGTATTGGTATTTTCTAGAATAATGGATACCCTTTAGCCTATAGCCAATACGATGCTTCTAATACAGGATGTATTAAACAACAGAACAGAGACATGGTCCAATTCCAAATTACCAGGGATGTTAGCTAAGGGAAATGAAGTAACTGACCCCATTATACTGACAGCTATGGGTGATTTGCTAGTACAAGCTAGAGCACTGCACCAGCAGTTTCATTGATCCCATCAAATTTTACATAAATTACTCCTAGAGTTGTCAATTTCTCAGTGCAAACCCCTATCCAAAACCTGTGTCACCTGTGTACTGCTGGACCTCCTAGGGTCCCTATAGAGGACAGGGGTCAATGCAGAAAGCTTGATAACTAATTCTATATGGCAAATGGATGTGACACATTATGCTCCATTTGGTAATTTGATGTATGTGCATGTAGTAATTGACACTCGTTCTAGGTTCATGTTTGCACTAGCATTGTCTGGAGAAAAAGATTATAAGTTACAAAAGCAATTTAAGTCACCCATGCTAGTCATGGGAATACCCTGGATCATTAAAATTGACAATAACCATGCTATGTGTTACAACAATTTAGTAAATTCTTAGGCTCTTGGAAGCTATCTCATACAACATGCATCTCTTACAACCCACAGGGATAAGCCATTGTAGAAAGAGATAACAGTATACTGAAGGAGCTCTTGGCAAAGATGTTATCACCAAGCTGAGAGACACTAACCTGGCTCTGATAAAAGTTCTCTTTCCACATTAATTTCTTCAACTTTGATGAATCTGGATTGACTTTAGCATATAAGACTTGTTAGATGGAGAGATCCCATTTCTCCCCAATGGCAGTCACTGGTCCCCCTATTGATTCAAGGGCCAGGGTACACTTTTTTCCCAGAGTACCATGAAACCATCCAGAGATGTTTGTCTATCAATATATCAAGAAACTCTGGCCATAAAAGAAACCACAGGTGGGTAATGTATTTTCCTTACTCTACTAATTAATTAAAATTGGCATTATTACTTCTGGAAGTAGGAAGAATAATAGCTAGACCAGTTTCACTGACTCAAACTGCTGCCCTAGCTGAGACCTTGAATCAAATAGCAGTTCAGTCTGCAGAAGCTTTACATACCCAGTAAGTCATCTCCATCAGGTCATACATATATTACAACAGCAAATTGATCTTATGGATGAAGAATTAGCATTTGTGAGAAACATGTCATTATTAGCCTGTGATCCCAGATACCTGGAAATTATAAGGATCTTATAACATTTATAAGGATCTCCAACATTTCATTGAAGAAAAACTGACTGGCAAAATATTAAAAAGGTATTGGTCAGATAAGTGCCTTAATTATTCCATTCATTAACTATAACCAAGATGCCAACTATGCCCCTAGAAACTGATTTCCTGAATAACATATAGAACAATCTTAAAATCGGTTTGATCTCCCCTGGATCCTTACATATGTATTATTAGGCAGAGTGATGCTTTTAATTATTATTTTGTTTAAGTATCTCTCCTACAGCATATTCTCCAGCAAAGAGTGGCCACAAAGGTGATCCTTCAAGTTTTAACAGTTCTTAGACACACAGAGCAAAGCCCTTCTAGGGAGATAATGCATGCATGGTCTGTTGAAGTGCAAAAGGCTGCTGCATAAGCCTGTTACCTGGACTTCTCTCTAGATATGGTACTAGTTAAGGGTTGATTCTAGAGATAGGTAAGAGCTTTCTTGGCAAGCTAGCCTAAGACAGGCACAGTCCAAAGTGCTTAGCCCTCCTAAGGTGGGGTCAACAAGGTCATAGCAAAAGACCCTGGCTCCCACTGAGCATGTCACATAAGTAAAAAATAAAAAGAAGGGAAAGAGTGGATATATAGTGGCTTCTAAGTAGCCCAGAAGCCATCTTGGCCTCAACCAGTACAAATTGGTGACAACTATTTTCTTAAGACATGTCCTCCTAAGCAGTTCTACATAACCCAATCTAGAGTCTGTGCCAGGGCCTGGAAAGGACAGAGTCAAGATACAACATTCTAAGACCAGTGAGAGACCACCACCCATAGCTACAGATACCAGTAAATCAAAGCTCTTTTCCCTGGCTAGGGGGAGGATCTGGGAGAAAGTCTTTAAGGTCTTTCCCTCTATAATAAAATTGAACTTGCATGTATTAACTTATTCCCAGAGGCTGTGCTGTTGCCTCCATGCCATCTTCCCCCTCCAAGGATCATGGGCCTGGAGGCAGGCCCAATGCCTTACTCTAAACCAGGCTGCACTCCAACCCTAGCCCTAACTCTAACCCTTGGAAGCCACTACATATATACACATTTTTAGTCATAGAAAGGGGACACCCACAATAATGTGAATGGTATTAATGAATTATAATTAATAATTATGTGAATTTACATGTATATTTTTGCAAAGTTTCACATATTTATATGAGGTAAATTGATCATAATGATTCACTACTTCTCTCCATCTTCTATAGATTCCATACCTCATTTCCCTCCCAACTTTATGCCCTCTGAATATTTACTTGTTTTACATCAATACCTTGCATATATTTGGTATAGCCAATATGCACATACCTGTCTATGTATGTACAATATTATTCTGTATCATTTCATGGCATTATATAACCTATTAGTCACCACATCTCCAAATCAGAGTGACTCCTAGGTGAGAATACATTTTAGGCTTAGAGTTAGCAAATAGATGAGAATATTAGAAGGGAAGTTAATGACTAGAATGTGTGAACACACTTAATTACTTCTCCTAGGTTTGAAAAAGGCATCATCTGAAATTAAACATTTACACTTTTTAATTGGTGTTGCTAGAGTTACATTTAAAGCCCACAGCACAGACAAGAAGTGGGAATGGTATCTTCCCAAATGATTGCCTTTCAAGAAATGGGTCCAGGTCTTTGAGAAAAATCATTGTTTGGTTGTAAAACTAGAAAAAGACACGTAACACTTGACTACCTTGGATGGTCCTTTGATCATAGGACCACTTGTAAAAATGAGGGTAATGACTAACCCTCAAAGGCTTAGGATTTGCTCAGATACCTAAGAGTCTGAAATTTGTGAGACAGGTAAGTGTTAAAATAAATATCCTCCTATAGAATTGGCCTCAGTCCAAACAGCCAGTAGTGTACCAATTAATACACATTACAAGGCCAATTTTTATTGTCTCTCTCAATGTTCACAGCTGGGTAAAACTGTTCTCCTCTATGCTGCAAAAGCTGGCATAGTACCTTCTGGCATAGTGAAACTAACTAATAGGAAATAAAGCCCTAGCTACAATCCAGCTTGATTTTTCTCCTGTGACCAAAAATGTGGTGTCTTCAACAAAATGGTCATATTCTCAAGGTATGATAGGCAAGCAAGACCAATGTCAATAGACTGTGTATGTATATATTTTTTTTTTTTGTGAGTGTGTGTCTGTGTTCTTCTGAAGATTGCTGACCAAGAATTCACAGGGAGAAAGCACACAGCCAACACTAGGGGTTTTTCTTAATAACCCATGGCTTCTGATAGGAGACTGTTCTCATTTGTTTGGCGACCTCCATTCACATCATGTTTAAAAAGTTTATATTGTTAATAAGTTTATAGCATATTAGGTTTCCATGAGGCCTTTTCATAAATACTTAGTGGTGGCTGTCCATCCTTCCAACCCCACTTCTATGCTACCTTCTCAAATCCTACTTAAATCTGCCCCACATTTCCTCTTCCAATTTCATGTCTCCTACCTTAAAATATTTTTTTCTTTCTTCACCCAATGATCCCTTTGTATCTTATTGTTCTCTATATGCACTCTATGTTCAACATAGCACTATAGTACTCTATGAGTGCATAGCTAGGCTTTCTGTAAAGGAAAAGAATAAACATGGAACATTTGTTTTTATGGGTCTGAGTTAATATAGCACATTTTCTAGTTATATCCAATTTTATAAATTATATGATTTTATATTTTTGGAATTAAATTCCACTGTGTATAGGTATCATATGAGTAAGTTCATCTCCTGATGGTCATCTTGCCTATTTGCATTTCTTGGGTGTAGTGAACAGAGTATCAATGAACATAATTGTACAGATATCTTTTTAGATTTTGAAGAAGTCTTTTCTCTGGTTTCCACCATGGCTTTACCAGTTTTTATTTCTACCATTCATGAGTCAAGGCTACTCTTTCCCCAGCTCCTCACCAGAACCTGATGTCATTTCAATTGGAGTAAGATATAATCTAAACACGGTTTAATTTGCATTCCACAAAGAGCTGAGGATATAGAATATTTGAAAATAGTATTTTGGGGAGGCCTTGAGTGATTTAGGTTTAGGTTTAGAGGTTAAGAGAACATTCTAGTCATTCAGATGATCTAAGTACGTTTCTAGCAGCCATGTCAGGTGGCTCATTTCTGCCTATAACTCCTGCTGCAGAGGCTTCAAAACCCTCTTATGGCTTCCTCATGCAACAACACACACAGAAACACAGACAGACACATTAATACAAATTGATCTGTACTGTAAAGAACTTTCTTAGCCATTTCTGCTTGTTCTTTTGAGAACTCTATGTTTAGTTTGAGAGCCCATTTTAAAAAATAGATGATTTTTTTTGGTGGTTACTCTTTGAATTCTTTATGCTTGACACCAATCCTCTGTAAGATGCATAGCTTGTAAACACTTTGTCATATGTTTATAGATTTCTTCTCTGCTTGATAAACAGTTTAAGTGGATCGGTATTTAAACTGCTTTCTAAACATTCAAGTTTGCATCCACAGATTAGTGCTGCCCTCATCTCCATGATAGAAGTTTCTTAATTTATCAGGTGTGTGGATACTAATACAGAGATTCATAATTGATTGAAGTGCCAAGAATAAGAGATGATGTAGTGCTTAGTCATAAATGGGTGGTCTATGTACTCTCACCCCACCACCCCAAAACTCGGAGAAAATATAAAAGATAAAACAGAAAGAATAAGAGAGGGGATATGGATAGTTATATTACAGAAAAACATCTTATAGATATGACATGGCCATTGTACTTATGAATTCACTGTATTAATGGGAACATAAAAAAAGGCCTACAGAATATTGAGCCTGTTAACATTTTACCACTGAAGGAGAGCGTTCATGGGGTGATAGCCAACCTCAAGGGACTGTTGATAAGAAATAGGTGTGAGAAATGGGTTGTTCTCCATTTTGTAATGACTGATGAGTTGCCTATGCTCCAGGAAATAATCTCCCATTCACTATCACCCAAGCCATACTGGTCATATATACTACACACACACACACACACACACACACACACACACACTATATATATATATATATACACACACACTATATATATATATATACACACTATATATATATATACACACTATATATATATATATATATATATATATATGAAACCAGAAGAGGGGACCTGATAGTAAAAAGAGAAAATAAGTTGTGAGGGCAATAATAATAGAGGGTAAAGATGACTATACATATTAATAATAGAGGGTAAAAATGACCATACATATTATTGGCATAAGTCAAACTAAGAATAAAAATTAAGGTGAAAAATATTTTACTAATATTTCAGTGAAGTAACAGTCATAATTTAAAATTAAAATATAAAAACTAACTAACAATGCCTAAGCCATAGGCCAAACAACATAAAATTAATTTAAATGTCTAAATCATGTCTAAGGGCCTGATCAACTGTGGGCGGCTAAGAAGTCTAATGCAGTCTAGACTCTGGCTGCCAGAGACCAAAAACCATATTGTTACACTAAAGAAATTGTAATGAGAAAAGAACACTTTGTGTCAAATATCAAAGGACACATGTGGGCTGAGACATAGGAGTTACACTACTCTTTCAGAAGACCTGAGTTCATTCCCCCACATCAATGTCTGGTGTCCCACCATTAGCCGTAAATCAAGCTACATGGAGCTCCCAGGCCTCTGGCCTCTGTGGATTGAAGTACGAATGCACATGTATCCCCCTAACACACATATGTAATTAAAAGATATCTACAAAACACATTTACATCTAAAGCACAGGCAAAATTATAGAAGAGGGGACAGAAAGATTCTAAGCACTTGAAGATTAGGGAGTTTGGTGTGAGATTCCAGCCATGTCAGAGGCGATACACATAAAGTGTCACCAAATATCTAAATGGGAATAAAAGAATGAAACAAATCGCCATGCAAATGATGGGGGAAAGCCCAGGAGGCCTTAACCATACACAAAGAATTGTCAGCCACCAAGGGATATGGCCAGTGAGAGAGAGAATCTTTCCCAGAGATTACACGAAGTGGTTAGTTATCCAATACCAAACTTTCAGCTCTGAAAACATATATACAAGTAACTTTATACATATATGCCGAGAAGGTTTTCTGAGTGTGTGTGTAATAAAATTATTTTAAAAACCATGAAGTTGAAAGAAAGCAAGGAATGGTGTATGGGAGAGTTGCCTTCTAAACTTTAAAAAGAGAGAAATGATGCAATTAAATTATAAACTCATAAAAAAAAAAGAAATAAAGGAAACATCTCTCCTGAGAATAAGAGATTGAATGTTCAGTCTGAAATTGGAATGTTGCTCAATTCCCCAACTTCTTACCACTAAGACAAATGGGACATCATGTAAGAGGAAGCAGAAAGAATGGAAGAGCTAGGTAATAGGGAAGAACTTTGTGACATGCAAACTTCTGAACCTAAAGCAAATATCACACTCATGAACCCATAGCAGTTGTGGTTGCCTGCACAAGATGAAGTCAACCAAAATCCATTGACAGGTGAAGTAGATGATCTCTAGGCCTCATCCCTGACTGAGGAGCTGCTGAAAGTTGGTATCTGCTGGGATCAGGGGAGCAATCACTGTTTACTGAGTTCATAGCCACTGGAAAATTTAAATTACTCCAGTAGGTATTACTATACACAAATACATGTTAGACTAACTATACTCATAGGATATATGCATACATGCATATATATCTTAATCTTACATCTATGTATATAGTCTATTATATATATGTATATATATATATATATACTTAATATAAGTATGTAAGTACTTAACATAAGTGTATATGTCAATATTGTACATGAAGTTTTTAGGGGTTAATTTTGCAGGCAAATCTGAAGGGAGTTTGAGATGGGAGTGTATATAATCATGAATATATTTAAGATATTCAAGATTAATGGTTAAAAATAAAAGGGGACTTTCTAAAATGTAGTCCCTCTGTGTGAAACATTAGCCTGTTCAAGAAACTTCAGAAGAGAAAGCAGCATTCTCTATCAGGATGCTTAACTTCTTGCCGTCTTCTTCTTCCCAGTTATTTCTTTACTTACCAGATAGTTCTTTGTGTATGCTGTTTAAAATACTTAATATGTGATAATTAAATAATATATGAGTGAGCACAACATAATATTTTGATAGGTGGCCACAGATAAACTTACTGCTATACATATATGTGTAGTGAGAATTTTATAAACTCTAAAGTTTGAGTTACAGCAAGCTTTAAAGGTAAGGTAAAACTTCCCAGGGTGATTTTGTATATTTAAATATGGAAAAGGTCTTTTAAAATAGGATTTGATAAGTTATAATGTTTGTCTGCAAGGGTAGGAGGAACTCATTGTAGAGAGTAAGGTACATTTTAAATTGGAATATTTTAATATTATGTGCAAATATAACATTGGATGAAGTCTTGTTTACTATCATGTTATATTTTGTTATAATTATTCTGTTTCAAATACAAAATATCAAAATGAAAAGCAGAAAATAACCACAATTCTTTTATATCATTATTTGCTCTGTTTATACTACACACTACCTTAGAATAAACACACATAAGAGAAAAAAGTTATTTATGATTTATACTATACATGTTGTGACTCAAAGATCAGTTAGACTCTATTAGAAAAACTAAATCCATGTCGTTACTCAGTAGCTACCAGATAGAGCATAGCTGTCTAGCTTGACACTCAATAGACTGTCTAGGAAGCATCGCGGTTTCACTCATTTACTCACTCACTCCTCACTAACTCACTCCCTCCTTCCTTCACTCAGTCACTGCTGCATGAATAAACTTAAATGTCTTCTGTATAACGTTCAGGATTCTACTTACCTTCACATCACTACACCACGTAAGAACTGAGTTTCAACTATGAAACAGCATTCACAATAAAGTCACTGACTAAAGTGACTTCTGTTCCATCATCACTGCAGTAGAGAGTAGAACATATTTTTATTTTATTTATTTTTTTTGAGAGGTTCCCTAACTGACAGTTCAGTTCAAACACTGTTCCTTTTCTTGAAAGAGAATAACTGGCTGATTAGTTCCTTTGGTGTCATCAGGTCCCCAACAGTAGCACCATCATTTTTGATCATTATTGCCACTACTCTGACAGTTTGGGAGTTTGTGTTTACTTTCATTAGTAAAGAAAGTTGTTAAGAATTGTCTGAAAAAGAACCTTCAGCTCGAAAACAACATGGTCAATGTTCAAGAGACAAAACTCTTTGGGAGTATGTACACATCTCTCAGGGAATTGCACCAAACTAACAATAGGAAACTTAAGGAGAAAAAAAAAATAGTTCTATTACGGGCAGTAAAAGACCAGCTGGAAAAGGTATGAGAGGTAAACCTAGAGTTCTCTAACATTTTATTGGGCAGATAATAATAATAAAAAGAAAATTACCAAAACATACACACTCATAGCATGCTACAAATTGCCCCGCCCATTGAGGACACCTCAATCCATGCTTCTGGTGCAGCTCGCTAATTGCTATGATTGAGATCTGAAAAGAGGCATTCCATTTGAGGGTAGATTGTGGCAGCTTCAAGTGCATGTATCCAGCCACAATCTGCACTAACTTTGCTGACCCATACCTTCATATGTGTGGGCCTATGTATGACCAACAGTGTTTTCAGTTAAAATATGCACAAGGCATCCAGCTGAAATAAGATTATTGATCTTGTAGAGAAACCCAGAACAAATAGAAAAGTAGATTTTAAAGTTTGACTGCTTGATCCAGCTCTCTGTGATTTCACTTATAAATTTTCGGTTTATGAAAGTCAGTTACAGGCCAACACAGAGAAGAGATATATTACAGAAAAACAATTAATAGCCAACCCCAGGCAGATATAAATGAGAGAACGAAAACAGACCCCCTTCCAGAGTGTGGAAGTATAGCCAGAGCAAGCAGGTGCAGTGCTACGGGACCACTCAACAGTACCCTGTGGCCCTCTGCTAGTCACACACTGCCTGCTTCCCCTGTGTTCTCCCTCCAGTCTCCTTAGGAAGTGACACATGGTTTGTGGAGACTGATAAGGTTGGCACAGACAGAGTTTATTTAATGAAAAGATGCCCATACTCACTTTCATAATGCTAGCGGCATCTTTGTGCTGTTCAATTGAATCCCCTCAAGATTACTCCTGCCCCAAATTGCTTTAGCCACAGTAATATTTACTGTATATTATCATATTCTAAATTACTTTTCCTGCTTCATCTTTCCATGTCCTTAATCATTGAATGCCTCTTCCCAGTCAGTGGCAATTTCAAGGAGGATTTTCTGTTTTGCATATGGGTATTAAATTGCTAATCTTTAAGAGTTGGCTCTTCAGGAGGTGCAGTCTTTCATTTACTCTTATATCAGTCACTCATTTAATACGCACCTATTGCAAATCAGAGCTGGAGGAGCCACCAAGAGATGCGCTACAATGACAGGCATGCATGTTTCCCTCCAGAGTTGGAAGAAGTCTGATCACTCATTTGAAGAAGCCAGAGATAAAGTGACCGTAAAAGGAAACATTAAATAGCTAAGCCATCATAGCGCATGTCATATTTTTCTGTGTTTTCACTTTGCAGTGTGTTCATGAGAACTCTGCTCATTATAAAAAAGACATGTTCTCTCAGCATTCCATCAGTGTGGCACACCTACTACAATCATTGGGTCTTAGGCTAGCCATTTTTATATATTGAAAATCACACCAATTTTAGGTGTATGCAGAAAAAATTTTTGATTTTGTTTTGTGTAGAAATCTTGGGACACTTTTTCTTCTGTTAGACATGGCCTCTTTGCAGATTTTAGAAATGAAAACATTGCGTTTTTTTCTATTAGCTAATGTTATCATGCTATAAATATTCTAGTGAACTAGATTTCTATATTTTTTCCATTATAATTTATTTTGTGCTGTGGTGATAACCTTGGTGCTTACCTAAGCTTTGACCTACAGGTTAAATATTTAGAATCCTGGCATACAACTCAGGACCATATGTCAAGGGATAATATCAACCACAACCCAACATCAATTAGTAATTTTTTAAAAATGTTCCACAGACAGGCAAACAGTTGACCTGATCTAGGCAATTCCTCAGTCAGGATTTCCTATCATATGTTGCTGGGTTATGCCAAGTTGATAATTAACAAATAAGCTAACAGGGCATAGACAATCCTTTGGATTGTTTCTTATGCATAAATTCTGCACAAAACATAATGATAAAGATAATAATTTTTATGTATTCGTGGAAACACACACACACACTTTGGAGTAACAGATCAGGATCAGCTTCACAGGGTACTCCCATCAAATTTTGGGATTGACGGTCTTTATTTCTTGGTAAACTTCAGGCTCTTTATCTTAAAGTAAAAGAATAACTGTTATATAAGGGCTAATGTGAAAACTGTAAAAATGTATCCTACAATTCCACTCATCTTTTAAAGCTAGAGTTTTATCATAAACCATGACTGAAAGAATGGAAAGCAGTATAGCTGTGTGTCTAAGAAAACACATACATATACATGCACACACACACACACACACACACACACACACACACAACACTCACACATGTGAAAGTGACAATATATTATACAATAGACTATGTTCATCAAATATTCACTTTTATTTTTATTTCTAAACATAACACATACTTGATCCTATTTCTTTAAATTATGTTGCCTAGCATCTCCTAAGAAATTCATTAAAATAAATATCTGGTTCTGCATTAATTGTAACCTGCTAACAGATCTTACTTCTTTATGTTTTGAGAGACAATGAGAAAGGGAATCTATTCTCACAATCCTTATGCATTTGCACAAACATTGGTACCTCAGAAATACAAATATTCATATACAACATGACTACAAAAACATATTAGAGCATGACTTTCAGTAACTATTAAAATAAATTCTGAATGTGTGTGTGTGTGAGTGTGTGTGTATAGGTGCATAATGCATATATGTTTTATGTTTCTGGATTTTACCTTTAAGGCTGTGGTACATTTAAACTTAATGTGGAATAAAAGCAAGAACCCAGAAAAGAGACACAATACCAGCAGGCACACTAGAGTTTATTGGAAAGGTTGCTAGGTGGGTCCAAGGGAAGAGAAGCAGGAAGAGAACAAAGGAAAGACCTTCCTCATGGCTTCTCCTTATAAGAGAACAGATGGGCACAGATTGACATAGCCACACCTATGGATGTGCCCTCCATATGCGGTATGTTCTGCTGATGCCATGTCAGGTTATAGGACTAGCAGGTTTACCAGGTATCTGCTACTTGCCAGAATATCTTATATCCAGCATCACTCTTTTTATGTTAACCACCAATTTCCTCATAATAGCCCTTCTTTCCTGTTTTCTTTTTAGTCATTTTAAAGATTTGTTAATCTCAACAGCATGAAATTATATCAGGACTTTTCAATTTGTTTGATTTTTATATAAGATAAATAGAATAAATAAATAAATAAATAAATAAGTAAATAAGTAAATAAGTAAATAAATAAATAAATAAACAAAGGCCAAGTAAAGATGGAAAATACAAAGAATGTCTGGATACTGTATATTACTGTCTTATCTTTAAGCTTCTTGACTGAAAATGACTTAGTAAAAGCTGCTAAAAGACAGTTGATTATAAATGTTGTTGGAGTAATTCAACCTATATATTTTGTAAATGAGTTGATTTTAAAATTGAATTGCAAAGGTACGCTACTTTGGAGAAGAGGTTTTCCTTTTATTTTCACAGAAAATGAAAGACTGTGGATTTTTTCCTGGATAAAGAAAATAAAGTTTGATAGAGGAAGACCCCCTGAATCTCCAATGGAAATGGATGGACCAAATGATTAAGCATTTCATAGCACCTCTGTTGAAGTTCCAGAGCTCTGTATCCAGAATAATTTCAAGGAGACTGGCTGAGATGACCCAGCCTTAGAGACTACTCCACTAAAGACTTGTCCATAATCCTACTTTTTTCTTTGGATTCCCATGAGATTGTCTGCTTCCCCATTCAGCAGGAAGTAGCCTAGAGAACGACGCCCACATTCCCAAAACATGGATTATGGATGTTTGTGTTTATTTACAGTGTTGCTTATAAGCTGTTATAGATAAGGGGGAAAAGAATTTTAGAATTGGAGTTCTTTTTGTTTAAAGAGAAAAGGGGATATGTAGGGATATTGTATTGTTTCATGGTAAATAATAGTCCCACCCACTGGTTTAATAAAAAGAGCTGATTGGCCAAAGGCAGGCAGGAAGTGTAGGCGGGGCTACCAGACTAAGAAAATTTCTGAGAACTGAATGCCAGACAGAGAGCACCAGAGAGAAGCTGCAGGATGCAGAGGACAACTAGGCTGCTCTAAAGAAAGGTACCGAGCCACATGGCTGAACAAGAGACATGAGTTAGATGAAGGGTAGAGAGCTAGCAAGTGATATGCCTGGGCCTGAGGCTGATCAGCCTAAAACTATAGTAAGCCTCTGTGTGTCTCTGTGGGACCGTGGGACCGCGGGTCTGCAGGTCTGTGGGTCCACGGGTGTGTGGTCCTAAACCTTGAGGTTAGGCCGGAAAGTCCGAGCCAGAAACCTCGAACTACAAATGTGGCGAAGAGGGCTTTCTTTAAGGGCTTTCTCTACCTCTTTTTTCTTTCTTTATGCCTATATATATATATATATATATATATATATATATATATATATATATATATATATATATATATATATATATATATATATATATATTTTCAAAACACTCTTTACCACTTAGACTTTTTTTTTAAAAAAAAACTGTCTTTACTATATATTTATTTCTTAACTTTTTCTGTCTCTGACCACATCTTTGCTTGTCTAGGGTGATTGACTCCACCCAGATTCTTCTTTTTCTTCTGTTTCTGAACACACCTTTAATCTGCCAGGATTAAAGGCTGGTATGATGGGTGGATGGCTCCACCCAGCTCCTACTTTAATTTTATAGAATTTATCTTTTCAGCCCAGATACTCTGGGGAATTTTAGGGTTCATATAATTATCAAGTAAAGTTTTGCCATCTGCTACTCATTAACTCCATTTAAGTGTTAGGTAGCAGGGCCTCTTTAAAAACTCACAAGTGTTTTGCTTCTAATGCTGAATCAGGAAGCTTCTCTTAAAACCAAGCCAAAGTTTACCTCCGGCAAATAGAGCTGACCCAAGAAAACACTGCCACTAGAAAGCCATCTTTGATTCTGTTCCCTTTTTCTCCTTATGAACAGAAACCTTAAATAAATCATTTACAACCTTTTGCTTACATCTAGGTTCCCGTGAAACTTCAGGAATGAGCCATTTTACACCTTAAGCTGCACTCCAAAAGCCTGCCACTGTAGCTCAAGCCAACAGGCCTCACCAGGGTGTCTCTATACCACTGCTCTTGTGGGAGATACAATTCAGAGGCTGCTTTTGGCTCTAGACCATTTTTAAGCTTTCTATGACTTTATGTGGGCATATTTGCCCCACGTTGGGCGCCATTTGTAGTTCGAGGTTTCTGGCTCGGACTCTCCAGCCTAACCTCAAGGTTTAGGACCACAGACCTGTGGACCCACAGACCTGCAGACCCGCAGTCCCACGGTCCCACAGAGACACACAGAGGCTTACTATAGTTTTAGGCTGATCAGCCTCAGGCCCAGGCATATCACATGCTAGCTCTCTACCCTTCATCTAACCCATGTCTCTTGTTCAGCCATGTGGCTCGGTACCTTTCTTTAGAGCAGCCTAGTTGTCCTCTGCATCCTGCAGCTTCTCTCTGGTGCTCTCTGTCTGGCATTTAGTTCTCAGAGATTTTCTTAATCTGGTAGCCCCGCCTACACTTCCTGCCTGCCTTTGGCCAATCAGTGGGTGGGACAATTATTTACCATGAAACAATACAATATCCCTACAGGTTGGTCATAGCATGAAACCAACCATGCTCAGGCAATGCCCATGACCTCTTCAATCTATCTTCTAGAAGCATCTCCCAGTTTTCTTGGTATCTTCTTGCCACACTATCTAATGAACTTATTTTCTTATTCTCAGGGGGCATCTGATCCATTCCAGCTGTAATGATAACTATACATTGAGTCGGTTATCAAGCAGCATCTGCAAGACAATGAGGAGTCCGGCCAGTGCATGTAGTCTTCAGGTAATGTACCGCCTAGCCTTGTCGCAGACTACACTCTTAAGGTGTTTATATACAGCAGGAATAGGGCAGACAACAGCAGAAACCCTAAAACTGTCCATGTTATTTATTTGGCAAGTAATTAATGCTGGAACCAACTTGTTAGTATACAAGCCTCAGCTGAGCAGGCAAAACAACACACACCTGCGCCTCAAGCATCAGGAGCAAAATAGAAGTGTGAAGATAGCTGTAAAAGCTGGGAAAGAGAAAGCCTTTGTCAAGTCCAAAATAATGCCCAGTTTAAGAGTTGGCCTTTACTATGCTTGCTCAAAATCTAAGCATCAAGTCAAGTACAGTCTTACTGGTCCTAAATCTTATGTACCTTTCAAGACTTATAGATCAAAAGTAAAGGTTTGAAAACAAATGACATTGAGAATACAGAAAGCTCATATTTTCAGTGTGAAAATCCTGATGGATCATTTACATGTAAAATAAGATATCCTCATTCATGCTTGAAGATATTGAAGAAGTTGAATATGGTGATATGTTATATATTTAATAAAACCAGTCTGGAATATCAGTGAAGTGATATGCCCACAGTCAACTCAGGAGGATCAAAAAGTGGTAACTCACATCTTTAATCCCAGTATGGGGAAAGACTGGGAGTCTTGACCTACACCTGATCAGGAGTGGTGACTTATGTGTTTAATCCCAGCAGATATGAGTTTGAGGCCAGCTTGTTTTACAGAGGGATTCCAGGCTCACAGGCAGGCATTGATGGTGCCATTCTTTTAATCACATAACTCCAGATCAGAAATCTTTCTGTGTTTCTGTGAGTTCAAAACTAACTACCAAATAGTAGTAGTCCATGCCTTTAATCTTAACCTGTATGTGAAACAAATGGGCAAAGAAGGTATTTAAGGCAGGCATAGAAAGACAGAGCAGTAAGTAGAAGCTAGGAGGAGCAAAGCTGAGGAAGCTGGAAGACAACTGGGTGAGATCTGAATGTAGTGTTTCCTCTCTCTGATATTTCAGCTTTTCCCTTATATCTGGCTCTGAGTTTTCCTTATAACAACTCAAATTCATGCAACAGTTAAAGATACAGTTTACTACCTCTACAGCCAGTGTGTGGCTGTCAAATTGATGTGCAGATTCAGAGAGATTCCTAAGCCCCAAACCCAGTGAAATAGAAAGAACAGAAATATTGTTCCCCTTGTGATCAAACACTATTAGAAGGGCCCAACCAAAAGAAAACTAGCAGTAGAAATTTCCTCCTGGGGCACAGGCAGAAGGTAGGCAGACAGCCTGAAGAACTCTTGATGCAAGAGTTGTCTCACAGCTCATTTAAATCTCATTCATAATTTGACTACCTTCACAAGGCAGACAAGGACTCTAATGGCAAATGCTAGTTTGAGAAAATTATCATGTACAAAGTCTACAGATGTCCATGTCAACAGGAAATTGCAATGAGTCCCACCACAAAAGTGGACTAGCTGAGGAACAAAATATAATGAGAAAGGCATTATAGCTGTTTATCAAGGCCCCTAGAACAGTCTGTGAGGGTATGTCAATTCTAAACCTAAGGTATTTACAGCAAAGACTTCTCATTGTGGGTCACACTGTAGATCTGAGGTGTCGTATAAAAGCAATTTAACAACAGCAAAACAATTTCATACTCATTAATAGAAAGATTAATATTTTTGTTTCACTAGTAAAACGTAAAAATTCTCTAAAGTATATATTAAAGAATACATTAGGAAGCAAAGTTATCTCTTACATATTTGGCTATATCTGGCACTTTCAAGCTGAAATATACCCTCTTACAGCTAGGAATCAATCCATTGCTTTCATTATATATATTTATATATAATGAAATTAGATATATAATTTTAAATATAATGAAATCATATGCATATATATATATACATAAATGTGTGTAAATTTTCTGAAATAGTAAATGTTAACATAACCATAGCTATGTTTCAATGCATCTTTAAGTTCCTTAAGTGTATTCAAGGAGGCAAAATACTTCTTTCTCAGAGTACTGTGAAATAGAGGGTACATCATGCATTTTACTACATATTATGCATGGGTTATATTGCCAGCTGTCACTTACTATGAGTAGCCATAGGAAAATTAGTTCATCTTTCTAATTCTCCTTTTACATATTTCTAAAATTGAATAGATTATATATTATTATACCATATCAGATGATACATGCAATAAAAGTTAAAATGCAGATAATATACCTTAGTTGGTCAATGAAGTTCTAACTATCTTGTTATTACATTTTAATTTATAAAACCCTGCTTCTCAGAACCTTTTGAACTGAACACATAATTTTAATTAACTGAAAACACTAGGGTAATGATATAGGGCCTAGATCTGTATTTGAGGTAGAACCAGCCTTTACTGTGTCTGGATAATTCAGTCCAGTCTTTCCTCCTATTAAACAGTGGCAACCTATGAAGTCTCTGCATTAATAGTGTGTTCAAGGACACACACATCCCTTGCAGGCAGTAGGATGAGTCTCTAATTTCAAATACCCAAAATGTCATCATACTATAAATATAGGGCATGCTGACTCATTAATACTGGTCTTAATAATAGTGGTAATAGATGACTAATTGTGCCAGTACTTTTGAATTGGATGTGTGCTTAGTGAACTCAGTGCTTAAGTGTTGGCATGCTTTCAAACCCAATATAGCTACTGGGGGAAAAGGAAAAAAAATGGCTGGTGTTGTTTTAGTTGGTGTTTATATTTTTCTACTTTTTAGCTGGGAAATAGCCCATACTCTATGAAATGCTATGATGTCTCTTGACCTGTTTATTTTCTATGACCACAGGCTAGTTACTATTCATCTTTGAGAACCTCCTTTCTTAGATGTTAAAAGGAATTGCAGAGCTTGAACAGAAAACTTTCTATGAACTTGACACTGCTCTTGGCACTTAACAGACACCTCCTTACTTTAAGCACCAGAAAAGCTCATGATAGCATCCCTATTTCAAAGGAGAGGGCATTAGATTACAAACCATGCAAAATATGTTCAAGAATACAGCTAGAATGGGAGAATTTCCAAACCAGACTGTCTGCTACTGGAGCACATGCTTTTGAACAGTAGAATATTGCACCTTTGAAATGAAGCCTGCAGTAGTTGGGACTTGAATTGGATCTTCTGAGTAAAAAGTGTCTGTTTACCTGCTAAGCCCAGTTTCTCATAGGAAGACTATCTAGCTCTGGATGAGAAATAATGTTTTGAGAGATTAAATTAATGTGTGGTTCTATTTCATGTCACAGAGAATCACTTGGGCCCTTTGTGTTATGGACTTATAGAAAGACACCTTCCTTTATAAAAGACTCTTCTACTATGCTGCCTTGGATTGGTGGCATGCCCCATCCCCCCCAAAATATCCTTAACTCTGGAGTTATAGTACTACCAAGATCAAGGGCACACAACTTATGTTTATTTATATAGATTTTGTGATCAAAGACCCTTGTTTGAAAGATATCAATACTTCTTGCTGCATTGTGTCTAAGCTAGTCTTACCCAAAGGGATCCTTATATCTGTGACACATTCTTAGCTTGCTAGCCAGATGTCAGTGGGCTTGAAGGTCATTGAAAACAGACTGTTCTCTTACAAGTTGTAGTATGTAAATGTAAAATAATAAAATTGCAAGTCACTCATTAATTTCAGAGTTATAGGCTTCAGTCATATATTCTGAGGTAATATGAAACTGATAAACACATAGAGTATGAACCTTCAAGAAAAATGTTTCTTTATCATCCATTAACAATGGAAACTAACAAGAAAAGAGGAAACTATATGAAAAAGAATGAAAAAGGAGAATATCAAAGTAGTACTTTAGCATTTTTTTTTAAAGTATGGTACTTAAAAGCTAGAAACCAGCACCTAGAAACCAGCTCCTAGGTAAGAGTTTTCTTTATAGAGAACCTCTCACTGATGAATCATTTGCCAATCACTTTTATACCTGCATGGTGAACACCTAAGGTATCTTCTATGACCAGTGACTCTGTGGTGAATTTCTGGAGAGAGAGAAGGTAAAGGCTATATTCTACAGAGAAACATTGTTCTCATCTCCATATAAATAAGATTATCACTTTCAAAAATACACATGTTTAATGAAAATACAAGCATCTATATCACAGCATAAACCTAATCTCCAAAGAAAAGATGCAAAAAATAATTTCACTCTCTATTAATAGAATTGAGTTCTAAAGAGCTCTGTCAGGGACAACACCCTTTGTCTCATGTACACATTCTCAAATGGCCATAGGCATAGTCTGGAGGAAATTACGTACATCACCCCATTCACTTTATTTGCTCAAACTGAAAATTAATTTATATAGCCTTGTTAATTGCTGCTTCTTGTTTCCTATATGATAATGAGAAACAGTATAGGTTTTATGATCCATAGCAAGCAGTCACCCAGAGACACTCATTCTGAAATGAGTGTCCACCTCCCCTCACTTCAAGTCAAACTTCTGAAGGGAACAACATGACTCATCTAAAGAAAAATGCAAGTGGACACGCACACTCCCTGAGGACTTTACATATGACAAATAAAGGCAAATAAATGGCAAAGTTGAATTTAAAAAAATTTGAAAGTATATAATAATTGGAAAGCACAGGAGGCCTGAGCTTTCTCATAGCCTCATCATTGTTTGAAGCCTTGTACTGATGTTTTGAGTAATAAAATGGGTCACATATTTAAAATCATGCTTTATACATTCAACTATGATGTTTTAAAGGTTTCTTTCCTCTTCTTTCCACTTCCTCCCACCCCTTTTCTCCTTTTTTCTCCTAGCCTCCATCTACTCCTTGTGAAAACACATTATCAGCAACATTATTCTGTGCTTTCTGTGATTAATTTCTGTATTGTTTTTATCATTTTAAGTAACTTGGAATTCATTAAACACAAGTATTAATACAGTTTAAATGCAAACATAAGTCCAACTGTAACATTTATTTAAACTATTTTATTATATGAAATCTATAAATGCATTTAAATTTTATTTTAAATATTCTATTTATCTATTGGTCTGTTTTCCTATTTTTAAGTGGTTCAGTTTGCTCTAGGCTTGGAATAGGGTGTTTGCCATGAATTATTTTCTCACATATTTGTTTCATTTTTCCCCTGGCTTATTTAATTCTAAAGCAGGACAGTAAGTACATGGCCTAAAGTATCCAGTGAAATGAAGAATTTAAAGATAATGAGGATTTGAAATATGCAGATAAAGAATTCATTGCTACATACACTAAAATCTGTTTATAAGGAATAGTTATACCATCTTCAACTCTTATACAACACAGAAAAATTTCAGAGAAAATAAGGTCCTGAAACTGATTAATACTATGTGCCCAAGAGCTTCAGACTCTCCAGCTGCTTCTCCACATTCAGTTTTCTTTGTCAACACTAACCACTAAAAAGATTGCTATTATGCTTGCCTTTATCACTCACAAACTTGACATACTAAAAGACTCAAAAATGGGGACCATTATATAAATTGTAACCAAAGGAAGAAGTTGAACTGATGGATGCTGAAGTCCTCTATTTATAGTAGACAAATCTAAATGTTTAAAATGCAGCCCAAATGGGCATATCTCTATACCTAAGGCCATACTTTGTCATTTGTCCAACCAGGAATTCCCACTGACTTTTACTTGAGCCATACATTCCATGTTACTTTCAAGGTATGACAAGGGGGAAACACAATGAATTTGTGGATCTGATACTATAGGGAGGTTGTATCTCTGATGATTCCTCATATATTTTGTAGTACAAATTTTAAAAGCTTCTGTAATTGTCTATGCAAAATAAAATTTTAAACTAATATTTTGTGATGAGAAACTTCACACACACACACATACACACACATGACCACCACCACCAATATATATTCTTATTAAAAGTTAAAAATACAATCCCCCCCCCACAAAAAACAGGAATCAGTCTTTGAGACACATATTGATAAGTACTTCTTTTCCCTTCATTTTATTATTTTTAATAAAAATTATCTTTTTTATCTATGCATCCCCTGGCTCACCCACCCTTCCTTCCTTCCAATCCCTCCCAGTCAGCCTTCAGCCTCTCCCATCCCCATCCCTTATCCCCTCTCCCAAAAGGTCAATAAGTCCCAAGTTAGGTTAGCTTAGCATGACACATCCACTGCAGGCAGGTCCGAATATCCTAATTTCAATTGATAGAAGAAAAATATCAGAATCATAAAGGCATTGTGACTTATATAACTCACAAGGAATGAAAAGCATTTAAATGCATCATTTATTAAAACAGGTCATTGAGAATTTATGCCATACAAGGTTATTGTTGTATCTTTCTATTGTCTCTGTTTGCCTTCTAAGATTAAAAGAGCAAATATGAGTGAGAGGGTATTTCATACATAGAGATGGAAAGCCAGGCATAAACTATCAACTGTAAAACATGGCAGGGGATGAAAGGATAAAATAGAGGTGTTCCATGGACTTAAGAACTTTATAATACAAGTTATTTAGAAATATAATGAAATCTGTGACATATAATGAATTAACCTCACTTTACATGGAAAAATACTAAGTTCCCAAACAAATTCAGTATTCCCATCTTTCTCTATGTGTTAGCTTGTGATTCCATTTCTTAATATTGTGTCTACATAGGTATTCTATAGACTGAGAAGCAGAATTGTGGTGATATTTACAAATGTATTAAAAACTCACACCTTTAATCCTAGCACAGGGAGTATCCTGGGAGTGGTGGCCCTTAATCCAATCTGAGTTCCAGGTCATCTTAGTTAATAGAAGCAGTTCCAGGCTCCCAGGCAGGCAGTGGTGGTGCCACACCTTAACTGAGCAAAGAAAGTATTTAAGGCAGGCATAGAAAGACAGAGAAGGCAGAAGAAGCCAGGGGGAGCAAGGCTGAGGAACCCGGAAGACAGCTTGGTGAGATCTGACTGTGGTGTTTATTTTACTATCTCTGCTTTTCCCAGAGATTTGACCCTTTATTCATGCAACACTTGGTGTCCAACTTCAGGGCACAAATTCCTCCCCTCCCTACCCAAAAAATGTCCTTGCCAGCCAGAACAATGTGTGGCCAGAGGAGTTATAATTGGCAGGCAAGGCTTTCTATTCCAAGTTAGTCTCCAATCTTAAGAAGACTGGCCACACGTTTCCATTTCACTCTCATCTGGGTAAGTCTTTCAGACAGTGGCCTCTTTCTCCTGGTGGGTTGTTCTTTTTTTTTTTTTTTTGGACCCCTCTTTGGGCTGTTATCATACTAGGTAGCTGCCCCACTTCACAATTAATTGAATCATCAACAGAAAACAATCGGTGAGTAAAGCAAATTTTTTAAAAAGAAGGAATTTGTTTAAAGCAATGGAGAGTGCTTGGGCCTTCTGTGATCTTTTGCTAGATAATTTGGTATTAAAACAGTGAAGGAAAACATAGGTAAGGCAGATGGAACTGTCATGATGAATATCATACTGTTTATTATGAATATTTTTGATTTCTATTTTATCACTTAAAAGACCATTAGTATAAAGGCAAAGAAAAAGGTCTAAAAAAAGCCTGTAGAGAGAGAACACAAAGATGTTAAAATTCAAACAGAGGAATATTAAGAACAAATTTCATCAAGGTAATATAAAATTTTAAAAAAGGCAGCATTAATATACATGGTAAACTTTAAAAAATGAAGAATGATAAATATGATACAGAAGCTAGCTGGGCTCCAGTACAAATGCTGGAATTACAGAGAGTAAAAGAAGCAAATGTAACATATGGGATGCATTCACCATTTGTAAAACAAATGTTGAACAGTTGGTCATGCTTTAACTAGGTCATCCCTAAAGACTGGTAAGATATGGTTACAGCTGTGTTAGATGCAGAGCCACTTATACAATGGAAATCATAGTGGAAGGAGGAGGCTAAAACAATAGAACAAAGAAGCAGGGCTATAGGCAAAGAAGTCTCCCAAAAAACAAATTCTTGGAGGGGGAAATTATGCTGATATTGAAAGGCAGTCTTTATACAATGAACATACTCTGGATTTATGTCACATGGCAGCTTTAAATGCCTGGGACCAGAATGAAGAAATAGGAAAGTAATTCAAAACCCCAAAGAAAATTTTACAGACTTTTTGCACAGATTAACTGCACCAATAAACAGAATGGTACTGGACTCAGAAGCCAGGTGAAAAATCATTG
Source organism: Phyllotis vaccarum (assembly GCA_033318265.1). NCBI lineage: Eukaryota > Metazoa > Chordata > Mammalia > Rodentia > Cricetidae > Phyllotis > Phyllotis vaccarum. The sequence goes on along the minus strand of JARWLC010000001.1, from coordinate 35,040,520 downwards.
AATCACTGGCTTTTGAGAATGCTAATGCACAATGTAGCAAAATACTTAGACCATTAAAAGCAAGGTCAGCACCTTTGGAGGATTGAGTTTGTGAGAGAATTAATCTAGAGTATTATGACAGTGATGATAACTGGGTAGGAGAGCTTATTTCTAGAGATATAAGAAAAATTCAAAATGTTAAATGCTACAATTGTGGAAAGCATGGTTACATAAAAAGAGATTGTAAACAAGGCATTCCCAGAAACAGTGCTTTTGTTAGGAATAATCCCAAGAGAATGTCCTTCCCTTCTGGAGTATGCATAAGGTGTGGAAAAGGAAGACATTGGACTAATGAATGCAGATCAACAAGGGACAGACAAGGTAACTTTCTGCCCTTGAGAAACACCCCAAGGGAGCTATCAAAGCCCCCATATTAAATCCAATCCAGTCTTACCCTGCCACTGTAGAGGAAACACCTTCCCAGAACAATTAAAAAGATTAAAACCTATTTTAAAAAGACATACAACACAGAATGTTAGAAAATCTATAGAAAAAGAAAAAAATCAGGAAAAATTATAATATGAATATTTTGGAAAACAACTATCAATGAACAAAGGCCAAAATTTAAAGTACAAATAAATGATGTTCTTATTGAAGGCATATTGGACACAAATGCAGATGTATCAATAATTTAACCAGAGTCATGGCATCCAAGTTGGCCCCTTCAGGAGCTAAATGTTCAGTTGTGGGTATTGGGTCAATATCCCAGGTAAAACAGAATGCAAGATGGCTTGAGTGTATAGGACCAGAAGGACAGAGAAGAATATTCAAGCCATATGTGGCTGACATTCCTATAAATTTATGGGGATGAGATTTACTACAACAGTGGAACACAGAGATTAATATTCCTCCAAAAACAGAAATAAGCCATGAACTAGCACATGGTTCTGGAAAAAAAACATTAGAAGGTATTATGAGAAAGAGTCACAGACCATTCAGGTTATAGAGAAACAAGGCAAAACAGTTGCTGATCCAAAAACACCCATAGTACTACCTCTAAAATGGCTAACAGAGAAGCCTATGTGGGTTCATCAATGGCCTCTAACAAAAGAGAAATTGCAGGTCTTAGAGAATCTGTTTCAGGAGCAACAAAATGCTCAGCATATAGAAGAATCAACCAGCCCTTGATTTTCTCCTGTATTTGTTACTAAAAAGAAATCTGGAAAGTGGAGAATAGTAACAGATCTAAGGGTGATAAACAAGGTGATTCAGCCAATGGGCTCTCTACTGTCTGGGATTCCATTGCCTTCTCTGTTACCAAAAGAATGGCCTATTATAGTTATTGATTTAAAAGACTGTTTCTTTACAATACCTTTACAAGAGCAAGACAAAGAAAAATTTGCCCATATAGTGCATACTTATGATAATTCTCAGCCTGTAAATAGATACCAGTGGAGGGTACTCCCTCAAGGAATGTTGAACAGCCCCACTCTGTGCCAGTATTTTGTACAAAAGCCAGTAGAACAAATACATAGTAAATTCCAACAATCTATAATTTATCATTACATGGAGGATACCTACCTTGTTGGCTGATTCAAAATTCAATACCTTAGAAAAAAAAAATTTGAAGAAGTGAAAAGTATTTTGCCTGCTTTGGGATTAAAGATTGCCCCAGAAAAAATACCAAGAGTGGATTCCATTAATTATTTAAGCTCCAAGATAGGCCAGCAAAAAAATTAATCCCCAAAATGTACAAATCAGGAGAGATAGATCGAAGACACATAATGATTTTCAAAGACCACTAGGAGACATTGTCAATTTATGACCCACTATTGGAATTAAAAATGATGAACTTGATAATTTGTTCAAAACTTTAAATGGTAACAAGGCCTTAAATAGTCTGAAATAACTGTCACCTGAAGCTGAGAAGAATTGGCTTTGGTGGAAAATAAATTACAGATGCACCTGTGAATTGTGTGGATCCAGACCTCAATTGCATTCTAGTTATCTTGCTCTCTAAGCATTCTCATACAGGAATTTTAATGCAAAGGGAAAATGTTATATTGGAATGGGTATTTTTTTTTTCACATAAACCAAGTAAGACATTAAAGACATATGTGGAAAAGATTTCTGAACTTATTTTTTAAAGGTAAATTAATACTTGGTCAACTGACAGGAATAGACCCAGCAGAAATTTTGTATCTTTAACTAATGAAGAAATTGAACAATTATGTATAGAAAGTTAACCTTGGGAAAGAGTCTGCAGTAATTTTTGGGAGCCCCTACATTTTATACTGATCCAAAAAAATCAGGAAAGGCAGGTTACAAATCAGAACACATAAGTAAAGTAGCTCAAATCTTTTATAATTTGGAACAAAAGTCAGAATTACATGCTATTGTGATGGTATTAATGGATTTTACCAAACCTGTGAATATAGTCACTGATTCTCAGTATGCAGAAAGAGTTGTTCTACTCATTTAAATGGCTGATTTTATTAATGATGAATCAGAATTAACTTCATTATTTATTCAGTAACAAGAAAAAAATCAGGACTAGAAATCATCCCTTCTATATAAAACAATTTGATACCATAGGGTCTTCCAGGTCCTTTAATACAAGGTCATGATGAAATTGATAAATTATTAATAGGAAATGTACAAGAGGCATCAGAATTTCATAAAAAGCATTACATCAATAGCAAAGGATTAAAAAAAAAAAATCTCTACCACTTGGTAACAAGCCCAAGAAATTGTAAAAGGGTGCTTCACCTGTTCTTCCAATAACCAAACTCTATTGCCATCAGGAAGTAATCCTAATAGTATATGTAGAATGAAATCTGGCAGATGGATGTATTTCATTTTACAGAATTTTGGAAATTAAGATATGTCCATCATACAACAAATACGTTTTCAGGACTTCAATGGGCAACTTTTTGAGTTCAGAAAAGACTGATTCTGTAATCACACATTTCCTAGAAGTTATGGCCATCATAAGAATACCTTTACAAATTAAGACTGACAATGTTCAGACATATGTCTCTAGTAAAATGAAACAATATTTTGCTTATGAAAATATAAAGTATATTACAGGAATACCACATAATCCTACAGGGCAAGCAGTCATAGAGAGACCAAATTGAACTCTAAAGGATATTTTAAATAAACAGAAAGGAATAACAAACACCCATAGTGATAGACTACATAATGCTTACTTAACTTTGAATTTTCTCAATGCTAATGAGAAAGGAACAACAGCTGCTGAAAGGTATTGGACTATAGAAAAAACAGCTGAACTAAATCAGCCTGTTTACTTCAAAGATGTACTAACCTCTAAATGGAAGCCAGGATATGTGCTACATTGGGTAAGGGGTTTTGCTTTATTTCTACAGGTGAAGACGTTATGGATGTCACCAAAATTAATAAAGATTCAATTTGAATGAGAGAAATTTCATGGAAATAAGAATTGATAGCTCATCCACCCATATTACAATTCTTTAAGTTGTATGATAAAGCAAAGGGTGTGGGCAGGTTTCTGTTTTTCTCTTTACAGAAAACTGGGAATACCCATCTTCAAGAAGAGAAAAGACCTTGGACATCTAGACATCTAAAGCAAAAGGGAGGCTAACCAGAAAAATTTACAAGCAAAAGAATATCATAACTATTGGTACCAGTATACTCTTTAGGGTAAAATCTCATTGCTTAACCTCTACAAATTGTTTTGTTAGTTGAAGTCCCAGTTTAATTATAATTTAAATCTGGCTTTAGAATTGGAGTGTGGCTCTCTCCTTTTCTAAACTCAAGCATACTTGTTAAAGGAAAATATAAAATCTCTGTATCATATCAGAAGAGCCACCTGATATGGGACAGAATAACAAAAAATAAGGTAATATCCTATTATTACTAATCCTATACTGAATAAATAGTTATATATTTAGTTTCCAGTATATTATGTTGGGTTTTAGTCTCTTATCAGTTTTCTTATTTATCAATACCTAATTGCGAACTTGAACTTGAAGTATCCACAAGGAAGATGGGGCCCCACAATGATGATTTCACATAGATTCTGACAAAGCGACTAGGCTGACAATCACCATCCAAAGATCAGATTTAGACTACAAACTGCTCAGGGAAATTTTGAGGCAGCTCGCTGAGATGAACCAGCTTCACAGACTCCTATAGCCAGGACATGAGACAAGCCGTGCACTTTCCTGTTATGCAGAGGCTGGACAACAAATGACATAGCTACTTATTTCGGGACTTGACATTTAACAAAAAAATTTTTTCAGGATACTCAAAAGATGCTGTTGCCCCCAGACAGTAGGAAGTAAATTTAAGAACATGGCACCCACATTCCCAAGCGGTGTGGTGGGTTGTTTTTGGTTGTTCAATGTATTATAGTTATTTGTTATTGTTTAGGTTAATTGGTTAAAAACTGCTAATAGTTATGACTAGGGAAAAAAAGTTTAACAAGAGTGATTAGATTTATGATTTGTGTTCAATTAGATTTATGATTTGTTTTAAAAAACAGAAAAAATGGGATAGATATATAAGATATAAGGATAGATTATTGAATCTTCTTTTAAAAGGTTTTACTAGCTTTAAATATTTTACATTGGATTGGATTTTTGTATATTGTATATAAATTGTTTATATTGAGATTAATTGTGTTACTGAACAAACATCTCTATGCTTATTCAAGGTATTATACTTATTCATTTCATCAAACAATGTAATACAAGTGCTAGTCCATGGAAGTTTTTATTACCAACTAATTAGAATATAAAATAATGCAAGTTAGTAGTTATATATTACATTCAAACATAGTCATATTAGATATGTTTTCCAAGATCAAATAAATATATTTTAGATGAACAGTTCTTCTTCAAACACTTCAAAGATTCATAGAATATGACATTTAAAATATTTTAGGAATTTAGACTTTTCTGGACAGTGAAACAGGTCTGCTCTTGGCAGCACCAAACTACTTCAAGAGAAGAATGGGCATTGAAGAAACTCCATAGGGAGTCCACTTTTTGTGTGGCAATGGTTAGCCATTGGACAAGAACCTGTTCTTATACTTACTGCTTGACTGTATACTGTTTAAACTGGACATGCAGGTTCCCTAGGAAAGTGACCTCTGAACTTTGACAGAACAAGCTGAGATGTTCCTTCAGGTTCCTGCTTTTTAGAGAAAACTGTCAGAGATTCTTTAGGACACAAGGATAAGTGACTGATAAACTATATCAGAATGGGCAGAATGGATTTCCTGCTACACTGAAATGAAAAGAGACTCTGGGCCTGTAGGCTAAAGATGGATGCCTCAACTTTATAAAGGAATTTTGAGTGACTGTCCAGGCAGATAGGTGTCATCTCTGTCATTTCTAGATATTGGAAGTTGCTTGTACTTCCTGTTTACTTGGGTAAATATCATTTCCTTCTTGGTTCTCTGAGGTATTTGAAGATGAGATAGAGTTAGAGTTATAGTTTTCTAGTGACAGTTTTAGAAAAGAAACTTTGAAGTTAAAGTGTGTAAGTTTAAGAGACATTAAAATAATAGTTTTTAGTCAGAAAGTGAAATAGGTATAATTCTTTGGACTCAACAAAATGGAATAACAAAATATTTTCTTTGAATTGTCAATTGCTAACTGACTGGACATTACTCATTTATTATTTTTTATATATTGTATATAATTATTGTACCTATTATATACGATTTTATTATGTTATCTATAACCTTCTTTTTAAAAAATTTGACACAAAAGAGGATATGTGGGGATATTTTCAAACATATTAAAAACATTTGAGATATCAGAGGGATCTACTCACAGTCAGTCTAGGAGGATCACACAGTGTTAACTCAAACCTCAAATCCCAGCACAGGGAATATCTGGTAGTGATGACCTATGCCCTTACTCCAATCTCAGTCTGAATCATCTTAGTTTATAGAAGGAGTCCCAGGCTCCCGGGTAGGCAGTGATGGTGTAGCACCTTAACTGAGCAAAGAAAGTATTTATGGCAGGCATAGAAAGAGAGAGCAGGCAGAAGAAGCCAGGAGGAGCAAGGCTGAGGAACCTAGAAGACAGCTTGGTGAGCTCTGACTGTGGTGTTTATTCTTTCTAATATCTCTGCTTTTCCCAGAGATCTGGTCCAGAATTTCCTTTATTCATGCAACACAGAATCAATATACTTTTAAGGTTATTATTATTATTATTATTATTATTTAACCTTTGGAGAATCCCCTGTATAACAGAGAAAAAAATAGAAATTTCTGTAAAATGTGCTGGGTTTTTTCTTCTCTCATTTTGTGGCTCTATTTTTCTTTTCAGTAAACTTCCCTTTTAAGTCTATTAATTATCACTCCATCAAATGCTATTGACAAGACCTTTATTCCCTATTTCCAAGATGGAACATCAATATTCTTAATATTCTGAAGAAACACATGTTAAATGCATATATCACATTGAATGTCTGGAAATATGTACAAGGTGACTATAATATAATCACACTACTATTGGAATAAAGGGCCAATGTAAGATATTTGGCTCTTTTCAGAGTCTATAGATATCATGAGGACAAGGACTCTAATATTTTCCTCAGTGTCCCACAGCAGAATGATCCAGTCATGTATAGAAAAAGATAAAGTTGATTTTTGAAAGTATAGTCTACCACCTCATTTCATCGAACAACTAAAAGAGATAGAGATTCCTCTACTCTTTTTTCTGTTGATTTTTCAAGGTTTTATATGATGATATTATCGTATTTCATTTATAGCAAGCTGTGATCTCATAAAGCTACATGCAGATGTTGACACATACAATTCATCTATTTGTCTTTGTTCCACATCCATACTAGTTGATACCTTTATTGGCTGAGTGCCTATTATATCTCAAATCTGTAGATTGACAACAGGTTCCAGTTTACAGGGGAACAACTTGCATAAGTGATTTTTGTCTTGCTGGAACTATTGACAATGACACAGTTTCATAGCCAACAGTACATAGCCTGGCTGATAAATTATGTAATTTTGGAGATATAAGCCTATATCCTTCTCTAGATCAGTCCTACTCCTAGATTGAAGGTCACAAATCACATTTTATCCATCTTTGTATCCCCCATGGCTACCATCATGTTGATTCAATCCATATCTGCAAAATGAATGAAAACAAATATTTCCCAAGGTTAATCAGGACTGCCTAAATCCATCTCCCATGCTCTTTTCAAACTATCACACTGAAAATAAGGGTAATTCTTATAGAGATTCTGGTTGAAATATGTCTCTTCTTTTATTGCCTTTCAGAAATATAACAAACACAGGGGGATTATTAGTTATTCAAAATGACGGTTTCTGCTGTCTGTCATATATTGCACACATCATCACCTCACAGTATCTTTGATGATACTTCCTTCTCCTTAGGTCCCTCAAGCTGGTTTTTTTTTTTTTTTATCAGAGAACACTACTTTTATCACCAATGTACTCAGCAGTTATATTTCTCCTAAGGAAAATGTTGTGGTGAAATTGTTTTCCATGCTACCTGTAGTTTCAGAAAATTCACAACAGTTATTTTCCTTAAGCTTCCAAAGAGTGGTAGATTATTGCAAACCATTTCACATCTAAGAAAACCAAGATTTAGAAAAGTTAAGTAAGGTACTTAAAATGATAATATTTTTCTTCATAGAATTGCAATTTGAATTGCTTTCTCTCTCTCTAGAATATATTATTTTGTTTTTCAAATGACAAAGATCTTTAATTTATATTTACTTGTATTAGGACATGTGTTGCTATCTTTATAACTACATCATCATTGTAGATATGTTTTCTCCCAGATATGAAAACCCAGATATCTCCAAATATCTTTTTAAAAAGTAGCATTAATCCACAAGGCCAATTTTACTTCTTTGAGCTGACATGTCTGAGAGGGGACTCTAAGAGAACTGACAGTTATTGAATGAAGTGTGCTTTCCTCACTGTTCTCTGTGGAGACATTCATTATCCCTTGATCCAAACAAAGAAAGAGTCTAATACTAAAACTCTGCCTCTCCTTCAGGCCCATGCAAGGAATTTAATTCTTGGCTTATTTCAAGAAATCTCCCAACATATCTTTAAATACTTTAATCCAGAAACATTGCTAAAAAGATTGCTAACCCTGAGTGTCTGGGCCTCATGGGAAGTCAAGTTCTATATCCACTTATGAGTTATATTTCACATCTCAGTCTATTAATGATTCTGTTTGATGGCAAATAACTATTCAACACACTGTCCAAACTAGTGTTTGTTATCTCTGTTAACCTTGGACATGTGGAGAATACATCATAGCTTGCCACTATTTTGTGAAATATTTCTATCAATTTTGATGAAATAGAAAGAGTGGAGATCTCTGAAACTGTTTCCAGGAGGAAAAATCAAATGAAGCTGTGATAAAATAATAATTAGGAGAAAGGCATTGCAATAATATTATGTAGTGTCCTGTAAATATTAAAGATGTATCTCACTGACACATACAAGTTATAGGTTGTATACTAAAATATAATAAAGAGATGTACGTGAAGCCAACACAGGAAAGCACTAAATTGAGTGAGACTTAAAAGGCAGAAGTAAATAAATCTTTTAACATTCAAAATTGTCCTCAAGAGGCCATTTTTTCTCATCCCTTGTTAATGAGTGACCCACACTTATGGTTTCCAGAATCAAATCTACTGAATGAAAGAAATGTTCATTATTGTACTTATATAAAACCAATATTAAATGGATATATAATAACCAGAGATGTTTTCTACTTGAAAACTCAATTTAATGGTGTTTAGCCTTTTAATGAAAGCATTCAAGTAACATTGAAGTGAGATATTTGTTACACATTTTGAAGCATAGTATTATTGTGTGTGTGTGTGTGTGTGTGTGTGTGTGTGTGTATGTGTGTGTTTCTTTAATAAATATCCCTATGACAGTACACCAGTTACAAAGAGCACCTAGTTTTAAGAGTTGTTATCTGGGACGGCACAGATGGCTCAGTTCTTAGGGTCATGTACTGCTCTTCTGTATGACCTAAGTTTAACTCCTAGCTAAGCGTTCCTGAGAAAGCAATGTCAACTTTTAAAATCATGCTAAATTTTAACTTACAAAATTCTAGTCATTTTGTTTATTTGCAACAAGTTCTCAGGATAAAATTTTCACTCTCCTGAAGCCTGTTTTTTAGTTCAGGCTGGCCTTAAACTTTCCAAATATTGCTCAGTCTCATGAGTGCTAATATTATAATCGTGAGCCATGCTTTTCACTAAGAATTATGGGTATTTCTGAATCCTGGACTACTTTCTTCATGTTTATTTCTAAAAAAATATGTAACTTTATGTACTCGCACTCTGAGTAAATTTAAATGATTATATATCTATAAAACAATTTATTTTACCTAGTAATAAAATACTTGGCTCCCAACCCCTTTATTGAAATGGCCACCGTTCCTCCATGTATCTAACTTCATTCTGAAAACCAGTAGGGCATTTTTGTGTAGCTATCCCTGAGTTCCTTTTTCAGTTACATGGCTCTGCATTCCTACTCCTATACCAAAGTCAATGCTTTGTTACTGAGCACTGTACTTTAGCAAGAAGTGTGTACATGGATTCCTATCTATTTACCTTCTTTTTCAACACCAAGTTCCTGACCTTATTTCCTTAGATCTTATGTATAAATTATTAGTGTTTTTACATCTACAGAACTCTTTCCTGGAAGTTGATAAGTTTTTTGTTAAAGCTATGTGTCAACTTAAGATTTGTGCCTTTGCTTATTTGATTTCTTTCCAAATGCTTTCTAGATTTTAGCAAACCTTTTTTACATCTGCTTTATTATAGTCACACTTATTTTGCTGTTATTGATTTCAGATGTTATTGTGTTTTTATTTTAAATCTCCATGTGCTCACTGGTAGTTATAGAATCATGAATGTTTAATGTCTTATTGTATATTTTTGCAATGTTTCCAAATAGACTTATTAGTACTAGAAATACCATTCTTCCAAATAGGAACAGTCTGATTTCCTCTTTTTCAATCTATATGGCTATTATTTCCTTTTTGGCCTAGTGGCATAGCTAGATTTGAAAATAAAAGTCTGAAAAGAATGGTGTGAGCAAAGCTCATTTCCTTGTACTGGATCTTGATGAGACACTTTTAGTTTTTGTTATTAAGTGTAAGATAAATTGTGAGACTTTTTTTTGCATGCTCTAATATTCAGACTACTACCTTTCTGTTATCTTTGTTGTAGCCTGAATTGTATCAAATCTTGCCAAAGCTATAGGGTTGATGTTTTGTTTTTCTACTCTGGTATGATTATATGATTTTTTTTTTCCATTTTGACCAGTCAAATGATAATGATTGATTTTGTTAAACACAGAGTTTTGTGTTCCTGGGGAGAGAAGTTCATTTAGTTTTGGAGATAGAAAGCTCTGTAAAATTATCTTGCTAAATTCCATCCCTGATTCAGTTTCCATACCTACTTTCTTGAGCATAGCATACTGACCAATTTGTCTTTCCTGAGATTTGACTTTAGGTGAGCACTGGAGTCTTAGCCTCATAAGGGAGATATTTAATCCTCCTTGCTTCCCTGAAAAATATTCTACAGGATTGAGATTTAATTTCTTAAAACTTTTTTAATATTTAACTAATAAAATTGACAGTATTTGGAGTGAGTTTTATATGTTTGAGCTTGTTAAAATTGTGAGATTCAATTTTCTAAAGAGGTACATGTATATTCAGTGTATGTATTTCAGTTTAGAAGAAGAGTCATTGCATTTTTCCAGAAATAGATCCATTTCCTCAGATTGTGAAAATTACACTTGTGTCGTTGCTTGCTGTGTTGTTTTATTATCTGTGCAAGGTTTGCAGGGTCTGTGGTTTCACCCTGGGCTGCATTCCTCTTTTGGCATTGCTGTATATTTATTTTTGCTCAACAGACTCATTTAGTTGATTTTTGCTTCTAATATCTTTTAAATTATTTCAGCTTACCTTTATAATTTTTTTCTGCATACTTTTAGTATATGTGTTCCTTTACTTTCAACATTCTTTCAGTAGGCATTTGAAGTGAATGTATTGAAAGAATTTCTCTTTTCTATTTTACTGTACATATTTAGTTGTACCCACTAAAACATAATATTGCTCCCTCTATTTATTGGTTTAATTAATTAATTTACTTTTTGAACTTTTTTTCTAGTCCATGGTTTACTTAGAATTTTCTTAATTGATAATAAACAGGAATTCAACTAAAATTTGTAAGAAACAGCAGAGCTTTCAGGAATCTGAGTCAATGACTAACTCCACAAAGACCTCTTATCAAACCCAGTAGGACAGGACAGTCTCCTTGCCAGGAAGAGTCCTTGAGCTGGCCTATTTCAGGATACCTCAAGGATATAACCCCCTGGCCTTTGTAATTAGGAGACAGATTCCTTATTCACCCCCTTTGTTTCCTAGGTGGCAAGAAACTTGTTATTACTGTATCACAGACCTGATAATGTTAGAGTTCAAAGGGGACTGAAGAATAACCAGCTATGTAATCTGAAGACACATGGGCCAAACCATGATTGAAATCATCTAGGCAGAATCCTGAGACCAAATGGCAGATAGATTTAATCTGAAGATCTGGTTGCTTATTAAACATTTAAAGTTTCCCTAAAACATCATCTGGGGCTATAAGACAGAGCAAGGAAACTTTATTCTTAAGAGTTTATATAAAAAATAAAAACCAAACAAACAAACAAATAAAAACCCATAATTTTCCTGGCAAGATTTTTTAAAATTTATTTTTATTTATTTATTTTTTAGTTTAAACAAACAATTTCAGTTTATTGAGGAAGGTGCAAGCCTTATATATCCTATATCCAGCCAGAGGGAAGGGTTGGATAAATTAGTGCCACACCAAATCTGGACAAAATTGTAACATCAGGTCAATTATCAAGTACTAACAAGACAATCTAAATGATCTTCTGGGACAAAAGGGATTTGCATTGTTAATGTGGTTGTTTGAATGAATGCATTACATAGGTTCATACATTTGGATTCTTAGTCTTCAGTCAGTGAAACTGTTTGAAAATGAAAAAGAAGGGCAGCCTTGCATATTAGGAGGTATGTCACTGGGGACTGGTTTTGAAGTTTCAAAAGTATACACCATTCACAGCTAGTTATTTTTTTCTGCCCCAAGATTGTTACCCCAACATGTAAGCTCTCAGCCTTTGATCCAGGTCAATTCATGACTGACCGCTGCAATGTTCTTCTTCACAATGGTCATATATTAACATCTGAAACATACAGACTCCAAATTAAATGATTTCTTTTATAAATGTACTTTGTTAAAAAAAAAAAGTCTGGCATAAATTTCCTTTGTCATTCTTTTGGAGCACTCAAGAAGGAGACATATTAGAAATAAGAATATAATTCAATGTTGTTAAGGTACCTTATTGTCCTAGGACTTATTATTCTAAGCATTGCTAACCTGTTCTAAGTAATTAAGTTCAGTGCTTGGTTTTTAAAGTTCTTACCTGAGACAGTAAGTTTCTTTGATCTATGATATCACTCTACTGGCCCAGAAAGTTATTACACTCTCTGGGCTGTTCTGTGTAGAAGCTGAGGTCCCCCCCCCCCCTCTGGCCTTATCATCACTACTGCCAGTCATGACTGAATACATTAGAAGGCATTTTTGCTAATTTTCTTCTTGGCATTTCATTTGATTCTCTTCTGATTGAAGAATGTAAGCAATGTGATTTAAATAGTTTACAATGTTTTGATATTTGCCTAGTCAGAAAATTTTGAGTTCATCCTGGTGTCTTGATATATGTCCTTTGCAGACACAAAAAGAAGATGTATTCTTAATTAAGGGTAGATGTCAACCTAGCAAAAACTATTCAAATCAACAAGAACCTTTAACTTGATAAAGGCCTCAGATAAAGTATACAATGTCAGTGATCCATCCTTCATAACTCAAGTATAGAAATGAAGGCTTATCAAACAAAAATTAACAAAGAGAACACATACAGATATTTCAAGTATTAGTGGAAAGAATCAGATGGGACAAGCCTTCCTGGAACATTTATTCTGATACACAGATAACCATGTACAGATATTCATACATTTCTACTAAACTAACATTGTCATTGTTATTATTCCATAAGATTATTTAGGAAATAGTTTCAATAATATAAAAGAGCTAATGGAAAAGAATTCAGAAATGAATACAAAGGTAAAAACCAGCCTTTGGATTCTGGCTCTGTCACTTGCTATGCAATATTACACAATTATTTAATTCTATTATATTTGTGTGTGTATATACTATACGTGTATATGAATTTGTATATGTGTAAAATATAAATGTATAGCTTTTGGCTGATTGGTTTATGTGACTTCAAGAATGAATAGTAAGTTACTATACATCAAGTTGCAAACTCAACACACATACAAGAATTCATCAGAATATGATGAGGATTGATAGCATAGTGTTCTAACAATATCTAATACAAATTATACTGTTTTAATTTGAATGTGAAGTGTTTTCTTCTTGTCCTGAGCTGGAGGTACAGTGTAGAAGATGTTTTATAAACTTTGAAAGATGGAGTCTAAGTGGTAAAAGTAGGGCATTGAGGCAGAACTGTGGTCCTTGGTTCTTGTGTGACTTGTCTGCCTCTTTTCTCTGCACTATGAGGTAAGCAATCTCCCTATTCACATGTTTCTGCAACCATGGTGTTTTGCCTCCAAACTTGTGTCTAATACCCATGAGTATAATACTAGATACCTAATAACAAATTAATCTTTTTACCTTGAGTTGTTTTCTTATGTTTTCATCACAATTTTGTAATAAGTAAGTCATGTATACACCAAGAATAAATAGATGGACAAAAGACAGGCCTTCAGACCAGTGAGAAGATAATAAAAAAGTACAATGCAAAGGTCAGTGGTTATGGAGCGAGAAATAATTTGTGCTCACAACACCCTTATATATCCTTACATAAGGAAAAACTCACTACTGACCATAGAGTTAAAAGCTATAATTATTTTATAAAGTTAAATAAAACAAATACAAAATATAGTTAGTCTTCACTGAATTTTTCAGACATTAGAGGATTACTGACTTTCATGCTTCTGGAGACAAGACACATACATATTCATAATTTAGTTTTAGTCTAAAATAGACACAGAAATATTACAGCTTCAATCTGAAATTAAATAGGTATATTTTATTAATATTATAAAATGTTGCTTTCTTTTTACTTTAGAAAGTTGATATGCAGAACTATCAGACTAAAACGAAGTTAAGCATATGCAAGAAGCATGAATAGATTTGTAAACATGGTGGTAACATGATGCCCATCATTGGGCAGTGAAAGTGCTTTAAAAAAATCATGAATGCATAGAAATAGAGCCACACTGGGCTTCCTACTTTTGCTATCTCATGCCAGCCAGCCAGTAGTAGTAGCTCAGAGTCTCCTAAAACCTGCCTGTGAAATGTAGTCCACTGCCAAAGCCTGAGCAGCATGGGATATTTCTCCAGTCTCTCTCACTGGCTGCCATAATAAGAGACTTTGTTATGCTAAAGTTTCTGGCCTGATTAGTTCTACAATTTGGACCTGCCCGCTACCATTTATCTGGACCAGCAATCCCAAAGTCCCAGAGAAATACACAGACATTTATATTAGCTTCATGCTGTTTGGCCTATGGCTTAGGCACATTGCTAGTTAGCTCACTCATCTTAAACAATTTTCATTAAAACTGTCTGTCACATGGCCCGTGGCTCACCTGTGTTCCTTACACGTTGCTTCTTTGAGCATCTGGCTCAATCTCTCTCTGATTCCATCCTGCTCAACCTACCTATGCTTCTTATTTAACTTAGCAGCCTTTGGAATTAATTCTTTCTGTGGTTAGCTCATTAACAGTTAAAAAATTAAAAGAAAACACAATAATAACTATATTCCAGACTCTATTTTCTAACTTATGTGAATTATTATGTTTTATCCCTCTATTTCTCTTTTTAAATACTTTCCTACCTTTTTTCTCTTCACTCTGAAGCCTATGTACATTTTCCACACATTGTAATCCATTTCAGCTTTTTTCCCCTTCTGAATCTGTTTCATTGTGAGTCCTTAATCACTTTCAACCAGAAGAGCTTTTAAAATTCTAGACTATGCTCTTTGCTTTGACCACATCTCACTGCTAGCAAACAGAACAGTTCGAGAATATGCTGCTACTAATTAGCTATCTTTGACTCTGTCCCCTTTTGTTGAAACTTAATTCAATCACATGCTATTGAGTCTTCTGTAAGACTTTGGGAAACAGCTTTGTTATAGCTTATGCTCCCTGCAGTGACTCCGCCACCATTTTGTCCATGGCTCAGATGCCATGCTATCTCTGTGTAATGACCCACTTCCATGACAAAATTTGGAAGCTGCTTTTGGCTATGTTTCAGTGCTCAAAAACCCTTTTTAAGCTTTTTCAGGCTTTATGTGTGTATTCAGCCTATGTTGGGATGCCGTCTCTTACTGAGGTTTCTGGCCTGCCTAGTTCCACAATTTGGACCTGCCCACCATCACTTATCTGGACCAGTAATCCTAAAGTCCCACAAAATACACACAGACACTTATATTAACCTCATGCTGTTTGGTGTATGGCTTAGGCACATTGCTAACTAACTCTTAACCCATTTTAATTGATCAGTTTGCCACATATGTTGCTTCTTTGGGCATCTGGCTTGATCTCTCTCTGACTCCACTCTGCTTCTCCTACCTATGCTTCTGCCTCTGGATATGATATTTTACAAGCTTCAAAACAGCTCCTTTATTTAAATCGATATTCATAGCACATAGAAAGATATTCCCACACCAAGGCTTTTCTTAGTCATTGATTTTGCATTTGGAGGACTATCCATGGGCTTAAAAATATAGTTCCACAATAAATAATACTGATTCCCAGCATTGGAAGGATAACTGTCACTCAATTGCTACATCTGCCATATTAAAATGGCAATTAGAGAAGAACCAGCATCAAAGGATCCTAGCCACATAGTTTAGCAACTTAAAAACTCTTCTGATTAAAAAACTAAATAAAGTTATATAATAAAGCAGATTCAGATCAGGCTACAATGTGTGTTAAAAATCTGTAGACTTGAGAGAGAAAAGACAAAGGGTCAAGAAATTCTTAAAATACAGTAATAAAAATATAATAAGCCACATAAGGATGGAAAATAAGTCTTGATCATATATTGTATTTTATTTAAATTTTTAACTGTTAATGAGCTAACTTCAGAAAGATATTTGACTGTAAAGACTACTGAGTTAAACCAACATATATACTTTAAAGATATCTTGACTTTAAAATTTAGGTCTAAGTATATTTTACTTTGGAAAAGTGTTTCTGCTTTTGTTTCTACAAAAGATTAGAACATCTGGATTATTTCCAGGCTAATATGTTTAGACCAAGGAAGACCTCCTGAGAAATCTCTGATAGGAAGAGATGACCACATCAGCTTCAAGGCTATTGACTATCATGATCCAGCTTATGTTTGTCCCTCAAAGATTACTAGCACCCCAGTCAGCAGAAAGTAATTTAGAAAATTATGCCCACATTCTCCTAAAATAGATAATGAATGCTTTTTTTTTTTTTTTTTTTTTTTTTTTTTTTTTTTTTTTTTGTTTAGTGGGTTTGGCCATGGTCATAGTCAATCTTTTAAAAAAAATAAAAAGAGGGGGAATATAGGTATGATAAGAGGTAAGGTTAAAAAGCAAATATTTAAATATTTTTAAATATTTAAAAATTTTAAATATTTTACACTGACATGGATTTTAGTTTATACAAATTTAAGGCTAATTTAATTACCTTGTGTGTATATTTCTACTCTTGTTTAAGATACTATGTTTTTGTAATTCTTTTAAAATTATAATGTACAATTAAGAGATACAAATTAGTAATCTTTCACGATAATAGAGCTTATAGTCACACTAGTTAGATTTTTTAGATATACAAAGATACATTTCAATTAGATAAGTAATCTTCAAACACTTCAAAGACCTATAGAATATGGGATATAAAATATTTTAGAAACAGCTTTTTCTGGAGAGTGAGAGAGGTCTGCTCTTGGCAGTACCAATATACTTCAAGAGAAAGTTTACTTGCTTTGTGGTAAAAGTTATCTACTGGACAAGAAATTATTCTTGCCTCAACTGCTTGACAGTATGCTGTTTAAACTGGACATGCAGAACCTATAGGAAAGTGACCTCTGAACTTTGGCAGAACAAGTTGAAATGATCCTTCAGATTCCTGCTTTGCAGAGAAAACTTCCAGACATCCTTCAGGACAAAAGGAAAAGTAATTGGTGAGCTATGCCACCAATGGGCAGAGAATGAGCAGAGCAGTCCTTTAGAATTCCCGCTTCACTGACAGTTGTGCCAGAGAGTCTGCACCTGCAGGCTGAAGATGGATGCACTGTCAGGGCAGGAAGATGCCATCTTCATCACTTCTAGAGTTTGGAAGTTCCTTGTGCTTCTTGTTTATTCAGGTAATATATTCTTCTTTGGTATTTGATGAAGTTGAAGATCAGATAGTTATAATTATAGTTTTCCTTTGTTATTTGCCTAATATAAAGTAAATTAAATTTAAAATTTTAGATCCACAAGAATAAGGTGGATGATCAAATAGTTTCTTTAATTGTGCTAAATAAAAATAGACTAGATATTGTAACTATGTATTTTTTTCTTGATAGCTGTTTTTTCATATGTAATTTTACTATGTTAAAATTGAAACTTCCCTTTTTGATTGAACAGAAAAGAGGAAGTGATGTGGGAATGTCTTTCTGTGTGCCGTGAGTATATTTTGTTACAATTTGGTAATAAAGAAGTTGTCTTGGCCTATGGTAAGGCAGATTAGAGGCAGACAGGAAATACAAACACAGATAAATGATAATGGCAGAGTCACACAGAGATGCTGCAGGCATCTACCCAGAAAGCAACATGCAATGGAGAACAGGTATAGCTGTGGAGCCATTTGAAATACACAGATTAATAAGAATGGGTTGAGTTAGGTTGTAAGAACTAGTTCGTAATGAGCCTAAACCATTAGGCCAAATAGTTTATAAATAAAATAAACCTCTGGATAATTATTTATAAGCATCTACATGACCACAGGTGGAAAAGATTCTTCTGGACTGCGCCTAGATAGGTCAGAAAACTTCAGGCTACAATAACATTAAACGTATAACGTCCTATTACATGCCTTGGGTATATAAAAATAATATCCAAAAAAGACTCTAATTAATGGCACTGGAGATAAAATTTTGCTCCTTGGTAGCCTACCCACTACCCAGAAGTGATATCTCAAATAAATCATTCTGCCTTCTTGGGTATCAGAAGCTGTTGCTAAGGAAAGCATTGTGAAAATGACCTTAATGTCTGTCATAACCTATCTACTGTCAAGGCCAACTTTATCTGGGAAATTCTTTATCTAATTGTTTTATAGAGACATTCCATGGACCGTTAAAATCCTTGTCCTGAGAGTTGCCTCAATCCTACCTGGCAAATCTTTCAGAGTCTATCTTCTTACTACTATTATGAAATAAAGCCAGGACCTAAATTATCGACCGCCTAAGTAGTTTTTGAGACATATAACTTAATCTGATTCATGTTCTAAAGCCTAAAGTTATCTTTTTGGCATGCTATTTTGCCACTCATTTCTTCTATAAGTTCTTATAAAAAGATTCTTGATCACAGTTGGTAAAATATTGTCATGTAAGCATTAGGACACAAGTTCAACTCTCCAGATTTATGTAAGGAAAGCCAGGTGTGCTTTTCTTAGAATCCCAGTGCTATGGAGTTTGGTACAGTCTAGTCTACTTGGTAAGTTCCAGATTAAAGAAAGACTCTACATCAATGAACAAAGTGGACAGTACTTGAGGAATGACAGTCTTGTCCACTGGCCTCTACCTACATGCATATGCATTTAAATGCACAGAGGTACCCACATACACATTGTTTTACACACATGTACACATAGGCATGCATATAAACATACACCAATAAATGAGGATACTTTTCTTTGTTTTTGTTCTAGAACACATCATGCCTGATTTGTCACTAGTTCTGAAAGACCTTGAATTAAAATGATGATATAGACTGCAGATTGTTTCATGTCTAGCTTCAGACATGCCTAAGTACATACCACTCCCATTTCTGTTGCATGAGCTTCTACTACCTCATTTTTCTTTCCAAAGCCTGCCTCTCCTACAGTTGATAGCTCAGTGGGAAACACTTCAATCACAAAGTTGCCTTTGAGAGTTGGAATTTAGACTCTGATCACACCAATAATGGGTATGTGACTTTTAAAAACTTAGTCAAATAATTCAGAATGTAAAATTGGATTTCTATTTGTACAAATTGACCTCTGTATCCCTTTGCATTATATAAAAATAGTAAACCAGGTTTGTTTTAGATACCTATTCTTTGAGTTTATTTTTTTAACTCTTTTATTGAACTCTATTTTCTGAGGAATAAAAATATCTTAAACTCCTTAAACTTCTGATCTCTGCATTCCTAACTCAATGTTTACCAATGGGCAGAAAGTCAATGCAGAAAGAATTAATGTAATAAAATAAAGCTATATTATTGAACTTTATGTTCTTATATGTTCAATTATATAATGAGGTGTCAAGTATTTGGATTAAAGTTATGTAACCCCTGTCTTGTTTTTTTTAAGCATAGAATACTCTTCTGATAGTCATTGTTCATCTTAGTGAGAAACATTTTAACATCAAACATGTTCATCTTGCTAAAATACACTGCCAATGGAGAAAGAGAAAAATATATACAATAACACTCAATATCTATTCTTTAAAAAAAAAAACCTTTGAAATGATTGATTAATCAATTAATTTGAAACTGTCTACCCCAGGACTGAAGAGAACTCAGTGGCTAAGAGAAACACTGATCTTGTACAGGAACGCAGTTCAGTTTCCAGAACCATCATGACAACTCACAAACTTGTGAAATTCCAGTTCCAGGGAATATTGAGCACTATACACATGATGTGCATTCATATTCCTCAGCATAAAATATACAAATGAAAAACAAAACATTTCAGCCATCCCATTCGTGAACAACCTGAAGAAGCCATATATCTCTAGAGTGTGGCCCAGACCAGTGGATAAAGTGGTAGAGAAAGTTCTGTCTATCACACAGTTTAAATTATTTCAGTTCAAACAAACATTAGTAATGTCCTCTGAAGAAAGATACTGCCAATTGTTTTTTCTTCTCTTTTGTAAATCAATGCCACTTTACATCTATCTATCATTGATCTTTTTATTATTATTATAAGCTTCTATCAAGGAAGCATCTGGTTAACTTGATGAAGTAGTTAATAACAACAGGTAACAAGGGAAGAAATTAAGTCTGGCTAGCATGCGTTACTACCATACTAGTTCAAAAAGTAAACAGAGGCAATGCCTACTGTGGATTTCATTATCTTGAAACAAAGCAAGATATCCCTGAAAACTGAGTGCGGATATGTACCTTGATTCATGGGACTATGAATGGCTGGAACATTGTGAAGAGTGGAATTGTAGACAAGGGTAATAGAAATGAAATAAAATTTAGCTCTAAATTCATCCTTTTTTCTGTTGTTATAGAAGTTTAGGTTTTAATAAAACAAAATCGAAGAGGCTAACATCTCAGCTGTTGAATTCCCATCAGTTGGCCTTAAACACCTCCCTTAGAACTTCCATGTTTAATTGAAAGTCCCTAGAGTGTGGAATGGCCCATGGTTGAGGAAAACAGAAGTCATTCTGCACATCAGATCATGAAAGTTTTCTCCATTCAATAAAGGCATATATGTATCAAATTTACATACTTTTGTGGTGATATATTGTGTATTGTATATTAAATATTGTATATTTAATAAAATTAAGGTGGAATATCAGAAAACAGAATTACCCACAGTAATGAAGGTCTGAGAGTGGTGACTGATGCCTTTAATTTCATCACTCAGGAGTCAGAGATCGTTCTGTGAGTTCAAGGCCTAATAATCAAATAATAGTAGCTCATACCTTTAATCTTAACTCTAAGATTATGATGCAGCGTTGAACTCACAAGTGAAACAACTGAGTGAGGAAGATATTTAAGGCAGGAGGAGGCAGATATTCATACATACTGTAGAAGCTATGAGCCAAACATTTGCCCTGTTTGACCTGAGAAGTGGGGTGAGTGATAATTGACTTTGGTCTTCTCTCTGATATTTTAGGATTTCCTTAATATCTGGCTCTAGGTTTTCATTACATACTTACTCAAATTTGTGTAAACTCTGATCAGATTTCAATCAACACATTAAAATGTAAAGATCATGCTACAGACAGATGAAAGAAGAAAGATTTCAGCATCAAACATGTTCACATTACTAACATTTATTGCCAGTGGAGCAAACATCACATGACAGCCTTTGGTAGCCCATGAACAGAAGGTGCCTAGCATTCTGATCACAAATCTGCACAGATAAAAAAATGTAGAAAGCACATATAAAGAGAAATTTCATATGTTTAAAAGGCAGAAAACTTTTTTGTGTCCTGAGAACTCAATAATAGAAGTTTCTGCTTTAAAACTGTGCAGTAGCAGGGATTTCATGGTGAAGTCCTCAAAGGCCAAGGGCCTCATAAGTTAGTATTTCCTCCCACAGGCTGATGGAGGAGCTGTCCAGGCATTTTGGCTGGGTCTATACTCAGCCAAAAGAGAATTTCTGCAAAGGTTCTGTGTGGTTGCTTCAGAGTTTCAAGTATTTCTATCCGTGTCTTTTTGCCTCATTTGCCCATATAAACCAAAATGTGCATGTAAAGTTGCCGAGGTGGTCAATAGACATATTTCCCATCTGGTAGCTTAACACACTAAAGTAAGAGATTTGGCTGAGTGGAGTTTTTCTTGTTAGATTTTCTTTTTATTTGCCTCATTTTTTCCCAGTATCTACTATTTTCATTACTTTATAAATGAATCATAGACCATTGATTCTTCCTTACGTGTCAACTAAAAGCCAACTAAAAGCAAATAAGCATACTTACACACATAGGCAATACATTTATTAAATTTAGCAGCAAATTATAATATTAATATTTCTTAATGATAAATTAACTAAGATGTAGAAATATGTACATCAGTCATAGAGTATATAAGTAAGACATCTCTCTTGTTATGGACATTGAGATTTTGTGAGAGTGACTGGCAGATATAATACCGACTGTAAAGTTTAAGGCATAGTGACTGTAATTAATATTTATTCTTAGCTTAATATTTAACTGATCTAAGACATTTTTCATTTCCCTGTGACCTAGCTTCTTTATAAATACAATAGGGGGAAAATATAAAACCTGGAAATTTGGTATGAAACATTTGAAGATTCAATGAATATTCACTGTATTTACATAATTATAAAAGAAATTGAAGAGATTTTTTTAGTAGTATAAATGAATTTTTAATAGAGGTGTGAGCATTATGAGTTCTTAGTAAATGGAAGGCATTTTTCTATTAATACTTCTTTACAACAGAGAATCCATTAAGATAAGAAAAACTTGAATGTCACACAGCAATATGTTAAGCATTAAATGTCTCCAAAATGCCCAAACAAAAATATTATTGCATATGCAGTGCAGGGCAGACTATAGAATGTTGGCTAGAGACATTACTTCCAGGTTATTATAATATGAAAACTGGATTTACAAGAAGAGAGATGTCAATCTGGATGCAAGGGTTATACCATGACTTTTTGAAATCTCTAGTGAGCATGTATATTATCCCCCACTAAATATTAGTAAAGCAAGTTTTGAATTAAAAATAAAAAGCACAGACATACAATGATTGACCAGTCCTGGAAGTGCTGGGAATCACAGTATTCCTAAAATGTAGATTCAGAATTATTTATTTTGCAAGGCACATGTAAGTTATGGGAAAACGGACAGTAAATAACATAAGCCACATAGTATAGATGAAAGTTCCAGTTCAGTATTATTCTCTAAAAAAAAAAACCTAAATAATTTTCATGTTCAAAAGGAAATAATCATCATATAGAAAATGGAGCAGGCTTTAGAGATAACTGTAACCATAATGATGCTGTTTAGAACCTATATTTACTGATATACTAGTATTGTTAGCAATTCTTATCTAGTTTTCCCTTAAATGGATCTAGAGATATTCTAAATAAATAAGTGTCACACAAAGAAGATAAATATGCAGAAAGTGATATAGGAATGATTGAAGTTACAGAAATGTGGGAGATGGAGGTCAGCTTGATTGCTATGCAGTGAAAGTAAATCCTTCACATCATGGGTCTGTCATTTACTAATTATAGGATATTAGGAAACATATGTCACATACCTAGAGCTAGCCTGTCTCATTTATAGGAAATTGCATTGAGGAGGGCAACCTACATAATACGTGCAAAAGTACTTTCCAAGAAACAATACAAATTTCAGTAATTAATGACAAACTCTGATTATTCTGAATATGGGAAGCTATCAGTTTCTCCTTTTAAGTCATTTATATTCTTTGCAGTCAGGTCCTGAGATGAAAAACAACAGCCAAAACCCAGTGTTTTATTAAATATAAAGATCTCAATATTCTTATTCAGAGTCAATGTACAGACATACTTGACTACCTATTAGTTTAAAGAAGAATGTAGGCATTAGCAGCTCATTTTGGTTGTAAAATTGGTTATTTAACATATAACCACATTCTAATTTGCAGGATGTTTATCACAATTTAGTGGCTTGTCGACAACCACCTCTTTTTTAGAAATTTATTACTCTGTTTTAGACTAGCTGTATAATATTAGCCATAAATTCACAAGTAATATGCCTTTCTCAATTGATTAAACTGAAATTATGGATACAAATTAAATATGGATGATTACATTTTATTGCTGACCCATACCACTTAATTTATATGGAATACATTTAAAATGGGAAGAAGTACTAAGAATAGTAGGGCAGAAGTAAATCCACATTCTTCCCAAGAATATTATCTCTTGTTTATACTTCATTTCTCTCTGAGATATCATGTAAAGTAGATGAAGCACTCTAGAAGCTAACCAAACTTTGTAGAAGGAAATCTGTTATATTAATGGTACCCAACACATGCTATTCAATAATTGGCACAGGCGCTGCATTTGTTGCTGTGTTTGGTGAAAAAGCACCAATCTATGATTTAGTGATCTAAAATGGTCCATGATTTGCTACACATTATATAAGTCAGAGGTTTACAATAAATCTTGCTTTGACAAGATCAAAGTGCCATCAAAGTGAATACTTAATAGATGTTGCTAGGAGAATCTCCTTTCTACTTTTCCCAGCTTCTCAAAGATGTGATATTTCCTTATACATCTGGTTAATAATTTCTAGAATCCAGGAAGAGTGGCTTGCAGAAGAATGAAGAAAAACACATCTATGGATTCTAACATCGAAGCACAGTTGCTAAAACTTCAAACACATACCCTGTACAAGATTTGTCTATTCAAAATCCCAGCATGTATGGCTCAGTTCTCAGTGACTGATGATTGCTGATGGCAGGGGTGTCATTTTTCTTCAGGGATACAGTGCCTGAGAGGCCACCTACACTCTATTAGATGGCCTTACACCCATATACATACTGGTAACACCAAGTGGACTCAGTGTATATCAGGAAGAATACATGGCATTAAGAATAAAAAGTTATTATGGGATGGTAGAAAAATTGGAGGAGAGAAAAGGAAAGGTAGATTTGATCAAAACACATTATACACATGTATGAAATTCTCAAATATGGGAAAGAAAAATGTGCAAAGTTATAGGCTTAAAAAGAAAATATATATGTATATATACATATATAGTATATGTCATTAAATGCATTAAATGACATAAAAACTTAGTCATTTTAATATAGCACTACTTTTTTTTCAAATAAGAACATCTACATAGCTCCACACTGGCCAAATCAACTTAATATCTGTTAACAGTGTTTCAAGAGCGTGAATGTTTTTTATTTGGAATTTTACTTAACTCAAAGAGCTAAAAAATGTCAGATGAGATTTTTCACATAACAATTATAGAAGTATAAAAACATTGCATTTCTTTAGGAATAAAAATTAAAGAAAGAATATTGACATATATCAAGCACATAGTAATAAATATTACTATGTTAATAAAATAATTTGTTGTAAATGTTTTAAAAGCATTTTTAATATAGCATAATTAGAGGGAGAGATCATTTTATTAAGAAACGCCAGCAATGTATAGGGAAAAAAGTTTCAGAAGATCACAGACCTGTGTGGAATATCAAACAATTGATCTCACAGAAATTGTGAGTTGAGTAGTAGTTACTAGATTGCAGGGAGAATGGTAGCAAAAAGAATGAGAAAAACTAATAAGAAATTTTATATTATAGTTTAAAGTAAGAATTTCTGCAATATTACCAAAGATCTTCTAGATGTCCAAAATGTGGAAGAAAAATTTTTGAAATGTTACTCTAAATAAATGTATGGAAAACAACACTGTGCTAAATATTAGTAAGTCCAATATCCAGAAGCCTGAAATACAAACAGGTAGAAACATGTTCTTGGGTATTCATACATACCCCTATGCAAACATAAAATTGAGGAGACAAGGATGTTTCACCTAATTTAAATGTTACTCAGCATATAAATGTTACAAAATATTATATGGTACCCTTTAAGTACATGTATATTTACAATTTTGTTTTATGTTAAGTAAGTTTAGAAGTACAGAAAAGAAGAAGAAAGGAAAGGAAGAATAAAGGGGAAGAAGAAGACCCTAAAAGTATAAAAGTAGACAATTATGATAGTAACAGTCTCTTTATGAGAACAGTCTCAAACCATAAATATACAGGAAAATAGCGCTATGGTGCATATTTTCTATACACACTCTCAGTAACCATACATGGACTATAGCGGGGCTTTGCCATTCCTCTTAGCCTTTCTCCAGCAGAAAAACTTTTCCATTTTTTCATGGATCTGAGGCTATGAAGTCCTCAACATGGGCATACCCATATCAACAGCACACATTCAATCAGACCCTTATTATGGGATTTTTTTACTCTCTGCCAAAAATATCCCTCTTTACCATATGGTTAATATATCTACAGATTTACTTGGGTTTTTGTGACTTCTTAGTAATGGTACCCAATTAGAGCAGAAAAAAAGCTTTGCAGGATTCATAGCTGTTAGAAAGTCTGGTAATGTATGTAGAAAGGATCAGGACAAGGTAGCAATACTGTTTAAATGCTGTTTCAATACTTTCTATGTTGGGATATAGTTGGTCATCAGAGGCAGACTTTAAATGTGACTGGTAGAAACAAAGCCATTTGTTACATGCTATATTCCCTAGGCTGGGATTACTTGTGAGGCTGCAGTTTCTTGATAAATACTGAAGTTGTAAGTATTACTCCAAAGCTATATTTTATTGAAGAGCTGGTGAAATTCTTGTTAAAAGTTGTCAAAATTTTTGGTTTTAAGCTAATTCTTTCTACTTCCAAAAATACAAGCCAAATTTAAGGAAAAAATTCATAGTCTCTCTCTTTATGGCAATGTTTCAAATAATTGATGCCAATTAACGTGTACACATTATTTTGATACATTTCTATGGTCCTGTGACAATTTTTCATTACCTAATCTAGAAGTTATCACTACTTAGGTCCAATTCAGTGTTTTTTAATGGTGTAGAATCCAGTAGGACTCAGTCACAGCCTTATTGTCTTACTCCAGGGTGATGGCAAACAGTGGTAATAAAGAAGTCCTTCTGGTCAGTATAGGTGGTCCAGGTTTAGTCTGACACTTGAGGCTATCTTGAAGCCCAAGGACTTGATGCCACTGTGCCCATGTAGATCAAATTAGCCTTCAATGTCACCCTGTGACATATAAATTCTTGGTCCATGGTGACAACTGGCTCTAAGCTGCTACTGATAACCAAAAGTGGGTCCGTGGTCTGGAAGCAGCTAGGATCTGTTGATCTTTGTTGTTTGAGTTACCACAGGGGGCCAAGTACATCATGAATTGAAAGCGTGTATTTATGTAAAAGGACCCTGTCGAGCTGGCCCAACTACTCATTGGCCCAGAGTAACTAGCCTCTATCAGCACAGAAAAACTGACTCTGAACCACCCTGGCTGTAGAATAATGGACACTTAGGGAAGCTTTCCATATCCCTCACTAAGGGTCTGTGAAAGCTGGCTTTACACCTCACTTGAGAAGAAGGGCCTCAGAGGCCTAGGATGACCAATTCAGCATGACCATGGGCATGCATCTAGGCCTTTAAGTAGGCACCTCAACTATGACCCCATTTATGACCTGCTCAAGTATGTGAAGGGACTGACCTGTAGATCCATAGCTGAATGATCTCCATGTTTGGAACATCAGCAGTGTATTGGAGGGGAATGTTGGTGGGGCTCCAGTATTGATGGTGTCCCAAAGCCAGTGGCCTTGAACATGACCAGATTATACAAAGAATATTTGAAAATAAAGCTGTTTAAAACAAAGGAAAACCACTGCTAAGATGTATAAGGAAGTGATGGATAAGTGGAAGGGAATTACATAGTAGTGAAATATTTTTCTTCTTTTTTAGTATTGTTTATTTTATCTTATTTTCCTCATTTTATCATTCCTTTGTGGGTACACTACAATGAGGAAGGAGTAAATAAGAAGAAGCTGACAGATGAATGGGATTAGGCCGTCTTATGTGAAATTCCTAAAGAATCAATTTTAAAAAGACTTCTCTCAGTGGGTAAGGTGATGCTCGGTAGACTTAGTTCACTAAATCAGAAGGAGGCATAAAGATGACTTGATGTTACAAATGCAGATTGATAGATGATCGAATGTCAAGAGGTGTAACAACATAGTCAAAAGCCTTCAAGAAACAGATATGGAAGATGAGAAGAAAAGATACTTGGGTAAGAAGTTTGTATAATGACGAATGAGAAAAAAGGAAAATACAAAGTTAAGTAATATCAGTAGCAGCAGCAGCAACAAATGCAAAGAAACACAAAATTACTAAAATTGGTTTTAGTAATTTCAAATATAGCGTCACCACAAAACTAGAAACAGACACTGAGTAACGATATTTGGAGAAAGCTGTTTGGGGTGAATTCTTGGAAATCTCTACAATTGTATAATGAAACCATGACTTAAAGGACCCCAGTAGATGAAATGAAAACTGCCCCTGCCTACAAAAGCAAGGAGTCCCATGATCTAGCTGAGTTTTCAATATCACTTGGTCATTCTGCTCCCATTTGTTATCAAGAATTCAAATGAATATAGTCTGGAGAGTGCCCTTCAAGATTAGATTGGGTTTAGTCCACCCTGAATTAAGTAAAAGAGATTAACACAACTCACTGGTATGTTGGAGAAATGTTTGTCTTTTTGTTGGCAGAACAGTAGATGGCTCCCAAGGATTTTGTTTACCTGTGGTGAACTCCTTGAATAATCCCCTGGTATCTAAGTATGGTGTCTTTTTAACCCGTAAGTAAATAGACTAAGTGGCATGATGATGTTATGGCAAAAGATGTTCTGATTGGCTTAACATAATTCTAGTGGCTCTATAAAAGCAAATCTTTGTCTGTGGTTAGTCACAAAATGGGAAATATGAAATTCGCAATACAAGAAAAATTCATGTCATCATTCCTAGTAGTATTAATAAATTTAGAATGAAAAAGGAATTCATCAAACCCTCAAGACAAGAATGACTGAATTTAGTCAATTGGAATTCTGCTTAATATTCCTTCCGAATGAGAGATATGATTTATGTGACAGCAATTTTAAAAGTGAGTATTTGCCCCCAGTATTTGATCCACCTTCAATTGATCAATTATTTGAAGAGGCTCCACTAATGAATGAAAAAATTTAAGCTTAACTGGAGAGTCAGAGTTCTTGACTTCTCATAATGTCACATAGGATCATTGGGCAGTGACATAGGGCTGAGTAGCTCAGACAACTACATTTTATGGCCATCTTTTGGCCTCTCATACATTTAAAAGGATCTAAATCTTATGACTATGAGGCAAAGGAAGTGAAATTAACATTCAGATGACTTGTCATAGATTATTCCAGTACTTTGATATTTTTTAAATAAATAAATGCACCAGGGACAGACAGAACAAGTTTAACCAATGTTTTCTATGGAAATCTTTTGATCAGTGGTACTATATCAACACTATAAGTGTTCCATGGCATATGCAAATCAATATACACTAACAGACACATACATGCACATTTATGTTAACACACATATGTGTACACATATGACATACACCTTTATATAAAAATATGAACATATATAAAAACACAACGTCATGTGTACATATGTATATACACACACACATACACATTGTTTCACTATCTTAGTTAGGGTTGCTTAGTTAGGTGGTTTGAAAAAAAATGGCCTCTAAATGGAGTGGTGCTATTAGGAGATATGGACATATTGGAGTAGGAATGGTCTTTTTTGGTGGGTATGTGCCACTGTGGAAGTGGGCTTTGAGGCCATATATATGTTCAAGCTCTGCCTACTGAGACAGACTACTTCCTATAGCCTACCAAAAAAATATGTAGAACTCCAAGCTACCTCTCTACTATCATGTCTGCTTTCATGTTGCCATATCCCACCATGATGATAATGGATTAAACCTCTGAACTGTAAAGCAAGCCACCACAATTAAATGTTTTTCATTATAAGAGCTGCTATGGTCGTGGTGTTTCTTCACTGCAATAGAAACTCTAGACAGTTACTGTGATAAAACACCAAGATAAAAAAATAAGAAGAAAAGGGTTTATTTTACTCAAACTTTTACTTAACACTTTATCATCAAAATCAGTGGGTTCAGGCACTCACATAGAGCAGGAATGTGGAGGTAGGAGGTAATACTGAAACCATGGGAGTATGATGCTTATTGATTAGCTCATTATGACTTGTTCGGTCTGCTTTCATATAGAACTCAGGGTGACCACCAGGGATAGGAATACCCACAATGTGCTGCACCTTACCCCATCATTAACTAAATAATAAAATGGCCTGCAGGCTTGCCCACATCTAGAATTTATGGACAAATGTTCTTACTTAAGGTTTTCTTTTGTCAACTGACTTAGATTGTGTTGTCAGTGGTTTGCAATTTTCCCATTGCTAGGATCCTTTAACGCAGTTCTAAATGTGGTGGTGACCCCAATCATTAAAGTATTTATGTTGCAAATTCATTCTGCTACTGTTAGGAATTGTAATTGTAATGTAAAATCTGTGTTGTCCCATGCTATTAGAAGATGTGAGAGGAATCCTGTTCCATATGTTGAGACCCACTAAGTTAAACTGACATAAAACTAACCAACACAACTGACCCTTTGCCAACTTGACACAAACATACACCCATCATTGCTAACTCAAAACTTTTCTATTTCTGTTCATCCCAAGATAACACATTAGTATCAATATCACAATTTATAAAATTTACAAGTTTAGAAAGTCCACAGTATGTACAGATTTAAACACTAAAATTTAGTCATTTTAAAATAATTCTAAGTCTCTTTTAAAGCCTAAAATCTCCTTTAAAATTCCTTCACTCAAATGTAGGCTCCTATAAAATAAAAATAACTAAAATGCACCCTAACATTAATAGGACAAATCTAAGGCACAGTTTCAATTAAATCAAAGCAAAACCAAACTCCAAAAGTGAAAATAACTCTGGGATTCACTCACTCATGGTCTTCAGGGCTTTTTAAAAGTGATAAAATTACTTCTGACTCCACCCTCTACATCACATATACTTTTCTTCTAATCTTGGGGAGGCTCCACTCACTGCTGCTGTTGGTGGTCATTCCATAATATTGACAAGTCAAAATGCTGGAGTCTTAGCTGCAACTGGGCTACAGATTCACCAGTAGCTCATTCTGTCCTCTCTTCATGGTTCGAAACCTAAACGTTTCTCCATCACTACTTCAGTCCTGGTGTTTCATCTGCTAATTAGGCTGCATCTTCACTGATGAGCACTCATGGTCTTTCACAGTTCCAAGGCTCAGTTGATCTCCATGGCTCCTTCATGCCCTCAAAATCAGTACTGCCTGAGAACCACCAAGATCAGGTGCAAGAATGAAGGACAACCTTGGTCATGTCTGGAACCCAGCATCTTAGTGTAGACTATAAGGAGACACTTTCCAAAAGATTTCACCTACATAATTATGGTTTCTTCTTAATATCTTCTAATTTCTTAGTTGGCCAGCATCTTTTGTCCCAGTAACAATAGTAACAAAAAGAATTTTACTTTATTGTTTCTGGTCTCTAGTTAATCATGGTTGTATCTTCTTCCACAGATAACCAGAACCACTGTTTCTCAACTCAAAATAGCAAACATCGCTGGTAGACTCTTTAAATTTCCCTTTGAAACTTTATAAACCAAGACACTCTCATCTGCATTACCCCCAATATTCATATCTTTCAAACTTCAAAACACAGATCATTAAACTTTTAACACCAATGTCTTTTTCCAAATGAATTTTCAAAGTCCTTCTACAATTATTAAAAAAAAAATATTACCAAGTGGCAGGTTGACATTACACATGGACCACTGCCCTCACATAAAGAAAGACTTGGGTAATCTTAATGGTATTAGATAGATCATCTACTCAGTCGTGGACAGTAATGCCACATACTCAGTCCTGCAGGAGTTTTGGGGTTCTACCTCTCATCCTCTCCATTATCGAGGTGGGAGGCAGCCATATCTGGCCTCATCAGATGCTACCATTTAATTGTATTTTCAGATATCCCTAATGCCCACTGATTTTTGGTCATGCCAACTATACCCCTAATGGAAATTAATTGTTTAGCTAAAGTAGGCGTTTTCATTTCTTTTAGTCACCACCAGCCATTCTAGCTGATCTAGCTGCTTCTTTGCTTCTCCTGCAATCTACTCAACCTGTGAGTTCTAGCCCCCAAATTCTCTTTCGAGCCTCCCTGGTGGACTCCCAAGTATGGGACACACAAAATCCTTCTGTCACTAGACATCTTTCCCTAAAATTCCTTGTCTGAGTTTTTTATTCCAGCCTGCTTATGAGAGGCAAAGTCTAGATGGTTACCAACAAACAAAAAGACTCCAAGGTATTTCTGGGCTCATTTTTCCCCTCCCCCAGGCTAACCCTCCAGTCAGCCACTTCTGGAGAATAGAAAAACCCAGAAGCCATCTTACCACCAGAAAACAGTAGACCTCCACTCCCCGAGGACTATAGACAAGGAACCAGGAACAATTTCTAGAGCCAATAACAGGTAAAACAGAGACCATTCCCCCCATCCCTTGGACCAAAGAAAAGGAACCAGAGGCCATTTTCACCTCAGCAATGAGTAAACAAAACATGCAAGATGTTTTAACCCCTTCCCATCCCCAGACTTAGCAGAGATTCACAAACTTTATTGTGCAGCCACTAGCCACAGGAATCCCCTAGAAGGAAGAAACACAAAACAGCGACCTCAAGGTTTATTTAAAGTATAGACAAAGCCTAACTTAAGGTTACACATGTCACACATTTAAATCTTCTCTCCCCCCTCTTTTTCCTCTTCTCTTAATCTGACCTCCAGACCCCTTAGTATGAGAGGACCCTCACTATATTATTTAAATTCTGTCACTACCAAAGGTTCTTTCTCTAACTCAGCTTTTTTTCTAAGTTCCAGAAAATGAAAATTCATCAACCCATGCCTTAAACTCACCCAGAGTACAGGAAATGAGTCGCAAAACCAAGCAGACTGACCTCCAGAAGATACAACTTTCATTTTCCAAAAAGACAAACTTTGCCCTTAAGGCAACTTGAAGTAGCTTTAAGAGATCCGTTGATCCAGTTCCTGTCCAATCCATATACCTCTGCCGTCTACATAAACTCTCTTTTCTTTTTATAAGAAATATAAGAGTGAGATAAGAATACCTGGTACATAGGAGCTACGTGGTAAATCCAACATGGTGCCATCAGAACATGCTGAGTATAGAGGGAATGCCCTAGGCATGGCTATGTAAATCTATGCCCACTCATTCTCATTCTCTTATAAGGAGGTAACACAAGAAAGGTTTCTCTCCTTTTTATTTTATTTTATTTTTTTGCTTTCCCCCCCTTGTACCTACTAGGCAACTTCTAAATTATACTCTAGTGTGGCAGCTGGTAGTGTGCGTCTGTTCTCACATCCAAAACTAACACCAGATCTCTCATAACAACACACCACTTTTGGTACCAACTTGTCTTAGTTGATTGATTGATTTACAAGTCTTACAGGTAAATTTCTTAAATCAGGAAGGTATCACAGTATAATCTTAGGCTATTTCAAAGAAACATCTGTTTACCCCAAACAGAGAGGGAACCAAAAGACCTGATAGAAGGCTCCACCCGAGGTTAGCTTTTGAAACAAATGAGCTTAGTGGGGTTCCTCAGAGCTACACTACATGAAATTAATTTTCTCCAATGTTTCAACATATCTTATAACTGTACCATCGAAGAGTCCCATTTTATGGCCAACTTTCTACTTCTTATAACAATGCTATGGTCTTTAAAATTTATAGATCAGATAGCAGGAACTGTTGACCGAATCTCTGGTGATCCTCCATTTCCAGGAGGGATTATTACTATATTTAACATTACCCTGAGTCTGACTGCCACTGAATTATTTCCCTGGTTACTGATACCACAGATCTGATTGCCACTGAATTATTATCCTGGTTACCATTACTAGAGATCTAGTTGTCCACTGGAGTTTTCTGCTTGTTTCTTGCCATGGCTATGTGCTGAAGTTCTTCCTAAATCATCACAATGCAAGTCTTATAATGACCCCGCTCCTGTCACATATGGATGATACAATTTCACCACAACAGTTTATAAAGTATGTTACAGAAGTAAATATTCTCAAAGCAACTTTCTAGCAGACAAATTCAAAACTTTGGGAAGACAGAGGCAGGAGAACTGTAAGTAAAAGCTCCTAGTCTCTAAATGTGCTGTATAGAACTACATAATTTTTCAGTAGCTAATTCTTCAAAGTCATCACAAAGTCCAATCGGAGAAAGAGTGGAATGACCTTGATCCAGCTCTTAATGAGATTAGAGACAAAATTTTAATATAGCACACTTATTTGTGCTCTATGCTTTGGAAGTCCCCCCTCTCTCTCCCTCCCCCCCTCTCTCTCCCTCCCTCCCTCCCTCCCTCCCTCCCTCCCTCCCTCCTTCCCTCCCTCTCTCTCTCTCTCTCTCTCTCTCTCTCTCTCTCTCTCTCTCTCTCTCTCTCTCTCTCTCTCTCTCTCTTTCTCTCTTCATTCAGTGCAGGCAAAAGACAAAATTTTATTCACACTATAAAAATGCTAATAGAATGTAATGAGAGGCCAGGCATAGAAGTGTGTCAGAGTACACAAGTCACAGAGTAGTAAATTCAATAAACATCACCTATGATAACTATTATATTAGCACAAAGAATGTTTCAATTTGTTGTCTTTATCAAGAAACTGACATTACCATATGTACCTCTAATAATTTCAATGCTACCATTTTCACACATTTTCAGTTGCCAAGTAAATCTTACATCAAAGAGACTCAAGTTTATGCTAATGTGGGTGGGTTATGAATTTATTTATTTGAAGATAAATGTGTATACTTACTATTCTTTTCAACATCTCTTTTCATTAATATTAAATGTTTGGTAAAATCTCAGGAAGAATTTATTATGATGCTCACAGAGATGTGCACAAAAATATTCCCAAAGTCTCTTACCTAAGAAGAAAAACAAATTTAAACATGTGTCTTTCAAAAGGGCATTAAAAAAATCTGTGAACTTTCTTTTTAATTTTTAAAAATTTTGCATTTTTCAATATCTTGCCCACATTTATGCATGTGTACCATGTGCACTCAGTATCTGGGAAGGCCAGAAGATGGTCTCAGATCCTTGGAAGCTGGAGTTAAAGAGATATGCTATAAATGCTGGGAAGGAATTTTACACAGTTCTTTTGAGAAATCACCAGGAATGCTTAAGCACTAAATCATATCTCTAGCCCTCCAAAGTTATTTAAAACATGTATATATGGACTGCAAGTGATGGTGTCCCTGTTTATTTATCTATCTATCTATCTATCTATCTATCTATCTATCTATCTGTCTGTCTGTCTGTCTGTCTGTCTGTCTGTCTATCTGTCTATCTGTCTATCTGTCTATCTGTCTATCTATCTGTCTGTCTGTCTGTCTATCTATCTATCTATCTATCTATCTATCTATCTATCTATCTATTTATTTAGGGCTATGTTAAACTCATCTTTCTCAAATTTCTGTCTTTTATTTTGTTCTTTGGAATATTGTTTCTCTTCCTTATATTTTATGACACTTTATTTAGTATCTGTTGCTTATTTGGTCATGAAAAAATGCCTCTAATTTTTATAACCAGTTATAAGTCCAGATACGACATTTTGAAACTGAAAATGCATTGTTATAAGGGGAAGTATCAAATTTTCAAGGTCATAGCTGAACATTTTCTTAATCTGGACCTTAGTGATATTATTTATTTAGTTTCTTAAGTCAGACATTGTAGTACTTATGGTAGATGCTAAAGTATACAGTTGTAGAAATAGAACTGTGGACTCAGCACCTAACTCAGTACGCCATTGAACAGAATCAGAGGCCTTCCCTCTTTTTCCTAATGTTACAGCAACATTCATGAAAGACTTGGTTTTGCTTCCAGATATAGATGGTCAGCTGCAAATGAAAACACACCAAGTGCCAAATATATAAAGCATGAATTCAACATCTTTCCAGATTAAGACTGCAAACATTTACCTGAAGCACCTCAAATATACCTATAGTAATAACAACAATGTTTTCATTTTCATGAGTTCTTACTAGGCGTAGACACCATTCTAATACTTCACTAATAAGTTTCCATTGAGTCTACTGGAAATCTATGTACAGTGAAAATTGTAAACACTCATATTTCTTAAACTTTTATGGAGCAAGGCTAATAAACAAACGTGCTATGAAGGAACCCAACAATGGCCCACATTTCACATTAACTCTGAAAACCTTTTAGTTAATCCTGTGCTAAACCTCTTTGCTAACATGGAACACTGGACAATTTCTTGTTGTCCTAAGGACAGTTGCACAGTTCTCTATGAGTTCTCACCATAACATGGAAAATGACTTAATAAAAAAGAGTGCTAGGCATAGAACCACATGTTAGAAACAATAATAAAAGTTATCAGATTAGCATTTTAGCCTCCAAAGAGCTGCTAGGCTAAAGAGGCAAGAAGTGGGTGGGTCTTTATATAATTCCTAAAATGGAAACAGACAGTATCTGTGTCACTCTGAAGAGAACTTATTTTCTAGAAATGGTTGCCATAGTTATGGTTGCTCTCAAAACATCAAATGCAGCTCTCATATTCTGCAAGTCCTGGGTCAATAATTTACTATACGAAGGCATATGTTTCTCCTCTTCAAACTCAATTGAGGTTCTTGAATAGTAGGTCTTATAGAGAAAGAGATGTGATAGTAGATGCCGACTTTACACTTATTGACTGGTAGAACAGACTCTGGTATGCATGAACATATTTGTAGATAACTATCAGCAAAATTTAACTTTATTTTACCACAAAGAATTCCAGAAAATTCTAAATAAGTTGTATTTCATCATCATAAAAGAATGTTTCGTAAAGATAACCTGTAAAAAAATAGAGGTAAAAAGAAAGCATAGAGGAAGAAAGAGAGACAGCAGATCATGCATAGAATATATGCTACATTTCCAATACTACAAAATAAGAAAAAAAATGGCTCTCATGGAACAGAAATTAACTCATCCATGACCTATTTATGCCTGTGTCAAGATGCTAGATAATTAGGTATGTATACATTCAAGTACAGCACACGTGTAAACATATACAAGTAAAAATTTTTATCACATCAGTGAATTATACCAATGGGGATAATCTTCATTTGAAAATATACTAAAAGTTCTTAAGATTACTACTTTTTATCCTTTTTTTTCTGGGGATTGAATTCAGGGTCTTGACATACGTTGTGCACCCTAATATGTCTAAGAGAGATGCCCAACTTAGAGATTTTTCAATTCACCTTACAGATTTAAATGGGAACTCCTTTAATTTCAACTTATTAAATGAAGATGACAATTTTAAGGCTGCTGCCAGCATAGGGGTTATATGCTTTGTTCCTCCATCTTTCATTGAAAATAATTTTGTAGATAATATATTCTGGTTATGGTTTTCTCTCTTCTAAGTTTCCCAAGATCATCCTCACATTCCTTGTATCTTAATTCACATTCTTTCTGTCTCTTGTTAGAAAAAGTCATCTAAAGAATGTTAATAAAATAAGAAAAAAATAATACAAAACAAACAAACTGGGGATAGTGCAAACAAGAAACATAACCAAAGGATAAAATAAAAGATACAATATAGACATAGAAAGTCGCAAGTTCATATATATAGAAATCCCATTAAAGCACAGAAATGTAAGTCATAAAATGCATGAAAAGGACCTGTAAGAATAAAAAAATTTCAAAGCTCTGACAAAGTAGCCCTCAAGATGCCATTGGGTTTGTTTATTGTTGGCTTTCTATTGCTGGGCATGAGGGCTGTCCATATCACCAGTGAAACTCTATTGGAGAGAACCATTTTTATTTTTTTCATTAGAGAAAATCTTCTGGGTTAGAGATGGAGATTTGTATCTACTTCTCAGTGCTATGACCTCATGTGGCACTGAGTAGTGCAGGCCCTTTGCATGTTGCCACATTCTCTGTGAGCTCATTTGTATATTTGCACCACAGTATATAAAAAACCTTGTTCTTTAACTTCCATCCCATCTGCATCTACATTGCTTTTACCTCCTCTTATACAGAGTTGATAGAGATATTCTATTTAGGATTGAGAATTCTGAAGCCTTTTACTCTATGTATACATTGTTTGGCTGTGGGTCTCTATATTCCTCCAAGCAACTGCAAAAGAAAGCTTCTCTGATGATGGCTGAGAAAGGTACTGATCTACGATTGTAGCAGAACATTTTAGCGGTCCTTCTCTGGTTATGCTTCTTTACCAGAACAGTAGTATTTGGTTTTCTCCTGGGTTATTGGCCTATATAATCTCATGTTTTGGCCATACAAGAAGTATCAGGATGGGTTCTATTTCATGGAGTTGCCCTTTAATTAAATTAGTTATTAGTCGTTTTCCACAAGCTCTGTGCTACTATTGCACTAGAACATCTTGGAGGCTAGAAAATTCAAGCATTTGTACCTGTGTTCCTGTTTACCTTCCTTCTTTGATAACATGCACAGTACCTTGCAACATCATGAACACGACTTCATAGGGGTAAAGCCTTTCTGTAGGACCAGCTAGTCGTCC
Source organism: Phyllotis vaccarum (assembly GCA_033318265.1). NCBI lineage: Eukaryota > Metazoa > Chordata > Mammalia > Rodentia > Cricetidae > Phyllotis > Phyllotis vaccarum. The sequence continues at coordinate 35,002,188 of JARWLC010000001.1, read as the reverse complement.
ATTTTTAATTATTGTACAAATTCTACTTGGTCTTATAATAAAAACCTGAAACCAGATATTGGGGGAAAGCTGAAAAATCAGAGAGAGATAGAGATAGAGAAAGAGGGAGGAGGAGGAGGGGGAGGGAGGAGAGAGAGAGAGAGAGAGAGAGAGAGAGAGAGAGAGAGAGAGAGAGAGAGAGAGAGAGAGAGAGAGAGAGAGAGGCAGAGGAACAAGCCACAGCTACTTTTCACCTAACTAACTCCTCACACCTGTTCCTATTAATTCTTAGACTGAATATCTCTGAGTCCTCAGCCAAAAGGAAACTACAGGAAAAATGATGAACTCCTGTCTCTTCCCACCCTATCCTTTCTCTGCCCAGCTATGTCACTTCCTGTTTCAACTTTCTTAGCACTAGGACTAAAGGCATCTGTATTTCCCAAGTACTGGGAGCAGAAGCATGGAATTCCGTGTGCTGGGATTAAAGGTTTGAGGCAGCACTCTCTGACCTCTATGGCTAACTCTGTGTGTGGCTGTGTCTTCTGATTTTTCAGGCAAAATTTATTATATATACAATGTAATACCATATTAATAAGTTGTGTAGGTGATGTCTTCAACAGTAGCGCCCCCTGTTAGCTTGTGGATAGTAACTAATAGCCTGAGTATAGCTTAATCTTGAAATATATTGACTTGCATCTTCCTGAGGAACTTCCACATGGCTTACTTGCAGCTCCCGCAGTAATTAATAAATGTTCTACATACCAACTATCATTACCTTTCACTTGTTTTATTGATCCTGTTAAGTATGACTGGAGTTAGATGACATATCAAAGTAATTTTGATTTGTAATTCTTTGATGATTAAGGACATTAAATATGTCTTTAAGTGCTCCCAACTTTACAACAATTTATTTTTCTGTTGTTATTGTTAGTTTGTTATTTTTCTTTATTTTTTGAAAGTTTTATATTTAGATCTGTATCCCATTGGAGGGAGTGTTGTTTACTTGATGTCCAGTTTTTTATTTTTTATGTTAGGGATATATCTAGCTGGCAGAGTACATACTTTCTATGTATTTGTTTGCCTTAATGGAAAGTCTTCATATTCAAGCACTCTCTTTGTTAAACATAGTCATTCAGTAAAACACAGTAAAGTAAAAAGCAGTTTTTTCACTTTACCAAAATTCAGTTAAGAGTCTATTTTCAGTATCTCATATTATCCAAGTATGCTGGACATTTATGGAAGCTGAATTATTTCCCTTCTTTATGCAATCAATTTTTCTAATGCATTTAAGGTACAAATCAGGCTATGATCACAGTGGTTATTACTTCCTGTCAAAATAAGGAAGAGGTTTTTTTTATTTTTAAATACATGATTATAAAAGAAGTTGGAAGCAGATATTTACTAATATAAACATCTTAGGTAAGAGACTTTTCATCTTAAGAGATAGTTACGTTTGAGTTTATTGTGGTAATACTGCGATATATGTTTACATCATTAAGGTGGATGAAAGAACAGTTCTATTTTTTGGTGATTGTAATAGTTATGTAAAAGTCAGTAAATATTCCTACACAAGCTAATAATTATTTGATGATAAAATGCTTTATTATTACTGTCATTATTGACAGTGATGATTATATACATTGGTAGCAAAAAGAAAAGACTCATAGAATGGATTGGTAATATCACCAGGATGTTGAAGAAATGCCCATACATGAGAAAATTAAATGCTATCTAAGCTCGTCCCTTCCTGGACCCTCATATGACTCTGCTTCAAGGATATCTTCTATATGTATTGAAATGTGCAAAGTCAGTTAAGATACATATGCTTCCTGACGACTGTTTCTGGAACATATTCCTTCCCCCTTGTTTGAAAGCATAGTTCCATCATTAACTACTGATAGCGTAGTGCACAGGACTCTTTTAAGAAACACTAAATGAGGTCTACATGTCTCCAATACCACAGATCAAAAGGAGGGATGACATAAAGTCAAGTGCTAAATGACAGTGGAAGTAATAACTGCCACAGAAGAGTTTAGCAGGCTTGTAAATAATGGGGGCAGGGAAGAAATTTGGCACTGCGACAGTTCTGTGTTGTGTGACATAGTCACAATTATAGCTCCTGCCTTTGAGAGTTAACACATGCACTCCATAGTAATAGTAGAATGACAGGCTTACACTATTTCTGCATGAATGCTTTGCTAAAATATGAAGCAACTAAGATAACACTACTGAATGATCTGGCTTCAGTGCAATGCAATGTTGAGAGCCTTGAGACTAAATTATTTTACTTTCTCTAGTAGTATTAAGGGATAATTATTACAAAAGTCATTCTTATTGACATATGGGCTTTGTGGTTGACACACATGAGCAGATACCTGGAGTGCCTTTGATACACTTCAGAGACTTGAGCAAAAGTGTTCCAACTTCAGGTGCATATGCCAAGTACAACAGCACATTGGAGTGTGTTCAGAGGGCTGAATGTTCCCTGTTAGAATTACCTTTTTTTAAACTACAACACATTTCTGGAACTCCAGATCACATAGTTACTTTCTTCTAAAACTGTTCTTTACAATAATTTACTGTTTTTTAAATCAAGCGATTCTCTGAATCATGGATATATTTTTGAATCATGTCCATGCATTATCAGCATGAGTTGCTGTTCTTTCCTTGAATCTAATAGTTTTCACATACCTTTCAGAATGGTTGCTTCAGCTTGTGGCCTGTATTATCACATACATGTGTGAAATGCATCCACTCCACCAATATACCTTCTATACCATCTCATTTCATTTTCTTCTTAGCATTCCTGCAGTATTACTTCCAATAATTTTTGGCAGACGTTGCATTTGTTACTTAAATTTCATCAATCATTCCTCTCAAGAACCTCGTTATCACACTATAGTTTTAACAATTTTAACTCTACTAATCTTGTTTACTATGGAAGCTTCATTTTAATAGAGACAATGTCTTTTGTTCTCTTTAGAATTTTCAGATCTCATCAAAATATTTAATCATAATATGTATTGAATATTTTTGAAAGATAAAGTAACAGTGGGACTGCAATATAATTTTATTCCTGATCTTAGCAGTGAATCTCTCCTAATGATCCATTATCAGTTTATTGCTAGCTGTACAATAAACTAGTAATTTGTGACAAAAATAAACATATGTAAATATGCTTGACCCCCCTCACAACACAAAAAACTACATGTTATGTAAGTATCATGAATGTCAGAAACACATTATATTTAATAGTTACTTACAAAGTAACACCAGCAACCTGGAATTAACAGTGAAACAAATTAAGTCTTGGTTCTTATATAAATAGAAAGAAGTAATCATAACATACCATTAGTCAGTATTGTTTTTGAGTATCTAAATTAATACAATGATGTTAGAAAATATATTTATTAAGTATTTTTTAAAACAGTCAATGCATTGTTCTTCATAGTTTTTATGATTGTATGTATAGAAAGCTCAAAAACATTAATAATTTAAAACAAAAATATTATTGCGACAAATGAGTATCAAATATTTGACAATCAAAATCAAATAACTGATAATTTTTAATATGATGACATTTATGATATCCTATTATGTGACAAAAACTACTCAGTGTAATGGAATCATGAGGTTAGAATGGAGAATTCTTTATCAGCACCTTGATATCACTTATAGAATATGGAACACTGTGCATATCTTTTGCACATTGCTTTTAATCGACAGGTTTTTTTAGTCAACATAATGATCCCACGTTGAAGGGAGTCTTCTCCTTTCTAAATGCAGATAACATAATCGGTGTGAATAACTGATTCTTGAACAGTCAGTATTACTATACAGCAAAATCTAGAAATATATTGTTGCAAATAAATAGTACTCTATTGGCAGAGAGAAGCCAGCAGAGATACATGTTGAATTTTAGAGGTTCCTAGGATTCCAGGGCTTTGTGTCACATTCTTAGATTGACACATTGGGTTTTGATAAGAATGATATTTTCAATAAGCTTTCAAGTAACTCTGTTAATTCTGGTCAGCAAATCACCAAACCAATGGGCACTGAAAATAAGCCTAATAGTCAAACCAAAAGTCATTGGAATCAAATGGACTCAGCAGGTGATATATATATTCATAATTAAATAGATCCATTGATACAAATACACTGGGATCATCCAATCTCCTTTTAACAGTGTCACCAAATACAGTCCCAGGACTATAGAATATGAGCTTATGTCTGGAAATAATAATAGAGGCAGACTGAATTGCTTTGAATATTTAAACATGTCATTAGTAAAAGAAGAAATGTAAGAGAAAGAGAAAGCACGTTCAAGAAAAAATGAAAGGAAAGAAGGAGAGATGGACAAAGAGAGAAAAGGAAAAAGAAAGGATAAAAGGAACAAAGAACAGAAGACAGCGCTCGTTAATTTTAATTAAGATATATTTACATTTCCTCCAGAAATTATGTAAGCAGATCTTGTCTTGGCTCCAAGAAAACTTTCCACAGAAGTTACATGTGTAAAAAAAGAAGTAACAATTCAGTTGGCTATATTTTCAAGGTATAACTGGGTTCTGTTCTCAATTATGTTTGACTAAATCCTTATATCTATATTATATGGTGATATATTTTATGAACTAAGCATCTTTATGCAGCTGTCTCCCAGTTCAGAGAAGAGTAAAGCCCATACTTTTCTTCTGGTCCTGATCTACAATCCAGCTCCAATATGAATATGAAGATTTTTCTTCAAACAAAGCCCTTTTTTACGATCAGGAAGAGTAGTTCCCTAACTTTGCCTCTGTCTCTGAGGAGATAGATATATCTTGTATTTATGCTCCGAGGAGTTATCAAGTCATACACACTAGCGCTCAGTACACACTATTTGCCAAGGATTTGTACAACTCAATTATATTATATTAAACTCTTCATACCATCCTAATTCCATGTGCTTGCTATGGTTACAGTATCTGCTATATTTCTAAATTTTAACTATGGTGCCTCTCCTGTCAAACAGTGGGAAGATCAGAAACTAGCTCACTGCATGACCCTGGGGAAGTTGACAACTATTGCAGGTCAGTCATGGAAGTGTGAAGATTAGATGGCCCTTTGAGAGAGAGAGTGCTTGTCATTCAGCCATGAGGACATAATTAGTTGATAGCCTCTGGGACTGCTGCAATATCTGAGATGTGAGCACGGCATCAGATAAGGGGGGGTGGGGGGCTGATACAGTAACACTCACTTAACAGCAAAGACTTGAGACCTCAGGACAATTTGTTGTTTAAGATTGCTCCTGGAAGCCTGTGGCAGTGGTAGACCATGATAAAGAGAAGCTGAAATTTCTGAACTGCTACAGAAGGTAGTCCAGAAATGATTTAAATAAAAAAAAAAAGGATCTATGAAAAAAAATGTTTATATTTTTTTTTCTCCTGGGCATTCTCAAAGTACTTTCTATCCTGTGCTCCACGGAAATGTGAGTGTCACAGAGGGTTGAAGTAGTAACTTCTTTTTCAGGCAAGAGTAGATTGTTGGAAGCTAGCTGTAGAAATGGGCCTACTGATATATATGTAAGACTTCTGGGACCATGATGAAGTGAAAGTTTGAGCTAGCAACTGACCATCACAATTCAAGGGTTGGAAATATTCTTACAGGAAAAAAAGCAAAGTGGAGATTGGGGCATTTGATATTTTCCATAGAACTGTGAGAATAAGAACTCATCATAAGCCTGTGAGGCAAATGAAAGCTGAGAAAGCAGTTAAAAATAGTCACTGCTTCTTGTATATGCTCATGTTACTATGTAAAAATGCACAAAACCATGAGTTTGAAAGAAGACCCACATCAAAACACAAAGTCTGAGCATAAAGATGAGCTACTGTTAACACTCAGAGTCAAGAGATGGCTGCATTCCCATGTGGGATGACTGCAGTAGAATGGAGGATGAATTGAGAAAATTACCATGATGCACCTCTAAAGTAACCTATCACTATTTTCTATAGAAATTATCCACTAGGAATAAGGTATATTAGGAGCCAAGTATATGGTATAGTGGTTACCATCACTGACTGCTATAGCCTGAGGTTATCTGACATGTCCGGCTAGCTCACTTGGTAAGGAATGAGATTCTTAATATCAGGGCTGTAAGTTTGGGAGCCATGTTGGAATCCATTTATAGTCAGAAGCTTTCTGACCTGTCCAGGCCCACAGTCTCAAGAAATTTCTCCTATCCATGGTCCCATGGCCATTTATAAAATAACTACTCAGAGATTTATATTAATTAAGAACTGTTTGGCCTAATGGCTCAGGCTCATTACCAACTAGCTCAACTTAACTCAACCTATTTCTGTTAATCTAGGCATTGCCATGTGTTCTGTGGCTTTACCTGTGTTCCATTACATCTTGATTTCTAGGTGGCAGACTGCAGAGTCTCTTTGACTCTGCCCTTCTTTGTCTTTATCTCTGCTTGGACTTCCCACCTGCTTCTAATCTACCTTGTGCAACAGTAAGTTTCTGGCCCAGCCTATTTCCAAGGTCTGGACCTACCTGCCACTGCTTAGTTCCCCCAAAATGACTCAGATGCTTATATTAATTTCATGCTGCTTGGACTATAGCTCAGGCATATTGCTATCTAGCTCTTGCATCTTAATTCAACCCATTTCCATTAATCTGTCTTGTCACATGTTCCGTGGTGTACCTGTATCACTTTTACATGTTGATACTTGGGTGGCTGAATGGTGTCTCTTCTGATTCCACCCTCCTTCCCCTATGTATGCTTTGATTTTTCCCACCTACTTCTAAGATGCCTGTCATAGGACAAGGCAGTTCCTTTATGCACCACATGCAGAAAGATATCCCACATCAGCAATATATCATATAAAGGATTAATATTTATTGAAGGGTACATAAACAGTCATGATAGAAATTGAACTTTAAGATACTTTTTGGAGAGTAGAATGTCCCATGATAGATGGTTCAATCTGCTCCCTGAGAACTCGGGAACAAATAGGAAGGGAGGTCAGCATTCGCCCAAGGTCTCAATCAATTCTGGCCATGTACCTTAGTTGTCCTGATTTTTAAGGAACTACTAAAGCTTCACTAAATAATGCTAGAACCCCACTACAGCCTTGTCATATTCCAAACAACTTCTTTATTAACAAATGGTAATAAAGTATAATCACAACATACAGAAAGATATTCCATATCAGGTTGCTCTACTCAAGGACCCAGGCTTGACTTTCAGTACCTATGTGGCAACTCACAACTATCTGTAATTCTAACACAAGGGTATTCAATCCAACTCTGACCTACTCTAACATCAGGCATACAGGTAGTACTTAAATATACATGAAGGCAAAACACATATACATATAAAACAATAATTTAAACTTGTTTTTAAAAGAGAGTATCAGATATTCAAATAATAACAGACCTGCAATCTGAATATCTTTTGCTGTCTCTTTGGAAATGAGATCATAATGCATCAGATACTACAGTACCTGTATCCTTTCTTCAATGTGTTACAAGTAATGATCTCATTGCAACCCAGGTTTTATCTCTCAGTCACTTATTATCACCAGGGTTGATGTATTGAAAATTGGTAGATCACTTCCTTTGGTTTTTGACCTACCAAGCAAAATCTATATCAGTAGAGTATAACCTAAGAAGTATTATTAAAAGACATAAATTTCTTAACTACCAACCAACATGAATAGATAACAAAATACAGTTTCTCTTTATAATAATAAATTACACAGCAGCAGAAATGAATAATTCACAGTCATAAACTTTTTTATGTGCAGATATTGTAAACATTCTAACTAAAAATAATATATTGCCAAGACAGTACATGTATAATTTGATTTATATATGTCTAGTGAACAAAAGTCCACATTAATTGAAAACATGCTAGTGGTTACCTAGTCCTGGGAGTATTGAGCAATGAGGGTTTTACTATGAAACTGTTTTCCTTCTTTTTTATGTGGTAAAATATTTTAAACTGAAATAAGACGTTAAAGTTTTTTTTTTTTTTTTCTGGAGTGTGTGGTATGTACATGTCAACTGTGTACGTTTGCATGTGTTTATATTGCATGTGGAAATTAGAAGTTGGCATCAGCAAACTAATTCATTGTTCTCTGCCTCACATAATTAGGTAGGGACTATTGTTGACCCAAGAACTCCTGATATCAGCTAGTGTAATTCACTCACTTAATCGAGGGGCATTCTATCTCTTATTTCAGAGTTCTAGTACTATAAGCAGAAATCATATCTGCCTGATTTTTATAGAGGTGTTGGTAATCTGAAGTACAGACTTTATGCTAGCAAGTGTTTAACCTACTAAGCCATTTTATAAGACAAAATATTTAAAATATTAAAAGCAGAATGTGAAATAAATATGATGTGCCAAAGACAGTTTGATTTTTAGTACTGTTCTTGATTGTGTAACTGAAATTAAACTGGAGGAGTCACTGAAGACAATTGGGGTTTTCATTATTTTTCACAAAATAACCTTTTCAAACTAAAACTAATTAAATGGTCCTTGGATTTAAAAATACTATTTATCTAGATTATTAAGATTACATCATGTTCCTGAGCTCACTTCAGTAATTGAAGGAGAATCATCAAGCTGAACCTACCATGGATTAAGGTAAGTGTGAGTTGAAAGCTATAGAAAGGTTGGGCAAGTGCAACCCTATAGAAGTCCTCTGATCCCAAGTGTGACAGGAAGTAGAATATACCATCATAGTGCTAGAAATATATCACAGTGGTTAACAGCACTTTCTGCCCTTTTAGACGACCCAGGTTTCATTTTCACCACTTATGGCTCACAATAAGTTTTAACTGTATTAAAGGGGATCTGAAACAATTTCCTCTACTACTACTGATATTTCACTCATGTGCTATGAATACATGCATACAGGTAGAATATTTATACAAATAAAATAAAATAAAATAAAATAAAATAAAATAAAATAAAATAAAATAAAATAAAATAAAATAAAATTAATATGGGTATCATTATTCCCCTGGGGAAATAATACACATCCACAACTTCTGAAAATAAACATATTATTCAAGGTCTGTGGTTGATAACTTATCTATCCTTAATTAAGAACTGTGGTTTCTAAGAAAATGCCTTCACTCTGAAGAGTCCCTTCAGAATAAAATATAGACAAAATAGTCATACTCATTTCAGCTGTTCTGCTTGGAAGGGCAGACCAGTGAGGTCTCTGGAAAATAGTGTATGATGGGAATACTTGTGTTTTTCTCTGCTGCTGAATAATGGGAGTCAGTCATGACTCACAAGTGTGTGGAATGGGAAAATCTCTTTTGCAATTTTCCCCAAGGCTGAACTTACTTAGAACTTATTGACAATTTCTCTATATTTTAGACACACTGATCCATTATACTGAGGAAACCACATTGGTGTGGCAAGACACATAAAAAGGTGATTCACAGAAACATAATTAGCCACAGTTTACTAACTGTGGCATATCAATGCATAGGTGCAAAATACACACTTCAAGAAACTTTGTTGTAGGACATGTTCTTCCTTTTTGTGTACCAAAGAGCCATATTGACATTCAAGGATCAGCTACTTTTATGAACTTTTGGGGTGGTGTTCACACTCTTGCAGACATATTCCTTTGCATGCTAAAACTGGAAAATAAAAGTAGAAATTTTCATCTTTGGGCCCACTTAAAAAATAAATAACATATTACACACTAAGTATTCTCTGGCTTGGTGACCACATCTCTGACATTAAATAACAGCACTCCTCTGACTGTTTTTACAGTGTCATGAAAGGCTTGCATTCATGTTTTAAGTGGAAGCTGTCATAGAAAAAAATACCTTCATGAGAACTGAAGTATAAATGTATGCATGTAGGTACCATCATTATCTCTCAGTGATCATGAGAATGTTTTCCACATTGCATTCCAATCATTTTAGATTATTTAGTGTTAGTCTCACTACACTTTACAAGGAGAAATGTACTGATAAACAGGTACTAAATTTTACAGTAACTACTCAAACTGCTGAAATATTTGGAGTCCAGGTACCAACTGAAAAAGGTACAATTCTTATTTCTGCATGAGAAGAACACGGTGGCAAGACTACTATTACACATCTGACAGGTGGGTCATGCAATAAAAAATATGTAGAATGCTCATGAGCTCAGGACAGCATGTGCTTAAGATCTTGGATACTTTGGAATTAGAGATAATTTATTTTGCAAGTTTAAACATATAAATCAGCTGAGATGATTGCTGGAGACAGTTTAGATTCAATCATGAGGAGATAAGGTAAAACTGTAGCCCTGAAATACTGACTATGATCTGTCCAACTAATTGCATGCTTCAGAATTTGACCTCAGGAGTAAAGGATTGCTGTAATGCTGGGGATCAAGTCATAGAAGATGTCCTTGAGTCCCCCATTCACTTTGTTGTGTAATTTTTAAAACCTTTTCTTCATTTGTCAGTAAGCATAATATATATTGAACGTTTATTTTTTTATGGTATGCTGCTTCAACAGAGGAGAGAGTATCAGCCAGTAGTGAAGGCACACTAGAAAGAGTTTATTCTTCTAGCTCACATGTATTTCATGTCACTGTTCCTTAATTTTATATCAGGATCTCTAAGTAGATGTTATTCAAGGCTTTCAGCTCTTGATAATTCTTCATTTTGTTTGTATTTCATTATTTGCTTTATCAATCATATATCTTACCGTTTGGAGAAGGCAAGCATATTTAATCTTAAATATTTTTATACTACCTGATCGTATTTAATTTTATGATTATTATAATTTCATTCTGCAAGTATTTCTTACCTGTCACTTAATTTATAATTATAAACATATTTTACATGGCTACATGGCTTTTTATTGCATTATATTGTATTCTAGGGTCAAATATTTTACTGTCTTTTCCTTGTCCTGCCACCTCATTATAGTGCTTAGGTTTATAGAAATTCCAGTCAGATCGCAGTTGGCTAAGAATGTGTGCATTGTTTTGGTTGTGTTGTTTTATTCCCTGGTGTCAATACATATGCAGTCTTACATAGGTGATGCATGTAATATATAGGATCTGTAGTATGTCTTTCTTTACTTTATCTTAATGAAGCATGTAGTCTTCAGAGCTGTACCTCAGATGCAAAGTAAAAGTTAGGTTTCTCACCACCTTGTTGAGAACACAAAGCCCAATAAGGCAAAAAAACAGCCAATTCATTTCTTTACATAGTTTCTATCTATGGTTTTTAAATGATGCCTCTCTATTGCATGAATTCTGTTTGGTTTTATAATAAAAACCCAGAGCCAAATATTGAAGACAAGCTGAAATATCAGAGAGATAGAGAAAGAAACCACAGCCACTTCTCAGCCAGCCAACTCCTTAGGCTTGTTTACCTAAATCTTTTTACTCCGACCTCTCTATGCTCAGCCAACAAGGGAAATGTCAGGGGAAGCTGAACCCCCCTTTCCCTCTCTCTCTGCTCAGCTATCTTATTTCCTGGGTCAACTTTCCTACAGCTAGGATTAAAGGTGTGTGATACCACTGCCTGGCTCTGTTAGGCCTTGAACTCTAATAGATCCCAAAAGATCTCTACCTCCTGAGTTATGGGATTAAAGATGTAGGTCACCACTCCTTGACCTTCCTCACTCAGATTAGTGGGTAGCTCTGTCCTTTAATATTCTAGATTATTTTTTTATTAAATATAAAATATGTCACCACCATTCTGTCTCTGTCTTTGTGTCTGTCTCTCTTTCCCTCTCACTCTCACTCTGCATGTCTCTTTCTCTCTGTGTTTATACACTTATTTTATTTTAAATAATTTCTATCAGTGATGTGCTTATATTTTGTCTGTGTAAGTTACTTTATGTGTGCAAATTACTTCAAAGATTAAATAACAGTGACACTTTGAACTTTAAATGTTCATTATCTAGAATTAATATATTTTTAGTAGTTTTAATAATCAATGTTCCCCACAGGTTCATGTGTTTGAAAACTTTATCTTCAGTTGGTGGCACCTTGGGGAATGGCTATAAATTTTTAAGAACTGGTAGTCTTGATGGAAGAAAATGTTAAAGTGGTAGTCTATGTAGATTTTATAGGTAGGCTTCACTTCTAGTATTTTCTCTGACTTTCTTTATGTTGAAATGTCATCAGCTAAATTCTTGCTCTGGCCACCTATTATATCTTCATAAATAGTATAGGCTCTTCCTCAAAACCATATTACAAAACAACATTTTCTTCTATATATTACATGTATTCACTGTATTTTATTACAACAACAACAAAATAAACTAAAATAATGATTATAATACCAGGTACTGGTGCAACACTCACTGAATCTTTAAATAAAAGTAGTCTTATTGGGTGCACACATAGATAATATATGTATGCACATGTATTGAAATATGTAGGCCTGGGTTATCACAAGACAAAGTGAGATATAAATTATTAGACCTATGATTCTATCTCTGAAGCACATTTCTGGTCAAAATTATCACTAGGAAATGACATGTTGATTGTCATTTGTGGCAAAGAAGATGGAAAAACAGGAAGAAAGCACAAGATACTATGCCTGATTGAAAAACGGGCTCTAGTGGACCATTATATAAGAGGCAAATAAGGATGCGTTTTAGACTTTCAATATGAGTAATGCAGGGGCTCATAATGTAACTGAGTGATAAAGTGAAACCCTGAGTTTTATTCCTAGAACTGAACAAATTAACTAAATGTCAATACAAACTCAAATTTAAACAACTTTAAAATAAATTATATGAATCAACTGGAAGGAATACAATTATTATTCACAACTTCAAATGCTTTGTTCTGGATTCACTTTTAATATCTAGAGTTCAGTAGAAGATCTTAAGGTACACCAGGAAAGACAAGGAATGTAGGTTATTAAAGGCAAACCATAATAAAGCCACAGCCCATGCTTTTCTCACATATTCTGAGAAAAAGCAAGAAACATACGGGGAAAAGGGGACAGAGAGAGGAAGAAAAAGGCTCTTAGAAACACTGGCTATAATTCGATTCAATTGGAATAAATGTGTGGCAACAAGGACAGGCAAGACATACATACACAAAAGTACTAAATGTAGGAAAGTGTGTCATATGTTTCTTATAGTATTTGAATCCCGATGCTAGGATATATTTTATCTGAATAAAAAATGTTTTAGAGTCTAAGATTATCAATTGAAAAACAAATAAATTCAACAAGAAACAAGAAGGGAGTATGAGATAATAATAAAATTACTTATTTTTACATAAAAACAAGACTTGATATACAAAATATTTAGAGTTATACACAATAAAGAAACATTAACCCAGCACATCTGAATATATTTCTCAGTAATATGATTATTGTGAGTATATTCAAATAAATAGCACTTATGAATTACAATTAAATTAGCAGTGAGTTATTTGTAGATAGCTGCTAGTGGGATTACAGTTCAAAATTACTGACAATACCAAATTCCAATTTAGAGTTTGTCATGAAAGCCTCTATAATTGATGGGAGCTAAAAAGAAGACAGGCATACTTTTAGGCATCCTTTCTGGACTTTAATAATATATTTGAGATAAGCAACTCAGAGATATAAAAGATTGACTTTGGGGATTATTATGGTCTACTTTTCCTTGGACTCATGCTGTTAACTCAAGCAGACATTGGAAAACAGAATTCTGACAGCACATGAAAGAGAAAGAGCCTCATGGTAACCAGGAAACTGTCCCTTACCAGTAGTCTGCCAGATTGTGAATTTTTCAATGAGGACATTCACTGATGAAATCAGAACATTCTATATTCAACTTTCTCAAAGATGAACTGAACTTTGATATTTTGCTTGAGGCCTAAACGTACATGACTTTGGGTGACATTTAAAATGCTAAGAATACAAGAAGATATTCTATTGGATCTGTGGGGGAACAAATATATTCATGTATAACAGCAAACACACTTTTTAATAGTCATCCAAATGACCTGCAAATACATTTTTCACTCAAGAAACTAGATACAGATGTCCAAGGAAGTTGTATTCATCATTATTTCAACTTACAGACAGTGAAGTTGTCCATCAACACATGAATAAAGAAACATAATGTTGTATACCTATCAGGAAGTGCATTTATATCACTAACATGAAGTAAGCTGTAAGTAGGATGAAAACTCAATTGCAGATTGCTACATGATAATTTTATCCCCAATACTACAAAATAATACTTACAGTCAAAATAGTATAGCCATTAAACTGCATGCTAAACGGTATCAAGAAACTTATGGAGACTTTAAGTGTAGTGAATCTTAGGAGAGTAGAGATAGAAAAATGAATAGATCAATTTGAAGTGACTTTGGGATAGTGGAATTGTTACGTAATTATGGTGTTGTAATTTGTATAGACCACCTAGAACATACCATACTGAAAGGAAACTTGATGTTACCTAGTTATTGTGGGTTATAAAGAGGTGTCAATATTAGAATTTAATGGAGCATGCTTGTGCAAGATGAAGATGGGGACAGAGTAGTGCATGAGCATGGTAAGTACCTGAAACCTTTGCTCTGCAGTCTGAGGCAAAGTATCATGAATTCAAAACTACCCTGAGCTACATAAGATTTAGAATACAAAAGTAATCAGTAAGAAATACTACAACAATAAAAACTGACTATACTATACTATGCTATACTATATGATATGATGAAACACTCCAATTGGAAGCAAAATGTAGAAAGATGAAACAGCATGAAAATATTAACCAAAAATAAAACATATTCTTTATTTCAATGATCTAAATATAAAACAGTAACCATATAATCTCTGTTAAACCTCAACATCATTTCATGGTGTCAACATACAAACAAATATACCTAATATTAATAGTGATTAACAGATGTTTAATGTATCAAAATGTATATTTACTGAAGAGATATATAGTAATATTAAGATAATCAAGAGAAAAATATTTGCTTTTGTGTGTGCTTACTTGCATGTGACATGCACCCAGCAAAAGATGTCATGGGGCGTTGAGGTCTAGCATTACAGCATCCTAGGGTTTACAACTGAGTAATAATGGTAATTTTAAACTGGACCCAGTGGCCACATATGCAATCCTAAAATTTACATGTGTAGGCCAAAGGATTATCATGATTCCAGGACATGTGGATTATACAATGAATTTTTGGCCAGACTGGACTACAAAGTGAGAGCCTATTTAAAAACAATAACAACAGCAACAAAAAACTTACACATGGTGCTACTGTCTATAATTTAGTTGTGTTTAATGTTAAAGTGGGGTATTTTCTGTGCTCCTGGATCCCAAGCAATAAAAAAAAAAATTCCAAATGTTGGCTCTTTTTATCTCCAAGTTTTGAATATGACATTTTACTTTATACCTGACTCAGTTTACAACAACCCTTCTACATCATAGGAAATCAATGGCTGTTTTTAAGACTACAGTGAACTAAATCAAAGTGTTGACAATATCTAAAAATTGTGTTATTGTTTTAATTAGAAAATTCTGCTCTCTGAGAAGTAATCCAGTGTCTGAATCTCTCTCTCCATGTTCGCTGTAGGGAATTCCTTAGAGGTGTCCTGGCAAGACCTCTTATTTCACAGATGAGTAAACTGAAGTTAGTTGTTGTTATCGAGCAAGATTAATTAACAGTCATTCTAGAAAAAAAATTCTGAAAAACGACTTGACTTTTCCTACCAGTTTTCCATGGGCTAAAAACCGACTTCTGTGTCTTTCAGAATTAACAAAAGAGATAAAGATAAAATAAATCGTAACTATAAAGCCTCTAATAAAATAACTATGAATCAAAGTACATAAAAATATTCGAGGGTTTTATTTGTTTAGTTTTCAGTAATTCCTTTGAGAGTGATAGAACTAATTAGTAATTTGAAGATCAAAGTTGGCAGTGATTAAGGGCACTCTGGAAAGGAAAACAAGAGCAAGACCAAACTCATGTTGTCTAAAATCTATATCAAATTAATTATATGTATGTGTTCTACTAGGATGTATAAAATGTATTAAGTGTGTGAGATCTCAAAGAAGAAATGGTATTTTGGAGAGGAGGAAATATATTCTTGACTTATGAGTTTCATTTTATTCCTATTATGCCATGTGGGTTGTCATGCCTAAGTCAAAATGGCAGCACAAATGAAGTGGGAAAGCTCTGATTAATGAAAACAGAATCCTTTCCCCATCTCAAAAGTCATTTGTTGGCAACAGCCAGGTGGACAATCCAAATAAATATAATTTGGAATGAACGAGAATGAAAAGTTCAGAAAATGTCAAGATTTCTGTACTTGGAAAACACGGATTTCAAACTGGAAGACATGAGGACAGAAGCATATATAGAAATCTGGTGAGGAGGTACACCCAATGGATTTTCCATTTCTGGCTTTTGCAGACTAGTATTAATGGGGATTATTGCAAATATTAATAATAGTAAATGCAACTGGCATTTGGAAATCCCCTGGAAAATAATTTGGTGTCTGTTTTGAGATCTCCCATTTTAGTAACTAGGAATAATCAGTGTACTAGTAGTTCTGTCATTTAAATTTCCTGAAGTATAAAATTAAAAACTCCATATAACTTGTAATTAATAAATTGCAATGATGTTAATTAGTGCAAATTATCCTGTTAGAAATAGTTGTTAGTATGATTTAGTTCTACTTACTTGAAGTGAATATTTTACAATTTGGTTCTACACAGTGGAATAGTAGTCGAGGTCATGTGCCTTTGTCTATATGAGAAGGAAGTTTTCCTTTTTCCTCCTAGTTAGTCAGATAGTCCAACATTTAAGTCTGGGTAACAGGGAACAAACTTTGCCTCCAAACCCATTACAGATTCAGCTGCAGATAAGTAAGCAGAACCCAGGCAAACCTGACTTATCACTGCCCCTCATTGGACCCTATATCCTATAAGCCCACTCCTCCATTCACCAACTTATCTATCCCTTGGAGACAACTTCTCCTGGATACACAGACTCTATGGGCTCCAATTATGCCAAGAGCTTCAGTTGTGCCAAGAGCACCTATTGGACCATGAACAGCTCCCTAAAACAAGACAGCATTTATACTAATTGGAGAAAAATTGGGTAGAAGCTAGGAAAATGTGCATTCAATAAGATAAAGAACAATTTAGTACCTAGTTGTTCTACAACAGCAAGACCTGAACATTCCAATATAGAGGAAAATGATCTTTAAAACAGCTTCATGAAAATGATAGCAGCCTTTAAAGAGGAAATTAAAAAAAAAACTCCTTTAAAGAATGAGAAGAAAAGACAAATAAAAATGGGAGAAATTAGTAAATCCCTTAAAGAACACCAAGAAATAGTAATCAAATGGATGAAAAAAATAATTCAAGACTTGAAAATTGAAATAGAATCAATAAAGAAGATGCAACCTGAAGTAGTGCTGAAAATGTAGAATCTAAGCTAACAAGTAGGAACTGCAGATGCAAGCATAACAGAGTGAAAGAGATGGAAGATTTTCTGGCATGCAAGATATACTAGAGGAAGTAGATTTGTCAGTCAAAGGAAATACTAAATTAAAAATGTCATAAGAAAAAATGTTTCAAAATCTGGCACATCATAAAAAGACAAAACCTCAGAATTACTGAAAGAGAATAAGGAGAATTCTATCTCAAAGGCACAGAAAATACATTCAACAAAATCATAGAAGAAATTTCCCAACTGAAAGAAGGAAATGCCTGTGAGAAAGACAAAGCTTACAAAAAAATCAAATAAACTAGACATCTTAAAAAAATTCTACTTGCCACATAATAGTCAAAACATTAAATATAAAGAGTATAGAAAAGATATTAAGAGATATAAAAAAAGGTCAAGTAACTTATAAAGGCAGACCTCTCAACATAACACCAAACTTCCCAAAGGAAACTATGAAAGCCAGAAGGTCCTGGTCAGATGTTATACAGATGCTAAGATATAATGAATGCTGGCCCAGACTCCTATACCCAGCAGAACTATCAATCACCATAGACAGAGTAAACAAAATATTCCATGACAAAACAAGACTTAAACAATACTTACCCACAAGTCTAGCTTTACATAAAGCACTAGAAACAAAACTCCAACCTAAGATTAGATTCATCTATGAAAAGAAAAGCAATAGATAAAACTTCAGCAAGGAATCTGAAAGAAGGGGAACACACACACACACACAGCCAACCCCCCCCCAAAAAAACCAAAAAAACAATGAATATTCACTGCTCATTTATATCTCATTTATATCTCTTAATATCAATGGACAATATTTCCCTATAAAAACATAGGATAACAGTATGGAAACAAAAATAGGACTTATTTTTCTGCTGCATACAAGAAACTCACCTCATACGAAGACATACATTATTTCAGATTAAAGGGTTGAGAAAAGGTTTCACAATCAAATGAACTTAATAACCCAATTGGTGTCGCTAATCTAATATTTAACATAATATACTTCAAACTAAAATCAATGAAAAGAGATCAGGAAAGTCATTACATATTCAGCACAACAAAGTACTATTAAGATAATTTAATTTTAAAGATTTATGCCCCAAATGTAAGGGCACCCATATATGTAAAATAAACATTACTAAAGCGTAAATCAAATATCAAACCCCACACACTTATAGCAAGAGACCTCCACATCCCACTCTCATCAATGGAAAGGTCTACCATACAGAAACTTAACAGAGAAATAAATAATCTAACAGATGGCATGACTCAAATGAACTTAAAAGATGTATACAGAACTTTCCACCAAAGCAAAAAGAAGTAAGCCTTCTCAGCACTCCATAATACCTTCTCTAAAACTGACCACAAACTTAGTCATGAATCAAATATGAATAGTAGCAAAATTGGTAGGAAATCTTTGTATTATTGCAGACCACCATGTACTAAAACTCAAGTTCAACAACACAAAGTAAAGAAAACCTAAAAACTCATGGAAACTGTACAACTTCAACTGAACCACCTCTGGATCAAGGAAGAAGACAGAAATCAAAGACTTTCTAAAACTCAAAAATTTTAATTTACAACATACCTAAACATGTGACACAGTGAAGGCAGCACTAAAAGGAAAGCTCATAGCATTAAGTGCTTATATAATAAATTTGGAGAAGTCTCATATAAGCAACTTAACAGCACACCTAAAAACTCTAGAAAAATAAGTAAACTCACATACATGGAGTAGAAGGCAGGAAATAATCAAACTCTGGGCCAAAAACAATAATTTTTAAATGAAGAGAACAAATAATCAATGAAACAGAGTTATTTTTGAAGAAAATCAATAAGATAGGCAAACCCTTTCTCAAGCTAACCAAAAGGAAGAGACAGAATATCCAAATTAACAAAATTAAAAAGAAGACATACAATAAATACCACAGAAATTCAGAGAAATACTAGATTTTATTTTGAAGATCTGCACTTCAGAAAATTAGAAAATCTAAAAGAAATAGACATATTTCTGGATAGTACCACTTATCAAAACTAAATCAAGTCCAGATAAGTGACTTAAATGATTTAAGTAGACCTATTACTTCTAAGGAAATAAAAGTAGTTTTAAAAAGTTTCAAAAGAACAAAACAAAACAAAACAAAACCAATGCCAGATGGTTTGAAACAGAATTCTACCAGAAATTCAAAGAAGAATTAAGATCAATACTCCTTAAACTATTCCACATAATAGAAAAAGAAGAAAAATTGCCAAACTCTTTTCATGAGGCTATATTCACCCTAATTTACCAACCACACAAAGTTATAGCAAAGAAAGAGCATTACAGACCAATCTCCCTCATGAACACTGATGCAAAAATACTCAGTAAAATGCTGGCAAACTAAATACATAAACATATCAAAAAATCACCTACCATGATCAAGTAAGCTTCATCCTAGAGATGCAAGGATGGCTAAACATACAAAATTCTGTCAATATTATCTACCATATAAACAACCTGAAAAAATACTGACAAAATCCAACATGCTTTCATGATAAAGGTCTTGGAGAGATCATAAATACAAGGAACATATCTAAACACAGTACAGGCAATATACACCAAACTGACAGGGAACATCAAAATAAATGAAGAAATACTCAAAGCAATTCCACTAATATTAGGAAGAAGTCCAGAATGTCCACTCTCACCGTACCTGTTCAATATAGTACTTGATGTTCTTGCAAGATGCATAAGACAACAAAGAGAAAACAAATTGAAATAATAATAATAATAAAAAAAACAGACTTGCCAAAACAATCCTGCTCAATAATAGAACCTGGGAAGGCATCACCATGCCTAACTTCAGGCTATACCATAAAGCTACTGTAATAAAAGCATCTTAGCACTGGCATATAAATAGAATTGAGGATCAATGGAATTGGATCCAAGACCCTGACATTAATCCACACACCTGTGAATACCTGATTTGTGACAAAGAGACCAAAGATTTACAGTGGAAAATGATAATATCTTCAACAAATGGTGCTTACAAATCTGGATGGTGAGAGATTGAAGAAAGCAAATAGATCTATATCTATCACAAAAATAGATCTATACCTGCACAAAACTTAAATCCAGAGGAATCGAAGACCTCAACAGAAACCCAGCCACACTGAACTTGATAAAAGAGAAAATGGGAAATACCCTTCAACACATTGGCATAAGGAAATGCAAACTAAAACAACTCAGAGATACCATATTTACCTGTCAGAATGGCTACTATCAAAACACTGATAACAGACTATAATTGAGGGGATATGGAATAAGGGGAATACTCCTCCACTGACTGCAGGAATTTAAACTTGTACAGACATTTTTGAAAATCAGTATAGCAGTTTATCAGAAAACTGAGACTCAATCTACCTAATGAACTAGCAAAATGACTCTTGAGCATATACCCATAGGATGCACATTCTTATCTCAAGGACACTTGCTCAACTACATTCATAATAATATTATTTATAATAGCCATAACCTGGATACAACCTAGATGACTCTCAACTGAAGAATGAATTTTAAAAATGTGTTACATTTATCCAGTAGAATATTACTCAGCAGAAAAACAAGACATTCTGCAATTTGCAGATAAATATGTGGAACTAGAATAAAATCATACTCAGTCATGTAACAGAGGCCCAGAAAGAGAACCATGAAATGTACTTACTTGTAAGTGGATTCTATACACAAAGCAAATTATGACCAGGCAACATTCCACAACTCATTCCTAGGTAACAAGGAAGAACCTAAGAGAGACATCAATAGACCCATCTGGTAAGGGGAAGTAGATAAACTCTCCTAGACAAATTGGGACCATACCGGGTATGGGATAAGGTGAAAATGAGGGTAGGAGATGTTTTAGTTGGGGATGAGGCAGAGAGGAAGAACAATGAAGTAGATACCTTGATAGAGGGAGTCATTGTGAGATTAGAGAGCAACCTGTTGGTAGGGAAATACCCAAGAACCCACAAAGATGACTCTATCTAAGACTCCAAGAAATAGTGGAGAGGTTGCTGAAACTGACCTTTCTTGATAATCAAATTAATGACCAACCTAATTGTCATTATGCAATCTTTATCCAGGAACTGATAAAAGCAGATGGAGAGATCCACAGCTAAGCACTGGGTTGAGTTCCCATTCCAGTCAAAGAGAGGGAGGAGAGATTACCTAAGCAAAGAAGTCATGGTGAGGGAATCCACAGAAACAACTGTCCCAAGCTGTACACAGCTTAATGGCTCTGAGCTAATAGCTGAGAAACCTGCATGGGATTGAACTAGGCTCTCTAAATGTGGACGACAATTGAATGGAGTGGCAGTTTATGGGGTCTCTGGCAGTGGTAACAGAATTTATTCCTAGTGCATGAACTGGCTTCTTAGATCACATTCTCTACAGACATTTTTCTCAGTCTTCATTCTAGTGGAGGGGGTGAAGGACTTGGTTTTACCACAACTGGATATACCAGACTGCATTGACTAACCCTGGTGTAGTACGAGGTTTCTGGACCTGACTTTTGGGTCTAACCTCAAGGTTTAGGACCCACAGACCTGCAGACCCACAGTCCCACAGAGACACACAGATGCTTTCAAGAGTTTTAGGCTGATCAGCCTCAGGCCCAGGCATATCATTTGCTAGCTCTCTACCCTTCATCTAACCCATGATTCTTCCTGTTCAGCCATGTGGCTCGGTACCTTTCCTTAGAGCAGCAAAGTTGTCCTTTGCTTCTTTCGGCTTCTCTCTGGCATTCTCTGGCATTCTGCTCTCAGAGTTTTTCTTAGTCTGGTAGCCCCACCCACACTTCCTGCCTTTGGCCAATCAGCGCTTTTTATTAAACCAGTGGGTGGGACAATTATTTACCATGAAACAACACAGTACCCCTACACCCTGGCATTCCTTACTCTCTCTGAGGAATAGATTGAAAGGATTGGGTGTGGGAAAGCTTAGAGATGACTGTAAAGAAGGGAAGGAGTGGGAACAGTGGAGGGTATGTTAAAAAAACCTTATAAATAAAAAATAGTAATAAAAAGGAGAAGAATTAAGAAAGCTTCTTAAGATTCAGGATGTTCTTAAAGGAGATAAACGTTCCACCCTGCTCAGAAGGCCATTAAGACTCAGAGATTTCTAAAAGAAGGTTTCTTAAGACACAGGATAAAACAACTCATAAGTATCAGGAAGTCCCTGAAAATTATCAAACACTTAAAAGTCTTGGTAATCAATGTTAAATGAGGACTAAGTCTGTTCTCAAAGTTATATAAGCACTGAAAACTGCTGAGAGTCATTAAGACAAAACCAGACAAACAGGATGAACAACATGAAATTAATATAAGCATTTGTGTGCTTATTTGGGATTAAGAGAAGGTCTGAACCTCTGGGCTAGGCCAGAAAGACAATGCCAGAAACTTTTTACAAATGGCGCTTCAGTGTGGGCACAAACACACATATAAAGCCCAAGAAAGCTTAAAAAGATTTCTAGAGCACAGAAACGGGGAGCCAAGAGCATCTTTCAAATTGTGTCTCTCAAGAGACTGTGGTACAGAGACTGAGTAGTGTACAGGCTTGAATGACAAAATGGCAGGTTTGGGGCAGGCAGCTTAAGCTGCAACAAAGCTGATTTCCAAAGTCTCACAGAAAACTCAGTATAAGCAACAAGCTGTATATGATGGATTTAAGGTTTCTGTTTATATTGATCAAAAAGGCAACAGAGTCAAAGATGGTTTCTTGATAGCAGCATTACCTAGACTATTCTGTTTGTTGATGGTGAGAAGACATGCAGCTCCTTTAAGAGAGGCTCTGGCCCAGTTTTGGCTTATTTAAGAGGTTCTGCTGCCAAGTACTTAAATGGAATTCATGAGCAGTGGTGCTCTACTTGTTGATAGTTTGGCCTCTAGGACTTCCCAGAGTTGGGGTTGTAAAAGGTTTCACAATATTTAATATTGCATCCTAGAATTGGTAAAGTAAGCATGTACCTCCCCCATGTTGAACAGCTGAGTGGGGCAAGTCAGTAGTCAAAGCAGTATTTTACAGTCTAGCATTTTAAAAGCTTTTCTGATTGGAAAATGATTAAGGATATGCAACAAAACAGATTCAGATGGAGAAAACATCTAAGTGGGTTATAATATATATGAAAAAGTATAGGGATGCTGTGAGAAAAAAGAAAGAATGTAGAGAAAGTCCTCGGAAAAGAGAGATAAAACAGTAAAAATATAAAAAGCCATGTAAAGATGGAAAATACACAAAGAATCTGAATCATGGTTATTAATTGTGTTTTCTTCTAATTTTTTAACTGTTAATGAGCTAACTGCAGAAAGAAATTTGATAGTAAAGGCTGCTGAGTTAAACAAACATATATTTTCAAGGTATCTTGACTTTGAAATTTGTGTCTAAAGATAGGTTGTTTTGGAAAAGAGGTTCTGCTTTTCTTTCCACAGAAGATGAGTACCTGTAGATTTCTTCCAGGCTAATATGGTTTTATCAAAGAAGATCCCTTGAAAAATCTCCGATTAGAAGAGATGGACACATTAGCTTCAAGGCCGCCAACTAAGATGATCCAGACTTAGGACCCCCATACGATTGCCAGAGCCCATCAATCAGCAGGAAGTAATAATGCAAAACTACTCCCAAATTCCCAAAATAATATTTATAAATGGTTGTTTTCACTATAAATGGTTAATTGTCATAGTTAATCTCTTTCTCAGGACAAAATAAGAGTATTATATAGGAATTATTAAGAAAGATTATAGAATCTACTTTAATTCAAAAAAATGGTTACTAATCTCAAAATATTTTAAATTGGTACCTATTTTGGTTTATTGATACAAATTTAAGGTCAATTTTAATATACTGTATGTATGTTTCTTCACTTGTTTAATATATTATGTTAATGCAATTCTTTTAAAATTGTAATGTATAATTAAGAAATGCAGATTAATAGTCAACTGTGATAACTAAACTTATACTCATTTTAGATTTTTTTAGTTATACAAAGATATATTTCAATTAAATGCTATTCAAACATTTCAAAGACCTACAAAATACAGCATTTAAATTATTTTAAGAACTTAGACTTTTTTGGACAGTGACACAGATCTTCTCCTAGCAGCACCAATCTACTTCAAGAAATTGGTAGCCATCAAAGAAACTCCTTATGGAATTTACTTTCTTCGTGGCAAAGTTTAGACATTGGACATGAAACTGTTCTTGCCTCAACTGCCTGACAGTATGGTGTATAAACTGGACATGCAGGACCCATAGGAAAGTGACTTCTGTACTTTGGACAAACAAGCTGAGATGATCCATCATGTTCCTGCTTTGCAGAGAAATCTCCCAGGCATCATTGAGGACACAAGGAGAAGTGATTATTGAATTATACCAGAATGGGCAGAACAGTTCTTCACAATTTCTGCTTCACCAAAAGTTATGCCAGAGACTCTAGGCCTGTAGGCTGAAGATGGATAACCCACCATTTTACAAAGGAACTTTAGATGACTGTGTATGTAGCCAGATGTCATCTTTGTCATTTCTACATTTTGGAAGTTCCTTGTGCTTCCTGTTTATTCAGGTAATATTATATCCTTCTGTGGTTTTTCATGTAGTTGAAGATTATATAGTTATAAGTGTAGTTTTTCTAAGTTATTTTGAAAGGTATGTTAAATATGAAACTTTAGAATCACAAAGAAAAAGTAGATAATAGAATATTTACTTTAATTTTGCTAAATACAAATAGACTATATATTGTAACTGTAATTCTTGCTTGATAGCTATTTTGAATATGTAATTTTGCTATATTAAAACTGAAACCTTCCTTTTTGATTAGACAGAAAATAGAAAGAGATTTGGAGGTCTTTCTGTATACTCTCAGTACAATTCTTTAATAAAGGAATTGTTTGGGCCTATGGCAGGCATCTTAGGAGAAGGCAGGATATCTGATCATAGGTAAAGAGTAAAGAGTGCAGAGTCAAAGGAAATATGATCCAGCTACTTAGAAGCAAGCTGTAAAGAAATAATAGGTAAGACACAGACAACGTGGGAACACAGATTAATGGAAATGGGTTGGGTTAAGATCAAGAGCTAGCTAGCAATATGCATGAGTCATAGGCAAAGTAGCATGAAATTGATATAAGCCTTTGTGTGATTATTTGGAGGTAAGAGAGGGTCTGAAATTCTTGGCTAGGCCAGAAAGGCCAAGCCAAAACCTTTTTACTACAATAGTGTAGCATTTTAGGTGGATAACATAGTTAGTTCTTTCAGTTGTGGTAGGTGAACTTCATTGCATAAAATGGGGTATTATAATTTTGGAGGAAAATATATTGCTTAGAGAATTTCAGAGTTTGAAAAAAGGGGGTAAATAAGAGTAAGGAAATAAAATAAACTAATAATTAACCCAATCAGAGAGCCCAGACTCTGAGATATAGGCATCAGGGTATTCTATATGCAATGTGTTGATATATATTTAATAAAATTAATCTAGACTATCAGAGCCAACCATAGAATCAAGACATGTTTCTTTCTGATATTCCAGCTTTTCCTAGATATCTCGGTCTGAGTTTTTATTACATATAACTAGAATTTGAGAAATGGTGGAACACCAATCCAACCAATTGTTTCCCTAATCCCAGATCAGCAGGGGAAATTCCTGCAGCCAAACTTTTCTTTGATGGCATTCCCAGATAAAATCTCTCCCTATCATACAAACCATCTCATCATCCAGCAACATCAGTAGCTCCCTGAGACAGAGTTGACCACCCCCTATTGGATCAAGAGGTCCTATACAATCAAGAGCCTATATGGGACCAATATTGGATCACTGAGACACAAAAACA
Organism: Phyllotis vaccarum; assembly: GCA_033318265.1. Taxonomy (NCBI): domain Eukaryota; kingdom Metazoa; phylum Chordata; class Mammalia; order Rodentia; family Cricetidae; genus Phyllotis; species Phyllotis vaccarum. The sequence continues at coordinate 34,975,910 of JARWLC010000001.1, read as the reverse complement.
GCCAGCTCCAATTGGGCCAAGAACAGTTTACCAAGACACAGAATACTCCATCTTCAAGTTGGCCAAGAGCTCAGATAGGACAAAGAGAGGCTTTGAGAGATACACACACATTCAGAATAGATTGCATCAAGAACAGCCCTCTGAGATATAGACAAATTCTACATCAATCCAAGGAATCAATGGGCAGAAAAATGCCAGTTCAAGAAAACATACAACAACATAAAGAAAAATATGGCCTCACCAGAATCTGCTGATTCTACAATAGCAAGACCTAAATATGCCAAGGTAGAATAATAATAAAAAATATTAATAACAACAATAATAATAAGAAGAAGAACAAGAAGAAGAAACCCTTTTTTAAAAACAGCATTATAAAGATGATAGAAGCATTAAAGAAGAAAATAAAAAAAAAACTTACTTAAAGAAATATGGGAAAAGGAAAACAAAAAATTAAAAGTCTTCCAAACCCCCCCCCCCCAAAAGCCCAGGACCAGATGGTTTCAGTTAAGAATTTTACTGCATTTTTAAAAACAAAAGTACTATACCAATAGTCCTCAAATTGTTCCATACAATAGAACTGAAGGAACATTATCAAACTCTTTTTATGAGTCTTCAGTGACCTTAAAAATGAAACCACACAAAGATTGAACAAAGAAAGAGAATTACGGATCAATATCTCTCATAAACACTGATGCAAAAATACTCAATAAAATACTGTTGAACCAAATTTGAGTCAATAAAATAATTCATCCACCATGATCTAGGAGGCTTTATCCTAGAGATGCAAGGATGGCCAAACATAAAAAAAAAAAAAAAAAAAAAAAACCTGCCCAATTGTCATACAGAAGTGCCCCCACCATCTGTCACAGAAATCCACTCTATTTCACTAAAGAGATAAATGTGTGACTCCCATGAGATAAATGTGTGACTCCCATGACACTGAAATGAGTTTGTTGATTAAAACTATCATCTTTATTTAATATCAATATAGTTCTTATTTTCACTGTGAAGGAATTAATTTTATTGAGATGTTATGCATATTACATTTTTTTAATTGTGCCTTTATAAACTTTGTCATTCTTTCACTTATTTATTAAAGGCTAATTACTTTCAATATTGCTTGAGAACAATGGATGGGATTTGAGGAGTACTTACTTAGTGGGAGATATTTGTTTCTATTTTGTCCTGTAATTTTCATGCTCCTGTTGATTTTTTCTTTTAGGACTGCTTCCTTTTATCTCTCGAACAGATTAGCACACATTTTTTTCATAATTCTGCTGTGACTTAGTTGTTGAATCTGTGAATGTTCATGGATACAGCTACTTCCTGCAATTTATTTTCTATTTCAAATTTTAGGGAAAAAAAAACCCTAAAATTAAGTAACTTTAAATAATTCCCACTTAATTAAAATATAAAAGTAAGTAAATTAATTATTAAACAAAAGATAAATAGCACTGATTAGTTCATGCTAGCTCATTGCTTGAGACAGAAAGCACAGGTTCTCATCTTAATGTTGATGCAGATGGAGGATAAAGTACATCCTGTGAAACACAGAGTAGAACCAAAAAAGTTCTCATCTTACAAAGTGAGTCAGTCATAGTGAAGGAAGTTATGTTGATCAAAAGAATGGAGTTAACTAAGAAGATAAGAGTCAAGTCATATATGACCAGAGAAAATTCAAATTCCTGCTCATGAATCTCTGTAAGTGTGATTTTTGTATATACCATGTTCAACTCAACCTTTTCTAGTATGGGTGAAGAATCACATTTATTGAGAATTTCAACTCTATGTCAGGTAGGATATATGCAAGTTTATAGGAGACTATAGAAAGGTGACAGGCATATATGTAAAAAAAAAAGGTCATTGCTTTAATCATATATAAGTCAGTTTTATAAAAGTCAGAGAAAGGAGATGTGTAATTTTGAACAACATCTAATACTCAGTATATGATTTTGAAGTAACTTCAATTTTCTGTTTACTTATAAATTTTATTGGAAATAAAACTTCATATGAAGATATATAAATATTTACACATAGATACACATGTAAGTACTTATAAATAACTATTAAATTTAAATCATCTTTATATTCTAAGATCATTTTATTCAATGAAAAACTTAAAAACTTACAAACCAAAAGTTAGTAAAGTCAGTAGATAAAAGAAGAAGTCATGAGAGAGAACATGAAACTGCATATGGTTATGAGATGGAGATATGTGGAGTTATTAAAAGGTATGAGGAGTAAATATGGTCAAATTATTTATATAAACATATAAAATTCTAAAAATAAAATGAGGTATATTTGAAGAGAAAATTGTTAATAATAAATACAACAATGTAAGAAATAATATTTAATAACAATACTATATCACCATGATTAAAAGGCAAGCTCAAAACATTAAGTCTAACTTTGACTGGAACACAAATTCAGCTGTTGAGATGAACAGTTTGAAGAAAACAAATTATGTCATTAGTTCCCAGAAGGATAAAAAATATTGGCAGGCTCTCACAATAAATAAATAAATAAATAAAAACCCTAATTATAAAGAGAGTCTTTCTAGGAGAGCAGATTGTTAAGAGAACTGTGTTATGATATACTCAAATAGAGTAAAATGATGGTCTTTTGGCCTCATCAGAAAGCATTCAGTCTATCCTGTAATTCCCACCAGGAATTGAGAAGAGAGTGCCATGTCTAGCTAAAGTGGACCAACTCAAGTGAGGGACATCGAGGTTAAATCAGCACTCAGGAGTCATCAGGTTCCATCATCCAGGATCACAAAGAGCCCCGAGCTTTATTCAACACAATCTTTTTATACCTCCCAATACTTCCTCCTAGTAACTTCCTCCTAGTCACCCCACACCCAAGGTCATAGAAAGTCCCATGACTAATGCCCCCTGGGGTTGGCAGCAATAACAGGAAAACCGCTGTCACAAGGTTCACTTCTCAGGAGGAGGGGGCCGGGAGGGCTAAGGTAGAATTTTCCACAAGCACATATCTATGCACTTAATCCAGCCTGATGCCAGGAGCCAACAGAGAGTTTTGCCATTTTGGTCATTGTACTTCACTGGAAAGTGATTTTAGTATGTATTAAGATGTAACAACTTGATTTCTTAAAAAAAAAAATAGCTGAAGAAAAATTCTAAGGACAACCAATGTCTTATATTTACTAGACAAGTCTATTGAAAATTGTTAAACTCTCAAACTATAATAAGATTCTCAATTATTTCTGAATCTCATTGATGTAAAACCCTGACTGGAATTTCAGTCCAACTCTAGACATTAGAGCTAAAATCCCAAGCCTATGCTATGATTAGTTCAATTTTCTCTTTTTCTTCTTCCTTTAATGAATTTATTCATATTAACCCCCCCACACACACAAAACAACTCAGAAGTCTATCATCAGTAATGACCCAATTAACCTTGTGGCCTGTGGTTATGAAAGACATGAAGTTTCTTGGACACTTGTTGTCGTGAAAGAGATAATATACAGATTCATTACAATTTATTCTTTAGTCACACATGGTTTACTTCTAATCTCATCAAATATCTAAATATACATTTTCTTTCAGAAAAACTCCTGTACTTTGTCACATAAGACCATACACCATGCAGACTGAAGAGAAGCATATTTGTCTCCCTAACAGAGAACTTGTGGTTTCAGTTATTCCAAAAATACTGCATTCTTGTTTTATCTAAATATATATTTGTCAACATAAAAACATCTTTGGTGTACTTAAAAGGATATGTTTTGATATAATATATTATTTATATTGGTGGAGATAAGATTGCCACCAACGTTCATTATATTTTACATTAACCTATAATCTGATGTTCAGATCCAACTACTTACTAGCTCACAAAATTTAATTCTTCTTCATTATTTAAGATATTCTATAGACATCTTTCCTAGATAGACAATTATTCAGCTAAACACAGCTTTATCTATTTTCTATATCTTTACTCTCTTTCTTGTTTTAAGATATTAAGTAATGCTTTCTGTATGAGACCTTAGAAATAGGCTGATAGGGTACATCTTTGCCAAATTTCCAGTGAAAGAGAATTACGAAGATGGGGTTATTCATATTTCTTAATGATTTGGATAATTGTTTCCTACTTTTACATTGTTAATAATTTTTTATTGTAATTTGGTATCATGTTAAGTAAAAATGTTTGTACATCCTACAGTTTGGAGTAGGACTGTCTTCCAAAGGCCCATTTTAAGACAAACTTGCGCTATTGGAAGATAGTACATATTCTGAGGCAGAGCCTAGTCAAGGCTTCTAGAGAAGTTCTTTCTTCCATTGGTATGCTGACTGAAGGGTGACAATAGGATCTAGTGTTTGCTCTCTCTTGTCATTTGCTATATAGCATTGAGCCAACATACCTTCAGGTGCTACCCCAAAGCAATAGAGACAATCTATCATAGACTATGCAATCTCTAAATATGTGAAAAAAACATAGTTTCTTTTTACAAGCTTATCTCTCTGAAGCACTAGTTTCCATAAAAGGTGATCAATATACTCTAATATCATTTTCTTCTTTTCATTCTGATACAATGTGTTTCTGTAACTGGTTTGTGAATGTTGATACATACTTTTTATAACTTAAATGAATCCCAACTGATTGTAATGCTTAATTTATTTGGGTACTGTTTTGTGCATATTTTTAAATCTAAATATGTGAAAGTTATTTTATAAAAAGTTCATTTATCACATTATTTATATAAGTATAAATATAAATATATTTATGTATAAGTATAAATAATGTAATATATTTATTATATTATATTAATATAATTTTAATACATTTATTATATTATTTATATTAGTTTAATTCTTCATTGAATGGAATTTTTCAATCTACTAGCATTTTTTGATGAAATTTGGGGAATTTTTATTATTATTTCTCTTGAAAAAATTATAAAAATAAACACATTTTATAGTCATTCAAATTTTAAGAAAACAAGGAAAAGTTTTTTCTACAACAAAGTGTCTATAAATATATATATATTTTTAAAGTTGAGTATTCAGGGAAAAAACTTAGAAATTTTGTAAATGAGCATTCCATCTTATGACGGCTGGTGTTGTATCACATTTCTGCCACTGCAGCTGAAGGTTAATATTAGCTTGACATGGAGTATGAAACTATCATAATCATTGGGAGATGCTGACATCTCTTCATCTCTCTGTCATTATATCTGATCTCAGAACTTTGAAAGCAATGGTGTCTTTTTAATTTCTTTTTTTTTCCAAAACTTAGGCAAACTCGTCATTTGTAAAATTGTAGGGTATATTTCAAATACTAGAAAAATAGAGTAAATCTGAAAAATATGCCACTCAGTCTTTAACAAGTTGATGTTACAATCCATTGTTAATATGTAAAATGACTGCCTAAGATTTTCCCAGTCACCATTAAACATTTCTTGTATTTTATCCACTATTGTATTTGTTCAAATCATCTTAGTTTCAACTCTCTTTGAGGGAGAGAGGACTATTTTTGTGGCTAAAGGCCAATACAGTATTATTAGATTATATAATCTTCACTTCAAGATGAATATCTCACTTAATTTTCTTATACTATAGTCACATGTAGTTTTGTTTGTCTAACGTGCACATACATGTTTTCATATATGGATATTTGAAGGTGAAAGACATAGAATTACAGAGTTCTCAAACTGGTGAAAATGAAGATAATAAGGAAGCATGGGTTGTTCTGCTGCCAATGAGACAATTACATGACAATCTCTGCACACAAGACTCAGGAAAATGGTAGAACAGAGGTCAGAAAGATTACTAGATGATAACCAGATGATGAGGACACTTCTCTTTAAAGTCTCTTTTGTATATGACAGTGATGTTACATTTTTGAATTCTAAATAATATAATCAACCAGAGAAAGCCTCAACAACAACAACAAGAAGCCCAAGACAATGGGAGAAATCTCACATGACAATATGTCTGTTTGAAAAGCTACAATCTATGGTGGTTGAGACAGAGAGAATTGATATTCTCCAGGAACAAAACTCTGTGAGGCTATACAATATCATGTAGTCATAACTAACAAATACTCATAAAAGCATCACTAAATGAACTCATTAAGATACACACACACACACACACACACACACACACACACACACACACACACACACACACACACACAAACATATACCAGAAGAAGTTAGGAATCTGAGAAGGAGCTGCAAGAACATAAGAGGATTTACAGGAGATAAAGGAAGGAGTGACAATGTTATAAATACAGTACTCATATGTAAAATAAATTTGCAAAAAAGATTCTAATTATCCATGAATGGCATGTGTTGAAATTTTAGAAGACACTATTATTTGAACGTTTTTTTAAAAAATGAAGTAAATATCCTCACTTTGCTTCCTGACTTTACTCGAGATCTCTGCAACATACTTTCCCTGAGAGGTGTGGAATACTGAATGCTTTGGTAATACAGCAGTCTCATCCGTTAATTAAATTCCAATCTCCCAGAAAATGTTTTTCTTATTCTAACAATCCTTTGAAGCTGCCAGGACATGTATAGAGCTAGGGAGATATAAGAAAATATAGCAGAGAAGAAAAGAGATACTTATATAAATTGAGAAGCTCTCAAGGACGTTCCACACCCAGACTGTCCATCCTACTCTTCTGTAACTGGAACTCACATTTTCTCACAAATGATGTGTGTGAGGGTGTTAGTTTTTATACAGTTGTCGGTGTTTTGTGATGGTATATGTGTGTGCAAAGGTGCTCATACCCACTTACAAATGTGTGCCGGTTGGTCCAGCAATAGACAACCTCAGGAATCATTGTTGGGAATGCTGTGCACTGCCTTTGAGGCAGGGGACTCTGCTGCCCTGTCTCAAAGGCAGCGCATAGCATTGTTAGATTTAATTCTAGGCTAGACCGAATGGCAGGTGAGTCCTAGAAATCTGTCTCTGCTTCCTCAGGAGTTGACCTTCAAGCAAGAACCACCAGGCATACAGTTTTAGGTGGATTCTGGAAATTAAGCTTATGCTTGCAAGGCCAGTAATTTATTGATGAAGTTGTTTCCCAGTTCCTGGATCTTTATATTTAAAGGTACAGTTTCCATGTAAATCTAGGTACTTCATGAAATAATTCTAGAAGTAATACAGAGGATGTTTAAGAATAAAAAGAACCAGGATGTTCAGACAGATGTCTATGTAAATATGTTAGGAGACAAGACAATAAATAATAATAAAGGAAACTTTGTAACTAATCAGCTCTTCATAGTCCATATTGATGTGGAACATTTTGACATTCTTATGCTCTCTTAGCAACCCTCTTTCTTCATTACTAGTGACAAATGTAGCTTTCTATGGATTACAGCATAAAAAACAATTTTAGACCTTGCCTGTAGAGATACCAAGGCACTATTATAAATTCTGCATCAAGTTCTATCTTGGAATAAATTTCCTTTGCCACCTACAGAGCTCATATTGAAATTTGATTTCCAATGTAAAGATATCATGAGAAACTAAAGCCTTTAAGAAGAGATTAAGAACTGAAAAGAAACAGATACTTTTTTCCTAAAGAAGGGGATTTCACTCTCACAGTACTGGATTAGATGTGTGAATACTGGTTGTTACAAAGATAAGCTGTAGTTCAGGCTTGATCTATTCTATGTTTCTGTCTGCCTGTGAGCTATTCACCAGGAATTCAAGAAGCACAAAATCCTCCCCAGAAGTTAAACAGACTCTAGCAATAGACGTTAGCACTAAATGGAATCTAGAACAATGAATGAAATTATTTTCTTTATAATCATTTAGCCTTGAGTATTCTGTTATAATAACAGACATTGAAGAATTAATATACAATAGACAATGAAGAATTAATATACATTTCCTTACTTTCCATCTCTAAGTTTCTATATTCCACAATGTAGCAACCACTTACACAAGATTTCTTTGCTGAAAAGACCTTCCTAAAGCAGCTGATTGTTTTCATCTCACAAGGTCCTCATCATGTGTCATTCACATATATATCATACAATTATTTTCAAGCAAGTTTCATGATATTATATAACAGAGAATATATTGAGTTTATATCTTAAATAGGGAATATCAAAGGAGAACAGAGCTCATAGTTGTAGACAAATTAGAGGAAATAAATATAATTTATAATTCAAATTATGGAACCTTACCTAGAATCACTGGATCCCTCTTTCTTGGCAGTGGCCTTGATAAAATAAGAGTTCACTATAACAGCAAAGTAATAGCTATTATTCATTGAATATTTATATGACGAATGTTGCTCTTACATGTTAATAATTTAAGGACATCAACAGCCTCAATGAAGAAATAGAAATAATTGAGCCAGTTCTGTTACTGAAAAACTTGCTGTAAAGACATTGAAGAATTTTTTAATGTCCATGCAACCAGTAGTTAAGATTCTGAGATATGAACCAAGGCTGTTAGATTTCACATTTTGTGATTACTACATCATCACTCTTTAAAATTATACTTTGCATAGCCTCATCTACTCATGTCTTTGTGGAGCTGAAGAAAAATTAATATGCACTCACAGTGACTATAGAGATAGACTAGTGTGTTGTCCCATAACCGACTATGATGACTGGGGTCTGGATCCTTAGAATGTGAGAGAATCCATGTTTGGTATTATTAATCTGTAGATCTAGTACTCTAACAGCAAAGTAGAAGATAGAGGCAGAATTCTCTGAAGCTCATAAGCCAGCTAACAAGGCATAGATCATGGAAAAGTGTTCAGAAAATGCTGTCATAAACAAAATTAGAGGACTAATGGCTGAGGTTTTCTTCTGGATTATACATACATGTTGTGGCATAGCATGCCCCCCCCCCCTCTCACACACAAGCACACACACACACACTGCACTTATAAGAAAAAGTGCATGGAGCACAAATAGCTATTAACACTAAATTTGATTTATTTTTAGAACTTGAGCAACCAAAGGACAAAGGAAAAATCTGATTGTGTTAATAATACTCAATAATAATAGTAACTGGGCTACTCTTTATAGTTATTTTTATGATCAGAAATGATACTTTGATGTTGACCATATCATGACGTCTTGAAAACTGGATAAAGCAGGTACTACTATAATTCTTGTGCTACCAGTATGAAATTTGAGCCTCCTCAATGAAATAGTTAGTTTCAGTTAAACTTAAATGAAGTTCATTGACCTCCAAGTAAAAGCCCTCGTAGTACATCTATAATTTACATAGTTCTTATTTCTAGATGCTTTTCCATTGCAGAATAAAAGCAAGTGAGTTTGGGAAGTGGTCTAAAGACCAGGATAACCTTTACTCTGATTTGAGCTCATTACTGTAAATCTAAAAGAACTAAATGATCATCAATTAGGGGTGGTCAATAGGACTGGATGAATGTATTGTAATTCTTTTCAAAATGTAAATTCTTTATATTTGTCTGATTGTGTTTTGGCATAGTCAAATTTAATGATTAAACTTTTTAGTTATAAAATTAACACCATACCAAAGTTTTAAAAGGGCTTGGCATTCTCAGGCTTCGCTCTTATTAAATACAAATTTAGAGATCATTAATAAATTTTAACTTTTTGTAAAAAAATAAAACCCTACATATCACATTAAAATGTCCTAGTGTATTCCTCTTCATGTATTTTTAAAATGTAATAATCCCCATTTTCCTCTCAGCATTCATCCACATATTCAAATATTCCAAAATTCCTGTTTCCATATTAACTCAACTATATCTACACCCCCTGTATCTTATTCCATAAAGTGTCTTCACCTATTGTGTTTCATAACCTCTACTTTCTTTAGCTCTTCACACTTACACAAGCTTTGAAAGCTCTCCACACACTTTCATTTTGTCTATTTCGTCTGTTCCTTTCCCATTTCCTCTGGCATTCTCAGCTTTTCACCAATTTCCAGAGAGAATGTGAAACCACACACAAACCAAGCCGCAGTGGTCTGATATTTTACATCTCTATTATTCCTGTTCTCACATAAATACAATTGCCACAGAGCATCTATCTATTCTCATCTCAGATGTGTTCCTCCAACTAAGGAACAGAATTTTGTCCATGCCTCATATGTCTCTATGCCATATAATGAAAGGCATGTGAATATCTCACATGAAGTGAATAGTCATAATGTAGTTCTTTCTTTCTTCTTTTAATGAATCCATTTTAGCTGTGGTAATGCAGCATTAGAAGTACCTGTCAGTTCTTCTTTTCATTGACAAGCATCAGGCGAATGTGTGATTTCCTTAGAGAATATTGTTCAAATGTGACTAATCTTCAACAAATTGCTCCCAGCACACGATCTCCTGGTTTATAAAAAATACAAATTCTGTAGTGTGTTTATGGGTAGATCTGCCAACCTTAGAAGATTTTAGTGTACAGAAAGCTTATGCCTCATTGGTAATTCAGAAGAGGCAACCAGAACCCTTATCCATATGCCTCAATCAGTGATATTTCCTCCCATTGTAGCTTTGTGAGCTTTCTCAACATTGACTGGCCTCCTGAGAGAACCTACAACCTGGCATTCATAGGGGCAGTAGAGTAAATGGTCTTCAGACCACAAGTGGGACACCCCAATCAAATGCCCTACACAGTGGTCAGGAGAAACTTAGTAGAGGATCCCTCCTTGGAATAAACCTTTCTTGCCACAACACATTAAGGTCCTGGTAGCTACAGAGAAAGGCTCACCCTCCAATACCCCTTTGCCTCCGAAGCCGGAAGTCCTTCTAGAAGGCAACACAAAAGATGAGATCTTAACCCCTTTGTATGTTCAATTCTGGTACAGCTCTCCTACCACTAGATTCCCTGCCAGTTCAGTCAGCTCATCCTATACAGGACACAAGTGTTCCTGCCTCTGGGTCAAGGAAGGAACAGGCTCATTGGACCCACAGGCATTTTGGAGATACTTCTAATCCTGATTCATCCCCTGAACAAATTTATGTGGGATGACTGTGCGAAGCTTTTGCAGATCCTTTTCATGGCAGAGAAGAGAGATAGGATACAGACTGAGGTGTCAAAGCTGCTTCAGGCCCCCACAGACCACAACCAACCTGGCTCTCATAGAAGTGGCCTTTCCCTAATTCACCCAGTGTGGGATTGTAATATGGCTAAAGGTAAGTCAGCCCTCATGATCTATTCTCAGACTCTATTGGCAGGTCTCAAGGCAGCCATAAGACGGTCTGTGAATTTGAGTAAGGTCTATGATGTAAGCCAAGGAGCAGATGAAAGCCCAGCATCATTCCTGAAATGCTTCTAGGAGGAATTTAGGAGCTATATGTCCTGTGATTCTGAGGCCCAGGAAATGCCACAGCAACAACCTTGGCTTTCATTAACCAGTCAACTTCTAATATCAGGAGAAAATGACAGAGGCTGGAGCACCTAGAAGAAAAGAGTATTAGAGATATAATAAAGGTGACTGAGAAAGTATATAATGGAAGGGAGAGTGCAAAGAAAAAGAAATGAAAAGACAGCAGTGTAAGATCAGCACCTTGCTAGTGTGTTGCCGGCTGCTGCTGTGAAACCAGGAGAATACCAAAGGTGAATGAGACATCTGGTGACTGAAGAGGAGGAAGAAAAACTGACAGGTAACAAAGAAAGGACCAGGCTGGGAAAGAATCAATGTACTTACTGCAGAGAGCTGGGACACTGGGTTAAGGAATGTCCCCAGAAGGCAGCTAAGGGCAACACTAAAATCCTTAGCGTGACAAAACATTGATTAGGGGAGGCAGGGTTTGCCCAACCCCCTCCCAGAGCTCAGAGCAACCCTAAGAGCAAAGGGGAGACCAGTTGACTTCATGGCAGACACAGGAGCTCAAAACTTAGAACTACTAAGGGCTAATGGAACTATGACAGACAAAAAGACTTGGGTTCAAGGTGCCACCAGAGACAGATATTATTCATGGACTAGCCAAAGAACAGTGGAATTAGGAATGGGCCAAGTAACCCACTCATTTTTTGGTGTCTCCAGAATGCCAGGCAGGTGAGAGAGTTCCTAGGTTTAGTTAGGTTCTGTCATTTGTGGATCCCAAGATTTGAAGAACTGGCCGAGCCCCTATATGAGAGATAAAACCAAAGAAGGGCATTACTTCATCTGGACTAAGGCCCACCAGTTGTCCCTTGATAAAACTCAAACAAACCTGCTCTCATTCCCAGGACTGGTTCTGCCAGATGGGACTAATCCATTTCACCTATATGTAGATGAAAACAAGGAGATAGATGTTGCATGAATAAAGGAAACTCAGAGCCAGATCTCAGGGAAAGGCTGAGATATCAAAGAGAGGAAATACCACAGTCAAATCTCACCCAGCTAACTTCCCACTTCCTCAGCCCCACTCCTCATGACTTCTACTGCCTTAATCTGTCTTTCAATGTCTGCCTTAAATACCCTCTTCACCCAGTTGTTTCACATTCTGATTAAGATTAAAGGTGTGGGCTACTACTATTTAATAGTTAGCCTTGAACTCACAGAAATGCTGAAAGATCTCTGTCTCTGGAGTTATGAGATTAAAGGTCTGGCACCACCACTGTCTGCCGGATATTCCCTGTGCTGGGATTAAATGTGTAAATTACCACTCTCTGATTCTCCTGGATTGACTGTAGGTAGATCTCTCTGATATTTCAGGCCTGACACCACCACTGCCTGCCTGGGAGCCTGAAACTCCCTCTGTAAACCACTCCCAGATATTCCCTGTGTAAATTACCACTCTCTGATTCCCCTAGATTGGCTGTGAGAAGATATCTCTGATATTTCAGACTGGTTTTTATTAAATATGAAGCATATCCCCACAGATAGTCGAGGCAGTCCTATCCCACTCAGTCCTGGAGATGGCCAATAGCTTACCTGTGAAGAAAGCTGAATCCTGTGGCAGCTGGATAGCCATTTGTCTTTGCATTATAGAGGCCATGGCCCAACTGGTCAAAGATGTTGACAAATTGACCTTGGGAAACACCCTCACAATAACTACTCTTCATGAACTTGAAGGAGTTCTCAAACTTCTCCCTGATTGCTGGTTGAGCAATGCCATAATGACTCATCAGAATCTGCTGCTTAACCCTGCCAGAATAGCTTTTCAGATTCCTCAGCTCTAAATCCAACTTCTCTACTGCCCTATCTGGACCTGGAAGTACAACTGCTCCAGGATCCTGGCCTAGGTGCACAGCATTAGGCCAGACTTCTGATACATCCCATTGCCTGATGCAGAAGTTACCTGCTATACTATGACAGCAGTTTCAGGCAGGATGGTCAAAGGTATGTGTGCGCAGCAGTTAACACTGCAGAGAAGGTGATATACACTGATCTGATTCTACTGGGACCTCTACCCAATGGGTGGAGGTGATAGCCCTAACTAAGGCATTAGAACTGGGGCCGTGGCAGAAAGTTATTGATGTGGGAATGTCTTTCTGTATGCTCTGAATATCAATCTTTAAATAAAGGAGCTGTTTTTGTCCATAACAGGCACGATAGAAGAAGTAGGTGAGGAATCAGAATAGGCAGGAAAGGAAGGGTGGAGTCAGGGACAGGCTGAGCCAGCCACCTGTTGTGGGATTCAGGTGTCAGCTGATAAGGTCCAAAGAAGCTTATCCAGGGTCCCGGGCTCCTGGAAGGGGTGTGGCCGACCCCTTTGATAAGGAGCTGCTGGGATCTTGGGAAGGCCCGTTCTTCCTCTCTCTTTTTATCTTTATTTTATTATTTTTTTTTGTTCCCTGACTGGGAATCGAACCTGGATCTCAATGGTGAGAGCGCGGAACCTTAACCACTAGACCGAGCCAGCCACCCCCAATACCTGATCTTGAAAAACATACGATATCAGATGATAACATAAATTCAAAAGAAGATTCAAAAACTCCAAAGAAAATTACGAAACGGATATTTTGGCAGACTTCGATAAATGAACAAAGACCAAAATTGGGTGTACTGATAGACAATATTTATATCCAGGGTTTAGTCGACACGGGGGCTGATGTTTCGATCATAACCCCACGGTCCTGGCATCCGAGATGGCCTTTACAGACAGTAGATATCCAATTTCTGGGTATTGGAACAATATCTCAGGTGAAACAGAGTGTGAGGTGGCTTGAATGCATAGGACCAGAAGGTCAAAAAGGACGGTTAAAGCCATATATGGCTGATATAGCAGTGAATCTGTGGGGTCGCGACCTCCTAATGCAATGGAATACCCAGATTAAAATCCCTCCTGGTTATGATGTCAGCCAAAGGATCAACTATGTTTCCAAAAATGACAAAAATTCACCAGCCATTCAAGTTGTACAAAAGAATCGCCCTCTTAATAAGACACTCACAGCACTGCCTTTGAAATGGTTAACGGAAAAGCCTATTTGGGTTCAACAATGGCCTTTGACAAAGGAAAAACTTCAGGCGTTAGAACAGTTGGTACAGGAGCAGTTACAGGCTCAGCATATTGAAGAATCAACCAGTCCCTGGAATTCTCCTGTTTTTGTTGTCAAGAAGAAATCTGGAAAATGGAGGATGGTGACAGATTTAAGAGCAATTAATAAGGTGATTCAACCTATGGGCTCCTTACAATCTGGTATTCCCCTGCCTTCTCTACTACCTAAAGGATGGCCTATTACAGTTATTGACTTGAAAGATTGCTTTTTTACCATACCTTTACAGGAACAGGACAAAGAGAAATTTGCTTTTACAGTGCCTACTCTTAATAATTCAGGGCCAGCTAAGAGGTACCAATGGAGAGTCCTGCCCCAAGGAATGTTAAATAGTCCCACTTTATGCCAATATTTTGTACAACAACCACTAGAAATACTACGCAAGCGCTTCCCACAATCTATCATTTACCATTATATGGATGACATCTTGTTGGCAGACCCAAACCCACAGACATTAGAAACATTATTTGAAGAACTACAGAAAGTATTGCCTAATTGGGGACTGCAAATTGCTCCAGAAAAAGTACAGAGGGGAGATTCTATCAATTATTTAGGATATAAGATAGGTTTACAAAAAATTAGACCACAAAAGGTAAAATTAAATAGAGATAAATTGAAGACTCTTAACGATTTTCAAAAGCTACTAGGAGATATTGCTCATATACGGCCCATGATTGGTATAAAAAACTATGAACTAGTTAATTTATTCAAGACTTTAGAAGGTGACAAGGGTTTAAATAGTCCAAGAAAACTATCTGATGAAGCTGAGAAAGAATTAGAGTTGGTAGAAAGAAAACTTCAGGAAACACATGTGGATCGTGTGGATCCAGACTTGGAATGCATACTTGTTATTTTACCCTCAAGACAATCTCCAACAGGAATCTTAATGCAAAGAGAAAGCATCATATTAGAATGGATATTTCTGCCACATAGGCCAAGCAAAAAGATGAAGACATATATCGAAAAAATTGCTGATCTGATTTTTAAAGGTAAATTGAGACTCCGCCAATTGACTGGAAAGGACCCTGCAGAAATTGTTGTGCCTCTGACTAATGAAGAAATTGAACGATTATGGGCAGACAGTGAACCTTGGCAAAAGGCTTGCAGTGACTTTTTAGGAGAAATTAATAATAAATATCCCCAAAACAAGAGAATTCAATTTATAAAGGAAACTAATTGGATCTTTCCTCGTGTAGTACAAGATGAACCAATTTCTGGAGCCCCTATATTTTATACAGATGCAAACAATTTAGGGAAGGCTGGCTACAAGTCTGAAAGCCTAACTAAAGTGGCTCAGAGCCCTTATAACTCTGTTCAAAAGTCAGAACTATACGCGATCATTATGGTGTTGTTGGATTTCACAGAGCCTCTTAACTTAATTACTGACTCTCAATATGCAGAAAGAGTTGTTTCACATATTGAAACTGCTGACTTCATTCCTGATGATACGGACTTGACCTTACTATTCATACAACTACAAGATATCATCAGAGGTAGGATACATCCTATGTACATAACACATATCAGGGCACACACGGGCCTCCCAGGCCCTCTAGCGCAGGGTAATGAGGAAATAGATCGGTTGCTAATAGGAAGCGTGCTAAAGGCCACAGAATTTCATGAAAAGCATCATGTTAACAGCAAAGGGCTGAAGAAGAGTTTTCCCATCACTTGGATTGAAGCAAAGGAAATACTAAAAAAAATGTGACACTTGCTCTTTCTATAACCAACCATCTTTACCTGCAGGAACTAATCCTAAGGGTACACACGGAAATGAGATATGGCAAATGGATGTGTTTCACTTTCCAGAATTCGGAAAGATGAAATATGTACATCATACTATTGACACCTATTCTGGAATGCAATGGGCGACTGCCCTGAGTTCAGAAAATGCTGATGCTGTACTTACTCACCTTTTGGAAGCCATGGCCGTATTGGGAATTCCCACTCAGATTAAGACTGACAATGCTCCAGCTTATGTCTCCCGAAAAATGAAGATAATTTTTGCATACTATGATATAAAGCATATTACAGGGATACCACACAATCCTACAGGACAGGCAGTCGTGGAGAGATCTCACCGCACATTAAAAGAGATGCTCTATAAACAAAAGAAAGAAATGAAAAAGCCCAGAGAGAGGTTGCATAGTGCCTTATTGACTTTAAATTTTCTTAATGCTGATGAAAAGGGAACTTCAGCTGCTGAGAGACATTGGGTAGTAGAAAAATCTTCTGAGTTAAATCAACCCATTTACTTCAAAGATGTGTTGACTTCCAAATGGAAGCCAGGGTATGCGCTTCGGTGGGGTAGGGGTTTTGCTCTTGTTTCAACAGGGACAGAAAAGATATGGGTACCAACAAAACTAATAAAAGCCCGCTTCGAAAAGGAGTCTCTTCCTGAACAAGAAAAGTGACTGCTCATCCCTGACATGACAAACGGATGTGTGGTAAGGAAAACACACTTAACAAACCTGGGGCAGGGTCTCTCAGTTTTGTCTTTACAGGAAAATGGATACAACTATTTTTACGGCATTGTCTAAACATTGAATAATTACTCACCTGCAATAGAAGACAGACTGATGATTAAAGACTGTACAAGACGGACTACGAGACCAACTGATACACATGTGCACTACTGGGTAATTTCTCAATTTTTACTGCTTTACATCTTACATCTACATCTCAAAAAAAAAAAAAAAAAAAAAAAAAAAAAAAAAAAAAAAAAAAGGTCCTGATTTGACTATTAATAAGGCTGGATTTGGATTGGGAACTAGTGGCTTTCTCCCTCTCTAAACCCAAGCATATTGGTAAAGAAATATGAAAAATTCTGTCTCACATCATAAAAGCCACCTGGTGTGAGACAGAAGGCATAATATTTAGGGACCAATATTACTGTGACTTCATCTTAAACCTTGTTCCTCCCTGTTTCTGTACCTCTCAAACATCTCATTCTGTCTGCTTCCAGTCTCCTAAAGTCATGAAAGATATAAATATCTTTTGAATATCGACAATGCTTAAGTTTTCCACTGTAAATAACATTTCCTCCTATCAGCTATCTACAAAGAATCTGGAACCGAGATGGGGCCTCCACCGGAACAACTCCCGCTAGTAAAACAAAAATAGAAGAAAGAATATGAGAGAGAGAGAATAAGAGACAGATAGACAGACAGCAGAGACAAAAATAGAAAAATCAGGAACCTGGTGCGCACCAATCAATAATTGCTTTCAAGAAATAGATTATTCAAAAACAGCTGCAAGATAGCTCCTTATGATTATCCTTCAGATCACACTGCTAATTAAGTTTCCAGATGGAGTTAACCACTATCCTAAAATTGGTTATAGATGTATATGGTCAGTCCATTAGGAACTAACCATTGTTTTAGTTTTTACAGGACCCCAAAGAGATGCCATCGCCCTTAAGTCAGCAGGAAGCAACCTTATAAACGACTACGCCCCCTTTCCCAATAAGTTTTATGATCCAAAGGTTGTGGGTAAAACTGGGTAAAAGACAAAGCTATAATATAGCATCAGAGATCTTTTTTTTAGAAGAGAGGGGGAATAGATAGGATAGATAAAGATAGACTGTTCTACCTACCTATACTTCATTTTAGCTAAATGTATGGGCTAAGCTAAAGACAATTTGCACTGTCATAGATATCTGTATATTGATACTAATGCAAAATCATTTCATATGTTTAATTGTGATAATTTGTACATTGGTACAAAGTTTAATCTGAGATTGTTTTATGTAACCAAAGCAACTTGTACTTCGATATAAATCTGAATCTGTAACTATTATGTAAAGCTGAATTTGAAATTGCTATATTTTATGTATGCTTCTACCTCTGTTTAAAATATTTGCACATCATTGTCATGTATACTATGCAATTACTACCTTCATTTAACTATACTAGATATAATGTATGATTGCACTAGTTATGATATATGCACAAGATGTTTTATATACCTCTGTTTAGATGATATATATGTATTTACATGTATAAAATGCTGTGGACACTTTACCTGGTAAGATACCCCTGGCTAATGCTCGATAGTTCTACTAAGAGTCATTGTTCAGAGATTGTACATCCCTTATATAAGTATTCTAATTTTTAGTACAGGGTTTATTCCTTAAGACGATAAGATCTGCCGTCAACACTATTTAAGGTATCATATCCCAGTCATTTCAGATACAGGTTAGAATATCATAGATGGACAAGAATCTTCAACCGTTTCATAGACCCAGAGAATATGGCATTTAACATTTAAAATTTGGCCACGAGAGACACGACGACTCCTGGTGTCACTGCTCCCTTCACGAGATGGTGTTGAGCATCAAGGATACTCCATTGGAGTTGGTCCTTTTGGCAAAAAATGGCCGGTTGAGTAAGGAACTGTCCTTACCTTGATTGCTGACAGTACACACATGATATCAAGCTGGATGAACAAATTGAGATGGAGACTGACGAAACCTGCCTAGACAGGATAAGACAGTCCCTTCAAAACTGTTCTGCTTGTAAAAAGATCTGTCAGATGCCATAGGCCTATAGCCAATCCGATAGATGCTCTAACGGTGCACAAATCCAGAGGTGATTGTCCAGGTAGCTGTGTTGCTGTCCTCTCCCAAATTTTGGAAGTAGCTGCTTCCATGTACTTCTGTCTTTCAGACAAATTTACCTTCCTTCTCAGGTCTTGAAGAGGTTGAAGAATAGATGTTTAAGGTTTCCACCCTAGTATCCCTTAGATAAGAACACTCAGGTGTTAGATTCTCACTTTCCCAGATTAACCCTTTAAAATAATCTATACACCCTACTATCTACCAATATTCTAAAACTATTAGATATACCTTATATAAGTTAGGCTTTGATTAGCAATTGTACTTTAACCTCTCCTAGATACTACCTCATAATGATTCCTACTGTACATAGTCTTAGTTTAGAACCTTCTTAGTTAGAAAAAGGGGGGCCACACCCCTTCCAGGAGCCCGGGACCCTGGATAAGCTTCTTTGGACCTTATCAGCTGACACCTGAATCCCACAACAGCCACCCAAGAAGAAGCATGTAAGGAATACAGGTGAGCCACAGGCCACATGGCAGGATAGATTAATGAAAATGGGTTGAATTAAGATGAAAGAGCAAGCTGGCTGGCAATGTGCCTAAGCCAGAGGCAAAACAGTATGAACTTAATATAAGCATCTGAATCATTTCTGGGGGCCTGATCAGCTGTGGGCTGCTAAGGGGTCTGGGACAGCAGGTCTGTGGGTCTGGACCTCTGGCTGCCTGGGACCAAGAAACCTCATTGCAACAGGTTATTGTCTACATTGACAACTGGTTCACTTTCACCATGGCACATATATATGAGACAATATATAAAGAAAGGGGACTGCCTACTGCAGAAGAAAAGAGTACCAAAAATAAAAAATGAGATCTTGACTCTTAAAACTCTATTGTTACCCAAGATACTGGGCATTATCTCTTGTTTAGGGTGCCAAAGAGGAAATGGACTTATCTCCAGGGGCAACAAACTGGCAGACACAACCACCCAGAGATGGCACTCCAGACTGATGTAGTATTTCCACATGTATTGGTATACCCCAGAAAATCCTGGGTATACTAAGGAAGATCTTTCCTGCATGAAAACCCTCCCCATGACCCAGGGCATAGATAGATGGTAGAGAGCTGCAGATAGTAAAATCATCTTGTCTGAGCACCTGGGAAATAGACTGCTTATCAAGAGTCAGCGATCTTCTCATATGGGAACATGAAATATTCAGGACCTGGTTAGATGGTTGAGAATAAGAAGTCAAAGATGTACAACAACAAAAATAATTTATAAACATTGTCACTAACTGCAAAGCCTGTCAGCTTACCAATGCTGTTGCCCACCCACTCTAAAAATCCTGGGTCTTAACTAGGGGAAAGAAACCTGGAGCTTCCTGGGAAGTAGACTTTACTGAGATAAAACCTGGCAAATATGGTTACATGTATCTGCTAGTCTTTTTATATACTTTTTTCAGGATGGACAGAGGCATTTCCCATCAAATATAGGTAGTGGCAAAGAAGTTACTTGAAGACATCTTGTCCAAGTATGGATTTCCAAAGGTGATAGGGTCAGACAATGGGCCAACTTTTCTGTCTCAGGTATATCAGAGTTTAGCCACATTTCTAGGGAGTGATTAGAAGTTGCATTGTGTGTAGAGATCCCAGAGTTAGAAAGGATGAACCGTACTCTGAAGGAGACCTTAACCATGTTGACATTGGAGAATGGCAAAGTCTGGGTCACCCCCTTTCTGTTTACCTTATTTAGGACCAGGAACCCCCATTATTAGATGGGACTAACCCCATTTGAAATTATGTTTGGCATCACCTCCCCCATCATTCCCAACCTCCAGGAGGGCTTTTTGGCAGAACTAGATGACCAAGATCTTTTTGATGCTGTACAAAGGGTCCAGTGGTCTGATAAGGAAGATTGGCCCAATCTCAGGGCCCTCTATGAATTTGGTGTTCCTCTGAACTCCACAGTTTTCAACCAAAGGACTGAATCTACTTTAAGAGACATTGCCTAGGGTCATTGGAACCTAGGTGAAAAGGATTGCTCTGTTGGCCATACAGACAGCCATCAAGGTTGAAGGCATAGTCACCTAGATCCATCATTCCCCACACCAGGCCAGCAGACCCCTTCACATACAAAGAAGATTTCCAGAGTGAAGAATGGGAAACTTTTAAATATCCAGACAACCCTCTCAAATTCTGAGTGCAGCAAAAGCAGTACCATGGCTCCTACTGATGATTTTATCTGTTGAAACTGGAACCTCAGGAAATCCGCATGTACCTTGGAATAATCATAAATGCTAAGATTGGATCCTTTACTATCAGTGCTTCTTCAACAATGACTCCCCCAAACACATGGTTCCCTGACATTTTTATAGATTTATGTAACTTGGCAGAGGAAATCTGGGACCCTTCTGACCAGAAACCATTGCCAAGGTATGGCTGTAATTCCACTGGGAGATGGAGTAAGACCAGAGTTCTCGAGTTTTATGTCTGTCCTGCTCACTATGGCACCAAAGAGGAGTGGCATAAGTGTAGAAGCCCTGAGGTTGCTTATTGTGTCAGCTGGGGTGCAAATTTACTGGATAGATCATCTGGATGCCTCCCATCAGAGGGATCTTATTACAGTGCCCTGTGTAGGAAACATGGGAACTCTTGTGACAGGAGTATACACCATAGGTTCTCAAAGGGGCAACTGTGGATTGTGTTTTGAGAAGGAGCAGCAGAAGACTTCCTTAGTCACCCATCGGCCACCAGTAGAGGATGCTTTAACTTGTAAGTCATTAAATCCACTGACCAAGGAAAGAAAACAGATTGGACAGCCAATAAGACTTGGGGGCTGATGCTTTACTGCACAGGATATGACTTGGGGCTGATGTTTACCATCAGACACACCCAGGTTCCATTATTAGGGGCAGTGGTAGGACTGCATAAGAAAGAGAGAGCATGAGGCCAGCCAGGATGGCTTGAGTCCTGGTTTAATTCACCTTCATGGTTGACTATTTTAATTCTACCCTATCAGGACCCTCCTATTAGTTTTACTTTTCACTTTGGACCTTATATACTGTACAGATTAATACAATTCATAAAGACTAGTAGCCATTCATTTAATGGCAATGCAGCTCCAATATCAACCACTGCTAAAAGAAACCTGAGAGAACTGGATAGAACTAGAGGACAAGAGGGTTCCATGATTGGAGCTCTCAAGAACCAATCAGAGGGGGAAATGTGAAAGAACAGATTTACTTTTACAAAGCTTTATCTTAGGGAAAGATAATTTTTCTAGAGCATCTAGTGCCTGAAGGCAGGGCTTATGTCTAGGAAAAACCTCAGCATTGCACCTGATAGCCAATAGATTCAAAACTTGTTTTTGCATTGAAATTTTAACCAATAATTCCAAACAATTACTCTACCTCATATCCCTTTACCCAATCCTGAAATACCAAGACATATAATATCCCACTTAGGTATTTTTTTTCTTTGAAATCCTCTCACCCATTATTTCAGGGCTAAATTTCCTCTGCTGTGTCAGAACATAGAGTTTCAGCCCAGGTTCTAGCCTGTCCAAAAGAATAAACTGACCCTCCTGTGTTTGCATCAAAACCTAGATCCCTGGTGGTCTTTGGGGGTCTCAACATGGGTACTACAGCTTTCACTGCTGGGAAAATTTCTTGAATATTTTAACATTTGAATTTTGATAAACATTACTTATAGTCATACCATCAAATGAAATAAAATCACAGATTTGTTGACAATTTAAAAATATTTTTAAATAATATCTCTACATATTTTATGCATATGTAAAATAGAATCTTATTTTTTGTTTCTGTCAGTCAATGATTTACATATATATACACACGTATATAAATGATTTTACTTAAAAGTTTCAGAAATTCAATTTTTATCTGCCTTTATAGGTTCTTTGAATTGTTCATTATCTGTAATTTTCTTAATAACGTGCAAACATTTTATTATTTTTATTTCTAAATTCTATTTACATCTTTACTTTAAACATTACCACTTTAATTTTAAAACATATTTAATATTAAAAAATATTTTGGGCCTTATAAAATCCGTTTATGTACATTATTTTCCCAGCCAGTAAATACTTCCTTATTCTTATAATTGCTTTATTAAATTTTACTGTAACTTTAGAATCAAGTAAATATTTTCATCTTGTGCATGTTGTGTTTGCCAGTTACTGTAGAAATGTGGTGTTATAAACATCTATCTCTGTGAATTCCAATCTCATACTGGTCAACATCTAGCTAGTTTCTACTTTTCAATTACTTGTGGGCAGGTAGATGGTTGGAATTTTACTAACAATCAAAGACACAGACTCGGGACTCTCCTTCATAATCATTTTCATTTACAATTGAATCCCTGGAGGGTTGAGAAAACCATCCTCCAGACAGTTCCTTAAAAGACTGTAGAAAAGTCATAGGAAAAATGGCAACTCTGAAGTGTCTGAACTTAGAAAACAACAAAAATGCTTGCAAAAACTGATCAAATTATCTGTTTCAGAACTCTGCACAAAAAAACCCAGAGTCTTGACTGTTTGCTTCCTCTGTCACCACAGTGATCATGAAAGCACGGAAGTACACATCCATGGCAGATGTAACAATTGGCAGTCCAGGAGATATGTGTGGGTGAGGAATAGATTGGAGATGAACTCATAATTGTATCCTTATAACTGTCCTTGTTTAATGTAGTGTCATCATCACAAGTAATCTGTTATTCAGGAGTTGCCCTCTTTGACCTTAATAATCAGAACAGGTGACTCAACAAATCAACAGATCATCCATGCAGAGTGAGCATTTTGTGGGTTGTGGCCTCTAAGAAAAAGCATTGGCTGACAACTAAGTGAAGTGAACCTATTGCCATGCTGTTTTGGGAACTGACTCTGTCAGTCTCCTAGAATCTTTTATGTTTGTTAGATATCTTTTACTTCTTTTAAACTTATTTCTATACACTTTGTGCTATTTTAAATAGGATTTTCTTTTTTATTTTATATTATTATTGTTAGTTATAAACTTACATAAATACTACATTTATTTTATATCATAAAATTTACTAAACTTATTTATTATTCAAAAAATTTTGGCAAAATATGTAGGCTCTTTCTTTCATCTGTCTATTATCTATGCTCCAATGGATTTATTTAGGTATCCATCCACATCCATCTATCTGTCAATCTGTCTGTCTGAAGTTTT
The DNA here is from genome assembly GCA_033318265.1 of Phyllotis vaccarum. Lineage (NCBI taxonomy): Eukaryota > Metazoa > Chordata > Mammalia > Rodentia > Cricetidae > Phyllotis > Phyllotis vaccarum. The sequence continues at coordinate 34,951,733 of JARWLC010000001.1, read as the reverse complement.
CACCTACAAGTGGAAATATAATATTTCCCCTCAGTTTTGGTGTCCTTTATTTCTTTCTCCCCTATGATTTCTCAAGTTTAAACACCCATTAGCTTATCACATAAAGATGATACACGATATTACCTCACTACAGATCTCAGAGAAATGCTTTTAAACTTTGCCCATGTAACGTTAGCTATGGATTCTTTTTTCAACACCTGGCTTCCTTTTAATGCCTTTCAATTAATTTCCTTTGATTTTTTTTTCCATTAAGGGATGTTGAATGTTGAGCTTTCCCTCTCTGAATAGTGATGTCATAGATTTGAGATAATGTATTAGTCAGGCTTCTGTAGCATCACAGAACTTATAGAATGAATCTCTTTCTTTCTCTCCATATGTAAAAAGAATTTATTAGAATGACTTACAGGCTGCATGCACTCCAACTAATCCAACAATGGCTAACTGTGAGTGGAAAGTCCAAGAATCTAGTAGTTGCTCAGTCCCACAAAACTGGATGCTTCAACTGCTCTTCTTTATATGCTGGAATCCTGAATAAGTAGGCTCCAGTGCTGGTGAATGAATGGGTGTGCTATCAAGGCAAGGGGAAGCAAATATATACATCTCTCCAGTCCTAGTTTTTAAAAATTAATTTCTTTCAGTGACTCAAGAAAATAGGCAACACCATTTTGAAGAGTTTAATTCTTACCTCAAAGGATGAATCAATACCATGAGTTTGTCACATTATGAAAAACAAAGTGATGAGGTCCTGGATAGACTGATATGGATACTAGGGTCTGTTTCCATTCCTTGGATGCTGGGGAAGAGGATAGCTCTGAGAACACAGAGATGAAATGATTTGACTAACAAATTCTTGGCTGAAGAAAGAGCTGGTGATTTTTGTATTCCTAATGTTCATATTTTTATTAATTAACTTTAACACAATTGTTAAATAGTAGTGTTAAATACTGAATATTTGAGTTGTTTTAAACCCTGTAAGAGTGACATGGGTATTCACGTCTATAAGACACTGTCCTGCTTTGCTTTTTATTACTGTGATAAACAACATGACCAAATAAACCAAATAGGTTTATTTCCTATTACGCATTATATTCTATGATGGAGGGAAGCTAGGGCTGGAATCTGGCAGCAAAAAACTGAAGCAGGAGATGCAGAAGATAATATGGTTTAGATGACCTGGGATGGATGTGTGAAGTCAGTGCCATGAAGAAATTGTGACTATCTCTTATTCAAACAAGTGGCCCTGGATATTCTGCGTTATTTATTTATACCATTTCAATGATTCACATGAGCAAGTTTAAAATCCTTGTTTATTTCATAATTTCTAAAAATTACTAATGATTACAATAATTTACCAGTTTATTTCTTTCCTCTTTCCCTGCCTGTCCCCCAACTTTCCCATCAGTAGATATTATCTCTTTAATCCATATGTCTACTATTAGAAGCATCTTCAAAGGAAGTGTTCTAAATAGACAAACCTACAGGCAGAACACTGTGTCCATTTGGCAGCATATGCAGTTACAGTGTCATACAGGGTGGGAGACTCTTTGTCTCTTGTGATTAATATTTTCATCTGTTAACGCCTGGGTTCTCATGATCAACTCATAAGTCAAAGCTGAATTAATCCATTCTACATTTTGTACTACTCTATCTCCTCTGGGAATATATAAGGTTTTTCCATTTATCCAATTGGCTACATAACTTGGAAACTTACTTTTAATAGTAGTTTACCTACTATTTATCCCTTGTTCTTATGTCTTTCTCCCTTAACTTCTTGGGATATTGGTACAGTTATTAGAAATGAGGGCACTAAATTTCTATGCTTCTACTTCATTTCTTGTCCTTAGACTGTCCCTGTTTACTTTTAATACTATCTATTTAGTAACATTTCTCAAAGACTCTAGAATTTAAATTTTTTTGTTTTCTATAGTTATACAAATATGCCATATTAGACTTCATGACCTGCTATCAATCATTCTGGCCAGAAGTATGGCTAGTATAGAGAATAATCAAAGAGACCACATAGCATATAGGATTCCAGTGTCATGCCTAAAATTATGCAGTGAACTTTCCACAGATTTTTGTGAAGTGGGTCAGGAGAGTTATTTGTGATATTTTTAGACTTTGTTCCCCCCAAAATGTTACATGATCCCCCAAGAGGACCACATGCCTAAGGATATCACTACCCTGGAATACAGGCCCTCTAAAATCAATCATTAATCAAGAAAACATCTCACAGTATTGCCTGAAGACAAATCAGATGGATTAACCTTCATAATTGAGGTTTCTTTTTCTCACATGACTCTGATCAAATGAAAACAAATCATAAATTATTATATGCATATTTATGCTTTCTCCCACTGATTATATAAAACCATGATGTGAAAAAGAACTAGATATTCAAGTCTTCAAATTTAGTCTATGATGCTACTATTTTCTTTCATATTTATATGTAGACCTTCTCTTATCTCCAGTCACTAAGCATTTCTTATATTGTAAACTTATATTTCTGCTACTCTTTGTATTGGTGGTAATATCATCATTCATTCCTTCATTTGTTCATTAATATAAGAGAGTTTGGTAGGTAGAATTTGGTAAGTAGTATAGTTCTCTTTCTCTGAGTATTACTAAAGTTCTTCAGAGTTCGATCTTCCATTTGTATTTTCTATTTTCATTTCTTTTAAAATATAAAATAGATTCTTCTATCATACAATACATCCCGCCAAGTTTGCTCTCCATCTAAGTGTCTTGGCTCCCTGTACCCATCTCTCCACTCCCTCTTCAATTCTTTAGAGAAGAACAGACCTCCAAGAGACAAGAACCAAACATGACAAAACACGATACAATAAGACAAGGTTGGATAAAGAAAAAGACTATAGGGATAAACCAAAATCTCCCTGGGAAGATGGTTTTGCAGGTGTGTGGGGCCTTGAGCAGGATTAATTAGGTTTGGGGTTTGGAGTGAGTAGAGAGAGAGAGAGTACAGGGAGAAATTGCTGAAACTGGGGGGAATTTGATACTCTGAGTAAAAGTAGAGCAGGGAATATTTCTGGAATCTATGAGAGTGACCTTGAATAGAGTCCCTAGTCATGAAGGGTTCAGAATCTCAAATGGTCAAGTAAGTCTTTCAGTAGTATAAATTTATTACAGTTGATAGACTTCTTTGCCTAGGAAGTCTCATCGATACTCCTAAACAATGTAGCCTGATACAATGACCGAATATCACTCCTTGAAAATTGACAACTAACAACCAGGACCCATCGCCAATGATGACATCCATACAGTTCTTTGAATGCTGAGGGTTTAGGTTCCTGCAGGATTGAAACCTTCACCCCTATATCTTAGTCCCTTTGGTGCAGGGAGGTACTCTGCAGTCTCCAAAAGAGAAACCTGGACATTAAGCAGCCACAAAACTTTTCACATACAACCTGCAAGATGTGCTGGGTCAGTGATAGCACAGTACTTTGAGGAGTGGCCAACTAATGTTTGGTTTAATTAGATGCCTATTCCACAAGAGGGAGCCCTTGCCCTACAATGCTTGGATAACCAAGGGAGACTGGATAGCCCAGAGGTAGCACCAAACAAGACTAGTAAAATAAACCAAACCAAAACAACAAACAAACAAACAAAAAGTCAAATAGTTCCTAATGATAGCATGTATATCTTGGGTATACTTTGCTATACATATACCTTGACTAGCTGTCATCAAAGAGGCTTTGAAAGGCCTGCAAATGAGAGCAGGAGAAAAGATTCACAGCCAGACATTATAGTAAGAGAGAATCTAGATATAGGTCTTCATTGGCTCCCTCCCCTTGAAGATTTGGAAACCCAGTAGAAGAGGAGGAAAGATTATAAGAGAAGAAACGGAGGCCATCAGAAGAACATGTCCCACCAAATCAACTAAGCAGGACTCACATAGGCTCACAGATGAAAACAGCAAGCATAGGTCTGTAATAGATCCTTTGCATAGATGTAATGGCTGTTAGCTTGTTGTTCCTGTGTCTTTTCTATTTTTCAAGTGTTTCTTTTCTTAATGGGTTGTATGTTGTTTCCTTAATTGTTTTGACAGGTCAATTATATAATCAATCAAAGATATATTGCTTTTCTATGGATGATATACCCATGGGGAGAACTGTCAATATGAAAAAAAAAGCGAGTTTTCCAGGCATTTTCCCTATGAACATGTAGCCCGTTTCAATATTGTGAAAAAGCCTACATTTCTCAAGATCAAAAAGGAAGTTTTCTGAGACCACGCTAATGAATAGATAAATCAAGGGCACATTTGGATTGGAGAAATCACAAAGACTATGAACTTTCTGTATTGTCTTCCAGACATAAGTTCCATCTGAAAGTAAATCAAGAAAGAAAAGCAAAAATGTGAATTTAAAAATAACTTATTTACTAGAAGTAAGGAGTGCTCATTATTTGAGTTGTGTAGTATATAGAATGTGAATGAATCACTTGTCATTTCTTATTAATGCACTAGACCAGTGTTAGATGAACAAGGAGAATAAACAACTACATTGCAGCAGTGTGTTCAGCCAAATGGAACAAATTCAGCAGCCTCAGGCACTGGGTATGTTCAGTAAATTATCTTTGCCCATGAACTAAATGGCACCCTGTAAAGAGTTCATTCACCTCACATGGATGAGCAGTTTACATCAGATAACAGATTCTTCACCTCTGTGATCCCGCCTGTTGCTATTATCTCAAAGATTTGTCACTGTCCTTTCACTTATGTTTCTGGATCAGACTGGAAAATTGGATGCTTTAGAAAGCATAGACAGGTTTTTCCCTGGACAATCTTACAGACATGAATGCACATATGGTGAACAACTGCTTTATGTGGGGGTGGAATATACTTTGAGGAAGGGTTAGGATGGAACCACTGTGTTCTCCTCTTGAGAACAATGTATTGGGCAATGACTTCAAGACACTGCTTACAATAACATATTTAGTAACATCACTTTAATAAGAGATTTTATAATGTATATTGTATGATTTACTCAGCCTAGTGTCTTATTTGTTATATTTGACTTTGGAAATATATTATATGCAAAGAATATACACACAAATATATATTTATATATACATACATATATACATGGATTGATTGTTTAATCATTAATGGAAAGATGTAAGATGTTTGTTTGATTTTGAACTACACTAAAATGGGTGTTTAGAGAGACTCATCCTGTCTTAATTTATAGAGTCGATGTGTGGGAGAAAGAGATTTGTGTGCAAATTGATCTAAAGTCTATGTTATTAATCATTATAGTGTGAACACCAGAATATTGTTCTTAGTGGACTAAAGCCAGAAGTGTATCTGATTAAAAGGTACAAAAAGACAACATAACTTCCTTTGATGCTCACAAAAATGCACTGGGTGCGCTGAGATTGAAGAATAACTGCAAAATGAGGAAAAATGCTAATAAGCATATTTTTCAACACATGAGAAATGGGAACCAATCAAAAAACCAAACTAGTCATAGCTCACCTTAAATAAAGACAAATGAACACCAAAAGGGTGGATATCTTGGCATAACACTGCTGTTCTTGACTAGCTTCACGAAGTGTGTGTGTGTGTGTGTGTGTGTGTGTGTGTGTGTGTGTGTGTGTGTGTGTGTGTGTAGTACCATTATGCATTATTTTGGACTTCATCTTCATATGCATGTTGCACTGTTAGGCTTCGGATTCCTTTTGTTCTTAACTTGCTACCCTGTTTTCAAAGCATGGCAGGTCTTCAGGGTTCTTTAGGGTTCTTTACGAGGCTCCCAGGGAAGGTTTCTCCTCCTTGGAGTTAGAAATGGCTCAGGAGGAGGTCTGCATAGATGAGCCTGAGTGGGAGCTCAGAGCTTTGACTGCCTTCCTCAAAATCCTATCAAGAGCCCATCTCACGACTCCGGAGGCTCACTCACTTGTTTCAATTCTTCTGGGTTGCATCAATGAATTTCCAGTTTTTGAAGCTTTTTTCAGTAGGAAGTAGAGTTTTAAACTTCTTTCCTAATTAAACTCAATCTCTGTATTCATTTTTTCAAGTGAATATTTTAATCTTTTTGGAATATAGAAGACCCTCTCTACTTCTGGAAGTGGATATCAACCCATTACACTAATAACAACAAAAAAAATATTCCTCTTTGATCTTGAAAAAATGAAGAAAGGAGTTTGCTTTCATGTTTGAAACAATTTTAATTTCCAGTCCCCTTCCCCCCTCCCAGGGCTCTTGCTGATCAGACATCTAAGCTATGAAAAGAAGAAAAATATGTTTTGCTTCTTTGTTTTAATGGCAGTATGTGAGGTTCTAAATTTGATGTCTGGAGTCCAGTGAGATGTCTCAGTGTGTAAAGCTGCTGGTATAAAGCCTGACACCTCAAGTTCAATTCCTAGGACAAGGAGGGTGGTGGAAGTATAAAAACAGACTTCTACAAGTTATCCTCTGATCGTCACACAGGCACCCCCACCAAACACACACACACACACACACACACAGAGAGAGAGAGAGAGAGAGAGAGAGAGAGAGAGAGAGAGAGAGAGAGAGAGAGAGAGAGAGAGAGAAAGAGAGAGAGAGAGAGGATAAATAAAATAAATTCAAATTTGGAAAGATTAGAGGAGGGAACTTGTAAGATGGATGAATGTTACTAGTCTCAGAATTAGACCTGTGCCTAAGAGATGTGCATATTCTCTAGAAGGTGTTGGAGTTTTGATAAGTGGGAAGAATCCTACTGTAGAGGATGAGAGCTTCTGTTCACAAGAGTTCAACTGTGGTGACCAAACTCTCCATTTTTAGGAAGCAAAAGAATTCACAAATTTGGTAACATGAATGTTATCACTAGCCACAGACCAAAGTAACAATATCAAATCACACTACACATTTCCCTAGCTTCCTTTCTGTATTTCCAGAGAATGTGTTTCTAGAGATTGCCTCTTTTTGATGCTATGAGTATCTGTAAGAGAGAGGTCCAGTGTACCTCTGCCAGAAAAGGCAAGAGTGACATTCTGACAGTGTCTGAAACTGGACTGTATATAATGGGACACTCAGAGCCTGAAAGATACAGCTGCAGAAACACAGTAGCAAAGAATATAATGCATAAGCTTCCAATCACTATTACCTTAGCACAGCAAATATGGAGTGAACCAGCTGCCAATCACTACAGAGCTTCTGCATCAGGCATGCCTTAATGACTGTACTGTTTCACATCTTTGATTTGTATTATTGAATTCTAGGTTCTACAAGGTGAGACAGGTATTTCAATACTATTTTATACAAATAATTATCTGAAACTTCTTGAGACTACAAAACTGTGCTTATGATCACTCATGTTAGGAAGCAAAGAGGTAAGATCAGATACTCTATTTGGTCTAACATCAAAAGTTTTCTTTTATTTTGTTATGAAATGTTCTCCTTGTGCTGATGCTATGTGAGGCTTTAGGGGAATCATTTAACCACATTGTATCTCAAACAAAGCATCACAGAGCCTTAAAAAATGATTGCCCACTGCAATTCTTTACAGACTTGAACTTTAGTGTCAAGGAGAGGTAAAGTTAGCTTCTTGAATAGCACATATAACCACATACTTCCATAAGCACATAAGTATATAAAAACTGCTGACCCTCACTCAGTTCTGTTTGTAATGAGCATTTTTCTTGTAGATTGAGGGGAAAGATGTGAATGTAACAAAGCTCTTAAAGTGAAGGTAGTTTGGCCTTCACATTAACTTTTGCATTAAGAAAGCTTGTTCTTGACCTTGGTATGTATTGGTCTGTAGTTTTAAACCTATCTTTCTTTCAGCAACATTATTAATAATCAGTTGAAGACAGATGTATCTGGATCATGCTTGATTGCTTCCCTCTATCTACAGTGAGTTGGACAGAAGGGTCATGGTTAAAGTCCAGCAAGTAGATGCAGCATCTAAGAGTATTCCTCATAGTCAGTCATGCCAACCCTCTGGGCCACCCCTGGGTTGTCTAATTACACGTATACAGAAGGCATGAGGAGTTAAAAGAATGAGAGAAAGAGAGAAGCAAAGATCCAAAAGTAAATCTCCTGGCACTAGCAATAAGAAAGGAGAGGATGAAAGATGGGACATGTGGATGCCATTCTCAAATCCTTCATATAACTGAAGGAAAAAGATGCATCATGATCAAGGAAAAATAATATTAGTCTCTGAGAATGTGTTACCAGATCAACTGGTAAAATAAGGAATGAAAATAAAAACAAGTACACATGCCCCTAGTAGTAGAGATTAAATTCCCAAGATATATTAATACTTTTTAACTGTCACCCTGATGTGGAAAATGTAATGGAGTCTATGAAATAAGTGTGGGGCATGATCATGATGTGTATTGCATGTATAGGGATCTGCAGAGGGTTGAGTTTGCATATCATTGTTACAGCCCCACCTGGCAATAGGTAGCTACTCTCTGACATATTTGCATGTTGAAAGCAAAACCAATACTTGGGATTTTAGATGCTGTCAAAAGAAAGGGAATGTGAAATATAATCTATTTTTATTTTGACTTCTCCATAATTCTTTAACTGTCCATGTTCTTTGAGAATATATAATTTATCAGATACTCTTGTACTGATGATACACTTGCATTTGCCAAATTTCTCCATGTATAAACCATCCAAATATCTCATTTTGGTCTGTATGTTCTGAAAAATACCTTAAGATGATTAATAGTACTTTAAAAAGTGATGATACAGACTAACAGGCAAAAAGCTTAGCACAAAATTTACCCACTGAGAGACTGAAAATCACCAGTAAGTGCAGATGTATTTGATAGAAAAGGACTAATTTATAAATCATGGAGAATACGGAGACCCCTGGCATCTAACACAGTAACACAGTCATGATTGTGGGAGCACTATGTCTGAGGTACATATTTTGTGGAGAAAACTAGAAATGAGTTCAATGAGAAAGTGTACTGAAGATGGGTTGAGAGTTGGAGGACACAAAGTTAAGCAGCTCTTAAGTAGGTCATTCAAAATGAACTGCTAAACATATGGTATATTTTTGAGCTTGCATTTTCTCTCCCCAAAGACTTGTTCTTTAGACAGAGTTCATTCCATAAACAGTGAGGAAGCCAGAAAGATAGCACAGGACTTTGTAGTGAGGTGGTGGTCAACTTTAGTAGAAAGTTGATGCAGTGATCACAGAGAGGGTCAAACATGGAGAGACAGCTTAAAGGTGACACCAAGAAGATGTGGGTAAATCCCATAAATAGAAGACAGAAGACTATAAGTACTGGGCACTTCAGAAAGAAAAAAAAAAGGAATCTAGGAGATGAAGCTTTTCAGGGTGCAAATATGATGTGTTGCACTTTTCTTTGCTGTGATAAACCTCCCGATGAAAGCACCACAAGGAAGGAACGATTTATTTTAGTTCAAATTTTAAGATGTTGCTAATTATGGAAGGGTAATTAAGGGACCAGGACATTGACACATTTGGTCATACAAGGTCAGAAGTCAAAGGAGAATAGTAATTGCATGCTGCTGCTCCATTTCCTTTCTCCATGCACAGTCCAGGATCCAAGCCAGTGAATGGCATTACCAAGAATTGGCAGATTTCCCCTGACCAATTAAAGCAATTAAGATAATTCCCACTAGATATATTTTTTTTTTCTCAGATGACTCTAGATACCATCAGGTTCAAAATTAACATTCATAACAAATGAAAATAAAAGCATTTGATTTTTATGTATCTTGGGTGCTGAACTACTGTCTAAATTCATCCAGCTATTGAAAGACAGACTGGAAGGATATTGAGCAATCCAATTCCTTGGGTTGCTGTGTTTTTAGTGCAAAGTAAGGAAAAGGGTATTTTCTAACTTAAATCAATAGTATAAAATGAATGAATGGAGGTTAATAATACTAGTAATAATTTTCAATAGTACCTGCAGAAATAAATTGCTTCTAATTGATTGAACTAATGCCATTTACCATTTCCTTTATCATTTGAGATATTGTCGTCAATATTATAACATACAAACCAATAGCAAAAGCTGAGATGTTATAAAATTATTATATTGCAATGTATCAAATGCAACATTGCACAGTTTTTTTTCTATATTTGTCCATCATCTTTAAGACTTAGGTATATAATGTGTTGATTGAAAAATCATCTGCTGATAATGACTCACACTTATTCTTCAAACCCCTGAGTCAGAAAAAGAGTTAAAAGCTCTGTATATGCCCTGAAAAACAAATTCATACATAGAAGGCATATTAATCTGTGACTAACTTAGTTATTTCTATTATTCCTCAAAAGTTATACAATAAAAAAATTATATTTTGATTATCTTGTATAAACCATAATAACAGAATATGTACGTGAAGATACATAAGTACCTGTTGTGGGATTCAGGTGTCAGCTGATAAGGTCCAAAGAAGCTTATCCAGGGTCCCGGGCTCCTGGAGGGGGTGTGGCCAACCCCATTGATAAGGGGCTGCTGGGACGCTGAGAAGCTCTCTTCCTGGTTCCTGGCTGCTGGAGGGAGGATCCCATCATCTGTCTGTCTGCAGACTCCGGTTCCTGTTCAGGTGCTACTGTAATCTATGGCCTGTACCGTGAGTGTTGGTTTATATTTTAATAAATATCTATCTGGTATTGGTGTCCTTGTGGGTAAACTCTGCCTACATGGAGACTGACGAAACCTGCCTAGACAGGATAAGACAGTCCCTTCAAAATTGTTCTGCTTGTGAAAAGATCTGTCAGATATAGATGCTCTAACGGTGCACAAATCCAGAGGTGATTGTCCAGGTAGCTGTGTTGCTGTCCTCTCCCAAATTTTGGAAGTAACTACTTCCATATACTTCTGTCTTTCAGACAAATTCACCTTCCTTCTCAGGTCTTGAAGAGGTTGAAGAATAGATGTTTAAGGTTTTCACCCTAGTATCCCTTAGATAAGAACACTCAGGTGTTAGATTCTCACTTTCCCAGATTAACCCTTTAAAATAATCTATACACCCTACTATCTACCAATATTCTAGAACTATTAGATGTACCTTATATAAGTTAGGCTTTGATTAGCAATTGTACTTTGACCTCTCCTAGATACTACCTCATAATAATTCCTACTGTACATAATCTTAGTTTAGAACCTTCTTAGTTAGAAAAAGGGGGGAGATGTTGTGGGATTCAGGTGTCAGCTGATAAGGTCCAAAGAAGCTTATCCAGGGTCCCGGGCTCCTGGAGGGGGTGTGGCCAACCCCATTGATAAGGGGCTGCTGGGACGCTGAGAGGCTCTCTTCCTGTTTCCTGGCTGCTGGAGGGAGGATCCCATCGTCCGTCCGTCTGTAGACTCCAGTTCCTGTTCAGGTGCTACTGTAATCTGTTACCTGTACCGTGAGTGTTGGTTTATATTTTAATAAATATCTATCTGGTATTGGTGTCCTTGTGGGTAAACTCCGCCTACAAGTACCTTCTCCCTATTTTTATTTGCACATGGTAGAACCTAAACCTCAATACTTTCTGTGTTCCTTCCTCCTTATCTTGAGATCAGGAACTAATTAGCATTAATTTGAATCCATTTACACAGACATAAATCCCAAATATTATTTGGTTTAGTAGTTCCTTTACATACACAGTTTACTGTATGATACCACTATTCAAGAGCACACATGCACACACACCAATATGTTCACACATGAAATAATTTTATGACTGTAGCATCACACTTGCATATTTAATCAAAAACTTGTAGTTGCTTAGCCAGGAATGAGGCTTTGTCCTATCTCTTCAAATGATGTTTCTCCCTTGTTCTCCCACATTTTTCCCATTCATTACCAACTGTTCTTTTGACATTCTGTGACATTATCAACATATTTCTAGAGTTTGTATTTATTAAGCACGCACAACTTTTTAGGGTGAAAGGATCTAAAGTCAGGCAAGTGACTCTTTCATAGATTTTGCATCCCAGTGTCAGGAAATAAAAAAATCAATAAATTAATAAACACAACTTTTGTTGCTAAACGTGGGGCTGGAGAAATCACTGCCTTGCATTATTTTTTCAGTCAATTATTTACTTACTCAAATAATATGGAGTAATTATTACCACCTAGAAAATATCAATGTTTGTGAATAAAATGAGAAAAAAAGCACATAGAAGCAATCAGAGGGAACCAGAAATGATCTGAAAAAAATAGAGGCACTAATAAAATCCAAGTATGTTTACATGCAGTCAGAGGCCATTCTTTCAAAAGCACTAAAGAGTGAGATATTAATACTACACTCTACATAAATGCGTTTTAATGAGGTATTCATTATGCCTGTGGTTCTTATGCCTCTGCGTCTTTAGCTACTACATTTTTGGTTGAGGAAACTACCTTCCTCCAGTCTATATTGTTGACAGCCTTGTTAAATTCCAGTAACCGTAGAGTATGTATGATTTTATTTTGCATACTGCATGCTTTTATTTTGCATGCTGTATTCTGTTCCACGAGTCTGCATGTAGGCTTTATGTTGATATCTTGTTTTTAAAATTATTATTTACTTTTTATGTTTGTGGGTATTTTGCTTACATTTACGTTTTATATATACCACATGCATGCAATGTTTGTAGAGGTCAAAAAATTACATTTTGTTCTCTGGAACCACAAGTATAGATGGATATGGTCTGTCATATGGTGGCTAAAAGACACACCCCAGTTTCCTAAAAGAGCAACCAGTGCTCTGAACCACTGAGTCTATCTCCACCCAATGTCATATTAACTATAAGAATTTTAGAATGTCTTTTTATAGTTTTGTTTAAATGGTACGTTTTGTTCCTTTAATGAGTATAACACTGAATCTATACAGTAGGCAATATTGTTTTCACAATTTTTCAATCCATGAACATGAGCTGTCTTTCCAGTTACTTGTTCCTTGTATTTATTCTGTGATTATTGGTCCACTTATGGTGTCAGTTTGGAATAACTCCACTCCTACGTGTTTCATTTCTTTTGAGGCAATAGAAAATCTTTTATTTTTTAATGTTTTAGATTGTTGTTACTTGTTAGAAACACAACTTGGTTTTCTTCATATTTTGTATTCTGCACCTTAATTGATTCAGTAGTTCTAATATATTTGTTTTGTTTATTTTCTGTATTCATGTGGTGTGTATAGACTTTAGGCAGCTCCACATGCAGGATTATGTTTTTTTTTTGATTCAATTTATAGGAAATTAAAAAAAATATGGAAACAAAAAATAAAGTGGTAGAGTCTAGAGACTAGTGCTGAGAAGAAATAGGAACCTATTCAAACGGTATAGGTTAAATTACATAATATTAATCAGTTCTAATCAACTTGTATGTACCATAAAGAATACACTTAAAAATACTATATTGTGCTTTGGGAATGAGTTCTGTTGTTTTTAATATTTGTCCCTCCTACTGGTTTAATAAAATGTTGATTGGCAGAAGGCAGACAGGAATTGTGGGAGGGGTTACCAGACTAAAAAATCTCTGAGAACAAGAATAGCAGAGCAGAGATGCCAGAGAAACGCCAGTGAGATGAGATGAAATGAGGTGCCAGCAGACATACACACACACACACACACAAAGGTAAAATGCTGCTGAGAAAAGGTACCGAGACCCATGGCTGAACAAAAATCATAGATTAGTTTAAGAGCAAGAGGTAGTTAGCAATATGCCAGAACCATAGGCTGATCAGCGTAAAATTAATATAAGCACCTGTGTGTTTCTATAAGACTCTGGGTCTGTAGGTCTGGACTACAGGCCAGATAGGCCAGAAACATATTATTACAAATATTATGCACTAAAAGTATCTTTACAATAATAGCATTTTTGTTGTTTTGGGAAAGTAATCACAGTAAATAAATAAATAAGAGCCACGTTATACCCTTGGACAATAGACACTGTTAACCTCAAATTGTGATAATTGTTTTGTGACACTGTATATATACCAAACTCATGAATATGTTTACATCAACTATATTCAGACATTTGTTGTTCAATTATATCAAACTTATGTAACATAAAGAGGAATAGGGAAATATATTAATTGTTGGAGATCTTAAGAGGAGAGGTGATTTGGACACTACAGGCTGAAGTGTGTGAACAGCTGTCCGTGTGCATGGAAAAAACATAGGCCATTCTTTCATAGGTGAAGTCCAAAAGGCTTAAGAAATGGTGGTTTTTCAGATGCAGTGATCCACATCTGGATCTGTGGTCCTGGACTCCAGTTGAAGTGAGGGAGGAAGGATTATTTGAGCAAAGGGGTGACAATCATGATGGGGTAACTCACAGAAACAGCTGACCTGAACCAACTGGGGAATCTGCCTGGCACCAAACTAGGCCCTCTGAATATGGATAGCAGTTGTGTTACTTGAGCAGTTGGCGGGGACTCTAACTAAATAGGACTAAGCTTTATCCCTTGTGGTTGAACTGACTTTTCAAAATCCATTCTCTATAGAGGGATACCTTGCTCAGCCTTGATATAGGGGGGAGGGTTGGGTCCTGCCTCCCCATGGATGGCCTTATTCTTTTTGAGGAATGGATGGTGGAGTGAGGTGGGGGAGAGCTGAGGGGCAAGTGGGAGGAGGGAAGGGAAGGGTAACTGTGGTTGGTGTGTTTAAAAAACAAAAAAAGAAAATGGTACTTTGTAATACAACCATAACCTTATTTCTTTATGTTTGTAAACAAATAGAGTGATTGAAGGAGAGATAACACCTTTTATATAGGTAAGAATAAGGAGCCAGGTGTAAAGGTGTTGGCAACAGCCAGAGTTGAAAAAATGGTCTCTCTCCTTCCTGAGCATAAAAGACAGGAACTGTGAAGCTATGTCTTGTGGTTTATTTCCTTACATGATAAAAAAGTGAACATTCAGAAGACTGAAACTCCGCCCCCTGCTTCCCCCCTCAGGAGCCTCGGTCTCTGACAATGACCTGACAGCTAATAGTGAATCCTGTGGGCAGATTTCAGATCTTAATCACTTCACCACAAGATGCTTGGGTACACAGAGCCTGACACTGTTTCTAGAAGAAACATTCTCATATAGATGATATGGGCATGTGATGGAGTCTTACATGTTAAAACACAGCCTCCAATACAAAAAACCACACATTGCGGGTGTTACTATTTTTATCATTCATTTTCAATGGTTTGTATAATCATTTATACATCAATACTAATAATTACTATTGGATAATCAAAATTATAGCAGAATAACTCATAATGGCTTTATCATTTTCTATAAATTTTTTTCTCTGACTCAAGATAGATACAGATAATGTATCTGGCAGCAGTTCATCCTTCATAAGTTACCAACACTCTTCCTAAACCGAGCTCTGCCCCCAAGGCTTTCATCCTTGAAATTCAAGCAATCTGTGCATTTGGCATTGCATGGCACAATGTTATTAAAAGGACATGGAGAACAGATTCACAACACCCTTCTGGTTTGCTCTTTGGCAACTTGCTCTTCATATGGTACAAATTATCATAAAATTAAACAGTACACACTTATAGCTTTATAGCATTTGCTCATATCACCAGTGCCAAATTTCTCATAATAGCTTCACAACTAATTAGTATATAATCTTTAGATATAAATAACACTATAGTCTATAATTAGTAATTATAATCCAATTACAAGCAAGGTATGTACATGTTTCAGTGTACATGAAATTAAGTGGTCTAAATAAAGAGCTCTTTAAACAAAGAATATATGTCAATTTCTAGAATAGGATTTTCAGTGACATTAAGGACTAAAGAAATGAGATAATATGTTCATTAAGTTTCTTTGTCTTCATCCTATATAGGATAGTAGTTATATGAACTTATTAGCAATGCTTGATGATTAAGGCTTTGTAACCAAAGAGTCTGCAAAAAAAAAGGCATGCTCTCTGTCCTCATGACATTAAGTTTCAATTTGAGGAACAGAAAGTGCACCACTTTATAAGCTCAGTGTTTCGCAGATATATTTTAGAGAATAAGTAAATTATGGTGAATAATTAAAACAAGGAGTTTGAAATTGGATCCAACATTTTTTTGAAAAAATCAGAGCATTTTGCAACATCATTATTCCAAAACAATAGTGAAATTTTTTTCAGATATTAAAAAAAAGCAGGCTAAGGGGAGGAATGGACTACCAGCCAGAGAAAATATAAAGTTTACCTCTTCTGTCTCGGACCAATTGAACAAAGCTGAAACTCAGCAGATAAATTATCAAGAGGGAAAAAAGAAGGAAATGGAGTCAACACAGATTCTTCTCTCCAAGATGCTTAACAAAAACACTGAATAAGGCCAAAAGTAAAAACTCAAATGTCTTCTCCTAGTAAAAGCATCATCTCACTGTCACCTAGCTAGATCTGAGATATGGAGGATGTAGACAAAAAGGTTTAAGAAGGAATTATGTGTGCCTGAATACCTCTAAGCTTGGCTATTGAAGACAGACAAAAGCTTCAAGAAAGAATAATGTGATTAAGACTGAGAAAATATTAGGATAACTTTGGACCTGATTAATTCCCTGTAAGGTTTGATCAGAGAGTCATTATTATTCAAGCCCCAGAATCTATTCAAGACCTATAAAAGTTCCAAGGGCACTTACATGCTTAAGTTCATAAATAGAAAGGAAAATTTGTTCACATTTTTCTTTTTTTGGATTGTCCTGACAGCCTATGGACTTCCCAATGAAACCTGTTTTGTAAGAGATAAACTTTAAGCAGCGTTGTAGGTTGAGCATAGCATGAATCTATCATATGAATAACATATTTAATAAAATTCACTAATAATAAAGATGAGCACTAGATCCATCCTGTTTTCTTCATGTCAGATCACATGCAAGTGCCAAATGTTAGAAACAGATGTTTCTTTCTTAATTTATTTTTAATGTATGTGATCACACTGATACTTTAGAGCATTTTATCTCTGTTTTGGAGTTAAAACTTATTGTTACACCATAAATTATTGTCATAATCGCTGATTTTAAAAATAATGTTTATTTATTACTAGAAAAATTCATGCACATATACAACATATCTTGTTCATATTCATCATCACTGTTCTCTCCAATTGCCACCAGGACAGCCTATGACATCATAGAACTCAAAGTTTAAAAGTCAGTAAAGGTGTTAGAGGTAGGGATGTAAGTGTTCGGAAGGGCAAGTGGTCATTTAAGGCAGACCATCCATGATTGGTGAACTGACAGGTGGATTCAGTAGTACCATACAGTGTATGCTAGATAATGAAAAACAAAATTCAACTCATTTCACCTGGAGTTTTAAGTGACTGAAAGCCCTTGGTTAGTAGTTATATCCTTTTTAACAGAAGCAGTGATCTCAATTACGTGATGTCTCTTTATCTGCTAATTCTCCTCTCCATTCTGGTAAAATTACTGCTGAGAAGCCTTTCCAAGGCAAGCATAGTGAGCCATGTGAGTGTGTCTTCCCAGTGTAAAAGCCTCATATTACAGAGACCACCACTTCTTCCATATTTCTGTAAAATCTTGACAGATCTGCTCTAGCCCTGTCTTGTAATGATTCCCCAGTTCTTGATTTATCCTCATGATCAGAAGGAAAGAATAATCCAGGTTAATGTCAACAAAGCACTTTAAACATGTGGAAGAATCAGAAAGACATCCTAGTTCCTACAAAGCAACCAGGTACTGTTACTTGTGACAAAAAGAGGAAGATGTTCATTTAAAGGTATCTCCCGAAGGGTTCACAAATCATTGCTATTGTTAATGTGCATTCACAGGCACACACCCATACATATGTGACATATACACATACAAGCAGGCACACACATGCCATAGGTGTACACAAACAGACATATACATAGAAAAAAATATATATTAACAATACACACGCATACAGGCACTCCCATACCATAGACTGTATCTTTGCAACTCTTCCGCATATGTTTAAGGAATATGTTTGAAAACTTACATGACCGTGGTAAAAGATAGACACTGACAAATATAAATAAAAATTATTAGTTTCATATAGAAAGTATGTTCACAGGAATAAAAATTAGAACAATATTGAGGTTCCTTGTTCCAGCCTAGCCTAGCATGTTTCTGTGAAATAAACTTAGTTTACTTCAAGTGTTTTATTTTTCAACCTACATTGATAGATCTGAAAAGCATATTTATACCTATTGATCTACAGTATTGATCCTTGTAAACCAACCTAAGGGAACAATTTAAAAGTAGAAAAACTATATATGAAGTATGTTCCAGTGTTAACTATAACATAAAATTTAAAAGGATGTAAAAATTAGCATCAATAAGACTTGATTTTATAGCATGATTTGATCAAACTACATTGAGTGAATTAATTGACTGCTGAGTCTTATTTTTTTAAAAAAATAATGAAGTGTTTTGCAGAAGATAAACCTGCATGAACTCACAGTGGTTGGAATAGCATGAACAAAACCTATAGAAGCTCATGCCAGACCAAACTCTCAGCATGAAGAAGGGATTTGGGCAAATAGCACCACCCCTAGTTATGAAATATTGGCAAATATCATCTTCCAAAAGACAAATAGATTGTTTAAGTGTGTAGCTGCCATCTCAATGATACACTTGTAGAAAACCATATATCCAAGAGTACTTATGGAGCACAACTTATACTTGCTTCATTTTTAAGACAACATAAAGTAGGGTGGGTATGAAAGAAGAGTGGAGCTTGGAAGAATGAGGAAGGGGAAAAATGATAATAAATATACTTGATGAAATTTGCAAAGCAGTAAAGATAAAAATAGAATAAAAACTATGTGATCACAGTGATTATAGTTGTGGGAACATGATAGCTTTCTATCAAAAGTGAGATCACAATTAAATTTATATGGTACCAGAAATGAGTTTCATAATCAAATATGTAAAAAAAATAATTTGGGCATCATGTTGAATGCTTTTAAATACCAGCATTCAGCAGGATGAGGCAGAGTGATTTCTATGAGTTGAAGGCCAACTAAGGCTGCATAGTGCCTCAAAAACTCAAACAATATATGAATAGATCAATACTGAAAATGTATGTGAATGAAACTTATGGGATAAAGACATCACCATTAAATTGGCACAAGGATAGTTTAATCCCATTATTTTACAGTATTCTGTTGTCCTGTTGCTCCTGGAAAGTAGGTAATTCTTAGAAGCATATGAAAGCATTTTTTTCAAGTAACCATCAAATTCAGGAATGTTGATAGTGACTAGTCAATTGAGGGCATTACAGCTTAGCATAGTGGAACATGGATGTTTGACACATAAAATTTCACTTCATGTATGAAGATAATTCCCTTCAGAGAAGAACAGTTTGACATTAATAAGGATGCTTGTGGGGATTCAATAAAAGCTTCAGAAGTTTCAGAGATATCAGAGGGAATCTATCCACAGTCTATGTGGGGATTTAATAAAAGCTCCAGAAGTTCCGGAGCTCTAACCACAGTCAGTCTAGGAGAATCAGAGAGTGGTGATTCACAGCACAGGGAGTATCCTGTGAGTGGTGTCCTACGTTCTTAATCCCAACTGAGTCAGGTCATTTTAGATTATAGAAGGAGTTCCAGGCTCCCAAGCAGGCAGTGGTGGGGCCACGCCTTAATTTATCATAAGAGTATTTAAGGCAGAGATAGAACGCTGAGAAGAGGAAGCTAAGGGAAGCCAGGCAGAGGAAGCTGGAAGACCACTGGGTAAGATCTAACTGTGGTGTTTATTCTCTCTAATATCTCTGTCTTCCTCAGAGATCTATCCCTGAGTCTCATTTATTCATATAACAGATGCTGAGTTGGGTTTCAGGGTATTCACTTCAGATTTAAAAAGTTACACATATTTCTTATATTTAAATCTATTTGGAGGCAGATTTTCATAGCTGAAAGATAACCTGGTGTCATACCAGGCTGTAAATATAGATGGGACATAATTCTACTGCATTCAGCTTAGATATACAGAGAGGGAATGTAAGATCTGAATTTTGTGTCTTAAGCAGTTACTGGAATTCAATGAAGCTTCTAAAGCCAAAAGCATAAGCTTTTGTAGAGTTGTAGGAAAGTTATCATCAGAGAAAGTCCTAGGCATGTAGGGCCTGGATTTTGGGAAGATTCTGGTATTTTCACAGGAATTCTGACTAGAGTCAGGAATGGTTAGCAAGGTAGCAATAGGCAAACATTTAATTTTTAGTTAGTGTATTTAGATATATTATATTCCCTAGACAGGTAGATTCTATGAAGAACAAAAATTATTAAAGGTGATGTTCTGGTCTTTCAACATAGTGCTAACCAATGGTAGAATATTGTTTGCAAAACAATTTGTTGTACAATCTGAGTTGAGTGTCTTTACATTTTCTCTTACACACACACACACACACATACACACACACACACACACACACTCACACACTATTTTGAAACACCATAAAGGTAATGTATCTTCTCTTAGGTTCCTGCAATATGTCCTTAAAATGGACTATTTCCTCATTATTCTAAGCTACCAGCCAAACACTTTCACATCTCTGTTCTTTCTCTGCCTCCTACTATTCTTAAAATCCTCTTGTTTTTTGCTTTCAAATGTTTCCCTAGCAGTCTTCTTAAAAAAGTTCCTCAAAGCCTGCAGACAGAAATGGGTGAGAGACAATATTAGTAGAGCAGTACCTGTGTAAGGGAAATATGCTAACAATTGATGTGAGCTAAAGGCTCACATAAGTAATTCTATTCTTATGGTTGTTTTCTCACCTTTTGCCAAGTCCAGCTAAGAGTGTTGGCTTGTACTGACTTCTGATAAGCTGGGAGGTAAAGCATGATTTCATAAGTTTTAGTAGGGACTAAATAACATAATTTATACTCTGTTCACAAAGTGGGAATTTCTTCTGGGAAACATACCTTATGAGGAAGCACAGGGTAATATTGGCACTTGGTAATCAATAATGTGTTGGCTCAGTAGTCAAGGCTCTAAATAAATTACCATTTTATCATTTTGAATGATTGAACAACTTTTCTCTCAGTGTTGTTGTATTGAGCAATAGAATGAGTCACCCACCATTCAAGTGAACACACGTTCAAACTTCAGGATACAAAACTAGATACAAGGAAGCCAGTATGGTTTTCTGAATTATATTTAGAACCTGTGGGCATAGAAGTTGTTAGAAGTCCTCTGTTCTTCACTTCATCTACATGCAGGGGTTGAAAGAAAGTAGGGCAGAAAACTACTCTCCACCGTCCACATTAAAATGTTTCTCTGTTGTGATACCCATGGACATCATATTTTGCTAGACATAAAGAAAGCTTCCAAAGACAACCCACTGTATCTGTGGGTTCTCTAAGCAAACATTGACTCAACAACAGCAAGAATTACTTGTAGGACCTTCTCCTCCCTAAGAGAATATAAACAATTAAAGAGTGCTGAGAAGGGGAATCCCTTTCCTTAATGATAGAGAAGCTGGTACACTGCCCTTTATTATATAAGTATCAGCCCTCATGTTTATTTTAAATACAATGTGCCATTCTAAAAAGACAAAAAATGAGACTGACCTGGGAATAAAGGTTCTTATGAGAGATGTGGGGAGGGAGGACAAAGACAAATTGGAAGACTTTGATCAAGGGGTGTTATAGATATCCATTATGAAAGAATAATAAAATAAATAAGATTGACCTTGAATAAGTAATGAAATATGCATATGTTAACCTTATCTCATCAGCACTGCCTAAAAAGCAGCTTAACATGGACATACATATTATTATTTGGTATCCAGTACTATAGTCCAGAAATAGTTGAAGTAAAAAGAAAAATGTGTGTAGGTTTTATGTACCTGTAAAGTATTTGACTATTGGATCTGAGCTTTTCCATGAGAACATGGAACCTAGAATCCACTCTTCATACATACCAAGAAAAGATGTTCAATTTTTTTTCCAGTGAGTTATAAATGGCCGTATATGAGCAATTGCCACCTGCAGCTAATGATTCCCATAAAATATCTATAGCAGGCCCTGGGAATTGTGGGGAAGGGCAGGCATTCTACAAACAGACTGCCTGAGTTTGTATCAAACAATCCACTCTTCAGTGTTCATTTCATTGCTGCAGTTTCCTCTGGTACCTCACAATATTTCTGTGAAGATTAAATGGGCTGTTAAATATAAGGTTGTTAGAGCTATGCTGGCTCTAAATCACAGCTCTTAACACTAAAGCTAGCAGATGTGCTCTCGCCTTGGCAGTAAAAGCCAGTGTTGTCTGCTGTCTTTGAGAGGCCTGCTTGTTGGCTTCACTTATCTTTTAATTCATTCATTCTCATCCTCTACGACTACACTTCTTTCTCCCTTACCCTTTCTTTTCTCCCTCCCATTGCCTGTATGTTTAGTAGTCAATATGAGTGCCTAAATAACTACAGAATTAACAATGATAATAATTTATTAATATTTACTGTGAACCAAGTCCTATGATAAATTAATGATATTATCAGAGTTATAAAATCTATTATTTAAGATTGTTTACCTAATCATTCACATTTATGCCTCTCTAGATCAGGGAGTCCTGAAGCTATCCTTAGAGGACATTGGATATCTTCCTATTTCACCTGCTACCTTATACCTTCAAAGCAGAATCTCTCACTTAATTGGAAGTCCACCCTTTCACCTAGTCTTGAGGGGCTGCAGACTCAAGTGACCTCCCTGCCTTTACCTCATGACTCAGAGTTACAGGCAGGGAATGAATGCATGGCTATTTCTGGCATCTAAATAGGCACTAAAGATTTAAACTCAGGTCTTTGTGATTATTTATGAAGTTTTCTTACCCTATAAGACATATCCACAACTCAGAAATAATATTTTAAAGAATAAATTGCAACCCATGTCACTCAGCCATTTAAAATAGTTTAACTGCGATTGTCAACACAATATGATGTAAACTCCAATATGTAGCCTAATAAATCCACTATTTGGGTCTTGGAATATCTCATTTATTCCATTGCCATTTTCTATTGTTAACCCATATTCTAGTTAATTGACATCAGATGACACTCTCAGAACATACATTGGTATTTTCTCCTCTGTTTCCCGACTACTAATTTAAATTGGCTGATATTTTCTGAGCTGTCTAATATACTCCCAGACTCCTTTCCTAATTTGAAACTTGTGGTTGATTTTTAAATTTGAATGCATTATTTAACTGTGAATACAGTGTCTAAGTTAGGGTTACTATTGCTATGAAGAAATATCATGACCATGTTATCTCTGATAAGAGAAAACATTCACTTAGCGTTGGTTTACAATTCAATGTTTAAACCATTATCATCATGGTGGAAAGCAGGGTGGCATGTAGGCAGACGTAGTGAGGGAGAGGTAGTTGAGAGTTTTACATCCAGAAATGAGGTTAGCAAGCATGGAGAAGCATTGGGCTTAGCTTGAACATTTGAAACCTCAAAGTGCAAACCCAATGACACACCTTCTCCAACAAGGGCATACTTATACAAGCAAGGATATGTCTTTTAATTTGTCAAGTAGTACCACTTCCTAGTGAACAAGCATTCAAATATATGAGCCTATTGGGCCATTCCTATTCAAGTCATAACGTTCCATGGCCTGCGACCCCTCCCCCAGGGTTATAGTCATATCATAAGTC
Source organism: Phyllotis vaccarum (assembly GCA_033318265.1). Taxonomy (NCBI): domain Eukaryota; kingdom Metazoa; phylum Chordata; class Mammalia; order Rodentia; family Cricetidae; genus Phyllotis; species Phyllotis vaccarum. The sequence continues at coordinate 34,928,193 of JARWLC010000001.1, read as the reverse complement.
AAAGCAGCATTCAGTCAAAATCCAAAAGTTTCTATAGTTTATCATAGTCATAAGAGTGCTTAAAAGTCCAAAATTTAAGGTTTCTTCTGAGATTCATGGCAATATCTCAACTATAATCACCTATAAAATCAAAATTAAAAAGGTAGATCATATACTTCCAACATACCATGGCATAGAATATGCATTGCTATTCAAAAAATGAGTAAAAGAAACATAACGAGGAAATATTGAACCAAAGCAATATTTAAACCCATCGGAACCAGCTTCAAGCTCTGCATCTTTGTGTCTGATATCAAAACTACCTCCAGATCAAGTCCTTTTAGCTTTGTGGAGTGAAATATGCTTCTCTCTCTTATGCTGTTCTTAGCAGACATGCCACAATCTGGCATCTTCAACATCTTGGGGTTTCTAAGGCATTCCAGGTTTTACCATCACAAGTTCATGTAAAGCCTCTCTGGGACTCCATGCAGGGACATCCCTTACACACACCTAGCCCTGGTGGTTTTCCTTAGCCAGAGAGAAAGATTACAGATCCTTTTTCTTATATCCTTGCCTTTAAAGTCAGAGCCATGAGGATGAAGCTGATAGGTTCTTTTACTTGCTAGGGCTGGATCATGACCCTCTCATTCAATTACATCTGCATTACTTTCGTTTTTGATGGTTTTCTTCACTGGTAAAGGTCGACTGTCCTGGAATGCACACAGTAGGTCAGGATGGCCTCAAACACAGAGGTCAAAGTGCAGATTGCCTTTTGCCTCCTGAGTGCTGGGATTAAGTAGTGTACCATCATGTCCAGGCCTCAGCTTTTTAAAAATTTCTTTTCTCAGGTTGGAAGCTTAGTTGGGTGACTTCTCTGAGTGGGGTCTTACTGTGACGTCACCATTCCTGTTATTCCAATGGTTCTCAACCTTCCTGATGTGGTGACACTTGAATGCAATTCCTCTTGTTGAAGTGACATCCATCCAAAAATCTATTTAATAAATGTAATTTTGCTACTTATATGAATTGTTCTGTAAATATCTAATGATCAGGATGACCAATATGTCATCCCTAAATGGGTTATGACCCAGAGGTTATTCAATTTAGGACTAGCATTTTTATTTTTCTCCCCCTGCTCCTTTTCTCCCCAAACTGTATATTTGTATTGTTTCCCTCCCCAATCTGGTTGCTCCTTGTCATTAGAAATCTGCAGAAGACTCCCCACTAATAACCAAACAATACAGTCAATACTAGGATTCTAGAACTCTTCTCTATCAAAGCTGTTAATCTATTACTCTTCAGTTTAGCTTCAGACTGATTTTTAGACATGGGCATTAAGTAGGCACATTATTTATCAAAAATATAACAAGAAATATTTCTAGGGCACATATTAATGTTCTTTACCTCCAAAACCTCCTGAGCCAGGCCCCCACAGACCATTCTAAGCACCCCGGTCTTCCATGTTCCTGGTGGTGTGGCCTATTGAGCTCCTCTTAATATGTCCAATCTTAATTCTAGTCCAAACTCCCAACGGGTTACAGTTTACATCCTAACAAAGGTATGATCTACCTTACCACAGCAATCTTCCAGTTCCTGCTACTAACTTCTTTTTTAGTTAGGGTTTCTATTGCTGTGAAAAGACACAAAGTTCTTGGCAACTCTTATAAAAGAAAATATTTATTTTGAGCTAGCTTATAGTTTAGCAGTTTAGTCCATTATCTTCATGTCAGGGGCCGGGCAGCATGCATACAAACATGGTGATAAAGAGGTAAATGAAAGCTTTATATTTGGATTATCTGGATATGTATGAAGTAGAAGAGAGAACAATGGACCTGTCTTAAGTATTGGAAACTCCAAAACCTACCCCAAGTGACATTCTTCCCCAATAAGACCATACATGTTCCAACAAAGCCATATCTCCTAATTCTGCTCAGGTATTGCCTCTCCTTGATGACCATGGGCCAACAGGGGGCATTTCTATTCAAATCTAGGAGCTGATGGGCACTTTCCCTATGAGCATGGGTGGGGGGGCATTCTATTTAATCCACCACATATGGTGATGACCTCTCTTATATGACAAACTGTTTTTTTGTTTTTTCATTAAAACTTTCCCAACATCATCTTTCTTTTAATTGATAAAACCTAGACACAATAACAGGTTGGTGCTCTCCCAGTCTCTGGTTGATTGGTTGTTAAGGGCAGATAAACTACTTTCTTCTCATGATGTCTTAATAGGTCACATAGGAAACAAACATCACCTAACTGAATCATATACTGGCAAGAAAATGATCTGAAACCATTTCCATTGTATTAAGGGCCAATGCTGACAACAGAACCACCAACATAAGAATATTGAAAGTAGGAAAAAACATTCCATTGTCTTAGGCTTATTGTTTCTAAGATGTAGGGTAAAATTAACTTAATAGGAGGATATCCAACTTCTGTGAAGTTTATGGCAACACATATTATGCAACTAAATGACTGACTTTATTAAAAGCTAAGCAAATGTAACAATAGAAATATGTGTACATCTTTCGTCATATTTTAGGAGAAAAGTAGCTGTTATATCAGAAAAATGAGTGTAAATTAGAAGAGATCCAGAGAAAGACTTCACTTCATACCCTTCTAAGAACAGAGATTAAAAACCCTGGGAAGGGTCTAGAGCCAGCTTTACATTGTTTGGCACAGAGTCATGGAAAGTCTTGAGGAAGAAAAGCTGGTTTTTAAAAACAAAAGAAAAGACTGCACATGTGGAAGGGACCACCTCAACTTGCAGTTCCTCGTGATATGTGATACACTTTCCACATTCCCATTGACAAGAATATAGACCTAGAAAAGCTGTTGAACACTCTAAAATTAATGAGGATTACTAGTCTCTCAGTTTATTTAGACTAAAATAGATGAGAAAGAGGGCCATCTTTTAATCATCTGATAAAGGCCACCTAGACATTTATAAACAGATGTGCTAGACTATGACTTCAATCTAACAAACTGAAAAATTGAATTATCTTAGTTTTGGTAAGCCAGTATAGGAAAATGTTAGTGAAAAATACATCAGGTCATGATTAAAGAGGTTTGTGTTTAAAGTATCTTCTCTGTGAGTCACCCTCAGCCCTCAGCCTGCTAAGTAGTGTCACTGCATGTCATTCTTTTATGCAGAAATAAATACATGAAATCTCATAATTCCATGGAAATTTTATACTTTGCATGGTCCATGGAAACTGGGCATAAATATATAAATGTCCATGTCTAATTTGCATAAGACATAGCCATATGTTCACAGGGCAATGTCTCTGGAGTCATTAACAATTATTTTTAAAACATACCTATAAGCCCAGACAAGTAAAATGCCATGACTTTCCTTTTCGACAGTGCCTCTGGATTTTGTTTTGTAGAACTTGTCAAAAGAACTGCTACCCATTAGCTTAGGGCAAGCTTCATAGACATTAATTTTACAATCGGAGTATGGCATCTCCATCAAGGAATCTGGGAATATTGCTCTTTCTGACAAGCCCTCAAACTTCCTATTGTTTGGAGGACAAGCTAGAGGTCATCTTAGCCAGTGCATATGAGTTCCATAATATTATCTTCTCTTTTACTCCTAAATAAGTGCATGCTTGAATAATCTTCTCTATATGTTGAGTTGTTTTTGACAATGATAAAAATTAAAAAGATAAAGACATCTTATGTTCATGTTTGGCACAATCACCAGTTCCTTATGAAAACATATTTCCTCTTTGAAAGATACTGCAAATACAAATTTGAGTATATCAATTTAATGGTGAAAAGATAAAGCTAGAGAAAAATCATATCAGGTACCCCATGGTAATCCCCCTGCAGTAGTGTACTCAAATATTCCATAAAAAATCTTAGACAAGGGTCATTGATTTTATGAAAGATCTTTTGAGTAGGAGAAAACTGAGTCTATCTACAGTATATATGTGACCATCAACTGGGACATTGGGTTGAGGGAAGGAAGTAATTGTGCTTTAAACTATAAACAAAATGAGAACAAGACAGATGATTTGAAAATTTGCAATGGAAAAAATGATAAATTAATAGTTTCAAACTAGAAACTCAGACTTTGCACCAGATGGTTCCTAAGAATAAAAAGCCTCAAATGACTTAGAGAGGCTTTTCCATACGGCAAAGTGAGGTATCCTCAAATTTTTCTTCTGGTAAGTGTGAATTAAATGTAAAAAATAGATATTTTTTCATAACTTGGCCCATGTAATCTTTTATAGTTCAAACTTCAGGAAGAAACAGGATAATATTAAGTGGTACTATCAAAATTCAGGCTGATGCTATTGCAATCCCATGTGAGGCAGGGACATTGCCAGGTGTAGTAGAGGGGTATGTCTTTTATCTGTGCAGTCATTCCTCAGAGTACCCTTCTGAATCTTCTGATCCTCTACCTACAGTGCCTCAAAATCAGAAACTATGATATTCCACCAGACCTGATGCTGAAGCCACTCTCATGAGGCAACTGGTGCTCACCAAGTTTCTCTCATCCTTTTTACTTCAAATCTCTGCCTCTAATTTACATGTAAACTACTTTAAAAAAAAAACACCCTGCACTATTAGTTTGTACTTTATTTTCCTATCTTCATATTTTAGTTAAAACAACAATATTTAATATTTATAACACAAAAGTACATATGATAGAGTTCATCTTAGTCCCAGAAAATAGTTATGACTAGAGCTTGGAAAATGTGCAGAGCTAAACAAGATGCTTACCTTGATTAATCTGGTGGGAAAAAATATATAAAATGAAATGTGATATGATGGAAAAATCCAAGTTAGCTGTGTGTGAACCTGAACTCTGATTTTTATGTTTGCTGTGATTTAAAATTTTCCATAATTCATGTTCATTACAGGTCAACATGACATCAAAGAACTATGGTAAATGTGAGAGACACCATGGGTTGTACATTTACAAAAGCATGTAGCATATGGTAGACAAGAAAAATAAAACATATGTTACTGTCAATTTGAGCAACATGAACTCCAAAAATCATCCATTCTAAGAACATGTGCAATAAATGTTATCTGAAAAGCACATGTAAAGATGATTCCATAAAAAGTCAATGAAATATGGGTGTTTTGTTTGGATAGAGAAAGAAATTATTGTAGTAAGAAATTTTAGATATCATACACCACTTGGAGACATGTTCAAGAAAGAACACATGAACAAGCAAGGCGTCTGGAATCGCTGGGACACTCTGCAGAGTTATCAGGGTTTGATTTTCAATTGAACTGATACAAGGTAATAGAGGCCTGAAAAGATGGATTAGCTGCTAAGAAAACACACTGCTCTTAGAGAGGATCCACAGTTGGGTTGATGTGTTGTATATTTGATAAAAATACTCTGGAATATCAGAGAACAGAACCACCCACAAAGCCAAGCCCTGTAGGTCAGGTAGTGATGACACACAACTTTAATCCCTCAACTTTGAGGCAAAATCCTCTGAATCTCTGTGAGTTCAAGACCCAATAGAGCCAGGTCCTTCTTAGCACTAGGGGAGTTGATCTAGAAATTGAAGTAGCTGAGCTCGGAAAGAAAGATAAGGAGGAGAAGGCAGTTTGAGGACTCCTGGACACAGGACCTCCTGTTTCACTCCTTTTGGTCTGAGGAGTTGGCTGGGTAAGAATGGGATATGATTTGGCTCTATCTCTCTGATAATTCAGACTATTTTTTTAAATATATCCCTTAATACCCACATAGGGTGCCTGCAACCTCCTTTGACTCCAATTAAAGAGGACCCCTAGTGTTCTCTCCAGCCTCATTGTCAGCACATGCACCTGGTGTCCAGATAGAGAAGCAGATACACAGATAAACACTTATATATATATATATATATCATATTTTTAAAAATCTTCAAAAACTAGGTAGAAAAATAGAAAGAGAGTTGTTTGGATTTGAAGTTCAGGGGACTATGTTACTGAATAGGACAAGAAGAATGGCTTATTTTTAGTGTAAAAGAAAGTTTACTACAGCTCTACTTTGAATGGAAAATTGAAAGTATTCAATAGAGAATAGTCACTGTAGATAATCGTCACTAGGAAACATGTAGGAAAGAAAGGATGTATACATGTGAGGTGTTAAATACTTTAAATGTAGTTTTACATCTCATATAAAATTATTAATCTCTATTTTACAAATAAGGAAGCTAAGCTTGGTTAAAGTTAAAAGTTACATTCCAATTAAGTTAAGAATAGACTCATATTCAAATGAGGGATGCTTAATGCCAAAGCCCATACTCACAGATAACATTCATATTTAAAAAAAAAAAATAGAGTCAAGTTCAAACTAACACAGATATGAGAACAATTCTCACACTTATTTTTTTAAGTAAAAATAATACAATAAAACCAAAAATATATCATCACATAGCAGTTGGACAAAGCAAACCAACAGAATGAATCAAGCCCAAGAGAATACAGAATAATTGGAGATTGCACTCATTCATACACTCTAGAGTCCCCTAAAAATATTAAACTGAAACTATAATATATATGCAGAGGATCTGGGAAGACCTGTATATGCCCTGGACTTGTTTGCTTCAGTCTCTTTGGATGCATATGCTTTTCTCAGATGATTTAGAGGACCTTAAACTGTTAGCTACTGAATGTTGCATTATAAAAGGAAAACACATAAACTACTTAGGATGCTCATTTACTGAAAGACTAAATGAATGACTACAGATAGTTTTTGTGGATCTGTTAGGCAAGAGAGCCATTAGTGTCAACATCTTTCTTCTCTATCTCAAACTTTTTCTCTACCACCATGTTAGGAGGTTTAGCTTGAGATTTCTAGAGTAGCAGTATGAGTTTGCCCCTGTCTGTGGTATAATAAAGCTGTGGTAATTCTCCATTGCTCACATAATTAATTTCAACTTCAGAAGAGGGAGAATGGGGCTTTGTAACATGGATGCTGATGGCTTTCAAACATGGACAAATCTAAAATTCCTCAGACCTGAGGTTACACTGTCCACATAAGCTGTCTCTGAAATGCTGTGACATGCCTTCCTTAGCTTTCATTTGTCATCTTTTGGGGCCAGGAACTTCTATATATTTCCTTAAAACATTTGCTTACAGAGAAAATTACACCCATCTGTTGTCTCCAGTGTAAACTCTTTCTAAATTTTGTCCAGCTCAGGTTGTCTTTTCCATTCACTCTTTTCCCCCAGAGTATCAGTGATATGCATCTCTACAACTTACAACAATGAAAGTCATATAAAAATACCCCCACATAAGTGATGTGGGAATGCCTTTCTGTATGCTGTGAATATTAATCTTTAAATAAAGTAGCTGTTTGGGCCCATGGCAGGCACCATAGAAAAAGTAGGAGAAATCAAAGCATAGGTAGGAGAATTGGGGAGGAGTCAGACAGACAGAGCCAGAAGCCCAAAGGAGCAACATGTAAGGAACACAGGTGAGCCATGGACCATGTGGCAGACAGATTAATGAGAATAGGCTGAGTTAAGATGTTAAGAACAAGCTAGTAATATGCCTGAGCCATAGGCCAAACAGCATGGAGTTGATATAAGCGTCTGAATCATTTTGGGGTGCCTGAGCAGCAGTGGGCAGCTAAGGGGTCTGGGGCTGCAGGTCTGCAGGTCTAGACCTCTGGCCATCTGGGATCAAGAAAGCTCACTGTAACAGATGGTGTCCAACGTGATTCAAATATCCACTTAAAGCCTGAGAAATATTAGAAAGGGCTCTAGAGCACAGATACTGAGTGAAGGCAGCTTCCAAATTGTGTATCTGAAGCTGGTCATTGTACAGAGAAAGCATGGCATTCAGGCTGCATTAAAAATGGTGCTGATGGACTGGCAGCAGGCAGTGTAAGGTGCAACTAGGCCCATTCCTGAAGTCTCACAGAAGACTAAGTAATGTGTGATTGATTTATGGTTTATGTTTACTTTGAATAAAGAGGAAACAGAGTCAAATGGTTTTTTAGTAGCATCATTTTCTTGAGTCTGCTCTGTTTTCTGGCCACAAACAGAGACATGGTCCCTTTAAGAATACTTACTGATTCAGCTTTACCTACAAAAACTATGCAGCTCTTTAAGAAAGTGTATTTTAAAAGCTCTTCTGGTTGAAATATGATTAAGGATTCACAATAAAACAGATTCAGATGAAAAAAATAAAACAAACCCTGTAAACAAGTTACAATGTGTGTAAAAGGTGCATAGACTTCAGAGAGAAAAGAAAGAGGGTAGAGAAAGTCCCTAAAAGAGAAATAGAGTAATAAAAATATAAAAAGCCACACAAAGATGGAAAATAGACACAAAATCTGGATTTTGGTTATCATTGTGTTTTCTTTTAATTTTTTAAGTATTAATGAGCTAACTATAGAAAGACAATGCATTGGAAAGGCTGCTAAGTCAAACAAGAATACATATTTTAAAGGTATTTTGATTTTGAAATTTGTGTCTAAGGATTTATTGCTTTGGAAGAGTTCTGCTACTTTCAGGTAAGTATGGTTTCACCAACCAAGACCCCCTGAAAAAAAATCTCTTATGGGAAGAGATGGCCGTATCAGCTTCAGGGCTGCAGACTATGATTCAGTCTCAAAAACTCATTAGATTTTCAATGCCCCGTAATCAGCAGGAAGTAGTAATGAAAAACTACACCCAAATTCTCAAAATATTGTTTATAAATGTCTGTTTTTATTATAAATATTTAGTGGTCATAGCCAATCTTTTTCTAAAAAGAAAAAGGGGATATAATATATGAAATATTTTTTAAAAAGTTAGATTGTTGAATTTACTTAGATCAGAAAATCAGCTGTTAAACTCAAAATGTTTTACATTGGCATAGATTTTGGTTTATTAATAGAAATGTAAGGTCAACTCTCTTATGCTGTATGTATTTTTCTACTCTTGTTTAAGATGTGATGTTTATGTAATGGATTTAAAATTGTAATGTATAATTAAGAATTGCATGTTAGTTAGATTTTTTTTAGGTATACAAAGATATAATTCACTTAGATAGTTAATCTTCAAACACTTCAAAGACCTACAGAATATGGCATTTAAAATGTTTTAAGAACTTAGACTTTTCTGGATAATGAGACAGATATGCTCCTGGCAGCACCAATTTACTTTGAGAGACAAATGGGCATCAAAGAAACTCCATATGGAGATTAGTTTCTTTATGTCATCCATTAGCCATGAACCTGTTCTTATATTGACTGCTTGACAGTATGCTGTTTAAACTGGACATGCAGTTTCTGTAGGAAGGTGACTTATGAACTTTGGCAAAACAAGCTGAGATGGTCATACAGTTTCCTGCTTTGCAGAGAAATCTGTCAGACATTCTTCAGGACACAAGGAGAAGCAACTGATGAATGGGCAGAGCAGATTTCCTGCTTCACTGAAATGAAAAGAGACTCTTTTCCTGCAGGCTGAAGATGGATGCTCCAACTTTATAAAGGAACTTTGGGTGACTGTCCAGGCAGATAGGTGTCATCTCTGTCCTTTCTAGATTTTGGAAGTTGCTTTCACTTCCAGTTTACTTGGGTAAACATATCCTTCTGTGGTCTTTAATGTAGTTGAAGATCAGATAGTTATAGGTATAGTTTTTCTTAGTCATTTGAAAAGTATATTGGATATGAAACTTTAGATTCACAATGATAAGGTAGATGATAGAGTATTTTCTTTAATTTTGTTAAATACAAATAGACTATATTGTAACTGTAATTCTTGCTTGATAGCTATTTTGTTATATGTAGTTTTGCTGTGTTAAAATTGAAAACTTCCTTTTTGATAAGACAGAAAGGGGGAGGTGATGTGGGAATATCTTTCTGTATGCTGTGAATCTCAATCTTTAAATAAAGGAGATGTTTTGGCCCATGACAGGCACCATAGAAAAAGTAGGAGGAGAAATCACAGCATAGGTAGGAGAAGCAGGGCAGAGTCAGACAGACCAAGCCCAAAGCCCAAAGGAGCAACATGTAAGGAACACAGGTGAGCCACGGGCTACATGGCAGACAGTTTAATGAGAATGGGTTGAGTTAAGATGTAAGAGCTAGCTAGCAATGTTCCTGAGCCATAGGCCAAACAGCATGAAGTTAATATACGTGTCTGAGTCATTTTGGGGTCCTGAGCAGTGGTGGGCAGCTAAGGGGTCAGGCGTGGCAGGTCTGTGTGTCCTGGACCTGTGGCTGCCTGGGATGAAGAAACGTCATTACAACACATCTGAGTGCCAACTATAGAGCCCTGAATGCCTATTCTCATTCTAATTTTCTTTCCATGTCTTTAGTAAAAACTCTTTGCCCAAAATCCATTTAGAAAGGAAATTATTTTAACATACAGTTTATAGTTCATTATTAAGGAAATTCGGAGCATCAACTCAAGAAGCAACTTAAAACAGAAATTATGGAAGGATGCTAATTGCTGTTCAGCTCACAGTCCCATGCCTGGCCAGCTTTCTTATATAACTTAGGACCACCTGCCTGATGAATAGTGTCACCAGAGTGAGCTGTTCCCCTTCTATGTTAATTGACAATGAAGACAATTCCTTACATACATGGTCACACGGGCCAATCAGTTTTAATAATATTTCAATGTGAATTCCCTTCTCAGGGGGACTTAGGTTGCATTGGGTTTACAATTAACACTAAACTTGTAAACGAATCTGTCCATGTAAATATGCTTTTACAAATCTGACAATAAAATTGTGTCATATAAAACTTTTCCGCTCAATATCTATTGTTTGCTGGTGCTTGGAGCTATTTATTTACCATGCTTTTGACATTTTGATAAATTTTAAGGTGCCTTACAACAAACAAAAATTATCTCTGCACTAATTAGAAACTTAAAATATAATATTTTAAAATTATGATAAAAATAACTGTAGAAAAATAGACAAAAAGCAAAATATAAAAATGTTACTAAAATTTCTTACAAGGCTCTGTATTTTAAAGCAATTTTAGATTGTATTTCTTCAGTGATTGTTTCAAGCTAGAACTATTAAAGTTAACAATTTTATATTATAAGGGAAATAGTCATTCAGTATGAAAGTATCATGGAGTCATTCTCTCCTAATAACACAATAGTGTAAACAAATAGAAGAGCAAATATCAGTTACACTGTAAGAGGAATTTTACATAAAGTCCTTCAGGAAGGTGGAAAAATGACACAAAGATCAAACACTATTATTGATTATGAAGCAATTCAGTTATGATTCCATCAGTTTCAGTAATGAACAGAAGTTAAAATCATGTGAAGCACACTACTCGCTATAAACACTGAACATCTTTATCTTAGACCAGGTGATGTACATGAGAATGATTCCTTGTAAACAAAGCTCTGAAGCTCTAACATGAGGTTACTAATTATGGCTCAGCCTTACAGAGAAGACTGAAATGGAAATAAAGTAAAGACTGCTTCCAGAGAGGTAGGCTGAAGGCAATTTGTATTTATGAGAATAGCTTAATGAATTGGGTGAAATTTTTGAAAAAGCTGAGGTTAAAATCACTCTAGCGAAGCAAAACTTGAAAGGAAAATTCATAGAAATAAAAGATAATATAATTTGTTCAAAATATGCACTGATTTTCCACATGGGAGATTCACTAATTCATTGGTAGTAGCTAAGACGAGTATATGGCAGAATTAAGTAAAATATTGAAAATCTAAGATCGTATGTTAAGGACAGAGTTCCCTATTTAAAAAAAAAGTCTCCAACAAATGCAGAGCCCATGCTAGATGCAGAGCCCATGCTAGATGCAGACCCCATGCTAGATGCAGACCCCATGCTAGATGCAGAGCCCATGCTAGATGCAGACCCCATGCTAGATGCAAACCCCATGCTAGAAAAGTATATATAGAGAGAACAACAACAATAAAAACCCCTAACAATGACTGTATTTCAAGTTCAAATAAATTTAATACCTGGATAAATAAAATAATTCAATTTTTATATTCACTACTTTAAAAAAGGAAAATAAATTCCAAGTGAGAAATAAGACAGCATCTGATATCTCAAGTAGCATTCAAATTGTTTTATAGCATTTTATTAAAATTTAGTCAGCATATCCAGAAACAACTATATAAAATGGTATAAATTTGAGGTAACACTTGTATTAGTAAAATCTTTCAGTAGATACAAATATAGAAGTTGTGATGCCAATAAATTGAAATGAAACATGGTAATTTGAGGATAATGACAATAAAATAATTTACAAGTCAATCAATAAAACCATACTTAAACAAATTCTAGGGTATAAAATAAGGCATCACAATGACAAATCCAGTTTATGGTATTAACTATCATTAGCATGGCTATGAAGCCTGATAATGATGTAAAATATAGGTCAATATATCAGAGTTAAGTAATAGAAAGAATGAGACCTTTAAATTCAAAGGGAACAAAACAATGAAACACATGTATAGATTCTGGAGACCTAAATGCTAAAGTGAGTACAAGAGAAGCAAAGACCCAGGGCTCTACAAATCTGATGAGAGATGCAACACAGAGAATGAAGTACTGAGATTTTTAAGTACCAGAGGATTCATTAGGGTGAGAACTGGTTGTGGCTTGTTCCTCTGTCCCTTTCATCTTTCGGCTTTCCCCAACTATATGGCTCTAGGTTTTTATTATAATACCAATTAGGAATTTGCACCACGTCCATGGTCACAGGTGAGTCAATATGGGGTCAATTCTTTCTGAAATCAGTTAATATTAAGGACTTTCCCTTTTTGACTTGAAGCTTTCTAGAAAAACTGTGGCTGTATCCTTCATAGCAGAATTAAGCTTGTTCTGTTTTCTGTGATTAGAACCTCACCCGTACCACAAATTTTATCTAGTATACCCATGATTAATTTGAAGATGAGATGATGCCATATTCAGAAAGCAAAATACTTGAACTTATACATATCTCTAAGTACAATACAGGGAAAAACAATATATTTTCTCTACGATTTATGAAATCTGGAATTGGAAATTGTACTTGGGTTGGCCAAACAAAATTCAATTCTTAAGGAAAGACACTGGGATTTTGTGTATCTACTTCTCTGATCACTGTTTAGGCCTGATAGTTTTGCTTTTCAAGCAGATTCTTTCAATACATCAAACAATATATTCTCCTTTCCACAATACCATGATATAATACTAGCAGAAAATGTTGTAATAAGGTCTGACAAAACTCAGAATCTGTTTTTGAAAGCTAATCACTTTTTAGAGAAAAAAGTTCAGTTATGTTTGTTTGGTCCTGGGAACAGCAGTGACTTAGTGATGGGACAGCCAATAGAATTCCCCTTGGACTAGCATCAAACAGAGTTATACACAGGAACTGCAAGTATTTCTTTAAGAAAACATGAAAGGAATGTTATTTTACTTCATTGGAAGAAAATTAAAGTTAGCAAATTAAAATCAAGAGAAAAGATTCAGTAATTATAAGTGAGAATGAGGGAAAGAACAGAGAATGTTGGAGAGAAAACTAAGGTGAGTATCACCTAAATTGGCTGATCCTTTAAGCCTTGCCACTGTTCAAACTACTCAAAATGATGTAAAACTTGAGAACTAAGAACCAAGAATTTCACAGCTTCTCCAATGTTCAAAACAAGTCATTATATGCTTTTCTCAAAATGGTGCATCTTTTTGAATATAGTAGTATACGTTTCCTTGTGGGATTTAAAACATTATTCCAAGAATACATCATGAAAACATGTGACTCTAATAGTTCTTCTGGGTAAAATGAATATGCATGACATTCTACTTTTTCCATTAAATGCAACTAAAATCCTTGACTATTGAATATACGATAATCACCAAAGATCAGAAAGCCAGAGCCATTGATGCAAAAACCCAGAATTAGGAAGCTCTGAACACAGCAAAATGCCGAGTTACCTGTGATTACCATAACTCCACACATCTCAGGCTTAGAGCAGAAATACAAACCTTGTAATATGAAGAGAAAGAGATAAACATGAGAAAGAAAGAGATTAAAGCCTCTATTTTCAAGAAAAAGGACTAGAAATGTACAGACTAACAAGACAAAAAATATGAGATAATAATACCTCTATTTTAGCCAAGAGCACTGAATAAGCTGGGCCTTCACAAACTTTTTGACCATACACAGCACTGAGCTCAGATTTCTAACCCCCCAAGTAAAGAACACAACCTGAAAGTTCAAGCCTACTCAGGACTGTGGTGGAATTCAGGTGTTAATTGGCAAGGCTGGGAGTGTGTCTCTGGAGTTTTGGGAGTTTGAATAGGATGTGACCATCCAGGTTAAAAATACTACTGAGATCTTAAGCAGGCATGGTTTTGTTCCTGTGTTCTCAGAGAGCAGAGCAACAACCTTGTTGTGGGACAATCCTAACTTCAAAAATTACACTAAGGTTCAATTTGTATCTGTGAGTGTTAAAATGCCCTTTAATAAATATTATTCCTTTATATGATATATTACAAATAAAAATTACTACAAAATTTCAAGCCTCCTAAGGGTTAACTCAAACTGGTTTGCAGTTGTAACTTTAAGAGTTTATAGACAGCTCTTTAACAATTATCTTCAATGGTTTCCTGTCTAGGCTATTACTTTCAGAGATAGTGGAGGAAAGGGGTTGACAAAGAAGGCTTCTATGTTACTCCTTCTCGACTATGAGTCTGTGGTCGTCATTATCACTACAAAAGTAGCTTTGCTGCATCTATAGCCAGTGGAAGGATGGATGATGGACTTTCACAATGCTTTTGGTGACAACATGCACCACAGGCATTCACATGGTCTCTGATGACCACATAGAACACAGACATTAATAAGGCTTTATGCTGAACAGGACTCATGGATCTCATCTTTGTCCCCAGCAGCACCTCAGCCCATGGATATCAACAATGCTTCTGGCAAAATAACAAATCATAGACATTTGCATGGCCTTCAGTGGTTACACAGACCACAGACATCAATATAGCCCCTGGTTGCCCTTTGGTGCAGTAGAACCTTAGACCCAAATATGAACTTTTAAGGCAGCATGAAATATGAATATCAGCATGACCTCAGGTGACTGCACAGACCAAAAAGATCTACGTGTCCTCAGCCACTCACATTAGCATGGCTTCTGAGGAATCTGGATCATGGACTAACAGGGTTCTTGCATATTCAAATTGTCTTCATCTCCATTGGCAGCCCACACCTCAGACATCCAATTGAAACTCTCCCCATAGCCTGGGGAAGCAGTACTCATACTATAGATACCATCCTGGCCTTTAGGGGAAGTGTGGACCATAACAGTCTATTAGGAGGTCCAATGTAGAAAATGAATCTTACTGTTCTTGGACATGATTTCATTGCTCAAAATTAGGGAGAATATGTAGCTGCAGCATGTTCAAGGCAATAAGCAAGTTCCCCTGTCAACAGTAGCCTTCTCTCAACATCTGTCACCACGGTTACATCTCTAATTCTGCCTCTCCCCACCACATACTCAGTCCCACTTCCTTTTGACATCTCCATCAAATATATTCTCAGTGTAGTGTAGTGGCATTGGAAACTGTAGTGTGCATCATGTAGTATATATACAAACACACACATTTGCTCAGCTTTACATTAAAGTATTCATTGAACCAAGTCATTGCTCTGGTTCAAAGTTTCTAGTTTCTGAAGCATCATAAATACTGGAAATTGCCAAGACTCATCTTGGATATCTTTCTCCTACTCAGAGTCAAGATGAGGTTGTGACTAGGCAGGGATGCCTTCACCTTTGTTTTTGTAGCTGCTGTAGCTCCATTGCCCTGTACTGCGTCCCATCAGGGCAAGCTGCAATGGTTCCATGTTGGGGAGTCTCTGATAATTCCAAGACCATCCCTATTCAGTAATGATGTGTTTCCTGGGAAGCTTAAAGCCACAGGCACACCATCCTGCTATCAATGCTGGTAGTATTCCCACCCAGCTCACCAGGCATGATGGATGCCCTGCATTCTAGGTCTTCTGAGCAGGGCAAACAGCTCCCATGCTAGGAGATGGACAGAGGACCTAGGTTCAACCCTAGTCAGTATTGACCTATTAGAGTGAAGCTCCAGGCACTAGCCCATCTCAAGGTTCTGTCCTGCCATCCTTCTTTCCAATTTGTGAGCTTCCCGTAAAATTGTCTTGTTCCTTCCTTCCTTCCTTCCTTCCTTCCTTCCTTCCTTCCTTCCTTCCTTCCTTCCTTCCTTCCTTCTGTCCTTCATTCCTTCTTTTCTTCATTCTGTCCTTCCTTCCTTCTGTCCTTCCATCATTCCTTCCTCCCTCCCTCTCTTCCTACTCCTTTTTCCTCTTCCTTCTCCTCTTCATCTACTTCTTCATTTTCTTACTCCCCACCCCCCTCCTCTTGCTCCTCCTCCTCCTTCTTCTTATTCCAGAGCTATTTCTGGACTGCAGCCTCCTTTTACACTTCTATATACCCTTTGAAGCCTCCATAGGCCTCTCAAATTCCATGGATCTATTTGTTTACTACCAGGAAACTCCAAAATATTTTTGCTTTGACCGCTGAAAGAGGGGGATTTAAATAAAGATCTATGTGTTCAACACATAAAACAATAGTTTTTTTCTCTAAAAATTACTATTTACCTCAGAGGGTTACCACAAAAATGACTTAGTAAAGTTATTGAATCTTTATATTTTTTTTCCTCTCTATTCCCTTTTCCAGTATCCCAGACTCCAGCCCAGCTCTGCAGCAGAACACCCATGGCAGCCTTTTCTGTTCCCATCTAATTAAGCTCCCACTTCTTCTGAATCCCACAGACCTTCCCTTTCTAAACTCTCTCCCCCATTTGGTGCTCTTCCACAGGCCTCAGTGTCAGCAGGCATTCCCTGCTAAAAGGCCACTCCTGCCAGACATTCAGGTAGGCTACCTACAGACCTTTTTCTCCCTCTCTTTTAACCCAGATACAATACCCTAGCCTCATTCCCAGCTCTTCAGCAGAATACCCTTGGCAGCACTCCCTGCTCCCATCTCCTGTGCATCCCCCAATTTTTTCCTTTGTAACTTTCCTCCCTTGATTTGTTTCTTTTTTCAAAGATTCCAACCCCAGAAGTCATTCCTTGTTAATCCAATCTACAAATACACACTGGAAAGAAGACAGCATTGGTAATTGTCAAAATGGATATTTGCATGTAGAAGAATGAAAATAGATCCATATCTATCACCCTGCACAAAGCTCAAGTGCGTAAAACCAGATACATTATGTCTGAGAGAAGTATAGTCTAGATTTGAACTCAATTGGCACAGATGATAATTCTCTGAGCATAACTGATAGCACAGGCACTAACATGAACAATTAGTAAATGGGAACTCATAAACTGAAAACCTTCTGTAAGGTAAAGAACATTGTCAGACAAAGTGGCAGCCTAAGAACGTAGATATCAAAAGACTTAATAATCCAATTAAAAATAGGGTACAAAGCTAAAGAGAACTCTCTGAGGAGAAAACTCAAATGACTGAGAAAAACTGAAAGCTACTTTCAACCTTTTCAGCCATAAGGAAAATTTAAATAAAAACTAATTTGGGATCACATCTTACCTCTGTTAGAATGTTTAAGAGCAATAACACAAGTGACAGTTTGTGCTGGTCAAGATATGGAGCAAGGGAAACCATTGATGGTGGGAGCGCTAACATGTAAAGCCATCATGCAAATCAATATGGATATGCTGGATTTCAGGATGCTGCCAATCTATCTGTCTCAAGACCCAGATTTAATGTTTATGGACATTTACCCAAAGGACACTTCATCCTACCACAAGAACTGCTCAGCTACATTCACTGCAGCTTTATTCATAAGAGTCAGAAAATGGAAACAATCTAGCTATCTCTTAATAGAATAATGAATAAACTAAATGTCTTACATGTACACAATGGAATATTACTTGCCTATTAAAAATATTTGCAGAAAATTGACAAACAAATGGATGTAACCATAAAAAAAAAAATCATCCTTGGTGATGTAACCCAGCCCCAGTAAGATAAATATGATATGCATTCACTTATAACTGGATATGAGCCATTAATTAAAGGATCCAGAAAGGATATAAAAAGAGGAGGGGTCTATGGGGAGCTGCATGAGTTTCCCTGAAATAGAGTCTTAGAAAGGTTTTCTATGACCATGGCAACTCTTACAAAGGAAAACCTTTAATATGTGCTGGCTTATAGTTCAGAGGCTGAGTTGATGATCATCATGGCAAGAAGCATGACAGAATGGAGATAGACATTGTTCCAAAGAGGTAGCGGAGAGTTCTACATTATGATCAGCAAGCATCAGGAAGAGACCCTTGGACTAGCTTGAACATTTGGACCATTAAAGCCCATACTCACAAAGAGCGGGAGCATAGAACATATTTTAATGATGGACAAGAAGTAGGTATGAATAGGCCCTGGGAGTGAGGGAAAGGGCATTATTTCTTGGTAGAAGTGAGGTAGAAAGAGAGAGTGTAGGCAGAAAAGCCTAGACTTGGTGGGCTTTTGGATGAGTAGGTGCAAGATAAACTGCCTGTAAGTTGTGAAGGTGATCCTAATAAGAACTCCTAAAAATGGGGATATGGAGTCTCAACTGGCTATTTCTTATGGCTAGGCAAGGCTTCCTGTGGCAAGATTGGGTTCCATCAATTTAATTGTTGGCTAGGGTTATCTGATGCAAATTCCAAACAAACTAAATTGTTGCTAAGACAAAGGGTTGATGTCTGCAAACTGACAGTGAGGCCCTAATACTGAGGAAAACACCCACACACATGGAGAAGTGAGCTAGTGTCTACATAGAGCCTTCACCCTTACATTCTGTTACAATAACTTTTGCTGACCCCATCTGGCCACAGGTCCAGACCCAAGGACCTGTAGTTCCAGACCGCTTAGCCACCCATTGATGCTTAGCCCCCTCCAAAAAATGATTCAGACACTTATATTAAGTTCATGCTGTTTGCCCTAAGACTCAGGTACATTGCTAGCTAGCTCCTTCATCTTAACTCTACCCATTTCTCATTAATCTGTCCTGCCAGGTGGTCTGTGTCTCACCTGTGTTCCTTACATGTTGTTCCTTTGGGTGTTTGGCCTGATCTGTCTCTGACTCCAACCTCTTTCTCATACCTGTAGTGGATTTATGATGTCATATTGTAAATAACTGTCCCACCTATGAGTTTAATAAAAAGAGTTGATTGGCCAAAGGCAGACAGGAAGTATGGGTGGGACAACCAGACTAAGAAAACTCTAGGAACAGGATGAAAAAATCAGGAATGCCACAGAGACTCCAAAGTTGCTAGAAGATGCAGAGGACAACTACACTCTCTGAGAAAAGGTATTGAGCCCCATGGCTGAACAGGATAGGAATCATGGGTTAGTTTAAAGGTAACTAGTTAGCAAGTTATATGCCTGGGCCAGAGGGCGATCAGCCTAAAATAGATGTAAGCATGTGACTTCTGTAGGTCTGTGGGTCTGTGGGTCTGTGGGTCTAAACTTTGAGGCTAGGCCAGAAAGTCCGAGCCAGAAACCTCTTACTACATGTACCTATGCTCCAATTCCTCCGCCTAACTCTTGGTGTCTGCCATGGCCCAAACAGTCCTTTATTCACAACATATAGAAAGACATCCTATATCTCCTCCCCATTTCTGTCTAATAAAATTGGAAAGTTTTAACTTTAACATAGAAAAATTACATACAACAAGATAGCTATCAAGCAAGAATTAGAGTTATAATATCTAGTCTATTTGTATTTAACAAAATTAAAGAAAATACTCTATCTTCTACCTTATCCTTTTGAATCTAAATTTTCATATCCAATATACATTTTAAAATAACTAAAAAAAACCCCTATACCTATAGCTATCTAATGTTCAACTACACCAAAAACCAAAGAAGGATATAATATTAGCCAAGTAAACAGAAAGTGTAAGCAACTTCCAAAATCTAGAAATGACAGAGAAGACCCCTATCTACTTTGGCAATCACCCAAAGTTCCTTTATAAAGTTGGGGCATCCACTTACAGCCTATAGCCCAGAGTCTCTTTTCATTTTAGTGAAGCAGGAAATCTGAAGAACTACACTACCCATTCTGGTATAATTCATCAGTTGCGTCTCCTTGTGTCCTGAAAAATTTCTGACAGTTTAATCTGCAAATCAGTAAACTGAAGGACCATATCATCTTATTCCACCAAAGTTCAGAGATCACTTTCCTATGGAACATGCATGTCCAGTTTAAAGAGCATACTGTCAAGCAGTCAATACAAGAACAGGTTCTTGTCCAGTGAATAACCATTGCCACAAAGAGAATAAACTCCATATGGAGTTTCTTCAATGCCCATTTTTCTCTTAAAGTTGATTGGTGCTGCCAGAATCAGACCTGTCTCACTGCCCAGGAAAGTCTAAGTTCTTAAAATATTTTAAATGCCATATTCTGTAGGTCTTAGAAGTGTTTGAAGGTTACCTATCTAATTAAAATATATCTTTGTATATCTAAAAATCTTAACTAACATAACTATAAGTTTGGTTATCATAGGTAAATATTAATCAACACTTTTTAATTATACATTCATAATTTTAAATCATTTACATAAACATCATACCTTAATCAAGAGTAAAAAATAAATACAGCATAACCAAATTGACCTTAAATTTGTATTAATAAATCAAAATCCATACCAAATTAAATTTTTTTGAGATTAACAGCTGATTTTTGGATTACATTTAATAATAATGAAATCTTTAAAAATCACCCATATACCATATTCCCTTTTCTTAAAAAGAGATTAACTATGACCATTAACCATTTATAATGCAAACAAACATTTATAAACAATATTTTGGGGAATTTGGACATAGTTTTATATTACTACTTCCTGCTGATTAAGGTGCATTGGCAATCTTTCCAGTTCTTGAGCCTGAATCATCTTAGTCTGGAACCCTGAAGCTGATATGACTATCTCTTCCCATCAGAGAATTTCTAGCTGGTCTTGGTTGATGAAAGAATAAAGGCATGGAAGCAATCCATAGGTTCTCATCTTCTCTGGAAACAATAACATTACACTTCCAAAGCAATATATCTTTAGACACAATTTCAAAGTTAAGATACTTTTAAAATATATATTTTTGTTTCACTTAACAGCCTTTGCAATCAATTGTCTTCTGCAGTTAGCTCAATAATAGTTCAAGAATTAAAAAATACAATATCAATTATCCAGACTTTGTGTATGTTTTTCATCTTTACATAGCTTATCATATTTTTACAGTTTATTTCTCTTTTTAAAGGACTTCCTCTATTTCTTTTATCTCTGAAGCCTATGTACATTTTACACACATTGTAACCTGTTTACAGATTTTATTTTTCCACCTGAATCTGTTTTATTGTGAATTCTTAATTA
This sequence comes from Phyllotis vaccarum, assembly GCA_033318265.1. NCBI lineage: Eukaryota > Metazoa > Chordata > Mammalia > Rodentia > Cricetidae > Phyllotis > Phyllotis vaccarum. The sequence goes on along the minus strand of JARWLC010000001.1, from coordinate 34,906,889 downwards.
TTTTCCAACCAGAAGAGCTTTTAAAATGCTAACACTCTATTAAAGGGCCACCTAGATTTTGAGGATAAAGCTGAGTCAGGAAGTTCTCTTAAAGAGGCAGTGTCTCTGTTTACAGCCAGCAGCCAGCAAACAGAGCAGACCCAAGAAATGCTGCTACTAAGAAACAGTCTTTGACTCTGTTTCCTTTTTATTCGTAATAAACAGAAACTTTAAATCATTCACATGCTATTGAGTCTTCTGTTGTAAGACTTCAGGAACCAGCCTGACTGCAGCTTAAGCTCCCTACCGCTAGTCTGCTACCATTTTGAACGTGGCCCGAAAGCCACACTACCTCTGTACAATGACCTGCTTCAGATACACAATTTGACAACTTCTTTGGCTCAGTTTCTATGATCGAGAAACCTTTTTAATCTTCCTCGGGCTTTATGTGGGTATTCAGTCCACAATGGACAACATCTGTTACAATGAAGTTTTCTGACCCCATTTGGCCACAGGTCCAGACCCACAGACTTACATTCCCAGACCACTTAGTTACCCACTGCTGCTTAGGTTCTCCCAAATGACTCAGACACATATATTAAATTCATGTTGTTCAGCCTATGGCTCAGGCACACTGCTAACTACCTCCTTCATCTTAACTCAACCCATTTCTCATTAATCTGTCCTGGCAGATGGCCGGTGTCTCACCTGTGTTCCTTACATGTTGTTCCTTTGGGCATCTAACTCGATCTGTCTCAGACTCCATCCTCTTTCTCATACCTATGCTCCAATTCCTCTTCCTACCTCTATGGTGCCCCCATGGCCAAAACAGTCTTTTATTCACAACAAATAGAAAGACATCCCACATCAAGTTTCCAGCATCTTTGGCTGTAGGAAGATACACTGCAGGCTATTGAAAGAGAAACATAGATGGACACCAATGCAGCCGCAAGACCTTAAGCCTATTACCTGTCCTTCCTGCTATATATGCTACTGCAATAGTGGCAAAGAATTTATGGGAGTAGCTAACCAATGTCCAATTTCACTTAAGATACACTTGAGAGTAAGAAACCCATATCCCACACTGTTAGGGTAACCCAAAAGCAAAGACTAGATAACCCAGAGACCTAGAGTCAAACCAAACGTTATTGGTCAAACAAACGAAATTATCAATGAAATCATTCCTAATGATGTTCTGCTGTACTCATAGATCAGTTCCTTATCCAGTTATCATCAGAGAGGTTCCTCTAGTCACCAGGTAAGGACAAATGCATTAGCCCACAGACAGACATTATCAGAAGAGGGAGTCAAAGTTGGAGGTTTCTATCAAATCCTTGTTCTATGAGCTCAGAGAACCCTAGAGATTGTAATAGCCAGAGGAGATGGAGGACACTAGGAGAGCAAGGTCCTCTGAATCAACTAAGCAAGGTACAAAAATACTCAGAGAGACAGACAACAAACATGGGTACTACAGGAGTCTGCATCAGGACTATATTGTCCATAGAGACCAAAAGAGGATGTTTGATCCCCTGGAACTAGACTTACAAGTGGTTGTCATGTGAATGACTGGGACTGAACTCAGGACTTCTGGCAGAGTGGTGCTTGTTCTTAACTGCTGAGCAACTCCTTAGCCCCATCTCTTTGCTTTTTTCACCAGTGATATTCAAAGTGTGCTTTGTGGTTCAGTATTGTGGGTTTTCAGCTACGATCAAGAGAACACAAATTAAATACTGTGTTTAAAGACTTTTACAGTAAAAAGGATTTTTTCATAAAAAAATATTGAAAGAACATAACATTTCATTGAAACTCATAATATTGATTTTCTGACATGGTTTATATTATATATAATGTACTCACTAATAATAGCTCTTTTCTGCTTTCATTGTTCTCCACAGTTAGAGCTTAGGAATGTGACAGAAAGAGACTGGAGCAGGGGAGGATAAGAGAGAAGAAAGAGAAGTAGAAATTGAAAGAGAGACAAAGGAAGAGAGAGAGAGGGAGGAAGTAGGGAAAGAGAGACAGAGGAAGGGTAGGAGGAAGCAAAAGAGAGAGAGAGAGTATGGGAGAGAGAGAGGGAAAGGAAGAGGGGAGACATGGATCATGAACAGCTGGGGAAGTAATGAAAGATAACTCCTAAACAACAGAGTCTGCAGAGAAACCTGAATAATCACTGACTGTGTATGCATTCACTCACCTATTCAACCACACAATGTTAAATTAGAGTCCTTGCTGAGGCAATGTCAAGGTTTTCACAAAACCTGACATGTAAACACTTAAATTACAGAGGGGGTTTTAATCAAAAAATATGGACAGATATTTGAGTGACAGGTTAGATAGTTTTGAAAATACAAAAAGAATAATGTGTTGCTTATTGAAGGCCTGTGGTACTCTTGCTGGATTTATAAGCCAGCTTAAGTCACATAACACTGTATCGGGAATATGGTAGAAGATAATGCTAGTCAAAATTCACCTAGCTAAGAGTCTATATAAGTTAAGCATCATTGTTTTTTTGTTGCATATGACAGCAAAATAAAATAACAATAGAACAATAGGTTACAGATGCCGGCTAGCACTGAGCCAAATAGCAGCCCATCACACAGCTGCATCATCCAACCTAAACTTCAAGATCTCTAGATATATTGAGGGCCTGTCAATCAAATTGTCAGGTTGTCTTTCTCCCTGAAAGAGAGCACTTGTCACACAGGAATACTCTAAGGAGGCTGCTGATTGATAGGCCCGAGTTTAACATTTATTTGGAAATAGTGACACTTCAAGACTCAGTACACTCCCATTGTGTATGCTTGTGTTTGCCAATGACATGTAAAACTTGTTTCTAAATATGACCAGTTTTGTTCAACTGACGCGATTTTCCCATTTACTGACAGGCACTTGCAAAACCAAAAGGTAATTTATATAGAAAACATACTTCCACTCTGTAACTCTACTGAAAATCACAAAATGCTGGATTTTTTAAACAAATATTTTGAGGCACATGAACTTCAACTGTGATCTATTTTTTAATAGTTCTCTATTATTAGTCAAGGTTTGTAACCAAGAAATATTTATTTTTTAATTACATAAATCTATTATAGTAAGATGCAGTGGTTGCAGTGAAAGAATATTCCACATTTATCAGCATCATGGTACATTCTGCCCAGTGACATGATATAGCTAAATTTATTGACATCTCATAAAGGGTGAATATTGCACCCTTGTCCTGGAGCCATCTCAGTTTTCTCTCCTTTTTTTGCCTACCATCAAGAACTCTCCCTTTCCTGGTGAAAGGGTTTGGAATTGAAATGTCAATAATGGTTACCTTTCTCATGGTTAGACTTCATTAAGTGTATTGGGAGCAGCCAACAAACAAATTAATTTGGGGTATTTTCTCTAAGTTTGTTTCTCTATAGCTTTGGGAATTGCTTAGTTTACACTTAGAGAAAAAAGAAACAAGAGTTAGACACAGGCATTTTCACTGCTTACTGGCCACAGGTTTTTACCCGTTAGAAGCTAGACCCTCCTGCTAACTCCCAAACCATCACTAAATTAATTCTACATTGTGATTGTGGATGCTCATAAAGAAAGCGTGCTGGTCCTTACTCCAAACTTCCTGTCACTGGCTGAGTTTTGCTATGTTTGATTAAAGATTCAGTGGTCCACATTTCAAAGCATGGGGAACTGAGAGAACACCATTCTAAGATAGCAAAGTATAAGGGTTGCCTCTATAAAGTGCTTCCTTGGGAATCTCCAATACTCTTCTGTGGTTTTATGACCTTGGTTATCTCCACAGCAACATCATAATATTACTTTCATTTTCCTGGTTTTTAAAAAGGATATATATTATATATATATATATATATATATATTGGACCCAACCCCCCCTCACACACACATACATACATACTATCAAATTGTTGGAATTTAATGCTAAATAGGGCAGTGGGAGCACTTATATGGTAGGTGTTGGCTCTGTTAACATAGGCTGGAAGGGAAAGGGAAAGGGTCATCTTCTCTTTTAATTTTGTTAAATACTAAGGGATATCTACATACATTTGTCACCATATGAAAATGATAAAAGTATACAGAATATGTCTATACTGCTTGTGCTTTATTTTGTTGATTTTGCTTTTGAGAAAAGTTTTCACTACATATCCTGTGCTGGTTTGGATTTTGTCACCCTCCTGCCTCAGCTCAAATGTTGAAGATGGGAGTTATTAAATTGGCTACACACATATCATTTATATGTGTACTAAGTAAGTACTGTATAGTTCTGGACAAAAAAATAAAAATAAGATAAATATAGAAGAATTAAACTAATCACTGTTTGTTTGCCCTACCACAGGATATGCTTTCTTGTGTCCTCAGTAACATTTGAATTTAGGAAATTAATGACATGGAATGAGACAATGTATGCCCAAATTGCTATGTGCTAGCAACCACTGACTAATAAACTAAGTTAATATGTGTCTTCAAAGGAAATAATTCTCACACACATTTCCAATATGAATATTTGAGTTTCCAAATTAAAAAGTACAAATAAGGGAGACTAGATATCTTATCACAAACTAAGCTATGTATTTCAGAACTTAAACCTTTCTTATGGAATTATTGACAATATCTACAAAAATATTCTCCATGATTTATAATTAAATCTTTTGCTAGCTGTAAAAAATGTCAATCAGTGAGCTAATGTTTTTAAATTATCAGTATATTATCCTCAGAAATTTTCCATGGATTAAAGCTGTATTTCACATGAAAAAAATAGAGTAATAGATGCTTTTTTTTTCCCCAAGAAAGGACAGATTCCACAATTCTATGCCTAACTTAATGTTAAGACATTCATGATTATCTAAAATGTTCTTTAAATATAGTATTTCCTTTATACATCTGTCTTTCCAGTATGAGGTGTGAGACTGGATATTCCTCACATAACTAAATTTTACAGAACTCACAGCATACTGGATGCAAAAGCTCATATAAAAGTCAATCTATTTCCTGTTAAGTATTACAAATTAATTTAAAAATTAATTAAATGTCAGCTATACCCCTAAGTATTTATTTTTCAGAAAATTATAAAAGTAGAAACACTTTTTGAAAAATATAATCATATAAATTTGTTGTTAATATTAATGGCTAATGTGATTAACACACATTTACTTCAGTAAATATATAGCAAATTAAATTTTGTTTTGTTATTCACTAATTTTCAATAGATTAAGCCTATACAAAAATATAAATTTTCTAGGACATTTAATAAAGAAGTTTTCTAGAGTATACTATTTGAGAAACACCATGCTACTTTACGGCACATTATTAAAAATTGAAATATATTGCCTTATCTTTTTCTTATGAGTTTACAGCCATTAAGAAACAAGATATGAAACTAGGGAAGCATAATTTTCTACTTACTGCTACTTTCTTATCTAATATATGAGAATTGATGATCATAACAATTTAAAAAATGTCATAAGTGTTCAAATATTCAATCAGTCTTCAGATTGGCTCATTTTTTCCCAAAATTAGAGAGTAATGATTATTTCAGATATCATAGGTTTTACTTGTGATAGCAGTATAAATTGATATACTAGGTCGTGAATATTAATTCTGTTGTCAAAAAGGCTTACATATACTCATATCTTTATACTAGATTATCTCAGTTGTAAGATGCAAGTGTGCTACTAACACAGTTTGGAAGTGAACAGTAACAGAAGTCAATCTACAAAACTAACAATCACAGTATTTATCCCAACATTATCTAAAAAATAAGACACTGGGAAGAGATGTACACATATTTCAGTGATTGAGCCAGCTGGTTTGCTGTACTTCCAGAAACCTCAATTCAATTGCCATCAGTTTTCATATCTTCAGTTATAGTGATCTAAAGTACATTCTGGCCTCTACTACACCGCACATCTCTCCCTCCCTCCCTCCCTCTCTCTTTCTCTCTCTCTCTCTTTCTCTCTCTCTCTCTCTCTCTCTCTCTCTCTCTCTCTCTCTCTCACACACACACACACACACACACACATACATGCACACAGGCACAAACACACACACACACCACATAAACCACCTAAAAATAAAATAAATCTTTAAAAAACTAACAATATTGTGTTAAAAATTGCCATAGGAAAATTACATCAGAAAAACCATATTAAAACCAAAGGTGGTCGTGGTAAAACAATACTTTAAAAGCAAATGATAAATCTAAAAACCAGAAACAATTGTACATTGAATCAGAATTTGATAAAAGTCAATTGGGTAAATTCAAGTCAAAAGGGAGCAAAAATGGAGGGGGCATTGATGAATGATGATAAGGAGAGAGAGACACTCAAGATCAAGTAAAATAAAGTACATTAAATTATAAAGAACTAATATTTGCTAAACTTGATGTTTGAACTAGAGAAGTAGTCTGTAAACAAAACTTACAGTGGTAAGAAAGTGTTTTGAATTAATTGCGCTGTACCATTCTGTAGACTGATGTTTAAGGAAGAAGAGGGGTAGTAAAAAGTGGCAAACTGGTAGAGCTGATTATTAATCCTTAAAAATTAACAAGATGCTAATACACAAAGCAGTGTTTGCCAATTGTCCAAATAGCTCACAGCATGTTTTCTCAGAAAAGGTTGCATTAGTTGCATATGGAACTGCAGATCTATGAAACTAGTTGAAATTCACCTCGGAGAGAGAGAGAGAGAGAGAGAGAGAGAGAGAGAGAGAGAGAGAGAGAGAGAGAGAGAGAGAGAGAGAGAGAGAGAGAGAGAGACAGAGACACAGAGAGAAAGAGAGAGAGAGACCTACATAAAAATATTTATACTGTCTTCACTAATAGAACTTAGGTGGTAAGGATAGTAGCTTGCCTGAAGTACACAAAACTACTATGAAATAAATTTCTTTCTATTCCAATACACAGTGGTTTGTTGTCATTTAAAAAAAGAAAAAAATCAACTGCTGCATATAGATAATGGATAATATACAAAACTAAAACTGAAGAGGAGAGAGAGAGAGAGAGAGAGAGAGAGAGAGAGAGAGAGAGAGAGAGAGAGAGAGCGAGCCATAAAGGATTTTAAAAATAATTAAATATTTATTATAAGGTAAAAAGAAGCCAGTCCAAAAAAAAAAATTTACCCACTGTGTGATTCCAGCTGTATCATATCCTATATAAATCATGATTAAGGCTGCCAGGAGAGGTTATAACAATAAGGAGAAGGGGCAAAGAGAATATTTGTGGCCATCATAACACTATATGATTCTGTATAGGGAGATATAGGCCCTTATGTATTTTTTCAAAACACAGTATATATAAGGCAATGGTAGTGCATGCTTTTAATCCCAGAACTTGGATGTTTACATACCCATCAGTTTCCCCTCTCCCCTTTCTTCCTACTCTCTCCTTGCAACCCCCCTCTATTCCCACCCCCAATCTCCTCCTCTTCCATTTGTTTAGGAAAGAGAAAGTCTCCCATGACTATCAACAAAGCATGCAATATTAAGCTGCAGTAAGACTAAGCACCTTCCTGTACTAAGGCTGGGCAAGGTGATCCAGTATGAGGATTAGCATCTCAAGGCCTGTAAAAAAGTTGGACACAGTCCCTGTTCCTTCCCACTGTTAGGAGTCCCACAAGAGAACCAAGTTACACAGCTGTAACATATATGCAGAGTGGCTAAGTCAGTCCCATGCAGGACCTCTGGTTATTGATTCAGATTCTGTAAGCCCCTAAGAGCCCAGGTTTTCTATGGGTTTTCTTGTGGTGTCCTTAATGCTTCTGGCTCCTACAATCCTTTATCCAGCTCTTCTGCAGGATTCCCTGAGCTCTACCTAATGTCTGACTGCAGGTATCTTTACTTTGTTTTTATCAGTTGCTGAGAGAAGCCTCTCTGATCATTGGGCTAGGCAATCCTATTAAGTATAGCAGAAAAGTGTTAGGCATTATCACATGGACTTTTCCCCTCCAGTCATCTTTAGTTTGTTTGGTTCTATTCTTGTTCTCTAGATCATTCAGCCTGTGGGTCCTGGTGGTTCAGGAATTGTCAGGTGTGGATTTATTTATGTTGGCATGGGTTTTAGGATAGACCAGCTTTTGGTTGACCACACTATTAGTTCCTAGGCCACCTTTATCCCTACACCTTTCTTAGGCAGGACAGAAGGTTATGTGGCTGGGCTGATTCCCCATTCCCTCCACTTGAAGTCTTGCCTGGCCACAAGAGATGGCCATTTTAGGCTATATATTTGGTATTGCTAGGATTCTTAGCTGGTGTCATCTTTGTAGATTAAAAATTGAATGATCAATTAAGAATGTGATGTATAGAGAGATAAAATGGCTCTTTACTTCATCACAGTTTAAATGTAAATATTTTCAAATGGGAAAAATGTTTATCCATTTGTTTCTTCATTAGCAGTTATAATTTTTCAAAAAAACCCCACAGTTTTTAAGGACAGAGTAAGAATTAAATAAAGTAGCCGTAGCTCTTACTGTATAGAACAAGTTATTAAAGAGTCCAGGACATCACCGGAGATGGAGATAGACACATTTAAATATTACAAATTTTCTTTACTTTCCTTAACTTTTGAAAATACTGTTCTCCCAGGTTATCTTTATTTCTAACTCACTCATGTTTTTTTTTTTTTTTTTTTTGTCCTGTAGGTGCCCTTTCAACCTGTCCTAGTGAGAGACTTCTCTAGTTCTTGATAGGAAGCATTTGGCAGTATCAAAGAACCATTAAAGGAAAATAAAGAAAGGTGAAACATGTAAAAAGAGAAAAACATGGAGCTGCCTCTAATTTAGCTTGTGTACTAGTTAGCAAAATAATTAAATATGAAATGTCATTCTGGTGAAGTTGACAGAGCTAGGAGTTATTGTCACTCTATGCAGTGTCTCCATGTAAAAAGAACTGGTTGGCAGAATCTTGCTCCTCTATTATTTGGAAAGTTCTAAGCACTTTCGGGTTCTGGAAGACAGATTTTATTTTTACCACAGGAAATGCATAGGTCACTGGAATTTCAACCATCACAGTCATACTCCATGCTATTTGAATAATTTGCAATGTGCACACAAATGTTTATATGTATAATTCTACTCTCTTCCCAGGCCTCTAAGACTGGTAGGGCTTTATGTAGTAAGAGATTTCTGGCCTGGACTTTCTGGCCTAGCCTCAATGTTTAAGCCCACAGACCCACAGACCGGAAGAGACATACAGATGTTTACTGTAATTTTAGGCTGACTGGCCTAAGGCCCAGGCATATAACTTGCTAACTCTTTACCCTTAACTAGTCCATGATTCTTATCCTGTTCAGCCATGTGGCTCGATACCTTTTCTCAGAGCAACATAGTTGTCCTCTGCATCTTCTAGCTTCTCTCTGGCATTCTGTTCAGTTCTGCCTCTTCCTATAGTCTTCTTAGTCTGGTAGCCCCACATGTGCTTCCTGTCTGCCTTTGACCAATCACAGTTTTTATTAAACCAGTGGGTGGGACAACTATTTACAATGGAACAGCGTAATCCCCCTATAGCATTATGTTGTCATTTCATAGCTAAGGAGATTGTATTCTGTTCCAAATTCTTTTGGACCTCAATGCAACAACAGGCTATGTTATGTTTTCATACACTTCTCTAGACTGATAAGTCTACCTGGGAAGTGGACTAATAAATAACAAGTAGAAGAGAGCTCAGAGATAATGGATTATCTATTCTGTAAAGGCATTAACAGGAAGTGTGTCCTGGCTTCCCAACTCATTATCTGTGTGAAGTTCACTGAGTCACTGAGCCTGTGGGGATTTAACACAAATATACCCATGAAGTGCCTGGAATGTGTAGATGGTGAAATGGTGCCCAAACTGCTATCTTCCTTCTGTTCTAGCTGCTTCTAGGGTGCATTTCCCATACCCACCAATGAACAGCAGTTTGCATGGCTTGAAAAAATGAGTGATATGATGATGTGGAAATATTTTTTCAACAAAGACATGAAGTTTGATTTGCTACTCTCATAATGATCCAGTATAGTGGTAGACTGTTTATTGTTCATAATATATGAACCACTTCACTCAATTTAAAACTGCATCATTTAGATCCAGACCTCATTTTGTATAAATGAAAAAAATATATCAGAAATTGCTTATGGAGAGCTTCTAAGAACAACCATTTATTTTTTACATAGATTTCATTATTAAAATTGGCCCCAGTCTAGAGAATGGGAATCACTGATTCTTAAAGGACACCAACTCTCAGAGAGAATGGATGACTTTGACAGAAACAGACACAAAGATTTGACTTTTAGCCTAAGATGTGTCTGCTTTCCAAGGCAAATATGCCCTTGCACACAATCCTACAATATAGCTTGCTGTGTGACAGAATTTGTTTTTAAATTTTGTTGTCTTTGTTTGCTATTACTATAAATAGTGCCTGGAATAAGTTGGCAATACTGTTCCCTGGATTTTGTTCCTCATTTTTTTTCTATAAATCCTGTATCCCTGAAACATATCTGCAAGAAATTCAATACAGTTCCTTTCTGTTAGGGATTGTTTAGGGGATTTGTTGGATTTTCGTGTAAGTCTAAAGAAAATTCCCTTGGGGATGTCCCTCCTGTATTTCTTTCTACTCAGAATCTATCTGACTTTATTTCTAACTTCTGCTAAGTTGTCATTAGTGTAACATGATCTGTCTACAATGGGATAAAGCCTGATGGAATGCAATGTCATGGACTTATTTAGTAGCTGGATTCCAATGACACCTTCAGATCAGAATTCAGAAGAGAAGATTCAGATAAGAAAATGGAAGAATGATCCTTCTCAAATACAAACTGCTCTAGGTGCAAATGCTGTAAGAAATGGGCATCATTCAATCTCTGCCCTTTGGGTAGTTCTAATTTCTCAGATCCTTTTATTGGGAGCTGCCATGTTCTGATATAATTTTTAAAATTTAAAATAATTGTAAGAGTTCTAGAGACTTGTATAATTGTTGCTAGATGGACCTGCCAGTGGTGGTACTGCTGCCTCCAGTGCACTGCTCTGGAGTAGAACCCAGAAATCGCAGGGTTGCTATTTATGCGGATGCTGGTTCTGCTGTCACTGCTATTACCGCAATAGAAATCAGTGGCAGTGTACTGGTCACAGAGATGCTCTGAGGGCCCACAACTGACAAAGACTCTTGCTTCTGTCATAGATGGTAAAGGCAGAGTAGGAAATTGAGAGAAAATTTTTGACTTCCTCTTAGGATGATCCCCTGTACAGTTTGTTCATAGAAAAAACAGAAGGAATTTAGTTAAGGGCCTTTACTTTCCTGAAATTCAGAAAACACAAAAGCACACAGTGGGACTAAAGATGAGAAACTAATAATGACCTCAGATCCTTCAAAAGGCCAATTAAATTTCTTAAATTAAATGGCAACTTTTGAAACCATTACTACAACTTAAAGTATAATTTTTGCATGCCCTTCCTGGTAGTCTATTCCATATGCCAGGTAAAATAAAATGTACTATTTTAAATTTAATTTTTAGAAAAAATTATTTTTTTTCAAAAAAAATTGTAATGAAATATGGCATGCACATATTATACATAAAATCTGTGTGTAAAATACATCTAAAGTCTAAATAGTGCATAAGACATATTTACTAAATTGTATTTGTGCTAAGACTGTCATTGGTATTCCACACAATTTTGTGAATACTTCAAAAAATAATTGTTCTCTAAAATATTAACTATAGCCAGCATAGTATTTTATAACAAACTTTAATTTCCTCAGTAACTTTTATTAAAATCATTAGACTCTAACTCACTAAGTACCTATGTATTCCAGGTACCTTGAGAAACCCTGAAGATCTAATACCGTGGCAGATGGTAAATACTATAATACTATATCTAGTAAATCAGAATTGAATTGTTTATTTCTTTACTCCTCATTACTGGAGGGCATCAGATCTTAATCAAATCCCTCCTGAATAATTCTCTTGAACCATGGAGAGTGGCCTGGCCCATGCCATACCCCTTCATGGGGCTTAAGGGCCAACCACCTTTATTATCTAATTAACACAAAAGTAAAAACCAAGTACCTTCCTCAACACAAACAGGGTTTTCTGCTTAGTACTAACATTTTGTTTAGAATATTTGGAGCTATTGTGATGAGGGTTTATGAGGTCAGCCTCTGCCTATGTTAAACCATGTTTACATGGACCACTACCCGTACACCAAATGCATGAAATATCAGCATCAGTTTTCTAAGGAACACAGTGTAAAAGGGGGGGGATTACTATAATCAGTAGCTGTTCTCAGGTGTCAAAATAATCTATGTGAGCTTCAAAACAAAACAACTTTAATTTAGAATCTAGTCTGTTTTCTTTCTTCATTGTTTTCTTGGCTTCTAGCATGGTGCACAAGTATTGAATAGGTAAGTGACTAAGTAACTGAATGAATAATCTGTAAAGGTATGGTAGTCAGATAGCAAAAGCTCAATATTACTCCCATTACAGTGAAAGAGAACTTTGCAAATTGAAGAATTTTCATTAAATAAGTCTTTTGTACATCAATTTTCAACTCACAAAATGTCTTCATCTCAGATGATAAAACCTCTTTGGGAATCTAATTTAAATTCTTCTCTATAGAACTTTTAACTATATATGCTTGAATTTAAGAAAAAAATACACATAAAATAAAATACTGTGAAGGAAGATAGAATGATCAATACATGCTTCAGGCTTTCCCGTTACTCCTAATATTCCAATATCTTGCTACAGCACATCTAGCTAGATTTAAAATATTATGAGATTTTATAGGATAAATCAACCATTCTGACTCTTGATAGAAATTGTTGTAAGTGGACATGTTATTAGAATTTCTGGGCATTAGCCCCAGGAAAAACTATTACCTTTGCCTTTTTCATCATGTCCTTTAAGTCTACTTATACACTATGTGACTGTTGAGAAAGATGTCTCAATTTCAACAATCTCTTCAAGATTTATCCATGAATCAACAGCTTGTTTTTTAATTGTTCTTTGAACTTAGATATATAAATGCACTACAGCTTATTTATAAATTCTCCCATTAAAATATATTCAAGGTGGTTATAGATTTGATGGCAATAAAAGAATAGTATGGACTCTATAAGATTATAACTTCTGTTTATCTTGAGGGGAGCTGATGGAGTGGAACTGTCAGCCATATAGAGAGTAGTAATGCTTTAAAAAAGCAGTTTTCAAAAGTAATCTAGAATTTTTCACATTCTCAACAGTGTTGCAAAATATCTGTAGGTTTTTCCTTCTTCAGTGTGGACCCATATGTACAGGTTTTAGACATTTTTGAGAGGTTCTTTAGAATCGTAATTTCTTCATTCTCTTTTCTATGTTTATTAATACACTGCGATGATTTAGCAGTATCTCCCCTAATAGCTTTTGAGAGGGGTGTGCTTTCCTGTATAGGCTTACATCCCTGCAGCTAATCAATTAATGACATTATTTAAATATTTTGCCAATGTTTAGGTTAATTTAGGAGTTTCCTAGCATTATTTTTAACTTTCCAAAATTATTTAGAAGACTGAAAGGCAAATCCTTTGTTACATACGCGATTTTCATCATTTCTGTTGATGGCATATGTTTTTGTTTTCTAAGTAGTGTTTTGAGAATTCCACAAGTACTTTCGATCCCACTGAAGTCTAATTTATCAATATTTACTTAGCAAATTATAAACTGTTTGGAATTGTATGTTTACTTTCCTAGTTTTAAAGGATTTATAGCTATTTTTGTATTATTGATTTCATTTTTTTTCTCAATTATGATAAAATGCAATTGTGATTTTTAGTTCCTCTGCTCTTTCTCTGTTGTTCTCTGATGTGGTATCATCTTTTTTGGTAAATGTTTCATATGCTTTCACAGGATCTGTGTTTTACTATGGTATGATAGAAAGGGATCCACAATCACTAGATCTGGTTGTTCTTTTTGCTGTAGTCAGTAATTGTTTGTCTGTGAGCTCTAATCATTTCTAGGACAGCTTTGCAAAGTATCTGGTATAGGGATGTGATGTCTGTCATTCCTGGCAGTTGCTCCCTGATGCTTCAAACTGTATTAGTATCATTAGGATATCATGAGGCTCTGCTTGTAGGTGCATTGTATGTTCTCAGAGAGCTTTCTCTCTCATCTTCATGTCAAGACTGATATTTACTGTTAGCATTTTTTTCTGTGAAGCCTACACTGCCTGGTATTAATAGAAACCCTTGTGTTTCTTGTTTCTTGGTGCTTGCATCCTTTCTATCTTTTTACTTTTATTTCAAATGCATATAGATAGAAGTAGTAAAAGACATCTCCTGGCCAGTATAGTTGTACCTATTGCATCTTTTTTTGCACTGTCTTTTTAATTTTCTTCTGATAATGCTAAAATTTTAATTCTTTCTGTCCTTTCAGATTTTCACTGTAGACTATCTCTTTTATTTGCTATCATTTTTAATAATTTGAATTACTTGCAGTACATTTTAATATATCTAGACACAATGTTATTGCACTGTTGAGTTAACTTCAGTATAACTTCTGGGGTACTCACTTTCTATTTAATTTTTCAATATACTTAAATAAATATTTTACTATTTCAAATAAAACACAGTGGACCACATGGTTGAATGCATAAGGCTGTTTGCTGCCTACATTGACAACCTGTAGTTTGAAGTTTCTCTGTCCCTCCTAGCCATGAGTTCCAAACACACAGTTCTATAGCCACTGATAAGATAACTAACTTGTAGGATTAATATTATACAGTAACTATTGAATCAGTAATTCAGGCTCATTATTAACTAGCTTTTACACATAAAGTTAACTTGTTGTCTTATCTATATTTAGCCACGGGTTTGGTACCTTTTCTTCAGTGCAGTATCTCACTTGCTTTGTGTCTGGCTGGCATCCGCTCTTTGCATTTTTACTTCCAAGAATTCTCCTTGTCTTGTTGCACTGCATCTATTTTCTGTCTCTACTGGCCAATCAGCATTTTATTAAACAATACAAGGGAAAAATCTTTACAGTACACAAGAACATTATTTCACATGTCATTTTTGTTTCCTTTTTAAAAGAATAACTTCACATATAGTCTTCTTTGTTGAGTTTTTATCCATATCTTCTTTGTTGACAGTTATGCAAAAACAATTTGTAACCAACATTCTAAACACAGATAAAATTCATAATCAATTTTTTGGAATGTGGGCATAGTTCTCTTGATTGCTTTCTACTGATTGGGAACATTTATAATCTTTGGAAACCCCCTAAAATTTAAGATTATTGTTAATTTCTGAGTGAAGTAGTTTGTGAGACTGAATCATTTTTGCCTTGACGCTACTCTGAATGTAGGACTCAGAGGAACCTGTATTAGAGTTTAAGACTCTGAGATATTGGATCATATGGGCCACTTAATTCCATCAGAGATTTTTTTTGAGAAGGTCTTTCTCAATCAAATCTTATTTTATTTAACCTAGAATGAATATACAGCCTCTAATTTTCCATGTAAATAAAAAGAAAATCTCTCATTTAAAGAAACATCTGTTGACTTAAAGATATAGGTTGGATTAATACAGCAGCATTTATTATCAAATGTCTTTTAGCAACTGTTGTTCCTTCCTTAGCAGTTAACAAAAACCTCAAAGACAAAACAATAACATATAGTATCCAGATTCTCTGTGTAATTTTCATCTCTAAATGGCTTGTTATTATTATTATTATTATTATTATTATTATTACTCTATTTCTTTTTTTACAGGCTTTCTCTATGCTTTGCCTTTTCTCTCTCATGTATATGTATATTTTTAAACAGATTATAAACCATTTTTATTTAAATCCATCTTTACTGTTTGCCTCTATCTTTTCTGGACACAGGAACCTTTAATTTCCTAAAAGGTGTGCCTAGAATTAAAACCTTGTGGCTAGGATTAAAGCTATGGCTATTAGCTCCACCCAGTTTCTTGGTTTGTGAGAAATTCATGGCAGACGTACTGACAGGGGCCAAGTTTACCACCCAATAATACCACTCTGTGGAATTTTAATGTCCACATTGCTAGTAAGAAGAGCACTACCAGAGTGCACTGGAGAAATTATTGCTAACAGACAGCCATAGTTGACTGTTCCCTTTTTGTCTGTATAAGCAGTAATCTTAAATCTGTCATATGCAGCTCCTTATTCTGTAAGATTGTGGGACCCTGTAATGCTTCCACTCAATCTGCACTTAACAAACCTGTCATGTCATAGCTCAAGTCTATAGACCTCTGTGTCTTTGTACCACAGCTCACTTGAGCAACACACTAGGAAACTGTTTTGGGCTCTGTTTCTATACTGTAGAACCCTTTTAAAGATTTCTCAGGCTTTATGTGGATTTACATGCAATACATTGGAGCAACATTTATAGTAGGAAGTTTTTCTGCCCAGTCTAGCTCTGAGATCTAGACATGCAGTTCTGCATCTGCTTATAAAAATAACTAACTTGAAGGCTTAATATTATAGTAACTGTTGGGCTATTAGTTCAGGATTATTGTTAACTGCCACTTACACTTAAATTAACCCATAGTTCTTATCCTTGTTTAGCCACATGGCTTGGTACTTTCTCTATAGTGCAGGATTCTCATCTTACTAACTACACATCTGACTGGCATTTACTCTCTGCCTTTCTTCTTCCCCTAATTATCCTAGTCTGGTTGCCCTACCTCTATTTTCTACATTTACTGGCCTATTAGTGTTTTATTAAATGAAGACTAGTAACAAATATTTACAATGGATAAGAACATTATCATAC
Organism: Phyllotis vaccarum; assembly: GCA_033318265.1. Classification (NCBI taxonomy): domain Eukaryota; kingdom Metazoa; phylum Chordata; class Mammalia; order Rodentia; family Cricetidae; genus Phyllotis; species Phyllotis vaccarum. Next base: position 34,890,174 of record JARWLC010000001.1, on the reverse strand, counting down.
AACCTGAATCTGAGCCCCAGAACTCAAATGATAAAAGACAATCATTTCTTATGGATTGTTCTTTGACATCTGCAAGCATATCATGACACATATAAAACCACACATAAACAAAACACATATACACAGTTAATTAATTGATGTAAATTTAATAGAAGAGACTTACCACCTAAAGCCCATAGAAAACATCATAATGTTTAAAAAGTACAGACTTTTACTCTTAGCCTTCAAAACACTGAAACTCAGGCAAACTCTCCTTTTCTCTCTTCCCATAATGACATGCTTTCAACTACTCACTATAAATGGGAAGTTAAGGAAAAAATGTCCAAGACAAAATTTAGTTATTCAGAAACTAGATAAGAAACAAATACCTTGATTTGGATGTAGAAAGGACCCTAAAGAATCTAAATGTCAAACTCATAGAGATGAAAGAAGAATATTTATCCTAAACCTATCTATTTACACTGAGGATGTCCAAAGCTATGGCTAGATAAAATGCTGAGGAAACATCATAAGGACAAGGGGACCAGGGTACCTAATTTTGTATTCACATAATTAAATCCACATAAATAAAAAATCATGAAAATGGAAAAATCATGGGAAAGAAATTAATGGAAAGTTATGAAATGCATCATGTAAATTTCTTAGAAACTACTAGTAGTGTTTTACAAGAATAGGGAAAAGTAACATGGAATATAAGAAACATGAATGTCTTAAGCAAGAGAAGAAAGACCTAATTTAATACATGTTGATTCCTCAGATTGAAAACTTTTTAATATAAATTTATGAACACAATCATATTTTCTTTATGCTGTGGATCTGTTTCTACATTCTGAAATTACACAACCTTAAAAAAAAATTTAGTATCCTAGTCTTAATGGAGATTCTTTGGTTGATCACTTTAGAGTGAATATAAAACTTGGTCAAGATTATAAATTAAAAATTACAGAAAAATATAAGAGGGAGTAGAATAAAAAAAAAGAAATAACAAAGGAAGAAAAGAAAGATGAGAGGAACAGAGAATGGAAGAAGGAAGAAGGCAGAAGTAAGGAATATTAAATGTGTAGGAGAAGAAATTAAGAATATAGAGGACTAAGATACAGTAGTAACAATGAAGAAGTTTACCTGTTCTGTAGGTAAGAAAATTCCATAAGAAATTCATGATCCTGTACAATTGGCTAACACTAATAAAATTATTTCTTACAAATGGATGCTTCAGACTTGAGTTTGTACGGTAAAGGACTTACCTATGCTGTGCTGGAAGTACCCACACAATATCAGCAGAGACAGGTATGCTTATTTCTCTGCTTCTTTTTTTTTAAAATCACTAATCTATGATAATATGCATGTAACCACAGAAGACACTTTGGAATAACAACTTATGAAGAATGATCAACATATCATCACTACTAAATTAGATGCCAAGGACCTTGGAATGACTCCAAATTAACAAGTTATCTGTGTAGTTTCAGAACAGCATGCAGCTATTAGAGCTCATTGCCTACTGCTGCTTTGTTTAAGCTATTGTTAACATGTTCCTTGTGTGGCATCTGAGGTAGGTGGAAGGAGGAGCCTGACAATGGGAGCACAGTGGGGACTGCAGACATATAAATGACAGTGATATAGTCTCTATGTCTCTTTATTTACCATCTGTGCAAACTAGGACAATTCCTAGACTCTGGCCCTCATTTCCCTTGTCTATAAAATGAAGAATTGTGGTATCGCAAAGTTAAGACATATTTTAAGATTACATTTACATCCTGAATATAAAACTCAGGAAGCATTGCAAAAGAAGGGATAAAATGTATAAAATCCAGATGATCAAGGAGTTTGTTATATGATTCTATCTCATAGTAACATCAAAAGTGACACCCATAAACAATCAACAATGACTGTCCTATCATAAGATGAACAAGGACAACATTGATGGATACACAAAAGTAGACATGGAAAAGCTTATGAGACCTCAACCATATGAAGAAATATAGACAAATTAGGAAGTTTGAACAAGAGACATCATCTTCCCCAGGCAATAGCACGTCAATTTGTTGTCTAATACCAAACACTAAACCCTGAAAACACACATATATGTTATGTTCTATAAGCTGAGTAGTCTATATTTAGTAATATATACATATAAAAATGCAATGACAATTAATAAAAAATGGATTCTGTGATTATGAAAGGTGAATATATGAGAGGAACCAGAGAATAGAAATAAAAAGAAGAAATGTTAATATTATAATCTAAAAATTATGTGTATATAATGTTATTTAGTATTTTTATTCTTGATGTTTATATTTCCATGAATCTAAGCAACTAGCTAGTCATGAGCAATTCCACTAAGACAGTCAAAATACATAAGAGTTAGGCTAATGAGGATGATTATTAAATTAAAATCCATATCATAACAGTAGAGAAACTTGTAATATTGCACAAATCTTGCTCAACTATGAAACATAGTAGTTTTAAGATGCCTTTTTTTCCTCCACAATTCTTTAGAAAAGCATTGTGCAATGTGAGCAACAAGCAGAGACCTTGCATTCTTCTGTCACTTGTATTCCTATCATCTTCCTGAATTCCCTTGTTTCTCTTTTACAGTAAACTTGTCATAGAACAAACTTGCCTGTCCCACTGCACTGTGGCTTAAGAGCAGGACGTCTTGCTTCAACCCTGGCTTCTGCCTCTGGAGATCCATCTTTCTTCATAAATAATATGTCATTGTTCCATATGCTACCTATCTCCAAGTCTTATTTTCCCCTAATTATGTTGTAAACTGTCTCGTTGAGACACATTGTACAGGTATACATTTCTTTCTGTTTCTTTCTTGGAGGTTTATATTGGTTGAGAATGGCTCTAAAACTGCATTACTTAATGTGAAAAAATCACAGGTAACTGAGAGAAGGGTTTTATTGGGAAGCAATTCAGAGTAAGACAACTCAATCGCAGAGTCATTAGAATGCTATAGACTAATCTATGCCACTCATGCTACCTGACTATGTCTTCTTTATTTTCTAAGAAGCACAAGAGAGAGGAGGCTTACTTACGTGAACCATGGACCTTAAAGTGGTACACTGACTATGCCCTCAATACTGATGCCCAGAGGTCATACGTGTTACCCAGATGTATGCTGGTCAAAGACCATACCCAAAGGTATAGGTGTAACTATCTGCTCTCCACTACATATTTCCCTTTGTATAAATAAGAAAGTTTTAAGCCTAAATATAAAACTATATGTAGTAGGAACAATTATGACATAATGTCCAGGAAAGGGAAAGGGTAATAACATAAACAAAGTGAACAAAATTAAGTAGGAATACATACTAAATCTTCAGAATATTAGTAAGTGGCAAAAGCTGTCCTATCCTGAAGAATTTTAATCTAGTACATAATATTCTCTTAGCTAAAAAATGAGATGCTTGTAACTGTAACTGCCGAGTTTTCAACCCCATCAAAGACCTGAGAAGGGAAATATATTACCTGAGTAAGCAATAAGCAGGAAGTTTAAGCAAGTAACTTCTGAAATTTAGCAATAAAAATTAGAGAAAGATTACTGCCTGGAAAGTCACCTAAAATTATTTCTTCAGTTTTAGGGGATTCATATTTTAGGTCTATAGCCTAAATATCCGTTAGATCATTATAAGAAGAGGATATTTTGTGAGACTGTTTTACTCTGTCTTGGCGGGATTCAGCAGTCTCTCATCATTAGTCTGCTCCTCCAGATTGAACAGTATGCTTATTGCCAGCAGTCAAGGCAAGGGCAGTAAGTTCTTTGAACAAAGAAAAAGTCAGGAATAAAGAAATGCAAAATTATAAACCTAAAAATGAAATTTGACAGACATCAGCTTTGTCAACTACTAAAAGTTAACTTTTAACAGCATCCAGGACTGCTTTCCAGACAGCTCCTCCACAGAAAAGAGGTTAAGTTTAGCATCCATCCCCCTTATAGCCGACAACCGTCCTGAACCAATGTTAACTACTTTATTTTATTTATTTTATTTTCCTTAACCACCACTGACTCCCAGTCCTCCCACAGCCTCTCCCCTCACTCCCTCCCCTCAATTTACACCCCAAAGAAGGAAAAAAATTCCAAAGTCAGTCAATTAGGTCCTGCATACCTAGTTGAGGTAGGGCCCAGTTCCCCCACAAAGTATCAAGACTAAGAAAGGTGTTTCCGTACTAGGCAGGGGCTCCAAGTGGCAAGTTTGTGGGCCTGGGAAAAACTCTGATCAGAGTGCTTCCCATGCCTTTTGACTGTCATCTACATTCAAAGGGACTTGATCATTTTCATGAAGATTCATTAGCTGTTATTTCAGAGTCTGCAAGCCCCCAACATCACCTGAAAGCCTAATCTGTGGTTCTCCCTTTAATGATCATGATCCCTCCACTCATGCAATCTCTCTCACCTCTCTCCAGCTGGACCAGTAGCTCAAATCAGTGTCTGCCTCTATCAGCTGCTATATGAGAGTTCTATAATGGCAATTGGGTGGTCATTCATGTGATGATAGGGATAGTTTAGGTACCTTATCTACTACTGCTTGGAGTCCTAGGTAAGATCATCTTGAGGGTTCCTTAGATCCAAGTTTCTCTCTAATTCTACAATGGCTTCCTCTATAAGTATAGCTACGTCTGCCCCCACATAATCACAATTTGATCAGGAAATCTCTATTTCCCTCCTCACTGGGATCTATGGATGTCTATCTTAACTTTCTCCTATTACTTAGCTGGTCTCTCTCTCTCTCTCTCTCTCTCTCTCTCTCTCTCTCTCTCTCTCTCTCTCTCTCTCTCTCTCTCTCTCTGTGTGTGTGTGTGTGTTTGTGTTGTAGCCTGGTTATCATCTGGATTTACATCTAAAGTCCACCTTTGAGTGATTATATACCATGTCTATCGCTCTTGGTCTGTCCTACTCATTCAGGATGATACTCTGCAAATCCATTCATTTGCCTGCAAATTTTAGAATGCCATTCTTTAGTACTGTATAGTACTCCATTATATAAATGTACCACAATTTTTTAAATCCATTTTTCAGTGGAGGAGAATCTAGGTTGTTTCCAGGTTCTGGATATTATGAATAATGCTGCATAAACATGAGTCTTAGAGCACTATAATGTACATCCTTTGGGTATATGCCCAATAGTATTGTTGGATCGTTGGTTAGAGTGATTCCCAGTTTTCTGAGAAACCTCCATACTGATTTCCAAAGTTGTTGAATAAATTTCCACTACCACAAGCAATGGAGAAGTGTTCCTCTTGCTCCACACCCCCTCAAGCATAGGCTGCCACTTGTATTTTTTATCTTAGTCGTTCTGAGAGGTATAAGATGGTATCCCAGAGTTGTTTTGATTTGAATTTCTCTGATAGCTAAGGATGTTGAACAATTCTTTAAGTGTCTTTCAGCCATTTGAAATTCTTCTGGTGAGAATTTTTCATCTAGTTCTATACCCCATTTTCCATTTGGGTTCCTTTGTTTTTTGACTTATAGCTTCTGTAGATGTATATGTACATATTAGAGATCAGTACTTGTCTGACGTAGGGTTGGTGAAAGGTTTTTCCCATTCTGTAGTCTATCATTTTATCTTATCGACAACATCCTTTGTCTTACAAAAGCTCCTCAGTTTTATGAAGTCCCATTTATTAATTGTTGCATTCAGTGTCTATGCTACTTGTATTTTATTTAGAAAGTGGTCTCCATGCCAATTTATTCAAGGGTATTTTCCCCTTTTTTCTATTAGGTTCAGTGTAAATGGGTTTATGTTGAGGTCTTTGATCCACCATGTGGATTTGAGTTTTGTGCCCAGTGATAGAATGGATTTGCATTCTTCTACATGTACCATCCAGTTATGCCAACACCATTTGTTGAAGATACTATCTTTTTTCCATTGAATATTTTTGGTATCTTTGTCAAAAATCAGGTGTTCATAGATGTGTGGATTAATGTCAGGGTCTTAAATTTGATTCCAGTGATCCTCAAGTCTATTTCTATGCCACTACCAAGTTTTCTTTTATTACAGGAACTTTATAGTAAAGCTGAAAGTCAGGGATAGTGATGCTTCCCCAAGTTCCATTATTCAGCAGGATTGTTTTGGCAATCTGGGGTTTCCTGTTTTTCCATATGATGTTGAGTATTGTTCTTTAGAGGTCTGTGAAAAATTCTGTTAAGATTTTGATGAGGATTGCATTGAATCTGTAGATTGCTTTTGGTAAAATTGCCATTTTTACTATGCTGATTCTACCTATGAAGGAGCATGGGAGATCTTTCTATTTTTTGATATCTTTTTCAATTTCATTTCTTTCTTCAATATTATAGTTCTTGTGATACAGGTTTTTGCATAGAGTTACTCCAAGATAATTAGTGCTATTTGCAGCTACTGTAAAGGGTGATGATTCCAGGGTTAATTTTTCAGCCTTTTTATTATTTGTGTATAGATCGGTTATTTATATTTTTGAGTTAATCTTGTAGCCTGCTATATTGCTAAAGGTATTTATCAGCTTTAGAAATTTCATGGTAGAATTTTGGCATCACTTATACTAGCCTATCATCTGAAAATAGTGGTTGTTTGACTTCTTCCTTTCCAATTTGTATCCTCTTAATCTTCCTTTGTTCTCTTACTGCTTTACCTAAATGCTTGAGAACTATATTGAACAGATATGGTAAAAAAAGAAAGGGCTGGTCTTGTTCCTTATTTAATGGGGTTGATTTGAGTTTCTCTATATTTAGTTTGATATTGGCTGATAGCTTGATGTATATTGCCTTTATTATAGTTAGGTATTTTCCCTGTATCCCTGATCTCTCCAGGACTATTATTATGAAGGAGTATTGGATTTTGTTAAAGCTTTTCTTCGGTATTTAATGAGATGATAATTTTTTTTTCTCTCATGTTCTTTATATAGTGGGTGACATTGATAGTTTTTTGTATGTTGAAGTATTCCTGCATCTCTGGGATGAAGCCTCCTTGATCATGGTAGATGATTGTTTTTATATATGTTTTGGAATTTGGCTTGCCAGTAATTTATTGAGAAATTTTGCATTAATGTTCATGAGGGAGATTAACCTGTAATTCTCTTTCTTCATTGTATCTTTGTCTGGCTTGTATATCAGGGTGACTGTAGCTTCATAAAAAGAGTTTGGCAATACTCCTCTGTTTCTATTGTGTGGAAAAAAGTTGAGAAGTATTGGTATTAGTTCACTTTTGGAAGTCTGTTAGAATTCAGCACTGAGACTATGTCAGAACTGAGACCATGATACAGGGCTTGCTTTTTTTTTTTTTTTTTCAGTGTGCTGTTCAGTCACTTGTGTGAGATTTCTTCATTTTTTAATGTATGTATATAGTGCAATGAACTTTCCTCTTAGCACTGCTTTCATTGTGTCCCATAAGTTTGTGTATGTTGAGAATTCATTCTCCTTGAATTCTAGTAAGTCGTTAATTTCTTTCTTTACTTTCTCCTTGATTCATAGGTGGTTCAACTGAGAGCTGTCCAGTTCTCGTATGTCTGTAGCTTTCTGCGGCTTGTGTTGTTGAACTCTAGCTTTAGTTCATGGTCTGATAGGATACAACGTTTATTCCCAATTTTTGTATCATTTGATATTTGTTTTATGACCAAGTATGTGATCAATTTTATAGAAAGTTCCATGAGGTGATGAGAAAAAGGTATATTTCTTTTTGTTTTGGTGAAAAATTCTGTAATATCTATTAAGTCCATTTGAGTCATAATAATTGCTAGATCCACTTTTTCTCTGTTAAGTTTCAGTCTGGTTGACTTATCCATTGGTGAGAGTCCGGTATTGACATCTTCTACTATTACTGTGTAGGGTTTGATGTGAGATTTCAGCTTTTTTAATGTTTCTTTTACATATGTGGGTACCCTTGTATTGGAGCATAAATGTATAGTATTGAGAGGTCATTTTGATATATTTTCCTGAGATAAATAAACAATGTCCATTCTGATGACTTTTGAATAATTTTAACTTGCTGTCTTTTTTTTTTTTTTTTTGATACTAGGATAGCTACAATAACTTGTTTCTTAACTATTTGATTGGACACTCTTTTCCCAACCCTTTTCTCTGAGCCAAGATCTGTTTTTGAAGTTGAGGTGTCTCTTGTATGCAGCAGAAGGATGGTTTCTGGTTGGTTTTTTTTTTTTTTTATCTATTGTGTCAGCCTGTGTTAGACATTAAAGGATATTAATGATCAATGATTGTTAATCCCTATTATTTTTGGTGGTAGTGTGCATGTGTTTTCCTTCCTTGGGTTTTTCTTCTGCCTTATTATCTATCGCTTGTGGCCTTGTGAGCTTCCTTAGGTTTTGAGTTTTATCTCTAGATGTTTCTATTTGGCTGGATTTGTGGATAGGTATTGCTTAAATCTGGTTTTGTTATGAAATATCTTGTTAGTTCATTTATCATGATTGATAGTTTTGCTGGCTATCATAGTCTGGGCTGGCAATGATAGTCTTCTAGTGTCTGTTTAACATCTGACTAGAACCTTCTGGCTTTCACTGTTTCCATTGAATAGTCTGGTCTTATTCTAAAGGGTGTCCTTTATAAGTTACTTGTCCTTTTTCCTATACAGCTCTTAATACTTTTTCTTTATTCTGTAGGTTTAATGGCTTGATTTTTTTGGGGAGAGGGTCTAGTATATTTTGTGTTCTGTATGCTTCTTGTATCTTTATAGGTATTTCCACCTTAAATTTGGAAAGTTTTATTTTATGATTTTGTTGAATGTATTTTCTGTGTCTTTGCGCTGGTGTTCTCTTCCTTCTATTGCAATTATTCTTAGTTTTTTTTTTTTTTTTATGGTGTCCCAGATTTTCTGGATACTTTGTGTTATGACATTTTTTGGAGGGGTTCTCAAATTTTTTTTGATGGATATATTTATTTCCACTATCAAGTCTTCAACATCAGAGATTCTCCCTTCTCTTACATTCTGTTGTTTATGCTTGTATCTGTAGTTCCAGTTTGTTTCTTCAGATTTTCTATTTTCAGCATTGCCTTATTTTGTGTATTTTTAGAGATCCTATTTTAATTTATTTAAATCTTTAAATTTTTTTAGCTGTTGGATTGATTTTTTCTTGGTTTTCCTTATTTTTCTTACGGAAATGGTGTTGATCTCTTGAAATTTCTGTTTGCCATTTCCTCCATTTATTTAAGGGAGTATTTTATTTTCTCTTTTAAGGTTCCTATTAACTGTATAAAACTGTTTTTAAATTGTTTATTCCTGCTTCTTCTACATTGTTATATCAGGTTTTGATATTTTAGAACAACTGGATTCTGGTGGTATCATATTTTTCTTTATGCTGTTACATATATTCTTGCACTGGCATCTGCCCATTGCTTTCTTGGATAAATGCAGAATTTGCCTGTATTTTATGGAGTCAATCTTGGTTCAATTTGTTCTGGGTATGTCTGATTCTCAGAAAGATTCTTTTGATCCAATATGGAATTTTGATTCATTTGGAAGTAGTGTAGTTTAGGTTACAGTGAACTGTTCTTGGTGCAATAGAAGCTAGCTGATTCTATCTCAGGGATTCAATCTTGGTCCAATATGAACTCTTGGTCCACAAGGAGATCTTGATTTTTTTTTAAGGAACTTTTGGTTTAAAAGGTGCTGGTGAATTGTGGGTCTCAAGTAACCCCTTTGATCCAATAGGTGCTGAGTAACTGTGAGGTCTCAGGTAGCTGCTGAAGTAGCCAGGTGATGGGACAGACTAGGAACTGAGGTGAGACTTATAGATGGATGTCCACCAAACTGGATTTTAAAGAAAAGATTTGGTCTCTGCAGGTTTTTTTTTTCCCTGCTGGTCTGGATTTAGGGGAGTGATGTGTGGGAGTGGTGTTCCAAGGGTGTGTCACAAGCCAAAGTTAACTTCTAAGAAATATATCAGAGATGACTGCAGGGATGTACAAATAAGGATTAACTCTGTCAGAGAAGACTGCATGATACACAAATATCAATTAGCTGGTGCCTTCTAAAACTTTATTAATGGGAAATTATAAATCCTAAAAATACAACTTTTCTCAAAAGTTTAATTTCAAAATTGTAAAAATTTACTTGTCCATTTACTGAAGTGTCTACACAACTTCTAGCATGTTCTCCCTGCCTAATGCTTCAGTTTGTTATAAAAAGGGGTTTTATAACCCACCTCCTTTGCCATAGTTACAGAATCCCAAGCCTGGATGTATGCTCAGTTAACTGATAAGGCTATTAGTGCCATGTGGTAAATTTTATTTTTATTTTTCATTTTAAAAATAAAATTTACTTCTAATTTAGACTTGGTTCTCTGCCTCTCAAACATACGTACATACATACATACATGCATATATACATACATACATACATATGTTTGCATGCCTTTGGACCCAATACCAAACAAGCTAAATTTTTGCCAAGAGTAAGACAAACTCCATGTGGAGTGTCTTTAATGTCCAATGCCATATTGGAAAAGATTATGCCAGGAGAAATCATGTTTTACATCAGCCAAAATTTGAATTAACAAAACATTAAAGTGCCATATTATCTAGGTCTATAAAGTGCTTGAAAATTATATACCCTACTGAAATATGTTATTGTATTTCTAGGAAAACAAATTAACATGACTATAATTGTGACTATACCTTGTAGTTCTCATGAACCTAAATAATTTAAAGACTAAAGTTTCATATTATAAAATAGACAATATTTAAGTAGACATACAGTATAAGGACAATGACTTTGACTTTTGATAATATATAGTAATCTTAAGTAGAGGTAAAAATGTATAGGGAAAAATTACAAAAATATCCCTAATAAACATCAACATATAAAAAATATTTTTTAAAGATTAGATAGGTATATATATAATTAATGTTAAATATAATTTTATATTTGTATCAATATCCAAAATATTCTAAACAGAAATAGGAGCATATGCATAATATGACAAATATAGATTTGAATATGTATTAATATACAAGTTATCTCAAGTAATAGAAAATATAGTTTTCATTTGTATCATTCATTCAGTGCTAATCTATCTTGATCTCCTATCCTGTTTTTTTTTTCCCAAAAGAAATTCCTGAGTCTAACTCTATTGTTTCATCCCAACCCTAATACAATTCATAGCCAAATTGTAACAGATGATTATTATCTACAGTCTTGAGAAAACAAAACCTGTGGGGAGAAGGGGTATTGTTTTAATTTGAATTTTTCATGCTGTTTGGGTAGTGATGATCTCTCTGTGGGAACCTGTGAAAAACTAAGACAGTGGTTAAGTCTCATAGGACTGGCTATAACATTTGTAGCCAGGCTCATTATAGTTGGTAGAGCTTATCTGAAGTTCTAGTTAGAGGTGTAATATGAAGGATAATCTTAGTAAACCATGTTGGAATTTTCTTGAACAGTTTTCAGTTCAAAGCCAATCATGGAATGATGTATATTGGCTCAATGGCATTTTAACAAATCATGTAGAATCACTATGGTGGGACCCAATCTTGTTTCTAGATGCCTCAGAGATTTCTGGTAAAAGAATTTGTTGCTTACTGTAGAAAATATAAATGTTATTAATATGCATATAGAAAGTATGTATTTTTTAGGAAAGCATTATATTTAGAGAATAAGTGTAAAGAGAAATAGAATTATCACAACAATAATTCCTAGGTATTGACTTTCTTTTTCCTCATACCAGGTATCATTTCTTAAAATTTTTTTTCACAACATGCTTGGGTTTAGAGCAAGAGAGAACAATACATTTTAACACCAAAGACAGTATGATTTGTAATTTATCCTGGACCACATTTTTCCTTAGAGTAAAAAGATATGGCTATTAGACAGTGAGATTCTACCCTGTTGAGAATATTGGTAATAATTGGTCTGATTTTTCCTATGATTGTAAATGTTTTCTGGATTGCCCTCCCTTCTGTTTTATATGACTAAGTATCATAACTTTTGAATATAGGTATTTCTATTTTTTCTGAAGACAAAATCAGAACACTGCTTCAACCTTTGTTACATGAGTTTTCCTTATAACTCATAGAATTATCACACTGGTGGATGATCCATCATTTCTCCTTATCAAGAGGTTTCTCCTGTTTGAATAAGATCTTTATTAATTTTGGTGATATCCATAGCTTCTCTTTTCCTGTGAAACAAAAGAGAAACTCCTTCCCCAATGTAGCACATATTCTAGTTTCTGAGGTTAGTGCATCCTTGAAGTAGACAGGGTGATTTAACTCAGAAAGTTTGTGTGTGTGTGTGTGTGTGTGTGTGTGTGTGTGTGTGTGTGCGCGCGCGCGCCTTATCCAATGTCTCTCCAAAGATGTTGTTTCTTTCTCATCAGTATTAAAAGAGTTTAAGGTTAATAAGAAATGATGCAATCTATCTCAGGGTGTTTAAGTTCTCACTTTCTATTTAGATAATATCATTTTTAAGGTGCAATTAGACCTTTCAAAAACTGTCCTATAAGATTGTGTGGTATACCTGTAATATGCTTTACATTATAATATGCAAAAAATGGTTTCACTTTATGGGAGACACATGCAAGAGAATTACCAGTCTTATTTTGTACAAGTACAGTTAACTTCTGTAAAGACTTTAGAATTTCACTAGGAATTGTATAGCTCCTTAGTTAAATGAAAATGACCGCTTTCTAATAAAAAGAGGCCTTTCAGAATACTTAACTTTTAAAACAATTCTCAGATATTATATTAGATTTTTGAAATATGTTTAGTTGTGACAATTCCACTTAAGGAATTGCTTTAGTCTTAAGAAAAATTCACAAGCATGCATTCTAATATAATGGACACAGAGTTATTTATCATACAATTAATCTACCTGCCATCTCTTTATCATTCACTGACCTGTAAATTATATACCTGTCTATATTAATATATTATCTATCTTTCATCATATTCTAAATTTCATTATAAAGTTTATATTAATCCTGGAACATGAATGTTCCTCAGCACTGCTTATAATCAAGTACAAATCTACTTTAAGTATCATATGTATTAACCAAATTCCAAATCAAAGAGAATCATACATCTTTTATGTCACAAAGAAAATCCTTATCTGTTTGAATTGGATGAATAAACTGTACTTTCCAGGGGCATTTGTTGATTTAAAGTTGGAAAATAGAGTTTGCAGTATAACATCTGATTCTATAGATGAATATCAAAATGCGTCTTAAGGAAAACCATCAAAGTAACTATTTTATCAAAGAGAATTTGGGGTCATATCCTAGCAATGCTATTTTATCTATGTTTGGGGAGAAGCTTTTTATTGTAGTATGAGAGAGAGGATACAGTCAGAAGTATCTGGAAGAGTCCAGAGCAGAGAAAGAAAGTAATACACTAAACTTGGCCAGCAAAGTGAATAAGGCTGTGAGAGGAGAAAGTGTGAGATCAAAAGAGGAAGGAAAAGGTGAGGGAGCAAAGGAAATGGAGAGAAGATTAAGAAGGAAAGAACTAAGAGCTAAGTGGGCAAAGAGAACCAAGAGCAGCAACGCTATTTCTTAAACACCACTTACTTTATGTTTCATTACCAGTCATGTAATTTTATTCCTGCTATACAAAGTATCATGCTCTCAAAGAGTTCTAATCAGGACTTAGTGAATGGCATTGTTATACATTTGGGGGATGCTATCCACAACTCCTTCAGTTATTGTTCATTCTGCAGGTTGTTAGTTAAGAATCTGTCCTTCCACACAATGGTACACAAGAATGTTTCCATCCTGTTTATTACTAAAAACTATTTCTCATCAACATCTCAACTCCCTTTGTTGGATAATACAACAAATTTCCTTAGAAGATGAAGTTATTTGGGGAACTGTTTATTAAATAATAGAACAAAACATATTTGGAAAAACTGAATTATATTTATGTTCTCCAGAGACACCATATTATACCTTAATCAAGAAATTAAAAATATCTTAATTCACTTATTGTGAAATTTTTAATATTTAATTTATTATTCTCTTCCACAAAGGCATCATATTCTATTTTTGTACTCTTTGCTATTGATAGAACATGTCTCCGTTCAATAGTGTGCCATGAAACATGCACGTGTATTTTTAGCTCAAAGGTTCAAGATCATTGCCTCAGCTTTGTACCAATAGTAACTATAAAATAGAGATTGAAGAGAAACAAAAGGTAACTTAACTGAGCTACACAAAATAAACTGTACAATGTAATAAAGATTCCCATTTCCCTATGAGAACAGGAAGGCTTAAAAGATAATATAAAGTGTTTAGCACTCAGAGAATTGGGATGCATGTGAAGCAAGGAAACAGAACACGCTATGGAACAAAAATTATTATTTATCCTTATAATTATGGAACACACACTTGGGTTTTACTAGTCATTGAGATTTTAGTACCATAAAGATTCACTGGAGAGGTGCCAACACTGCTAGAGACTAATGCTGTTTATTTCTGCATTGACCATATTTTCTAGCTTTACAGGGTAAAACTGAATTGGAAGCTAAGGTCAGAGTTCTCAATTTCAGGTCTAAATCAATTATATTGATTAACTTAAGCAAATTCAACACAGTAGAAAATATAGAAATTCCAAAGAAAATAAAGAGGGAACTCAATACAACCAACATGAAATTTTATAAATACATATTGCTTGAACTTATGACCTATGAATTAGCTAATATTATTTTGATGATAAATAATGAATTATGCATTGCTATGAATTTCACACTGCAAGGATATTGTGGGCTAGTTTCAGAATGTAACTTACTGCCTTCCATCCATTGAAGAAGAAAACTCATGATATGCATTTACAGTCATTCTCTGCTTTCCTATTTTAATTCCTTGTTTTGTTTAGGTCCAAGGACAAACAATAGTAACAATTGTCTATGTTTTATTTTTTTTTAACAGAGAGATCTTTAAAGAACTCCACTTCTTTTTATAGTTTTATGTTTGTAGGCTATCATCCACTGTGGTGAACTGATAACATTCCTGTCTTATATATAAGCTCTAAGATCTTAATGTCTATACCTCTATTGTTGAGAAATCTCCTTGCAGCTGTTCTATCAGTCCAGTATTCAATTAATAGTCAGAGAATGCTTTCTTGGGCAACTTTCGTTAAGCATTTAAGGACAAAACATGCATACTTACTTATCTTTTTCAGAAAAGAGAACAGGGGTAAAATGGATAAAACTGTGAGAATATATGTTCCCCAGCATGAGAATTAGATTTAGTTCCTGGAGCCCACATGGAGAGGGAATAAAACCAGTTTAAGAGTTGCCTTCTACAGAGGGACCAGGATTTATCCCTAGTGCATGAAATGGTTTTTTTGAATCAATTCCCTATAGTGGGAACCTTGCTCAAACTTGATACATGGGGGAGGGGCTTGGTACTGCTTCAATCTGATATCCCAGACTTTGTTGACTCCCTGTGAAGGACTTATTCTCCTTAAGGAGTGGGTGGGGGTGGAGTAGAAAGAGGGAAGGGAAATGGGAGCTTTGCTCGGTATGTTAAAAAAAAATGCCTTCTAATCATGATTCCTATGACATGCCACTCTGAGGTGCCCCCATTTTCACATATGCATAAGCACACACACACACACACACACACACACACACACACACACACACACACACACAAACAAATATCAAATGCTAATTAAAAATGTTAATAGGAAAGATAACATAAGCTACAAATGGATAGAAGCATGTTAAATGCCATTTAGAGATCTATATTTTCTAGTAAGCCATTATTATATAAATAATGAAATTAATGAAAAAGTAACTAGGGAAGATTATTGACCAATATTGTAAATCAAAACACATGTTAAAACTTTATCAATACATTATGACACTGAACCTTTCAATGTTACTTTGCGATGAACCACAGTGTGCTTTCTTCACAGTAACAAAAGGGTCATTTGATTCTTGAAAACCAACAGTGATGTGAGAATGTCTTTCTGTATGCTGTGAATATCAATCTTTAAATAAAGGAGCTGTTTTGGTCCATGACAGACACTGTAGGCAGGGAAATCAGAATATGTAGTAGGAGTGCAGAGGCACAGGTAGATTGAGCCAGATGCCCAAAGTAGAATCATGTAAGAAACACAGGTGAGCCACGGACCATGTGGCAAGACAGATAAATGAGAATGGGTTGAGTTAAGATGAGAGAGCTAACTAGCAATATGTCTGTGCCATGAGCCAATTAGCATGAAACTAATATAAGCATCTGAGTAATTTGGGGGCTTAAGCAGCAATGGGTGGCTAAGTGATCTGGGACAGCATGTTAGTGGGTCCTGTGGAGCTATGTGGGCCAAGAAACCTTATTTTAACACAACAATTTATTATTTTAGAAGAATAATAAAGGTTTATCCTTTTATTATTCATTTGTCATAAAAACTTAATACGCATTCATCATATCTTTCTGTATACATAAGATAAAAAACTTTTTGAAACTAACAAGTTACAACTATGAAAACTTTACAGCTGACATACTTTATGATCAGAGATAGCATATAAAGTAAGGTGCCAGTGTCTATCGTTCTTATCTAATAACGTATTGAATACTCTGAGACAAAAGAAAACAAAAACCCATAGATTTTGAGTGGACAGACCTGCTTTATTATTAGTGCAATTTTAAGGACACGTGAGGAATAACATCTCAGTATCTATAGCAAACATTTAGTTAGTCATTTGGATGGGGGCAGGATCCTTGACATTTTTTGACAGTAAATTTTTCTTAGCTGAAATAGTGATGTATAAACTCTATCTAATCTGCTTAGATTTTGTCAGAACATAATATATTTTTAGCTCTTCTAATGCTAAATAAAAATTTACTCTAATTTTCAAGGGACTGTCCAGTTATTATAATGCTATGAGGGGTTTAAGAACTTCTCTAACTCAATTATATGAGAGATAACAGGTCTGAGGAGAGGGTCCCATTGATAAAGTGTTTGATATGTAAGTATGAGTTTCTGAGTTCAGATCCCCAGCACTCCCATCAAAGCCTGGCACAGAAACACCTGTCTATAATTCAGCTCGGAGAATGTAGGCACAGGAGGAATCTAGTGGCTTCCTTTCCAGTAAATCTAGCTGAATGAGCAACCCTCAAATTAATGAAGAGATCATATTTTTTTAAAAGGTAGAAAGGGATTGAGGTAAACACTCCCAACAAACTTCATATATGTGTACAGCCATCCCTCCCACATACACAAACATGATCACTTACATTCACACTACATACACATACAAAACAAGAATATAAATTATATAACCAATAGTATTCAGAAAGAGATAACTACATAAAAACTATACTAATAGTCGATAATCATCTGAAAGACTGAGCAGAATTATTACCTGTAAGTTGAATAAAAATTGAACCACACAGAGAAGATGTGCATATCTGCCAGAATGGCTAAAAATTAACTAGTACCAGTGATGATAAAAATGGAATGGTCACATTTACATCATTTTATTTTCAGTGAAAATGATAGCCACATTTTAAAACTGCACATCACTTTAAAGGTTGTTAGCACTGAACTTGTAACCCTGTAGATCTGTTTTCTGGGCAGCACACATACATAGCTATGCCCCATAAGATCTTTTGACTCCCTAAAATATCAGCTTAAATATCTGTAATATTTTACAAAAATCATTTCTGTTTGCTTTCTTTGCTCTTTTTTTTTTTTTTGCCTTCTGTCCCAAAATGAGAAAACAGCTGCTAATGGACAAAGTAATATTAGCAATTTAAAAAAAAAGCCAACAAACAACACAAATATTTTAGCAAGTTTGACAAAATAGGTCCAATTGGCCTTGTGCCATCAAAAGCACTATATATGTCTCAGTCTCTAGTTTTATTTTAGAGCAAGACATTAAACATTTGTCATACTCTGAGTTTTTTTTTTCCAAAGTCTGAATTTGCTACAAGTCCTTCTGTTCTACTTCTCTGCCTTAATTCCTCACACTCTTTGTCTTTGTAAAAGTATAATAACATACTACATACTTAACATTTTTCTCTAGGTACCAAAAGAAGAATATGTTGCTTACCCAATGTGACCTGTAGTATAACTGGGATCATAACTACATTTATTCAAGTGTCCAGAATGCTATTGCTTCATACACTTTGGGGATAAGTATATACATGTCTCTCAGGGCTTTTCATGGAGTCACAATGGATCATCCCACCCAGGATGCAGCAGTGGAAGTGAAGAAAGATTAGTCAGACAGCCAGATATTTCCTTCTGCATTTTAAAGGAACAAGGATAATTTTGCTCTAATTGTTGTTTTTGGTGTCATTAAAAAAAAACTGTCATAAAAGAACTGTCCTCATGAACTGGACAGTTTAAGGAGAACAAACTCAAGAAGTCATGACATGGTGACGGGGTATACTTAGATAGTTCATTGGTCTTTAAAAAGTCAGACCTGACTGCACATTCTCAAAATTAATAGGCTTCTTTACTATAAAGAGCCATTTGCTAAGAGTTTTTTAATTGATTGTAGCTGAAAATATCCAAAAAGCATGTGATCCTTTCTGATGTTTTGTCCTGGTTGTCCAACGGAAAGGCAGAATTTCATGGTACTGCTCCTTCTCCTTCCACTGCAAAATGCTGTCCTGCTTCTTCTACTAATACCATTCCCCCCTGTATTTATTGGATTTAACTTTTCTTTTCATACAATGTGTTGGAAGCCTATTCTTTTATCTCTTTGAACTCTACATAGTTCCTCCCATTTTTACATCCTGACTTCATGTTCTTTCCCACTTAAAAAATAAACAAAGATAATACCACAGAAACAGACAAGACAATCAAACAGCAGCAACAAAAAGCACCTGGGAAAACAGGAAGTCAGTTTGTGCTAGCCATCTGCTGTTGAGAATGGTGCATTTTCTGGACTGTGGTAGATAAATCTTAATTTGAGAAAAATTATATTTTATTTCCCTGTAGGTATCAACTGTAAACACCTTCCTGGTTACTTCCCCTTTTTGATCCTGGAATTTTGTCTGGCTTGACCTTTGGCAGGTCTTGGGATTTCTGTCACAGTCTTTGAGAATTCAAATGTGCACTAACCCTGTTGTGAGTGAACAAATGTGTTCACTTGGAGTTATACACAACCTGTAACTCTCATAATCTTTTTTTTTTTTTGACTCTACTTCCTCATAGATTTATGAAACTTAAGAGAAGGAGTTTGATAAAGGCATTCCATTTAAAGCTGAATATTCCATAGCCTTTCACTCTTTGAAGATTATCTTGTTGTGGGTTTTGCTGTTAATTACATAATTCTGCAAAAGATTAAATGATACACTGAACTATGGGTATATGTCTTAGGGTAAAAGATATCACATCATAGCCATGCCAACATTAGGAAGGAAAACATTTAAAGGGGGCTGGCTTATAGTTTAGATATTTACTTAATTGTTATCATGGAAGAAAGCACGGTGGCATGCAGGCAGACATGATGCTAGAGAGGTAGCTGAGAGTTATATATTCATGTCTGAAGCTATCAAGAAAGAGTGACACTGGGCATAATTTGAGCATCTGAATTCTCAAAGTTGACCCCAGCAATATACTTCCTCCAATAAGGCCATACATACTTAAACAAGGCCACACCTTATTATTGTACCACTTTCTATGAGTGGGCCACTTTTAATCAAACCACCAGAATAAAGCAATAAAGCCTTAGGAGTCATTTTATTGCTGTTTCACTTAGCAATGTGATAACATTAGATTTTTCCCAAATGGCCCAAGACATCTAGTCTCAGTTTCTTGGCTACTTTAGCAATGCCAATTGTAGGTTTTATAGGTTCCATTTCATTGAGTGGGTCTTATATGTAAATTTAATAATTGCTTGGTTACTTCTTTAACATTAATATAATTATTATGAATTATAATATATTTTGGTACGATTCTTATATTGTATACAATATCTAGATTGATGATTACTTTTCTCTTCCAGTAATATGTATGTTTCTGGCAATACTATGAACACTGACCTTTGGGAGTGAAGTTTCTATTGGGATGCCAGCTAAACTTCTCCATGTTTGATGATGTACTTAAGTAATGTGTTCTGCAATAAGACCTTATCATCACGTTATAGAGAGTAATGAGTATCATTGCCTATATCCTGTAAAGTTTGTTGGAGTCTGTGAGATACCTCTGTTAAGAATATGTAACCTATTCCTGGAATTATCAGTTTTACTTATTTGCTAAAGGGTTATAGTTAGTGCATTGTCTCTTCCACTACTGGCATTAACTCCATCTAAATTTCTTTTATAAACTTAGATATTGTAGAAAGTTTCTAGAATAGTAAATTTCCATATGACTTTTCAAAAGACTTTTAGTATTAAGTATCTCTTCAAAGAGCCTTGAATGTTATCCAAACTGACAAATGCCTCAGAATAAACTAAATAACATTGCCTATTCTTTGAATCGTGAGTTAACACATACTGAGGCATCGTTCTTCAATTACAAATTTGTTGATTTACCATGATTGCTTTATTTTGTTTTCTATTGTTTGATAAAACACTATAACCAAGGTAACTTATAGAAAGAAGGGTTTTTTTTTTTTTTTTTTTTTTTTTTTTTTTTTTTTTTTTTGATCATATGGTTCCAGAGATATACAAATAAGACTACCACCATACTGGTAGGGATTAGAACTGGAGCAGTAAACTGAGAGATCTCATCTTGTAAGGAAGAAAAAAAAAACTGGAAATGGATTTTAAAAAACTTCAAAGCCTGTCCCCATTTATGTACTTCTCCAGTAAGGCCACATTTCTTAAATCTCCTCAATTGTTTCTCCAATTGGAAACTAAGTATTCAAATTTTAAGTCCATGGGAAAGTTATCATTCACACTTTAACAGTGCTTAACTTTATTTCCACTTAAAAGAACGACCAACTTCTTTACATATTCTCTGCATTCAGTTGAAGGAAAGAACTATTTCTAGTCATTGTCACAACTTTATGTTTAATGGTATTTTTAACATGTAGACTATTCTCAGATCATAAGCTGAATAAATTATAATACAAATTTAAAGGTATTAAAGAACATATAAATTGTAAAACAAGAATGCAAAAATGTGAATTCACTTTCTTAAAGTTTCTTTGCTAAATATATATATTCCAATGGCATCTAGGGTGAGAATCATTACAAAACATTGTTTTGGAAAACATCCTGCTTCAAACTCTGTTGCTTATATTAACTACTTTATTTTTAACTGCTGATAGAATAAAAGTACAATGTGCTAGGAATGTGTTTTAATTTTAAAGACATGATAAAATACAAATAAATATCCTTTAATATTTAGGGAGAAAAAAATAAATGTACACTCATTTGTGTGTTATTGAAATAGTGAACAAGAAATGGAGGAAGCATACCTCTGCTAAGAGGCCTGCATAATGGGTCAGTTAAGCTATCTGATGGAGACAGAAAAGACATATTAATTGAGATGCTAATGGTGATAAACATTTGGTTCTAGTTTAATTTCTGTGACACATTGCCTGTACTATCCCCACTCCCCCCAAAGAAAATCACTTATCAGATAAAGGTGCTTGATGTGAGATATTTTTCTATATGCCATGAATGTCATTGGCTAGTAAAGGAACTGTTTTGGCCTACAGCAAGTCATCTTAGAAAAAAGTGGAAAAATTGCAGTACAGACAAAGAGGAGGGATGACTGAGTCAGGGATATGCAATCCAGCTACCCAAGGAGCAATATGTTAAGGAACTTAGGTAAGCCATGACAGATTAATAGAAATTGATTAATATATGAAACATATCTCAAGCCAATAGCATGTGGGAGATTGTGCTGTTACATTATAAAAATTGTCCCACTCACTGGTACAATAAAAAGCACTGATTGGCCAATCAAGTGTGGGTGGGGCTATCAGACTAAGAAAACTCTGAGAACAGGAAGCACAGAGCAGAATGCCAGAGAGAAGCCAAAAGAAGAAGAGGATAACTATGCTGTTCTAAGAAAAGGTACTGAGCCACATGACTGAACAGGATAAGAGTCATGGGTTAGTTGAAAGGAAAAGAGCTAGCAAGCTATATGCCTGGGCCTTAGGCCTATCAGCCTAAAACTATTGAAAGCATCTGTGTGTCTCTGCGAGTCTGTGGGTCTGCGAGTCTGCGGGTCTGCGGGCCTAAACCTGGAGACTAGGCCCAAAAGTCCAGGCCAGAAACCTCCTACTACAATATCAGAGAGAAATAAATACACAACACTCATTTGTATACTCCTGTCAGTTAGATTTTTCCACTTGTGGAGGTCAGGATGTTGTGCCTAGAGAATGATGCCACCTATAGCAGTGTGTCCTTGAAAAGGCAAACATATTCAGGTGAGTATGACCAAACGACAAGTTATCACAGAGTAATTAAAAAGATGAGTAATTGTAATTATGGAAGAAGTATTTAATATTACTTGGATGATAGGTGGGCTGGTTAGATAATGCTGAAGAATGAAAAAAGAAAAGAAAAAAGATCTTGAATACTTGAAACATTTGTGCTTTCAGACATATGGTTCTCAGGTGCTTTCTTAAGATGGTAGGGACCGTAGGGACAGACACCAGCTTATATCTGTACTCCTTGTAGCCTCTGTTGCTCCATCCCTTCAAATTTAGGAATGCTTGCAGCCATTTTTCTTTAGAATATGTATTTTTACTATTTGATGTTTAAATAAAAATTGGAAATCAATCTAAACTTAATTATTCGCTGCATAATTTGACTCAGTAAAAATTGTTAATATTAAATGAGGTTTTGAGTTTCCTCTTTTAGTTTTGAAGTACAATATATTGACTTGAATATTAAATTTCCTTGGTTATGATTTGCAAAGCTGGATCTTTCCTAGGGCTAGAATTACAATTCTGGCATCTGTTTAATCTTTTACTTGCTTGGTGAATAAAAGCATTGTATACTTTATTAAATTAATTATATGTGAAATATAATATGACAAAACATGGAGAAAGCTAGGAAGATTTTTAAAGCAATAATGAAAGACAGAGGAGTATATGAAAGAGTGTTAATAGAGAGGGCAGGAGTCAGAACACTCTGAGCATATGGTTCTAATACCCGTGAATGTCAATGCTCATCACTCTAGGTGATGGGTAACTGTTATTAGCTATGCTGGAGCTGCTATAACAAGATACCTAAGAATGGAAAATCTATAGCCTACCAGTTTATTTCTCACATTTTTTTTGTAGACTAGAAAGGCCACAGAGTTGGTGAGCAGTCTTTCACTATCATCACATGGGGAAAGGTATAAAGATCACACGTACCTGGTAAAAGAAAGAATTAAACTCATCCAAATGGAAATCTTATTTGACCAAAGGCACCAAATGTAATAATAGTGTTTCTCCAATTATAAAAACAAATATCCCACACAGAGTATTGCAGTATCATAGCTCAGGTAGATGATATTGATTTAAATAACACTATTCTCATCTTACAGATAAAATGATGGTATCAGATATGAAAATCTACCATTACATAAAGGATTAATGATAGTCAAACTTGACACCAGACAGGGCCCTTAGACTTCATTCTGTCTAACATTGTTTTCCAAAAATAAAAATAAACACGCATTTTTAATTGAAAAAATATTATTCCTACAGCAAAACTATTTTACTAATCAGACTAAAAAGAAGATAATCTATACTCTATTCTTTGAGCTTCTTATACAGTATGTTATTATGACTAGTAAAATAACATGATTGTACAGGATGTGCTTGGTGATAACTGCAACTTGAATGCCATGTGTGGGGATATAAAAAAATATTCAGAGATATTAGAGGGATCTACCTAAGTCAGTCTAGGAGGATCAGACATGGTAACCCACGCCTTTAATCGCAGCACAGGGAATATTCTTGGAGTGTTGACCTATTCCCTTAATCCAATCTGAGTTGGAGGTCACCTTAGTTTATAAAAGGAGTTCCAGGCTCCCAGGCAGGCAGTGGTGGGGCCATACCTTAACTGAGCAGAGATAGTATTTAAGACAGGCATTAGAAAGATGGACCAGGCAGAAGAAGCCAGGAGGAGCCAAGCTGAGGAACCTGAAAGACAGCTGGGTGAGATCTGACTGTGGTGTTTATTCTCTCTAATATCTCTGCTTTTCCCAGTGATATGGCCCTGAGTTTCCTTTATTCGTGCAACACTTGGGTTCCAACTTTAGCGTGTGAATTCCTCCTCTCCTTACCCCAAAAAAACATACTAGCTGGCCAGAACAACAAAGGGCCAGGAAGTAATTACTGGTGGGCTAGGATCCAGCTTTAGGCAAACCAGCCACACGTGTTTCTGTTTCACTTATATCTGGGCAACTCTTTCAGACAGTGTCCTCTTTCTCCTGGTGGTTTCTTTTTTCTTTCTTTCTTTCTTTTCTTTTCTTTCTTTTTTTTTTGACCTCTGCTTGGGCTTCTATCACACTAGGAAGCTGCCCCACCTCACAATCAATTGAATCATCAACAGATAACAATCAGTGAGTAAATCAATTTTCTTTAAAGGGGATTTGTTTAAAGCAATGGAGGGTGCATGGTCCTTTCCTTTCATGATCTTTTGTTAGATGATTTGGTATTAAAACCAATGAAGGAAAACATAAATAAGGTAGATGGAACTATCATAATGTTTATCAAACTATTTATTATGAATATTTTTGTTTGATTTCTATGTTACCACTTAAAATGTTGATTAATACAAATCCAAAGAAAAAGATCTTTAAAAAGCCTGTCAAGAGAGAACACAAAGAAGCTCAAATTCAAACAGAAGAATATGAAGAACCAATTTCAGCAAGGTCATCTAAAATTAGACAAAAACGGGCAACATGAGTATACCCAGTAACCATTTAAAAAAATGAAGAATGATAGAGATGATACAGAAGCTAGCTGGGCTCAAGTACAAATGTTAGAATTATGGAGAGTAAAAGAAGCATTTGTAATATATAGGATGCATTCACCATTTATAAAATAAATGTTGAATTTTTGGTTATACTGTAACTGTGTTACCCCTAAATATTGGTTAGATATGGTTACAGCTGTGCTAGAGGCAGGACTGCATATACAATGGAGATCATGGTGGAGGAAGGAGGCTAAAACAATAGAAAAAAAAGGCAGGGCCAGAGGCATAGAAATCTCCCAAGACCAACTTCTTGGGGTTGGAGATTATGATGATTTTGAAAGGCAGTCTTTTTACAATGAATGCACTTTGGATGTATTTATTATAATATAAATCATATTAAAGGAATACCACACAATCCTACAGGGCAAGCAATCATAGAGAGATCAAATCAAACTCTAAAGGATATGTTAAATAAACAGAAAGGAATAACAAAGACCTCTAGAGATAGACTACATAACGATTTATTAACTTTGAATTTTCTCAATGCTAATGAAAAAGGAACAACAGCTGCTGAAAGGCATTGGACTATAGAAAAAGCAGCTGAACTAAATCAGCCTGTTTACTTCAAAGATGTGCTGACATCTGAATGGAAGCCAGGGTACGTGCTATGTTGGGAAAGGGGTCTCGCTTTTGTTTCCACAGGTGAAGAAAAGTTATGGATACCATCAAAATTAATGAAGTCTCGATTTGAAGCAGAGAAACTCATGAAACTAAGAATTGATAGCTCATCCACCCATATTACAATTCTTTAAGTTGTAAGAAAAAACAAAGGGTGGGGGCAGGTTTCTGCTTTTGTCTTTACAGAAAACTGGGAATACACATCTTCAAGAAGTGACATCTAGACATCTAAAGCAAAAGGAAGGCTATCCAGAAAAATTTACAATCAAATGAATAGCATAACTTTTGTCACCAGTATACTTCATAGCATAAAATCTGATTGCTTAAGCTCTCCATTTTTTTGTTGTAAGTTGAAGTCCTAGTTTAATTTTAATTTAAAGCTGGCTTTAGGGTTGGAGTGTGGCTCTCTCCTTCTCTAAATTCAAGCATACTTGTTAAAGGAAAATATAAAATCTCTGAATCATATCAGAAGAGCCACCTGATATGGGAGAGAAGAATAACAAAAAAATAAGTGACTATTCTATTGTTACTAATCCTATGCTGAATAAATAGCTATATATTTTGTTTCCTGTACATTGTGTTGGGTTTTAGTCTCCTATCAGTTTTCTGTAGTGATCCAAGACAATGGTTAATTGCAAACTTGAAGCACCCAAAAGGGAGATGGGGCCTCACAACAATGATTTCACATGAACTCTGACAAAGCCACTAGGCTGACAAACACCAACCAAAGATCAGATTTGGACTATAAACTGTTCAGGTCAATTTTGAGGTAGATCATTGAAATGAATCAGCTTAACAGACTACTATAGCCAGGACTTGAGACAAGCCGTGCACTTTCCTGTTATGCAGAGTCTGGACAACAAATGACACAGCTACTTATTTCAGCACTTGACATTTAACAAAACTTTCCTTTTCCAGATCCCCAAAAGATGGGATTGCCCCAGACAGCAGGAAGTAAATTTAAGAACAAGGTGGCCACATTCCCAAGCGGTGGGGTAGGTTGTTTTTGGTTGTTCAATGGGTTTTGGATGATTGTCATTGCTTAGGTTAATTGGTTAAAAATTGTTAATGGTTATGGTTAGAAAAAGTTAAATAAGAATGACTAGATTCAAGATTTGTGTGAAAAAATAGAAAGAAAAGGTGGATACAGATATTTAGTATATAAGGATAGAATCTTCCTCTAAAAGGATTTATTAGCTCTAAATACTTTACATTGCATTGGATTTTTGTATATTGTATACAAATTGTGTATATTGAGAATAATTGTGTTACTTTACAAATATCTCTATGCTTGTTCAAGGTAGTATACTTATTCAGTTCATCTAACAATGTAATACAAGTTACTAGTCTGTGAAAGTTTTTATTACCAATTAATTAGAATATAAAGCAAAGCAAGTTAGTAGTTAGACATTACATTCAAACATAGTCATATTAGATACTTTTTCAAGATCAAACAAATATATTTCAGATGAACAGGTCTTCTTCAAACACTTCAGAGATCCATAGAATATGGCATTTAAAATGTTTTAAGAACTTAGACTTTTCTAGACCATGAGACAGGTCTGCTCCTGGCAGCAACAATCTACTTCAAGAGAAAAATGGCTATCAATGGAGTCTACTTTTTTTGCTGCAACAATTAGCCATTGGACACGAACCTGTTCTTGTATTGATTGCTTGACAATATGCTTTGTATATTGGACATGCAAGTTCCCTAGTAAAGTGACCACTGAACTTTGATCGAACAAGCTGAGATGGTCCTTCAGGTTCCTGCTTTTCAGAGAAAACCATCAGATATTCTTCAGGACACAAGGAGAAGCAACTGAACTATACCTGCATGGGCAGAGTAGACTTCCAGATTCACTGAAATAAAAAGAGACTCTGGACCTGTAGGCTGAAGATGGATGCCCCAACTTTATAAAGGAACTTTGGGTCACTATCCAGGCAGACAGGTGTCATTTCTGTCATTTCTAGTTTTTGGAATTTGCTTGCACTTCGCATTTATTTGAGTAATTATTATTACCTTTTTGGGTCTCTGAGGTAGTTGAAGATGAGATAGTTATAGATTTCTAGTGACAGCTTTAGGAAAGAAATTTGAAGTTAAAGTGTACAAGTTGAAGAGACATCAAAATAATACTATTTAGTTAGTGTTATAAGTTAGAAAGAAAGGGAATTAGGTATAATCCTTTGGACTCATGAAAATAGGATAATTAATGAAATATTTTCTCTTAATTGTCAATTGTTAATGGACTGGACATTACTCATTACTGTTTATATATTGTATATGATTAATGTATCCATTTTATATGATTTTTCTTATGTTAGATATAACCTTACTTTTTAAATTTGACACAAAAGGGGATGTGTGGGGATAATAAAACATTTAGAGATATCAGAGGGATCTACCCACAGTCAGTCAAGGAGCATCAGATGGTGGTAACCCATACCTTTAACCCCAGAACAGGGAATATTCTGGGAGTGTTGACCTACTATTCCCTTAATCCAATCTGAGTTTGAGATTATCTTAGTTTACAGAAGGAGTTCCAGGCTCCCAGGCAAGTAGTGGTGAGGCTATGCCTTAACTGAGCAGAGAAAGTATTTAAGGCAGGCTTTAGAAAGACAGAACAGGCAGAAGAAGCCAGGAGGAGCCAGGATGAGAAACCTGGAAGACAGCTTGGTGGTTTTTATTCTCTCTAATATCTCTACTTTTCCCAGAGATCTGTCCCTGAGTTTCCTTTATTTGTGCAACAGCATGTTGTGCTAATCCCCTTGTGAGAACTGTCCATTTCTGAACAAAAATAGAGGAGGAATGGATTGAGGGAGATAGGGAGAAGAGGAAATTGTTCTGGGAAATGTGAGGAGAGGACAGAGGGGAAACTGCTGTCAGGATATAAAATAGACAATGACTATGAACATTTAGGAGAGGAAATATATGGAATTGTAGTTATAGGAATGAATTCTTGATTTTGGCACTCAAAAATCATCAAACAAACTTTGTTCAACACTCAACATGCCCTAGGCTACCTTTCAGTTCCTGCAATGAAAACGAAGAAGATATTGTCATTCCCTTCCATAAGCTCACACTGCTAGGTTGATGAATACTTTGGGGAAAGGAAAATTAGTAAAGAATAAGAACTAATGGGAGCTACCATGGCAATTATAAAAAATGATATCAGTACATATTGACAACTTCCTTCAGGGTGCAATAAAATTAAATGTTATCATGATATCAGAAGAAGCACAGCCAACATATTATGTCTTCATCAGTCTCAAACATAAAATTAAATACTTTGCCCTTGGTGACTGGGTCCTCATTTATGAAGGCTTTTGTGCTACCTAAAATTATTTAAATAAATTGTTTTTTATTTTATTTTATTAGTATATTTTTTAGGTGTAATCTAGCAGGATTATAGCCTATCCCTACTGTGATGGTTAATATTGAGTGTCAGCTTGATAGGACCCAGCATTGCATAGAAGAGAAGCTAGGGCTTGACTCTAAGGTACTATACAAATTAGTGTAGATTATGGCATGCCTTTGAGGATATGCATAGATGTGGTTAGCCTGTGGACTACCTGTAAGGGATTATCTATATTCATAAAAGTGAGAATCCACACCCTACATGTTCAATAAATGAAAGGGAATAAGTGAACTCAGGGAAGCATTACCAGTCTCTGATTCCTGATAAGAACTGAATCAAAACTCCTGATGCCATGTTTTATTGCATGGTGGATTATAAAGCTGAACTGTAAACCGAATAAAACCATTTCCTTAATCTGCTTTTTTATGGTTTTTGTGGTTGTTTGTTTGTTTATAGTCAAAGGAACAGTAAGAACACCCAAGTTCAAAGTTTCTGATACATACATTAATTAAAGTAAATAGAATTATAAATTTTACTAACATGTATTTTAGCTAGATTTATTTGTATATCATTATTTAAACACATAACACACCTGAAATTGTTAATGAAGTAATAATATGCTTCTTAAAAAATATTTGAAATCTAGTATGTTTTTGATATGTAGTGCATTTCTCTTTAGACTTTACTAAAACACTCAGTGGTCGTATATGTCTAACACACTGGACAACATAGATCTAGAGTCTTGAATTAAATTCACTATATACTTTAGAGGCCTTGAAGTTCAACTCCCAAACTACTAGCTAGGGTAACAGAGTTAAGACTTCCCAAGAGCAAGGATGGAACGATTTCTATAATTACTTCACACACAATCCGAGGGTCATTTTCCTCTATTATTCTTCAGCTATAATTCTTTACAGCTTTAATACTAATCTAACTCCTAGTCTCTAATTCATTCTACTCTAGTTCTAATTTTCCTCAGCTCTAACTTCTTAACTCCACGTTCTCTCCATGGCTACAGACATATTTTTCACAGTAGACATTTTGCAATAATAATAAAATTCACAAATCTACACTTAAGGTTATAGTATATTCCTTGAGTCGATGATAAAAAACAAAGCCATTTACCATGTAAGGCATAACTGGGGACATGTTGCTTTCCAGGGCAGTGACACTGAAATTATCTGGACATAAAACTCTTTTACTCTGGACTTGATCAATTAGTTAATTGTTGTTATTTGGGACCTAAATAATAAAGTTAGCTGAAGCCAAGTTTTATATAATAAACTGGGATTAGAAGTTTGAGTAGAGTAGAGTATTAATTACAAATTGTTTAATAGGGAATGCTGCTAGTGTTACAGTTGGGCCTGCCAGGGGAAGCTGACAAGCAATTCAGATCACTTTTTCCTCTGAAGGACTTTGATTCACTAACTCAGACAATTTGTAATTCCATCCTTGAGTCTAATCTGTGAAAGTCACACTAGTAATTTATCCACAGAGACACTATGCCTGGCCTATATGTCCTGTCATCTTAGCTAATCATGGGGACCAGGCTTCTAAGTGTCTTACAGTCTATGTGGGACAATAGATATAGTTATGAAACATATCCTAGCATATTTCTACATCAAAACTATAGTTTAATTAGAAGTCAACTTCTTGACTATCCCCAAATATATGTGCCTATATAATTGAGATGCAATCATGAGATTACATATGCATATCACATGAAAATGTATGGTAATGGGGAAATACCACAGCTGTTTATGTACATGTGAAATCACAGATAGAAGCAACAGTTTTCAGAGTCAGTGGTCCCGAAAGACTTGCCTGGATAGGATCTCCTGAACAAGAGATGTATTCATCTGGTATGTTGACATCTGAATTATCAATTGATATAAGCTCTATTTGTAGGCAATAGCTCATTACAATTTGATACTTAAGAATTTTTATTGTAAGTATTCAATATATCTAACCATTCATGTTAGCACATCCTTTAAATCCCAATCCTTGGGATGTAGAGACAGGTGGATTTCTGTGAGTTCAGGAGCAGTCTGGCATACATATTGAGTTCCAAGCCTGTTAGAAATACATAATGAAACTTAGTCTCAAAAAAAAATCAAATTTCCCATCATATGTTTTTCAAAATATAATAAACAAAACTACTGTTCTTTCTCTTTTCTTATAAAATTATTTTTCTAATGCTTTTATACTAATCACATAGACATTATTGGAAATGTGCTTTGAAAATTATGATTGCAAGTGAGAGGCTATTGTATAGGCAATTGTTAACAACAACAAAAAGCTGAATTCAAGAGTCATCGATACGTCTATGATGATTCTCTTCTTTGAATCTTTTCCAAAAAGTAAAGTAAGTCAATGGCCAGTTGATGGGATAGATTCGGGGAGAAAAAGCATATCTTTTGTGAATTTTGCCTCCTCACTCTCTTTTCTGGTATCTCCATCTGACTGAGATCCAAATGTTTAAAATGCATCTAGAAAGTAGGTGGGTGCTCAAGCCTAATACTTATAATGCTCTGTAACCCTTCAACATTACCTGTCAATATGCGCTTCTAATAATACCTTACATTCTAGGGGTCTGTTATATGAAATATATCCTGCTAATCACATTTCTTAGTAGTAGAGCTCTATGGCTGTGATCTACTGTGGGAAAAATGCTTTACACACACTACAAACTGTAGGAATCGGTTCACCTGTCTCATATACTGGTATTTCCATAGCAGGCTTGACTCTGTCATTTCTATCCTTTACCCTTAATCAGAATTTCCTCTTTTTCTATTGCTCACTAATAAGATGTGGAATCTAGATATGACTTTCTTTTCTTTCTAAATTAAGAAAAGAAACATTAAGGACCACAAAAAGGAGTAACTCTTATACTTGTTTTGGCATCATTTATTGTCTTTTTTTTACAGAAGTGTATTTCAAATAACTAGCCAATGTACTTATTCTCTAATGATGCTGATGCCCCTATAGCTTAGTCCACAGATTTGTTTTGTTCTGTATGATGTTAATAAGTTGCTATTAATTATTATGCAACATCAATAATTTCTTTAATTAAGAGTTATGATTTCATGCACTACCAATTTTGGATAGTTTCTACTTACCTTAAAGCCTACTCTTTCTTACACAATTTTCTGTCTGTTAGAGCACCAGAGCCATCTTGAATTATGTAGTTTAGAAAGTTAACATCTTCCAGAGTCATATAGTTCAGATGTTCTTGCCATGACTTCACATCAGAGCATATCTCAGAAGTCCCGTCATTTTTCACCTTCTTCACCATGTTTCATGGTTGGAATGTATGGTGGGGTTGGGGTTTAGGATCTAGGTTGAAAATTACTATTAATGGTGCATCTGAGGAGGTAATTTTATCCATTCACACCCTGGTTCTTTGATCTTCTTGATAAAAATTACAAGTTTTGATGACTAAATTAAAACTATGCCAATTTTAAAAAGAAGCATATTTCTATCTACACAGGAGTGAATACTGAGTTGTATTTGGTGCACAGCAAGCAGCAAGGAATGAAAGTTCTTATATATGTATTACACATTAGCTTAATCACTTATGAAAAGAATATGAAGCAACACAGTAAGACATGGGCCAAAACTTACCTGGTACCTTTTCTGTTCCAAATACACTAAGTATCAAGTTACTTAATTACTGGTTCTCAAAGCACATGGTTTATTGATATGAGATTAAACAAATTTTGATCTTATAATCAGACAAAAGTTAATCTAAATTATCTGATTTGGGGGCACATGTGTTGGTGTCTTAAGATATTGATAAGTTGAGTACCCTTCTAATTTCTAAAATAATTTATATCCCCAGAGTGATAATACTTGAAGTTCAGTTAAGAAGCATATACAATGTGAGACTCTAATAATGGCATTAATATTTTACAAGTAAAAGGTTTTTCAGGGGACTATGTCCACTAAGAGAGGTTGCAAAGGGAAAACAACATTTTGCAATCATGGACCAGAGTTTTCACAAAGGAATTAAATCTACAAACACCTAGAATTTAGAATATATTCTCCCAAGTTGTGTGACAAGATGTACTTAGTGATATGTATTGAATACACATCTGATTTTCCTTGAACCTCAATTCCATCATCAGTAAAATGTAAGTCATCATCTCTACTTTTTCTTCCTAGCAGGTTTTGTGTAGTGAAATCAAGTCCTCCACGTTAACCTGTAAGTTGTAAAATAGGTTTTTATCAGTGAGCAGACTGCATGGAAATACTGTCTTAGATGTTTGCTTTTAATTTCTGTCTGTAGAATCCATTCTTCTTATGACTAATCATCATCTTGGCCTGTTGCCATCACATATTAATAAGTGATCAAAACAAGAAGGCAGTCTGATACATAATCACAGTATAGTTTAAAGAACAGTCACAGCCACAGCATTGTAATGGACACTCTTGTCAGGAATCACTGTTCAAGCCAAATCAGCACCTCCTGGGCAGTATGAACACAGCAGAGATTCAGTCAGGTCATTTTTCAATAGAGATAGTGTAAGACATAGAGCACAAATAGCCTTCCATTGATAATCCCATTGACCTTGGCCACTTATTTGGCCTTTCTAAACATGGTTTAGAGCCATTACATGTTATTAATAGAAATTCTTACTTTAATATCTTTTTTTTTAAAGAAAATCAGCTCTTTCAAGGGTGTAATAACTAATTTATTTTCTCCAAAAACATAGAAACAGTGCTGTATTTGGCAGAAAGAGAGGAACAAGTAGTCATCTATGTTTTACAGAGCCCCACGGTTATATTTCTTCATGTAACTAATTTTTAGTGTCTTAGACTACAGTGAACAAACCGAAAATTCCCTTTTCACCATGATTATGTGAAACAACTCAAAGAAATGTTATGTTCTTTATGTTCAGGTTGAATGTTCACTATTATACACTAAAAATAAGTGTAACATCAGGGAAGGCAGTAGAGAAAATGGAAAATATGATGTGAGAGATGGGGCTGTGCCAGGTACAACACCAAAACAAGTTAAGCAAAGTACTTGATCAGATCCAGATTCTGAAGCAGAAGAAATTGGATATTTAGAAGAAAAATTCAGTAATTGATTTCTAATTTTTTGACAGATTATTGCATGCCATAAAAAATTTGTCTCACATATTTTCTGTGTCTTATATAATGATAAGTTTCATCAGGATCCCATAAAATGCTGTCTGTGAAAGCACATTCAATCTAAACTTTAGTTACTATCAAAAGGTAAGAAATCAAATATGCATGACTATGCTTCCCCCTTCTGCTTCTAACAAATCATCTGCTCATGACCTGCTCTACCTATTTATACAGGAGAATCCTTCCTGGGCAATAGAATCCAAGCTAAACATTTACTTTTAGTTGTTAACTAAAATTGTAGATGGAACTTTTTGAGAAGCACTAAGAACACCGAGGTTAGCCTTATCTTTACCATTACTCTTATGAAATGTTCTGTACAAGATAGAAAGACAATTTCACACTTTGTGTATCTATCCCCACCTCAGACAATGAGTAGCCATGAATAACTATATAAACAACTTTCTTTGCATATCACTTCCATCAATTGTCCAAGACAAACAGAAAACTTGGTACCTTGGTTTGAATCCTGCTTAAGATGTGCAGGTCTAAAAGGAAGATTCCATTAATGCTCCTGCATTCCTCAGTGTTAAGAAATCTACTCTTTGAGTTGGAGCAAATACAGCTCTGGAGTGAAAGGTGGGTCTATCGGTCACCCCATGATGTCTGAATGAATGAAAGGACAAAGCAGAAAACATTTATTTTCTGGAAGCTAGAATTTCAGGACCACAGTGCAGTTAGGGCTGCTTT
The DNA here is from genome assembly GCA_033318265.1 of Phyllotis vaccarum. NCBI lineage: Eukaryota > Metazoa > Chordata > Mammalia > Rodentia > Cricetidae > Phyllotis > Phyllotis vaccarum. Next base: position 34,855,540 of record JARWLC010000001.1, on the reverse strand, counting down.
CTATTGTTAGTGTGCAGTTAGGACTTTCTCTAAGTATTCTCAGTTATGATTTCCTTTGTGAGGTTTGTGTGTGTGTGTGTGTGTGTGTGTGTGTGTGTGTGTGTGTGTGTGTGTGTGTGTGTGTATCTGTGACAAAGACAGAGAAAGAATCAGAGAGGGGAGAAGGGAGAGAGAGGAGAGAGAGAGAGAGAGAGAGAGAGAGAGAGAGAGAGAGAGAGAGAGAGAGAGAGAGAGAGAGAGAGGCTGACTTTATGTTTATGGTTTCCTGCCCTTCCTGTAACAATATAAGCCCCATCAAATTAGCACTTCCACATAATGAACATAGTTGACATTAATTATCCTATGAAAGACATTTATTTACAAATAGAAAAAAAACTATGGTTAAAGTTTTAAATGTGCATTTTAGGAGGACACAATTCAGACTTAATAGATTGCTACAATAAAACAGCACAACACAGACACAGTGATAGTCATTAGGATTATTAATGTTATTGAATAATTGATTTAGTTCATAAAAACAAATGAGATTAGTGACATTTATTCAAAATAAGGAAAAGAACATGATTCTGATTCCCAAATGTTCACAATTAGTGTGGGCCTTTGATATATTAAAAAGTAGTCTTTTAAATTTTAAAGGAAACCAAATGTTATTTTATTGACTTCTAAAAGTAATATTTATTGCATCATAACAAAATTAAATTTCTATCCCTATGCTTTTCTTTTAATTTGCATGTATTATTTTCTCTACTTAAATAAAAAAAATATTAGCAAACTTCTTTGGAAATCTCTGCAACTCAAGGATAATTAACTATTTTAGCTTTATTTATTCATTTAAGGTCTTAACTTTTATTTTTAGGTAATTCTCTCTCCTAATATATATTTCCTGGGTACTTAGCCAGCTCCCAAATAACTAATAAATAAAAATTGTAAGTATGTTACAATTCTTTTTAGAGGTGTAGTAAAATCTCCTTAGATTTTTTTTAACATGTAATGAAAAGAAAAATCAAAATTTTCTTTTCTGAATTTCAAATTATTATTAATATTGTCTCTTAGATACAGTAGAAAGTAAAACTATAGCTTAATATGTGAAATTCTCTTATGTAATGGATAGTTAAAAAGTGGAATAAATTCATTTTTTCTAATGTAAACCCCAAATATTAACAAATACGCAATTTTCCTTATCTAGTTCTTAAACTATTCAAAATATGTCACTTTACAGACACCAGGGCCCACTCTTGTCAAGTATCATATGAGTTAGTCTTTCTAACACAGCCATTAAAGTGGAAAGTGCTAATGCCTACTCAAATAAATTTTTACCATTTCTAGGAACAAAGGGTGAAAAATGCAGAGGGACTAACATATCCAAGGTATCCAACTTGATATTCATAGATACTCTCTGAAAGGAAAAATTATTTTTAAATTATGCATATGTTAATAAAAAAATTGATCGGCCAATAGCAGAGTAAGATTGGGCAAGATAGCTTGACACAGAGAAAATGATGGAAGGATAAAAGCCAGAGTCAGGAAAGTTGGATAAGACAAGAAGGAGCCACAAGGCAAACTGGATGTGTAAAAAAGCCATGATCCACATGGCAAAGTATAAAACAAAATATGTATTACATTGAATATTAGTAAGCTAGTAACAAGCCTGAGCTATTGGCTTTGAATTTGTAATTAATATATGCCTCCTCCATATGGTAATTTGGGAAGCAGATTTCAGGCATTTGAGAGTTGCTGGAAGGAAAGAAAACTCCAACCTACAATTATCAGGTACTGGGTTCTAAAGCTTGATTAAATAGCTTTTAAAATACTATATTGAAGAAAAGACCCTCCAAAGTGTAGATGGTAAGTTGAAGAAGTACCCATAGAAAGTAGTCAAGTTCATAGCTGGGATGTTTGTGCTAGAACCATCCTATGCAAGTGATGAACACACACAATGGCCCTGAAAAGGAGCACAGCTGACAGGTCAAGAGAACAGCCCAAAGCTCAGCCTACCCCACTAAGGAGACAACAAGAAGAGGGTGAAATCAGACAGAAAGCAGTTGCACCTGGCAGGTCCTATGGTCATTTACTTGACAAGAGAAGATAACAGTGCAATGAATTGCAGATATATACCTCCTGACTAACTATGATGTACTAATGTTGACAAGGAAATGTGCTAGGGGAAAGGTGGAAGGAATAGTTTGACATAAATGAAACACCACATGCAAGTGAAAATCATGCTTCAGGTCATAGAACAATTGTAGACATGGTGAGATGTGCTTAGATTCATAAGACCCAAAAGATGTAGTAGGATATTCTCAATGAATCTTCAGTGATCCTTGCTGTGAACCACTGACAGAAAGACATGAAGAAGATACATCAGTGCTGCTGTATAGAAATCAAGTGCTCAGTTCAAGATCTGTTAGTTTGGAGAACAGAGTGGACTATCATGAGTTGATATCACACTGGGGTGAGATATATTATCTAGACACAATAAGCTTTTATGTTAAGGACAGTTCTGAGGGGATCCCCATTAAGCACATTGGGGTTTCCAATCTTTATGGAAATTTTAGAATTAAGCTGTCAGTTGCAGAGGTGATCTTGCTTCATAATGTTTACATTGAAGATAAAAGAAGTTATCTGTCTTAGTTAGGGCTTCTACTGCTGTGAAGAGACACTATGACCACAACAACCTTTATAAAGGAAAAACATTTAACTGCGATAATTGGGATAGCTTACATATATTCATAGGTTTAGTCCCTTATCATCATGGTGCGACATAGAGGCATGTAGGCAGAAATTGTACTGGAAAAGTAGCCAAGTGTGCTACATGTTAACAGGAAGTGGTCTGGGACACTGGGTGTTATCTTGACATATATGAGACCTCAAAGTTGGCCTCCACAGTGACACACTTCCTTCCACAAGACTACACATACTCTGACAATGCAACACCCCTAATAATACCACTCCTTGTGAGATTATGGGATCCAATTACACTCAAATTTCCACAATATCTATAAGCCTATCTCCTATGCATAATGTCTCAAATTTGAGGTTTAGTTAGACTAGTTATTGAGCTAATATCGTTAAACTTTGACTTTTTGCTAGGCACACAAAAACGAATTCCTTAGTCGTTTCTTTTCTAATCATGCATTGAAATATTTTCTTTGTTTTCCTATCTGATTATTATCTGTATTGATAATTGGATCAGATTGGCTGGATATATTTCATTGTTCTTCTTTGATTCAAGGTCTAACCTCTTAAAGCAACCCATTACAATTTCTCAACACAAATGCTTCTTTTCCTTTTCTTTTCTTTTTTTTTTTTATTTTGCTTTGATTTGAGAGGCAAGCTGTGCCTTTGCCATGCTTATATGAAGATGTGAAGTCTGTGGAAAACAGCATTGTATGAAGATAAATCTTTTTTTTTTTTTCCTCACCATTTGAGTGTTAAGTTACAAAGAAATGCTTTTAGATTCTCACCCAGTTAAGAATATTTAAGTTAAAAACAAACAGATACTTAAAGGGAAGCTGTCCTTTCTTAAATAAGACATTCTTGGTGCTCTTTGGATATACTTTCAGGCTATACATGCATGCTGTAATGAAGACAGGAGGGAAGTGGTAACAATAAGTGCATCTAGTCACAGCCTAGCTACTCACTACCTCTACTTAATTGATACTTCTGTAAATAAGAAAAGATTCAGAAGTCAAAGAAACTTCCCGAAAAGCCATATGTGAAGACAAGTTTTTTTTTTTTTTCCTTGAAGTGTCTCCATTAGCATCCAAATACTCAGCAGGGTTTGGCTCTGAAGATTTAATCAATGCTTGATAATAACAGCAAGGAAAGGCAACCTACTTAACTATTATATGATAAAAGAGCTATGGGAATCTAGGAGTCAAATATGAGCAGGGAACTTAGATGTTTCAGAAGGTAAAGTATTTTGTGTGCAAGCAAGAAAACCTGAATTAGGTTTCCAAACACCAAAGTGAAAAATATCTGGCAGAGTCCTATGAGCCTGAAATTGTAGCACTGACCATGTAGAGAGAAGAAGAATCCTGTGTCTTTCTGGTCAATAATAAGCTCAAGGGTCAGTGAGAGAGATTGTCTCAAAATAAGTGAAGAATGATTTATGATAACTCTGGCATGTATATACATATACATATGTATTCACACATACATATATATATATATATATATATATTATACATACTCAGATAAAAGAAATCTGAGCAGAACTAAGAGAAAAGTAAATGATCATCACCTTATTCTAATGAGTATGTCATGAACAGAAAGATTGCAGGCACCAGCCAACACATAAAGAATTGAAAATCCTATTATACTCGTAGAAGGAATATAAATTAACACAGCTATTATGGGAAACTATGGGTATTCCTCTCCCAAACTGCCTTTTAACTGAAACTATTACATCATTTAACCAGACTAAAAAAAAAATAAATAATAAATAACAATAGCACGGCCATCAAATGGAAGAATAGTCATGCATATTTCAGAGCTGTTCATAACAGGAAGTGATATGGCTAAGCAGAGAACAAAACATAAGGCAGGAGGAAACAGGAGTTCAGGCCTTCCCTTTGCCCCTCCCTTTCAGGTGAGGACTTAGAAGCATTCAGTCTGAGGATTCCTGGAGACAAGATTTTCCCCTTTTGGCCTGAGAATTCAGTAGTGGTGAGACCTTGCTCTAGGGGCTTGTCTCTCTTTCTCTCTTACCTTTCAGCTTTACTTCAAAATCTGGCTCCTTATTTTTATTATATGACCTATTAGGATTTCTATGACAGAATATCATTTATTTTATGGAAAATAAGTATTACACAAGTTGGAAGTAGGAGAATTAAAAAAAGTGGAGCATGCAAAAATATTGATCAGTGAGCTAAGTTTCAGAGAGGTGAGAGTATGCAACTGTTCATTATCACACAGTAGGCTCACTTCTGATAGTACTTAGGTATCATATTTTAAAAAGCTAGAGTAAGGGATTTTGAGTATTTGCATTTGACTTTGAATTTCTCATTATGTACACAAAATTCTATACACAAAACAGTACCCTATCAATATGCAATTTTTAATATTTTGGGTAAAATAAATTATTATGGCTGTGATTTAACCATATCCAATAATAATATAATTTATAATAGCCATCTTGAGTTCCTCAAGGTGTAACAAATTAATTAAAATGACTACAGTGTCTCAGACTACAGTCATATTAGAAATTGGAAATAATTTCAAGCTTCTCATTCCTTGATTGTTATCACCTGTCAAAAATGGCCTCACCACACCTTTTAGTAACCACTTGGGAAATTTTACCCCGAGGGGCCAAAATGCTCAAAACCTCTTTGAGAGAGGATATGATTATGACTAGTTGTGACTCTGTTGAGTTGTGGCCATAGAACTCAGCTTGACTACCTCATGCAGTGTGGGATCTGGAGGCAGAGCCTGTGGAGGTGGAAGGTATGCCAATCCTGGTGGTGTTGGTCAACTTCCAGACAAAGCCACTGTTCTAGAGACACCAGCTAGTGAATTAGTGTTTAGCCAAAAATCTCCCACACATTTACATCTTTGAGCAAGAGCTCTGACCTCAAATCAGTGGATCAGGGAAGGGTGGGAGTGAGGGACCCAGTCCTGAAGATCCATTACATTGTAAATTAGGAAAAAAAAAAAAAAAACCAGAAAGAAGACATGATCTTATTAAAAGTAATCTACAAGTCCATTACACTTGAGTAGAAATACCCACCAGGCAGGTCTGAAGTTGTGTCCAAGATCATATGGTACAGGAGTTGTCAGATTCTGGATTAAACTAAATAAAAAATATATTCTAAGATGTATTTTAGTTAAATATATTTTTGAGTTAAGAATGGGATTCTTTTTGGATCCTTTTTTAGAGTCACACTCTGGTTATACTGTGATTCTACAAACGTAACAGAAAAAAGCATTCACCATTCTCTGAACTCACACCTTAGGTCCTCTAACCCACTTTCTTCACTGTCTATGGTAATGTGCACAACAGGTCTCTCAAGGATCACATGTATAAACCTCTTTTAAACTTGAAAACTTTTATTTCATTTTTAGTGTTCTTTAATTAGTCAGACTGGATTCTTTGCATTTTTTTCTTGTTAAGCCTTAATTTAAAAAATGTTCTGTGTGTAGCTTGCTACATTTCCCTATTAAATAAAGCTACCTTCTTACTGGCTGACTTTATCATATTTTCCCTAATTTCCTTTTTAAGCAAGGAGCTTAAAACCATTATTTCTTTTAATGACACTCTGTTCATCTTCATGGATAGAGCTCCTATTTCATTTGCATACCTATTCTTTTGTTCTTAGCTTAAACTTTCCTCATCTAGAAATAAGTATTCAAATGTAAGAAAAGCCAGAACACTGTGCAATATGCAAAATACTTACTTTATAATTTCTGTACCATGTTATGTTTTCTCCTGTTAACATCGTGTCCATCACAGAGTTATTTACTACCTATAAACCTACCACTTCTCAAATACTTTGTTTTGTTCTAAAAATTCTTGTCTTAAAATATAAACATATTGTGTGAGACCTCACTACTTTATGAAATATATATTCTGATCAAATTCAGAAAATTCAATTACCTCCTATGAAGGGTCATTAGGTTGCTAAGCTTACCCCTCCTGTGGGCTTTCTTCCAAGTTCCAAATGTACTAGAGATTTGTTCACAGAGTTTTGTTAAATATCTCCTAAGATCTTTTAGATTGATGTTATTTCCATAAACTTTAAAACAGTTAAGTACAGACAATTATATCAATATTATGTAAGTATCTGAAGGTGGTTATATAGTAATATTTTTTTTTTCTTATTCATGTATGCAGCTTATATTAGGGGTGTTTGTCTGCGAGGCTAGCAACATGAAAGTAGAAGTTGAGAAATCCATGAATTTAAAACTAACAGGCTATGTAGTGACATATTTTCTCATAAGTCCCAGATGAATGTAGCTTAGAGGTACAGTATTTATCTAGTTTTATCTAAGTACTGGGCTGAGTTTCTGGTTCTGCAAGAACAAAGAAAGACAAAAAAAAGTATAGGCATTTCAGGGATATATCAGTTACTTTCTGGTATTATGGCAAAAACATACAAACTCTAACCTGAGGTATCAACTGTTAACATCTAAATACAGTGCCTAGCCAATGTCTAAAATTTGATTTCCTTTCATTAAACCTCAGATGAGATCAGATTAAGCCCTCATTCTATTCGGTAAATTGTAGGAGACTTAATATTAATTTTAAAAGTGATACAGATTATAGTATTAAACTGACTATAGACAATGGCTTGATAAAGAACCATCTCATTCTTAGAGATTCAGAAATTTAGAATCAAAAATAAAGACTCTAGCAGATCCAATGTTATGGAAGGATCTAATCCTTGATTTACAATTGTTAAACTCATGATTACTGGACAAGGAAAAGGTAGAAAGAACATTAAGGGCCCTCTTCTGTAAGGACAAGAACCTGTTTCTAAGGAATCAAACCTCATGACCAAACATATACCAAACATATACCAAACATATAGTCAGATTTTTAACTGACTATAAAAATTCAGTCTTGATGTGGTATGACTTTCTCTATGCTGTCAATTATCATTGGATAATAAAGAATAGTTTTGGCCTATGACAAGACATTATAGAAGCAGGCAGGAAATGCAAGCAAGATAAAGGTATAGGAGGGCAGAGTCAGATGGAGACACTATGAGCTGCTGGCAAAAGAGGAAGATGTAAAAAGTACAGGTAAGCCACAAGCTAAGAGGTAAGACATAGATTAATAGAAGTGAGTTAAGATGAAAGAGCTAGAAAGTAATAAGCCTAAACCATAAGACTTTGTGTGATTATTTGAGACCAAGCAGCTGAGGGCAATTTATTTGGGATTGAATTGCTTGTTCAGATCTCGAGGTTAGGCTGGGCCAAAAACTACTTACTACACAATCTACACAATTGATGTGGGATGTCTTTCTATATAGTATAAACACTTTTGATTAATAGGGAGAACGTTTTGCCCTATGGCAAGGTATCTTAGAAGCAGGTGGTAAATTTGAGCATATAAAAAAGGGAAGGAGAGTGGAATCAGAGAGAGACAATGCAAGCTGATGTCCAGAAAGGTAAGATGTAAAAGTATAGGTAAGCCATGAGCCAAGTGGCAAATCATATATTAGTAGAAATGGGTTGATTTAAAATGAAAGAGTTAGATTGCAATAAGCCTGAGCCATAGTCCAAATAATTTGTGATTAATATAATCTTTTTGGGTGATAAGTTGGGGCTAAGTGGCTGCAGAACTGCAGGTCTGGACCTCGGGACAGATGAGCCAGAAGTGTTATAATACAAACGGCACCCAACATGGGGCATTTACACCCACATAAAGACTGACTAAGCTTAAAAAGGGGTTTAGAGCACAGAAGGAAAGTCAAAAAGAGCTTCCTACTTGTGTCTCTCAAGTAAGCCATAATGGTACAGAGATTCCTTGGCATGGGAGCTTGAAATACAAAATGTCAGATTTCCTTCATACAGCTTAAGCTGCAGAAAAGGAAGTTCCCAAAGACTCAAAAGAGCCTTCGTACAAGCATGAGCTGCATATGATGTATTTAAGCTTTTTTTTTTTTTTTTTTTTTTTTTTTTTACAGATTAAAAAAAAAAGGAATGGAGTCAAAGATGGCATTTTCTTGTGCCAGTTCTGTTTGTTGGCAGCAAGCTGAGGTGTGGCTTTTAAAGAAAGAATTCCTGACACAACCTTAGCAACAAAACCTGCACTAGGCTCATTTAAGAGGCCATGATACTAAATATATAAATGAGGTTTATAAGCAACAGACAGCAGGGCTTTACTTTGTGACAGTATGATATAGAAATGATTTTTTAAAAAATAGATTATTGAATCTAATTTGAACCAAAAAGCAACTGTTAATCTCAAAATATTTTACATTTGTATGTGCTTTGGTTTATTGATACAAATCTTAGGTCAGTTTTGCTATACTATATTATACTTCTGTTCTTTTTAAATATATTATGTCTATGCAACGCCTTTAAAATTATATTGTGTAATTAAAAATGCACATTAGTAATCATCTATGATATTTAACCTTATTGTCATGATAGTTTATTTTCTTAGATATGCAAAGATATATTTTAACTAGATAGATAATACTCAAATACTCAAATACTTCAAATACCAACAGATTATGGCTTTTAGAATATTTTAAGAACTTAGACTTTTCTGGACAGCAAAAAATGTCTGCTCTGGCAATACCAATCTATTTCAAGAGATTGTTGTGCATTGAAAAAACTCCATGTGGGATTTACTTTCTTTGTGGCAAAAAATAGCAACGGGGCAAGAAAGTGTTCTTGTCTAAATTGTTTAGACAGCATGTTATATAAGCTGGATATGCAGGACTCACAGGAAAATGACCTCTGAACTTTAGCAGAACAGGCTGAGATGGTCCCCTCAGGTTCCTGATTTTTAGAGAAAACTATCAGACATTCTGCATAACAAAGGGAGAAACAACTAACAAACTTTGCCAAAATGTTTAGACAGAATAGTCTTTCAAACTTCCTGTTTTTAATGAAAGTTTTGCCAGAGACTCTAAACCTGTGGCCTGAAGGTGGGTGCTCCAACATTAGAAAAGAACTCAGGGTGACTGTCTAGGTAGCCAGATGTCTCTGTCATTTCCAGAATTTGGAAGTTGTTTACAATGCATTTCCTACTTACTCAGGTAATATTATGTCATCTATAAACTTTGATGTAGTTGAAGATTAGATAGTTATAGTTTACTTTAGTTATAATAAAAGGTAAATTAGATATAAAACTTTGGACTCACAAGGATAAGGTAGAAGATAGAAAGTATTCTAACATCTTTAATTTTGATAAATACAATTAGACTAAATATTATAATTACAATATTGTATTTTTTACTTGGTAGCTGTTTTGTTATACGCAATTTTGCTATTTTACTATGTTGAAATTAAAATCTTCCTTTTTGATTAGACAGAAAGGGGGATATGTATGGGATGACTTTCTGTATGCTGTGAATTATCATTGGATAACAAAGGAACTGTTTCGGTCTATGGCACAGCGTTTTAGAAGCAGAATGGAAATCTGAGCATAGATAAATGAGGATGTCAAAGTCAAAGAAAGCAGGTGCCTCCCAAGAAAACAAGATTTAATGGGAGACAGGTAAAACCACTAGCTATGTGGCAAGACTTTGACTGATAGAAATGGATTAAGCTGTAAGAGCTAGGTAGCAATATGCCTGAACCACAAGCCAAACAGCATGTAATTATTAATTACATTAATATAAGATTTTGTGTGTTTCTTTTGGACTGTAAGATTCCCCAGATCTAGGATGATAAATGTAGCTCCTGCCAATACCTCCACTATGAAGCTAGACATTCTATGAAGCTAGAATAAGGATATGGGTAAAACAAGCCTACATAACTGACACTTTAATCTTAGCCAGATAAAGAATATTAAAGGTATGGCCAGAAAAAGATAAGAAAACAGTAAATACAGATTCAGACATAAAAGGAAAAAGAAAAAAAATCAAAATGATTTACAGTGTGTTTAAAAATATACATGGCTTGGAATTGAAAAGAAAAAGATAAAATGATAGAGAGAAAGTCACTAAAATAAGAAATAGAGAAAAATTTTAATAAGCCACATAAAGATGAATAACACACAGAGAGTCTGGATATTGTATTTTATGTTCTTTGAATTGTTTTAGTGGTGAGGATGGAAGAAGAGCTGAAAAGAGACATTTGATTATGAAAGCTGTGGATTAATCCAACCTATATATTTTGTAAATGACTTTAAAACTGAAATAAAAATACATGCTACTTTGGATAAGAGGTTTTCTTTTAATTTTCACAGAAAATGAGAGGTTGTGGATTTATTCTGAGTTAAAGAAAATAAAGTCTTATCAAGAAAGACATTCTGTAAAATCTCTGATGAGAAAGGATGGCCACATCAGTTCAAGGCTGCTGAATAAGATGGTCCAGCATAAGATTGCCAGTGTCCCAATCAGCAGGTAGCAGTAGGAAAAGCTATGTCTAAATTTCCAAAATTTTGTTTATAGATGTTTGTTTTCATTATAAATGGCTAATAGTCATAGTCAATCTATATACAGGGAAAAGGGATGATATTATATAGAAATGATTTTAAAAGGGTAGATTATTGATTGAATCTACTTTTAAAGAGCAACTACATGTTTCAAATAATTTATATAGCAATGGATTTTAGTTTATTGATACAAATTTAGAGTTAATTTGTTATACTATATGTATATTTCTATTTTTATTTAACGTATTACATTTATGTAATTTATTTTAAATTATAATGTATAATTAAGAATTGCAGATTAATATTTATTCATCTGTGATAATCAATTTAGAGTCATGTTCGTTAGGTTTTAAAGATATACAAATATATATTTTAATTAATGAGGTAGTCTTCAAATACTTTAAAGGCCTACATAATATTGCATTTAAAATATTTAACAACTTGGACTTTTATGGACAGAAAGACATGTCTGCTCCTGGCAGCACAAAACTACTTCAAGAGCTGATTGCCATAGAAGAAACTCCATGTGGAGTTTACTTTCTTTAAGTTAAATGTTAGCCACTGAGGAAAAAAAAAAAAAGCTGTTCCTGCCTCAACTTCTGACTGTTTGACAGTATGCTCTATAAACTGGACATATAGGACCCATAGAAAAGTGACGTTTGGAACTTTGCCAGAGTAAGCTGAGATGGTTCTTCAGGTCTCTGCTCCACAGAAACTGTCAGCCGTTCTGTTTTGGCCTATGGCAAGGCATCTTAGGAGCAAGTGGGAAATTCAAGCATAGATAAAGGGGAAGGAGAGTGAAGTTAGAGAGAGACAATGCAAACTGCTGCCCGGAGAAGGAAAGATATAAAATTGCAGGTAAGCTATGAGCCAAGGCAAAACATAGGTTAGTAGAAATGAGTTAAATTAAAATGCAAGACCTAGATTGCAATAAGCCTGAACCATAGGCTGAAGAGTTTATAATTAATAAAAAGAATTTTTGTGGTTATTTGGGGCTGAATGGCTGCAGGTCTGGACCTCAGGCCAGAGAGGCCAGAATTGTCAGGCTTCACATAATGTTTTTCACTTTGTTATTTGCTTGTTTTTGTCAACTTAAAAAAATATGGAATTTTCTTTAAAGAGTACATTGAAATAAGAGATTTTTAGTCAGACTGGTGTGAATAGGGAAGTGTATGGGGCATTGTATAGATTAGTGATTTGTATGGGAGGGTTCAGCCCTCTATAGACTTTATCACCCTAAAGTGTACGGTCCTAGATTGTACATTTTTAAAAAGGAGGCTGAGTGAACCTTAGGGAAAGTGTTTCTAAACAACATTCCTCCATGGTTTCTGCTTCAAAGCCTTCCTCCAGTCTCCTACCTGAATTCCTGGCTTGGCTTCCTCAGTGACAGACTGTGATGGGCACATGTAAGTGAAAAAAAAAAAAAAAAACCACCCTGTTTTCCACAAGTATTATTGTCCATGAATCTTACTCACTGCCAAAGAAGACAAACTAGGACAGTTTATAGCAATGCTCTCACCTACACTGTGTAGACTGAGACTATCAGCTTCAACTGCAACATCATTCCATAGGACTGGCTTCATAGTCAAGCTTCTGCCTTTGTTCTTATACTAGGAATCCCAAGGTGAAATAGTTTAAGGTCTAGCTCAGTAGCTCACCTGTCATATCAGCATTTGAGATACTGAAGCAAGCTAGCCATAAATCATAAGTCAACCAATCAATATAGCATGTCCTTGTTATGCAGATAGTTGTTAACTACCTGAGGTGAGTTCTGGGAAGTAACCCGGTTTCCCTGCAAGAGCAGCTGATACACTTAACCAGAGACACATCACTCCAACCCTCACCACAGCCTTCTTGCTGTATCTATAACCTTGGTTAGCCCAAATTATGTGTCTGACTCCTGCTTACCTTTGCAGTGAGGAATATTGGTCTTTTAAGCAGCATTCATCTACATTTGCTCATCACTCTCCTCCCTCTATAGGATGAGAACATTAAGATAAGTAGGAACCAGAAAGTGTAGCATGTATATATCTTGAATAAAGATCCTTTCCTTGTATAATTTTGGAAGTGGGTATATTTTTAAAGATCCCATATTTTGCAGTGCCAATACTAATAGTCTTAGAGAAAAAGCTACCTTTTGAATAAGTGCACACAAAATTTAAACAACATATTTTATTATTTAAATTTGACAGTGGTTTCTCCCATTACTGTGAGAAAGTCCATGCCAATGCCATTCTTTTTCATCTAAGCTGTAGTTCATGTCCTAAAATCATGGAACTTTATGGGCTTTGCCCTCATCAAGTAGAACAAAGAATATATCTTTTTTATCCATTTCATTGTATTTTAACATAATGATTGTATTTCCATGATGCCCAATTTTCATATTTTTATAAATTTGAGCTCCCTTTGGTCAAACAAAGACCATTTCAAATAAATTATTAAATTACATTAAAGATCATTTAATTACATCATTATTTGCACATTCATCTTTTCTATATTTTCTATGATGTAGAAACCTTTCTTTTTGGTCTTTTGTTGTATTTCTTGTGCCCAAACCATATAAAGCACTTGTTACTGAGTAAGTATGTAATTGAAGTATGTTCACATAAAACACTCATATGCATGTTGTTACCAACCATGAGCTAAGTGACTACTGATCTGCTTTCAGAAGGAAACAGGGCACTAGAAACACCATTGAGAGCTGCACTGATTGACTTATTATTCCCGGCAGCCCTGATATTTGTAAAAGGAACATAGATCCTTCCCCAAAGGAGGAAGTAGTAACATCCTGGAACCATAGCTTTAGAAAGGTTTTTTTTTTTTTTTTTTTTTTTTCCCTAAGAACCTGATATATTGAGAAAGAACACAATTCCTTGTATAAAATCCAGGAAATCCAGGCAAAGCCAGGAATGATCTGGGGTTGTGTCCTTCAGGAAACTGCAGCTTTAAGTTCAGAGAATACACAGTTTTTCTCCCTGTACGGTGCTATGGTTGTCAGTCCATTGGCAGCTGTGTGCCCTGTCTGTAATGTTTTTGAAATATGTTAATTATCCTTATACAACATTATTAATTAGCCTTTAGATGATTTTGTCCTATTCCCTCTGGACGAAGTATATAAAGTGAAATAATTCAAAATAATCTTGCACGGTATAAGCTAGAGCTTGTGTAAGACCCTTAATTCCAAACTTTCTCATCATGTCCCGTATTCTATCCTCTTTATCTTGTCATCTCTGCTCTCAGGATGCTCTCACTGAAGAATGTCACTTTTTCTTGCTTTTCATCATATTGCAGTCACTGTGTGAAGCTCAAATATCTATATACAATAAGAGACTTGATCCTTACCACTACCCAATAGAGAACGATATCTAGAAAAAAATAAAAGAGCCATTTATCCCCAAGTACTCAAAATGCTGTTGGCAGGATATATCCAGAATACCAAATTTATCCTCCTGATTTGTTAGAGATTTTCAGGTCACTTTTTAAAAATTTGACAAATGAAATAATCTTAACACAGCATGTATCAGTTTTCTGTCAAAGAAACTGTAACAAGAAAGAGAAAATCATTCTGCAATGGCCATAAGGCCAGGGAGCACATTGGCACTGATGTTCTATGAAGACCCGGGCTGGAAATCTAGACTTAATCCTCTGTGTGGCAAAATATTGGCATCAGTTCCCATAAAATGTCCTTAAGAAACACCAGATCTGATACTATCTATATGAAGACTGGGTCTAGGAAGGCTGATGATCATTCTTTCAAGAACCAACTGAGGGGGCTGTAGCTGTGGCTCAGCAGCTAAAGTATATGCTACTCCATGGGCATTTTCACACATATGCACATGCATACACACACACACACACACACACACACACACACACAAACAAAAAACAAACAAACAAAAAGAAAACATTTATAAACAGAATAAGTTGAGATACCTGGTAGGTATAGCTCCAGACAGGAAAATGCCTAAAATAATATATATCAAGAACAGCAGTTTAATCCCTGTTCCCTAAATCAGTTCACTATAGCAAGTATGTCAGTTCCTTAGACTATTACAAATCAAAGCTTTAGAGACCCAAAGAAGAGACTCAGCATCCTTGATTGTGAAGTTTGCAGAACTCTGGCACATAGACAAGACACAATTCATTTCAGGAATCATAATTTCATCTTCATCTAAAGCGATATAAAAGGCTGATGGAAGATGCTCTTGGCAGTGTGTTAATGGATGCTAATTAAAGTCCTGCTTTGGACCAAAGGAAACAGCTGAAGAAAGCAGAACACAATAGAGCCTCGCAGATGGCTCCTGGAACAAGCAAGGTGGGCTCGGTGATTAAGACACAACACTGTGGAACTCAAGCAGCTGAAGCAATTCTGTTTGCCTCATGTAGACACAGTATGAAGGTAATTATTCATATGTAAATCATGTGATTTTTTTCCATGTTTTAAAGAAAAATGGCCTTATTCAGTATAAATGCAAGCTGTACAAAGCAAATTCAACTAAATATCATCCTGTTGATTTTATGGTTCCTTACTCTCTTTCTCTTCTCCTTCTGTTTGTAATGGCACTCCCCTTTTAGATATGGTTTGCAAATAAAAGGAATACAACATCTGGAACTTCTTAAAATCAATTTCTTTTTGATTTTTAAGAATCAAAAGAAATCTTTTTTTACGAATCAAAATCTTTTCTCCTTTATTTTTCTGTTCTATGGCTAAAAATGGACTTTCCGATTTGCAGCATGTTGCTCCCTCCCCCTTCCCTTTATAAAATAAATAAATAAATACCATCTGGTCTGACAGCTCAGTCGCCGATTTTCAGCCTGAGGCAATCCAAAACAGTCAGCTCGTCAATGCAGAAAATATGGTTTTAAGAAGCAAGGCGAACAGAGTCTTTGCTGGAGCATTGCTTGGCATTCTGCCAAATCACAATCCCATGCAGATATAGTTTTATGTCCTAGGGACTTGGAAGAAATCCTTGTAATCTTGGTTTTGCTTATATTAGCACCTTGACCTTTTCTAATGAAGATGTCTTCAAAATTCAACTGTTTCATAGTTAATGAAACATGTCAAAGGCTCAGAAAACCAGATCAGTTTTCTAATAAAAATATGGGGTTTGAAAAAAAATTAGTTTTCCATTTGTTCATTTTCTTGGACCATGGTGGCTATGGAGAATCACCAGCGAAGAAGAGCAGCCACTCCCTCAGATACCAAGCTTAGCTACAACCACTTAAGTCAGTATTTGTTAATAAATCATATTCAATATTACCAGGTTATGATCATGTGACTCATATAGCATGAAAGTTGATTCAGAAACTTGCTTCAGTTATAGTCATGGTAGGCTCATAATATAAAGAATTCAAAAATCTCACTCTTCCAAGAAATTTCCCAGTATCTTCTTTAGTCATGTTTCTTAATTTAAGATTTTGCAAGTATATAAGACTGTACACAAAAAAAAGAAAAAAAAAACAGAACTATGACAGTGTGGAGATTCAAAATCAGGATGCTATTCCTGTGCAGAAAGTCCTCTTACCCACTGAGCCACCTCCTGCACCATATCTTTGACCCTAACTACGTGATACATACATTCTCTCTTCTATAACAGAGGTTGCAGTTGTAATAACATAGAAATAAGTTTTTAATAACCCTAGTGAGAACATTTTTGGATAATAAATTGTTGAGAATGACAGTCATGTTCAGTGACTTCTGTAGCAAAAGTGGAATGTTTGAATATTGACATGTTATCAGGACAAAAGAGACATTGATACCTAGAGGCAGTGCTCACAGAAGAGGAATGGTAGGAAAAGGAAGATATTTGTTGATGTGAGAATGTCTTTCTGTATGCTGTGAATATCAATTCTTAAATAAAAGAGCTATTTTGGCCCATGACAGGCACCATAGAAAAAGTAAGAGGAGAAATCAGAGCATAGGTAAGAGAAGCAGGGCAGAGTCAGACAGACCAAATCTAAAGCCCAAAGGAGCAACATGTAAGGAACACAGGTGAGCCACAGGCCACGTGGCAGACAGATTAATGAGAATGGGTTGAGTTAAGGTGAAAGAGCAAGCTAGCAATGTGCCTAAGCCATAGGCCAAACAGCATGAACTTAATATAAGCCTCTGAGTCATTTCTGGGGACCTGAACAGCGGCAGGCAGCTAAGGGTTCTGGGGCTGACTGCGGGTCTGTGGGTCCAGACCTCTGGCTGCCCAGGACCCGATGGGTTTCAACAATAAGACAAAAAACATTATGGCTGGTGATAGGAAATAAGGGGAGGCAAGCAATAGTTAAACTATAACTGATGGGTAGGTTAAATAACATATATCTGAAGTCCATAGAGGTCAGGGGAGAGGATCAGATTCCCTGGAACCACAGTTATGTTGTGAATTGCCATGTAGGTGCTGAGAATCAAACCAGGTTCCTCTGGAAAAGCATATAGAGTTGTAAATTGTTGAGCCATTTTTCCAGCCTGGAGGAAGCATTTTCTAAAGAAGAGAATTAGTGTTTGTGAGGTAGAGTTATATCTACATGGTGTTTCCAGTGAATCTTAAGTCACCTCACTTGGCTATAATGATTGACATTAAGTAAGGAGTGGTAGGGGATGTTGCTTGAGGATTATTTGACATGAAATCCACTAAATCTTCCAAGTTATGAGAGCTTCCAATACTAAGGGAGGGAGTTGGAATTTTTCTTCATGAAACATAGGGAATCACTGAAGAATTTTCAACAGAGTTGATGCAGTATTGGATATATTTTTTTAATTATTTGTTTGACAAGTGTGTGGAAAGAGAATTGGCATGATACAGGTATGAGTCAGAGGCCCATTGGTGAGGATATTATAGTAGCTCAAGTGATAAGTCTCTCAATAGGGAATCATTGCATTAAAGAAATATTCCCTATGTGGCTAGCACATTAATCAGACTTATGCTATATATCAAACTCTGAAATTGCATAACTTTGTAGCTGTAGTTATTGCTGTGAGATAGAAAATAAGAAGTAGATATATATTAAGAATAGGAGTTTTATATCTGAAGATATGTTTGTTAATGATAGCAAAGAGTATATATTAACTTTTATGAATTCATTGATTCTAAGTTTGTGATAGTTCTTTACTATAATATAGAGCTATTGTTGTACAAACAAATTAGTGGTACTTGAGGAATAGCTCAGTAGTGAATAGCAGATACTTCTTTTGCATAAGACCCAAGTTCAGTTCATATTCAATGTCTTTACTGCTGGTAACTCCTCCTTCAGATTTCTAATGCCTCTAGTCTCCTTGAATAGCTGCATAAACAAGCACATACCTAAATATAGACACATGAACATAATTAAAAATAAATAAATCTATAAAGAAATGAGTCATGCATTTTTCTGTATTATCTTACAGATGGATAACCTATGGCTCAAAGACATGAAAACATGTCCTTATTGTATAACCAAAATAAATGACAGTATTAACAATGAATCTACCATCTACCAGACAAAATGGAAGCTGTTAATCTTTTCCACCTCAACATTGTGAATCCAAACTGTACAGATAAGTTTTTTTAATAGATTCTATTGCACTGACTAGTTAATTTTGGAGGAAGAGTGCAGGAGGGTAAACCAATACAGGACATGATTATTTGACTTCACAGCTCAAAATCTGTAAAATATCAGCGATATCATTTCCAAATCTAAGAGCCTCTAGTCTGATGATTTTCTTTTGTAAGCTGTGATTTTCACTGTTGTATGTTGGGAATGATCTTTGGTTCAGTATCAGCCACAAAGAACTAAAGTTTACCAAATGTCAGATAAATCAATTATAAAGTCTAAGTTGTGGGAACTCAACTCCCCAAGAGATACCTCAAGAGAGAAAGAGAAAGAAGAGAGAACGTTTAAGCCCATCTCCAGTCTTTCTCTGTCTCTGTCTCTCTCTCTCTCTCTCTCTCTCTCTCTCTCTCTCTCTCTCTCTCTCTCTCTCTCTCTCTCTCTCTCTCTCTCTCAAATAAGCACATCCAAATGCATATATACCAGAGACTTCCTTCAAAGTGAAATGACAAGATGTTAAATGCAGACCTTCACCCCTATTGTCATTGTTAGGATTAATTTTGGTTGTCAACTTGGCTGGTTCTAAACTAGGAAATAAGATGCTAGGCAAATTTACAGGAGCTTTTCATTATCATGTTATTTTAGGTTGGAAGATTCAACCTAAATATGGGGAGCACTTTCCAGTGGCAGCTATATGAAAGTATGCCCTAGCTGACTGTCTTACTTTCTACCTCATTGTGTTCATGTCTTGCTAATGATCTCAGCTACCCAATATGATGTTGTTATTGTGGATGCTACTGCCGTTGTGGTTAACTCCCTTTATTAATATCTAAACTCAGGGGTTTTTTTTTTGACATTCCATCTTGGCTGAAAAACAGTGGTTGTCCAGAAATCTTTTAAGCCAGATAATGTGGCTTAAATTATGTTGAGACTGCTCACCTAGCAATGCATCCCCACCTGTATTTGTGATTAAGGCTGTCTATCTCCTTTAAGTCAGCAGGAGAAAAATCTCTTAAATCTGGTCACTGCACCACCAAGATCCCATTGATTACATGAGGATCAGCCACTCCTTAGACATACAGAACTTGCATGTGTTTTGAGTTATTGTTTTACTAACCTGGTGGCTTCAAACAAGATTTCCATTAGCCAAATAGTTTTTGGTGATTTTTGAGATTCTGTGAGAACACTGTCTTTCTGAGAAATGTGAAAATGTCAAATTTGTAGGATTTAGAATTGGGCAGACTGTGATTTAAATTTCAGCTCAGGTTTGTAACAGAGCACTCCATGAAATTTCCATTAAAATTCCACATCACTCTGTGCCACAGTTACTACCTTTAAAGTGGAGCTAAGTATAAGATTGGAAGCTTTAAGTATCATGCAAAAAATCACCTACTTCTTCACCACCTTAGTTTAAAAATGTCACCAGTAATTCTAACCTATGCAACAGAGTTTCAACTGGTGTCTTTGTGACATCCTTTTATCTGTAGTACATTCTATATTCATCTTCCAGAGGGTTTTAACAATGATTCCTTCAAAATGGACCATATTCCTAATAGTATACTCATAGGATGAGGCCTTTGCTACCTAGTGGTGTAGCCTATCAGCTTCTATAAGCACACTTTATATTCTTTCATCATATTGGAATTGTCACATAGTGCACTTTATAGAATGTATCACATTATTTAAAAATAAAATATCAATCCCCAGAATAAGGATCCTTCCAAGTGCCCTCATTTCAGTTTCTGTCTTGAGTTCTTAGCTACTTCACTGTTTTGGAGATTTATACAAACGCTTGCTTCCTGGTTTTTAAACTTTCATACTTTTCAAAGCCCTGCTTTTGCTGTTTCCTCAAAGAGAAAGATGTACCAGTTGGATGATGAGAACATTCAATCTTCTGGCATCCTTTTCTTTGACCAAAGAGGGTCTCTTCATCTACCACTCAAGTAATCTACCCATAAAAAGTATGTGTTGCTTACTAACTCATTGCTTGATCACTTAGTTCTTTTCCCTCATGCTATATTCACAGAGATATGTTTTATGTTTTTCTATTCCTGGTGTTGTTAAGAAAGAAAACAAATGAATCAGTCTTCCCAAAACTCATTTCTGACTTAACCTCATAAAGATTATATGACTTTATGTAATTTCCTTAATTTAGTCCTTCTCCCAAAGTGAATCAATTCTAATGTGATTAATTTAAGACTGTATATATCACATGATTATTTGTTCATGAAATATATTGTTATGACTTCTATGAGTCTCTCAAAGAATGAAAACCGTTCAGAATTGTTTAATAAATATGGACTAACATATTTCTTGTTGAAAACAATAATGCTCACCAATGAAATGTTCTGATTGTGACAATAATTAGCAATATTAAGTTAGATTAGTGGCACAGTGTTTGACTAATGTGCTAGACTATACATTTAACTCATGAAATATTAACTTCTGAAATATAAAAACAAGAGTAATAATATCGAATAACCATAGATTTGTATTAATCACCATGTTGTCTATCAGAATGCTCAAAAAAATTATAGAAACAGATCACAATAGAATAGATGATCCATGAAAGGAAACACAATCTCCTATTCCCCACACAGAATCAACAGAACACTAAGACAGCAGAAGACAGACTTGAACTTACCCCACAACCTCAAGTAGCACACACTAGAGTGGGAAGGGTATAAGAAGTTCTCCTTTCCACTCACTGTAGTTATACCCGCAAATTAATTAATTTTTAATTATTCAATATCTACCTTTGGATATATGTCTTTTAATGCTGTGTGTGTGTGTGTGTGTGTGTGTGTGTGTGTGTGTGTGTGTGTGTGTACATGCATGCATATCTCAATTAATTTTTCAGGTTCCCGTGTATGTGCTTTTTATTCATACTATAATGTAGGATGTAGTTTTTACTCCCCTTCGCTCACTTACCTGATTTTATATTTCCATTCTTATTTTTATGTCTCTTCTGCTTTTCCTCATTCTTATGATTCCTATAGTCTTATAATTTCTTTCTTTCTTTTCTTTACTACTTAATTATATTTTCCTCTACATTTGATAGTTTCTAAACTCCGAGGATCCTAATAACACTCCCAATTTCCCACCAATCTACTCCAGCCACATCTTCTTTTAAATCTGAAAGTTACCTTATCTCTATTTGTGCCAACCATACTTCCCTCAAACCCTAATATTATAAACAAAAGTCTCAATATGTTTTGTAATATCCTTAGGTATTTATACTGAGACAGGGATAACACTGTGTGCTTTATAATTTTATTATTTGAAACTTTTAAATTTGATATATTTTATCATATTTTCCCTTCTGCAAAGTTCCTCCAGATCCTTTCCTGGTCTTTGCCTACCCAACTTTATGTTTTCTTCCAAAAAAATGTAAAATCCAATGCTACAACACCCCTCCAAATGATGAAAGCAATCAAGCATAAAAGAAAAAATAAAGCTGTGTCCAAATAAAAGCACACACACACACACACACACACACACACACACACACACACACACACACTGTGGATCCATTATTTGTTGGCCAACTAATTCTGTATTTAACGCCTGCTTTGGAGTGTTTTATATACTACCTAATGTCACTACATTGGAGAAAACTGAGTTTTTCTCTCCCATTAGGTATAAAAATTCAGTTGTAAATCTATTTACTAGTATCTGCTAGGTTCTCACTCATTCATTTTAAAACAAATATAACAAGATAAAATATAACAAAAATGATCACATTGAAGTAGACCAGAAAAACCAAGATAAGAAAAGATCCTAAAAGAAGGCAAAAGAATTATACTCATTTATTTGAACACTCAAAAATCCCATAGAAACACAACTAAGAAGAGAATACTGCTATTAATTGCCTAGCACAAGCATTTGCATAGTTGCAACATCCAGCAATTGTGGTTGTTTTCACGGTTAATATTATATTTGGGAAATAATATAGAGTTTTAACCAGACAATAAGAACCCCTAGACACAGTAACTACTTACTGTACCATGCACCTCTGTACCTCTCCTAGATACTACCTCATAATAATTCCTATTGTACATAGTCTTAGTTTAGAAACTTCTTAGTTAGACAAAAGGGGGAGATGTGGTAGGATTCAGGTGTCGCTGATAAGGTCAAAAGACACTTATCCAGGGTCCCAGGCCCCTGAAGGGGGCATGGAAACCCCATTGATAAGAGGCTTCTGGAATACGAGGCACTCTCTTTCTGGTTCCTGGTTGTTGGAGAGATAGGATCGGAATCCATCGTCCGTCCATCACTCGTCCACCATTCCAGATTCCAGTCCCTGTTCAGGTGCTACTATAAACTGTTACCTGTACCATGAGTGTTGGTTTATATTTTAATAAATACCTATCCATTATTGGTGCCTTCTAAGTACACTCCGCCTGCACACCTCAACTCTATAATCTCAGCAATAATATTTGGACATTGAAAATAAGTCATCTAAAGGAATATAGGTAATTTAAAAGGCAAGGAAGTTTGTAACTCTATATGTATACATTCCATCATTTTAATATATAAAACTTAAAAAAAATCAATACAACAAAATTCCTCTAAATATTGCTAAGGCAATGTAATGTCATCAAATGAGAGTGAGCAAGATAAATCCCCAGAGAACTCATAGCAGTGATTATACAAGTATAATTTAATCAATAATACAATCAGCAAGTTTAAATATATTTTTCAAAAAGATCCTACTTGAGAACATCGGCAATTGGGTGAAATGAGGAAGGTAATGGAAGCTATATTTAAGAAAAGAATTCAACAAAAGATACAAATACTGAAGGTAAAGCAATTTGAAATAGTGTGTATAAAGAATATCAGTCAAATATATTCCTACAAAAAGTCTTAACAACCGAATGAATCAAGGCAAGAACAGACTGTCTGTACTGGAAGACAAGGTTGAGGAACTCACATAATTAGAAACAAACAAACATTCAATAATTATAAAACTACAGTAGGAATTATAAGATACAAAACTTACCTTAAAATGGCAAAACACTTAAATTATGTCATAGATCAAATACATTTACCATCCATTCACTGCAGAGTGCACATTATCCTTAACAACCCACTCAACTTTCTCCAGAAATAAAGCTTATATTAATTAGGACACAGGCCACTTATCAATAAGTATGAAAACATTGAAATAATGCCTACTAAAATATCTTCTCACAAGAAAATCAGACTGCAAACCAACTGCAAGAGAAAACACAGATTGTATACAAATTTATGAAGATAAATAACAAAGTACTGAATCATCAGGTCTATAAATAAATAAAAAATGAATATTTTTTAAGCTCTAGGTTAAATAGAAAATAAAAACAAAATATGTCAAAACCTATGGTATAAATTCATTGAAAATAGTCTTGAGGGAAATTTATAACCGTAAGTCCCCAATATCAGAAAATTGGAGAGTTCTCATAAAGATGGAGGTAGCATGAACAAACTTCAAATCAATCAACAGACTGAGATCACTACAATCACTGTAGAAATGGGAAACAAACAAATAAAAAATTTAAAGTGAAAAACAATTGATTATTTGAAAGGATAAACATGTTTCATCTGGTGGACGCTTCATATTTTCAGGAACTTGAGTTCTTACTCTCACCTATACCTACTACCCAAGATCGTAATACAGTCTATGCAGGTTTTCAGACACAACATAGACACATTACGGCACTGTATAATCAAGGAAACCTGCTTATTAGGTGAATGGACATCCCTATCCCCTAGAAATGGTCTAGCCACAGCACTCATGCTGCAATCCAATGTATTAGAGCTCATCATACTTATGAGCAAGAAGCGATTTGCTGGTGTGGATATCTGGGTTTGTGTGAAGGGTCACGGTCATGTGGCTCAAATCTACAAAGTCCTCATGGCTTTTTACCAAAAGTATGTGCATTAGGCTTCAAAGAAGATCAGTGATACCCTCATCTATATGATTTGACCCTGCTTTTGCTGACACAGGTCATTGTAAATGCAAAAATTTCTGATATCCCGGTGACCATGCTCAATACCAGAAATCCTACTGATAAGTCTATGTCAATAATTAGTTTTACCTTTGTAATAAACATTCTAGGATTTTAATAATAAAATAATAAAGATAAACAAGATTGATAAAAATTTAGCCAAACTAAAGACAGAAAAAGAAGATAACGTAATAAAATTGGAGATTAAAAGGGAACTATTAAAAAAGATACTAATGAAGTTCAGAAAAATCATTAGGTATTACTTAAATCATATTTACTAAATTGAAAAATTTTAAATAGAACATATATGCAAAATTTCTCAACCATATATTTGCAAACCAAATTAAATAACACATTGAAACATCATTTACCACAATGAAGCTTGCTTTATTCCAGAGATGCAGCAATGATTCAATATGTAAATCTATAAGTGTTATAAATTACTTAAAATGGGTTAAAGATAGAAATCACATAATCCTTCCCATAAATGCAAAAACTTTCTGGCAAAATCTAATGTGCTGGGATTCCTAAAGAAATTTAAATTTGAAGAACACATTTCATTATAATAAAGACTATATATCAAAAACCTGTAGGCAACATTATATTAAACAAAGAATGACTCAAATCATTTACATTAAAACCAGGTTCAAGACAAAGGTGTACTCTTTCTCTATTCCTTCAGTACAGCATTAAAAATCTTAGCAAGAGCCACACGAAGAGAATGCAAATAAAAGGGACGCAAATTGGAATGAAATGTCAAAGTATGTCTATTTGAGGATATTATGATTCCATACAAAAGAGACCCAAGAGATTCAAATACAAAACCTTTAGAAATAATAAGCACTTTCAGAAAAATGGCAGGATATCCAATCAACCTATTAAAAATCAGCAGCCTTCTATGCACCAAAGACATACTGAAAAAAAAAATTGGGAAAATTCCATCATTAGAGGTTTTAAATTATCTTGTAATGAAACTAACCAAGAATACAAGGGAAAGCTTTAAAACACTACAAAGAATCATTGAGGAAGATACTAGATGACAAAAAAAAAAATCCTTTCATGGTCATATATAAGAAGACTCAATATTGTGCAAAATCTCCATCCTACCAAAACAGTACAGTTCAATGTAATATCAATTAATATACCAGAAAGTAGAAAAATATCTTACAATTCATATGAATACAAAGACCCCCACATAGCATAACAATTCTGAATTAATAAAATAATGACTTATTTTAGGTTATGCTGTAGATATTTAATAATAAAATTCCATGAAGATGGCACAAAGTCAGGCATGTAGATTAAAGAGATATCCGAGAATATTTATGTACAAGGCTAGGCTGACATAGCCATCTGACTTTAAAACAAAACTTCATAAACACATAAAAGTAAAGGCAACATTTTCAATAAGGGGTGTGGTCAAGCAGGCTAAGGGCATCAATCTAATGCATGAAATTTGAAAACCAGTAGAAAAATAGAGAAATTTCAGTTCAAGGTAAAGGATGGATAAAGACTTTCTAAAAAGAACATAGTCACTCAGGGAATAGGACAGATGGTTGACTAACAGGACCTCACTGACTTAAAAGCCCCTACAAAAATAAACTCAATCAAATAAAGAGCAGCCTATAGGATGGGATCTCTTTGTGAATTCTATATCTGGCAGAGGGTTATTCATCCATATAACACAACAAGCTCCAATTACCTAAAACACACACACACACACACACACACACACACACACAATAAAAATGTGCTATGGAACTGACTATGGAGGTACCCAAAAATAAATAAATAAACAAATAGATGATAGATAGATAGATAGATAGATAGATAGATAGATAGATAGATAGATAGATAGATAGATAAAGGAAAAAATAAAAGTGGTTTAAAAAACATTGAATCTACTTTCAATATTCTTACATATCAGAGAATTGTAAACTACATTGAGATCCATCCCATCAGTCAGAATGGCTAACATCCAGTTCAAAAATAATAACAAATGCTGGCATGAGTCTTGGGAAGGCAGAACATTTATCCACCCTTGATGGGAGGATAAACTGGAGAAGACACCATGGAAGTCAGTGTCATGAGTCATAGGAAAGTTAAAATTGGAACTCATATATAGAGCCAGCTATAGCACCATTGCATATATGTTCAAATGGCTCCAGATTCTATCATACATATGCTTATGGCTGCTCATTCAAAATACCTAGAAAACAAAATAAACCTATTATGCCCATGAACAAGTAAATGTGTGATGAAAATGTGTTACACATATGCAATTAAATGTTACTCAATTGTAATAAATACTGAAAATGTGTAATTTATAAGAAAATGTATTCAAAAGGTTACATATTTTATGTAGTGAAGGCCCACAAGTACAAACCCACATTCTCTCTGATGTATGATTCTAAGCTTCTCATTTTGAGATTTCATATTTAATGTGAAATATCTTAAGAACTTAGGAAGTAGAAAAGAACTAGGATGAAGGAGAGAGGAGAAAAAGGTATTTGGGTAATGAAAAGAAGAGTTATACACATGAGTTATGAAAGAAACAGGAAAATATGGGATAAATGATTTTTCTTTCTGTTGTGTCTGTTGGTATATTGCCCATTGTCATAAAAGAATCATGAATTTACTCAGCAAATTATTAAAATGAAAAAATAGAGGAGTAGCACATGTTGAAGGGATTAAAAAGGGGAAGTTATAGTTGTATGGTAGATATGATCTACACAATATATAAAATATAATTACATAGTTAATTGTCAAAGAATAGAAAATAAAAATATATAATTATATAGTTAATTGTCAAAGAATAAAAAATTAAAATGATAATATGATTTTAAAAAGTAACAGAATTCATGAAGCTAACTTCAAACAATCATCTCTTTTTTTGTTTTAATATATCTTTTAACCTGTACAGATATTCAAGTGGTAGCTGTAGGACTTATATGCTACAAGTTGTAAAGGACGGCTGTAAAAAAAAAAAAAGTATCTTTTGGACATGACAGGAATGTTTCTCACATGCATTGACAATATGTAACACTACATGTTTGTGACAGGTTGAAAGAAATTGACCCCTAAAGGGAACAGCACTATTTGTTGGAGGTATAACTTTGTTGGGATTGGTATGGTCTTGTTGAAAGAAGTATGTCACTGTAGAGGGAATCTTTCAGCTCTCATATATGCTCAAGCCATGTCTGGTATCACAGACCACTTCTTGTTGCCTGTAAGTTAAGATGTAGGACTCTCAGTTACTTCTCCAGCACCATGTTTGCCCCTATTCCACAATGTCTCACCTTGATGACTAAACCTCTGAAAATGTGAACCATCCCAAATAAATATTCTTCCTTGATAATAGTTGCCATGGTCATGGTGTCTCTTCACAACAATAGAAACCCTAACTAAGACAATGCACAAGACTTACAAAAAATATCAAGCTAGTCAAAATCCAAATATGGATGTATAAGGGCCTGTGAAAAGTTGTCTATAGCTAAGGAGCTACTAGCATTTGATAACATAAGTTCTCTTCAGTGTTCCAGCCCTGGGTAGGTTACCTGTGCTTCAGTGGATGGTCCTTCATCCTTGTACATATTGACAGTACTAACTAGCTTCAGTAATTAAAAAAAAAGAATATATGAAATTGGAAAGTTTATATGATGAAGAGTTGGAAGGAGGAGACATTGGATATGGATTTGATCAAAAAACATTGGAAACAAATTTCTCAAAAAAATGAATCTTGCTAAATATTTGGAAAATATTTAAATATGTCACAAATTATACATTTTAAGTCAGAATATCATTCTCTCTTGGCCCAGCAGCTAGGATAAGGAAAATAAAATAAAATTATCTTCTGCATTTAAATGAGTAGACAGTTCTGGAGGTATGGGTCAAATGCTTTGGAATTTAAATGTTGTTCCCAAGGGAGGCAGGATGTCTTTGTTAAAGTTGGCATCAAATAAATAGCAGTTGAAATATAAAATAAAATTTTTTTCTATGAAGCAAGGCAGGAAGGCAATGTTAGGCAGTTAGAAAAGTCTGTGATATCTAAAAATATTCATGGGTATATAAATTGTTGGGAGGATCAGTGAGTGAATTATCAGCTGGATTCCAGATACACACTGAGGTAAGAACAGAGACTGTGCCATTTAGGGTGTTTGAATTTATTGTGAAATTCTAAATAAGAATGGCATTTTTGTTTTGGGCAACAGAAGAAAAAGGAAGGAGTCACTTAGGACACTTTTCTGATATTCGTAATTAAAACTGGTTTAGGGGTGTATTTAAAAAGAAAGATCCAAGAGGAATAAATGTTAAATGGTGTAGAGCAGAGTTCTAATTTGGTTGTCCCCAGGATGTGGTTTCAGAGACAGGGAGAAATGCAAAAGCACATTGATATATCTATTTTGGATGATAGAATTTTTATGCCAGTCATGTGTATTAGAAATCCAAGGTTAGAAATATTTCACTTGTGAAGAAATGTGAAAAATGTCACTTTTGACTTGTGATAAAGTGCCTTAGAAGTATTTAATTTGTTAAGTATTCATTGACTGCTTTGGATATATTTATACAAGGTTTATAAATAAGTTGTCACTTAATTTTGGTAAGGACACTCCCAGTTTTTCCTTTAAATTAACATCTAGATTGACTATTAATACTATTTCCTTTTTATCATGAAAATATTCTTATTCCCTGTTCTGAATATAGATAATGAAATAATTGTAAGCCTAACAAATTCAGAAATGTTCTTTCAAAAGCATATAATGTATGAGAGGAGCGTACAAACTAGTGTGGGAGGGAGATGTGTATGAGCATTTCTTCAGAAAATGTAACCAGAATGGAAGAAAAGTTTTAAACTACCTAATTTAAGAATCACTTTCAATTCCTACCTTGGCATTATTGCCACTGCTATGTTGATGTCAAACCAGTTATTATAAATTTTACTAGAACTGGTTATGAATTTTCCCTGCATGATGGTGGTCTTCCATGAGGGACTGTGTGACACATTAAACACCCCGAGAATCCTCACAAAGCCTGTGTGAGGTAGATGCCAACCTCAGAGAAAAGGCAAAGTTACCGAAAGTTAGTTAATGTGGCCCATAGAGACAAAACTTGAGTATCTCAATCTTGTTATCAAAGATGGCTTTCTTTCCACTCTTCTGCAGTGTGGGGATTGTGGGCAGGCCATGTGTATACACCAACCTGGGCCTCTCACGGAACTACACATGTCGTGGTGCTTCAGGAAAGAAGTGAATTTCCAGGAAAAGTGACTGCTGTTGAAAAGATATGAGTGAAAGCTGCCCAAAGTCAATTCTGCTCAGACAACAATCCAAGTAATTCAGGTGGGCACTGTAATCAACAGTATCAAAAATAATACTCAGATCATGAAAAATTAGAATACTCTAACTGTCAGGTGACAGCTGCATTAATAAACTACTAAAAAAGAATTTTGGGGGCAGCTTAGCTGCAAATCAGTGATATAAAGCTGGATTTCTGTTTCTCAGTGAGATGATGCCCTTCCTTTCGACAGTTTGTTACTGCTGACTGAGAAACTTCCGGTGCAGAGGCACATTTAACATCTGATTTAACGGCTCCACCTCACAGAACCATTTCTATCGTGAGACCTAACCACACTCTCAGAAAGGGTGACGAGGGAAAAGCACCCACTTAGCAATCACTGCTACTGATTACAAAGGACACTGAAACAATGTTGCATGTACAGAAACAGTGAGAGCTAAAGCCCTGACCTCAAGGTGTTTATGGTCCAGAGGATTCCCAAAGCTAATGAAAAAGATAATGTTTAATAAAAAAGTAAGGATTTAAATATAATCAAGGACAGAGGCTAGGGATGCAGACTAGAAGTAAAGAGTACTTACTGCTCTGGCAGAAAAACAGTTTCCTTTCCAGTACCCATGCCAAGTGCCTCATATCCACCTGTACATGTCACACAGGGCATTTAACAGGATTTAATTGCATATGTGTGTATATGCATATATCTCTCTCTTCTCTCTGTCTGTTTCCCACAGAGGGATAATGAACATTAAAAATAAAATAAATTAAAGCAGACTGAATATGATCTTTGTTCTTTAGAGTTTTGCATTTAGTTTTATATAAGAAAAAAACTGTCAATTTTTTAAAATACCTGAAAAGAAATTTCAAATCTATAAGCTAGGAATGCCATTTTCACCCAACATGAAAATTTAAGAGATACAAGAAATTTTATTAATGTTCACATTAAATGAGTATTGTCTACAATAAACATTTTTTTTTCATTTACATCTAAAGAGTCTATAACTTTATAATGGGCAAGTTGTACAGAAATGAGGGTCTGGGGTTGACAGTCAAATGGAGTTATTCTTCACTGAAGTCCAATTAGTTGGATGAATGAACTCATGTTGTGTGACTCCTGGACACTGTTGATGGCTCAGATATTCTTAGGATGTGTACTGTGAATGATTGGTCAAGTGTTGGTTCATCAAGCCAACAATTCACAACTATACCATGCACAAATATTTTTATTCTTTTAACAATTAAGAATGACACTCACCTGAGGTATGAGTGAAGATTCAATCATTCTTTATATCCAAATCACCCATCCACAAAACTTTTGTTACAGTGGAAAGATTCTAAGTCAAATTACTGCAGTGCCTGCACAATTTAGCTTTAGTGATCACTGTTCCTCATGCCTCTGTGACATTCTCATCCCAAAAAGCTACTTTATCATATATCACTTTATGAATATATTTTTTGCTTCAATGTGAATTCTCTGGTCAAATTTATGTCAACTCTGTATACACTGCCAAATATCACACTATTTTTTAGAAAATGCTAAACTTATGTTCTATGAAAAATAACAGAGGGAATCAAGAAATACTCATACAGAGATTGAGTCACTCAAAGTCCAAACTACTTCATCATCATACATCTTTCATTTTGAAACATAGATTCTTCTTCGGTTGTTTCAATTACACATGGCTCTAAATACTGTAAAATCAGTATTTGTTTCTAGACTTTAAAGGGAAGAGATGAGGTGAGAATCTTGCAAATCTTGCTAAAAATTATGGCTTATTTTACATTTGAGATGAATGTGGATAATATATAAATGGAAAAAACTCTGTGACCACTTTAAAAGATTCCTTCTAAAATATATGACCGTTCCCTCTAAGTTTACAATTATCTTTCTCTTTAATTTGAGCCCTGCAACTATTTATAAGTATGACATGGTAGAAATCACACTGTTCTGTTCTTCAGATGGAGGAATCTGAGGAAGCTCACTCAGTGAACCTAGATCCTATGTTTTAGAAAGCCTGAAGTGGCTCTTGAAGGGAGACTGCATGTAAAAACTAGAACAAAGAGATCCAGAAAACAGCTTTAGTTGACAATGAGTCTTGAATGAAAATCAATCAACAAGTACACTAGTGAGAATCTTGTTCCTTGTCCAAATTCATAAGAAATTAGAAGTATGAGATATTGCAATGTTTAAGTTGTCTTCATGTAAGTTTTAAGGTTTTCAGAATACAAATTTAGATATAAAGTCCTTAGTATCAATTGTTGGAAAATGGTCAACAAATAATGCATGGTGAACAATGCTTTGTGGAAATGTGAGTCACGCTCCAGAAAAAAAAGGCAGAAGGCCTTTTACTTCAGGAGCATTTGTTTCCTGGATTGTCCTTGGGTGTGATGTTGTGCCTTCTGAGACAAACATTTGCATCCAATGAGTGAAATATGTTTATTTTTGTTCAATGTCAGAACATAACTATAGAGCCCATATAAGAATATGCTGACTTCTGTCTTCAGTGTAACCTGAATCTAGATATGTACTTCTGCTATATTTTCATGCTTTCCCAGATATAATCTATAGAATATGGCAGACAGTTGTATTTAAGTTGTTCTGACCTGAGAAAGTTCTGAGAAAATACTGTTCTGTAAATATTTAGTATGTGTTTATTGGTGTTTGCTTACGTATTTTTCTGATCATATGTTTCTGAACAACAATCTTTCTTTAAACATTGCTTTTTTTTTTCACATTTGTGGATAAAAGTACACAGAAATCGAAGTAAGTTTCTGCACAATTAGACTATATTCTGACCCATTCACTAAGGTCTTAAGATCTCAGATGTCACAGACAGATCTACATTGGTTGATGAAAGTTGACAGTTATCATATTTCATATGTCATTTATCAACCAAAAGAAAAATATTATTTCTACTATTTGTTTCTCAGATCTTTAAAGGATTTTTCTTTATTTTCTGTGTTCCTACTCTTTTTTTCCACCCAAATCTTTGGTCGAGGCAGCAAGTGTGTGCGTGCGTGCGTGTGTTTTGTATGTGTGTAATATATATGTATATTATATATAATATAAATATACCTTTATGACTGTGCAAAAGAGGACTTGGATGAATGAGAAGAGGCTGTGGTTTATTTCTCTGATATTTCAGGATAATTTTATTGAATGTACCACCATATGGATGAATGAGTAAATGAATGTGTGATTTGAACAATGTACTTTTAAAATATCATTGTAATAAATAAATGTCATTTAAAACCTGGAATATCCAATAATAACCTTATTTTTACATAAATAGCATATCTGTAGTGTTTAAAAAGCCACTGTGATTTATTTATACTGTCTTACTTATTGTGTTAAATATAACTACTAGAAAGCTTAAAGGCATGACATATTACTGTACTTTAATCTTGAGAACATTCTTTTTAATCTACCCATAGCAATACCTAAATTTTTAGAGCACTTGATATTCCTTTTTATTTTTAAGACTTTACGTGGTAGTCACCCTAATAAGAACAAGTAGACATAGTTTCAAAATGTATTTTGGTAAAATCTATCTTCTAGATTTCCCCAACTCAATGACTCCTCCTTGTATGTACCTGATTTCCCTTCCAACAATATGTGATTATATTTTCAAAACCCAGATTCAATTTGAATCAAATTAGATGATTTGAGTATGTACATTGTTAAAGGATTGTCAACTACTGGAGAATGGCTAGGCTCTCATAGGCTGTATACAAAACAATACAAAAAGATAAACATGCAAAAAAACAAAAAGAAACCTTTCTCTTTCTTCTAGCAGTCAACAATTGCTAGTCTGACCCCTCCTCTAGTATACTAGGATTTTTTATTAGACTGATTTTGTGCAGATATTGTGAAAACATAGTCTCTGTCAGTCCATATGAACAATGGCTATATGAATACTGGCACATCATATGTATCAAAAATATTTCACTGAAGAATTTTATTATGGCTCTCACAATCATTCCTACTCTTTGTCCACAATAATATGTGAGCTTTAAATGAAATGAATTTGATATGAATGTCTCATTTAGAGCTGATAGAGAACTCTAGAATTGCTTATTCTTGCACATAGACTAGTTGTGGGTTCTATTCATCTTTTAGGAAGTAAAAGTAATTAAGAGTTTTATTCAGCTATCAACCCTGAGATCTATAATAACAACAGAATTGGCAATTTTTACCCATTGTTGCAACAATGTCAAGAATATTATTTGTTACAATGAGGTTTTTGGCCCAGTTGCCAGAGGTCCAGGCCAACAGATCTGCAGTCCTAGATCACTCATCTGCCTGCTGCTGCTTAGGCCCCCCAAAATGATTCAAACACTTATATTAACTTCATGCTGTTGGGCCTATGGGTTAGGCACATTTCTAGTTAGCTCCTTCGTCTTAACACTACCCATTTCCATTAATCTGTCTGCCATGTGGACTGTGGCTCACCTGTGTTCCTTACATGTTGCTTCTTTGGGCTTCTGGCTCCATCTGTCTCTGACTCTGCCCTCCTTCTCCTAACTATTCTGATTCCCCATATACTTCTTCTACAGTGCCTGCCATGGTCAAAACATGCTCAAAAACATCTTTATTTAAAGATTGATATGCACAGCATACAGAAAGACATTTCCACATGAATTATGGGTATTCAATCACTTCCTAATTGCATTAAAGGCCTCATCCCAACACAAAATATTTGCCAGGTATTGTCAATGGGGGAAAAGGAACCTCTGTGGACCCCAGTCATATGATTAGAAAAACTAATACACAGAAATGTACAATTAACTCTGTTCTAGTTTTTTTCTCCCCCTAAATGTGATGTCATCAAATAAGGAATAAGCAATTCATCTTCACTAAGAGCAGATCCTACTGTAGTCACTGTAAATAGCGATATTTGTAATGAATGGCTCCTATATATTTAGAGAACATGATGGTTGTATGGTTGTACAAGACAATGAGTTCAATGATAAATAGCACATATGGAAAGGCTTTGGACAAAGGAAGAGGAGACTTGTAGACCTCTTTCTCTGGCATGATGCATGTTTTATATTATTGAGATTTTACTCAATATTTATTTTTAAATTTCCCCTTCATATAATTCTCATAGGTAGCTGGGTTTTCGAATATATTTTTAGAACACATTGCCCTCTTTCTTTGTCCTCTTTTAAGCATGATGTTCTATGGACTTTTATTGGCACAAAAAAAACTTATGCAGCCACTATGGAAACCAATATGGTGGTTCCTCACAAAATACATAATCAATCTACCTCAAGACTCATCTATACCATCCTTGGGTATATACTCCATCCTACCATAAGAACAATTGCTCAGCTATTTTTATAAAAGCCAATAACTAGAAACAACTACATGTGCCTCAAACCAATCCAGTATAGTGCAATCAGATTAAAGGAAGAGTCAATGACAGTTTCCCACTAGAGTCTTGTTTCTAAGACACTAATAAAGTTACTGAAACACTGTGGCTTTTAGTATTTTGTTCATCACTATGGACTCCTTTGCCCATTTCAGGTGATATGAATGTTAAGTGTGATAACATGTCTAAGAAAGATGTAATTTATGATATTTCTATTAAACACATGTCAGAATGCACTGTAGAGCTGATCGATCATGTGTGGGAAGGACAGATTTCTGTGAAGGAATTCTGAAAATAAAGATATAGGTACCCAAACTTTAGCATTCAGGCATCTGTACTGTCCTGCTTCTATGATCCTGACAGGATACATCCTCAAATGTAGCCTCTCCCTCTCTCCCTCTCCCTCTCCCTCTCCCTCTCTTCTCTCTCTCTCTCTCTCTCTCTCTCTCTCTCTCTCTCTCTCTCTCTCTCTCTCTCTCTCTCTCTCTCTCTCTCTTTGCTCTCATCCCCATGGACCAGTCTCTGTTGCCACAGGATTTCAACTACCTAACCTCTAGGCCCTTCATCCAACACCAACATAATTAGTTAGTTCCTCTTTAACTGGTCATTTTTCATGCGTGAGGGTTAGTCTCTTGATCATGGTTTTTCAATTACTTTTGGCCTTACCCATAAGCCCTAGAACCAGGCAACCACACGTCTCTTGGCTCATATCCCCTCAGCCTGTTTATGTGTGATAATGTATAGAACAGCTTGTGCCTACTCAGAACCCCTTATCCCCTGCTCTTTGAATGATTAGTTCACTGGGCAGCCTGTGCCTCCTCAAATCAATCTTCACAGAATTTCTTGGATGCTAGAGATTCCAAGACCTTGGATCTTATTTCTCTACCTCACTCATGAAAAATGTGCCTACCACCATATTTGTGAGCTCCAAATACCCCTTAGATATCAATCTAAATGACTGCTTAATAGCACCCTACATATTGATATTTTTATGGGACCTTTACCACTTCTGCCAACCTTCTGATAGTTGGAAGATGGTGTCCTATTATCAAGCTTTCTCTTATTTTAATTACAAGCTCTCTCTCTGTTCTTCCTTCCTGTTCTTCACTCAACTCCTGCTATCTATGAAGCCTGTTAAGCTTTACTCCCCCTGTTCATAAGTAAATTCTCTCAAACACAAACAAACAAAACCCTGGGATCTTGTCTGTCTCACTCTGCTTTTTATTCATTAAAGAACTCCGATGTTAGTTTGAGCAGCAGAAGTGGCAGCAGCCTGTTTCTGCTGCCAAAGCAGTTACACCATCATCTGTTGTGAGGTCCCTTTCTAAGCTACGGGACATGTGTACCTGTTTAAAGTACCTGCCATGGAGATCAGGGTACTTGGCTAATTCGCTTGCCTCTTACTCTTCATTTGGTCACTAATTTCCTCTCTTGCCTCTTTTTTGCTCTCTTGCTTCTCTTGCTCTTGTCTACCTGCCTCTCTCAAGTCATCACTCCAATGCAGTCTTTCACTTGTTGACTCTTAGCTCTCTGCCTCCCAATACACCTCCTGCACTAACTCTGTTGCGTGTAGCATGTTTGCTTAGTGACATACTTTGGCATTGCCCACCAAAGCTACCCACTTCACACTAGGACCTTACCTGCTTGCTCCACCTGCAACAAATCTACTTTCTCATTCTCTGACTGCATTGCCTTCCATTCAATACCAACAGCTAAGTCTCTCATAGGGCTACCTGCCTCTGACTATTCCCCTGGCTGTGACTGGACTCAATAATCCTTGGACCAGGCAGTTGGGGAACTCAGAAAAAAATCTCCACTTTGTTTCTTTTTCTTTGCCCCAAAACCTGCTTGTTTCCCTCTTTCACTCTCCCACCCTCTGCCTCTCCCTCTGCCTCTCCCTCTGCCTCTCCCTCTGCCTCTCCCTCTGCCTCTCCCTCCCCCCCCCCCTCCAAATGCCCTGTCCATCCCCCATTATCAAGTCTTAGAAAGGTATTTCTAGGCAGGGAATGGGTTCCAAGAAGCCAGTTTCTGCATCAGGAATAAACTCTGGTTTCACTTCCCACTGCTATAAGCCCCACAAGGATATCTATTGACTCTTATGGATAAAAAACTAAAGAGACATGTATTTCTCCAAACATTTTAACCCTTGACAACAGTTCCATTTCCTACAAATATTCAAAGCTAATACTGTAAGGTGGAGAGAAAACAGCTCCCTACAAACACATCAGCCTTAAGTAATAACAATAACACAGTGGAACACCCCAGCCTTCGGCTGAGTAAAGAAAACCAGCACCAGATCCCAAGGAATGTCAGAGAAAATTGCTGTGTTCCTTTTAAACACACTTCTTACAACATTTTGCCGATTCCACAGGAAGCACAAAAATTATCCTTCCGAATTGGCAGCTGCCAAAAAAAAAAATAAATAAATATAAATAAAATCTCCCCAGGAAAGTTCCTTTTGGGGGAAGCTTTAAACTTCAATTAATATTAATGACAACATGGCATCCAAAGATGTATAGTTCATCTGATCCAGTGTAATTGATGAGAGAGAGAGAGAGAGAGAAGAGAGAGAGAGAGAGAGAGAGAGAGAGAGAGAGAGAGAGAGAGAGAGAGAGAGAGAGAGGAGAGAGAGGAGAGAGAGAGAACACATTAGTTCAATGATTGATAGTGGAACCTTTGTAATTACATCAGCCTTTTCCAGGAGAGATAGGTCAAGAGAATTACAGATCCACAGCTGAAAGTTTAAGAGTTTTTGACAAATAACTATAATTGAAAATACCATTATTAACAGATAAGATAGATGTGAACAGCTTGTTTCTTCTTATGTGTTGGAGTTGGGCAGGCCAAGAGGGCACTCTATTGCCATAATGGAACCAAGTGTGATGACTATGTGACATGGTATGGGAGTGATAGCATTTGATGACAGAGAAGTGCAGGAGTAATGCCAAGGAGAAAAGTGTGTGTCCTCTTCCATCCTCTACTGAGTATTTATTTCAAAAAGATCCTCTACCTCGTTTTTATAAACAGAATTCATCTTCCTTAAAAAGTTTTGAATAAAATAAGAAAATCACATTCATAATCAACTGCTCTGAGTGCTTCTGATGAAGCTCCATTGTCTCTCTATATAAATTGTTTTAGCGTTGATAGCTGTATAACCCTTTGTAACTTAATTTGATTTCTACTTGTTATCAGCACGCATTTTGAAATGTCATTAAATATTCTTTATATATTTATTCTCTGCTTCCTCACAGTCTCCTATTGTGACATTTGAACACTTAAAGCCTGTTGTTAGGCTTAACAAAAGGATAAAATAAGTCAAACAAATATATTTGCTGAGATTCCCATGAAGGGTTTCATTTGTTTACTATTTCAAATAAGTGTCTGAGACGTTAACCTTGTTGGAAAAATTTAGTAGTGCCAAATTGCTTTCAAAAGCCGTGGGATCATCTTTATACCCTCATAAGCATGAATTAATGTCACAGGGAAAGTCCTTTGCATTCATGATGTAAAGTTTATGAAAAAAAAAAAAAAAAACACATGACACATCTTCAAGATCCCAGAGAAACTCAACACAAAACAAATGGTGAATGCATTCTTAGGCTTCAAACTATGTGTCTTCAATTCATTTGCATCCATTAA
Source organism: Phyllotis vaccarum (assembly GCA_033318265.1). NCBI lineage: Eukaryota > Metazoa > Chordata > Mammalia > Rodentia > Cricetidae > Phyllotis > Phyllotis vaccarum. Next base: position 34,816,673 of record JARWLC010000001.1, on the reverse strand, counting down.
GTTTTCTGTTTTACTTGTCAGGCATTATATTCCATTTATCTCAGAAGGTTCCCTTCCCAGTGAACAGTTGAGGAAATACCAGCAGCTCTTGGGTCTACTCAATACAATTAGGGACTGTATGGCTTCCTTGGTTTGTTCTCTTGTTGTTGCACAAGTTGCTCTTCAGAAGCCAGAGAAATAGAAGATTGATTTGCCAGTGGTTTGAGAGTCTGTAATGTATCATAGTATGAAAGCTATGATGGAGTTCTTGGCTGTGGGAGTATGAGGCTATGAGGCTTCATGTCTTAGTGCACTGAGAGGCAAAGAAAGCTCAGCCTGACATTAGAGGGGGTGAATATCACCTGGAAAGCCTATCCCCAACAGTCTTCCTCTGTTAGCAGGAAGGTTACAGTGTCAAAAATTTTACAACCTCCAAGATAGTGTCACCATCCAAGGACCAAGTATTTAAATGCATAAGCCCAAGGAAATTCACATTCAAAACATAACATCCTTCCCATTTTAGAGGATTTTGTTTTTGTTATTGTTCCAGTGTGTATACGTATGTTTGGTTGTTTATTCTTGGGAAGATAGCAATAGTTGATCGCTGGAATACTCATTTTTGTTGACACATATTATTTTTTCTTATTTTAACATAAATAATAGCTGATTTATATCAAATGCTTCTTCTAAATTAGTATGGCTCAGTAACCATGAACTAGTTCTGTACCTCAATTAGAACTTTTATGAGTGATGAACAAGTTATAAGATAATAAAAACTAGGATCATTTATAAAGAATTTCAGGGTAATAAATGATTGTCATAATGATAGACTTCTAATTATCTCATTTCAATAATATAAGAAAGTAAATCTCAGTATTTGTTCTAAAAATGCATGCTATAAATTATCTGTCATTTCATCCTCTTGACACCACCTTATCATATCTTCAAAAACTGGAAGACATTTCAGAGACATGGAGAATCACAAGGCCTATTCACACACACACACAACCAGGTCAATGTTCAAGAGCCGAGCCCTCCCATTCTCTGAAGATCAAGGTCTCACATTTCTCTTGTCTGTCCTTAACTCAAATACATAGTCTCCTGCACCTAGATGTCTATCAAAACATTGCTAGTCTTTTTGATTTGTATGAAACTGACAGTGTAACCACCTAATAGAAAATTTATTTTCTCTGTAGTGCATACCTAATTTCTTTGAAGGGAGGTCCCAGTGGCCATTTCCACAGTTAAAAAAAATATTCTTTTCTCAACTCATCTTTTTTCTGCACCTAAACTCTCAGCATAATGGAAAATCACAGTATCTAAATCTCCCATGATGCATGACATCTGTCTGTAACTACAAATCACCCAGGATAATTAAAACATAATGAAATAGCATAGTCAGTTGGGACTTAATGGGGGTCTTTCCTTTAGTTTACCTCCTACATTAATTCTCTAATTGGACAGCCACACTTCATCTTTCCACAAGCTCAGTTCAATGTGTTAAACTGAATTGATTATATTTTAATACATTGTTCTGTGAGTGCAGCAATATCTATAAATGAAGAGGCAAAGAACATAGGGAAAGAAATACAATTTGTTCCTTACAAAATAATACTACATTTTCCATAAGAATATTAGTCTCTGCTGCTAGATGAAACCAAAATTCTTCTCAGTCTCTTTTACACGTCACTTGACCTGGGTCTGAGTAGAAGTATCTCTGATAATGCCTCGCCATCTGTGAGCTTACCTGTTTACTCAGTGTTATTCTGAGTTCTAAGGAGATGTCAGCTTGCCAAATAGGCATTATCCCCCCTCCCCCGGAGCTTCATAACTGCCTGGAATAGTGAAAAATAATTTCAGCAAGCATTTTAAGTATGTAAGCTATATATCATGATAGAAATAAACTGTGGTCAAGACAAGATGTTCAGTTCATAAGGGTATCCTGGGTCTAAATGAGAGATGAAATTTAAGCAAGGATATGAAAACAACAGAGATGTGTTTCATTCATAGATAAATAGGGAATTGAGGTTCTGGCAGAACCATGACCTAGGGCAAAGCCCTGGACTATTTTTGATTTCACTGGTACCTTCTGTGCTATGTGGTACAGTGTATATTGAAGACTTTGGCGTTTGTTTTGTGTGAAATAAGCAACAACCAGGGTTGATGAGGGAAGAACTGATACAAGCTGAACTATTATGAACAGGCTTATTTTGTAGTGAACACTCATTGACACTCTCAGAAACCATACGTTGAAGCTCTTTTTCTCCAGTGCCATTGCATTTTGCAGTGAAACACTAAGGAAGTAACTGAAGGTAATGAGCTTTTAAGAATGCAACCTGAATAATTTTGACACTGGTAGCTTCAAAAGACAACACATATTTATAATATAACCAATGTTCTCTGTCTGCCCTGTGAAATCACAGATAGAAGTCAGTTGTGGACTGGATAAATGGCTCGGTGGTTAGGAGCACTGAATGCTCTTCCATGGGACCCTGATTCAGTTCCTAGCACCCAGGTGACAATGGTAGCTTACACTGTCTGTAACTCAGTTACAGAGGACCTGACACCCATGGAAAGGCACCAATTTGTAGCAATGAGGTTTTCCCAGCCCAGGGAAGCCAGAGGTTCAGACCCACAGATCTGCTGCCCAGACCCCTTAGCTGCTTGCTGCTGCTCAGCCCTCCCCCACCCCCAAATGATTCAGATGCTTATATTAATTTCATGCTCTTTGGCCTATGGCTCAGGTATATTGCTAGCTAGCTCTTATATCTTAACTCAACCCATTTCCATTAGTCTGTCTGCCACCTGGCCCCTGGCTCACCTGTGTTCCTTACATGCTTCTTCTTGGGTGGCTCAGTCTGTTCTGACTACACCCTTCCTTTCCTACCTATTCTTATTCCCACCTACTTCTTCTATGCTGCCTATCGTGGCAAAATAGCTCCTTTATTTAAAGATTGACATTCACAGCATACAGAAAGGCATTCCCGCATAATGAATTCATATTAAAATATAAATAAATAAATAAAAATAAATAAAATAAATAATAGAAGTCAGCTGCATTTGAGTCAATAAGAAGGCTCTGAGGTTTAGATTACAAGCTCTTTAACTGTAGGCTACCCTTTATATCTTCCAGACCTTATCTGGAGTTGAGGATATTCTAGTAAGGCTATTTTAAAGTTCTCTTAGGTAAATAAATAAGAGGCCTTAGCCTAAGATACCTATAGTTAAATATCAGCCTTCCTGTGAGGACAGCAGCACCTAAATTTAAGATCTAAGTTAGCAAAGGTGGTCAGAGGAGATATTCATGGAAACCCCCAGTAAGTGGTAGAAGTTAAGTCTTATCTGACACAATACCCTACCAACTCTTGAAAACATACTTTCTGTTTGTGTTCCAAGCATCTCCTATGCTCATGCTTCTGGCTTCCACTATAATTTTCTTTTAAACACAGGAAGAACTTGATCTTTCTTATCAGTCCAATGTTCAGCATCCTAAAAATGCTAATTAGTCCTTGGAGTTGTTCCCTAGACTAAGCATATCATTGTCCCCTCATGTTTTTGTTTCATGATTCTTATGTCCATCTATTGATATTTACTTATTTATTTATCTTCTGTCTACTACAGCAGACAAATTAAGCTATAATAATAAATAAAATTATAAACTTTTAACATTTTGCTATGTTAAAAATATTTACAGGATGATTGTGGGAGATTGTGTTGTTTCATTGTAAATAATTATCCCACCCACTGGTTTAGTAAAAAGCGCTGATTGGCTGAAGGCAGGCAGAAAGTGTGGGTGGGGCTACCAGACTAAGAAAACTCTGGGAACTGGAAGAACAGAGCAGAAAGCCAGAGAGAAGTTGGAAGAAGCATAGGACAACCATGCTGCTGTGAGAAAAGGCACTGAGTCCCATGGCTAAACAGGATGAGTCATGGGTTAGATGAAGGATAGAGAGCTGGCAATTTATATGCCTGGGCCTTAGACCAATCAGCCTAAAAGTATTGAAAGCATCTGTGTGTCTCTGTGGGACTGTGGGACTGCCGGTCTGTGGGCCTAGACCTTGAGGTTAGGCCTGAAAGTCCAGACCAGAAACCTCTTACAACAGAAGATTTTTAAAAATATTTACAGTATAAAAATAATTATTTAAAAATATCTATAAATAACATTAAAATATGACTCTCTGAAACCATATGTTTAAGCCCTTCTCCAGTGCTATAATAAAAAATAAATCATTACTGTCTATAGATGCCAAAGCTCAAGCCCTTTCATTTAGTTGTGTCTTCTAACACCTCCATAGTCTGCCCAGTGGAAACACTACTTACCACATTGTTTGAACTATTATTGATCTGTAGCTGATAATAAAAGCTTATTATTCTCACTATAATAGTTTTTCTGGTAGATCATTTAAAAATCTTTTTATTTAAGAGTATTTTATTTTAAATACCAACTACAGTTCCCTTTTCCTCCATTCTTCCCACTAACCCCCAGTTCCCTTGACGCCACTCCACCCCATCCACTCTTCAGACAAGATAAGGCCTCCAATGGGCTGTGGAAACTTCTGGCACATCAAACTGATGCTGAGACAAACCCTTAACACTTATTGAGGCTTTTTAAGGTGTCCCTTTTTATGAAAGATATCCAGTGTCCACCAAACCTTGAATAAAAATGTCATTTATTTGTGTTTTTGTGTTATTTTGGTCTTTGATTATTTATGGAAGTCTTCCAGAATAGTTGTTTATGGTTTGTCTCGAAATCTTTGGTTCCTCCTTTAAAGCTGTTCTATTTTCCAGTGCAGTATGTTTTTTGTTTTTTGTTTTTGTTTTTGTTTTTTATGTTACACACTACATTTTCTAATTGTCCTAGGGAAGAGTTCTTTCCACCATGACTGGGAGTGATTGGGCTATGTTTGAATTTAAGACTTGTGATTTTGGGGCCTCTTGTGAGAGGCTCTAAGAAGTGCCTCCCAATGGTAAAGGGTTGCCTTGTTTGTCACTTTGTAGACCCACATTTGTTGGTCCAGTGTCTTCCTTTGTCACATCTTGTGCATAATCCTGAAGATAGGGGCCTTTTGTTGGAATTATTCCTAGAAGAAACATTAGTTCTAGGAGTTTCCTGTGCATAATTCCTTATTATATTGCCTGGTTTACTACAATTAAAACATTTGATACCTTGATTTCTTTTTAAGACATTAGAAATTGCTTGTCGTTCCTAAGACTTACTATCATAGCCAAGATACTTAGCATTGATTAAATATTGTGTCCATTACTCTAGGAGTGCTAATCTAATCTTTAGAAGTATAAGCATCCTTCAACATCTTAAATTAGGATGCTCAAAAGCAAAAAAAAAAAAATAGTTGTTTTCTAACTTCTGGATCTGATACTGCTTTATGCACAGGTTTTGTTAATGTCTGTAGAAAGATAGTATAAGGTTCTTTAAGCCTTTCCTGACTCTTATTTATGGATCAGTTGTCTGCACTCATTTTAAAATATTTCCTCAAACACTCAAAGCAGAAGTACAATATAACAATACTGTATGTTCATCAAAAGAATATGTGAATTGAATCTTTGCTTCAGCAAATTGACCTTCACCAAGAATCTGACCTTGAGAAACATTAAAGGCCCTAGTTTTCCATTATTGTTCAACGACCTTAGCCTCTTCCCTCAGCCAATTTCTCCATTGGAAATGTTGGCTATAATTTATGATAGCAGATCATAGCTGTATCCAATCATTAGGTGTCACCCTTTTTTTGAAGACCAGGCATTTAACAGTTGTTTAGCCTAAGTGGAATTAATAAGATTTACAGTAATAGCTTTCTTGATGTCTCATATGTTTAGGTTCCAAATTATATTTTCCAAACACTTCTAGAAATTTATCAGTTGTTTGGTTTGTATGCATAGTAACTGTATAAAGCATAGCAAAGAGAAAAAGAAGTACCCTGTACATTTACAACTTTATGTAAATCACCTCTGACCCTATTAGATATCAGTGATGGTTGTTCAGAACTTTTCTGGGTGGATGATGCATTAACAATCTTCTCAATTACAGCAATACAATTTTCCTTTTGTTGAAATTTATAAACCACCTATTTCTGCAAGTTCTAAATATCTTGAATAGCAAATTTTTCTAATGATCCCATAAAATTTATGTTTCAGATTCTCATCATTAAGATATGATTCTACAGATTTAAACTTCTCCATCATAGATGTCCTTTCATCTGCAGAAAAATGCTTGTATGAACTTAATATTTACTTCTAAGGGAAGCTCTTTCTAAAAGTTTGTTATACCAGTTTTCACAAAATTAATTTTGCATGCCAATATATCATTGGAAGATTCCATGTTATGCTTCTCAGAAATTAATTTATCATTTTTAGTCTACAAAGTCTCTATCAACCCAATTAACACCTCATATTTAGTACAATTATCAAACCTTTTTTTACAAATATAAAATGTAGGATTTTCCTGAGATTTATTAAAATTGCTAGCATGTAATTCTTAGGGATGTTAAATAAATTATACAAAATTTTCTCAATTGTAGCACAAAAAGCCTTTTAAATTTCTTAAGGTTATATTATCTGCCATGGTTTACTTAGTTACCTACCTTTGGTGGCTTCAGTTGTAATAATTTCTGAATGTAACAGTGATATTTGGCCACCAGGTGTCCTGCCAACCATTCAGTACCAGCTGACTCAGGTTTTCAGATTTTGCCTGCTATGAATATAGTCCAACATAAGGCAAACTCACAAAATCAGAATAGATTACTACAAACACACACCGAGGGAAGCTACTTGCCCTTGCTTTACAAGCAGGCTTTGTGGTTCAGGTCAGCCACCACCAGAAAGGTTATTACTGAATTTGGTGGGAGTGTGCATGCAAGAATACAAGCTATAAAATTACCAGGAGTTTGCTCTACCTGGCAGAAAATATCCCCTTGTAAAAGCAGCTATGAATTGAATTTTGACTTGTTGTAGATCCTCTAGACTCTAAGACCAAAGCGTGCAGGACCACATGGTAGCCCTTGGCCTCTGCCAAAGGTACTGGCAAAGCTTGCTGCAGCTGGTAGCTAAAGCCAGAACTGCAGGTCTAGAGAGGCAACCTCCTAGCTGGCTGGCTTTCCTGCTTATTCCCTTCCACAGGTCCGGCTGACAAGATATACTTGCTATTAATCATTAGCAACTGATTATATAAAAATATAAAGATTTATTAAAGGGTTCATATAAAACACACACTGATACAAGAGATTGAACATTTGGGCAATTCTTTGAAAGCTGGACTGGTATATGCAGTGGCAGCAGGTCTGGTCCTTTCTCCAAGAGCCCAAGGGAACAAAACAGGAAGAAGGCTGTGTGTACCAGGTCTTAAACTCACCTGTACATGCCCTGTATATAGGTCCTCAAGGCTCAAAGGCAATACCTCTAGGTCAAGGTGATGTTAGCAGATTCCCACTAAAGGGCAGTTTAGGAACCTTATCCCCTATTGCTTGGAGTCTTAGTTGGGGTTTTCCTTATGGATTTCTTAGAGTTTCCTTAATACTGGGTTTGTCCCTAAAACTCAAATATCTCCGTCTATCAAGATATATATTTTGTTGCTTTCCATCTCTGCTCCTCCTCCAACTCTACCTTTCAATTTCCTCATGTTCTCTTACACTTCCCTTACTCCTCACCCACACACAATACTCTCAATTTAATGAGGAGTTCTGATCTATTTCTCTTTCCTGGGGATCCATAGTTGTTTCTTTTACAGTCTTTCTCTTATTTAACTAATCTGGGAAGATGGATTGTAGACTGGTTGGTTCTTCTTTGTTTTACTAGTTAGAGTATATATTTAAGGTTTAGATCATAATTTTATTTTTATAGTCAAATTAACTAAAATGAAATCCAATATACATAAACATGTACACACAGACACCAATAGTTTTATACATAGGAGAAATAAGGTTGAAATGGTTATAGTGTAGAGAGTGTGCTAATGATGGTCATTTATTCTGCCTCATGAGTCCAGGACATGGGTCTCTACCCTTGAGAATCTCTCAATGAATGAGGAAGCCGGAATCCAACAGATACTGTTTCTCCTCTGGGTTGTACTGGAAAGAATGCATGGTAAAGGACATTTGAGACAAGGCCATTTACCTTAACAGACCAGGGAGTGAAGCAAGAAGGAGCCATCATCTTACTAAGTAAAAGGTGTTGCTCTCTGTTTTACAGGTGTGAAATCCATTAAAAAGACAGACAGAATCCCAGGCAGATTCTCTCCATCATGTAAACATACCTAGTTATAGCTGAGCTACATTGATGTGTATCTCTCAGAGTCAAGGGCTCTAGAATTCACAATTATACTCACACTAAAAAATCATCAAAAATATAGGAGGAAAAAATGCAATATACTCTGTAAAATATTGTGAGAATGAAAGCTTCAAAGCAGCTCACCCTTAGAGGCCTCCAGTGGAAATGATATCTGATGGCCCCAGTGAAATCATGCTTTTAAAAAAATGACAACATCGGAATGGCAAGAAAGCTCAGTGGGTAAGAAGACTTTCTCAAAGCCTGAAAACCTTAGTTCAGTCACTGAACACACATAGTAGAAGCAGAACATAGACAACTGTGGAATGTACTTTATCTTGCATACATGCAGGGGCCCATATGTACAAACATACACACCAAAAAAAGTGTAAGCATTACATTATAACATGTCCAGAGAGAGTTCCTTGGTGGGTGTAAGCAAGGGGGACCCATAGCAGGTGAGGGAGAAATGCCATGCTGGCAGTGATCATTGTGGGTGGGAGCCAGGGAAAGAGACACATTTTTCAGGCTGCACCCATGTGGAAAACAATGTAGTAAGAGAAGAATAGGAAGAAAGGAAGGAGAGAGAAACAAAGATGAGAGAAAAGGGGAGAGGTAGATGCTAACTTATGAAGGGAGAGAAGAGAGAAAGCAATGAGGGAAGAGTGTTTTCTTAAAGGAAACTTGACAACAGGACTCTGAGTGAGCCAGGGTATTGTTTACTGGCCAGGACCTCAAGAAGTGGATCAGAATGCTAGCAGGAAAGACTGTTTTTTAAAAATGAGTTCATGGAGGAACTTGCAATTGCTTGCCTGAATAGATACTTGAATATAGTGGTGTCATGTACTTACTTATGACTTAATTACAATAATTTTATTAAAATAAAGTGAAAATGAGGGAGAGAAAGAGAGAGAACCCAAAAGAAACCAAAACCTCAATATACTTCCTCTGCCTACACCAGGATGCCAAACTGATGTGGGATGTTTTTCTGTATGCTGTGAATGTCATTGGTTAATAAAATAACTGTTTTGCCCTATGGCAAGGCATCTTAGAAGCAGGCAGAAAATCCAAGCATAGATACAGAGGAAGGAGAGGAGAGTCATGAGAGACATGATCCAGCCCCAAAAAGCAAAGATGTAAAGGAATAGGAAAGTCACAGGCCACCTGGTAAGATAGATTAATAAAAATAGGTTAATATGTGGGATCTAGCTAGCAATAAGCCTGTGCCATAGACTGAACAGCATGTAATTAATATGAGACTTTGTGTGATTACTTGGGACTGCTGGTCTTGACCTCAGGGCTAGAAACTCATACTACACCAGACCTTCAACTTTCAAAATTGTTCACCATTCTCTGAAAGACATATGTAGATTTAATACCATTGAATTGGCAGGAGGGCAAGCTGAGTCATTCTTTAAACAGTATAAAGTGATGGTAAGGAGACAGACACATACAAAAAGTCAAATGTCCCTATTCAAAGGGAGACCTCACTTCTATTATTTGATTATTATGATAATACTGACAGCTCCAATAATCCTTGCTACAGATGTGATGCTGACTGTTCAATAGAAATCAAATAAGGCAGAGATGATCTCGACACTGCTGCTCTCTGTAATGGAAATATCATGTAGGAACAGATATCGATGAGATCATGCTGGTCTGGAAAAAAGAATAACTACAAATCTGGAAAATCAAGTACCGTGTTGAGGTCAATACTAGACCTTAAATGGACCCGAGTAATCAGAAGTGGTAGGGGAACTGGTATGCCACTTAGTATACCTAGTGCAAGCAATTCTATATGAGGAATTTAGCAACCAGTGTTAAGTGTCAGCCTTATGCAAGCTAGGCCTTCCTAGTGACCTAGCACAACACTATAATGAAATCCTTTTAAAAGTGGTGGTTTTCCAAGGAAATCTTTAGTAAAATGTGAAAGATTTATATGATCTGAACTGAAACCAGAGTAGAAAAAGGGGAGAAAGAAAGAGATGGACATCTCAATAGAGGAAGCCAATGTGGGGTTGGAAAGAGACCAGGTACTAGGGTAACCTCCAAGAACTCACAGGATGTTCCTGGCTAGGTCTCTAACCAATAGTGGAGGGGGTGCCTAAGCAGGAATTCCCCTATAATCAAATTAATAACAACCCTAAGTGTCATCACAGAAAATCCAACAAAGAGTCCAACAAAGAATAGAGGCAGAGGCAGAGATCCATGGCTGAGCACTGGGCCAAGCTCCTGATCCAGCTGAGAGCAGGGGAGGAGAGTCTGTATAAGTAAGGGGATAGAGATTATGAGGAAGATTCCCACAGTGATGGCTGGCTGGAACTCTGGGAACCTCACTGAACTAAGAATAGCCACTGAAGAGCCATCAGGGGAAGGAGCTAGGTCCTCCAAGAGTAAACAGCTATTGATTGCCATGGGCGTTATATGGAGCCTCAGGGTATGGGTGTCAGATTGTGTTCCTGTACATGGACTGGTACCTTAGAGCCCATTCCCTGCAGAGGGAGTCCTGGCCCATACTTGACTTAGAGGTGAGGAAATTGGACTTGCCTGGAGTAGATGTGCCATGCTTGGGACTTCTTGTCCTTTTAGTGTAGGGGCTAAGGGATCAAGAGGAGAAAGGCTGATGGCTGATTGGAAGGGATTGGGAGGAGGGAAGGGAAGGAAGCAGGAGGATACATGTATAAAAAAGACATTTTTAATTTAAAAAATAAAAATAAAAAATAAAATTGTTATAGTTAGGTTTTTTGGTCTGGGCGGCTAGAGGTTTAGACATAGACTTGTAGTTTTAGACTTTTAGTTATTTGTTGCTGATTAGGTCTTTAGAAATGATTTAGACATTTATATTAAATTTATGTTGTTTGGTTTATGGCTTAGGTATTTTGTTAGTTGGTTATTTTATTTTAATTTAAATTATTTTTATTAATTTATTTTGTTTTGTGGCTTATAACTTATTTATGTTTTTTATATTTTGTTAGGGGTTGGATAACTTAGTCTGTCTGACTCTGTCCTGCTTTATTTATTCATGTTGTGATTTCCCCTTTTATTTTTTTATAATGTCTGTCATAGGCCAAAACAACTTTTTTATTTAAAAATTAATATTCACAACATACAAAAAGCATTCCCACATCAGAAAATAGTTATGAGAAAAAAAGGAGATGGTTTTCTTTGCTTAAAACAGGGTCTTAATGTATAAATCAAACTGCATTTAAATTCAATCAATAATCTTTCTGCTAAAGACAACTTCTGCATGGACTACATATGTGCACCTGCGCATACTTTCAAAAAGAGGTCAACATTCATGTGATGTGGTGTAAAATTAGAATGTCATTCAAAGGTACTATGACAGTAAAACATTTACTAATACCTTCTTGTTAATGAGCAATTTGTGGAAATTACTGGAAAAGGGGCTTGTGGTCTGGCTTCTGTGGACAATGTCTAAGCAACAAAGAGTTCATTAGATGTCCATCCTGCTGTTTGCCCTGCATGTAAAATATATCAGTTTGCAATGTCCTGCTTCTGGACTATGGAGATAACTTTGCCATTCTTGTCAAATCAAAATTACAGTTTATTAGAAAATAAAGAAATTAAGCATCACAGATCAAGGTCATAAATCAACACACATGATCTAACTATCTTGTTTGAATATGATCACTTTATCAGTGGGATGCTTGAATACCTCATCTACTTCATGCCAAATTTAGCTACTGAACATAAGAGAGAATCCTGTAGCCAATCAGCCAGAGGCATTATTTTAATTTTGGGCAAGTGTCTATTTCAAAGAAGTATTAATGTTTATTTTACATAGTTTTAGACAGAATATATTTGGAGCTCACTGACTCTGAACTAATCACTCAGGAATCTTCATGGAAAGGAACTAAACCCCCCAAAGGTAGACAACAATCCAACCATGTGGGTAGCTTATAAAGACTCTTGAAATAGGATCAGAGTATGTTCCTTGTGCATGAACTTGCATCTTGGACCTCACTCTCTGCAGAGGAACACCTAACTCAGACTTGATACTGGAATGAGGAACTTGGACCTACCTCAACTGGGTATGTCAGACTGAACTGACCTGCCTTGGGACTCCTTGTCCTCTTTGGGAAGTACATGGGGGTGGGGGTGAGCCAGAGGATGAGGGAAGAGTGGAAGGGATTGGAAAGAAAAGAGGGAAGGGGAACAGTGGTACATATGAAAAATAACTTTTAAAATAAAAAACAAATATTATATTTATAATATAATATAATGTTTTTTATTACTAGCTGTCCACATTCTCAATTACTCATCTATAATGCTTCACCATACTAGCCAGAGATTCATTGAGGTTTAGGGGCTGGAGGAATGATGATGCATTGGCAATAGGAGTGGGTAGGAATAGGCAACCTATAAACTTGGCCAGGAGCCACCTCAGCCACCTCAATGACCTTTACACTCCAGATTATCAGGGCATCATCTTGAATGTGCATTGAGAAGTGGTAATGGAGTAAACTGCTTTGCCCATTGTGAGGTTATGTGACCATATAGTACATGCACAAGTGTAGAGGGCAGTTAGCTGGCTGGTAAGCTGAACCCAGCAATACAGCATAAGTGAGGATTAAGCTTTGGGAGAAAGTGACTAGAAACCTCTGAAACTTACCTGGGACACTGATGCCAATCAAGGAACATATACTACAGCTGGATCTATATTTGGTTTTCTTCTAAGGACTTCACATGTTTTTATTATTAAATGTTTTTATTTATTACCAATTATTAAATATTTTATTAAGTTTGAGAATTGCTTAAAATATGTTTTGGTCATATTCACCTACTCCCTAACACCTTGCAGATCCACCTCTGCCTATTTACACACCTAATAGTCCGTTATCTTTTATTTTAAAGAATTGTGTCTCATCTGCATTGCCCAAATGCTCTTAGGTGTGGTCCTGACTTAAAGTCTGGCCAACCCTCCAGGAGTCACACTTAATAGGGGCCACAGCTTTAAAAAAGTGAACTCTTTCTTTTTTTCTAAGCAGCTATCAAACGCCAATAGCTTCTCAGCTAGGAGTGGTACTTACACACACACACACACACACACACACACACACACACACACACACACACACACACACACACCCCATGCTGGAATTTTTCTGGCTTAAGCTTTCTGACAGATCCAGAAATCACTATCTATATTATGTAGTCTTTGGAATTTGATACTCCTCCTTATGTCTCCCAGTAACATCATAACAAGCCTGGGTGCCATGTTAAGGAAAACTTGTCACTAATTCTTAATTCTACTTTCGAAAGTTCACACTTCAGCTGACATGACAGTAGACCTTATATGTATAGACTGTACAAATGGTGGCACAGCAATATTTCTGAAGTTCCTCATTGTTTGGGATCTTAAAGATTCATTTCACCATGAGTCACCAGAATCCTGACCACCAGGACAGACTGGTGCTATGTAAAGAATTCTGTCAGTGGCTGTTGCTGTGACTTATCCATTTACAATAGGTAATTATACAACCTTGGATCCAACGGTCTATTATTACATTCTGATTCCAGCTTAGTCATGCTACCTTTGTGACCTTTTGTGAGGGATTTCCCTCCTCTGACCTCTTTTTCTAACCCCAGCATGCTCTACACAGCATAACAGAGATTAAAGAGGCTCTGAAGAGAACACCTATCACAATATCCAGAAAACAAAATGTGCTTTCTACACCAGGCCCACCTCCTAGAATAATTTTAACCTATGTAAACACAGGACAGAAGTGACGTAGATGCACAATGGCATAAAGTGCCAAAAATTGTTGGTTTAAAATTGTCAATCTCCACCTGAATTAAAGAAATATGTGCTAGTTATACAAATCAAGCAGTGGCCTGAACCTGAATATCATGGTTTCAGCCACATATAATGAGGATATGACACTCAATTGTCTTCACAACAGGACAAGCTAAAGATTAGCTATTCAGAGTGTTCTACAGCCAGGGCTTTAAATGTATAGTTTAATTATATAATTGCCATTCTGTGGGTTAAAATAGTCAAATGTTGGCAAGATCCAAAGGATTAAGCTAACGGCATCATTAAGTCCAACTAAATATATCTCTCCTATATAGAATCAAACACATCCCACATTTTCAAAACTTTAAAAGCAAAAATTAGAAAAATACCAAGTTTTCTTTTTATTGCTATAATCATTAAGTTTATTTCCAATGTCAATGCATGAAAGGAATAAAAAATTCAGTTGTTGCTGACATTTTTATTGAAGATGCAATGGCTTTAATAATGTGATAGGCTAGGGAGTCCTCCTACACATGTAATTTGGCATTTTGAAGCAGGCACTTTGCTCCCTTTTCTAACTTACATCATGTGATGACACAGGAGCTCTTTCTATTTGCAGTACATGAAAACAAGGAACCATATAAGAATGAGATGCCTAGGTCCTCAACAGACACCAAACTCAGTGGCCCCTTTTATTCACTTCTGGCCTTCAGAGATTTTTAGTAAAATACGTTTCCCTTCTTTCTATGATTTTTACTCTGTATTATTTTTGTCAGTGACACACACATGAATAAATACTTATGCCATAATACACTTGCACAGTAATCATAATTCCTAGTTATCTTCATGTCATGTGATACATACTCCCTTTAAGACACTTGATCAAAATAAAATGTTAATACACCAAAATATTTCCTAACTTTTAAGACTTTATTAGAGCACAGCCTATTGTTTTATAAGAATAATCAGTTTCTCACCTGGCTGTTTGGGCAAAGACCATCTGGAAAAATAATACACTTGTGTCTTGTTTTGCTAATGGTATTTATGAGTCTCTAATCACAAAATGAGGATAAAATTGACGTGAAGAGAAAAAGGATAGAGAAGAAATGAGAAGAGGAAAGGGGGGAATAAAGGAAGGAGGGTGGGAAAGGAAATGGAGGGAGGAAAAGACCAGAGATAAAGGAAAAACGGTAAAGAAAAAGGAAAAATGGAAGAAAGTGAAAGAGAAAAGGAGAAAGAAATTTAGAAATAATAGAAGGAAAGAATATGGGAGGGAGATAGGATTTAAGGGAAGGAAGAAGGATAGAAAGAAGGGAAGGGGAAGGAGGGAAAAATCATGCAGTTCATGCAGCTTTCATGGATGTTGCTAATGGTCATGCAGAAAACTGACTTTTTTGGTCCCTTCCTATATCATCCTATAATTTTTGTAGGTCTGAATGCAGACCAAGTCTATTGGGTACTGTTACTATATTTGGGGAAGAAATTTACTTTGGGATTCAAGAGAAAGCTTCAGGCACAAAGTTTCCCAGGATGGTGCAAAGCAGACACTGTTCTAAACACACCCTTCCACCTGACAGCAGTTCATAATTTCTGTCCTGCTGTCCATCCCTGTGTCCATAGTAGCACCCTCATGAACCTTGAGATACAGTGGGATTAATGATTCATAATTAAGTTATTGCTTTATAAACAAGCAAAGCACAAGAGCACAAATTATATCTTGCCGTCCACATCAAGTTTCTGGCCATGTTCTGCCCCACTTACCCAGATATATTTCCTTTGTCTCTCTTGGCTAGAAGGAGGACACATGCTTTTATGGGAGAGGAGAAGCAAAGCGTAAGAGGGAAGAATACAAACTTAATGATTCTTTATTCTTGGAACTTAAAGAATCCTGTAGAAGCCTTACTAAGAGGGAAAACACCAGAAAGAGATGCTAGGAAGTCACATGACAAAGAGCCAAGTTTCTGGGAAGCATGAAGAAGTAGAAAATACAATGCAGTACCACTATGGGGAGTTTCAGGCATTACTAGCTGACAATAATTATGCTAATAAACCTTAACCCATTTGAAAATTAGCTACTATATAGAGATAAACACTTTATGTTCTTCACCTGATATAAATGCGGACAGATTAGGAACTACAGCAGAAGTTTGGCTTCCTCTTTGTTAGGACTCCATTGATAGTAGGACCTGTGGCTCACTATTATAAATCTAATATATATATTTGTTTAGAAAATGAGTAAAAAAAGCAATATACCAGGGAGTTTCAATCTTTTCTTGAGCATCTTTTCTTTTAAAGTGTCTAATGAGCGTATTATTGGTTAAAATGTAACAATATAATTTTTCAGCTGATACAGGTGGTGGTAATTGGTAATAAAATAAAGAAATCCTCCAGTGAGCTTGACTAGGATAAAAAAGATATCTGAATAATACATTAGCACGATAATCAGAAAGAGCAGACGTAGATTGTAGTTCATTGTATAATGCTCAATGAAAACTTCATAAAGGAAAATTAAACCCCTTTTGATTTGTTGGGAAGGGACCTAGAAACCATGAAAGGCAATTAATGTCTTCAGAAATCTAGGTAGCTACTTCATTCATGGTGCAGTTTCCCTTTCTGATGACTGTGTGAACTTCAATGGATGACGAGGTCCTTTTCTTAAGAAAAATCAATGTGGCTAGTTAAGTGTAAACAGGATAAAAATACAGAAGTGGGCTAGTATGCCCATAAAAGCAGAAATTTGGGAGAGAAATTATGTCAATGGTAGTGTGGGGTGAAGCAGATCTTACCTAGATCTCACCAACTAAATATAAATGGTAAACTTGGCAAAAATTGTCCAAAATGAAGATGCTTGCTAAGAGACTGACATTATATATAAAAGTACAACATGACTTTTAAAGTGGAGAAAATGTGTCAAGGTAAAGCAGACACACAAATTTTATGAGACAGCAAAAATGTTCATCGAATGCTGATTGAAGAAGCTTGTATTATTTGTGGCTATCTTTACACCTCCTGCTGGCTCTGAGATCCTCTCAGGGCAATGACTCTGATGGCTTCTGAATTGAACTCTCAGTACCCTCCAATCCCCACTTTCTCATCTCACCCTTCGAAATTCTCTCTTCTCCAGAATATAATTGGTGTAAGGCTGTGGCTTTGTAGTGGGAATTCAGCTTCTTAAAAGATGACACCAACAAATATCCTAACTTAAAAGAAGGAAAGCTTACTAGGCTTCAACCCTACACACACACACACACACACACACACACACACACACATGTGCATGAGCGCATGCATGCACATAAGCATGCACGCACGCACCACCACCACCAACAAAACAGAAAAAAAGCAAAAAAGAAAACAGAAAGTAAGGAATGCTGAGAACAGAAGATATAATCCACCGGAGGGTGAGTATACTACAATATCATATAGTCCATCAGGTTGTGTTTGTATATTTAAGAATGCTTATATACATATAAAAATAAAAGCAAAGAAGACTATACATTTGGAAGAGCCATAAAGGGATTATAGGAAGAGTTGGAAGGATGAAAGGGAAGAGGCAGAGAATATAACTATATTATAATCTCAAAAAATAAAAAAATATATTTCTTATAGTAAGTGACCCAGGTGAAAAGTAGCTTAGATTATTAACCCAGACGTGTTCAGTTCACTTACATTTTAAAAGAAATTATTTCATTTCCTATCATTTACTTTTAAGTTTAGTCTATAAATTAGTGGTCATTATTATGACATTTTCATATGTGTATGTTACTCATCTTACTCTTAATAATTGTGATCTCCCAGGTCATTTATAGTCTTCCTTGTCCCTTAACATGTACCTCTATGAAAAAACATCTAGTAACATTGCTCATGTAAAATTAATATACAAATCTAAATTGGTTTAAATGCAATATAAAGGACAAAGAATAGAGAGAAAAAGAGACTACTGGGGGAAAGGAAGAGAGATCACTTCCATTTTCATGATCACTTTGTAGCCCAAAACCAGACAAGTTTGAAGGTCTCACCCTTTTAATTTTCTGTTTGTAGCTTCTCTCATTCTAGAAAAATAGGAACCTCAGTTTAGTGAACAGTGACACCAAGGTAATAATATATATGCTCTCACCCCATTTCTCCTCCACTTACCCCTGAAATAAGTAAACTATGATTTGATATCAAGTCAGTATGATAGGAAGCTGGGATCTGAGGAAGTCACAAAGATTATTGGAAGCTGAGTCAGGCTTTAACAGCAGGTACACTCCAAAACCAGTAGGTTTTTCCCAAGAACCTTTACTGCTAGACATTTTCCAGGGTAATTGTCTCCTCTAATATATGCAGAGCTTTCTTTATGACTTTTTCTTGCTTCCCTAGAGAGCCTGGCTTCATTAGGATGCTGCACCCTAGCTGTGGGTGACTCGTTAGGCATTTGCAGCACCATGCATTTGTCAGCAATTCAGGTTAACATGTGCTTTCTAGTAAAACTCTCTCTAGCAAAGTTCTTTTCTCTTGCAAAAATTCAATAAAAACTGAAAGGTGGGGAAGCAAGATTAGAAAGGTTGAAAAAGGAAACTAGATAAGTAAGAAAGAACAGTCCCAATAAGCCCATATTTCTCTCTCATCAGAGAGTTTGTGAAAGGGCCAGATTGGCAGGAATGAAAAGGAAAATCCTTTTTTATTATACTCACCTGTATGGCATTATCTCTTCAGAGGTGTTTATGAAAACATTCACACACAGTAAAACATGCCTCTATAGACTTACTTTTTATTGAATTTCTTCAGCTCTACATCAAATTTTAAAATCCCTGCCTATTACACCATCTCTACATAAATCATACACCTTGTCCTTCTGACTCTGTCTCAGCTGCAATTCTCCCTAGCTCCTGCTAATCGGATACGGAATAAAATAACACAAGGAAGAGAAAACTTCATCTACACATTCACATTACCTGGGAAGGAAGGGCAATTGTCTCCATGAAGGGGGAGGTGGAGAATACACAAGGCTACCAGCAAGTTAATTACTGTAATACTATATAGTGTTTCAGGCTCACCAGCTTCAGTACCCACTTGGTTCTGAGTGGTTAGTCCTCAGAGTCTAAACCAACTGATGATCTGTCCCTACCTTATGGAAGGAGGCCTGGCATTATGAGAATAAGTAGTATCAAAGTCAATGAGGGAGTCAAATGTAGTGACCGAAAGGAGTCATCCCTCTGAAGTCCAAATACTGAGTGTTGAAGGTCACTCCATCCAAATTTTACTCTCTACGGTGAAAGTGTATTTTGTTCAAAAGGTCTTTCTGGTAGACAGTGTGTGCTCTTGAAAGTTTTACAAATGAAAATGCACAAGAGGATTTCTTTTACAGAGCAACCATCTTCCTATGCCCCTTTTCTGACCCATTCATTTTAGCAATTAGTCATTCTGGAAACAACTATAAGGAACCAAAGCTGAGCAGTCAACACAGCAATGGAATGTAAGTTCTGAGAACTATAGTGATCAAATATTCAACATTTACTTGGAAACAGACTTCACTCATTGTATCTAAATCCCTTATGTGAGTGTTCCTCAGAAAATCATAGACAACACAAGTATGAGAAAAAATTACAAAGATAATTTCTAGGTTCAAAAACATCTGATGTGTTTCCTTTGCTGGGCTATAGACGTCTCAGATGAGTGACATTATATCTATCACCTAAATTTACTATTACAGAGAAGAGAATATTACTATATCCATACAGCTATGGCAGTGCTCAGGATAATCAATGGATGCAAACCAGGGATGCATATTCCAAATATAGTTGAGAAACCAGAAACCTGTGTCATCTTTCACCATCTACAATCCCTGAACATTCTTTCTTCCTCTTTCCCTTAATATTTTGTTCAGTATGTCTTCTGTTTTGAGTGTCAGGAGCATGTCTATCTGTGGTGAATGCTTCAATGATTGAAGACAACAGTAGCTTTCACTCACAGCCACTCAGTTCCCACCAATGACTTCTCCCTCTGATCCTCACAACCTACTTCCTTATTCCTCATGTTTCTACCTTTAGCTTTTATAATTACTGCAGTCCTTCCTGTAACTTTCAGCCTCACCATCTTCCCTCTGTCTTAGCTCTGAGACAAAACAGAGTATACCTGATAACTTCTTCCTCTTCTCCTGCCCAATCAGCAGCCTACCTGCTGCTCTGCATTCTCCTGCTTACCAGGGAGTTCTTTCTACATATCATGATATTTTTATTTAGAAAACAGAAGCAGCTGTGAGTTGTAGTAGTATGGTTGGTTATCCTTTACTTTACATACATTATCCCCTTATGAATGAATACATACTGGGTTCATCTTTCTAGGTCTGGGTTACCTCACTCAGAATAATATTTTCTAGTTCCATCAATTTGCCTGCAAATTCCATTATGTCATTTTTTACACCCGAACAATATCTGTACCATATTTTTTTTATCCATTTTTCAGTGAGGGGCATCTGCATTGTTTCTAGCTTCTGGATATTATGAATAAATGAGCATAGATGAGCATGTGTTCTTGTGATATGATAGATACCTTGGGTATATGCACAAGAGTGGTATCCTTGGGGTTTTAGGTAGATTGATTCCCAATTTTCTGAAATGTCACCATACTGATTTCCAAAGCGGCTGTGTGAATTTGCATTCACACCAACAGTGGAATGTGGTGATATATTTTATAGTTAAAAAATCAGTCTGGAATATCAGAGAACAGAATCACCCACAATCAAGCCATGAGGGGCAGAAGGTGGAAATTCATACCTTTAATCCCAGTACAGGGATGACAAAGTGGTGACTTGTAACTTTAATCCAATCACTCAGGAGACAGAGAGTTCTTTCAATATTTCTGACTTCAAGGCCCAACAACCAAACAGTAGTAGTTCACACATTTAATCCTAACTCTAGGATTATGATGCAGAGTTGAATCCAGAAGTAAAACAACTGGGCAGGTTTCTATGATTCATTACAATGGTAAAATAAGAAATGAAGACACCAAATAATTGATAACATTTGTTTATGTGTATCTTACTGTGCATCCTAGTATGGCACCAAATTGGAAATCCTTCTTCTTTCGAGTCCTAGGATGACATATACAAGCCATCATCCAAACTTATTTTTGATATTTTTGTGATATTTGTAATTGAAGAACTATCCTTGCAAGGACTCTACCAAGGAGATATATATTTTTTAAATTTTTTATTTTATTTGTGTATGTGTGTATATATCTATGCATATTTTTGTCTATGCAGGTATCTTTATGTTTATGGTTGCACAACTGTGGATGCATATGAAGACCAGGAGACAATCCAAGGTGTCAATTCCCAGATTCTTCCTATCATTTTTGTTCATACTTTAGTAATTTCATTAGTTGTTAGTTAGCTACTTGGTTGTCTATGAGGTAGAATATTTTCCTGTCCTGAAATTTTCCAAGTAGTTTGAACTACCCAGAATAATCTGGGAATTGCCTATATATTCCCCCTCAGCACTGGGGTTGTAAGTGTAAGGGCAAACATTTGTTTCACTAAGCCACTTCTGTAGTCCCACTCACTTGAAAGATTTAAATCCTTATGAACTTAGCCACAATTGATACCTAGTAGTCAATTAATACCTATGATTTTTGCTATCAGCTCCATTCTTAATGAGACATATAGAGAGAAATGAGAACACAAAGCATTGTACATCAAGGCAGTTGATGATTGTATTTCATCTGTGATATCTGTTCCCCTGTGGGAAAACAATGCAATGTTGTTTTTCTCTGTCTTTGAAAATGCATTCAGAAAACTGGTATTGGTCTATAAATTATGAACAGAACTGTTATGGCATGCTCACTACATCTCTCTCCCTGTGTGCTAGTGATCTTAGAATTTGAATTAAACAGGAGCCTCTGACAGTGGTTCTTAAATAACTGTAGTGGCTAAGATCCCTTGAAGTAATGAGCTGACATGAAGTATGAACAAGAATAAGGCTTTTGCTTTGATAAGCCATAGAACTTTTATTTAACTGCAGCATAGCTTAAATATCCTGTCTTATACTAGCAACATCTACTCTCATTCGCCCTTCCATTTAATTTTTCACCAAAGAGCCTGGTTATAACTACACCTTTCTGTTTTCTGAGAGGCCTAGAGGGGTTTAGAGCAATCTTATCATGTAAGTGAATGATTCATCACTCCCTTTTGGCCCTAAGCAAGGATTTTCCCTGCACTATTCATCTCTCAAGATATAATTGGACTTAAAATTAAAACTGCATTATCTTTCAATTCATTGAGAGGAAACAGGGATTTTTGACTTAAACAGCAATTTCAAGCAAGGTATCTATTAGGAGACTATGAAAAATTGTTGAGGCAGCTATGTGGAAAGCCAGCATGGGAAAAGAGCTGTTGTTTTGCAAAGGGTGCCCTACTGAGCTTTAGATCTCCAGAACAAATTTTCTGGTTTAGGGGTAGCTTACAATATAGTTTCTTGGTCCCGGGAAGCCAGAGGCCCAGACCCACAGACCTGCAGCCCCAACCCCCTTAGCCCCCCACTGCTGATCAGGCCCCCAAAATGACTCAGACACTTATATTAACTTCATACTGTTTGGCCTATGGCTCAGGCATATTGCTAGCTTGCTCTTACAACTTAAATCAACCCATTTCTATTCATCTTTCCTGCCACATGGCCCGTGGCTCACCTGAGTTCATCACATACTTCTTCTTTGATGTCTGGCTCAATCTGTCTAACTCCGCCCTGCTTCTCCTACCTATGCTCTGATTTCTCCTCCTACTTTTTCTATGGTGCCTGTCATGGACCAAAACAGCTCCTTTATTTAAAGACTGATATTCACAGCATACAGAAAGACACTCCCATATCAGGGGTAGCTTTAATATTCCTATCCTCTTTAAACTAATACTCCTTTTATGAAAGTGTCCCTGTGTCTCATGAATGGATATTTTATGTAAAATTTTCACATGTGTTCTTTCTGAACCCAGTCAATTATCATTCAATCATAAACTGTCTTGACTTATGGGAAGGCATTTTAGAAGCAGGCAGGAAATCCATGCATAGACAGAGGGGAAGGAGGATGGAATTAGATGGAGGTGCTGTGAGCTGCTACCTGGAGAGCAAGATATAAATTAACTCAGTTAAACCACGAGCCACATGGCAAGACATATGTGAACAGAAACAGGTTAAGATGTGAGTGATATAGGTAACAATTAGCCTGAGCCATAGGCCAATGGGCCAGAAACTTCTTACTACAATCTTGTAGTGCTAGTAAGAAGAGGGGGAGGAAAGAAAGAAGAAAGAAATAGAAAAAAGTGAGAGAAGTGTTCAGTTAAGCAAAGTTGGCTCTCTATTCCTATTTCAATTACTTTGGAGCTAAGTGCTAAGCTCATATATAAGGTAGAAGTAGAATAAACTATGACAAAACAATCCCTTTTGTCTGTTTCCATGTTTAGGTTCCTAACAACTCAAAGTGTGTACTGTAAATGTATCTTCTAAGATATTAGGAATCATCATAGAGTTTAGAATGAAAATGTCACACCCATGAAAGGACAGAAAGGGATTGAGAGAGTTGTAAAAGCCCATTAATATCATGCATTTATGGTGAGTCATTGTGTGCCAAATAAGAAAAAAGATTGACACTTAATTGTCTCATCATGGTTTGAAATGACCACACTCTTAGATCAATGACTATTCTAACCATTGATTGGGTATATCATGATGACAACATTAAGTAATTATGCTGGAGGTTTACAATTATCCACATTCATCAAAGATGGGCAGTATATTCTTCTTCAAGATTCCTCTGTCTGGTTTGCTAAAAGCTTCAGTATCACTTGAGAATATCTCTGAAACTTGGAAGTCTTTATGGAGACTTCCTACAACAGAGTCTGTACTTTTATAATAATTTAACATCAACTGTTTCATTATTTAGGTTTCAAAAGCAATTAATTTAATTGAAAAAATTTAGGAGAGAGGGGAAGCTTTATTATTATGGACTCAGAGTATCTAAATATACCAGACAGAGGCTTGATTAAATAATTGCTTATAAATATTAGAGTACATATACATAACTAAAGGTGGCTAACTCTGTTATCCCCAAGTTTAAAACATAAAATTACTGGGTTGTGCATTTGTAGTAATCATGGACTGTGTATTTCAAATGTCTAGGTGATTTTGAAGTAATCCAAAAATCCTGATATTAATATTTGGCTATCTTTTTTTGGATGTAGCCATGTAATGATTGACGTAAGGGTATAAAAATTCAGATATGCAGTTTTTTGTGTAAAAATATATGGGTACATGTGGATATATGAAAATATGTGTATATTTACATGTGAATACAGCCATACATATACAACACACACACACACATATATGCTTTCATATATATCGAATTTTAGAACAATTATTTGAAAACATGTTCCTAATTGTTATAGTGAGTATTGAATGCTTGAGTTCTCTACCAATGAGTAATCTAACATTTTGTCTTAGTAGGAAAAAAGGAGCTAAAGAGAAGATGTTACCTTATTTATCAGCTCATAGGTCGAAGGTCTCCCCTGCAAAAACAAATTTCATTCATCCTTTGGAGCTAAATGGCAAGAATTAACCACAGAAAAAAAGTGAGTTATATATTTAGGAAAATTTTAGGTACACTATGACTGGGTAACAATGAGGGATTGTAAAGTATTCCTTGAGGCTGTAATTCACAAATCTGAGGGGCTTCCTTACAAAGGAGACAAAGACTCTTTGGCTAATATTGTTGAGACATGTATAGGTTGGATTGATGATTTATTATTTTATAAATTTTTATGGCAACTGTGTGTGTGTGTGTGTGTGTGTGTTCAGCCCAGTGCTAAATATAAGGAGTAAACACTAATAGCTAAGCCATTGTTCTTAGCATTTTGCAATATGACAAAAATGTGCATGATGACTGTTCATTCAGAGATAGTAAATGTCAGTCATGGAAGACATTGCTGAAGATAACAATAAAGAAACAGACTCCAAGATGAACTCTTAACCCTGGAACAAGGCTCAAGTTCTGATGGAGCTAAGTGATCATGAGCCACTTACTTTATTTCTATGTCAAATTATGCCTGTATATGGCATGAGAATAATAGCAAGTGTATAATATAAGTCACTTTGTGACTATTAAAAAAACACATTTACATGAATTATTAAAAAAGGTTGATTCCAGTTGTTAAGTAAGTGATACATACTTGTTGTGTGGAGAAATGTCCAATGGTTCCATGAAATATGACTCAGCCACTACAGCTGATATGTTAGAAATGTTCTAGGTTAAAGGAATATATTACTGTGGTGTCAAATGGGGCTGTCAAAGAGTCTCAATGTAAATTTATAAATGTTAAGAGCCTAGAAATAAGTACTATTATCATTACTTTCATCATAATCAGAAAGTAATATCTTGCCATTATGTAACAGGTACCCCATAAGAGCCAGCTGCCTTTTCTTAGTTGGTAGTATTTTCATTTCTAAAGGCTATGTTTTCCTTTATCAGTTCAACAACATCAAAAAGTCTTTTGCTTCCATCCCACACACAGTGTCCCTTCCTTCTTTTATATATAGCTCATGGTCTCTGTGTTCCCTGATAGTTCTCAAGCTTCCTCATTCAGAGGCCTAACATTGCCCTGAAGATTCAGATAGCAACTGCTAGTACACCATTTAAGCAGTCTTTCTTCCAAGCTCACGTAACTCTTGAGGACTTTTATCTTTATAATGTGCACTTCACTATGGTTGTAGCTTGTCCTAGTCCCACTAACCTCTCTCAGAGTAGACCTCCAGTCATATTATCTTCATCTCACTGGTACTGACTAGAACATTGTCAGAGGAAATGCTCAAATTTGGCCAGAAGAAGCTTAAGAGTCACTCTTGCAAACTTTTTCCAAGATTATATTTTGAGTCAACACTATTGTTTCCTTTTTTATTATCTACATAACTTCAATGTATTCCTTTGTATCCCATCCCACAATCTAGAGTTTACTTGCTTCTGCTAATTAACATTTAACTAGGGCTCTCAATATTTCTATGAATCTTTGTGTTTGGAAAAATGACAAAGACAAAAAATGGATATAATGGATATGTTATATAAGGAATATATGTATTTAATTCAAACATAGGAAAATTTAAATATTTCAATGTATTAAAATAAAAATATGGAAATATCTAGCAGACTATTGCCATAAACTTTCTAATGCTGCTAAAAAGATGAGCCAACTCCTGAATTCACCTAGCAATAGCAGAGGACTGAATGATCTCCTCTTCTCGGCAAACACATTTGTTATAACATCTTAAAGTAAATGGTTAAGAATGTAATTAATCAATATTCAGAATTAATGTCTCCCAACCAGCACATTCTTGATTATTTACCCTGCTTCTTAGTTTTTACTTCTTCCATTATTTTTATCAAAGTTCTTAGTTGCTGATAACAGAACTGTTTTAAGGAATGGAAGATTTACCAGGGATAAGTGACATACCAAAGGAGAAGGAAATCTGTGAGAATGATTTATCCAAGAGGAAATTGTTTTATCACAAAAATAATTCAAAATGGTTGACACACTATGATAATATAAAGCAGACTGACTTTTTGCTAATAATTTTATTATCTGAAATAATAACATGCCTCTTTACTTCCTAAAACTAGAGACAAGTATTTATAACATTTTATCTATTATAGGAAAGTAAATCTGATACTTTATAGCTTGCCTGTGTCACTTATATGTATATAGATAACTTGAACTTTCAGAAAGAATAATCCCCACTATTTTATCAATAAAGATACTAATATATCCAACGTCTCAACATAGATCATTTTTAGTATAACAGAAAAATAGCAGATTCTCTACCACTTCTATTTCCAAAATCTGTTTATATTGAATATAATACCAATACTTTCTTTCAGGGATCAACACAGATTATTTATAAGACAAATACTTCTAGAAAGTTTTCATGGTGACGTATTACTTTAATTTTTAATTAATTTTCTTTTATTATTTTTTTATTTAAAAAGTCATTTTAATCTATGTATCCTCTCTGTTCCTCCTCCCTCCTCCCTATTTCTCCCAGTCAGACTTCAGCCTTGCCTTTCCCCATTCACTCATCCCCTTCTCCAGAAGGGCAAGAAGTACCAAGGTGGGTCAGCTCAGCATGGCACATCCACTCCTTGAAAGTCTAATTTACTCATCCCAAAGTCAAAACTGGGTTAGATGTTCCTCTGTAGGAAATGGACTCCAAGTGTTAGCCCATGCACAAGAACACAGTCTGATCCCAGCCCTAGAGGCTTCACATACTACTCAGGCCAGTCGACAGTTGCCTACCCTTGGAGGGCCTATATCCTTTTCCGATGGATCTCCAGTGACTAATCTTGATTCAGTGAGACCTCCAGAGACCCAACTAGCCATCTCTGTGGGCATTTACCTCACAATACCCATCCTTTTGCTCATAGAGACTCCCCTCCCTTTCTCTCAGTGGGACCCGGAACTCTACCCAGTGCCCAGCCATGAATCTCTGCCTGCACCTCTATTCATTGTAGGTTCAGTGATAACACTTAGGCTGGATACTTTGATTGAAGAAGACAAAAATTTACAACATATTTATGCCTAAAGTTCTTAGTGTAGCAAGGTCAGGCATGTAATATATGCATGTATGTACAAAGGAAGTTTTACACGTCAAAACTGTATCTCTTAATTTAATAGTTCCTTGTAACTATATGTAATTGTGAAAATCAAGAATGTAACCATGTGCATACTTATCCGTGTATATGGCATCTTGAAAAGAGCTGAGTGGCTTTGTATGTGCATATACTGAATGGAGATGATTCACAGGGTCTAGCACCACAATAGAGGGGAAGGCATAATGGAACCACCTTGTTGCATCAATTTCCTTTCAATTCCACCTTTAGTAGCTTTAGAGGAAGAAGAAAAAGAAAGAGTATAGTGAAGGAAGGAAGAGGAAGAAAGGGGAGGAAGGGAAAAAGAAGAACAAAGTAAGAAGAGGAAGGAGGAGAATTACAGAAAGAATAGGGAACAGGAACAACAGCAAGGTCTGAAAAGAAGGGAAACAGAAAGCTATATTTTCTGAAAAACCCAGAAAATCAAGCAAATTTACTAAAGCCTAATGGCTGTAAATACAGAGAGATGGCACTAGAAGTTGGCTTCCTGAAAAGGAATAATTATTCCTCTCATTTCTTAACTAAGTTGGTTTCCCTGAGGGCTGGTCCCTTTGCCTGGTAATTGAGGAGTCCAATTGAACTACAGCTTAAGGTAACAGTTGATGACATGCTTCTACCTGCAGGAAGTTTTCATTCATTAGGTAGGGGCAAATAGCTCGTCTCAAAGGGCATTCATCAGAGCCTTGTCCTTTATGGCTACTACAATTCCATATCCACAGATGCAGATCTTGTCATGCATCTTGTGGGTATCTATAGTAACCTTTCATGGTAACATATTGTTACTAACATTATCTTCCTTTAGAGTATATCTTATGAGATATGATTGAGATAATGCCATACCTCAATTTAATGTCATTTTTTCATTGACTGGATCTTTACAAATCAATGCTAAAAAAGTGTATTGTACATTTGTTATGACAAAAATCATAAAATTTATTAGAAATGCATACAAAATTTAGCAAAAAGTATTCATTAACTGAGACAAATGCCATCTGATTGAAACAGCTTCTACCTTCTAATCAAACCTCTTTATGAATAATAATCAACAAACTTTAATACTCAGATCAGGGTCTAACATAAGAATGTGAACATCAGTTTCTCTAGGAAATAATAAAGACTTGGCTACAACTGTTTTTGTCAAAATTACTTGAGCAGGGTTCTGATGCCTGACATCCCTAGAGAAAACAGACAGAATATAACTTTTGAGTGGATTTAATGTTTTCAAGAACAGGAATCTTGAAGTATGGAAGTGTGGCTGAATTGTGGAGTGATCCACAGAGAGAGCCCTGATCTACAAAGTTATGTGTGTTGGAGCACGCAAACATGGAGGGGCGGGGCTCAGTGAGAAAGTAGCAGTAGTATGAAAGGCTGAGAAGGGTATAAATTGTTTGAGAAGAATTCAGAAGGACATTGTAAGAAGATGAGTGGCATATTCAGCCAGGAAAGAAGAAATAGTTGTCACCTCTGGATATCTAAATTAAGTATCTGTTGTTATCATGTTGTAATCTAAGAAAATCAAATCTATAGACAAAATGTATGCTGGGAAGGGAAAGGAAATGGGATTTGTTTCCACTGAGTTGGAAATGCCCGTGGGGCACTCAGGTTTAAAGGGCCTGATAGCTGAAGATAAGAAATGTACTTAGTTAGTTATCTCTAGTAAAGAAAGTATAGCTTAGAGACACCACTTAATGTGCCAGGGTAATAAGTATAGAAATCATTTTAAATTTAAGTTTCAAGTCCTAGCTTTCCTCAAACTTCAGAAGGCTAAATTACTTTTAAAAACCTTTGTAAGAGTTTAGACATTAAGGACTTGGAGCATTAGTCCTTAAATTATGTGCCTGAGATCTGAAACATCTGTCCTACTTGGGACATTGCTAGAAAATTCTCTGATACTATACATATTCAACTGTAACTAAAGCTCTGGACTGATAACTGATCTGACCAAATTTAAAAATACTTAGTAAGCATATAGACATAGATAGTATGACAGTTTAAAATGGTCTTTTTCACACCATATGGTAAGATTAATAACATCAGTCCAATGTTATTTATAAAGCCCTTACCATGGCATCAAGAACATTTTAGATTCTCAGCAAGTCTACTTAAAATTCAAATGTTTTAATATCTTTAAAGCTAGATACAAAATAAACTCTGAGCCTGTGAGTTTATTGCATAAATAAAGATGTTTACTACCAAACCCAATGACTTGAATCCAACTACAGAAACATATCTATTGGGGAAAAAAAGCTGGCTCCTTCTAGTTTTCTTCTAACCTCAGCTCAAACAGCTTGGTACACATTTCCAACACATAAACATAGAAAAAATAAGAAGATCGATTAAGTAAACGAAAAAATGTAAAAATTTAAAGACTGAATTTTTATTTGAATTTGTAACTGAATTTTCTTTGGTCTTTCTTTTTTTCTTTTTGAAACTATAGGCCAATGATAATATTGAACATGAATTGATGATTGAAAAAACTTTTGTTATTTGATAATAACAAAAAAATGGTTAGAAAACCCCACAAATCAATTTTTAACTTTTAGAGTTCAGAAGGTAAGTAGCAACTTTTGAAAAAAATAAGAAAGAAGTGTAGACTAATAATGGAAATTTAACTATATCTTTAGTGGCTGGAGATTTTTTAAGAATTTAAGGGTAGATACTTTCTTCTTTTATGATTCTTTACAATCACTGGCATGATGAATGTCAACTATTATGATACTGGGTTGGCAGGAGCCATGTGACTTCTTTAGGTGACAAGGCCTGAGAATAACATGAATGATTCTCTTTGTGGCAAAACCATGAAGACCCTGACTTACTTGGCAAAGACCTGTGGATAGTTCACTTCATGGTTCTTAGTATGACTCAAGGAGTGTGTGTAATACCTTTTCTTCTTGTTTTCACTGTGCTAGCAATACTGCTGGCCTGAATGAGTCACAGGAGGTCATAAAGTTTAATATTACATATTTGTATAACTGTACTGAAAAGAATTAATTTAACACATAAAAGTCTCTGGGAAATGCGAAACTGTTCATGCATACATTGAAACTATGAATAAACACATCATGGGATATGTGGGGCCATTGGTTTGAACAACAGGTTCTGTGTGATCATGCTCTTGTATTTCTTAAATATATGTTTTTCCTACTGGTTTAGTTAAATGCTGATTGGCCAGAGGACAGATGGGAAGGGACACCAGAATGAGAAACTCTGGAAAGAGGAAGAGCAGAACAGAGATGCCAAGCAGTTGAAGATAAAAGAAGGAAAATATGTTGCTTTGAGAAAAGGTACTAGACCACTTCGTTAATCATAGGTTAGTTTATTTTTAAAGATTATTTATTTATTAAGATGTACAATGAGAACACTCACTGACACAAGAGGATGAATATAGTCTTTTTTCATTCTTTTTAATTTTTTTATTTAAAAGAAAATTTCTTCATACCCATCACTGTTCCCCCTCTCCTCAGGCCCCACCACCATGTTCACTTTCCAGGGAGGGCAAAGAATTTCAAAATGAATAAATTTGGTTTGTGGGATTGTGATGGAGAAACTGATGGAGTAGGATGTCCAGTGTAGTTGGGAGTTTACAGACTCTGAAATGACAGCTGATGAACCTTTGTGAAATGGATCTTAACTCTCTGAATGCATATGATAGTCAAAAGGCATGGGCAGTTTATGAAGCCTCTTGCACTTAGACCAGAGTCTATACCAGGTATATGAACTGGCTTCTTGGAGCCCATGCCTTGATGAGGAACACCTTTCTCAGCCTTGATACTTGGGGGAGGGATTTGGTTCTACATTATGGGTTAGCTTAAGAATTAGCAAGTAATATGCCTGAGCCATAAGCCAAACAACATGTAATTAATATAAGATTTTGTGTGATTATTTGGGACTATGGGTACTGACCTCAGAGCTAGGCCAGTCCAGAAACTTCTACAGCAAATAGATTGTCACAATTTCTTCATGGAGCCAACTTTGTTTATCCCAGGCCATTGACCCTTTCTGATACAAGGCTTGTAGCAGTGTGTGTGTGTGTGTGTGTGTGTGTGTGTGTGTGTGTGTGTGTGTGTGTGTGTGTGTGTTGTTTAGCATGCAAATGACCTTAAAATAGAGATGTGGGTGGTCTCTCCATAATTGGATAGTGTCTTACAAGTCTATGCTACCCCATTGAGAAGAATCTTCTGATCTTCAGATAGCCTGTCCTGAAGTATCAAGATTTGGACAAGGTAGAAATTCAACTAGGCTGCCCAGACAGTTGTCATTTTAACCAACCCTTACTTTTTATAGTTGTTTTTTTTGTTGTTGTTGTTGGCAGTGGTGGTGGTAGTGTGTGTGTGTCTGTGCATGTGTGTGTTGCTACAGATTGAACCCAGAGTCTTGTGTAGGCTAGACAACATTTTAACTCTGATACATATAAAACTCAAGGAGTATAGGGTATTTTATTTTTATCCATCATGGAAGGAAGTGAGGGCAGGAAGGCAAATAAGACAGGAATAAGAAAACAGGGTCTTCTATAGAGACTATGAAGAAGTACTTCCTACTGGCTTGCTTCTCATGGTTTCTCAGTGTATTTTATTATAGCATCCAGGGCCACCAGCCCAGGGGTAGCACCATGTTCAATGACTTGGGCCTTCCTTCATCAATCACTAATTACAAAATTCCCTACATGTTTGCGTAGATATAGTCCTGTCCCAGAAAGGGGCTTTTTCCAAATGAGGTTCCTTCCTTCAGATGATTCTAGTTTATGTCAACTTGACATAAATGCTATTCAGCTTGATATCAAATTTGAATTCATTTTAGTTGACATTTGATTTTATAAATATTAATTTCTACATCTGGGGATAGAGTGGTTGTATAGCACTGAGATTGTAGGTTTAATAACTAGCACTGAATTAATCACATGTGGTAGTACACATCTCTAATTGCAGAGCTCAAGAGGTAGAGATAAAAGAGTCAGAAGTTTGCAGTCATAGAGTTCAAAACCAGTTTGACATAGATAACCCTGTTTCAAAGAAATGGAAAGTCTAATTCCTCCAAGTACAATACAATTGTGACATCACATCTTTAGGATAGCTAATCATGCCTTTATAACAAGAAATTTAATTATCTTCATCCCCAAGATAGACACCAGAGAGCCCTTATTTATTTATTCCTACTTTGATTAACCATGTGAGCTCCCCACATGCTAATTTCTCTTAATAATTAAATTATGCCCTCAAAGATCATACATTTATGGTCACTGAAGGTAAATAATACAAGGCTTGATGAACTTTATCATTGCTAATGCAGACGTAGCATGCAGATTATGTGGTAAAGTATGTCAGATACTTTTGCATCTCTTCCAACATCTGCACCTAGTTCTTAGTAAAGAATGTGGTAGGAAAGTAGGCACAAATACTGAGTCCCACTTCCTACATCCTAGGCCTGTTATTTTTAATGCTGTCCAACCTAGAATTCTGGGGTACTATCTCAGTTTCCCTATACTCAGAATCTTGCTTTGTGAAATTAAGAACTTAGACAGTAGGATAATGAAAATTCCTACTAGATTTAGTATGACTGTAAAAAAGAAAGATTTACCAAATAATAAAGAAATATTACATAGGAAGAAAAAAAATCCAATCACTGCATGATGTACTTTACAGAAGAGTATAAATTGTTCCCCTGCAGATGCAGATGTAATTCATTATACTGTAGATAAATCCAGAAATGTGGTTTACTCTGATTTAGAACTATGCTTAATTGTTTTGAAGACTAATGCAATGCAATCAGCCCTGTGTTCTACTTTGTTGATATATTTAAAAGTTACTACTGCACCAATTTGCCTGGTGAAGCTATTCTGCAGGGAAAACTTCCTGGTTTGTAGTCTCCAAACAAAGAGAAAGAAGAATGGCCACACTGAGAGATCTAATTGAAAGCTATACTGTGTTTTACTTTTCTTTTCCAGCACATACTTTATGAAAACCAAATGCTCACATTCAATATATGCATGTGGTTTCTAATGCTCATAACTATAGAAAATGTTGAACCCCATCCCACAAAGAAACATGCTGTGTTAAAAACGAGTTTACTTTCAGAAGTAATAAAAAGACTTAAACTAAAATTAATTTCCATTTGACTCTACATTCATGATGTAGGATGTTTTATAATCTGATTATATCACAGATACTGCAAAATTAAAATCAGAGTAGATGTATGTAGCACTGTGGTTTCTTGGTCCCGTGTGGCCAGAGGCCCAGACCCTGCCGCACCAGATCCCTTTGCCGCCTGCCGCTGCTCAGGCCCCAGAAATGACTCAGATGCTTATATTAACTCTGTGCTGTTTGACCTGTGGCTCAGGCACATTGATAGCTTGCTCTAAAACATCTTAACTCAACCCATTCTCATTAATCTGTCTGCCATGTGGCCCATGGCTCACCTGTGTTTCCTACATGTTGCTCCTTTGGGCTTCTGGCACAGTCTGTCTGACTCCATCCTGCTTCTCCTACCTATGCTCTGATTTCTTCTACTTTTTCTATGGTGCCTGTCATGGGCCAAAACAGTTCCTTTATTTAAAGATTGATATTCACAGTATACAGAAAGGCATTCCCACATCACCTCCCCCTTTCTGTCTAATCAAAATGGAAGGTTTTAATTTTAATATAGCAAAATTACATATAACAAAATAGCCATCAAGAAAGAATTAGTTATATTAGTTTATTTTTATTTAGCAAACTTAAAGAAAATACTCTTATCTACCTTATCCTTATGAATCTAAAGTTTCATATCTAATATACCTTTCAAATAGCTAAGAAAAACTATACCTATAACTATCTAATCTTCAACTACATCAAAGACCACAGAAGGA
Source organism: Phyllotis vaccarum (assembly GCA_033318265.1). Lineage (NCBI taxonomy): Eukaryota > Metazoa > Chordata > Mammalia > Rodentia > Cricetidae > Phyllotis > Phyllotis vaccarum. The sequence goes on along the minus strand of JARWLC010000001.1, from coordinate 34,782,156 downwards.
TATAATTACCTAAGTAAACAGGAAGTACAAGCAACTTCCAAAATCTAGAAATGACAGAGATGACACCTATCTGCCTGGACTGTTACCCCAAGTTTCTTTATAACGTTGGGGCATCCATATTCAGCCTACATGCCCAGAGTCTCTTTTCATTTCAGTGACAGCTGATTTCCTGATCTAAGTAAATTCAATAATCTAACTTTTTAAAAATCATTCATATGCCATATTCCCTTTTTCTTATTAGAAAGTGATTAACTATGACCATTAACCATTTATAATGAAAACAAACATTTATAAGCAATATTTTGGGAATTTGAGTGTAGTTTTCCAGTACTACTTTCTGCTGATTAAGGGGCATTGAAAATCTCACGAGTTCTTGAGACTGGATCATAATCTGTAGTCCTAAAGCTGATACGGCCATCTCTTTCCATCAGAGGTTTTTTCAGGGGGTCTTGGTTGATGAAACCATATTTGCCTGGAAGCAATCCACAGGTTCTCTTCTTCAGTGGAAACAAAAGCAGAACTCTTCCAAAGCAATAAATCCTTATACACAAATTTCAAAATCAAAATACCTTTAATATAAAAAAAAATATATTCTTGTTTAACTTAGTAGCCTTTGCATTTGTAATCCATTGTCTTTTTGCAGTTAGCTCATTAACAGTTAAAAAATTAAAAGAAAACACAGTAACAACCAAAATCCAGATTTTGTGTCTATTTTGTAATAGGTGGTTTCTGGCCAGGACTTTTGGCCTAGCCTCAGGGTTTAGGTCGGCAGACCCACAGACCAGCAGACCCACAGACCCACAGACCTGCAGAGACACACAGATGCAAATGATAATTTTAGGCTGATTGGCCTAAGGCCTAGGCATATAATTTGCTAACCCTTAATCTAATCCATAACCTTTAACCTGTTCAACCATGGGTCTTGGTACCTTTCTCAGAGAGGCACGGTTATCTTCTGCTTCTTATGGCTTCTCTCTGGCTTTCTGTTCTGTTTCTTCCTGTTCCTAGAGTCTCCGGTCTAGTAGCCCTGTCCATAGTTCCTGTCTGCCTTTGGCCAATCAGCGCTTTTTATTAAACCAGTGGATGGGACAATTATTTATAGTGGAACAACATAATCTCCCACACATGTATTTGAACTCGACCCTCAAAATAGTAAGTCCACAAGCATTCTCAGACGGACATGAGGAAGAGATGATGAAGAACATAAGGCGAAACAATAGATGCTTAACTGTATCTCACAAGACACTGAAACAGGAACTCAGGGAAAAATACAAGAAGCACAAAACCTGTGCTCCTCTCAAAGTTATATAAGCAGCTAACAATTCCTAAAAAACCACATGATTTCTTATGTGGTATATTTAGAAGCTGCCCATATTCCAATAGGTAACCCATCATCAATTTTTCTCTAATATCACTAATTAAAATTACATCAATTTCCTCAGGTTTTAAGACTTTATACTTAAAATTGTGCTATATTATGAGTATTCTTGTGTGTCTATAGCACATCTGCATAGTTACATACTAACAAGTTTTTTCATCTTTCTACCATGAATTTCTGATTTATATAGGTCTTTTTATTATCTATGCACAAATGAGTTGATTACTAAGTTATCATCTAGTCATCTTACTGTTTATAATCTCTCTATTTCCATCTATCTCCCGTTTTCTGGAATATGGATTGGAATTTCCCTGGAGGACACAACTAATATAATACTTAATTCAATTAAACTAAATATTGCACAGTGTATACTTCATAACATTTTGAGGCTAAAAAATAAATTACATGCATAGTAGTTACAGCACAATAGAAAATCTTCAAACCATTATCTTCTTTTCCTTTCTGCCAATTTTACCCCATCTTGCAAATAGTTATTAAAGCTAGTGTAGTATGAAATTTCCAGCCTATCCTAGCCCTGAGGTCCAGACAAGCAGTTCCAAATAATCACACAAAATCTTATATTAATTACAAACTATTTGACTTTTGGCTCAGGCATATTAATTGCTAACTATTAATCTTAAACTAACCCATGATTCTTATCTTCATTACCCACCTGGCTTGGTATATTTTCTTAGAGCAACATTCTTGTCTTTTCTCCTCTGTGTCTGCTAGCATCTTTCTGTTCTTCTGATACCTAGAATTCTCCTACTCTGGTTGTGCTACCTATACTTACTGTATAGCTAACTGAGCAACCAGCATTTTATTAAACCAATATTTACAGTACAAAAGCACAGTTCCACAGCATTGCTCTCTCTCTCTTTAAATAACTTCAAATCTCATCTCCATTGAATAGTTTTGGTTCCCTTTTCAAATCTTTTTTAGGTTTTCTCAAGTCTATGTACATCATGCCCCATGATGGAATGTCATTTATAGTCAGAAACTTCTGGTCATTCCTAGGCCCTGAGGTATGAGCCCATAGATCCATCAAGTTTTATACTGAACGCAAACTATTTGACATATGGCTCAAGTATATTACTTGCTAACTCTTAATCTTAAACTAAACCATGATTCTTATCTTGTTTAGCCATATGGCTTGGTACCATTTCAAAAAGCAGCATTTTATCTTTTTTCCTCTGTGTCTGTTGGTGTCTCTCTGCTCTTCCACTTCCCAGAATTCTCCTAGTCTTTTTGTCCACATCTACTTCCTGTCAAGCTAATTTATCAATCAGAATTTTAGTAAACTAATATTATAGTACAAATTATAGTCCCACAGCAAGCTAGTGTATTTATGTTCAATACTTAGCACTTCTGCTCAATATAAGGTTTTCTGAATACACAAAATGTCAACTTATTTGAATAAAAATATTTCTTGCTTTTTGAACACTTGAGCAAAATCTTTCCCCACAAGTACACATAGAAGCAATGTATTACTAAGCATATCCATGATTACCTCAGACAAACTATAAAAACTACTCAGAACTGTGTGATCCAATGGCCATAGATGACAAACCCCCCAAAAATTGATAAAATTACTTGATTTGAAAGAAATTAGGTAATGTACATTGAAAAAGAGTAAAATTAAGAATTTTGTTCACTATAGAAACATGGTGATTTGTCCAGTTTTTTTTTTTTTCTATTTAAATCCATGGATATCTGATATAGTCCCTCAGGATGTAGAATGTTTTTCTCTAACCATAGCTTGACTACTGGAAATAAGTAAATCAATAATAATTTTAAAAGATATTAGAATGCCACCAAATCATAAAAGATAGTATTTTTGCATAAAGTTTAAAAAGCATATAGGTGTATGTATTGTTGACCTAACAAAACTCCAGAGAATCCCATTTTGTTTTTGAACTACAGATACATATGATTTCTCAGAATTGTGCAAGTTCATTTCATGCTTCTACAGACAGTCTTTACACAGATTATGGTCAGCTCATATAATCTAGACAGGTTTTTTTTCCTCAAATGTCTGACAACCCAAGGTATAGATGGAAGTTTCTGTTCCATCAGAAGCTCTCAAATACCTGGAATCCATTTTCTAAATAATTGACTGTTGTAGTGGGTTTCGGGTCCCGGACGCCAGAGGTCCCGGACCCACAGAACTGCCGCCCGGGACTGCTTTGCCGCCTGCTGCCGCCCGGGTCCCCAGAAACGACTCAGACGCTTCTATTTACTTCATGCTGTTTGGCCTATGGCTCAGGCACATTGCTAGCTAGCTCTTACATCTTAAATCAACCCATTTCTATTAATCTGTGGGCCATGTGGCGGCCCGTAGCTCACCCGTGCTCCTTACATGCTGTTCTTTCGGCGGCTTCCGCTCCGTCTGCCCCGACTCCGCCCTGTTTCTCTTACCTAAACTCTGACTCTCCTCCCACTTTCTCTATGGTGTCTGCCATGGCTCAAAACAGCTCCTTTATTTAAATATACAGCACACACAAATGCATTCCCACATCACTTCCCCCTTTCTCTCTAATCAAAAAGGAAGGTTTCAATTTTAACATAGCAAAATTATATATAACAAAATAGTTATCAAGCAAGAATTACAGTTACAATATCTAGTCTATTTGTATTTAGCAAAATTAAAGAAAATATTTTATCATCTACCTTATCTTTATGAATCTAAAGTTTCATATCTAATATACTTTTCAAATGACTAAGAAAAACTGTACATATAACTATCTAATCTTCAACTACATCAAAGACCACAGAAGGATATAATATTTACCCAAGTAAACGAGAAGTGCAAACGACTTCTAAAAGCTAGAAAGGACAGAGATGACACCTATCTGTCTGGACAGTCACCCAAAGTTCTTTTATAAAGTTGGGGCATCCATCTTTAGCCTACAGGCCCAAAGTCTCTTTTCATTTCAGTGAAGCAGGAAATCTGCTCTGCCCATTCTGGCACAGTTCATCCGTTGCTTCTCCTTGAGTCCTGAAGAATGTCTGACAGTTTTCTCTGTAAAGCAGGAACCTGAATGATGAACTTGGCTTGTTCTGCCAAAGTCCAGAGGTCATCCTCTTATGGAACCTGCATGTCCAGTTTAAACAGCATACTGTCAAGCAGTCAATATAAAAACAGTTTCTTCTCTAGTGGCTTACCATTACCACAAATAGATGAGACTCTATATGGAGTTTCTTCAATGCCCATTTTCCTGTTGAAGTAAATTAGTGCTGCCAGGAACAGACCTGTCTCACTGTCCAGAAAAGTCTAAGCTCTTAAAACATTTTAAATGCCATATTCTGTAGGTCTTAGAAGTATTTGAAGATTATCTATTTAATTGAAATATATCTTTGTATACCTAAAAATTCTAACTAACCTAACTATAAGTTTGATTATCAAAAGTGACTATTAACCTTCATTTCTTAATTATACACTACAATTTTAAAACAGTTACATGAACATCATACCTTAAACAAGAATAGAAAAACACATACAGCATAATAAAATTGACCTTAAATTTGTATCAATAAACCAAAATCTATACCAATGTAAAGCATTTTGAGATTAACAGCTGATTTTCTGATCTAAGTAAATTCAATAATCTAATTTTTAAAAAAGCATTCACATACCATATCCCCCGTTTCTTCTTAGAAAGAGATTGACTATGACCATTAACCATTTATAATGAAAACAAACATTTAGAAACAATATTTGGGGAATTTGGGCGAAGTTATCCATTACTACTTCCTGCTGATTAAGGGGCGTTGAAAATCTCATGGATTATTGAGACTGGATCATAATCTGCAGCCATGAAGCTGATCTGGCCATCTCTTCTCATCAGAGGTTTTTTCAGGGGGTCTTGGTTGATGAAACCATATTTGCCTGGAAGCAATCCACAGGTTCTCATCTGTGGAAACAGAAACAGAACTCTTCCAAAGCAATAAATCCTTAGACACAAATTTAAAAATCAAAATACCTTTAAAATATATATTCTTGTTTAACTTAGTAGCCTTTGCAATCCATTGTCTTTCTGCAGTTAGCTCACTAACAGTTAAAAAATTAAAAGAAAACACAATAACAACCAAAATCCAGATTTTGTGTCTATTTTCCATTTTACGTGGCTTATTATATTTTTATTACTCTATTTCTCGCTTTAAAAACTTTTTCTAACCTCTTTCCTTTTTCTCTGAAGCCTATGTACCTTTTACAAACATTGTAACCCGTTTACAGGTTTTTCTTTTTATCTGAATCTGTTTTATTGTGAATCTTTAATCATCTTCCAACCTTAAGAGCTTTTAAAATACATTCTCCAAAAAGAAGCACAGTTTTTGCAAATTAGGCTGAATCACTAAGTTCTCTCAAACGGACCGTGTATTTATTTGTGGCCAGTAAATGGAGCACACCCTGGAAAATATTGCTACTAAGAAACCGTCTTTGTTTCTTTTTTGTTCAAAATAGGCAGAAATCTAAAATCGATCACATGCTACTTAGTCTTCTGTGAGACTGGTTGCAGCCGCAGCTCACACTGCCTGCCGCCAGCCCGCCGCTGGCGCCATTTTGAATGTGACTCGGACCATGCTTTCTTTGTACAAAGACCCGATTTACATACACAATTTGGAAGCTGCCTTTGCTCAGTTTTTGCGATCTAGAACTCTTTTTAATCTTTCTCAGGCTCTAAGTGGATAATCGGCCCACGTTGGATGCGCCATCTGTTGTAGTGGGTTTCGGGTCCTGGATGCCAGAGGTCCCGGACCCACAGAACTGCCGCCCGGGACTGCTACAAATAGACTAGATATTGTAACTGTAATTCTTGCTTGATAACTATTTTGTTATATATAATTTTGCTATGTTAAAATTGAAACCTTCCTTTTTGATTAGAGAGAAAGGGGGAAGTGATGTGGGAATGCATTTGTGTGTGCTGTATATTTAAATAAAGGAGCTGTTTTGAGCCATGGCAGACACCATAGAGAAAGTGGGAGGAGAGTCAGAGTTTAGGTAAGAGAAACAGGGCGGAGTCGGGGCAGACGGAGCGGAAGCCGCCGAAAGAACAGCATGTAAGGAGCACGGGTGAGCTACGGGCCGCCACATGGCCCACAGATTAATAGAAATGGGTTGATTTAAGATGTAAGAGCTAGCTAGCAATGTGCCTGAGCCATAGGCCAAACAGCATGAAGTAAATAGAAGCGTCTGAGTCATTTCTGGGGACCCGGGCAGCGGCGGGCGGCAAAGCAGTCCCAGGCGGCAGTTCTGTGGGTCCGGGACCTCTGGCGTCTGGGACCCGAGAAACCCACTACAACAATTGACTCAGATGCTTAATATTAGAGTAACTGGTGGTTCAACAGCTCAAGTATGTTGATATCCAGCTCTTACACTTAAATTAACCCATAGTTCCTATCTATGTTTAGCCAAGTGGCTTGATACCTTTACTCAGTTCAGCATTCTCATATTGCTTTTTCTGAGTCTGGCTGGCATATATTTCTATTTTTTCTCCTCCCAAATCTCTACTAGTCTGATTTCCCTACCTCTATTTCCTGGCTGGCTGCTGATCAATTGGTGTTTTATTAAACCAATAGGAATGACATATCTTTACAGTGTATAAGAGCAATATCTCACACCAAAGGGATGATCAGTTTGACTCACCACTGCCCCCTTGTCTCCTTTCTTCTGAGGCTAATTGTGAGGGAAACAGAGAGGTAATATAAATGACCATTTAAAACTTGGACTGAGAACTTAGAAGCCCTAGAACAAAATAACATTCTTTGAGTAAGAAGTGAAGATTTGATGATGCTAATGCATGTGTTGATTGTAGTGATGAAAGGGGTAGTGACTTTCTCCTGTACCAAGAATATATATGTAGCACTCAAGGTAACTATTTTATTTGTGCATAAATCACTGTTAATTTTATTAAGATACAACAAGCAAATTTTAAAAGGAATAAAGAAAAAGTACCTTTATTAGCTCACACAACTATAAAGTTCTAAGCCAGATTTGTCTTTTTTCATCACTTAATCCAAGGATGAAGGATGTAGACGGAGTTTTACTTTCAAGGCGCCAGTCCAAAATTAATATTTATTAGAATATAAATTAACACTCACAATATTAGTAACAGCTTATGGTGGCACCTGAACAAGGACTGGCGTATCCAAGCGATGGACGAGCGATGGAAGCGCGATGGAAGATGATGGATTCTGATTCTGTCTGTCCAGCAGCCAGCAGCCAGGAACCAGGAAGAGAGCTCCTCATGTCCCAGCAGCCACTTATCAATGGGGTTGGCCACTCCCCCTCCAGGTTGGCCACACCCCCTCCAGGAAGTGTCTTATGACCTTATCAGCTGACATCTTAATCCCGCCACAGAAGGCAAGTGGTCTTAGTGTCTTTTTCTACCTCTTTTTCCTTGGGATTTTTACAGAAGAAGACATGTTGCATACGTAGAGCTCTTTTACACATTGAGAGAATGGAAAGTCAGCCATATCCATAGACTTGCAACAGTTCACTACAGCAGTGACTGAAGTTGGAGGAGGAGGTATAGAGAAAAGAAAGATTTAAAGTGTGTGTATGTGTGAGTGAATGAGTGAGTGTGTGTGTGTGTGCGCGCACGTGTGTGTGTGTGCATGCATGTGCATGCGTGTGTGGTGTGTGTGTGTGTGTGTGTGTGTGTGTGTGTGTGTGTGTGTGATTTTCCTAATTCTAAAATAATCTCATTACGAATTCCCTGACCTGAGTCAGGTGATGTGACCAGCAAGGAGCTTTGGTAAGGACATTCAACAAGTAGAATTGAGACTGAAAGAGATGAGGGTTTCCAAAAAGGAACCAGGGTGTAATTCAAGAAAATGAAAGTAAAACTGGGCAGGCAACAAACAACATATGTCTCTGACAGATGATATCTTTTACATCTGTATTTTCACACCATGCTAATATACCTCTTCAATGTTGTTGCGATCATGGGCTTTTTTCTGACTTATACACTGTATTATAATTTTTTTCAAACACAAGAAAATAAACAATGTCTTTTCATCTTGGTGTCCCCAGTACTATGCATAAAATAAAACTAGGTCCTTATTATATGATTTTTAAAAAATTTTTATTTATGCATTTTTGTTGCTTTTTAAATGTTAATACATTTTCATCCTTTTCCTCCTCTCCTTTCCTCTTTCCAACTTGTCTCATGCTACCTTCCTTGAATTCTCTTCAAATCACTCTTTTCCACTAGCTGTTATTCACACACACACACACACACACACACACACACTTCTAGATTTATAAATGCCACTTGATGAGGATGTTTAGTGTTACTTTTATGTACATAATTTCAAGGCTGAAAACTTGGTATCAGGTAACTAGTTTAGAATCACATTTCTGTAGAGGACTGTTTCTCTCACTCTTAGTACTTCTTGGTTGACTGAGTTTTTTGACTGTAGGTAGGTCCCTATGAGATTTCCACTTACCATCTTAACACATCTATGTGTGTATCTAATAAAGTTAATTAAGTAAGCATTAAAGGACTCTCTTTTTGACTTGCTGCTCAGAAGAGTTTAAGGAATTATTAAAACAATATATTGTTATTGCCTGTGGCTAACTGTTGGGAAGTTGTTGTGTCTCCCAGAAATGGCAGGGTAATGTCACCCATTGTGCTGGCTGGATAACTTTTGTCAACTTGATACAAACCTAGAGATATCTGAGAAGGGGAATTCTTAATTGAAAAAAACCTTCATAATGTTTTCATGTAGATAAATCTATGTGGTATTATTTATTGATATTGAAGGGTCCACACTATTGAAGAAAGGTAGTCGTTAGTGATATAAGAGTAAACTGAAAAGTCAAGGAGGAAGAAGTCTGTAAGCTGCACTCTCCCATGACCTCCATATCAGTTTTTTCCTCCAGTTTCCTGACTTGAGTCTCTTTTTTGGCTTGGCTGGATATTAAACAAGATGTCAGTTGAAATGAGCCCTTTTTACCCATGTTACTTTGTTCATGGAGTTTTAACACATAAAAAAGAAATCTTTACTAAGAAACCTATGCCCATAAACAGTATGGCTGCCTAAACAAGAATGGAATAGCATCAACACTAATAGACATACTAATGTGGAAGGGTAGAATCTCAGATATCCCATTTCTATACAAAAATTAAAGGCAACTAAATACTAAGAGAGACAAATATAGTCTTCCCAAACATGGCAACTGTTGGTTATTCAGTACCAAGTGGTCAGTATTAGAGTCATACAAGCAACACTAAAGGAACTCAACAAGATACATTTATATAATCAATCACATAAAGAAACCATGAATCTGAGAGAAAGTGGGGGATATGTAAAAAGTTAGAAGGAGAAAAGAGAAAGGAGAATTTTATAATAATGTTTCCTATGCTTAATATAGTTTGCTATTTCTGTTCCATGTTACTCATAGGACAGATTTATTATATGTGGTCAAAGTTATCATTCGTACACTACCATTGACATGGCTATTCAGTCAGCAGAGCTTTTAAGCTGAACATGTCTTACTTCTACAAGAGCAAGTCATACTTCAGATCTGGTTAATCAAATCTAATTAGGAAGCTTACTAATTGATCCCAGGAGCCACCCTTTAACCTTTGGTGCAAAGCCTCAATAAGTTCAATGTCCTCTGGAGATAAATGCCAGGAAACTCTCATTCAAACCTCATAACTCAATTAACCTATTTAACAAATTCAAGTCATAGTAAAGCCATTTAAGTGTATATTGAGCTACAACAATTGAAATTTATATTTTCCCTGTCCTTTGACAAATTCTATCTGGATATAAATTATTATCCAAATTTCAAAAAATATGCTATAAAGTGTTTGTTCCCTGGTTAGTGAATGTTATTTATTGATTGGATTTCTTTCCTTTACTCTTTTATTTGTGTTTTATTTTCAAAATTTTACCAATGTGTACTGTTGACTTAGGTGAAGAATACGGATTAAGCAATCAATTCAAAGAAGGGATTGATACCTATGATCATGTAACATTACAGAAGAGATAAACTACAAATGACAAAATTAAGTGATAATGGATTAACATTTGTAATGTGTAGAATACTCTTTTGCCAGTCACTAAGATGTAAATACACAAAAGAAAAAATGAATAAAAGACAGGGATATTCTGTTTGATTAATTATAAATGGAAACAGTCAATGAATAAGCAAAGTATGTTTATTAAATGTTCATCAAAGAAACTCGGATGAAAGTAGTAGTAAGGCCAGGCTGTGTCAAAAGTCTTATTTACTTGGCTGCAGTTTAAAAATTACCTTGTCTCCAGTCATTCAGAAAATAGCTCCCAAAATTAACAAATTGGATCATATGAAATTAAAACATTTCTGCCAAACAAAGCCAACTATCGCCAGAATTACAGTCAGTCTCTGCGACAAGAGAAAATGTTGTCCAACCAGGACTCAGATAATAGAATGAGATCTAGAATACACACACACACACACACACACACACACACACACACACACACACACACACACACACACTAAGCATGATATATATACAAATGGACTTTCATTCTGCTGTGAGTGAAATATAGGTTGGAGAAATGTAGATGAAATTGAAAAGTATTATGTCAGCAAGATTGCTCAGATGTAGAAAGACAATAGCATATTTTTTCATATGTAGGTTCAAGCGTACAGAATATATATATATATATATATATATATATATATATATATATATATATATATATGTATGTATATATATATATATGAGGCATGGGTATGTGACCTGTGGTGTCTTACTGGATCACAGGTGATTCCAGGTTTCTGCTGGCATCTGTTCAAATATTTTGTTAATACTAAACACGTAAATGACAAGCAACAAGAAGGTTTTTTTTTTTTTTAATTTTTTTTTTTTTATTTGTTAAGAAACAAAGTGAAAGCACAAGCCAGAAACACTATAAGAAAACATCAGGCCATGAGGAAGCATGTAACTCAAGGGCACATGACTATTGCCTGAGACTTCATTTTATAAATCCAAGAGAAGGAAGAATCAGTATCTTGATGTCAGGGTACTGATCATTTTTTTGGTTTTCACCAATAGGTCTGGGTTAGGAATGCCTTTGTTCACTGCATATATACTTTTATCTTGATATGTTTGATTTTTAGTACATTGATGCCAAAACATTCATAAGCATAAACATAGTAAAAAGGACATTTTCACTCAGAAAAGTGTTCTATTGTTCATTTATTGGAAATAATTTCAGGCAAGTGTTATGGAATTCAGGTGTTAACTGACAAGGCTGGAAGGCATGTTTGGAGTTCTGGGGTGTGGCCAGCCCCTTTGAAAAGGCTGCTGGGATCTTGGGAAGGCCCATTCTTTCTCTCTATTTATTTATATATTTATTTACCTGAGCAGGATTTGAACCCGGATCGCCATGGTGAGAGCGCAGAACCTTAACCACTAGACCAAGCCAGTAGCCCTCTGGGTGATTGGGGAATGTCTTTCTGTATGCTATGAATATCAGTCTTTAAATAAAGGAGCTGTTTTGGGCCATAACAGGCACCATAGAAAAAATAGGAGGAGAAATCAGAAAATAGGTAGGAGAAGCAAGATGGAGTCAGATAGACCAAGCTGAAGCCCAAAGAAGCAACATGTAAGGAACACAGGTGAGCCACCGGCCACGTGGCAGACAGATTAATAGAAATGGGTTGAGTTAAGATGTAAGAGCTAGCTAGCAATGTGCCTAAGTCATAAGCCAAACAACATGAAGTTAATATAAGCATCTGAGTCATTTGTGGGGTCTGAGCAGCAGCAGCGGGTGGCTAAGGGGGTTGGGGCTGCAGGTCTGTGGGTCTGGGACCTCTGGGCCCAAGGGACAAAGAACCCCCACTACAACAGGCCAGGTCAGCCAATGAGACATAAATCCTGAATATGTTTCATAAGCGTCTTAACTCCACAATGGAATTTTGAAAGGGGTACTAAAGAAATACAGCTGTATAGTATTGTTTGAAGTGGGATCCATATACTGCTTGGGGCATGGGAGTGTTATAGGTTGCTGCTGACTGTTAAGAAAAAGTTTTCTCTGTAGGTCAAACCAACTGGGGTCACAGACTTCCTTCACCTCTACTGCTTCCTGACTCAAGCGTAAGGTGGAAAGGAGAACGCAAATGAAGGAAAGGTTATTGAGGAACATGAAAATAAACAACCATATGGAAACATTTTAATGGAGCATAGAGGGAAAAGTAATAATCTACATTTCTATCTGAATATGTAGGTAAAATTCTATACCTAGTTCTAGAAACAGAATTTCCATTGAAAAATTTCCTATGAAATGTTTGCATTTAATACGAATATTTTCTTTTACAGATAAGTTTCATTAAACTATAATAAACTGCCGAAGATATTCTTATTCAGCTTTTTAGTACTTGCTATGTGTTTATAATCTTTTATTTACAGCTGAAAAAACAGTCCAAACGTAGACAATGGCTTCATGAACATACATGCACCAAGAAGCTCAAAATTAAGAAGATATTTATTTGCAGTCATTGGAAACTTATCTACTCAAGTCCTACAATGGTTATGATGCTAGTTCTCCATTTTGCACCACAAATAATTCCTTAACTGAGATAAAAGATAACAATGTAAGGCTTATATGAAAACAAAGAGGACATTGAAGATGTCTATGAATTGTCTTAGCAAAACCAACGAGGATGGGTCTGAGAAGCAACACCAAGGCAATAAGACCTAGTCAATCTCTCACTATATTTAAATTTCCTAGGTTATGATGTGTAGAAAGAGACAGGTGGTTTTCACACAAGTCTATTTTATTAAAATTTTAGATGTCTGCGATGCAGCTGTCAACTCAATGTTTTTCTTCTAGGCCTCCATTCTTGGTCATCTTCCTATTTCTTGCTGTGGCCCTGACCAAACTTTTCCTTTAATAACCTTCTCATTTCCATCTTATATGTCTCATATAGTTTCCATTGTGAATAAATGTACTTTTTTTTGGTTTAGTTGAAAGTTCTCAGGTTTAGTAAATAGTAAATAGGTTTTTTTTTTTTTTTTAAGTAAAATAGATTTTATTGAGGAGTAATGCATTCAACCTATAGCCATGGATACCCAGCATCTCAGGACACTTATGAATGTGGCCTAATAAATTTGTAGATGATGATATCATTTGCATTATCAAAGACTTGATACTCTGCTTCTAACCCAGAAGATGCAAAGGGCTTATGTAATTCCACACAAAGTAAAGGTACCAACTCCCAGTCTATCACTGTTCTACTGCTCATGAGGCACACAAGCAGTCACAAGATCCACGACCAATCATTGTGGCCTCATACAACAAGTAAACACATCCTGTCATAATAATGTTTTTTATTCACCAAAGATTCACTTCGTATAAACTCAGTCTTCTGGTTGGAATCATAGAGAAGTAGTCTAGCTTAGTAAGATACAGATAGAGGAGAAATATCTTGACGAGTAGGGACACTGATCTTCCTAATAATCAAAGCAATTCCAGTGGAATGAGTTAGTTGACCTCAGTGGCAGCTGAAGGGTCAAGATGACCCTTTCTCTTACTTTTGGCTTTCTGTCTCACTTTGACATCCATCCCACGCAAGCTATATATCTTAACCAAGTAACTAAGGATATCCCCAAGGAAGCAAACAAAATACCACTCCTAGAGTTTTAAATTCCAGCCTTCAGAACTGTCAGCCAAATAAATACTTTTCCTGTATAAGTTACAGTCCCTCAAGTACATTAATATGGACATTGACAAATAATAAATACAGTAAACTATTTATACAGACTGAAAATTTTAAAGTATATAAAATTATATTGTAGAATATACTGAGAAATTATTTTCCAAGTAATTTATACTAGATAAACAACACATAGATCACATATTAAACATAAGCAGGGAAGCAAGCCCATTTACCCCACAGCTTGTAACATCTTACCCCATGATCTAAGCCCTGGAGCTTTAACATACAATTCATAAAAACAAACTAGTTCTGATGTTTTTGAGTTTTTATGCTAATTGAAATAAGTTAGAAAGGAAAAGCATTTTCCACTAATTACAAAGGAAAAAAGAGGGGGTCAGAACTGAAACAGTAAATGGTGAATATGCAGATTCACCTGGGAGCATATTAAAATAACTATGGATATGGTCTTTTCCACAGATGCTGAAGAGTTGAATAACTGAAAGTAAAGTCAGAGTCTTGAAGGGTTGAAAATAAGATGCTAAAAGGTATTTGTAGAATTTCCCCATTCCATTGTGTTTTCTTTACTATGCTGTGACAACCTACAGAGAGACAGAGAGAGAGAGAGAGAGAGAGAGAGAGAGAGAGAGAGAGAGAGAGAGAGAGATGCAATCATTAGAATACAAAAGCCTGTTATGTGTAGGACTGAAGAACTTAAAGTTGCACATTTTGAAGTTAAAGTTGAAGAACTTAACATTGCATATTTAAGGTTCACACACAGTGACCAAGAATGAGAGAAACTCATAAAGTAGGTTTATGTCTAAAATTCAGGAACTAAAAATGCCCAATCAAACTGAAATGATGTTTTCCCAACACAAACATGAGACAGTACAAGAGCAGTAAGACTGTGCAGAGAGAGATTCCCATGATGGGTAAAAAGGATAGAAGTCATTACATTTAAATCTCAAAACTCAACTAATAGCTTAGTTATGTTTGGAAATGCACATACCCATACATACACATACCCCACCCCCTATGCTCCACACACACACACACACACACACACACACACACACACACACACACACACACACACTGAGAGAGAGAGAGAGAGAGAGAGAGAGAGAGAGAGAGAGAGAGAGAGAGAGAGAGAGAAATTTACATGCCTATTGAGGTTTCAGCTTTTTGAATGTACTCAGGTGTCTGGAACAAACATCTCCTTTGTTTAGTAGAGACAACTGTCTCACTGTGGCAGTAGGAGTGAAGTATTTGCACAGGAATGTGAGCTCTCTGAAAAGAAAAGGGGGGGGGGGATTATTTTGCTTAGCTTTGTTTGTGGTTTTCTTTGTTATGTCTAGATCCCGAAAGCTTGAATCAGTGTCTGAGACACAAAAGACATTAGTAAATACTCTGGGAATAACAAAAGATTTAAAACATGGATAATAAAAACAAACCTATAAAGTAAAAACCATATAAGAATGGCTTAAGTGTGTTAGAGTGGAAATGGGGACAGTGTCCAGCATTGAAAAAAATTAATGAATGAGAACATTTAACTAAAACTAAAGCCTCTATGCACTTGCCTTCATGTCCAAGGAAGAGAAGGACATTTGAGATTTCATCAAGGTCTGTTTCTTCAAGAAACCCTGGGTACAGAGTAGAACATTACAATTGGTTGCATTATTGAGATATATCCTTGGTGTCTGTGGTTGCAGCTGCTGAGAAGTTACTGGTAAGTGCACACACAAAACTGATAAGAATATTAAAAATTGACATTTACTAAATCTCACTCTCTGCTATTATTTATTCATCCTTTTCTTAACAAGCTAATAAACAGTGGCTTTCCAGTTGTGAGGACTACAAAGCTATAGTTGTGACATTATTTGATCTCATTTCTTGAATCACTTTTCTATACTTGTAACAACTTGTGTTATTTTGTAAGGCAAGAATGTCTGCCTCGATCAACTATGGACATTCTGAAGTTTACATCATAATAAATAGATTTTTGTAAACTGATATTCAATTCAGGCTCTGTGATAATTCCACCACCAGGAAGCACCCATTAGTACAATTTATAAAGTGACTTTCTCTTATACTCTAAAGCTATTCCATTGGCTTGGCTTTGAAATTTTAGTTAAAGGTCCATATTAAACCATCTTTGGATTAAAATTATATTTGGTTAATTTATTAGGAGGTGAAATCAGCAATAACTTATTAAAGTTTCATAGAAAATAACATTCATAAAACTGTAAAAAATATTTCTAGGATGGTAGAGTAAATATGAATCAATATTTTTAAAATAAATATTTAATAAAAGCAACTATTTTGTAGATGCTGAATCAGCCCAGCAAACTAAGTCATTAATGAATATTGGCTTTGCCTTTCAAATTGTTTCTAGCTAAAAGAGAGAGAGTGAGACAGATGGAGATAAAGAGGAATTATAGAACTAAGAGCCTTAGTATACATTTAGATTTTGGTAAAGTAGGAAGAGAATGATTTAGCACATGCAGAGGCACACTTATAGGTAATGACTATGGAGGAATACTGCTCAGAGTGTTTCATTTAAAGTAAGAGGAAGAACACTTTTCTACTTAATGTAGAGCTGTGTCATAGGGTCAGTTGTAGGAAGACTTGACTAGGGGCTGAAGTGAGTTAATCATGGCCACTTCACTACCTTCAAATAGCACAAGGTGAGCAGCACGATCCAATGATGCCACCATGTCCTTTTCCTACTTCTAATATTTTAGTAAGAATTAGGCAGTGATTTTTCATTAAACACAGAGCACTTTGAGATCTGCTAGAGGCTCTTTCCAGGATGTCTTGGAAATCAAAATCTAAAGATGTTCACGTCTCAAATAAACAGAGAGCCTTTGCATATATCCATTCTACTTTTTATCATATATATTTGGGTCATCTTTCTATTATATAAATATTATGCTATATCATATTATTCTATAAGTTCTGTTAAGAAAAATGTTTATGAACTTTAATATAGACATTATAATTTTTATCCACAATTGGCTGATTCTTTAAATTCCGAATCTGTGAATGGCCACTGGCAACACTGGCAGCACTGACAATTATGTTAATACATTTTTAAGTATTCAGTAAATTCCAAAATTACTGCTGTTTTGTTTTTACTAGATAATATTAGTCTCTACAATACTTCTTCGGCACATTGATCAAGTTTTCAATAATGACAGGTCAAAATATACTTTTTTAGTTAAGTGAGAAGGTCAACTGATTCTCTTATGCTTGTGATACTATTGGACCATTTGCTTGATGGTGGTGGTGTCTTCTTCTGTCTCCCACATTTGTGGTATAACGAAGAGCTAACAGACAAATAAAAGAAGTGACTGTCAGTGATTTTACAACAAACTATTATCAACGGTAGAAGACAGCTTAAAGCATGAATGAAGAAGAATAGTGACAGAATCTCTTTGGGAGCTGTAGGTAGAAATGCCCAGACCTGATTGGTTTATGAAGTTATAAACACACTAGAGAAATGTCACTAATAAAGTTATGAGGCAAAGCAGAAACCTAGAAAGTGTTGAAGAAAAACAGAAAATGGTAAAACTTCAATATCTCTAATATGTCTCAAGAGGTTCCAGGATATGAAACAAAAATAGACATCTGTGTCTTGTCTAATTGAAAATTTCACTATGGAAACCAGATACAAATCTTGAAAAATTACTAAAATATTTTATAAGCTAAGAAGTGGACATAGTTGGAGAAACTATGTCCAAGTCTATGTAACTGTAGATATCATAACTCTGAAGGTGAATGAAGTGCTTTAATTTCAGGTAAACAAATGCAGATGTGACACCAGCAGAGTGTATAGGACCTCAGGAAGTT
Source organism: Phyllotis vaccarum (assembly GCA_033318265.1). Taxonomy (NCBI): domain Eukaryota; kingdom Metazoa; phylum Chordata; class Mammalia; order Rodentia; family Cricetidae; genus Phyllotis; species Phyllotis vaccarum. Next base: position 34,764,265 of record JARWLC010000001.1, on the reverse strand, counting down.
AGGTCATGATGGAGCAGAGTTTTTATGTATGATAATAAGAGCCTATTAGTCCACAAACTATAAAAACATAGTAAAAAAAATGTCCTATTGCCACTGTTTCTCTGAAAATGACTATAAATTTCTAACTCAAATGGTGAGAAAGAGTTGGAGACATAGCATTGTGTCTTTACAGTATTCTAGGTGATGTGAGTGAGAATGCCTGGATGGGTGCTTTGTCCGTAAAGGACAACCATATGATTGATTAGACCCTCTGTGATGTTGTTCCAAGTCCCAAATAACTAAATTTTATCATAATTAAAATAATTAAAATTTATCATAGACTACCAGTCATTCCTTGCCTGTTGTATGTGGGACATAACATCCTGTTACTAACAGATAATATTCTGACAACAGTAAACAAGTTTTGGACTGTATTAATTTAACAAAACACTAAATTTCTGGCACTGAAAGGACTAATCCTGTTGAAACATAGCATCTAAAGCCTACAACAGTGTCCCCTGCTCATTGTAATCTGCCTACCTGATATTACCACCAATATATTTGAAAAGTGTCCTGATTTGTGGCTTTCTTTGTTCTCTTGCTATAAAAAGCTCATGAAACTGCTACCTCATTGAAACATATAATTTGAGGTGATCTAAATCTCTGTTGTTAGCTTATGATAACTCATATTTTCTTCCAGAATAAACTATTTCACTTATCTCCTTTGAGGGAAGAGGTATGGTTTTGCTTAGATAAAGATAACCATGGTGCAACAAGCAAAAAGAAGCCTGATATCTGCAATGCAATGGTGTGAACACTCACACACACACACACTCACACACACACACACACACACACACACACACACACACACACACACACACACACACACTCAATCACATCAGGATTATAAACCATAAAATGGTATCTCTAACAAATGGCCAAGAAATACAGGGAATTAGTTAATTGGAATACATTTCACAGGATGTTCCGGGTTTGGGGTTGCACATTTGCATCTTTCAGATGTGTAATTATGCTAGATAATATACCCTGTGTTGGAGTTTTTACATAAACACTTGTGGTCTAGTTCAGAATTATCTCTACTGCATGCAGCAGCTGTTGGGAGAAAAATATAAGCTATTAAAAGCAGTTTGAATTAGATGTAGTTTACTTGCATAAAATGTACAATGCCTAGTCACTTATCAAGCATAGAGGTGAGTTACTGTTTATTTCTTATGCAAAACGTGTTCCTGGATAAGATACACAAATTAAGTGGCCTGTAGCAGAGTATGTTACCAATTCTGTTAGAAGCTTTATTGTAAGTCACTTTAAATACACATTTCAATCCCATATAAATTCTTTATTCATAGACCACAAATGAGAAACAAATATTGAAGGCCATGACCAGGGTATAAAGCAATAGTAATGTTCTTTCTTTTGTTGGAATGGTGTTTTAATTTCACTTTTTGATCATAAACCTGATGGCTCAATTCTCACTGAATGATCTTTAGAAAACAGAGAATGGTTTTAAAACCTGTGATTTGGGGGTTGGGGAAATGGCTCTGTGGTTAAAGCTATTTTAATGCTTATGCAAAGACCTGGATTTGGCACCTGCATCCATGTCTGGTGGCACACAACTCCTTGGATCTCTAGTTCCAGAGAATTCAACATAGCCTTCTGACTTCTGTGAAAACATGTGTATACAAAAAGTCATACACACACACCCACACACAATTTTAAAAACACCGTAAAACTCATCTTAAAAATGCAGTTCTATTATTATTATTTAAATTACATGAATAGAAGTATTTACTAAATAAACATCACCTTCAGAAACGCTTTTAATTAATAAATACTTTAAAGCCATTTTTAGCTTAGAGGAAACTTCAGCAGAAAGTACTGAGTTTTTCCTACCTCTGCTATTTTCCTGTTCCAGCCCAGCTGCCCCTATTGTTAACATCATGCTTATTGCCAAACATTTTCTATGAAGCTGAAATAGCTTTGATTGTTTTAATACAAAATCCTGTCCTTACCATCAAGAATGACACAGTGCTGGTGATTGATTTCCATGGATTTTAACAAATGTATGCTTTCTCTCTAGGAATAGCCTAAAGACTTGCCCTGAAATACGCCATACTTTACCCATCCATGCTTCATCACCATCCTCCTCATACTATTTTTTATTTTTCATCTTTTTCCAATGTCTCTAATAGTTTTCCTTTTCCAGAATGCCACATGTTTGGAGTGAATATAGACTTTCCAAGTAGTTTCTTTCACTTAAGAATGTGTATTTACACTTCCACTGTATCATTTCATGACTCTGTATCTTATTGTCTGCACATTGCAATTAGCATATAAACAATGTCATATATTTATTTGACTGTGGAAGGACATCTTGGTTACTTTTGTGTTTTGAAAATTATGGAGCAACCCAACCAACCAGATTTTGCAAATTGACTTTCATGTTCAAATTTCATATTGTTTTCTTGATCTTGTTTGTGTTAAAAAGAGAATCTTTGTAAAGTTACTCAAAGTAACGTTACAGCCAAGTAAGGTATTACAAAATCACCATAGTCCACTCTTGTCAAATTAGCATCTTATGTACCACCATTATATATTTTAACCTACAAATAAACGTGGTACCTCCAAAAATATATAAATAGCTTTGATATATATATAAAATTGCTAACCTGTTATTCTAAAGGCATACTTAATGAACTGTCCATATTTCTCAGCTATATTTATGCTTATATATGTATCTGTGTTATTGTGTGCATATTTTCAAGCTGACCATTTGGAATTTGATAACCATACATATAAGTAACATATATACCGAGGTTACATTTAGGAATATATATTAAGAAAGAATTATTGTGATTATAATATAATATCAAAAAGATATAAAAATCTAAAAAAAAAATTCTTAGCTGGTAAAGGCATTTGTTGCAAAGACTGATGACCTGAGTTTCATCCCTAGAATCCATATGATTTGAAGATTAGAGCTGATGACCACAAGATGTATTCTGATCCCTATACCTATACTATGGAATATGAACACTGTACAGCCTACACAAACTAATTTTTAAGACAATATTAAGACCCACCTGTTATTTTCTCCTAATTTGCAGTTATCTATTAGATGGACTATAATTTAGTCACATGGTATAATGTCACCTAACACTAAGGCATATACAATCTACATTTTGAGATAGAAGAGGTTTTTGTCAAAATATAAGCTTATATTGGTTATCTTATATTGGTTATCTTTTGAAAGGGAAAATGTCCCACCTGACTTAGATGTGGATCATTGTTTTCCAGTCATTTTTTGGGTACAAATCTGGCATGGTAGTGCCTTGAGAATGTGGTACTTGAAGAACAGAAATGATGACTGTATGTGAACAGCTCATGAGATCTGTCAGCCACTCCTTTTTCTATGGACTGAGCCACCACTGCCATGACTAAACTACCTCCATAACAAATAGCGAAAATAAAATGTTACTTCCTTGTTTCCAAATATGGTGTTTCATCTGTGCTATTTGATGATTTGAGAAGCTCAGGCAAGAGGGTTGCTGTTATGTCAGTTACAGAGTGAGCTATAGGATACTCATGTATAGACAAAGATCCAGTTATAAAGCTTTTTTATCTTAGCATACTTATTTTTTCACACCAGACACAACATCTATTAAGACCAAAGAAATCATTCTAGAAAAGGCAATAACTTTGTGTCTTTTATGTTTGTCCATTCCAGGTGGCTTCATTAATTTCCATTATTGCTATCTTTACTGTTCTTCCATATGCTTACCAGTTTTGTAAGATACTCTAGCATTATCAGGATGGTTTTATATAATGGAATATGTTTAAAGAGAGTGGTAAGTTATAAAGTTGGAACTTTGTACTATCTGCTCCTGGCAAGTTCAAGTTTGTCTTGTAATGATGAAGCTGTGAATATAGTTTAAAAAATCAATAAACTCAAATGGGAAAGTCTCATCACTTGGAAAAATTGTTCAATCACAATAACAATCTTGGGTGTATCAACAAGGGTGAGAAGAAGTTGTTGTGCTTTGAATATGAAATACTCCTCATAGGTTCATGTTTGAACACTTGGTCACAAGCTGGTTGTTTGGGAAATTTTGTAAAGTCTTGGAGCTTTGCTGGAGGAAATTTGTCCCTATGGGTGGCCTTCAAATTAAACAGAATGGCACAATTCTTGCTCATTGTTTTCTTCCTTAATGTAGATGCAATGTGGCTATTATCTCACTTCATCTATTGCAATGTTTTCTTACTATAATGGCCTGTACTGCCTTGAACTGCCAGATGAAATAAACTTGTCCTCCCTAAATTGCTTCTTGTTATGTATTGGGTTTAATAAAGAGAAACGTAAACAAGAAAGATTCACTGCCTTGTTTCACTTTCCATAATATACAAACTATCTCCCAGAACTGTTCCTCCTCTTTATCTGGACAAAACCTTCCCATATAATCATCCACCTGTGTGGGGCCTGGTGGAACAAGCTTGGACTGCCATACACAGGGAGCCAACAAGAGGAGCCAGGCTATGTTCTTACCTGCTTTGTATCTGGCTTAAGATGACTTTATTGTTTTGACTACTGCTCCTCTATTTTTCATACTTTAACACTGAAAGTTTTGGAGGTTGAATGAACAATGACCTAATACTTAAAAGCATGTAATGATCTTCTGATGGCCGCAAGCTCATTTCCCAGCACCAATGTCAGGCAACTCAGAAGCATTTCTAACTCTAGCTCCAGAGAATATGATGCTGTTTTTCTGGCTTCTGAGGACAACTGCACTTACGTGAACATACCCATATGAATATATACACATATACTTACAAGTAAAAATAAAATATAGCTTTAAAATCTTACAGATAAAGCATTCTGTCAGAGTTTCCCACATTGGGGCATAATTAAAATCTCCATCTTCAGGTATAATCTTGGATTTACCCTTCCTTTGTATTATAGATTGTACCTAAGAAGTATGTTGTATCACTTACATTTGACTCCATCCATTCTTCTGTATGATTGTTCTCATTGGTTCTGTGTTTGGGGATGCCAAGGATGAATACTTCCTACTCCCCTAAGATCTAATTAGTGCACAATTTCTTTGTAATGTCAGTCATAAAAAGTTAATGTCAACATGACCTCACCTCCTTTTTCTTCTACTTTCTCTAAAAATTTAACTGCTAGCTCACAACACAGTATGAACATGTCTCTCTTCTCAGAGATGGCTAGACCTAACTTTCTTATCCTACCACACAAATCAAAGGCAGCCAACGACTTCTACAACCTGCTTAAGACCCCATACCATACTTGCTACTGCTAGAGATTGAAATGCATTATCTAGTCCATCAATCTTTGGTGTACATCTTGAAAGCCCATAACATGGCTCATGAGAAAAGTATATTACCTTATACTATGTAAAGGAGAAGTCATCATTAAAGTTGCCCAAAAGATACTGCACCTCCATACTTTGTGCCTCCCTGATTGCATATAGTTTCTTCTAGAGTAGGGTCCACACTACTACCACTGCAGCAAGTAGAAGAAGTATCTCTATTAGCTATAATTGCTTTTACAGATAAACCACTCGCAGATGGATTTACCTCATTTGTATTTTCTATGACCCCTACCAGAGAACATGCAAGAGCTCTTGTCAGATATATCTTTGATTCAGTTGGTCCCAGAATCAATGAGTTTATTGAGATTACTTATAAGAATTGAAGTGAGAAGTTATTTATTAAAAAAATTACATCAGAAATATTATGGTACCAAACCCCATTTTAATTCCATGTAACTCACAAAAGCCATATCTCTGGAATACCCTGCAATTGTATCAGCTCCCCCCAAAAGTCATCTTCTCCAAGATATTACTTCCTGCTTATGTATCCTGTGAGTAATCTCACAAATACTGTTTCTTCAGTTTCTGGAGCCTCCTAAATTTCATTAACTTCTTGAGGTTAATAGGCCTCTACTTCCCCTAAGAAAAGAATACTTCAATTTAGAGAAAACAACCACATCACTCAGCCATATACCCTACTCAAAAGCAAAATAAATCACATTAATCCGTATTACTAAATTATCCCATCAAGTTATAGTACTTGGTTTTTCCTCTGCTCTCCTGTTCAGAGCTGGTAGTTTCAAGTATTTCTACCTTTACTATTATACTGCTCTGCTATTCTCAGCAAATTCCTTGGTGTTCCTCATTTCCTACTGAGTGGGATTACCCAAAGCTTTGTTTCTGAAGTTAAAGATATTAGTAGCCCTAGGTATTTTGGTTGTATCATATCATTAGAATTTGTCTCAGGACATCACAATGTTCAAACGCTTCCAAGGAAATTCTCTGCATTGCTAGGATAATCTTCACACATTGTGTATAGCAAATAGAATGAAGGTAAGTCACAGTATTGTTGGTGTTAGTATTGTTTCTGTTCACCTGTTGGATTCAAGCTTTATGTTTGTTCATATTTCATAAAGTTTATATATTTCTTCTTCACCACCCTATTGAATTGTTTGCTTGCTTTTTGTTACTGCTGTCTGGATAGAGTAGTGAGTCCGATGCACACCTTTTGTTATAAAATAAAGTGGTCTGATGTTGCAGAATGTGCTTCATGTTATTCTTCTCCCATTGTGCACAGCATTGCCACAAAAACAGATATCTCCCATGGTGGTGCATAGGAGCTGATGAACCGGCACTAAAGAGGAAGATATAAAAGGCTGTGAAGTCATAAATCAGAAAAATGAAGGATTGTTTTCTATGGGACTTCATAGAGAACTTTTTTTAAAAAAAAATAAGAATATACTCTTCTCTTCAACAATACATCCTATTTCCAGTTACCCTCCCATCAACTCCTCCTAACTTCTTCCCTACATCCCCACTCTTCCCTAGGCTTACTTCCCCTACCTGTCAGTTTCCTCTTGATAAAAAATCAGGTCTTCAAAACAACTGTCAGGCAGAACAACAACAAAAAGATGCAAAAAGACAAGGTAAAAATCCCTCACATCAAGGCTGGACAAGGCAAACCAATAGGAGAAAAAGAATCTCAACAGCAGGCAAAGAGTAGCAGATAAACCCACTGCCACTGCCACTGTTAGAACTCCCACAAAGATAGCAAGCTAACATCCAGAACATATATGCAGAGGACATGGCAGAAACCCATATATGGCCTGTGCATGCCATTTCAGTGTCTGTGAGCTTATGTGCATGCTGCTTAGTTGATTCAGTGGGCCATGTTCTTCTGGTATTCTACATCTTTTCTGACTCCTACACCATTTTTTTCCTTGTGAGATATAACCACAACAAATTATGTTTGATATTTAAAATAGTATGTGTTAATTTCATAAATATATAGCTAATTTAGCTGATTTGTATTTAAATATGTATATGATAAATTAAAATTGCCATCTGTATATCTCATGGCCCATTTTCAGATCAAACACTGATGCTTTGGTCAAGTTTCCATGTCTTAGATTTTTAATTTTACCAATTTCTAATATTTATAGAATCATTAGCAAGGGCCATTTACAAACTAAGCAAATCTATAGAGCAAGTACAGTCCCTGCATAGTTCCCATATATGATGTACTACAGTTAGTATCTTTCTTACTTACTATTTAGGAAAAAATAGAAATAATGTCTGTAAGTAGCTATCTTATATTACTATGAAAAGCTGTCTGGGTCACTCTATATTTATTTAGTGAAATAGCTCTGTTCATTCAAGGGAGGATATGAGTATATCCCCAAAATAAAGGCTCATTGTTACATTTTTTGTCTATTAGAAGCATTAAGTTTACTCAGCTGCCTCTTTGGAATGGACTCAAGAGACTTTGAATACACTGTTGAATAGCACTGGCATAAAAATACCTCTATAATTGTGGACTCTTCTGAAGCTCCTCTCAGGAAGAAGTAGGAGGCAGGATACAAGAAAGCAGCATCTGTGAAAATATTATTTACCCTTAAATCATACTTGTTTGGAAATAGCATTTTTTTATTTATTAGTATTTTTAACATACCCATCACTCTTCTCCCTTCTTCCATTTTTCCTAGTCCTCTCCCAGACTTCCCTCCCCCATACCCCTGTCCATTTCTCAAAGAAGGTAAGAACTCACAGGGTGGGTCAATGTAGCCTGATATATCTAGTTGAAATCGGACCAAACCCCCTTATAAAACAGCATCTAAAACTGCCAACTCACAACCTTTCATATATAAAAGCCTACCTGATTTATCAAGAACCAGAAATGTTCTTTTGTGTGTATTGTATTTCATAGGTCTAGAGATCCCTCCTCTTATCAACTAAATTTTTATTTTTGTCATCTATTTATAAAGAAATATGCTATTTTTCTCTATATATTTTTTTCTTGGTGTGTCATTTATTTAAAGTGTTCTTGTGTAGTTTATCACCCCTCACTGTTCTATGTGTATACTATAAATTAGTCATTAAACATAGAAACATGATCTTCTTTGATCTCTTTACCAAGACTCTTCCATCTAGTATGAAGTTCAAGCTGTGAAGTTATTTATTTTACAGATGAGTCCATATAAAGTTATCAGCTGGACTTATTAAGTCATTAAGATTTATAAAACAGCAATATCTCAGTTTTTAGGTCTTTGATCATTTATTGACTAGTCATGATTGGCTAATAAGATATGATGAAAGTCTCTAGGCTGACTGGAGACTTCTGTCCAACTTGTCCTCTAAAAGACAGATGCCAGGCAAAAACTCACCCTCTCTTCCTGCTATAGAATTGCTGACTGAGAAATAATCCCTAGAGCTGCCAAAACCACTCCCCTGCCATGAATTCCTGACACGATTAAGAAATAATTCAGAAAGATATAGATAAATAAATGATACATAGATTGATGAATGGAAGAATGGATAGATAGATAGATGTTAGATACATAGACAGATAGACAGACAGACAGAGAAAGAGAGAGAGATAGATAGATAGATAGATAGATAGATAGATAGATAGATAGATAGATAGATAGATCATAAGTCTTGTGGTAGCCTTAAAATATAAACCATGTGTTTAAAATTTTTGTTAAATGATAATAATAAAACATAAAAATGTATTATTTTTAGTCACATATATACTTTTATATATTTTCTGAAGCCAGAAGCATGCTAAGTAACATGAACATAGAGGCAGTTATATTTTATAGCATCTGTTAAAACAAATATAACTGTAAAATGATTTTTACAGTTTTGGGGACCTCTGTTAGTCATAATATGGCAATAATTCATGTATTCTCAGTGCCATCATACAGGTCACTTGGAAGGCAAGCTTAAATTCTTAGGGATCCCTGATGAGATGCTTAATAAGATCTACTCTTGGATAGTCTGTGGAGTACAGTATATACCACTATAGACTTAAATTACACAAAATGAACCAACCAGTACAAATTTGTCTCTATGAAAACTGGTGGTGATCATGTCATTGCAATTGTAAATTGTGTGATGGACATGCACTTTTCAAATGTTCATTTTGGGGTACTCAGCTTTATGCTTTGGAGTGAATTTATTTAGAACACAGCCTCTGAATAATTCATGTTCGTGGTAATATGACACCATATTTGGAGGGGGACTGCAGATGGTAATGGTTTTAATCTACCTCCCCATACATGTTTATGTTAGCATTCATTCATAAGGCAGAAACTTTAGGATCAAACACTTTTGATGAAGCATACATTTCAAATGACTTCTTGATGCTTTACAGTGAATCCAGGCTCAGTAGATTACATCTCTGTAAATGACGTCTTATAAGGACACAAATTAACCCTCAGCATTGATATAAAACTTTGCTCCTCATCTTCTAATTCTTCACTGAGATGAATTTCCTTTTCTCAAAATTTCAGTGTTTATCTCAATTCTGTTCTTCCTACTCCCTGTATATACTAAAAGTCAGTATTTCAAATGAGACTGATGAGAATTTTCAAGACAAGAAAAAGAAAGTTAAAATGTGCTATTCTGGAACTGGCTGTTTAAATAAAGACTTTTAAACAACACTATGCACTTTTCTTTAAAACAGGCATAAATGCACTCATGCTTATACTGTAGTACTTTTAAAGAAGAACACATGACAACATGAAGTGATGAGCAAGGGCATGACGCAGCTCATCTAATGATGCACAACTAATGAAAGATGACAGAAAGATAATGGTTCTACTTTTAACTCTTTTATGTTTTCTTTCCTTTATGGATAAGTATATAAAATGTAATTGATGATAATGTTTTAAAATTCTAAACAAAACCTCATGACTTCACAATGACTAATTTAACTGCATGAAAATTCACTGAAGTATATAGAGCTTGGGAGTAGGCAAGTGTGAATGGATACTTTAGGCTTATGATGGTTTTGTGAGTATAATAAAGTCATTTTCTACTTAAAATGTGTTTACTTGAAGGTTTTAAATTAAAGTTTATTAAACAATATTGATATAGTGATAGATTCATAAATACATATACATTCATAAATATATAAATGGTTATAGATAGAAGACAGACAGACAGAGAGATAGATAGATAGATAGATAGATAGATAAGTAGGTAAGTAGTAGGTAGATAGACAGATGATATACAGATAGATGGATAGATAAATATGGTGTAAAACACCCTTCCAGCATTCAGAGAGAGAGAGACAGACAGACAGAAAGAAAAAAGAGAGAGAGAGAGAGCATATGTAATTGGGGAGGGTGATGTGGTAGCTAGAGAGGGAAGCTGTTGATGCAGGAAGAAAAAGGGGGTGGATTAGATCGTGTCATTGCAGGCATATATGTAACTCTTAAACAATAATAAACTTGTTTTTTAAAAAAAAACATTATAAACTTCTAATATAAACATTTATTAGAATAAATACTCCCATTTAAGAATACAGGATGGGAGAAGGCATACAATATGAGAGACCAGACCAGAAAGCAAAGTCAAAACCCAGGAAGGCAAATATCAAATCTCTCAGCAATATATCCTGTTCCTAAGGTTCATGATGATGTCATCTAGATGGAGCTTTGACGAATCTTCCCCTTTAGTTTGTTCATCTAGAGCACAAATAGCCTCTCTTTGATGCTGCCTGTTCTTTCATTCATCTATCTTTTCTTGATAAATGTCCCAAAAACCTGATGCCTCCAAAAGCCTGGGTACCCCATTGTAACTTAGACTTCACCTTTCTAACTTCACACAGAGGTTTTTCAGCACTTGTTAAAAATCTATCCCTGTCACATATTTTCTGGCATAAGGAACTCTTTGGAAACTTCATGCAACTCCCATGACACCTTACTCTTCCATTTTTCCATGCCTTCAATGTCAGATTAACAGTGGAGCCATATTCTACAATCAACTCAAGATACACCTTGTCCCTCTTGGACCAGAGAGATAAAGGCTCTGTATGCCTAGCTAACTGAACCTTCAATCTCACTTTCATCAGTACCTGTTTTGTAACAATATTCTTTACTCACACTGTCTCCTGTCACGTGAATTTGGTCTCTTATTAACTAAAGCATATCACTCTTGTTTTTAACATTAAACTTTCTTTGCTCACACATTTTTACATCTTTCTGTTCATTTTTTGCTTTCTCTTATGTAATCTGGATGAGGCAATGGATAGCATTTAGAACATTTGGATTGTAGTCCTTTTTAAATCTTCCTTTACCAAATTCATTCCTCAGTTTTGATTTCACATTGATTAAAGTTCTTGGGTAATGGGGAATTACAGTCAAATTTTTGTCAGAAGATAGCATTTATGTGTTATATCACAGTTGTTGAAAGAGTCTGTTCTCCTTGGAAAGCTTATGAGAGGGACCCCATTGTCTATGTTTCCTTCAACACTCTTGTCTTCTGAACTTTCTTCACACAAAACAGTTGTAGATGCAGAAGCACCTATATCTATCTATATGGTCTGTTTGGTCACAACAATGCTCACTTTCTTTAAACAATTTCTATATTAGTTAATATACTCATCATTTGACAAAATAATAGAAAAAGGCAATTTAAAGAAAGGTTTGCTTCAAATCCCAATGTGAGTGTATAGTCAATCATGATAAGAAAGATAAGTCAACATGAGACAGATGTCCCCCCATGTCCACAGAAATAAAGAAAAAAAATATCGGTATACATTGAGAATTTTCCTTTTTAATAGAGCTGGGACTCAAACCACCAAATGGTTCCATCAACATTATAGATATGCTCAGGTCAGTTAGAACTTTCTAAAAAAATATATTCTCAGACACAACCAAAGATGGACTTCCATGATAATTCTGTATGTTTTCAAGTTGATGATGGGGATAATCTACAATAAATAAGTTAAACTAATACAAATTAAATAAGTATTTATAATGTTATATAATTTAATTTTAAAAACATTTGCTATGTTAAAATTAACTAATATATATTCTTGAAGTGTTATCACTCTAAGTAAGCTAAATCAAGAAACACAAAATGTTAGCTTAGGGAGGTTATGTGCATATAAAATATTGTGTTTCTCCATAATATATTGATTTATAAAATTGCTCACATTCTAGGTTTTCTTTTTCTCCCCAAATAAAAGTGACTAAAATAAAAAATTCGATTATATAGCGCATGTGTGTGATTACATGTGTTTATAGAAAACAAACTTTTGTTTGACAAATAATTACATGGCAAAACTAAAGACTTTAGCACTTTTCAAGGTTTCTGAGGATAGCTGCTGGAAGTTTATGAAAGACAGTGTTACAAAAGATGAGTGTACTCGATGATGTTGGCTACATTGAAAAGAAAATTATAAGTATTTTTTATTAGAAATCAAGCATTACTAAATTAACACAAACCAGATTTGAATCTATTATATGAAATCTTCCTTATTGTCCTGATCTGCCTTATAAAAATTTGCAAGCTATGTTAGTTTGAACTCTGAATTGGTTTACTTTATATTTGCAGCTGTCTTGTGAGATGCTATGACAGATCTTCCTCCAATAAAGCTTCATGCTGCTTCACTTGGCTCCACTTGATGTATTTGGATCATTCCATGTGTTCAGTGAACACTTTAGGCTAATGGATCTTAACCTTCTGAATGCTGTGACCCTTTAATACAATTTCTCATGTTGTGGTGACCCCAACCATAAAATTATTTTGTTGATACCTCATAACTGAATTGTCTACTGTTATAAATTATAATGTAAATATATAATTCACAAGACATCTGATATAGACTCCTAAATGGGTCACAGCACACAGGTTGAAAATGGCTGCTTCATTCCCTTCCTGCTACTAGGAGCCACACATTCCCTTATTAAAGGCATTGTTGTGCCATGCTTACAAGATTTTTTAATGTAGTGTACTCTCCCGGTGGCTCTCTAAATTACAATTCTTTCTTAAATAATTGACTTCCATAATACTTAAATAAATTTCCAAGAAGAGAAAACTCACACGGTAGAGAGATTTTCATTTAGTAACTCACCCAAAATGCCAAAGATACAATGCTGTATAAGACTAACTCTTGGGCAAACTTGAAATCCCAACACTCAAGAAGCTGAGGCAGAAAAATTGCAAATTCAAGGCCAGTGTTGGTGGTAGAGTAAATTAAAAATGTATCTGAACCAATAATAAGGAGTGAGGCTGTATTTCTAAAAATTAAAACCACACAGTAACTATAGCAAACTTGTGAAATGATGCAAACAAGCAAAAAACAATGGGTTTTGTTTCAATTTGTTTGTTTTGTGTCTTAACTTAGTTAAACTTTTCATTCTTTTAGGAAAACAGCTTTTTATAGGGCTTAAATAATCAATACCTGATTAGCTTTATATATGCACTTTAAAGTATGTTCATTGCTATGCTGGTTATAGGAGTGGCTGCTAATCATGGTGAAGTGAAGTTTTATTTTGATAAAGTATTCCAGATCTTTTGTCATATTTTGCAATTAATACTCTAAATTTTGTTGGCTTACATGAATTTGGTGATTTTACATTGGATCTCAAAGGACAGTCTGTCAGCGCATACATATATATCTATAATTATCAGGTTTATTCAGAATGATGGATGATGCAAAAGGTACCACCAAGTATGGGCTCTAAAAATTACATAAAATTCAAAAGGAGTCATGGTCACTCATGTATGCCATTTTAAAGCATAATAAAAATTGAAAGAAAACTTATCTATCATTTTCAAAATTTTTTGAGAGTATTAATAACAGATATTGTAAGTGTCTACTTTCCAAAGCTTTTATGCTTCTGTACAAGCATTTGAAATCATATTCATAAAAACTGCCTGATTAACAGTTATTACTTGCAGGCTTTCCATATCCTTAAAATTAATACCTTTGTTAGAACTACCTCTCTACAGTGTTTTCACCAAAGAACTAGTGGCCCATCATAGTGTTCTAGAAAGGACATTTGCACAAACATTATCGCCAGTCCAAATAGAAGAGTTCCTCAGGTTCTCCACATCATCAGCAAGGCTTTTTACCTTAAAGGTGGTGGCTTCTCAACTCTCATAGCATTCCTTAAGGAGGCTCCAGTCCACCAATGAGTGAGCCAGCATTTCAACATGTGATTTAAAGGGAAAACACACCCCAGTGAAGAAGATAACAACTGACTGCTATTCCCAGAAAGATAATGCTGTAATTTGTATTTATAAACTCTGTTAAGAAAGTGAACTTAATTGATTGTTGGGTTTGTTACTGAAATCCCTGATCTGTTCATGATGCCAGGTGAGTCATGGCTTACTGGTATTTAACAGTTAACACTATGTGCAAATGATGTGCCTGTTAGACTCGCAGTTAAGCTCAGATTCCTTACTTAATGTTCACAGTTCTCCAAGTGTACCAAGTGAGCATTCAAGCAACACTAAATTTTGAGACAACAGAACTTAATGATTTTTTTAAAAAAATATTACATTCTGTAGATAGTGTGTTGGCTCAGAGGCTAAGACTATTTTTCATTGTTGTTCTTGTAGAAAACCGAGTTTTAAATCCCAGCATTAATTTGGCAATTATCAACTATGTATAACTCCTCGGACAGTGGGTCCAATGTTCTTTTCTAACTTCTGGGTAACAGGAAAATGTGTGATGTACACATACATGCAGAGAAAAGACTCATACACATGAAATACTAAAATGAATAAAACTAAAGTTTCTTAATCATTTTATTGTTAATGCTTTCCAAAATCTTTTATTTCAAAGGTAGAGCACTGAATACCATAAAATCTAAAGCATATATTTCTAATGAATGAGATACTCCACACGAGAATCTGTTGCATCTGGTTGAGTACATGGATAAGAGATTATTGGGTTATTAATTTACACCAAGCTAAATATTATATCACAATACATGAAGTACATGTTTTAAAGGCTTGATGATGTGTCTGAAGTCAATGTAAAGGTGATACATGAGTGTTAGCTAATTCTATATTATCTGAGCAGTAGATATCGGTGATATATGAGAGAGACAGAGAGACAGAGAGAGACACAGAGAGAGGTAGAGGTATCGCACATATGAATAAACACACACACAAACACACATATGTTTTCAGCAATTCAACCTCAACAAATCTGTATAATTTTATCTATTCACTTAATTATATCAGTGTTGAATGAGGTTAGAGCTAATTTTCTGGTTGAATCTATTTCATTATTACTGAACATTCTGTACATTTTAATGATGTTTAATCTTTGCTCCTGTTTGTCTGACATCTGTGGGTCATGTCTCCCAATGATATCAATAAGGACAAGGATGTGAAACTCATTACAACTTCACATGGATTCTTCTCAAAAGTGTTTTTCTATCTGACATATGTTTGGGCTCATTTGTGCTTTAGATTTCTCAAGTGGTTTCTTCCAGAACCCCTATGACAAGGGAATAGACCATCTGCCCAGAACAGTCATTGATGACATTGAAGAGCCTAAAGACCTAACTGCACGTTTACAATAAATGACATTTTAAAAATAGGTATTTATCAAATAATTAAATCAAAAAATTAAGGTATACAAAAATATTCTTTTAATAACCAAAAATAAAGTTAAAGGGCTGTTGGGAGAAGTGAAGAACATAATGATTGCTCCAGGAAACTGCCTTGTTAAGGCAGTCTAGAAAAATATTCTTCCTTGCTTTAAAGAACGTGATTTGTCTTCTTTGCACCTGTGAGCTGATATGCCAACTCCATACCTAAGACTGGCTTTCCTTAGGTAACGCTTACTACTTGAAAATGAAAGATTTAAGCATTAAACATGCTAACTATAGTGATACATCTTTATGAAAATATCTCTTAATGCCCCAAAACTGAACTTTTAGAAGACTTCACAGGAAAGTTAATAATACCCCTGGAAATCTTTTAAGATTATATTTTATGCTACTATCCTATTGTATACATAGTCCGTTTAACTTGCTATCAAAATAACAATACAATGAGACATACTTGTTTTGAACATCCCATGTAATCATCCATTGCAAGCTTAGCTCATTCATGACTTTAATCTTAAATTATGACTTTGACAACTAGAGACCTTGGAGCCTCCCTCCTGGTACATATTTGACTAAGAGGCGAGTAGCACCCCAACCCTCAGGCCAAGCAGAGACCATTGGTTTCCAAACTCCAGCCAGAGGACAAAGCCCCAGGACCCCAATAATACCCAACTCCTTTCTAAACCAAAGAAAACTGGGAGAGACCCCCAGCCAAATCCCCAGCAAAACATAGCTGGAGGGATATCCCACATGCCAAACCCTACCCAAACTGCAACCTGCATCACCACACACTAGCAGCTGGAGATCCTGAAGCCTCCTGGTCCACAGCTGACAAAGAGCCAACTAAGGCACTACTAAGAATGACCCCTGAGAAAACTTGAGACACATAATTCCTTGGCTTACAGCCAACTAAGAGCCTACAAAAGAAACTCCTGTAATTACTGGAGACACTTAGCCCCTGGTCTCACAACTGACAAGAGCCAACCAAGAGCTGACTAAGAGTGAACTGAAGAAGCAATGGGCAGATACCATTGTAAGAATACAAATAAGAATATAAAGAACAACAAGACACCATAAGATAAGAAGAAGCTAGTGGTTCTAAAACATCTAGACCTGAGCGTAACACTGAAGAGGAAACAGTCCCAAAAACTTTGGGAAGATAATAGGTATTTTAAAGGAGAATATTAAAAAAAATCTCCCTTAAGGAAATAAAAGAAAACACAAACAAAAATTGGAAGAGGTGAAGAAATCCCTGAAAGAAAATAAAGAAAACAAAGAAAAAGAAAAGAAACAAATGAAATAGACATTCTAATAGTTAGAAAATGAAATAGAAGCAATAAAAAAGGCAAAAACTGAAGCAAATCTGGAACTAGAAAACCTGAAGAAATGAACCAGAACTATAGAGACAAGCATAACCAACAGAATACAAGAGATGGAAGAGAGAATCTCTGGAATAGAAGACTCAAGTGTAAATAGATATATCAGTTAAAGAAAACACTAAAACCAAAAAAGTCATAACATAAAATGTACAAGTAATCTGGGATACCATGCAAAGATCAAACCTCAGGATATTTGGAATTGAAGAAGGAGAATACCAGCTCACAGGCACAGAAAATATATTTCACAAAATCATAGAAGAAAATTTTCCCAACCTAAAGAAGGAAATGCCTATAAAGATACAAGAAATTTACAGAACACCAAATAGACTAGACCCCCTCCAAAACCTTCATGTCGAATAACAATCAAGCCACTAAATCTACAGAACAAAGAAAAAATACTAAGAGCAGCAAAGAAAAATAGTCAAATTATATATAAAGGCAGACCAATCAGAAGAACACCAGACTAGTCAATGAAAACAATGAAAGCAAGAAGGTCCCAGTAAGATTCTCTACAGGCACTGAAAGAGCATGGCTGCCAACCCAGAATACTATACCCAGCAAAACTGTCAATCACTATAAGTGGAGTAAAAAAGATATTTCACTACAAAACCAGATTTAAACAATACCTATCCATAAATCCAGCTCTACAGACGACTCTAAAGGGAAAACTCCAACCTAAGAAACCATACACACTGTTGAAACCACAAAAAAAATAATAATAATATCACAGAATAAAAAAAACCAAAAAAGGGAAATACATAGAAGCTATCATCAAAAATAACAGAAAATAACAACCATTGGTCATTAATATTCCTTAATATCAATGGACTCAATTCATCTATAAAAATAAACACTCTAACACTATGGATACATAAAACAGAAGCCATCCTTCTGCTGCATGCAAGAAACACACCTCAACATCAAAGACAGACACAGGCTCAGAGTAAATGGTTGAGAATAGATTTTCCAATCATATAGTCCTAAGAAACAAGCTGGTGTAGCTATCCAATCTATCTAACAAAATAGACTTCAAACTAAAATCATTCAAAATAGACCAGGATGAACATAATTTATTCATTTGAGAAATAATCCACCAAGTTGAAGTCTCAATCCTGAATATTTATGCCCCAAACACAAGAGCACCTATATTTGTAAAAGAAATACTATTAAAGCTTAAACCTCACATCAAACCCCACACACTAACAGTGAGAGACATCAATACCCCACTTTAACTCTTGGATAAGTCAAGCAGAAAGAAACTATACTCAGAAATAAGGGATCTAACAGATGTTATAACCCAAATGAACTTAGATATATATAGAAAGTTCCACACAAACACAAAGGAATATACATATTTCTAAGCACCCCATAGATTCAGCACTCCATAGAATGTTCTCTAAAATTGACCATATACTTACTCATAAAGCAAATATCAATAGATTTTTAAAAATGGGAAAAATTCCTTGTATCATATCAGAGCACCATGCTCTAAAGTTAAAGTTCAACAACAACAAAAAAATCAGAGAAAGCCTACAAATTCATAGAAACTAAGTATCTCACAATTGAACCACCTCTGGGTCAGGAAAAAAAGTTAAGAAATAAATCAAATACTTCCAAGAATTTAATGAAAAGGAATCTACAACATACCAAAACTTATGGGACACAATGAAAGCAGTGTTATAGGAAAACTCATAACACTAGATGCCTATATGAAAAACCTAGAGAAATCTCAAACAAGAGACCTAACAGCACAGTTAAAGGCTTTAGAACAATTAGAAGCAAACTCACTTAGAAGGAATAGACAGCAGGAAATAATCAAACTTAGGGTTAAAATCAACACGACAGCACAAAGAGAACAACACAAAAAATCAATTAATCAAAGAGTTGGTTCTTTGAGAAAGTCAAGACTGATAAAATCTTTCCCAAACTAACCAAGAAGCAGAGAGAATATCCAAATTAATAGAATCAGAAGTAAAAATGGGGACATAACAAGACACCCAGGAAAGACTGAGAATTATCAGGTCATACCTTGAAAATCTATAATCACTAAAATGGAACACCTAAAAGAAATGGGCAGCTTTCTGGACAGGTACCACTTACAAAATTAAATCAAGATCAGTATAAAGACCTAAGCAGACCTATAACCCAAAGGAAATTGTTGAAGATGTTATTAAAAGTCTCCTAAGTTAAAAAAACAAACAAACAAACAAACAGGACAGGGTGGTTTCAGTACAAAATTCTACCAGACATTCAAATAAGAACTGTCAAACTGTTCCATACAGTAGAAACTGAAAGAACATTGCTGAATTCTTTTTATGAGGCCACAATCACCCTGATTCCCAAATCACTCAAAGATGCAGCAAAGAAAGAGAATTACATACAAGTCTCCCTCATGAACATTCATGCAAAAAATACTCAATAAATTTTTGGCAAACCAAATATTACAACATATCAAAAAAAAAAATCATCCACCAAGATCAGGTGAACTTCATCCCAGCACTGCAGGAATGGCTCAACATACAAAAAACTGTGAATTTCATCCATCATATAAACTAACTGAAAAAAAAAAACCATATTATTATCTCATTAGATGCTGAAAAAAATCCTTTGATAAAATGAAACACCTCTTCATAATAAAGGTCCTGAAGAGTTCAGGAATACACGGAAAATATATAAATATGATAAGGGTAACATACAGCAAGCTAACAGCCAACATCAAACTAAATGGGGAAACACTCAAAGCAATTTCACTAAAATCAGGAACAAGACAAAGCTGTCCTCTCTCTCTTTACATATTCAATAGAGTTCTTGATGTTTTAGCTAAAGCAATAAGAGAACAGAACAAAAGAAGATTAAGAAGATACATATTGGAAAGGAAGAAGACAAACTGTATTTCCAGATGTTATGATCATATACATAAGTTACCCCACCCAAAGAAACTCAACCAGGGAACTCCTACAGTGGATAAATACCTTCAGCAATGTAGTAGGGCACAAGATATACTCAAAGAATTAATAACCATCCTATACACTAAAGATAAAAGGGCTGAAAAAGAAATAAGGGAAACATTGCACTTTATAATAGAGGCACATAGCGTTAAACATTTTGGCAAAACACTAACCAAAGAAGTAGCAGACCTGTTTGATAAAAACTTTAAGTCACTGAAAAAAAAAATTGAAGAGGATCTCAGAAAATGGAAAGATCTCCCATCCTCCTGAATAGGTAGGATCAACATAGTAACAATAGCAGTTTTATCAAAAGCAATCTACAGATTCAATGCAATCCTCATCAAAATCCAGACAATTTTTTACAGTCTTTGTAAGAACAATACTCAGCTCCATATGGAATAACAGGAAAGCCAGGATTGCAAAACCAGTCCTGTTCAATAAAAGAACTTCAGGAGGAATCACTTTCCCTCACTTCAAGCTATACTATAGAGCTATAGTAATAAAAACAGCCTGGTACTGGCATAAAAACAGACTTGTAGATCAATGGAATTGAATCAAAGTCCCTAACATTAACTCACACACCTATGAACACCTAATTTTTGACAAAGAGGTCAAAAATATTCAATGGAAAAAGATAGTATCTTTAACAAATTGTGTTAGCATAAATGGATTTAGAAGAATGCAGATAGATCCAAACCTATCACCCTGCACAAAATTCAAATCCAAATGAATCAAAGACCTCAACTTAAACCCAACTACACTGAACTTGATAGAAAAGAAAGTAGAAATTACCCTCCAACACATTGGCACAGGTGACCACCTCCTAAATATTACACCAGTAGCACAGACACTAAGAACAACAATCGATAAGTGAGAGCTCTAAAACTGAGAAGTTTCAGTAAGGGATGGACACAGTCAAGAAGACAAAACAACAGCCTACATAGTGGGAAATTTTCTTCACCAACCCTACATCTGACAGAGAACTGATCTCTCACAGTCCTCAAGAACCTAAATAACCCAATTAAAAATCAAAAGGGAATTCTCAACAGAAGAATTATAAATGGCTAAAAGGCATTTAGAAATTGTTCAACATCTTTAGCCATCAGAGAAATGCAAATCAAAACAACTTTGAGATAACACGTTACACCTTTCAGGATGGCTAAGATCAAAAGCATAGATGGCAGCCTATGCCAGAGAGGATGTGGAGTGTAGAGAGCTGCTGAGCTGCACCTTAAAGATGGCTCTGGCTTCTGCCTCCCACCTTCCCGATTGTGAGCACTCTCTAGGGTAAACAACTCCTTATTTGGCTAAGGCTGAGCACTTGGTTTGCTTCCTCACATGTGGACCTATTGGCAAGGCCCATGCGGTGCTTGGTGATTGGTTATCCTGAAGGCATATAGCTGGGCGGGGCTTCCCCCAGAGAGGGAGAAACAGAAAGAGAAAGAGAGAGAAGATCCATGTACAAGGTCCTGAATAAATCACTGAAAGAAGAGCCTAGTGTCCTGTCTTCCTTGCAGATGAGGTAGAAGCCACAGTGGAGCAAGGGGTACACTCTTCCACATTAGGTGAGAGTGTAAACTTGTACAGCCACTCTGAAATGCAGTATAGCAGTTCCTGAGAAAACTGGAAATAAATAGCCCTAAGGATCCAGCAATACCACTATTAGGTATAAGCCCAAAGGATGCACATTCGTACCATAAGGCATTATCTCAACTATGTTCATAGCAGCATTATTCGTAATAGCAAGAACCTGGAAACAAACTAGATGCCCCTCAACTGACGAATGGATTAACAAACTGTAGTACATCTACACAATGGAGTACTACTCAGCAGTAAAAAAAAAAAAAAAAAAAGTTCTCCTAAAATTTGCAGGCAAATGGATGGATTTGGAGAATATCCTCCTAAGAGAGGTATCACAAGCCCAGAAAGATGGGCATGGGATATACTCACTCATAACTGGATTTTCAGACAAAAGTAAATATTCAAGCTGCAAACCACAACTTCTGAACAGCTTAGTATCAGAAGAGAAACTTAAGAAAGATATACAGAGATTCCTCTGTGAAGAGAAAATAGAGAAGATCATCTTAGCAAATGGGTTGCAAGCAAAAAGAGCTGGGAATAAATCATGAAGGAATGAAATCATTGAGTGAGAGGAGCAACAAAGAGGGAGATGGAAAGAGATGGATATCTCAATAGAGGAAGCCAATGTGGGGTTGGAAAGAGACCGGGTGCTAGGGAAACCTCCAAAAACTCACAGGATGTCTCTGGCTAGGTCTCCAACCAATAGTGGAGGTTGTGCCTAAACAGGACTTCTCCTATAATCAAATTAATAACCACGCTAAGTGTCATCACAGAACCTACATCCAACAATGAATAGAGGTGGAGGCAGAGATTCATGGCTGAGCACTGGGTGGAACTCCTGGTCCAGCTGAGAGCAGGGGAGGAGAGTGTGTATGAGCAAGGAGATGTGGATTATGAGGAAAATTCCCACAGTGATAGCTGGCTGGAGCTCCCCAGAGCTCACTGAATCAAGAACAGCCACTGGAGAACCATCAGGAAAAGGAGCTATGTTCTCCAAGTGCAGGCAACTGTCGATTAGCATGGGCAGTATGTGGAGCCTTGAGAGGTGGGATTAGACTGTGTTTTGTGAGTGGACTGACACCTTGAGTCCTATTCTCTGCATAGGAACACCTAATCCAGTCTTGATTTGGGGATGAAGAAATGGGATTTACCTGGAGTGGATATGTCATGCTGAGCTGGCCCACCTTGGGACTCCTTGCCCTTTTGGGTAGGGGATGGGAAATGGGGAGGAGGAGGCTAAAGGCTGATGGGAGGGACTGGGAGTAAGGACAGGTGGGGGAACAGATGGATACATGAATAAAAAATGGTTTTTTTTATATAAAAAACATTAAAAATGAACATACAACAATATGTATTCTTCTATGCCTCTGGCTTAAAAGAATATAGTTTTTATGTGTTTGTTGTGGTGATCATTTGCTGAACATGCACCATGAATGCTGCAAATAACTTGGATATAACTTGACAATATTGGTTTCAGTACTGAACACTTCTTGGACAGTTGGGTCAATGAAGTGTCCTTCCCTGTAAAACCCTCTGAAATGTTTCTGTGAAGAATCCCTCATTCTTTTCTTATGCTATATTTTATGTGCTGCTCAAAGGCCAAAGTACTGAGATCTTCATGAAGAACAGAATTCAGACACAGACACAAACACACAAGAAATGAACTATAGACAGGACAGTAACCACAAAATACAGATAGACAGAAGACAGGGAAACCACAGGTGAATCCTGATTTATGCTTACTTTTGTTCAAATTAATCTAAGAGGAAGTCTTGTTGCTTTTCTTAAAGTGACAGTAATACATTCCTCTTTCTCTGGAGGCATCTTTATTGGTTAACTAAAATAGTTAATAAACTTTTTATTTCATAGATTTGTTTGTTTGGATAAAACCTTAAACCATTGCTTTGGTTTCTTACTATGTTCAAGGCCACAAAAAAAGAAAAAAAAAAGACCAAAGTGTGTCCTGGATTACAATTCATATTTTTATTCCCAAATAAAAACTTCCCTTTACTGGAGAAGTGTGTGTCTCTGTTTTTTTTTTTTTTCTTTAATAATGAGAGATTTTTGCATGTTGAGATTGAAAGGCAGGAATATGTATGGGACTGTGAGAGTGTATCTATGGTGCTATGGTGTGTCAGGAGAAGTTGCTGGCAGTGTGTGTGTGTGTGTGTGTGTGTGTGTGTGTGTGTGTGTGTGTGTGTATGTGTGTATGTGTGTAGGGTTGTGTTGATGCATAAGGATAAATAAGTAGTGATAGTAAAGTTGTTGTGTACACTGTGATAGTGAAGCTGTGTACACTGACTTTGATAAGGCCTTTTCTGCAATCATTAAAAATTTTTCTATATATGTTCTTTACACATGACCAATCATCTGAGTCACTTGAACTTTGATAAGATTATCAGAAACATGTAACCCATGCTACATTTTTCCTGCTTGGTCTGAAGACCTTGGAAACTCTCTCTTCTTTATGTTGTCCAAAAGCAAAATCTCTAATGAATAAATCAAATAAAATTAGGCATAGTTGTAAAGGTAAATATTTGATCTGAGAGAAAAGAAAGCCCTAGCTCACTATGTAAGTCATACTTTAAAAATGTGTGTCTGTCTGAAATTTTGAGGGCAGTTTTTTTCAGCAGAAAAATTAGATTTTTACATAGCAGAGGGAGTCAGACAGACAGTATGGACAAACTGCCTTGATGCGATGAACATCTCATCAGTCTGCTTCACATACAACTGCAACAAGCATTAATATTCAATCAAACACATGGCTTTTATCACACTTTCGCCTTTGTTTTCCTTTCCCCTGAAATCCTTGCAAATGTTGGGAGGAAAGGAGACACAGCTTGATCTAAAGTACAGCCACAAGTTGAAAGCATATATCACTTAGAGAGCATACGATAACAGCATCAATTATTTACAGCATAAAATATAAGGTATTAATATTTTATTTCATGTCAGGAACCACATGGCACATAAAAGGCAGATGGTAAAATGA
Source organism: Phyllotis vaccarum (assembly GCA_033318265.1). Taxonomy (NCBI): domain Eukaryota; kingdom Metazoa; phylum Chordata; class Mammalia; order Rodentia; family Cricetidae; genus Phyllotis; species Phyllotis vaccarum. The sequence goes on along the minus strand of JARWLC010000001.1, from coordinate 34,739,452 downwards.
GCTCCATAGGTACTTGAAGATGGTGGATAGGATACTCAGTGCAAAACTGCAAATATAGATGACATTTAACCCATAATTTACTGAGGTCATGAGTTGACATAATATCAAATAATATTATTTTGAAACAATTCAAAGCTGAACTTGCTTAGTAATCATTCAGTCTGAATCATAGCTCCATTTGGGAGAATGTTCTGTGCAGATACATGAAGATTGAGGCACCAGAATAAAGAAATTGGTGGGAAGACAGACCATGGGTTCTATATTCCAGACTAGGTAGAAATATAAGTTCACAGGCAATCCCCTTGGCATATTCATATTTTACAGCTCTCCATTCTTAGAAAGCAGAAAAAAAATATTTGTGAGTAATCATATATGTCAGAGTGTAGTTCAGTAGAAATAAAAAGTTTAAACTTTGTGATTTCAAAGAATATGAAATCCATGTGGTCATGTAGTTTAAATTTATAGTTTCATGTATCTTTAGTTATAATAGATATCTGAAAAATTATTATGTAAAGCACTAGTAATGTCATAATTATGCTAAATGTTCTTTTTGTACACCTTCACCTACTTAAGCAAGACTATAAATATATAGGCATACACATGTTATATGATATATATAAATATACATTATGTGTTTGTCTTATGGAACAATTTATTTCATTTTTGTTGATTTGTATATGTTTTTGGTGGGAATCTACATCAAATACATTAAGATTTAAAGTCTTTCTGGCAAAGAGCTTAGGGCTAATAAATTTATAGTTTATAAATTTTTCCATTAATATAGATTAATTATTTCATAATTAATCTCTTTAACAGAAATATAAGATATTTTATTGCCAAATTGCAATTTTATTATCTTTTCATGAGAAAAATACACGTATTTCATCAGCTGGTCATGATTATTCATTTTTAAACTCCATGTATTTTTAGTCACTTCATATTTTGTCTGATTATATTTAGGTTAAGAATACTTTATTATTACCTATAATTTATATTTTTTACTTTTTGAAAAGCATGATAAAATGTAGATTTTTTGTCAGGAAATTTCTAATATCTTTGAAGATTTTCTGCACATGTATTAATTAATTTAATGCATCTTACTTGACACATGCCTCTATATTTTATTTTTATGTTATAGTGTTTACGAGGTTATTTTTCCAATAAATGAAGCCAATGTTAATACAAGGGATTTATTTTTCAATGTGTTTCTTTACTGATTTTACTTTTTTTAGCCTTTTTGAAAATGGTTTTCTTATATTAGTACAGCCATTTTTCCCAAATTTTTAAAAACTGTCTAGCTATTCTCTAAGACTATCTTTTTTCCATCTATTGCATATTTTTATGGAACTGTTTGAGTTTTGTAGCTTTGCAAACAATATTTCTGTGTGGATATAGATCTTTTTCCCACACTATGAAATGATTGACATTTTTACAGCTCTGATGATTCAAAGTTCTGTCCAAATTTTCAGGTAATGGACGGCCCTGATTGTGAGGAGTTAGGCTTCTCAAGAACCTGATTATGTTCCTACTCCTTAGGGTAATTACAGAATTCTCTTTCTATTCTATGAGTTCATCTCTAAATTACAACTGCACATGAATTTACCTCCTTTTTCAGTTCTTATAAGTTTCTGTATAATTTACATTATCAGCATTTTTAATTGATCAAACTTTTAAACATTTGACTAAAATAAATATTCTTTAATTTTTATTTAAAAAATCTAAAAGGCTCTTGTTAGAAAAACTTTATCAAAATCCTATTTAAATTTGAATGGGATTGTTTGGGTGTTTACACCAATTTTAGGAGGAAGAATGCCTTACAGATGTTACTTTTGTTGTCTTTGAATACAGAAATCTTCACTTATTTTTTGTTTTGTGGTTAAGCAACCATATTTTGATTTTCCTCCATAATTTTAATAGAAATTATTTTTATTACTCATAACCTGACATTAGACTATCTTTTAATTTTTACATATACATTATTTTATTAAAATTGAAATTTAACTTCTTATGTAATTTCATTGTATTATTAGATTAATGTAGAGATATTCATTTTATAAATACTCACAATGTGTTTAGCATTTTGATTTTTAGAAATAAGTAAATGCATTCTGGTGATCTGCTGAATAACTCTCAGCCCCAACTATCATACACCTCCCTTTTAAATGGATGTTCATTATTATCTATGTAACGAAACTGACAACCTACAACTATTGCCACATATATTCAGTCCTTAGAAAAATATAACATAGTGAAAATAAAATGCTACATATATAGAACACATTGAAGTTATTAAAATTATTGGTATAGTGTATTCATCATTAATTAAAAAATTAATTCAATTAAAATATTAATTATCTGTGTTATGAATAGTAGTATACTCTGTGCATGTTAACATTTTTTTGTGTATCAACCTCATTATATTCTTTTAAGAGTTACAGAAAACAAATTTTCCAATCTCGAATATTTATTGTTATATGTTTGTCAGTAGCTCATTAGATGAGCATTCTTGGTTTTTCTTACATAATATGTAAAATCAAAGAAATATTAAACCAAGATATATAAAGAACACAAAGAGCAAATAAAAACAGAGTTAGAGAATAGACGAAAAAGGTCTTAGGTGGTGAAGAACCTTCAAAGACACAATTGAGTTTATATTCAGTTGGCAAACTATTACTTTCTAGGCAACCTGCCTGTCTTTAAGACCTGTTTGTTTCCTCAGTGAGATTACCTTGGAAAAAATAAATTTTTATTTGCAAGTGGTTATCAATTGGAGATTGCTTCTGGATTGTAGGTGGAGGATGTGTGTCCACTTCTCATTTTAGCTCTAGGACCCTAACTGGTACAGACCTCTGCAGGTTCTTTGCATGCTGCCTCAGTGTCTACGAGTTCATATCTGCATCAATCATTGACCATATTGCTTCAGAAGCCCTTTGGCTCTTACAGTCTCTCTGCCTTCTCTTTCACAGGGTTCCTTGACCCCCGAAGGGAGAGATTTTATAGAGGTGTCCAGTTTAGGGCTGAATGTTTGAAGGCCTCTCATTCTCATGGTTGTAGGTCTCACTGTTTTATATAATCTGCCACAAGAGGACGCTTCTCTCATGATGTCAGTGATAGGCACTGATTTATTTATGAGCACAACAATATCACTAGGGGTCTTCTACTGATATGTTTGTTTAATAGAAAAGTAGTGTTTGGTTTTACTCTAATGCCTGGAGAATCTAGTCTCAGAATCTTTGTTGCTCAAGCAGTGCTGAATATGGGTATCATCTAATGGAGTAGGACTTCACTCAAATCACATATTGGTTGATTATGTCTAAAAGCTTTGTGCTACCATTGCACTAGAAAATCTTGCAGTCAGGTCATCTCTGTAGACCAGAGAATGTGTAACTGAGTTAGTGTTTACCTTTTTCCTTCAGTATCATGCAGAGTAAATTCCAGAACTATGAGCACTTGATTGTAGGGCTAAAGGCTCTCTGCACCTATCAGCTTGACTTATCAATATTCAGGGATGTCTTCAGCAATAAGGTGTCTTCAGCAATAAGGCCATGTCATAAGTTTGTGGACAACAGCTAATAGCCTTGATAATAGCCTGCATTATTTGGGCAATTCCATTTCATTTTTGGAATTGTTGGCCAACAATTCAATCATATGTAACTCATTCCAAGGACAGCAAGTTTCTTTTAATAATAAGATGTCTGGTTGAGGCTCTGTCTCACCAAATATTTTGTAACTTCATTTATATCACCCTAATATATAAATGCAATTTGAAAAGTTTCTATTGTATAAGTTTTCTATACTAAGCCTTAAATAGCTCTTAATGTTATCTGTCTGTTCTTTATTTCCTCCCCAAGGCCCTTCTTCCTTTGCCTCCTCACTTGATCCTTCTAACCATAACTATATATTCTATGTCCCTTTATAAGGAAGATTTGTCACCCCCAGTCCCTTACTCTATATATAACATCTGTAGTTCTAGATATTGTCATTTGGTTCATTAACTTAACAGCTAATATCTTAATATAAGCAAAAAGATGTCATTCTTGATTTCAGTTAACTGACTCAGAAAGAATATTTTTCTAGGTCTATTCATTTAACTGTGAAATTTATGATTTTATTAAATTTAAAGGTTAGTAATGATCCACTGTCTAAATGTAGCATGGTTTTATCAATTTATCAGTTAAGGGACATCTACATTGTTTCTAAAATCTAGCTGTTATTAATAGAGCAGTAATAAACATGGATGAGCAAGTGTCTCTGCAGTAGGATTAAGTGTCCTTTAAGTATATATACCCAAGAATGGTACACTTGAATCTCCATTACCACACTATTGTCATAGGGTCTGCACAAGTTTGTAATCAATTGTATCAGCAAAGGAGAGTTCATCTTCCTCCACATTCTTGTCAGCATGATTCATCAATTATTTTACTAATCTTAACCATTCTTATAGCTGTAAGATGAAATCTCAAAGTAATTTTGACTTGAACTTCCCTGACACCCTGACAACTAATGATATTGAACATTAATTTAAAGGTTTCTTGGCCATTTGAGTTTGCTTTTTAAAAAATTTCTCTGTTTATATCTCTACCTCACATAGTAATTGGAAAATTTGTTTCTTATTATCTAGGTTCTGGTATGTAGGTTTCTGGATGTTCTTCATATACTTTGGATATTAGGCCTTTATTGGCTGTAGATTTGGTAAAAAAAAAAAAAAAAAAATCCATTCTGTAGGCTGCTGCTTTGACTAAATAATGGTGTCTCTTTCTTTATAAGGCTCTTCCGTTTATTGAGGTTCAATTTATTAATTGTTAATTTTAGTATCTGCTCTCACAGCATTCTGTTCAGAGAGTCTTCTCTTGTGCTAATTCATCCAAGGCTATTCCCCACTTTTTTTTCCTACCAAGATCAGTATTTCTGGGTTTACTTTGATGACTTTGATCCATTTGGAGTTGAATTTTCTTCAGGGTAATAAGCACAAATTTATTTGGTTTTGGTTTTGTCTATGTGGAACCATCCAGTTTGACCATTATCATTTGTTGACGATGTTTCTGGTTTTTTTCAGTGTGAATTTTTAGCACCTCTTTAAAGAAACTTGGGTGTCCATAGATGTATGGATTAATTTCTGTGTCTTTAATTCAATTCCCTTAATCAATGCATCTTTTTTGCCAGTACAGTAGTGGTTTTATTACTGCAGCTCTGCACACAACTAGAAATCAGGGCTGGTGGTGTTTTCAGTTGTTCTTTTATTGTTCAGACTGTTTAACCATCTGGATTGTTTTGTCTATCCATACAAAGCTGAAAACTGTCCTTTCAAAATCTGTGAAGAATTTCATTAAAATTTTCATGAGAATTTTATTAAATGTGTGGGTTTCTTTTAGGAAGTTGGCTGTTTTGACAACTTTAATCTTATTGATCCATGAGAACAGAGGATCTTTGCATCTTCTCATATATTATTCAAATTTTTTGTTCACTGTCATAAGGTTTTTGTCAAACAAGTCCTTCACTTGCTTGGTTAGAGCTACTCCAAGATATTTTATACTGTTTGAGGCTATTTTGAAAGGTGTTGTTTCCCTAATTTATTTTAGTGATCAGAATAGAATGTACTTTGTTGTATTCATTTAGAAATTTTTTTAATTGAATTGTTCTTTTATCATATTAGCAACTGACAGCTACTTTTATTTTATTATTTTCACATATATTTTCGGCTTCTCTTACATTATATTTTCTATTTCATTAACATAATGACATTAAAATTCAATGCTAAGCTCCTTTCAAGACACAAAAGTTTGTATTAGTTTCAAATGTTTTTCTTGAACATTAAATTACATTCTGTTTTCAAATTAGTTTTTTGGTGCATGAGTGTCTTTCAGTATGCTATGAATATCATTCTTTAAGTAAAGGAGCTCTTGTGGCCTTGTCAAACAGCATAGCTGGAGGCAGTAGCATAGGTAGGAGAAGAAGAGCTGGGTCAGACAAAGAGCCATCTAACACCCAAAGAAGAAAAATTTAAGGAACACAGGTGAGCCTCGGGCCACATGGCAGGATAGATTAGAAGAAATGGAATGAATTAAGATGAAAAAGCTAGTTAACAATGTGCCTGAGTCAAAGGCCAAACAATATGAAGTTAATATAAGAATCTGTGTGTTTTATTGGGACTTTGGGATTTCTGGTTCAAGTAAGTGGCAGCAGGCAGTTCTGAACAGTGGGGCTAGTCTAGGCCAGAAACCCATTGTTACTGATGGCTTCCTAACATGGACTGAATACCTACATAAAGCCTGAGAAATCTTGAAAAGAGTTCTAGAGGATAGAAACAGAGCCAAACGTGGCTTCTTGGTTGTCTCTGAAGTGGGTCATTGTACATTGGCATCCAGACCATGGACAAAATGGTGGCAGATTCACTTTAGGACATGAAAGCTGGAACAAAGCTGTTTCCTGAAGCCTCAAAGAACAAACCACAAGTTGCATATTATCAATTTAAGGTTTATGTTTATATTGAATAAAAAGGGAAACAGAGTCAAAGAAAGTTTCTTAGTAGCAGCATATTCTGGAACTGCTCTATTTGCTAATGGCAAGTAGCAGTGGCCAAAGCAAGGTTGCATAGTCTAAAATTTTAAAAGCTCTTCTTGATAGAAAATGATTAAGGATATGCAATAAAACAGATTCACATGGGAAAAAAAACATCTCAATGGGTTACAAAGTGTGTTGAAAAGAATAAATACTGGTAGAAAAAAATGGATAGAGAATTTTTTTTTAAAAAAAGAGAAATACAGTATTAAAATGTAAGCTATGCAAAGATGGAACATACACAAAAAGTCTGGATTATGGTTATTATTGTGTTTTCTTTTAATTTTTAACTGTTAATGGGCTAACTGAAAAAGACAATTAATTCCAAAGGCTCCTAAGATAAACAAAAAAAACATATTTTAAAGGTATCTTGGCTTTGATATTTGTGTCTAAGGATATATTGCTTTGGAAGAGAGGTTCTTCTTTTGTTTCCACAGAAGATGAGAACTTATGAATTGCTTCCAGGTAAATATGGTTTCATCAACCAAGACCACCTGAAAAATCTCTGATGGGAAGGCTACAGACTAAGATGATTCAGCCTCAGGACCCTCAAAAGATTACCAGTGCCCCTCTATCAGCAGAGAGTAGTAATGAAATGATATGCCCAAATTCCCAAAATATTGCTTATAAAAGTTTGTTTTTATTTAGAATGGTTAATGGTCATAGTTAATCTCTTTCTAAAAAGAAAAATAAGATGTGGTATATGAATGACTTTTTAAAGATGATTTATTGAATCAGTTCTTAATCTCTAAATATTTTAAATTGGTATGGATTTTGGTATATTGATACAAATTTAAAGACAATTTTGTTATGCAATATGCATTTTCTACTCTTGTTTAAGGTACCTTTAGGTAATTCATTTAAAATTGTAATGTATAAATAGGAAATGCAGATTAATAGTTACCTATGATAACCAAACTTATAGTCATGTTAGTTAGATTTTTAGGTATACAAGGACATATTTCAATTAGATAGGTAATCTTCAAACACTTCTAAGACCTACAGAATATGGCATATCAAATAATTTAAAAACTTAGACTTTTATGGAAAGTGAGACAGGTCTGTTCCTGGAAGAACCAATCTACTTCAAGAGAAAATGGGCACTGAAGAAACTCCATATGGAGATTACTTTCTTTGCGGCAATGGTGAGCCACTCTACAAGAACCTGTTCTTGTACTGACTGCTTAACAGTATGCTGTTTAAACTGGACATGCAGGTTCCGTAGGAAAGTAACCTCTGAACTTTGACAGAACAAGCTGAGATGGTCATTCAGATTCCTGCTTTGCAGAGAAAACTCCCATATATTCTTCAGGATACAAGGAGAAGCAATTGATGAACTATGCTAGAATGAGAAGAGCATTCTTTAAAATTTCCTACTTCACTGAAAGGTATACCAGAGACTGAGCCAGTAAACTGAAGATGGATTCCCCAACTTAATAAAGAAACTTTGGGGACTATACAGGCAAACAGGTGTTACCTCTGTCATTTCTAGATTTTGGAAGTTGTTGTACTTCCTGTTTACTTGTGTAATATTATATCCTTCTGTGGTCTTTGATGTAGTTGAAGATTAGTTTTATTTATTAGTTTTTTAGTTTTTAGTTATTATCAAAGGTATATTATGTATGAAGCTTTAAACTCACAAAGATAAATTAGATGATAGAATATTTTCTTTAATTTTGTTAAATACAGATAGAATAGATATTGTAACTATAATTCTTGCTTGATAGCTATTTTGATATATATAATTTTGCTATGTTAACATTGAAAATTTCCTTTTTCATTAGACAGAAATGGGGAGGTGATATGGAAGTGTCTCTATGTATGCTATTATTATCATTCTTTAAATAAATGAACTGATTTGTCCCTTGGTGAACACTTTAGCCATAAGCAGGAGCATAGGTAGAAGAATGAGGGTAGAATCAGACAGAGATCCATCCAGTGCCTGAAGAAGGGACATGTAAGGAACACAGGTGAACAATGAGCCATATAGCAGGATAAATTAGTGGAAATGGGCTGAATTAAGATGAAATACCTACCTAGCAGTGTGCTTGAGCCATAGGCCAAACAGTTTAAAGTTAATATAATTGTCTGTTTCTTTGGGATTGCTGCTCCAGATAACTGTCATAAGGGAAGTCCAAACTGTGCGGCTAGTCCAGGCCAGAAACCTAATGTTACAGTTTGTAGTTGGCAATACAGCATGGAAGCCAGGAGCACCATGGGTACAACTCACATTTGTCCTAATTCTGCTCTTCATACCAAATTACTGCTATCCTGTATAGTATACTGAGCTGCACTATAGTCTTTAGGATACAGTGTCATAACAGTCTGATAACAAATCAAGAAGACAGTTAACAGCTTACAATGAAACTCAGAAAATAATTGAACTTACCGAAAAATTTGCATTCCAAGAAACTAGAAAAATCTGAAAGAAATTAATAATTTTGAGATAAATATAACACACCAAAGTTAAGCCAAGATGAAAAACAACTTAAACTAGTCTATTATAAACAATAATATTAAAGCAGTAATTAAAAATTTCCCAGCCATAAAATTTCCAGCACCAGTTTTATTCATTTTAGAGTTCTATGAGGCCTTCATAGAAGAATCAATGCCAATCCTTCTGATATCATAAAAGAGAGTGAAGAGCTGTAAACTCATTTAACCACAAACAACATCAAGATAAAACATAAACTAACACATACTTTTTTCTCTTATTTTTATCTTTTATTATTATTTTATTTTTCCATTTTTATTTTAAAAGTTTTTCCATATCTCCCACTGTCTCCCCTACCTTCCCTCCCCCAAGTCCGTCCCAGTTCTCCATCAGCCCTACCCCATCCCATCCCCCTATCCATTCCCCAAGGAGGGCAAGGAATCCTACGTGAGTCAGTTAGGTCTGGCATATGGAATTTAGGTAGGTCCAATTCCCTCCTCTCACTATCAAGGCTGAGTTAGGTGTTCCCTTTTAGGGAACTGGCTCTGATTTTGGAAAAGTGGCAGGACATAAAATTAATCTACAGAAGTCTGTACCTTTCCTACATAGCAATGACAATTACATTAAGAAAGAAAAGCTTATAAAGGGAATTTTATTAATATACTTTTAATACCAGTAAAATATCTTAGAGTAACCTAACCTACTTAAAAATAAAGATCTTTGTAATGCAAAATATAAAACATCAAATAAAGGAACTAAGGATGGTATGAGCAGATAAAAAAAAAATCTTCCATTCTCATATGTGAAAATAGGCACAGTACCAAAAGCAATCTACAAATGCAATGCATTTCCAGTTATGATTCTATAACAATGCTTTATGGAAATAGAAATGTATTCTTAAAATTCATGTGTAGTCTTAAAACAATATGGATAGTCAAAGTAATCCCAAATAATCAGAATGATGTTGAGTGTAATTATATTACAGAGCAATAGTAACAAAAATAATAGGGTACTGTCAAAAATTAGAAAGGAAAATTAATAGAACCCAGAAATAAATCAATGCAGCTACAGACACCTGATTTTTACCAAAATTTCAATTACACACACACATTCTTCAGATTAAAGATATAATTTTCAATAACAAACAATTGTGAAATTATATCCTTATGCCTCAAACTGTACAAAGAATCAACTTTAAATGAGTCAAAGATCATATATAAGACATGAAACTCTTTATTTAATTTAAGAATTATTTAATTCATTTTTCATACCAACCCCAGATTCCCTCCCCACCCCTACTCTTATCCTCCTTCAGCCTTCTCTCACCTAGACCCACTCCCTGTTACATCCTCTAGAAAGGTAAGGCATCCCATGAAGAGTTAGCAAAGCCTGATATGTTCAGTCAAGACAGGCCTAAGCCCCTCCCCCATGCATCAAGGAGTAGCAAATTGTCCTTCCATAGGTAAGGGACTCCTAAAGAGACAGCTCATGCCATGCACCAGGGTTAGATTTTGATCCCACTGACAGGGGTCCCTTAAATAGACAAGTTACATAACTGCCTCCTGTATGCAGAGGGCCTAGTTCTGCCCCTTGCAGCCTAGTTGATTATTTTATACAAGGCACCAACATCATGATGAGGATCTTTTCAGAGACAATTAAACAAAGCAAGTGGGAACTCACAAACTTTAGACCAACAGCTGTAGAGACATGAGATTCTTTAAAGGCCTAAAGAAAATGGTAGAGAAAACATTCAGACATAAAGGCATAAGGAGCCCTCTGAATATGTCTCCAGTCTTGCTGGAAGTAAAACCAACAAATTACAAACAGCACCTAATAAATTTTATAAGATTACAAACATCAAAGGACATTGGTAATCACAAGAGAGTGGGAAAATCTTTCAAATCTGTACATATAACAAATGTTTTATAATACATAGAAACTTCATAAAATAAATATTAAGAATACCAAAAACTGAAACAAGGTGAACTATGTAGTTAATCAGAAAGTTTACAAAATGAGAAATACATACATCTATGAAATAATTTTTTTAATTTTCATTATATTTAGACATGAGTAAAATCAAATTTAAACTATCAGTTTAAACTGTCGGTCCCCATTATGAAAAGCAATCACAAAGGGAACAAATAACAACAATATTGGCAAAGATGTGGAAAAATGTATGGCCATTTCCAACTGTGTGGTAGGAATGCATACTGGTGCTGCCTGCTTAGGGCATTCTCCTAATATTCTTGCTCATACTCAGTATTGTATTCTACAGAAATACAGGTTTATTTGTTTTCACTGCTGCTGTAATCAGAATAGCTACAAAATAAAACCAACCTAGATGCCTGTCACTTGATAGATATACAATGAAACTGAGATACACAAACACAATGGAATTCACATGCGAAGGAAAATGAAATTGGGAAGTTTGTAAGACGTCTGGAGAACCAGACAGTAATACTATATGGGATGAGGTATAACCATAAAGAAACCACTTGTTTTGCCTTTTAAATAGACTCCAGCTTCAAATTTTCAGATTGCAGTTAACTCAGTGTGTGAATGGAGACTAGAATGCTAGAATGGTATCGGATATGGAGAAGATTATTAAGGTGCAGGAGACAGTAGCACACACTTGATATGGAAGTATATGGTCAGACTACTGGGGATGGGAATGTTTAAGCAAAGATGGAGATGGGGAAAATGTAAAAGTCAGGAGGTGTGGAGGAATTATCAAATTTAACAATATATAATAATAGAAAACAGAAATCTAGCATTTTTAAAGATACTTGAAAATAGAATAAAAGTAGATTTTTGAAGAAAGCTGCCATTAATAAGTGGTCATAGGTAATTCAACAAAATTTCCAGAACTGAGAGTCAGATAATGCCTCATGAGTTATTTATCAAGGAGGTTCTAGAAAGTTCTGAAAACAACAGACTGTTACCATTGCTCTTGACTGCTTACAACATATAACTTATAAAAACCTAATGTTGAAAGTATAACACACTTGGATTGAAGGACAATTAGAAACAATCTGGAACTGAATTGATGGCTCTTTCTTGTCTGCTAGCTTTCCTAGTCTCTGAAGTTCCTGTGGTTTTCTATGGAAGAAAATTCACCAATGATAATGTCCATTTATGAACATTAGGAGTCCTAATACCAACTTATTAGGCAAGATGTGCCCACAAGTGCAATAGTGGCAAGATTTTTTTTTATTGGGATATCAAATCTTTCCTATTTATATTTGAAGCTTACTCCACAGGCTGGGAAATCATGTCTGATACTGTAAACCTCACCAAAATCTCATGGCTGGGGACTTCTAGAACCTAGAAAAACTTACTATCATTGTTCTGCTAAATGGACACTGAATCAAACTGTATTCTAAATATTTGTGTTTGTAAACATAGATTTACACTACTATAAGCCTTGCAAAAATAAAATCCCTTTTCTATGCAGTTGGCAGAGATTAATGCACAGATTCAAACATGGTCAGGTTGCAGAAAATAATTGACCTGGAAGCATGGACTCCTAAACTTGACATTTGTATCATCCTCTCCAAGAATCAAGAAACACTGGAAAAGAAGAGAATGAAAGAATGTAAGACCCAGACTGTTGGAAGGCATGCTATGAAATCCTGTCTTCTATCTACAAATATAATTTGGTAAATATAATCATAGCATGGCTCTTGTACATACCAAACCACCACAAGATTAGGCCCATCATTTTTCTGCCATTTACACTGAAAGTGCTCATGAGACCTCATGCTGTCATGAGGAACTTTAAGCACATAATAGTTTTTAAAGAAATGGGAATTGTTAATTACTGGTTTAACCACTGGTATATTGCTCTTGCTCATGTAAGTAAACACAGCCATCTATGCTGTTGCAAATAAATTAAATTTCATAGAATACAGAAATAAAAATAAAATTAAACCATTTAGGGAGGAAAACTTATTGAGAAGAATAGGTTTAATGGAGGGGAATAACAGAGGGTAAGAAGAAGTAAGTATAATCAAATTATAGTGTGTATGTGTGTGTGTGTGTTTTGTTGTGTCATGTTTATGTGAGACTGAAAAAAATAGTGTATGAAATTCTCAAAAGCATATAGGAACAAGCCAAAAGACAGCCTAAGGATTGATATTTCCCCCTTTTACTAGGTCCACTACTCCTCAGTAGTTCCTGTTTATCTGACTTAGCCTCAGATGTCCTTGTCATCACTCCTAAAATGTCCTTACATTATTTATTTTACTGAAGGTTAGAAAGGAAGGCAGATTTTCACAAATAATATTGTAAATGCCATCATTGAACCTTCACTTCTTAACAGTTTCTCTAAAATATTTGGAATAAAAAATTTTACAAATTTGCTGAGGTGTTCTCTTTCCCCGACCTCCATCATTTACAGTAAGAATTCAGTCACCTCTGGTACCACTATTCTCCTTTCGAGGTTTTCTGTTTGACCTCAGATTTCCACATGGTGACTATGATGAGGGTCTGTGTGGCTCTCTGTGCTTATTATCTGTGATATTTGCTGATTTTTGGATCTGAACGTTGTTTCTTTTCTTAATTTGCACATTTCATTTTTTTCTTTTTCTATCCCTGAAGGTGAACTGAGTTTGATGTGAAGTTGATCGATATGGACATAAGTCTTGAGATTTGCTCCCCTCACTCATTTTGCTATCTGTTTTTGTGATTGTGTTATACCAGTTTTTCCTTGAACAGGGAAATGACCAATGAGCTTTTTACTTCAATGTCTGAACTTTTCACCTCCTTATTTACAACTTGGTATTTATTTGACTGCAGTTTTTATGACTGATAATATATTTGATTTCCCTATCTCTTCATTAATTTTAAATGTTTATTTAATATTTCACCTATTTAAATTATGTGTATTAACTTTCTTACAGCTTGGAGCTCACCATCTAGTGTCCACGTTGTTTCTGAATTAGTGTAGATATATTTTAGACTTGTATTTGTTATTATAGTTTTCTTTAGTTATAGGATTATTTTATATTAATTTCATGTCTTAATTGTTCATAAAATATGTGAATTATATATCACCAACCTTCTGAACTTTTGCATGGTCTGCAGAAGTTCATCCTTTTGTTATTCAACAAGCAGTTTGAATTTTCAAAATGTTAAATATAAGTTCTCCTTCATCTCCAATTCATGATTTGCACCAGCTTAAATATTTATTTAATTTTTTGTCATTTTTCACCTTTTGTTTTTAAACTAAGTACTTTGGCAGCTCCTAAGAACTTTCATGGCACATTTAGTGATATTATGTAGCCATATTCTCTGAAATAAACTACTGCTTCTTGAAGAAAGAAGAAATGCCTGAAAATTGACAGACTCACACAATCTGAAAGGAAGAAGAATTATAAGGTCTCTTGACAAGACTCTATGAGCAGTAACAATTGCTGGGAAGAGGAGATGCTCCTGCTTGTTGAGCTGCCTATAAATGAATAGCAAGGGGAAAAAAATTAAAAGAAAAAAAACTTTCATCAGTTACTGTCAATGTGGTGGTAAGATTTTCGGTAATGCAGCTCCCTTTGAGCTACACATGTGTAGTAGATTTATGATGTTATATTATAAATAATTGTTTTCTATATGAGTTAAAAAAAACACTGACTGGCTAAAGGCAGATAGGAAGTGTGGGTGGGACTATTAGTCTAAGAAAACTCTTTGAACAGGAAGAACAGGGCAGAAATGTCACACACAAAAAAAGCCAAAAGATACAAAAGACAACTATGCTTCTCGGAGAAAGTTACCAAGCCTCATAACTAAACAAGATGAAAATCATAAGTTAGATTAAGAGCAAGTCCTAACATGTTATAGGCATGGGCCTCAGGTCAATCAGCATACAATTAATATAAACGTCTGTATGTCAGGACTGCGAGTTCTATGGGTCTGTAAGTCTGTGGGTCTACAGATCCCAACCTTTAGGCTAGGCCCAAAGTCTGGGCCAGAAACCTCATACTACACACGTTTCTTCAGCAGTCTACTCATCCACCCTGATGTAAGCACTGCCAAGAAAGAGTGCATCAGAAATCTAGACTTGGATAGGATCATATTTTTTGGTTTTCCCTCAGAATCCTCTGTGAGCTTAATAGAATTGTGTCCATGTACTCCCAAGAAAGGTCACAAGACAAAGGACAAAACTATACATCATGATCATTCAGGCTGATTTCTCCTAAGGCTCCTCTCAATTTTCACAGCTAAATTTTCCTTTAGTCTTCCTGTTCCTAATTCTTGCTTTGTCAACAGGCAAAACAATAATTCTTTCCCTACCAAAGAACATGTGCAATTTCAGGGGCAAATACGTAATGTACTTGATGATAGGTTAATATTTTCCTTCAATTGTTCTTCAGTTATTTTCAGAAGATTTTTCTGTATTCATATCTGTGCATTTTTATAAGAGTAGTAGTGGGAGCCAAACTATTATACGGTTCCTAGAACAGTAAGTAAATTAGAGTATTTTGTGTTCTCCATTCTACTCATTAATAACTATTTCCTCTCAAGTAGTTGTTAATCTATTTGTTTTTCTTCTTGTAGGCTTTTTCTGAATTTGTGTTTAAATTACAGCACTGAATTGATATTTATTCCTACTTAAAATCATATTGTTCCCATTATAGAGACAGTTTCTATTCTGTTATTTTTGAAGATATCTATGTACTATTATGATAGATTTTATACTATATAACATATAAATATTTAACATCAGTGGAAGCATAGAATGGGAGGGCTGAGGATTTGATCTGAGACTATATTCTATGTTTAGCTCTAAAAGGGTATGGAAATTTGGGAATGTTGCCTTATGAGTCACAGTCCAACCAAAAATGTTTTATATACAGAATTATATTTGCTAATGATGAAAGAGGCTAAAAGACTGATGTACATAAAATGAGAAAGCCAGAGTATGAGTAGGAATGAGGGTCAAAAGAATTAAAAATCATGATTTGAGTCCTGGTAATACGTACAAGCTGAAAGGAAAGTGGATAGCCCTGTTCAGAGATGAACCATACTGAGGACACTTTTCTGTCTCATACTAGACTGAAGTAGCCGCTAGACATGTAACTGAGAAAGAAAAATGATAAAGAATCCTTGCTTTCTTTTCTCTTGTCTCTCAATATTTTTTTAGTACCTCTAGGGCTGATGTAGCTACTCAGAAATTGTAATAGGACTGCAGAGACCAAAACTTCTTTTAGGCTTGGATACTAGGAAAGACACAGACAGCTCATACTCACAAAAAAATGGCTTCTTCATCTGTCGGTGAAGTATATCCTTCTTCATATATCTTGTTGAGATATCATTGTCTTGATTATATAATATTGATTATAGATACTAGAAATACAGGTCTCATATTCTAACTAAGAATTTTCTGGAAACAAATAAAAATAAATCAGGTGTACAATGGATAGCCATTTTTCACTGAAGCTATAGCAGAATTCAGAACATAAGAAATAATTATCTAAATCTGATTCCAAGAGTCCTAAAGCCTACATACTTATGTGAGAGGAGGTTTTCTGATAAAGAATAAGATCCTACCATTGCCCCTCGTTTAAGTGGCAAACAAAATAGATTTGTCAGCAACATGGACTAGCCAAAGTTCCTCAGTAAAAGCTACATGCTACAGAGATATTGAATTAATAGAAATCCTGCAGATCAACACAATGGTCACTTGGGTATTGTCTGTTCTTATCTCTTGATGGTATTTCTGATTTATGCCTGAAGAAACTTGGCTTGCTTTTTAATTTTAGCTCTGTTTCTTGACTGGGTCCTTTTAATGAAGATCACAGAAATGCAGAGATGTAGAAAGTACAGAGACAGTCTGATACAACAATGCAATAATTCTGTATGTTTATGGATTGAGTTGAAAATACATGTTCAAACAAAAAATGGACATAAATGTTTATAGTTGTTTTATTTATACTTGTAAAATTAGGAAAAAGTATGACATTAGCCTTTAGAATTCTGAATAGAAAAGCTATAGAAGATATGATAGACTGGCATTTGATAATGGGTCAAATACACTATCTACCAATGAAAAATATGGTGGAAACATAAAAATGCTTATTGGTAAATGAAAAAAAATAGCTCTGAGGAGATAGATTTTGTATGCTTCCAACTATACAACATCTAGAAAGAAACAATATTCAAAAACAGGAAAGAGGAGAGATAAGAGCCTAGTTGAGGATACCCAGTACCCATCCTCCCAATTAATTGAAATCTGGAAAGGTAAATCCAAACTTGCTGAGCCCAGAAATAACCACTGATCTACAAGTAAATACAATGATTGTGAGACAATTAAGATCCAACAATGGTGTCTTTCAAAGTACTAAATTATAATAAACTTACTCATTGTGAACTGGCTTTTTGGAGCCCATTCCCTATAGGGGGATATGTTGCTCAGTCTTGATAATGGGGAGGGGGTCTTGCTTCTGCCTCAGTCTGAGATGCCAGGCTGTATTTGTTGACTACAATTGGGAGTCCTTACACTCTCTGAGGAGTAGATGGGTGAGTGGACTGGAGGAAATCTGAGGGTGGCTAGAGAGAAGGGAGAGAGAGGGACAGTGGTTAATGTATATATATAAAAAAAAAACCTTTTAAATAATAAAAAAACATTAATGATTTAAAAATTGGCTCATTGAGTTTTAACCACAAATACTCTACCAAAAAGTGATTCCCCCAAGATATATAATTCTTGCTACTCAGTTTGATTTACACTTGATTTTATATTTACTTGTAAAATAGGATATCAGGGCGCAGAGCAAAAGAATTTTGTCCAAACTTTTAAATTGCATATCACAAAAAAGCAAAAATGATTTCTCTCCTTCCTTCCCTCCCTCTCTCTCTCTCTGTATGTGTGTATTTATGCGTGAGTACATTATAAACTTTGTAAGTTCTAAGAGCAATCAAAAGCCAAATCGGTACCAATGGCACATGTTTCCAGTGTTACTGTAACAGAGAACAGCAAACAGTTCAACTGTAAAATACTCTTTATAATTTTTCGGATTTAACTTTGAGTAACAGTTCTTTATTTCTATGATATATATGAAAAACTATTTAAAATGTGGCTATATCTTTTGACAAAAAGGTAATACTTAAAGATACGAGAAAGTTTGCCTTGGCATAACACTCAGGCAAGGACAAGACCAGAGGCTGAATTTTAGTTTCCAAAATGGCAAAAAGAAGAAATAAAAGTATGAAGGATTGAGAAGTTATAAATCAATAGACTATTTAAAATACAAAACAAAAATGAACAAACAAAAACCTGGTAACAACTGAAAATCTGTTGTCAGAAAAATGTCTAAATGATTTAATAAGTACTGAACATAGTTGTACAAGTATCATAAAATAATATAGCTATGTTCAATAGAATGAACAAAATTACTGCATAATTTTCAATTAAGAAAATCCAATAAAATTGCATATTTTATGAGATCATTTTAAATTCTGTTAAAAAATAATCAAATACCCAAATAAGCTGTGACAGAAATTAAAAGAAAAGTACTAAAGAAAAATATTCACTGACTTTCACATAGGACATTGATGTGGGAATGCCTTTCTGTATGCTATGATTCTCAATCTTTAAATAAAGGAGCTGTTCTGGGCCATGACAGGCACCATAGAAGAAGTAGGAGGAGGAATCAGAATAGGTAGGAGAAGCAGGGCGGAGCCAGAGGTAGACCGAGCTAAAGCCACCCAAGGAGCAACATGTAGGAGCACAGGTGAGCCACAGGCCACATGACAGACAGGATGTAAGAGCTAGCTAGCAATGTGCCTGAGCCATAGGCCAAAGAGCATGAAGTTAATATAAGCGTCTGAGTCATTTCTGGGGATCTGAGTGGCAGGTGGCTGGGCAGCTAAGGGGTCTCGTGCGGCAGGTCTGTGGGTCCAGGTCCCTGGCTACCAGAAGAAACGCCCCTACTACAGTACATCACTGAGAGAATGAAGATATTTCTCTCTGCATCCTTGCATTTGCTCTTTGTTATTCTCTACATATTTGACATTTGACTCTCATCAAACTTTTGCTTTTATGACTGTTAAATATATAACTTTCACTTTTGTTTTTCAAGATGGTGAATTTTTCAAACATTTGTTTATTTATTATCAGTGTGCGTGTGTGGAGATCAGAAAACAGCTTGCTGGGGCTGGTTCTCTTCCTTCACCATATTAGTCACAGGGATTGAAGGTACAACCTCAGGATTGGAGTTAAGATTTCAGTGAGACACCATGCTGGCCCTCCTTTAGGCCTTATACAGTACAGAGTCTATAGGCATATACCATCATTTCTGATGAAACAGATAAGCTCTGTTAAACAGGGCCTTGATATGCATTGATTCTTGGGAGTCTTCCAAGTATTCTTTTACATTTTACAAGGCAAAAAGTTGTGCAGAGCCCAACATTCACAGTTCTATTGTTCAGAAGTAGTCTCTTCACTATTGTTTCCTCCCTCTCCTAAAGCCCAACTGCTTAATCAACATTGAGAAGACACGGAAGGAAACAGAATCCAGTGAGATCTAATAGTCATGGACTGACTCTGCTTCAGGAAGACTCTTTTCATGTACCCTGAATTCCCCAGATAAACTCTAAGACTAAATCTGTGTGTCTTCACTGAGATTCCAACAGTCTTGTACTCATAGCTAGACACAGGGCATAAAATGATGCTCTGAATGCCTTCTGAATGAATGAAATAGACTATGGCCAATGATCCTCTCATGCCACTCTTCGAAGGTACTGTGATCTTAGTGGAAATTAGTTCCTAGTATCCTTTGTAAAAGAACCATTTCCTTCAAAATCGCCATAGATACTGTCCTAGGGGTTTAGATAGCTTGAAGCTATTATAAATTCATTGAAAGGATATGGAAATATACTTCTTTGTATGCTATATGTCATATTAAAATATTTAGGTATTAAATGTTAACCAACACAGTGCACTAATACTACCCAAATTCTAGCAGATATGTCTTCCTTCCTTAATATCACATTTTATATATATATATATATATATATAGCTCTTTTGTGCCATAAACTATTCAACACCAGTTCCTTGATTCTGATTGATCTAATATGCTTTGATTATTAAACTTCATTATCAACTTGGCTGGATATAGAATTACATAGGAGATAATCCCTGGGTGTGCCTGAGCATGGTCCCAGAGAGGTGTAACTCAGCAGGATATAAAGATACCTCTTACACACACACACACACACACACACACACACACACACACACACACACACACACACACACACATATATATATATATACACACACACACACACACACACATATATACATACTAGTATAGCATTAATTATTTACTTTTCCTTAGCACTAGCTATATCAATTCTATACATGCGCAGTTTTTATCCACAGAAATACCTGGATCTTTAAAAATGATTTTAACTAACTGCTATCAATGCTTTACTTTGCCCCAAGCACCTTGGACAGGATGTCAGGTTGTTCTATTTCTGCTCAAAATCTCCAGTGACAGGATGTTCATTTCCTTGGGCCACATTTTGTTTCCTTTTGAAGTATTTTCTACTGAAGAGTTCTCCCTCCTATTAGCATGGATTATGTGCCTCTAACCCCTAGCCTTTGATCTTCACTTTTCTCTACATAGGAGGTCTAAATTATCTTACAGAATACTGCCTTCAGGCTCCAGGAGAGAGCTTCAACATAAGCTCTCTGTAAAAGACTTTACCAATCACACTTTACCAAGAATGTCCTTTCCCAGTGTTTTAGATGCGACTTTAGTGACAAATACTATTGTGTTGAACAGGAACACCGATAACAGTTGAGAGGATTTTTACCTAGAGAAGGTCATATTCTATATGCAGTAGGAGACTGATGAAGATATAGCATAGTTTGTGTTACTGTGGTTTGTCAGAGAGATTGTAAGCATCATACCACAGGAGAAAACAGAAGCAAACATCTTCGTTCTAAGCACTGGATCCTTTATGAAATGTCCAATGTCCACAGGGATGTCTGAAAGGAAACTATGGCATTTGCCATTGAGTTAAATGGAAAAAGGAAGAAATCCCCAAACTTAGCACTTCATTTACTCCAGGAAGCTTTTTGACTTCCTGAAATAAGAAACATCTTTACTTTTGTCCCCTCTTTCATGGATAAGAAAATTAGTTAATGTAATGCTCCCTCCCTCCCTCTCCCCCCCCTCCTGTGTGTGTGTGTGTGTATGTGTGTAAAAAGAAATGAGGGAGAATACTAAAGGACATTAATAGGGCCAAAAGAAGAATGCCTGGAATATATTCTATTTATGAATGCTAAAAGTATTCGACCCAACTGTAACCACTGTGCATTCACCAATATATATTTCCATAGCTTGTTTAAAATCAGCTGAGTGCAGAGGCATACTGGAATCTGAAATATGCTACATGGTTTATATAATATTTCCTTTCAAAATTATTAAACAGACTTTTAGTTCACAAGGATCCATCGGAAAATCCTGCTTTTTGCACCATGCTGAGAAGATGTAGAACAGGTCAGTTCTTTTAGACCAGACAAGTTGAAGTTCAAGACTTCTTTGCTGCAGCTATGCTTTTTCATGGCATCCACATTTAATATTTGTGCTCCACCTAGGGAAAGCAAAGTACCTTGATATGTGCTTAGAACTCCATGTGTATTGTCTTTGCAACAATATTCAGATTAGCCTTGTAGAAATACAGCATTACTAAGGAGGGACTCTTGAAATTTCATTTTATCCACAGTCTGTCTTTGAGGAGAATCAAGGCTGGCATATGAGAGAGATGGTAGAGGAATTTCAGAATTTGACCAAGTTAAGGCAACTTTGGGTTTTAGCAACAACATAGAAACAAATGAAGTCAGCTTTGCCTATGAAGGGAAGGGACAGTGTCACAGTGGGTTTGTGATTATCTTGTTCTTATGAGATGACTGTTTTAATAAACAGGAAGAGGAAGAGAAAGGATACACTAATGGGGAAGGGAAATGACATGGAACAAAATCTCAGTAGTGTACTAGGAGGGAAGTCCACTTGTCATTGGGGAAGGCTAACCACAAACAGCAAGCAAAGCTAGAAATAGATTAGAAAATTAAGGTGTTAATTTGGCTTCCATATTTTGTTTATTTATTTCCAAAAAAAGATGAGTTCACTCATTATCCCCTATGCCATTAACTTATAAAAACAACTCCAAATGTTTCCACTACACCCCTTCACACAAATCATATTTGAGTCCTACACCGAGGCAAAAGGCTCTGTTTTCCCCTGGCTTTAATATTTGGTTCTCTCATCTCTTCTTCCCAGGATATTTCTATTTGGAATACTGTGTCTTTGTAATTCCATGTGTGTCAGACACACCTTCACTCTAGCAGTGAGCAGAATTCTAGTACCTGCATCATAGTTGAAATGGGAAAAAGTCATCTTTAACCCTAATACAACTCTCTTTTTGTTTCTCTTTTCTAGGTTAATGCAAATAGAGGAGAGAGACATATTCTAAGTAAAGCCAAAAGTAACTGCTTTGGGGTTATGTGATGTTACCTTGGCCCATCAGATACTCAGCAAAGTGTATGAGAGATTTTTCCCAAAGCTTCGGTTTAATGTAGATTTTTTTTTTCCCCTCAACATCTGAGATGGCCAAAAAAAATATAGAAAACTGAATAGGAAACTATATTTTGGTAAATGACTAATTTATGTTTTTCTTAATCTGTTAGAAAACTACGGACGAATGGAATTCATTTTTTTTTTATTTTCTTAAGAGTATCTTATGTGACTCCTGAATCACAAGTCAACCTTTGTTTTTAATCTTTCCAAATGGTTCTAATTTAGGAAAAGTGGTTATTAAAATCTATTAAGCCAATACTAACTGTCCTTGGTTGCATCAAAATTATCCATGAGAATTAAGTATAATGGATTTTTGTCTGTCTGTTCTTTTGTTTGGATTTTATGCTATATATTCCTATAAGATATCCTTGGTATCTTAGTCAATGTTATATTGCTGTGATGAGACACCATAACCAAGGAAACTTTTATAAAGGAAATATGTAGTTCAGAGATTTAGTCCATTGTAATCATGGCAGGAACCATGGCACCATGTAGGCAGACATGGTGCTGAAGAGCTAGCTGAGAATTCTACATTTACGTTCACAAGGAGGCAACAAAAAGAAAGAGGCGTTGGGCCTGGCTTGAGCATTTTAACCCAAAGACCACCCTCAGTGATGCAGACACACTTCATCCAACAAGGCCAAACCTACTAAAATAGGTCATACCTTCTAATCCCTATCAAGTAACACCACCCCATAATGACCTAGCAACCAAACATGATGACGACAGCGGTTATTCCTATTCAAACCACCACATTTCAATCTCTGGCCCTCATAGGATTGCAAACTTATCAAAATGCAAGAATATATTCAGTCCATCTTAAAACATCCCCACAGTCTGTAACATTTCAACTGTTGAAAAGTTTAAAGTATGTTCTGAAATTAAAGGCAAATCCCTGTAAATCAAAATCAAACGGAATCATGTACTTCTAATGTACAGTGACACAGAATACACATTACTCCCAATTGCTCACTTTTTATTTTAGATCAATGTAAGATTGTCCACTAATACCCAAATAATACAGTTAATACTAGGCTGTTTTGAAATCTTTCTTGCCATTACATTAATCCAACATTCTTCAATTACGAACTTTTCAGACAAAGACAAAAGCAGCTGTATTCTTCAGCAACATACCACAAGAACTATCTCTAGCCACTTACTAATTTTCTTCTCCTCTAACACCCATCTACTCAGGCCTTCATAATTAATAGATTGGGCCGCACCATTGTCTTCCCTGCTTCTCCTAAATTGGACCATTAAACCCACAAAAGCATTCAAATATTTTTCTACTCCACATTCCCAAAGCCTATATTGCATGCCACCAACAAAACCATTGTCTGGCATGTCACAGCAATATACGATGGTCCAGAAGCAACTACAATTGTTTCTATTAAAAGAGTATAACACCTAATCTATGTCAAGTATCACCACTTCCTAATGATCAAGTATCCAAATTTATGAGACTATGGAGGCCAGTCATATTCAAATCACAACGCTTATTATCTTTTAAATACCATTCAAATGCACATGATGTTTATCTTATTTACTTCACACTTCAGATCATTTTTTTATTCTCTTGATAAAAATAATACATAACTATATATTGGGAAGTAGTGGCCCACAACTTTAATCCACTTGGGAAGTACAGGCAGGTGAGTCTATGAGTTGAAGGCTAGCCTGGTTTATAAATTAGTTCCAGGAGAGCCAGGGCTACACAGAGAAACTCTGTCTAAAATACACACATACACACACACACACACACACACACACACACACACACACACACACACAGAGAGATTATAAAGATACCTTACCTGTGTTGCTGGACTGATGAGTGCTTATATGTTAGTGGGAAGACAAGAGGCAGATTAAATATTTTCTGAAAATAAGTTGAATGATTTTGGTACTAAACAACATTATTTTATTATAGTTGACATTTACCTCCCCATACCTGTACTTCATCTCTAATTTTGGAAACTATATACTGGAGACCAGAAGTCATTTTTTGTTTGTTTGTTTGTTTATTTTAGTTTTCTAGTTTGTGTGTGCATAAACTGAGTTACCTGAGAAGAAGGAACCTCAGTTGAAGAATTGCCTTCACCAAATTGGCCTACAGGCACATTCATGGGCTATTTTCTGGATTATTAATTGATGGAGGAGTGTCTAGTTTGCAGTGGACTGACTATACTGAGCTTGGGCCATATAGAAAAAGTAGCTGATAAACCAAGGCTGTCAAGCCACTACGCAGCATTCTCTTGAGGTATCTGCTTTAGTTCCTGTCTCTAAGTTCCTTTAAAAGTTCTTGTCCTGACTTCTCTCAGTCATGAACTGTAACATGGAAGTGCAAGTCAATTAGTCATTTTCCTCTTGTATAAATTGGCTTTGATCAATATTTTATCACAGCAACATAAAACCAAACTAGAAGATCATGGAAGAAGGAATCTAGTAAGCAAACAATGATATTGACTTTGGCAGAGTCTATGGTGAAGATTTCATATCAGACTTGTTTATTCAACATGCAGTTGGAAACTCATAAAACTTGCATCTAGAGAGAACAGAAATAGAGACTGAGTTCTAGGCGTAGGTATAGTCAAAATCAAACACAAAATGCAATAATTTCCTAACTCTTAAGGGCAAAAGAGGCAATGTATAGAATGCTCTATTAAGACAGCCAAAGACAGAGACGTGACTAAACATTAAGCTAGAGGACTGTAGTATTTTAGTATCATTATATCTGGTTCTAACTTTATTGTTAAAGTAATATTTTGAAGCTGTGAATTGAAAAAGTCAGGCTTTTGCTCCTTATTTAAAGAAAAGAATGTTTAATAATAAATTTAAAAATTCATTCATTTGTTATATTGTGTGTGTGTGTGTGTGTGTGTGTGTGTGTGTGTGTGTGTGTGTGTGTGTGCTATGTTTTCATCCATATCAGAAAAGGGAATAAGTTCTCATTACAGATGGTTGTGAGCCACCATGTGTTTGCTGGGAATTGAACTCAGGACCTCTGACAGGGCATCCAGTGAAACCACTGAACCCTTTTTCTAGCTGCTATTACTAGGCTTAAACTTCAGTGTACTACTAAAAGCATGAATGCGCGCGCGCGCACACACACACACACACACACACACACACACACACACACACACACACCTGTTCCACTGTATGTAATTTTACAAAATACAGCACAATATGAAATTCAAAGGCCACAAGTCCTAAATACTCATTTCTGCTGGTTATAAGAAATACTTTTTTGAATGCTCTCAAGAAATTGACACAATGTTTTTCTGGATGCAAGATTCTGGATTTAACCATGCTTACTTTGGCTGGGAAAATGCCATGAAAAATGGTACCAGTTCTCAGTCTCAAACTGCAAAATATTTTATGGTCTCTTTCTCTCTCTTGCTACCTGTCATTCCCATGACAAGAGCATTCTTGGAATATCTCAGAGCATACAAATGAAGGGCAAGAATTAGAAGGATCTGAACTACCCAGCCAGTCTTCATAACTATGGTGAGAAGCAGAGCCAGGCAGTTACATGGCTTGTCCAAATGATCTGAATTCACCACCTTGCACATGTGTAACTGTGTTAAAAGCAAAGTGTGTTAGTTTTCAGTGTCAAAGGGATGGGCTGTTGACTATAACCTATAATCATAATTTATTCATGTTTTTTAAAGAACAAGTTACATTATAAAATTAAATGTTCTGTAAATTGTCTTGCTTTTGATTTTCAGGAGAATATTGTCTTAGTAGATGGCTATTAGAAATAAGGGTAAAAATGACATATCTAAGAATAAAATGTGTAATTACCATGTGCACATTTGTAGGGTGACATATATGTTTATTTCTGTGTGGACTGTATGGGGTTTGCTGGAAATTATCCTGGCTTCAGTCAGTGCAAACTGGTGATAACCATTGCCTTAACACATGTGCTTCTAAGCAGTGCTACATAAGCGAACCTGGGGTCTGAGCCTAGGAGTGTTGATGAGGACAAAGTTCTGATACAATATTCCTAGATCAGCAAGTAACCACCTCTGGCAGCCACAGATACAAGCAAATCAAAGCCCTTTCCCCTGGCTGGGCGGGGGGGGGGGGTTGTCTGGGAAAAAAGTATTTAAGCTCTTCTCCACCATAATAAAATTGGACTTGCTTGTTTCAACCTGTCCTTGGAGGCTGTGCCATTTATCTCCATTCCATCTTTGCCAATTCCTAAAGGGAAATAGCAGAACCCTGAGCATAGAGGCAGCCCCAAATCCTGAGCCCAAACCAGAGTCACTCAACACTTCACATTTCAACTAATTTGTTTGATAATATATAAATTATTTTTTTTTATTTCTACAACCTTTTTTATGAAGAGAAAATGAAAGCTGGGAATTCTGTCTAATTTCTCTCACAAGGCATGCTTGGTAATTGGTAGTCTGGAACCCCCCAAAACTGTTGAAGGATTGGAAAGCATGCTCCCTCCTCTGCTACTTTGCTCACTGGGCTTCAGATTCTACTCTA
Source organism: Phyllotis vaccarum (assembly GCA_033318265.1). NCBI lineage: Eukaryota > Metazoa > Chordata > Mammalia > Rodentia > Cricetidae > Phyllotis > Phyllotis vaccarum. Next base: position 34,712,377 of record JARWLC010000001.1, on the reverse strand, counting down.
TAGTGAGATAAGAGACAAATATGGTTCTGAAATTTTTAATAGTCTTAATTGTTCTCAGGTTTTTATGTTTTAAAGTTTTATAGCATTGTTTTATTCAAATGAAAAATAAAACTTGAAACAAATCTTTTTTTTTTTTTTTTTTTTTTTTTACCTTCGCAGAAGGCTGTTATAATGCCATTTCTTTTAGTGGAAGAAAATTAAAAAAAATATTTATTTATACTTTGTTATAATATTTAAAAGGAGTTAGGAATTATATAATTATTGAGTTCAAAGAACTTGGCAGGCTAATTTCACAGAGATTAGTGGCAACGTAACAGCATTGCAAGAACCAGATCACAGTGTCTGAATAATCTAGCTTTGAAATTCAAAGCTTCCCCTAACCAGCTGTGGACCTTTAAAAAATTCACTGAACTTCTCTGAGGCTATGTGACTAACTTGTGAAATTGAGAAAAAAATCATAATATATACCATACCGAACATTTCAAGTATCAAACAATGGAAATACAAGTTAAGGATTTTGAGGATGTCTATTGTATAATATTAAAAACCAATACCTTTCCTGTTCAGTATCCATTTCAAGAAGTTAACAATATATATTTTATCAAACATGTTATAACTAAAATTTCTAACATTCAGGAATTAAAAAATTATAATGTGAATAGACTGTGTTTTGTTGCAGGATTGAGTTTAAAAGGTCAAATAGCTTGAATGCCCTGGTATTAGAGTTGTAGACAGTTGTGAGCTTCCATGTGAATGGTGGGAATTGAACTTGTTTCCTCTGGAAGAACAGGCAGTGCTCTTAAACTGTGACCCATCAATGGAGTATTATTCAGATCTTAAAAGCAATTACATTATTACAGGCAAATAAATCAAACTTGAAAAACAAATCATCCTGAATGAGGCAACACAGACCCAGAAAAACAAACATAGTATATATTCACTAATAAGTGAACATTACCTGTAATATGAAAGTTAATCAAAATAAGGTCCACAGACTGAAAGAAGCTAAGTAACAAGAAGAGTTTAAGGGGGAATGTAAGGATTTCCTTGGGAAGGAGAAATAGAATGAGTTTGGCAGGTAAACATGGGGCAGGTGGTGTTGGGAACAGGAGGGATCAAGTGGGAGAAAATGGAAAGAGAAAATAATGGGAGAAACTAGTAAAATGGGACGGGAGGCATTTTAGGGGCAAGGTGGCAACTTAGTGCAAGGGAAACTTCAAGGAATCTAGGAGAGTAGTCCTAGAAAAAACTCCTAGTATGGGGGAAGGAGCCTGACTCAGCCATCTCTGTAATTCGACAAGGGATTGAGGGATTGGGACACTAACCCAGCCATAAAACCTTCCACCTACAGTGTGTCCTTCATGCAGAGGGTTCTGGAAATTGAGCCTACCAGAATTGTCATCAAAGACACCAAAGGCTCTTTACCCATTAACTGATGGGAACAGATGTAGAGATCCAGAGCCAAACATGAAGCAGAACTCAGGGAGTCCTGCAGAGGTGCCCAAGGAAGGATTAAAGGAACCAGAATTGTCACGGAATTGGGAAAACAAGGCCCACGGAATCAAATGATTGGAACTCATGTGGACCCCCAGAAAACAGGAAGTCTGTAGGGGGTTTGACATAGATCCTCTGCATGTATGTTATAGCTGAATAGCTTGATATTTTTGTGAGGTTCCTAACAGTGGGAGCTGGGCTCTCTCTGACTCTTTTGTCTACTCATAGGAAGGACCCTTTTTGCCTCTAACTAGGTTGCCTTGTCCATCCTTGATATAATGGCATTGCCTGGTCTTTTACCATGGTTTGTTAGTATTCTTGGGAAGCCTGCTCTTTTCTGAAGGGTGGTTGGATATGGAGGAGAGAGGAAGTGGAGGGGAGAAATCAAGGGAAGGAAGAAAAAAGGAACAGTGGTAGGAATATAATATATAAAAGATGAATATTTAAAAAGAAGAAAAAATCAAAGGTCAAACACATGTAAATCTAGTAATATGCATATTAAAAGTATAAAATTTGACCCTTTCTTTAAACAACTACGAAGTTGGCAATAAGGGTGAGAAAAGAATTTTTTTTTTTTTAATTAGACAATGTTAGTGGAACATGAGCCCTGAGAAAATGATGACTATATGACTATATCCAGACTTCAAGAAGAATATTTCTGCTATGTCTGCATGCAGAGCACTAGAATTTTCATTATAATTTTGAGTCAGAGGTGTGCATGCATATGCGTGTGTGTGTGCATGTGTGTGTGGATGGTACTGTACAGCATTTCAGAAAAGAGGTAAGAATGGATACATTTTTTTTCTGAGTCTTTGCCTAAATACTAAGCGTTTGGGTGGCGAGTAAGATTTTTCCCACACAGGAAATTACATGGCTATAAGCAGATCTTGTGTCCCATCTTGAGGTAAAACAAAGAAAACCCAAAGTAGAGTTTATCTGCAGAAGAGCTTCAAAGAAAGCTTAATTATCGAAACAAAATTTGAGTATCTTAACTCAGTTCACAAACGTCACAGTTTCTTATTGGCAGAAGTGTGTATAAAGGACAGATGCTCTGCTTTCCATGTCCAATGATTTGTAACAGAGACACATGGTCAATTACAAGAAACAAGCAGAACGAGCAGGTGACAGAGATGGGGCCTGTGGTGTGCTATGCTTCCCTGCTGAGGCCTGGTCCCTGAGAACCAAGAAAGGAGAAAGAGGCTGAGACAAGGTCTCCAGTGACCTCTTATGAATCATCGACAGGGTGCACTCATCTCCCAAGCCCCTATAATAGCACAGGATTTTTAGGATCTGCTTTCTGGCGGAGATGGGCTCAGCTGGGCTTCCTCATCTCCTTTACTCACCTTTTTTGTTCATCTCTGAGATTCCCCATTTACTGTTTTTTTTTTTTCTTAAATCTTAATAACATTGCATATTCCTGGACCTCTTTATATCCAAGATACCCACTGATAGGCACTGCCTACTCTGAGGTGGATTTTCCCTTTTATTTAGATTCCACTTCCCTGAAAATCCCATAACAGAAAGTCCAAGGATGTATTGCCTTGGTGGCTTCTGATCCTTTCCAGTCGATAAGTTTAACCAGAATAAGAGGTGAGAAGTAGAGCATATTCAAATGAAATAATTATTCTCTAAAGCTCTACTTACATTTTTTTCTTCTCATTAGTATTTTCCCCAAAAATGGTATGCTTTGATAAAATAAATATTTTTCAGATTATTCTCAGTAATAGTCTCTACCACAAATTCTTATTTTTCTCCTAGATGCCCTCTTTAGTATATTAAGAAAAAAATTTAAATAAGTTATATTCTATTTAGACAAGGAAAAGAAGAAAGCAGCATGCCATGAATAAAAGCCATGCTACTTATGGCCTTCACATGTGAACTAAATATGTAGTAATAAATAAACAAATTCAGAAGTATCAAATTTTCCCATGGTGCCAAACTGTATAAGATCTTCTTATTCACTTGAAGTTCAATCATCAATTAAAGCTATCAAATACTAAGCTTCAATTATTTATTGGCTCATTAAAGCATAATAATAAACACACTCAGATATGATAAAATGTTTCCACAAATTGCAAATGCTGAATGCACATAAAATGCCAGTATACACTCACACTTTATATCATCCTATTTTCTTTGATTGACATTGAACAAATAATCAGGTAAATTATGTTTTTGGACACTTGTGCCTCTGAGCTTATCAGATTACTTACTAAAGCTGTCATCTGATTTCATCTTTTGCCATCTACATTGCCAAAAATATAGAAGACTTGTGTCTCATTAAAATTTAGATAAGCTTTTGTCAGTAAGATCTGTCTAGAGGATACTATTGATTTCGTATTCCATTAAGCCTAGATCAGCATTGTGGCTAAAAGTTGTCAAATGGTGGTAATGTTTGCTTTCTTTAGATGATGAAGAGATAAAGCTCAGTAAACCATTGTCTACATGATTATTTGAATCCCAGACTGCTTTAACATTTTTAACATTTTGATTTACCACTGATACCTCAAAGTTTAAGTGACCATGTTATCATGGTAAAATTACATTGTCTCTATTCAAGAAAATCCATCCATTCAATTTCACTTAAAGTGATGTGAAGAATGTGTTAGGTAAGAACATTCTCTAGGCACCTCCTTGGCCTATTGCTAGTTCATAGATTCTAAACATGGCTCAATATCTTATTGTTTACCCATAAACAGTTTTATCAAGTCATATATTACACTGTGCAGTTTAGAAGCCTTTTTTAGCGCCACTAACAAGAGTGTTAGGTTGATGAATGCACATATCAGTTGAGAAAATAACAACAAAAATAGTAACTGTCTCTGATTCTTTTGTCTTCTCTTTGGACCCTTTTACTTCTACTGGGATAGATGCCTTGTACAGCCTTGATACAAAGCTTTGTACCATGTTTTATTATAATGTGTTACTGCCATGTTCAGTTGACTGATGTCTCTGGGGAGCTTGCTTATTTCTTAAAGGAAACAAAATGATCTGAGGAAAAGGGGAGGTGTGGGAAGGACCTGGGAGGAGTGGACAGGGAAAACTTTCCTTAGTATATAACGGATAAGAGGATGATGATGATGATAACAACATGATAGCATTTACAATGACATTTTTCTACAGTGAATGACAGTCATTTATTGATGTGCTAGATTCCAATACCCAATTCTCCCAGAGTCAAAATAACCTTTACTTTCACTTTTTCATCCTTTGAATTTCTTTATGAAACATTTTGTTTAACATTAGTAAGAAATACTTCTGCTTTGCCCATCCTGGTAAGACCTGTTGTCCCACTGGTTTCTTAGGAGCCAAATCTGCTGCATTTTACTGAATATTTAACTGGATAATGACTTCTTAGAATTCTTGTTAATGTCAAACTTAATCTACCACAGTAGTTTCATAGTGCAGATGGTGATTACAAGGGTACTTTTATGTTTCAAACCTTAAGTACATCATTTTGCTTCTTTTAAAGTTTCATTTTTAAATTAGAGGTCACCTTACTCATTATGGTCTAATGGGTAAAGGATATACTTAGCATAGTACATTGCCAATTATTTTTCTTGTTTAATTGACTCTGGAGGGAATATCACATTTTCCCACATTCAATGGCTAATTTTCATAGAGGAACAGCATTTAGGGATACATATTTAAATTCATTTATACCTTCAATTTAGTTGCCCATTTATTCCTCAAATTATGAGCCTATGTAGGATCTGTTGCCAATGCTATTGTAGGTGCTATTTAAGCAAAGATGTTTTGCTTTTGTTAGTTTGTTTGTGTCTATAGTTGAATTCATTATGCAATGTGAGTTTTAATGATGAATTTATTTTCTGGGTGTGGATAGCTTACAGGAAGAGAAATGCCTATATCTATTTGATGTCTCATCTTAGGACTCACATTATGTCAGACAGTTAAAAACATGACGCAAAGTCACTATCCAGACAGAGTCAGCACCATTATATTTTAAAGAGAGTATCTAGCCTGAATTAAGAGGTTTGAGCAGTAGAATAAAATGAAGCATATTCAAAGAAGACAGGGATGGGTTATATACACTTGAATAAAGTCCTGAGATATTAAGTGGAAATGGAGTAGCCAATAATTAGCCACAAACAGTCATTGAAAGTTAGCACAAGAATGAATTTTTGTCATAAGAAAAATAAAAGAAGGAGGATGAGACAGTGCTTGGACAAACTGCATTAAGAGTTTGAGGGCCTGGAATGGTGGTACATAATTTTAACTCCAATACTCAAGAGTCCAACACAGGTAGATCTCTGTAAGTTCTAGGCCATATTGGACTACATACAAGTTCTGCTAAGAAAAGAAAAGAGAAAAAAAGAAGTAGAGGAAGAAAAAGAAGAGGAAGAATGTGAATAAAAGTAAGAAAAGGAGGGAAAAAAGAAGGAAGAAATTAAAATGTGTAGATGGATGGTAATGAGAGTGAGGGTAGGAGAAACCACAAATCCTTAAACTAAAGATTTCAAGAAAATTCTAGAAGCTCAAGGTAGAAACTCAAGAAAGGGGAAGGATATAGTGTGAAGAAAATCAAGATCCACATTTCTTTATGATGCACTTTTTTAGAGGCTGAGAGGGAGTATCACAAGGCGGGAAGGAAGATACTGCTTCTGAAGTTGGGGCAACAGAAGTTGGAGAGGTGAAACACTTGGACACAAAGCCAAGTTGCATCTGATAGCAATCACAACCATATGGAGGTACACAGTGCAGCCTCATTCTCTACTAGATCTCATAATTATTAAGACTAATCTGTACATTCACAAGGCGTTTTTGCAATTTTATATTTGCCACATTTGGACTTTGTATCTATTTGAGGAATATGAAGCATAATTTCTATAAATTAGCATATTGGTCAATAGGTGTTATTTCTTCAAATAAATTTGTATAAGTAATTTTAAATACAAAAAATGGGTTAGGCTTACTGCTGTATTTTTTAAAAATATGATCAGTTTATTCAACTGTCAAAATGAAGCTTAAGAACTCCAAATCCCAAACTCCATTATAGATTTATGGAAAGACCCAATGATATTGTGAATGAAAACTAAATCAAACTTAAAAGATTTACAGAGAAATCTATTGTGAAAAAGAAGGAATATCTGAAAGAATAAGAGGCTGGCACCAATAGAGAGGGATCTGAGTTTAAGGGAATGTGTGACTTTTTCCTTCCATAGCCAACAGCTCCATTCTAATGTATCATATTCCAACATTGAGATATTTTTAATGTTTTCCATTGAATTAATTGTTCTTTAAATCATATGCTTCATCTTTCACCTTTGTATTATTGTTATTATTATTATTTCAAAGTCTGCAGTTTTTAAACATTTTACATGGCTCTTTTTTCGAACTGTTTTGTGCATTTAGAAAACATAATATGTAGTTGTCTTATGGATATGCTTTTCAAAACTCTTTTTATATAATTCTTACAAGTTTTTCCTGAAACCCATAACATAGGATGGGATTAAACCTCAATGAAAGTAAATAGGCATTTAATCTAGGAAGAAAAGAAGCCTTTGGATTGGGATAGGTGTGTGTGCTGTTTCTGTGTGTGTGTGCTGTTGTTGTTGTTGTGTGTATGTGTTTGTGTGTGTACTGTTGCTGTTTGTGTATGATATGTGTGTTTGTACTCATATGTGTGTTTAGTAGAGCACTACTGAATGACAATAATTATCATCTATTGTTTTGTTATCATTTAATATATTCAGACAAGATCATATACTAAGTATTTCAATTCTGAGAATTTATTCAGTTCTCAAACTCAGTGAAGAAAATGCCATTCCAATCCAAATACCTGGCCATAGGAAACAATGGGTAAAATAATATTTCCAACATTTACCACAGTTTTACAGTACAATTGGCCTCCTAAAGCACATAATAGTATTAGCCTTTACTAGTAGGCTATTAATAGATAAAAATCTTACCAACCAAAAACTCTTGCTATTTATATCCTTAATAGCTATTGAAAATAAGTGAGAAGTTAGCTGTTTTAATAATCATTAGTAGATTTTGTTTAGCAAATCTATTTTTATTACCAGAGGCTTATAAAAAGATTTAAAGACCTTTGATTCTTATTGCTATAAAATACATACCCTTAATATTTAAATCATATGCTGAGAGGAAAAAGCTAGAATAAGTGAAAAGGATGTATATGATCTATTGAAACAAGCTGTGATGAGAAAGCTCTAGGAAAAAATACTTTGAGTCTAAAATTAAAATTTTATGTAACTGAGACACATTCAAGGTGATGGTATTGTATATTAATTTGAAGTTTCCTTGAGAGGCGAGCCTATAAAGTGAACTTAAATGCAAGACTACTTGAATGACTGTTTGGTCAGTATTTTGTAGATACTTAATCAGATGGATATGTATGTAAATAATGGGAGAAAGTCCAACTGGGCTCACAAGGAGAGTACCTTTTCCTTAAACAGAAGACATCAATACACTAGGATCCATCCAAAGCTGAGTTATTGTAGGTAAAATCTGTGAAACTCTCTGAAGATAAACAGAACAGTCTTCGTACCTTGACACCAGTTATTTGGCAGGAAATCTTTTTACTAAACTAAAAATCAAGTGGCTTAAAAAGATGACAATAAAGTGAAATTTGTGGGCATAATACAGGATGGGGGAAGACATCTTTTGCAATACACATAACTTTAATTTTCTACACAAACTAAAACAATTCAAGAATGTGGGTGAATATCAAATGCAAACTATCCACGAGAAAATTAATATCTCAGCTCTTATTCACTATCATTTAAAATGTGTGGCATATTCTTGTAGAGTTTTTTCTTCTACCTCAAACATTGTATAAAAGTAGGATTTTCTGACACAGAGATGCATTTCAGTGGTTCCCAACCAAGGCCACAAACTGCAGAAGAGAACTTACTACATAAGATCCTGGATTTCTCTGTAATGATTTAAAACCCAACCACAGCCACACATTTAATTCTGAAAATAATAAATGCAATACCAAATTATCTTTGTGGTAAATATCAACACTTGATGTGGTATCTTAATTCTCTCCTACTGACTTAGAGATATCATAGACTATGTGATATATCTGACAGATTATTAAATTTAAAGATCACTAGTTATCTTTCAAATTGAGTTTTCAGTATTCTATTGAGTACAAATTTGTTTTAATAAAATGTAACCCATTTCCCATAAATATGATGGAAGATTAGTTATTGTTACTGTACATTTTAAAAATTAGACTTAAGTGGTGTATTAATATTTGCCCCAGTATCCAATTTCTGGGGATCAGTATAGTGTAACAATATGAGTGAAGGTTTTTTATGAGATATTATTATATTTTCTAAATGTGTTTTTCATAAAAGTAACATAAAGGCAGCAAAGTTTGTAATTTTATGACAAATATATCCTTAATATTATGCCTAAATTCAGATGTTAATTGGTAAACAATAAAATTTTTAAAATATAAAAGTAGATATAAAACTGCAAAAATTGCATTTAGAACTATGTGAATACAAATGCATATAGAATGGCATAGAAGTTAAACCAATGTCTAAAATCCTTTTCAATTTAGTGTATATACAAAAATATCTATACAGATTATAATATTTATATGTAAATATCGATATATTTAGAGAAAATCATATTTAGAAATAAATTTTTATTAGTTTGAATGCCTATTGTAGCAATATTTTTAATATGTGTAAATGCATTGTGACTTTTAATTGGTGAATGGATTTCTTTTAATATTTCAAATTTGTAATGCCTCCTACATTAGTTTCAGAAGAAATGCTAAAATATTAAACATATAATTTATGGCCTGCCTAGAATCAGAATGGAAAAGGCAAGGGCTATATGAGAAAAGATGTAGAATTGTTGATGCAGGAAGAGGAGGATGTATGCGTTCCACTTAGATAGGATTGTGATTTATTCATTCAACTCTGTTTGATCACAGGCTTCCCTTCTTGACTTCAGCAGTCCTGAACACTCAGGGACAGGAACCGTGATTTTTCAGTGAATGCACTGGCTCCTCCTACAAAGATGTGCTTCTGAGCTTTGATGCTCAGGACTAATGTGATTCACTCAAATAAACAGAAGGGCTACAGATGTCCAGCCAGAAGAGATTTCCATTGTGCTCAACTGTCACACAACTGTTCCTTTGGGCAAACATTATTTTTCTATAATCACTTTATCAGCATGAAATCTTTAGATATTTAGGAAAATCAAACTCATTAAGACTTAAAACAGTTTCCAGGTGAGAAACTGCACTCTCCCCCTGCACTCTCATCCTCCACCCCTCCCACTATCATCTGAGTCTTCTCTCTCCTGTTCCTTTTCATCTTTCCTGATCATTTCCATCCTCTCCTACCCATAAAGTTTATTCATTTTCCCTTTCCAGGGAGTTCTACGTGTCCCCCTGGAGTCTTCATCATTACCAAGCCTCTTTGGGTCTGTTGATTATAGCATGACATATTAGCTAATATCTCCTTATAACTGTACTCATACTATATTTGTTTTTCTGGGTCTGGGTTACCACACTAGGGATGATTTTTTTTTTCTGATAGTCTATAAATCCCTCCACTCAGAGATCAGCGAATTCACAGAGAAGTACCAGGGAAGCTGGAAGACACCAAGGCATTGTGGCCCACTACATTACCTAAGCAGGGCTCACACTGGCTCACAGAAAGTAAAGCAGCAAGCATGGGGCCCACATGGCTCTGCACCAGGTCCTCTGCTTATAAGTTATGGCAGGTAACTTTGTGTTTTTGTGGGACTCCTAACAGTGTGAACTCGTGCATTTCTGACTCCTTTTGTTTGCTCTTGGGACTCTTTTCCTCCTAGTGGGTCGTTTTGTCTAGACTCACAGTGTGGAATTTTGCCTTGTCTTATTGCATCTTATTTTGTTCTGTTTAGCTCTATTCTCTTGGAAGCCTGCTCTTTCCTGAAGAAAAACGGAGAGGGAATGGGTCTGTAGGAGAGAGGAGATGGGGAGGAGCAGGGAGTGTTGGAAGGAGGAGAAACTGTGGTTGGGATGTACAGCATGAGAGAATTTCAATAAAAGAAATAATCTTACAATAAAATCAGAACTTAAACTGAAAGAAGGAAAAATTGTACCTCCAGGGAAATGGAACATGCCATAAATCTCAGCACAGTTTTTCTTTATCATAAATATGTTCTTTGATTAACAAACTTCTACTGACTCCTGATATCAAAGGACTCCCTACTATCATTATGCCTATGTGTATTTAGTTTAATTACAAAATGTAGCTTATCAAAGATATTTGAAAATATATTATTATCTCATGTCTTGTTCCAAATGTATTGATAGACTAATTTAAGTCACCTTTCTCATTTTCTGTCTGCTTGTTTTCAAACTATCTGTGGCTTTCACAGAATAGAAGTATCATTCCTAATGATGGTTCCTAAAGCCTCTACCTAGAGCACTTTTATTTACTCGAGACGTTGACCAAAACAAATTTATAGTCATAATATGGTTCTTTCTTTTCCCTTTTCACATTGGACACAGAAATAGCAACATCTGAGAAGGAGCCGCCATCCACATTATGTCCTGTAAAGAAGAGGATGCCGAGCACTGAAAGGCAGTGCACAGCATTAAGAACATGGTAAGAATTGAGCTCTGTTGCTGGAGGTCAGAAAGGGTAGGACTTTGTTAGATACTGAAGGGAAACAGGTAAGATGCCTGATGTTTTCTTGGAAGTGATATGCTTTTAGGCATAGGTCTTTTTGTGAAAACTTATACTCAGGTTTCATGCCTCCAGGTTTGATATTCTGGGACACATTATACATAGACTTAATAAGTCAACTGCATGCCTCTAGAATACTGCCTATTATCAATAGCATTGATCAGACAGCTTTGTCAACAGCATATCTCTAAAAAAATGGATCAAAAATCTTGAACATTATATTCTTTTATTATGACTAGACATTTTTCATGCCATAAGCTCAAAAGGTCATCATCTATGCCCTTAAGCAAGCTATTAATTATTCTGAAATAAGTTACAATGTAAAGAACATTTATAAAATCATAGAATTGAAAGGCATGAAATGAAACTAAATTCTCACAAAACATTACCAAGTAACTTTTTATAATAATACTCACTATATTATCATCTACACAGGACAGGCCTTTGCAGAAGCACATATTAATAAATTCTTCAAATAACCCTATCAAGAACAAACTTTAATATACCATCTTCATATGATAAAACTTAGATTTTTAGTACATTCTCAAGAGAATAATGATAGAGTCACAGAGAAGAATTAATATTAATATCAATCCTTATAACATTTAGAAATGGATTTGGGATAAGTGTTTAAGACACTTTATAAATATGTTAGCTATCATGGATTGAAAATTGCAGTTAAGTAAGATAGGTACAGACTCCAAGACTCTATAATTTAAAAATTAACAGACATATTGAAAGACTTTAAGTCTCTAATTTAATTAATTGTAGCCATGTTAAAGTAGAATTTGGAGATGTTATGGCAGAAAATTGTAATAGGATTTCCTTAACTTGTTTGGGAAAAGATATTTTCTTTGACGAATTATTGAAAAATGAAAGATATATTAAACATTTCCATATGAACAGTCAAGATTTGTAGTAAAATACAGCTATCAATGATAGAAACAAATAAAATAGTCTCCTTGTGAAGAAAAATACAGTGTTTAGAAAAATCTTAAAGGAATTGAAAGTCTTTTCAGGTCAGTAGGTGGTAGTCCACAAAACTGAGGGATGCCTCAGGCCCTTTAAAGATAAACTAAAGAAGGCTAAACATTTCCTCACAGATATTATCATTTTCAAAATGAGATCACATGATTATCTCTACACTTGTAAATGTATGTATACTAATTTAAGAATTTTGTATGTGTTTGATCATCTTCTGTGGAGATATATATTTAATAAAAATATCCTGAAATATCAGAAGACAGAGATAAGCCTTGAAGGTCAAATAGTGCAGATCCATGCCTTTAATCTCAAGGCTGGGGAGGGGGCAGAGATCCACCAGATCTCTGTGAGTTCAAGGCCAAACAGAGCTAGGCTCTATTAGCACCAACATTTAATCATAGGAATGTTGGTCAAGGAAGTAAAGTAGATGGGTATGGTTTAGAAGGAAGAGAAAGAAGAAGTTATACCCCCTTTGCCTGACCCCTCTCAGTCTGAGGAATGATGGAGATAAGATCTATCCCATTCAGTCTGTAAAGTTGGTTAGGTGTGACTTGACTATGGTGTGTTCCCTGTCTCTCTGATATTTCAGCTTTTCTCCAATATCTGGCTCCAGATTTTATTATAATATTAATAAAATTTGTGAAATGATCTTCATAATTCTTTCCCCAATTCTTCTTAGATCAACTTTCTTTTCCTGTCTACCCAATTCTCTGTTTTCTCTTTCCTTCCCTCCATCAAAGCCAATCTATTGTCCAAGGTAGGACCTGCCACTGAAGCAGGTTATCAGGGGCTGTACTCTTATACATAACTGACCCTTCCTCTCCTAGAAACTACAAGTGACCAATAGCTGCTTGGCTAGATGGAAATTTCATAGCCATTCCCTTTTTCCATGCTGGAATTTTGTCTCTCTTGAGCTTAATATATGCAATTTTCCTACTGTGTCCAAAAACTACCATTTCTGCCTCTAGACAATTGGCCCAACATTTAATAATTGCATTAAATTTAGCCAAATCATGATGAGAAACACATTCTGTCACCTGACCATTCCCTCAGAAAATACAATAAAGTCACTCTGGGACTTCTGACCAAGTCTGACACTTCCTTGTTTGGACTGTGTGATGTGGCACACTCCCTCCTCTCCAGAACTGAGTCAACCAATGTTTGCAATGGTATTCATTTCCTAATGTCTTTGTCATACCTAAAACAACAAAAAAAATCCATCTTAAAACAAGACTTTTTCAGTAATGGCTCTACTGCAGCTGAGCCACGACTTTGGGAGAGAGCTCATCTAACATTTGTAGAGGGACTGCTTCACATAGAAAACTGTTATAAGCCATATATACCTATGTCAGTTCAGTGAATCCACACAATACCACGGTATTGTGAGTGAAAAAAAAATTAAGGCATGGAGCAGTTGATTCTCTTCTAGACTACATGGCAGAGCTGGGCCTCAGACTCATTTCTGTCTAACTTAAAAGCCCACTCTCCTACCTAGCTACCGACAGTCTTTTCATTATAATAAATAGGGGGCAAAAAGAAAGGGCCTTCTTCAGGGTCTCCATGTAAAGAGGCAGAATGTAGCTCTCAGAATGTTACCTAATGACAGGCATAGTGGTGAGAAAATGAGAAAACCAGAGCCATGAAAGCAGTTTCACACACTCAGATGGGAAAATTGTACAGAGGAAGTACAGATGGAGATGCATTTTCCTTTAATAGATTCCAAGGCCAACATGGTTTCTCTCAGAGGCTATGTTTGCCTCTTGGCTAGTTCTAATTATCAGTGCTGATGCTTTCTATAGGCAATTATCCAAGCACAGAGCCCTGTCTCAGTCAATAATTGGAGTGCAGGGAGCCCTAGAAGGGTTAGGCAGGCAGAGTACTTGCTGTCCACCTCTGCTCCAGCTTGCAGGCAGCAGGGCCTGAGTGGGAGCAGAAAGGCCTCAGAAAAGCTGTCCAGGGCTGTTGACTAAATTGCAAAGCTTATCTCTCAGCATTAAGAGAATTCCATTAGCACAACAGAGCCGCTATAGCTGTTGCAACCACTCTGTACTTGGCCAAACCTGCAGGCTCTTCCTCTGGTCCTAGCTGTCAGACTTGACTGTGCTTTAAGATAGATCAATGCATATTTGCCTCCACTCTACCCAGTCAGGCTTTTCAGAGAAGGGAACCTTAGTATGCCAGAAGTGCACAGTGAAGACAATTTACTGAGGTGCCATACACCTGTGATACAATGGTGGTTATCCCCAACATTGTACATTTATGAGAGATATACAAAATAATAAACATCATTGTGGCTAGGTAATGGTCAGGCCTAAAATGTTAGTCCACGATCACTAGACTAGGGAATAATACACAGAAGTGACTCAATTTTTCTGGCAAAATTCACATTTTCTCAAACGGCAATTGCATATATTTTATTTATTTATATATTTATTGAAATGAGTATCTCATGTTGCCCAAGCTAGCCTGCAATGAACTTCTGATCTTGCTGCATTTCCCTTCTAAGTGCTGGCATTGTGAATATACACCAGTATCTTAGCTAGTTTTAAATCAACTTGACACAAGCTATAAAGGTGATTCTTAACCTGTAGGCTGTTGAACAACCCTTTCTGAGGGTCATGTGTCATATATTCTATGTACCAGATACTTACATCATGATACAAAACAGTAGCCAAAGCAGAGATGCTGAAGTAGCAATGAAATAATTTTATAGTTTGAGGTCACCACAGGAAGAACTGTATTAAAGGGCCATAGCATCAAGAAGGCTGAGAACTGCTGAGTCATCAGAAAGAAGTAAATATAAACTGAGAAAAATGTTTCCATATGATCCAGATGTAGGACATTTTCAAAATTGGTGATTTATGGGGTGGGTCATCCCATTATAGATGGTGCTATACCTGAACTGATGGTACTGTGTTCCATAAGAATGCAGGCTAAGCAAGCTATGTGGAACAAGCTAGTAAACAGCATGTCTTCTGCATGAGCTCCTGTCTCTAGATTCCTGCCCTATTTAAGTTCTTGTCCCTACTTCCTTCAAAAATGGGCAACAATGAAAGAACAAGGCAAATAAACTCTTTATTTGTCAGTTTGCTTTTGGACATGGTATTTCATCACAGCAGTAGTAACCCTAACTGTGACAACTTTCCTGGTCAGTTGACAATCACCTATTGGAAATTGTATTAGATCTTTTGTTTTTCATTAACCCATAAAACTCTATATTCTGCTCTCTTGGTGCCTCTTCTGGAAGACCAACATGGTGCATTCATCAGCATTATCCCACAAACAGTTTGACTCTCCTCTCAAAAATCAGAGAATCAACTATCTCCACCCAGTGCATTGCTTTCTCCAACTCAAGGTACACTTTTCTCAGCTCTATCATTCTAGCTACTACAACTTGCTGCATATATATCACAACTGGGAAAGGTCTCCCAGATATCAACAATATCTTTCTCATCTCTTTTGCTATTCAGTGCTAGTTCATTTTATTACTGTCCTGCCTTACTGCTTTGCTGCAATAAAACATTTCCCAATAAATCAGTTTCCTCCTGCTTGTCTTTCCATGCCCTTATTTATCTTCTGGTTTGCTTCCTGCCCCCATCCATTTATTAGTAGTGTCAAATAAATATGCTAAGATTCTCAACAGAGCAAGGTAGATACTGTGTCTCTGAAAGTTTTGAAAAAGAAAAATTAAATAAGCTGGCAACAAATTATTTTTGAACATTGTTCGTGTGGAACTTGTGTCTATTTTGCTTCATAACATAACCCAAACATTCTCCCACCTTGCTTTTAATTTACATCTGTAGAAAGTGGAATTGTAGAATACAATTCCTGAAAAGTGGATGACAAATGACATTTTAATAAAGTAATATAGTGGGAGTGAATTGCAGTGCTGACATGCAGAATGTGATCAAAATGACTCTCTCTTGTACAACATAATTGTATCTGACTTTGTTTTGAAGACTTTTCCATCAGTAACAACTTGGGAACTTATAACCTGAATCCAAAATGGTTCATTATGTTTTCATTCTCACATATCATGCAAGCAGCATGTATCTGTCACACACATACACACACATACACACACACAACTGTTACAAGAGTGTTCAGCAAACACACATCAGTATTAATTTTGTCCCCTACAAATTGTTCCAACTATAAACACATGGGCTCTTCTAAAAGAAAGATCTTTGCAATGAAATGTTTCTACTTCACATTTAGCTATTTAACTGCTACTCTATGTATTAATTCTAAGCCAGGTCCCAAATCTCACAAGCTTGTAGTTATATCATTTCATAGTCATATCACGTGTTTCATTCCAATAATGTTTTTAAGTATAATAAGATACTTTTATTGTAAAGAACCAGGTACATCAGTCATTTTTTAAACACATACATTCAATCAAAGAGTAAAGGTTGATTTATGTGGGAAAGTCTTTCTATATTCTGTGAATAAAGGAACTGTTTTGGTCTATATTATGCACCTTAGCAATAGGCAGGAAATTGAAGCATAGGTAAGAGAAGGAGGACAGAGTCAAGGAGACGCGATCCATCTGCTAAAGAATCAAGATGCAAGGAAAAATAGGCAATCCATGGACCACGTGGCAGGGTAGGCTAATGGAAATGGGTTGAATTAAGATGAAAGGACTAGCTAGCAATATACCTGAGACTTAGGCAAAGCAGGATGTAATTAATATAAACATCTGAGTCATTTTGGGAGATCTAAGCAGTGGAGAGGCACAGCAGGTCTGAACTATAGGACTAGTATGAGCCAGAAACCTCTTTATAGAACTGACTAGCTGCTACTGATAAAATTTAAAAGAAAATGATACAAGATGTTGAAGAAATTTAGGACAAGAACAGACCTTTGAAGAAGGCAATTTAAGAAAGACATAGAGCCTTCAATGAATAAGGCCTTGAATGTGCAATGTGAAAATATCAACCAATATTCCGAGAATGAGCATATTATCAAAATAGTCACAAATAGTACAAAAGTCTGTCATTGATTCAGAAAAATGGGTACTGTGACTTATTGAAGCATTTTGCTTTGTGGGTACTGACTGTTAATTAAATGCTGGGAATATCTCATTCATGCTAATAATAGACTCTACTGGAGACCAATGTTTCCAGCCCAAACTTTGTTTCTAGGTATAAAAATGTGGTAGCAATATGTGTTAGGCAGCAGAATTTTAAAAATAAGAGCCATGTATGAGGCTAAATTGGCAAGTCAACACAGGAAAACAAGACTATAATAAAAGTGTCAAATATAGAAAAGTAGAAACATAATTACGAAAATATTAAGAAACTAAAAACTGAATAATATAGTGACTTATAAATGCAGAGACCCTTCATAGAGCCTGAGAAAAAAAGGAGAAGCACAACCAGAAATTAGGGGCAAGGAGTTGTGTACAATTTGTCTTATCAGTATGACTGCTGTTAAGGAATAGCAGGCTCATCCCATGACAATGTGTCTCCCAGATACCGCAGAGCAGATTATCAACTGAAAAAGTAGAAGACCAGAAGAATACTCACCTTCAAGTTTTTGGTCAGGAGATACAAGAGCCCTCTTAAAAAATACACATCTTTGCCATTGCTTTCCAGAGCTTGAGACTAAGCCCATATTAATGAAGGCACTATAAACTTTGGTCATAGGATCTATAGAAGTCAAGTTGGATTGACCTGGAAGCTTCTTCCTTGGTGTCTAATCTCAGTGTCAGAAGATTCTGTGTAAACTACCAGGAAAGAAATATTACCAACAGTCCTTAATAACTCTAAGTGTTAAGAACAATGATGACCAGCTTAACAATGGTACAATATGGATACGGATATTTTGATTGTAACCAACTACTGTCTGATCAGACTTAACATACACTCAGCAGGAGGTAACTGAGGCCTGGTACTGTAAACCTAGACAAACACTAAAAAGATCACATACACTAGAAAAGAAACTGCTACTGCCATTTTCCTAAATTGATATAGTACACAACTGCTTTCTGAATACGGATCCCTGTATCTTTAAATTTTAACTCTCACACAGTACCAAGGAAGCTTCTTCCTGCAAAAGTAGGAGGTTGTTACACAGAAGCACTATTGATCAAATGCAGGTAAGTGTAAAAGGAGTACCCGTTCCCAACCATGGTATCTTTAACAGAAGGTTCAGGAAACATCAGAAAAGAAGGTCTGAGAAGATTGTAAAAACCAAAGGACTGAGAAGAGTGTGAGAAAATAATGTCCTTTGTGTGTGACAGGGACTTTTCTTCCATAAATTTTCAACAATATGGCTCGTGGTAGAGTTGAGGAGTCCACTATGTCAGGAACAAAAACCACATGGTGAAGATGTCACAGTCAGTGTTCCTCAAAATAACATATTTTAGATTCATTTCCTTTTAATTATTTGTGTAGGGGAAGAGCTACAGCACATGTGAGCACAGTTGGCCATAAAGTGCAGAAGAAATATCAGTTTCCCATGTAGCTGGAGTGATAGGCAGTCGGGAGCCCCTGATAAGATTTTGGAAACTGAAGTTGAATTTTCAAGAACAGGGCATTCTCTTCACAAATGAACCATCTCTCCAGACCCGGAATATACTTTTAATACATTTTTGAGAATGAGGGCCAAGTGATGATGGGACTAAATTGAAGCAGGAGGCAGAGTGACAGATCCATTCTTATTCAGACCTCATACAACTCACAGGCAGGTGCTGTGACTATAGCTTCCTAGGGCTTATTTGGAAGGTTCTAATATCCTCCATGATGCATGACCTCAAACACTGAGCCCTCAGCTTCTGTCTTCAGTAAATTCTCGATATCTCAGCAAAAATACACATGAAATAAAAACAAATACAATCAATATGAAAGATTTTTTATTTTCTTCTTGTTCTTTTTCCTCAGTAATATCATCCTCACTCAAACCAAATTGTCTGCACAGTTGTTGAAAAGTATGTCTTTGTTATGAAAGAATGAATGGCACAGCTAAAAAATGTAGCCCCACTAAGCAAAGATAATATCCAAATAACTCACCAGATAACCATATTATTAGTCCTTCTATAAATCAAGTTTCTATTCAAATTAGTGAGTTAAAAATAAAGAAAACACATATGACATTGTTAATTGGTCCTACTTTGTAAAAACAAAATTAAAATATAGATAATTCCAAGTGAAAAAGTATTATCTGGGTTTTGGATTTGACACTTTTATCTGTTAGGTGCCTTGGATACGACCAATAGTCATTATAGGATCATTAGAAGGAAGGTGGCAATGGGCTCACAGGCCCATTTGTTTGTATAATAACCAGAGGAAAAATAGCATCCTTCATAGGGTGGGTCGCAAAGGAAATGTATTGAAGCAGTGAGAAAGGTTAATGACTAAGTCACTTGGGGAAATCACTACCTTCTGTACCAATAAATAGGATAATCTCAGCTGGGAGTTTGTAGAAGCTTTGAGATGTTGTCCCTGCCACCCACCTGGTCCCAAGCCCCCTCTCATTCTTTGAAAGAAAGGCTTAAGAAATCCTAGGATTCACAGTGAGATGCCCATTATGAGATGAAGGCAAAAGAAGCAAAAAACATCGTCTTACCATTAGTTGAGTAGTAGGTTTCACTCAGAAGACAAAGTCATCCTTAGCTATCCCTACCAAGAGATCTGAATTATATTCCACTGATGCATAGGAGATTTTAGATACCTTGTATGTGCATTCATACAAATGGGCTCAACCAGACTTATTAGAAGCCTGAGGAGAAGTAAGAGAAGATGGTCTACCAATTGGACAAGAATCTAATCTGACCTTTTCTTAAGTAGATGTAAAAGTTAGTTTCCAAATTCAGCTTTACTTGACTTAAAACTACTTGGAAGAAATACTTTTTGGTATGTCTGTGTGGTGCCTTCCAAAAAAAAAAATGAACTGAAGAGTGGAGATCTACCCTAAATGTGGTATTTTTCCATGAGTTTGGAATCAAGAGTTAATATAAATGGAATAAGAAGGAGCAAACTGAATGCCAATGTTCACTGCATCCCACTATGCTCACTGAATTCAACCTAAATAACCACATCATACCCCTACCACGAGGCCTTCCATGCCTTAAAAATTTGAGTTCTCTCAAAACAAGATACTAAACAAATATTTTTTTTTCTTTTTAGGCAGCTTCTTATTTAATGTGAGAAGACAGAATAAGAAAAGTCATATCATAGACCGTTTGCTATTAACTTGGGTCTCCTTTTTGCCTAATAGCAAAATGATGGAAGGAAATACAAACCTAGGCCAAACCTAAGTATCTTCCATAAGAAAATCCAGATCTCTTAATATGGTTAGCGAAAAGTCGGGTAGTGATTTACAACAGAATTGAAGGAAAAACAAAAGGCACCTCCATCTGAACAGATGTCAAAATCAGGCACCTCCATCTGAACAGATGTCAAAATCTTATATATTGTCTATGACTCTTAATCTTTAATTTAAATTATTGGTACTTCTTTTGACTCACTTGTTGCCAAGAACATACTGTAGCTCCCTTGGCTAGGTAACTCCAAGTCACCTTGTCCTAATGTCTCCCACATCATTTCATGCCATTCATCCCTGCCTTAGATAGTCAACATTGCCCATCAATTGACATATTTTGAGAATCACAATCATGTTTTCAATGAAAACTATATTTCAATTATTATTATTTTTAGATTTCATGAGAAATAGTTACAGAAAGCTATTCTGATATACAGATACATGCAAAATAATTAAAGCTATTCTAATTAATATACCATCTTTTATATTTACAATATTTAAGCTGAGGATATATAAAACCCATGTACTAATAAACCTACAGAACACATCAGCAGTTGTCAAGGACTCAGAATTCCTAGGATAAATTTCTAGTATAGTATTTAATGACTGAATGCAAAGCAAAGAACATTGGTAAAAGAAATGAGAAGGAGAAGAGAAAAGGAATGTGATTAAAATAGAGAAAAGCCTATCAAGTAGAGGGAAAGCCATGCCCAAAGGCCCCAAAACGGTATTTAATCTAATTGTATTTTGAGAAAATCAGTGTAGCCATAGCAAAACTTATAAGATCCCAGAGGTTATGAGATTAGAAACAAGAGAGGGCAGATCTTGAAGTATATTGCAGGTATAACAAGCAGTGACTTCCTTTAATAGATGAATGCTAGAAGGAATATGTCTTAATAAATAATTTGGAAACCACAGCCCAGCTCTTCAGGAATCACTGTTTCTAGTGAATGCAAGCTGCAAGAAACAAGTTGAAATGCTGTATCTCTGAAGTAATTTGGAAGCAGAGGCTAAGATATGTTGTGCAAAATTTAATTTGGAGAAGGAAGAGAAGTATGTTACTAAGTAGTAACTCAGAGTGTATTATATTTAAACTTTACATCAAGTTAAACCATATGAAGTTGATACTTCTACACATTGAACTAATGCAGTGTGTCTTCATGGGATGGAGCAGGAATGGGAATACATAAGTCTCCACCAAGAGACACTTACCATTGTTACCTGTGTCCTAGAACAATTCCAAGACTAAAAGTTTATCTTGAATTGTGGTGATATATTTTAAACTTAATAAAATCAGCCTGGAATATTAGAGAACACAATCACCCACAGTCAAGTTATGAGGGTCAGAGAGTGGTAACTGATGCCTTTAATGCCAGCACAGGAGTTACGGAATGGTGACCTACGCCTTTAATCCCATTATTCAGGAGACAGAAATCTTTCTGTGTTTCTGTGAGTTCAAAGCCTTAAAGCAAAACAGAAGTAGCTCACACCTTTAATCCTAACTCTAGGATTGTGATACAGAGTTGAACCTGGAAGTGAATTAACAGGCCAGAGAAGATATTTAAAGAAGATGTAGGCAGACGTTTGGGTATTCTTTAGGAGCAACCAGCCTGGCTGAGAACTCTGGAAGATAGTGTTTAACTTAAGAATTTGGCTAGGTGAGATTTGACTATGGTCTATTTTCTCTCTCTGATATTCCCATTTTTCCCCAATATGGCTCTGAGTTTTCAATGAATACCAATTAGAATTTGTGTTTTATTGAATCAATTAGTATTGTATCTAATGATGAGGAAAATAAAAAAGATTCCAATCATGTATCACAAACATGGAGAGCTCCCACCTACTCCATTTAAACTATGACCACACAGTCCCCTTACTGTCAGAATTAGAATCTCTCTTTAATATCAATTCATTGATGAATAAATTCCTCTTAAACTCATGGTCTTAACAAGTACAGACTTTTTATACTCATAATTCTACCTGACATCATTTTCTAATCTGCTTGGTCTACTTTAATAATCATTATAGACTCACTCAGGTACATACAACAGAAGTATATCTCTCAAAGGTCTGGAGGCCATAGGCCTATAATCAATGAGCCAACAGGATTAGTTTTCCTTGAGGACACACTTTCTTTTTCATAGGATATCATTCTCATGATGTGTCCTCCCCTGTCTAAGAGCTCTCTGTAGCCACATTAATGACTCCAGACTCACTTATATATAAATTCAGTCTTAGAGATCCACTGACACCGAGGCACTCTTCCAGCACTGTAGCTTCTCCTCAGCTCTGAGTAGTCCCTATTTGACTCTTTGAAAGTGAGGCTATGGTCCACATTTTAAAATGGAAGCATCAAATGGAATAACTTTTGAGTCACCCTCTGAGTCATTGGGATCAAGCATCTCTTATCTTTAAAAATTGCTCATGCTTTTAGTGAAGTCTGAAAATGATTGATTATTCTTTTTATTTACATCATCTTCAAATTCAACTGGCAGTATTCTCCGAGTGTGGCTCACTAAGTTTGTAGAATTTCAATATTATTCTCTATCAAATAGTCATTTTTCTACTAATTCAGTGTTTTCAATATGAATAGGCTGATACTTTCTCAAATTTTTAAATACCAGATCAACTTTTCTTAACAAGTGCATATTAAGTCACTTCTTCATTCTTATAGTTCTGGAGAAATGCCCAGGAAGATCTAATTTCCAGTCTTAGCAATTTGCTTAGAAAAAGCATTAGCTAAACATCTGGTGTCATTGTTTGTAAATTTGACCTTTTTAAAAGCACCAGAACACAATCTCAATTCATCCAAGTTGTTTGTTATAACAACAATGACCTTCACCCTAGTCTTCAATAGGAACTCCTTCATTTCTGCCTTGAAATTTGATCTGAAAATGCAGAATCACCTTTTAATACTTTATCCATTACCATTATGGATAATCAACATCTTCATATTTGCTAACATTCAAAAAAATATTAAGATGAACAAAATACAGAATCACCTAAATTCCTCTTCATAAGTGTTGATTAGAAATAGCTTCTTCTTCTTATTATTATTAGTTGAAGTTTGCCATATTTTGAATAGTTTTTTAATTTTATATTCTTTGTTTGATCACAATGAATTCTAATAGTTACCTCAAGATAATTAATAAATTACATTTTACTGTTAAGCTTTGATGTGTCCTTTCCTTAAAATACCTTTGGACAATTAAAAAAAAGTGTGTTTTATGCCTAATTCCTTCTCTCTTTTTTTAGCCCTTTTTGACTTTTTTTTTATTTAAAAGTTTATTTTTACATACCAACTAGTGTCCCTCTTCCTTCTACTCCTCCCACTCACCCCTGTACTCCAGGCCACTTCCTGTCACCATTAGATGTCTTTCCATTCTGTTCCCACTAAAACAAACCCCTAAACAATTAGTAATGTTAGTGTTGATACTTCTTTCTACAAATACGACAAAAATATTAACTAATATATATCCTAAACAGAACCCACAGAGTATAAAGGAAACACAGGATCAAGTATCTGACATAATTTTAGCTCAACTATTTCTCTTGTCTTCTATAAAAGCCTACCCATGTCATGTTTAACTGCTTATAAAGAATCTAGAAAATGTGTAAAGAGGACATTCATGTTCTATATCCCCTTCTGCATGATTCCTACAGGAAGATATGGATAGAAACCCTCTGTGATAGCCTCCTCAGGTCCCATGCTCCCACAGGTTATGTTGCTTGTTACACAGGACTAAGGAAATAATTATAAAAGAACTGGATCCATTAGAAAATTATTGGGTGCTCTCTGCTAAATAAAATATGATCATTTCACTCAAAAGGAAAATGACACAGACAATACAAGTATTTTCAAAATCCTTACCAATAGTTTACTTATAAAATACTGTTGTTCATGTTAGTATTTGAAATACAGAACTTAGCTTCTGTCTTAGGTTTTTTATTACAGTGATAAGACATCAGGACAAAAGCAAGTTGGAGAAGAAACTGTTTATTACAACTTATAGCCTCTATCACTTAGAAAAGTCAGGAAAGAACCCTGGAGGCAGAAAGTGAAACAGTGGGCATGGTAGAATGCTTAGCTTTTGCTCCTCATGGCTCTTGTCCAATCTGTTTTCTTATACAGTTTATGATCTCATACCAGAGGTAGGCACCACTTATGCTGAGCTTTGTTCCCCCACAAAAATCATTAATCAAGAAAATGTTTACAAACTTATCTTTAGACCAGTATGATGAACATATTTTCTCATTTTGTGCTCCCTCTTGAAATTAGTTGACCCCAAACTAAAAAGGATATCTTCTTTAAATATTTTCAGGTTATATAGAAAAGCCAGATGCCAAATAATTAATTCACATAACTTCTTAAAAAATCAAGTCAAAATTTATATGTTTTAATAGAAAAGCTTCCCTAGAAAAATAAAACCACTCTGAACCAGGTAGTAATAGAACTACCAGTGTTCAAAAAACAGAAAATGTGGACACATTGGATTAATCTGAGATTACAAGCATGCCCTTCAGCTACTGGAACAGGACACACCATCAGCAAAGAGGGTGGTGCCCATTTGCTTTGGTCAAGATGTTTGACCTATGGTTTACCTATGTAATACTAGTATTTAATTTTAAAATTCCCCTCACAGATACGCCACTGATACTGTTTGTCTAGTTGTCTAGTCATTCCTTAGCTTACATAAAGTGATGCACATAACCATCACTATATCCTTTTCATTTTAGTTGGACACAGGAAGTTCTAATATGTCATTAGAGTGAAATATAATTTTCAATAAAATATCTACAAAGAAAAGTATATAACTCTCTGGCTGGCTACTATCCTTTAATGTGATAACCCTAGATACTTTTCCCGTTTGGTCTAAGACAACTGTGTGTGCGTGTGTGTGTGTGTGTGTGTGTGTGTGTGTGTGTGTGTGTGTGTGTGTGTGTGTGTATGTATGGGGGGGGTGGTCTTTCATGTAAACTACTGTGACAATTCAAATCCAACAAACACCTTAAGAGGGCATTTCAAAAATGGTTTTGTGGTTTTTGAAAAACGCATTTCTAATTATAACTTCAAAAGAAACCAACAGTTTAACTCCGAATGCATTAGAATTATTGAGTCTAGAAAATAAAAATATATTGTATTAACAATTTATAAAAGAGTTAAATGAAGAATAAGAGTGGTGTGGTGGTATTTTCAATACTATATAGCATGCAGTTCTCTAAGGTGTGTGTAGTTCATTGAGATTCCAGAAAATCCTCTAAATCTTTCCTATAAGAAAAAGAGCCTAGATGTACCTTTGCAAGGCTCATCACTCAGTTGATGGTCTTGATGCTATGATTATTACTAGAAAAAAAAATCAAAGATGGCCAGAAAAGGAAAGTTTTGATAAAGCTGAAGTATAATCTTCCACAGTTCTGTGACACGTCCCTTAGGAATTGGTTTCATATAACTCAAAGACACAACATCTTGTCTATTTTATTAAAAGTTTATTTACTTGTGAGGAGGTGATAACATATTCCTAGGAGTTCAAGTGTCTTTAGGAGCTGGAATAAGGCAGAAGAATCCCCAGTACTCGTGATTCAAGTTGCTGTGAGCCATCTGTCATAGTTGCTGGGTGCTGAACTCAGGTTCTCTGCAAGAACAGTAAATGTTAACTATTAAACCATCTCTCTAGCTTTTGAAGAAAGAGTTTGTAAAAAGAAAATGAAATTACCTGTTTTTCTAATGTGAATAATGTTCTTTCCTACCTTAAAGTTGGTCATCTGATGACCAAAAGGCCAACTGTGCCCGTTCTGATATTTGAAAGTTGTCAATGATGAAGATGTGTGGTTACACCCCCATGAACATTATTGGTATTCCTGAGATACCTGTTTACCTATGATGTCTGTAAGTTCCCATTACTTTATATATGTTGTTCCCTCTGAATGTCACAATGGTTTATCTTTATCACCAGCTTTCAGAGATTCATAAACTCTATGAATTTATTAAACATAAATATATCTGTGAGACTGTCTCCACAGGACATTTGGTAATAAGGCTTGTGCCCTAGCCAACAGGTCATTAAGTAATATTTATAACACTGTAACTTCTTCAGAGATGAAAAGTAGGAGGTTGAAATTATTGAAGAGGTTTGTCACTGAAAACATGTCTGTAGGAGGATATCTAGCCTTAGCCTCTTTCTGAATGTATCTCTCTTTGTTTTCTGCACCATATGAGAAAAAGAAGTCTATATAACACTTGTTCATGCTACTATGATTTCCTGTCCAAACATATAGGTCTAAGTAAACCTAGACTGAACCACTGACAACTATAAGCCTAAACAATTCTCAAGTCTTTGAATGGTTTACTGTTAACTATTTGGACACAGAAATGAGAAAATAAACTTAATCTTTTTAGTTCTTTATTGTCTTCTGCCATGTTCAATCTTTTGAAACATTACCAACATAAAACTTTTGTTTATATTTTGAATTGCAACTTTTTTTACTATATTAAAACTTTTTCAGGTGAGCACATAGGATCCACATCTTTTTGAGTCATTGTTGAGATTTTGGTCTATTAACCCCTCTCTGTTTGAATGCAATATAGATAAGGCAAATGTAAGGAAGTTATCTTATAAGAAATAAGTTAGGAGCCACAAAAATAGATAAAGAGAAAGAGAAAATGATGCTATTCTCAGAGATCCTAGAAAGGACAATATTCTCAGTTAATGAACTTAATTATCAATATAAAAAATGAAGGACCTGTTCACCTGCCATCTGCTACTGTGAAGTTCGTCAATACTCAAATTATAATCAAAGTAATGTAAAGATGATAATTTCAAGTGGGCAAGGATGAATGTGATTAAAAATTACTAACCAAAAATAAAGAAATTTAAATTTTTCACTGTCCAAGCAGGAAGAAAATTGTCAGTATGCTAATATCTCTAAATTTGAAGTGAGATTCAGTTATTCTGTCTACTATGAAACATGAGGTCTTTGGATTTGTCTTGTACTCAAAATACACATTCCTTCCTCATTAGAATATCAAAGTGTTTGTTGTGATAGTATATCAGTGTAAAAGCTATTTGCTCATTAATGCAGTTATTATTAAAGACAGTAAATATTAACTAAGAACTTAGCACTTCCCAGGCATTATATAATAAACACATTTTGACCAATTTAGTTCCCATGCTAAAGATATAAAATAGATACAATTTAGTAAGTATTTTGTAGAAACATTAATTTGCAGAAAATTTAAAGAATTTGTTATTTCTTCATGATTAATCAATGAAAAATGCATATATTGAATCAAAAGCTTTCATTAGACATCTTCATATCATGAACCGACCTGTGAAGGATGCTGAATAAAGATCAGCCACTGGTAGTCAGGAGTAGCGAAGACATTGTTACTCTTTGTCATAAATTAGGTAATTGTTTTTCTTTTTCTCCTTCATAATAGTTCTTAGTTCAGTCTTTGTCATCTGAAGCATCTTATAGCCCCAAAGTTACCAATCATCTGTCATTTTCATCTATTGAATTTTATGATTCTTAGCTTGTACTCACCCACAATCCCAGAAAAATAATTTAATAAGTACATCATAAACCTTGCATTTTCATATGTGGTGCAATGGCATATGACTCTTTCATCTGGCTGGTATGAATTTGTGTGTTATACGTATCAGCTATTACAAATTATCTGATATAGTTCAATAGACACCCATCTTCTTTTGTTAAAAAATATTTATCTTATTGGAATTCAGTCATGCTTGCTTGTTTATATAACTTCCACAGTTATCATGCTTCAATAGCAAAGTTGAGTGTTACTAAATTAGGCTTTGAATCCTTCAAAACTAAAAATACTTATGGAGAAAAAGTCTGTAAACATCTGGCCTATTTACAAAAACATTTACTTACTGTAAAATGAGCCTATAAGTTCTGATATAAAGTAAAATTGATGCGAGAAATTCTACTTCTATGTCAGGATAAGTTATCTTGAACCCTGTATCTGACTTTGTCTTTCATTTTACCATTTTATAATAACAGAAAAAGCACTCCAGGAAATTTCTAGGACTTAGCTATGATGTTTATTTCTGTTGAAAATCTCAATATATTACAATTTTTAAAAATCCCTACTTGTCTAAATTCCAGCTATGCTCTAAGTTGTTTAGTTACATACATATCCTTATAAAGAGTTTATATATCTCCTTTACAGAACACAATGTTAAGAAGAAAGCAATGGAATTAGCAAAATAATTACTTTATCACCTCTGTAGATGCATTGTTGCTCACTGTATGCCAAGAACAGAAAGAAACAACTTACACTGTCATCCATCATGCTAGAGTAATGACATTTGGCTTACTTTATAGTATCTCAGACTATATTTGTCTCATTTAAAAACATGGTATAATAGGCTTTTCATAATCTAAACAGTGAACAGTTTAGGCCAATCTTCACACACACATACACACACACACACACAATCTGTTCAACACTTACATGTGTGTACTTCTACCAATAAAAGCTACCTTTGCTCTTATACCACACTGGTTCTTAAGTTTAAGACCAGCACCAGAATACTCTTCTTTCAGCAAAGTCCCTGTCTTAAGAATAAGTGAGATTTTTCTTACACAGAATGGGCTGTCAGGAGCTCCTGAGAAAAAACTTGTATTGCTCTTCATGTTAGATTTCCCAGGACATTTAGGATACTTATGGAGGCAGCAGCTGCAGGACATTTTCTCTGTCATAGTTTGTTTTTCAATTCAGGTTTCCACAGAACAAAACATTGATTGAACGCATGCATTATATAACATATTAGATGATGTTTAGTTTGAAGGCAGTGGAATTAGGTTAACATATTGCAAGTGAGTAAGCTGCTGATAGACAGAACTGAGAAAGGCTTTGTAGATAAAGAAAGGAATACACAAGACCATAGAATCAGCAAACAGATGTATGCTGATGCATTTATTACTGTAAAATGGGTGTATACACAGAAGATGTGTTATAAGGCTAGAAAATCAATAACATTATTGGACTAATAAAAAAAAAAGCTAAGAAATCCATGCGTATAAGTTAGACTGTACTTTCTAACCAGGATATGGATAGAATATGGCTCCATAGATGATAACTAGCCACCATGCCCAACCATAGCCAGCAGACAGCTTGTTTGCTTTTACAGTACAAGTGTTTCCCATTTGTTTTCTTATATCCTCCATCCTTTGTGTTGCTCTATCTCTGAGTCTATACAACTGACCTGTATAGACACTGTAGATGCCCCTTTCCTTGATATTGACCAATGTATGACACTAGCTAAACAGAAAGTTTTATCACCTTATCTTGCACCTCTTTTAATTTTCTGGGTTGTGCTACCAGACTGGCTGTGGTTTTTACATAAGAAACCTATGAATAAATTAACTTGCCATCATGGTTTTCTTAAAACTCAGATTTCTCAAGAAGTGAAACTTTCAGTAATGAAACTGATAAATCTCTTGGCCAATTGCAGACTGTCGAATATACTTTTCTCACTCTGCAGCTGACACATAGCATGCAAAGAGTCATTACTGGATGCTAGAAGTCCCATCTTTTATGTGTAGTTACCCATTTGCTGGTGACTAGGAATTTTACAACTGATCATTGGTTTTCACCACTGACCCCACACAACTGTATTTAACCATTTCCTAATACCCCTTGAATGTGATTAATGCTGCCTAAAAATATTGAATTGAAATATTCACAAAAGAAAATTTGCTTTTATTATCTAGCTGTGTGTGGTTTCTCTGAGTCTCTAAGAGCAGAAGAATGAGAGATCCTCCATGTAACTTCTGAGAAGATGGTATAATGATTTAATTTAGTATGTTTCTTAAGAAAATATTGGGCCTCCTGTTTGGAATCCATAACAATTCAGTCTGACATTATATGTTACTTGTGTATGCAGTGGGAACAACCACACCCACCCAACATATGTGGTGGGACTCAGGTGTCAGCTGTTAAGATCAGAAGACACTTATCCAGGGTCCCAGGCTCCTGAAGGGGGAGTGGTCAGCACCATTCAAGAAGGGCTACTGGGATCTTGGGGAGCTCATTTGTTCCTTACTTCTTGAGAGACTGGATTGGCGTCCATCGTTCATCGCATGGATCATCTGATCTCTCAGGTGCCTATATAACCTGTATTGTGAGTATTGGTTCATATGCCAATAAATATTGATCTTGGATTGGTATATTTTAAGAGAGATTTGCTGAATCAAACATGATCAGCTAAAAAGAAACTTGTGGTGCATATATATTTGTATGGTCATAACTTAATAAACAACATTAGCTAAATAGTTGTTTTAGGAAAGCAGTTAATATTTGGAGTGTGTTCACTTTACATGAAACTTTAAATGTATTCTACAAAAGTAATGTAGACTGCATGTTTACCAAGGTGTATTATTTTAATGTTAGTTTATTTGATATATGCTCAGTGGTCACCATGTCTCACGTGGCATGTGGATATAGCTTTCTGCTCACTCTTTTCTGTTCATTTTTCTTCATCTTTTTTCCTGCACCTTAGGTGTGTTCACCACACAAATTTTGTACACAGACTTAATTTTTTGTTAAATAAACAACAAGATGTTATAAATAAGAATCTAAAGTCAAATAAGAGAGAATTTGGGCCACTAAGGTTCTCACAGCCTGGTAGATAAAATGAATTAGAAACAAAGTTACAGTACTGAAAAAAAAAAAAAAAAGTAATGGTCTGAACAATTTTGCAAGTACAGCTAAGGCATTTTAACATTAAGGAAGCAAGAGCCTCTTTAAATATTTCTTTTCTTAGCAAATGGATAAGGAAGTTGTGGATATGGAAGGTTAAATTAGGACTGGCAAATCTATCATTCACTGATTCCCTCCTGAATGAGAGAGGCCCAGTTGCAGCCAAAGGAACATGAGTGTAATGGGACTGTGAAAGAAACTTATGGTTAATTGATGTTCAACCCAGGGAAGCAAATGAATATTTGAAGAATGGCAGTGTGTGTGTGTGTGTGTGTGTGTGTGTGTGTGTGTGTGTGTGTGTGTGTGTTTCCACGGGGTGCACAGCTCTTGTTTGCTCCCTGTATGTGCCAGATCATTCAAAACTAATCCTGATTTTTTTTTAATGTAGCTGAAAAATAATACTTCTCAAAGACTCAGGTATCACTTGAGGTATGATGTTAAGTGTGCATTATTGAGTATCCTAATTTTTCTTCCTCTCTTGCTCATTTAGAGAAATAACAACAGTTGACATAAAACAAAATATGAATTGAAATTTCCAAATTTCTGGAACTTGTCTGACTCCTCCCATCTGTGTTACTGTGAGAAAGTCATGCCACCTTTCTAAATCTCACTTTGTTCAATTTAATAGGAAAATTTATGAATTCACCTTATAAAATATCAATAAGAAGTGCTTTATTAAAAGTTAGGAATCTCAATTGTATTTATAACTGTATGTGCTTTTGGAAGACCTACCATAAAGAATGAAATATAATAATGTGTATTGAGTCCGCATTTAGAATAGGTTTTCTGAATTTGGATTTTGCAAGATTATTAAAACATTCCTAAGCTAAACAATTCCATCTGAATAATAGTTCATCTTCTTTAATGGACAGTATCAGCTACATCCCAGTCACTTAACTTCTAAAAGAGGAAAGGCTATTCCATGTAAACTAACCTGTAAGTTGTTCAGTTATATTTTTCCAGTTTGTCAGTCTAAAGCTGTGATTGCCAAATTTAATAAAATATGAATAATTTTTATAAAGAGATTTAATTTAAATTCCTTGATTATATGAATCATTGTGTTAATTAAGGCAACAACAGAAACATTTAGGGGTCCCCTTTTCCCAAATATTTAATTTATTCTTTATGTGTATTCACAGGTAATGCTAATTTATCGTACAGTTGATAGCCTTTTGGTGCAGGTTCTATTTGATATTACTCTAATAGCTAATTGACTTAATCTTAAAGAGAACTTGTTGGTTCAAACAATAGTTGGCCCATGTATGTAGCTGCATAAAACTAGCCAGTTATGAGTTCTAAATGAATTAGTAAATTCTGATATCCCCTAGTTTCCCTGTTTCTAAATAATAGATTTGAATGGATGTGTTCTTTAGCAACCAATAACCTCCTACTCCAATCTCTATTCTCCCTGTCTTGATCTATTATGAATTTTTATTTAAATGGCCTTCATTTGTGCCTTTTTTAAACTATGAACCAGTACTACAAATTTAGATTAAATTTTTCTCAGATCTACCATTTACCACTCGCCATTGGTTGCTTTTCTAGTAAATTCTTCTTAATGTATACATTTTACTCACTACTTATACACAGTAGCTACACAATGCAGTCACACGATATATGCACTCAGGATGAAGTCAGCATAGTTAGCTCTGACCTTGGAAATACAGACTAAAGCTGTTCAATGATTGACAACTATTATTGAAAACACAAAGCTTAGATTCTTTGTCTACTGATGTTTATATTCCATGTCGAGATTGAAGTGTACTCTGATTGGAAAGCTAGCAAAAGAAAATGCAGAGAATTGTATTAAGAGGAATTGGGTGTTTAGAAGACTTACCCTGTTGAATAGATCACTTCTCAGTCAGTGAGGCGATTCTTGAATTAAGTTATAGCACTATGATAAAATAAGATGCTCAGAGGAGAACTAACATCAAAACAATGATTTTACACTCTGGCAAAAAGACCACCGCTCTTTAGACAGTACCAACAAGGTGAAGCTCAGAAGACATGAGGACCTAGAGCTTTCATGCTTTGGGCCCTAACTATCTAAATTGTTGCTCAGTGGTGATCACACTTATTTTTTCTCATCACATTCATTTACAAAATTAAACACATTCATGTTTTTATTTATCTATGAATTTTTTCATGTAACATGCAATACAATATTGTATAATATTGTCCTTGTATAAAGGACATGATCAATAAGTAGTGTTTGGTATTCCCTATTTTTTTTAAATTTTCATCATGTTTAGAATAATATCGACTAAGATTATTTCCAGCAATATTTACTTACATTTGGCATCAGATGGTGGGTTGAATTCTCATGCATATTAACCTATATCTGTGAACTGGGAAATGAACTTAGGGCTTAGATGTGATACTCTTAACTGGATCACCAGTAGGTGTAATTGTCAGGATATGGGTACCATAATGTTCAAAGAAATACATGAGGCCTTTGGTATCCTAGGGCATACTCCATGATGTCATACAGAGACTTTAACCATAATTTAATCTCCATAGTAACTTCCTTCCACACATACAGATACACAAATCAGCATCTAAGACTCTTATTTTAGGCAATAGCTATTTTTTCCTCTCATTTATACACCTCCATGGAGTTATAAAATGCTGCAATGCATGTTAAGTTACATTTACCTAATATCATTGACAAACTTTTCTGCCAGTAAAAGAAATGTCCAATGAAAGCAAATCAATGGGCCATGGAAGCAGCTTTTCCCAGCAGTGACCTAATCTGCCTGTTTCAAAGAGTGAGCAAACTGTAATTCAGTAGCAAACTAGGGTTCCTGGAAACGATCAATTTATAAGCAATATTGTCTTTGAATGCTTATTACATAGGCTATCATTGCCCTGGCTATGAGCTGAAGAATACTTGGAGGACACTAGGGCTCTGAGACCTATGCTCACTTACAAGATTAATCACTTCAATCATGTCCCTAAGCCTTAATTTTCTCATCTGTGAAATGGTAAGAGTGAATGTTTCCCAGAATTCCTGAAGCACTTCTTTGAATATTTGCTTCTGATCTATTATACATAATGTCTTTTTTAATTATCAAGCTTTTACTTTTAATTATTTTATGAGTATAACTGCAACTTTAATGATTACTCACCATTTGATGACAGACCTATTTCTTTTTTCTTCATTTTATTTTTTTAATCCATGTATCCCCTGCTTCCCCTCCTTTCCCTCCTCCCAGTCAGCCTTCAGCCTCCCCACTCCCCATCCATCCATCCTCACACCAAAAGAGCAAGAAGTCCCAAGGTGGGTCATCTCAGCACGGCAGTTCCACTCCAGGCAAGTCCGATTTCCTCATCCCAATGTCAAGACTGGGTTAGGTGTTCCACTGCATGGAATGGGCTCCAAGGTGCCAACCCATGCAAAGAAACAAAGTTTGATCCCACCCCTCGAGGCTCCACATACTGGCCATGCGAATTGACAGTTACCTACCCTTGGAGGGCCTAACTCCTTTTTCTGATGGATCTGCAGTGGCTATTCTTGATTCAGTGAGCTCCACATAGCTCCACATAACCATCACTATGGGATTTTTTTCCTCATAATCCCTATCCCCTTGCTCATATAGACTCTCAGCTGGACCAGGAGCTCTGCCCAGTGCTCAGCCACGGATCTGTCTCCGCCTGTATTTATTGTTAGATGTAGGTTCTGTGATAGGGTGGTTATGCATTTGATTACAGGGGATGTCCTATTTAGACACCCCCTCCACTATTGGTTAGAGACCTAATCAGGGACAGCATGTGAGTTCTTGGAAGTTTCCCTAGTACCTGTTCTCTTTCCAAACCCACATTGGCTTCCTCTTTCGAGATATCCATCTCTTCTTTTTACTCCCTCTTTGTTGCTCCTCTCACTCCTCACACATAATGTGTTTTATTCATGTTATATTGCTAGATAGATGTAAGGTTTCAGGCATCCTGTTTCGATACCTGCTGAATCCCATCAAGAATTTAAATTTGAATTTGCTCCTTTTCGTTTTTTATACTTTCCCTTTCCTTAGCTGAGAGAACAATAAAAAAGAGATGTGTAAATATTTACTTAGTGTGCAAAATGCAAACATTTTTTATGTTCTGTTTACTTTCATATCCCTAGACTCAGAACAAAAGTTAACTTATATCTGTCTTCAGTGAGTTTGCTATATGAATGCAATCTTGCTCCTTTTTGGAGGGGGTAGTTGAAGACTTTGAGACAAGGTTTATCATAAAAATAATTCACTTGGAAAGTGATTTTAGGAAAAGTTGTTGGAGAATGGGAGAAGTAAGCCTAGGAAGGAACCAGAGAAGCAAATTTGCATTAAGGAGGAACAATATCCATGACTGGCAGGCAAAGTTAATTTTATTCTGAGTAAACATGGGATAGTGAGACCTCACACATCAGAATTCCCAGCCTAAGAGAGCCACGGGGACATCAAAGCTATTACACCTATCAGTACATGAGGCAGATGGTCCCCAAATACTTCCTGCAAATCTCTTTTAGGAACAAGAAGGTTCTGCAGCCAGGAAATGACCACAGGTGAGTATGCCAAGTACAGGCAGTTTTGAATTTGGGCCCATTTCATGAAGATACCAAGGGATAGTAATAAATAAACCATGACATTTAATTCAATTATTCCTGAGAAATTTTACATAAACTGCTAATTTCTATGACTTGTATGACATATGATTTGGTGTTCTGAATGTACAAGAAGAAATGGCTGAAGAGTCAATCATTTATTCTTCTACACATTAAAAGGCCTATAATTCCTATATATAATAAAAGCTGCAGTCTGTCATGACTGAGAATCACAGAGCCTTTAAAGTAAATTAGAAAAATAAATGCAAGCTACAGATTTGAGTTCAACTAATTTCCTTGGTATCAACTTATATGTGATTACAGAAATGTCATCTACCCTCAGTTGCAGATTTTAGAATCAGAAATTAGAATAGGGATAAAAGCTGCATCTGCAGGCATGTGCCTCCTTCACTGCAGAGCCCTGCCTTCTATCCAGATCCTGTATTTGGACTTGGTGTAAGTGAGCACTCTGATTGTTTACTGTATTGACAGGAGTTCTAGAGGGTTGTGACAGTGCTGCCCTTGTTCAGCTTGACTTCTTCAGTCATCAACTTTCTCCGCCCCCCATTCTGTCACTGTTTTCGTAATCAAGATAAATGTAGAGAGAGATTTCTAGAACTCCTAAGCATAAAGAATGTACTTAGGCCTCACTATAAATACTTGTACCAAATCCACATGATCTGAAGTTTCAGAAGGCTTATCTGCAGAATGATTGATCCCAAGTTGATAACATACCAGAAGTAAGCCAATATAAGTGCATTTTTGCCTTTTGTTTTAGTAGGGACAGACCAAAAGAGAAATGTAGGTTAATATATATTTGTCCCATTTTCATGACAAAGAAATAAGTTGCTACCGTGCATCTGGACATAGGCCAGAAGTTAGCAAGATTACAGGATACAATATGATGGAACAAATACCTTAAAATTCTGGAAACATGGTCTAATATCCTGAATCAGAGCTTAACAGTAATACTGATTTATAATTTTAAGCAGACTTACATGTATATTAGCCCATTATAGTCTTCAAGTGGATGAAGATATAAATAGCTATGCAGGCCTTATAGAGAGTCCTCTGCCTCTTCATTTAATAACATTAAACAGCCATATGAAAGTGTTTCTACTTCAGTGTTTACCCTCAGTAAGGATTGTCAAGTTAATACATTTTCCCTTTCACAGTAGATTCCACTTTCTGATTGCTTAGCCTGTAAACACACACAGAAAACTAATCACATTTTTCCAGAATACTCCCGTGTGTGGTAGAGGTTCTACCCAAAGAACTTGAAGTTAATACTCTTAGCATCACTACATCTGTAATAATATCACTTATTTTTAATCTCCAATCATATTGCAGGCTCTTATCTTTCTCTTCATAGCTGAGTCTCAATATCTCTCTCAATAGTATGTTTTGTGTGTGTGTGTGTGTGTGTGTGTGTGTGTGTGTGTGTGTGTGTGTATGGTGTGTGTCTGTCTGTCTGTGTTTGTATTTATTTTAAAGATAAATTTAAAATAAGAAAACAATAAAAGAAAACCAAACTTTCTGGGACTAGGTCAAAGCCATAAAAAAGAGAAATGGTAGAAGCTTTTCTTGAACTAAATTCATCTCTCTAAAATGCAGAAAGAACTAACTGATCAAGAGGAAATTTGAGAACAATTAAATCCCAAACGTTGTCAGAATGTAATAATATTTCAGCTATCAAAATTAAGTCTCTGTATAGCTTAGCCGTTAATTTAAAATCTTCCACAGAAAAGTAGCAGAAAAAAACTTTAAAGATTATCTAAACACTCACCATGAGTCAAATTTCTGTCAATTTACCATGACATATGCTGCCTGTTAGGTGATCTCTGGCTTCACTAAGCCTAATGGATGATGATTTCAAATGTCAGATTTTCCTTGTCTTCATTTGACCCCTGAGTTTTAGAGTAAATTATATTTATCACTGAAAGGTCAGATAATTTTTCATGTGAAATGTGCACAGAAGAAGTGGGAAAATTTTATAGCCAAGCCCCTTCTGTTTGGCCTCTTTGTCAAGCTGTGTAATTCTCTACCAAGAATTGCAATAGCAGATACTCTTAAGGCCTGGATTATACTGGGACAGCCAAGACTGGACAAATACCATTACCGAGCGCACATTTATTTCTCAAACAGGATCTATCTGTTGCTACATCTCATGCTCTGAAGTATACAGCATTTCAGAGATAAGACCGAGTGTGGGGATAAGCAGGGAGACTGTATCCCTGGTATTTGTTGGACTCTGTTGCAGAATAGCTTCATTTATGACAATCTATTAGCATAGCTGTTTTGTGTGTGTGTGTGTGTGTGTGTGTATGTGTGTGTGTGTGTGTGTGTGTGTGTGTGTACATTGAATTACTAGGATCAAAGAGGAAATTCCAAGAACAATTTAGAAGACATTGATTACATATCTATAATATGTCTAAGGTTCTATACTCGCAAACACAGTCTCAAAATGGTTCTTAATGGTCAGATTTCATATAGTATGTGAGAGATACCAGAAAATGAATTTCTCCCTCTGTGTCCAAATCAGTCTTTCAAAAACTCAAGTCAGAGGTTCATTCATTCAGAAAGCTTTACAGGCATTTCTCTTCCAGAATATTCCTGTCACAGTGTCCTTAGATGTTTCAATACATATGTGCTTGAACCTACCTCATTCACTCCACTTGCTAAAAAGGAAGCTCCTTGTGGACATAGAAACTTTATTTTTAACAACTTCTTCCCAGAATTTAGGAAATATATAGAGCAGGACCATAATATATTGTTAAACATTTAACCATACATAATTATGCAGGACACTAAAATCCAGGCTGACATTTTCTTTTTTATTTTTTCCTCTAGATAAATTTGATTTTGACATGTCTTGTTGGTATTCTCATGACAAAAGCCTGCTGCTTCTTAATTATAAATTTTCAGAAAGTAGATTTGTAATAATCTTCAAGGAACAGAGCAATTTCCTGACACTGTATTTTTTATGTCCTAGAAGTTAAAGGTCATGTAAGATTAACATTGCTGGAAATTAACTCCCAGAGAAGATAGTCATAGAACCCAATACTTAAAAGGAGATGATATTGATTACCTAATGATATTGTGAAGTAAAAGAAAATAGAGGAACTGTACCTTCATGTTAATACAAGGGTTATGTTACAAGTGGTATTTGACCCAATAGCGTTCACTTTCCATTTGTATCCTCATCTATCCCAATGAGCACCAGAGTTACTCCCTTCCTCTCAAAGCTGACTGATGCATGCTCTAAACCACAAGTGCATGCCACCTGACTCACTGGATGTTTGATGTGCAACTTCAGCCAGTTTCTTTTCTTTTCTTTTTTTTTTATTATTCATTCTAATGTCACACATCAATCACAGCTATAAAATTTAGAGGAGAAAATCATATTGTCACTGTGCAACTGGATGGGTATCCTGTGTTTTGGTGGGCTAGCAGTGGACCATTCTCTTTTTGAATGAAGGTAGTCATCCTGAACACACATTCATTTCTGGTAATTGCTTTTTCTTTTCTATAACAACATGCCAGAGGAATTATTCATTTTTTTGTCTGTTGGTTGCATTACTTATTAATAGATTTTGAGTTTGGTATTTTTAGTTTTGTTTTCTCACTTTGGGCAGGGAAATTGGCAGAGAGAAGTTCTGTTTTGAGATGAAGGATGCTGAGGAGTGTATAGAAACAAGATATCTGATTCAACACCTAGCAGAAAATGAAAAAAAAAAAAATACGACTTTACAAAATGCCCTTGGAGATAGAATCTATTGTGCTTTTCTCAGGAACTATGTAAGTTCAGCCTATCAAGTTTTGCTTTGCTTTTCAAATTCTGTGTGGTATATGTGTTGGGGGTGGTTTTTAAAGGATCTGTAGTATGTGTATTTCTAGGAAGGCATGTTTATAGGTATGGGAACATGTATATGTGTGTGGTGGCCCAAGACTGGTATCTAGAATTATCCTTACTAGCTCTTACACCTTATTAATTGTTGCAGATTCTCTCAGTCAAGATCTTGCCTATAAGATTGGTCAAACTAGCGAGATTTCTGTATTTGAATATCCTC
This sequence comes from Phyllotis vaccarum, assembly GCA_033318265.1. NCBI lineage: Eukaryota > Metazoa > Chordata > Mammalia > Rodentia > Cricetidae > Phyllotis > Phyllotis vaccarum. The sequence goes on along the minus strand of JARWLC010000001.1, from coordinate 34,672,573 downwards.
CATCTCCACCCTCTGAGACTGGAATATACAGAAGGACCACCACATCTACCCAACATGCTTAGATTCTGAAAATCCCAACTTATATTGTCATGCATACAATGCAAGCATTTTAAGCACTGATCTATCTTTACATCCAAAAACAAGTTCTATTTTTCTGCTTTTCAGATGAACATCTGACATTTGGAAATCATCTAGTTAAGTAAATTTTGGGTGTTATACATCATGGACTGAAGTCCTATGCCTGTCACTTCTTTTGAAAGAAAGAACAGAAACATACAGAGTAAAACTGTTATCCTAAGTATAATAACATAGATGAATCAGTAATCAATTCTGGTTATTTATAAATTATGTGTTAATTCTTTTAGTAATAATTTACATATTTTTAATCTAAGCATTTAATTTAACTATAATTATATTTATGGCACAATGCAATCTTTATATGAAATATATATGAATTATTCTATCATACTAGTTAACAGAAATATAGTTAAAAGTCAGTGTATATGTTGAAATTGTCTAAAACATGTTTTAAATTTTAACAATAAAATAGTATGAAAGATGGTGACTATATGAATTATCTTCATATTATCCTATATATTGTTGCTAGTGTTATAAATAGTGTAAAAAATCTCCAGATATAAGAGAGTAAACTAATAATAAATGTCTTCAAAGTCTTGTGGTTTTCTTTTTTATTCAAGTATGTTTCAATTATTTTTGGTGTAAAGCTTAGATTATTTTAGTAGTTAATGAATGCAAAATCTGCATCTTTCACTAAATTATGCCTAATTGTACTCTGAGTGCTAACAACAAGTTTCATTAAGAACTAAGCAGCAAGTAGAAAGAAGATGATCGTCTCAGAATCAAGTTAACATGGGACTTAACCAAGAATTTGTTTAGGTTGTAAAAGTCTATGGTTAAAACTAAAGCTAAGGGAGTGAAATCTCAAAGACTATTAGATACGGAGTTATCAGTCAGTTTAATTTTAATTGAAACACCACCCATCAGGATGGAAATAAGGTGATGACATAGTCAATGCAAATTTTTATTACAAAATGTTGTTGGCTTACTGACTTAAAAACAATGATTTCTCATGTTTCTTCTAGTTCTAAATGAAATAACCCTGATCTCAGGTCTCATTTCAATCAGATTCTAAGAGGGTCTTCTTCCTGCCTTTTACATAGTGATGATACTGCTATGAACTCAAAAGGTCCCTTTTATAAATGAGTTATAAGATAGATCTCATCATCTTTTTCTTAGAAAAACAGTTAATACTATGAGATAGCCACTCACATGGCCTGCTACTTTAGACAGGCTCCATTTCCAAATGGTATCATATTGTAATAAAGATACAACATTTACATTTTAAAATGATGCCATGTGTTCCATTTATTACATAATAGAGTAAATTTAATAGGGAATGAGAAAGAAACTTATTTGAGATAAATTAAATAGCTGGAAGTTCTTGCTTAACCAAGTAACCAATCTAGGTATTGAGAGTCTAAGAACGTCTACTGTCTCACTCTTTTGTTTTTCTGGTAGGCATTTCTAGGGCCTGTGTACCTTATTTGTAGCCTTGTTTCTGTAACTACAGCCAGGTTTTCACTTTATTTCAATGATAATCAATTTAGAGTGGTAGCCCCACCTTGCACCCATATTTCCTGTTAACCTAGCAGGAGTCTTTCCCTTCCAGAGAGCAGAGGGGAGGAAGAGCCTTGCTGGCCCAGTTTGATTACAGGCATGGTCTTGTGTTAGTCACTGAGACAAGAGGACTAAGTACCAAGTGAAGACTGGTTTACAATCAGTGAGTATGAAATTCTATATTGGTCACGGTTCAATAATCACGATATTGAACACAGTTTTCTTAGTCTTCTAGTTCTGCCCATACTTCCTGTCTGCATTCAGGCCAATCAGCTTTTTATTAAACCAATATGAGGGACAAATATTTACAATGTATCAGAACATAGTGCAACAACAACACTGTTTACAAAAGGTAAAATATAAAATTGGTCTTGATGCCTCTGAACAAATCAATCAATAAATAAATTATTCACATCTATAATAGAGTGTTATTTACTTATGAGGTGGAATAAAATTGTGGTGTTTTCAACAAAATACAATGTGAGTTAAATGAAATAAACAAATGTATAAAAACAACTGCTTGTTTGTTTTCATAAATCTAAGTTATTCTGAATGGCAGGATAATGAATACAAAAGGAATTTGGAAAATGTCTTGGAGGAGACAGAGATTGAATAATACTTATCAAACACAGAACAAAGGGATACATTCTAGAGTTTCAACACACAATTAGGTGAGTGTAATTTACAATAAACTTTATATATATATACATATATATATATTTATATATATATTATACTGGTACAAATATGAGAAAATGGAAGAATTAATGAACTCTATTTAATTAATTCAAATCCTACACGTGTTGAGATATCATAGTGACATTAATAAACAGTTATCACATGTTTCTAAGAAAAATAAGATAAAACTTAGAAAGCACTCAATAGAAAATGAAAGAATCAGACTGGAAATGGCAGTAAATGGTAGTAAATGGTAGAACATTCATCCAGTATGGTTGAGGTTCTTGTTTGATCCCTGAAAACAAAATTTAGCAAAAGAAAATAATTTTCTTTAGAGACCTTAAGATATATACATATGAGGACATGTTAGCATGAAGAATCAATATATTTAGTTATAAAAGTAATAAAAATATCCAGAACTTGGAGCTCATTCTAATAAATTACTTATTTGGTAGTTTATTAGTATTTGATATGGGAGAAAAAGAGAGAGAGAAGAGAGAGATACAGCTGACCCAAGATACCTCCATTATGTGACTTTAATATCCAAGTAGAGTCTCTTCTCTATGATAAAACAAAACTGTCACATACTTCAAGCAAAAATGATTTCTAAGACTTTTCAAATAAAGATCAATGTGCTCATCCTGCATGCAGACATTTCATCAGCAGAAAAGCACACCTTAGAAATAACTACTCCTAGTAGTATCAAGGCCTCTGGCTTCCCTAAAGTTATAACAGATGTTCCACAGCCTTGCGGAGGCTCATAATGCTAACAGCTGTGCCTTGACTCCTGATAATTAAGCCACTTATCACCTGACCAACAGTGCATCCCAAGTTGGGATTGCTATAGGAGATAGAGCAGTCTCACTAATCACTTACCATGAGTGGAAAGGATTTCAGACACAAACAGGTTTCCCCAGCACTGCCTGAACCTACAGGAAAGAAAACACATTCCGTTCTTAAAGCTAGAAAATAGTTTACTGGAGATTAGTGTCTGCACTAGTTCTTAGTATGATTTTTTAAAAATCACTATAGGTCATTTAGGTAAAGTATTCACAGCAAAGTATCCATCAAAATTACTCATGGAACATTTTGAATTGCAGCTTTATAGATTCTGATGAATCAAAATTTCCCAGGATCATACAGGATTTGTATTTATAAAAATCCTCATTTATTTCAGTTATTTTAAAAAATGATTTTTATAGAAGAATGCCAGTTATTGAAATAAAGATGCTAGTGTCTGTCCTTGTATGAAGCTAATTGGGACCAGATTTCGATCTTAAATGTTGAAAATAAAATATGCAATTGATAGTTTGTGAACTGGTGCTCTTATGATACAATTCTACTTCAGACATGATCACACCAGAGAGAAGAAGGTGTCATCCACTACGGTGGAGATAGAATGGGGATGTCAGAATATCTGACATCACAGCAGATATCAAGTTAACACAATGGCTACAGGAAAAATCCAGAATATAAGGAGCTCCAGAGAGAGGAATTCAGTAAGATACTTTATCCAACTCTGTTCACCTACTACATTTCACCACCTCCCAAATTACCATCAAACCATGAAATTAAATAAATCATTGATTAAGTGGCCTAGTTATCACTAGTGACTTAATTATTGCAACAACACGAGTAACCTGATTATTATTTGCTAATATCCTAGGTATTTCCTAATCAAATCAAGATGACAACCAGTATTAGCCATGACATTTATGTATCTTTGCAGACCACATGAACAATAAAATGCTGGTTAATATCCATTTGGAGTTATACAGCTGATTTATATACTCACCACATCTACCTATTTAGCAGAATATAATGGAATAAAACAAAATTAACAGTTAAGAGCATAGCAAAAAGAAATGATCTTGTGTTGGTGTCAGTTTCAACTCAACCATTTTCTGTGGAACCTTCTGCTACTTAGCTAACCGCAGAGTCCTCAACTCAACCACAAAATCACATTAGTGCTCACTGGTCTTATATATTTTGAGATTCATACATAATAAAGCATAGATGAAACTTGCTTTGATATTGGCATGTTCTTGGCATGTACATACTTGGTCAGTATGATATTTACTTACTTCACAAAGCAAAGGAAAGCAGTGCCTACATGCTGTGGATACTAAAGTCCAGACATCATGTGTCTGAACTCCTACCAAGTCACTTACTGGGTGCTATTATCCACTGGTCAGAGAGGACAGTGGACCCTATTACGAGTATACTAGAGGATGATAAAGATACAGAGCTAGGAATCAGATGCTTTACTGCTTTGCTTCTAAAATGTGGAAGATGCTGCTGTGTAGTGCAATACCATCACCAGGGAGCTTGTTAAAAAGCTAGTGAATCTTGAACCCCACCTTTAACATACAGAATCTAAATCTGCATTTTAACAAGATCCCTGGGTGATTTGTAATGCATTCAATTTTGCGAGCTATTGCTTTAATGGATCAGGTTCAGGTAAGACAGCTGCAGTGACAACCGTATAGCTCAGAGGAAAAACTACTAGACAGAAATAGAATTTCAAAAGATAGGTAAAGATAGTTAAAGAGTAAGCCAATTGACAGGTAGCTGACAGGTCATTTTACAGGAACAGTTCCAGTAAATTGAATTCTCTTAAAGAGAAGGTTTGAGATCTAGGACTGCTCTCTAGGGTCACTACACTTGAAAGCATCTGTAATCCTAACTAGAAAGGTTCAAATAGTGAGCATACATTGGGTAAAGTGTAGTGCTAAAGATGGGTCTAGGACCAAGGATAAAAGAGGACCAGAAGGTGTTGTGGTATACAAATAAGAAAAAAGATCATAATATGCAACTGAAGAGTCTAAGGTAATATTTGGATACCTCTGACTCTTTTTCCTACTAGCCATTAAAAATGATGGGCAGAAGGGCCAGTCTTTTGATTGCATGAATCTAAAAGTCAACATGGAAATCTCACTGCATCTCAAACCAGAGAATATATTCCCATGGTCAGATGAGACTCCTGAAAGAAATACACAAAGACCCAACTCAAAGTAATATGAGAAAAATGAAACCTGGATGTGACTACTTACCCCCAAGAAACAACAACACCCAGACAAAGTGAAATGTATTTTCAGAAGTAAAAGCAATTATTTCTAAAGCCTGTAGTCACTAACAAGGCAAAAACTTAGAAGATGACTGGGTGTGGGGAGTGTACTCGCACCACCCAAAAAAAGTCAAGCAGTCTAGAGATTAGAAGTTGAAGTAGAACAGGTGCATTTGAACATTTTTTCCCATCATTATATCCTCAGTATTCTATTTCTTCATCCTCTGCATTGCATTGGATATTTAAATAAAAAATAAAATAGATAAAAAGAATTAGATGGGGCAGTACAAGTATAAAAAATGCAGGTGCATGGCGAAGAGATTAAAACTGCCTTGAGTTATGCAAAAGATAAAAAGGCACCACTTCTTCCTAAAAAAAAAAAAAATGTTCTTCCTAAAAAAAATGATCAAGGTAATGTTCTTGTAATGCTTTTGAGAAATATTTCAGTGTTTATATTAGTACACATGAACACATTAGTACACCACATCTGGATATGTAGTACACCCCATCTGGACATGTAGTACACCGCATCTGGACATGTAGTACACCACATCTGGATGTGTATAGACACCAATGGCTAGGTTGGATGATGAGCTGCTTTTACTTGTTTTCTTCACTTGATGATGACCACGGCAACCCTTCCTTTTCAGCGGACACTTACTTCAGTCCTCCTAAAAGTTCAGCTGTATTTCATTAGTAGGATAAATTATAATTTATATAGTCATCCTCTTTTTAAGGAAAATGTTGATTCTTTAATATTTGGGTTATTGTTGGTATTACCATTTTAGAGGCAAGGCTGAAGTAAACATCCTTGTATGTCATAGTTAACTTTTTTTTAAAGAAAAAATGAGCACTATATTTGAAAAATTATAGAAGAATTATGTGGTCAGAAAATATACATTTGCTAGTTTTTATAGATTTTCTAAATGCCTTTTATAAAAATTGAGCAACTTAAGTTTTTATGAACTATAAGTTGAGAAATCTTGTCTTCCCTATGTCAGACTGAGACATCTACATACTCAATCTTATTTTTGCAACAATTAGTAGAGAATGCTATCATCTTATTTTGGATTGGATTTGCATTATGTACATATAATTTAAAATTGACCTGAATGAATCCTGTCAGGAGACATTGCCTGCTTGTACTTTTTGTCCCCAGAATATAAAGAGTACCTTCATGTATATCCATCTACGCTCTCTGTCCCCAGTATTCCAGTGCTAAATTCAGTACTCTGCTCAGAAATGTTTCTAAGTGCCTGAGCTGATAAATATTCCCCATTAAAATCTCGTCTGTTTCCAAATGATTCAGTCTCATTGTTTGTGTATTTATAAACTTTTAGAAATCCCACAAAACAATTATTACTTATACTACTCTATGAACACACCATCTAAAGCTATTGTTATTTTTTTTTTGAATTTCATAGTTCTTAGCTATTGTTGGCAGAAGTTTCAACTAAGAGAGGCTCCCAAAATTTTGTTTTTATCTTCACGTTAAATATTGTCCCTTGGTAAGAAAACTGCGGGACTGTTGATTTCTAGACAGAAAAATGTCATGCAAGTGTTCTGGGAGCCGATCCTGGATGACACCCCTCTAAATTCAAAAATGGAAATAGGAAGTGGAGGAAGTAGAGAACACAAGGCTAAAGAACTGCCTTACTGGGGATTGCACGGAAGGAGGCAATTCTTGCTCACTATGAGAAGTGGAAAGATCTTTCACTTTAAACCAAACTCAGAATTTCCAGGAAGTAATGAACCAGGTGGATGTCTATCCATTTCGATAAAGGAGACATAACAGCTGCTACTTGGTTCAGGTCTAGAGAACTTTGTCTGGAGGCAGTGGTGTCAGAGGACCAAATTTATGAATAGTCAAAGTGGTGAGCTGAGATTTGCCCACACTAAGGGGTAAATGAGAATTTCTCTCCAAGGAAAAAGCCTCCAAGTGCTTCTCAAAATAGTAAGTATAAATGATTCAACATCAATATCCATACAGGACCTAAACCTTCTGTATAACACGTCTTTTCTACATTGCCACTATTCACCTCCTCTCCTCTACTTTGGGAGATTACTGATCAAATGATACTCAGAGAAAATTTAAGGACTGGGTAAAGAAAAGAGAGTCTTTACCAGAGGCAGAGAAAGCTGATATTATAAACGAATCTCATTATGAGAGAGATGTCAGTAATCTTTACAGTTCCATGGATCAAAGTGATCAGAAACACGACAGATTTCATCATACATGTCACCCCAAATCCAGAAAGATTTGCAAGGCATTAAGCAGTCAAAACAGGAGTCTCGTTGGACCACTTTCTTTCTTGCCTATTGAGTTTACACTAGGAAACCTGAGAATGTGTGCGCCCAGCTGAGTTCCTGGTTCTTGATACTGAGATTCCTTCTGAATCTCTAGCCCAGTAATGTGTTTAAGTAATATTTTCTGATCCATGCATGTCTCCATTCTGTCCTCTCACACATTTTTCCAATTTCGTTCATGAAGAGATTGAAAATGAAAAAAAAAATGTTTCATTCTTCCATTTTTAAAATCTGCAGCTCTATTGAATGACTGTAAACACATACGCATGTCCTGTATAATCACATATATATTAACACTTGCTATTAGTGTTATCTCTTTTATTTTAAACATTATTACATAAACTAGCTAAGCACAAGCTTTCATACATTTTCCACCATAAATAAACAAAAATGCCCACACACAATTTGTAAAATGTCATCTCCAAACCACAGCAAGAATGCTGCATAAGTAGGAAACCAAAATTAAATCAATCTGGGCACAATGCCCAGACATAGGCTTCCGGCAAGCAGGCATGGAGACAGAATGAAAGAAAAGGCATCAAATTGGGAAAAGAAATAGTGGAATAACAGGGAAACCACAGTAATTAACCCCATGGCCATTCTGTCTGCTGTGGGAACCACCTTTCATTTACTTTTGTAAATGAATGTTGGACATTTTCCATTTATATTTGAAGTGTATCTGCATTATTGGTTAACATAAATTTAGAGAAATGACACAATTCTGTTATTATACAGAAGCTCTTTTTTAAAAAGCTAATTGCTTTAAAAAAAAAACCAAGAAATAAAATAACAAGATGCAGACAGTGACATCATCGTCCAGAATATCTTTGTGCTGTCAATTTATTGTCAAGTATTCGCTAATTCCCAGTACTGGGTAACCTTTGATATCCTCTATGTCCTTATGGCTTAGCATTTTCCCAGATGGTTGTATAAATGAACAACTAAAAAATCTCAAAATATCAATAATTGTAGTTTCAAAAATAGTAATAGTATGAAAAGTGGCAGATAAAAGCATTTCACCAAGTTCCTGCAGATGCTGCAATATTCCTGCATTGGTCTGCACAGTAACTTAAGGAGGCAGCAGGTAGTTAGATAAAGCTTTAAGACAGAAGCTTTAGCTGTCTGACCAGACACGGAACATTATCCTGTAAAAATTTGCGGTCTAATCATTAAAACCTCTACTAATGAACCTAAAGGTATATAAGAAGAGAATGAGTACAAGCAGTAGTAGGCTAGTCATCTGAGAAAGACATAAAGAAGAAACACTATCTATTCCTTAAAAGTTTGTATACTGCAGATGCTAATGACACCCACCAGATATCTAAACCAAACTTCTGTGCGTAGCTAGCTAGCTGTTCCCTAAAGCTTAGGATTACTGATACTCATAATGAATCCTTTGTTGCACTAAGGTTCGATGGCAGTGGCTAGTATCAGAATCCTAGCCAGTATATAGTTTACAATAATCCATAGCACCCTCATTGATCATCAACTGGGCATTTTGAAATACATGCACTTGAAGTAGATGATTTGGCTCGTATGAATAATGTACATATATGTTTAGTTGTTGCTGGATTTTGTGTGACATTGTGTGGGGGGTGTAGTTTGCAGAGCTTAGAATTAAATCTACAGTCTCATACTTTTTAGACAAGCACTCTACTACTGAGCCATGGACCCCACTCACAGCTTCCAGATTTTCAGTTTTGTTCTATAGAGTTAAATAATCTTTCATAGTATGGAAGGCTTAATAAGAAACCCTAAAACTACCAACAAACTTTGGTAGTTCTATATCTTAGACAGTAAATTAAAAACATCACTACATCCTACAGGAAAGTGAAGACCAGAACATTTCCAAAGATTGAAAGGATATAAGGGGGAAAAATGAGAGCTCTGGTAGTTTCCTTTAACTCCAAGGAAGACACAGGAATTGGAAGAATTACAGAGGATTGTTGTGGCCCACATCAAGCTCAACCAAATAGAAAGCCCAACTGGATGCACCATAGCTAACGTAACATACTTGATAGATGATCTCACCATACCTTCAAGTGATTGTGATATAGCTACTATATGTTGTTTTAATTCTATCCTTATTTGAATATGAGAAAGATTTCAAGTCATGCAGAATTTCAACATGTGTATCTGGACATGAATTTATAGAATTTTGTTTTAAGGCAATATTAAATTTTCTATTATTTGTCATTATAATGTATAATATTAATTATACTTTCTAGGTATGACATGAACCAGTTACAATGATGATATTATGTTAATTAACCTATATGAGAAAATGATGGGTAATCCATTAGAAGTATGGATAAAAACACGTTTTACACATTGGTAATATAAGACTCAGAAATATTTGCAGATCATTCACATTCATAAATTTAGAGATAGAACAATGGTGAAAATATCAAATCACAGTCCCCAAGAATGAAAGCATCCCATACTGGTGGGCTCTTCTTCTCCTCCTCCTCCTCCTCCTCCTCCTCCTCCTCCTCCTCCTCCTTCTTCTTCTCTTTTTTGTTTCTCTTTTAGATTTGGAGACTAACATTACCACATAGGTATACTTCTTTGGCTTATCTTTAGGTGGCATAGGGGCGATCAGGTTTAAGCTCAGTGGGTGCTCTGGATAAAAAACACTGGTGTTTAAGTTTGATAATCTCATGTTATTAGAGATATCCCCAATGGGAAAAAGGCTATGGAGTTGTTTTGGCAAAAAATCTACTGGGAAATGAATATGATACTATCCACTGGACTGAAGGCACAAATCCAAGCCAGCTGCTGCAGATAATAATAAGCTGTGACAACTCTATATGGAGATAAAATATTTGATCATAAAACACATATGACAGTGCCAAAAGCAAACTTTCTCCTGAATTTACTTTTACCAGATTCATAAATATCTGAGCAATCTAAACAACATATTAAACATATTAAAATGAAGGTATAAAATCAAAAATTGAGCTTAAGTGAACTACAGAACATAAGAAAAGTGCGTGGAAGTGAGGGAAAAACTCAAATGAAAACTCTCTCCATTAAAAATAGTATTCATGTTATGGTTTAACGGAGGGGGACAAATGTGTTTTAAATATAGAGGGAGGAAAGGTCCTAGGATGACTTTATAAATTTGGTAGCACAGCATAAAAGTTCAAGAAAAAATTAATAGAAACCAGACTCATGCCAGAGTTCTGTTGAAACAATGATAATAAACAATATTCTCAACAAAAACATTTTCTCCCTCTATTGTTAGCTAAAGAAAGCGTACTGATATTGGATGGATGGCATCCTGAAATATGTTTGGTAGTAGAATCATTCATATTTCTAAACCTAGTGTAATTCAACCAGACTGCACTCATCAGTTAAATTAGGTGAACATGCCTAATACGTGACACCAATTAGTCAATAGAGTAGGAGAGTCCCACTTGTTGGTGGTTTCCAAACTCTTGCACTGCCTATCTCATTATTTAAAATAGACACTAAGAAGATGTAACAACTAGAAGAAATCAAGAAGCACCTATGGGACCACCTCCATAGATGCATGCTTACCAATGCTAATCCTGAGCTATCAATGTTAATTGTCTTAAGCTAATAGGAAGAGAAGCAAAGTTTCAGCTCACATATGACACAGTGCCTTCAGGAAATCTTGTCACTTAGCAAAGAGGTGATTACATTAAACTATTTTATATCAAGGTCACATGTTAGCTTATATGGGGCATTTGTATATTTTTGGAAATTTGCAGAAAATTAACTTTTATTGTTCTAGATCCTGAGTCAGTGTTCATGTTCTAAGTATCTTTGTTTTTGAACATGAAATACCATAAATCACTTTCTTGCAAAAGAAGTGTAGAGTGATGCTCTGGCAATGAAATGATCCTCCAAAGTTACGGCTTGAAAGAACTCTGAAATATGCTCCTCAAGGCAAAGCTAAAATGCTAATTTGTGTGGCAGTACCCTGAAAGCCTAGCATTAAGATTCATTAAAGGCTTGGAATAAAGTATACTGTATGCTGTTGAGTCCCAACAGAAAAGTCACGTGTACATAATATTTTTAAAACATGTCTTTTGCATACTAATGTATCTCCAGGAGTTCATTCATGAAGCCTTGTTTTGACCCTAAAGTTCCACATAATTTTATTAGTTCTCATCTTTCGCAGAGCATCTTACCTTTTCTTCTTTGAAATTCGGAATATGCTTTGCATTCATTGTATAAACAATAATTTGAAATCAAATGCATCCCAGGAATTAAATTAGGTACTAAGGATACCATAGTAAATGAAAAACCAAGTGCACCTGCTCTCCTTCTGTGGCATTTTAAAAGTGATAGATGACTGTTGGATTATTAGAGTAGACATGAGTGTGCAACATGGAGATCAAATTCCAAAAGGGAGAAATAGATTCAGATGAGGTAGACAAAAAGGTTTATATTAAGGATGTAGTAGACCAAGCCTGAGCCTTGGCCTTGGACTTCTAAGATATAAAGACCTTGAGGAAGAGTTTCTCAGTGAGCAGAAAACAAAAAACATAAATGTTTTGAAGAAATATTAAATGTAATCTTTATAAAATGAGTTAAAATTCTGCTCATATATATATATACATATATATACATATATACATACTCACACACACACACACACACACACACATATATATATATACATATATATATCAGGAGAGAGGAGTGAAGAGAGATGCAAGAGTACAGAGTTACTAGGTCAGGTATTTGGATTTATTTGGATAGGAGTCAGTGGAAGCTCCGATAGTATTAATAAGTCAATGAGATAATTACCTAATTTACAGAAAATGACCTAGTAGTTATCTCGAGATTTTATTTCTATAGCATCATTTTACACACAATGGCAAGCTTATGGTTCACCACTCTCGATTGTAAGAACAGGACACTTAAAATATATGTGGAAGGAAAGGAGATAGGGAAGTGTTTGTGGTTTTAAAATTTCAGTGTGCTTTATGTACAGCTACTAATCAAGGATCTCACTGGTGCTTTCCTACAGAAAATAGTTATAGTTCTTCCACTGTTGCTCAAATAAATGTTATGTGTTTTCCTTCCCAATCTTTGGGCCTTGTTATAAGGATTAAAGATGTTAGTGTACCATAATCCTAAGAAGTATTTTCTTTGTATTGGTTTAGCTTTACTTGAGAGTTATGCAGAGATCATAGCAGGGCATCCTGTGACATGTGAAAGGATACAGAGCTAGAACTGAAGGCAATCAAGTTCCCCTTCATTCAGTGACATCCTCTCTGACATTCTCAGTCATTTTAAAGGCTAGTTTGCCCATTTGTATAATGGACACAATAGCCTTCTGGATTAATTGTATGAAATGGACGTGAGGAGGAGCTTTCAGCTCTGTGCATAGAGGTAATGTCACAGATACTCCAATCCACCCTCCTGTGGAGTTAGCAAATTGCCTCTTAATGGATCTGAAGCTCCTATGATGCCATTTAGTGTAACCTCGGCAGCAATTTATTAAATGGAACCTGGTACAGTAACTAGAGCATTTTAATCAAACACCTGACCCACAGAGCAAGGCATGTTATCCCCTCTTACCAGTGACCTCAGCAGCAAGGATGAGACAATGTGAAAAGGAAAACAAATTACAAATTCATACTTCCCTTACCCAGTGGAATATATATTTTCATAACCACTTGCTGTGGTTGGGATGGAAAATATTTCCCACAGGTTCATTGTGTATGAAGTTTTGGGCTCAGATTAGCTTTAAGATCCCATCTGGTAGTCTTAAAGTAATATATAATAGTTTCTATTAATTTTGTGCTGGTTGACCTATGGCTCAAACATATTGTTAGTTAGTATTCTATCTTAATTTGTTGTTATTAATTTGTTTAGTTATGTGGCTTGGAGCAACCTTTTAACTATTTTTGTGTCTGTCTGTTGGCATCTTATCTGGCATCTCTTTGGTGTCTGTTCTGTTTTTTTTTTTTTTTTTTAGACTGTTTTTGGTCTGGTGGCTGGTGTGGCTAAGGATTAAAGGTTCATGTATTTGAACAAATGAGATCTAGCTGGTAGTGCTGCTTTTGGAAGTGGCAGAACCTTTAGGATGTGTATTATAAGGTTGACTCCTTAGAAGGCAGCCATTGGGGACAAACTATCTCCTAATTTCTTTCTGCTTTCTCTTCTGCTAGGATATGCAAAAGTTGTCTTAGATGCCTACTATCATAACCAAGAACTGTTACAATTGTGAAGCCCTCCCATGCCAAACTATGGGCCAAAATACAGCCTGTGACCTTATATCATGACCTAAAAATGTATCTTTTCTATGTTACTCTTTGTTAGCTATTATGCCTACAGTCTCCAAAATAATACATGCATAATATTGGTGCTGAGAAGTGAAGTTATTGCTATAATTAACTTGACCCTGGTGTCATGGGGTTTTGTTGTTGTTTTTATTATTGTTGTGTTGTTTTTTGCCTTTGGAATTAGTTCATAGAAGAAATATGAAAGAGATTTGGGCTGTGAGCAAGAGAAGTTTTAGAATATTGTGAATAGTTTCATATGCTATTCTGGAGGTAGTTCGAAGCAGAGTAGCCATACAAAACTCACAGTAAAGACCTCACTATTAAAGTTTCATAGTACAATAATGACCCTATGGGTAACCAAGATAGCATCTATTCATGAATTGCTCCTGAGGGGATGATAGCGGCATTCTGCCCTTATCATAAAAATTTGCCTAAGGCAAGTTTTTGCAGGGATCCTAAATAATGAACTAAGATGTTAGATGAAGAAAATTCAAGGCAGCATAACATGAAGTCTGGAAGATGGCTACTGCTCCTTGATCCAACACAGATAAAGGATAAGCACATGACACAGATTAAAGGTTCATGTGTTTGAATAAATTTTGGGTTAAGAAAGGATGAAGTCACACACAGAACAGGCAGGGTGTGTGCTGACAAAGGAGCTGTAGTTATTAAAGACAATAGGATTATCAGCTGAAAAAACTGAATTTTACACCAGGAAGTGTTCTTATAAGGGAAGATCTTATCCAAGGAACTGCTCCCGGAGTAAAAATGCGAACTCACTGGAAAAAAGTCTCACTTAAAAAGGAAGTATCTTAACAGTAAGTCCTCAGAGCATCTTACTAAAGCTCTGCCTCCTAAGGCCAATAATCTTAAATATGGGGTCTTGACCCCTATAGTTGAATGTGGAAGAACAAACATTTGACAACAGTGAAAGAGTTTGAATTTGCAATGATGAAAAATCTAAATCAAACTTGCAAAGGATAGTAAATGCTCACTAGTGTTCTTTGGTGCAACTTCAGAGACACATTGGTTCAGAAGAACTTTGCAATGTGAATGCCATCACACCAAGCACTGACAATGAATGGAGTCTGAAACATAGCAATTCACATTGCAGAATCTCACGTGTTATGAGATGCAGTGTTGTACTGAAAATACAAGAGTCTGCTTTTATAGAAACATAATAGTCTAACTGCATAAAATTAAGACATTCTGCATTCAAGTATAAAATTAGTATATCTCTGGATTGCATAGTGTTAGAGTACTTGATTTTAGAAATTACTTCTTGTGTTCAGTTAACTTTTTTCATAAATCGTTGTTAAATTAATGTTTCACTGGGATAAAGACAGAATTTCTAACAATGGTCCTCAAACTATTTCAGTTATATCATACTATAAGTTTATGCAAAATTGTATTCTGAACATCGATGAAGGTAAAATCAAACTAATGTTCAGTTCCAAAGAATGACAATGCTGTATCCTGAAACATCAAATATCCAGTTAACATATATTCCTTTATTAAAAGCTAATACATGCATAGATACATATATATGTTTTTATTTTTAATAAATGTAAAAACTATATACTAAATAATGTTTAACAAAATTCTTTATAATTTATCATTATCATGTTTGATCTGTATTGCCATTTAATAAACTTCTATACATAAAAATTTCTCAGAGAAATGTTGAGAATAAAAAAATGTTTTATAAGTTCTACCTCAAGAAAGTAGTATCCCAAATTCAACTTCAAAGTCATGCAGAGGCTACTGAAGTCCAAACAGTTCAAACAACATCTTGAGCTGGCACAAGTGTTTGACATTAGCCATTTGATAATGATTTTATAGTGTGAGAGCCAAAGTTACATTTCAAGTTTTAATGACTATGCCTAAGATATCCATGAAACAAAAATGTCTTGGATCTGAAAACCTCTTCTTTAAGGACAGATAGTTTCTGAAATGTTGGGGGTTATTATTTATGGGTGATAACAAGCCACATGTTTTACTCCCTTAAACAAATTTGTTTGACCCATCTGCACCAGATGTGTTTGGTCACATATGGGCTGGAGGTACAAAGGTAGGAAATATGAGAATCAATACTTGCTGCTGTTCAGATGATATGAAATGCAATTAATTATGGACTTTCCATCTTTCCTTTGCCATACTTGATTCTAGGTTACTGGGTATAGACCTGGTCAGGGCTCATCCACCTGGTCAGTATTTAATTAAAGCTTGCTTCAAAGTTGGCTTTAAACTGTGGTAGTGGTTTTATTCTTTACAAGTGGGTTTAACAATAGAAATACAAAATGCAAGTTTATCATCGAGTATCCCAGCAGCGCTAACTTGGACTAAGTAATATGTAATAATAAAATTCTTGAATGGAGTTCCTGAGCACAGATGCAGAGAACTATGAAAGTGAAGTATAAGTAGTTATAGAAAATAAAATGCATTGCAGATGTCAGAAATGTGAAATTTACTGAAGAAAGCTCTAAATATCTACCAACAGGAGTCAATCAGGCTAGTCTCTTGTGTCACAGGTAACAAAGTTGTACAGGTAGGGCTAAAAAACCTGTTGGACCACATATAATTCCATAAAACACCCCAGATGTGGACCATGGGACTAACACACCCAATGTGGACCATGGGACTAACATCTCGGGTGTGGACCATGGGACTTTGGAATTTAGTGTTTGCTCCACTGGGTTTCATTCTTCTTCTAGTCTCTTCTCCACTACTTCTCCTCTTTAATCATTTACACTTGGGATTGGAAATGTTTACTCTGACCTAGTATAAGTGGGAAAATGTAACTTGGTTTTGATTGTAAAATAGCTTAAACCAAAATGATCACTTTAAGTTTTATAAAATACTGTGGATTTTGGAATTTTGATGTGTTAGAAGAGGAAGGCTACAGAGATTCTTGATGATAGAATGAGTGCTTTTTCCCTTATAGTATGACCATGATACCTACAGAACAAGGGTAATAATAACTTGATTAAATAAAAATGTTCCCCAAAAGATTTATATGTTGATTACTGGTGTATTGCTGGTAGCACTGGGAGAGTGTGGAACACTTGGAAGATACATCTTGGCTAGGAGAAGTAGGTCAGTAGGGCAGAGGCTTTATAATTTTATAGACAACCTGTTTCTTAATAACTCTGTTTCTTCTGCTGCTGCTGAGATCTGACTAAGTGACTTTGATATGTGAATGTCTTTCTGTATGCTGTGAATATCAGTCTTTAAATAAATGAGGTGTTTTGACCCTTGGTGAGCACCATATAAAATGTAGGTGGGGAATCAGAATAGGTATGAAAAGAAGGGCGGAGTCAGAAACAGATCGAGCCAGATACCCAAAGAAGAAATATGTAATGAACACAGGTGAGCCATGGGCCACATGGCAGACAGATTAATGAAAATGGGTTGAGTTAAGATGAAATAGCTAGCTAGCAATGTGCCTGAGCTATAAATCAAACAGTATGAAGCTAATATAAGTGTATGAGTCATTTTTTGGGGGGGAGCCTAAGCAGCAGTGTGTGGCTAGGTGGTCTGGGAAGGCAGACCTGTGGGCCTGGATCTCTGGCAAGCAGGGTCAAGAAACCTTATTGCAACATGACTTTATGCTCCTGTGGCCATTGTCAACAGCCACTCCTCCTGCCATGATTATCTGTTGTGATGGGTTTCATCCTTAAACCAGGAAGCTAAAGTACACCCCTCACCCTTTACATTGATCTTTCTCAAATGTTTGGACATAACAATAAGAAAAGGGGAAATTACCTGATTTACATGTCACGTTTCTTATAAAATTCCCACTTATAAGTAAAAGTACTATGACAAACATTATGCATTTAAGATTTTATATATGAGTATATACATATTTATTGTTTGTGCATACATATTAAAATTTATTATATGTATTAGCATAAAAATAAATAAAAATATGTCAGTGTGTGTCTGTTTGTGTGTGTATAAGTATTTGTGTTTGTGATTGTGTGTGAGTGAGTGAGGGAAAACAGAGACAAAAGAGAAATAGAAAAAAAAAACATAGTTTTCCTACTTTGTCTACTATCTAATTCTCTCTATATATTTATATACATATATGTGTATGTATGTATGTTTGTATAAATTTTTCCAAGTCACTCAATAGAGTTTACTGAGTTTTTACACTTGGTTAAATTTTTTTGTTGCTTCCCATTAGGCATTCACTTATTTTTAGAGAAGTGTTTGACCCTTTGGCTGTTGCCTCAGAAGAAAGATTCAGTTATTTATTTTTAAGTTAGTGTTCACTGTCTCAGGGAAACCAAGTTTGTGGTGCTTCAATTTTCTACCTGCAGGAATATATCACAAACCATACTAGTCAGAGAGTAAGCCATTAACTGGAATTTATTTTCCTAATTTTCAAAACAATATCATAATTAAAAATCATTATCTGTGACTTAGATTACTAGCATTCACTACTTCAGAGAGAGTGTGATATATTTTAGGATTGGTAGCTGTGATGTTAAGGCTTAAACCTGAAAAATTTGTTTTTGTTGTTGCACAGGC
The DNA here is from genome assembly GCA_033318265.1 of Phyllotis vaccarum. Classification (NCBI taxonomy): domain Eukaryota; kingdom Metazoa; phylum Chordata; class Mammalia; order Rodentia; family Cricetidae; genus Phyllotis; species Phyllotis vaccarum. The sequence goes on along the minus strand of JARWLC010000001.1, from coordinate 34,654,084 downwards.
TGTACTTACTCTATCAATAATTCTGCTTTGCTTTAACTCTGTCCCCTTCATTATTAATACCAGAGCTGTTAACATCACTACCACCACCACCATCATCATTACTACCACCACCAGTAAGATCATGCCCCAATGTAGGATATTACCATCACTATTCATTATCATTATTCTTTTTATCAGATAGTTCTTATTGTGTTATTACCACAGATCTGAATTGACTTTCTCTAGATAAAACTAGAAAGTGGGTGCTATTACCTTAATTACATAGAACAATGAAATGAGTCCAAAACAACATTTATATCTTGTCTCAGAATCATAAAAAAAAAATGGAAGGCTCTATGTAATCTCGTGTATTACAAAGCATTTGTCTGACAACTAAAGAAATAGTAAAGCAAATTAAAAACTACAAGAATGAGAAGACATGAAAAAAATATAAGGTATGTGAGAGGTTAAATGTTAATCCATTTTCTTGCAAATTTTATAATCTCATTTTTAACCACTGAGTAGGAATAGATCTGGGGAATGAGGCTAGAAGGCTTTAAGAGAGGGGAAACTGAGGTTTAGATGTACTGGATGAAGAAAGAATCCATTTTCAAAATCATCTAGTCTCTTCTGCAAATAAGAAATTTATGTATGACTGGGCATTGTGGTGCCCATTTTTAATTTCAGTATGTGACTAGGAGAGGAAGGTTAATCTCTGACTTCAAGGCCAGCCTGGTCTACATAGTGAATTCCAGGACATGAGAATTTGTCTGAAAAAAATAATTGTCTATATGGAATTATTTATTTGTCTTAATGTCAATAAAATTGTTTTAGTCATAGGCTCAGATAATTAAGAGAATAGATTCCAAAGAAAGAGCTGGATTTCACAATTTCCAAATGTATATGTTAACAATATGATTAAACCATAACTTACTTTCATTATCATCTCTTTGCATAATTGACTATGTTAAATTTCAAAAAAAAGTAGCTTTCAGATTCCAGTGCATTAACACATATAAACAAATTATATTTATTACACATAAAATTTGGTTTTTTTGTTTCTTTTTAATATTTACTTTACTTTTAATTATGTGTGGATGTGTGCACATATGTAGGTTTCCACAGAAGATAGAAGGTGTTAGGTCACATGTGATTGTTACAGGCAAATATGGTTCACACAATATGAGATTCTCTGAGAGCCAAACTCAGGTATTCTACAAGAGGAGTAGACACCTTCATTCAGTTATTGTCTCTTTACCCCACAAAATTTGTTGAGTCAGAGTTAATTTCTTGTGTTTACAACCAGAATTTGTCTCTGAATAAATCAGGAATTAATCATACATGCATAGGTATTCTGGCTAGTGTTATTGACGTAGAATAAACTAAAAGTGATAAAATTGATGTTATGAAGGATTTATTAATACATTTGCTTAGGACATATTAAGTCACACAAAGTAAAATTTATTTAAAGGAGAGCTGCCTCCAAAACATTTGAAAGGTAAAGTGTATGCTAACTAAGCCTATTAGAAATAAGCAAAACTCACAGAGAAAGAGGGTATAAATGTTTGCTTACCAGGATTGATCAGTCATTAGATTACATTCCCAAAGTACAGGCTTGTAACATGCAGCTCAAGAGGGCAGCATAGGCTTATGCCAAAGTTAAGTCCTGGCCTACCACAGAGCCTGTATTTCTCTTCTTGGGAAAAGCATTATTCTGTCAGGTGGGTAAGGTGACACAGAAGTGCAACTATTTGAAATAGAACAATAGTAGTGTACTTAAAATAATCCTGGCACTGTAAAATATCATTGCTGTACATCTCCCATCTATCTAGGTACACAGATTTGTAGTCTCCCGTCTCTGTTTCAGTTGTTTAAAGTGTAACCTGGGGACAATATCTGAAAGAGATTTAAAAATGAAGTTAGCAAAATCTATTTAAGGCTGTCTCGTCTTTGTGAATAAAGCAGAACTAGATATATGCTATTACTAAAGATCTCTTTCCTTTATTAATCTTTAAATGTTCATACTGATTTCTTTTATGAAGGCATATTAATTCTAGAACATTATGGTTACTGTTCATCAATAATTTGACACAACCTATAATCACGCAAAAAGGACAGCTTAGCCAGAAGTCATCTTGACTTGGTTGGTTTGTGGGCATGTCTGAGGGGGATTATCTTGGTTTTGTGACTTGAAGTCAGAAGACTCATTTACTGTGGGTGACAGCATTCCATAACCAGGACCGAGGCCTGAATCAAAGGAGAAAGTGAACTAAATATAAGTGTGTGGGCATTAATTCAACACTATCTCCTCATGACTGAATCTAATGTGAATAGTCCTTCAAGCTCCTGCCTGTAATAAGAAGTTTCTGGCCTGGACTTTCTGGCCTAGCCCTGAGGTTTGAACTCACTCACAGCACTGCTACCACTTAGCCCCAAATAATTACACAAAGGCCTATATTAATTGCATGCTGATCAGGCTATAGCTCAGATATATTGCTAGCTAGCTCTCTGATCTTAATTCAACCCATTTCCATTAATCTGTTTAGCCATGTGGCTTGATACCTTTTCTCGGAGTGGCATCTCCACTTCTTTCCTCTGCACCTGTTGGTGTCTCTTTGCTGCCATCTCTGCTCTGCTCTTCATGTTCCCAGAGTTTTCTTAGTCTGGTAGACCCACTGAAATTTCCTGTCTACCTTCTGGCCAGTTAGCTTTTTATTAAAGCAGTAGGAGAGACGAAAACTTACAGCTTACCAGAACATAACTCCACTATGCCTGCCACTTTGCCTACTCAGCAAGTATGGTCTCTGAACTTGGAAACACATAATGACAAAATGAGCCTTACTTACTAGGCAAAGCCATAAGCATAAACATCAGTACATTTTCTTCAATGACTTGGCGATCTTTTTTCTTCTTCCTATACAGGAAGTCCATAATTTCACTATATAACTGTCTTTTCTTTGCCTAAGCATGATGAGACCCAAGCTTCTTACTTGTCTTCTCTAATCATGCGTAGGCAAAGGCAATCAAGAATATGTACAAATACCTGGTGTTATCCTGTTGTACGAAGTAAAAGAACTAGAGTTGTCTGTGCCAGATCCTGTTACACAGTGAGCTCTGAAGAGCCAACGGAGAGGTTCTCAGAGATCATACACACAACAGCAAACAAGAATGACTATGCACTTTTAAATATCTTTCCCAAAGGGGCCTGCCTCAACAGGTTAACAGTAAGACAAAGGACAGATCGTTAACATCACCATGAAACCCATGAGCTGTTTTCATCACAACCAAATTTCAGAAGGAAATTTAAGACAGGGCAGAGTAACCTTCTCTAGTTAATATTCAGTGTGTTGCATCATAGTTTACTGATCCTGAATCCTACACTGACCCAACAGACCTATCATGCTGATGAGCCTCTGCATATCCTGTGGACCATCTCTATCAATCTCCTTCCCTAAAATCTGGTCATCTATATTCAGGGTAGATTTGATACTGTCTGATATACTTGTTAGAGGCACAGAATGAATGAACTGGTGACATACAATTTGGGATAAAATAAGCATAAAATGAGAATCACTTAGTGCATGCTTCATAATATTTCTCTGCAGATACTTTTACATTTACACAAAATCATAAATTTATTGCTGCTGATGAGATAAACAGAATATTGATGAGGCTGATATGGGAATGTCATTCTGTATGCTGTGGATATCATTCTTTAAATAAAGAACTGTTTTGGCCCATGACAGTCACCATAAAAAAAGCAGATGGGGAAATCAGAGAATAAGTAGTAGGAGGGCAGAGTCTCAGATAGATGAAGCCAGATGCCCAAAGAAGAAACAAGTAAGGAACATATACCTATAATCCATGTGCCACATGGCAGGACAGATTAATGAAAATGGGTTAAGATGAAGGAACTAGCTAGCAATGTGCCTAAGCTATTGGCCAAACAGCATGAAGTTAATATAAGTGTCTGAGTCATTTGCAGGGGAAGAGGGGGGAGAACTAAGTAATGGCAGACAGCTAAGCAGTCTGTGACTGCAGGTCTGTGGGTCTGGTCCTCTGGCCAGATAGGGTCAGAAAACCTCATTGTTACAGATGGTGCCCAATATGGGGCATGAACCCAGGACCCTGGGATTAAGAGTCCCATGCTCTACCTACTGAGCTAGCGGGGCCAAAAACCTCATTGTAACAGACAGTGATCTAACATGGGCTGAATACCCACATAAAGCCTAAGGAAGGTTAAAAGGGGCTCTAGGGTACAGAAACAGAGCCAAAGAAGCTTTCAAATTGTGTATCTGAGGCAGGTCATTGTAGAGAGATAGTGTGGCATTTGCGGCACATTCAAAATGGTAGCAGGCTAGTGGAAGCAAGTGTAAACTAGAACAAAACCGATTCCTGAAGTCTCATAGAAGACTCAGTAGCATGTGAATGATTTAAAGTTTCTGTTTATTTGAAAAAGAAGACAGAGTTAAAGATAGTTTCTTAGCAGCAGCATTTCTTGAGTCTGCTCTGTTTGCCTGTAGTGAACAGTAATGTAGCCTCTTTAAGAATACTTGCTGACTCAGCTTTATCTGCAAAAACTATGTGGCTCTTTAAGAGAGTGCTAGAATATTAACAGCTCTTCTGGTTAGGAAATGATTAAGGATTCACAATAAAACAGATTCAGATGGGGAAAAAACATGTAAATGGCTTACAATGTGTATAAAATGTACATAGGTTTCAGGGTGAAAAGAAAGTCTTTTAAAAGAGAAATAGAGTAATAAAAATATAATAAGCCATGTAAAGATGGAAAATAAAAACAGAATCTGGATTATAGTTATTATTGTGTTTTATTTAATTTTTTTAATTGTTAATGAGCTAACTGCAGAAAGACAATGGACTGCAAAAGCTGCTAAGTTGAACAAGAATATGTATTTTAAAGGTAACTTGACTTTGAAATTTATGTTTAAGAATATGTTGCTTTGGAAGAGTTATGTTTTTGTTTCCACAAAAGATGAGAACCTGTGGATTGCTTCCAGAATCTTATGGTTTCATCAACTAAGACTACCTGAAAATTCTCTGGTGGGAAGAGATGGTCACATTACCTTCAGGGCTGCAGAATAAGATGATTCAGTCTCAAGAACATGCAAGATTGCTAGTACTCCTTAATCAGCAGGAAATAGCAATGGAAAACTACACCCAAATTCCCAAAATACTGCTCATAAATGTTTGTTTTCATTACAAATAGTTAATGGTCATAGAGAATCACTTTCTAAGAATAAAGGGGGAATATGGTATATGAGTGATTTAAAAAATTAGCTTATTGAATTTATTTGATCAGGAAATCAGCTGTTAATTTGAAAATTTTTTATTGGTGTGGACTTTGATTTGTTGATGCAAATTTGAGGTCAATTTTGTTATGCTGTATATATTTTTCTATTCTCCTTTAAGGTATGTTTATGTAACTGATTTAAAATTGTAATGGATAATTAAGAAATACAGATTAACCTATGACAACAAGCTTATAGTTATATGTGGCGGGATTAAGGTGTCAGCTGATAAGGTCATAAGACACTTCCCAGACCCTGGAGGGTGTGTGGCCAACCTAGAGGGGGTGTGGCCAACCCCATTGATAAGTGGCTGCTGGGACACGAAGAGCTCTCTTCCTGGTTCCTGGCTGCTGGCTGCTGGACAGACAGAATCGGAATCCATCATCCTTCCATCGCTCATCCATCGCTTGGATACGCCAGTCCTTGTTCAGGTGCCACCATAAGCTGTTACTAATATTGTGAGTGTTAATTTATATTCTAACAAATATTAATTTTGGACTGGCACCTTGAAAGTAAAACTCCGTCTACATCTGCTTATGTGGGAGGTTGTGTTGTTTCATTTTAAATAATTGTCCCAACCACTGGTTTAATAAAAAGAGCTGATTGGCCAAAGGCAGGCAGGAAGTGTAGGCGGGGCTACCAGACTAAAAACTCTGAGAACAGAATGCCAGATCAGAACACCAGAGGGAATTCCAGAGAGAGGCCCGTAAGAAGCCAAGGACAACTATGATGCCTTAAGAAAAGATACCGAGACCCATGGCTGAACAAGAGACACGGGTTAGAATAAGGGTAGAAAGCTAGCATGTGATATACCTGGGCCTGAGGCTGATCAGCCAAAAACTATTGGAATCATCTTTGTGTCTCTGTGGGACTGTGGGACTGCGGGTCTGCGGGTCTAGACCTTGAGGTTAGGCCAGAAAGTCCGGGCCAGAAACTTCATACTACAGTTATATTAGTTAGAATTTTTAGGTATGTAAAGAATATTTCAATTAGATAGGTAATCTTCAAACACTTCTAAGACCTACAGAATATGGCATTTAAAATATTTTAAAAACTTAGACTTTTCCAGATAGTCAGACAGATCTGCTCCTGGCAGCACTAATTTACTTCAAGAGAAAAATGGGCATCAAAGAAACTCTATATGGTGTTTATTTTCTTTGTGGCAACAGTTAGCCACAGGACAAGAACTGGTTCTTATATTGACTGTTTGACAGTATGCTGTTTAAACTAGACATGTAGGTTCCATAGGAAAGTGACTTCTAAACTTTGTCAGAACAAGCTGAGATGGCCTTCAGGTTCCTGCTTAGCAGAGAAAAATGTCAGACATTCTTCAGGACTCAAGGAAAAGTGACTGATGAACTATACCAGAATGGGCAGTGCTGTCCTTCAGATTTCCTGCTTCACTGAAATGAAGAAACTCCGGGTCTGTTGGCTGAAGATGGATGTCTCAAATTTGTAAAGGAACTTTGGGTGACTGTCCAGGCAGATGAGTGTCGTCTCTGTCATTTCTAGATTTTGGAAGTTACTTGCACTTCCTGTTTATTTGGGTAAATATTATATCCTTTTGTGGTCTTTGATGTAGTTGAAGATTAGATAGTTATAGGTATAGCTTTTCTTACTTATTTTCAAAGGTATATTAGATATGAAACTAGATTCACAAGAATAAGGCAGATGGTATAATATTTTCTTTAATTTTGCTAAATATAAATAGACTAGATATTGTAACTCTAATTCTTGCTTGATAGCTATTTTGTAAAATGAAATTTTGCTATGTTAAAATTGAAACCTCCCTTTTTAGATAGAAAGAAACAGGGAGGTGATGTGGGAATGTCTTTCTGTATGCTGTGAATATCGTTCTTTAAATAAAGGACTCTTTTGGCCCATGACAGACACCATAGAAAAAGTAGGCAGGTAAATCAGAGAGTAAGTAGGAGGAGGGCAGAGTCAGAGACAGATAGAGCCAGATACCCAAGGAAGAATCAAGTAAGGAACACAGGTGAGCCATGAGCCGTGTGTCAGGGCAGATTATTGAAAATGGGTTGAGTTAAGATGCAGGAACTAGTTAGCAATGTGCCTAAGCCATTGGCCAAATAATAGGAAGTTAATATAAGTTTCTGAGTCATTTTAGGGGGCCTAAGCAGGAGTGGGCAGCTAAGTGGTCTGTGATTGCATGTCTGTGGGTCTGGACCTCTGGCTTAATGGGGTCAGAAAACCATAGTGTAACATAAGGCCATAAAATGGATAGTCTTGGGCACAGAGAAACCTTAGGAACTAATATTGCTCTGAACTAACTTTGAAAATGACTGTGACAAAAACCATTATCTTTCCTTGATGTGGGATACTGTTCTGTGTGCTGAGTATTACCATTGGTTGATAAAGGAGTTGTTTTGGCATATGGCAAAGAAGCTTAGAGGGAGGCAAGAATTCCAAGCATAGATAAAAGAGAAAGGGGGTAGGGTCAGACAGAGACTCTATGAGCTGCTGCCCAAGGAAGCAACATATAATGAAATACAGGTAAGCCATGAGTTACATTGGAATAGATAGATTGATAGAAATGGGTTGAGTAAAGATGCAAGAAAAAGTTAACAAGAAGCCAGAGCCAAAGAATGAACCTTTTGTAATTAATATAAGCCTCTGTGTGATTATTTGGGATGAAGCAGCTGGGCAGTTCCAGACCTTGAAGCTGTCTTAGTCTGAAAATTCTTGCTACATTTCCTGGAACTTTGTTTTCTTCACAGTAGTAGTATAAAACAAAATGACAAAATAGTGGCTTTTTGAAACATACAAATCTAAAAGTTTTTAGGTCTATACTGCATAAAATAAGGGATTGTGTGAATGGTGATAATATTCTACACTCTCTCTTTTCTCCTCAGTAAGGAGATAACAGGATCAATGATGTGGGAAGGAGGCACTGGTGTCTACTACTTTAGTTTCAGTGCACAGAAGGTGATAGGATCTCAAGGTCAAAGTCAGTCTCAACCACATATGAAGATTCTGTCTCAAAAGCAAAATGCAGAGAACACAGAGATAGGCTTCCAGTGTGTAGAGACAGAGAGAAGATAAAGCTTCTTGCTATATGTGAGCCATGCCCTTCCCTCCCATGTAGCTGATAGCAAATAAGATCCATTAGCTCGTATTGATTACAACTGCCCTCTCTATGCAAGATCATTTGAAATGAGGATAGCTTTTTAGTGGAGTGAACTGTTTGGTCTCATTCTATTCTAATAAAAGTTTGAGAAGTTGGGGGAAGGGTCCCTTGCTTCCTGGAGTTGCCATTGAGAAAAGATAAGGTTTCCTGGTATTGATGTTAATGGAATAAAGCTCTGTGTTTTGCCTACCCCCTGCCTAGAGCTGACAGCATCCAGCTTGGGAGACTGTAAACATAAAGTTATTTACCTGGGCTTGAAAATTTAGCTTATCTGGAGGCTGGAGTTTAACTGTAATTGTCTGCATTAAGCCTGCCATACACTCTGAGTTTCCAAAAGGGCCCAAGAATAAGTACATCCAAGCATTACAATTCTTTCCATTATGACTACAACACCCTAGGGCAGGTTTCTCAGAGCCCTGACAACTTGAATTACTGTCTTTTCCTACTCAGCTGCTTGAATTGCAGACTACAATGGGATGCCTTTAAACAATGTCACACCTCTTTATCCACAGATGGAGTTTACAGAACCTCCTTCAGAGACCCTTGGAAACTTAAGAAAAATAATGCTGGGAGTGCAAGCACAGATTTTGGCTTCTTGCCATTGGGATGCTGTAGAAGACCACGAGGACTTTAGTCAAGGAACTTTTAGTCTACAGAATCACTTCACTGATCATGGCATAGTGAAGGCTAGAGCAGAACATCTGATGCTTATTAACCTCTCCAATGTCTCTTTCATTCCAATTTAACAAACATTTCCAGAGTTTACACTGTGCTACAGTCAATGCCACACACCCTCAGCTCTATAATTTATTTTTATTTATTCAAAAACTAGATTCAGGTAATTCTCATGCAATTTTTAGCACAAAGTCATGAGACTGAGAGCTATTGGTCCCCACTTCTATGTAAAGCTTCATCATTAATTATTAGTGGGATCTTTGAAAAGTCAGATCAGCCATCTGGGCTTTAGTTTCTTCATCTGAGAAGGGAGAATGAGGATTATGATGACAATTCAAAAGTAATATGAAAGTATTCCATCACCACACTCCTGAAAACAAATGTACTGATACATATTTTTTTCTGCCGAATAGTGAGAAATGGACTGAGGGTATAGGGAAATGCGAGCAGCCTGTGACCTTATTTAAATAAAGGTTAGGTTAGGTTAGGTTTATCTCACTTTGACTGTGTACTTATTCAGGGAATTTCTTCTGATACATAGTAATGTTGTTGTCATTTATCTCTGTTATTTGAAAGCACATGTATTTTCTAAGTAGGGTATTATCAAACTGTCCAGAAATGGCTGATGGGCATGCTTCTATTACTTTCCACTCTGAGAGTTCCTCAAGACAAAACTGATGTTCTATAGACTCTTTGTTTGCAAAAACTGAACTTAAAGATTATATATCACAGCATATATCCCCCAAAATTAGAGTGGCCATTATCTTCCACTTTTTATGTTTACTTCAGGTACATGTTTGCTTCTTCCATACAAGATACCAATTTTTACAAAAGAAAATTCAAGTGAGTTTAAATCTAGATACTATCTTTAGGCAATTGTTCACCAGATGGTTGTTGGTTTTGCTGTGTTTGTAATTTGGGATATTATAAAGAGAATATATTTACTTTTCAATTTCCTCTGCTGTAGGTAGGCAATGTTATAATTGCTATTAGTCTGGGCACACATAACTTGCCATTGTGAAGAAAATGTACCAAACACAGTGTGATAAGAGAATTGGGGTTTGAGCCTTCCCACAAGCTTTGGCAATTAGCGTGAAAAGAACAAGGTACAAAAGTCATTCTCTACCAGAGAATGAGAATTACATGGAACAAACTACGAGTATACAGTCAAGTACAGTCTTAATCTGCAAACATTTGGCCAACCTTCAAATTCACAAGCAAGAATAAAAATCAACATGATGACCTACTATATTTCCAGGTACTTTATTTTGCAGTTTTGTGATTAAAAAAAAAAAAAAAAAAAACAGGACTGGATATGTAGAAAGTCTATATGGATCAATTCTTTAAACTCTCTTAACTCCTGTTTCCTCTCTATCTGGAATGCAGAATATTTTGATATAATAGAAATAAAATGAGATATCACAGGAAGTTTGAAGCTTAGTTTATAGAGATAAAAGGACATTCTTTCTGCCAAAAATGGATGGTCAGTCTAGTAGGAGGGTCAGAGAAAGGAACCAGTCTAGTACAAGCTCATGTGCTTTGGAATATTAGGAATATATCTTCAGGAAAGTGATGTGGAGCCGCCTGGAAGACCACCTTCCTACAAGAAACATAAATGTGTTATTAGAGTAAAGACAATAAAGTAGAGGTCAGGTGATGGCTGCAGCCCCATCAGTGAAAGGAAACAATCCATGAAGAAAAAGAAACAGTGTCAAATATGAAATATAAAAGGTAGCATAATCACAAGGTGACTCCATGGGGATCACTTCCAGCCATATTAATTTTCATGAGATGTATCATCTTAAATCTTCTTCCTTATCTAAAAAATGGGATAAAATATACTTTCCTTGCTAAATCATTGGAAATATGAGAGTGAATGAAAATAAAACTGCATAGAGCTAGATACTGGTGAGCAGGAAGTCAATAAAATATTGAGAGAGAAATGAGTAATAAAGAAGATGAAGGAGCATGACAGTGGATTTTTCTAGAGCAGCAATTGAATCGTATATGGACTCTTCAATATGGTTTGGACCACAGGTTTCTCAGAACGTCCTCAGCTAAGATAAACCACTGGCACTGAAACTTTTGACAAGCATTCTTGAGGAGAATACAACTCTAATCTCCTCAGACATATACCCTTCCCAGGCCTACAGCCTCTTACATCTTGACCACTGTAATGGTTACTCTTCAGTTCAACTTGATTTGATTTAGGATCTCCAGGAGACAGGCTTCTGCATGTGTCTGTGCTGATGTTTCTGGAGTTATAAGGAGAGAAGACCCATCCTGAGCTGTAGACAGCATCATCATATAGACTGCTTGCCTAGGTTGATTTTTAACGAGAAAGAAAGCCGAATACTAGCATTCTTTGCTGTCTGCTTCCTGACTTTCTCAAACTCCTGCCACAAGGGTCACTGCTTTTCATTTCTTTGTTTACAAATATTGCTTCAAAATTTGTTAATTTGTTATTTTATTATTTCTGACTTCCTGTCAAAGTTTCAGTACTCTCTACTCAGAAATTATCCTAATGATTCATGCATAAGGAACACAATGATTATTTGTTTGAAGTTTTATTTTCAATATGCTTTCTGATTATGATGAGACTCAGGCTGATGTACAAAAACCAAAAAAAAAAAAAAAAAAAAAAAAAAGAAGGTAGCAGGTTCAAATACTTATTTCCTACAACTTTATAGAAAAAGAAGTAACTGTAATTGATCTGAGGTTACAGTCAGCATGGTAAAATACAAATTAGTTTAACCCGAAGTGTCCTTAAAATAGAATCCGAATATTCAGAAGGGTCTGGTAGAGACATGAGTGAGAGTTGAAGCAGGAGATGCCCCAGGGGTCTATTCCATGCAGTGCTCTGCTGTCACGTTAATATATCACATTTTATTGTTTAGATAAAACAGGGCCTGTGAAGGGTATATTAATCATGCTCCTTATTCTAAAAGTAAAATCAATCTTACTATCTTAAACAGAAGAAGTATTTATTACATTACAGCCTTCATGGAGCCTCTGGGAGGATCAGATATCTTGGAATTGATGGTACCCAGTCATGACAGAGCAGCTCAAACACAGCCCTTCTTCCATATATAGAACTGTGATAGCAGAAGCTCTTGCCACCCCAGCCATACTAGGTAACTGCCTTAGTAGAGCATACCAGCTATGCCACTATAGTTGTCTCAGAGAGAATATCAGAATGATTCCTCATTTCCCATTTCACAAAAGGACATCTACTGTTTGAGATCCCAGACCCATGTGATTATATACAAAGGCATCTAGACAATGCCACTTTTTTTCCAGTACAGACTGACTTTCCCTACTATGTTCTGAGACTTGTACTTCAAGAATGAGTATATTAGTCCTTCTTGATCACCCAATTTTGGACCATGATTTCACAAGAGTATCATTCATGAAGGTTGCCACTGGAGATCAATGGCTTTGGAGCTGGGTGGATGTTCATTTTTCTCCTCAAGTAGTACTTCAGGTACTTTACAATAGGGAATGATCACTAATCAGTAGGGTTAAAGACTCTAAGTAGGTACCAGCTGTACTTCTCCAGTTCCATGAGATATATAGGAATTGTATACAGAAACAGGACTTTAGCATCAGTTAGATGCAACCAACAGCCTTGACAATAGCCTGAGTTGTTTGGGTGTTTCCATTGGGACATTCTGGCTAACAGCCCAACTAGATATAATAACCCAAACACAACACTGGACATTACACTTGTTGATGAAAGATAACTACTTATGGTTTTATTTTCTTGTTACTAGAAGATTCCATTAATATTTTTTATATAGGTATATATTTTAAGAACCTTCTACTATAATCCCCCAAATAGTCTTTGTTTTCATGATTTTTCCATGTGTTACCTACATTACCATTTTCTCTTCCACATCCAATTATCCTCAACTTCCTATCCCTTAGTCTCTCTATAACTTCAATTCTCTTATTGTATAACTCACCTCTAAGTTAGGTATAGACTACCCTACTTAATCAGACTCAAGATCTAGCATCCATAGATAATTGAATATATACTATAATTTGTCTTTTTGATTCTTTGCTACCTCATTCAGGGTGATTGTTTTCTATCTCTACCTCTTACATGAGAATTTAATGATTATTTAAACAGTGGAATAATAGTCCATTGTGCAAGTGACCCAAATTTTCATTATCCATTCATCTGTTGAAGGATATCTAGGTTATTTCCAATTTCCAATTACCATGATGGAACAGCAATATTAGTGGGTGATGGCAATGTGTATTTTACTTATGTCTATTATGTACTATGACCATACATGTCCCTATTAACTCTTTATTTTATTGTAAAATGGGGTTAGAAAGGAATAATTTAGGAGTTTAGATGCTAAAAACAGAATGAAAATATGGTAATTAAGAAATTTGGTTAAAATCCTTTTTTACCATTCTATAACTAGAAAACAAAAAATATTTTGCTTTCTTCTATATGGAAACACATTGAAATAATTGCAAAGATAATGTGTGTGTGTGTGTGTGTGTGTGTGTGTGTGTGTAAGTCATTCAGAAAACATTAATATCTATGTAAGTCTCGACAATCAAAATTCAGTCAAAATGTTGACCATTTTTATGTACAACTGTCTTTTAGAGGGTCGATCATACATATCTGGTGTCCCTTGAGCATAACATCTGTTTCTTCTTGAGCTTTTTTTTTATCCAGTGCCCTCTCTGTCTGCAGTGATATTTTCACTGACCTCTCTTGCTTTCTTCTTGTATTTAGTCATGTCTTGAGCAAATCATGTCTTCAAAGTATCTTTATATAAAATATCAGCACCACTAATAGGTTCTCCTCCAGTTTAAATACTAAAAATTACCAACATAAGTAGACTTATATTTTAATTTAAAAGACATGGTTCTAAGCCCTGTCTTTCATTCAGCCAACTTATTTGCATTGGGACAGACATGGCAAAGTCAAGGCTAAGACAACTGTACTTATAAATTCAAAATTTAGAGTACAGAAAATCAGAAGCTGTGAGTATTTATCTATTTTAGAAAACAATTTCAAGCAAGTATTAAGCTCAATATAAAAGATTTCAGAAATTGATTGACCTGGGTCTGGTTAATTTACACTTTTATTTTATTCTGTGATATATTAAACTCCGGCCAGTAGCAGCAGAACTCATGTTTGATTCCAACACTTAGGAGGCAGAGGCTCAAAGCCAGTCAGGTTTAAATAATGGGTTCCAGGCAAACCAGTGCTACATAGGGAGAAGTCCCTGTCTCAAATTAAAATATATTAATCTATTCAAACAATAAATTATATTAATCTATTCAAACAATAACTGAACTGACAAAAACCCATCTGCTAACATAATTTGGCAGAGACAAAGAATTTGGGTGGTACTGAGATAAGCCTGTCACTCATCTGGCTTCTCATTTGAATGTCTCCAGTATTTTGCTACCTTCCAGAACTTAGCACAGTTTGAACATAAAAATTGATTATCCTAACATTATTCAAAATAACAAGAGTGCAAAGAAGGGCATGCTAAGCCCAGAGTAAAGTAGTTACTTATACTCACTCATAACATTACCAAGGACCTCTGTCAGCTTGGCATGGAGGTCTTCATCTCCAGGTCTGATGACATTATTAGAAGCTGAATCTGTTTCAGTACATAATAGGAATCTGCATTGCTTCTGAGCCTCTCCACATGCACAGGGCTTATGTGACAATCTAGAAGTAAACAAAGTTAGTCAAATGAACTTTCCTTCAGTTCTGGTGTTTCAGTTTTATAGTTTTTCTCCCAGAGGAAAAGTCAGATTGAGCAGCCTCTGATATTATCACCTTCACCATTCAAGCTCTCTTCTAATGAAAGGCTCACTGTCATTCAAAGTCCAACTCATATTTTTCTTGACATCTTTCTTAACATTATTTCATCAGAAAACATTGAGAATAGAATTCGTGTCCTGTACAATGCTAGGTACCCACAAGCAATTAGAACCTGGATCAATTTCAAAAAATCTAACCATAATGAAATAGACCATGACATAAACAAAAATTTAAATACAATGGATTGAGGTGTTCACTAAAGTTGCTCCAGACAGCAGTGGGACAACAACAAACAGTGATGAGCCTAGTTTGGTTTCAGCTTCTTCTGATCTATTGATTCTCTGATTCTACTGCCATCTGCTTTAGAAAAATTCATAACTTAATAATTCATGCGGGAACATTGCCTTAAGGTATAATTATGCTTTTCCACAAATGACCTATGCAATTACCCCAGAGTAGTAAGCAGCAATTGTAAAGAGAAGTTCGAACAAGTGTACAGGGAGATAATGCTACAAAATGACCCTTGTTTCAATTTTCCTTCTCATAACTACATAAAAATTACATTTGCTTCTATCACAGACATAGGCAGTAATAATGGAAAAAATACCCATTAGATTATCTTCTCTTATCTCTTACTAGAGAGTGCCCCCCCCTTTCTCTTCTCACACTATGCTAGGCTTTCGAGGGACTTCAGTCTGTTCAATGATTCCAAAATAATAGAGATAATCATAAGTGAAGAAAAAGACTTCACCTGTTAGTGTTCATACTTGGTATAACTATGGTATTCAGGCCGCTATCATCATATTTAAAATATGTTTGGCAGGAGCTCAAAGCAATGGTACCAAGTTGAGCCAGTAAACATAAGGTGAGTCTTAGATTGAGAAAACAGGTCTTAAAGCCTGAATAAATGATTATAGACAAATTAAAGGGGTGTTGTTGATGAGCACATATCAGTTGCAAGCCGGGGAACACATGGGTTTGTAGAGATATATATCAGGAAAATATGGCATGAATATGTGAATGTAAGATAATAGAAAAATACATAAACATACTCTGAACACTTGAGAAAACTACAGAATTATCTGATATTGTAATCTTTTTTAAAACTATAAAATCATTTCATACATTGTAATCTATTTTCAATATGTTTGAGTATGTAATCGTGTATGACTATGGGTATACATGTGACACAAAGTTTATATAGAGATCAAATGACAACTGAATATTTATCCTCACTGTCAACCTTGTTGAGGCAAGGTCACTGAGCTTCAAAGTACTACCAGAAAATAATATCTATGTCTTAACCATTTCTTACATACGTAAATAAACTACTACCTCAGTTATTACTGATAGGCACTAAAATATTCTCATTTTTGCACTACTTCCTTCCTTAATAAATAATTATAAATGATATAAGGAATAATAGAATATCTTATGTCTACTTTATCATTGAATTATACTTATAGATATAACTTTAAGAGAATATCACATATAAAGTCAAATAATTCTGATTTTAAAAAAATTCAAATGTATCCAGAAAATATTCTGTCTACTGTTGAAGATCAATTTACTCTGTTATGAATCATCTAAATCCAAAAATTTGTTAAAAAGAGATGTAACAAAATATGTTGTAAGATGCATTCTCATGTTTTTCCTCATATCTAGAATACATTCTTTTCTCAAACAATATATTATGATTGGAGTTTTCTCTCCTTCATCTCCTTCCAGTTCATTCCCCCTTCCTTTCATATCCACTCCATTTTTTGTCAGAAAAAAGGATTCCAAGAAATAAAAACAAAACCACAAAACAGAAATGATACAAAGGCTATGACATTGAGGTTGGACAAGGTAAACTAAGGGGGGAAAGCCTCAAAAAACACAACAGAGTAAAAGACATACTTTCTCACATACTCAGGAGATACATAAACACCATATATACTCAAATAACTTGGGCTGAAGACTCAGTTGAAAAGAAATTAAAAATTGAAATTGAGAAATCAAAGTATTTTTATTTGGAAACAATATGATAAAATATTTCACAAGAAAAAACATCTACACCTGATAAACAGATTCAGTAAAATAGCTGGATACAAATTGACTTATAAAAAAAAAAATCAGTAGTCTTTCTTTATATAAATGACAAAGAGCTGAGAAAGAAATCAATAAAATAATACTTTTTAATAGTCTCAAATAATATAAAATATCTTGCAGTAACTGTAACCAAAGAAGTAAAAGTCCTATATGATAAAAAAAATTTAAGTCTTTGAAGAAACAAATTATAGAGTCTATCAGATGATGGAAAGATCTCACATGCTCATAGATCAGTAGGATTAACCTAGTAAATATGGCCATTCTACTAAGAGAAAGCCACATATACAACGCAATCCCCAGAAAAATTCTAACACATTTCTTCACACATCTTGAAAGGATAATTCTCAACTTAATGTAGAAACACAAAAAAGTAGGATAATTGAAACAATTCTTAACAATAAAATAACCGCTGGAGGTATCTCTCTTCTATATTTCAAGTTGTACTACAAAAACTAACATAATAAAAATATTACATTATTTTCAGAAAAATAGACACACTGATGAACAGAATGCTAGTGGAGAACCAAACATAAATCCACACACATTTTGACACCTGATTTTTTTTATTTAGGAGCCAGAAATTAACTCTAAAAGAAGACAGAGCCTTCAACATTTGCTGATAGTTCAACTCTTTGGCTGCAAGTAGATTCATACTTATCTTCCTATACAATACTCATCTGAAAATGGATCAAAGACCCCAGTATAAAATCAGATACTCTGTACCTGATGAAAGAGAATGTACAGAATAACCTTGAACACATTGGCACAGGAGATAGCTTCCAGAACAGAACATAGGTAGTTCAGGCAATAAAATCAACAATTAGTAAATTGGACCTCATGAAACTGAAAAGCTTCTGTAAGACAAAGAACACCATCATTGAGACAAACAGTAACATAAATAATGAGAAAAAGGGATTTTTATAGACTGCACATTTTATGAAGGAATAATATCCAGTATATGTAAAGCACTCAAGAATCTATAAAAATTTTTAATTTAAAAATGGGGAACAGATCTTAACAGAGGAGTCTCAATATGTGAAACTCAAATGTTCGGAAAAGAAAAAACATTTAAAGAAATGCTCAAAATTCTTACCCATTAGGGAAATATAAATTAAGAATATTTTGAGATTTCATCTTACACCTATTAGAATGGCAAAGATCAATAACACATCTGCCAGCATATGCTTGTGCATAAGGGAAACAATTATGTGGGTGGGCATGCAAACTTATAGAGCCACTATGGACATCAATGTTCCTCAGAAATTTGGAACTTGATCTACCTCAAGATCCAGCCTTGCAACTCTTTGGCATATATCCAAAGAATGCTTCATTCTACCCCAAGTTCACTTGCTTAAACATGTTTGTTGCAACTATATTTATAATATCTATAGATTTTAAACAACTTAGATGCTCTTCAACAAATTAATAGATAAAAATGGGGTGTATTTACACAATGGAATATTGCTCAACTGTTAAAAATAATGACATGATATTTGTAGGTCAATGTATGGTAGTAGAAAATAAGTCATCCTGAGTCAGGTAACCCAAGCCTAGAAAGATAAATATAGTATGTAATCAATTATATGTGGCCATTAGGTGTTAAGCAAATGATAAACAAGTTATAATTCATATACACAAAGAACTATCATATAGACAAAAGGATGATTTTAGAAGGTGGATTAGACTCAAGATCATACAGTTTTATCCCCAAATGCTTAATTGATTAATCCAAATATTAATCCCCTAAAATTGTATGTACAGCTGGGATTTGTTTGTTATTTCATGTTATTATTGGTATAAATCACTACATGAAACTTCAGAAGAGTTGGACACAGCAAAACTGAGCATTTCACAACTCTGCCAGATCCAAAGGAAATCTAATGTCTGTCATTTACTCACTCACCCATGTTTATTTCATTCGATTTGGTTACATTCTTCAGCTTCATTGACTGTGGAATATCTACATTCTTGTTTTCTATATTTACACCTTTTATAACAAGACCTATTCTTTATTTTTCATTGTGATCAAATTTAAAAATTTTATTATATTTTTCTTTGACAAGTTCAAACAGCATAAAGGACATTTTAATTACTGTAACATCTAATCCTTTCAAATCCCTATTAGCCACATTCCAATTACTTTCTTCCCAATTCTTTTAAATTTAAAAATTTAAAGTATTCTTGATTTTTTCTCCCGTTCTTCTCTTCTCTCTCTCTCTCCCTCTCCCTCTCCCTCCCCCCCCTCTCCTCACTTTCTTTCTTTGAGACCCATTGAATTAATCAAGGTGAACTGTACAGCCATGGTTTGGAACTTTCAATTTGAACCAAGAGAGTACTGCATTGAATACTCAATTGTAGATGATTACCTAAACTCTATATGTACTTGTGCTTAAAGCTACTATTTCAATGTGGAGCAGTTGAGATTCCTGAATCCAGTGTAGACATCTAAGATTCACATTTTATTGCTTGTCAGCCTAGTTTTCATTGATGTTACTTTAAGGTCATTACAGAGATGACTTTGCCAATCACAGAGGTGTGCATTTCAAAGACCTCCTTTCTGTCTTCCAGCCTTTGAAATCTTACTGCTCCCTCTTCCTCAGTGATCTCTAAACTGAGTTATAATAAATGTTTTGTTTGTAGATAAGCACTCAATTGTGACTTCTCAGCATTTGAGAAATCAAGATTTTTAAATTTTATGGGGTTCATCTAAAGGCAGGAGTCTACAATGAAGGTTGCCATAGTTCTTGTCTAAGGATAAAACTGAGCATGAGTTTAGAAGGCAACTAGTATCTGTAAAAATTTAGCTAATTGGTTCAAAATTATATACTTATATTATTTCCTTTTTTATCTTTTTAGTTAGATGCACAGATATGTGATTTTCTATAAATTTTCTATAAATTTAAAATCAGATGTATCTTGTTTACCAAAATTAGTATCAAGAGGGGAAAAGAAAGCAAATTTAGATGGAAATGGGGATAAATCTGGGAAGAATTGGGGAAATAAAGCTAAATATGGTTAAAAAAAAGGCATAAAATTCTTAAAGAACTAATAATTGTTTAAATTTTCCTGTTTACTTATTATTTTTTAAATATTTTTAATGAAAAAAATATGCAATATAGTTTAGTATGGTTTACCATCCCCCAACTCTTCCCAATTATTAGTTTAATTTTTATTTTGTTTTTGTTTTGGGAGCAGGATTTGTTTCTTATTAGTGGTGATTTCGACAATACATTTTCTTTGTAAAACCAAATTTTTCATATAAATTTTTACAATTTATATGCACTTTTAGCAATATACCAGTTTTTCCTGTCTTTATATTAAAAACACTCTTTCCAAGAATTGTAACAAATCTCATTATATTAATATAGTTGAAATTCTCCGATTTCCATGATCATCCAGTGCTCATATTCTGGATAATATAGTTTTCAATATATTTTTAATTGCTTCTGAAATTATCCTTAATGACCTCTATATTTTTCCTAGGAAAATCTTCTATGTAGCTATAATCGCCTTTCAAATCAATGCCTATTTTGAGTAACATACTGTGAGAAGTATATCCTGAAATGTTAAACAAAGTTTAACAGCCAATCTCCTTAACTTCTAATTCTTAAAATTTTGTCATTATAACTAAAATAATATACTTTTTAATTAATACTTTAGGAGGCTGACATTTAATGCACCATTTGAGTGTTGTTTGATGGCCAGTTGGAATGTGCATTAAAGAGTGAGTAAATGTCTTTCTCTCAATTTTAATTTTTTTAAAAACTAATTTTCTAAAATGGCTAAGACAAAATGAGAGCTCATGATTTATGTATATCGTCAAACTCAGAAAGAAAGACACAGGATAGACAAATCTATACAATCCTCACTTCATCTGAAAACGATTAATTATATCATTCACTCTAGTTTGCGCATTGTGCTTCACTGGAAGACAAAAAGTAATCACTGGAGAGAAGGATCATAATGTTAAAGAAAATCACTACGTATAATAAAACAAAAATTGTAAGTTCAGAATCTTCAAGGCCAAGCTTTTGCATTTGGAAGTTAACATTTAATAAAACTTATTAACTTATTGAGCACCTTTTTGAAAGTACAATTTATTTCATGTTATTTAGAGAGAAACTCTGCATGATACCAACAAATTAAAATATATACCAGGAAGTTGGCACTTTAAACATTCTTAATAGATTGATGGCCATCATTGTAAACAGCATACAATTTGTTAAATCTTGACTGCAGTACTTGTGCCCTATATACAATAATATATCTATCACACATATATCAGTTACTGACACTTTTTTAATATTCTCTCAGGGAAGACTTTAAAATTCAATATCCTGTCACCGATGGAGTCCAAGTTATTTTTTCTTTCACTTTGCATAGCAACATCAGATTTTCAATTACTTTAGCAGTCAGAACTAAGTATTTGACATGGTTTCACTCAAATAGTTCTTTTAGTTATCTATTATATAACCTGGAATCTTCATCCATGGTGGTATTGGTTTTAAATGTATAAACCGGATGTAAATAGGTAGTGGATAAGAGACAGGATGGGCCATCAGGCTTATGGCATCTCTCACACAATGACTTAAGCCATTACTTTATGGTCCTTATAGTACTTCTTAAATTTTAAATGCATTTACTTAATAAAGTCACATTTACTTATTTTTTACTAATTGGAAAAGATACTCTAAGTGCTATGAAGACCAACACTTAACTATCACAAAAAAAAATTATTGAGGCAAGTGAAATATTTTGAACTTTATGAATGAGGAAAAGATGCTCTGAAATATCAATGACTTACCCAAATACATTCCTAAAAAATCAGCAAAAGATTTTTTTTTTGTGAAAACTCTTTCCTCCACCTTTAATTCCTTCTTAAATTACATTTGAGGTCTCAAGGATTGAAAGAACTTCAAGGCCATTCAGATAGCTCTCCCACTAACATGATAGGACTCTTCCAAGATAAGGGCAATAGAATAATGTGACAAAACTTATCATGTCTTAGAGTTGATAACAGTTTGAATATTTGGTGTTGGTGTCTCTTTGGTTGCCTGGTTCCTATTTCCTTGGGAGTGACAGAGCTTCATAGAAAATACTGGCTTAACAGTGCAAGAATATCCAAAAGATTCCATTTTTAGCATAAAGTAAATACATGAATTTGATGAAAAACAAGTTGATTTATTGAAAAAATGTTTACATCATTATGAATTATTGATACAGGGAAAAATATATGTAATTCAAATGGTAGTAATGCTAAAGGTAAAGATTAAAGATGCTAAGTGCATACATTCTATTGTACAACTATAGTTATCGTCCGTCTCTGTGAGTCTTCACAGGTGAACTGGAGCACAGCGCTGATTGAATAGTCTCTATTCTCTTCTTCAGCCACCCTTGAAACCCCATTCTTCATTTCATTTATTCTAAACACCTACCTTGTATACACAAAATAAAACTATATCTATTCTTTTGCAACTGGTTTACTTAACTTAGCATACTCTCCTCAGAATTAACCTGTAAGATACTCTATTATGGCATTTCCTTCTTGTTTTCGCTTGAATAATATTTCAGTGTGTGGTTGTACAATTGTCCTTTCATTTGTTGATGGTGTAACCGTGCATTTGAAAAATTATAAAAACAACACTGTGGCATTGTTTATATAGAGAGACACTTTAAAATGTTATTTTTTAAAATAATTTTAGGTGTAGAACAAGTGTGAAGTTTCTAGACCA
Source organism: Phyllotis vaccarum (assembly GCA_033318265.1). NCBI lineage: Eukaryota > Metazoa > Chordata > Mammalia > Rodentia > Cricetidae > Phyllotis > Phyllotis vaccarum. Next base: position 34,631,347 of record JARWLC010000001.1, on the reverse strand, counting down.
TACCATAATTGGACCTTTATAATTTTGAGAGAAACCTCATGTAATTTCTCACAATGCATGTGTCTTCATTGGAAGTGTCAAACAGTTTCATTTTCTGCTCTTCCTCACTCTTTCTTTGTCCTGTTGTGTATTAGCTCTCCTAGTCAATATAAGGAAATATCTAATTACAGATTGGATTTCTGACTCAAGGACCAGTGATATTGGATATGCTTTTATGTGTTTAATTAGTCATTTCTTTGGAGACATGCCCATTTCACCACATTATCAAGTGGAAATTTTAAGATAAATATTTTAATAGACAAGTATTATAACTGGCTATATATATTCCTCCTCAACACTAGTCCAAATATGGTAGTGTTAGTATAGCACATGAAAAATAAAAACAAGCCTTTAATAATATGGTTTAATAATAAAAACTTTGCTATTTCCTTTACAGGCAATATGTTATTAAGTACTTTTTAGTGGTTAGTGAGACAGGAAGACTAACTGTTTCTACAATGAATATAAATTGCTCTAGGGGAATGATGTAACTTATCTAATCCAAAGAGACAGCATTTGATGACTCTTGGATTTATAATCTGCTCTGTATAACCCATATAGCCCTCTATTGACACATAAATAAGTTTTTCCCACATTTGTGTGCATGTGCACATATGCCAAGGTATATTTGTGTCTATGTGCATAAGTTGCTGAAGCATAATCAATATTTAGTCACAGACAATATGGTATTGAGCTAGAAGAAGAAATCATTCAGTTAAATGTGTTAGATATGAAAGTATCTAATTTTTAAAAATTCTAGAGCTTTGTTTTCCTACATGCCGTTAAAATAGTTAATTTTTTCATATTTATGTGTTTGGATTTCTTGATATAGTAAAACATATACAAGTTATTTCAAGTTATTCTGCCAAAACCTGAAAGTAGCTGATATAACCAGCTTTATCTTGTAGGTATGATGAAAATATTGTGCAATATTTATAGCAAATCTAGACTCTTAATCAGTAGACCCTTAAGGACATCCCACTACTACTGATGAAAATTATATCTACACATTGCTAAATGTCCTAGGGACAACAATCTTCCCAGGTGGAAAGCTAGTTCAAATAAAGATGATTGCTTTCAAAGCTATTCTAATATAATTTGTCTCTTGTTTATGTGATGATTTTGTTTCTGATATTTTTCTTACAATACTTGGCATTGAAACAAGGGCAATACACATGTTAGACAAGCATTCTTCCAAGAAACTACAACCACAGCCCCACACCTATTGCTATTACTACTGATAATATTTCTATCTTCTTGTCTTCAAGATAGAGAAGGATGCTTTATTTCTCATGAGTGCAGAAGAAATGGGTATTATAAGAGTCCTTTATAGAGTATAAAATAAACTTGTGGAAAGAGGCAAAAAGGGGAAGAGAAGGAAAAAAAGGTAGAAGGAGTTAAAGGGCCATGGGAAAGGGAGGGAAAAGTGGTGTAATTATATTGTAATTTCAAACATAAGGTTTTAAAAGGCTCCTTATGCTCTCAAGCATCTATTTCCAAAAACCACACATGAAATTCTAGAATTCCAATAGAAGTCTCAAAATCTTATCCTTACCCATAGCATCCTGATTCTCTGACATTGCCAACGTTCAGCTTAACTGAATTCTACACAATGTTATTATAAACAGTGCTCCTATCCATCCAACCGTACCAACCACTGTCTTTTTAGGATAATTCTCAGTGGAACCATCTATCAGTTGGTTCCTAGAGCTTTTCTCTTTATGTTGAGGTAATCTATAAAGAAAACTTATTTTCAACTAGAAACTTATTGTCATAATGAATCCTCATGACAAAAGAGAAAAAAATTCCCATTTATTTAATTCTTTCCATATATTTAATCTCAGAAGAAGTAAGCATAATGATGGATACAATGAGCAGTAGTGTAAAATAAATCTAAATATTAAGGAAACCATTCTCATTTTTATGGAAATTGGTTTGATCTTAGAGTCATGAGCCTGCTAAGAAGAAAAGAACCTGGAATATGCCAGTCTCCAGCCTATTCCTCCTCCTTCTTCTCTCTCTTGAATGACTGTAGTTCTCATATCACTTTTATCATCACAAGCCCAGTTTTCACTCACAATAGTCTCTACTGTACAAATAATAGATATCAACAGTTGAGAAAACCACACAGAGATAAGTGTCTTTTCCAAAGTAAAACATAAGGAAGGGCTGCAACATTAAAAGAAAAGTCATTTGTTCCAAGTTTCCACAAATCTTACATCTGGTATTTAGACTTGTTATGAAACTCCATGACTATTATTTATCAGTGATGTAGTACAGGATGCAACTTGTTTTTTGTGTGGGGAAAAAATAGTTGCTCTGAGCGTCTGTTTGTAGGGGCAGGGTGAAGACTCTAGATTATACCTCATCATTGCCCAGAATGATATCAGATGATGTCAGATGACAGATGCTTAAGATTGAGTAGATCTGAAGATCAAACAAGGCTGGCATAATGAAATATGGTCAATGTGAAGCTATAACCCTAGTCTCTACTGCTGACAACTCTATAATTTCTATAATGGCCTCTCAGCAAGACAGCCAAAGGCAGCCATTAGTCACTGTTCAGCTGTGTCAGAGGTGAATGTGATTGTGTTTTTGCACTCTGAGTCATTTCTAGGCTGGCTGCTCTAAACCAGTATGAGATTACTTTCCCAAATACTAATGAAAATTCTAAGCCGTACTTCTTAAGGAGGATTCAAATCTATGGATTTTAACATTTCTTAAAAACTGAACAAAAGTAAAAATTAATACTTCAAAATCTCAGACACATAACTAGATAGTAGCTCTCATATACTGAATATTCAGTAAATATCATAAGAAGATATTCTAGTCTTTGTGACACATTCTATGAACTGCAGTACTACCTCCATAAAAGAAGTAAGGATTAGAATATCTAAGTTTCCTACTCAAGGTTGTATATCTGTTAAATTTGATCTCTGATCAAACTGTAAGATCCATATGTTTAATACTTTCTCCTGCTGCCTAGTATCATGCTTTAAATTTCAAGTTCAACACACATGTTTAGATCTTGAATGTTTGTTTTCCACCAAATGGTACAGCTTGGGGAGGCTATTAAGAGGGAAGTGATACATGGATGACTGAAATAGGTCCAAGGAGGAAGGCCTTTGGAGAAGACTAGCCTCTAATTCTATCTTTTCTTTGTTTCATGGCCTGTGTTATTATGAGAAGTTCCTGCAGTATATTCCACCATGTTTTTCCTTCCATGATCAACTATAACTATGAGCCAAAATATATTATTTCTTCCATAAGCTTTTTATAAGGTATTGACAGAACACAAAGTTAACCAATTTAGAATCCAAATTCCTGATTTTTTAAAGAGCCTTATCATTTAACCTAACATGATAAGTGGTTTACAAGTCTTTAGAACATATTATCAGGACAAGTTTAGAAGTCTCTGGGAGATGTGGGCTTTATTCAGATCACTAGAATGCCATAAAGATGAGGAGGTGAATGATTTAATTGAAAATAGGGTATATTTAAATTGTAGAAAAAACATCTGGAAGTGTTGAAAAGACTAGTGCCATTGAAGACAATGTGGGTGCATTGTACTGTACCAATGGGAAAACCATCTTCAGGGAGGCTCACAATTGAAGCAAAAGTGCATAAAACATTAAGCTCATTACGTAACTTTTTTTTAAAGGGCCAGAGCCATAAAGATACCTTGAAAACAAAAACAGGAGAAGAATTTTAGACAGTTTAGTCAAGCAGGCACTGAGAGGTCACTACAGCTATGGTTCATGAAAACATGGCTACTTCTTGGGAGAAGAATCTGGCTAAATAAATGTGGTTCTAGTTTTCAGGAATGCAAAGTACAAAAGTAAAAAATAAAAATAAAAAATAAAAATAATAAAAAACCCCTTTGAATTAGCACAAATGTATTTTAGAAAAGCCTAAAAGATTAGGCAGTGTGTAGCAAGGTTAGACTCACTGTAGACATCTGTAAAGGAGTTATGGTGAACTTTGAAGAGGAATGCCTAACCTTCAATAGAGACATTGGGTGTTGGAGATTTTAAGAACATTTTTTGAGGGTATAGCTGTGACGATCAGTTAAAGATTCTCGAATGAAGAGATTATGTATATTACAAGAACCAAGGCTAGAGGTTGGGACTCTCCAATGCCATTAGATCACATTGTTAACAGTGCATGCATTGGGAGCTACACAGTGTTACAGGACTTAATATTTGACATTCTTGGATTTTGTCTGTCTTTAGTGAAGTCTCTCTTTGATATACAATTTTGTTTGTTTGTCATAGAAAGATAGTGGGTTTTATATTTCTACTTTTTTGTCTTTTAAATTAAAAAAATTATAAGTATATTCTGATATATATATATATATATATATATATATATATATACATACATGATTTTCCCCTCCCCAACTCCTCCCAAATCCTCTCTGTCTTCCTCCATAAGCAGTTATACACTCTTTCCATTGCCTTAAAAAACTAATAAAACAAACAAAAAAGGAACACACAAAAAAAACCCACATAAACACAAAATCAGAAAGTAAATTCCATAAGCAAAATACCAATAACACACAAAAAATAAGGAAAAGTTCTATGAAAGCACCATTGAGTTTGTTATATGTTGGCCATTTACTCCTAGGCCATTTTCTTTCTACCCTGAAGAAACTTCTCTGATGATGGCTGAGTGAGACTGATTTATGGGTATAGAAGGATGTCAATAGGATTAATTTTATTACTATTTTGTTTTGTTTTTAATTTTTTCTATTAATTTAGAATAATAATGTTTCATTTTAATTAAAAGTATGTTTCTTTTTTAACAAGGGTTTACAGTCAAGAGTTCACTTTTAATCTCAGAAGAGACGACATACTTAGACTATTTAATGATATTCAGACTCGAAAGGCATTCAAGACTCTTGAATATTTTAAAACTATTATTTTTTTTATCTGTATGGGGTTCTGCCTCCATACATGTCTGTGAACCATGTATATGACTGTAACCCACAGCCCCAAATCCAGATCTTCTGGAACTAGAGTTTCACATATTTTATGAGCTTTAATGTAGGTAAAGTGAATTTGTAACCAGGTCCTTTGTAATAGTTAAAAGTACTTTTAATTCATAAGCCATATCTACAATCTTGCAATCCAAACTTTTGAGGCTTTATTGAATCCATTTCAAACTATGCAAATATCTGAGAGAACTGGTAAACAGGGTAGAATTTTGTGATTTGAAATAGAAATGCTTCTCAAGCTTGTGTTTAAGCATTTTTCACCCAGATTATGGTGTTGATTCAGTTGAGTAAAGAAACATTAGAAGGAAAGGCTGAGTTGGTGAAAATAAGGAATAGATCATTAGTGCAGCCCTTCAGAAGGCCATATCCTGGCTTCTGCTTTATACTTCAGAGTCCATCATGATATGAGGACTGTCTGTCATATGCAACATCCTCACAAATTTAGCCACATTCTACTTTTTATGGTGAACAGAGGATTTCTAAAAACATAAATAAAATTTAAAATATATAAAAAAAGTTCCTCTATTTAAGTAGCTTGGTCAGGTACTTTGGTTGCAGTGGACCAAAAGAAACTCATATACAGAACAAGTCACTTGTTCTTAATCAAGATGGAATTTCATGTCCCTATAAAGGGGAGAGGTCAGCAAAACAGAAATAGACAGAGAAAGATAAATCATACTTATGATTGTGTGAAACAAGATAAAAAAAATAAAAACCTCAAAGGATATGCAATATATTTGATTTTAGAAACAAGTAATCTTAAATTCTATATTATATGTGGCCCTTTCTGTTTGGTTTGTTGTTGCTATTGTCCTTGTTGGCGGCATGGGACTTCTATCTCTGGACAATAGTTCTTGGAGATACATAAATTGAAAACCAGCATGATAGCTCAGCAAACGATGGAAAATCTGGTGGTGTAAGTGTGATCCACAGAATATTCATGGTAGAAAAGAATTCTTGCTATTTATCCATAACCACAAAAGCACCTTGGCATGAACGCGCGCACGCGCGCACACACACACACACACACACACACACACACACACACACACACACACATAGATGGAGAAAAGGTAGGAGGGGAGGAAAGAGGAGAGTGAGGGAGGAAGAAAAGAAAGAAGAAAGAAAAGAAGGAAGGAAATAGAGAGTTGTATGGGAAAATGAAGTCAGAGCTACGGGAAAGATTTGGTTGGCAAAATATAAAAACGTATTCAAGGACATTATATAACTAAGCCCCAATAAATTATCTTAAGATAAATTCAGCTCACCAAAGTATTATTTATATGATTTTCACAAAAGCAAATCTCCAAGTTTATTTGGTTTTTAATAATTTTTTTTTATTTTATGTGCTTTGATTTCTAGCCTGCATAAACTTATGTAAGAATGTCAGAAATTGGAGTTACAGACAATTGTTAGCTGACTTGTGGGTGCTGTAAATTAAACCCAGGTCTTCAGAAAGAAGAGTCAGTGCACTTACCCACTGGGCCATCTCTCTAACCATTCTTTTTCTTTTAATTAATTTATGTTTTTTCCTCAGCTCAATCACATTTCCCCACCTTCCTTTCTCTCCTATCTGTCCCTTCCCCTAATCTTCCCTCTGTCCTCTCCCAACCTCTTACACTCCCCAAACTCTCTCTTAAGAAAATGGAAGACCTTTCAAGGATATCAGACAGCCAAAGTGGGGAGGTCTGGATGGAAGGTGAGCATGGAAACAGGAGGAACAAGGTGAGCAAGGAGAGAGGGAGAAAGCACTGTGAAAGACAACTGGAATTATGGGAATCTCCCTGATGAGGGTGACCCCTCGCTAAGACTCTTAGCAATGAGATATACATAGCCTGAACTGGTCATCTCCAGGAACCAGGCAAGCCTTCCTGTGGAGGGATTGGATCCCAAACCCAGACACATAACTTTAACCTACAGTCCTGTAAACAAGTTATACTGGAGTAAAGGAGATTTAGAAATGTCCTACCAAAGACTGGTCCAGCTTGAGACATCCCCCCCCCACACACACAGAGAGAGAGAGAGAGAGAGAGAGAGAGAGAGAGAGAGAGAGAGAGAGAGAGAGAGAGGCCTGACTTGAACAATGTATTTCTGATAGATTGGACAATGGCTGACCCATAGTCTCTTGTTCAATAAATATATGCCAATATACTGACTGTGTAAAACATGGAAGATATTTTCTGGACATTGATAATGACTGGAGAAAAATGTGGCAAAATTAAGCCAGGAAAATCTATGATATCTGGAAGATGATGATTCAGTTCAACTACAGCTCAAAATATTAAGATGGGAGGCAATTGGAGCTTGGAAGCATCATAGAACCAAGACTGGAAGAAATCTTGAACATCAGTCCAAGTTGCTTGGTTTTATTCCATAAACAAAGAAGGAACCTTTGGAATCATGAGATGACCTTGTTTAAGTAGTGGCTTGAGAAGTTGAATCTTTCAGTAAAAGGAAAAGAGCATCAGATTAGTAAATCATCAAGAAAGGAGATAGATTAGGGCAATTGCAGTAGGCCAGAACCAGGTTCATAATAGTAATTTATGTTCATATGGTTAGCTCCAAATTACCACAAACTCTTACTGCTAGAAGCTTATTCTTGCTGCCATCAAAGATAGAGAAATAGGAATATTTTTCTCTGGTTATACTACCACATAGGACAACCTGTGAATAAAGCAATCTGTTCACCCATATGGACTCCACAAGTTTTATGAATACAAGGAAATTCACTTTCCAGTTGGGTCTCAAATAATTGAATTTAGTGGGGATCCATCATCAAAATTATACCAATTGTTATTCATCATTGTGAGGAACATTTATCAATTAAATAGAAACCAAAGAAACTTGCATTCATGCAAACAACAGTTACAAGACAACAAAGTTAACTATTCTACATGGTACATTGAATCAATAACGCAATCATCAATAAGCACTCAATACAATAAAAACTGAGTCTAGAGGGTTAACATATTATCACTGGTTAAATATTGCTTAAGGGATTGTTTTCATGTTGCATAAAATTACTTTTTATTTATGAATATATTCATGGGCTTTAAGCTTTAAATACACTGTCTATAATATATTCTACTGGAACCATTCTTTATTTTTTCAGTCTTTAAGAATATATAGAGAATGCCAGGATGTATATCTTTGGCAAATGTGGATGCAATCTACAGATTCTATAGGATAAATTTGTATGAATTTAAAAGTTCATTGAGAAAGTCAAAGTTTGTTGAGTGTTTTAGGCAAAGCATAATAAAGGCAATATACAAAGTTCTATTTTATTTACTAAAATTGGTAAATGATTAAAGATAACAGTCATATTTCAAAAACAAGACACTATATAAGCATTCAAACTAAGGATATATTATTAAAGACATTGATGCAACTTGTCAGGAAACTATTTATTGAATGCCTACTATATTATCAGTATTCTGGAAGACAATGTGTACTTAAAGACCATTAACACATGGCCTCTATCTTAAATAGCTTATTACCTATTAAGATGTATCTTTCAGGCTAAATTACACAATATCAGCAACTTAACACAAACCGGGCTTCTTTATTATAAATCTTATAATAATGAATATTATTATTTTATTATTTATAAAGGCAAAGCTTACGAGAAAGCCTATACATGAGTACCCTTGGGCAGTTAAGTATGAGAATATGCATCATATTATTTCATGTCTATGTTTCATCTATTTTTAACAACAATGGAATGAAGAACTCTATACCACATGAAGGATTTTCATAGTGACAGAGGTGAGACCCTTGCTGAGCAGAACAATCTCCAACAGCAAAGTCAATTAGTACCACAAACCCTAGAAGTAGGAATTTCCATAGTCTCCAAAACCATAAGCAACATGGACATAATGAGTCATCATTACTATGGTGATATCACTGCCATTCTGATTATTACTACCCTCAATATCACGAAATCATGAACATCACCACTACCATCATCTCAAGCATTTTATCACCACCAACACCAACATAATTAACCATCTTTTCTGATACCAACATTGTCAATAATTGACATTTCCACTCTATATTAGACATATACTTTATATGCATTTTAATGTTTTGTAGCATGCAGCTTTCACATGAGATAAAATTAGGATTATAATTATTTTATAACTAAGTCTTAGGAGGAGATAATTTGTTATAAATGCCCCATTTAGAGCAGAGCATTCCACAACCTCTTTTTCTCTGCAACCTGAACAGTAGTTTGTCTCTGTGCTAATCACCTATTGACAAAATAAATCATTTTTCTGATAAAGGTTCAAGGATTCACTAATCTACAGGTTTAAAGATTAGTCATTAGGAGTCAGTTTAATGCTATGTATATTTTACATAATAATAGTGTAAGTTATTCTCTAAGGCCAATGCCTTTTCTAAAGACAGGGTTTGGTCCTGAGACAATGATGCAAGGTATAGGTTTCATATTATGGAGCTGACCATCAATCAAATCAAGAAATGGCTGATTACTTCTATAACATTACTGTACCATCTGGGTAAGATTGATGCTAACTTTTCTCTGTGGCAAAATGTCCATAAAGATGATAAAAGCCAGGTGGTATATAACTAGAGTTAAAGTGCTTTCCTGACAAAACAGAATTGTTTCACGTAAAATCACAATGATTGTGAGAATCTATGCATGGCCTGAATAAACCCAAGAAGACAAAAGCCAAGCATGTAGGTCGTGAGGTGTCTAGAAGTAATACTATTTTGTGGATGAGTAAGAGTCAATTTTCTGTAGGGCTCCTGATAGATTGATCATCCTCCAGTGGAAGCCTAAACATCCATTGTATAGAGACAGGACAAATTGGACCTCTTGTTTCAAAAAAAGGATACAAAGTTGAGTGATAGAGAAAGATGTGGATCTGGGATGAGTTGGAAAGTTAATATAATAAGAGTACATTGTATAAAAGTTTTAGGAATAAATATAATTTTTAAAGAATTATTTAATAATGAATCTAGGTCTCTGAGTCACCCATCCTGTGAGTCCTGGTGCTCCACTTTCATGGGTGAGCTTCCTCTGCTAGCACGGGTTTGAGGCTAAACTGGTCATTGCCTGGCTACTCTTTCAATCTCTTGACCACTATTACCCCAGCTCATCCCATAGGCAGGACAGACTGTGGATAAAAGGTTATGTGTCTGGGTTGGGACCCTATCCCTAAACTTAAAATATTTCCTGGGAACAGGAGATGGTCAGTTTAGGCTACACATTTGATATTGCTAAGAGTCTTATCTGGGGTCCTCATTGTAGATTCCTAGGGTATTCCCTTGCTTTGGGTTTATACCTGAACATAAAGTGTGACACTTTTGAGTAGTCTCTTTTAGGATTATCCTCCAACCCACTAACCTTATGTTCACATCCCCACTGGGCCAAAGTCCATTCACAAAATCTCTTCTATTCACCTTCCCAGGGAGATCTAGAAATCTCTCCTATAAACTTTCCTTGTTATCTAGGCTTTCTGAATCTGTAGATTGTAGCATAATGATCCTTTATTTTCCAATAAATATCAATTTACGTGTGAGTACGTCCCATGTATGTCTTTGTGAGTCTAGGAAAATATTGCATAAATTCTAGTTAGTATATAATGAAAATCCACATCCAGATATTGAAGGAAAGCTGGAATATTAGAGAGAGGAAATTCTAGCCCAACCAACAACTCTGGCTGAACATGGTAAATGCTATCTTTATGAGTGTTCAAACTGGCTGATCACTTCAGAATTTCTGAATGTCTGTCTCCTCTGTCCTTAAATATCTTCTCCACCCAAACATGTCATTTCTGGGTTCAACTATGCATCATAATACTAGAGTTAGGTTTAAAGGTGTGAGCTACTACTACTTGGATGTTAGGCCTTAAACTCACAAAAATACAGAAAGATCTCTGTGTCATGAGTGATGAGATTAAAGAAATAAGTCACCACTTTCTGATCTTCATGGCTTGACTATGGGTGATTCTGTCCACTGATATTCCAGATTGATTTTTATTAAGTATAAAATATATCATTAAATATCATCAAATATCACCTTTTGTTTTAACTATAAAAAGGTAGTAACTAATATAAGGAAAATTATATATAATATGTACAATAATTATATACAATATATAAGCTATAATTACATGAGTAAGGTCCAGTCCATTAATAACTGATGTTTTTAAAGAAAATGTTCCATTAATTATCTTATGTTGATGAGTCCAAAGGACTGTATCTAATTTACTTTCTATCTAACTTGTATTACTAACTGGAAACTATCTTTTGATGACTCTCAAACTTATACACCTTTACCTCTAAATGAGTTCCTTTTATAAAATTATCACTAGAAAACTATACCTATAAATATCTCATCTTCACCTCCCTAAGACACCCAAGAAAAATAATAATAACTAAATTAACAGGACATGCAACATGTAACTTACAACAAATATGAAATTAAGAAAAATAAAAAGCTTGCTGCCTGCAAAATCACCCATTTCCTCTGAATTATTTAAGCATTCATCTTCATCCTATAGGAAGATAATATCTGTCAGAGTTCTCTGTGAAGAAGGATATTCTTAAAAACCTTCCTACCTTTTCCTGGCATCAGAAGTTCTTTTGTGTGTGTGTCCTATTTGTAAATTTGCCAGTGGCTAGGTTTTGACACAAAGATGGTTAACTCCATTTTGAGTATCTTCAATGCCCATCATCCTTTCAAAAGAAGATTGGCACTTCTAGGAGTAGATATCTCATTGTAATAAAAATAATAAGAACCTATGTTATAAAAATATCTTAAATGCCATATTCTGTAGATCTCTAAAGTGTTTAAATAAGACAAGTCCATCTAACATATATGTCTGTTTGACCTTGAAAACATAATATGGCTATAAATTTGATGTAAGGTCTAGATGCTGACTTGTATTTCTTGATATCTTAATGAATTGGTAATAATAAGTTTAAACGACTAGCAATATGTATTACATTCTTAGATAAAATGTAAAAGGTACAATACATAGAAATATATAAGCATAGAAATATATGAACAGTAACAATATTAATCTCAACTTTGTATCAATATACACAATTTGTATGCAATACACAAAAATCCAATCCAATGAAAAATATTTAAAACCAGTAATTTTTTTAAAAGTAGATTTAATAGTTTAGTCTTATATCCCATTATAACTTTTATTTTGCCAAAAGAACCCTGAATCTAATCTCACTTGTTCATGTTTATTTCTAACCATAACCAATAATAATTTGTAACAATTACCCTAAACAATGACAATCATCCATTACCCATAGAAAGACCAAAAAAAAAAAATCCATTCTAAATTTTAAGAATGTGGGCATATTTAGAGGATCCTGAAAAGAAAAAAAAATAGTTAATTGTCAAGTCCTGAAATAAGTATCTTTATTATTTGTTTTCCAGTCTCTGAATAACAAGAAAGCACAGGGCTTGTCCCGAGTTCTGGCTAGAGTAGTCTGTGAAGCTGGTTCATCTCAGCTAGCCACATCAAAATTGTCCAGAGCAATTTGTAGTTCAAGTCTGATCTTTGGTTGGTGTTTTTCAGCCTAGTGACTTTGTCATAGTTCATGTAAAATTATTGTTGTGGTGTCCCATCTTCATTTGGATATTTCAAAGGTCACATTGAGGCATTGTCATCATGGTTTGCTGCAGGAAACTGATAAGAGACTAAAATCCAACACAATGTACAGAAAGCTAGATAAAGCCTTTAGTGTAGAATTAAATAGTATTCTATAAGAACATAATGACAAAAGCTTAATATTTATGTATATATAATCATGTAGCTTTGTATATAAGCATTTATACAGCATAGGATTAATAACAATAGAATGACCTCTTATTTTTAATTATTATTCTGTCCCATATCAGGTGGCTCTTTGATATGATACAAAGATTTTTCATTTTCCTTTAACAAGCATGCTTTGGTTTAAAGTAGAGAGCCACATTCCAGTTCTAAAGTCAGCTTTAATTTATAGTTAAACTGGGACTTCAACTTTCCTTACAAATACAGAGATATCTATGTTAGGCAGTGAGAGTTTCCCCTGCAGACTATGTTGGTAACCATACATCTAATATTCCTTTGCCCATAAAATTTTTCTTGATAGCCTTCCTTTATACTTAGATGTCCAAGGTCTTTTCACTTTTTAAAGATGGGTTTTTACAGTTTTCTGTTAAGACTAAAACAAAACTCTGCCCCAATCCTTGAGTTTTTCTTGCAACTTAAAGAATTGTCACTTTGGTCAATGAACCATCATTTCTTTTTATCAAGAAGTTTATTCAGTTTAAATGAAGTCTATGTTAATTTTTGATGGTTTCTATAGCTTTTCTTTACCTGTGGAAACAAAAGCAAAACCACTTCCATAATGTAGCACATATCCTGTTTTCCATTCTGAGGTCAGAACATCTTTGAAGTAAACAGGCTGATTTAGCTTAGTTGTTTTTCTATAGTCCAATGCCTTTCAGCAGCTATTTTTCCTTTCTCAGTATAATTGAAAAATTTCAAAGTTAGTGAAGAATTATGGAACCGATTCCTGGGAGTATTTTTCACTCTTTTCTATTTATTATAATACCTTTAGAATTTGATCTCTCTATGACTGTTTTCCACATAGGATTGTGTGGCATACTTGTAATATGCTTTAAATTTCAATAAGCACTTTTTTTCATTTTACTAGAGATATATGCTGTAGCTCTGTAAGTGTTAATTTGTACAGATATGTCCATGATGCCCATAACTTCTAATAAATATGTGATTACAGAATCAGCCTTTTCTGAACTCAATGCCTAATTGAAATTATGAAAACATATAATGTTCATATATTAATTTTCCAAATTCTGAAAAACAAAACACATATATCTATCAAATTTTATTTCTAGATATACCTCTTTGGTTACCCCACGATGATAACAGAGTTTAGTTATAAAAGGAGTGGGTGGGACATCTTTTTATGGTATCTTTGGCTTGTTGTGAAATGATAGAGAAATCCTTTTAAAGTGTTTGCTATTGACATAATTTTTTTATTGAAACTCTGAGGTCACTGTAACATTTCCTATTAATAATTTATTAATTTCATAATTACTTTGCACTGGTGAAACTAGCAGATATGTAAGGGATTGGATGTGTGTTATGAAGAAGGGATGTTACCTATTCCTGATTATTTCTTGCAACAGAATAAATAATGACATTAGTTATGACTTATCATTAATAAAATCAGCAGTTTCAATGTGTAAAACAACTCTTTCTGCATACTGAGAGTCAGTGTCTATGTTAAGAGGTTCTGTGAAATCTATCAATACCATCATGATAGCATATAATTCTTACTTTTGAATGTAATTGTAAGAACTTTGAGCCTTTTTACTTATATTTTCTGATTTGTGATCAACCTTTTCTGATTTGTTTGTATCAGTATAAAATGTAGGGGCTCCAGAACTTGGTTTGCCCCATACAACATGAGGACAAATTCAGTTAGTTCCTTTTATAAATTCAATTCTTTTGTTTTGAGAATATCTGTTATTATTCTTTCCCAACAAATTTCTGAAAGCTCTTTTACAAGGTTTACTTTCTGCCTATGATTGGTAATTTTCTCATCAGTTAAAGGCGCAGTAATTTCAGCTGAGTCCATTTTTGTCAACTGTTGAATTCTTAATTTCCTTTAAAAATCAAATCAGAAATCTTTTCTATATATGTCTTTAATATTTTGCTAAGTTTTGTAGTAGAAATAGCCACTACATTATAATATTTTCCCTTTGCATTAAAATTCCTGCAGGAGAATACTTAAAGGGTAAAATAACAAAAATTAAAGTCTGGATCCATATGATCCACATGTACATCCCATTTATTTTTTCACTAAAGCCAATTCTCTCAGTTTCAGCTGACAATTCTGTTTGACTGTATAAATCCTTGTCACCAGTTAAAGTTTTGAACAAATTATCCAGTTCATTATTTTTTATGCCAGTAGAGGTCAGTAAATTGGAATTGTCTCCTAGCATTCTCAGGGGAAAAAATTATTCGAACTTTAAGGAAAAGCTTCATCTAGAACTGAGGTTGAACTTGTAGTCTAATTCATGTATGCCAGTTATAGCCCTCTCTTAGACTGAGAAAACAGAACTAAGGCCATTCAAAGAATGTGGCAACTGCCAGCTAAAACATAGTGTAGGATAAAAGAAAAGAGCATTTCTGAAATAAAAGCCCTTATGAATAAGGGGGAGTTCTTATAGATGAGAAGAATAGTTCTGAGAAACAACAGAATGTTAGGAACAGAAAAGTTGGTCAATGAATCAATGTCACAAAAATGTAAGGAGGAGGAAACTGAGGAACTTGGAGTTACAAAATGCTGAGTGCAAATTCTCAGTCAAATACAAAGTCCCTCTGCACTCATAGTCAATTGCAATTATTATGTGGTCATCTTACTCAATAATGTAACTGAAAACTTCAGCACTGCATTAATGGGGTTGTTTCTAGAAATCTATTCCCACTTTTCAACCATTTGCGGCAAGTGCTTTTTACGTTCTGCCATATCAAGTCAGAATCATGTAATATTCTTTCCTATATGTTTAGTGGAGTTGGTTTAGTTCTGAAATATCCTGATAAAATTTTTAAATTTTGGCTAAAAAGATTTTTGTTTTGTTTTTAGTTTAAACAAGTGTTTCTTCTACTACTTGTTACACCTCTATTCTGTTAATTTTCCAAGCAGATCTACAAGGTAGGTTGTTTTGTGCTTTAGAAGGGAAATATGCAGCTGGCTTGGGTTCATTGAAAAACATCTATGAATATCTGTCTCTTTCTTTGGGAAACAGCACAATAATGAAATATTTTACATAGGAAGACCTATGCTTACAAACTCTGGGTAGAGAATTTTATGTTAAAAATCAAAACAAAATTGACTTGAGATTGTTTGGAGTGACAGACATTCTAGTTTGCATGCCACATAGTAAATGTGGACTCCACTGGGGGGGAAAAAAAGAAGAAGAAAAAGAAACAAAAAAAACCCTATTTCCTGACATTAAAACTCATGTTTTAATCTTGCTTTTGTATTTGTCTGATTGCGACTATTGAAGACAATGTTAGTTTCTAATGGTATGCGGGTTTGTGTGAAGCAATGGTTGTGATGGATTTATGGTTTATTTGGTACATATACCATTTCTTAGTTGAAATTATTCTCAAAACACTCTAAATTGTTGTGAAAGGTTAAATATTTTTCGGCACTACCCTGTATTTGACTCATAAATAAGGGAGTTAATTGATGGCTGGGCTTGTTCTATGACACTGTGGCTGTGCTAGTTATTCCTTAGTCAATATCGTATGAAGGTAATCTAATAAAGCACAGAAGTTCAATTCAGATTCTCACATTTTGGAGTCAACAGAGTTATTTCTGGTTCTTATTAGCTCTTTGCTTCCTGAGTTACAGTCTCTTAGAATAAAATTTTCATATCTTTAATGTTGAAATGATAACCTATCACTCAAAGAAATTTTGTAAACTTTAAAAAATTTTGATAGATTGTAGTTCCAGCTGGGCTTGTGGAAGATGTTTTTCAGAATTTTTTTCATCATGTACTGCCTTCTATTTCTTATTTTTAATGTTCATTGATGAGCATGGAAGTATGCAGCTTTGCAAGATTATGACTATAATCACAAGCCATACATGACAAAATGCACAAGAATAGTTATTAAGAAAAATCAACTCTAAGGTTCAACTTAAAATATAGCATATTGACTTAATTAAAATATATTGCTTTTATTATAAAAATAGACACATCCCTATTACTTATTTATTTATATATTTTTTAATTTAAGTTTATTTTTTTAATTAAAAATGCCATCTCCATCAATGTATCCCCGTGGCCAATCCCTCACAGCCAGCCCTCAGCCTCGCCCATCCCTATCCACCCATCCCCTATCAAAAAAGGGAAGAAGTCCAAAGGTTAAGGTGAGCCAGCCAAGCAAGGTACATCCTCTCTGGGCAAGTCCAATTCACTCATCTGAAATTCAGTGCTGGCCTGGGTGTTCCTCTACAGGGAATGGGCTCCAAGGTGCCAGTCCATGCACAGAAACATAGTCTTACCCCACCCCTCTTGACTCCATACACTTCTCATGCCAGTCAAAAGCCACCCACCCTCAGAGGGTTCAGCTTCCTCTCTCAATGTATCTCCAGTGGCAATTCCAGATTCAGTGAGCTCCCCAGAGCTCCTGCCAGCCTTCACCATGGGAACCTTCCTCATAATCCCTATTCCCCTGTTCATGCAGACACTGCTCCCCTGCTCTCAGCTGAACCAGGAGGCCTGCCCAGTTTTCAGTCATGGATCTCCACCTCCACTTCCATTCCTCTTTGGATGTAGGTTCTGAGATGACCCCTAGGGTATTTACTCATTTGATTATAAGGGAAGTCACGTTTAGGCATCCCCTCCACCACTGTTGGAGACTTGGCCAGGGACATCCTGTGAGTTCCTGGACATTTCCCTAGCACCCAGTCTCTTTCCAACTCCACACTGGCTTCTTCCTTCAAGATATCCATCTCTTTCTATCTCCCTCTTTGCTCCTCTAACTCAACCATCTCCTTCTCTCAAGATTTGTTCCCAACTCTTCTTGGTTGCAAGTCATTAAGACCCTAAATTTCTAAGGCGATCTTATCTATTTTCTTTTCTTAGGGGAATCTCTGAATGTCTTTCTTAAGTAATATAATCAAGCATGTTCGTGTGTATAATACCAACATGATATAAATTTCCATGCTTTCACAACTAGTAATAAAAACATCAATAACTGACATCATCAAGAAATCTGTGATCTATAATCAATATTCAGTATTCAAGGATTATTAGCTATATTGAGCTATATTGCTACACTGAGATTCTACAAATTTGTTGTAAATATTACTGAGTTATAACACCAATATTATAGGGCTTGAGGTAGCATTTTTAAAAAAATGCTCACATTTGATTGCAGCTTTTATTTTCAATATTCCATTGAACTGAAAAGAACTGATATGCCTATGTAAAACTAAGTGTTTTGAACTTTAAGGCTTTGAATCCTTTTCCAATATAAAGGGTAATTAAGTAATAGACATAGGTATCTAATTATAACCCAGTCCTGTAGTAGGAGGTTTCTGGTCTGGACTTTTGGGCCTACCCTCAAGGTTTAGTCCTGCAGACCCACAGACCCACAGAGACACATGATTACCAATAGTTTTAGGCTGACTGGCCTAAGGCCCAGGCATATAGCTTGCTAGCTCTTTACCCTTAATCTAACCCATGATTCTTATGCTGTCCAGCCATGTGGCTTGGTACCTTTTCTCAGAGCAGCATAGTTGACCTCTGCTTATTCTGGCTTCTTTCTGGCATTCTCCTCTGTTCTTCCTGTTCCTAGAGTTTTCCTAGTCTGGTAGCCCCACCCACACTTTCTGTCTGCCTTTGGCCAATCAGCGCTTTTTATTAAACCAGTGAGTAGGACAATTATTTACAATTGAACAACATAATCCCCCTACACAATCTAGAGTTTATATCTTTTAGCCAATTCTTTTTTTCAGGCTATTTATCATTGGCTAAATTTTAGTTTGTCTCATTTATTGTACACTAGTGGGTAGACTGGACAGACTTAGGGCTTAGAACAGCGATGTACTTATAGGCTATGAGTATAACAGAATGTAGCATGTTCTAATACTTGAAGTACAAATTCGACATTTGTTGGATAATGCATGATTTTTAAAGATAGTTCATAAAGACTACTGAATATTTATAATCAAAAAAGCACCTTGTGGGAGATTATGTTGTTACACTGTAAATAATTGTCCCACCCACTGGTTTAATAAAAAGCGCTGATTGGCCAAAGGCAGGCAGGAAGTGTGGGCAGGGCTAGCAGACTAGGAGAACTCTGAGAACAGGAAGCACAGAGCAGAATGCTAGAGAGAAGCCAGAAGAAGCAGAGGACAACTATATTGCTGTGTGAAAAGGTATGGAGCCCCATGGCTGAACAAGATAAGTCATGGGTTAGATTAAGGGTAAAAAGCTAGCAAGTTATATAACTAGGCCTTAGATCGATCAGCCTAAAACTATTGAAAGTGTCTGTATGTCTCTGAGGGTCTGTGGGTCTGTGGGCACAAACCTTGAGGCTATAAGCCCAAAAGTCCGGGCCATAAACCTCATACTACAGCACCTTTTTAAAAATTTATTCTTTATGAGTATTTATGATGCATGTGGGTGGTATGGTGCGTGTGGGGGGGTGTCAGAGACATTATGGAGTCAGTTTTTACCTTCTACTATACTGAGGTGTGTTCCTTGTTTTATTTCTACCACTATGCTGCTATTCTATGAGCTCATTGATGATTCTCCTATCTTATCTCAGCACAGGACTGCTTAAAATACAGATGTGCATTGTCATGTGTTGTTGTTTGTTTGTCTGTCTGTTTTGCTTGTTTTCCATGGGGATCAAATTGAAAATATTAGGCTTGGACACCAAACCCTGGCCCAATTCTCCATGCTGCAGAACTGATTTTAGAGAAGTGAAATGACTTGGGAAAGGTCCAGCAGGTCACACATAGAATAGCTTTATTTAAATATAGGCATCTTTACTGTAAACTCAGTGCTGTTTGTATTGCTGTAAACATAGAGTTGAAATACCAGCATGTAATAGTTGATAAAGACATGTAACCAGGGCTACATGAATTAGGGAAAGTTGCTTCAGAATATTTTAAGTATAGAACATCGAGGATATGTAATCAAATGTTCTGTGATTATTTATAAATTATGTGTTCATGTAGATGGTTCTAATCACAAAACCAATTAAAATTAAGCCCTATTTTAAGAGTAAGCAGCCAGAAACTGTGAACTTTTATTTATAGGCAATCTGGAGTATGGGATAGACTTTTTCAGTATGAGAATAAAGGCAGATTTATAGGTGAGTTAAAGCATCTTTAGGTGTCCCCTGTTGCTACTGATGAGAACATCATAGTTCTGACCATCCTACTAACAAGAGTACCCAGAGTCAAGTGACAAAAGGAGCTGGTCAGGAAACTTTATATGATAAAGCAGACCCAAGTGGTAGGCACTACTGTCATAGTATAAATAGTGCTTCTAGGGTTAGCATGAAAGGCTTCACATGTGGAACTATGTATCATCCCAAGGTATGTATAATTTTTGTCCATTTACTCAAGTGTAGATACATATGACTGGCTTCATGGTACATGCTTCCAGAAATTTTAGAACACTGAATTCTGTTTTACTTAACTTGAACCTATGAAAAATAGAAGACCTAGGAGCTGGTCCTTGTAAAAAGATCAAGGGTAGTTACATGACATTGGGTGGAGCACCCATGCATTTTGAGCTCACCTAATTTTCTTTTTTGACTGTAAATTTGTTTTCAAAGACCACAGTGACCAACATTTCTTTTTATATATTGGTCATATGAAATCTACAGAGCTAGTCTGCTGTCAGATTAGCAACTTAGGACCACTTTGATTCATTGTGATGTGATAATATAATTTAAAGATAATTATAAGAACATACTTAGTTATGCATTCTTGAAAATTATTTAACTACCCATACCTTCATTAATTAAACCACAAAATAAAAAATATATAAATTACATTCATTATATAAGTTTATTGTGCAGAGGTAGTAGCTAAAGAATTTGGCATAATGCTTGGCATGTAGCTGTATTTCAAATTCTATCTCTCTCACTTATGTGCTTTCTTTCTCTATCATGTATTATTGCCTACTTTTTTATGTCTTGTAATAGATGAGACATGTGTATTTGTGAACAGCACAGGTAAATTTCCAATCCCATGAATAATTTAATTTATTAAGGAAGCAAATGATCAAAATAAGTTTTTTTAAAAAAAATGGTTACGTCTTAACTAGTATGAGGGAAAAAATGACAAGGAAATATAAAGCACCTCAGGCAAAAAATGAGGTCAAGAAATTCCTCTTTAGGAAATACCATCTTCAGCAGAATGTAAAGAAGCCTATCTCTAGGAAATGTCATAAAAATCTAAATGTCATGGAAAACTTAAATTCAGGTAAAAAGCAGAGCATAAGTGACCTTAGCATAAGAAACAGGATGCAATGTGAACATTCCGGAAGCACTATGCATTCTGAGCATGAAAACATTGGGGATGGCCATACTCCTTATACCTCAATTCCACTTTCCATACCCCTGGATAACATGTCATTGTATCCTCTTGTGTTCTTAAGTGTAGCCTTATGGATCACTTTAGGTTCTATGTATTTTTAATGGGAGCATTTGAACTCTTGTCTTTATCTACCTAATGTCAAGTTTTCTTTCGTGTTCATCTGAATCACTCATACTAAATTAGCTTCCTTGCACTATGAATAGAAATAAGGATATTCTATGAGCTGCATTACCATACTGAATTTTGAAATGTCACAAAATGCAATACAATTTGCTATAATATTTGATTTTCTAGTATGATCCCTCTATCTTATATTATACCACTAAGAGCAGTGTTTGCATTGTTATTACCACACAATTTCTACAAGGGCATGTGAATCATTTGTACTGAATATGTGATGTATAAAATGCTATGAGCACACTTAGTATTAAATAGTAATTACAGCAAGAAAAAGGCTCAGTAGATAAGTGATTCACAGGAAAACATGAGGACCCAATTGAGATTCTTCAGAAGCCATGTAAAGTTAGGAACAGTAAAGCACATCTGTAATCAAAATACTCCTATGACAAAGTGGTAGTTTCATCAGAAGGTTCTCTGTCCTTCCCATTTGGTCCCATAGCTATTCAGTCCCAAAGAAACACACAAAGGCTAATATTAATTACAAGCTTATTGGCCTATGGCTCAGGCTTATTACTTGCTATATTACTTTAAACTAACCTATGATTCTATTTATGTTTAGCCATGTGGCTTGGTACATTTTCTCAGTGCAGCAAACTTGTCTTGCTTCCTCTGCACCCCACTGACATCTGTTTGCTCTTCCTGTTCTCAGAACTCTCCTAGTCTGGTTGTTCCACCTCTATTTATTGTTTAGCTTCTGGCCAGTCAGTATTTTATTAAACCTATATTTACAGTGACAAGTATTCATAGTGTACAAAAACATAGTCTCCAAGATAGAGGAAGGCAAATTCTGAAGAGATTGTAAGCCAGCTTGTCTAGTGCTTATAAATATAATGGCAAATGAGATATTTCATCTTAAACAAGGTAGAGTGTAGTGGATTTATGATGTTACATTGTAAATAATTGTTCCTCCTATGAGTTTAATAAAATGTGCTGTTGGCCAAAGGCAGACAGGAAGTGTGGGTGCGGCTACCAGACTAAGAAAACTCTGGGAACTGAAGAACAGAGAAAAAATTCCATAGCAACTCCAGAGTTGCCAAACAAGCCAAAAGATGCAGAGGACAATTATATTGCTCTTAGAAAATGTATCGAGCCCCATGGCTGAACAGGATAAGAATCATGGGTTAGTTTAAGGGTAAAGGGTTAGTAAGTTATATGCCTGGGCCTTAAGTTAATGTAAGCATCTGTGTGTCTCTGCGAGTCTGTACGTATGCGGGTCTAAATCTTGAGGCTGGGCCTGAAAGTCTGGGCCAGAAACCTCTTACTACAGTAAAGGGTAATGTCCAACATCCTAAGTTATCTTCTGAACTCCACATACGCATTCTGGCAAGTGCACTTGCACTCATGTGTGAAGAATTATACATGAATATGTATAACACAATAAGTATCTTACACAGATACAAGCACAACACACACACACACACCTTTTAAAAGACCCCTAGAAGACTTCCAAAATATGTTGCTATAGTCCATTCATTTTGCCGAGGCAGCAAATTTTTCACAAATGGCTTGAACTCTCCCTACAGTATGAGAATATTTACCCAGTTGAGACATAGAACTTTATAAAATTTCAAGATAGTGAGTAATGTAGCTGTTGTCATAGGCCTGAGTCCTGACTGGAAGAAGGTAAGCAGATACCTTAGATACTTTCAGATTAACCCAATATTTAGTAGTCTTCATGTTCTCTGTCTTTCTACTCCCTTTCCATGACTTTTTAGGTATCTTTGGAAGTCTTGTTAGTAACGAATCCAAAAGTCTTGATGAACTTTCTCTAATAAATTACTGTTATGTAAGACATCCTTTAGCCAGTACCAAACCTGTTTGAATAAGAACTATTGTCAGACATCTTTGAGCAAAAATAAACTTGTATTAGGATGAAATCACTGCAAACTTGAGGTTTTCTTGTTTCAGAAGCAAGGCTTCTAGCTAGTACACTGTATTAGCGATTTGTTTGGGAAGGTCTATGTTGAAATAAAGGGTGTTCAAGTTAATCATAGTCTTTAGTCTTTAGTCAGACTGAGATATAGCTGATAATAATACAAAGTGGAACCATTCCCTGCAAAGAGCTCTAAACACAATGTGTCAAATTCAGAACTCTGGGATGTCATTTCTGATACTTGGTCAATGATGGATTTATGTGCCTTGACTTTAGTGGGGATTCTCCAGATACTATATTTGAGCTATGATATGCCTACAATTACTTTTACAAACTCAGGATTAAGAATATACCTTATCATTTTAAGTACGTGTTTCTGGGTCATTTTTCTCATAATTGCAATTCTCCAAGTATTGGTTGGAATGCTTGACTATGCTTGGGAACTTACTAAAATCACATTTTAAATTTGCTACTGAGGACTTACAAGTTACTTCTCAGTTTACTCCATTATGAAAGAACCAATAAACCCACCTGTCCTCTAGCATTTTCATTCAATGAGAAAATTGTTCCCATCTAAAGTAACTGCTTCTCTTAACTCTCAACTCTCAAACTTTCTCCCCTGCTTACCACCCCTTTACCTTTGATGGTCAGCTTCCTTCTCTCAAACACTGTACATATGGTTGTTCTCTTTTTTAAAAAACAACAACAAATATAATTTTATATCTACAGATCAATTCTATTTGCATAAAATTGTATATTTTCTGTCTTTTAATATTTTCAAAGCCAAATCTTGCTAAGTTCCCCTTCTACTCACTGTGAGATAGATTTTATAACCAAATAACCAGAAATATTTACAATCCTGGCTTGCTTATCTCTTCAGGTTTTTTTCTAACTTCTTTATCAGGTTTATATTCTAATTCCTCCAAATCTGCTCTAGACATAATCACTACTAAGCTCCTGTGACTCATAACACTTGGGCACCTGAAACCCCCCCCCCCTTTGATAGTACTGTTTGTGGAAGCCATCAAACCTCTAAGAAGTAGAGTATTTCTGGAGGAAGTACATCACTGGGAGTGGGCTTTGAAAATTCATAAACTTGCTTCACTTCCAGTTTGCCTTCTCTGCTTTGTGTTTATAGGTAAAGATGTGATATCTCATCTTCCTATTCGGGCAGTCTACTGCCAAATTCCCTTCACTATTATAGGACTCTCCCCTTGAATCTGCAAGACAAAATGAATGTTTTCTTCTTTCCTATGTTTCCATTTACCATAATATCTTATCACAACATTAAAAAAAAAAGCCTAGTAAACCTCCCTTCTGCCTACTAGTTCTAAATAAGTCTAGCATCCGAGCAGCTTTTGAGACCATTGTTCTTCCTTGTGTTTGAAATTACATGGATATATGTTTCTTACTCAGGGTCTGAAATGATGCTCCTTCTGCTTTTCCTTCCATTTTATTCTCTAGTCTCCGTCTCTGTGCTCATCTTTATTGCCTCTTTTCTCATTACATGGGTCCAAATGTGCTGCTTAATAGCTGTAAATGAGAAAATTCATTCTATAACATTTTTAATTCTTAAATAAGCTCCCAAATTCTCAGCTTTTTTTTTCAATTTTAAAATGGTCCTAAAAACTAAACAGATAATATTTTTGTAGTCAATGTATAAAAGTAGAGATGATAGGTTATGAGTCAAGAGAGGTGTTTGTTGAGGACATAAAAGTTCCAACCAACATTAATTAATCTGATACAGGTTGTGATGTTTACTACTAGAAGTCAACTTTACAGAATCTACAAATACTTGGGGGAGTGTCTGTGACGAATTATCTTGATTATATTTACTGATAATCATGCCTTGATGGGATATTAGAGTATGTAAAATAGATGAAAATTAACAACTTTTTGTGTTTATTCATTGACTTCTGTTTCTGGTTTTAGCTATGATATGACCAAGATACTTAATCTTCTGTTTCCTTGACTTTCTACCATGATGGGCTATACTTAAACCATTAGCTAAAATGAGCCCTTTATCTCTTAATTTGCTTTTGCCAAAGAACATCATCAGAGTGGCAGGTAAGAAAATTAGAATAAAAAATTTCCAAATATATTTTATGCTTGTTTTTTTTTCATTTTATTATTATTTTAAAGTCATTTTTATCTATGTGTTCCCCGATCCCACTCCCTTAACTCTTTCCAATCCCTCCCAGTCAGCCTTTGGCCTTTCTCTCCCCATTTACCCATTCTCTCCCCCAAAAGGGCAAGAAGTCCCAAGATAGGTCAACTCAGCATGGCACATCCACTGCAGGCAAGTCCGATTTCCTCATCCCAAAGGCAAGACTGGGTTAGGTGTTCCTATGCAGGAAATGGGATCCAAGGTGCCAATCCATGCACAAGAACACAGTCTTCACCCACCTCTAGAGGCTCCATATACTCCCCATGCCAATAGACAGTTGCCTACACTTGGAGGGGCCTCGTTCATTTTCTGGATGAATCTCCAGTGGCTATTCTTGATTCAGTGAGTCCCCCTAGAGCTCCAACTAGCCATCACTGTAGGAATTTTTCTCATAACTCCTATCCCTTTGCTCATACAGACTCTCTTCCCCTGTTCTCAGCTAGACTAGGATCTTGGCCCAGTGCTCAGCCATGCATCTCTGCTTCCTCCTCTATTCTTTGTTGGGTGTAAGTTCTGTGAGTACACTTAGGGTAGTTGTTCACTTGATTCTAGAGGAAGTCCTGTTTAGGCACCCTTCCACTACTGTTTGGAGACTTGGCCAGGGACATCCTATTAGTTCTTGGAGGTTTCCCTAGTACCCAATCTCTTTCCAACCCCACATTGGCTTCCTCTTTTGAGATATCCATTTATTGATTTTTTTATTAAATAAAACATTAGTATCACATTTTAGAAGGGTAAATCATGTTCATATCTCTGTTCAAAATTATGATTCCATGTAAGTACAGGAATGATCAGATTGCTGTGGTAGCAGTACAAAAGTAAAGCACAAAATTCAACTTATTTTCAAATTTTTGAACAAACACAGCAAGAAGACAGTCATGGAAGACATAAGATGGGAATCACAAGAAACACTTTAATTTAAATATTGAATTTTCCTTTTCTAGCTGACATCAGAGACCAGTTAGAAAATCTGCTTTCAGTAATACTCTAGATGCCAGATATAGATAAAGCAGGCCACACTAAAAAACTAAATTAGACAAACAGGTAAGTCACAAAGATTAACTCATTATTCATTGAACAAACTAAGAACTTATTCCTGTGAGTCAATACTGTGATAATTGAAACATGCTAGGAAAGAAAACTATAATTTTGTCTTCATCCTGCATCTATTTTGCTAAAGAAGATGAAATAAAATACAGAACATCCAAGGACATAGATTTGTAGGTGTTTGTAAGTGATGTGCAAAATATAAAAATAGAATCACATTTATGGGCATGAAAATAAGTGGTAATTTTAAAGGGTATATCTAAGGAAGACACTGTAAGATAGTTATCTTTGTGATGTTATATCATGTACAGAATTTCTTCTTGGGGACAGTTTTGCAAGAAGCATCTATATTACTATTGGAAAATTTGTTGTAATGACTAAATTTGGTTGTCCACATGACATATCTAAAAAGGGAGAGAAAATTTAGAAACTGTCTCCATTAAATTGGCCCATGAACATGTCTCTGAGACATTTTCTTGATTGATAATTGATAAAAAAAAATCCCATCCAGTGTTGGAAGTCCAATCCTCAACCAAATGAACCTATGTCGTAGATGAACTTGAGCCTGTGAGCAAGCCATTCACCAACACTCTTTTCTGCTTCAAGTCCCTGCTTTGATTTCCTGATTTTCCTTTCCTTGATGGTGAATTGTAATATGTAAGCAAGTTAAACCAATTCCTCCTCCAGAGTTCTTATTGCCACACTATTTCTTCACAGCAATAGAAACCCAAATGATGGCTCCTGGGTAAATTCTTCAACCTTCATTTACTTTAAATCGATTTCTAAAATCATTTATTTTAAAAGTTATGCTTCTGAAAAAAAAAAGTGCTTTTGTTTCTTACTGGCCTTGATGAACATGTCACCTCTGACTGAAGCCACAGACAGTTAAAACTGTCTTGTGAAAAACTATATTAAACTGTATTATTCTATAGAAATCTGTCTTTAATTATTATGTAACATCACCCCTATACTCTATGCATAAACGGCTTTTCTCTATTACTGATTATGTTTTCCTACAGTCTGCAAAAAGATGTTATGTATTCCCTAATTATTGACTGTGTGATTTATTAAATGCTGTAAATGATAAGATTTGCCAATCAGTAACCATTCTTTACATTCATATAAAGCAGACCGTAAATAGAACTACAGCAGTCAACACATCAAATAAAGCAGACTACACCAATCTGTAAGTATCCTACAGCTTGTCTATTTTAAAGACATTTGCATCTCTCTCTGTAAGCTTTATCCATGTTACCTTTAATATAAATAGTCTTTGTTGGTGATAGCTTCCTTTGTTGCTTCTCTCCATATAAAGGTTTTTTTTTTTTTTCTCTTGCTTTGGCAACATGTCTTACTGACTTTGTTTTCTTTGAGTAACAAGAAATGGATACAGGTTTGTGGCTGTAAATACTTTGTCATGTATACTTTAGAAGTTAGTAAACTATTCCAAGGCAAAACTGGTCAATAAAATATATAGCATTGGATGCCAGAAAGATGCTTGATGCTTGCAACTAAACCTGGCAACTTAAGTTCACTACCTGGGACCCACATTTTAGATAGAGAGAAAGGACTATCACATGTTGTACTCTGACTTCTCCTCTTCCCACACAATATGACATATAAACCTATACACATTGTAAAAATACCAACCAAATTCTCAAAGATACTCTGTACACCTTGACCCAAGAAGAAATAGCCTAGTGGAAATGAACTTGCTGAAGCAATAGCTGTAAATAATTTACCTCTAAGAGACATGAGTTGTTATAGTTAAGTCTTTATATTTAAATTATGAGCAGGATTTTATTAATTTACTACTTTTAAAATTTTTGTACATTAGTTCAGTATTTCTGCAATTTCCCACCAGCTTCTTTTTATTCTAACCATCCCTTCAAATTCATAGCCTTCTCTTCTTTATGATATATAACCCACTGAGTCCATTTGTGTTGCTCAAATGTGTATGTGTTTAGCTCTAGTGTTAGAGATGGGATAACCTATTAGGGGACTCATCCTGGAGAAGACTAATATGCCTTTTCTTATCCACTAGTTGATTGTACTTCTTCATCTGGTAGTGAGACTTTGTTTAAATTTCACCCATGGGTGAAATAGTGGCATTTATATATTGGTAGTAGCCAACAGATGCTTAATTGAATTTAAGGCCACCCAATCTAAGTGAACACACTTCTAACACTATACATACAAACAACTAATGAGATAATATAACATAGAGAAAAATCTACTGTTGCCACTTTCCTAAACTAGCATAATTTCTAACTGCACTCCAAACACTGATTCTTATGCATGAAGATAACATGTATCTCTTACTTCACCAAAAACACTATCTTTTTTTTTCAGAAGATAGACACCAATGTAGAAAAGTACATCTGGTCAAAATTTATCTGAGATTTTAAGCTATCCATGGTTTAAAGTGTCAACTGGAAGTTAGAAAAAAATCTTAAGTTTGGTAAAAGTAGGAGAATATATAGGTTTCTACCAGGAGTTTCACAGCTTTATCCATGGTTTATCAGGGAATTTACTGCTAGGAACAGCTGAACTGTATTAGCAACCAAGAATCAGCCTGCTAAAGTAGAAGCAGTGATTGGTATAGTTTCATGTTTATATTAGGACATGTGTAGTGATGACTCTCTAGGGAAGATAAGTGGGAAAAAAAGGTTCAGGCAAATTCTATGAGATGTCCAGAAATAGCATCAGGATATGAGAACTTTATTTTGATAAGGGTTAATTTGACCATAGTGCAAACTCTTTTAAAGTAGAATGCAAAATAAAATAATGTTGTGTTGCTTGGGACATTTTATTTAAAAATATATAGTGCAACACAGAATCTGCTTTTTCAGTTCTGATTTTGAATACAATGCATTCTTAGTAACATTTATTACTTAATAAACATATTGAGAATATATTGTATGTGACATGTACTAAGGAAGCTTAGGTTTAAGAAACATAGGTTTTTTTTTTCCAACCCAGCATTCTTCTAATACATATCTGGGAAACGTCATTTCTCCCAGTATTTGGGCAAAAATACAGACTCTAACTTGCAAGGTTCACAGAAATGAACATTGTTCTCACAACAGGACACCTGTTCTGTATAGAGATAATGATATGGTATTATCCAAACTTATATTGAGTGTAGTATACATTAAGCATTCTAAAAGCTAAAAGAAAGGATTTTGAATTTTTTCCATGGAGAAATGATAGATGGTAGAAGAGATAGATGCTTCATTTAATTTAAACATTATACAATCCAGGCCTGTTGTTGTTGTAATCTTAGCAGATGAGAAGCTGAGTCAGAAAAATGTATATCTGCAAATCCAAACTTCATCTTAGTAAATACATGTCTAACTGAAACAAAACATACATTGTAGGCAGATCTAAACATGCCATTAACCAAATTGTTATAACTAATTTTAATATTTTCATGTGTTCATCACATTTGAGAAAAATAGATAACTTCAAACCATTGATGGAACAACATGAAACAGTAATGTAATATGTGTGTGTGTGTGTGTGTGTGTGTGTGTGTGTGTGTGTGTGTGTGTGTATGACCTCTATGTTTCTGAAGCCCAGTTCACTGTTCTTTTATTTTCCCATGAACTTAAAAGTAACAGACATCATGCCTCTGAGGTGCCCGGGGCTTATTTGTTCTAATTACGTTTTATCATCCAATATCACATCATCAAAATGATATTAAATCAGCATTTTAAAGACCTACTTAATGGCAAGCAATATTCATGGCCCTAAAATATATGTCAAACTCCTTAACCCCAAGAAAACTCCCAGCCTACAAAGAGATTATCCTACAATTGCAATGTCCCCTTGTTGCAAACAGAGTGGCCAGCAGCAGAAGAGTACTATGAAATGCAGTAGAAGTAAATGAAGTGTCTAGAAATAAGAACTGGGGAAATTTCTGATGGAAGATTTTTAGATGCTTTAGAAGTCATTATCACTGTGTTGATGGGCTGGGCAAGGGAATATATTCAACAGGAAAAGAAAAACCAGTGGTTTGTTCTCATTCAAGATTATTGTTGTATTGTATGCGATGCACTGTATGCTGCACACACTGCCTTTTGGTCAAGCCAGCTTTGACATATATTTCCGTTAGCATTAATTAAACAAAATAGACATTTTTTTAAACAAAGCAACAAATGACATCATTTATTTTAAACATAAAACTGCATTTTGAATATGAACTCCAGAGTGGAATCTCTCGTCTCAAATGACACAAATTTAGACAGCCAATATAAATAGTAAAAACAATGAAGAGAAACAAGCAAAAAAACCCATTTTGTACAAAGAAAGATCCTTTATATAATAATATTATCCCACTTTATTTAACCATAGTAAAAGACCCTAGAATAAAACATTTATGAAAAGATGTTGTAGGAAGGTTGACTTAAAAACATGATGATAGGAACTTAAGAGAGACATTCAGGGATTTCCCTAGGAAGAGAAAATAGAGATCTCCTTAGCAAATTGGCATCATAATGGGTTGCAACCAAGAAGGGGTGGTAACAAATCATGAGAGAAAGAGACCATTGTGTGAAAGGAGCAACAAAGAGGGAGAGAAAAGGAGAGATGGATATCTTGATAGAAGAATCCAATGTGGGGTTGGAAAGAGATCAGGTGCTAGGGAAACCAAGATCTCACAGAATGTCCCTAGCTAGGTCTCTAATCAGTAGTGGAGGGGGTACCTAAACAGGACTTCCCCTACAATCAAATGAATAACCACTATAAGTGTCATCACAGAACCTTCATCTAACAGTGAATAGAGTGGGAGGCAGAGATCCATGGCTGAGCCCTGGGTAGAGCTCCTATTCCAGCTAAGGACAGGGGAGAAGAGTCTGTATGAGGAAAGGGATAAGGATTACAAGGAAAACTCCCACTGTTGTGGCTAGCTGAAGCACTGAGGAGCTCACTGAATCAAGAGCAGTCATTTTGGAACCATTGGGAAAGGAGCTGGGCCCTCTAAGGGTAGGGAACTGCCAATTGGGATTGGCATGGGCAGTATATTGAGCCTCGAGGAGTGGGATCAGCCTGTGTTATTGTGTATGAGCTGGCACTTTGAAGCCCATTCCTTGAAGAGGAGTTCCTAACCCAGTCTTGATATTGAACTGAGGAAATCGGACTTACCTAAAATGAATACGCCATGCTGAGCTGATTCATCTCGGCACTTTTTGCCCTTTTGGGGGAGGGAATTGGCAGTTGGGGAGAGGGTAGGCTAAAGGCTGACTGGGAGTGATTGGGAGGAGGAAAAGGAGGGGGAGCAGGGTGATCCATTGAAAAAAGACATTTTTATAAATAAATAACTGAAAACATGAAGACAGAATTTCTTCTGCATTGAGCAAGAATAATGTGCCTTTCATTTGGAGGAAAAAAAACATAATTAATACACTGTGACTGTAGGCAATTTTTTCACAATAGTCATATTAAGATATGTATTAGACTGCTGAGAAGATAAATTATACACTTTGAAATAAAAGAAGATAGCAGGTAAAATTTACAATATACCTATTCAAACTCACTTTATAGAAAAAATATATTTGTTAGTCAATTAAAAAAATGAAAAAATTGATCATTTAATATCTAAATATAACCAAGAAGACATTTTATTTCTGTTTCATGAAAAGCAAAAAGGAAATATTATTTTCTCTCCTAGGAGCAATGGAATATATGCCCCCTGTATATTGGCTGACAGATAAGGCAAACTTGTGAATATTTATCTGCTTACAGAAGAAAGTTACCCTCGTCAAGAAATGGGAGCCCAACTGTTTGTGCAAGAATTTTCTGATTGAAAAAAACAGTTAAACTAGATAGCTAAACATGGTTTAATGATGACATGTGTGTGTGTGTGTGTGTGTGTGTGTGTGTGTGTGTGTGTGTGTATGTGCGTGTGTGTGTGTGAATAATTGGCAAAAACCTATGGCTATCTTCTGTACTTAGTGTCCATGTCCATTGTATTTTGAATAATGAAAATGTGTCCATACCCAGAAAATATGGGTATCTATGTTCTATAGATGTTCTTGTATTTAGA
The DNA here is from genome assembly GCA_033318265.1 of Phyllotis vaccarum. Classification (NCBI taxonomy): domain Eukaryota; kingdom Metazoa; phylum Chordata; class Mammalia; order Rodentia; family Cricetidae; genus Phyllotis; species Phyllotis vaccarum. The sequence continues at coordinate 34,598,862 of JARWLC010000001.1, read as the reverse complement.
AACTCTGTTACAGGACTCCCTGAAATGACATGGATTCTTTTTCTCCATTGTATAAGGATTTTATATTAGTAGAAATGGGAGGGGTGTCTTAGTGTCTTTGTTCTACTGCTATGAGGAAAATATCATGACCAAAGCAATTCAAAGTAAAATGAATTTATTGATTTCACAATTCCAGGTTATAGTCTATCACTGTAGGGAAATCAGAAAGTAGGAACATGAAGCAGCTGGTCATGAGACATGCACTGTCAAAAAGCAAAAGGGAAATGGTGATGTGTGGATGCTAGTGCTCATGTAACTTTTTCTATTTCTATACAATTTATGGTTCCCTGCCTAGGGAATGATGATATCCAAAATGAACATATTTTTGTACCTCGGTATCAACAAGATAATTCCCAATGGAAATTTCTATATGCCAACCAAATTTAGATAAGCTTTCATTGAGACACCTTGCTTAAATGATCCAAGCTTGTGCGGAGCTGACAGTTCGTTTGAGAAGAGGTGAGCATCATAGTAACTGTTCAGAGAAGCATGAATCATGTATTAAAAAGGATCTATCAAGAATTCATTGATGCATGTGCCTCTGAGCATGTCTTTCTATACTGAACTTTGGTCATTCTGCTCATGAGTGACAGGTTCAATGCAATGCTTCCCTAAGGTGTTCCACAAGCTGCCATTTTCCTCTTCTTAAATAATAAAATAGTTCACAATTAAGCGTTTAGGAGTCAAAATACCACCCTTAGAAAATGAGTCTTTGGGGTGAAAAATGCATGCATTTTCTTCTCCTTCATCATCTTCTGGTGAACTGTGAAACATTTAAGAAGATCTCTCATGTCCCATATGCACTCAGTCTTTTATCAGAGACAACTTTAAATTTCTGGATTTCAAAAGGAAAGTGTTTCATTGTTTCATTTTATGCACAAGTAATTTGAAATATTTATGCTAATTTCTCATAATAAGTATTATCATAACCTCCCTAAGGGCTAGAAACCATAACTAAGGTGCAACACAGAAGAAAACACACACACACACACACACACACACACACACACACATACACACACACACACACACAAATATCAAACATAAGTCTGAGTTATTTCCATTTCTACAGGGATTTCATAGATTCTTTCTTGCAATGATGGATGAGGCAATCTACTATTATTGTCTCAGTTTTACAGCTGGACCTCAGACAGGTTAACATATTTGTCAGGTTACACTATCAGTTATCATTGGAACTGAAACAAAAAAGTCATATTTTGATTCTGAGTCTTCTGATATTTTTATTACTAATAAATAGTAGCAAGAAAGCATTCTATTTTTTTTACCTTTTAGTATCCAGAAAAAGGTTATAAATTTCCCACTTACATTAATATTGATATTAATTAGAAGTGATGTTTTAATAAATGGACGTGGATTCTAAATTCTGTTAGTGTGGAAACATGAGAAGCAGAAAACATCACTTCTATTATTTATTTAGTTATTAAATTTTTCTTTATCTTTTAAAACTTTGTGTTCTGCTGCAATTTCTACTCCCTCTTTTCCTCCCAATTCCTCCAGTCCCCCAAGTCCCTAACTGTCCCCAACCTCAATCCACTTCTTTATTTCTATTTAAGGAAGGGCAGGCCTCCCATGGATAGATATATATATATCTAAACAGGGCATATCAAGTTGCAATAAAGCTAAGCACCTTCCCATCTATTAAGTTTGTGCATGGCAATCTAGTATGAGGAGTAAAGAACCCCAAATCAGCAAAAGTGTCAGAAAAAGCAGCCCCTGCTCCTAATGTAGGGAGTCCCACAAGATGTCAAGACTATACAAATGTAACCCAAATTCAGAGTGCCTAACTCTGTCCTGTGCATACTCCTTAGCTGTCAGTTCAGTCTGTGTGAGTCCCAATGAACCCAGGTTAGTTGATTCTGTGGGTTTTCTTGTGGCATCCTCAACACTTTGGCATCATAAAATTCTTTCTACATAATTTTTATTGAATTCTTTGAGCTCTCCCTGATGTTTTGCTATGGGTCTGCATTTGTTCAGTTGCTGTATGAAGGTAGTCTGACAATTAGGCTAGACACAAATTTATGAATACAGTAAAATATTGCTAGGCATTATTTTTTTTTTATTGTGTTTGGTTCTACTTTAGGTCTCTGGGTAATTCTGGCTATGGGCCCTGGTGCTCAAGGCATTTTCAGGGATGGATAAGAAAAGATAGTTTTAAGGAATGTTACCTGTGGTGACATATTTTATATTTAATAATTTCAGCCTGGAATATCAAAGAATAGAATCAAGTTATTAAAGTCATAAAGTGGTCACCCATACCTTTAATCTCATCATTCAGGAGACAGAAATATTTTTTGTATTTCTGTGAGTTCAAGGCCTAACAACAAAGCAGTAGTAGCCCACAACTTTAATCCTAAATCCAGCACTTTGATGTAGAGTTGAATCCAGAAGTGAAGCGGCCAGGCAGAGAAAATATTTAAAGCAGGAAGAAACAGACATTTTGGCATTCTGTGGAAGTAACCAGCCAGACTGAGGATTCTTTGAGATAGCATTTACCCTGTTTGCCTGATAAATTGGTGAGAATTGACAGTGGTCTGTTTTCTATCTGAAATATTTCAGCTTTTCCTCAGTATCTGGCTCTCACTAGAACTCATGCAATATTTGGTGCTGAACTTTGCAGGGCATTAATTTGCAAAAGAGCTGCTGCTGGCAAGAACTAAACATGGCCAGAGTAACTACCATATGCCTAGAGGTTTTCTGTTAACAGTTAGCCTTTACCACATGTGTTTTTCCTCTACTTTCATCTAGGTAATTTTTGCACAGGAGCTTCCCTTTCTTTGTGCGTTCCAGTTTTGCTCTTTTTGGATCCCATCCCTGAGATGCTAGCATACTACATAGCTGCCCTACTTCAAGTCATCTTAATAGTCACTAACATTGAGTTTGGAGATTAACTTAGATTTTCTTTAAAAAGGTAATTTATTTAAGTCTAATAATAATTTTATCTAATAATAAAAATAGGAAAAAATATCATAATTAAAGGTGGTTTACCTTTCTTTGAAATTACTCCAGATAAGTTAAAACTGGAACCAGTAAAGGAGGTGAATAATGTAGATGAGATTATCATCATAATATATATTATGAATATTATTTTTATTATTTCTGTTTTATCATTTTAAAAGACAGTTAAGGTAAATGACAAAAAAAAGTCTTATAAAAACCTGTTAAGAGCGAACACAGAGATATTGAGATTCAGACAGAAGAATTTAAAGAACTAATCTCAACTGTCTTATATGATTACACAAAAACAGCCTCAGGCTTTTAAACAGCCAACATACATATACAATAAAATTAATAAATTGCAAATGATAAAAATTTGTTCAGAGGTTAGTTGGGGTCCAGTACAAATATTAAATTTAAGGAGAGTCAAGAAAGGAATTGTTACTTTTAGCATGCATTACCCATTTGTAATACAAATGTTAAATTCCTGCTCAACATGTAACTAAATTATTCCTGAAGACTAGGCAAATATGGTTACTGACATTTTGTAGGCCAGACTGCTTTTTCAGTGGGAGGCATAGTGGAAGAATGAGGGTAAAACAATAGAACAAAAAAATAGAGAAAGAAGCATATAAATCTCCCAAGACCAACTTCTTGAGAAGGGAGATTATGTGGATGTAGAACAGCCAAACAAAATATAAAGAGCACACCCTGGATTTAGGTAAAATGGCAGCCTTGTATGCATGAGATAGAATTGGAGAAATATGAAAGAAAACTGAATCCTTTACAAAAGTGATTCAAGGGCCAAAAGAAATCTTTACAGATTTTTTTTTTTTTTTTTTTGCAAAGATTGAATGCAGTGGTAAACAGGATGGTACAAGACTCAAGAGCTAGGTAAATTATAATTGAATTTCTTGTTTTAGAAAATGCCAAATCACAAAGTTAAAGGACAATTAGGCAATTAAAAGTAAGGTAAGCACCCTTGGAGATTAGACTTGTAATACAATTAATTTATAATCTTATAACTGATTATAACTGGGTAAAAGAGGCTGTTTTAGAAGTTCAAGGAAAATCAAAATATCAAATGTTACAACTGTGGAAGGCAAGGTCACATGAAAAGAGACTGAGAACAAAGTGTGCTTGGAAACAATGCCTTTGTTAGGAATAAGCATGTGTGGATTTTGTAGTTCCAGACATTAACTGTATTCTGGTTATTTACTCTCTAAGCATTCTCCTACAGGAATTTTAATGCAAAGGGAAAATATTATATTGAAATGGATATTTCTTACACATGAACTCAGTAAAATATTAAAGACATATGTGAAAAAAATTCTGATTTGATTTTTAAAGGAAAATTACGAATTCAACAATTGACAAAGACAGACCCAGCTGAAATTATTATATCTTTAACTAATAAACAAATAGACCAATTAGGGACAAAAAGTAAACCTCAAAGAAAAGCTTGCAGTAAATTGCTCAAAGAGGGTAATGACAGACATCTTCTAAGCAAAAGAATTGAATGTATAAAGCAAATTAATTGGACTTGTTCTGGTGTTGTATGGGATACACCAATTTTTGGAGCCCCTATAGGAAAGGAGGTCATAAACTAGAAAATGTAAGTAAAGTAGCTCAAAATCATTATAATTCTGTTCAAAAGTAAGAATTATATGCTATCACGATAGTATAAGTGAATTTTATAAAACCTTTTAATATTGACACTGACTCAGTATGCAGAAACAGTTGTTTTGGACATTAAAATTCCTGATTTTGTTAGTGATGATTCAGAACTAATTTCATTATTTATTCTGTTACAAAAAATACTTATAAATAATAATTATCCCTTCTATATAACACACATTCAGTCCCATACAGATCTGTCAGGCCTTCTAGCACAAGGTAATAATAATATTGATAAATTATTAATAGGAAATATGCTAGAGGCCTCAGATTTTCAAAAGAAAACAATCATGTCAATAACAAAGATTTTAAAAGGATTGGTCTAACACTTGGCAGAAACCCAAAGGAATTATAAAAAGATGTTCTACCTGTTCCTTCTATAAACAAACTCCATAATCACCAAGAAATAATCCTAAAGATATACCTAGAAATGAAATTTGGCAAACAGATGAATTTGATTTTACAGAATTTGGAAAATTAAAGTATGTACATCATACAATAGGTTTATTTTCAGAATTTAAATGGGCATCTTTGAGTTCACAAAAGGCTGATTTTGTAGTCACACATTTGCTAGAAGTTATGCCCATCATGAGAATACCTGTACAAATTAAGACTGACAATGCTCCAGCATATGTCTCTTGTAAAATAAAACGTTTTTTTGCTTATTATAATATAAAGCATGTTGCATGTATAACACACAATCCTATAGGAAAAAAAATCATAGAGAGATCAAATTAAACTCTAAGGAATATGCTAAATAAATGGAAAGGAGTAACAAAGACCCCAAGAAATAGACTACAATACTTCTTATCTTTAAATTTTCTCAATTATAGTGAGAAAAGCACAACAGATGCTGAAAGGCATTGGACTATAGAAAATAAATGATTGAGCTAAATCAGCCTGCCTACATCAAAGATATGCTGACCTCAGAATGGAAACCAGGATATGTACTACATTGGAAAGAGGGTTTTTTTGTTTTGTTTTTTGTTTTTTCTGCAGCTGAAGAACTGCTATTCATACCATCAAAATTAATGAAGACTCAATTTGAGTCAGAATAGCTTCTTGATAATAAGAAACAATGGTTCATCTATCCAAGTGACAATTCTTTAGGTTGTAAGAAAAATTCAAGAGTTGGGGCAGAGTTTTATTTTGTGTCTTAACAGAGAACTATAAATACTCATCTTTAAGAAGTCAAAAGACCTTGAACTTCTAGATCTAAAGCAAATAGTAACGCTATCCAGAAAAAATTTAAAAGCAAAGAAATATCAGACCAATAGGTACCAATATACTCAACAGAGGAAAAATCTCACTTTTTTTTAACAATTGTAACTCTTATTTTGTAAGAAAAGTTAAAGTCCCAGTTTAGTTATAATTTAAAGCTGGCTTTGGAGTTGAAGTGTGGCTCTCTCCTTCTCTAAACCTAAGCATGCTTGTTAAAATAAAATGCAAAATCTCTGTATCATATCAAAAGAGCCACCTGATATGGGACAGAAGAATAACTAACACTATGGGGCTATTCTATTGTTACTAATCTTGTAATGTTTAAATGTTTTTATCAAAATTTAAAAGATTTTATATATATACACATATATATTATAATATATATTAAATATATATTAAAATTTCACAATGTTAGTCATGGTAATATAGGGTACTAATAAATTTTAGAAAAAAATGATTTACTTAGCTTTCTATACATTGTTTTGTGTTTTTGTCTCATCATTTTTCTACAGGTAACCCCGCCAAAGCCTAATTTGTGATCTTTGAAGTATCCAAAAGAAAATTGGGTCCCCACAACAATTAGTTTACTATGACAGCCCCTAAGCTGACAAACACTGATTAAATATCAGATTTGAATTACAAAATGCTCAGAGCAATTTTGGAAAGGCTAGCTGAGATGAATCAGCTTCACGAACGATTCTATCCAGTGTTTGAGAAGAGTGCTACACTTTCCCACTATGCAGAGACTGGACAACAAATAATACAGCTACTTATTTCAAGACTTGACAATTAACAAAACTTTTGTCTTCAAGATCCTTTAAAGATGCTGCTGCTCACAGACAGCAGGAAGCATATTTAAAATTAGGATGCTTACATTCCCAAGAGATGAGGTTATTGGCTTTTAGTCTTTTAATGGGTATGGGTGATTGGCATTGTTTAGAATAATTGGCTAAAAGTTGTTATTGGTTATGGTTCGGAGAAAAGCTAAACAAGGGAGATTAGATTCAGGGTTCTTGTTTGAAAATGGAAAAAAAGGAATACCAATATGATAGGATATGAAGGTAGCTTATTGAACCTACTTCACAAAACAATTATTACATATAAATGCTTTATTTTGGATTGAATTTTTGTATATTGTATACAAATTGTGTATATTAATACAAAGTTAAGATTAATAATGTTACTATACATTTATGTTTATTCAAGGTATTGCCCCTATATAGTTCATCTAACAATGTAATAAAATGCTAGTCCCTGAAAGTTTTTATTACCAACTAATTATGCTACAAATAATGCAATCAAACATAGTCATATTAGATATATTTTAAGGTCAAACAGATACATGTTTTAGATTGAGAGATCTTCAAATACTTCAGAGATCTACAGAATATGACATTTAAAATATTTTAATAATGTGTTTTTTTAATATTTTATGACAATAAGATATGCTCTTGCAGTGCTAACCTACTTCAGAGAAGATGATTCAACCTAGTTCAGAGAAGCAGATCAAAGAATCTCCATATGGAGTTTGCTTTCTTATTGCAAAAACTATCTACTGGCAAGAAAGTACCCTTTCTCAACTGTTAACAGTATGTTGTCCAAAATAGACAAGCAGGACACACAAAAAAGAGCTGCTGAATCTTGCCAGAACAAGGTAGGAAGTTGATTAAGAATATCCTACTTCACAGAGAAGTTTGTCTAACATAATAGGACTATAGTCTGAAGATAGATGCTTCTACAATGCAAGGGAACCTTGGGTGATTTTTCGAGCAGCCTAGATGTTTCAATTTTTTGTAAGTTACATGCTTGCATGTCCTGTTTATTTAGTCAATATTATTTTTTCTTGGGTTTCTGAGGGATTTGATTAGATAGTTATAGTCATGGTTTTCTAGTGACAGTTTTAGAAAAGAAACTCACTTAGAGGTTAAAGTATATAAGTTTGAGAGGCATCAAAAGATATTTTTCAGTTAGTAATAAAAGTAAGATAGTGAATTAAGTACAATACTTTGAACTCACCAAAATAGGACAAATAATGTTATTTTTTAAAATTTGTCAATTTTTAATGGACTGGACATTACTCATGTAATTATTACTTGCATATATTGTATAAATGTATTGTATTTGTGTTTATAGTTTTTCTGATGTTAGTTTTAACTTCCTTTTTATTTTTGACACAAAAGGGGATATGTGGTGATATAGTGCATATTTAATAAAATCACCCTGTAATATCAGAGAGCACACCTCTTCTAGCAAGTCCATCCTTCCCAAACCTTTTAAAATAGCTACCAACTGGTGACCAAAGAGCAAATGATCAAAATAAATAGAAGTGGTGGCAGCTCATCCAAATAGTCACAGATGCCTATTTTGTGGTATGCTGATAGACCAATAAAAGATAGACTAAGGTTCTCTTTCTGGACATAAAGCTAGAAGATGAAATAACAATGCTTCTTGAGACCAAGGTCATTTGCACTTTGTATACTAGTGAACAATAGTATTGAAGTAATTGAATAAAACTTGAATCCACTAGATTATGTCACACTGTAATTTCAATTTACTTCTTAATGACCTTTTCTGATCTCAGCACCAAAGTGTATTCTTACCAATGATGTAATGTTCTCAATTTTTTCAAAATCTCATCATTGCTTCTTTTTTATTTAGTAACCTTATAAAAAAATTATAACAAATTGTAGTAAGAAGTTTCTGGCCTGGACTTTCGGGCCTAAACTCAAAGTTTAGGTCCGCAGACCCGCAGTCCCGCAGTCCCACAGTCCTACAGAGACACACAGACACTTTCATTAGTTTTTGGCTGATCAGCCTCAGGCCCAGGCATATCACTTGCTAGCTCTCTACCCTTCATCTAACCCATGTCTCTTGTTCAGCCATGTGGCTGGGTACCTTTCTTTATAGCTGCATGGTTGTCCTCTGCATCCTGCAGCTTCTCTCTGGTGCTCTGTCTTGCATTCTGTTCTCAGAGATTTTCTTAGTCTGGTAGCCCCGCCTACACTTCCTGCCTGCCTTTGGCCAATTAGCTCTTTTTATTAAACCAGTGGGTGGGATAATTACTTACCATGAGAAAACACAATACCCCTACAGCAAATATTCCCAACCTCAGAAAATCTTTTCTGGTATTGTTGACTTCTAGTCCATCACCCTCCCTGTATGCATACTGTTTTGTTTTGTTTTGTTTTTCTCCCCATTACCTCAGGATTCTCACTGTCACCAGTTATCCTCCCATCCCAGGTCCACAATTGTGGATGTGTTAGCATATTCTGCAGACTGACTTATCTGCTTTAGCTCCATTTAGTGTAAATGGAACATAATTATAAATGTGTTCCATTTCACTCCAGCTCTTCCCCATATCACACCAGCATGGTTCCTCCAAATTTCATGTACTATTATTACTTAATAAGTTCAGTTAGTGCTGACTCATGGGCACTAATATCATTTTCTTTGTTCTTACCTCACTGGATGTTTCCTTTAATAACTTCACTGCCTTCTGAACACGCTTTTGATTGACTTAACTCAGAATTTCTAGTTCTGACCGTTCTCTCTAGAAGTCCAGACTCCTATGTCCAATTATCCACAGGCTTTCATTAATACCTTCTTTTACCTGGGAAATTCTGTTTCCTTAAAACCAGCCACCTTCTCTAGCTCTTACAATATTACTGCACCTCTTTCACATTTCCCTTACCTTATGAGGTGGAGTTTTATAAAGACATCCCATGCAGGGCTGAGTGCTTCATATTGTCTCCCTTTCTGTTTATTACCCAGTGTAGGTCTTTGTGTTACTTGTTATCTACTGCAAGATGAAACTTCTCTGCTGAGCTCTGATTGATGGACAACTCTATAGATATAGCAGTATGCCACTAGGACCTATTTTATTACTATATTCATTTAACAAAATAATGCCAGGTTTTCTCTTTAGGGACCAGGACCTATTGTCTCAGGAATTTAGCATTTTTATAGAAACTATTTAAAAATAATATCAAAACCTAATATACAAATTATCTCATTTCAAGTATGTAGGTGTTATAGGATATGTTAAAAAGTAGAATAAGAGGGGCACTTGTCCCTCACACAGAGTTTGCTAGACTTAGACTTGTCATCTAGTTATCCTCTGTTGTACTCTAAGGCCTGAACATAGATTTTAGAACATGTTAAAATAAATACTAAATACATAAACAAATAAGTCCAGTGACATAGGTGCATGAAGTGAGTATATTTTACAGCTTTTTAATATAGGTAAAAATGTGCTCTGCACTAAACCAGTATGCTGATTGTCTTGATCCCAATATGACATAATGGGAATGTTTTTGAAAAAAAGTTTTTAAATTGTCAATAAAAAAAAGCAGGTAGAAAATACGGTGTAATTCAACAAGCTCTCATCCAAACAAGAAGAGGGGATTAGGACACCAGCAAGTACAGAAAGATAGTCATGTAAAAACATAAAGTGCTACAACTCAAAGACATAAGGCTCAGAAGAAGCCAACATATAGACACTATGTTCTCAATAATACAAACTCCAGAATTATATAAAATGACCAATATTTAAACCACTCTTATACTGTACTGAAATACTCAAGACCATCTTTGGGAATTCTAGGACTACATTTGCTACTATGGTACAGTAAAAGACATCACCCAGAGCAGAATTTGAGAAGTCCTGAAAGAACAGAGGGCTTTTGCTTTTTAGAAGTCAGAACCTGTTATACAAAACACACTCCATTACCTTGGGCCAGAACCTAAAATGCTGACTTAGGTTTTGATGATGTGTAGTCTCTGACATTGAACAAGGTCATTGATGCATCCAAATGCCACTTGATTAGTAAAATAGACATCTGTTCTTTACAGGACAATGCAGACAATAGAAAGATATTATTTTTCAGACTTTGATGTGCTCTACAAAGCCTAGGAGTTACTTACATTATTGCTACTCCTATTTTCAGTTAACCAAATCTACCTAGTGGCTCAGGATACTGTCTCCAGCTGCCCTGATGAATGCTATCTGCTTCTATACCTGCCTTCTTCATCTATTTCCATTTCAAACACCCTGTGAGCAGGGTAATTGAATTTGAATGGCTTGGGGGAATCCTCCCCCCACCGTGGTTCTGTGTAGGAGAAGCTCACAGTTCTAATGATTTATTATTTCCCCTCCTAAGTGTATTTGGTGTGTGTGCCCAGCGCAGTAGCTACATAAGGGGAGCACACAGTACTGTCACTTCCAATATAGCCATGAATAAATCCAGGGAAGCACTTCTCCCTTGACTATTTACAGAAACAACACTTTCAAGCTCTAGTATGGATTATTTTTAATCTCAGAGCCTCTGTCATATGAGATATTCCTAATTTAATTTAGGGTCTTCAAGCACACTGGTTTCTATCCTAGCCCACAATGTTTACACAGTTCTTATAATGGGAGAAAAACTTTTAAATAGATTTTACAAGCATGGGTGTTCCTATGAATTAAGACCCTCATGTAATTAAAACAGCTCATATCTAGCCATTATGTACTAAAATGTGTTGTAAGCATTTATAATCTAGCATTTTATAGACTTAACATCTTGATAAGAGAGCTCTTACTATCTCATTCATAGATAGATCAGTATTTATATGAATGCTTATGTATTTCTTGCTAATATGGGACACAAATACCCTTTACTTTATAACTCTTTGGGCTATAAAGAACATCACCAAAGGTGGCTAAGTGCCTGCAAAGGCTTGGTCTTTGGCTTAATTTGAATATAAAATATTCCTCATAGACTCATGATCCTAATTTAGAAAGTTTGGTATCTGTAAGAAATGGGAGATAGTGAGAGGTAACTGAATGAAAAAGGCCTCTGAAGATGGACCCTTAGAGATGTGCTGTCTCTGGCTCCTTCCTGCCCCTTCTTTGCTACTTATTGTAGTAGTGGGGTTTCTTGGTCCCAGGCAGCCAGGGGCCCAGACCTTGTCGCGCCAGACCGTTTAGCCACCTGCCACTGCCGCCGCCAGTCAGGCCCCCAGAAATGACTCAGATGCTTATATTAACTTTATGCTGTTTGGCCTATGGCTCAGGCACATTGCTAGCTAACTCTTACATCTTAAATCAACCCATTTCTATTAATCTGTCTGCCATGTGGCCCGTGGCTCACCTGTGTTCCTCACATGTTGCTCCTTGGGCAGCTTGCTCGATCTGCCTGACTCTGCCCTGCTTCTCCTACCTATGTTCTGATTTCTCCTCCTACTTTTTCTATGGTGCCTGTCATGGCCCAAAACAGCTCCTTTATTTAAAGATTGATATTCAGAGCATACAAAAAGGCATTCCCACATCAACTTATTTGCCAAGTAGTGTATTTCTACATCCCTTTCTTCACAAATATAAAGTCATAGTTCTAAAATCTTGAAGCAAAATAAATTGTCCCATAATTACTTTTATGCCAGATATTTTTGTCACGTAGAAAGCTAATAAGTATAGACAAAACAGACTATTCTGCCTCTTCTATTTTGATTGCAGTAAATGTCACTCTTAAAGCTTCAAAGCACATATAAGCATCCTCATATCTCTGAGACCATTATAATACAGAACTCATGCACACACACACACACACACACACACACACACACACACACACACACACACACACACACACACACACAGTCTTTATTGATAAGGAGCCAGATTGTTAGAAAAGCCTTCTTGGAAACTATAGTTGATCCATAGGTCAACTAAATACCACAAAATGACATCCATCAAAGTCATATATAAAATTATCTAAACAAATAGCACTCAACTTTCAACCTATATAAATATGAGATATATTTATACAGACTATAATTTAAAACTCTAGTTTTTGGGAAATCACTTAGCAGTAAATCCAAATACCGTTTGAAGAAACTGAGGCCAAAAAGATGAAGAAAAGAAGGAGAAAAAGGTGTCGCTGAAGTTACCATTAAAATCAAAGTACTCCATTATAGATCCTAAATGCAAATCTAGAAATTTAATTTTAGAACAATTTTTTAAGTATATAGATTTTGTTAACAATTCATAAATATAATAATTATATGATTTATATGACCAAGAAAAAAATTGGATAAAATCAATAAAAGAATGTCTTTCTAACAGTTAAAACTACCAACACTAAAGGCAATTCATCTTCATTTTTCAGAAAGATGGGCTAGATAAACTTCTGTCATAGCAATTCTTCCACAACCCTTTACTATTGCATAACCTTGACACAAGCCTTGTCTTTCTTGAAGAGTGGGGCACAGTTTTATGAGATTCCAATAAGAATCAGACAATGCATATAAACATATTAAACTTAAGTTATTTTATTATTAAAAAGTGTGTGTGTGTGTTTGTGTGTGTGTGAACCTACACATGTTCATATAAAAATATTTTGAAACGAGTAGGTGAAACTCTAAGAATGCTAAATTTAAGAGCATAGGTCTGAAGATGTTATATTTCAGGTCATAATTTAAGAAAGAAAAATGGTAGATTCATTTGCAACATTTACTATCTCAAGATTGTGAGTCACATGTTTTATAGCTTCAAAAGCATACAGGGGTTCATTTTGGAAAGCTAAGTGTGTGTCATAAAAACAGGACCATGGTCAGAAATATGTTGAAGGTGTGATGGTGCTCTTCTGTTGTTTCTTTAGGAAGGCCATGAGAGAGCAGAACTAGAAATGGTTTGTAACTTGAGTAGCATACTGATGTGGGGATTAGTACAGATCTGTTGAGTCCAGAGGTAACTGTCTCTGATTTTCCCTTCTTTTATTAAATTATTTTTTTTGACATTTTCATACTTACATAGTGTAGTAAGAGGTTTCTGGGTGGATTTTCAGGCCTAGCCTCAAGGTTTAGACCTGCAGACCCGCAGACACACAGAGACACATGGATACTTACATTAATTTTAGGCTGATCAGCCTAAGACCAGCCATATAACTTGCTAACCCTTTACCCTTAAATTAACCCATGATTCTAATCCTCTTCAGCCATGCAGCTCGGTAACTTTTCTCAGAGCAGTATAGTTGCCCTCTGCATATTCTGTCTTATCTGGCAACTTTGAAGTCTCTGTGGCATTTCTGCTCTGTTCTTCATGTTCCCAGAGTTTTCTTGGTAGCCCGACCCACACTTCCTGTCTGCCTTTGACCAATCAGCTCTTTTTATTAAACCAGTGGGTGGGACAATTATTTACAATGGAACAACATAATCCCTCTACATATCCCCTTTTCTCTTTTTAAAACAGAAAGAACTCCAAATCTAATATTCTTTCCCCCCTTATCTTTAACAACTTATAAACAATACTGTAAATAAACACAAAAATTTATAATCCATGTTTTTGGAATGTGAGCATCATTCTCTATGCCACTTCCTGCTGAATGGAGGCACTGGCCATTTCATGGGAATCCAAATAAAAATATAGGATTATGCACAAGTCTTTAGTGGAGTAGTCTGTAAGGTTGGGTCATCTCATCCAGTCTCCTTGAAATTGTTCTGGATATAGAGCTCAGGAAACTTCAACAGAGGTTCAATGAAATGCTGAATCATCAGGGTCATCCATTTCCATTGGAGATTTTTTAGGGGTTCTTTCTCTATCAAACTTTATGTCCTTTATCCAGGAATAAATCCACAGCCTCTCATTTTCTGTGGAAATAAAAAGAAAGCCTCTTCTCCAAAGTAGCATATGTTTGGATTTCACTTTTAAAGTTTACTCATTTATAAAATATATAAGTTGAGTTAATCCAACAGCACTTATAATCAACTGTCTTTTAGAAGCTTTCACTAAGTCATTTTCAGTCAAGAAGCTTAAAGATAAGACAATAACAAACGGTATCCAGACACTCTTTGTATTTTCCATCTTTATATGGCTATTTATTGATTGATTGATTGATTGATTGATTGTACTCTATTTCTTTTTTAAGGGCTTTTTCTGCCTTTTATTTCTCTAAGTCTATGTATATATATTTTCATCACACTCTAAACCATTTAGACTTAAAAAAAAACTGTCTTTACTGTATACTTGTTTCTTAAGTTTTTCTGCCTCTGACCACACCTTTGCTTGGATAGGGTGATTGACTCCACCCAGATTCTTTTATTTCTTTCTGTTTTTCAACACACCTTTAATTTGCCAAGGTCCTTGGCTAAGGATGAAAGATTGGTAGGATGGATAGATGGCTCCATCCAGCTCCTAGTCTAATTTCATAGAATTTATCTTTTTAGCACAAGTACTCTGGGGAAATTTAGGTTCCATATAATCACCAAGTAAAACTTTGCCATCTGCTACTCATTAACTTCATTTATGTATTTGGCAGCAGGGCCTCTTAAAAGATTCACAAGTGTTTTGCCTCTAAGGCCGAATCAGGAAGCTTCCCTTTAAAAAAAAACCAAGCCTCAGATTGCCTACAGCAAACAGAGCTTATCCAAGAAAATATCACCACTAATAAGCCATCTTTGACTCTATTCTCTTTTTGTCCTTACTAACAGAAATCTTAAGTCCACCATACAGAGCTCCTTGCTTACAGCTAGGCTCAGGAACTGGCCTTGTTCACCTTAAGTTGCGAGCAGTAAACAGACCATTTTATAATTTAATCCCATACACCACTCAGTCTCTTTACTATGGTGCACTTCAGAGACACAACTTGGAAACTTCTTTGGGTTTTGTTTCTGTGCTATGGACCAATTTTTAAGTTTTCTATGGCTTTATGTGGGTGTATATCGTGTATATAACCCACATTGGGCTGCCATTTGTAGTAAGAGTTTTCTGGCCCAGATTTTTGGTCCTAGCCTCAAGGTTTAGACCTGCAGACCCACAGACCCACAGAGACACACAGATGCTTACATTAATTTTATGCTGATCAGCCTAAGACCCAGGCATATAACTTGATAACTATTTACCCTTAAACTAACCCATGATTCTCATCCTGTTCAGCCATGCAGCTCGGTACCTTTTCTCAGAGCAGTATAGTTGTTTTCTGCATCATCTGGCTTGTCTAGCAACTTTGGAGTCTCTGTGGCATTTCTGCTCTGTTCTTCCTGTTCCCAGAGTTTTCTTAGTCTGTTAGCCTGACCCACACTTCCTGTCTGCCTTTGACCAATCAGCTCTTTTTATTAAACCAGTGGGTGGGACAATTATTTACAATGAAAAAACATAATCCCCCTACAATATAGTATATAGTGAATTGTGGTTATTGTTTGATTAACTTTTTAATCCCATTTCCCTTATCATATCTCCACCTACAAGATAATTCTTATATAAATCTCTTGTTTTATTTTGTGACCCACTGGGTTTAACAACTGTCTGACAATGTTCTTTTATGTAATGTCCATTTTAGTAATTTTCAGGGTCTCGAAGCGATGCCTCAAAGCCCTCTCCTCACTACCTTTATTTCCTGTACCTAGAAAGTATAGGGCATTGCAGGAACATGCACAAATTAAATATATAACATAATTCTAACTACAACATATTACAGTCATATATAAAGATGTAAATTACAGTTTGATTTTAAATTTTTACTTTCTTTATGAGTGGATGCCTTTTCATAACTTCTGGTTTTGAAAAGTGACATCCTAAGATGAGCAAAAGAAAAAAAAAATTCCAGGATTTTTTTCCAGTTTTATAAAGGACAAAAGAGTTAAAGAAAAGACTACTACTTTTAATACATCCTCATGGTTCAACAAGAACAGAAAGATCCAAATAAAACAAAGAAAGTATTTCTCAAAATGGTTAATATGCTGAAATATTAAAAGAAACCATTTTCCTGAGATCATAGCTCAACATTCTCCTAACATCACCTACATATTGTTTATTCAACATTCTTCCTATTTTGTCCCCTTAAAGAATATCGTGTTTGTCTCTTAGAAACACAAATTTTCTCTTTTAGAAGAGGAATGGACTAAAGATAAATGCTTCAGATATCCATAGAAACTGGGAAATGTAGTCAACAAATATTGTCATCAAGCCATTACTGGAAAGTCCAAATTGGTTCAGAATAAATGAAAGAGGAGAATGCATATAAAAGTTCCAGACAAGTCATTCCAAACAGGTTCCCAGGGAAACAGAGAAACCACAGAACATATTTGGTGGAGCTGGAGATGAAAATATTGAATAGGGATTATAGACATATTCATGTATGTATAGACTGTGTTCAAGATCATGAAAAGGCTTCCATTTATAGCCTCTAAAGCAAAGTAGTACATTTCCTTTTAATGTCCAGACTGGTGTTTCGTTTAAACATAACATGCTCAGAGTCAAGACATGGCTTTGTCTTTGACAAAATGATTAAATATATATCAGTGCTCTGTGCTTTGTCCATGAAATTCATTTGGTAATTTATGTCATAAATATTATGTAGGTACCAATAAATTTTACATTATCCTCTCTGCTTCTCACTCTCTCTGCCATTACTTCCTTCAAGAAGCCTGTTTGCCACCCATTGCTATAGGGCATATGTCATGTTTATATTATTGGCCCACTTATCATAGCATCATATATAAAAATCCTTCAGGAATACCATTATAAGGAAGTCTTCTTGGGAAAGAAAGAGACTCCATATAAGTAGGATAGTGGTTCTGAATGAGTTATGGTTAATTTGGGGGTGACAGATAAATAAAAACAGACCATGAAAAGTATGCTGCAGTACTCTATATAAAGAAAATAGACAAACTGTGAGGGACAGATGGAGGCTACACTTAACAACCAGTCAGCCGGTAACAGTATTTCTTGTCACTACAGGGATGAAAGCAGAAAGGTCACTAAAGCTGTCCTGGATAGAGGATTTTTGAAGGAAGAGCAAAATTTAAATCTTGAAACTCTCAGCACACATGTTGCCCAGTAGACCATACCAATTACTTACATCTCTTGACTGTAAGGGGCTTTGACAAGCAACAAGTGTGGGACATGCTGAGAGTTGATTATTCTATTGAATACACACTGAATGAGTTGGATAAATGAAAGGCATGCTGTTTGCATCTAAAATCTGGACTGGGGAAGTAAAGTGGAATTGGCAAATACAACACTCACAATGAACTCCAGCAACCGGCTTCAAAGTTACCAGAATAAGAGCAATGCACAAGGTTCATAGGATGAAGCAAGATGCTCAGTGCATAATGATGAACAATGTCAATCTATGTGTGTGCAGTACATACAGATGTGCTGAAGACCAATTCCAATTCAGCAATACTTCTTGAACACTTATTCTTCCTGTACATGTGTATTTATCACTTATTGTGCAAGTGTTTCTTTTGTGTGTTCAGAACTAAGTGTGACACTGTGGAACTAGAATGGAGATAAACCAACTATACACCACCCTCAGGAATATGCTAACTTGTGGTGATATGTTTCATTTTTAATTAAAAAATAAGGCTAAAACATCAAAGAGAGGAAACACCACAGTCAAATCGCACCCAGCTATCTTCCAGCTTCCTCAGCCTTGTTCCTTGTGGCTTCTACTGCCTTAATCTGTCTTTCTACTCCTGTTTTAAATACCTTCTTTGCCCAGTTGTTTGTTAGTCTAGAACTCACAGAAACACAAAAAGTTCTCATTGTCTCTGGAGTTATGGGATTAAAAGCCTGATACCACCACGGCCTGCCTGGGAGTCTGGAACTCCCTCTGTAAATCAAGCTTGCCTCGAACTCAGATCTGCTGGGATTAACGACATAGGTCACCACTCCCGTATATTTCCTGGGCTGGGATTAAAGTTGTAAATTACCACTCTCTGATCTTTCTGGACTGACTGTGGGTAGATTTCTCTGATATTTTAGAGTGGTTATTATTAAACATGAAACATATCACCACACTAACTGATGAATAAACACTTAACCTCTCAATCAAACAAAATTATAATTAGTTCAGAGAGTAAAGAATAGAGACTGGAAATACTGTGCTATGAGGGACATCCACTAGAATATCACTGATGCTTCTCTGTAAAACAATATAAACATAATACCTAAAAATGAGCTGGAAGAAACTAGCTAAGTGATAGCCTCTGTATTAGGAGGTCCCTATGTTCTATGGCATAGTGCTACTGAATGTGTATACAGAGAAAGAGAGGAATAAAAAGGCTCATGGTGACCACTGCTCATCATTATGTTCCCATAAGTAAAAAGTGGAATTCATGGACGTATTCTGTAGGCGGAGCTTACCCACAAGGACACAAATACTCGATAGATATTTATTAGAATATAAACCAACACTCACGGTACAGGTAACCAAGTACAATAGGGACCGAAGTCTGCAGACGGACGGACGAAGGGGTCCTTCCTCCAGCAGCCAGGAACCAGGAAGAGAGTGTGTCGTATCCGCAGACCCTTTTTAATGGGGCTTTTCCCCCGCCCCCTTCAGGTCGGGGGGCCCGGTGCTCTGTATAAATGTCCCTTGACCTTGTCAGCTGACACCTGAATCCCACAACAGTATTCCACCAAGTTTGAAGATTTGTTCTTTCTCTTAGAATCCTAACCTAACCTGTTCCCAAATCTTTACTTATCATCATTTGATAACATAGGAAGTCTACTAGAGGTAGTGTAGTTTCTTTGCTGTGTATTTATGTTATATAGGTCATCTCAGAAAGTTCTCCCCCAGACACTGATGATTCCATTGATCCTTCAGTCTTCTGGGGCCAATGAAGTTACTGTCCTTAACGCAAATGATTGCATAAAGTTCTGTGCCCAGATTGTTTTAGACTGGCTATGATTCATACTTTTTATTACAAATTGGCTATATACTATAAAGGAATAGAGTTCTGTGAGATCAAATTACCAGGACATGTAGGATATGGTGAGCTAAGTACAGCACAAAAGCTCAGGTCTTAGAAGCATATGGATTCTATTTGTTTTACCCCCTACTGACTATAGCTACCTATGCAACAGCTTAAAACCTCACTGTGTATGCAAGCTCTCCACTATTGCTTGGAATCCTACCTAGGATCACCTTTGTGGGTTCTTAGGTATTTCTCTTACACCAGGTTTCTCTCCAAGCCCACAATGGCTCCCTCTATCAAGATAATCTATTTTTCTGTCCTCCCTTTCTGTCCTCCCCCACACTTCGGCCACCCACTCGCTCATGTTCTCTTTCTAACTCCCCATGTCCCCTCCTTCCTATTGTCTAAATTTACTCAGGAGTTCGTATCTATTTCCCCTTCCCAGAACGGTCCATGGATGTCTGTCTTTGGTCTTTCCTTATTACCTACCTAGATTCTTGGGAGTTGTGAGTTGTAGCCTGGTTATCCTTTACTTTACCTCTAAAATCCACTTATGAGTGAGTACATACCCTGTTTGGCTTTCTGAGTCTATGTTACCTCACTCAATATGAATTTTTATTAATTCCATTCATTTGCCTGCAAATTTCAGTAGGTCCTCTCTCTCTCTCTCTCTCTCTCTCTCTCTCTCTCTCTCTCTCTCTCTCTCTGTGTGTGTGTGTGTGTGTGTGTGTGCTGAGTAGCACTCCATTATATAAATGTACCACATTTTTAAAAAAATTCTTCTTCAGTTAATAGGCATTTAGATTTTTTCAGGTTTTGGTTATGATAAATAATGCTGATATGAACATAGTTGAATAATTTTCCTTGGGGTAAGAATGTGCATCTTTGGGTTTATGCCCAAGAGAGGTATTGCTGGGTTATTGGGTAGATTGATCCCTAGTTTTCTGAGAAACAGCCATAATAATTTTAAAGTGGTTGTGCAAGTTTACATTCCCACTAGCAATGGAGAAGTGTTCCCCTTATTGCACATACCCTTCAGCAAAGTTTGTCATCAGTGGTTTTGTTCTTAGCCAATTTGACAGGTGTAAGATGGCATCTCAGTGTTACTTTGATTTTTATTTTCCTGATGGGTAATAATGATGTGCAGTTCTTTATATGTCTTTGGGCCATTTGAGATTCTTATGTTGAGAATTCCCTAGCTCTGTATCCCATTTTTTAAACTAGATTGTTTTGTTTTTTAATCTCTAGATTCTTAAGCTCTTTTTATACTTTGGAGATCAGCCCTTGGTCAGAGGTAAGGTTGTTGAAGATCTTTCACCATTCTGTACTCTGTCCTTTGGACTTTCCCCTATAATTAAGTTGATGACCACTATAATTATTATTACAGAAACTCCATCCAGGAACTGATGAAAGCAGATACAGAGATCCGCTGTTAAGCCCTGGTTCAAGCTCCCAATTCAGTCAAAGAGAGGAGAGAGTATATAAGTAAAGAGGTTAAGAATATGATGAGAAGACCCACAGAGACAGCTGACCAGAGCTATTGGGATCTCAGTGACTCTGAACTGACAGATGAGGAACCTTCATGGAGCTGAACTAGGTCCTCTGAATTTGGATGGCAGTTTAATGGTATGGGCAAATTTTGAGGCATTTAGCAATGGGACCAGTGCATGAACTGGCTTCTTAGAGCCTATTCACTACAGAGAAACAACTTGTTCAGCCTTGATATTTGGAGAACAGAGAGGGATACTTGGTCCTACCTAAGCTGGATATTTGAGACTGCATTGAATCACCCTAGGAATACTTGCCTTTTCTGAGTAATAGGTGCAGAGATGGGAGAAAAGGAAGCTTGGATGCCTAGGAAGAATGAAGGAAGTAGGAAAAGTAGCAGGTATGTTAAAAAATTTAAATAATAAATATTTTTTTTTGAAACTATAATAGCTTCATTTTACTTCTAGGATCTTTGAACCATACATCTTTGATTACTTAAAATTAACCTGTTGGGGCTTTAAGCATGTAGATAATAAATCCCATACATCATTTTTCAACACTGACATATCTTTTAAAAAATATTTTATTAGAGATATCTTTTTATTCATGTTTCCCCTGCTTCCCCTCCCTTCCCTCCTTCCAATCTCTCAAAGTCAGCCTTCAGCCTCCCCTCTTCCCATCCCCAACCCTTCCCCCCCAAAGGGCAAGAAGTCCCAAGTTGGGTCAGGTCAGAGTGGCACACATACTCCAGGCAAGACCAATTTCCCCATACCCAATCAAGGCTCCAAATCGAACTGGCTTACCTTGGGATTCCTTGTCTTCCTTGAGGAATTGGTGGGGAGATAGGGTTGGGGAGGCTGAGTGAGGAATGGGAGGAGGGAATGGAGGGAGGCAGTATTAGATATGAGAAAAAATTAAATAAAGGAAAAACTCTCAGAAAAGAGAAAACAAACAGAAAAGTCTGAATTGTCCTAGTCTTAAGGACTCTTCTTTGATGAGTTCTAGATTTAGTTTCTGGACATAGAACACAAAGTTCATCTAATAAAATCACTCTGCTTAAAGTTGGTAAGATGTGAAGAAAGAAAAGTTTCTAGAGTATGAAATATTTATTTCAGGACTTTCAAGATAGTGTGAGGAATTTATAGGAAGTAATTTTGTAGTATTCATATGCCTTGCTAGCAGTCATCAAGTACATTGTGATTCAAATACAAAAAAAAAAAAAAAAAAACCAACTTTGGTGCTACAGAGAAAATTCACACACACCCTCTGCTAAAAGCCATATATTATACTTGTAATTCAATGTGATACTAAAATTGAAAATGGATCTTAAAATTTTTATTCATGTTATATGAGGTCTATAGGGTGTGGTGGGCCTTAATCCACTAGGGTTGGTATTTTTACAAGACGAATTAGAAAGTAGATATGGACTAAAGAAGAAAGAAATTAATTCAGAGAAGAAAGTCAAATATGTGTCAGAAAGAGGATTCATGGGGTCCTATTGACACCTTGATTTCTTCCTCGTAACTTCTATCTTGGTAAAAGAGTAAGTCTCTGCTATTTAAACCAATATTCTGCTTACACTACAGAACCACCCCATCAAAAAAAATCACTTTATAACACATTGTCGGAAATGTAGTTTGGACATTTTAATTTGCTAAATTAGATGAGTTGTGATTTTAAAAATAGTTTTTTGGGGGGCATTTGAATTAAGGCATTTTGTGTTTCATTTTGAATATGATTCAACTCACTGATCTGATCATAGCCATATGCATACAGATGGAGCAGGTTTAGAAAAAGCTCTGTAGAAATTGGAGTCTCTGGGTCTTTTAATTTTGAGGAAGAACTTTATGTTACAGCTCAGGCAAGTCCCAAACTTGCAACTCTCTTGCTTCAACCTCCCTAATTACAAGCTGAACATACTACACTCAGCCTAATTTTAAAATATTTTTTACAGGGAATATTGTCAATCCCAGCTCACTGTCCTTGGGTGGGGGGAAAGAAATGGAAGAATGAATGCTCCTTAGCATGCCTCTTCTCACATATACTCACAGCCTTTCTAATTAAGACAGAATTCTGGATTTTATACATTTTATTGAGGCTATATTTACTGCATATTCTGAAAAGATGTGATATTCTAAATTATAGTAGGATGATATATTTGAATTATGTTAAGTGAGTCTAAGAGTTGGGACAATAGCAAACCTCGAATCAATTTTGTGGAGTCATCATTTTCTGGCTCTAGATCCTGTGTTCCCTTGATGTATTGATGGAGACCCAGCGGGATGCTATTTTCTTCCATCACTGAAGATCAAAGATAACATTTTGGGTGCTAGAAATAACAGATATAGAGTTGTAACAGGGAAATGGGGAGGTGGTTACAATCAATCTCAATAAAATGGTTATTTTTAGTCTAGTGAAATTTTCCATAAGTTTTCCCCCATACATTGGTCTGTGATAAATGTCTCACACTGAAATTTGAGATCATAGGCTTGAGTAATTTGTTTATTCTCCCTGTGTGCAGATATTCCTACCTCAGGAGCTCAATGGGAAAATGATGGGTTAAGAAAAGATGTGATTACTGCCAGATCACTCTGCCAAAATATTATCAGTGTGTTATTTTAGCTCTGTTTCTTTGACCTTCCTAATCTTGGCATTATCCCTGAGAAATATGAATCCATTGAGCATATTTAAGCAAGGTGTGATTTGATAAAATTTGCATTTAGGATAGCATTAGGTGGGTAAACTTGATTAAAAGTTATTGGAGACACAAAACCCACAATGGTCACTTTAGTTTTCCTTGTATTTATTTTATACATGTTTTCATTTAAAAATTACTTCAATTTATTTTATAAATACTGATAACATGCTATTTTGTATTATTGGTTTCAGCTTTGAAAATAAGATGGTTGAAGACAAAGTTAATAGCATTATGATAACTCATTCCTGTAATTCTAGTACTTGGGAGATAGAGGCAAGAGGGTCGCCATAAGTTTGAAGTTGTCCTGGGTGATTTACTGAGTTCCAAGCCAACTCAGGCAACAAAGTGAGACTGCCTTTCAAAGAAAAATAGAAAGAAAGAAATAGGGAGAAATAAAAAGGTGGAATGGGTGTTGGCAGTGATAGAATTGACTGTTAATAGAAAAATAGTAAGTGGGAGAGAGGAAAGCTAAATTTATCATTCATGATTACTGTTTTAGAAGATAAAGACAAGAAATAAATGTGACTTTGTGTGTGGGGGGGTTATGTCACATAAATAACAATAGAACGTGGCAGATATAGAGCTACTATTATATAAGTCCTCATTGATAAGATAATATCCATCCAAAATAAAATATAACATGGAAAATTCCACAAGGAACCTGGGGGAGAATTGTAGGCACTAGGGATTGAAAATATACAAAAGGAGATAGTAAAAAGAAATATAAATAACAAAGATAATAAGAAAAGCATGGGATACTTTTTTGTTTACCAGAAATTATACGTAATAAATACATGTGTGTATGTGTATAATTACAGTAGATTTATATGTGTATATATGCATATATTGAGAGAGATGATGACTAAATGTAGTTATGCCACTTGGGAACTTGGTATGATGATATATGATTATATTCTATCTCAGAGCTATAGATTATTCAAACAAAAATATCAACACCAGGTAAAAGAAACCTCCGTTTGAGTTGTTGAGCAGAGAACAGCAAGGAACTCCAAATCTAATATATATTATTTTACCACCCTTGATTGCTTCCAAGAAGTTGAAGATAGGTTCCTATTGCTGAAGGCACCGTGCACTTTGCATGCAGGACTTGGAACATTTGAGCAGAAATTGACCTAAAACCTTCTCACTGAGGACTAACTTTCAGTACTAGAATATTTATGCAAGCTGCTAAGGAAGAAAAAGCAATAACTAGTCCTCTCCAGCCAAAATGTTTATGAATTACAACAGAATCAGCTAGGAGAGATAACCCTAAAGGTGCAATAGTAGCACTTACATCTGAGCAATAACCAATAGTTGACAAATTGGATTTGAGACATGCTAAATAGGATGAAAATCTTGCCAGGCACACATAGCTAATGAGATCATGTATCTTAGAGGAGAGCCTACAATTGCCACTTTCTTAAATCAGTATAGTATAATGCCTAGCTGTATCCTTAATATCCACCCTTACACTTACAAATCAATGTAGTTCTTATATCTAATCAAAGAATCTTTTTATTTTGCAGCTGAATGAGATTACTACAAAAAGTCAGGACTCCTCAAAATACAAAGAACAAGTTTGTATTTTGTTGGGTTGCTCAGCCCTTTTTATGCATCTATCACATGACTACTGCATCCAAGGCTTAGAGAAACATCTGAAAAGGGAGGGTCAAAAGATCCTAAGAGCCAGAGGACCAGGAATTCTATTGTGAGATTGTACCTGTATAGCTATTTCTTAATGATAAGAAAGCCACACTCATGGAATCTTAACATGGCTTCCCAAAGAGAACATGGAGCAATCCCAATACCAGTTGATATCCTAGCATATATGAGGAAAAGCTCACATTTCCACACTTAGATTAAAAAGTCATAAGCAATTGCCAAAAGCTGACAGAGAAAGAATTAATATTTCTTAGGACAAGCAACTTGATTGATTAACCTATACCAAAGAGACATTCCCTAGAAACATAAAAACAGATAATACTGGATTCATCAAGGTGTATCTATAAGCATTCATAATAAGTTTTAAGAAAAGGAGACTGAATTTGAGAGGGGTTAGCAAGGTAATTATAACATGGGAGGGTTATAAAGGTAAAAATAAAGAGAAAATTATTAATTATACACATATAAAAAGAAGAAATATAAGTGCTTAAGGAAAGATTATTCTTAGTTTTGTTGAGGCAGTGAATTTGACTAGATTATACATCAAGGAGGCAGAAAGTAGATTCATCTAGAAAACTAGAAGTAGATGGTAGAGTTGCATAATTTTGTCTCAGTTTCATTACTTTGAGGTTCTCAGTTTTATCATTGTTTGTGAGTGATGGGAGGTTGCTGACAAGGACTGTCATAGAAAGAAACAATGCACCAGAGTCAGGAATCATATGAGCAAGTGTGGTGAGTTTGAAGATCATAAACTCAAGCAACAAGTCAGCTTGGCAGCTCAGGTGCCTGTAGGCAGAGTATACTCAGAAGGCACCAATATAGGATAGATATTTATTAAAATATAAACCAACACTCACAGTACAGGTAACAGTTTATAGTAGCACCTGAACAGGGACTGGAATCTGGAACGGTGGAAGAGTGATGGATGGACGATGGATTCCGATCCTGTCTCCCCAACAGCCAGGAACCAGGAAGAGACGTCTCATGTTCCAGAAGTCCCTTTTCAATGGGGTTTCCATGCCCCCTTCAGGGGCCTGGGACCCTGGAAAAGTGTCTTTTGACCTTATCAGCTGACACCTGAATCCCACCACATCTCCCCCTTTTGTCTAATTAAGAAGGTTCTAAACTAAGACTATGTACAATAGGAATTATTATGAGGTAGTATCTAGGAGAGGATAAAGTACAAATTCTAATCAAAACCTAACCTATATAAGGTACATCAAATAGTTCTAGAATATTGGTAAATGGTAGGGTGTAAAAATTACTTCAAAAGGTTAATCTGGGAAAGTGAAAATTCAACACCTGAGTGTTCTTATCTAAGGGATAATAGGGTGATAACCTAACAAACCCATTCTTCAACCTCTTCAAGACCCGAGAAGGAAGGTGAATCACCTGAAAGTCAGAAGTACATGGAAGTAGTGGCTTCCAAAATTTGGGAGAGGACAGCAACACAGCTACCTGGACAATCACCTCTGGATTTGTGCGCTGTTGAAGCATCTATCATATTGGCTACAGGCCTATGGTATCTGACAAATCTTTTCACAAGCAGGGCATTTTTGGAGGGACTATCTTATCCTGTCCAGGCATGTTTCGTCAGTCTCCATCCATCAACTTGTTTGTCCAGCTTGACACCATGTGTGTACTGTCAGCAATCAAGGTAAGGACAATTCCTTACTCAACCAGCCATTCTTTGCCAAAAGGACAAACTCCAATGGAGTATCTTCGATGCTCAACACCATCTCGTGAAGGGAGCAGTGACACCAGGAGTTGTTGTGTCTCTCGTGGCCAAATTTCAAATGTTAAATGCCATATTCTCTGGGTCTATGAAATGGTTGAAGATTCCTGTCTATGCTATTCTAACCTATATCTCATATGACTGGGATATGATACCTTAAGTAATGTTGATTGCAGTTCTTATCATCTTAAGGAATAAACCCTGTACTAAAAATTAGAATACCTATATAAGGGGTGTACAATCCCTGAACAATGACCTTTAGTAGGACTATCAAACATTAGCCAGGGGTATATTACCAGGTAAAGTGGCCACAGCATTTTAGACATGTAAATACATATATATCATTTAAACAGAGGTATATAAAACATCTTGTGCAAATATCATAACTAGCGCAATCATACATTATATCCAGTATAGTTAAATGTAGGTAGTAATTGCATAGTATACATGACAATGAGGTGCAAATATTTTAAACAGAGGTAGAAGCATACATAAAGTATAACAATTTCATATTTAGTTTTACATAATGTTACAGATTCAGATTTATATTGAAATACGAGTTGCTTTGGTTATAAAAAGCAATCTCAGATTAAACTTTGTACCAATGTAGAAATTATCACAATTAAACATATAAAATGATTTTACATTTGTATCAATATACATATATCTATGCCAGTGCAAATTGTCTTTAGCTTAGCCCATACATTCAGCTAGAATGGTGTATAGGTAGGTAGAACAGTCTACCTTTATCTATCCTATCTATCCCCCCTCTCTTCTTCAAAAGAGATTCTTGATGCTATATTATAGTTCTGTCATTCACCCAGTTTTAACTTATAACTATTCAATTAGAATAATAATTACCCACAACACTCAGAGCATAAAACTTATTGGGAAAGGGGGCATAGTCTTTCATAAGGTTGCTTCCTGCTGACTTAAGGGCGATGGCATCTCTTTGGGATCCTGTAAAAGCTAAAACAATGGTTAGTTCTTAATGGACTGACCACATACATCTATAACCATTCTTAGAATAGTGGTTAACTCCATCTGGTAACCTAATTAGAGGTGTGATCTTAAGGATAATCATAAAGAGCTATCTTGCAGCTGTTTTTGAATAGTCTATTTCTTGAAAACAATTATTGACTGGTGCACACCAGGTTCTTGATTTTTCTGTTTTTGTCTCTGTCTGTCTACCTGTCTCTTATTCTCTCACTCATACTCTCCCTGTTATTCTTGTTTCACTAGTAGAAGTTTTTGGAGTGGGG
This sequence comes from Phyllotis vaccarum, assembly GCA_033318265.1. Classification (NCBI taxonomy): domain Eukaryota; kingdom Metazoa; phylum Chordata; class Mammalia; order Rodentia; family Cricetidae; genus Phyllotis; species Phyllotis vaccarum. Next base: position 34,570,448 of record JARWLC010000001.1, on the reverse strand, counting down.
GCCCTGTTTTGGTTCCAGATTCTTTGTAGATAGCTGATAGGAGGAAATGTTATTTACAGTGGAAAACTTAAGCATTTTTGATACTTAAAAAAAATATTCACATCTTTTATGACTTTAGGAGACTGTATGCAGACAGGATGTTTGAAAGGTACAGATACAGAGAGAAATAAGGTTTGAGATGAAGTCACAATAATATTGGTCCCGAAACATTCTGTCTTCTGTCTCACACCAGGTGGCTTTTCTGATATGAGACAGAGTTCTTCACATTTTCTTTTCTAATATGCTTGGGTTTAGAGAGGGAGAAAGCCACTTGCTCCCAATCCAAATCCAGCCTTATTAACAGTCAAATCAGGACTACTTTTTTTTTTTGAGGTATAGATGCAAGATGCAAAGCAGTAAGAATTGAGAGATTACCTAGTAGTGCATATGTGTATCAGTTGGTCTCATAATCCATCATTTACATTACTTCATCATCAGTCTGTCTTCGATTGCAGGTGAGTAATTATTCAATGTCTAGTCAATGCCTTAAAAATAGTTGTATCCATTTTCCTGTAAAGACAAAATTGAGACCTTGCCCCCAGCTTGTTAAATGTGTTTTCCTTACCATGTATCCATTTGTCATATCAAGGATGAGCAATTACTTCCCTTCCTCAGAAAGAGACTCCTTTTCGAAGCGGACTTTTATTAGTTTTGTCAGTACCCATATCTTTTCTGTCCCTGTGGAAACAAAAGGAAAACCCCTACCCCATCAAAGCACATATCCTGGCTTCCACTCTGAAGTCAACACATCTTTGAAGTAGATGGGTTGATTTAACTCAGAGGATTTCAATGTCTCTCAGCAGCTGATGTTCCCCTTTCATCAGTGTTAAGAAAATTTAAAGTCAATAAGGCACTGTGCAACCTCTCTCTGGGTTTTTTTCATTTCTTTCTTTTGTTTATAAAGCATCTCTTTTAATGTGTGGTGAGATCTCTCCACAACTGCCTGCCCTATAGGATTGTGTGGTATCCCCGTAATATGCTTTATAACATAGTATCCAAAAATTATCTTCATTTTTCGGGAAACATAAGCTGGAGCATTGTCAGTCTTAATCTGAGTGGGAATTCACATTATGGCCATGGCTTCCAAAAGGTGAGTAAGTACAGCATCAGCATTTTCAGAACTCAGGGCAGTCACCCATTGCATTCCGGAATAGGTATCAATAGTATAATGCACATATTTCATCTTTCTGAATTCTGGAAAGTGAAACACATCCATTTGCCAGATCTCATTTCTCTGTGTACCCTTAGGATTATTTCCTGCAGGTAAAGATGGTTGGTTATAGAAAGAGCAAGTGTTACATTTTTTTATTATTTCATTTGCTTCATTCCAAGGATGGGAAAACTCTTCTTTAGCCCTTTGCTGTTAACATGATGTTTCTCATGAAATTATGTGGCCTTTATCACTTTCCTATTAGCAACTGATCTATTTCATCATTTCCCTGTGCTAGAGGGCCTGGGAGACCCGTGTGTGCCCTGATATGTATTATGTACATAGGATGTATCCTACCTCTGATGATGTCCTGTAGTTGTATGAATAGTAAGGTCAAGTCTGTATCATCAGGAATGACGTCAGCAGTTTCAATATGTGAAACAACTCTTTCTGCATATTGAGAGTCAGTAATTATGTTGAGAGGCTCTGTGAAATCCAACAACACCACAATAATCGCATATAGTTCTGACTTCTGAACAGAGTTATAAGGGCTCTGAGCCACCTTAGTTAAGTTTTCAGACTTGTAGCCAGCCTTCCCTAAATTGTTTGCATCAGTGTAAAATATAGGGGCTCCAGAAATGGGTTTATCCTGTACCACATGAGGAAAGATCCAATTAGTTTCTTTTATAAATTGAATTCTCTTGTTTTGGAGATACTTATTATTAATCTCTCCTAAAAAGTCACTACAAGCTTTTTGCCAAGGTTCACTGTCTGCCCATAATTGTTCAATTTCTTCATTAGTCAAAAGCACAACAATTTCTGCAGGGTCCTTTCCAGTCAATTGGTGGAGTCTTAATTTATCTTTAAAAATCAGATCAGCAATCTTTTCAACATATGTCTTCATCTTTTTCCTTGACGTATGTGGCAGACATATCCATTCTAATATAATGCTTTCTCTTTGCACTAAGATTCCTGTTGGAGATTGTCTAGAGGGTAAAATAACAAGTATGCAATCTAGGTCTGGATCCACACGATTCACATGTGCTTCTTGAAGTTTATTTTCAACCAAGTCTAATTCTTTCTTGGCCTCATCAGATAATTCTCTTGGACTATGTAAACCCTTGTTGCCTTCTAAAGTCTTGAACAAATTAACTAGCTCATAGTTTTTTATACCAATCATGAGCCATATATGAGCAATATCTCCTAGTAGCTTCTGAAAATCGTTAAGAGTCTTCAATTTATCTCTATTTAATTTTACCTTTTGTGGTCTAATTTTTTGTAAGCCTATTTTATATCCTAAATAATTAATAGAATCTCCCCTCTGTACTTTTTCTGGAGCAATTTGTAGTCCCCAATCAGGCAATATTTTCTTTAGTTCTTCAAACAATGTTTCTAATGTCTTTGGGTTTGGGTCTGCCAGCAAAATATCATCCATATAATGGTAAATGATAGATTGAGGGAAGCGCTTGCACAGTATTTCTAGTGGTTGTTGTACAAAATATTGGCATAAGGTGGGACTATTCAACATTCCTTGGGGAAGGACTCTCCATTGGTACCTCTTAGCTGGCCCTGAATTATTAAGAGTAGGCACTGTAAAAGCGAATTTCTCTTTGTCCTGTTCCTGTAAAGGTATGGTAAAAAAACAATCCTTCAAGTCAATAACTGCAATAGGCCATCCTTTAGGTAGCAGAGAAGGCAGGGGAATACCAGATTGTAAGGAGCCCATAGGTTGAATCACCTTATTAATTGCTCTTAAATCTGTTACCATCTTCCATTTTCCAGATTTTTTCTTGACAACAAAAACAGGAGAATTCCATGGACTGGTAGATTCTTCAATATGCTGAGCCTGTAACTGTTCCTGTAACAACTGTTCCAAAGCCTGAAGTTTTTCTCTTATCAAAGGCCATTGTTGAACCCAAATAGGCTTTTCTGTTAACCACTTCAAAGGCAGTGCTGTGAGTGTCCTTTTAGGTTCTGTGGATATAGGGCAATTCTTTTGTACAACATGAATGGCTGGTGAATTTCCTTCATAGTACCTTAAAGCATCATTTTTGGAAACATAGTTGAGCCTCCAGTTGACACCAGAACCAAGAGGGATTTTAATCGGTATTTTATTGCATTAGGAGGTCGTGACCCCACAGATTCATGTTATATCAGCCATATATGGCTTCAACCGTCCTTTCTGACCTTCTGGTCCTATGCATTCAAGCCATCTCACTCTCTGTTTCACCCGAGATATTGTTCCAACACCCAGAAATTGGATATCTACTGCCCGTAAAGGCCATCTTGGATGCCATGATTGTGGGGTTATGATCAAAACGTCAGCCCCCATGTCAACTAAAACCTGGATTTAAATATTATCTATCCGTATCCCCAATTTTGGTCTTTGTTCATTTATCGAAGTCTGCCAAAATATTTGTTTTGTGATTCTTTTTTGGAAATTCTGAATTTTCTTTTGAATTTGTTATCATCTGATACTGTATGATTTTCAAGATCAGGTTTTGGGTGCTCTATTCGTCCTGAGAATGCTGGTCTTCTACTATGACCAGATATGATCTCACCATTCTCGAATTTGGAGTCTGATTTTTGGGGGCTTCCTGGGTGAAGCACCGAAAGGCGTTTCCCGATGGCAGAGGGTTGCCTTCTTTATCCCTGGCAGATTTACATTCATTGGTCCAATGCCGTCCCTTGCCACACCTTCTGCATAATCCAGAAGGCAATGGCCTTCTGTTCGAATTAAACCTAGATCGGGCATCATTTCCAAGAGTACTTTGTGTACAATTCTGTCTTATATGCCCTTGTCTACCACAGTTGAAAAAAGTGATAACTTGGTTCCTCTCCCTTACCTTAGCAACAGCTTGGTCTACCCAATTCTTTTCATTGACATGGAGAGATTCAGCATTGATTGTATATTGAATCCATTCTTCTATAGGTGTGGCTCTGAGTTTTAAAGGCAGAAGCATTTTTTTACATTCTGGATTAGCATAATCAAAGGCCAGAGAAAGTATTTTTTGCTTTCTAGCTTCTGGATCTGATATTGCTCTATGTACAGCCATGGTAAGCCTCTGTAGAAAGTTGGTATAAGGCTCTTTTAAGCCTTGTTTGACCTTAGCATAATGCTCGTTTTTTACCTGGGTCCAAAATCTTTTTCCAGGCATTAAGTGCAGCAGTACAGCATAGCAATAAAGTATGTTCATCATAAGTAGTTTGAGTCTTCACATCAGCAAACATGCCTTCACCAAGGATTTGGTCCTGAGAAGCAAAGAAACCCCTAATTCTTCCTTGGTGTTTTAAGGTCTTGGCCTCCTCTCTAAACCAGCTTCTCCACTGTAAGTTTTGACTTTGGTCCAACATAGCAGCCATTAGCTGCATCCAATCAAGGGGAAGGATTCAGTTTTTTGTAGTGCAGACCATGAATTTAGGAGCTGCTTTACATAAGTAGAGTGAATACCATACATTGATATTGCCTCTTTAAAATCTTTGATGTCTTTCATATGTACTGGCTCATAACTATACTCTACATATTCTGAGGATCCCCCTGGTGCTATCTTTGTCTGAATAGTAGCTGGGGACAATAGTGGTGGTGAAGGGGGTAGCCCTGTCATATTTACTACCTTAGGTAAAGTATTTCCAGTACCAGAACACCCCATTGGGGGTTGACCTGAACTGTTCTGTTTATAAGATGTATCATTACCTTTGTCTAGTGTTGCAATACGGTCCTCCCATTCTTGTATTTTGGATACTATGGATTCCCATTCCTAGATTTTCAATACTACAGGTTTCCATTCCTGGATTTTGGATACTACCGGTCTCAGAGCTTGATTTTCCTGATGAAGTAGTCCTTCCAAAGACCTCACTGAGCTAGCAATTTTGAGATCTACATCATTAGCATAATTAATGATTTTCTTGTTCTCGTCATTAATGTAGTCAACAAGTTTCTTGTTTTCATCATGTACGTAGAGCTTATATTTCTCTTGTACAGTGGTAGCCATGGGGCGCCAGATGTAGGCAGAGTGTACTCAGAAGGCACCAATATAGGATAGATATTTATTAAAATATAAACCAACACTCACGGTACAGTTAACAGTTTATAGTAGCACCTGAACAGGGATTGGAGTCTGGAATGGTGGAAGAGTGATGGACGGACGATGAATTCCGATCCTATCTCCCCAACAGCTAGGAACCAGGAAGAAACGTCTCGTGTTCCAAAAGTCCCTTTTCAATGGGGTTTCCACGCCCCCTTCAGGGGCCTGGGACCCTGGATAAGTGTCTTTTGACCTTATCAGCTGACACCTGAATCCGACCACAGGTGCCTGTGGCCACATTGAATGGACATTCTGGTGCAGAAGTGTCTCTTTGCACTTGCCCTTACATATTCTCTTTCTGATTTCTTAGTCCATTATGCTAATGCAGTTGATACCAGACTCCTATACACACTGCCATAAGGAGGCAGCATTGAGGGCTGAGGAGAAGCTTTACCTTGTGAGTTGATGTTGACCTAATTTGTAAATGCCCCTCCCCGATTTCACTGACAGCTTCTTCAGCATCTCTATACTTGCAAGAAAGCCATCTGTTTTTCCTGGAACCTGATGGGAAACTTGGGCTTCACAGTTGCACCTATGAGACAGCATTGTATCACTTTTGTCATCAAGAAGTAATGGGAAAAATTTGAATTGGTGCTTTTGAAATTATTTCGGATCCAGTCCTCACTATTATCTTAAACATGAGCTCACTGGTGATTATGAGCTGAAAACCAGGATAAACTCTTTGCATGCAGGACATGCTTTCAAGCTTATGATACTCTGTGGTCCTATCACACTTTTAGTGAGATAGGAAGGATGAAACAAAAGAAATGTTCCCAGTTCCACACAAACTAAGTTCTTTGGCTCAGGAATATGCCCAGCCAGGCTTCACCCCAGCTATTGAGGTATGCTGACAGGGCTACATGCCTATTGATGCCCTGTTTATTATCACAATGCAGTGCCAACAAACACACTCAATTTACTTTAGGCTCTGCAGCAGGCTCACTCCAGGAGCTAAGTGATTCTGCACAATTTTTATTTAATTCTCAATATAACTTGAACTTTTAAAAATAGTAAACAGAATAGCTGGACAGGGAATCAAATCTGTGACTCTAATAAATGTTCATTTGCTCCAAGTCTTATAATGCAAAGAGTCTCTGAAGAGAGTAGTGTAAGGATCAGAAACACAGAGTGAGTGCAGATTTGGTTTAGTGTGAGGGGTCCAAAGTAACATCATATGACAAGAGAAGATCCTGAGCCATACACTGTAGTTTGAAGTTTTGGGTAGCTTCATTTTACAAAGTTTAGAATAGGGTTTTGCTTATCTGAACAGTTGTCTTGTGTGAGGCTCTTCAGCATTGTCAAAAACAAGATCTTAAGAATCATGGGGAAAAATTTTGCTCTTCCTCTGGCAAACAACAAAACAAGAAAACATTGAGAAAAGGTGAAAGTGGTTTAAATTTTTATTTTATTTAACAAAAGAAATTCATACCAATCTAGAAATTATAAAGTTTAAAGAGACATTTCTCTTATATACATTAAAATACACACATCCTCAAACCAGTCCACTATACTTTGAGTGAATAGGTCAATTCCAGATCACTGTATTTGAGATAATGCACACACACACACACACACACACACACACACACACACACACACACACACACACACACACACACACACACACTGAAACAGATGTGTATGTTCATAAGCAGGTTATAGGTCAGAGAAAAATTAGAAGTTGAGTTGTGTTCTGATTTTTTCACCACTCTAGTGTTTTTACTATGCCCTGTACCCCTTCATGGCCTCTGGAGTTTGCAAGGATACTGTGCATCCCCGGGGACTGTCTCACTCTCTGCATTCCATCATTTTTCCCAACCAGGTCTTAAGTTGTTTTCACTCTTGGTTTGTCTTTATTGCACATAACACAATCTGACCCCAGAACACTCTGCTGAGATAGGAAGAAAATATTTCAGCTTTACTTCTACAAGAAAATGGAAGACTAAAATGACATGAACATATAAACGAGTTTTGGAAAAAATGCTTCAAGCCATCTGCTGGATGGCATCCTCTTCTATGAAAGAGACACTGGCCAACTTTGACTTTAGGCTACAAGAGTTCAGGTGCTCTTGACTCATTCTCTCCATACTGGTTTATGCAGTGTACTTCTGGAGGCAAGGGATATAGTGTAGATGTTCCTTTGTTCTCCAAACTAATTACAGCTGCTTATACAAGTAATATTGACTAAAAAAAAAAAAAAATCTAATTCAGCTATTCTATTTCACTCCCTCCTTATGTGAATAATGAATTTTTCACTTAGTGTAGTTGATTTGGTAATATCTTAAGTTGCTGGATTGTGGCCTTGGCAGAGAGATCTGTGTCTAGAAATGGGTGATTATTCTGAAATAAAATAAGTAACTGTATTATGCCAACAGTATATCTCTGTGTTTTTCAAACTGGCAACTTGGAAGCTAGTCTCTAATCCACTGTCTCTTTTTAGTCTGTCTCTACTCTTATGTTTTCTTCTGTGTTTGTGTGAGTGACTTATAAATAGATATCTCTGGCCCAGACTTACAGAAACTGCTACTCTTTCACCTTCTTTTAGTATTTAATAGCATTAATATGTCCTAGATAGTTGCTTGCATCTTTCCAGAATTTTCAGAAAAGGAAAATAAATATACTAAGGAAGAACTGATGTTGACTAGGGTGGGCACTTTAGCCTTCCCTACAGAAGCATTTGATGATTGGTTTTCATGTCTCTCTGAGGACATTATGTCTAAACTGACATCTCTTCCATGGTAACTTGATGGGAGAATCCAAGCTATGTGTCCTTTGTCCTCCTTTAAAGGAATGAAATTGAACTTCCTTTCATGGTTTTGAAATTTAATTTCTCAGCCTAGTCATTTGAGTCATGTGACCCAGAGTCTTACAGTGTCCAGAATTGTCACTGGGCATCAGGAGAATAAAATCAATCTTATGAGAGCAATCCTTCAAAGAAGCAGCTAGAACATTGCTCTTCACTCTCTCCTGCTCCATGTGAGCAAAGAGCACCGTATCTACTCTGTCACACCAGGAACTAGGTATTCCCTAGCTCTTCTAGCTCTTTACCATCCTCCACTATTTACATTCATTTTCAAGGTCTCGTTATTCAATTTATAGTTTCTCTTACCTCTTCAATGCTTCTCTTTCTCCACCACTCAATATGATGACTGTTGATGTCCCTCACCTTGATTGTCACAGTAGCCTCCTGACTAGTCTTCTATCTTTCACCTCACCATGTGCTACATTCTATTTTATACATAATTGTTAGGGTATACATCTTAAAATACCTAATGATACTGGTCTTGACTTAAAACTATTAGTGTTTTCACATTGTAAATCAGATACAGGCCATGCCTCCTACTCAGTTCTACAAAGGCATTTATGGTAGAGATGGGAACTTAATGCAGAGGGAAAGGGTGAGACCTCCTGCTTTCTATTGCCAAGAATTGTCTCCCACTTCCCTCCATGGGAACCATTTTTTTACAGATATCCCTCCTGACTCTACAGTTTACCACTGCAAATTTTGCTGCTTCCATTGCAGATAAGTCTGTGAAGGGGGCTACGTGGTGTTTAACTCTTCAAGCCTCAATTAAAGAAACACTTTGCTAGCAGATTTATTCATTTAGGATTTATTTAGTAGAACTCATCTTCCTATTTTTTATTTCAGCCAAAATTTTACTTATCACCTCTTTTAACTCACAATCTTAAATATTCTAATATTTGTCTATTGAGTCAAAAATGTTTTATAGGTTAAAATTTTAAAAATATTAAAGTATATAAGGGGGTTTTGTCATTGTTCTTTTTCATTTTTTCCCTCATTGGCTAACATGGTTCATAGCATTTGGGAGATATTTAAAGAAGAGAAAGATGTTTTAGATGGAATGAAGTGAATGAGAACCAGCCAGGTGATGAATGTGGAAAATCATAAGAAAAGTAGCAGTTAAGAGAGTCTTTAAGTTAATAATATTCATCTTTCCTTTGTATATTGAGCCACATGAATAATAGCTGTGAGGATTTCTGTATGATAAGCAAGTCGAACACAATAAATTCTCTTAAATCATAATTATTAAGGCATGACAATAGCCCTTCATTGCCATTTCTCCAAGCATATCTTCTACAATGCTCAAATTATACTGCTTGTGGCACATCTCCTAACCAGGTCCCTCCTCTGCTGCCAACACCTGCTCCCTATTTCATCAGCTTCAACAAAGCTTCTCCTATATATTTTCTTATTATTCTTCTGTAGTGTGATAGTTACCCAAGTTGTGAATTAAATACCTTGTTTTCATGTTTCTATGAGATTTTTGTATGCCTGTCATGACTATGACACAGTAAGACACAACTTTGAGATCATTCCTTTATAAAATCTGTTTTTCTATTTGGTGAGGAACTCCCCAAAGGGCATATGTTCTTGTTCACCACAGCACCAGCATTTAGCAAAATAACTGTCATTAAGTAAATACCAACTGAGACACACATGAGGATTAAACTAGACAGTGAATTCACATTGTCCTTACCACAGGAGCTGTGTTTGGAAGTATCTACTATAATATGAATAGTAGGCATTCTCATGCCAGACATGGCAGTTATACTTTTGGGTAGGGGATTATTGTTCTTTAGAATATCATTTTATCTTTGGCCTTGTGATTCAGTCAGACTACAAACACAGAAATATTGTTCATCAAGAAAGCCACCAACAGTTCCATAGAGACATATGCCTCAGCAGAAGAACAGTCCTTAATTTAGTCTGACAACCTCTCTTAAGTAGCCAAAGTGAATTGGAAATCTTCCCTTGAGACATTCATTGGAAAATACAGTTTGGATTAGTTAAATAAGAGCATGTCAACTGACTTCCAAACAAAGCAGTGAGCTATGTCTCTTTTTCCTTACAAATGAAGTCACCTCTAAGAGCCAGTCTTGGTTCCCACTAAATGTACATTCTCACAGCTTTTACACCAGCTAGTAAACTACTTTAAACTCTAGGCTTGACATTTACAGTCTTTTAAAAACTGAACCTTGAAAACATTGGAAGAAATCTCACCAACTACAATTGTTTTCTAAGTGAAATAGAGGAGAGAGGACTAGCAGAAGGGCAAGTACTAATAATTGTGGGGATGTGTTTAAGCTCAATTAATAGGGAATGCTCATCATACATTTAGAAGGAATTAATAATAGAGTGGGAAACCTTCCTAACATAGAAAGGCCTCATAGGTAAGGAGAAGGATGCTGTGTTGTCTATGGGTTATAGAGTTCAACAGGAGCATCCTCAATGAAGGACCAGTCCTATTTGAAACAGATAAGAGCATCTCAAACCATAATATCAGAATACAAAAGTGGGTCCAACTTATCTCAATGGTAAACAGTTGTTTAAAATGTTACTTAGAGTCCTTGTCCATAGAAACAAGACAAAATGACTTTCCTTGTTCATCCACACTAAGCGCTATCATGAAGTCCAAACTAGCATGAATGAGCCAACCACCTGAGGACTCCAAGACATAAGATGAGCTGGCTTGGAACCTAGCTTGGAGAAGTAGAAGAGGGGTGGGGCACCTTCTAGTGCATAACCAAATATAGAAAAATCTCCAGATACAGAGCCGACCAGCCATGACTACCAATTCAAGACAGCCCAGAGTGGCCTATTCTTATTTCTGGTCTCACACAATTACCTTGAAACTGGATTGTTTTAATATCATTCGCAAAATAATAAAGGGCAGTAAAGTCCACCCTCTGTATTGTGCCAGAAGCTGCCTTTTGTTCCCAGAAACATTTTAGGGATCTAACACAAAGACAATTGAGACTGGATATGTAACTTGAGCTAAAATAAGGCAGTCACCCAATACACATTAAAAAGAATCAAATGTCTTTAAATATTAGTAATAAAATGCATTCGAGGTCTGACTTCTACATGTACACCATCACAAGTGGGCTCCCTTCACAGAAATCAACGAACATCTTTTTTTTTTTTTCTTCTAGTTGTTAGATCCCTGGATGAATCCTCCCCATAGGCTCCATGTATTGAATATGTTAAAAAGTTATATATTATGCATTAGAAGGTAAATTGCAGCTCCAACATCAAACTGCTCTCTTTAAGTCCCTGTCTATCACATGGGGCTTACATATATATGGTAAAATATCAGTTCAGAGCTATGATACCAAGCCTGGATGGCTTTTGACAATTACTAGAGACATTTTGATTGTCCCAAATTGGAAAATTATGACTAATATTTTATGGATGGTCACCAAGGTGTTTAATTACTCTACCATGCAAAGAAAGAGTCCCTGAACTAACTCCTAGCAATGAAAAAACAGCAACTCCAATGTGTGGTAAATAATGGTTTTCTATGGGTCATGTGCTCACATAAAATAATTAAAAATATGAGACATCCTTTTGCATGATCAGTGATTTCAGAGTGGCACGTAAATTCAGTTCCCACAATGCCTATAACATGTGTGACTCTGTTAACATCCCTGAAAATAAGACTTTTTTCCCTCTGAAGAGAGAGTCCGTATAGCTTACAGGCATCCATGTAGTTTAAATGGGGCAGTAATGGGATGTTAAAATGGTCCTCTTCATGCTTCATGAAGCAGAAACTCAACAGATGCTACATTTGAAATTAAGTTGGAAACAGAATATCATAGGCAAATAACTGAGGACCTTGGTGTCACACATGAGGATGAAAAGGGTAGAGAGTGTCACCCCAGACTAACTCTGCATTGCAGACTTTAGAATGGTTCTTAGGGATTTTCTGAGTTTAGAGGAACTTAGCCTGCCCCCCCCCAAAAAAATTGTAAAGAACAACTGGAGTGTGTGTGTGTGTGTGTGTGTGTGTGTGTGTGTGTGTGTGTGTGTACATGTGTGCAAATCATAGGACAACCCCATGTGTACAACAGTCCTCACTCTGGACCTTGTTTGAGGAGGCACTTCTCTCTGTTGCTTCACTCCAGACCTGCATACACAAGGCTGATTGGCCTGTGAAGCTTTGAACAATTTTTCTGTCTACTTCTTCCATTTCCTCATAGTTGAAGCAGGGATTACCTACCTGCACTTCTACCCCAAGTTTTATGTGAATTCTGGAAAACTGAACTCACATCTTTATATTTGTGTCCAAAGTGTTTTACTTTCTGAGCTATGCTCTCTTTCCTAGCATATCTGGCTTGATATGCATCTTTACAGTTGAAGCAGACATATCATGCAAGTTGCCCCAAGCCTGAGAAGATTAGTGCAACCTCAGACTTTGAGATACAGAGTAACAGTGTTCTTTCTAGGTACTTATCAAATGCAGTGGGTGTCAGCATAACATAAAGTGGGGGGGGGGACTTGTGCAATTTCTAAAGGAGTTTTATCCCAAAGGGATCTTTCTATGGAGATACAAGCATCCATGCGCTATGGGGTATTTTGTTAGGACAAAAATCCTAAGATATTCAGGAAGGCATAAACAAGACATTTTCCCATGTGAATAGCAATAACACACTTCGGCCTAGGGCTTCTGGAAGGACTTAGCTAAACACCTACACAGAAAGGACAAGGCAATTTCTCCACGAGATATAAAACCCTCAGTATATCACTGGAGGACTGCTGGCTTATTTGCCTAACCCCTGTTCCATGGCCCCTGCTTGTTGAGGATCACAACAATTTTATGAGTCTGGATAAAGAAATGCCATGTAGGAAGAGTTCCTCATAGCCAGTACTGCACACCAGAATTCTCACATCTTCCCACTCAGCACAGATTCTGACTGACAGTGAGCCTACTGTGTGACAGTGAGCACATGGATGCATCAGTGATAATGCTGGGAACAAAGCACTGTTCCCACTCTTCACTTATTTCATGACCAGAACTCAAAAGTCAGCAAAATAAATAAATAAATATTCTAACTAGAAAAAAAGCTAAAAAAAAAAAAAAGAAGAAGAAGAAAGAATGAAGGAAGGAAGGAAAGAAAAAAAAGTCATCATTCTCTCTCCAGTAGGGTCTGAGTGAAGTCCAGTAAGAGTTCAGATTTTCACATATGACTGTATGAGGTCTGGACATCTTTATCCCCTAACCACACACTGTGCTTGAATTTGTCATCTATAAGGGCCAAGGAAATCAGGGAGCTGTCAGTTTCCATCCAAAAGGAGACAAAAGACACTAGTACTGAATGGGTTTAAGAAGTAATGACAAGAAGCAAAATAGTAGTATTTCTATTATTTTGGTGGTTTCAATATCTCCCTGATCATGGTTGTATGGGAAAATCATTAGTGACACTCCTATCTCATTTCTGTGGTATTCAGTCTCTTTAGCACTCACTTAGTGCCACATGCCTTGTTAATGTCTCCCTAATACCTACCTAGGGGGCAGCTGCATGACTCTATGATGGTTTTGATGTTGATATCAGGGACTTTATGTAAATCCTAATTTTGTTGGCTAATAATATTGAAAAGGGAACATTTATCTAACATCTATATGAAATATTATTTTATTTCCATGTAAGAAGACCAAGTGCCCATACATTTTTAATTTTCAGCACCAGTAGGCAACTGTCAGAAATCTGTGTAGTTGTCTGAGAAGGACTTCATCTGCTTCACTGAAGAGAAAACAAACTGGGAAGTGCTGTAGAACACTGAGGAATAAGGTCCTCTCATAGCTACAGTTCAGGTTATAATCCCAGGGAATGTTGCAATCAGATTGTTGGCATTTTAAAATTTAAAGCAAAATAAATTCAGGAGTTACATGAGAGGGAATCTCTGGACTACTAAATCATGAACGCATTCAGAATAGCATAGGACACAGATTAAAATCCATTTAGAGCAGACCTCTTGGAGCAGCAGGTGACTTGGAAGAAAACGTCGTACATAACTAAAGTGACACAGAGAAAGTTACCTACTTATATTCAGTTCTCATCCCTAGAGGAGTCAAACATGCTCACACAGAACACTCAGAGTGCTACCTGTTGGTAGCAGTATGCCTGTAATCTCCATTCGATTATAGATGTCCCCTGACTGAAATTTTCACTTACTAATTTTCCCCATAAACACTAATACATGCTAAGAATCCACAATCAGCCAATCACAAAATGTAAGATGCTCGTTTAGCCCTTGTCCACTGGCAAGACTTAAGTGTGTATTTTATATTTTCTTTGAGAATATTTTCTGAATTGCTGGGGTGCATAATACCCTATGGCATCTTCTCAGGAAGCAAATTTGGACCTTGTATCATGAAATGAGAAGTTGTATATATGTCTTCCTCCTAATGGCAGCAACTTGTTAAATGTGAAAATAAATATTTGTTTTTAACTTTCTATGTAGTAAAATTAAGATCACAAAAAGGTTAGGAAAGTTTTCCAAGTGCTAAGTCGCTCTTTGCAAATAGAACTAAATGCAAACTCTCCTAGCTCCAGTATGACTAATAAGTTTGCCTGCACACATGAAAATTTCATATCCTGAGTATATAACCTCAAGATTATCTCTAGATAGTCCTAGTCAGTCCCTCTCTCCCTGGGATAGTTTGCCAATACTGCTAAGATTTTTTTTCTAATTTGCCACCTAAAAGTGATAGTTTCACATACTTTCAAGAGAACTAACGAAAGACTTTTGTAATCCCAGGTCAAGCAATGCATTTATCTTTAAAGACCAAAGTTAAGATAATCTGTATAGATTAATCATGTACTGATTGCTTCATTTTCTTTGCTAAAATAAGACACAAAATAAATAATATATATAATGATTGCAGCCATGAAAATGACACAAATATCTAAAAATAGCATTGAGCTATGTTCCCTAGAGCCATGCCTCATGGGCTTCTAGCTCAATGTAATTATCAATTAAAAAAATAAGGTATTATCTACTCATGTTGTTTGGTAAAAGGTCAGTGGTTCAAACTGATAACAGCATTACAAAGATTGGAGAAGTCTCATGATTCTACAGTAGACTTGGCTTAGCCAACATTCTTCACAATCATTTCATCCTAGGCCACACGTTGTGTATGATGAATTCCTCTGAGAAAATACACTTTGGTGACTCATAAATAATGCCAATAAGAATTCAAGTCTTTTTGCTTCTCCAAAAGATAACTTGGAGTTCAGTATTTAAGTCCTCTAAGAATGCCACATCTGTCCTTATCACTCAACAAACTTCAGTAGCTGATACTTAGCTTAACAGTCCTTTCCTGTTCTATCTTCTCTGGCATTTTTTCTCTTTGTTTTCTTCGATCTACATATTTGTGCTATGTGGCTTAGGGTTTGGGTTCTAAGCTTTAAGATTACTTACTTTTCAAAAATGTATCACTGGGTCTTTGGCCCATGAGCTCCCAATACTGATTTATATTCCTTTCAATAGTTTGGCACACTGTTAGTGAGTCCTGCATTAAATTTAGAGGTAAGACAGACTAGTGTATTCACATGTTTTTATTTATGTGTCATAGCTACACAAAGAGCATTACTGGAGTGGAGTTGCATTTTTGATAGTGAATAATAACTAACACAGACTGATTCTTCAAAGAGCTTATAGAGAAAATTGCCTCCTTTAAACAGTGAGAATAAATAGGAATGTATACTCAAACTAATGTTGATGTGAAAACAGGATATAAGTAATTACAAAAAAAATCGGACCATTTAAGTCATTTGTGTGATAAGTCAATTTGGTGATAACAGTTTGATGCTATTTCTCTCTTTTGAAGAATAGAAATATTTCAGAGACATGTGGATTGAGAAACAATGAAATAGGTATGAAATATCAGAGAACACAATAGATAAGGTGTGCCCTGAAAATTCTCAGACATCTAACAGTGAAGCAAAACCATTCAATTTCAGAACAACATTCAGTTGCAGGCATCAAGGAGTGCTTCCCTATGTCCTGTTGTTCAGCCAACCTAAGTAAATATATGATGGATGTGATTAACCTTAGTCCCTCCATTCATAATGGGAAGAAAATGTCATGCATGTGGGAAGATGCCATGTGGGTGATCTTCAACAAATATTCTACTGAGTTAAGTCTCATCCACTATGGCTTCAGATCCAATCAATTCATAATTCCTTGATAGAATGAGTACATGGAGAGGTAGAATGATCAAGCGGTTCTCTTTAGATTAGACTGCACTTAGTTTATAAACACTGATGTCATAAATTGTCACCTTTCTAGAGAACTGCTGTACTTGCATGTGTTTTTGTTTACCTGTAGTTCACCAAAAGGGACAATACTAAAAATACAGTAACACTTAACATTCACCAAATATCTCCTTTAGAACAGATTCTTCATAGGCTTCATGATCAATATCCAGTGTTTAATTCAATCCCTAAAAATAAGCTCTGAAATAATTATGTGATTAATGCACTGATGATTTTAAAGCAATGCAGACAATTTTTTTCTGAAGTAAGGGTTTTCACATAAGGAAAAGAAGTCTGAAACTGTGGTTTTTCTGACACTAATCCATGGTTCATTCTATAACCTAAGTGTTTCCATATTAATGCAGGAATAGTAATAATGGTACTTTTATGATCATTTGAAATGAAATTGAGTATTTGATTTTTCAAACTAAGTCAACATACCATTTCTACGGTGTCTTAAATTACTTGAGCAGATTTTGGACTCTCCTCAATAAACTCTTCAGCAGTTCTATGCTGTTTACATGTGTCTACTACATACCAACATCTCAGATGCCAAAGTTCCTACATTAAATCTGAGTTTGTTTTATTTTATTTCAAGATAGCTAATGAGTACCCCATTTATTCTCAGCGCTTTTGTTGATGACTTACTAGTTGCCATAAAATCTGAAAAGTAAGATCAATTTTATGAGCAATTAAATGGGGTCTATCCAGAGGTAATTAATTTTATGATGGAGGTTGAGCAAGGTGATAGGAGAGCCTGTTTTAGATGCATTGATGAGAGGGAGGAATAATGGTTCATCAGCTATGAAATGGCTCCAAATTACCTTGCTTTCAGGTCATTATTTATATTTTTAAGTCTGCTGCCCTGTGTGCCTGATGAAAGGACAGCATACTATTATACACAGCCTTTTAGGAGCAATCTAATCTCATCCTTGTGAGTGCAATGGAAATCTTGGCAGGTAAGAAAGTGGACATCCCACACAAGACCACAGATGTCTTATGATTGGAAGTAAAAGGGAAAATGAGACTATTTATCAGGTAGAGGGTAGATTTAGTATAAAATTATAGTAAGCAAATGAGAAGTGGGTGTTTCATGCTACACCTCTGGTAAAATTAATCTATTCAGCCATTTAATAAACATGTTAAAAATAGCCTTCATAGTAGGCACTATTCTAAATACTAAATGTTGTGGGATGGTCTTTGTGTATGCTGTGAATATGTGTTGCTATCATTAGCTAATAAAGAAGTTGTTCCAGACTATGGCAAGACAGGAGACAGCAAGACAAGGAATCCAAGAAAGATAGAGTGAAAAAAGAAAGGTGGGATATGGGTGTATGCGGTCTAGCTGCCCAAGAACTAAGATATGAAAGTACCAGTAAGCCAAAGGCTTCATGGTGATACATAGATTTATAGAAATCAGTTGACTTAAGATGTAAGAGTTAACAAGCAAGAAGTCTGAGCTATAGACAAAACATTTGTAATTTATATGTCTTTGAGTAATTATTTTATAAGTGGCTATGGGATCATGGTTGGGAAAGATTCATCTGGACTGTGAGGCTAGGAATGACTGAGAAATATCCAGTTATACCTCGAGGTGTAAAGTAAAATTAGACACATGGGCAACTAGTGAGATTTTTAAAGGTATTTCCTTCTGGTTTTAAATGAACCATCAATTAAAGCAAATTGCGTGATCAGTCAAAACTCTAGTAGTTACAAAATAATCAAGAGACACATCTAGCATGGAACTTCTATGACAACCCATGTATTTGTTTAAGAATGACATCCCAGTAACAAGGAAAGAAACATTTGGTTAAAATGATGAAGGATAGAATGCTTCATGCACCATCACAAATCTTCTCTTTTCTAAGCTTGATCTCACATCCTTATCAGTCTCCTGGGGAATGAGCAAAGGATAGGTTTCTGAGAAAAATCTACTCAGTCAAATTCTAGTTGTCCTACTGCTAATTTTGATTCTAGGCAAAAGATTTTACCTTGATAAATGTTCCCTTCATAACTATATATAAGATGAACACAATTTACTTCTAAGAAAAAAAAAAGAAAGAAATGTCTCGCTATATTTCATTAAGTGAGAATGTAACTGATAAATGGCTTCTTCAGGGATATCTAGTTATCTTCTTAAGACTTAGTACCACACTTTATCCCTTATCATGAATTTAATTGTTTTCTTTATGGTCAGTACAGCTTTTTAGATGAGGGCTCTGGTTATCTCTATATTCATGCTATCCATTACCTAGAATTCTTTTTTAAAATGAATTTTAAATGGCTTCTTTTGCCCTAAATGCTTCAAAATTTTCTGAGAAATATACTCATCAATATAATTTACAAGCCATTTTTATTTATTTGACACTTAAACCCATATCATGAAGGACAGAGTAATAATAATCCTAAAAGAATGCCACAGATAGGCACAGTAGTTTCTCAGAGAACATTGTTTTTTTTTTTCTTTTTCTCACTAATGGAAGTATGGTTAACTGAGAAGACACAGATACATGAGATAATGTCACTATAAAAACTATAGATGTGACCACTGTGACCACTCTGGCATGAATAAAAGAAAGATTGTGTGTGTGTGTGTGTGTGTGTGTGTGTGTGTGTGTGTGTGTGTTTGTGTGTGTGTATACAGAGCAGATAGAGAAAGTAGTAGACTGAACATGGCCTAAAGACTGGCCCTGGCCTGACCATGAGAAAAGCTGGAACAGTGTAATAGATAAAAACACAGGAAGAGAAGTGAAAGATAGAGATGAGGAATGGTTAAGAGGGAAACACAGAGGAAGACAAAAGGCTAGCACAACCTAGATAACAGAGTTACAAGGAGAGTAGCTATTGGCGTGGGGTCTTGTGATAGGGGTACAGAGTAAGGGAAGAGATGAAAATTACTGATAAGAGCTAGGAGCCTAACTGTTGAAAAATGCTGTACATTGTGAAATATATTGCTCTTATTGGCAGTTAAGAGCACATTAACTGATAGGTAGGCAGGATTTTTTTCAGGGCAGAATTCTGGGAAGAGGATGGGCTGCATCAGAGGAGTTGTAGGCCAGATGCAGATGAAGCAACATGAGAAGCTCATAGATGAGGTATATGAGGCTTTGAAAGCACTTAGATTAATAAAAATAGGTTCACTTAAGTTGTAAGAGCTGGCTGAAGATAAGCCTAAGCTAATGATTACAATTAGTATTAAGTCTTTGAGTACTTATTTGGGAGCAGCTGCAGAGACACAGATAAACTCCACCAACAGATGCTAACATTGACTTTGAAATATGAATAAGTGCTTATGATACTGCAGGAGCATAAAAGTTAGCATGCACTTGGACATGCCAGTGCCCACCACAGATAGACATTTGTCCCTTCTGCCATTGTTAATGGCAATTGTTCCTTCTGTTATAGAGAAACTGGCTTCAGAAGTTCCAGAGGAATGCTGGTATTTGTTTAAGAACATTAATTGGAGAAAATGAGTTTTCCTTGAGCATGACCACTACTTACTCTTCTCTGCAAACACAGCATTTGAAACAAGTGAGGATATTCCAAGACTTCAAATACATGAACAACCTACTTCGCTTTATTGGTAGCAACAGGGTGGGTGTTCAAAATACCATTTGTCTTCCCTTTCTTTGAATAAGACATATATTGGTCTTATTCATATATCTTTGTCTCTCCAAACATGTGGCAGAAAGTACAAGACTGGGTACTAATTTGCTTTTTCTAGTATTTGGCCAACTAACTGTCTAGTAGCTTGCACCGAGTAACAAGTATGCATTTTAAAAAGAAAAGTGTTTAAGTACTCATAAACTTGAATTTCTGGTCCCTCAGAACTTACTTACACCAGTGCAACTGATGTTACTGGCTGATTCCTTATAGAGAGCCAAAGAATGTAATAGTTGTTCAGTCCATGAAGCTGGATGTTTCTACTCAGAATACATGGAATCCAAAAGAATTGGACTCTGACACCAATGAGGATATGAATTTACTTGCCAGCAAGAGTGAAGTCAAACAGGCAAAAAAAACCAAGAGCTTCCTTTTTTGCATCTTTCATATGGGTTGTTACCAGAAATCTATGGCCAGATTTCAGGTTGATCTTCATACCTAAAAATATCTTCGTTTAGAGATGGCTCTTTCCAATTAAAATGATTTAATCCATTCCTCACAAACGTGCCCAGCTGCTTGAGTTTTAGGTAAATTGTAGATGTAGTCAAGTTGAAAACAAGAATAACTATCACAGTATCCTCTTACAAGCTGCATTATGGTCCAAGAAAAAAGACTGTGCCTCAAACTCAGTTTTTATGGTCAGAATAGCACTATTAGATGAAAATTTTTCAAAGGTCACTTCTGATACTGATCAAAGTCACAAATAATACAACACTGTCTTCAAAGGCTCAATCACAAATATTTCTTCTGGCAGTTAATGCAGAGAAGGTATGTATTATAAACAAATATTGCTATATAAGTATGAGCAGACAAATAGATTAATTTGTGGCTAGAATAAAGTAAAATATCATTTGACTCTGGAGAATACACTTATGTAGATGTTGAGACATGTATTTCTTACCTGAATTTGGTTACTTAATCTCCTAAATTAGGACCTACTACAAAAACTAAATATTATCAAATATACATGTTATAAATATATTGCCATTTTGTTCCTTGCAATCACTTGGGTTAAAGTTAGTCACAAATTGTTCAGTTATGTTCAGAGTCTTAACTCCAAGAGCTGAGCCATTTTTATGCCATTTTTTTAAGCCAATGAGCCCTGCAACTAAGAAACAATGTAAACTAACAGCAGCCTACTTTCTGAGAAAATTATTGTTACTGAACCACAGTATTACCTGCAACCGCTGATAATAGCCAAGACAGAACAAACTCCATCCTCTAGGAATTTTCACACATATCAGCTAACAGAAGCTCAAATCCTAAGGTAACACCTTTATAACCTTCTTTTATTGATAGAGATGGTGATTTGTCATTAAACATACTGTTTCCAACTTATAAACACTATTAGGATAAGAACATTTTATTTAATTTTTTAACAGGTGGATATAGACACTTCTATAGAATTTGCCACATGAGGATTTATGTATACGATGATGAATTTCACCATTGGGAACAACTTAGAATTATGGATTATCTTGTTGGGGATATGCATATTTATCAATGTCCATCTGTTACACAATTAATACCAAATATATGCACCAGATATTCTGGAATTATGCATATGTACAGCCCTAAATTTCATATTTAGTCTTCACAGTGAGGACAAAATCGAGTACAGAACTGTAGGCTTGGGTAGAAATCTATGAGCAGAGGGTCAACAGACTCGTTTTCGCAGGAACTCCTTAAGGGTCTGATTATGAAATATACCCCTCAGACTCATTAATTAAAGTATAGTTGGTGGAGCTATGTTAGGGAATTCTGGAAGTTTTAGAAGGTAGAACCTCACTAGATAAAGTAGGCCACAGGAACAATGTGTTTTCCCCAGGGCTATCTTGTTCCCAGTTCTTCCTCCCTCTCCCATGTCATTCTCTCCGCCCTGAGGTAAGCAACCCTTTTCCCAATGTGATGATGTTCCACCTCACTCTAGGCTCAGAATCAATGGTGCTAAGTGAGCATAGAGACTCTGTAACTATAAAGTCCAATAAGCTTTTATTCTATCAAGTTGTTTCTGTCATGTCCTTGGTCACAGCTATGCAATATTTACTAACATCTAATTCTTTTTTGTTTGATTTGGGGGGTGGGGTTGGAGACATCCTTTCTCTGTGTAGCCCTGAATAACCTGGAATGCAAGTCTCCCAAGTCCTGGGGCTGAAGACATGTGCCACCACCACCAGGCCTAATAATGAACTTTTTACCATTAGGACTTATACAACCTGGTATAACATTAGCTTAATATTAAAAATAGAAACTTTAAACAATGAGAAATATATTTAATAAGCTCTAAAAAACTAGACAGGCCTTACAAACCAGGTTCTTCTGCCTCTAAATCTGTAACTTTAAAGGTGAGAGTTTTAAGCCTGAGCTTTAAATAACTATCATTTCATTGTTCAGGGTAGTATCAATTGTGTGATTACTTAAACTGAAAAGTGATCCTAGAAACAGATAATGAAAGAAGCAATCTTACTCCAGGGCAGGGAAAAATTAGATGAATTAAAACAGAGCTCTAGCTCTTCTTGGTTGCAATCCATTATGACCCCAATTTACTAAGGTGATCTTCTCTATTTTCTCTTCCTAGTGAGATGTCTGGATGTCTCTCTTAAGTTCCTTTTGATCCAAAGCTGTTCAGAGTTGTGGTTTACAGCTTGAGTATTCTTTGCTTTTTGACTAAAATCCACTTCTGAGTGAGTACATCCCACACCTATCTTTCTGGGCTTGTGATACCTCGCTCAAGAGGATACTCTTGAAAGAAGGAGATAGTTGAGCAAGTGAGAGGAACAAAGTGTGAGATAGAAAGAGATGGATATCTCAATAGAGGAATACAATGTGGGGTTGGAAAAAGACTGGGTGCTAGGAAAACCTCCAAGAACTCACGGGATGTCCCTGGCCAAGTCTCCAATCAATAATGGAGGAGGTGCCTAAACAGGACTTCCTCTATAATCAAAAGAGTAACCACCCTAAGTGTCATCACAGAACCTGCATCCAACAAAGAATAGAGGTGGAGGCAGAGATCCATGTTTCAGCATGGGTCAGAGCTCCTGGTCCAGCTGAGAGCAGGGGAGGAGAGTTTGTATGAGCAAGGGCAGAGGGATTATGAGGAAAATTCCCACAGTGATGGCTAGCTGGAGCTCTGTGGGGCTCACTGAATCACAAATAGCCACTGGAGATCCTCAGGAATAGGAGCTAGGGCCTCCAAGGGTAGGCAACTGTCTATTGGCATGAATAGTATGTGGAGCCTTGATTAGATTGTATTCCTGTGCATGGGCTGGCAACTTAGAGCCCATTCCCTGCAGAGGAACAACTAACTCAGCCTTGACTTTGGGATGAACAAATTGGACTGGCCTGGAGTGGATGTGCTATGCTGAGCTGACTCACCTTGGGACTTCTTGCCCTTTCAGGGTAGGGGATGGATGTATGGGGAGGGGTGAGGCTGAAGGCTGACTGGGAGGGATTAGGAGGAGGGAAGGGAGGGAGAGCAGGGGGATACATAGATAAAAGTCACACACATTCACACACACACACACACACACACACAAACAGAGAGAGAGAGAGAGAGAGAGAGAGAGAGAGAGAGAGAGAGAGAGAGAGGGAGGGAGAGGGAGAGGGAGAGGGAGAGAGAGAGAGCTCAGAGCTCCAGTCTTTGAAAGAGAACCATAAAGATTCTTATTTTTATTGTAAAGTAAAAGGCAATTCCTTTAGTGAGTCTCCCTTGATATAGACAATTTGTGCCCCGAAAACACTGCCTTCCCATCCTTACCATCCTTAAGTCTCTCTGTGAGCACTTGGAAAAAGAGGTCATAGAGAAGTTTGAGACTGAATATTCACACACAGAGGCAGTAACAGAGGGAAGTCATTATTGGGGAGAATATTGAGGCCTTAGCTTGGGGAAAAAAAAAGGTTGAAACCTTTGGATAGGCAATACAAGGTCCATCTCTTTTCCTGATCTCCCCGTACTGGAAAACACAACCTAAATGTCCTCTATCTGGCTCAGAATAAATTTGTCCTGCTGGGAGCATATTATATTTAGTTCAAAAAAAGAAAAAAAGATCCTCTTTCCCCCCACATGTCACACATAAGAAACAGCCACCATGGAGCTATGCTTTGTAAGTTCAGAAAGATATAATGGAGTTTGAGCAAACAATGTTCTGGAGCCTATTCACTGCTCACTGTGAAGTCTTACAGTATGCACAAAGGGTTTGAAATATTGAAATGTTGTAGAACTACAGCAGGGTATTCATCAGGGTCAGCATTGCTTTTGTTCTCTAAGAATTAGGCAATGCAAGTCACAGAGTATCTCGAGGAAGCAGCTTCATTGACAGGATATTAAAATCAGTAGTGCTGTTGTCTCTGCTGCCTGTGAAATATTTTTCCATCTTTTCCTTACAGCAGTCTGCTAGTAAACATATCCAGCCAAGAAGAGCCCAGGGAATGCAAGCGTAGGCTTTAACTGTCATTTAAAGTCAGGTTTTCTCTCTTTAACTTTCGTGGAAGCACCTAATGCTAAGTCCCAGATGTGGCCTGAAAGAGAAATGTTACATTGAACATATGACCTGCCCTGAAGAGGCAGAACCCATTAATAAATCATGCCACTATCTTTCCTAAGTCTTCGTGTTGTTCTTCATATGCTTATTCTTTACAAAGATATGATGGTGTTCATTCATTACATTTTCTCATTTCTGCATTATTCTTGCTCAGTACTAAAATTGACCACAAAATTGACTCCATTCCCCTGTTGCTAATATCATTGTTTATGCACCTGTATTTATTCTTTTTAGAATAAAAAAGTCATACATGCACCCTGCAAGATGCCACTGTGAGCAGGCAATCAATCAATCTTTCAAGCAGCAGCCTATCAAAAGAAACAAGACCCCATCTTAGGTAGTAAGAGAATTCTATACTATCCTCCTACTGTATTTCACACATAGTATGTGGAGATGAATAAAAATCAAGAACCCAATAAAAAGGTAAGTGTAAGATCTCAGGATCAAGATAAAAATTAGTCAAAAGGAACAAAACTGAAGAACCCAGAAGCTAAAATGATCATAGCATGACTTTAAAGCAGCTACCAAATATATTTAAGAACTTTAGTTATATCTAAGGCAATAAGTACTTGCCTACCATTAGCATGGTACAAGCTTGCAAGCCAAGGGCATAAAGGGTACTGCTAGGATGATCAGAAGCTTGAAGTCATGTTCGGCTATATAGTGATTTTGAGGTCATTCTGGGGTACATAAGGTGATATCTTTAATATTTTTTTTGAAGTCAAAAGTTGGCATGTTTAATAGGATGAATAATTTCAGAGAAAAATATTAATAAAAAGAATTAAGTGAACATTTAAAAGTATTATTTCATGGACTTCAAAGGCTTAATGCCATGTCATAGGAAAGATCTATGGCTTGAGGACAAGTCAATATACATCTCATGACCTAAAATTTAAAGATACAGAAGGGGGGTCTCAAAAAAATAACAAGGTCCAGAGCAATCTTTTGAGAAATTTTCATGACATAACACATGTAACTGAAGGAAGAATTTGTCTGGAAGTAAATGTAACCAAGTACTAAGAAACTTTCAATAATTACCCCACATGCATTTTCTAGACATACGTTTTCAGGATTAAAAGGGTTGGGAAATCACAAGATTACTTCAAAGATATCACACACACACACACACACACACACACACACACACACACACACACACACACACACACACACTTTATAGTAGTCAAAATACAACATGTTGTAATACTTGAAAAAAAATAAAAATATAAAAGTAAGCCAAGAATATTAATAAACAAACATACTCCTCATAAATGAGTACAAACTGAAGACATTGACAGCTGGGTAAACAAAAGAATTTATCAGTAAGATTGGTAACAGTAATTTATTTGTTGTTATGGAAAACAATGCTATATGAAATCTAGATTAGCAGATCCAACGCCATCATAATGACACCAATTGACATGTCAGCATAAATAAAGAACAACTCTCAAGACCACAGCCCTAGAGGAAGAACTACAGGCAATCAACCAATGTGAACTGAGAGAGGGAGAAGTAGCTTTCTCCAAGGCTGATCCCTAAATGGGTTATCCAGTCTTAACATACACAGGTACGTGTACACACACACACACACACACACACACACACACACACACACACACACACACACATATACACTCAACACACATACATACATACACACATGCAACACTAAGTAAACTCAACAGGCACACACACACACGCGTACACACAAATTCTTCAACAATTATTAAAGAATCAAAAACTAGAAGAGCTTGAGAGGGAGTGGGGTGGAAAATTAGAGATGTTGAGGGGAGATGTGGGCATAAATGATGTAAATGCAACACTCAGGCAGATATTTATCAACTATAGAAAGGAAAATAAATTTAAAAAAAGAAAGGGTTCATGTTTAGAATGATAGCACTTGTTATTTATAAAAATTGTTAATGCAGCCCATATATTTGTTAAATTACATTTTTAATTTAGATAAAAAACTAAAAAAAATAACAAGAAAGCTAAATGAAGATACATTGAACAACAAAAAAATGAGACACACATGAGTTCATAAATATACTGACAAATTTTCACACACGTACACTTGTGTACATTCATAGGTATACATACAAATCTATGGAAAGCTGCTAATACTGGCATCAAAATCATTCATTACTAATTTGTAACATTTATAAAAGTAAAATATGTGACTGTACTTATACCAATAAGTAAGATAAAAAATGAAATACTAACACATAATTTAAAAATCACAGGAAAGCAATGGATAAACAGAGTGATAAAATGTACATGGTATAAACAGAAAACAAATGGGAATTATGATAGACTTGAGCCAAACACATAAGGATTGATATTTTAAAATAAAGCTCAAGAATTTCAGTGAAAAGATAGAATGTGTAGGACTGGATACAAACAGTACCTGATTACAGGTTGTTAAGGAAGAAACTGTTAATTATAAAATCAAGCTGATAATAAGAAACAAGAAAAAAGTATGATGTGATAAAGTTATCAGAGTAAAAATGGATGTATGGAAGATATTTATATTTACCAAAGAATATATTGAAAAAATGCATTTAAGAGATATATTTAAGAAGTATATTCATAAAGAATGAGCATAAGCATAGTGTACAATAAACTAATCATGAATCACATTAACAAATAAAGATACATGGTAATATTTACAAAGACAGATATAAAATTATATTTAAATAAATTAGAGCACCTTTTAAAATACAAAAGACAAAACCAAAATTTACAAAAATCAGCATTTAAAAGGCACATTTATAGTTTTAGGCATCTCCAATAAGAAATATAAAAGTCAAAAGTCAATGGTCCAAGATTATAATTCAAGAAGTATTTACACAGAAGAAAATTAAGCACACTAGAACAAAAAAGTCAATTAAAAAGGAGTAAATATTAATGAACTAAGGATTAAATTAAAAGAGAGTCATAAATTTGGTTATTTTTAAAGGTTAGCAATGTTGATAAATAGCTCTACAGCTTATTTAAATTAAAATGTAAAGCAAGACATTAATGTATATGTAAGTGGC
The DNA here is from genome assembly GCA_033318265.1 of Phyllotis vaccarum. NCBI lineage: Eukaryota > Metazoa > Chordata > Mammalia > Rodentia > Cricetidae > Phyllotis > Phyllotis vaccarum. Next base: position 34,542,871 of record JARWLC010000001.1, on the reverse strand, counting down.
CCTGCAAATGGAGCAAAACAAATCCTGACCTTGTTTGACAGATGTACAGCTCAGTGTGTGGCCACAAGCCAACACTGGAAGCTGGCTGCATCACAGCCTTGCCCAAAGGGAGTCTTGTAAAACAGAGGTAATGGAAATGTTTTCCCAATGGGAAAAGCTTTAGGCACTGAACTGTGACATCCTCTTTGGGTGGAAGAGGAGGTGGTGCTGGTTAGAATATCTGAGGCTTCATGGCACCATTGAATGATCTGAAGGGCAAATCAAGGGCTGGGTTAAACATGATTACAATTTGAATATAAGGAGTTCAATGAAAACATACATGAAGAACATATGTGGGAGGGTAGGGAATATTCTGTGGTTTTGGATAACATATTATGTACAACAAAAAGTATCTCTCATAGAAAATTTACATAGAAAAAGCACAAAGCAATTGGACTAGTTGGCAGTAGTCAGTCTTTAGTAGTAGTCATCAGTAATGCCATACAAGAATCTACACAAGATAAATAAGGGTACTAGAATACTAGCATACATTTTTCTTAAAGAAATAGTGTCTCCATTGGGACCCAGGATAAGTCTCATTGAGTAAATAACTTGACTTATAACTAACTGGTTACTCATCTTCTTCTCATAAGGATGTACAGGGAAGCAGAGGCACCCTCATCCCAGTAATAGACACTGAGCTGGGTTTCCAAAAAGAATAGTTGAAGTTACCCAGGTGGGTTAGGGGAAGATGTGTGGAACCTTATCCATGCACTGAGTGCTCCTTTGGAATTTCAGCACAGAAACTTCATCTTTGAGGGACATGGTTAACAGAGGATTAGTGTCTGGGAAATGGAGTTTTTGATCATATAGCTAGTGACATCAATAATTACAGCAAAGACTGTAGATGAGAGAGAAAGCCAGAGATGATAGGAGTGTGTCATGAAATATCTTTTGATGCTTGTGACTAAAGGATGGTTCACTCATCTCATCTCATTCATTCATTCATTCATTCATTCATTCATTCAAGTTTCTCCTCAGAAGGAGAGGCCCTAGAGCCCTAGAGCAGGATGGAAGACTGAATTAGACTACCACAGTCTATGAATACAATAGTCATGGAGATGCATTCCCACCATCTTGAACATTGCCTTTCAGAAGAATACTTTACACTGAGGTCAGTAGATGGGGCTTTAGATTAATATGGTCAGAAGTCAGCTCTACTTTAGTTGCAGAGATCTTTCACACCATGCCATTCATTTTTAGAGACTAGATCTGAGTGAGGGAAATAGACAAGAGTATAGAGCTGTCATTTACCCTAAAAGTGATGATGAAGAAACTAAAATGGCTATTTGACTTAGTTTCACTTTTTGCTATAAAATATTTCTTTTCTTCTTTTTATAAGATGCTTCATTATTTAGTACTTAAGTCTTTGCCCCTCCACAGATAACTGTATTTGCTTTCTATTAAGTTATAATATAATAACAAATTACCCTGCACTGAGGGATTTAAATGTTGCTCTACAGGTTGAAAGAAGAGATGCCTTACAGAAATCTTAGTGAACTGAGATCAAGGCATCAGACTGAGTTGTGTTTCCTTCAGGAAGTTCCCACTGAGACAACATGTCCTTCTCTTTTAAAAGAAATATGCATTCCATGGCCCTGTTTCACCAATCTGTAGCAATAACATTGCCTCTTCCTGCTGGGTTTTAGTAGGCATTCATTCTAACCATTCATTACTACCTCAAAAACAATGAGTTTTGGCTTCTAGGGTAAGATTGTGAACTTACTATGAGTACTCCAAAGGATATCCCATTTGAATGTTCCTAACCCACTCATGTCTGAAAAGTCCTTTTAGTGACTTAACGTAAAACAAAAGATCCCAGTTCATAGATGGGAACATAAGAAGCAGTGTTCTACTGGATAGTGGACCAAACTGGTTACATCTCCCAGAATTGTAGCTTCTGATTGTTCACTTGGTAAATTATGAAGGTGATTAACTGATTTCTAAGATATCCTTCATACACCTGTTAATCCAAAGACTCAAAGATGCCCCAGATTGTACAGCATTTTCTGCTACTATGTATACATTTTCTCTGAGGGAAGGATGACAGTAGTGCAAATCTTTTGCAGATTCCTCAAAGTGCTTAAGCAATCACTGCTGCAAATTTGTTTCCGCCAAGGATAAACAATTAAATAATTTATTCCTGGGCAGAGAGTCATCTTCCCAGGAGACACCAAGCTACATGGACACTACATAAGTGTGGATTAAGGCTGCTAGACTGGCACTGATAGAGATGACATTAAGTGTCACTGCCAGCATTTATTGGCTGCTCAAAGGAATCCAGTAGCAATTGTACTTAGCACTTTACAAAGATTGGGTAACCTTGATCTTTTGAACAACCCTGTAAGACACTCATTTTAATTATCTCAAATTCACAGATAAAGAAAATGATACTTAAATAGGTTAAGCAATTTTCGTCAGGTTAAATCCTGGATTTACAGAGCCAGAGCCTATTCTGAACACAAGGCTGTGATGTCTAAAGTGTTCTTGATCTCTAGAAACTGCTAAAATTATGATAAAATAAATGTAGAGACACTTTTATCATCTGATTTGAGTCAAGACTTACCTTTGCAAAACTACCAGAGAAAGATACTAAGGTGGATTTGTTTAAAATGTTACCTAGGAAGAAATAAGGTCAAGTCATATCCCCTTTTATAATTAGAGCATGTATTAAGATGCTGAAGAGATAGGGAAGCAACTCCATATTGTACATTAAATAGACAGGTTCTAAGCTTCCTGATTCAGTTACCCAAATTCTAAATTTCCTCACTTGTCTCTAAACCTAAAAGGTTGCAAGTAAGTAAACATTCATGGTAGCATGGAACCTCCAAGCCCAGTGTTATCTCTACTGTTATGACAACCAACATTTATAAACTTCTTCCTGATCATGGGCTAATGTTTATGTCTGTGCCAATGATGTTTATAGGACTTCATAGCCATTCTGAGGACTGGATAGGCAATTTCATTAAAGCACAAGATAAAATAACACAACCTGTTGTACCAGAGATATGGGGCTGATTGTTTTCTTTGTTTGTAGCTCTTTTTTTGAGATAGAGTCTTCCTGTATAGTTCAGGATGTACATGAACTCAAATTTCCTTGTTTTTCCAAATGTTGAGATTACAGCCATTACAGTTTTCCAGGCAAAATGCTTATAATAGCAAAGAAGAAACTTAAAGACATTTTGGACAATGAAATAGAAATGTAACACCATGTTTGCTTCAAGACTGCCCTAAACTATCAAGTAACTGAATGTGACAAATAAAGGTCTCATCTTAGTCATCAGAATATCATGGTTCTTCAGTTTGCTCAGTTGTCTCTGCCCTTGTCTGGAAATCAACCTTCATTCTATAGTCTTCTGCTCCTCATCAAGATTTTCAGAATCTTGAACATAGGTCTCTCCTTCTGAAGTGCTCTAAATATTCCTGGACCAATAATAAATGCTCAAAAGTCTTTGTCAAAAAAATGTCTTCTACTTTTAGTCAGTAAATGGCTGTTCTTCTGTTTGTAGTATGCCTGTTCTTCTTAGTACTTCTATCATACTCTTTCACTGGTAAATTTGGCAAGTCTCACTCAACACTGTGGAGTGGACAGGGACTGAAACATGATGAATACTTTCAAATAGGTAGAAAAAGACTGAAGGAGGCCTGCAAGTAGTCATATCTAAGGATTTAAGGATCTGGATTACAGAACTCAATATCTAGATATATATCCACACATTTATATCTATGCATTGAATATATGTTTATGTTGTTTTATAGCTACTTATCAATAAACCAATGTTAAAGGGACACTATACTAAAATCTCTGTAAATTTGACATGATATTGTTTCATAGATTTTCTTCCTTACCACCCTTTTCTGAGTATATTGGAAAATGCTGAGACCACCATGATGACAATAATAGGATTTTTCAAGTGTGGCTTCTTGGATGTTATAGCAAAATATAGATGCTCAAGCCTGAGGGAGAAAGTCTAAAATGGTGGACATAGATAAAATAGTAGATGGTGCTACTGGGAAGGCAAAATAGCTCTTTTCCCAAGGGACTAAAAATGATAGCCCATTCTTCCCACTTCATTGACTCTAAAGGCTATAACAAAACGGTAATGATCCATCATGTCAGTGAGTACTACTGCTTAGGGAGTCTCTGATCCATGAGCTGTTGGCATGGTGCACTGTGAGCAACCATTAAGGTACAGCTTACCTGTGTTCACAATATTGGAAAGATACAAGTACCAAAAAGCTCAGCTTTGTCTCCTATCTCTGGGGGCTTTATTTATCTATTCCTGAGATTGAATGTGAAGATGAAATGGAAAATATTTTTCAGATAAATTGTTACATATTTTTAATGAGAAACATAGGAAAGAGACAGACACACAGAGAGACATACACCTGAGAGAGAAAGAGAAGATAAATAGAAGTAAGAACTTGAAATAAATGAATTAAAATGACCCAAAGCAGCCACTTTGACTGATTTTATCCATTATCGTGTCAGCTCAGTCACTCCACAGAGGTTCACTGGGCCTCTGAGGTTAATGAGATGTCAGAACAGATGTAAAATAGGTAAGATATAAATTGACACATAGAGAATGTAGCACCCAGGATCTTAGTCCCTGAAAGTATATTTCTGTAAGCTAAAACTTAAGTTCCCTTGGACACTGTATTAGAAATAAGATACATTTTCCACAGTTACTCTTAGATATCGTAAGCTGAAAGTTTATGCTTAACTTTCCTCACAATGGAGGTTGAAAAGAAGGAGAATGTGAAGAAGCAGAAAGAGGTATAGGAAGATCAGGAGGTGGTAGTGGTGATGGAGGAGGAGAAGGTGAAGGTGAAAGGAAATGTAAACAGGAAAATAGATTTAACTGCTAATTGAAAATGCCCTACACAGTGGTCCTCAGACACTCAGCTTCCCTCCTTTTTCTTTGAGTTCTTTGTAGACTGTTTGGAAGCTATATTTCCCTGACTTTCCTACTCTGTAAGTCCTGATCACACCTGTGCATTTTTATTTAGGTCCTTAGTTCCAACATCTTACTAGTAAATATCTTTTAATAGTAGAAATAATGTCTGTCGGCAAGATCTAGTAGCTGTGAATTATTCCTTTAATATGGCAGACCAGAAGATCTAGATATAACTGGTTCCTAGATTCTTTGGAACATTTTCAGTCCTAATTTTTAGAACAGCAAAATCTCTGGTTATCTGCTCACTTGTGTGCACTCCCTTTTTTTTAAGTATCAACTTCCTCTTTCTGACCTCCAAATATTGGAGAGCTCCAGAGCATATCTTTAGACCCATTATCTCTCGTGGCATTCATTCTCTGCATGACCATGTGAATCATATGCCCTGAAATACATACCAGCTGAAGGTCATCTCTTCTCTAATTTACTATTCTCCCATATTCCCATCTCTCTGTGTGCGTGATCTTTTATCCAGCCTTTCAATGGTAAAGGAAAAAAAAAACTTAAGAATTATCTTTTGTTCTACTTGTTAATGTCCTCTGCACAAGCTTTGTTGTTGTACTTAGAAACTTAGAGCAGATGGAACAGACAAACAAACAAAAGACAGATAAACCTCTTTGTTTCTCTGGCTCACCCTGTTGCCACCATCCCCCAATTCAATGCCAAACTTATTCTTTTTCTGATATTCTCATCTTCCCATTGCCAAGTTCTAGAATGGTCCTTGATGTGATTAATGTATACCTGTCATTTTCTACTCAAAACATTTATCAAATAGGAATGAAAATCTTTGGCAGGTGTTACATGGCTTTTGTCACTCTACATGATCTTACTCACCTCTGTTCTTCATCTTCAGGCCACTTTCCCACCATTCAATGACTATACTTCAGCCACAGTAGCCATAATCATGTGCCTAAAACCATGCCAAATTTGTTTGTAGCAGAGATTTAGACTTGCTCTTCATCATCCTCATCACATTCTTTGGTAAGGCTAGTCCATCCACAGATTTCTAGACAACTCTTTGCTATCATCGATGCCCACACTGGACCCTATCTCTGCTTCCTATTCCAACATTTCTAATTTTTTTCCCATGAGCTTCTTTAAAGACAATGTTCGGCTTATCCTAGATTCATCTTTACTTTAGTATCTGAAATTACTGATTTATTTATCTATGAATTGATTGATTGATTTTAAGGATTGATCTAGGGTCTCACACATGCTCGATAACTGCTATATCTCATTAAAATTCATTAAGTTATCAATGCTGAAATTACACAGCCACCATAGCCAAGCCATGCCTTTGACATAATATTTTCTGGCTTTAACTACCTGAATTGCTGGAATTACAGGCATGAGTCATAAAGAGTGTATATTATTTTTATTGACCAACTAGTATAAACTTTATGAGAGTTTTTATTTTTATTGCAACCTATACAATAATAAATGTTCCAAGAATGCAGGGCTTTTGCTTTGTTAGTTTCTTATTCTTTATTATAACTTAATTTCTTATAATAGTTTGGGCCAAATGTATATATTAGATAAATAGATGCACTGATTGATATACAGGCATAGTTATAGATAGAAGATATATAAATAATATATTTAAATTAAGGATTAATGTTTACATTAAGTTAATAAATGATGTGGGAGTGCCTTTCTGTATGCTGTGAATCTCAATCTTTAAATAAAGGAGCTGTTTTGGGACATGACAGGCACCATAGAAGAAGTAGGAGGAGGAATCAGAATAGGTAGGAGAAGGGCAGAGTCAGGCAGATCAAGCAAGCCGCCCAAGAAGAAACATGTAAGGAGCACAGGTGAGCCACAGGCCATGTGGCAGACAGATTAATAGAAATGGGTTGATTTAAGATGTAAGAGCTAGCTAGCAATGTGCCTGAGCCATAGGCCAAACAGCATAAAGTTAATATAAGTGTCTGAGTCATTTCTGGGGGCCTGAGTGGGTGGCTGGGCGGCCAAGCAGTCTTAGGCAGCAGGTCTGTGGGTCTCAGCCGCCTGGGACCCGAAAACCCTCCTACTACAGATGGCGCATCCAACGTGGACCAAATATCCACTGAAAGCCTGAGAAAGTTTAAAGAGGGTTTTAGCAGAAACTGAGCAAAGGCAGCTTCCAAATTGTGAATATGCAGCTGGTCTTTGTACAAAGAAAGTGTGGCAGCCGGTCACATTCAAAATGGTGTCAGCGGACTGGCGGCAGGCAGTGTAAGCTGCAATCAGGCTGGTTCCTGAAATCTGACAGAAGACTTAGTAGCATGTGATTGATTTAGAGTTTCTATTTATTTTGAACAAAAAGGAAACAAAGACAGCTTCTTAGTAGCAGCATTTTCTTTAGTCTGCTCTGTTCCCTGGCCACGAATAGAGATATGGTCCCTTTAAGAGAACTTAGTAATTCAGCCTAATCTGCAAAAACTATGCTGCTCTTTTAGAGACTGTATTTTAAAAGCTCTTATGGTTAGAAGATGATTAAGGATTCACAACAAAACAGATTCAGATGAAAAGAAAAACCTGTAAATGGATTACAATGTGTGTAAAAGGTACATAGGCTTCAGAGAGAAAAGAAAGAAGTTAGAAAAAGTCTTTAAAAAGAGAAATTGAATAATAAAAATATAATAAGCCATGTAAAGATGGAAAATAGACACAAAATATGGATTTTGGTTGTTATTGTGTTTTCTTTTAATTTTTTAACTGTTAATGAGCTAACTGCAGAAAGACAATGGATTGCAAATGCAAAGGCTACTAAGTTAAACAAGAATATATGTTTTAAAGGTATTTTGATTTTGAAATTTGTGTCTAAGGATTTATTGCTTTGGAACAGTTGTGCTTCTGTTTGCACAGAAGATGAGAACCTGTGGATTGCTTCCAGGCAAATATGGTTTCATCGACCAAGACCCCCTGAAAAAATCTCTAATAGGAAGAGATGGCCACATCAACTTCAAGACTGCAGAGTATGATTCTGTCTAACTCATGAGATTTTCAACGCCCCTTAATCAGCAGGAAGTAGGAATGGAAAACTATGCCCAAATTCCCCAAATATTGTTTCTAAATGTTTGTTTTCATTATAAATGGTTAGTGGTCATAGTCAATCTCTTTCTAAGAAGAAAAAGGGGATATGGTATATGAATTATTTTTTAAAAGGTTAGATTATTGAATTTAATTAGATCAGGAAATCAGCTGTTAATCTCAAAAGGCTTTAAATTGGTATAGATTTTGGTTTATTGATACAAATTTAAGGTCAATTTTGTTATGCTGTATGTATTTTTCTATTCTAGTTTAAGATATGATGTTCATGTAACTGATTTAAAATTGTAATGTATAATTAAGAAATGAAGGTTAATAGTCACCTTTGATAATCAAACTTATAGTTATGTTAGTTAGGATTTTTAGATATACAAAAATATATTTCAATTAGGTAGGTAATCTTCAAATACTTCTAAGACCTACAGAATATGGTATTTAAAATGTTTTAATAACTTAGACTTTTCTAGACAGTGAGACAGGTCTGCTTTTGGCAGCACCAATTTTCTTCAAGAGAAAAATGGGCATTGAAGAAACTCCATATGGAATCTATTTGTGACAATAGTTAGCCACTGTAGAAGAACCTATTCTTATATTGACTAGTTGACAGTATGCTGTTTAAACTGGACATGCAGATTTCATGGAAGATGACCTCTGAACTTTGGCAGAACAAGCCGAGATGGTCATTCAGAATCCTACTTTACAGAGAAAACTGTCAGACATTCTTCAGGACTTGAGGAGAAGCAACTGATGAACTGTGCCAGAATGGGCAGAGCAGATTTCCTGCTTCACTGAAATGAAAAGAGACTCTGGGCCTGTAGGCTGAAGATGGATGCCAAAACTTTATAAAAGAACTTTGGGTGACTGTCCAGGCAGATAGGTGTCATCTCTGTCCTTTCTAGATTTTTAGAAGTCACTTTCACTTCTGGTTTACTTGGGTAAATATACCCTTCTGTGGTCTTTGATGTAGTTGAAGATTAGATAGTTATAGGTATAGTTTTTCTTAGTCATTTGAAAGGTATATTGCATATGAAACTTTAGATTCATAAAGATAAGGTAGATGATAGAGTATTTTCTTTAATTTTCCTAAATACAAATAGACTAGATATTGTAACTGTAATTCTTGCTTGATAGCTATTTTGTTATATGTAATTTTGCTGTGTTAAAATTGAAACCTTCATTTTTGATTAGACAGAAAGGAGGAAGTGATGTGGGAATGCCTTTCTGTATGCTGTGAATATCAATCTTTAAATAAAGGAGCTGTTTTGGGCCATGACAGGCACCATAGAAAAAGTAGAAGGAGGAATCAGAATAGATAGGAGAAGCAGGGTGGAGTCAGGCAGATCAAGCAAGCTGCCAAAGGAGCAACATGTAAGGAGCGCAGGTGAGCCACAGGCCATGTGGCAGACAGATTAATAGAAATGGGTTGATTTAAGATGTAAGAGTTAGCTAGCAATGTGCCTAAGCCATAGGCCAAACAGCATAAAGTTAATATAAGCATCTGAGTCATTTCTGGGGGCCTGAGTGGGCGGCTGGGTGGCTACGCAGTCTTAGGCGGCAGGTCTGTAGGTCTCTACCTCCCAGGACCTGAGAACCCTCCTACTACAAATAAATGTCTGAATAATAGCATAATGTACAAAACCAGCATGCATAGATGCAGAGTAAAGTTGTATCCCATGGCTGCCTTCCCTGACCATTTAAGGTAAATGGAACAGTTCCATAATGCCAATCAAGAATTCTCTGGGCTGCAGCTAACAAGAAAACCTTTGGAATCTCCATCCAACCTCTATCCAACAACAAGACCTTTTGGAATCAGGTCTCAGTGGGCTTTTCGGAAATAACACAGACACAGTACAGTAAAAACAGCCTGCAGAAAAGGCATTTATAACTCTCTTTACAACTGAAGTCTATCACAGGAAATGCCGAGCAAACACATATAAATAAAAATGAATTCTCAGATTTATCTGCTGAGACTGTAACAACCTAATAAGATTTCACCAGCAAAAGCATGGCAGGGATAAAAATACTCTCAATTTCTTCTCTTTCATTTACAAAGAAAGACAATTTTTCTTTGTTTCTAGCTAAGCCTTCTCTAGTCACACCTCACTGGTTCTATTGTTTGACTGGAAGTTGGAAGGAAAAGCTACATCCTTACATTGCTCAATTGTGCATTCCACAGTGTCACCAGGTATATTGAGTCCCCACATTTTATAACCTGTCTTTCCACTATTGAGGCAAATGATATTTGAATAGCAATATCTGGGTATTCAATTTCTACAATTTCAAAAGCAAAACAAAATTGTGAGTGTGAACACACACACACACACATGCACACACACACACACACACATACACACACACACACACAGAGAGAGAGAGAGCTTTAGAAAGGAGGGGCACACACCGTTAACCCAGAACATGGAAGTCAGAAGCAGATAGATCTGAGTTCAAAGCCAGTAGGTCTAAAGAGCAAACTCAAGGACAGCCAAGGCTACACAGAGAAGCCCTGTCTCCATAAAACAAAACATAACAAAACTAACAGAAATAAAAACAAATCAATTTTAAAATGTATTGCTTATTTGCTTGGCAAATGAGAGTGTGGACTCTTCTTGCAGAGGACTGGAGTTCAGATCTCAACTCTCATAACCTCCTGTGACTTTAGCATCAAAGGGTCCAATGTCTGCTTCTAGACTATGGTGTTACTGGACTCACATACATAAATCTCTACACAGAAACACTGACAATAATTAAAAACAAAATCTTTGAAAAATCTTGTCCCTCATTTCTCAAATAATTTTCTATTATGGGAGTCTTAACTTAAATAACTAGACTGTAGTCTCCTTGTCTACATTGATGCTCTTAAATCTTCCCTGTCTCCAAAATATGTCTCATTCTAGGAATGTATAACACAGAAGACGTTACCAGTAACCATTATCTGGACTCAATTTTTACTATTTGGCATAGAATTCACACACCTGCCAATGTTAGGCTCTAGTTTGTCTTGATTCATTCAAGTACCAGGTGTGGGATCACAACACCACAAAATGGAACACTGCAGATCTATCAAACCTTCAGTCATTCCAGGAAACAACAGAGCTGAGGAACAAAAAAGTCCAAGAAAATTTCAAAGGTGGCAGTGCAGCAGATGGCGGCATTTTTAAACTTATCTTTGAGGAAAAATGACAAAAATTAATTAAAGCAATATCCCTTTGGAAATATTCCCATGAATGACTGGGTTACAGAAGTGTCAGTGAGTGACTAAAGATATCAATAAATTGAGGAAACATGAGTGAAATTAAATAGGTGAATGCCCATTAGCTGAACTGCAAGTGTTTCTGGCGACCTATGTTATGTCCAGGAGAGACCTAGGTTCCTGCAACATAACACGATTTAGCAATCATGAGATTAAGTGGAGTCAATGCATCAGTTCATCACAAACTTTAATATCTACATCCAGATTAAAGCATGTTCTGTGCTGTAGTCCTTAGGCATTCTATTCAGCTTATCAGGCTGAATTGTTGTGCAAATATTCCCACTCAAAAATCAAATAAATAGAATCCTAATCAAACACATAGAAAGCAAACCTCCACCAAAGTGTATTACTATCCCATATATAAAGTTAACTCAACAATGGATAAAGAGCCAGCACAGTGAAAACAAATTAATAAATGAATTATGGGTGAATCCGATTCAAATATGAAATTCTGTGTCTGAAGTATGGCTCTTCAATATTAAGAAAGTTTGGAGAGTACATGTCATGGCATCTTTGGGTAGCAGACCTTTCTACTAAAGACCAAAAGGAAACCAGACCTGTTCTATGACAGCCTGTGAGACATAAATCCACACTGCCATATGTTAAAGAAGCTGTGAGCCAAGAAGTTAATATTTAAATACTCTACAGGAGTAGTTAAATCCACACTTTCAGGATCTTCTCAAGGTAGGGACAAGCACTGACCACCCTAAACAGATGCCCCATAAGGTGAGGTTCAGACCATTCTCCAAGAGACTTCCCATCCATAAAGCTGGACTGCAAAATTTACAAGCACCAGGAAGGACTGTTAGTTTGCAGACAGGACTGTATGTACTCAAGCATTAAAGACAGCACAATAAACAAGTTAACAACTATATACAACTATATATCAACTACATATGCAATTATAAATCAATCCCCATCAAAAAACTACTTAATGTATGGAGTATGCCAGGACACTGGAAGACAAAAACCTGTGCTTCATGCAATTTATATTACCACCCTCTGAAATATCCTGGAAAATAAGAATCTCATTCACATGTGAACTTAGAGGTAATGGATTATTTGTAAATAATATTACTCTTCCAAAATAACCACTTGTCTTGGACCGAAAATCTGCAGATGTAACAATTCTTCATTATCTTTCTGAGGTATTCTGAAGGTGTAAAACATTTAGAATAATAACATGCAGCCCTCAACTGATGTTCAGTTCTGCTTAGGTAGTCCACCTACATTGATTTACTTAGTTCCTCTACTTTCTTAAGCAAACATCTCTTATTGTAGGGCAAAAAATGCACACAGGAATTACATACAAACTAGAGAGGAAGGTGACACAGATTTAGATTGTGATTTATGACTTAAATTGGTGTACTATTCTCACAGATTAAAATGAAGTGTCAATAGGATGTTACACCTGCTGCTTTTATGCTGTGTGGTACAGTGACTTAATCTACATAAGATGCTTGTCATATGGGAAGTAGAAATCAATAACTAATAAACATTACTATCAATCCACGTGACAGTTAAAATTCATCCATTAAAGCATATATGCTCCCTGAACTATTCAGCAAAGAATAACATTTTTGCAAGCTTAAGCACGGGTTGCCACTTTTCAAGATCTAAACCTTTACCACTCTAGTAAAAAGAAGCCTCTTTCCTTCACAGATAGCCTACAGAGACAGGGATGCATTCACTAAACTTATGAGGACTAGCAGAGATTACTCTCAAAACAGAGTAAGTAAAAGGCATGTTATAAATTCTGGCAAACAAGTTAGCTCCAGGAGAGAAGGAAATCGTTCAGACACCAGATTTTGAATGATTTGGAGATAAGGCACCTTTGAAATGCACATCCATTCTATTCTCTAATATCTATGGAAGGTTGATTAACTCACTAAGCTGGGTTTTATGAGAAATCCCCTGTGATATCTGTGGGGGAAGTCATGCTGAAAATGACAGAGTGAGGCATCCAGGGCAGTTAATCTTTCCTAGGGCTGTTTGATGTCAGTAAAATCTGATATGCTAAGATATGTTACCAGTTGCAGTGAAGTCATCAGAGGCAGGCGAGCATATATGTCTGTTCAACAGAAAAGAAGATGCTAACAAGAGAAGTGTCTATTTTCACTCCTGGGTATCAGGGTGCCTTAATTAAGGAATATGCGTGCTCTAATTTTACCTATAAAATATTGCTATATTTGTATTTATTATATATGTATTGCTTATTTTACCTATAAAGTACTGTAAGTGACATTGCTTTTATTTTGCAACAGGAGAAATGAAGACTAGTATAGTTCAGTTAACAGCTAATAATGGTAAAGTCAGCATTTCTCCTAGGTTCTGCAGTTCATAGTTTCACTGTGGAACCCACTGCAGTTCCCACTGGAAATTTTGAAAATAAGTTCTTCCTGTATTGAAAATGGGAACATCTTTCACGGCATAGCCACTGATGGGTTACCTTGCCATCCGTAATTACATCCTGCCCAGGCCCAGGAAATACACTATGAACTCAATGGGTCTTATAGAAAGAAAACATTAACATTTTGACACCTGTATTTTGAGATCTTTGTAAATTAATCTGTCACAGTGTAAAGACTCAGTATTATGAATAGCTGACCTGCTTATAGTCCCATCAACAGTGAATGAGGGTCTCCTTATCCCCTCCAGCATTTGTTGTCCTTTGTTTTATTGATTCTTAGTTTGGTAAAGATGAAATGTTAAAGTTGTTTTAATTTGCATTTCCCCGGTTGCTATTGATAATGAACATTTTCTGAGATATTTTCTAGTCACTTTTCTTTAGGAAACTCTGTCATCTTCCAGACTTACTATTAGAATGGGTTTGTTTGTTTCACTGATGGATTAATCATTGGTTTTTGAGTCTTTGTTTGGGGTGCTTTATGTACCCTGGTTATTAATTTTTTTGGCAAATGTACAGATAGTAAATATTCACCCCATTATGGGAGCTTCCTCTTTGCTTCTGTACAGTTTTGCAGTAGTTTAGACATTTCATGAACTCCACTTGTTAACTGTTGGCCTTAAGTCTAAATGAGAAAGTCCTTTCCTACACCTATATCATGGCAGGCACTGTCTATGTTTCAGTGATTTGGGTTTCAGTCATTCAGGTCTTTGCTCCATTTGAAGCTAGTTCTTATGCAAGGTGATAGATATGTATGGGCCTCATTTTATCCTTCTGCATGGGGCCAGTCAGTTTCTTCAGCATTATTTGTTGAAGAGGCTTTCCACTTTTCCAGAAACCTAAATAAAGAGTTGTTGAGCCTATTTCCAAATGATTCACCTTCAATACAACTCCTGCTCCCAAGGCTCAGAGATCATCACACAGTACTGTAAGAGCCAGAGGAAGAGGGAGTTTGCTTTGACCCTGTTTACTAGAAATGTCAGACTTTATATCCATGAAGTCTCACCAACATGACTACCTAAGCATGAGCTACATAAGCATGACACCAATAGACATAGGTAAGAGAATAAAGGAAAGTTCATGAGGCTTCAACTCTAGTCAAGGAACCAGAGCAACCTCAGAAAAGCTGAGAGTGAGGGAAATAATCTTTCCCATGGAAAAACACCAATCGGTTATTTGATATCAGCTGCTCAGGATTATTGTTTGTTTTTCTTTTTCTCTTTACTCTTTTTTTGGGGGGGTGAACCACCCAGATCCCAGATAAATTATACATGGAGGCTTATTCTTAATTATAAATGCCTGGCCTTAGCTACTTCTAGCCAACTTTTCTCAATTTAAAATATACCTCTTGCCTCTAAGATTTTTCCTTTCTTCTGTAATCTCACTTCCACTTTTACTCCTTGGCTGGCTCTGTAGCTGGGTGCCTGGTCTCTGACTGATGTCTTCCTTCTTTTCTCACTCTTCACTTTCCTACCAGATTTCTCCTTCTATGTATTCTCTCTACTCGCCTCCTGCCTATTTCTCTCTCCTGCCTTGGTATTCGCTCTTTATTAGACCATCAGGTATATTATCTAGACAAGTAACACAGCTTTGGTGAAATAAACAAATACAATATAAACAAAAGTAATACATCTTAAAATGATATTCTACAAGAGAACCATTTCTTGTGGGACCTTACATAGAAGCATGTAGATGCTACTGAAATTCTGGGCCCATCTTATAGAGATGGGACAATTAGAATAAGTGTAATGGCATTTACTCTTACCAACAACCAGAGACAAGAAAGGAAAATGATGAAGTATACAGAGACAAGCCTCTGTGTGTGTCAAATATGTTAAGAAATAGATGTGAGAGGCAAAAACTCAAGGAACAAAATAATGAATTTGAGAGTCAAGTGATTTTATCAAGATCATAAAACTAGCCAAATACACACCAAATTTTTACAACAGAGGATTCCCAAGGTGTGCTTCTCCCTTGTAGGAGATTATGAATATTAATCATTCACTTGGTATGCTGCAGTATGTCTGGTGTGGGGTCAGGAATCGGGGTTGCATCTATGCTTAGTGTCTTGCATTTCTCCTTTGGGGAGGGGGCCAAAAATGGTGCAGAAGCAATGACAGAGCCTCAATAATCAGAATGAAACAAGCAAGTTTAATTTTATTATCGAGGGGAAAGAACTTAAATACATTTTTCCCAGACCCTTCTCCAGACAGGGGAAAGGTAATAGTGGAAGCCAGTGGTGTTATCTGCAGAGGCTGAGGGTGGTAATGGCGGTGGTTGGTGTATTCTTCTTGGTTTAGCAATGTTGTATCTGGACTCCAACCTCATCAAGACCCCCAGGCTCAGAACCCAGGTCGGCTTATGCAGGAGTGCTTAGGAGAACATGTTTTAAGGTACTAGTTATCATCAGTTTGTACTGCTTAAGACCAGGCTGGTCACCAGGCCTCTTAGAAGCTAATACATATCCACCTATTTCATTATTATTATTGTTGTTGTTGTTGTTATTGGATATGGTCAGTAGGAGCCAGAGTGCTTTGATTATTGACATTTCCTCAGGAAAGCTAAGCATTTTGTACTGTGCCTGTCCTATGTTGGCTTGCCTGTCTCTGGAAATAACAGTCTTCAAGTAGCACCATACTTGGAAAGCAGTCCTGGTGGCAGTCTTAGGCCGTAGCCTTTTGAATCTCAGTAAACAATGTGTGAATTACCTCTCTAGGATGGCTTTTCTTTGGGTGCATAAGAGCCATTAAAACCTGAAGGGTCACCTTGCTGGCTGTTCTTTGATGGCAAATGTTATAGGAGACAAACAAGAGAAAAATTAAAAGCATCACTCCACTCAACAATCCACAGGTAAGGATCGATGAGGGTTCAAATATCTTTTTAAGACTGTTCCATGAAAATCCGTTTTAGGGTCAGGGCTGGCATTGGTAGGCCTCAAATCTAAGAGGAAGAATGATAACAATCAGACCCAAGCATCACAGAACTGAGCTGAGGTCCAGGTTTTCTCAGGCCCAGTGTATAATCTTAACATGCAACCTCATTTGCCTACTATTATACTCCATCTATTGCAAATAACCATAATGGTCTAATCAATGTGTGGTCCACAAACAACATGCAATAACTTCACTAAAGATTTTAGAAATACAGTTTCTGGTTCCACACAAGAATCAAAATTAGCCAAGATCCTCCCACAGGGAAATGCTGTCAAACACAAAGAGAATGGAATCCCTGTCATACAGACAACAGGGACAGACCTAGAGTTTGTTATGTTAACTCAAATGGTCCAAGAACAGTTTTCCCATGGGATTCTCCCAGTGTGCAATAAGCCAAGATGTACAGGAGAAAGCAAGACTGGAAGAGCAAAATGCTATTAGTCTCTAGTATCTAAAGATAGCATTCTCACAAAAATATATCACAAACTGCTCCTCCTGGTGGGGAGGGATGTTGGAGTGGGTAAATGGCTTATTATGAAAGCACAGGGACATGAGTATGGATCCCCAGTGTTCCTGTAAAAGCTATTGTGCCACTGAGTATCACTTGCACTAAGCAGTTAGATCCTTGGGACTTGCTGATGATTCATTCTGGCTGCAAAGGTAAACTTCAGCTGCAATGAGAATCCCTACTTCAAAAAATATGGTAGCGAAAATGAGGGGACAACACTTTCATCATTCTCTGTCTACATGAATTTAAAGACACTCACTGACATACATGCACACACATAAATGTACACCATACAGAAAGAAGGAAAGGAAGGAAGGAAGGAAGGAAGGAAGGAAGGAAGGAAGGAAGGAAGGAAGGAAGGAAGGAAGGAAAGAGAAGGGCAAGAATAAAGAAAGACAATGGAGAGGGAGAGGAGGGAAGGAAAAGGAAAAGCCTTCTCACATTCTGAACATACATAGGACATGTTCTAAAACCTTGTGAAAATGTCAAATTAGTAGTATTTTAGCAGAATTGGACCAATTCTCTTGGGCCTGTTCAGTAAAAACAAAGGAACAATATAATCACCCATTCTTTTCAGCTTCATTAAGTAGAGAATTGGAGGTAAAACCAGAAGCCAGACAGCACTTGGGAATTTGATACATGTCTTTTAAAGGACTTTAAAAGAACAATTATGAAGTCAGGGTTCTGCAGTTAAAATGAATCTTAATTGAATCTCCAGAAAAAGAAGCTTGAATTCGATTTAAAGAGAAAGTTTAAGGGATTCTTCATAATCAACTGAGTTAATTCAAAACATTCACAGTCTAATGGTTTTGTCCACTCTGGAGGCTGAATTGAGACGACAGAGACCACATCAGTAAGATATCCCTCTGTTATAAAATCTATATCCCATAGTCAGTTCTTTCCAGGATGGGCAACAGTGATGAAAAAAGGGAGGTAGAAATGACTCTGAAAATTAAAACATAAAATCAGTGAAATCCACAGAGGCCATACATTCCCATACAGCCAGCCTCTGACACATGCATATGAGCATATGAACAAAGATAAATGGATTCAGTAGGTTATATGTGTTTATGCATATACATGTAACAATTGTTAAAGAAGATATCACAAATTTGTAAGGAGTTGTGGAGAGAAAGACAGGAGAGGGAATGATGTAGCTGCAGGGCTCATGTGTGAAATTTTCAAAACATATAAAACTATTTTTAAAAATCAACAAATTAATGAATAGTTGAATTCCTAAAGACAAAATTAAAGCATTGACATTTATGTTCCCAAGCCTATTTAGAGCTGAAATGATAATGCAAATATGAGGGCCTTTCCTGAAAAATAATGGAACATTTCATTCATCCCTGGATATCATGGGAAGAGATGCTTACTAAAACTGATCAAAGAGAACCAGAGCACTGGGGAAAGTGAAGATCTGAGCATTAATGAAGAGAGTCTATAAGAATTACCAAGAGTAGAAACTATCTTGTTTATTACCATGTTTACAACATTCAATAGCAACAAAAATGGATTCAGTGCTAATAGCTTAAGTATTATTTTGTTAGACCATAGAAAATGAATTAGATGTGTTGCTTTAATCCATACCATTGCATGAGGTTCTATTCTCTCTCACCACATTAATTATTTTCTTGGAACATCCCATGAGCCAAACCACACACAAACTACAACCTACATCAACACCCACTGATAACTGGATAACCAGAAGCCCCCACCTGGTCCACAGCTAAGTAGGAGATGAGTAGCACCTGGACCATCAGACCAAGCAGAGACCATGGTCTCTGAACCCCAGCCTGTGAACACAGCCCCTGGTACCCCATTTACACCCAACTCCACCCTAAAGCAAAGAAAGCTGGGACCAGGTCAATCCTCAGGAAAACACAGCTCTAGGGACATTCCACAGACCAAATCACACTCAAACCACAACCTACATCATTACCCATTGACAACTGGGCAACCAGAAGACCACTCTTGATCCACAGCTAAATAAGAGGTGAATGGCACCTGGACCCTCAGGCCAAGCAGAGACTATGGTCTCTGAACCCCAGCCTGGGGAAACTACCACCCTCCCCACATCCCATCCACACCCAACTCTATCATAAACCAAAGAAACTTGGGAAATCTCCTTCCAGCCCAATCCCCAGGAAAACACAGCTCTAGGGACATCCCACAGGACAAACAATGCCCAAACCACAACCTATATAATCACCCACTGACAAGTGGGCAACATACATCATCACCTACTGACAACTGGATAACCAGAAGCTCCCTCCTGGTCCACAGCTTAAGAGCTAAGAGCTAAGTAAGAGCAAAAAACCCCCAGGCTCACAACTGACTAAGAGTGAACTGAGGAAGTAATGGGCAGATGCCAGTGCAAGAATACATATAAGAATATAAAGAAAAATATGACACCTCGGAAGAAGCTGATGGCTATACAAGATCAAGATCCAAGCATAACAATGAAGAGGAAACAAAAGGATATGACATTAAGAATGACTTTATGAAGATAATAGAAGTTTGAAAAGAAAATATAAAAAATTCCTTTAAAGAAATAGAAAATAGCACAAACAAAAAATTGTAAGAGATGAAAAAATCCCTGAAAGTAAATAAAGAAAACCAAGTAATAGAAACAAACAGGTGAAAGAAACATTCTAGGAATTAAAAATTGAAATAGATGCAATAAAGAAGGCACAAACCAAGGCAAAGCTGGAAATAAAAAACCTGAAGAAACTAACTGGAACCACAGATTCAAGTATAACCAACAGAATGTAAAAGATGAAAGAGAAAAATCTCAGGAGTGGAGAATTCAATAGTGGAAATAGATGTCAGTTAAAGACAACACTGAAATCAAAAAAGTGATAACACAAAATGTCCAGAAAATATGGCATACCATGAAAAGAACAAACCTGAGAATAATTGGAATAGAAGGAGAAGAACACCAGCTCAAAGACACAGAAAATATATTTAACAAAATCATAGAAGGAAACTTTCCTAACCTAAAGAGGGAAATACCTATAAAGATACAAGAAGCTTACAGAACACCAAATAGACTAATTTCAAAAATATCTGCTCGCCACATAATAACCAAGCCACTAAATCTACAGAAAAAAAGAAAAAATACTAAGAGCTGCAAAGGGAAAAGGCCAAATTACATATAGAGGCAGACCTATCAGAATAACACCCAGCTATTCAGTGGAAATAGTGAAAGCAAGACGGTCCTAGTCAGATATTATACAGACACTAAAAAGGGCATGGATGCCACCCCAGACTACTATACCCAGCAAAACTGTCAATCATCATAAGTGGGGTAAACAAGATATTTCACGACAAAACCAGATTTAAATAATACCTATGCACAATTTCAACCCTATAGAAAGCTCTAGATATATAAGAAAACTAGATACACCATTGAAACCATAAACAATGACAATACCAGGGAAGAAAAACTCAAAGAAGGGAAATACATACAAGCTACCACCAAAAATAACAGGAAATAACAATCATTGGTCATTAATATCCCTTACTATCAATGCACTTAATTCATCTATAAAAAGAAATACTCTAACTACATGGATACAAAACAGAAGCCATCCTTCTGCTGCAAAAAAGAAACACACCTCAATTTCAAAGACAGACACAGGCTCAAAGTAAAGGGTTGGGAAACAACTTTCCTATCAAATGCTCCTAAGAAACATGCTGGTTTAGCCATCCTAATATCTAATAAAATAGACTTCAAACTAAAATCAATCAAAAGAGAACAGGATGGACATTACTTATTCATCTCATGAAAAATCCACCAAGATGAAGTCTCAATCCTGAATATTTATGTCCCAAACACAAGGGCACCTACATTTGTAAAAGAAACACTACTAAAGCTTAAACCTCACATCAAACCCCACACACTAATAATGGGAGACATCAATACCCCACTTTCATCCTTGAATAGGTCAACCGGGTAGAAACTCAACAGACAAATAGAGAATATAACAGATGCTATGAGCCAAATGGACTTAATAGATATATACAGAACCTTCCAGCCCCAAACAAAAGAATATACATATTTCTCAGCACCGCATGGAACTTTCTCTAAAATTGACCATATATTAAGACATAAAGCAAATATCAATAGATTTTTTAAAAATGGGGAAAATTCCCTGTATCATATCAGACTGCCATGGTCTAAAACTAGAGTTTAACAAAAATCACAGAAAGTCTACAAACTCATGGAAACTGAACATCTCTCAATTGAACTACCTCTGAGTCAAGGAAGAAATTAAGAGAGAAATCAAATACTTCCTAGAATTTAATGAAAACATACCCAAACTTACGGAGCACAATGAAAGTAGTTCTAAGAGAAAAACTCACAGCACTTGATGCCTATGTAAAAAACATAGAGAAATCTTACACAAGAGAACTAACAGCATAGCTGAATGATTTAGAACAACTAGAAGCAAACTCACCTAGAAGGAGTAGATGGCAGGGAATAATCAAAATTAGGGCTGAAATCAATATAATAGAAACAAAGAGAACAAAGGGGTTTCTGAGAAATAAAACAAGATGGATAAACCCTTATACAAACTAATGAAGAATCAATCGGGGAAAAATTATCCAAATTAACATAATCAGTATTGAAATGGGGAACATAACAACAGACACCCAGCAAATCCAGAGAATTATCAGGTCATACTGTGAAAATCTATACTCCACTAAAATGGAAAACCTAAAAGAAATGGACAGCTTTATGGACAGGTACAACTTACCAAAATTAAATCAAGATCAGATAAATGACCTAAACAGACTTATAACCCCAAAGGAAAGTGAAGCTGTTATTAAAAGTCTCCAAAGTTAAAAAGAAAAAAAAAAGCCCAGGACCAGATAGTTTCAGTGCAGAATTCTACCAGACATGCACAGAAGAATTAATACCAATATTCCTCAAACACATGGTAGAAACTAAAAGAACATTGCTGAACTTTTTAAGAGGCCACAATCGCCCTGATTCCCAAGCCACTCAAAGATTCAACAAAGAAAGAGAATTACAGACAAAGCTCCCTCATGAACAATTGATGCAAAAGAAGAATTACAAATGGCTGAAAGGCACTTTAAAAATTGCTCAACATCTTTAGCAATTGGAGAAATGAAAATCAAAACAAATTTGAGATATGACCTTACACCTGTCAGAATGGCTAAATTCAAAAGCATAGATGACAGCCTACACTGGAGAGGATGCAGAACAAGGGCAACACTCCTCCACTGTCAGCAGGAGTGTAAACTTGCACAGCCACTCTGGAATACAGTATGGCTATTCCTCAGGAAACTGGGAATCAATCTCCCTAAGGTTCCAGCAATAACCACTATTGGGCATATATCCAAAGGATGCACATTCATACCCTAAATGTATTATCTCAACTATGTTTATAGCAGCATTATTCATAATAGCAAGAACTTGGGAACAACCTAGATGAAGAATGAAATAACAAACTGTGGTACATCTACACAATAGAGTACTGCTCAGCAGTTAAAAAAAAAAAGGACATCTTAATATTTTCAGACAAATGGATGAACTTGGAGGATATCCTCCTGACTGAGGTATCACAAGCCTAGAAAGATAGGCATGGGATGTGCTCACTCATAAGTGGATTTTAGACAAGAGGCAAAGAATATCCAAGCTGCAAACCCCTGAACAGCTTGGGATTAGAAGGAACTTAAGAGAAACATCCAGAGACTCCCTTAAGAAAAGAAAATAGAGAAGATCACCTTAGCAAATTGGGCTCATAACAAGTTGCAACCAAAAAGAGTTGGGAACAATTCTTGAAAGGAGATGGTTAAGTGAGAGGAGCAAAGAAGGAGATGGAGAGAGATGGATATCTCAATAGAGGAAGCCAATGTGGGGTTGGAAAGAGTCTGAGTGCTAGAGAAATGTCCAGGAACTCACAGGAGCCCCTGGTCAAGTCTCCAAACAATGGTGGAGGGGGTGCTTAAATGGGATTTACCTATAACCAAATGAATAAACATCCTAGGTGTCATCACAGAACCTATATCCAAAAGGGAATGGAGGTGGAGGCAGAGATCCACGGGTGAGCACTTGGCAAAGCTCCTGGTCCAGCTGAGAGCAGGGGAGGAGAGTCTGTATGAGCAGGGGGATAGGGATTATGAGGAAGGTTCTCAAGGTGATGGCTGGCTGGAGCTCAGGGGAGCTCACTAAATTGGGAATTGCTACTGGAGATCCACTGGGAGGGGGAGCTGGGCCCTCAATGGGTGGGAAGCTTTCAACTGCCATGAGTGTGTGGAGTCATGAGGGGTTGGATCAGATCGTGTTTCTGTTCATGGGCTGGCACCTTGGAGTCCATTCCCTATAGAGGAATACCCAGCCCATCATTGACTTTGGGATGAATGAACCAGATGTGCCTGGAGTTGATGTGCTGCACTGGACTGGCCCACCTTGGGATTTCTAGCCCTTTTGGGAGAGAGGATGGGTGGATGGGGAGGGGTGAGGCTGAGGGCTTGCTGGGGGGAATAGGGAGGCAGAAATGAGAGGGATACATTGATGGAGATGACATTTTTTAATTGAAATAATATATATATGTATAATAATAAAGAGAAATATATAATAAAAGATATTAAATATAATAAATATATATAATAAAAAGAGAAAAAGTTATTTTCTTATTTTTGTAGCTAAATACCTCTCAAGAAGTAACCAAGTGAAGAAAACTTTGCTTCTTGTGTGAAGATCTGAGACCAACATTGAGGATTTGTTTCTAACTGTGTGCTTGTTGAAGCAGGGTCGTTCTTGTTTCTGCTTTGCTGTGTTCTCATGCTCACTGGCCTAGAACTTTCCAGATCCTCCCATCTTTGCCTCCCATCTGGCTTTACGAATAATGAGATTACAGATGCTTGCCACGACACCCAATTTGTGACATAGTTTAATCCATAATGTGACATAGTACAATTTGAGGTGAACAGCTATGGCAGGCAAGGCATGGTGAGAAGAGAATGAAGCAGCCAACCATATTGTGCTCAGAGCCTGAAATGAGCTTTTTTGCTCAATTACTTCCTCAAATTTGGGCCAGTACTTCAAGTCTATTGGAAGGTACTACTTACCTTGAAGGTAGATAGTTCCTCTATAGGTAACCTTCTCTGAAAACCTTCACAGACCCACCCAGAAATTTTTTTTTCTATGGTGATTCTATATTCAGTCAAGTTGAAAATGGGAACCTTCACAACCTCTAAGATAACTCGAATAAATTAGGGGGTGACTGAATGACATGAGATTGTGCATCTCTTACTGTGGTACCCAGCAATGAATGAAATGTTCTGTCTATTGTTTCTCAGGAAAGGCCTTCATATTTGTATCATCATTTCATTTCTAAATAGGCTTCAGAACATCATTGTGAATGCTTTAATCTTGTCTTCAGAAATTCAACTATTCTTTAATTTATTGTTCTTTAAAAAGAAATAGTTTAAGTGAAAAGTCTATAGAAAGTCAATCTTGGAAAATGCTCAATTCTAATCCAAGGATGTAGTCAGTATTTGAGTGGATCACTTCATTCATAGACCAACTATTTCATAAAGTCCAATATTTCAGAGGAAGCAAGATATATATATATATATATATATATATATATACATATATATATATATCTGTGAAAAATAACCATCACAAAACTACTGTTCAGATATTTCAAGGGTCTGTATATTTCTAGGTCATGTATTTGAGAAAGAGTGCTAAGGGTGGAAACGAAGGCCAGGTGCCATGCTACTGAGATGTATTTCCTCTGAGCATCATATTTGACTTATTTACCACAGAAGTACACTGTCTCTGGCTAAAAAAAAAAAAAAAAAACCCATAAAATACTATCAGCTAATTTATCTTATGTTATCTTCTTTAAAATCAACTCTCTCTCTCTCTCTCTCTCTCTCTCTCTCTCTCTCTCTCTCTCTCTCTCTCTCTCTCTCTCTCTCTCTCTCTCATTCACTCACACACACACACACACACACACACACACACACACACACACACACACACACATACACAGGGTTTTATCCCCACTGACAAGAAGGAACTTGAAGTTTATGTCAATGAATCAAAAATGGCATGGCCAAAGCTGAAAGTTTTCCAAAATCTGATAGTTTCTACTCTCTTACAAAGTAGATATGGCTGACAATAATGAAGAGAAGATCACAGAGAAATGAATTCTTTTGTTTAACACTGGTGACACTTATTTAATATATCCAGAAGTCAAGGTATTAATTCTAAATAGTGGTTTTCTCATTATAGCTTTACTATTGAGAACCAGGACAAAGGTATGAGATCTATTGGATTTTTGTTTCTCAGGAAAAAATTTAGACAGACTCAACAATTATTTTTTTTCTTTTATACAAATATTTTCTGCTTCACATATCCATCTCTAAATGAGGCTAAAGGAATTCTCTGGTTTCATACTTTCTTCCCTTCCCTTGTAACTGGGGGTTTGGGGAAATGATCTAGCAAAATTGCAGAGGCACCACAGTGATCTTGTGTTTATGGCCTGCTTAATATCCCCACTGGACTGTACATTGGGATTAGTGACTTATTTTATTATTCTTTAAAAAGGTTTCACCTTCAGTTCTACACATTTATCACTGTGTCAGATCTCATTCTTTAAAGAAAGTAGGGAAGAACTCAGATGCCAAGATGTGGGAATCACAAAAAAACAATCCATGTGGTCAGGAGCAAATTTTACGAGTAGCCCCAGAGGTGAATGAACTTGTAAGCACATGTTTTCTTCCAACACAAGACTTCAATGAAACTGCTCTGCTGCTTGACAGGTTAAATCAGCCTCAAGAGAGACTTTGAACCACAAGTAATTAACCCATGACCACAGCATTTACTCACTCTTAATGTGAGAAAATAAATGTTGCTTGTTTGGAGCTGAACTGTTTTAGAACAACTTGTTACAGAGTGCTGATAACACACACATCTTAAATACTAAAAAGTCTTCAAGAATATATTCAATGTTGTAATTTTTAATGCCACCATTTTTTTTTTCTTGTTAGGTAGTTTTGTGGAAAAGCTTGAAATCTGCTGTTGAACAGAAATGCTGTATTTATGACAGTGAGAAGCCAAGCTCAAGGGAAGCTTCAAATTGTATAATCCTAGTTCCCAAATGACTACCTGGAAATGGGAGAGTAATATCCTACCACCACCATCACCATCACCACCACCATCACCACCCCACCCCCACCCCCACCCCTGGTTACTGGAAGTCTGGTTGAAAAAGCATAAACAAAGGAGCAGGTACACAGAATCTCAAATTTCTTCTTCCCCTGCCTGGCTGAGTTTGACACCTCTCAAAGTATAAATCCTGTTAATATGTTACCAGAACAAAAAACCTAGAAGTATATTAACTTACCTTTTCTTTTTCTACCTCAAGAAGTACAAAAAGCTAGACTTTGTTTTCTTTCTTTTAGGTCAAGAACAGTGCAATTAGAAAAAGGAGGTTGTTTTAAAATTCAGAATGGTCACCCAGAAACACACCTCAGAGAGAATGCTGTTATAGTGAGCAAGCACTTCCTTTCCAGATGGAGAGATGCACATAAAAATATCTCATACATCTATGTAAGTGTACATATATGCACATAATGTACAAATATGCCCATTATGAACATGTTCTCATATCAATCTGTTTACTGTACACAAAAATACACACCTCCCTTCCTTCTTATCCAGAAAGTAAGGGTTGCATTGCCTAAGCCTGCATTCTTTTTCCTTTAAGCACACAGAAGCTCCCTGCCCAGCGAGCTGTCAGCATGCATTTATCACCCTGGAAGCAGGGCACCAACAGGTTCTAACAGACGTTGTGGAATTATAGGCAAACAAAGACATATGTCACCCAATAGCAAGTACACACATTGCACAATGCACTCAGAGTAAAAGGGCTTTGTCCTTGTATCTCACATTTGGCAGTCCCTGCCTCCCTCTCAGCTCTCAGGGACTCTTCCTGACAGCACACTGCCCTACCTTGCCCATACCTCTTCTAGGGCTTTCTTCCCCCTTGATACTGCTAATGAATTCTACTCAGATGCCGTGTGACCTTTGGTTTTCCTCCACTTGGGGGCATGCAAGTAACAACAGTGACTATTAAAGAACAAAGATGCCAGCCTGCTTGAAAGGGCAAAAACTTGGCTAATTCCCAATTCTGCTTTTTAACTAGCTGGAAGACTTGTCTAAGTTCTTACTTGGCCTCTAATGCTTACTCCTAAACTTCAAAGAGACTCCATGTTCATGAAGTTATGCAGATAATTAAAGGAGAATATCTATATAAAACAGTGGACGTGATTAAAAAAAAACTGCTTAAATGTTAACTCTTAATATTTCTTAAGCAAGAGTACTGTGCTTTATTTTTGCAGGTAAGTTAGTTACTTTACCTTATCTTTATTTTGCAGGTAGGTTAATCTCATATGGATCTGGTGTTTGTAATTAGCCACTGACTGTTGATAATTTGCCAATATATTTTCAGACCCTGGCTATAAGTTACTTACTGGACAGCATTCAAACCCTAGTGGTTACCATGGGAGAGCAGACACAATGAACAGACCCACTGGGTGCAGTGAAATTGGCAGATACCAAGTGAGGAGCAAGAATTGGATAGATAAGGAAACCAGAATGTAAGGAAGCCTGGAGCCTTCAGGTTCTATCATCTAACTATACAATGTGTCATTGACCTCAACAGCATCTGAACATGGGTACAGTCTGGCCATTTACAGCACTTTCTGCTTTGGGATTTCTTGCTTAATTAGGTCTTCACAAGACCATACATAGTCTATCAGTGGGATTTGGTCACTAGCCCATTACTGAGCTGCTGCTCAGTGCTCAGTGTCATATCTCTTGGACTTTACTGAAGATCTTAGGGAAGAAAGATTTTCATTATTTTAAGATTACTCAACTGTAGTATATAGACTGAGATCAGCTTATTTCTATCTTTCTAATACATGCAGCCAGCTTGCCCAGGAAGAAAAACAGTGCATAGAAAACCAGAGTTGAGACAAAGAGACGGAATTTTCAATCCCTTGCTAGATGAAATTTTCAGTCATGAAAAACGTTTTTCCTTTAGAGAAGTTTACACTATTTCTGTCACATATAACAATGAAAATCCTTGGGAATGTAATCTTATGCATTATGCTTACTCACTTATCCTTAGAAGACAATTTATTTCCTTGAAACATGAAAGAGTTCAGGCATAGTTACGGAAAGACCAGGTATTCTATTTTTAGCTTTTCTCTTCCAGCATTAGGGAAGAGAAAAACTAAAGGCTTCACGTCACAAAGACAGGGCACTCTCCCTCCCCCAGAAAGAGTTTTCACAGTTTTAACAACTTGTCTAACCACGGTGCAGGTAATAGTGAATCCAAGACGTGAAGTGAAAGGTGGGAGATGAGCAAAACCACAGCTTGAACAAGAATGAAAGCTAAGCATCAGGCCAGCACGCTCAGAATTTTACTAAGGGGTCATTGGTCTCTTTGTTTGTGCCGCTCTCAAGTAATATTACCAGGATAAATAATTTTCCATACTTTGTGTTGTTATCTAACTATAATTGACCTACAGGGAGACTGTGGCCCAGTTTGGCTTGTCAAACCTACTCATTCCAAGGTTTTGATCTTAAGAAATCAGGATTTAACAATCCCTGGACATTGGGATGCCAACTAAAGTCATAGCAGAAAGGGCTTTCTTACTAGCCAGTGTACCTATGTGTTCCCTCCATGAAACTGTGGCCCAGGAAGAGCAGTACCCAAGTGAAGAACGAAAGAAAACGAGTATTTGTTATCCAAGAAAGAGGGATTAAAGTGTGACCTTGGGCAAATATCCTAGGGGAAGAAGGGTCATTCTTCAGATCTATCAAAGGCCCAAAGAAACATGGTATGTTCGCATAGAATTCAAGTCTTCTGTATGCTTACTTAATAATCTCTATGGTAATATGAAGAAATTAATTACTCTCGGTGCTGAAGCATCTCTGGGGCATATGGGAATAAAACTGCAATGCTTTTTGAGATTTTGAGATACTATTTCAAAAGCTGAAGATATTCCAGTCAATACCTATGATGAAAGTATTTGTGATATTTATTCAGGTATTGTTTGGACTCCAGTACCCTTTCAATATAGGTAAGACAGATGTTAATTAGGAAAATGAAGAGAGCATTAATATGGATATGGGTGACCCTTATACTTTATATAATGAATAATTCACCAAAATGGTAATATAATCCTGGACCGATGTATATTTTAAAATGTAAGTTATGCAAGTCCAAGTAAAAGGGGCAATCATTTAACTAACGGATACTTGAGAGGAGATGGCAACACACGTTTATAAAAGATTATAAATTAAGTGTAAAAACCAAAAATACAAAATATAGATTTATACAATTTTCTATAAGATATCAGACAGTAAATTTTTTAGGGTTTTCAGATGGTATGCAATCTATGGTATTCACATTCGTCATCCATTGTAAATAATATATTGTACCATTTATATATGATTATATGGATACAGGTTGTTCCATATTATTTGTAATTAGAATATAGTTAAAACAAACATATTAAGGTCCTTAAATATGTAAAATCCATTGTTTTATATATTCTCTGATAGTTTAGTATTTGTCTATATTTTGAACATCCACACATCATATTATGTTCACTAATCACTGTCCTTCCTACCAAAACTCATCTTCTCAAGAATATAAACTCCTCCTGTTTTTATGCCTGTGGTTTTTGTTTGTTTGTTTGCCTATCTCTCATACACACACACACACACACACACACACACACACACACACACACACACCTCACATATAACCCATACACCAAAAAGCAGAAATAAAATAGCAAGCATAATATCAGTAAAACAAAATACCCAAACAAAGAAAAATTAAGGGAAAAGTCTATAAAAGTACCACTGAGTTTGCTTTGTGTTGGCCAACTGTCCTGTTGCATGGAGACTGCCCTGGACTGTAATTGATGTACCCAGTGAGTTTCCAGTGGAGAACACTGATTGTGCCTTTGCCAGTGTGTATCAGTTTGTGGATGGCTTCATGGTTGTATGTGGTAGCTGTGTTTTTCCTGTCTCAGTGCTGGAATCCAGTCTATCCTGAACCTGCACAGGCCTTAGGCATGCTGTCATAATCTCTGTGAGCTCAGAAGGACATCAGTACTGCCATTTTTAACTCAGCCCAAACATATAAAACATGGAACAAGCTATTTTTTGAGTGAACTGAGGTTTAATAGACTACTATATTAGAACAAAACACAAACAACATGATTTATCTAATTAATATCCATTAATTCCTAGGCTGGAAAAGTATAAAAAATATGGGCTAATATGGAAACTATATTAAAATAAATGACATGACCTATTATAATATGATATCATATGATTAACAGAGACTCTGATTTTACATGAGCTTGGGAAGATGGATCAGTCAATAAACTGCTTGCTGCACAGTCATGAGGCTTTGACATCTGCTCTCTCAATCCATATAAGAAAGACAAAATGGCACAGTGTGGCTGAGATCACATGCAGCCTAGATATGAGGGGCAGGAAGCTAAATAAGAAGATACTTAGAGCATAGTAACTTGCCAGCCTAATATCTTTGATATGTTCCAGACTTGTGAAAGATTCAATTGTATTGCAGGAACAAAGTCTAAATTGTTTATCTGCCCTTCAAACACATATGCACATATATACATTGCATACCTGGGTACATATGTGTACCCACACAAATGCACATGTATAAACTACACACAAAAATACTTACTCAGTTGTATAAAGTAATAAAACTACAGAGTCATGTAAAAAATAAAAAGTCAATCATTTAAACACAGAAAAATTTAGAAGAAAAACACTCTGAAAATTGGGTGTTGAAAAAGAAATTAAATGGGAATTTTACAATATTCTAAACTGAAATGATATGTAATTATTTAAGATATAAATGTGAGAGCTTCAAAGGCATGCTTTGGAATTGAAGTAAGATTAAAATAATTAATCATACTAGTAATAGGCCATTGAGTAAGTTAAAAGATTTTTTTCTCTAACATTTGGAAAATTGTGGACCAAATTCATTCTGACACACCTTTCTATGTGTGTCACTTCTTGAACAAGTGAAAGACACAGAATTCTTAGCCACAATTCAGGTGATACCAAGCCTTTCCAAAAGTTAGGATGAAAATAAAATAGTACAAAGATCACTTTCCTTCTAAGGGGACACTTTTCAGACTATAAGTATAGTAAGCATGGACTTCTTGATGAATGGATACTGTGTTTACAAAACTGAATGCTGTACTGTATAATCACAAATACATTTTAAAAAATAGACCAGAAAGGAAATATACTTAAAGACAAAAACTATCAAATGTTGGTAACAGCCCCAGACTGACACACATAAGCATCAAAGAAAGGACAGCAAGTGCATACTAGTAAACTTTGATGCATCTAACCAAACTCTGGAACAGAAAACTGGATATAATACCATGGCCATACATAATACCATCAACATAAGCCATTCAATTGTGAAAATCAGTATAGTGATGTGGTGAAATTATATACTTTGGTGGCTCTAAAAGAAATAATGAGGGTGCTACGCATAAACATATGTATATAATATCTAAAACATGATGTGAACATTTTACCTAAATATAGTAATAACGGCATTTGCTCTGTTTCACATAATTAAAGTGTTTAGAATAAATATTATTTCTAGATTCCTAACATAACATTGTACTCAAAGTGATTATGCTATTGTCTAATAACTATATAGTTTGTATCAAGTACCAAATGTTGCTTTCTATGGTAGTTAGCACAGATCTAAAACAAAAATATTATACATATATTCAATTTTATAAAAATATATAAAATTATTATTATTATTTATTTTGAATGAGGTATAGAGAGTTTTAGTGGTTGTCATGGTTGGTATTTCTACTTCCTTAGTCTTTTTGC
The DNA here is from genome assembly GCA_033318265.1 of Phyllotis vaccarum. NCBI lineage: Eukaryota > Metazoa > Chordata > Mammalia > Rodentia > Cricetidae > Phyllotis > Phyllotis vaccarum. The sequence continues at coordinate 34,510,778 of JARWLC010000001.1, read as the reverse complement.
AATAAGGCAGGTTTGCTCACTCTTATTTATCCTTCATTGCTGGTTAGAGAGTTATATGAAGCTCTAACAACAGGTAATAGCTGAACCATACTTTAGACTCTAAAAGAATGTTTCCAGTTATTTCAGAAACTTAGTAAAACCTGAAAAAAGAATGATATCTTCATCTGCAGAGAAACAACTAATGCTAAGAAGTCAAATCACTAATCCAAGGTCACAGAGCTGGGCGATGTTGAAAACTTAACTGAGTAAAACTCTTTTTCGAGGCCTAGAAATGGGCCTCTCACAGGTTGAAATTTATAAACTTATCTAGAGGATTTTGATAACAAATCTATATTCCTACAAGCCTTTAGAATTAGTTTGAACAGATTGTGTAAAGAATATATAGCCTCTGTCCTACTGATTTTCCCTGGCCATCTAAAAAGATTCCTAGACCATGGTGATGATAGAAGAGAGAACGGAAGCAGGGCTCAGACAGGAGAGGAGAATCCACAACAGAAGCAGGATAAGCAATGACTTCTCAAGCTAAATAAGCCCGAGGCTCAAATGTTACTTGCTTAGTGTAAGGTCATCCCTGGAATCCAGAATCTGGAACCTGATGATCCATGGATGTCAGATCTTCCCACATTATACTTTATATCAAGGCACCATATGCTGTTGGCCTTAAAATTATGGTGAATGAATTGATGAAGATGGAAATAAAGACCAAGAAAACATGAGTATATACAGTAGCTGACTGGAAATCAACATACACCAGGGGTAGTGGAAGAGGCTTAAAACAAGCAAAACCTGGGCAAGAAACAATAAAGGTCAAAGTCCCCAAAGATTTGGAAGGAGAGTGGTGAGGGTGTAGAAATGAAGGGATAGAAGTCAGACAAAGATAGGCGATGCCTGATCCAGAAAGGTCAGAAGGGTTGGCCTAATATGTGTTATATAAGCATTGAAACATATTTTCTTCCAAACACCAATCCTGTTCTCTCAACTGGGTCTATTCATTGTGTGACATTTTGTGTCATTTCTCTCAGGCAGATAGAAACTGTTGGTATGGAAAGTAGATGAAGGAAGAACTTCTCTGACCTATTTCATGATGATATATATAGGAAGCAACAGTGGCCTGTGTCAATGGCAAGTGGAACATAGACACACTTGATACCAAGTGTCATTTAGTTATTCAGACATTCACAGTTGATAAATTAATTTGACGTAAAGATTTTAAAAATATGGTATTTTAGTGAGAAATGCCCCCTATAGACTTAGGCATTTGAGATCAGATGTGTAGGTGGTGATACTGTTTGGGGAGGTTGAGGTGGTACACCTAGCTGGAGGATGTATGTGGGGATTTAATAAAGTTTCAGAAGTTTTGGAGATATCAGAGGGGTTAGTGAAAGCTCCAGAAGTCCCAGAGCTCTAACCACAGTCAGTCTAGGAAAATCAGAGTGGTGATTCAAACCTTTAATCCCAGCACAGGGAGTATCCTGGGAGTGGTGACCTACACCCTTAATCCTAACTGAGTCAAGGTCACTTCAGATTATAGAAGGAATTCCAGGCTCCCAAGCAGGTGTGGTGGGGCCATGCCTTAATTACCAAAAGAGTACTTAAAGACAGGATTGAAACCCAGAAAAAAGTCATTCCAAATGAATCAAGGCTGAGGAAGCTATAAGACAGCTGGGTAACATTTGACTGTGGTGTTTATTCCCTCTAGTATCTCCAACTTCTTCAGAGATCTATCCCTGAGTCTCATTCATTCATGCAACAGATGTATGTCACTGGGTGATGGGCTTTCAGAGTAAAAGTGTTACCTACAGCCAGTTTGTTCCCTGCATCCTGCTTGCTCTTGAAGATATGAGTGTTCAGCTTCTGCTTCATCCACCATGCCTGCCTTTTACTGCCAAACCCCTCCCCCTCTACCATGATGGACATATCCTTGTGCATAAGAGTCTTCCTTTGTGAACTTCAGACATAAAGCAAAGGTTAAACAGGCTACAATTCACAAAACTCTCCCCAGCACCTCCCTCCCCCAGCTAGGTAACAGGAAGCATCCATAAATCCCTGCGGGGAAGGGGAAATAGAGATCTCCTGAGCATATTTTGAACACATAGGGCAAGGGAGGGGGGCAAGGGGAGGTGAGAAGAGAACATGAGAGAATGGGATAAATGAGCAGGGGTGGGGGAGCAGCAGAGAGGGAGAGCAAAGAAGTAGATATCCTGATAAAGAGAGCCACTGTGGGATTACAGAAAAAACCTGGTGTTAGAAACACCCAAGAACCCACAAGATGAGCCAGGTAGGACTCCAAGCAATAGTGGACAGGGTACCTAACTTTACTTTTCCCTATTATCATATGAATGACGATCCTAATTGTCATTATAAAACCTTCATCCAGCAGCTGATGAATAGAGATGCAAAGATCCATAGCTAAACACCAGGTTGAGATACTGGTACAGCTGAAGAGGGGGAGGAGAGATTGCATGAGCTGAGGAATCATGATGGAGAGACCCATGGAGTAGGCTCTCCAGTGCTGATTGGAACTCACAGACTCTGAAATGACAGCTCAAGAACCTTCATGGAAAGGATCTGGACTTTCTGAATGTGGATGGCAGGCAAAAGGTGTATCCTGAAGTTTTTGGCCTGGCCACCCCTGAGGTACAGACCACCCACAGTTGCTTAGTCCCAACAACTACACAAAGGGTTATATTAATTACAAACTCTTCAGCCTAAGGTTTAGGCTCATTACTTGCTAGAACTTTCATCTTAAATCAACCCATTTCTACTGATCTATATCTTGCCACATGGCTTGTGGCTTGCATGTACTTTTACATCTTGCTCTCTAATGACAACTCACAGTGTCTCTGTCTGACTCTTCCCTCCTTCCCCTCTATCTATGCTTGGGTTTCCTGTGTGCCTGTACACTATTGCTTTGCCATAGACCAAAATAGTTTTATTATTATTATTATTATTATTATTATTATTATTATTATCCAGTGGTAATTCACAGAATATAAAAAGACATCCCCCATCAGAAATGTGTGGGCAGTTTGTGGAGTATCTTGCTCTTGCAATAGGACTAGAATCTATTCCTGGTCCATGAACTGCCTTCATGAATTCCATGCTTTGCAGGGGAACACCTCTCTTAGCCTTGTTCCTTGGGGGAGGGACTCAGTCCTACCTCGGCTGGATATGCCAGACCAAATTGACTCACCATAGTATTCTTTTCCCTCCCTGGGAATTGAACAGAAGGGGACAGGGTAGAGGAGGGCTGGGAGAAGGGGCAGGAAGGGAAACAGTGGTGTGTATGGACAAAAAATAAAAATTAAATAGAAAATGGTTTAAATGTAAGCACCAAATAATTTTTTTTTAAAAAAGAGCCTACTATAAGCTCACTTGGTCAATTCACATTACAACAGAAAACTGTTATCTGTTTTACCAAAAACAAAACAAACAAACGAACAACCCATAAAAGTAACTAATCTTAAAGGGAAGTCTTTAGTCCACATATCTTATATTTGAAGCATACAATGAATACAGTAATATATAGGATAATGTCATTAGTATCAATTAACACCACTGATATACAAAGATAATGAAGCATTAACTATCCACCACATGTAGCACACACCCAGTTATTAAAGCTAGAGGCCTTCAAATTAGTACACAGAATCTCTTACATTTTCTGGAAGAAATTTTTAAAAATGTTATGGCCCCAAACCAGGATGCAATTGTCAGGGCAAATGACTTCAAAGATGGTAACACAAGTGTACTATTGAATTATAGGAAATGAAAATGTCAGAAAGTAATGTCATCCCTAGGGAGATAAAGGATGCAGGAATATTGGACCCTTCAGATCTCATACTTAGCACAGCAGTATAGCCCCTGAAGAAATAAGATATCTCCTGGAGGTGACTATAAGCCAATGAGAGATTAGCCATATAAAAGTTCTGACAGTAGTCTCCATATCAAGCATGCTTTGCTTGTGATACTTTGTTAATACAATCTCAGGAATATGATATAGGTACGCTGCTCTGGCAAATGTGATATTTTTACTTCCAACCAGAAATGAGGAAATCTAGTTAGTATTCATTTGAAATATACAACCTACTACATTAACAACACTTTCCCATTATATAGGTTTACAATCTTGTATGCTGTGAAAAAAAAAAAAGTATAAAAACCTGACCCATAGAAAAGGCTTATAAAACATGCTTTGACCTATCATATTAATAGTCTTATGTTCACTGAAAAAGGTGAGGAGAACCAGCATACACACTGGAGATGCCATTAGAATTTTTCTGCCCTCAATGTGAAATATGAATCTTCTTTTAGTTTGCTGCACCCAAAACTTCTATGCCTCCCCTGTACAAGAGTCTGTCATTTCTAGCTTTATTTGTCTGCTTCATGCATGTTGTTCAAGATGTGAACTCTCAGACTGCTACCCCAGCCCTATGCCTACTGCCATGCCTACAGCTTCTCTCTCTGCCACGGAACTCTTATAGCCCTGTAACAATAAGCAATATAAACTCTTCTACAATTTGTCTAGGCCACGGTATTTATTACTGTGACAGAAAATTAACTTATACAATGACCAACAATCAAGAACTGGCATGCTAATGACAGTGAGTCAGGTTGAGTCCTTTTGGAGAATGAATGCCATCTTTCAACACCTAGCATGTGCTGTGAATAACATGTCTGTGGCACCGTGCCCTCAGTGGGAAGAACACATGCTTCCATGGTATATGGGCCAACGTAGCACTTACTCACAGTGACTCAGAGAGAACCTTTGTGGTTCCCAACTCTGCAACTATGGGCTCTACAGTCAGCTGTCCTAAACTGCAAATACATGTGAGAAAGTGCATCAGAGCAGAAAAGAACTGAACCCTGTGGACATGGATATGTGGTAACTTAGTATTTCCAAAGCAGAGTTTGCTGTTCACCCATAGGGAACATAATATGGAGATAAATACCTCAGTATGCAAAAATGCATATTTATTGTCCCAATGAAATATATACAATCTCTAAATGATTAACTTTCTTAATAGCATTTTCACAAGATAGTATATTCATTTCCAGAAGTGATTAAATATTCTATGATATAATTGTAGCTGTATTAGATTCTACAATCTAACACAGTTATATAATAGTATAATATGGGTCCCAAATTTAATGTTCATTTTATTTTCTATGTTGAGTAGGTTAGATTTCCCTAACAAGACAGAGTAAAGAAATTCCCAGGATGCAGTTTGAGAAGAGTCATCAGTTAAAAACTTCATAATCATTGAAGTTTTAGGTACTAATAAAACTTAGAGTGATAGCTAGCTAATAGAGTAAAATTCTATAGTTAATAGTTAATAGCATTCCGAAAATTCAGACTTTTAAATTTAAATATTACCTGATACTCTTGATTCGACCACTTTTAATCTAAAGAGAGTTTCTTTGCAGTTCAGAATGATAGGGAAAGATTGTCCCTTTTCAGACCCAATCTTTAATAGCCAGTTTCTCTGTCTTAATTATTAAGTATGGAAACAACTGTATGTCATTAAAAATAATAAAATTTATGTAAGTCTGCTTATAATTTATGGTTGAAATAAATTAAACTGTTTTCTAATTATCTGTACTGAACACCAAACTGTAAGGAGAGAAAAATGGCAATGTATTTCAAACACGAAACTGCAACATTTATATTACTAAAGAGATTGACCATGGAAACATCCAGAATGGGAATTTTTTTTACTTTATAATGATTAGGATATCATTTCTCAAAAGTGTAATATGTGACATTTCATCTTTGCATTTCTATTAATGTTTGCTTTGAATTTCTGACCCTGCACACATAAATACTATGTTATGTCAGTGACCTTGAACATGGAATGACTGATTTTCTGGCCATCTTCAAGGAACAAAGACAGCCCCTTCCAATAGGGCAATAAAATATTACAGAAGTACCCTTCTTTTAAAAGCTGAGGATCCTGTTTCAATCCTTTAGTGACAATCTCTGAGAGAGATTGAACAGGTAGATGTCCTACCTGAGAAGATGATAAAGGTTGAAATTATGACCAATCTTATGGCAGATGGTTTATCCTGGTTCCTCCATGCTGATATAATGATTCACAGTCTGGCAGGTTGTGAAGCAAGTTAATTATTTTCACAATTCTGAAGGTTGTAAGTTTAATGTTAATGTGTTGCCAGCTTGTAAATCTGATCAATGTCTGTTTCCTATCTTACAGGGTCACTTTGCTGTGTGTCCTCAGATGGTGGAAGAGGTAAGGGATCTGTCTCAAACCATTTTATATGGGCACTAACATCATCATAAGGACATAATCAATTTGGAAAGGCCATACCTCCTCTCCCTAACATTTTGAAAGTCAGGATTTCACAAGACAAATTTTGGAGAAAATGGTTCTAAGTATTCCAGGATCTGAAAATATTTTTTAAAATCTATTGGTAATCATATAGATTTGAATAAATAATAATTATCTTTCTTTCACATGTTGAAAGAGACACTACTTTCAGAGTAGCTGTGATAGTTACATGATAAGTTATAGAAGTTGCTTGTGTATATGACATTTTTAGTATTAACTTTATGGAGTGTTTTAAATTAATAAGTTCTGTCATGCATTTAGAACTGGATAAAGCCCTTTACAGCACTCCATACTTATTGAATGCATAATTTAAAGAGTAGAGAAATCTTATGACTTGTTCAGTATTATGTAATAGGAAAGTGACTGAAACCTGCGCTTGCCTTCTAAGTCAAATCCAGAAATTGTACCTGTGTTCATACAAGAACAGCCCACAGCAAGGCTGAATCATTCTCTTCTGTAACCTAATGAACAGCCTAGGGATGCCAGCTGGATCTTCCTTTGGTTATTTTTTCACATTTTTTTTTAAGTGGGCTTGGGAAGATAGTACAATCACTTCACAAATGGAAGAGACGGTGTTCAATCCCCCAAACACATGCTAAAAATGAAAAACAAAGAAAGTAATTCAGGTGCTGGGAAAGCAGAGATAGACAGATCCCTGGGGCTTACTGGACAGCCAGCCTAACCTAATGCATCAAACTGCAAGACTATGTCCAAAAAAAAAAAAAAAAATGAATAGGCAATAAAGACAGATGTTAACAGATGAACAAACACCTGAGGCTATCCAGCTTTCACATGAACACACACACACACACACACACACACACACACACACACACACACACACACACACACACACACAGCATGCATACAAAAACACATGCACAAACATACATGCCAGAAATACATAAAAACAGTTTTAAAAAGTCAAAAATCAAGAAAGAGACTGAACAAGTAGCTCAATATAGAACATTTACATAGAATTCCTAATGCCTTGGGCTCAACAACCAATTCTTATAAATGTAAAATTCCAGCTTATTCAATGGTGAACTCTATTGTGTTCGGTAAAATACCTCCGAACTTGTGATGTATTGAGATATTCAATCAGTATTTATTAAGCCACTTACACATGTCACTTAAGGCCATATTAAATAGAAGTCCAACTCTTATAGTTTCACAGAACGTTTTTATGTCCTAGTATGTGTAAACACTTCATTAGATTTGAGCACAAATCTATTACAGAGAATAATGTATACAACAAGAGAGGCCGTGGCTGTGGCTCCCCCATTCTTCCTCACTACGACCATCATCTCAACCTCTGAGTGCTGAAGGCAAATCTGTATCATTCCAAAACTAATATTTTATTCATTTGTGCTTCATATTGGTTGTTTGTAGCTTTAAATAAAATGCTAGCATCTATGGTAAAATATTCTCCAATATACATAGCTAAAATTATATAGGAGGTCTATATATAAATGACCCAGAATTTTGAAATGGTCTAAATAATATTTTAATTATGTTTTACACTGGCAATTATTTTACAAATCCATTGGAAATGATAGGCATCCAGCCAGCGTGGCTCTCCTTGACTGCAGGAGCATTGCTGTGACCTCTGTGAAATGCAGTCTCGTAGTAGGGGGAGGAGTTTAATTTCCCTTGCTGGGTTTTCAAGGAAAAATGTCATTTTCCTGGCTGACTATTGCCAAGAGGTTCACCCCATAACTAATGTACCTTTTCATTTGGTTGATTTCCTATCTGTTGCCTTCAAATATTTTTCCTCCCCCTACCTCATCTTCTGCCTCCAACATTCCTGTCCTGCCCAGCCCAACTACTGCAGGTAGAATATAAAGTCACACAGAATCTTAAAATGACTTCTTCCTCAGCTTCTGCTTTTCATTCAATCCATGTCTTCTCCACTGAAGTTAAATTGAAAACACAGGAAATTGAAATTACACTGAACAATTTTCCTTTAATTTTTTTAGGTAGGTGTCTTTTTTAAATATTCAGACATGTATGAATGAATAGGAGTAATCTCTAAATTGTATACTAAATATGGATTTATGCATAAAATACTGATGAAATTATTTATTGCAGAAAGGAATGCCTTTCACAGATAATATGAAAAATATAGATTGAAAATAGGAGAATAAAAACATTATATATGTATGTATACACATATATGCAGATATATACATTAATTCATTCAATAAAAAGATTTCTTCTATTATAGGCAGGAGCTAAGGGCTGGGATGTGGAGGTGAGTTACATAGTCTAACTCACTGCATGGAGGAAAATTGAAATGGAAAGAATGAAGATGCTAGGTCAAAAGTTATTTCATAACTCCAGAAAACACATCCAGACACTGCTTTGGCCTTCCCTTTGTTCAGGCCCCACAGTTTCATTTTTTTAAATATCATTTTGTCTAATTGCCATTTTCCATTTATTTTACATACCAACTACAGTGTCCCCTCCTTCCTCTCCGTCCATTCCCCACTCTAGGCCCTATGTTTCCTAAGTCAGTTTAAGCACATTACCAAGTCCTCTCACGTTATGAGTAATTAGTTTATTCTTGAGCTAAATACAAATGACCTCCTGTGACTGGCTCCTAAAGAGAGATTGGGGTGGCTCCAAAAACATGTTCTAATGTGAATATCATATTAAAAAGTCTTTACAGTCACAGAACAAACGAAAAATAAAGATACTTTCCAAATATATTGTTGGAAATACCAGATAGAGGGGTTACAACAAAGTGGGGGAATCTCTGTTGCAAATTTTAAATGCCATCTGATAACAGTCATAGCTTTTCTGTTCCTGGAATTCCAACAGGCTTTATGTGATGGTCACCAGGATGTTACAACACACAAGGGTAGAAAATTAGGGCCTGCAAAGTATAAAGTTACCCCAAGATATTGTGGTTCAGCAGCTTTATATTTCTCCGTAATTACAAATTATACTCTACAACCCTCTTAGAGTCTCTAAGACAGGTGTGGCTCTTTTCTGGGAACTGAAATTCACACTTTTATCGGTAGAAGATAAGGTATTCAGGTAGAACTGCCCTTCTGAGGATAGAAGTGATTAGAGAAAGAAAAGAGGCACAAGCTGAATATGACCTTCATATAGTAAGCACATCCTAGAGCTTGCTCTCTCGTGTGTCCACTAGGTGGGAGGGGTTTCCAATTTCCAGCCCGGTTTCTTATGGATGTGCTGATGATTGTTCCTCATTTTCTGCTACTATAGCCAAAAAGAATTACAGAGAGGAAGATCAAAACGAAATTTCCTTTTAAGAAGGATAATTTAAAAATTGTCTGAGAGAAGATTCTCAAAATAAAAATAAAAGTAAAATAATCAGATAATAGCCATTCTTTTAATAACAGAGGAAGAGCTGTGAAACACTAGCTCAAAGGAAGCAATGCTTTAAAGCCAGTTTTCTGCTTATACATAGTTTTGGCAAACAAGAAAATAAAAGTATGTATCGTTTTCTCAAAATTTTTGTTTCTGAGTTTCTTCTTTCACACTTACAAATGTACAGGCTCTATTTCCACTTCGCTGTGGACTCAGATGTAGAAAGTCTTTTGCAGGATGTAGTTTTGTATTATTTGAATAAAGGTCTTCATGTGTTGGGACGAGGATAGAATACATGAAAATTTGGGAGAAATGAAAGCAATTCAAGGTGCTTGTCTGGGAGATGTCATGTGCTTGTCAGCAGCTTATGGAGGGTTGTTCTTTAAAGAGAAAATCTTTACTGGATTGGAGCTAATCCCTTAATCCCTTCCATTTGTACATCAATTTACAGTTCTCCAAGCACTTTCCAACCATTATCACATTTAATCTTCACAAATACCAGCAAAGAACATAGGACAGGGATTAACTGTTTTAATGTATAAAGGAGAGGATATGATTCAGCCAAGGTCACAAAGACAAAGAACAGAACTATACGACACTGCATATTTCTCTATGGTAGTCATTTCTCATATTAAGTTCAGAGGTAAATATTAATTTGGTGCATGAAAAAATATAATAATAGTACTGCTTTTTGCTAACCTGTGGTAGTGAGTGAAAACTGCCCCTGAGATCCTTCCAGCTCTCCTAGGCTAAGCCACAGAACTCTAGTATGAGATATAAGGGTATCTATTACTGACAAAGACATGTTTCCACTCCGCAAATGGATAACAGTCTTATATAGTAATGTAATCAACAGCCACAGACATCAGCACACTCATCATTTCAAGAGACATTTTTCAAAGAAGCCTCTTTTGATAATGGCAGCATATATCACCTTGTGAGTTAGAACGAACAACTTCCTTACTACAGCCAGACAAGATGCTGGAATGCAACCTCCTTGAATACTTTCAACTAAAGAATCAAGTAATGAAACTCAATTTATAAGCCACCCCCTGAAGATTTCCAAAGTAACCTCTATCCATGGAAACCGTTTGAATATCAATAAAAACCTGTGAAATAGGCAGTATCCAGGACTGACTTTGTCTCCAAATTCTCCAATCCCTTACCCTCTCTGTTGGAATAAAGATCATTTAAGCCAAAATTATTTCTCCACCTGTTTGATGGCATCTATAGACACAACCAAGCATTGTTAGAAGTTGATATTGGTAACACTGGAATTACACACAAGAATCTGAACGGACAAATGAGGAACACTGAAGGGCATACTTCAGGAAGGATTCCATACTAGAAATGATAACCACATTAAGGTCAATATGTATTCAAATTTCAAGGTATAAAGAGGAAAGAAAATATCTCACAGAAAAGATAGTATGAGAAAAATACAGAGATAGAGAATATATACTTAGAGAACCAGAGCTTTCATTGGGACTGTGGTAATCTGAATAAAAATAAACCCCATAGGCTCATATATTTGAATGCTTAGTCATCAGGGAATGTCACTATTGAGGACTAGAAGGATGTGGAGGTGTGAACTTGTTAGTGCAGGTGTGGCCTTATTGGAGGAAATGTGTTACCTGAGATGGGATTTGAGGTTCCAAATTTCCACACCACCAGTTCTCTCTCTCTCTCTCTCTCTCTCTCTCTCTCTCTCTCTCTCTCTCTCTCTCTCCCTCCCTCCCTCCCTCCCTCCCTCCCTCCCTCCCTCTCTCTCTCTCTCTCTCTCTCTCTCTCTCTCCCTCCTTCCCTCCCTCCCTCCCTCTCTCTCTCTCTCTCTCTCTCTCCTTCCCTCCCTCCCTCCCTCCCTCCCTCCCTCCTTCCCTCCCTCCCTCCCTCTCTCTCTCTCTCTCTCCCTCCGTCCCTCCCTCCCTCCCTCCCTCTCTCTCTCTCTCTCTCTCCCTCCTTCCCTCCCTCCCTCCCTCCCTCCCTCCCTCTCTCTCTCTCTCTCTCTCTCTCTCCCTCCTTCCCTCCCTCCCTCCCTCCTTCCCTCCCTCCCTCTCTCTCTCTCTCTCTCTCTCTCTCTCTCTCTCTCTCTCTCTCTCTCTCTTTGCCTTTAGATTAGAATGTAGATGTCAGTTACTATTCTAACACCTGCCTGCATGCTACCACACTCCCCATCATGATAATAATGAACTAAACCCTGAAACTGTAAGCAGGCCCCCAATTAAATGTTTTCTCTTATAAGAACTGTCATAGTCCTGGTGTCTCTTCACAGCACTAAAAAAGTGAATAAAACAGAGGCAGTAGAAAACAGAACAAGTAGAAGGAGTGAGCATTGAAAATGAACACTAGATCACACCTGAATTTCAACAACAAAATTTCATTGTATCCCAGAGGTTCCTTTAACAATTGAAGGCTTTCGCAGGGTATAAAATAATTAAAAAAAAAAAAAGAAGAATGTGTAAAATAATGCTCTTTATACAATAAAGACTTGCTGCCTGTATTGGTTTCATAAAATGATGGTTGGCCAGTAGAGAAAGGAAAAAGAAGCAACAAGCCTAGGAGAATTCTGGGAAGAAGAAAGGCAGAGCAGCAGATGCCTGCCAGACTCGGAGAAAAGAAGATGAGGATGCCACGGTGAAGCAAAGGTACCAAGCCACGTGCCTAAACATAAATAGAATTATGGGTTAATTTAAGCTTAAAACCTAGTTAATAGTAAGCCTGAACTATTGACCCAAAATTGCATTAATATTAAGCCACTGAAATAATTATTTCATAAGCAACTACAGGACCAGCCAGGTGGGACAGAGAAATTTTCTTTTGTAAGCTACTGAAAGTAGAAGATTTTTGACTACAGTAAGTCGCCACCAAACCAGCCAGGAGGGACAAAAAAATGTCTGACTACAAATGGCACTTCAATGTAATGCGTGTACTTCATGTAAAGCCTGAGAAAGCTTAAAAAGGGGTCTGGAGCACAGAGCCAAAAAAACAGCTTTCTAGTTTTAACTCTCAAGTGAGCCATGGTAAAGAGAAGCATTGGCATGAGGGCTGAGGCTGCAACATGACCTATTTCTGAATTCTTACAGAAGCCTCAGTATATGAGCTGCATACAACCAATTAATGTTACTGCTCATATAGACCAAAAAGGGAACAAAGTCAAGCATGGCTTCTTAGTAGCAGCATTTTCTCAGGTGGCTTCTTAACACCTTTAAGAGGCCCTGCTGTCACTTAAGTGAGCTTTATGAGCAATGAGCAGCAGTGCTCTACTTGGTGACAGTGTGGACCCTAAAATTGCCCAGAGTCATGGTGGTAAATGTGGCTCTTGCCCATACCTCTGCTATGAAGCTAAGGTCTCAAGGAGCTGAATGGAGCCAGCTGTCATAACCAAGGCTTCCATCCTAGTCACAAGACTCTAATCCTAGCCACAACTTTCAGCAGATAAAAAGCTCATGTGGTCAGGAAGTGATAGAGATATACAGTAAAAAACATATGCCAAATTCAGACTGAAAAAATACTATAAACATTTTAGAGTGTGTTCAGAAATATAGATAGGCTTGGGAGAAAAGTGAGAAAGAATAGAAAAAGTCTTTAAAAAGGAAACAAATTAAAAAAATAATAATCCACATAAAGATGTAATATACACAAAATGTCTGTTTAGTTATATTATTGTTTTCTCCTTGAGGTTTTGACAGCAAAGGAAGGGGCAGAAACTGCAAAGAGACATTTGATTATAAATGTTGATAAATTAACCTATATATTTTGGAAATTTGACTTCAAAATTTAAGTCAAAAAAATGTTACTTTTGAAAAGAGGTTATGCTTTTGTTTCTATGGAGAATGAGATGCTATAGATTAATCCCAGGTTAAGAAAACCCAGGTTTGATCAAGGAAGACTGCCGTGAAAAATCTCTGATAGGAATGAATGGCCCAGATGTTTCAGAGCACTTCTTTTGTAGTTTCCTCTGAACAGCTTCAAGGCTGGTGGCTCAGATGATCCTGCTTTACAGACTACTCTACTCAAGATTTAATCATAATCTTACATTTGCTATGAGTTTCCAATCACAAAGAAGCAGTCTAGAGAACTATGCCCTTACCAAAATAAATTTTACATGTTTGTCTATGTTTAGAGTGTTCATTACAAGTAGTTATTATAAATAATTGTCAAAAAAAGCTAAACAAAAAAGGCTAGATTTGGGGGTTTTGTTTTAACAATTAAAAAGTGGGGAAATGTGGGATAATGCTCTTGTATGCTGTAAAGCTGGATCAGTCATATTATTTTAATAAAATGCTGATTGGCCAGTAGCTAAGCCTCTGCCTCCTTGGTGTTGTGAATACAGGCATGTGTTAGCTTCCATGACCCACTGAAACTGCAATGTTTAAGAAAATCATCTTAATACAAAAACAGAGATAGTGTATTAGGTAGAAGAGGGGACATGTAAGGTAAATAGAGCTGGGACTACACTATGTTAAAATACACTTTCATGATCCCTACCTGCACATTGATCTGCATAATAGAGGAGGCTTTTGTATTGTAGGTACCTGCATGCATTTGTCCTTTGTTCTCTGTCCCATAATGGTTGAATTTTGCATGGTAACATGGTTTCTGTTGCTTTAATTCTTTTTTTATTCAGTAACTATAGGTGAGATAACCATCTGTGCTCAACTTTGTTGAGGTCCCTTGCCTACCTAATCCTAAGAATTCTATTGTCCCAGAACTCAGCATCCAGTCTTACAGAGTCAATTTTAGTATTCCAACTGGCTGTATGTTCCCTCAAGACAGAAGAGGGTTTTGTTTTGTTTTGTTTTAATTTGTTTTCCATTGAGGTTACACATAGCTGAGAAGAAAAATTGCAGGACTAATTTTTCAGTTGTCTCTTGTGAAGTCTGGAATCCACTGCTGTGCTAGCCAAGTTTGTGATCTCTAGATGCTCATGGGACAAGGAAGGATAACCACTCATATTGAACATCTGTATCTCAGAAAGGTAGAGTAACTCTTAAGAAGAAATTCCATTCCATTGACTTCTGGCATACAATATAATTAATTATATGTGACTCCTTCAATAAAAAGCAGATGTTTATTAATTCTTTACTAAGAGACATATATGATTTAAGAATTTAGAGAGATTCTAAATAGAAGAGAGAGAGACAGAGAGGGAGACAAGCTTTGTGATGGGTATAATACATTAGTGGAAAGGAGCTATGAACAAAAAGATTCAGTTCTTGACAAGTTTGATGGACAAATGTAAAATAAAGCAAAGTAGTAGAAGGTAGTGATAGTAAAAACATTGCTTAGGAAAAAGAAATACTGATATCTATGCATTTTAGCTGAGAGGCATTATAAGCAGCATAAGCCTGCTTCCCAAGAAGCCCATAGGGAAAACATTCAGGCAGGCACTCAAGGAAAGACAATCTTGTCTGAATACAAGGAACCTTCAGCAAGACAAGCATTCCTATAATACCAGAACTAGGAATGAAAGACAAAATGTAAGGATTGTCATAAGTCTGAGGCAAGCCTTGGCTACAAAATTAAAATTTTTCTGAAGCAAAGAAATAAAACCCCCATGAAAAACTCAACTGAAAATATACACAGAGGCCAAATTTTATTTTAAAAATGTGGTTCTTAAATAACTAGGTCAGAGAAAAGGTACACACACACACACACACACACACACACACACACACACACACACACACACACACGCTGAATTTCATCACACTACAATATATGAAAAGAAAGAGGTGGAGAATATGTTGTAACCTAATGCATTTCTGTATTAAATCTTTCAAACCCAGTATTGTTTCAAAGCATTGCTATTGGGCTCCTGTCATTATCAGAGACTCTACAGGTCTTTTAGGAAACATAGGGAAAGTGGTTCCTTGCCATTAAATATTGTATTTATTTTTGTATCTCTAGATCTTTAGGGACTTGCTGATCAATAAATTGGATTTGAACCAACATACCAAAAGAAGTTTCAGCATAAGTCATAGAATTATACACAGTAGTCATTCAGTCTAGAGAAACAAACAGTGCCCAAGATGAGATGGGTAAAAATAAATGACAAAAGTTCAAAAATAGGCATGCTTTTCAGGTGAGTATCTCAGGCTGATCAGTGTGAGTATAGGCCCATGGATGCACCAGGCATTAGTATAGTCAAGGAAAAACACCATGTTTCTGTATGGGGAGGATTTCAATGCGTGGTTGTGAAATGAAGATGATGGTTGTACTCATATTCCTGGGCTCTTTGTGAAGTTTTAATGAGGTGAAATACAGGAAATGCATTTCTAAACTAGAATGTGCTTTTCAAGTATGCATTGTTGTGTATTCTCCTGCTCAGGGAGTTCATTAAATTGGAAAATACAACTTTGAATGTGAGCAATGAGCAAAATGAGGCTTCCACACAGGGATCAAAAGATTACCTGAGTCCTATTACATTTTATCTATTGAAGCAAGACATCATGTAGCATTTATGAGTATTGCCTGAGAGAAATAAGAAAAAATGCACTAATTGAATAAAAGCTGGGCATTTATTATTGCAAAATGCCACTCAAAGGACTTCACAAACATGCTCATCTAATTAGTTATTATGCTCAGGTATCTATGGCAACAACCATAAATCAGTCCTCAAAATATACAATCATTTAACCCCTTAACAGAAAATAAGATTGCAAAGAACAAACAGTTCAGAAATTTCCTAATATAGAAATATATAGAAAATTAAACGAAAAACAAAATCTTAAAAAAAAAAACTATCCAGTTGAGGATAATTTATTAGAATAGAAAGTGAAGCTTTTCTATAGTTTCAAAGACTATGCTTGTTCTACTCACATTAATAGTGGATTTATTAAAATAATACAGTGTGGTGCATTGATATTGAATGCATACTATTGATAATACAAAAAACCATTCAGATTTCCTCCCATTATCAAATGTTGTTCCTGAGACATGAGAATTAAAAAAGAATCCAATTGGTTCCCCTGAGGAACTCATAATGTGGAGAAGAGAAATACAGGGAAAAGACACATGGCAGGCATTCTAGGAACAAAGAAAATGGCATAATGAATTCAGTGTTTGAGTGAGAATCTGTGAGAACCTTCAGAAGAGGTGAGGATGGAAAACAGTGGTAAGAACAAGGTGTCTTGACAGTGAGTTATAATATATGCTGGGAGCAGGTACAGCAGTGGATTCTCACAGTCTTTGGAGAGGACAAATACACTGCAAGTATACCCTCATGTGAGCCATTACTCATCTCCTTTTAGGTATCATTATCATCATACAAATTTTAGAATGCAGTAATAGGCTCTCAGAAGCATTAAATAACTTTCCCAAGATTGCCCTGAAAGTTCAGGGTTTGAAATGAATTTTGAAATGGTTGTACACTTGTTGATCTGGGATCTACATCCAGTTAGAGGTGATTCTTGTTTCATAATAAGAGTCCTAAAGACTCAGAGTAGTCAAAGTGAGGCATACCTATGACCTCAGTGCCTTCATTTATCCAGCAGAGGACACCATTTAATGAGAATTCCTCTCCTAACTTTCCTGGCTCAAGCTGCAGTACCACATGAGAACCAAATTACTCTATGTACCCTGAGATCTGAGGGGGGTTCACAAGGTCCCTTCCCTCTCAGAGGAACTACACAGTTAAAAGTTGGAGAGGTGGTATTGCAGCCACCTCTACAGGCCCTACTCAAGCAAATATTCTCATTCATGCTCAGGCAGGCAAGCTGATAAAATATGATGAATCTAGAAGGAAAATAAGGGATGAGAGTAGCAGAGAAATTTGAGAAGTGATTAGGTAGGAGGGGGAAGGAAATAAGAGGTAAATTGAGGGCTTTGATCAAAAAATATTATGTATGTATAATTATATGAAATAATACAAATATAAAAATTGTCAATGCCTGATCTGTGGAATCCCTGACAAATTCCTTACAGGCTGGAACTATTGAGTGGGTATTTTTGACACCACTTTTTGGCTCTGAAGATCATGAGTTTTCTACATATGTTACAATTCTAATTGTAACACTGCTACATGGTAGGTAATCCCTGGTAATGGAGAAATCAAGAGTAATAACTTTCTAGGTTGTGAGTGCCTACTATATTTCAGCTGGGTAATAATGACATGAACATTTCTACAGGAGCAACACACACACCTGTAAATGTAACATATATGGTCAAAAACAAACTATCATAGAAATGAGCATATTTTAATCTGAAAGGTAATAAGACCTTGAAAACAAGAAACAAACTAATTGCCATTAATTAAGCACATGTGAACAGTGGTCTTCCAATTAGAAGAAAGGATCGTTGAATCCCCTCCTCATGATATTAATCCTAGCTACACATAAAGAAAACACAATCCAATTTGGAATTCTTCCCACTTCTACAACATATCTAAAAGCTTCTTAATTATTTTAGACCAGAGCTTCCTTAGCTACAAAACAAATATAGGCAAGGCAAGGTGATGCACCTTTAAGGCCAATACTTGGGAGGCTGAGACAACCAGATAACTATAAGTTTGAGGCTATTTTGGTCTACATATCAAGTACTAGTGTAACCAGGGTTATGTAGTGAGACTGTTTCTGAAAAACAAACCAACATATGGTAATATGGGATTTTTACTGAGTTTATATTGTTTGTAAGTACTTTTCTATATGATTCACATACACTTATAGTTTATTAAGTCCTTCAGGGTCTCGAGGTAGATATTAGCTACATTTCACATAGAGAAAGTCAAGCACCGAGATATTAAATTATTAGCCTTGGGGAGCAGCATAAATTAATGCAGGAAATAGGATTATCGTTAAAGGCTTAAGATGGCTTGTCTACCACAAGAATGCTGAATCTAGACTCTGAAATGTCAATGATTTCATCACAAATCTGTGACTCTTATATCTTCCTGCTGGAAGAACAAATTGACTCAACTAGGGAACTCAAAAAATAACCAAGGAGGAGACACATACAGTGTGGCCTACCAAATCTACTCCTGAGTGTGCATCTGAGGAATATAGAGTTTTGCTTATCAAACACAAGCATATAAACATGCACAAAGGTATCAATTAAATCACTTGAAAACTATACATTTTCCACATTAACTGAAAGCAAATGTAAATTTCCATATCTTCACACTAAACACTACTAAAAACCTGAACTGAAAGTTTCTTCATGCCATTGAATGCCACAGAAAATGTGAATGGCAGTTGACAGACCCTTAGGAGTATGTAGTATTCACACTTTATATAATACAGTTGAATAAACTTATAAACTACAACATGGTGTTGTAAGGACAAAGGTTAGTTAGAAAGAAAAGGCTAATTGGAAGATGACAGAAAGGGATCTGTATATCTTGGAATGTTTCATTTCTTGATTTGGTTATTGGGTCAATAAATATATCTAACCTACAAAAACATCCATCTTAATTATTTGTATAATTTCACAATGTTTCTTATGCTTAAGTAACATTTAAAATGCAATATCCAAAAGAATATCTTTTTAAAAGTAAAAAGTCTTTATTTTATAAGTCTATTTTCCTTGTATAAATAATCCAAGCATCATCTACATCAGTTTTATATATTTTCTCAAAGCATGTGCAATGAGTAGGAATAATTAACAAGATCCTTTAGGTCTGTTGGTTTCTAATAGCTTAATAACTATTAGTAGAGTAAAAAGAAATAAACATGTCAATTAACTAACCATCAGCACTGTGAGAGTTTTCAATATTTTTTGAGATTATAAAGCAATGGCACAATTTTCCCTCTTCATGCACCACACAACCTGCTCTCTTTAAATTACATGGCCTTTATTTCTTTGTTGTTACACACACACAAACACACACACAGAGACACACACACATACACACCCTTGAATGTGTGAAGGCACATTTTGTTTGTGTGATCCCACCATCCATACATATATACATACAACCTGCTCAGCCTATATCTGTTATTGGTATGCTTTCTGTGTTGATCATTTGGTACTGGATAACCAATTGATTTTCTCTTTCTACTTTTGCATTTCTTCATGGCCTATAGTAGTATGTGTAGAGTTAAGGACTCATGAGTGTTTCCCCATACATTAGCATGTCTATTGTTTGTATCCTCTTTGTCTATGCAGTCATGTTGGCAAGACTGTATGAATGTGGTTTCTGATATTTCTAGGGGACACAATCTTACAGTAAACACCCTCACAAACTTCCCACCCTCTCTTCCTCAATGATCTCAGAGTCTCGGATGCAGGAATAGTGTTGTAGAAATATCTTAGCATACTTTAAAATACAATATATAGTCCCAAATGTTCTGTAGTTCATCACCCTCTGGAAGTATTCTATACATATTCCCTCACACATGAACATTTTTTTTGTCCAAATAAGTAAACACGGACACATATGCTGCCAGTTAGGCACAGTAGTGTGCAATCATGCACTTACATTCACCTACAAACTCATCGGGATTTTCTCACCTGTGTTAGGAGCTACCTTTCATCCTATCCTTCCTTCCTTCCCTCCCTCCTTCCTTCCCTCTTCCCTTCCTTCCTTCTTTCTTTTCTTCCTTTCTTTTCATCCTAGTCAAGTTTCCACACTCAGCTACCAAGATCTTTCTACTTAGAAATTCTGTGTCTATTTTCTTTTTACTTCCTACTGGGCCCAACACTACCTCTCTCTATCTCTATCTCTGTGTCTCTGTCTCTGTCTCTGTCTCTCTCTCTCTCTCTCTCTCTCTCACACACACACACACACACACACACACACACACACACACACACACACATACACACACTTGTAGGGGTATTATGTTATTTCATGGAAAATAACAGTCCCACCCACTGGTTTAATAAAAAGCTGATTGGCCAAAGGCAGGCAGGAAGTGTAGGCAGGGCTACCAGACTAAGAAAATCTCTGAGAGGAGAGTGCCAGAGAGAGCACCAGAGAGAAGCTGCAGGATGCAGAGGACAACCATGCAGCTCTAAAGAAAGGTACCGAGCCACATAGCTGAACAAGAGGCATGGGTTAGATGAAGGGTAGGGAGCTAGCAAGTGATATGCCTGGGCCTGAGGCTGATCAGCCAAAAACTATTGAAAGCATCTGTGTGTCTCTGTGGGACTGCGGGACTGTGGGTCTATGGGCCTAAACATTGAGGTTAGGCCCGAAAGTCTGGGCCAGAAACCTCATACTACACACACTCAGTTAAATATCTACTACACATAAACTAAAACATATTTTGCCTTAAAATGTGGGCTATAGAAATCTCAATACTAGAAATTAGGCTAAATGTTTCATCCAGAAGGCATAAAAGACCAAATTGCCTTTTCATCATTAAAAATATATATGAAAGTGGAGCAACTCCAGGGTGGAGAAAAAAAAGGATACATATCATTGCAGCAGATGTCTGTTCTCCACACCTTATATGAATATTACTGAGGAAGTCTATTTGGGTCCCAATTGATTGACAGAAGGATGCAAGAGAAATCCTTTTACTGAAGAAGATGACAAGATGCTATAGGATGAAGAAAGAAGAGAAAATAGAGAGATTAAGAGATCTGTAAAAGAAATTATGCAACTAAGAGTTATTTACAAATACTGATGTAGCATAAAGAAATAATATGTCACTCTGAGTAGCATTTCTGGAGATCACATTTTATTTAAGCTCATAAATCAGCTAGAGATGTAAACATGACCAAGCCTATATTTAAAAAATGTGTATTAAGTGGTAAATCATGCTGGTTCCTTGATGGTCTCCTGAGCTCAATAAAAAGCACAAAATAATGTAATGTACTTATGATTCCTTGGCCCAAGAATAACCCTGCCATGTTCAAAGTTATGGCACAAGAAGCCCTTATTGATATTACCAAATATCAGATTAAAAATAAACTCAAGGTATAAAGAAATAATTAGGTGAAGTTTTTGTTCCCAACTTTTTGTACCTCTCATTCATCTGGGAGATCCTTGAAGATACTTCACACACATTTTCAGTTTTACTTCTATACTAAGAACCTGATCAGAACAATTGGCAGAAGGAGGAGCTAGTTCACTCCTTTGTCCTGTTTGTTTGCACTGTTTGTCTCTTGACCTCAGACTGGGATTGGATTCTAGTTCTCAGATCTTCAGAATGATACTGAAACATGCCACTGCCTCCTGCTTCACCAGCTTACCCATGGGAGATGGAATTTTTCTCAGATTTCTTTCTCATGTGACCAAATACACACACACACACACACACACACACACACACACACACACACACACACACAAACACATGTATATATAAATATATATATATATAGACACACACATGCACCTACATGCACACACATGTGCACACACACCACACACATACAGAGAGAGAGAGAGAGAGAGAGAGAGAGAGAGAGAGAGAGAGAGAGAGAGAGAGAGAGATTTAATTTACCTGAAGAAGATTAAGAGAAAAACAGAACTCCAATAATTTAGATTATTGCTGTTCTTGGTAGCTTCTGTGTACATCAGAGCTCTTTTGCGAGGCTTTCCCAAGACAACTTGCATTCTTTAAGCATAGTAATATGTTACCTGGTTAATTATTTTCTGTGGCAAGATACCATTCGTTCTTTAGGCTCTACTTGAAATGACATTTTTAGGTTAGCAATTTCTGTCCTTCAGTTATGGGGGAAATCCCAAGTTTAAGTTCCATAAAATCACCTATATCTTCTCACTATAAATACAGTATTTTAAGAAAAGAAATATCTGCCTCATTCAATGTTGCATAACCAATGCCCTGTTTCCCTTTTGGTATTCTAAAATGAACTTAGTACATAGGATATATAAGACAAAAGTTGTTAAATTTGGTGCACATAAAATTTCTCTAGGAATTTGTCAAAGATGTATATATGTTTCTGATTCAATGGGCCAATGAAGGAAACTAGAACATTACTGTGAAGCATAAAAAAAAAATTTTTTTTCAAATTTTGACATAAGCAGATATATAGCTGAGAGTGATTTAATGTTTGAAAAGATGAAAAACCATATGTTTAATAATAAGCAAATATATAAATTAGCCTTTTATAGATAAATAAATGCATGCCTAGCTGAGGCTAGATTAGTGAGTCTATTAAATCCACTGGGATTCTGTTCTTGCATGCATCCAGGCTGTAGAGACAGCATGTCTTCCTTCTGACATCTCTTTAAACACAAGTGCTCTAGAATGAAATACTTCTATGATCATCATCATTATATTTTATACGCCCCACCGACACACCAAATGAAGCCTTTGTACTAACTCTTTAGAGAAACAAACAACTGGGAACAGGGCAACATGGTAATTGACTTGAAAGTAAACACTAGGTTGCCATTTAAATAACTATCCTCTCCCCAAACATGAACTCCACAGACCAATGCTGCATAAATGCAGAGAACACATCTATTAACTGAAAATGAATAAAACAGTATTTATAAAATGAGCAATTTAGATTTGATTAATGTTTATAAATGTGTTTACATATGAATTGAATATTAATCTATAGCTTGAAAGGCTTAATTAGGCTTGGAATATTGTTTTGGAGCACAAGAAAATGTTCGCAACTCACCCAGGAAAAGGCAGAGGATATCTGCAAACAAAAAATGAGGTCAATTAATTAGTCAATTTGCATACATTTGAATGGTGATTTTCATAGCACTTTTTTAAGGGCTGGTTCTCCCTATTCCCATATTGTATTTTCAACATTTTATTTATACAATATATCAATCACCCAGCTAACTTGAGTGCATGATGATCAGCTCAGGAGCAGCATTGATGCCCACAGCTTTCTTGAGCAATAGACTCAGCAAAGACCTGATAACCTGGCTAAGTAAGCCCCAGAATGACACATGGTGGAGCAATAACATCACATGGAACCAGTAAATTTGACATAGGCTCATGAAATATTGAAATGCAGCAATCAGAACAGAATAAAAATGGCACTTGATTGTTTAATAAGTAAGTTGAATGAAGGAGATCTGCCATGAATTTTTCAAGGTCATTGAGTGCAAAGCTTCTAAAGACTACTTTTATGTAACATCTGTTTCAACTTTATAACTCAAATCTCAATAATTTTTGTCCTCTGTATTTACACTTACTCAACTGTCTGCAATAGTTTATGAGCATTAACCATTATCCAATTGTTTTATAAAATTATGTATGGACACATATGGAAATATATCTCCAGGCATACTCAGATTTCTACAGTTAGCAATTTTGACGCTTCTGGTTACATAAATTGGCATGAAGAACTCTTACTTTCCTCTGTTATAGGAAGTTTCTGGCCTGTCTGCCCTTGGTCCAGACCCACAAACCCACAGTCCCACAGTCCCACAGAAATACACAGATGCTTATATTAGTTTCATGCTGATTGACCTATGGCTCAGACATATTTCTAGCTAGTACTTTCATCTTATCTCAATTATTTCCATTAATCTGTTTAGCCATGTGGCTGGTACCTTTCCTCAGAACAGCATGGTGTCTTCTTTCCTCTGCATCTGTTGGCATCTCTCTGACATCTCTGCTCTGCTATTCCTGTTTCCAAAGTTTTCTTAGTCTGGTAGTCCTAGCCACACTTCCTGTCAGCCTTCAGCCAAACAGCATTTTATTAAACCAGTAGGTGGGACAATTATTTATAATGTAACAGCAAATAATCCCACTACATTCCTCAATAATGAGTCAGTATTATTGTCACTACCATTAAAAAACACAAGCATCTATTTATTCACATAATCATTGACTCAATTATGTATAACTTTATCTGCCTCCCAACAAAGGTACAATGAGGCCATTGATAATCAGATGCCAAGAACAAAGTAAGTGGTACATAGAGGTCAATAGTAGCACCAGAAACAAGTTATTCTACCTAGAGTTACCTTGTGTCCAGCTGTTTAAGTTAAGACATTATCACTTGCTTTATCTGGTATCTATTTGTGGAAGACATAAGAAATATGTTGAGGTTTGCATTTGAGAAATGTAGAAGGTACACACAGGGAAGAAATCCATTTGTGAAATGTAAAGATGGCCTCTCCTGGATACTGTTATTATAAAAGCATTTGAGAGCCTTTTTACAATTCTCTTAAATTTTGAAAGGTACTTTTAAATATTTCACAGCCCAAAATCATTGTTGCCACAGCAATAGAAAAGAACGAAGAAGGTGATGTGACAGCAACCATTGTTTAAGCTATGAACTCAAGTTAAGTTATGCTGAATTCATAATAAAAGCTGGCCTACTTGTACTTTCAGTTAGATGTAAGTTTAGTAACAGTCTGATAAGAGGAGATTTATCAGAGATTTGGTTAATGAATTGGTTAGAACTGATGATTTCAAATGAAAAGTTGCTTCATAAACCTATTTTGCTACCTTAAATAAGCCCATTTCTGTTCTTCTCTTCATGATGTTGATCAAAATGAGATTTCTTTCAACTCCATCTGGAAAACTCATGGCTATGTGGCCTCTGAGTGTTGTATGTGGTTCTGGGAAAGGTATATGCACACAGTATGAAGAATGCTGAAGTTCACATTACTTTGCTGAACAGATGAAGAAATGAATATATGCAAAACCCTCAATACACCTAACATTACCCATTGATAGACATCATCTACAAAGTTCAAAGTTGTTATTTAAAGAAGAATCCATTTCCATTTATTTATTTTATAACCAAAGCTTATGGAATATTCAGATAAGTCTGATACTTTTAAAATAACAACATACACAAAGAATGCTGAAGATCAAATTTTCCTGATCTTAAATCCAGTATTTTGAATTTTGCCTATACTTATTAACAGTAGAATTGTCTCCAACAGTTCTATTTAGTCCCTTGCATGTTAAAATCTTCAATTCCATCTAGTTTGTTATACATAGTGCCTGTCCCGTTCTCTTCGGAATCTCTGAAGAGAACATGGTGTAGTAAAGCATTCATAGAAAAAAGTGTATTCCCATTATGCAGAAAGACTCATTGTCATTTCAATTCGTAATTTTGGTTTCAAGTTCCTCATTCAACTACACAGGAAAAAGAATGGCTGCAACCACAACACACCTTTCATATTAAGCTATTATTTGTTTTGTATTTTGAGCTTTAGTTCAATGCAGAAAATATCCACTAAGGGGGTTTTATGCCATATAAGAACAAGGGCTTGGGCTATTGTTTTTAACATTAAGGAAACACCAATTTAAGCTATCTGTTATTAGTTAAATGGGATATGTCCCCCACAGGTTCACATGTTAAAAACCTTAGTTCCTAGATGTTGTTGCTATTTTGGAAGTTATGGAAACTTTAGGACATTGACTGGTAAAGATTGGACTTTAGGGTTAAATATGCTTTCAGTTCTGACATGAGCTGTCTGCTTCCTGATCCTCCAAAGTGACATACCTTCTTGAAGCTACAGACTGAGACTCCTGCCATACATTCTCTGCCATGATGGATTGGTAACCTCTGAATCCCTGAGCCCAGGTAACTCATTCCTCACTTAAGCTGCTTCTGTTAGTCAGTGATAAGAGATGTAACTAATACTCCCATTAAACTCAATCAAAAGGATCCTTGGAAAATAAAATTGCCAAATTAAGGGGTTAGGGGATCAGGAGAGGGAAGAATAGCAAGGTCCAGGTGGTCTGATCTGGAAAATGAGACGATAGTTAATGAGGAGTAGAAGAACTAAATAGTGAGGAGTAGAAAAAGAGGGGGGTAAAATAACAGTGAAGATGTATGAAAAGTTATCAGGAATCATACTATTAACTATGTTCCTAAACATTTGATGCAACTCAGTCTGTGTATAAACATACACATATAGTTTAAGTAAAATTTTGTCTTTTAGGGTACCAATATTCCCTCCAAAAGTCAAAGACCACACATCAAAGACCTTTCTTTGAATTGTTGGTCAGGGATGTCCAAGCAGATCCTCAGACTTCACAGAAAAAGTTTGTAAAGTTTGCTATGCCACTCAGGAGCTCCCCAGAGAGAGGAGTTTAAGTTCAAATTGCTGTCAATACCTTGCACTTCAACCGCAGAGCCAGGAGGAACTTGCTGAAATGCCTCTTTCTTATATTGTTTCTTAACAAAGAAACTCATTTAAAAGTTCAATTTAGAAAAAAAAAAAAAAGCCCTGCTGTTTATTCCAGGGTGCAGTCCTTCCCACAATCAGGCTCTCATTGCATCCTTGCTTCCTATTTTCTACCTTCCACAGACCACCAGCAACCAGAAGGCACCATGCGAGCTTCTGAAGGAAAGAATGAACCAGAAGTGCTAATCAACAATGGTGACAATGAACTACCCAAAATGTTAGCCTGGCTTGAATATCCCAAGGGCACAGTAGTGTCATACATACCTTGGCAGTAACCAGTCGATATCTAATTGCACTTAAGACAGAGAAATCATGTCTGATCCTGGAAATCTAGACAGCTACTTAGGGCTAGTGAAGTCACACATCTTGAAGGAGAACTTAATATAGCTAAACAAGTACAATCCCTAACTACATTCTAAACATTTGTTCATATATCCACAGATAAGTGTAGTTCTTATCCCTCACCAAAAAAAAAAAAAAAAAACCTTTTCTCAACAGATAAAGACCATTACAGAAAACCATTACCAGGTAAAATGCAGAGGTATGGAGCCCAATTTCAATGGATATATCTATGAGACAAGTCTCATATCTAAGTTTTAGGTATCATTCCAAAGTGGGTCAGAAAGGTTGTAAAATACAGAGTATCGAGGCTTTTTTTTTTTTTCTAAGACTGTTTCTCCTGATAATCTCAGAACTACGCCCATCAAGTATCACGAACATGACTGAATAATCATGACTGAACAAGGGCAAAAATAAGAGGTATGCCAAGGTAGACAGAGAAAGGAATACTAGGCTTCGACCCTACCCACAGAACTATTAGCAACTAGAAAACGCTGAGTGGAGAAATGGTCTTTTCTAGGGAAAATCACACCAACTAGTTATCTAATACCAAATGGTCATCTCTGAAAGTGCATGTATGAGAAATATCATATGAACATAGATGTTTATATTTAGAAATATATATTTCCATATTCATTTGTGTGTGTATATGTGTGTGTGTGTGTGTGTGTGTGTGAGAGAGAGAGAGAGAGAGAGAGAGAGAGAGAGAGAGAGAGAGAGACGGGGGGAGAGATTTGAACAAGGTCAAGGGGGAGGTATATGGAAAAGTTTGAAGGGTGGAGGATGGAGAAAATGATGTTATTATAATCTCAAAAATAAAAGAAATGTTAGGAAAGTTCAATTCAGAAAAGAATCCTGATGTATATCTCATAGTAATTCTTTCTCACAATCAAGTTCACACTGCAAATTGCTCTTCTTTTCCCATCTCACACAGAATACCAGAAACCTAAGGCTATACCCAGTATTTGCTCTAAACTGAGATTTTCTTTGCTTCACTTTCCTTTGGTATCTGTGACTGTGTTGGTGTCTGTGATTGTGCTATTATTTAATCATCAAGGAAATTAGCTAGACTTTCCTCTACAACATTTCAGGAAAGCAGTCTGATACTCATTGAAAACACGTTTACAGAATCTCCTAAAGAAAGCTGCTCCAGAACAGGGTTGAACTCTGGAAATGCTGATGAACCAAATATTTTTCTACTTTCTACCAAAAAGGGTGATTTCAAATGTGTATTCATTTCCATTCTTATATGTTCCTATTACACAAAGTTTCCTCAAAAAAAGATGCAAATATAAGTAAAAATCAAAGTCCATGGCTAGCTAGCTTGTCTCTTTGCTCATCTCCTAGACATAATCTCCCAGAGAATTGATGAACAATCACTGCACTAAAAGTTGATAACTTACTTGGGTAGTTCTTCCTCTTTATGCTTGTCTATTTTTTAATTTTTTCTTTCTAAGAGAACAAGAGCAGGTATACAGAAAACCAATACCTAAAAATCCCCTCACTATTCCTCAGTTTTGAGACAGCTGCCAAGTCCCAGAGAATCCTCTTTCTAAAAGCTTTAGAACCATTCAGTTGCTCTTATCATACTGTGGACTTGTCAGTGCTGGAAAATATCAAGACTTGAAAATTTAACCCTGTGGTGAAGTTGTATAACTACCTTACCAAACAAACTGCCTGGAGATCTGCAAAATCATTTTAACTCAATGTTGGCCATATAAGCTGAAATATGCTAAAACTTTAATCAGTCTCTGAAAAAGTTTATTGAAATGATTGGGTTTATTAAATTTTCATGTAAATTTAGTTTTTAATATATAAATTTATTAAATGTAAAATATATAACCACTCATTGGCTTCTGTATCAAAAAAATAAAAAAGAAGCTTATAACTAACATAAGAAAAATATATACAAAAGGTACAATAATTGAATACAATGTATATAAACAATAATTGCTTGAGTAATGTCCAGTCCATTAACAATTGAAAAATTCAAAGAAAATATTCCATTACTTACATTATTTTGGTGAGTCTAGAGGATTGCACCTAATTCAATTTCTATCTAACTTGTAGTATTGAATAAAAACTATATTTTGATGTCTCCCAAATTTATACACTTTAATTTCTTAGTGAGTTTCTTTTCTAAAATTGTCAATAGAAAACTATAAATATCTCATCTTCACCTCCCTCAGAGAGCCAAGAAGGAAACAATATTAACTAAGTGACTAGGACATGCAAGCAAGCAACTTCCAAAACAATGTAAATAATGAAACAGCTGGCTGCCAGAACCCAGAGGTTCCTCTGTGTCATTGAAACATCCACCTTCAGCCTACAGGCCTGGCGTATCAGACAGACTTCTCTGTGGTGCAGTATATTCTCAAAGTCCTTGTCTTTGCATGGTTTGGCAATTCTTTTGTGTGTATGTGTCTCCTGTTTGTCCATTTTGAACATTGTACTCTTAGCAGTCAAGGAAAGAGTACTTTCTTGCTCAATAGCTAACTTTTGCCACAAAGAAGGTCAACTCCATATGGAGTTCCTTGCATTCTGTAATCTTCTCTGAAGTAGATTGGTGCTGTCAGAGCAAGTATCTCATTGTCATAAAAATAAGAATCTATGCTATTAAAATATCTTAATTGCCATCCTAAAATTAAATTTAGTTAGAACTCAGAAGAAAATAATAATAAATAAGCTATGAAAATGATTAAAGATTTAATCAAGTAAAACTTACTTAGTCTGTAATATTTGTGTCTTATGTGGTATATAGAGATAGGAGCACATCATTGTTCAACTCAAAGAATTCCTGTGAAATGGGAAAAACTCTCCTGTCAGACAATGGCCACAGAGACAAAACCAAGCAGTTTCAGAAGCATCTTTGCTAGTTTTCCCATGGATTAGTATAATGGCTTCAGAAAAGTTCAGGTATATTAGGTCTGATGATGAGAAATAGAGGAAAAGCTTTTAGAAAGAGGATACTCTGGGACTTGGCAGCTGTCTCAAAATTGAGGTATAGTGAGGGGATTTTACCTGCGAAGGTAAAAGAAAAATAGGGTGGAAGAAAGGAAAAGGGAAGGAAGGAAGGAAGGAAGGAAGGAAGGAAGGAAGGAAGGAAGGAAGGAAGGAATAGAGGGAGAAGAAGGAGGAAGTGCAGAACCATGCAATACCTTTCGCAAATCTCTAGCATGGGGCTGAGGATTAAACAAAGACAGGACAGAGGGTCACTCATTTCAGGAGCAAGCTCTTTACTAACAGAAGGTCAGAAGCTTATATACAGGCCTACAGCACAATCAAAAAGACCCAGAGTCAAAAGTTCTGGTTCTCACAATGCTATGTTTACAAAACAAGAACAGGGAATGGGAAAGCTGTGGCTGGGCATTCTCCCCGGGGTGGCTAGAAAAGGATATAGACAGACATGGTCAGCAAGCAGGCAAACAGACACCTATGAGGGCTGAGATGGATCCTAACAGGGAGGATAAAGGGAAAGAAGGGAGGAAAGTGACAGGAAGAAAGGAAAGAATTTTTAAATGGACAAATGGCATCAATATTTATCACATGTTCCCCAATAATTATATGAATCATTCTTAAGTTTGTACCCAATGAGCTCTTATAACTTAATTAGCCTGTTTCTATTTTTCCATATTCTGCCACATTGCTTGTAACCTTTCTGATAATCCATACATCTGATATTTTCCTGCATCTCACTATCATGTCTCAGGCACCTCAGATTTCTCTTGAGTTCTCTCTCTCTCTGGAAGTTCTATTTTATTTTGCCTAGATATTGACCTTTTACTACTTTATTAAACCAATCAGAATAAATAGTGTAACATTTTTACACAATGTAATCACAAAACCTGAAATATTTCTCTTTTTGTCTAAATAAAAAGGAAAGGTTTTAACTTTAACACAGTAAAATGAAATACAATAAGAACAATGATCAATTAACAATTACATTCACAATGTCCAATCCATTTGTTTTTGGCAAATCTGAGAAATTATTCTATTATCTATCCTACCTTTGTTAGTCTATAATTTTATACCTGACCACTTTATATCATGACTTGTTTTAGCAACTGAAAAATTTAAAACATTTTCTTAGATAAACAACTTAAGTTTTTATATTTCTCAATTTTATAGACTTTCCATCTCTTTTGTAAGTTCCTTTCTTGAATTTGGTAACAATAACAACGAAAACCCCCATATAACTACCTATTCTTCAACAACATCAGAGATCTGAGAAGGTAAACTATTACCTGAGTAAACAAGAAGTACAAAACAAAATTCCAAAACTATAGAAATGACAGAAACAGCTGGATACCTGGAAAGTCACCCAAAATTCCTCTGAAACATTGAGGCATCTATCTTCTGTCTACAGACCTAGAATATCTAACAAACTTTTCTGTGAAGCAGCAATTTTTAAGAACCTTTCTAGGTAAAGTTTGGCAGTCACCTTATTTTGTGCCCTGCTTATCTAATTTGGACAGCATACTGTCAGCAGTTGAAGAAAGGGCAGTTTCTTGCAGTGGCTAAATATGCCACAGTGAAAATGTCTATTATCCAATTTGAAGCATATTGGTGCTGCCAAGAGCAGATGTATTTCATTGTCATGAAAAGGCTTTTGTTAAAACATCTTAAGTACTATAACTTGTAGGTCTCTGACATGTTTGAAGACCATCTACATATCTAAAATATATCAGTGTTTCACCTTGAATACACACCTAACTTGACAACAACTTTAATTATTGATGACTAAGAACCAACCTGCATAATTTTATTATCCTAAATAGTTTAAAATAACAGCTTTTAAAGACTAAAGGCTTACACTTTTAAATGAGCAGGTATAAACAATACTTTAATCAATAACAGAAACCTATGTATAGTGTGTTGTAACAAAAGTGACCTTTAATTTCTATCCATAAACAAAAACATCTTAAACAAGAATATAAACATATATACAATATATATTTAACAAAAGGAACTTTAAAATTGTACAAATATGCAAAAATTCACACCAATGTAAAATATTTTAGATTAATAGTAGCTTTTTAGTTTAAAAGTAGATTGAATTATCTATCCTTTCCTGTATCTAATATTGATCTTTTCAAAAAGAGAACCTTTATTCTAACCTCCTTTGTTAGTTTTATCCCTGACAATGACCAAGTACAGCTTGAAACTTCTCCTCCCCCAACCTCGAAATGAGTACAAACATCCATAACTCACTGACAAACCAAAAACAATTCACCCAATTGCTTGGAACTATGGGTGTCATGTTCTTAAAATTACTTTCAGCTACTTGAGGCAATGGCATCTTTAGGGGACTCTCAGAAAATTGAGATAATGGCCAAGTTCTGAGAGAACAAGCTGTATCACTTGTTATTCAGTCTCTGTGTAATGAGAAAGTGCAAGGCCTCTCAAGTCCTGGATAGAGTAATCTGTGAGGTTGTAACATCTTAACTAAAAACTTTGAAGTTTTTCTCAATGCATAATTTTAAGAAAACTATAAAAAAAATTATTGTGAGAGGCTGGCTGACCTAGGCTACCTGTCATTATTGATGGCTGGTCCTTTTGTTCTTAATACACATAAACTTTTAAAGGGAACATACATATCTGCATTAATAAAAGTATTGCAGTTTACACAAAAGATGATTTTCCATTTTATGTATGAGCTTGTAAAAGTCATCATTTGGACTTCATAACCAAACTATAATATAAATCTCCACCCTTGTTATATTAATAGAAGGCATGTAACAATAAGTCATAAGGACTTTGTAGCTAACAAGATTTATCATATATGATTCAGTCTTAGAGCTGCTCCCATGTTGAGAGATCAGCTTATACATCATCTGTCTTGTGGGGTTTTATTGTTTGTTTGTGTTTTCCTTTTTGTCTGCAGCCAAAATTTTCAGGAGGTCTCCTCCGGTCAATTTGTGGTCTTTATTAATTTTAAAGAAGTCCATAGCTTTTTGTTTACTGTGAGAACAAAGGCAAAACCTCTTCCTCAACACAAGCATTGTCTTACTCTCATTCTAAAGTTAAGACACCCTTAAAATATATAATTTGCTTTAATTAAGTATTTTTCATAATCCAATATCTCTCAACAGCTCCCATTTTTGTTCATAACCATTTAAAAGATTTAAAGTCAACAAAATGAACAAGATCCAGACTACCGATGTATTTTTCATCTTTCTATGACTTATTCTTTATATTACTTTACTCTTTCTTTAAAGAATTTATTACATTAAAACTATTTATTATTTCTCTTCCTGTCTATACCCATTTTCTTTTCTTAGTCCCACTGGTATTGGGCTGCAGTTCCTGTTTGCCTTTCCATGACAGCCAAGCTTCATGTCCATTAAACCTACCTGTCACAGCTCTGAGAACTTGCTGAGCTTGCTTTCCACTGACCCCCCAGAGCAGTAAATGACTGTTGTGAGTACTCATGGAGAAATCTACAGGTGACTGAGGCAGCCCCAGCTGGTGTGAATTCTCCTTTCATGGAAGAGCAGTAAATGACTGTTGTGAGTACTCATGGAGAAGTCTACAGGTGACTGAGGCAGCCCCAGCTGGTGTGAATTCTCCTTTCATGGAAGAGCAGTAAATGACTGTTGTGAGTACTCATGGAGAAGTCTACAGGTGACTGAGGCAGCCCCAGCTGGTGTGAATTCTCCTTTCATGGAAGAGCAGTAAATGACTGTTGTGAGTACTCATGGAGAAATCTACAGGTGACTGAGGCAGCCCCAGCTGGTGTGAATTCTCCTTTCATGGAAGAGCAGTAAATGACTGTTGTGAGTACTCATGGAGAAGTCTACAGGTGACTGAGGCAGCCCCAGCTGGTGTGAATTCTCCTTTCATGGAAGAGCAGTAAATGACTGTTGTGAGTACTCATGGAGAAGTCTACAGGTGACTGAGGCAGCCCCAGCTGGTGTGAATTCTCCTTTCATGGAAGAGCAGTAAATGACTGTTGTGAGTACTCATGGAGAAGTCTACAGGTGACTGAGGCAGCCCCAGCTGGTGTGAATTCTCCTTTCATGGAAGAGCAGTAAATGACTGTTGTGAGTACTCATGGAGAAATCTACAGGTGACTGAGGCAGCCCCAGCTGGTGTGAATTCTCCTTTCATGGAAGAGCAGTAAATGACTGTTGTGAGTACTCATGGAGAAGTCTACAGGTGACTGAGGCAGCCCCAGCTGGTGTGAATTCTCCTTTCATGGAGCAGTAAATGTAATGACTAATAATGACATGAAGACTTTTTAATTATGAAAACTTAGCTTCTAGATTAGGCTGTTGTCAACTAGTTCTTATAACATAAACTAACCATACCCTATATTTTGACTTCTTTATCTTTCTTCTTTAATAAAAAAATATTCAACTCTGGTCAATTTTCCCATTCAAGAATATTTAGCTACACAAAGGAACAGCAGGAGACAGACAGTCTGAAACATTTGAATTGTTATTGCATACCTTGAGCCAGACTCTCAGCTAAATACCTTTTAAGGACCTCACATCATCAGGGCATACATATTGCGCATCAGATATGGTCAGGTCTCTGATGCAGATAAGGAAGCAAATGTCTCAGCAGTTCTCCAAATTACCAGAGCAGAATGAAGTA
The DNA here is from genome assembly GCA_033318265.1 of Phyllotis vaccarum. Classification (NCBI taxonomy): domain Eukaryota; kingdom Metazoa; phylum Chordata; class Mammalia; order Rodentia; family Cricetidae; genus Phyllotis; species Phyllotis vaccarum. The sequence continues at coordinate 34,476,122 of JARWLC010000001.1, read as the reverse complement.
GGGAATGTGCCTTTATCCAGCATCAATGCCTGGCACACAGCCCTGAAGGGCCACTGGCATTTTCTTTCCACCAATTAGCATGTCCTACTGATTCCTGACTTATTTCATCTAACTGTGACTTTTTAAAAACTTCAATAAAATGTTATGTGTCTAAAGGGAAGCTGATCTTCCTTGAATACAGAAGATCAAAACATGATAAGCAGCAATGAAAGAGGTGGGAAATGTTGTCATAAAGTGGAAGAAAATGACTGAGCCATTAGTAGATTCAAGGTGAGGCTTTCTCACATTGAGAAAAATATATTTGTGTATACCAGAATCTAAAATGCAACACAGCTGTAGGTAATGGGAACTGCTAGAGAATGAACCTTGCCTTCATTTAATCTCTGTGGCATGGTATAAGACAACAATGTACCTTGGGACAAAGAAATAGCTTGGCAAATAAAGAGCCTGCTACCAAGCCTGAAGAACTATGTTTGATTTCCAGGACCTACGGAAAAAAAGAGGTGAAAGAGGGAGCTGAAGTCTGTAAGCTGTACTGTAACCTCTACATGCATGTCATGAAACGTGCACACACACATACACACACAAATAAATGTTAAGATTAACTAAAAATCATCAATGTCTCACTTCAAAATGGGTTTTTTGTTTGTCTTTTTGTTTTTTGTTTTTTTCTAAATGACCATATTTTCTGGGCACAGGTCAGTGTTCCCATATTTCAATCAATCTGATAAGTGTCTTATATATCACTATGTCTTTATATAGCCCAAATCCATGACGTTAACCAGAAAAGCACTTTAATTTCTATAAAAATGTTTTGCATGGAAAAAATTATTTTTCATAACTTACTTGAGTATCCATATTTTTTTTTACTGAAACAGATAGGACAATTAACTATAAGTGCCTGAACTCACCTTTTCAATTCAACTCAATATAAGATCTGTAACCTTTACTAGATGTGTAACTCTCTAAGTCTCAAAGTTTTATTTTTTATTATCTAACATTGAGGTAATGATCTGTCTGTTTCAGAAGTTTATTAAGCTGAAAATATCATATGCAATTTTTGACATAATATTTTATACATTAAGTTTATCAATAAGTCTTCCCTCAATCTAACTCTTGGTGGCAAATGAATCTTAACACTAAAAATTTCTGGTCATTTCAACACTTACATGAATGTTCATGCTGTGTACATATTTATTCTGAATTCAAACATTTACTCCTAGAATCTAACAGATGTTATGACATAAATGGACTTAATAGATATATACAGAACCTTCCACCAAAATACAAAGGAATATACCTATTTCTCCACATCCCATGGAACTTTCTCTAAAATTGACCACATACTCAGTCATAAAGCAAATATCAATTGATACAACAAAATGGGAATAACTCCTTATATAATACCAGACCACCATGGTCTAAAGTTAGAGTTCAACAACAAAAATCACAGAAAGCCTACAAATTCATAGAAACTGAACATCTCACAATTGAACCACTTCTGAGTCAAGGAAGAAGTTAAAAAAAGAAATCAAAGACTTTCTATAATTTAATGAAAATGAATCCACAACATATCCAAACTTAAGGGACACAATGAAAGCAGTGTTAATAGGAAAACTCACAGCACTAGATGCCTATATCAAAAACCTAGAGAAATCTCACACAAGGGACATAACAGCACAGCTGAGGGCTTTAGAACAATTAGAAACAAACTCACCTATAAGGAACAGATAGAAGAAATAATCAAAATTATGGCTGGAATCAGTAAAATAGAAACAAAGAGAACAATACAAAGAATCAATGAATCAAAGGATGGTTTCTCTGAGAAAGTCAACAAGATAGATTAAGCCTTATTCTAACTAAACAAAGAGCAGAGAGAGACAGTATGCATATTAACAGAATCAGAAATGAAAAGAGGGACATATCAATAGACACCCAGGAAATCCAAACAATTATCATGTCACATTTGAAAGTCTATACTTCACTAAAATGGAAAACCTAAAAGAAATGGAAAGCTTTCTGAACAGGTACCACTTACCAAAATTAAACCAACCTCAAAATAAAGACCTAATGAGACCAATAACCCCAAAGGAAATTGAAGCTCTTATTAAAAATCTCCCAAGTAAAAAAAATGCCCTGGACCAGATGGATTCAATGCAGAATTCTACCAGGCATTCAAAGAAAAACTATTATCAATATTATTCAAAATGTTGCATACAGTAGAAACTGAGGAACATTACTGAACAACTTTTATGAGGTCACAATCTCCCTGATTTCTAAGTCACTCAAAAACGCAACAAAGAAAGAGAATTACAGATCAGTCTCTCTCATGAACACTGATACAAAAATATTCGATACAATTCTGGCAACCTGAATGCAACAACATATCAAAAACATCATCCACCATAATCAAGTAAGCTTCATCCCAGAGATGGAGAAATGGTTCAACAAATTAAAAACTATGAATGTTATTCATCATATAAACAAACTGAAAGAAAAATCACATGATCATTTCATTAGATGCTGAAAAAGCCTTTGACAAAATCCAAAACTTCTTTATGATAAAAGTCCTGGAGATATCAGGAATTCAGAGAAATTACTAAATATAATAAGGGTGATATACATCAAGCCAACAGCCAACATCAAACTATGTGGAGAAACACTTAAAACAATCCCACTAAAATCAGGAGCAAGACAAGACTGTCCTTATCTATTCAATATAGTTCTTGAAGATTTGGTTAAAGCAATAAGAGAACAAAAGGAAATTAAGCAGATACAAATTGGAAAGGAAAAGGCCAAACTATCTCTATTTGCAGATGAGATGATCATGTACATACGTACATAAGTGACCCCCCCCCAAAAAAAATCCTACCAGAGAATACATACAGCTGATAAATACCTTTAGCAATGTAGCAGGGTACAAGAACTCAAAAAAAAAAAAAAAAAAAAAAAACCCACAATAGCCTTCCTATACACTAAGGATAAAACAGTGAAAAAAGAAATAAGGGAAACATCTGGAGGTGGAGTTTTACTTACAAGGCACCAGTCCAAGATTAATATTTATTAAAATATAAACCAACACTCACAATACAGGTAACAGCTTATAGTGGAGCCTGAACAGGGTCTAGAGTCTGGAACGATGGACAATGGATTCCAAACCGGTCTCTTCAGCAGCCAGGAACCAGGCAAAACAGGCTTTCCAGGGTCCCAGCAGCCCCTTATCAATGGGTTGGCCACACCCCCCTCAGGGGCGGGGGGACCCTGAGTAAGCATCCTTGGATCTTATCAGCTGACACCTGAATCCCACCACAAACATCACTCTTTATAATAGCTAAAAATAGCATTAATTTTCTTGGCATAAATCTAACCAAAGAAGAACCAGAAATGTATGACAAAAACTTTAAGTTACTGAAGAAATAAATTGAAGAGGATATCAGAAAATGGAAAGATCTCCCATGCTCCTGGATAGGTTGGATCAACATAGTAAAAATGTCAATTTTACCAAAAGCAATCTACAGATTCAATGCAATTCCCATGAAAATCCCAATACAATGTGTTATAGACGTGGAAAGAACAATACTCAACTTCACATGGAGCAACACAAAACCCAAGCTTCCCAAAACCATCCTGCTCAATAAAAGAACTTGAAAAGTAATCATCATCCCTGACTTCAAGCTATACTATAGAGCTACAGTAAAAAAAAAAAAACAAAACAAAACAAAACAAAAAAACCAGCCTGGTACTGACACAAAAACAGACTTGTGGATCAATGAAATTGAAACAAAGACAGCGACATTAACCCACACACCTATGAACACCTTATTTTTGATAAAGAGGTCAAAAATATTCAATGGAAAAAAGGAAGTATCGTCAACAAATAGTGTTAGCGTAACTGGTTGCTGGTATGTAGAAGAATGCAAATAAATCCAAACCTATCAGCCTACCCAATATTCAAATCCAGGTTGATAAAAGACCTCAACATAAACCCAGCTACACTCAACTTGATAGAAAGAAACTGGGTACTATCCTCCAACACACTGGCACAGGTGACCACTTCCTAAATGTAACACTAGTAGCACAGACACTAATAACAACAATCAATACCTCTTGAAATTGAGAAGCTTCTGTAAGGCAAATAAGCTTCAATAAGACAAAACGACAACCCACAGAATGGCAAAAGATCTTCAACAGCCCTACATCTGATAGAGGACTGATCTCGAAAATATACAGAGAACTCAAGAAACTAGAGCCCCAAAACCTAGAACCCAATTTAAAAATGGGGTTCAGAGCTAGAAAGAGAATTCTTAACAGAGGAATTACAAATGGCTGAAAGGCACTTAAAAAAATTGCTCAACATCTCTAGCCATCAAAGAAATGCAAATCAAAACAATTTTGAGATACCACCTTAGACCTCTCAGAATGGCTAATATCAAAAACACAGATGACACTCTTTGCTAGAGAGGATGCAAAACAAGGGGAACACTCCTCCATTGTTGGTGGGAGTGTAAACTTGTACAGGCACTCTGGAATGCAGTATTTCAGTTCCTCAATAAACAAAATCAATCTCCCAAAGATCCAGCAACATCACTATTGGGCATATACCCAAATGTTGCACATTTGTACCCCAAAGACATTAGTTCAACTCTGTTCATAGTACCATTATTCATAATAACAAGGACCGGGAAACAACCTAGATGCCCCTCAACTGAAGAATGGACCAACAAACTGTGGTATATCTACACAATGGAGTACTACTCAGCAGTTTAAAAAATGGCATTCTAAGATTTTCAGAAAATTTGATTGATTTGGAGAATATCTTCCTGAGTGAGGTATCAAAAGCCCAGAAAGATAGGCGTGGGATATACTCACTCATAAGTAGATTTTATAAAAAAAAAAAAAAAAAAAAAAAAAATAAAAGAATACCCAAACTACAAACCACAACCCCTGAACACCTTGGGATTAGAAGGAATTTAAGAGAGACATCCAGAGATTGCCCTAGGAAGAGAAAATAGGGAAGATCACCTTAGCAAATTGGGATCATAACAGGTTGCAACCAAGAATTGGTGGGGACAAACCATGAGAAAAGGAGATGGTTGATGGTTGAGTAAGAGGAGCAACAAAGAGGGAGAAAAAAAATAAGAGATGGATCTCTAGATAGAGGAAGCCAATGTGGGGTTGGAAAGAGACCAGAAGCTAGGGAAACCTCCAAGAACTCACATGATGTCCCTGGCTAGGTCTCTAACCAATAATGGCAGGGTGCGACTAAGCAGGACTTTCCCTATAATCAAATGAATAACTACCCTAAATGTCATCACAGAACCTATATCCAAGAATGAATAGAGGTGGGGACAGAGATCCATGACTGAGCAGTGGGCCGAGTCCTGGTCCAGTTGAGAATAGGGGAAGAGAGTCTGTATGAGCATGGTGATTGAGATTCGGAGCGAAATTACCACAATGACGGCTAGTTGGAGCTCCGGGGAGCTCAGTGAATCAAGAACAGCCATTGGGGATCCGTTGGGAAAATGAGATAGGCCCTCCAAGGGTAGGTTACTATTTATTGACATTGGCAGTATGTGGAGCCTCGACGGATGGGATGAGACTGTGTTCCTATAAGTAGGCTAGCTCCTTGGAGCCCATTCCTTGTAAAGGAACACCTAATCCAGTTTTGATATTAGGTTGAGGAAACTAGACTGGCCTGGAGTGGATGTACTAGGCTGAGCTGATCTATTGTAGTACTTCGTGCTCTTTTGGTGGAGGGGACAGAATTGGAAAGGGGACTCTGACGGGTTTGGTTTTTTGTCAGTGTTTAGTACAGAAAAATTAAACATCAGCTTCAATTTACTGCAAAGTTGCTAATCCCTCATTAGTCTATTGTAATTACATGTGTACACATACAACAACATCATATATTATATTAACATGCATTTAGCTCCTTTTATGTACGAAGCTATATTGGCAATAAAAATATAAGCCAGGTAATTGTCCTGTTGCCATGCACTCAAAGTCAAGTTGTAGAGATAAGATGTAAAAGCTGACTGGGAAGTATTCTTGAAATAAATAAGCAAATAATAACTTAACTACAATTTATTGGGAGAAAACGCCTATTTGGGAATTTTTATTTAGTATTTTCATTTCAGAAGTCAAATTTTATTGGTTGTAAGAATTTTTTTTTTCCTCTCTAGTCCTACCTTGGCCAATCAAAGAGAAATCTTCCCAAATTCTCATATACTCTCTAAAGTACTGCAAACAGAGTTGTGCATACTAAATAATCACTCTACCAACAGCCAGATCCACAAAAACTATTTTCTTCCACTTCAGTTCTTGCCTCATTTATAGTCTGTATATTAAGTAATTAACATTTTTTCTCTTTAAAAAAAATATAAAAAAAGGTAACAAAAGAAAATAAAATGAATCAAAGAGGATTCTGAAACACTGGCAATTTTTTTTTTTTGAAATACTGAGCATGAATGCTGAAGTATTGGATAGTATACTGGGGAATTTGGAAATCTTTTAATTGATATGATGCAAAGAATACTAAGTACTTAGAATGTTTATTAAACACTGGGAAGGATGCTGAAGCACCAGAGAGGTTACTGATTCACTGGGAAGGTTACTGAAACACTGGGGAAAAGGCTAAACACGGAGGAGGATGCTGAAGCAATGGGGATGACCATGACACACTAAGAAGGAGAGTGGTAGGCACAGGGAAGATGCTGAAGTAATGAGCTGAAGCACTGGGAAGGATGCTGAAAATACTAAAAAATATTTTTGAGAACCATAGGTAAAGTTATTGAACGAAAAACTATTACTGCAACAAAAGGTGTAAAGATACAAGGGAAGGTGATAATGTAAGAGACAGGGTGTTAGATCCCTAAAAAGAGTGCTAACATATGGAGGACTCTATTAGATGAAATACTGAAAAAAAAATATGGCTGTCCCTTAGGGAGAAGGTTGAAGTATGGGGGTTAAGGCAAATAATTTCATTTTCTACTTTGGTCTCCCCAGGACTAGGAGATCTAATCATAGGTCTGATATAATTGGTTATTTCAAAAGTAAAATTCAGTCTTCCACTTAGGTATTGTCATGATTAATACCAACGTTCAACTTGACTGAAATTAGAATTGCCATAAAACTAACCTCTAGGTATGTCACCAAAGATATTTCCAGAAACATTTCACTGGGTTTGGAAGACACACACTTATCTGAGCAGTATTATCTTAGAGGCTGGAATCTTGGACTGGGTCGCATGCAGAAAGTGAAATTTGCCTCAGAATTCATTGTTCTCTGATTCCTGGCTGCAAGTACAATGTGAAAAGCTTCCTGATGCTCCTAATGTCATGACATCTCTACTATTAAAGACTGACTGCACCCTCAAACTGTGAACCACAGCAAATAGTTCCTTGAGTCTCTTCTGGTAGGTATATTACCATATCAATGAAAATGTGGCCAAGTCTCATTCTCTTTCTGCTTTGTCTTGTGAATGGATGAAAGAAAGCATGATGTTCCCCTTTACCTGTGTGTGGACTCAGAACTTACCTTCCCCAGAACTTTTCCCTTGATTCCCTCTCTGAAACTTCGTTTAGTTTTTAAGTGTTACCGTACCCAGTTAAATATTTCTGTGCATCTATGATGTGTGGTCTGTATCCTGCCTTGTGAATGTGGACAAAAACATAAGGAGGTGTAAAAGTGAATTAAAAGTCTCTGTCACCTTTCTTATATTTAATGTTCACAGAGTAACAGGTTTTGTCTCCACACATGGTGCCCACAGCTGCCCTTCAAAGTGGTTAAGTATCTCCTGGCTCCTACATTTGTTTGAGTTGAAAGGATCAATTCTTGTGAAATTTATTGAAAGTATTCAATGGAATGAGATTCATGAATAGGAAGAAAGATACTGGTGAGAAGGGTATGCACAGAAAGATGTAGAGGGTGAAAATTTAAACTCTTATCTTCTTAAATCATCCTATAAGGCAAATCATCATGAAGAAACTTCTTTGTTTCTAGACAGAACTATGATGAACTTTTCCAGGGGATGACAGACTCTGTTACATTTTCAAGAATTTTCTAAAGACCTCTACCATTTTTGACAAAGCCCTCTATGTTGTCTAGGCAGACATCAACAGAAATCATCTTTGTATGGTCCTTGGCAACAACAAATGCTTTGGAGACCAATTATGACAGAGTTTCTGGCTCACTTTCAACTTTGGATTCTACAGATACATTACTTCAAGTTGATTTATATTTCTTGACCGTGATTTCATCTGTTCAACGACATAGGGACAGTAACAAAATCTTGTTGTGTATGTTGTCTCAGAGTTCAGAACTAATATAAACTCAGGAAGTCCAGACTTAGTGGTCAGTAAATGATAGAGTGAAGAAGATAATGTCCTGTAATAGGATGGAGCTGAAAGCTATTCCTTTTTATTTAGGATTCTTAAGAGTCAGTAGATTTTAAAATCTGGATATGAACATTCAAAGTAAATAAATAGAGATGAACTAATGTCAACTCAACTTTAAGTAGCCCTCTATGTTTCACTAAATGTTCTCGACTTAATAATTTGTTCCTTCTGACAATTTCTCCAGGATAAAAAAATATATTTAAAATTGTTTTTCTTAGGTTCAAAAAGCTGAAGGACATTCCCCAACATCACAGTATTTTATATGAAGTAGCAAAACCAGAATTTAAATTGTGTTTTCAATCCTGTCATCTCCAAGTAAGAAGTCATTCTATTCAAGCTAAGTAGAATTTGCAATTTTATTATTCATAGACCCAGAAAAGTTGTAAACAAAAGGCTACTTGGGAGAGAGAATGGAGGATTTCTACAACTCAGACTGTAAGGCTTATAGGATACCCATACATCTTCCTTAGTGGACTTTGCAAATCCAGTTGTTTAGGTATAGGACCAAGATCTGTGTAAACAACAGGACAGAATATAGCCAACAGCACTAACTCTAGACATGAGCAATCAGGCACTTTTCCAGAACCTAGCCATGTTTTTCCAGCATGCTGATTGTGACTCAAACTGTGCCCTTGAAGAGAAGACGCTGATCATGACACAGTAAAAATCCTGCCTCCTCACGTTTTATCTACCTTACTTCTACTTTGCATTTCTTTGTTTCTACTTAGTGTTTGAAATCTCACCCTAGATCAGAAGCACTTATGTTACTGGCATATAGAAGCTCTCTTGGATCTTGACCCATGTACTTTGGGAAACTTTTAGCCAAAATGTGGCCTGCTGGATCCCAGGTAGAGGGCTAGTAATGGGGTAATTTTGCTAAATATTGATGATCTGTGATATTATGTTCTGTTCCTCCATTGTTTGTCTCATGTGTGTGTGTGTGTGTGTGTGTGTGTGTGTGTGTGTGTGTGTGTGTATTTGGATATTAACTTTTCCACATATCCTGTCACATTTGGAAACATAAAAATAAGGGATATTTATCCCTTCACATTTGAGTTCTTTTTAGCCAGTTGAGAAAGACAATGCCATCAAAGTAATACAATAGTACAAGCTGAATAGTACATTTTCCAAAGAAACATATAAAAGCTCAGAAGAGAAAGGCTTCAGGTTCATAGGTAGAAACTAGAATGGTGTTCAGTGTGACAATGCAGACATGGTGGTAAGTGAGGATAAATCAGAAGGGCAAAGGAAAGTGAAGGGCACACAGGTGGCCTTATTCAAATAAAAGAGCTTGTGTGTGAGCTATGAGTTTGTGGACTCATGAAACAAGAAAGATACCAGACATGTGCTGGAAGAAAGGGCATTGCATGAATTCTATTTAGTGTATATTAGACCAGATATTGGGAAAAGGCTAGAGTATTAGAGAGAGGAAACAGAGAACCCTGTCAACTTCTCAGGACAAACAGGGTTAAAGCTATCTTCAAGAGTCCTCCATTTGGCTGGTCACCCATACAGAATGCCTCAATGTCTGCTTTGTCCTGCCTTAAATATCTTCTCCTGCCCAGTTGTTTCACTGGGTTCAAATCTGTATCATAATCTTAGAGTTAGGATAAAAGGTGTGAGCTACTACTGTTTGCTTGTTAGGCCTTGAACTCATAGAAATCCAGAAAGGTCTCTGTCTCCTGAGTGATGATAGTAAAAGTGTGAGTCACCACTTTGTCATCTCAAGTGATGGGATTAAAAGCATGATTCACTTATCCCTGATCTTCATGGTTTGACTGTGGGTGATTCTGTTCTCTGATATTCCAGATTGATTTTATTAAATATAAAATATATCACCATAAAAGGGTATGGGTGTACTTGTAAAAATGAACAAGGCTATAGGTAAGGTAGCCTGGCAGATATTGGTATGGTTTAGAGTAGGCCTGGTTTATTTCCCAAGAGTCCCTATACCTTAAAATAGCAATGTTATATTTCTATGCAGTTAAAAATAATTCAAAATATAGTATTAATACACAGAATGGAAAAGTTATAAATACAGTAGAATTAAAAATACGTTTCTAGACTTCTAGGCTTTTTTCTTAAGTGTAATTTTTTATACACTTAATTATTGAATACTACCTTATATCATTTTTTTCTGAGTCCCTGCTTACAGATCCCTAATTTAGCTACTGTATTACTGTGAGGAAAAGGAAGTCTATGCAGGAAACTCCACAAAAATCACATCACCGTTGTCACATTTTTTTTCATCATTGAATGTCGGTCCACCCAGACAAACAAGCTTAGGTAGTGACATCTACACACACATGGAAATTAATGAGTTGGCATGGCTGTGCTGTGAGTGTGGTATTAACAGCTTAGCTCACACTGAAAGAAGCTTCTATGACATCCATGCGTAAATGTGAAACTCGTGAATCATTTGAGTACCACTTGCCTCCCTGATCAAGTTCTGGCTTAATCTGATGTCTTGTAATTATTTCTTCTGCTTCATAGTATTCTTGGAAAATCCAGACATAAAAAAAAAAAGGGTTTGAAGCAGATGGCTCAACAGGGTACAATAGCAAGGAGAAGAGAGACCAAGGTCATTGTCTAGAAAAGGCAAAATATCAGACTCTCACCTCTCTTTGAGGTTAATTCCCACCTTGGAGTACAGGCCATATTGCACAAAGAGCATTGGCATGGACATTACTATAAATCAAGACCCAGGTGCTTGGTCTTCACACTGTCCAGAAATTCCCCAGACAGAATCAGTGGGGCTTTGTCCAGAAATAAGTGTCTCTAATTTATAATTGCTTAGTTTTCTGGCTCTGGTAAGATAACTCAGAAATCTCTCTTGCTTTTTTCCCTTCCATGATGCTCTCCCACCAAATATATGCTTATCCTGCTCATAAGCATTCCTACTTTCAGCCTGTACAGAGAAGAATTAAAATCACAGGGGTATCTCTTCTGACCCCTGCTCTGTGACCTTGTAAAGGTATTTGCCATGTTTGAATCTATGGCTTCAAATTTGTCACAAGACAATATCTATGATGAGAAGCAGGTTTAAGACCAACTAGGCTTTTGTTTCTGCATTTTGAACTAGGACAGGATGATTCTGTTTTAGCCACTTCTTTCGTATCATCTCCTCCTCTTCTAAGTATACAAGATCTTTCAAACTTTGTATTTCTATAAATGGCACATACTCTTTCCTGTCTCCTTTGTGTTGAATGTGGCCATCTATTCTATAGATAGTCTATTTAGTATTTAAATTTCAAAGAACACCTCTTCCATGGATCTCTTTCTAAACTTTTCAGGGCTAGATCAGTTGCTCTTGCATCAAAACTTGACAATATTTGTGCCTATTGGTAAACTAATAAAATTCTATTTTTTCCTATTTCTGTTTCTGTGAAGAAGATATAAGCTAGTTGCTAGAGGAATAGCTTTGTTTTACTATCCTTGACAGCAATACATGTCACCAGTTCAATGGTAACCTCTTATTCATTTAAAAAAGTATAGTATGTAAAATATAGGCACTAAAGATAATAACATTTCAACTTTATAGCTTTAAGAGCTAATGTGGAAGCCTGGCAGTGGTGGCACATGCCATTAATCCTAGCCTTTGGAAAGCAAAAACAAGCATATCTCTGAGTTTGAATAATCCAGCCTGTGAGTTCTAGATGGGAAGGGCTACACAGAGAAGCCTTATCTTAAATATAAATATAAAATGTGGAATTTTTCCATGAAGAAAATATGATGTTAACTGGATTCTATTCTTAATTTCAAGACATGATCAGGAATACCAGAGGACATTCACACTCAACAAATCCCCATGGGCATCTCCTTCTTTTTCCAACCTGAAACTCAATATACTCTGTCTTCTCAGTGGGAAACAGTCTAAATGAATCACTCCTAGAGGGAGGTTGTTATAAGCTTTTCCTGTCTCTTGTTCCTGTGAATGGAAAACTGGACCTGGAAGTGGAAGGATTATAAGAAATCAGAGGTTGAAATGTCTGCTTCCACATACACAGCTGGCATAGAAGTGTAATGGAAACAAAAATAGCACCAGGGGTTCATCAGGTCAAATTCACACCATCAGCCTTGGCCACCAGTATTCTTACCCACTGGCCATCTCTCAGACCCTAGATTTCTTCTTATTGGTGTTACTTTCTTGATGCTGTTATTGTTCATGGTACTTCATGGTCATTGTTGTTGTTGTTAATACAAAAGAAGAAACAAATTGTTTTATAAGTGATTGCCTGACATTTAAAGTTAGAGCATCAATGGACTTAAGGACAACTGAGTGGATAAGACTAAGCTTTGCACTTTGAAAAAGGCTAAACATAAAGGAAGCTTGTTTTATGAAAAGTTATTTTAGACACTGGGATATCAATACATATAGCTCTAAATGATGTTTTCTCCATGTGTAGTGAAAGGGTTTGAGTTTCCCCGAAAAGAAGTTTATTCACATCCATACACATGTAACTTGCTGAACAACAGGATCTAGAGTCAGAGAAGTCCTTTGTGAGATCCACACTGGCTTCTAACTTGTCTGTATGCCAGAGGAGGCCCAGTAAGACAATAGTTGTCCAGAACCACCTTCAACATCTATGTCTTTCTACATGTCTTAGGAATGGCCCCCTTTGTCAAGAGAAAAGCTTCCAGATTAACATTCTTTGGGCACTGATTAAGGTGAACGCAGCTTCATTTTTCCTATGATTGTTTTATGCCCCTCTATGCCCAACAACTCAACCTCCTAGTCTTAGACCTTAAACTTGAACAATAATAATTCAAGTAGTTCCAAAGGAACTGGAGTCTGCTTTAGAGTGTTGTGAATATGTTACTCAGAGCACATGAGCTGAGGAGACAATCCATCTGGCATGACCTCAGCATGACCATCAGGTGTCTCACGGATCCAAGTCTATATCAGTATGGACCAGGTCCAACATTATAGGAATAGTTTTTCAGAGCCCTTATGATTCTTCTTCATTTTCCTATGGCTTTGGTTTAAAATAATAATGAACAATTAACAAATATTTGTCACCTAAGGTCTGTATTAGGCCCTTAGTTACCATAATAACACATCAAAATAATGCAGGCATACTTAAAAATCTAATAAAGATGAAAGGCTAACAGAAAACAGACAATATAAGCAAGATGGAGGTCACAGTCTAAGGATATCGGAGAAGTTAAGAGTTTAAAATAAAGCTTTGAGTAAGGCATCCTTGATCAAAGCCCTGGGCCATCTCTGATGAGTTGTCTTATCTAGACAATTTGAGTTTTAATGTCTTATGTATAAAATGGTGATAGAGTAACTATCTAAAAGCATAATGTTGCTATGAAGGTTAGCCATATAACTCATATAAATTGCCTACAAGTGATTACTCCACAGAAATCCCTTAGAAAATAACACCTACTAATTGCATTGTTGTTACTGAGCAGTTGAAGGTTTTATCCAGTGTATGTAAGATGGGAAGGTTAATCTCTTTGTACTCAAAATATTTTCAAAATAGTGATATTTAACTATAGGATTGGAAAATGGATTAGGTTAGAAAAAAAGGAAGCTAGAGTGTTTTCAGAGCTTCTAGGAAAGAAGACCAGCCTTAGTAAAGGTCACAGCACCCATAAAGCTGATGAAAAAAAATGTATATTTATCAAGGTGGCCTGGAAAATAACTTACTTAGTAATGTGCTTCTTAGAAAAACATGAGAACCTGGGTTTGGTTGAATAATACCCATGTAAACCTGATTACAGTAGTTCATGCCTGTAATCCCAGGGCTTCTACAGTAAAATAGGAGACACAGAGAGAAAAAACTCTGAAGTTTTTTAACCAATAGCCTGGTTCATACAACAGCAAAAAACTAACAAATAAAAACTAATAAATAAGCAGAGATACCTGATCTCAAACATCACACAATATCTATGACACATACACAGAGAGAAGGATGCACACACACACATACACACACACACACACACACACACACACACACACACACACACACACACACACACCTAGACTAAATGGAAGTAATAGGAAAATGAATTTAAACAGGATTTGAAGTTTGGTTATGGATGTCAAGATTCATTCTAAACACAAGGAATGTCTGCCCCTATAGCCCTATGCTCCAGTTTCAGTAATTTCTTTTTCTCCATGGCCAGAGGCCCTGGACTGCCTCTTCTTTCCTGGATTTCAGCCATGGCCTCCTTAGCTGCTATTTCTGTTTCCCTTATTCAGCCCCTCCCAACAATTTAATATCCCACACTCAGAGACTGAAGTAATCTCTCTAAACCATAATCAGATTATGCTATCTACTGCTTAAGGCTTAGAGCCTTAAAAAAAAAAACCCAAATTTTGATGTATACAACCTTATATAACTAGATTATTCTATCTCAATCATTAACTCAGTTCAAAAATTCTACTTTCCAGGCTTTCTGGCATCTCCAGATAAAAACAGAAGAAACATCATTGCTCTCCATACATAGTCTGTAGTATAATTTTAGGATATTGCACCACACCCTAAATAAATCTCTTGTATTGATTTGACACTTTAATGGTTGTTATCTCTCTCCCTAGCAGACACAATCCACCAGGCAGCAGAATTGTGTCTGCTGCACTCACTTCTGTTCTCTAAGAAATGAGAGAATGTATGATACTTGGAAGAACACTTGGCTTGGTAGCATTTTTATCTTTCAGTTTTATTCAGCCAATGTATCAGTCTCTAAGTTGATGTATGTCCATCCTAATGCTACTTTTAAATTTCCATGTACCAAATGACTTGCCATTGAAGCTATATTTATTCAAAATCCCAATCACATGAACTGGGGTGTCTGAAATTTTCTTCCTATTACTACTAGTTTTAGTCACCACCATCATCATCTTTATCCATCTTCATTGCCACATCTCTGAAAGCATCCCATGAGCGTAGCTGTATCCTTCATATAGATCACCCAGGGCCTGCATGCTTCTCTTTTCTTACTGAAGTCTCAGAATAAGCACAAATGGACACTGTCTTCTTCTCATCTGAGATGGAGAATTGATGGCTTAGTACTCAGAAAGTTTAAATGGCTTGCTAAAATTCACACATCATCTATGTGAAGAAATGAGTTTCCAGCTTGGAATTGCTGGATTTGAAGTGTTTGCTTTCTCCAAGCAAACCTGCCTCTCTCATTCTGTTTCAAATCCTCTTGACTCACACAGTCTGTGTCTCTAAGATTTCAGTTCATGCCATCTGTTGGATTAAAAAAAAAAAAAAACTCATTTCATTCTACAACTTCTTTTTGTAATCTTGGCCTGGCATTGACTTTTGAATCATCTGACCTTGGCCAATCTGCACAGATCCAGTACAACCTGTTATTACAAATTCCTAAACAAAAGGACTCTTCAACTGGGGTCTCCTCTCTACCAAAGAAATACGAGAATGTTAACCCAGACTGGCAAGATGAGACTATTAAACTCCCTGGAAGGGGGCTCTCATCATCTCATATGACCTCTGTTGTCTGTAGTAAGAAAGTTCTGTTTTGATTTTAATATAAAACATTTAAAGCTCAGAGAACCCTAAAGAGGTGTGCAAATTCCTTAAAGTCCAGGTCTTGGCTCACCAATTTCTCTGCAAAGATTTTTTAATAGAAACTCAGAGAGTCTCTCAAGATGAGTTTGTTGATAGGGTACTTTGTGTTTGCATAATATGAGCTACATCAGCAACCAGGGCACTAACCACAGCTTCTGGAACTCACCGCTAACAAAACAAAGACTGGCAGATTCAAGTTAAATCTCTGGCATCTGGAGGGGGGGGGGGGGAGTCAGAAAAACATGCCTCATATTCTCTTTCCCTTGTCAGACAAATTGGTATTCTGCTGATCCTGTTTCTGAAATATCTGGCAATTCAAGCCATTAGAGGGAGAAAATACTTATTTGTCATGACTTTCCCTAGGATGCAGAGATGTGCTCTGTCAAAGATGATTTTTCAGACATAATCCATCCAAGTGCAGATTGCTATTTATGTTAATTACTATGTGACAACTCAGATTTCTCCAGAGAGCCCCCTAATTTCCGTGGCTTATTTAAAGCAAAGAGGAACATGTCTACAGAGCAATAAGTGGGATATGGGTCAAACATTTATCCTGTTGGACCTCTGCCCTAAGTGGTTTTGTAAGGTGTTTATCCCAGACTGGCCAGTGTTGTTTTGTATAGTCAAGTGTCTTCCCTGTGGCCTTTCTTATAATTGCATCATTTCTGCCTTTTCTTTCCTCCATTCACACCATCCCATGTACCCTCTCTGCTCTTTCAAACTCATGTCTGATTTTTTATTGACTGTTGTAACATACATAAATGTATTTGTACATACATATAAATTCCTTAGTACATAAATACAACCTACTCAGTCAGTATAATGTCACTTGTATGTCTGGTTCAAGACATGACTATTTGTAATTGGAGAACAGTTGTCTTTCCTGGGAAGATTATTTCTTCTACTCTTGGGCATTTATATGTTGACTGTACTTACATATTTCACATTGAGATCACCTACCAGCCCTCCTCACCCCTCCCTAAACCACATCCACTCTGCATTGTTCTTGCTCTTCCTGTTCAGCTCATGTTTAGGCTGCCAGGCTATTGAGACTTTATGGATATAGGTTCTGAAATTACAAGGAGACCCAGTCTCGCAGCAAACTCCAGGCCCTCGGGCTCTTACAATCTTTTCCCACTCTCTTCTGTGATGCTCTCTGAACCCTAAGTGTCGGAATTGTATTATAGACATATCCATTGGAAATGTGCTCCACGACTGTACGTTTTGACTTCTGTAGTCCCATAATGGTCTCTATCCATTGCAAAAGGAAGTTCCCTTGAGGAGGAGTGAGCACTACATTTAGTTGGTTTCTGCAGTTGCTTTATCTATGTCTCCAAACAAATAGTAGAGTTAAGTTCTTACTCCCTCTCCAACTTATTATGAGAGTCCTTCCAACAGTAATCCAGTATGGAGAGAAACAAACATTTACACTGATTTTCTTTTGCTTTTATCAGTGGAGAGTAGAAGACAGAAGTTAAGATTATATACTAAATAGTCAACATTTTTTGCTCTTTTTTGTCAGAAGAGAAAATAATTGAAAATCAAGGTTCAGAAAATTCACACAATTAGTGCAAGACTATGCAGCTTGGAAATTATATACTTAAAAGTTTTAACTTGGGTCCCTCTGACCCAAGAGTCCTTATACCACAAATGCTGCAGTGTCTGGGGAACATATTGTCCTATTCACTTTGTCTCACTCTGCGGGTCATTATCAAAGTGGTTTTCAACTAGATAATTGGATATTGTTCCTTTTTACCAATGAATTACTCAGAGAACACAGACAAGAACACAGACATCATCTGCCTAACTGCTTTGCAGAGCCGCAGAAACATGTGTTGATCTAAGTGTTTGATACACTCTCTTTTCTGTATGACACATCTGCTAATTTTATACATGTTCAAAATTATCATTTTAAACCCATGCCACTTACATGGAAATATGAATAAGTTTTATTTTGAAGGATAGTTTTGTGACTTAGTTTCCAAGTGGTAAGCTAAACAGGAGAATTCAGACTTCCTCAGTCAGTTGTCTGAATCTTCCTGTCACTTCTGTCTCTGGCATGGCTAGGTGGCTATGGTGAATCTGCTATAAGACATCTTGCTTGCAAGAAAGAGAAGGCTGAGTCCCACATGGGACACTGAGAAGCAAAATGTTTACTTATAGTTCCTTAGTACGAAATATGAACTTTAGTGCTGGTGGTTCCCAGGGTTCTCTTGCAGTTTACTGTTTTACTTTATCACATGTAATTAACTCACTGCTGTATATTGTATTAATGTATTGTCTCTTGCTTTAGGGAAGCTCAAAGTAAAAATATGCCACAATTAACCGAATGGACTTCCAGCATAAACGGAACTGTGGTCAGTGTTCTATTTTTTCTCATTCATTTATCCATTCACTTAGTATACTAATGGATCTAGAAGCATATTTGGTACCAAGCTCTCTGATTGTCAACTAGAAAAAAAAGCAATAAACAAATGCTGTTGTTTCTCCAAGTGATTTAGAATCAAAAGTAAAGAAGAAAATATGTTCTAATGCAGATGCTGCTTGGTGAAATTTCAGCTTGTTGTATCACTCATACACTAAAAATACTATAAGCTAAAAATGAATTTTGTCTACCTATCCTACCATACATCACCTTAGCAATCACACATTTTGTAAGTGTAACACAGTCATGACCTGGTTGGGGGATTTACTGGATGAAATCTGAAGTACATTGTACTCCACTGTATGGGGGACCATAAACCACATCGCTGTCCAGAAAGAAATGAAAATTTACATTTCATCTACAATTTCTAGTGAAGTGCACATTACTTTAATAAGACTGGCAAGCCTAAAGTCTTAAGTAGAACAATGGTGAGTTGAATTATCTTCTGTTAATATACTCTACATGGAGAGAAGACACACCAGGATAAAGTAAAAATGAGAGGAAGGAGAGAGTAATTATTTTACACAGTACAGTTGGAGAAATTTTTATTAAGCTAGTAACTATTACCTAGTGCTCTCTGGAGAAATTCCAGCCCCAAATGAACGCAAACACCTTTAGTGAGCAGGCCTTTAGGACTTTTTAACTTTTTTTTTAATTTAGCGAGAAAAATTTAGTAAAATTTGATTAAGGAATGACACAACAAACTAACAATTAAAATCTGCTCCAACAGTTTTTTTCTTTTTTTGGGGGGGGGGAGGAGACTCGATTCTTCAACTTTACAGTTCAGGTCTATATCTCTTTTGTACACTAGGCCCTGGATCTGCATGGAATGGGCTCCAGCACTTCATGCTTTTTCCTGTCAGTCCTCACAAAGTGCGTTCCTCTGGGTGGAGCAGGCTGGCATTTCAGCTGAACCCAGGTGTTCTTCTTCTTGGCTTCCTTTATCTTCTGGTCGCTCTCCTTCACCTGCTTCAGGAAGAATGTCTTGTTTTGCCATGGTGTCGCTTATGAGACATTCTTTTTTAAACAGAGCCCATTTTCCTGATGTCTACAATATTACCCTTCTTGTAGATTTGCATGGAAGTGGCCAAAGGCCAAAGGCCCTGGCTCTTTCCCTTGGTGTTTATTATTTTTTCAAGTTTCAAGAAATAGCATTACGCCTTGGTGACATAATCAAAAGTACCATACACAATGATGCATCATATGGAATGATACATGCAGAATGGTGTAAGAAATATGGCAAGATGGAATAAGTGAGGAGGTTTGCTGGGGAATTTAAGGGAAGATTTGATCAAAGTTGGCATGATAGATGTGAATGAGCACTTAATAGAATCACTATGTCTGTCTTGTTGATTTTGGCCAAAAAAGGAGCCATGGCTGAGTCAAGGATCATGTAAGAGAAACTATGAAATTCAAGTTCAGAAATGCTGGTTAGTTTGAGAAAGCAGTAGGAAGGAATTATATGGATATTAGCAAGATGAGTCATAAGTGAGGTCAAGCCTTCAAATCTCTTTCCTCTTTCCCATATCCACACTAAAACTAATATTAGTTTTTGTGGGTAACAGTTTTGGCAGTGGCAAGGAGATGAAAGACTCACCATGTGTCCTTTCCACTAGGTTAACATGCCTAAACTAACTAGCATGAAAGACATAAGACATGTAGAGTTGAGTAACCCATGCCCATGTCACTGAAGACAGATAGCCAGAGAGCACAAACAACAGAGAAGGACCCCCGGTGAGATGAACCAGGCTATGCCCCACAGCAGCTACACTGTGCTGTAGATACTTGCAAAAATATGCAATAGTCTGAAGTAATTTGTTCTATCTCATTTGCTATCTGACACACATACTACAGAGGCCAAGTGGGCAGATTAACTACATAAGCAGCTCACAGTAAAAAAATTAGTATCTGTTCATCTACTTCTGCTTATTATAGAAATAAAGAATAAAGTCAATGACTAAGAATGAAAGCCAGAGAGGAAGTACCATCCTTTGAAGGACTAAAATACAAAACAACCATATAAATCAAAGCCTGGGAGAACAGGGAGGGAAAGGCTAAGGAGGGGTAAGTCCTCTCATTTATTAAGAAGTCCTAGATGTCACAAGTGCTTAAGAACAAGAAAAGAGACAAGATGATGAGTTGTGGGTGGTTTAAAATATACATGTATATAAATATATATTAAATATACATTTAGATTTTTATATACATATATATGAAGACATGAAGAATGAATATCTTATTGCTCATATCAATTTAGTCATGTATGCATCTGCCTGTGTATCTATGTGTCTCTGTGTCTATGTGTAGTGTGGTGTGATATATGTCTCTTTATGCTTACATTTGTATTGAGGAGTGTATGTGTGTCTGTGTATGTCTGTATATCTCTATGTTTTTATATGTATCTCTACATATGTGTTGTGGGCTATAAGTGTGTCTATGTGCTATAGTGGGTATACATATGTCTCTCTGAGTGTTGTGTTTTGTGTGTGTGTGCATGTGTGTGTGTGTTTCAGTGAATATCTATGTATATGTGTGTGTTTGTATTGTAATGTGTATCAAAATGTGATTATGTATGCCAATGTATATTGTGTAGTATGTGTTTGTCTCTGAATATCTGTGTATCTCTGCATTTTATGTTTTCCTGCATGTGTGTTGTGTTCATGTGCCTCCAAATCCTTGTTAATCTATGTTTATCTGTCTTATTAAAATACTACCTATTTCTTAAGTTTTACTAGCCATTGCTAACAACTGTCCCTACTACTTAACACCATTATATTTTTTCTAATATAGCAAGAACAAGCTATCCAATACACTTATCTACAATTAGCAATTAATGTTTTGTTAGTGTGAAAAATCATAAAATGCATCTTATGATCCTTTCAATACAATATACTCTTCTATATAATTTTTCCTACTTCCTGAATCTATGACTGTGATCGTAGCACATCTCTGGAAAGATGAAACTGTACAGAAGCCATAAGAAACACATTATTGTAAGGAAGCCTTGTATAAGAGGTAGATATGTGATGAACCTAGTGCGTAAGCTAACCTTCTGTGAAAATTTTAGATATGTGAACCTGATGTGCATGCATAGTCTGCTCCTAGCTGTTATGATACACCTGAGTAAGGCAGGTAAGGCTTCGTGGTCTGAAGCCCATCATTTCATAGAGAAGGTTCTTAGATACAAATGCAGTAAGTATCAAGATAGCTCAGGATATGAAGAACTATTGCATTCTATTTACATCTGTGCCTATAGGAAGTGACTTCTTTAGAATGCATGCTTTCTGGTACTAATAAAAATATCAAAGCACACAGTGTCTTGGAACTTCCTTATATAGCACTAGTTTGCAGACAGGCTTAAAGAAAGAATCTATATGCTGGCATGTTGGATGAATAGAGGCCATGGTGTGTCTCAAGTTGCCACTAAAACCAAAAATGTTAATGTGAGTACTTGCAAAAAATTTTAAGAATTTCAAACTAGAATAATGTATTTATATGCTGTCCATTACACTACTACTAAAATTATGCACTTTATTTTCTAAAATTTTAAAATTAAAAAAAACTGACAATAAGGAAATATTTTGCAACACACACACACACACACACACACACACACACACACACACACACACACACACACACACACACACACCCTACCCTGTGGGAATTCTCTAAGATTGATGTCTCTGTACTTTCCAAAAGGAAGATCTGAAACAGCTCTATAATAAAATACTTAAAGCCTGGGTGCTCCCTAGCTTGATCTTCATTAGTTAGACTCTTCCCCCCGCCCCAGCAATCATTGTTTCACAATTTCTGTAATAAATAATAAAGTATGCATGTTTCTGAGTGGGTTCATCATGGGTTCCTGCACTTCTCGTGTATCTATGACTTAGTTTATTAAGATAAAATAATTACATGGTTGAGATTTCCTGCAGGCATGGTAAGTTCTAAAATTTAGTCTAAGAACCTCCTCAAGTGAGGCAATAAAAAATCAATACCATCTCTATTTTACAGATGAACATACTGAGGCACACTAACTGCTAGCTAATTCATTAGTAAATCAAAAGAATTATCCATCCGTAGTGCAAATGGGCACAAATCAATAACAGTCCAAACACAAACTATTGTGCCTGGCCCATGATACAAACTCAGGAACCATCTTCTCCTTTTTCGCTTTTTGTGATCTAAAAGGTTCACCTCAACTAATAGCTCAACTATGCTTACAATATCCAATTTTTTTTAAATCCCATGTGTTAATGAATTCTCCTATCCTCAATGAAGAAATGAAGGAGTATCTCCTGCTCACCATCAACTAGGTGCTATCTGCAGGAGAGATTTCTCCCAACCTGTCTCTGTCTACTTTTGTTTGGGTCACATTCTGAGCAGCAAGACCTCAGAGACAGAGCCCTAAGTTTTTTTAGAAGTAGTTCTGGTTTGAAAGAAAAATGAGTGATGAAGGAATAGAAACAAAATTGTTGCACTAACAGTAAATGAGAAAGCATTTGAGGTTGAGTTTGCAGTTATAAAACATAGCAAGGCAAGCATAGTATCGCCACCACATTACAGCAAATATTATAATAATATACACATTAAAAACCTCCACACATATGGAGAAAAAATAACATAAAACTGAGGTACCTGTGACTTAAAAGTAAGATGCTGAGGTCTGGAGAAATGGCTCAGCCATTACTTACAAGTAAGATGCTGAGGTCTGGAGAAATGGCTCAGCCATTAAAGACACTTGCTCATCTTTAGAGGACAGGAATCCAGTTCTAAGTATCCACATAGACTGGCTTAGAACCACCTGAAACTCTAGTTCCAGAATATATGATGCCCCTTTCTAGTCTCTGAAGGTATACACACACACACACACATACACACACACACACACACACACACACACACACACACACACACACACACACACACACACACACACACACACACACACCAATAAACACCCACATGTGCAACTAATGTTTTTTTTCTTTTTAAACAGATCATGTGCTAAGGTTTTGCTCTTGTAACAGGGTTTTAGATTTGGGCACAGGAGGATTGCAATGGGCATCAAGCCTGGGCCTTCCTTGCACATGTCAACAAGCTCTCTACCACTAACTTGTGCCACAAACCACCTTGAAATGTTTTCTCAGCAATAAATACAATTCTGTTTCTTAAAAGGGGGGCTGTGTTAAATTACCACTATTTTCCCATGTAAAGAGCTTCCAAAATGTTTACTAACATAAGTGAAATATGTTTTGTTTACATAGAAATGGTAGAGTATCTATATTTCAAAGTCTCTTCTTAAAGTTATTATATTTATTTCTAGTATAATGAATACAAATGTGAGTTTACAGGACATGATGATTGATAATGATGTTAATGGCATAGTTCTCAACATATAGTTCTTATTTCAGATCCTGAGCAAATAACCATAGCATGAAAACAAACAAGGCATGAGAGGATCTGAGAAGGGCCTTCACAGACGTGTGAAGCAGAAAATCACGATACTCCAATAAAGGATTGCTGACTTGATGAAAGGATAGATATCAGAGTTTTATGCCTACAGAACATTAGAAAGGAATTATATTACCAGGAAAGATGGCAAACAATTCCCATCTTCAGCCACTGGGTGTTCTATATGCCTAGACTCAAAAGGCATTCATAACATTTCTTACTACATAAGTTCATTTCCTTTGGCAATGTGGCTCTGCCCATTTTCTTATTATTTTTTATTGTGAAAATGTATAACATATAATTTATCATCTTAAATACATATCATATTCACCTCACACCTTTCTTTTTTGGCTTATAGAGTTTTTCTTTTTTTTTAAGTTAGCTTTGACAGTTAAATACATGTATGGAATGTATTTTGCTCACATGTACTCTCTCTGCTCTCTCTTATCCCTTCCCCTTCTATCTCCATATCTTTTCCTGATGTGCAGGTAGCCACACATGTGGTGTATTCATGGTTTGAACAGCCACATACTCAAAAGACATTCTGACGGACTTCTCACCATCTATAAGCCTGTACTATCCAGTTCAATTAGGGACAGGTTGTAGGGTTGGGGCTTTGCTCAAGGTTACCTAGGCCCAGAAAACATGGTACTTCCTTCTATTATATTTATATAACTTTTTCAACATTTACTATTTCCAGATACCACAGATGATGTTTACATTAGAGAAACAAATGGAACAAAAATAATCCACAGATTTATGATAGTAACATCCTAGTGACAGAAACAGAAACAATCAGTGAATTAATAACAAATATTACAAGTTTTGAAGAGCTCTATAAGGATGAGAAGACAGGAAAATAGGGTGTAACTGATGGGTAAGGGTCTCCTCAGCAAATTATCCCAATGGCATGCATGGTCCTCAAACTTATCAATAGCAATAGAAATAACTAGACATGAGACTGGAGAAAGCTGGTTTGATGAACGCAAACAAGATTCGTATGTCTACAAATATTGAATAAGAATGGGAGTAATGGGAAGATGAAGAGGTAGGTAGTGTTAAGTAACGCATTTGCCCCTCATTACCTTATTTTAAGAAATTCAGGAAAAGTGTGAAAGCTTTTAAGCAATAAAGTGCAGCTACATAGCTCATGCTTGTTATTTTTACACTACCACACTACTAGTAATAATGATCATCAATCTGTATGTCAGACACAGCTTCATATTCACTAGTTGTTGTTTACAAAAGTCCAAGGTCCCCCATTAAGTCACACTAAACCTCAATAACAGTTGAGGTTGAAGTATAGTTCCATCATCCATGCAAAGACATTGAATGAATGATGGCATAAACAAGTAGACTTATCAGAAGTTCTTGACTTAACAGAGACCCACAAATACCCATAGCTCATAACCATAAAGCCTAATACCCCAAGGGTTTCTAAAACATGACTGTTCCCTCTTAATCCAAAAAGATTTCACCAAAATGGAGACAGTATTCCAATAAGATATGTACATATCTCTAAAAAGCATATCAAAACTTTAACATAGTTCCAAGCATCAGAATTCATATACCAAATTCATGATCAATAATTAAATCTGGATAACTGGGCATATAAATTTATGTGAATCATTGTGTGTTCTGTAGTTAGTGCTTGGAACCACTGTGGCCACAAAGGGTAAATTTCTTATTTTCTCAGGCATGAACAGACAGTATGAATAAGGAATAACATTTTCTTTCTTGCAAGACATACAGAAAAAAAAAAACACTCCCAATGGCAGATAACATTAGAGCATACAGTAGCAGTGTACAAATGTCAGAAGGTAGATCCAAATGTCAAATGCTCAGAGGGAAGATTGTTTTGCTGATTTGGAAAATCATGTTGCCCCAATATCTAATATGTTACCAAGTAGTTGATTATATAAAGAAGAACACAGCCTTAGGAATATGTTTGTGTTCCAATATTGACTATGTTCTGTTATTATTATTGTTTGGTTATTGTTTCCTTGTCTTTGTAGGAGAAGAGGTGTACAACCAATTCCATTTTCTTATGAAACTAAACATCAGACATTAAAAAAATTTGCTGTTTGGCTGTTTATAAAAAGTGGATGTCTATGTTATCAGATTACATTTTATAATTTTTATTGGAAGGATAATGTAAAGAGCAAGATATGGGTTACAATTATGTTCTACTTCATGAATAATTAAGAAAGAGCAGTGTCTTTTCTAAATCCAATCATCTTGGCTCAACACAGATTTTTCCAATGATACTTCCCAACTCATAACTTTTATGACTGTTGATTTTCTACAATAATGTATTGGATTTGTTATTCAAGATGTTTTGAGCCTTCAGAAGTAGTATCTATTTTATTGACATTATGATGGACACATAGTTGAGTGATCATTTTTAACAGAATATGATATAGTATACTTCCAAGAATTTTCACCTCAATTTAACATGATAGACTGATGATCCACAATAACTTTTTCAAGAATGAAATGTTTCTATTGGTTAACTGCCCAAAGCATACTGTCTACTGAGCTCTGTGGTACCATGGGCAAAATCTTCATGAGTTGCCTGTTATAATTCCTAGCATATAAGTCTGCCCTTTCTCTTTCCCTATTCCCAAGCATCCATGATACTAAAACTCCACCTAAATATTAAATTTTATTGGAGCTCCCAAATAGTTGTATATTTTTCAACTTTTGTCAGCAGCAGTTATTTTCTGAGGCTCATTGAGTTATAAACCTCCATTTGTCTTTCCTTTATTTTCCCCTCTTTATCTTCCTTCTTATCCGCATCCTCCTCTTCCTTCTCCACTTTCCCTCCTTCTCTCTAGATGTTTCTCCCATCTCTCCTTGTTATTGCACAATGGTCTCAGGATAGTTTTTGAGAGTGAGTATTTGCAGGGAAACATCAGTAGCTACAGTCCTGTATGTTGTGATTCTTAAAGTTTCATAAATCCACTTAGGCCATATTCTGTTAATTCTGAAAGTCATGTAAGCATCTTAGATTCAAGGCAAGAGAACATATATGCTTCCTCCTGGTACACAGAGAGAGGGAATCAAAGTAGGGCATGTTTTCAAAGTTACCACCTAGGCTTACCCATTTACAAAATGCTTTCTTCTTTTAAAAAATGTGTTATAGCATATATTTTTCATAACAAAATAATTTAAGAAAATTAAATTTTGAAAATGCAGTTGGCCAGGTAGTGGTGGTGCACACATTTAATCCCAGAACTCTGGAGGCAGAGGTAGGCAGATCTCTGAGTTTGATTCTAGCATAGTATATAAAGTGATTTCCAGAACAGTCAGGATGACACAGAGAAATGCTGTCTTGAAAAACAAGGAAGGAAGGAAGGGAAGGAGGGAGGGAGGGAGGGAGGGAGGGAGGGAGGGAGGAAGGAAGGGAGGAAGGAAGGAAGGAAGGAAGGAAGGAAGGAGGGAGGGATGGAGGAAGGAAATAAGGAAGGAGGGATGGGGGAAGGAAAGAAGTAAAGGAGGAGAGGAAAAGAGGGAGGGAGGGAGGGAGGAAGAGGAGAAGAGGAAGGGAGAAAATGTTGTCTTCCCACAAACTAAAATGATTTCTTTAATGTTTTTCTTATCTTTTCTATTTATATATATCTTTACATGGGCAAAGAATATGAATGCTTTGTATTTTTTTTTCACAAAATACCATCATGTTGTCTAAAACTTATGTAATTCATATTAGTTTATATTTTAGAGATCTCTCTACATCTCAGTGCTAACTCACCCCTTCTAGCTTGATCTAGAGATCATTTTTATATACTTCCTAAATTCTGGGACTATTAGTTGGCTGCCACATGCACTTACGTTTATGAGACTGGGAGATTTAAGCTGGGGCCTTCACAATAAGTATTTCACTATTGCAGCAAGTACTTCCCCATTCATTTTCTCCTCTGAAATATTCTTACGATGACTTTAGTCATGCTAGTACATGTCAGAAAAGCACTAAACTGCATCCTCAGACCATTCTGATGCTTTCATAAGGAATGAAACCAATTCATGAGAGCAGAGTACTTCAAGGTCTTACCTAATCATTACCTAAAGGCTCCAAGCACTAACACTGAAACTTATATGGGAAAAATAAGTTTTGAAGAAACTCAAATATTTATCCCATTAGTATCTATAAATACAAGTCGATGTATTTTTATTAGGCTTACTTGTGGATGCATGGGTGCCCAGAGGTCATGGCATCCATGTAAAAGCCAGAAAACAATTGTTGGGTTATGGGTCAACCACTGCAAACAGGGAGTGCCAGGAGGTCAGTCTCAGGGTGCCATGGAGATGGGGAACAGAATCTTGGGAGGCTGGGAGTACTGCATGTGAATGACCTGTAAGACTATGAGAGAACAGCTTGTTTACTGAAATGATAAGGCAAGGGGAGGGCAGGAAAGAAGTCAAAGGAGGAAGTGCTGAAGTTGGGGCTGGGACTTGAGACTCTCATGCTTATCAGTGAGATCAACATCTTTCATGACTTCTGAGAAGCCAGTTCTTTTAGGGTAACAGAAGCTTAACAGACATTACCATGATATAGCCTTTGTCTCTACTGAGTAGAGTAGGCCCAGCCCTAGTTTGTGGGGGGAGCAGCCCTACTCTTGCATTGATCTCTGAGAGATGAACTCTCCCCAATCTGTCTTGGGATCCCTCAGTGGGAGTCAGTGTTCTCCTTATACTATGTGAATCCCATTTAAACTCACGTTGTCGGTCTAACACCAAGCATCTTTACCCACCAAACTATCTGACTAGTTTTCAAATATTTTCAATATCTAGACACTGTACCATATTCTATAATTATCTCTTCATTTGCACAAGTACACCCATGTGTGGTGTGGTATACATGAATGTGTGTTTATGTATATTAAGATGTGTTTTCAGGTATTCATGAATGTGTCTGCAAATGTCTGTGAAGGATGGAGGCTATAATGTAACATCAAGTTTCTTCTTCAACCACTTACTACCTTATGTATTGAGGCAAACAAAGTCTCTTATTGAATCAGGAGCTCATCAGTTTGACTTGTCTAGCTAGCCCCATTGCTCTAGAGACCATCTATCTCCATTTCACAAATTCTGGGACTATAGGGACCTGCCACATCCACCTGAATTTGTGAGAGTGTGGGAGTTTCAAACTTAGGTCCTCACATTTTTACATCAAGTACTTCATCCACTGACTATCTCTCCTTCTACATTGTTAACTAATCATCTGAGCTTCAGGCTATTTAGATAACTTTGGCCAAAGAGGAAAATTTGAAACTCAGAGTCAGGTCCATTACTGTATGTTCAGATCCATCTGGGCATTCTCACCTGCCTAGCATATTAAAGGAGGTCAATAAGTGAGTGAATGATTGAAAATTATATTTTTAAATGCTCTGTTCTTAAACAGTCAATATTATCCAGTACAACTTACACATTACATGTTCTTTTGGGATATAGACTGTTTTTATATTTTTGAATATTGACAGGACCCTTTATTCTATCTGTTCATTCATCTAAGCATACCTACAGTGTGATTTTATTTCTGATACAATGTGGTCCAGACAGTTTATCAGATACTAAAAGTAAGCAGTAAATAAGCCCAAGCAGTCTTTGTAATCAGAAAGTTTACTGCATTTGAAAACAGAATTGTGGGACTGGGGAAATTGTTAAGTGGTTAGAGAACTTGTTCTTACAAAGGAGCTCCATGTTTGATTCTCAGCAGTGGTAGTTCACAAACATCTTTAACTTCAATTCCAGGAGATCCAATGCCCTCTTCAAGTCTCCATGGACATGTACATGTATTCAGGCAAAACAATAATATATTATAAAATAAATAATTCTAAAGAAGTTTATAATTGTCAATGTGCTATCAACCACCCATAAGTAGCCTAGGAGTTATGAACCAAATATATTACAGGTAGAGTCTCTATTGCAGGAAATAATTGTTTTGTCCCTGGCTGGTCATTGCGGATGACCATTTTTCATGGTACCAAAGTTCATTTATCTGGGAACAGACAGATTCCTTGTCACTGGGGCTTGAAGTATTCCACGTAGGTGTTTTCTTATTGTTGAATTCATTATTATCTTGTAATTGTGGCATACAGGTTAATTAATTCATTGATTATTGTCCCAAACACAGTTTATCAAACTGATTGTTAGTGACATTGGGTAGAAAAAAGTATTAATGAGAACTGTCCTGTGACTTATAAGATGTGTGATGTGAAAATTCTTAGATCTCTACTTATTGGGTACTAGAAGTAACACCAAATAAGACAATTAAAAATCTCTTGGTATCACCAAAGTTTTTCTTAGGTCGAAACTGCTCCCAACTCAGGACAACAGAGTTACAGGCAAACAGATATAGGGACAAACACAGGACTTTTCTATTTTGGCTGTAAAACCTTGAAGAAGACACTTAACCACCCAATTCTCAAAAACAGCATCAGTTATTACATCATGATATATGCAATAAGTTGTCACAGACTTTACAAGGGTTTTAATAACTTTAGCCATTCTCTGAATGCTTATTATAGTCTAGGTATTATTTTAAATGTTGTTCATGAACTCACAGAATAATCACAGAAGTAAGGGTGATTATTTAGCCCTATCTTAGATATTCAAGGGACAGAAATAATGCAGG
The DNA here is from genome assembly GCA_033318265.1 of Phyllotis vaccarum. Classification (NCBI taxonomy): domain Eukaryota; kingdom Metazoa; phylum Chordata; class Mammalia; order Rodentia; family Cricetidae; genus Phyllotis; species Phyllotis vaccarum. The sequence continues at coordinate 34,445,666 of JARWLC010000001.1, read as the reverse complement.
TAACACATCAATGCAATGAAAAATACTAAGTTAAAATTTTCAAAATTGAACTCATAGAGTCTGAGTCAGTATCACATTACACACCATCATTTTTTCTGTGACTGATAAAATGTTCTGCTGAAAGAACAGCCAACTTCAATCCTCTGAGTAAACCATCAACAGCTCATTGCCATGGGCAACTGCTTCAGTCATGGGCGAAACCTGCAAGAAATATGAAAAGGCTTTTAGAAGACTATTAAGAGTAACTAAATTAGGCAGTGAGGGTACACACTTTTAACTCCAACACTCCGGAGGCAGAGGCAGAAGGGTCTCTGAGTCTAAGGCCAGAGTACTCTACAAAGTGAGTTCCGGGACAGCCAGGACTGTTAAACAAACAAGCAAACAACAACAACAAAAAACCCAACCTGTCTAAAAATAAAAATGTAATTAAGAATGTTTGGAGTTTAATGATAAGCTTTGTAAACAGGGAGATAGACATGGTCTGAGATCTGTCCTCTAGTGCCTCAAAATCTAACTAGGAGGCCAAAAATGTGATTTGTACTGTGTGTCCCAAAGCTACGTGGCTAGAGGAAATCAGAGAGTCAGAGGGGTGATATGAGGACTGTTTCTAGGCAGGAGAACGTTGAAAAAATATTAACCACTACAGAACCTGCTACAGGAGGGCAGTGCACAATGACATTGAATAGCAGAGGCTGGTGGTGGAGGAAGAATGTGTCTTGTCTCAGTCCCCTTATCTATGGAATGGCAACACTGCAGTAGTCACATGTCTAGAGTCCATAAAAATTGAAGCAAGTACATCAGAGAGCATGGGTAACAGAGCAGTGATCAATTATTTCATTTCCTTCATCCCATATCACTTGTGCTGTAAAGGGCTAAGTAGAGTATCTGAAAATCATGAGCATTTTTTTCTCAGCGCCACTCTCTGGGGTTTCCTTCTCTCCCCACATAATAATGTTATTGAAAGCACTGACCTCATAAAAATGCACAGAAAACCCTCTTTATACTCTGAAGCAATGCAAGGCAAAACAAACCCCCCAAAACGGCAAAACAATTCTCTTTCATGTTTCTCAAGTTCCACTGGGATTTCCGTTCCAAACGAAGATGTTCTATTTCTGTTCCGGGAAATAAAGATATTGAAAATAAGAAAATTTCCCCTTAAGGTTCACTATTCAGTGCCTCAGCAGTTTCTCCATTTTATTTTTTTCATTTCCCAATCTATCATCTGACTTACACTCACTCTCCTCTGTTCTCTTGCCAAGAATATGCTGAATACATTTACAGAGGAAAAAATAGCCTCGCAAACCACAGCATTAAAACCAAAGAAATACTGTTTGTCTCGTGAGTTTTTTCATTCTGCCAATAATCACTGTGTTCCTGCAAGGTGCCTTGCTTCATCTAGGGACTGAGCAGGTGTGGCTTGCTTTTATTTCTCTTCTATTATTTGCTCTCATAAAGCTTCTAGTCTATGAATAGTGAAGATTATTAGAAAGATGAAATTAATAATACACTGATAAGCAAGCAACCAATTTTAAATAATACTAAAGGCCACTAATAATTTCTCTTAAAGAGATGGACAGAAAGAAGGGAATTTCTAATGTGGGGTAAGGCGTGGAAGCCCTCTCTGAAGATGTGGAGTGTAGGGTTAAATTGGAAACGAGCCACTGCAAGTGGCGGAACATCATTCAGCTGTCTTGAGGAAAAACCTGAGCAAGTCCAGCTGGAGAATTCTGAAGAAGGGGGAACAAGGGCTGTGATGATCAGGAAGTGTGGAGAAGCTCAGAGCAAATCACACGGCATCTCTTGAACCAACATAAAGACATTGAATTCCATTTTTTAATAAATGCTTTCCTCGACATTTTCATATATATATATGATACATTCCAGATATTGTTCCCACTCACCCCTGCAGCTTTCATTCTTCTTTACAAACCTATTTCCTATGTTTACAAGTTTTTCTTTAGAGTTCTTCATAGTTTAAGTATAATTATTTATCTGTGTTATCTCTAGTTTAGAATTAACCATCAGATACTGGTGGGGTTATCAGTGATTATAGAGCTGGATATTATATCTCTCCCTCTCCCAAAACCTATTAGTTATCAAATGTTTAACCATTTTAAAAATAAATTAGTAGGATATTTAAAAGGTGGAAAAGGGATACGTTTGGTCAGGTTTGTATTTGAAGTTATTAGACTGGCTCAGATGCCTAATAAACAGCTGACAGAGAAAACATGTTTGAGAATATCCTGTCTGAAGACTATGTCAGAGTTGACCTGTGCTGAACATTGGTACAGTTTTATCAGATTTGAAATGACTTAGATTTGGTGGCACAGCCAAAGGATTTACAATCATTAAAGGAGGAAGACTGTGATAATCACAAGGGAAAAAATTCGTGAAATAATTTTGCTTGAGCACGAGGCACCATATTCCAAGGTATGGAGAATAACAAAGAAGCAAGTTGCAGAGTAAAGAACAGATAACTCAAGATGGCATTTTCAGGTTGTAAAAGAAGCCTATGAATGCCCTGTAGTGAGGGCTCTAATCACTGGGCCACATCACCTGTGCTACCTGAGATGCTGTCTTAGCTTATTTCCTGTGCTACCTGAGATGCTGTCTTAGCTTATTTCCTGTTGTTGTGATAAAATAGTTGGAAACAAGCAACTTACAGAACGTGGAGTTTATTGTGATTCACAGCCTACTGTTAAAGAACATCATAATTAAGAAGTCAAGACAGCAGGGATGTGAGGCAGCTGGTCACATTCTGATGAATTCTGATGCTCAATTTAAATTTTCTTTATTTCTTTTTTTTTTTTATATGAGCCAGAATAATAACACACGAAGTGGTTCTGCCTATAGTGGGCTGGTACTCTCATCTCTGATAATGTAAGAAAGCTTATCCCCTACATGCATACATAAGCATCCATCTCCCAATAATTAGGTCTCATCAGTTCAACAAACAAGATTAACCTCCAAAAATGCTCAAGATCTTCCTCTCTTGTAGACTCAAGAGCACTTATGGCAATTAAGCACCAGATAGTCAGCTGGCATAGTGCTCAGTGAAAGTAAATGAGAGACACCTCTGATTTCTAGGAATTCAGTGAAGAAAACATAGTCACTTATAGGATAAGAATAACTGAACGAATTCTTGAAGAAATATAGGTATCTCTGTGCCACATAGAAAACTGCAGAAGAGACAAAGAGATCAATCGATAAGACTCTGAGAGGAATGGATAAAGCAAACTTGAGGCAAAGGAATGAATATTGATTTGTTGATGTGAAAAGGAAGATGGAAGAGAATATTCCAAAGCCAATAATGGAGGAATAGTTTGGGAGATTTTTAGGTTGCCCTGTGTGGGTGGTAGCAAAGACTAAGGATTAGTTACAGGCAGGCCTTGAAGAATTCCAGTGACTATGGGGCCTTAGGAAGAAGTTTTTATTGGTTAGAGCTATCCAAGGATATATTATATAATGTTACCAATTATGAAGGTTGAGAAGTCAAAATCTGCAGTGTGATCCATCAAACTTGGAACTTGGAAGCACCACAGAAAACTAACTGATGAAGGATCACTGGGTATGCCTGTTAACAATGATGTTTCTGGCTTAGCTAGCTCCACCATTTGGTCCAGCCCACTGCAGTTGGCTGAGCTAGCTCCACCGCTTGGTCCAGCCTACCGTAGCTTCTCTGGACCAGCAGTCCCAAAGTCTCAATGAATTACGCAGACACTTATATTAACTTGATGCTGTTTGGCCTATGGATTAAGCACATTGCTATTTAGCTATTCCATCTTAACCCATTTTCGTTAATCTATCCTGCCACGTGGCCTGTGGCTCACCTATTTTCCTTATATGTTTCTTCTTTGGGCATCTGGCTCCATCTGCCTTGACTCTGTCCTTCTTTTCCTACCTATTCAGATTCCCCACCTACTTCTACAGTGCTCACCAAGGATTAAAACAGCTCCTTTATTTAAATATTGATATTCACAGCATATAGAAAGACATGCCCACATCACCTATGACTTTTGTTTATATTCGTACTTTTAAGAAATAAGATGTGGCCTTTTGCACATCACGGAGAGTATCTGCTTTACTTGGAGTTTATTGATTTAAACCACCATCTCCTCCAATAGTATTCTTTAAATTGACACACAAGATTCATTATCACAGAGCCTAACACAAGATTTGAAAAGACAAAAGAGTACTTAAATATCAATCTTACTAGGCTAGTTTAGTGATTCTAGAAAACAATAGCAATACTAATCATTTACCACATGGTTAATGCTAGGAATTATTTGTTATTATAGTCCATGCAATTCTCATAGCAACCTCATTCCACAGAGATATGGTGAAATTTACTTTTCCAAAAGTTCATAGATTGGAACAGGAAACTGGACAGACTTTACTCCAAATTTCACGCTTTAAAATAGAACTACTCCATGATTGTATTCAAGCTTTTTAATTCAATTTCCGTACGTATAAAAACAGGCATGTTAAAATCTAGAAAAGATAGGTAGGCAAAAGTAAGCTAGCAGGATGGTTACAATGAGAATGTCCCTACAGGCTACAGTATTTGCATATACACAAGCATCCCCCCCCCCCCCCCCCCCCCGTCTCTCTTTCCCTCTCTCCCTCTCTTTCTAATGCGCATACACAAACACACATAGACAGAGAATTAGTGGTACTATTTGAACAGGTGATACCATCTTGAAAGAGTAAGTATAACAATGGATTTGGCTGTGAGTATCAATAGCTTTGCTTCACGTCTGTTTCATTCTGTTTTCTACGTGTTCCTGAGAATGTGCACACTCAACCCCCTGCTCTGGCCACCATGCCTGATACTTGCTGCCATGTGTCCCTCCATAATCCATTCTCACCCTATTATTATTCTCACCTGAGCCAGAATAAACTCTTTTTTCCATCAGTTGTTAATTAAGTGACCAAAAGAAATTTATATGGTAAATAAATATTAGACTCTTCTTAACACAAGCCCAGGTGACATTTTCGTGCATTTATTCAATCAACCATACATCTAATCAACACTTACTCATCCTGATTTCATTAATTGCTAAGATGCCTTTGCAGAGTGAAGCTCTGACTCTTGTCACCTATTATCCCATTTCCTGGGTCATGAAAAATGATCCAAATATTTCCATGTGACATCAAATACTTTTAGACATGATCTCACATAACCAACTCCCCCTTCACTTGTGCATATTGCTTGACTTGAGTAGGGACAATACAGAACTTTTTGCCAGCCAGCCAGTGTGCATGTGACTGATATTTCAGACCCATACCACTCATCTGATTTCCCCACTATCTTCATTGCCACCTTCTCTGACAATTACAGGAACTCTACAACACTTATAAGAGCAGCTATTATTCTCATTGCTGTGGGAATCACTGCTACAGTCATAATCGTATCTATCATTCATTCATTTAAACACATTTATTGAGCAACACTTGCTCTTAGTAAGCTAGGGAGCTATGAAATACTTTGAGAAAAGGGGTGATATTATCTAACTTATATTTCAAAACTAGAATTCTTATAGTTATGCTGTGAACAGGGCAATAAAAAGACAAATCTGAAAGCAGAGGGACCAGTTAGGAGGTTATTGAAATGATCTGGATGGGACAGAAAAGGGTCTCAGAACACTTTGGTACAGTGTAGGTGGCAAGAAGTGGTCACCATGGCATCTGTTGTGAAGCAAGGGACATTTAAAGGGACACCTGAACTACTGGAAAGAGAAATACAAAAGCTAAGGATGACTGAAATCTTTGGTCTGAGAGAGCTGCACTTATGCCTAGCTAAATTAGCCATTTATGAAGAGCAGCCCTTAGACATCCACATGTGGATCATCAGCTAAAAAATAAAATGCACAAAACATTGGACTGAGTATTGGGAAAGCAGGTCTACAAGATGACATTCTGTCTTCAGACCCTACTAACAGGGGTTAAAGTGAGTCTATTAGGTATGTACCCAGGTGGGGGTCCAGGACTCAGAGAAGGAACACCTGCTGAGGGAAGAACTCATAAGGGAGCAGTAGCTTCAAAGAATCTTGAAATTCATGGCAAGCCCTTGTAGTCGATAAAAATAGGGCTGCTGCAGTTGGTTAATTAATCAAAAGATTCGGTTAAAGAGAGGTTCATAAAAATGATGCATCTACACTTTAAACATTTTATATTAGCTTAAAATTTTAAAATGTGTCTTCATTTGCTGAGGTTGAGATGTGCAGGCAAGGCCTGAGTATAAAGATGAGCTCAGATTGATTATAGTTCCCCCTAGCCCTTTTTGCATAAATCACACTCATAATGTATGGTCTCTGATTTTCTATATGAGTTTCTTGGAAGTAGAGTAAAAATGTAAAGACACTTGCAAAGCAATAGGAATATAGCCTTCTGGGTATATTTTTTTTTTAATCTGATAATTTCTTCTTACTGACTAGCATATTTTTTAAACCACTCACTTCCTTCATGGCTTCTTGACGTATTGACACTTGTTTTCACAGAAACATACTTCTTTGTCCTCACACTTACATTTCATCATATGCATAGTAATTAATAAAGTATGCAGATCAAAAAAGAGCTATAACAAACCAAAGTAAGTGCTTTGCAGGAATCATCAACTTTCTTCTTGGGAGCAGAGCTATGCAGGTATAACAAGAACAATGTATGAGCTCAGAACTGTCAAATGTATTTCAGACAGTATCAGAACGTTTTATTATGAGTAGCTGGGTTTGTTTAACTAGAGAATTATTGGAAACAATTCATTTCAGAGACAACCTTGGAAATAAATATGACACTAGAATATGCTAAACAGCTTCTTCTGCCCTCCCCATTCAATCCAGCTATCTATGCACCTTATGTAGATAGTATCTAGTCAAAATGCTCAGCTGAGGAGAATAATTTTTAGAGCATTCTCTGGGTGTTATTTGGTTTTATATCTTTTGTTTTAACATAAGTAGCACTCATACCAGACCTTATTTAAGCCATCATCTGTGCATTAACGTACATAGAGAAAGCAGCATGAATTAGATGTTATTACTATCCTCATTGCTTATTTGCTCTTTTTCTGCTGCTGTAAAAAGATACCAAGATAACTTATGAAAGAAAGAGATATTCGAGGCTTCTGGTTTCAAAGGGTTAGAATCCATGACCATTATGGCAGAGAGGGTAGAAAGTTTGTCAGCAAATAGGCAGTGGTGGCACTGGGGCTGCTGAGAGCTACATCTTGATATACAAGTAGGAAAGGGGAGAGAGCAGAAGTTTTCTGAAACCTTAAAGTCCATACATCCTTCAACAAGTCCACAGCCCTAATCCTTCCCAAACAGTTCTACTTACTGGTAACCAAGCATTCAAACATATGAGCCAATAAAGACCATTCTCATTCAAGCCCTCACATTCCACTCCCTTGCTCCCTTAGGCTCATAGCCACTTCACAATGAACAATGTGTTTTCTTCCATTTCTAAAGTCCCCATGGTCTTTCACAGTCTTAAAACTGTTTGGAACTCCAAAGTTTCTTTCAACACTCAAAGCAATCTCTTAATCATATCTTTTTATAAAAATCAAAAAGCTAATTATATACTTCTAACATATAATGACACAGAATGTGCAGTATCATGCAAAAGGGAGAAATGAGAGCATAACATGGACTTAAGGGAGACTGAAATTCAGCAGCGCAAATTCTTAAACCTGTAAGTGTTTGTCTAATGTCAAAGGAGTCAACTGATTCTAATGCCTACATGCAACTCTCCTTTGCAGAAGTTTCAGGGCTCTGGCATCTCTAACATCTTGGGTTTCCAGTGAGTTCCAGGTTTTACATTCAGTATCCTGCAATGGGTTCACAGGTCTTCTACACAAGGACTCCCCTGCTACACACCTGCCTTTTTATTACCTGTGAAGCAAGATTCCATAACCCTTTGCTCCATTCCCCACAGTTCCTTAGGAATCACAACATTTGTAGAAGCTTTTCTTTGTTGTTGCTGTTGAGGAAGAACAACCAAATTTCCTCAAACTATTCTGTGTTACAAGTTGGAAGCTTAGCTAGGTAGGGTTTGCCTGGGGTCACTCCTCACTTTATTTTGTTTTGTATCAGCCCTTTGTTTTATCTTTTTATTTTGCTCATCTCAAGCCTTGGCCCTGGTGCTCACACTGTAGATTTTATGGTTTATTTTATTTCACGTGTTATTTCTCATTGTATACCTACATAAGAATGATTACTAACAGCCATAAGACAGAGCCAATATTACACTGTTTTGAAAATTTTTCATCAATGGGATTAGTCCAATACTTCTTAATTTAGCCTCAGACAGAATCTTAGGACAAACTCAGAAAGCAGCCACTTTCTTTTTTCAAAATATCCTGAGATGTCTCCATCCAGGTTATGGTTCCCCTGTGGCACGGCTTGAGCTGTGTCTCCAGAGTCCCTATTGCTCTAGCACTAATGCGTCAAAACTCATAGTAGGATATCTGACAACACTCTACCTCATCCAGCTGCTTTCCTCCAAAGTCCCAAATTCTTCCACATTCCTCCAAAGCACAAAACAATCTGACCTGTCGTGGCAATAGACACACCAGGTGTGTACCAAATTTTGTCTTTCTGTTCTGTTTCTTTGATAAATCACCATAAAACTATAGAAACAAATTATAAAAGAAAGGGTTTACCAACGATTTACAGTTTCAGAGAAGCAAGTCTATGACATGGCGACAGGAGGCAGGTATTAGCTGAATGCTCACACCTTGGTCTGCAAGTAGGAGATAGAGAAAATGAAGCACTAAGTATGGCATGAGTCTTTTCAAAACTCAAAGCCTATGATACACACTCTTCCTCACTGGATACCAGGTATTCACTCATATGAGCCTATAGTACACTTTCTTTTCCATCCCACCACAACTGGTCATAAAAGTAAAACCCCAAATCCTTTTTTCTAGTCTCCTTTCTTAATTCTTCATTGGCACAGACAGAGCTGTTGCACAAATAAATGAGACTCAGGGATAGATATCTGAGAAATTCAGAGATATTAGAGAGAATAAACACCACAGTAAGATCTTACCCAGATGTCGTCCAGCTTCCTCAGCCTGGCTTCTCTTGGCTTCCTCTCTCTGTGTCTTTCTTTGCCCTCTTTAAATACTCTTTTGGTAAATTAAGGTGTGGCCCCACCACTGCCCACCTGGGAGCCTGGAATTCCTTCTGTAAACTAAGATGACCTCAAACTCAGTTAAGGGTGTAGGTCACCACTCCCAGGATACTACTCCCTGTGCTGGGATTAAAGATGTGAATCACCACTCTCTGATCCTCCTACACTGACTGTGGCTATATCCCTCTTATATCTCCCAAACTTCTGGAGATTTTATTAAATCCCCACATAGACTGTGGGTAGATTCCCTCTGATAGCTCTGAAACTTCTGAAGCTTTTATTGAATCCCCACATGGCGCATTCCAAAACACAGTTCTCTTGGTTTCTCAGTATGGGGACAAATAACAAACTGCTTTAAATTTGTGTGGCCCATAAATTTTCTGCCATAACTTCCAACTCTGCTACTGTGTCATGAAAACAGTCATAGGTCTGGTATAAATAAATGAGCATGGCTATAGCTTAATAAAACTTTATTTATAAAACTGGTGATGGATCAATTGTATAAAATAGTTGAAGATTCTTGTTTTAAATAAAAGAAATACTGAAAATCTCTTACTGATTATTGTTTTATATTAAGACTGACCCTATAATTCTGAGACTGCTAAAATATAATTATATTTCTTAAACGATGCCCAAATGCTTGTTCTGGGAAGGGGAAACACTTCTCCAGTCAGTAGTTCAGTAAGTGATTTGGTTTGGGTTTTTTTTTTTTTTCATCTTTTGGTTTGTATCTGCTTTACTAGGCAGATTCCAAAGTCATTCAGCAAACCAACAAGCATGAGAAATTATGTAGGAAGACTAAAGTTATTGAGAGGATTAGAATTTTATTAAATATTGTTGTCTAATATGCATCTTGCAGACTAGAGAGAATTTTAATAAAAGTTGTAAGTATGAGATATTAAATAATCAAGTTATGAGTGAGAAACAAATTTGTATCTAAGTAAGATGAAGATGATTAGAGTAGAAGATAGAAAATAATGAATACTTGACGTTGGAACATTCATGCAAGCTTGTAGAAACTATGAGAACACTGAAGACTAGAAACACTTTAAATAGTCAACAATGAATAAATAGCAACAAACTTTTCACATTGGTTTAAGGGTCTCTGGTTCCACCTGGACAAATACAGTATTTGAGAGAATTATAATAGGAGTTAGTTGGTCCCAAGAGACAGGATGCTCTTCTGATTCTATGGGCTGGAACCTATTTATCGCTTCTTTCTTTGTGAGGGTAAAAATAACTCAATCTCATTTTAAAATAAATGCCACCTTAAGTTTTGACTGCTAAAAAGATAAAACACCAGAGTCCATATGAAAAAAAAAAAGTAACATGGAAAGGAGAGGAGAAACCATAAGTTGTTTATGTCGAAGGAAAGCAGAGTCTGCGTACAAAGACATGATAGAGAAGAAATGGCATTGAACTTGGAATCTAATTCCTGAACATAAGTCTCAACTCTATAATAAGTACCTACCAGTTGGTATCAATCACTTTTCACTTAGATACAGCATTCTGGTTTCTCACAGAAAGGAGTAAAGTCAGGAGATTCTTCTTGCAGCTCTCATACATGACAAACATTAAAAACAACAGAATCCATTTTAAATCTCTGATACCTGCAATCTGGGGAAAGAGTTGACTTACAATGCAGAAAGTCTCAAGTGATAGCTAAAGTCTGTCAATGAGAAACCAGTACATGTTGCCCCTGCACATGCCCTGCCTTAGCCTGAGAGTAAAAACAAGTATGCTCCTATAAATGCACCTGGGGGAACTTCCAATTCCACCGGTAATAATTTTTATTAATTTATTCAAGTTGCTTGCTCTACTTTTCTTCTTATTGTCCAGAATCCATCAAATTATTCTGCCCTCCCACAAGAATTGCTGATAGTCACTGATCGATTACTTTGTTTACAAAGGCTTGCAGTGCCCTGGTTTTAAGCTAAAATTAAAAATGGACGAAAAAAAAAAATCCTAAAGTTACCCTGAAGCCATCTGGAAATTAATAGTTGGCTTCCAAAGCATTCTAGATGTTGAGATTAAAAAGTCTCAGCCCCTGAAGGATCACAGCACATAAGGGCTCCCATTCACTACTGGAAAAATTATTTCAAGGCTTCAAATGAAAGCAAAGCAAACGCTTTCCTGGCAGCCGCTCTCAAAAACATTCTGCGGTGCACTCAGACAGGACTCTGATGAGCACCTTAGATGGTGCTTACACAAAACAGAGCTGTTTGGAAGCCATTTTGATAAACGGCACTTTCTTCCAAGCCATGGCTGAATGCGCAGGTGATGTCACTTCTAAGTGTATCTAAATTGCCCATCACAATTAAGGTGTCATTTAAGCTCCAGGAACGCTCTGTCTGATTCTGAAAGAAGGAGCTGCTTTTAAAAAAAAATTGGTCTTGTGCAGACATGCAATAGAAGTAAGAGGACATTTCCAGTCACACTTAAAGACCCGAATTTACCTCTCCATGTATCACATCTCTTGAATTGTATCAGCCATTAGAGAAATCATAAATATAGAACAATCACAGAAGTCCATCTAGATTTCCTGAGATTTAGGGATTTATCCAGATTTCCTGGGATTTGGAAATTCAAGGGTCTTTTATATGAAAGACAATATGAATTACTTTTTTGTTACATATATATATATATTATTATATATATATAATCAAGAGTGACAGACTTGGTGATGGCCAGGAGGCCAGGATATCCAAAGAAAAGAGGACAAAATTTATGTTCCTGAGTTGTAGGGGTATAGTGGATTTGCTGCTGTAAAAGAGATATCAGATGTGTTAAACTTGAATCCAAACTCAGCTAGCTTCTAACTATGTAATCTAAGAAAAGCCCTCCCAATGGACCTCTGAATTCTTGACTCTGATCTGGTAATGACAATGGTATGCCTGATGTGACATGAAATTGAGAGGAGTTTTTCAGGATCTACCTGTGTCTGGGGCACTATAGGAGCTCTGTGCATTGGAACCCTTAGCAACTACTCTTTTGTCCAATAAAGCTTTGGAGAGTCTGGTTCCTGGGTATTCTCTCTTCACCTCTTCATTTTCTCTATAGATGCATGTCAGGGGTGCTAATAACCCTGCACTGGGATCAACTTTGTGAATTCCCTCAAGGTCAGCACAGGGCCCTGGTCTTAGACTTAAGAGTATCAATAAATTATAAAAAGCTGTAAGGACTAACACGGTTTCAGGGAACACTGGAGGTAAGCTCAGTCCAACCTCGGGGAATCTTCATCAGAGATTTTCCTAGTAGTAAAACAATCCCTACCATATCTCAATACATAAATAAAATTTAGGAGCAAAACAAGAGAAACACAAACTCACATACTGTTTCCAGGGAGTGATACAGGTACATGGCTCTATAAGGAGTAAAGGATTGGCTAGGTATAAAATTATAGAGGAATGTGGATAGAATTACAGAGGAGTATATGTGCTTGACATGAATATTGGGGAGACAGATCACCAGAAGGAGTAAGGCTGAGAATTATGAAGTGATAGGTAGAATATTAAATTAGAAAGTAAAGTGTCATATTAATGTATCATACTAGCATTATATTTTATTTTTAGGTAAGTAGAATAAATAGGGTTCACTATGCCATTTTCATACTTAGCTATTATCAAAGTACCATTTTAGAAAGAAAATTCAGCATATCTGTTGTTTTCCTGTGATAAAAATTTTAAAAATGAAGCTAATAAAAATCTTTATGACTGATAAGGAGACATAGGATGTGATGTTGATGGTGACTCAGACCTTTTTTGTGTTTATTATATGGTACAAGTTTCAAGATCTTTATAAATATGATGAAGTTTATAGGAAAGCACAGGTTTAGAAATAGTGAAAATTTATATTTTGGCTATACTGAAATTATTCAGAAGATTTTTAAAAGAGCTTGCATCAACACCCAAGTGAATTCTGTAAACATCAGAAATCAAGCAAGTTGATTTCTCTATAAATGCATGTCAGGGGTGCTAATAACCCTGCACTGCGATCAACTTTGTGATCAACTTTGTGTTTCCCTCAAGTGAATTCTGCAAACATCAGAAATCAATGGCCATGAGAGAGCAGATATTGTTCTGTCAATCATTACAGTTTCCAGAACTTCATAGATGAATACTAACAAGGTTAAGTATAAAAAGTATTATATGACACCAAATCAGGAGGGTGTGGTGATATATTGGAAAAGAAGCAGGTAGTAGAAAGTGGAAATAACAAAGGAGGAAGTCACAGGTAGCCAAGAAGATGGCTGTGTATATAGGAGAAACTGACTTAAGCCTACCAGAAAAGAAGGAAGGTTATGGAAGTTTACCTTAATGTGAGATCATTTCCTCCTCTTAAGCTTCTGCTGCTAATGGGGAATTTGTCAAATAACTGAAAATCTATTGATGAGTCATATGTAGTCACATAATAACCATTCACTAGTTTTTGTCCTTGCAGAGTAAATAGCTCTCCTGGGTTTGAAAACTGACCTTGGTATCACAGCTGTGAGCCTGGCTGTGTTGTAAACCTTGACCCACAGTGCTGTCAAAGGACCAGGAAGCTTGGCACTGAGGGTGGTACTCTTCCATGCACAGTGGTGATATTTTCTATTGTTAATTTATATGACTCCTTTGTCTTTATTCTTATAGCCTATGCAAGACCTGAAGATTTAAGGTAATAAGAGTGAATTTAAAATGTCAAGTGTAGGATAGAAACACATTTGTATCTAGGCTACAGTGCAAGTCATATTATGGACATTAAGTTCAGTATGCCACATATAATTAAAAATAAGAAAATTGAAGGGATAGCTGGGCTCTCTTACTTTCATTGCCTTGTTTTCTTTCCATATTTTCTAACATTAGCTTCTGTTTTCACCCTCTATTGTGTTCTAGGAACTTCTTCAATCCCAATAGAACTAACACACACACACACACACACACACACACACACACACACACACACACATTACCTCGGACAACATTTTCCCAAGGTCAACTGCATGTTCCTTTCATCTACTGTACTTCATCTATGACCTCACTCATTCCATTCCAGTCTTGAAGATGCTATTGTAGATGCTGGTTGTCATGGTTGTGATTTCTGTTTAATCCACTTAGCACCATAAACAAAATTGAAAGGGTGTCCCAAAGAATCTGACAAACATTTGGTTAATTTAGGTTATTCCCCACAGCCAAGACACAGATCAACAGTTGGTATTTGATTCATGAGAGGAGTTCTAAATATACTATTTCCGTCAAGTATGAGAACTGCTTTCTTGGAAACAAGACTAAAAATTAGCATGAGCAGCACTGTGACCCTGGTTGTGTTGTAAACCTTCACTCACAGTGCTGATAAAGGACCAGGAAGTTTGGCACTCAGTTGGCAGTGTGACCAACAACCACTACAATTCTGATTTGCACTGACTGGTTTTCAGTGTTCCAAGTAGAGCAGGAAAAAGAAACATAGGGCATTTATTGTAAACTCAAGTTTTAATTATCATCTCTGAAAGTGGGAAATGTCCCTGAATGCCATGGGAGTGTGACAGGCCTTGGAATCATGAAGAGCAGGAGAACATACCCTAGTCCTGACTCTACTGACTTGTATCTAGGAGAAAATTCCTTAAATTCTCTACATTATCAGCTCCTCATTTTAGAAACAGAGAGAAGGAAATGTTTCTCATTGCTGTTGTTATCTCTTGTGGGGAGTCTTGGCTCTAGTCACAGTGCTCCTCAAATGTCCATCTTTTTTTATACACTGTGATATTAAAGGAAGAAGAGTGCTCAAAATTAAAATTTTATGTAACAGGAATGTTTTCTATAAAGAGGAGGATTTACTACACTTCAAGCAGCTAACTGAATCGGAACTCAGGATATCTAATATTAATATCAATTTTAATATTAATAATTATTATAGCAGGTATAAATTAAATGCTCAACTTTAAAGTTACTCATATAGTTTAATAAGTGATTAACTTTGTTCAAAATCAAAAAAGTAGCCAGAATGTAGTGCTTCACTACCCAACTACACTTTACAGATAAAAATGTATGGTAATTTTTGGCACATGAATGCAAGCTTCTTGATTTCAACTTACACTAGTCCTTACACTTACACCAGGTCCTTCAAAAAATAAAAGGAAAGACTTGCTCTCCTCTCCTTTCTTTAAACAAGCCATCTCACTTAACTGAGTTCTTTGGTGATCTTCTGCAATCCCTACATCACTAATAAAATAATTACAAGTAAGACATTGTTCCTCTTCCTTTTTATGTAAAGGGCATCATGCCATGTGACTCATTTTATGAAGACTTTACATTTTAGACATAAATGTGGGGACATGATGCCTAATTTATGATTACCTGAAAGTGACATAATTCATTAAATTGTGTCCTAACAATGGTCATATAAGTAGTTTCTCAACTCGTTACTAAAATATTATATCCATAAAAAATTAGGTGTGTCGTCATATACACATGCTCATTTTCATGATTAGTTTACTCGCTCAGATAAATTTCAAGTGGTAGAATTTCTGAATAAAAACCTCACAAGAGCGTTGCATTTTGATCAATAATAGCATTCATACAGGTTTGCACGTGTTCATGTGCTCTCTCTCCAAAGACTGATCTCACCAATGAAACTTTTATTGTCTTTTAAGTAGAGAGTATACAAATCACAATTTTTGTTGTCATCAAGACACTAGGCATAAAGTCACAAGTTTGGGTTGCTGTGTCTTCCATGTGAGTGGTGCTTGTTACAGGTTGAAGAACCTTTTGTGTGAAATCCTTATTGATTGAGTATATTCCTTGATTATTCACATTCTCTTCACTCTACAAAGTAGACTGAAGGGCGGTTCCCTTAATTTCTAATTTGAACTTAGCAATGAAAAGAATTAGATGTTTATTGGTTAATTTTCAAGATTCCTAGTAATAAAGATTATAAGGAAGTTTTTGCACATTAAGGCTTCTACTTTGTCTTTTTATCAGCCTGGACCCTTTTATCTATTTCCTCCAGTGGCCTGAAGTTTCACAATTGAGTAAGGTATTCACCTAAATACTACATTCTTTCATCTATGACAGTATTGTTTTTTATTGTTTTACTCATTTAACTTTTTATTGATTATTTGTGGATGTTTTGGTGTTTTTTTGTATTTTGTTTATACATAAGAGAATTGTGTTGTAATAGATACCTCTATTGGAATGAAGCAAGAATGGATTTTTAGCTTGGGCAGTTGCTGGGTTGGTCAGCCCACCTCCCTCTTCCTCAAGGGGGAGAGAACCAGGGCGAGTTCTCCAGAACCACCTTGGCTAGTTCATAAAATGCAGTAAGCAGCAAGGGATGGAGCCCATGCTTCTACTCTCATGCTCTCAGGCAGTTCACCCATACCTACAACACTAGGGCCAGCTCTGTTGTGTTGTCCAGGCAAGGTGCAGGAGCCATTTTCCTATTGCATAAATTCTACTTAGCTTATAATGAAAACTTAGAGCCAGATACTGGGGAAAAGTTGGAATATCAAAGAAAGGAAACACATCATAGTCAATTCTCATCCAGCCAATTTCTCAGGCAGAAAAGGGTAAAGAGTCCCCAGCAAGATTGGTCATTTCTTCAGAATGCACAAGTCTCTGCCTCCTCTTGCCTTAAATATGTATTTCACTCCCAGATTCAACTCTGCCTCATAATCCTAGAGTTAGAATTAAAGTTGAGCTACTATTACAGAAATCTCAGAAATACAAAAAGATCTCTGTCTCCTGAGTGATGGGATTAAAGGCATGGGTCACCCTTGGTCAACCCAAGTGATAGGAATAAAAGTGCTATATAGCTAGCCAAGGTGGTTCTGGAGAACTCGCCCTGATTCTCTCCCCCTTGAGGAAGAGGGAGGTTGGCTGACCAACCCAGCAACTGTCCAAGCTAAAAATCCATTCTTGCTTCATTCCAATAGTGGTATCTATTACAACACAATTCTCTTATGTATAAACAAAATACAAAAACCCCATAACATCCACAAATAGTCAATAAAAAGTTAAATTAGAGTAAAACAATAAAAAGTAGGCTTTTAAGGTGTTAAGGGAGGTCATCTCCCTTTGCCACCTCATGGAAGACAAGGAGTGGGAGACCAGCTCTGATGTGGTCTTCCACTCTCCAGAACTCATTGCAGGCACTTCTGTGCCCTCACTAGCAGGGTCAGCAATACTGTGCTGCCCAGGGTAGGTGCAGAGTCTGCTCTCTCAAAGTACTGCAGCCAGTGAGGGGCAGAGCCAGCTCACCAGTTCTCCTGACCTCAGTTTTAGTTCTCCCACCTTCCATAGTTG
Source organism: Phyllotis vaccarum (assembly GCA_033318265.1). Lineage (NCBI taxonomy): Eukaryota > Metazoa > Chordata > Mammalia > Rodentia > Cricetidae > Phyllotis > Phyllotis vaccarum. The sequence goes on along the minus strand of JARWLC010000001.1, from coordinate 34,428,258 downwards.
GTTAGGGGCAGTGTAGAGGGCTCCTTCCCCCCGCCCCACCTTGCTCACAACACCTTATGGCAGATGAGAGACAGGGTCAGATCTCCCATGCTCACATTTTGGGGGCCAGCTCACCAGTGCCCCTGTCAATGAGTTCAGTTCCATTGTGCTGCCCAGATGAAGTACAGAGCTTGCCCCCCTCCACCCTCAGAGCTGCAGCACCTGACCTAGCCTGCACCTGAGAGGCTAGGTCAGCTCTCCAACTTCTTTCAGGAGGGTAGGGATAAGGGATAGGGCATCTTTTCCTTTGCCCATGCCACCCCATGACAGATGAAGGATGAAGGCTGTAAAAGCAGTTCTCTCACACTTATGGTCTCAGTGCAGCTTGGCCACACCCCGACCACTAAGGTCATCTGTATCATGCTGTTTAGGCAATGTGCAGGACCTGCTCTCTGGAGTGCTATAGCAGGTGATGGGCTGAACCAGTTCTAGTGTGGCAGTCAGTGAAGGGAAGGTACAACTCTGTGCAGCTCTATCTTCTGCCTTTAGTGGTAACAGGAGCCATGGACATTAACATAGACCATAGCTGTGGTAGGGCCATGGGACCAGACATAGCCCTTGGCAGCAGCCCAGGCCCTGATATCACCATGGCCCTGGGTGGCAAGCAGGCCACCCACCTCTGTTGTGATATGTTTAATTAAATATATTAAATATAAAATATATCACCACACACTTCAGCCCACTCCTCACCACCTTCTCTTCTTTATATCTGCCTCTATCCACAGGAAATGAATCTATCTCTCTCTCTCTCTCTCTCTCTCTCTCTCTCTCTCATACACACACACACACACACACACACACACACACACACACACACACACACACACACCTCACCCCATATTTGCTCACCATAATAAAGCCTGACTACTGCCCTCTCAAGGAAGGCTCCTGTTTTCTTCTCCTGATCTGGGAGTGGAGAGCTGTGGGGTGGTATGTGGATCTCTGTCTTCTGCTCAGTCTCACTTGACAGTATTGTTTAAAAGTTAACTTTTGCATGTGGAGAGGATTCCAGAAGTTATGTGCTAGCCTTGGAGGTGCAATAACCTGAGTTTTATCCCCAGAACTGATGTGAAAATGCTCGGCACAGTGGAGCCCACGTGCAAGGACGGCACCGAGGCTATGGGGACAGGAGGATCACTGGGGATAGTGCCAGATCACTCCGGCCTAATTGCCCACGAATAGGTTAATGAAGGAACCTGTTTCTGAAGATCACGCGCGTGTAACTGTTTTCTGGCTACCACGTACACATGACACTGATACTCCCACAAGCAAATATACTTCCCAAATAAACATACCCACATATAAAATGCAAATACATACATACAAGCATAACCTAAATAAACAAAGGTGAACTTGACCCCAAAGTACTCAATATTACCTTTCTCTGCTTCATTTCAAAACACAGAAATCCCTTGTCTACCTTATTTATTTGCATTTTATTTATCTTATAATATATGTATTTACTGATTTTCTGTCTTTCCTACTACACAATATTTGAAAGGAGCACATCTGCTTTTGTCTGATCCACAGCTATACTTCCAGTACTGACAAGTATCTGACATATGGTAGACATTCAGCAAACATTTGTTGCGTTTGTTGAATGGATAATAAAATAATTCTAATACAATAATAGTTCTATTATTTAAATCTTTAATTACATGTGTGAAAAAGAGAAATGGGAGAGACAGACGGGGAGAGGGAGAGAGAGATAGAGAGAGACAGAGAGAATATATATGTCTTCACAGAGGTCTGGAACCACCAAACATGAAAGTTAGGGATCTCTACAAGAGCAGTACACATTTTAAGTGCTGAGCCAATTTTCAGTTCCTCTTCTAATTGTATAACAGTATGAAATAAGAATTTCTGATCCAATCTGGAATTCTAGGTGTTTCAGTATTTGTTGTAAACTTCTGAATAGTCTGCATTTTCACTACTAATTTAAGAATGACATCTTTGAACAGAATTTTATTTCAGAACTGCATTTTATATATTCCTAATTTATTTAATTTCATCCTCAGAACAATCGAGTGAGTGCCCTCATTCTGATACAAATGGGAAATCTGATTGACTCACATGCCAGGACACAATGGAATCTTGAGTAATTTACATCCAGAATGTTAGTCTACTTTCTAACCTCTGGTGTTAACATGGAAGCTGCCGTAACATGGTTAAGACAGGGCATAGCTCCTGTATGTTGCCCCTTTTGGAAACAAGCTGTGGACTGCTTTACACTGCAGATCAATATAAATGCAGAGACATGGAGGGTAACTCAGTTCCATGCTGGAAAGTCTCAGAAAGCACCATTGCTTCTTCCTTAACAGAACATTAAGTTATGTCTGGTCCTTAGGGACAAGAATAGCCCATCTGGAAACTAAATTTTGTTTTAAAATGATGAAAAGCCAAGATTTTCCAGGATGAAACTCTACAAATTCAAATAGTCTTGGTCAAATGATTTTGAATAAAAGTTTTTTAGGCTTTAAGGTTTTTAGCAAAGAAGGAAAGGACATCCTCACATAATTACTGCTCATGTAATGAATATATTTCTGGCCTGAATTGCTCACATCAATAACAGTAATTACATTCACTGAGAAAAGGCAATGTAGCTCATGAGATTTACATGAATGAAGTTCACTATGATATTCTTCTTAAAAATACTAGAGATAGTGATTCCTCTGGAACATTGAAATCAAGACCCAGATGGGGTAGAAAAGTTGGTGAGATGGCTAAATTGATATGCTCATTGAACTGGAACAAAGGATGTTCAGTGGGTTAATAAAATAAGATTTCTTAGTCTGTATAAAGGTGAGCATTGTGATAAACAGATTTGGTAAAGATTATCATTACCCATGCAGGTGAGCAACTGACAGCCCACTAAGTGCTCAAATACAACGAAACTGCAGAAATGGTGGATGTGCTTTCTCCTCTTGAACTGGAACACTGGTCCTTTCCTGTACTGGGATGTTTGCCATCTCATGCTTTGGCCTTCACACTCATGGTGATACTTACACTGTTGATTCTCCATGATTTAAGTTCTTTATGTTCATATTATAAAAACATCGATTGTTTTTTTCCTGAGCTTTCAACTTTCAAAGAACCAGTGTGGAACTTGGACTTCCTAGCTTTATGAGCCACTCCTTTCTTGAAAAACTCTTTCTGTATTCTCACATATGGCTTGCAGGTCCTGTTTCTCTGGAGAATGTTATCTAACACTCATGCACTATGTCCATTACATAATTCTCAATTCTAATTTGAGAGGAGTCAGTGCATTTTGTCCTAATCTATACATCTATGTGGCTGTACTAGCTCAAGCATCAACACACTGAGTGCCCTGACATATTTGGTACCTTATGTGTTTCTCTTTATTATTCTATTTGCTGTACATTAGCAATCTATAGATGTAGCATTGCCTTTGCTCTAGGTCATTTAAAAGATTCCACCCGTTTAACTTCATCTGAGCTTGCACTAAATGCATGTGGTAAATAATTATTTCTATCATTACTAGTGTTCATTCTTCACCTCTAAGTCTTTTCTCACTGCATCCACATTCACCTCTGAGAATTTGTGTGGACACCCAGGTGGGTTCCTATCACAGAACTTAGGAAGCAGCTTCTAAGAGATATTGCTATGATAAGTGATGTTCTTTTTAAAAAAATGTTTCTTTAATAGTTTAATACATACATATAGTATGGGTTGTACTTACCCCACTAACCCCCTTAAATCATCTGACATCCACCTCTCACATTCCAAAGCCTTTCTCAACCTTATGTATTCTCCTTTAAAATAATATACTAATTCCAATTTGTGCTGTTCATACACACATAGAAGTAGAGTCCATCCACTGAAGGATAAACCCTTAAAGAAAACTGAGTCTTTCTCTCTAGTGGCCATCAGCTGTTCTTATCTACTCAGCTAGAAAAAGGGGCTTATCATCCCCACCCCCTCCACGTTGGAATATTTGCTGGCTTGATCTTTAATAGTAACCATCGCTGTTCTAATTTCTTGAGAATAGTAGCTCTGTCATGTCCAGTACATACTGTTTTTCTCTAGTTATCCACATTTTTTTTTCTGGTTCTTACAATCTTACTGTCCCCACTTTGAACCTTTGGGGATGAGGGTGATACAGACATTCCGTTTGTGTCTGAGCATGTCATAGTCACTTATGTGCTTGGACCATTTATGAGTTTCCATATTAACTGCTACACAAACCACTTCCTTGACTGGGACTGAGAGCTGCAGAAATATATGGGTAAAGATGTACATCTTTAGAAGAAAGTTTGGTAATATGTCCATTTAGCATAAACTATTATTATCAACTTCATCCTTGGGGTCTATAAACTCCCAAACCATGGGTCCTTGGTCATATTTATAGTACCATGCACGCACTTCCATCTGTAGACTAGAACTTAAATCATGTCAGAAAGAAAGTGAGTTGACTTTATAACAGGCATACCACTATTGTTTCCACAGGACTATCTTAAGAAAAGAAAAATAATGAGGTAGTGTGGTGAGAGGTTTACGTGGGGAAGAGATCAGAAGGGTATATCATAAAAGGGTATGAGAACAGGAATAATTAACACTGAAGGTATTTTATAAAAGGGGATAATACCCCTCCCGGAATTCATAGGTTCCCAATAAAATTTCTAGTGTCAAATGTGGGATATCCCCCATCAAATTGTTAACAAGGCATATTCAGAGATTCCAAAAGCTCTATATGCTATTGCTCTTGTTCTTGGCTGCCCATCAGAACTTGTTGATAAAACCCCTTTGCTGAAGATGCCAGGCACTGTGGACACAGGACATAGAGAAATCAAACTAATACTGTCTGAGAAGTTTCCTTCTTGTTAGATAGATTTCATTGTACTGAAAGGGAAGCTTCTGGAGGCCGGGGGAGTCATCAAGGACTCAGCTCTGAACTCTGTGTGCTACCATAAGTGATGTTTTAAGTTTGGTACTCCTTTATTCCTTTGACTTTGCCTCATCTCAAATGTTTTCTCAAGGTAGACTTCCAGCCAGCTCCCTCAATGACCTACGTACTGGAAGATAAAATCTAGATGGGGGCCTGAGTCAGAAATAGATTCTTTTTCTTTGCTAATTCTGATTTCTTTCTCCTCTGATTTTTCTCAACACAGGAATCCTAATTCTACTAAATATCCTAATGACACCTATTTTAGAGTGAAGGCAATTTGATCAGACCCTACAATTCTATTCTACATTCTTTATCCTTCAATCTCATGTGCTTTTCTTCTCATTCTGTTCTGTCCCACTGGCTTTCTTCCAGAGCCACACTATATAAACTTCTCACTTCCTATCTCCTCCTCTCTCAGTGAAGTTCACTAAGAATAAATTACTAAATATTGAAAGATTTTAATCATCCCTATCCCTTTCCACTTTACTGTTTTAGAATATTTCCATATCTGATAGTGGAGACATTCACTATGTAATTATTTTCATTGTTGTCCTTACAGTCACAATAGACTATTATTGTGTCTCTTCTGTAATACATACCTCAAACTATCCCTGGCATATGCTATATACTTTTTAAAATAATTGCTGAATAAATGAATGACATAAATGATGGACAGGTCATGAAATCAAAAAATAGCAGGATATCTTCTTGAATTCTGTACATTGGATTGATACTGATCCAGTTAAATGAGGTTTTAGTGATAAGATTTTAAGTTGCAATCTTTAGATGTCTGTACATATTGCTTTATAGCAAATTTGTATTAAAATCTCCTACCTCAATTTGTTGATCAGAAAAACAAAATGGTCCCCCGTGTGTACTACTTTTCTGATGCTAAGATAAAATACTGTAAGCACAGGCAGTTAAGGAAGAGCTTAGCTCAGTCGACAGTTCTAAATGAATAGAGTCCATAATGGCAAAAGGAGACATTGACACAGGAACCAATGACACAGGAGCAGGAGCAGAGAGCTGACAGACTAAGTCTTACCTGTATACATGAAGCAGAGAACAAACAGGAAGTGGGGCAAGGTTCAGCCTCTTAAAGTTTCTGAAAACTACCCACAAGTAGTGCAGGCAACTGGTTACCAAGTGTTCAGAAACATGTGCCTATGGGAGAAATGCTGCATTCAAAAGGTTGTACCTTGTCTTAAAAATATGTGCTAGCCTAGGGGGAAACCTTCCAGAAATCAAGTCTCAGAAATGTGAATTAAGAGGTATGGTGCAGTGAGAGGCTTTGAAGTAACAGAGTCAAGATTTCAAATCTTACCTCAGCCTATTATTTTAAGTCTGAGGAATTCATTCACATTCTTTGATCCTCAACAGTCTCATCATTATAAGTGGAGTAGCACATGGTACAGGTGGAATAATGTGGATTGATCCAAAGGGATATTCAATACACAGGTAGCACCCATTGAAACACTTATGCTAATACAGTTCTAATGCATCTGGCTTCATAGAAGAAATACAGAATTTTTTTAGAAGTGCTAGTTAATGGGACAATTTAAACTGACCTATGCCCTATTAAGCAGAGATACATAATCCCACCTGGCAGGAGGCTTCTTATAATCTTTTTTAATCATACTTGTAAATATTCATAAGCCCTGTTAAGGATATCACTGTGCTTGATGGAGGAGTGCTGCTCTGGGTATCTGAGAATCAATGTGATACATGGCACAACTGTTCTCTAACTAAAAAGAACGGCAAAGCAGAGTCACTGACAGGAATGTAAGATAAGTTATTTCAAGCCTTTATTATCTATGACCCAGTACAGTTTTAGTTCTGAATGAAAAGCAGATTGTGAAGTTAAACTTTGTCATGGCAACACATATGCTTTAGTGAAAAGGGTTTCTTACTTCTAAAATAATCTTAAGTGGTTGTTGCTCTTCTGAATCTCCAAGTGAGATGTGTGGCTCCCAGAGATCCAGCTTAAAGTGTCTAAATGTGATCGGGTGGAACTGAGGTGAGGGTCAAGTTTAAGGGATTTTTTTTTTTTTTACCTAAACAGGTTATCTGTGGAAATGAGACACAAATTTAGAGTATGTACTATCAGACTTGAATAATACATTCTGCATTTTCTGATGGAAGCTAGGGATGTGCTTGAAGTCCTTTTATTTGATCAGTGCATGAATATGGTAGATCCCTTTGTTCATTAATGATTATCATGCTTTCACATGCAGCACTAGATGTAAACTTCAAAAGTCAAAAATCTGGACATCAGAGAGGGAGATGAAAACAGGCTAATGTCAAATCTTATCTCTGTCCAACAACTCAGGAGGAGGCAAGTTGGATTATTCGGGAGATGATCTGATAACTTAATTAACAATATAAAAGAATATGACAGCCAGATGGGGTCACACTGGGAAGATAGCTCATCAAATGCAATTCTGTGCATCAGTCAGCTCAGAGAGTCTTCATTTTAATAGCTACTGTTGAAAGTTACATGAACTAGAAATTTAGGAGTAGGGTTTTGGAGGGCCATGTGTAATCTTCACAAAGGTATTAGTGGATTCCAGGATATCTCTTAAGCTTAAAATGTAATAGTACAACAATCTTTTTTACCATAATTCTCAATGAAGGAAGATACTAACTACCTGAATCAATCATTTTGAAAAATTGAGTTTGTGAGGAGAGTCCTCCATAAATATAAATACCCAGGTCCAGGACAGCCTCAGTGCACAAGGTATGAGGGAACAGGATTGCTGTCCACAAGAGTTCAGGTATCAAGGAAGATAGAGAATAAGGTCACAAAAAAATGACCTTTGGTTGTTTGTTTTGTTTGTTGTCTGTTTTTATTTTGTGGAAAGAGGGGAGAGATTCCTTAGTTAATCAGAGAGCTTTAGGGGATAAGAATAAAGCATTGTTTTTCCTGCTCTTGGAAAGCTGTGAGGCAGGAGACACAGCAGAGCAAGCAGTAATACTTTTGGATCCCTACTTCTTGGTTTGTCCTAGCAGGAAGTGAGCCCAATCTCTTTCCACCTGAGCTGGCCTCACTTATACCTTCTACCAACATACCCTTTGCTAAAATTTCTTGGATTTTTGAGGCACACAATTGCCATAATTATACTGGCCTTCCCTTAGTACATTACATTGCTCTGCTGTAATGGAGACTTTCATCCATGTATTATTAGATTTCAGTGTGTAGGTATTTAAGGTCAGAAGACAAGAAATAGCATCATAGATCCAGAGACTGCTTCTTGCAAAGAATGATCTTCCCCAAATTCACTGCTTCCTGAAGAATATAGTAGTTGTTTTATGAATAGTTGTATAGACATATTGAAGATTCTCTTTAAAACATATTTCACCCATATAATTTCATATGCCAATAAGTAACCACTTCAACAAAAAAGCATATTTTTACAGAAATTTTGATGAACTCTTTGCAGTCTGTGTATGTGCTTACTTTGTATTGAGATTTAGTATAGAGCATCAATATAGTTGGTTAATTTAATTAAGATGTCTCTTTCTGTCCGTTTTCTTTCTTCCCTTGAACTTGCTAACATACCAGAAGCTAATTATGCTTCTAAAATTATCCAAGGTCTATAAAGTATTTGCTTGTAAGAAATACAGATCACCCTCTTCTCAAGTGTGCTCAATAGCAGGGCTGATTGGACAAACATTATGATATTCTACCATTAGATTTGATTTAAAATGGAATTCTTTTGGGTGCAGGAAGTCCTTTATTTCAGAGGAAAAAAAGAAGCTAAATTGTTCAAGTCTATAACAAACAGGAGCTTCTCTGCCATACAGCAAGTGTTGAGACAGACATCTCAGCAGAGAAAATAGTTCTTGTGATATAGACCTGATGTGTATTGAAGGCTCCATCAACACTAACAGAAGAAAAAGAAGGAGGAAGGAAAAATATAGAATAGAGGCTGGAGATTCCTCTGGTGCATCTTACATCTTTTTTGAAAGATCTATTTTTATTATTTTTAAATTGTGGTTAAATATGTATTTGTAGGTATGTGTATGTAAGTGCAAGTACCCAGTGAAACTAGAAATAGATTTCATATCCCATGGAGCTGGAGTTACTGATTGTAGTAGGAGGTTTCTGGCCAGGACTCTCAGACCTAGCCTCAAGGTTTAGGCCCACAGACCCACAGTCCCACAGTCCCACAGAGACAGATGCTTTCAATACCTTTTAGGCTGATCGGCCTAAGGCCCAGGCACATAACTTGCTATCCCTTTACCCTTAAACTACCCATGTCTCTTATCTTGTTCAGCCATGTGGCTCGGTACCTTTTCTTAGAGCAGCATAGTTGTCCTCTGCTTCTTCTGGCTTCTCACTGGCGTTCTGCTCTGTGCTTCCTGTTCTCAGAGTTCTTTTAATCCCACACTTCCTTCCTGCCTTTGGCCAATCAGTGCTTTTTAGTAAACCAGTGGGTGGGACAATTATTTACAATGAAGCAACACAATCTCCCTATATATCCTTTTTTCTCTTTTTAAAACAAAAAGAACTCCAAATCTAATATTCTTTCCCCCCATTATCTATAACAACTTATAAACAACACTGTAAATAAACACAAACATCCATAATTCATGTTTTGGGAATGTGGGTGTCATTCTCTAGGCTACTTCCTGCTGAATGGGGATGCCGACAATCTCATGAGAATCCAAAGAAAAATTTAGGATTATGCACAAGTCTTTAGTGGAGTAGTCTGTAAGGCTGCATTATCTCAGCCAGTCTCCTTGAAATTGTTCTGGATTCAGAGCTCAGGAAAAGTCAACAGAGGTGCTCTGAGATATTGAATCATCTGGGCCATCCATTTCCATTGGAGATTTTTCAGGGGGTCTTCCTCTATTGAAAATTATGTTCTTTATCCAGGAATAAATCCACAGCCTCTCATTTTCTATGAAATTAAAAAGAAAACCTCTTCTCCAAAGTAGCATATCTTTGGACTTCAGTTTTAAAGTCAACTCATTTATAAAATATATAGGTTGAATTAAACCAACAGCATTTATAATCAACTGTCTCTTAGCAGCTTTTACTACGTCATTTTTAGTCAAGAGGCTTAAAGATAAGACAATAACATACAGTATCCAGACATTCTTTGTTTTTTCCATCTTTATGTGGCTTATTCATTTATTTATTTATTTTACTCTATTTCTTTTTTAAAGACTTTCTCTACCTTTTCTTTTCTTTCTCTAAGAATATGTATCTATATTTTCAACACACTCTAAACCACTTAGACTTTTAACAAAAAAAACTGTCTTTACTGTATATTTATTTCTTACCTTTTTCTGTCTCTGACCATACCTTTGCTTGGCTGGGGTGATTGACTCCACCAGATTCTTCTATTTCTTTCAGTTTCTGAACACACCTTTAATCTGCCAATGTTCAAGATTGGTAGGATGGGTGGATGGCTCCACCCAGCCCCATGTTGGGTGCCATTTGTAATAGGAGGTTTCTGACTGGGACTTTTGGACCTAGCCTCAAGGTTTAGGCCCACAGACCCACAGTCCCACAGTCCCACAGTCCCACAGAGACAGATGTTTTCAATACTTTTTAGGCTGATCAGCCTAAGGCCCAGGCACATAACTTGCTATCCCTTTACCCTTAAACTACCCATGTCTCTTATCTTGTTCAGCCATGTGGGTCGGTACCTTTTCTTAGAGCAGCATAGTTATCCTCTGCTTCTTCCAGCTTCTCACTGGCATTCTGCTCTGTGCTTCCTGTTCTCAGAGTTTTTTAATCCCACACTTCCTGCCTGCCTTTGGCCAATCAGTGCTTTTTAGTAAGACAGTGGATGGGACAATTATTTACAATGAAGCAACACAATCCCCCTATAACTGATAGTCGTTATCCAGTCAGCATGTGTACAGGAAACCAAACATGGGCACTTTGCAAAAGTGATAGCATGTGTTCTTTGAATAACTCAGCCATCACTACAGCCCCAATGCCCAGTATCTCACACTTTATCAAAATTTTCCTAATCCTTACAATGTACTTTAAAATAAGAAAAAAAAGGCAGAAAAACTGAGACATAAATATGATTCATCTTTTCCCAAGCTTATTGAACTTCCTATCAAATGATCAAAAATATATTAAAAATAGTTGATATACTTGCAGTTGAATCTAAGTGATACAAACTTGAATAAGTTAAAATGTTACTTCAGAGCTCAGCGTCTTTATATATCCCATAGGATTCATGTTACTTCTCCTATGGATGATGTGAGAAAGTTACTTGGTGTTTGTAATACACTAAGCATAGAAAATAGCAGAAAGGAAGTGTTCAACTTACAGCTCTATTTTCTCTCATGGCACTGGATCTGTTTATGATGTTATTTTTAGGATTGTTGTTCTTATTGCAGCTGGACAACTTAAATCCTTTTAGGACAGGTGCCAGGCATGAACCAAAAATGAATGATGCTCCAGCATAAAACCTGGCAGGAGGAGGAATGACTAAGAAATGCTTATGGCACCTGTTCTTGTGGATAGAAGACAGAGCTAAGCAGACTTCCGACAGCAATAAATCACTGCTTAAATGTATCCGACAGGGTGGGAACCATAATTGCTTCCTTTGTTGCTCACAACTGTTCATTACAGCTTGGAAAAGCCCCCAGATCATAGGAGAAACATCTGATGTAAAATATTATTAGTCTCAGTGCAGATTTTTTTAAGTAAAATACTGATATGATACTCAAGGCCTAGGAAGTTACAAATTTTTCTTTCATATATTTCTTCTCCTTAGTTTACTCTTTTTGATGTATAGAGAAAATGCTTGTCAAAAAGGCCATAGTGGTTCTCCGTAGCACCCAAACAAATGAATGCAAGACCTCTACTCTTTTGATCCTACGCAGTGACAGGACATCTACACCATGCTCCATCTTCTAGCAAGCTCTATCACCATATCTACTATTCTGCCAGGAGACATGGTGACTATTTTGTCCATCTGTATCTCTCATCAAGCCTCTTTCCTTATTCTCCTGTGTCATTGGCTAGTAAACATTCAGTTATGACACTGAAAGTCTGACAATCCATATTCATCTACTTTGAGATATATTAGGTTAAGGTTCTTGTACATCCTGAGCTTTATACTCCCCCAAACCCAATTTTTAATCTGGTTCACCAACCTGGAAACTCAGGAATCTCTCTTCCCCATACATAGTTTTAACTATACAATAACATGGGCTTTGTCTATTTAAATACCCCAGCATCATATAGCAACAATAAGAATAGTAAATACTAGGTATGTCCCAGTCAGTGTAAGTATAATAAAATAACACATACAGATCAAATAACTGAGTCACCAGAAGTTAAGACACTTTGATTTGGCTATAGATCCCAACCACCTATAAGTCAAATCAGTGTTGACTATATGCATGTGGGTTTAGATGGTTGAACGTAGACAACTTAAAATAAGGATTGACTCTCAAAAAACAAAACAAAAACAAAAAACAAAGCAAAAACTAAACATCCCTTCCTCAGAAGCCATTCACTGCCTGCAGCTCTTCAACTAGGACTGGGACCTTGTGATCCCTCCTCCCATTTATTCTGGAACATTGAATGGTATGACCCTCTGTGTATCTGACACAGACAGCTAGGGCTATGGAGAGTCTATGGTCACAACCCCTCTCATGCCCAGAGCCTCTGTTTTATACAATGACCTCTTGAGGCTTTTCTTCCTAACTTGTCGCCATGCTTATTGTTAACATTCTCTTCTGTCCTAGCTCATCTTTATTAGCTGTTTGCCTTTCAGCAGAAGAACCTCGCATTATTCTCTAAAGCTACTATTGAAATTTTTACTATAACTGAAAATTACAATTTCTAAGTGTTTATTTTTATGTTTCTGATTGTTATATTTATCTGGGTAGAGCTTTTTTTGTTTCTTGATAATATTGTTCTATCTCTGTATTCTTAGTAGTAGTATTTTCTAACTCCTATAATTCTTTTTTCTTGACATTATCTCTTGTGTCTTTCAGTTAATGTAGGATGTGTTTTATCTGGTACTGATTTTCCTGTCTGATCCTATGTTTACTCACAGGAAGAAATGGATCTACCTAAAAATCATTAGGCTCACTCTGAAGTAATGGGAGCATCTAGGCTCAGAGTCTCACTGTAGAGTGATATGGTGGTCCTGTTTCCCTAGTGTTCTGATTTGATCCTGAATCATCCTCATCCCTCAGCAGATTTTTGTTTTGAAAGTTTGTTTCCTAGATATTAGAGCTATTTTTGAGAAACTATGAACCTGTAAGAAGATTATAACTCGGTAAGAGTATACCTTTGAATGGCCAGACTAATTCTCTCCTCACTTTCTGCTCTCTGATCCATAAAGATGTTTAGAGTCCATTCAACATTCCAGATACCTCAAATTGATCAGATCCATCATGCCTTCCCTACCAAAATGGCTACATGTACTAAAATAGTTGTTTCTGTCTGAACATTTCAGATGTTAAAAGTACATTTTACCATCTACTGTTTGGAGAGTATTTCCTAGCTGCCAGAACTCAAAAAACTAAATACTTCATGATTACTCATAGCAACAATGAGTGCAAATGGTGGTTGTTAAAAACTGGAAGGGAGAGAGAGACAGAGATTTATGTTCAGTGAGCATAAAATTTAAGCTTCCCAGAGTGAATACTTGCTAGGGATCTGCTACATTCCACAGTACCTATAGGCAGCAGCAAGGCATTATAAAATTATATGCTTAAATCATGTAAAAAGTATAGCTACTATTTTAATGCCCTTATTATATACAAGCATACACACATAAAAATACATGCACAGGTACATAGACATACACATACTCATGAATTTGTGTCTGAATGTTTGCACACTTACAAACATGTCAAAATGTACTCATACGGATAATTTGTATATAATTTATGAACCAAAAAAAGGAGCCTAAAAATGAAAAAATAAAAGATTTTACTCAGATAAAAATCAGTCTTAGCATTTTCAACTCAATGGGTATAAACTGACAGATGCCACACCAGTATAAGTGACAATACCATGTTTTGCCAAAATTTGAACATGGCAGTCACTGAAAAGTAAACTTTTGAAAATTATATGCAAAGAAGTTGATAAAGGATGTGTCTTTAATTTCCATGTGGAACAAACTTCCCTAGCCTTTCTAAAACTCAGATGCAGAAACATGAGGGGGGTTTTTTGGTCCAGCCAGTTATATTTATGTGAAAAAGAGTTTCTACTCATCATCCAACTTTGTAGTGCTGTGTGGGATATGTTTCAAATTTAATGAAATCCAATATGGAATATCAGAGGACAGATCCATCTCTTCTAGTCTTTTGTCTGTTTGTTTTGTTTTTGTTTTTTTGAGACAGAGTTTTCTGTGTAACAGTCCTGGCTGCCGTGGAACTTGCTTTGAAGACTAAGCTGGCTTTGAAATCACAGAGATTCTCTTGCCTCTGATTTTCAAGTGCTGCGACTAACAGTGTGTGCCTCCACTGCCTGCGTGGGAGCCTGGAACTCCCTCTGTAAACTAAGAAGGCCTCAAACTCAGATTTTCTGGAATTAAGGGCATAGGTCACCACTCTGCATATTCCCTGTGCTGGGATTAAAGGTGTGAGTTACCACTCTCTGACTCTCTTAGACTGACTGTGGGTAGAACCTCTGATATCTCAGACTGGTTTTTATGCTCCACATTAACTTAATAAATATACCAATGATATCAAGTTTTAATTGTAGAGATCTTTTATTTCTTGGTTAGATATATATTCTGTGTATGTGTGTTCTGACTGGGAAACTGTTTTCCTGATTTCTTTTTTTCAATACGGTTGTCAATGTTAGTCAGCAAAACTAATGATTGTTTTGTTTTATATCCTGACACATTTATAAAAGTATTTACCAGAATAAGAGATTTTAGGCAAAGACATTGAGGTGTCTTATATGTAAAATTATATCACATGAAAATGAGAATATTTTGGCTTTTAGTTTCATATTTTCACCCCCATCCCCCATTTCCATTGCAGTACTTAAATAGCTAAGACTTCAAGCATAATATTGAATAGGACTGGGATGTGTGTACATCTTTGTCTTCTGCTGATCATAGTGGGAATGCTTTGAGATTTTTTTCCATCTAGTATGGTGTTGGCTACAGGTTATCAGATTACTGTGAAAATCAACCATGCATGGTCTTTAAAAACAATGCAATACTGTGTGGATACCAAGGTGTTATTTAAACCACTTATAAGGATATTACATGCTCATTGGAAAGCCCTATAAGAGACAGTTTGGGCTGTTCAAAGAACTCGTAACAGGAAATAAACCAATAAATGAACTAATCAATCTTCTCATGAACAGGGATCCCATCCCATCTGTAGCAGACTACAGACAGGTTTTGTTTTTTAAGAATGAAACTAAGGAATCATACTTAGAAACTTCATACTGCATCAAATGAGACCCGGCTTCTGTTTTTCCTCCTATAAAGAGAATCATTAACCCAAAACTTACTAGTTTCTGTGAACTGAAAAATAATGACAGCAGGGGAACTCCAACACAAGACTGCCGGGTTCTTCAGTTATAAAAAGCTGCCAGGAAGCATTCAGTCCTCTGAGTTCCCTCCTGATTGCTAATTAATTCAATGAGAGACCATGATGGATGCATTGTAGTTCCATGAGAGCTTGTCCAGCTGATTTATATCATACAGCAAAAATGAGCATTTGCTCTCCCTGGTTTCTCTTAATCACTATTGAAGAGATGGTATGTAACTCAGCAAATATAGGTAGTCATTCATCAGTTCATATAGTTCATGTTCAGAAAAGTTGTCTTATAATGAAATTCAAAGTTTTTGATGTCAGTGAAGAGAAACTTATGTTGCTACTTTATCCATACTTTTTAAAATCTGTCAGAACATATGCTCAGGAATATCACCAAAAAGAGAAAGCCACCAGGCCACCTTGTCCAGCCAGGAAGCTTCTATATGATCTGCATCTGCATTTGAGAAAGAATGATTTTTTTGTAGGAACTGTTCTGAGGATTGGGGGATATTTTAAAATATTTTTGTCTATCTATCAAGATAGTAGTAGGTTCACCTCTTGGACAACTGAATGGCCCTTCCATGTATTCTTGTCTGTACCAGACATGTATTTTCTCCAATGAGGTGGGTTTTAAATTTACTAATAAAGCAACTGGTTTCCCATATAACATTTATGCCAAAATTGCACCATTGTGCATATCTAGTCACACTGGTTATTATTGTAGTTCACAAGATTTACAGCTGGGTGAGACTATTAATGATTTTTCTATCCTAGCAGGTTATATGTCACCTTCTGGAACTATGAAAACTAAAAACCAGGAATTAAACTTCCTGGTAAGTACCAAAGTAATTTCCATGACCAAAATCTATGATGTCTTCAGCAATAGGATCTTTCCGTCAATAACCTGTAAACAACAAATAGCAATGACAATAGCCTATATTTTGCTAGTCTCTAAGGCATACTGGCCAACAACTCAAATGGACATATTCCATACCTGACATTGAGCCTTTTATTTAGCAGAGTATGGCTTCTTGGAGAAACAACATTATCTCCTGTGTAGGATAACTCCAGTTAAACTATATATTATATAACTATAGATGAATAGATGACAAATGATAAGTAGATAGATATATGTATGTATGTATGTATGTATGTATGTATGTATGTATGTATGTATATACATACAGCCATGAAAGATATATAAGTATATAATAGTACATTTAGACACAATTAATATATGTGTAAATTTTTGTCAAACTGCCCTCTAAATTTGTATCACTATAGCCATAATAGTGTAGCTATCTGACAACATCAGAGACGTTTTTAAATGTGGTGAACAATGATTAATGTAAAAACTTCAGGCATGTCAAAGTGCATATAACAAGTGTCTATAAAATAATCTGCCACAAATAGGACATTACATCATACACACACAAAGAGAGAGAAAGAGAGAGAGAGAGAGAGAGAGAGAGAGAGAGAGAGAGAGAGAGAGAGAGAGAGAGAGAGAGAGAGAGAGAATGAGAACAAACTAAGGTATCATCTTAGAAGAGATGTCAGAAAGAGCGTAAGGACCAGAGGGCAGAGAAGAACAGAGCATCACCTGTCTTTGCACAGGAAAGAATCTCTATATTCATGAACTCAGCAGCTTTGATGGCATACTGGTGATAAAGCCACTGAAATGATCAAGACACTGCCCCAGCATGAAGTGGAGTAGAGTTTGACTGAAGAGAGAAATGATCAACATGCATTATATGAATTATGAAATTCTCAAAAAATTAACATTCTATTACATTAAACAAACAAAAAGGCATCTCTGGCATCTACCCACTAAATGCCATTGACAACCATCTTCTTCTCTACAAGTTTTTATATGCACAAATGAACTCCAACCATTTTCAGTGTTGCATAGGATAAAATGCCCTCCACCCTGCACCAAGCTGAGAATACTGGCCTCCAGGGATTTAGAATCATGTAGTTATGTGCCTGACTGGGTCACTCACTCTAAAATAAAATAACATTTCTGATAGCTTTAGTGTCTGCATCTTGAATCCATGTTACAAACTTTGAAGGTAGTAATTCATTTGTATGTTTACTAAATTTCTATACACAAGAGGGAGTAATAATGATCAAGATAATACATGACAATTACTTCAATATGGACTCTGTAGTTACCAGCATAGGTCCAATTGGAGAAAAGGAACTTAAGTCAGACATACACAAAAGCTTTAAATATCTTGTAACAATCAAATAGATATTGAAACCCAGTTTATCATTCAAAGTCCCACCAGTCTCTCATTTCATGGTATCAAAGTGTAGTGGGATTATGTTTTGGTGTGCTGTAAATATTTGTCCCTCCTACTGGTTTAATAAAATGCTGAATGGACAGAAGGCAGAAAGGAAGTGTGGGCAAGGATACCAGACCAAGAAAACTCTGAGAATAACAGAGATGCCAACAGCACAGAGAAAAGAGGTCAGGATGCTGCTCTGAGAAAAGGTACCAAGCCACATTGGTAAACAGATTAAGGTAAATGTGATGAGTTAAGATGAGAGACCTAGCTAGCAGTATACCTGAGCTATAGGCTGATAAGCATGAAATTATGTAAGGCTTTGTGTGATTATTTGGAGCTAAGCAGCAGCAGGGAAGATTTCAAGTGGGTCCAAACCTAGGGGCTAGGCTGAAAAGGCTGGGCCAGAAAGTACTTACTACATCAAAGGGCTTCTTTATTTATATATAACCAGCCTGCTGGTAGCATCAGTGTGAGAGAAGTATGCTTATGTATGTGGATTGTGACTAACGAATGTGATATGAGAAATTTATCTATATATTTGTATAACAAAGTGAGGCTAGCTACATAGAATGTTTGCAGGGAAGGTGGAACACAAATGTGCAAGAGACATGTGGTGGAGAAGGAAGTTTGAGAAACCATCTGTTGTAGTATAAAAATGTTTATGCATTGTGTTTTTTAATGCAGGTAAGGCTTGACTACAGATAATGTGAGTAGCATGGGCACATTTGAATATAGTACAAGTGGCTATATTGAAAGGATGTACTGTGTAATGCTCAATGCCAATTTTATTGCATGTATATGCACAGAGACTCCACCTTGTGTGTGCATTGGGATGTATACTGTCTTAGTTAGGCTTCCTATTGCTGAAAAGAAACACGATGACCATCACAAGTCCTATTAGACAGAAACACATTTATTGCATCCGGCTTACAATTTTAGAGGTTTAATCCAACATTTTTATGGTGTGATATGCAACATGCAGGCAGAGAAGAAGCTGAGAGTTCTACATCTTGACCTATAAGCAACAGGAAGTGAAATGTCACACTGGTCATGACTTGAGCATATATGAGAACATAAAGCCCACACCCACAGTGACATACTTCTCTAGCAAGGTCTCACATACTCCAACAAGCACATACCTCCTAATAGTTTCACTCCCTATGGGTCTATGAGGATCAATTACATTCAAACCATCACATATACCATAGGTATGGAGGCATGTAAAACATTGGTGCAGTAAGTAGCATGTTGCTAGTTGGTTGTTTCCTTTATTCAGTGCACATGTGCTCTACAGTATACATAGTTGAGAGTGATCATGCATACTTTTGTAGCATGTATGTGTATTTACCAGCTCCTTATTTTGAACCTTTTAAATACAGTACATCTTGATGTTAATTTTCTTCTCTTGAATGAAAATTATTTTTTGACCCACTTCATGCTAAGTCTTGAATTGTCTTCCAGATTATCCCAAGGGTGGCATGAAGCCAACATTGGAGCTGAACAGTTCTCTCTGAAAAGCCTCAGCTAGGCACCAAGCAAAAACACACTGAGATAATGGGATAATGGAACATTTTCCTTATAATTTTGCCCTGCAAGGAGCTTCTAAATAGTTTGGTCGGATCATCTTGTAGGCAGAGTCAGCATCCTGTCTATAGTTTTTGCATACTCTACTGATGAATCTTCTTTGATTAAAGAGCACAGTGTTAAAAATCATGTTCTGTATCATGGCTTCTTTAAGGTCATTGGATTCACAACCCCTTTGCAAAGTGTTCAAACTCAGTAAGAAATGAAGGCATAAGAATGGTTTCTAGTTGGGAACTAGGTACCACATTTGACTTATGTTGGAATGTCACTGACCTCCCACTCATAAATAAGGTGTCATTCTGACCTCCTGAAAGGGAAAGGGGAAATATCTTAAATAGAACATCATGAAATCACCAAAAAGTTATGAAATATGAGTGTTGAGATGCTGAAACCCATGAGAAGAGTACCAGTTAGATTCCTTAGAGTTAAATGCCAGGCTAGAGACTTATAGCTTTAAGTTTTATTTCTGATTAATATATTTTGACATACATTTTGAGTTCAGTATAACATTTCAACATACATATAGAGCATCCACTGATCAAATCCCTGCTCCCTTTATTCACATTCTCTCAGTCTTCACCACCTCAATTAGCAATAGATTCACTTTCAAGTAACCAATACAGCAACTGATATGAAGGCCTGCCATGAATAGTCATTCATATGATCCCACATTTGATCCCAGTCCACCTGTGTACTGACATCCCTGGAAGTATATGCTGAACTCTGATACAGCAAAAGCAGCTCCATGGTACTGTCCCCCTTGTATTTTAGGTGTCAAGCTAAATTAGGTAGATCTCCTGTTATTCACTTTGAGTGTGAGTTTATCTGTGTGCATGTGTATATATATATATATGTACATGCTTCCATGTGTCCATATATGCATGTTTGTCCATGTTTATGTGTACCTGCATGTGTGTATTTGTGCATATGTGAGGCCATGTTGTGTGAATGCACATTGAAATGTTTTAGCATTCAGGCATCTGTTCTATTCAGCCAAGGGTCCTATGGAAATTCATGCATTTCCAGTGCTCAGAAAAATTCCTAGGCAGCCCAGGGTTACATAGTCTGGGTGCATGTATTCTATGTGCAGGTGCTAAACCCCCTTATTAAAGGCAAGCCCCACCCACTTTCCCTTGCTTTCTTTCTATGAGGTTAAGTCTACACCTCCTCTCTTCCAATTTTCCCATCTCTTCTCTCCATTCTTCTCTCCTCAGCACCCACCCTCTCCCTTTCTCCCTCCCTCCTTCTCTCCCTTTCTCCATCTCTCCCATCCTCTTGCCTTTCTTCCTTCCCTCTCTCTTCCCCCCAATAAAGCTATAAAACTATGTGAGTATATATATATATATATATATATATATATATATAGATAGATAGATGGATAGATAGATAGATAGATAGATATAGATAGATAGATAGATAGATAGATAGATAGATAGATAGATATAGATATAGATATATAGATAGATAGATAGAGAGATAGATAGATAGATAGATAGATAGATAGATAGATAGATAGAGATATCTCCTCCCATGTGGCACCTTGGCTCCAACCAGGGCTTGTCTCTGTCTCTGTTACACACTTTCTGGAAGTTATCACTTTTCCCATGGCTAGCTCCAGTCACGGGGCTGATAATAATAATCTATTTTTTCTCCTAGCAACCTGCTTTCTCTGCTCCCTCAAGGAACAGATGCCTGAAGTCTCCAGGATGACAGATGAAGATGCTTCTTCACTCACACCTCCCACTGTGCATGACCCTGACTCCCAACTTACCCCTCCTCACTTCATCCCAAGTTAGCAGGAATCAGTCTCAAGAATTCAGCACCCCTCATTCCTACCTCACTTATTACCACCTTCTAAATTCTCCCCTTTTTCTGACAAACAAAAGGGAGAAATGGTAGCATTCAGGTATATGCACTAGTCAGCCCACAAGCCAGCCGTGTCTATAGCCATACATGCATTGCCAGTACTCAGGCAAGTACCTAGATAGCCCAGTGTTATGTAGTCTGTGTACACAGTCTATTCACAGACACTAAGTTCCCTCACTAAAGGAAATCCCCTCCACATTTCTCTCTTTCTCTTCCAAAATGGCTATGTCTACACCCCTTCCCTTTCTCTCTCTCTTCTACTTCTTTCCTTAGCCTCCTCTTCTCTTCTCTCTCTCCCCATAAAACCATTTTACAACTCCTTTCTCTTCCTCCTCCCAATAATAAAACTCTTCAAGTGGGTGCTTTTTGTATGATGTGTCTTTCTTTCATTTGCCATGACCATTGCCCAATGTTTTTATTTGTTTGTTTAAAGTGTATTATATATGTACATGTATATGTGCATATATGTGTGATGTGTTAGTGTGTGAGTGTGTTAGGATTTATGCACAGGTATGTGTATATGTATGTTTGTGTAAACCACTTCTAAATATCTTGTTTAAATTAATGACATAAGCATTAACAAATAGTATCTAGAAACACCTGAATCAAAGGCAATTTGTAAATATAGGGGGAACACTGTCACTATTTTTGAGACTTGAATTTAACATTGACTAACTCTGAATTTCCTGGAAAAGGGAAAAGTATGTAGAGATAAACCTTTTTCTTTGTATGTCTTTTTAAATTTATCCTTTAACCATTTTATACATTGAATAATGCATAATTGTCCACACTCTTTTATGTACTCTACCCTTACACACACCCTCCATCTTTCTTTACCAAGTTCAAAACACATCCTCAAGTCTTTTTGTCACCCTCCCCCTCTCTCTTTTACAATCCAGTAGTTTAAACAGCACATCCTTTGGGATTCTATGAGAAGATATCCACTGAAGCGTGAACTCACCAGCAGCTACATTACTAAAGACAATAACTTTCTCTCTTGGTGCAAACTTAGAGTTCCCATTAGCTTCCCTAAGTGGAGCCTCATGAACCCTTCTCCCATCAATAACTGAATGCTTACGGGCTCTGTCTTATTCAAGCCCCAAGCAGGCAAGCACAGTTACTATGAGTCGTGAGTGTCATTACTATGTTGTGATCCTAAGACAGCATTTTATGGCCCTTCTCCTTATCTATGGCCAAATGTTTATGGACTTTGTCTCATGCTGGCCCTGCTGTGTTTCATTATAATTATATGCTTCTGATTGAATTAAAATATAGTCATTACATAACTTTCTTTATAGACATATTTTTGTTGCAACTTCTCCTCACATCACATTTGGCAAATGTAAAAGAAAGGCTGTGAGGATAATTCTTCAAATGAGGAATGATGTCATTACAAAATGAAAAAGGACTAAAAACTGGTCTTTAAGCTAAACCAAATCTTATGTGCTCTGAGTGCTATATTTCTAAGAAACAATATGGCTGGTGTGAGGGGCCACTCCTTCCACAGTCCCTTTAAGGAATCAGTAGGCAGTGTTTGTTCTGCTTGATATGATTAGATTCCTGTTATTTGTAGAGACTTCTCATGTATTCTGAATTATTCTGTAAGGGGCAGAGATGGAAACATTCCATCCCTAAAACATCCCCAAAAATGCTAATGCTGGCGATGGTGCAAGTACATGGGAGAAGCACTGCTTTGCAGATACTTAATCTCACTAAACCTCTAAAAACATGAATACTATCTCAGAGCCACATATAAACACCCCACTAAGATAACCTGTGGTTACAAAGCCTGAGTTTTAAAAAAGCTATAAAACCTCCCTAACAACCCTTCCCTTCTCTCACCAGATGGAGACAGGTTGCATTATGCCTTTAAAAATATTGTCATTTTATGTCTTATTCACCTCCAGTCACACTGTATCCCAGTAGTAAATGGAAATTTTATCTGAGAGAATATTTAGAAAGGACCATAACATTGCAGAGAAGAAGAACATCTAGTCGAGATATCATTAACACATTTTAAGTTTTAGTCAAATTATATTTACCTAGGTGGTTATTTCTGTCAAATTTTGCCACATATAATTATCACTTCCACTTTTTAATGTTTGCATTTTTCAAAGATAGTTATACTTGAGATTAAACTAACACTATTCTTCAATTATAAAGCTCTCAAATATTATGTGCATGGAGCTAATACGTTAAAGAATAACAGTAATTTTTTCTTTAAATGAAATAACAATATATGGGTCACTGGTGATAGTGCTCAGATTGCTCTTGTTAATTAATAATTAACATACAGTAGAAATATACAAATGAAACTTGATTGCAAAGATGGCAACCTGGGTTTATTTGCAGTAACTCCCATGAGATTTCTAGAATAGAGTATTGTGTTTATACATTTATAAATTTATCTGGGAAATATCTGTATTTTAGAAGTATCTACAAACATTTCAAATATTTGCAACATTCAATTTAACATTTCTGTGATGTCAAATTTGTTAATAAAAACTCAGAAATTGAAAATACTAAAACAGTGCCTGTGACCTTGTTTGTGAAAATAGACTGAAAAGCTTTTCAATAGCACTTTGTCAACAGAATCAGCTAGCCAGGGCTTATAGAGGCTCACAGAGACTGAAGTTGTAATTCTTGAGCCTGAAAGGGTCTGTGCTAGGTCCTCTGCATATGGTTGTTCAGTTTGGAAGTTTTGTGAGATTCCTAACAGTCATGTTGGGGGGTTGTCTCTCTTCTGCCTGTTACTGGATTCCTTGTCCAGAACTGTTATGAGGGTTTATGCTTAGTCTTACTGTACCTTGTTACATCATGTTCGGTTCATATCCCTGAGAGGCCTGCTCTCTTCTAAAGAGAAACAAAGAAACAGTGGATCTGGGAGAAGGTGGGGAAGACTTAAATGAATGAAGAGAGGGGAAGATGTGGTAAGTAATTAACTAGAGATCATTTGTACAGTGAAAAATGCCTATAAAACATAAAAGTTGTCACTACAGAAAGTTATGGAGCAATCTGTGAGACAGAGTGAGAAGGCAGACTTTGAGAAAGGAGTATAGTGCACTAGACAAAAAATAGTATAGCAGAAAAACAAGTGTAGCAGTCACCATCTCATCACTGGTCTAGATATCACAGAGGAGCAATTGAGGACAAGAAGGAATTGCTTTGCTTGTAGTTTGGAGGGTACATACAATCCATCCATGATGAGGTAGACATGAGAGCTAAGAACTCCATGGTGACAGAAGCTCAAAAGAAGCTTCTTACATCCTGATAGATCAAGGAACAAGGAAAGAACTGGAAAGTTTCAGGCTACCAGCTCAAGGCATGTCTGCCTTCTGAGTCCAGTGTCCTAGAGGTTCTATATCCTCCCCCAAATGATACGAGCAGCTGAGTACCAAGTTTAGATACAGAAGCCTTTAGGGAATATTGGAATTCAAAACAATACAAAGCATGCTGAAATACTTATATCTATAGTATATCTACATCTAGATCGGATTTAACTCTTTATCTACTCTCCATCTCCACCTAAACACACCACTGCACTTAAATATTTCCTAAAATAAATACCTACAATTACACATAACCCTATGCCCACATCTATATGGGAATCTAACACTACACTATGTCTCAAAAAGTCCCTCTGTATCTTCATGTGCTCATACATTCACCTCAAAGCCTGCAATATGTCTTTCACTAAAATTTACTACACTATATGTATTCAAATCTTACCCATGCCTACAATCATATTTGCTCAATATCTATCCCTATAATATTTAGCAGTATCAATCACCTATACCTACAATTACACATATATTGGAAAGTATGATACTATACATCTAATCATATATACATATGTGCTCATATCTACATTATACCTTATTGTCTCATTTTCATTAACACTTGAATCTTCTTATACACATCTCTAAGAAACAGGGAAGTAATTACTAACATTATTGTTCCAATAAAAACAAGAATCTGGGGGCAATAAAGAATCAAAGTGAGCATTATGTTACATTTGAAACATTAAATAATCATGAGTCTTAATTTTTCAGTATACAATACATGTATATACATATTTTCAAATTACTCAAATAATCCCAGGCAAGACAACATATTTTTAAAATAGTATCTCTGATACTTTCTTGGTTTCTGTATCTGTCTGCCAGGTCAAGCCTACAGTAATTTTGCCCTCAGTTTTCTATATATTTATTCAAATTCCCATAGGTTTTTCCATATTTTACCAACTACTGTCAAGTTTCAGTCTCAGGCCTATTTTACTCATTTTTTTCGGTAGGGTAGATATTCCATCAGTTGCTAAAATCATTAGATTCAATGTACTCAACAAGTAAGCCAACATACCATAGAATGTTGGAAAATAGGTATTACTTGCTTCCCCAAAATCATTCTACATGTTAGAACTTGCTTAAGTCAGTTTGAATTCTAAACCTATGTTACTTCAAATGCCATTGAAATAACCTATTTTATTTCAAAACACCATGGCAGTGTCTCTAGATGTATATTGAAATATACACCTCACCAAGACCCTAGAGTTAGATGAGTAGGAAAACTCAAATGAAGGAATTGCCTGCATATTGTATGATTCAAATAAATGTCTGTCCATCATTCTTTTATTTCACAATCTTTTCATTGGTTTTTCCACCACTCATTTTCCCCAAATTGACTCTTTCTTACCTATATCAATTTCAGGAAAGATTAACCAAGGCCTAAATGCTGAAGCTGCTTCTTCAGTACCACACACTTATTCGATGGCATGGGTGGTACTCAAATCCAAATAAGTCTAATTTCATAAATCTTATTGGTGTTTTTTTTCTTACAGCAGCCAAGAATAGAAACCGAAGTTCAATAGGATAAGGAACAATAAATGCATTATGTTTGTGAACATTTTCTGAATTAATACTTTTTCCCACTCAGGTCTTTTGTAGAATATCTGAATAGTTCTATAGAGTCTCTTTCAGTTGAATATATTAATATGTTTCATTAGCGTAAGCACCACTGTGTCAGTAGGCACTATTTAATACTGGGATATCTCACTAACTCTGGACCACAGAATTCTAGCACCTTGGAGGGTTTGGCTCAGCTTGTGCTGTTTCAATATGCAGAAACTTCACATCAGGTACTTCTGGATGGCTATTTAACTGCAGGGAAGCTCATGTCTCATCTAAGCCTGCCCTTATATCTGTGTGTCCACTATTGTACAGGATGGACTCATTCTTGTACAGGCTTTTCTTCCGTACTCTATTACTTACAGTCTGTAGTGCATGTGCCTGACTGAATAAAACTTATTTTAATTGAGTCTGTTCTCTGCCTGCTTCTCCTCCTATCTCCTTAAACCTCTGACCAGTCACAAAATGAACCTGACAATAGGAAAGGGACAGAACCGTTTATCCTGGTTTTCTTTTTTTCCTGTAGCCAGGCAAGAGATCCTTCCCATGACAATTCCTACAGTTTGACAAAGCAGCTTTGATAACAGAAAACTTCCGACAAAAGCATCCACTGTTGTCTATGACAGAATTTGGGTCCTGGAATTATTTTAATGAGACAGCTTGCATGAAGCTAAGAGATAAGATCCAGTTACACAGGACTGGGAGTAAGCAGAGGCTGGACCAATAGCACCAAGAGCTGTGTGCTCCAGAATATATGGACCCAAGATCTGTCTTCCTATTGACCAAAACAAAATCTAGCTATTCTCAGTGGTAATTGTCAAGAATCACAAAGTAGCACATACATAAATATGTAAATAGCATATGGGTCATCAACATAATATCCCATTGATGTAGATGAGAAAATCTTTAAAAGTCCAAGGAATCAAGCCACTGAGTCATAAGAGGGTATAAAATACGTATGACATCAGGTAGGTACTGAAAGCTGCTTCAGAAGAAAATGTTTGCGTAGACATGAAATATTCATGCTCCCCAAAATTTTTCACAAGATACTAATACTGTCAAATTTCTTAAGAATATGAAATAGCTAGGGAAGTCTCCAGTGATAAATATGGAACCACCAAGGGCTTTAAAGTAACCACTGAAAATACCTGTGTTAATAGACAGAAAAGTGACACAGTTGTGACCATTAAAGAACTTAAATTCACCTATCCTCATAGTCAAAATGGATTACTGAGAATGACTGCACTTTACACTTCAGTGGCCTGCCTCATGGTTCTTAGTACTCTTTTCTTCCTACAATATTGATTGCCTTTATATAAATCACTATTTTGTTTACAATGTTACTAATTGACTCGTATTTTCAGACTCATTTTTGGTTGGGTTATGTATCAATGATATTGCTCTCTCTGCAACCAAATGCTCTAACAGAAACAATTTAAGGCAGGCCGAGTTAATGCTGGCTCCTAGTTCAGAGGAACAGTCCATCATGGTGGGAAAGCATGACTGTGCCAGTGGGTACTGATAGGACAGCTTTCTTACGTCATGGCAGATTAGGAACTAGACCTTGGGATGGAAGTGAACTGACTTTACATAAGCTAGTTCAGCTCTATATCACCAGGATTCTGAAAGCATCCCAAAAACCACCACCATCTGTGGCCCAAACATTCAAGCACATGAGCTTGAAGAGAATACTTCACATTCCAAATATTATAGGAAACAAAATACACTACATAGTATTAGAAATGCATTCACCCTCATTAAGCTCTTTTATCACAGATAAAGTATTTGTCTAAAAGTAATTATGTACAAAGTAGAGAAGTATCCAATTATTTGCTAACTTTTATATAATAGAATTTTAAGCAAAAAATAAAACTGAATAAAAATTCTTCATTGACTAAATTTTTAATAAAATATTTCATGAAGTGGTAGCAATTCTCTGACACAACCACATCTAACAAGAATGGCAAAAGTCATAAATAAATCCAGCACAGCTAGATACTTGACAAAGACTCAACAAATCTGAGCTGCATGATGGGCTGCTATGCCACCTTAGGTTTTCATCTCCATCTATTGCGTACTTAGGGGACTTTTAATATTTGTAAAATTTGTGGACAGTGTATTAATGGAAATTTTATGAAAACTTATGCCTTGTACCTGGAATATTGCTTCTAAGTTTCCCCCAGAAAGTCCTGAACATACTATCAATTCTGCTTTTAGGGAGATATCCTTATCTACTTGAAGGTCTTTCCTATGTTTCAGGGGTTGTGACATATATAAAGAAGCCAGAGATATCTTTATAAAGCTATGAGATATTCTTGAAACATATATCCTTGTACTTAGGAACAAGATAATCAAAACAAAGTAAATTTTAAAAGGTCAACAAGATACAGTGGGCTAGAGAAGTTGGCCCCAGATCAGAGATTGCAAGCCTCTTCCAGTTATACACTCAGGCAATTATGTGTCATATACAGCATCAAAGTTAGATTAGCTGAAGTTACCTTTTCCCTTCACAGAGACTTACTGATAAACCAAGAAATATGTAAAAGGATGATATAAGAATGAGATGTCAGGACCTCACTTTCTTTGAAAAATTAACACAAGCACAGTCACTGTAATATATGACCAAAGAACAACAGAATGCCAAGATTAGATGTGCAAACCAATTCTACAAAATATAAAATATAAACATTGTGTATTATGTCAGAATTTTAATAATAATTGCCACAGCTTTGGTCTGAGAACATTTCTTAGGAATGGCAATCTTTCTGGGCTTTCTTGGAAAATTTGGTTTTGGTCTGGCATCCTCGAAGTATTCAGAGCTACCATCCTGTGAATAGGTGTCATATGCCTCTAGATTCTTAAAACTCAAATTGTGGGGTTATGAGTAAAAAAAAAAAGATTATGAAATATAACTTTATCAGTATTTTTTAAACTTGAGAAAAAATAATTGTATAAAATAATTCTGTTCTTTTGTGATTCATCAACGATGACTAAAAGATATACAAAGGGAAATGAAACACATGTCCAAAACCAAAAATGATATGATCTATATTTTGAGAAAACATGAATCTGTCCCTGCTTACTGAATTCTATATAAATAAACACTCTGGCACCTAGTCAGTCAGGCTGCAAGATTCTCCTGACCATCATGCCTGGATCACTCCTTCCCTCACCAGCTCCTTACCTCCTCTGTGGGATCTGTTCACTGCCAGAAATGGCTCCTGGCAATTCACACATTAATTAAAATATGTATGTTTCATTAAAACATCAATACTTTATAATTCATTCACGTTAATAGACTAGGTTACACCCAAATGCAGACAATTAATTATGTGTTCTAATATTCAAAACTCAAATCTACAGGGAGCTAAGAAGACTTTTGGAACATAGAACTTTCAGACATCCATTGGGATAGACAGAGAGCTCATAGACACATCATCCCTGAGAGATGTGATAATTTCATTTCTTTAATGTTGACCAGTTTATAGAGCTTTCTTTTTCTTTTTTATCTTCTCTCATATATTACACTCGAACCACAAATCTCCTGCCTACTACTTCCAGTTCCTCTGCCCATTCCCTTCCCTTCCAGATTCACTCTTTCTTCTTTCCCTTTAGGGTGAGGCTTCCCAGAGATATCAATCAAACATGGCATATCAAGAGTAAGCACATACCCTTATATTTGGGGTAGATGAGGCAATCCACTAGGAGGAAAAGGGTCCCAAAAGCCGGCAAGAGAGTCAGAGACACCCCTCTTCCCACTGTTAGTTGTCCCACCAGAACACCAAACTCTACAAATATAAATAACCAAAATACCAAAGTCAGACCCATATTGGCTTTCTGATTGCTACTCCAGTCTCTGTTAGCCCCATTTACCCAGGTTAGTTTATTCTGTGGTTTTTCTTGTGGTGTCCTTGGTCCCTCTGACTCGGACAGCCTTTTCTTGCTCTCTTACACAGGATTCCCTGAACTACACCTATTGTTTGCTGTGAGTTGCTGCATCTGTTTCCATCAGTTGCTGAATAGAGCCTCTCTGATGATAGTTGGGCTAGGCACCAATCTGAGTATAGCAGAATAATTTTAGAACTCATTTCGTTGACCTTTTTGTTGTCATTTTTGCTTCTATTTTCATTCTCTGGGCTATCCAGCCTCTGGTCCCTGGCACTCAGGCTGTGTTAGATGTGGGTCTTCCTTTAGTGGCATGTCTCAAGTTAGACAGTCATTGTTTGGCCACTCTCACTAGTTCTGAACCACTTTTACTCTAGCACATCCCAACGTCAGTACAAATTGTGGACAAAGATTTTTGTAGTTGTGCTGGTGTCCCAATTCCTCCACTGGAAGCCTTGCCTGGTTATAGAAAATGGCTGGTTCAGGCTCCATATCCACCATTACTCAGTGTCTTTGATACTTGAGCGTTCCATTGCGTTAGGTTTCTACTTTACTCCCAAATGTTCCCCAGTTCCTGTCATCAGACTCAGTATCCTCTCCCTCCGACTGCTACCTGATCTCTTCAGCTCCTATAACTACCTTCTCTCAGTCCACTTGTGTAATTTATTGTTTTTCTCCTTCTTAAGGAGTTCTAGGTTTACCCCCTTTACCCTCCTGGTTTCTTAGCCCCTCTGGGTCTGTGGATTGTAGCATGATTATTCTGTACAGCTAATGTCCACTTATAAGTGAGTACATACCATGCTTTTCTTTACGTGTATGGGCTACTTCACTCAGGATGCTTGTTCTCCAGTTTCATCCATTTGCCTGCAATTTTTATGATGGCATTTTAAACAAATGAGTTACTGTTTGTGAATTTACCACAGTTTCTTTATCCATTTTTGAGTAGAGGAGCATCTTGATTGTTTCCAGATTCTGACTATCACAGGCAAAGCTTCTATGAACATGTCCTTGTGAAATAATTGAGTATCTTTTGGGCATATGTCCAAGAGAGTTATAGCTAGGTGTTAAGGTAAATCAATTCACAATTCTGAGAATCACCATATTGACTCTAAATTAGCTATACAAGTTTGCACTCCCACCAGCAATGGAGAAATGTTCCCCTTCCCCTTGTTCTACATCTTCACCAGCATGAGCTGTCATCTGTGAGTTTTTTGTTTGTTTTTTGTTATTTTTTATTTTTTTTTATCTTAGGCAGTCTCACAGTTGTAAGATGGTTGTTTTAATTTATATTCCCTTGATGAATGAGAATACGGAACATTTCCTTAAATGTTTCTTGACCATTTAAGATTACTCTGCTGAAAATCTTGTTTAGATCTGTATCCCATTTTTAATTGGATTATTTGGTTTGTTTAAATTTAGTTTCTTAAGTTCTTTTTATATTTTAGATATTAGGCCTCTATCAGATGTGGAGCTGGTGAAAATCTCTTCCCATTCTGTAAGCTACTATTTATCCTCTTGACAATGTCCTTTGCCTTACTTCTCAATTTCCTGAGGTCCTACTTATTAACTGTTGATCTTAGCATATGTTCTATTAGTGCTCAGAAAGTTGTCTCCTAAGCCAATATATTCAGGGATATGTATGCTCCATTTTGTCTTCTATCATGTTCAGTGTCTCTGGTTCTGCCTTGAGGTCTTTGAAACACCTAACTTGAGGTTCATGCAGCGTGGTAGGTATGGATCTGTTTGTATTCTTTTTCATGGCGACATACAGCTAGACCAGTACCATTTGTTGAAGATGTTTTCCTTTTTTGAGGAAAATAATATATTTCTGGAATTTTTATGTGAAAAATAGGTGTCCACAGGTGTGTGGATTTATGTCTGGTCTTCAGTTCAATTCTATTGATCTACCTCTTTGTTTTTGTGGCAATACCATGTGCTTTAAATTACTATTACTCTGTAGTACATCTTGATATTGTGGATGGTGATATCTCTAGAAGTTCTTTTATTATACAGAATTGTTTTAGTTATTGTGAATTTTCCATTTTTATATGAAGTTATTAGTATTATTGTAAATAACTGTCTTAGAATCTTGACTGGAATTATACTGAATCTGTAGATTGCTTTTGGTGAAAATGGAATGCTATGTTAATCCTACTTATCCATAAGCATGGAAAATCTAGGCCCTGCTCTTGGATCACAAAACAAACATGTTTTCTTAAATTTAATTCGTTAAGTGGAAACCTGTGTTTTGTTTGTAAAATGTTCTCAGTGAAGATGGGCAAATAGTCCTGTGTCTCTGTTCCTATTACTATTATACCACTTACAATGCTCTGTAAGGAGCTTTTGGTCTGTTAATTTCTTGGCTTAGGTTTTTACCATCCCATCACCCACATAGTCCTAAAGTTTTAAAATTAAATGAATTTTGATTGATTTCAATTCATAACACCAGATTCAGCACATGTTGACTCATCAAATATTATTAGAAATTAAATCAAAGGATGTGTCCTTGACACAGCATGAACACGTGTGTGTGTGTATGTGTGTGTGTGTGTGTGTCTGTGTGTGTGTCTGTGTGTGTGTGTGTGTGTGTGTGTGTGTGTGTGTGTGTGTGTGTGTGTGTGTGTGTGTGTGTGTGTGTTGTCTATAAACTAAGAATGAGGTTGCCAATAGAAATGATGTAGAGAGACATAATCCAGACAGGACTGAGATGTTCCTTTTTCTAAACAGACTGTTATTTAAAATAACTAATGGAATGACAGCCTAGCCCTTCTGAGAGTGATTCAACAGAGAAGCAGCTGTAGCACCTGCTGAGTCCACCTGCTGAGCTACCCCAGCACTACTCAATTATGAGCCACTGAACAATAGAGCAGGGATATTAAAGGAAGGCAGGGTAGGAGGCTGTGATAAGTGATCTAATAAATTCAGTAACACTCTGAGAAGTCCTCCGGTATCAAAAGGTAACATTATTTAAATTAGAATTCCAACTCATCTCTAAGTACACAGAGTCTGCAGTGTATAGAAATCTATTACCACCTCCCCTAAATGACAGCACACACAGAGAGAAAGATAGCTTGAATGCTGGCTATCTGTCATCACTTTACAGAACTGTTCAGTTCTTTCTTCTCCATGAAAAAGCTTTGCTTTATCTCATCCATGTGTTCAAAAACTGAAAATTACATCTAAGTCTTGACTTTCTCTAGAGGCCTGTATTGCTGTCCTTGAGAGGCCCTTGACCTCTTTCCTTGTCAGAAGTGGATGCCAGTGGTCTCTCTATAAACTAAGTGTAAGATCATGCCTACTTCCAAATGCTGCGACATTTATTTCTTTACATACTTCCTTCCTTATTTATTTTACTTTGGGTTAAACACATTTCAAACACAGCTAACAAACTAAAACCAGCTTTTTTATTTCTTGGATGTTTATTTCTTAAGCATGTTACCATTGCCTGCAAAATAAAGTAGCATTTTAATAAGTTAACCTGGGAACTTCTTTTGGATATTGGTTGTAGGAAGGTCATGGATAGAGACAAATCTTCACTATTGTTACCTTTGATGTAGTCTAAATGTTTTATTTCTCAAGGCTCAAACTATAGCTTTGGCCCTTTAAATATAGATCTTTTAATATAATTTTTTTTTTCCTGAAGAGACACAGTACAAGATTAAGCACACTAAGTTAGTTTATCAAACAGAATTAAATACATCTGGTATTAGCTCTGGACTCTGTTATCTAATATTTATCTCATGCTGGACTGAACTCAACTCTCAAATACAAACTTTGATTAATAAAAGATAACCTCATGATCTTGCTGAAAGGATATAGTGGTACTGAGAGTGTTTAGCTCCAGGTACCGCATAGATCACCACCATGTTGGGCCTATTTCTTTATTCCTTGGTACTAACATTCCCATATGCAGGAGCATTGCAATAGTGAACTGAGAAATGGGTAATTATTAACAAACATAATAATGCAAAGAATATAGCTATTCTGGATTATACACATCCTATGACCAAATCCACATGCAAGGCACTAAAGAGCAAATAGAATAAAACCTGGGATAAACAAGCACTTGCACTGGCATTAAGGTCTCAACATGCAACAGTCAAGTTAAATTTCAGTTTGCTCTATTTTTAACTCTTTAAAAATACAATAACTACCTTGGTTATCCTCTTCCTCATGATCATCACTCTTACACACACACACACACACACACACACACACACACACACACACACACACACACACACACACACACCTTCTCTCATCTGGTTCTCACAAATTATTGCTATTCTTCATTCACAAAGTGAAAATATGAGACTCTGAGAGGGTGACAAACTCCCTAAAGTCACAGAGAAAACAGAGGCAGCATTCTGATTTTGTCACTTTTCTTAGATCTCATGTCATCTGTCATCTCATATCCTTGGTACAACACTGTCCTTAAGTGTGCAGTGACCCTGCTTGTCTGTGACCTCCACTTTAAAAGACCTCTTCCCTGAGGAATCACCAGCAGTGATTCATTCCTTAACATTGCTTCCAGATTTCTCTCTGATTTGGACTTTTATACTTAAAACGGTTTCTTCAAAGATTCTTTCCACTGCTGAGTCAATTGGCTTCTTAACTTGCTATTAATTACTCGCAAGGACTTTGGCCTCTTACAGAGAATCAACACAAGGCGTGGTTTCTGTTAATTTATTTCATTCCTTCATCCTGAATTCCAGCTGATGGACCCTTTTGGAATTACAAATCCCAAGCAAGTAATTAACAACTACACTTTCAACCCAGTTCTCTTTCTTGGCTTCTTTTCTAACTACTTGTGTTTTGTTTGATCTGGTTCATTTTCTTAATGAGCTTGTGTGCATGCCAGAGTTGTATCTTTGGGTCTGAGTAAATTTGGAAGGTTTAAAAGTGTGGGAGAAGAAAGATGAAAGCACTGTGAAGGAGTGAAAGGGTCACAGCCACCACCATGTAATAGAATATACGCTAAAGAAAAGCAATGTGCACAGTTACCCCAACAACACTGCTACCATTTACTAAGCAATCTCAAGGCTTTATGAGAGCACAGCCTTTATCCCCTCTCCTTGTCACCAACTAAAGATGACAGTACTGTGTCAGTACCACCCCATTTCAGAAAAGGAACAATTATGCTAAGAGAAGGAAAGGGACCTTTTCAAAATGCTATTGATATAAAGTTAATTCTAAATCTGTTTCCTGCCTTCATGAGTTGCTTGATTAGAGGAATACAAAAGTTTTCCTTCCAGCTTTGACATCCAGTGATATGAAGGTTTTAGTACCAGTAAAGGGGGGGGGGTGGAATATGACATTTGGAAGGATCCCAAATTTTCTACAGATATGTCCTTCAAATTAGGTGGATGATAATTTGTAGAGAATCTGGCGGAAAGTATGGGACTTGGGCTCATATTATGGACTTTCCTGGAAAGAAACATGAATCACATTTGGTGGCCAAGAGAAAGATAGCAGGGTAGGCAATCACCTCTCTACACCCATGAATTCAGGCAGTCCTATATCTTCCATAGATTATCTCATGCATCTGTATATATTTCAGGGACTAGAAAGTGCAGACACATAATCAATATGCAGTAGGAACAGTCTAGGAAATTACCTGGCTTGAAACTAGCTATAATGAAATTCTCAGACCTAGGAAGAGGCTGTAGAAACTCAAGAATCTAACATAAGAACCAGCAGCTGAGATTTAAGAAATCTATCCATATTTCCTCAAGTCAAGACCTACAGAAAAATAGGTAGACAAGTCTCCATGCCACCTGCTGACAGAACAGAACTATGGGAAATTATCTAAGACTATGGCCAGAAATTTTCCTATCTAATCTTGATAGTGCAGCTGGATTCCTGTAATTCTTGAGAAATTAGCTAACTTCCCTGAGTCATATCTTTTAGACCTGTAAGACTAAAATGAGATAACTAAATTTAATATGCACAGTCAACTATGACAAAACATAGCATGCTGCTTTATGTAGTCTACACCTTTTTGTTAATAAGAAGCTTATCCCTGCTTCTTGATGTGGGAATGTCATTCTGTGTGCTGTGAGTAGCAATCTTTAAATAAAGGAGCTGTTTTGGCCCATGACAGGCACCATAGAAAAAGTAGGAGGAGAAATCAGAGCATTGGAAGGAGAAGCAGGGCGGAATCAGACAGAAGGAGCCAGAAGCCCAAAGGAGCAACATGTAAGGAACACAGGTGAGCCACGGGCCATGTGGCAGACAGTTTAGTGGAAATGGATTGAATTAAGATATAAGAGCTAGCTAGCAATGTGCCTGAGCCATAGGCCAAACAGCATGAACTTCATATAAGCGTCTGAGTCATTTCTGGGGGCCTGAGCAGCGGCAGGCGGCTAAGGGGTCTGGGGCTGCAGGTCTCTGCGTCAGGACCTCTGGCCGCCTGGGACCAAGAAACCTTAATGTTATAGCTTCTGTCAAAATTAATTTTAAAAAGAGGTCACTCTGAATTTGAATGTGGTATCTTATTTATTTGTTCACATATCAAGCAATTAAATAAATACAGGTTGAAATAAGGCTAAAACTGGTAGCATCCCTATTTCTGGTCATATTTCCACTATCTAACTCAATGGCACTTAAAATATGCTTAAGATATTGTTCTTCATAATTCACTCATCAGCTTACCTTTCTGACTCCACTGAGATTTTAGATTATTTGCATAATAAAATGGATAAAATCACTTATAATGTATTTTATACATTCATCTGATCACATACTGAGCTATTGTGATCTACAAATTTTATCAGCCTAGACAATTAATGTCTGGCATAATTATTAAGTGAGTTAGTAAATGAATGGCCTACTAATCACGAATTAAAATACATTGGATCTCAGAATGGATTTTGCTCAAAGCGAGAAGTAGATTAATACTGATTTTATGAACAGGTACATTCATTCAAAAATAAAAATCCTAATATTCTTTTATGCATACAAATCAGGACCAAACAGAGGAGAAAGGGCATAATTTTGAAGCAAAGCTAAGTATTCAAATAACTCAATAGTATCCATTATTTAAATGGAAAAAAATATCTTTTAAAAAAAATTCTCAAAAGAAGATATATGACTGGCTAAGAGGTATATTAAAAAGTGTTTAATATCAATGATCATTAAGTAATAAATTTTTGTCTGGTTTAAATTTGTGCTTGCTGTCACAGTCTTTTTGGATTCATATGTATATTAGCCCTGCTGTGTCTGGAAAATGCTATTTCCTTCAAGTCACCCATTATTTCTGGACCTGACAATCTTTCTGATTTATTTTTTGTATAGATCCCTGAGCCTTGATTTGATAAAGATATCCTATTTAAGGCCAAGTATTCCAAAGTCCATCACTCTTTACCCATTGTACTGTTATAGATATCATTATTAATTAACACTGACTAGAAAAAGAATCCTCTGATGAGGATTGAGTGATATATTTAAGTCATCATTTTATTACTATATTTATTGCAGAATAGTAGTAACACATTTTCCCTTAGGACCTATCTCGTCTTATGTTTCTGGCCTGGACTTTCCAACCCAGCCTTGAGGTTCAGGCCTGCTGACCCTACAGAACTGCAGTCACAGAGAGACACACAGACTCTTATATTCATTTTATGCTGATAGGCCTAGGGCCCAGGCATATAACTTGCTGACTCTTTACCCTTAAACTAACCCATGATTCTTATCCTGTTCAGTCATGTGGGTTGGTACCTTTTCTCAGAGCAGTATAGGTGTCCTCTGCATATGCTTCATTGGTGGGTCTGTGGCATCTCTGCTCTGTTCTTCCTGTTCCTAGACTTTTCTTAGTCTGGTAGCCCTGCACACACTTCCTGTGTACCTTTGGCCAATCAGCATTTTTATTAAACTAGTAGGTGGGACAATTATTTACAATGTAATAACATAATCCCCCTATGCTATCTAATCTCACATTCTTGGTTATTTGATCAGTATCAGGTATGCGGTCCATCTCATGAAGTGGGCCTTAAATCCATTCTTAAAAGTGATTATTTAATCCAATAATGTTTGGAATGTTCTATTTGATGTCTTTGGCCAATGACTCAACAAGATATAAACCATTCCTGACACTGGAGCATTTTCTTGGTGGTAGAAGATTTTTAGTTAGAACATTGTCTCCAGTATGGAGAAGAGAAATTGCACAGAAAGTCCAACACCAAACAAGAAGATATTTGTATTTGATCCTGGCTGAGAAATGGAAAATAAGTTTCATCAAATAGCCATGTCACTGGGTGTATCAACTCTATGGTAAATCCCATGCCTGGACATAGTTGACCAATACAAAAGACTCAAAGGTTTATGTGTGTGTGTAATTTTTGTTTAACGTTATTTTTAGTAACTTTTATAATTATTGCTTTTTCCTGTTTTGATCTTTGGGGTTTGGAGTTTTTAGTGTGTGTGTGTGTGTGTGTGTGTGTGTGTGTGTGTGTGTGTGTGTGTGGTGTATGTATGTACAAGAGAGAGAGAGAGAGAGAGAGAGAGAGAGAGAGAGAGAGAGAGAGAGAGAGAGAGAGAATCAAGTTATATGGGTAGAGGGGTGAGAAAATCTGTTAGAAGCTGGAAGAGGGAAAAGAATATGCTGAAATATATTTTAAATTAAAAGACAAATAAAGTAAAAAAAAAAAAAAAAAGGAATTGTGGGGGTATTGTGTTGTGGTAAATAATTGTCCCACCCACTGGTTTAATAAAAAGAGCTGATTGGCCAAAGGCAGGCAGGAAGTATAGGCGGGGTTAGCAGACTAAAAACAATCTCTTGGAGAGCAGCATACCAGAAGGAGCACCAGAGAGAAGCCACAGGAAGCAGAGGACAACCATGCAGCTCTAAAGAAAGGTACTGAGCTGTATGGCTGAACAAGAGGCATGGGTTAGATGAAGGGTAAAGAGCTAGCAAGTGATATGCCTGGGCCTGAGGCTGATCAGCCAAAAACTAATGAAAGCATCTGCGAGTCTGTGGGTCTGTGGGTCTGTGGGTCTGTGGGTCTGTGGGTCTGTGGGTCTGCGGGTCTGCCGGTCTGGGGTCTGCAGGGTCTGTGGGCCTAGACCTTGAGGTTAGACCCAAAAGTCAGGGCCAGAAACCTCATACTACAAGGAATGATTGGGAAGGGAGAGATAAAATCATGGTGAGTATGGTCAAAGTATAGTTTATACATGTATAAAAATATAAGTTAATTTATTATTGTGAAGAATATATGATGTTAATGATAGAATGGATTTTCAAGAAAATATAAATTTATGGCAGAAATATACCTGTTGATATAACCATTATGAAAAAGACGGACGATAAACATAAATAAAAGCATATTAAATGGAATACTTGCACACAGATGATGAAAATGTAAATCAAGGTTATTGTAGAAAATCCTTGAAAGTTAAAAATGGACCTATCATATGTTGGGAAAGTTGTTTTTTTTTTTTTTTTTTAGGTATTCATCTAAAAGAATCAAAATTGTAATCTCAAAGTGATGTTTGTACTTTATTCACTGTAGTATTAATCACTGTAATACAGATAAGGAAAAACCACAAGTTCCTATCAATGGATGAATGTTTTAAGAAGTTTTTAAGAATGTTTTCACAAGGAATGTTACATCCAGGCTTATAAAAAACAAGCTGTTATTACTTCCAACAACATTAATGAAGCTGAAGGGCATGGTGATAAGTAAAATAAGACAATGACTAAAATATATGATAAGGTCTCACTTCCATAAAAAAATATTGATGAAACTGTTCAAGTTGAAAATAAATAGAAGTATGGAGTAGAGCAGGGGTTAACAGTGGCAGGAAAATGGGAGAAAACATGGGAGGCTAAAAATTTACAAATTTGTGAATATGTGGCATCGTCAAGCCCAGATATGTAATATCATCCAGCAAGATTACTTTAATAATCATTTATTGTAAACTAAAGCTTTTCTAAGAGTTTAAAGACTCTCACCACAAAATGTAAATCAAAACAAAATCATCAGGGTACGTGAATTCCCCTCACAGAAGTCACCATTGCACTGTGTATATATTGCAAGAAATTATGTTATTTATTATTTTTTTATTTTTATTTTTATTGCTTTCACAAAGAACCTAGCAAGTGGAACATAGAGAAGGGTCCATTTGTGCTCACAATTTGAGAGTACAATCTATCACAGGAAAGAACAGCAACAGGAGAGTGAGAGTCATATTGGCTCCTTGTTGGATGAATAGTGGTGCTCATGATTTACTTAATATTGAAACCTATCCTATGAAGTCTTCCTACCTTAATAAAGCCTCACAGATTTGCCCAGGGATTTGTTTCTTAGGTTGATTCTAAATGCTGTCAAGACTCATCATCACAGCTATGCACTTAAATACATCCAATAAATTTTAAATTTATAAAACATACATAGCTAATCAATGAGGCCACTGCAATGTTTAATGTTAGATCAAAATATAAATGTCTCTTCTGTTTCTTTCTACAGTCTACATGGGTGATATGAAAAAAATAGTTGGGGTATTATAAAAGTAATGGATTTCTAGAAAATAGAGAAGAGAGATACAGCTAGTGACAGAGAAACAAAAGGGGTTATTCTTTATCTCTGTGTGGAGTATAGATGGCTGGCCTGTGGGTAGTGGCTAGGCCCTTCTTTGCTATGAGATTTTTCTGAACCACAATAAGATTGTATATTTGGGTATTTCATAGAGACTTATAGAATTTCACCCAGATGAGCGCTGTGCCTTCTTACGTTTGCTGAGGCATATGTTCTTGTGTCCAAGCCATATTCTGTCTTGGTCCATAAAAATAAAGAGGTGGGTATCAAATCTCCTGGCCCTGCACCTTGTTGAGTACTTCCACTCCTGGTGTATGTGGTCAGAGTCTCCTACAGAAGTAGACAGAAAACACAGTAGGAATCACAGGTGGATACTAAGCCACAGAACTCACTTGTTGGGTGTTGTCAAATATATAGTCAAATCTCAGCTGGACAGGCAAGGATATTGAACCAGAAGTGCTCAATTGAGTATTGATTACATCATTTGGCACTGTGGATTATCTACTGGAATTCAATTAGAAGTAATTATGCCTTTTAAACTAATGTGTCCAGTTGAAAACATTGGGACTTGCAAAGGACTCTGGGAATTCTTGAGTGATGGTGGCATGCACCTAAACAAAGGGCAAACAACAAAATTTGCTGGGGATCACAACAAGTTCTTCAAGACTGCGAGTAGAGGAATCATCAGATCTTCTTACAGATGTGAGAATTCAAATACTCTTGTGAAAATGGCAGCTGGCAAAGTTTGCCAGACAGGTGCAAATCATGGAATCAATATCTCAGTGACAATTATCATTTTATTAGGTATTTTTTTATGTTTTCCAGACATTGAGCTATAATATAACAGCTAATTTAATTCTCAAGACAATCTTAGCAAACTATGACCAGGGTTAAATTCAATAAATAAATATTTACTCAAAAAATAAACAAAAATATTTTTATTGCATATATACATATTATCTATAGAGATTTTATCCTTATGGAAAGTTTTGAAGTATTTTATTTTTCAAATTCCTGAGTTTTGGAAACTGGATTCAAGGGACAATTCTATCTAGTACCTTCTCTGACATCTGTCCCAACATCCATGTTTCCATGTAGACCTCACTAGTAACTTTTCCAAGCAGGAATTTTCAGTGTGCCCCAACACAAGTAATTTAATGATTATGTTTCTTTTTACAAGAAAAATACTCTTCCCAGTTAAAAATATTTCTAGGATATACATTTAAATATGTCAATTTCATGAAATTTAATCTATACTTATCATTTAAGCCTAAATTAATTACCCAATTTCAAGAGATGAATAGAATAAAATGAGACATATTTGATGGAATAATAGACAACAAATCAAACCAATACAATATAATCCTAAATGAATTAGGACAAATACAAAATTTAATTCAGTTGTCAGCCAAGATTCAGTGACAGTCCATGTTTTACACCCATACAGTGCTTAATAGAGACACTCTCCACAATGGGAGTTTATCAGAAGAAAGACTTGGAATACAATCACAAAATATATAATATAATGGGATAACAGAAGTGGAAAATAACAGGATATTCACGAAGAGTTTTACTAAAAGAATCTGCACAGGAGAAAGAAAGTTCTGTAAAATGTTTAGGATGTGTTAGTACTCTGGGGCAATCGCCAGCATGGGGTTTTTAGGACAAGAAGAAAGCAGGGCAGAGACTTGTCACTTGGTAAAAGCCCATGGATGTGGTGAGATTCAGATGTCAGCTGATAAGGTCCAAAGGCGCTTATCCAGGGTACCGGGCTCTGGAAGGGGGAGTAGCCAACCCCATTAAAAAGGGGCTTCTGGGATCTTGGGGCCCGTTTTTTGGTTCCTGACTGCTGGAGAGACCAGTTCGGCAGCCATCATCCATCGCATGGATAATCCAGTCTATTGGGTGCCTATATAAGCTGTTACCTGCCTGTATCGTGAGTGTTGGCTTACATTTCAATAAATATTAATCTTGAATTGGTATATTTTAAGAGAACTTTCACCTTCATATGGACATTTGAGAAATTATTCATTGAAATCCAATGTGAAAGGAATACAATTCCAGGAAGTACAGGCATAGGAAAGGGCTGATTCAAACTAGACTGTGTTAGTTATGCCTGTGGGCACTTGAAGTTTTATATATAGGGTCAGCAGAAGCAGAAAGGACATGGTCAGTTGACATTTAAGGTAAGTTTCTGATTAACAGAAAAGTGTGGGTAATAAGCAAGGTAACCTAAATTGCACATATGATCAATACCAACATTTAAATAATAAAAATTACCTGTCTTATCTTTCTGAAGGTCCCCTCAAAGGTTCAATACAATTATGTTTTAGTTTTAATCGTTTATTGTTTTAATTTTTTTTGAGAACTTCAATACACAATCCTTGCATCTACATCAATCCTAGCTGTCCCTGTATTCTTTCCAGCTCCTTCTCTAATTACTGTTATAAACAACATGCACACATAGACATACACACATATATATCCTATGTATTTTTAACCTACTGTGTCCATTGAGGATTGGACAATCTATGTGATAGCTTATTCCTAGAGACTGATTCTCCCTCTCACCAGCCATTAGTCACCTACAGTTCTTTATCTAGGGTTAGGACCATGTGAAATTTTCCCCATCTATATGGGTATATAGTTGATGTTGTCATTATGCTGATGTTCAGGAAAGCATGTTGTTTATAGTTTAGGAGTGCAGATTTCCTGTTTTATATATGAGACATTATCTTTTTTAAAACATAGAAATTCAAATTAGCAAAGACCAATTAAGAAATATGAAGGAAGTTCACAAAGCCTTCATTCAAGCTTGGTAGCAAGCATCTCATACAGAATGAAGTTCCTGAGGCAATCCTGTACTGCTTGTGCTGCCTCAGGCCATGCTCTTCACTCTAGGCTCTTCTGTGCTACACATTGCACCCAAAGAAGAGCTTTTGTCATGGATCAAATGCTCCAGCTTGCCTGGAAACATTAATCAATTTCGCCAGCTGTTTATAGCTTTATTTACTACAAAGGAAGCAAGGTAATCCCTGAAAAGTCAATAGATCTAAATTAACTGCATGTTCAGGAGCCAGCTTAGAAAGAATTATTTCTCCTTGGCTCAGGGGGACAGAGGAAAAGACCAAGCCCTGGACCCTAAGACACAGGCTCTTGCTTGTTCTCTGGGGTCCAGGAGGGTTACGAAATACAGGACATCCATCTGCTCAATGGGGCTCTTTTAAAAGGTTGCTTGTCAGAGTAGGACACTACTCTCCCTTCTTTATACATCTTTCTCTCCTTCCACTTATCTGCTTCACATACTTTTGCCTTCCATTCC
Source organism: Phyllotis vaccarum (assembly GCA_033318265.1). Taxonomy (NCBI): domain Eukaryota; kingdom Metazoa; phylum Chordata; class Mammalia; order Rodentia; family Cricetidae; genus Phyllotis; species Phyllotis vaccarum. Next base: position 34,384,438 of record JARWLC010000001.1, on the reverse strand, counting down.
CTGCCCTACTGAAGAAGACATTCTTAAAGGGACAGACATTCTCTCCACATAATTTTTATTAGTAGTTATGGCAATGTTAAACCTTATTGAATTAAATTATATGTAGTCCATTTTATATTGTGTAAATTGTAACACATAGATGAAAGACAGATAGATAGGCAGAAAGGTAGACACACGGATAGGGTGTACATACCTGCCACAACACACATGGGTGGAGGTTAAAGGAGAGCTTGCAGGATCTTGTTCTGTCCTTCTGTCACATGGCTTCTAGAGATCAAATTAAGGTCATCAGGCTTGGCAGCTAGTACTTTTACCGTCTTGTTGAACCACCATTTCAAATACTTGGCACCATCTTGAAGCTCAGTGCAGAGACTCATATTGCATGTGCCAGAAATACCGGTGTTTTCTTCCATGGAAAACTTTCTTTTATAATTAGCATTCAAAGTAACAGATTTTCTTGACATTTCATACACATTTAGCTTTGTTTGACCCCCACCAAGCCCACCTTCAAACATAACCCTCTCTCCATATTCCTGCCTTCCATCCTAGCTTCTACCTTTCTCTACTCAGTAATGTCCCTTCTACTTTCAGGTAACAAGTGATAACCCCTTACCGTCCCACCTTCCTTAGTATAATGTCTTCTGACTAAATGGGCCCTTTTCTAATTTCATGACCCCTACTCATTCTCACTCTGACAACATTATACATATATAGAAATTAGAAGATAGGATCTAGAGATAAAAAGCCAGAGTGTGTCATTATAAGCCTAGGTTATCTTACTTACTATATGCTCCAAACCCGTATTTTTTTCCTGAAGATTTCATAATTTAATAAATTTAAAAATTTATTCAGAATTTCATACATGAATATATGTGTTTTAGTCAAATATACTATCCCCCACTTCTCCAAGGACTCTTCTCATATCCCCTTCCTAATCACTTTTCCTCCTAACTTCTACTCGGGGATCTACTTACTAGGTACATGTGCATAATGCCATTTGCCAAAGCATAAAAAACATATTGGGAGTAGCATTCTTAAAGAAAATGGACAGTTTTATTTCCCCTTAAGTCAACAATTGTCAATATCTGCTCAGATGGGGAGGGTTGTTATGAAACTCTCACCACCCATGCTGGGATTTTGACTAACTTGACTTTGTACAGGTCTTATATGCAGTATCAGTTACAGCCACTCATTACTCATCTCATTTTTCAATGACTCAATTGGCTTCAAGAATACTGTTTCACATCAGTCCACACTGGCTCTTAAGTCTTGAAGTCCTCTTCTATACAATGATCTCTGGGCTTGGGGTATAGGGCAAAAAATAGTATAGATATCTCATTTAGTGTTCAACATCACAAATACTTTATTCTTTGAATGTTAGTTAATTGTTAATTTTTATACCAATTAATATTCCATATAAAGGAAGCTTTATGATGATGATTAGGAAATGCACTAACCTATGGGGATAAAGACAAGAACAGAGGAAATGATGTATAACTATCTTCACTCAACAAAATAATAATAATTTCTCTGGCATAAGCAGCCATGGATCTGGCCCAGTTATCAGTGCCATATGAGTTATACTTTTGAAGTGGCTTAAAAATCGGCAGAAAGCTGCTGGTTACTCCCATGATACTTGTGCCAATATTGTAACAATGGACATATCTTGCCAGGCAGTCATTATTCTAGTTGATAGGTTTCACATCTGGATAAGACTTTGAATTGATTGCTTTTCCTTCTGTAGTGTTCATAGGACTATCCAGCACTATGAAGTATGTGCAGTAGGAATAAAACTTATCATCAGACTTATTTTACTATGTTCTACAACTCAAGTAAGTGCTGTATTCAGCAACAGAAACTTACTATCTGGTCTCTGAAAATTTGTTAATAAAAATGGCAGTCAGCCATAATGCTTTGGAGACTATAGGATGCCAATGACCAATAACTTAAATTCTATTCTGTCTATGCATCACATTCTCATTTTCCATTTTTTTTACATCTTCCAGTACTATCTTATAAAATAAAAACTAATGTTCTTATCTAAAGAATGAGAAGACTGGTGTTCATATAAATGACATAAATTTCCTATCATCACAAAAAATTGGCTAGCTACAGGGGTGCATGTCTGGCTACAGCTTTGTTTAAGGTACACTTTCTCTAGAGACATGGCTCAGGGTGACTGACACCATGAGGTTGAGCTCATTAAATGAGCTTTCCCTGAAAAATCTCCTCAGATACCACTTATAGGATTCCTTGCACATTTTTCCCCTTTCCTAACTCTCCTGTCCTATGCTCCTTTGATTCTTGCTCTCACTGAAAGTACCTCACCTGTCACCTGTTACTTTGTCATTAGGTCTCCAGCAAAAGACTACTACAGAACCTATGTTCTGCCACATTATTGAAGTCATTATATTAAAACAGGATAGAAGACCCTACCCCTCAAACCCATTAGAGAAACAATGCTTATGCACACACAAGCCAGTGTGGCATGTATAATAAAAATATATTTGTATCATTATAAACTTACACAAATGTATTCTATTTTCCTAAGACAAGGAACTTTTAAAACAAGTGGGTCCTGATATCTGCAAAAACAGCAACAAGAGATCATTGAACGCACATCCTATGGTATTGTCTCCTTTGACAAATGTATTGTCTTCCATGTATACTTTTATTTTCTGGCAATCCAAACATCAGCAGATGGATTACATAGCACCCTGTGCATCTTCCAAAGTCTGCCTCCAGCGCAAACTCTAGTCACAATGTAATTACAGAATTTGCTATTTTCACATTGCTCCCACTCAAGCTATAAATGTTTCTGTTCCTATTTCTCCATGGCTCACAGCTCTTCACCAGCCTCTGAGGCTGAAGATTCTCTCCACTAACAGATGTCCTTGAGCTTGGTCATCTGTGCTAACCCATAGGATCTTGCCTGCCAAGGCTCACAGGGAGGCCTAACCTTTTCACACAGATGCTGTTCAAAGTGTCTAGAGCTCAAGTGTGGGAACCTTCCTAAAATTTATTCATTTATTTTCTGGATATAATTAACAGACAACAAACAGCAGTCCTGATATCTGTTAATCCAGGCTTTATAAAAGATAAGAATTATAACTTATACAAAGGAATGGTTATTATCCACAGAGCTTCATGCTTTCATTTTTAGCAACTCATGACTCTTGATTCCTCTGCAAATATGGGCTTCTCAATAAACCCAAAAGAAAAAAATATTATCTAAGGCATGAATAAAATCTAGAGAACATGGCATCAGTATGGTGAGAATCAAATACAAGCCTTGCTACTTTGTTGTTTTCTGCTTGAGATGTTATCTCACCCTTTTTGTACCTTAAGTTCTCAGGTCTACAATATTTTATTTGTTGAGTTATATAAACCATGATGCTCTTAGGTACAGAAATACCAAGTATCCAGCATGTTCAGTAACATCAGGTCTCATTGATCTGATCTGTGAGGACAGGGAATGAAAGAGACTTTTAAAGCAAACTAGATTTTCTAACTAGATTTTTGCCAATCTGACACAAGCTAAATTAAGCTGAGAAGAACTACAACTGAGGAAATTTCCCCATCAGAATGGCCTCTACGTGAGCTTGTGGCACATTTTCTTGATTGATGATTAATGTGGTAATACCAAAATGTAATACCACTGTACGTAGTTTCTGACCTGTCCATTCTGGCCTAGCCCCGAGGTTCAGACTCACTCACAGCCCTGGTATGGCTTGGCCACAAATAATCACACAAAGACTTATAGGAATTACATGCTGTTCAGCCTATGGCTCAGGCTTATTGTTAGCTAGCTCTTACAGTTTAACTCATTTCTATTCATCTATGTCTTGCCACATGGCTCATGGCTTACCTGTTTCTTTACATCATGCCTCCTCAGTGGCTGGATCTAGTCTCTCTCTCTCTGGCTTTGCCCTCCTTACCCTTTATCTATGCTCGGATTTCCTGCCTGCTTCTAAGATGGTGTGCTAGGTCAAAACAGTACCAATATTAACTAATGACATGCAGATAATACAAAAAGACATGAAATGCATACTATGTGATAAGTCCTAAGCTACAAAACACCTGGCAAGACCTGTCACACTATTGCTCTGGTAGATAGCACACAGTCTGAAGTTTTCTGACCTGTCTAGGCCAATTGTCTTAAGGAATCTTTCCCACCTGTGGTCCTACAGACAATTATAAAATAATCACTGAGAAGCTAATTATAAACTGTTTGGCCTATGGCAAAGGACCATTACCAACTAGCTCTTACAATTTAACTCAATCCATTTTTATTAATCTATTTATTGATACTGGCTTTACCTGTATCCCATTACATCTTGATTCCTTGGGCAGCAGCTTATAGCATCTGTTGACTCTTCCCTTTTTTGTCTTTATCTTTGTTTGCATTTCCTGCCTGCCTCTAAGCTACCTTGTCATAGGCCAAAACAATTTCTTTATTAATAAATTGTAATAATGTATATTTACAGCATACAGAAAGCTTTCCCACGTTACCTCCCCCTTTCTGTCTAATCAAAAAGTTAAAGTTTCAGTTTTGACATAGTAAAATTACATACAACAAAACAGTTATAAAGCAAGGTTACAGTTACAATATTTAGTCTATTGGTATTTAGAAAAATTTAAAAAAATATTCTACCAGATATCCTATTTTTTCTGAGGCTAAAGGTTTATATTTACTTTGCCTTTTACTATAACTAAGGGAAACTATAATTATAACTATCTAGTCTTTAACTCCATCAAGGCCATAGAAGGATATATTATTTGAGTGAACAAGAAGTGCATTGCAGGCAACTTTGAAATTCTAGAAATGACAGGGATATCTGGCTGCCAAGAATGTCACCTAAAGTTCCTCTGTAACATGAAGTCATCCATATTCAGCATATAGACCTAAAGTCTCTGGCATACCTTTCAGTGAAGCAGGAAATTTAAGTACTGTTTCATTCATTTTGGCAAGGTTATTAATTTGCTTATCCTTGTGTCCTGTAGATGTTAGGCAATTTTCCCTAAGAAGCAGGAATCTGAAGGACCATCTCAGATTGTTTTGAAGTTCAGAGATCATTTTCCTATGCATCCTGTGTATCTAGTTAATATAGCATACTGTCAAGGATTCTAGCCAAGGGCAGTTTCTTGACCATTGGCTAACTTTTGCCACAAAGTAAGTAAACTCCATATAGTCTCTTCGATGCCCATCATTTTCTATGAAGTAGTTTAGTGCTGCCAGGAACAGGCATGTCTTACTTTCCAGAAAAGTATAAGTTCTTAAAATATTTTAAATACCATATAATGTAGGTCTTTGAAGTGTTTGAAGACTACATATTTAATTGAAATATATCTTTGTATATTTTAATAAACCTAACTAACATGACTATAAGTTTGATTATCTTACATGATTAGCTATTAATCTGTATTTTAATGATATAGTACATTTTAAGGAATCACATGAACATAATATCTTAAATAAGAGTAGAAATATACATACAGTACAACAAAATTAAAATTATATATGTATCAATAAACCAAAATTTATACCAACAAAAAGTATTTGAAATTAACAGTTGTTTCTTAAATCAAAGTAGATTCAATAATCTATCTTTTTAATCATTTCTATATCATATCACTCCCTTTTTCCCTGGAGATTGACTATGACCATTAACCATTTATAATGAAAGCAAGCATTTATAAACAATATTTTGGGAATTTGAGCATAGCTTTCCATAGAATTTTCTGCTGACTGGGGGAGTTGACAATCTTATGGAGGTCCTTAGAAAATTTATAATTATGGTTAAATTTTGGTTGTGGTAATCTGAGTGGCTGCATAATTTCATCCAGTTGTCTTCACGGTTTCTTGGCCAATCAAATAATATTAGCCAGGAAACAATCCACAGATTCTCATCTTCTGTGGAAACTAAAGCAGAACCCCTTTTCCAAAGCAATATATCTTTATACCAAAATTTTAAAGTTAAGATATATTTAAAATAAATATGTTGATTTAATTTAGCAGCCTTTACAATTAGCTCATTTACAGTTAAATAATTAGAAAAAACACCATAACATATGTAATTCAGACTCTATGTATTCTCAAATTTTTATGTGGCTATTTTCTTATATTATTTTTACTGTCTCTTTAAATATTTTAATTTTTAAAACTATTTCTTTATATAACTACCTTTAATAGTCATTTTTCTCTATACTCTAAGCATTTTTAAGCGAATTATAACCTGTTTAGAGGTTTTCTCCATCTGACTCTGTTTTATTGTGTATTTTTAATTAATTTTTAAACTGTGTGTCTAGGACCCTTGACTGTTGGCTCCATCCTGCTAGGCTTTTTAACATTGTGGAGGTACCAATAAGTCATGCTTAACTTCTCAATTCTGGGAAGAAGTATTAAGTAACTTGGAACTGTGATTCCAAACCAAAAGGCAGTGGATGGGAGAAGGCTTTTTGTACTGTGACTGGTGAGAGAGACTGCAGAAATCGGTCATGCACCATAGTTCATGATGGCTGGCAGCTGGCTACATCCCACCTTCCTCTAAGCTGCCTTGCCAAAGGCTGGAATAGTTTCTTTATAAGCAAATGGTAATAAAGTATATTCATGGTATACAGAAAGACGTCCATGCCAATAGTACTCACATAGTCTTCTGACTTTCTCAGTGCTCTCTTTCTCCCTAGATCCCCCAGAGTTGGGCCATACTTCTTAACCTATGCTGTTCTTTGTCCTCAGCTCTTCTTTCTCAGTTTCTTTGATTTTATGTCTCAAAATTTAGATCTCAGAGCTTGTGGGAGATTGTGTTGTTTCATTGTAAATATTTGTCCCACCCACTGGTTTAAGAAAAAGCGCTGATTGGCCAAAGGCAGGCAGGAAGTGTGGGCGGAGCTACCAGACTAAGAAAACTCTGAGAACAGGAAGCACAGAGCAGAACACCAGAGAGAAGCCAGAAGAAGCAGAGGACAACTATGCTGCTCTAAGAAAAGGTACCGAGCCGCATGGCTGAACAAGAGACATGGGTTAGATGAAGGGTAGAGAGCTAGCAAGTGATATGCCTGGGCCTGAGGCTGATCAGCATAAAACTATCGTATGCATCTTTGTGTCTCTGCGGGTCTGCAGGTCTGTGGGCCAAAACCTTGAGGCTAGGCCCAAAAGTCCAGGACAGAAACCTCTTACTACACTTGCTTAATGGTAGAAAAATTTGTACACTCTTTTCAAGGTTTTTGTTAACACTGGGGAAAAAAGAGCTAGTTCTAGCATTTCAGCATGCCTTCACATACTCCAGCACACACATATACGTACTCACACACATTCTCATACACACACACAGATTCACACTCACATACATGCACTAACATGCACACTTTCTTCTTTTAAGTGTTTTTGCTGCTAATTTTTCCTGTTCCAAACAAAATTTAAGTGGTAATTGAGTAATAGAATAATATGTTCAAAAACAAATATTATACATTTGTATTTAGTATTTTCTTAAAATTTCTGCTTGTCTTAATGATTCAGAAGCCTCTGTACCTTAGAAGAATTTTAGAATCATTTGTATAACCATGAGAAAAGAGCCATAGTTTTGGAATCTTATTGTAGATTTCAAAATATCATTGCAAATGGCCATATTTGCCAAGTATAATATGGCAGAGCCATGCTACCCAAACTAAGCAGCAGATCTCCTACAGTGTAATAGCATATTAATTTTCTATCACTTACATAAAAATTACCAGAAAGTAAGTGCCCCAAACTGTATAATTTAATGATAGGTTGCTTTTTACGTCTAGACACAATGTGGGTCAATTGAGTACTTTACTTAGAAGAAAGGACCAGAGGGTAAAAATCAAATCAACAAATAAACAAGTGTATGAACAAACAGTTCTCAGAACCAAAACTACCAGTGCACAATAAATACAGGGAAAGTTGGTATCCACATCTTTCCTTGCACTACTAGAGAGTAAATAAATCATACACTGAGAATATATTTTAACTCAATCTAAATGGGTATTACCACAAAAGAAAGAAAGAAAGAGAGTGCGGGGAAGGAGGGAAGGAGGAAGGGAGAGAGGGAGAGGAAGGAAGGGAAAGGAAGAACAAAAAACCCCGTACAAATGAGCTAGGAATATAAACTAGTATAGTGACTACATAAATCAGTATGAAGATTCCTCAGAAAATAAATAAAAGCCTTGCCACATAATTCAGTAATGCAACTTCTAAGAACATCAGAAGAGATCAAAGTCAATATAAGAGAGAGATAACAGCACATCCATGTTTATTGTGGCACTATTCATATTATATATGTTATGAAATCGGTGTGTCTAGTATCACACATGCACACACACCCAAATAAGTAAATATTCAAAGTTCAAAATCAGAGATTCTGTTTTCCAAATAGTATTTTCCTGATCTAAAACTGTCTTGAACTTTCATTAACTTTAGTCTGTTCAACTGTCCTTCTTGCTGAAGCGACAATTTACAAAGGCATAGGATGTACAACCAGGAAAAGAAGATTGCCCTTTGTGGTTTCACATCTTTACACTCAATCTCCATAAGCAGCAGACAGGACAGGTCAAATTACAGAAAAGAATGTTGAAGCTACAGAGGAGAGAGAGGTGGGATATGACCTGGCATGCAGGACTGTGAGACCAAGGTTTATTTTATGATCTGTACTTATAGGTCCAAAACCTGAAATATTTTTTCCCTTTGGCTAGCATTTACATTTTTTCTTTATTTCTGATTTTAGCACTTCAGTGTTCAAATATGATTTCATTTATAAAACTCCTTAAGCCTTTTATAGAAAAAATATAAGCTAATAAATAAACATACTTAGTGGAAGCTATTTTTCTATAAAAAAAATCAAGGTTGTTTTCAAGGCCATTTGACCCAGACTATTTCATTCCATTTTTAATAATCCTAAAATGTGAATAAGGAAATTTTTGAAAATATTCAAACACTGAATTCTCTATAGATTCAGAACCCACAAAAGTGCTTAGAAGTATGTTATAAGATAAGTGAGGCCATGTATGCAGACTTAGGTCATAACTGCAATGTAAAGACATTCTCAGTGTAAAGGCACATGCCCAGGGGTGTGAGGATGGTTCAGTCAGGAAAGGGCTTGCCACACAAACATGTAGACTTTTCAGAATCCCACAATACACCCCCCCCCCCAAAAAAAAGAGATAGAAGAGAATTCCAGCACTGGTGAGACTGAGGTATCCCTAAAGATCAATAGCCAACTAGCCTAGATGAATTAATAAATTTTAGGTTCAGTCAGAGACTCTGTCTCAAAATCTAAGGGGAAAAATGACAGAAGCCATAGAAAGAAGGGTAGAGGAAGAGATAAAGAAAGGGAGAGAGACAGAGAGACACATCAAGAAACAGAGACGAAGAGGGAGAGTCAGAGAAATATATCACACACTACATAGGGTATTAATAATGGATAGAAGAATAGGTAGGTAGGTAGATAGATAGATAGATAGATAGATAGATAGATAGATAGATAGATAGATAGATAGGTAGGTAGGTAGGTAGATAGGTAGATAGATATAGACAGACATATGGAGACATAGATCTAGATGTCCAGTACAGCCCTATAATTATATGTATTCTACCTGTAGAATTCTAGAAGCATCTGGAGACTTTCCTGTAGTGATATATTTTATATTTAATAAAATCAGCCTGGAATATTATAGAACAGAATCACCCACAATCAAACTTTGAGAGTTAGAGAGTGTGGGGATATTTTAATCACAGGGATGATAAAATGGTGACTCACACATTTAATCCCATCACTCAGGAGACAGAGATCTTTCTGTGTTTGTGTGAGTTCATGATCTAACAACCAAACCATTGTAGCTTACACCTTTAATCCTAACTTCAGGATTATGATGCAGAGTTGAACCTTGAATCAAAACAACAGGGTGGGGAAGATATTTAAGGCAGACATATTGAGGCATTCTATAGGAGTGACCAGCCAGGCAGAGGACCCTTGAAGATAGTATTTACCTTGTTCGGCCTGGCTTGAGATGTTGGATAGGTGAGAATTAACTGTGGTTTTCTTCCTCTCTGTGATATTTTAGCTTTTCCTCAATGTCTGGCTCTGAGTTTTCATTAAATACCAACTAGAATTTGTACATACTTTCCTATCTCCTGCTTACTCCAGAGGCTAGAATAGTGTATGGTATGCTGTGGTCATGTACACAGACCAAGGGATGAATGAGAATGATCACGTTTAGTCATTTCAGAAAGTCACCAAATGATTGAGAATGAAGTGATATCTCCTCAGTTGACTCCCAAACATAAGGTGTTGTAGAAGCTGTAAGAGAAATATAAAGCAAAATTCAAACTTTGGTATGTTTTCACTTTAGGTAGTCAGGTGATACCAAGAAAACATAGGGAGTGGTTATACAGCTTGTGTCCATTCTAGGCTTTCATACTTCATAACATATGTTCCCAAATTCCACCTATCCATAGACCACATACTATAAAACATGAGGCTAGTCCAGGTCCTTCAGCTTCAAAAAAACAGAAACTGCTTTAAAATTAAGATCAATATTCATCCTCTTTCACTATGAGAGAAAACATTGTTATCTTGAAAGATATGATTACTTTTGCAAATGTAGATCATGCTTTTAGTGGCTGAGAAAATTCGGGAACATAGGTATTAAGATGCCTATTGCACTGCTCTTTTCGACTAAACTGCACAACAGGCAGTCTGTCCACAAGTTGTTCAGTGAATAATGTCTATTTTTAGTAATATATTTGGAGAGTAGAACAGGAAGCATACATCATTGTGACTGGCCCCTATGTGACTGGCCCCTGATCTCTGTCACTGACCTTGTCTCTTGCACAGACCATATAGATAACAGGGTCCCTGTGTTCTCCATAGCCAGGTAGTGTGGAGCCATTGGCTCCAGCTCATTATATGTTTCAAGTGCAGAGAACTGCAGAATTTTAGTCCTCCAAGGCACTGTGACTTCCCTGTGTTTGCAAGGAAAAACTTGAAGAGTAAGCAAAATTAAAATATTTATTTTATATCAACTACATTTAGAATCATTATGGTGATCAATGGGGGCTGATGTGCACTTCAGTCTCCACACTTATTGCATTTTCAGGATTTGAATGATGCATAATGACATGGATTTAGACTAAGAAAAACAGAATTCAGAGCAGAGATTATTTAGGCAAATGTAGTTTGGTAGAAAAGGTAGATAGTTTGGTTCCCATGTTTCAGTAAGAGTAAAGCACAACAATGATGGAAGCTACCAGCGTGAGTCTCTGCCTTATATTTTTATGAAAGAGCTTTCTAAAAGCAGGAGGTTCATTACCAAAGTCAGCATATATTTTTGCATTACATACAAGAACAGAAAGTGGTTCAGGGCCAAGAAATATTAAATGGAAGAAGAAAAGTACCAGAATAACCATCTCTTCTTTTCAATATGAGCAATTGCCAGGTATTATTATAGAATTATTTTTTGTAAGATATAAAGGAGTAATATTTATCAAAGGATTATGTAAATAATTATTGATATAAATTGAACTTTAAGATATTTTTGGAAAGTGGAACTGCCTTACGCCAGAAGTTCTAATCCACTCTCCCAAAATACAGAAACAAAATAATAATAAAAGGACAATGTGCCCCAAGTCCTCAATAAAAGCCAACCATGCCCTATGTCTCTAAGCCTCCCTAAAAATGTCTAAATCTCACTACAAGTTATTCTCTTTAAACAAACTTTTTTCTTGCCTTTCTTAATAAGTGAGGACTTTTTTCCACTGTGGCAATCAATATCCAGGACCAAGAGCTCAGATACAGTTTTTCAAACCAGGTCCTCCAAGATAGGGCACTTTGCATATAACATGATTATCTGCACAGCAAATCCCAGTCAACTGACCATCCTTCCACTCACCTGTTCTTCTACAAAGTTTTATTACCTACCATTCCATGCCAGGCACAATGTTCAAATCTGAAGAAATAGACTTTTCTCACCTTCTAAAATAAATACCTATCAGCTGAAACAGGCATCAGGTTAAGAAGCTTTAGTCACACAGAGTCCTTTGAAGAGGAGGTAGATACAACGTGAGCAATTACAGGTACTTGATAGAGTCATCAAGCAAGCTGATAGCTTGTCTGGAGGAGTAGCAGACACTCTCCTCAGGGAACTAGGGAACATCTAACACAGGATCAGAGAAACTGAGAAAAAAGTACTGAATATGAGATACTCACAGTTCTCTATAACAATTATACACCATCAGGGTGAGCATACTAACAATAAGCTGTTTGAGACATGTCCTCAATTGCATCCTCCAAATGGATTATAAACAGTCTCTGGTTTCCTAGTTATTACATGGCTGTAATGGTACAAGTCATATGACCATAGTCCTGGGCAAACTGAGATGTATAACCATGACCTCATCTATTTTCCAAGTATCTCCCTGTAGCTCTTACTATAATCACATAAAAACAGGATTCTTGATGATATAACTCACCTTTAACCATCTGACACATGAAGCATATACCATGAAAACTCATGTGTGTCTCTTTTTAATACTCTGTTAAAATCACAACTTTGTCTTTTTTATGAAACACAAGATAATAAAAAATAAATACATAAAACAAGGTTTTAGGTGGTAGAAGCTATGAATCCTGGCCCTTAGTGTTTTTAATGATTACTACTTAATCAAATCTTTGTCTGCCTTTGTGTTTTCAAGAAAAAAATTATAACTTTATCTATTTCCTTTTGTCCTAGATTTAAAAGCTCCATTTCTTCTCTTTTCATCTTCTGCTGCTAAATAAATCATCTAGAATAGGAAAAAAAAAGAAGAGATTGAAGTGGTCTTTAGAGGTCAGTTTCCCAGCATAGAAAGAAAAGTTAGGAAGAAGAGCAAATTAAAGACTACATACACTTTGCTCTGACAGTGTGTTTAACGCATCTTTTCCTAGTTTTCACAAGTCAAGAACTAACTTAGATTATAAGTGGCTTACCCCCTTGATTAAGTTCTCCAAGTCTTTTATACTTCAATTAGGATGTTCAACTTTGTACAGCCTTCTAATTCCATGATGCTGTCAGATCAATAGTACCTAAAAGGGTTCATGGCTTTATGTCCTGCAAAAATATTCTCTACCAATTAAAAGAAGCCATCATTCCTTATATCCACATTTAGAATCTAACTTTGAAACAGTATAGTATGAAATCTTGTAAAATACATTACCAATAATTATTGTAATTAAGCCCCTTGAGCCCAAGCGAGTCTGATAAGCATGGTGATGGTGGCAGTCCCATGTCCAGATATGACCATGTGTGGCTTGATTCTATCTGTTCTTTAGTAACACAGGAACATGGTAAAGTCATTATGACACTTCAATGTGCATTCATCATCTGCTCATATGGAAAAACCACAGTGAGGTTTTGGCATTGTTATAAATTGCAAATAAAAATGAAAATACATATACTCTGGGGAGCTTCAAGGGCTATTGAGTATTGGTCATTGAAATAAACTAATTTATTACAACCAAATGGCAGGTACTGGGAAGTCTCAAATGCACATTTATTATATGTTGTAAAGAACAAAGAAAATTGCAACAATTACTTTCAAATAATTCTTTGAGAATTATGAAGTATATACATCATCTACATTTTATAACAGCATTGTAACGTGTATTTAGTTTAATAAATACTTTTTAATTTTATTTGTTTATCAAAGGAGTTGTGAAAAGCATGCAGAGATTTTAAACTCTAAAAAATTGATGGGAAATAAATCCCAAGGGGTTGCCTATTAATTAAAGGAGTAACTATGGAATGAATATACCTAAATATGTGGATAAATCCATGACACCACATTCACTCTGGGAGACTGGAATAAAAACTAATCTATTTGGAAGTCAATACTACTTTGCATCTTCAATGTTAAAAGCTTATTTAAATCTTAGTGTCCTACATCAGATATGTACATCTGATCGTAACCAAATCTACCAGATTCAGCTATGACATTTTTATGTAATCATATAGATGGGGAAATACATAATACAGCCCTGGAATGTACAAGCAATGGTCCTTAGTACTAAATGAATCTAAAACCTTGTTAATAAGAGAAATTCCAGATATCTCCCTCAAATCTATTTCTAAAAATCTTTCTAGCCTAAGCCCTCCATATTTAGTCTTTTCCTTTCATAGATGGTCTTTATTCGTTTGTATCCATAAACACTGAATTATAAATAAAGCTACAATTCTTAAAGGACTTTAATATGTGCTAAGCACTATATTGTGTTAGTAATCATTACCTAATTTAATTCAAAAATATTGATTTTTTTTATATCTGAAAATTGAAGTTTCAAGGCATGAGCTAAATTCTTACATATCAACCATTTAAATATCTCCATTGTGTGCACACTATGTTGTTCAGGGCAGTAGAGATAACATCCTGAAACTCATTTTTGAGAAGGTTTTGATCCTTTGTCCCAAACTCTCATAACTATAAGTTTTAGGACTTAGCCTACCATTTTAACATCGTTCTCTATTATTCCAAGCTCTATGTTCTCCGTGATTGTACTGTATTGGCACTTCACAGTAACTTTTACAATCAAAATGATCTCATTCATATATATTTGTAAAATATATGACTCAATAGTCTAGTGACTATGACTAAAGGAATTATAAACGACCACTTTTCCAAACATGAAGATATTGTACAGAATCCATTTTCACTTAACTTACTATTCTACCTTTTTTCCTGTTTGGGACTCAAGGAAGGATATTCTAGCTTTATGCTTCCAAATGGTTTGCTTGTTTTAGTATGTAGCCCTTCACATGAAGGTGACCATTGAGTATCTTGGTCTGTTTATGGAGCCCCTAGCAGTGGGATTACGACCTGTCTCTGGTGCTTGAGCTGGTCTTTTGGAAACCATTCTCCATGTTGGAATGCCTCACCAAGCCTTGATACAGAGGAATGATCTTGGCCCTGCTTAAAATTGATATGCCATGCTTTGCAAGAAGCCTTACCCTTACAAAGGAGGAGGGAGGGAGGGGTAGATGGAGGAAGGAGAGAACAGGAAGAGAGGAAAGAGGTAACTGTGATTGATATGTAAAATAAATGAAAAAATAAAAATAAAGGACAGTAGGATTTTTTTTAAAGTGTATTTTTCCAGCCACTGGGAGGTAGACAGGTTTTGCTATTAACAGTGGTACTTTGAGCCTCAAAAGCCTTTGTCCAGCTGTGATAGGAGAGTGATGATGGTGGTAATGGTGATAATGATGATCTTATTGGTAAAAACAATGATGGTTATGATGATAGTGGTAGTGGCAGTGACAGAAGTGGTAGCCAATAATCCCCAGGAATTGCCCTGTTTTCTCACCTCAAGCACTGGACTTACATGCACATATGTGGCCATATAGATCTTCATATGCAGGTGGTAGAGATTCAAGCTCTTTTTGTTTGTACAACAGATGCTCTTACTCATTAACTCATAATCCTAGCCCCTTCCAGTTACATGAATTCTGGTTGTATTAAATGAAACTCAGAGCCAGATATGGGGAAAGGCTGGAATATCAGAAAGGGAAAATACCACAGTCAAATCTCACCCGGCTGTCTTCCAGCTTCCTCAGCCTCACTCCTCATCACTTCTACTGAATAATCTGTCTTCCTATGACTGCCTTGAATGCCTTCTTCACCCAGTTGTTTTACATCCAGGTTAAGATTAAAGGTGTTAGTTACTACTATTTTGTAGTTAAGACTTGAACTCACATAAACACAGAGATCTCTGTCTCTGGATTTATGGGATTAAAGGTGTAGGTTACCACTCCCGATCTTTCCCCAAACTGGGATTAAAGGCATGAGTTACCATTCTCTGACCCTCCTGGACTGACTGTGGGATTATCTGTTCTCTGATATTCCAGACTGGTTATATTAATTATATAACAGAGCACCACACCTTTCTCTTCTTGTAACTATACAAACACTAGAGAGAATTCTTACTCCAGTATGACATCATCTTAACTGCTTGTGTCAGCAGTAAGCCCATTTTCAAATCAAGTTGCCTTCTAAGGTTACTACACTAGAACACTTCATGGCAAACACTATGCAGCCCACGGGGATACGAAGAAATAAACATATTGAAACTTGTTTATAGTGCACACAAGTTAATACAGAGATAAACACTAGACACTCAGAACAAACATCAGCAGCTATAGATTTTACCTGGAATAGTAAATTTCAAAATGGTCTGCAATGAAATTGTCTGAAGGTCAAGGAAAATAAGCAAGGCCAATCTAAGAAGAATATGAGCCACTGTCAAGTCCAGAGCAAGAAAAATGAGCATATTTAGACTGAGAACTCATTTGTTTGGGGATTTTCTGTCAGACAGAGGGCTACATCCTTAGATTTAAAGCTGGAGACCTATTATGTCTAGGAAGCTTATTCATCTCAGTGAACATCTCCTCCAGAGTGGGGGGGGGGGGGGCATGTTTTAATTTGCATAACACATCACTCCGAAGAGTACTCAACTGTGGGGAAAGCTTCAGCACATGAACATGGTAGAGCAAAAGGCAACATTTAAGCACCACCCTAATTAATCACTTTGGCTGGACAGTCAGTGACCCAAATACTGGGGCCTGGATCATAACTCCCAAGTGCAGGATCTACAAGCAAAAGAACTTTCAATCCATAGAAATTCCCTTCCCAAGAGAAGCCTGTTGCAGAGCAGATGTTTGTAAATTGTGTAGCCTGTGGGTGATGAATTAGTTTTTAATGGCATTCCCATGTACTTGTTATAAATCATTAAGCAGCCAACAGACTGTCTCCTCTCTTCACAGATCTAGTTGGCTGGGGTTCCTAAGTAGGAAAAAACAAGTCATAGGGCAAGGTTGCTGCAATCAGTTGTAAATGCCAGTCCTTCGACCTCCTCATTTGTCCTTGAACCCTGTCCATCACAGCAGCAACCACCTATTTCTCATATTCTAGGCTCCGGTTTCCCCTCTGTATCATCTTTTCCCAATGAATCTGGCCCACTCTGCACTTGCCCACTATTCACTCTGTCCTTTCTCAATCTCCCCCACAACTTCTATTTACTCCTACCTGTTCTTCCCTCCACAATCTTCCATACTTTTTTCTTCCCAATCTTTATTTGGCACATGTGTGATGTATTATTATAGAAATTTTCAATGTAAAGGGGGTCTTGGGAAACTTTTTATTTCAGCTTCAGAACCTGATATTGCAGATAAAAATAATATAACACCGAATGCTTTCTAAGAACCAAATTTCTTCTTTAATTTTAGCACCTCGTGGGTAATTACTAACGGGAGGAAAATAATCAGCAAGTGAGACAAAGTCAAACAATGTTACCCCCCAAATGCATTATCTATGCATCTTGTGACTGATATCTATACCAGCCATGCAGGAGATGCTGGGTTCCAAATAGTTCTGGCCATGAAGCACTATTGTGTGGTGATACATTGTATATTTAATAAAATTTGCCTGAAAATCAGAGGACAGAGCCAAGGCACACACAGATTTAGCCTTGAAATCAGGGAGTGGTTATCCTCTCTTTTAGTCCCAGCAAGATCTCTGTGAATTCAAGGACAAAAAAAGCCAGGGGATGCAGGCACAGACTTTTAATCTCAGCCCGAGGAAAGTTGATAGGGGAAGTGATAAAGCCTTTTCTTTAGGCTGAGGTCAGAGAAACATTCAATCAGAGGATTCTTAAAGAGTTGGGTAGATGAGTAGTATCTGTGGCTTGTTTTCTGTCTCTCTGATCTGTAAGCTTTCCCCAATATCTGGCTCTGGGTTTTTATTATAAAACCAAGTAGTGTTCGTGAAATATGATTAAATGTTCAAAATTCCTCCTAAACAAAGGTACTGAAAATAAAATAGACCTCTTACTTTAACATTTTCAAGTTAACTCAGGTTTAATCCAAGGCAATTGCTATCAGCTGGAATCCTAAAGACAGCACTTCAAATGCTGCTCCTCTCTTGCCAAAGTGCTTCTCTTCATCCTCCCCACCCTGCCCCTCCAAACTTCTCTGGATTATTTCTATTTTACCCCTTCCATGTCAGTCTTTATGCTCTTCTTTGTCACCTACAATAGCACACTCAATCACCACAACTTTACTGCCCTCTCCTTGGTTTAGACTGTTGTAAAACATGTTAAGAAGTACTTAGGCTTGTGTTGTGAAAAAGGCAGGTCTCAGTCAACTCTGTACCATTGTACTGGATACATCTTCCACACTGATTAGCAAGTCTTGGCTCTGTACCCATCTATGATAGATCACACATTCTTTCTATATCAATGTCCTTTGGATCCCAGTGCAATCTCTGACTTGGAGACCTTCTGTGCCTCATCAGAGCCTTATTGAGGTACTGATTACACAGTCTGGCAACCACAGTACTGCCAACTCTCAGAATCTGCCTCTCTCCCTCTTTGTCACTTCTAGGTCCCTCTCTCTAATTTTATGTTTATCTGAAAATCTGCACTCATATCTTCTTTCTTCTGTATCTATGCACCCAAACCCCAGAAACCATCCCCACTCTTCTCCTGTAACTTCTCACCATCTGCTATTTATAAACAAATGCCCCAAGTCCAGCCAATTCTCTCCCCAGTGTTCCAGATTCTAGAATGCCCAACATCTGCTTGGTTGCTCTGTTAGGTTGCTTGCTTCTCTCAATTTCTAAAGCAATACACTGGAAATAAATTGTTTACATCTCTTCTCAAACAAGCTCTTTCTTTGGGTCTCCAAGTTGTTAAAGCTGGCATCATTCTCCACTTAGGCAACTTGACTCTACAGACAGTGAATTTAGGATAATTAGGTCTTCCTTGGTCCTCACACTTGTATGCCGCTTAGTTCCTTCAAATTTGGTATTATAGAAATTTGAAGGAAGCTTCAACCATTATCTCCCCAGTGTTGTTGATTATTACTAACAACTTGTACTGTCCCAACTTCATGTTCAGTCTTCCCTTCTTAATCCTAGTTTCACTTTCAGATGCCGAGTGCACCATAGATGTCCCACAGCTCCTGACCGTGTCAGTCAACAGGCTCCACCTCTTCAGCTTCCTGCTTAATACCTCCTGCTCTTCCATAACTTATTTCTACACATTTGGAAGGAGGTTAATGTGCTAAAAGCTCTCTGTGTGTGTGTGTGTGTGTGTGTGTGTGTGTGTGTGTGTGTGTGTGTATACGCGCACACATATGCTTTACATTGTTAGGTAGTACATGTTCATCTTACTGTGGGTTTTCAAAAATAATAATTGTTTTCAAGTTCACATGGAAATACAAAGGCCTAGGACAGCCAAAGCGATCCTGAATAATAATAACACTGCTAAGTGCATATAATGTCGTGTGTGTGTGTGTGTGTGTGTGTGTGTGTGTGTGTATGTGTGTGTATGTGTATGTTTGTGTGTGTGTGTGTGTGTGTGTGTGAATTTGAAAAAAAGAAAAGTGTGGTAATGGGAAGAATTATAGAGAGGACAGGAAGGAGGTAGAATGTAATATAATCTCAATTTTTAACATATTAAAACACACTAATAGTATCATCATACTGCATTTCAAATAATACTCCAGAGCCATATTAACTAAAACAGTGTGATACTAGCACAAAAATAAACATAAAGTCGAGGACTTAGATATTAGTCTACAAACCACAGACATCTGATTTTTTACAAATAAACCTACAATTCCAAGTTATAGTCCTTCACTGTTAGCAAGTCAAGATGATGAGAAGTTGATGAAGATAGTCACATGCACAGTCAAGAGTACAAAGAGACTGAATGTACACATGTGTGATAACAATCTCACCTTCACTTGTATACAGCACCCAAATACAGGGAATGATGCCATTGATCTCAGTTAATCAAAATCACAGCACATAGATATATCCATGGGACAACCTGTCTAGACAATTTCTCACAGAAATTTTCCCCAGTAATTATATATTTTGACAAGTTGACAATTAAAATTTAATAGTGGGTGGGGAAGCCAAAAACAAAGGCAAACCAAAAAGTCTATAATTTTAAGATTTTATTTAAAATATATTTTTAAAAAATTAATGGGCATACCCTCTGTAAATGAACAATGTTTCTCCAAGAATTCATCAGTTATTTAAAATAAAATCTGAGTGTCAGGTACAGGATATCTTACTATAAGTTTTTAGCCAGAAAGGCCCCTGAAGGCCCCACCTGCAAAATCATATTAACTATTGCCATTTGCCATTGTTCTTGACTACCTATAAGAACTTTCTAATAAAACCTATTAAAGATGATGGCATATACTTGAGACATGGGACATATAGAAATAAAGTTGGAGGTGAACTTCTTCCTGCATATTGACTAGATTTTATACTGCCAAAATATGCTGGGCAGGATTCTGGAGAGAAAAAAGTCATCTGTGGTCCTACACAGATATAAATAGGGTTCTACCAGGCAACATGTATTCTATAGTTCAATAATAGCGTGGTAACTATTATGGAAACCAATCTGCCTTCTGACTGTATTTGAGGCCTGAATCACAGAACAGAACTTATGCCTCATTTACAACCTGGTCAAAAGCCTATGGCTAGAAAGATCATATGCCTTTGAAAGAACCTACTGTGTGACTTTCTTGAGTGATCATATTATCAAACTTTTATCTAAATACTCATGTCTATAGGATTAGTGTTGTTCCTAGCCTTTATCAGAGAAATATTTTTGCTGTGATGGATGAAAGTAATAAAGAAAATTACAATTGACCCAATGATTGTGTGATCTTAAGTAGAATAACTACATCAAGACTTTTCAAAACTAAAGGAACTTCTTGAAAGATTGGAAGAGCTAGACAATGAGAGATATACAAAAAAGACATGATAAAGTCAATACACTCATGAACTCACTGCACAAGAGATGCATCAATTGGGTCTGACAACATTTCATTATGGAGGGGGATGGTTCCATGTTTCCCCACACTTCCCTAAGTAATTAATGGTTGATATTGGTTGTTGAGAAGGAAGTTATTACTTTCTTCAGTGACAAATCCACTGATAAAATGTTCTAGCTCCAGTAAATAATTTCTCACTCATACTCAGGTGAAAAACTGCAGTTAAACTTGATCACACAAAACAATTCATAAAAGAAAGGAGGGGGCTGATTAGGAAGAAGAGTATGATCAGGAGTGGGATGGGGCATGAGAAGTGAAAGGGGATGAGGAAAAATGGATGTCATATATATGAATTATTAAGTGTCAAATAATTTTAAAATAGCTCTTTCAGCATTATATTGGTAAATAAGAGTATTTTTTTATTCTATGGCAATGGGCAAATACATATAATTCCTTGAATTACTATGAAAGTCAAGGAGACTGCATATGTTTATATCTCTTGGCACAATATTTATTAAGCGCATGCGCAGTACTCTGTGGGTATTGGTTATTTTTCCATCCCTACGCCCCTACGCCTAGGTCTGTATAGCTTAAAGACTGAATGGAAAAACTATACTTTAATTCAAATTCTTTTTGTTTTAATTCTTCTCTCATATATTACATCCTGACTGTAGTTTTCTCTCTCTCCCTCCCATCTCAGAGATCTACCTTACTACCTCCCCTCTCCCTCAGTAAAGAACAGGCCTCCCAGGGACATCAACCAAACACACTATAATGTGCTACTATAAGACCAGGCACATACCATCCCATCAAAGTTCGATGAAGCAACCCAATAGAAGATAAAATATCCCATAAGTCAGCCAAAGAGTCAGTGACTACCCCAGCTCCCACTTTTAAGAAATTCTTATTAGGCTATTAATATCAAATTGTTCACTGTTAAAACCATAAGGCATGGAGAAAAGTGTACATGCTACAGGGTTGCAGAGAAACATAAAGCTTAATGGTACAGAATTGAGCAGATGGGAGGAAAGACAAGCAGACTTAGAGAACAGGTAATACATATTGTCTCTCAGCATCCACATGGAACTTTCCAGGAGCCAGCTGTGGGTTCCCCTATATAAAATGGTGTGTTATATTTTCATATGACCTGGAGAATTCAACCATGTGTTCTATAACTGTAGATTACTTATACTGCCTAATATAATATGAATAGCTGCTACACTTATTGATAAAGAAATAAGGATAAGAGTAGTGCCCATGAAATAGTGAAACAGATGCATTATTTAATGTATTTTTATAATGTATATTGTTTGAGAACTTTATAAATGCATGTGTTTTGATGAAATCAAATCCCTTGTCCATAATACTGCCACTTTCCCCTCTCAACATCATATCACTGAGCATTTAATGCTGGATGTACATGCAGGGACTGTCTATTGGAGCTTTGGAACCTCTGAGTGACTACATTCTCAAAAACTACTGACTTCTCCTTTCCTAGATGTCATCAATTGTTAATAGTTCCTTAGATATGGGTGGCTCTTTGTGAACATCACCCCATTTATGCTAAGATTTATATCTTGTTTGATCTTTCAAAATTCATGTGCAGGATGTCACAGCTGCAGTGAGTTCATCTGTACAATAGTCCTGTCATGTCTAGGGAACACTTTTGCTGTCAATCTGTGGTTGTTTAATAATAAGGATATAGAACTTATAAATACTATGAGCCAACTATATCCATAGAGTTTAAGTTCATTCCAGGGTAATCTAACATATCTGGCAGTATATGTTAAGTTTTATTTACTGATTTTTATTAATATATAGTGTTTAAAGACTCCTTTTTGATAGTACTAACACTCATTGAGCATTTGTGTAATGATAACACATGAATTCCATATTCACACAAGCATTGTGGCCCTTCCCACTCTGCCAATAAGTCGAGACCATATAAACTAAATGGCCTAGAGAACAGTGCTGCACATTTTAAGATGGTAGACTCTGTGATCTTTCAATCTATTGCACATATAAGTTTATATTATAAATGTTACCTATCCAAATGTGCGTTAGATATATAAATGAAAACATATGCGTATGTATACTCTTGTGTATATATATTTTTTAGGGTTGAGTCTGGCACATAGCAACTACCCATTAAAATGCTCTAATTTTTTCTTTAGGTACAATCATATAAGAATCACTCTTCCATTTCTAGTTGAGGGCTATGGTGGGATGGTCTTTGCTCAGTCAAGTATGAGTTTGCCATGGCATGCTAATTTCTGATGGAAGCTTTCATATACAGCTCCTCCTTTTGCTTTTATACCACGGAAACAAAAAATAACTCAGAGTAGTTACTTTATTCAGTGGTAAATAGGTGGACTTGTTGAAAGAATACCCAGAAAACCCTGTGAAGATGAGTGTAGGGAAAAGAAATACACATTTTCTGTTTGAACAATAAGATGCTAGAATTGTTTGTTACAGCATTCAAGTCCTCCATTTCCCAACCAATATTCCATTTGTTTCTGTTGTCATAGCAGCAACTCTGATTTCTGCCTCTCCTTGCAGCTGTTACATTCTGTCGTCCCCACCAGCAGGTGTGGGGGGAAGCAGACATATCTGCTTATTGATCTTACAGTGCATTCATTGTGTATTGAAAGTTCAAACTGCTTTTATTGAGAGGCATTTAGCTAACTCCTAATGCAGTGGTTCTCAGATTTCATAATGCTATGGCCCTTTAATACAGTTCTTCATGATGTGCTGATGACCCCTCCCCCCAAGCGTAAAATTATGTTACTACTTCATAGTTGTAACTTTGCTACTGTTATGAGTTGCCTTGTAAATATCTGATATGTAGGATATCTGATACGCTATCCCTAATGGGGTTTTGACCCACAAGTTGAGAACCCCTGTCCTAATGGCCTCATGTCAATCCCCAGAGGAGAAAGGAGACGTGGAGGTGAGGCCAAGCCAATCTAATTACATGTGTTTATCGCATTGTAAAATGAAGAAGTACTCCCTTGCCTGACTCCCTAGGAGACAGGCCTGAATGTCATTCTTGGTTTATTTCTTTGGGGAATTAACTGCTTGGATTCCTTCAAAGTTTAATTAAATTGTCACATAACACATAAAATAGCAAATAAAACAGGCTTTCCCTGTGTCCTGGTGTTAATTTTATGCCATCAAAATTGTCTAGCTTGTTAGCTGCCTAACTCTGTCTGTCCTAGTTACCAATTAGGGGCTCTAAATGAGTGCTTCTCTCCCACTTTAAACACCAGCTCTGACTGCAGTCTTGTTAAACTTTTCATTTCCTTGGAGTTGCAACTGCTAATTTTTAATGGGTTCTTGATCATCTAAGTTTTGTGCTGTTCAGTTTGATAGAAGAAAATTCAAAAAGTTTGATTTGTGTGTGTGTCTGTGTGTGTGTGTATGTTCGTGGTTGTGCAAAAATATGTAAACACAATTTGCTAAGTCTACATTTGTAACAACAATCAAAGGACTAAGTTATTAATCTGAGAGCAGGGAACATGGGAAGGGTTGGTGAGTATACATGGGAGGAGCTGGAGAGAGTAGAAGAGAAGGGGTAAAATAATTATCATTTACTTTAAAATTTTAAAAAAGGATTAACAAAAATGACTAAGAGAAAACCTATAAACAGTCAGAAGTTTTTGCAAAAGACATTTTATATACTTTCAAACCATAAGGTAATGAAGAATCTGGAGGTTGAAGGCATAATACATAGATAGATGATATGATGGATGGATTGGGTGGATAGATAGATAGATAGATAGATAGATAGATAGATAGATAGGTAGGTAGGTAGGTAGGTAGGTAGGTAGGTAGATAGATAGATAGATAGATAGATAGATAGATAGATAGATAGATAGATAGATAGATAGATGAAATAGATATATAGGCTGTATACATTGCTGACAAATATCTGTAGCCTTTTGTTTTCTTTAGTTTTGTCCTTTCCCCTTGGGGACATGTTCTAACTGACCTATGGTCATTATGTATCTTATACTGCTGATGGCATAACTTCTCTTATCTAACCACATATTTTTCTCCCCTCTCACCCAACTCTACTTTCATAATAGTGAGAACTTCATTTTACCCAGTGGAGAAAGCAAAGTCAGCATGCTCTCCTTGGATTATCCAATCCCACTTGCTCTCTTTTCCTCTCTATGTGAGAGATGATGACCATCTTCTAAGTATCCCTAGGAAGCGTGTCTCATGCTGGATTGCACAAGCAAAAGGTGGAGCCATTTTCTTAACTTCTCAGCCTTTAAATTGTACCAGACACTGGAAGGAGAATATCATAACTTAACTACTGATAGCTGGGAAAATGTCTACTTGGTAGGTCGTGTGTTACCATATGTGCTGTGTATTTCTAAGTCAGAAGAAAACTGAGAAGTTTCAGTTTAGCTATCTTCAAGCTGTTTCCATGAATTTATCTATCAAAAATCCCTGAACAGTAGTGCATAATGAGAATAAAGATATCATATTTTAAGTGATTTTCTACTTTGAACTTGAAGCCCATTGTCTGTGTCTGAAATCTACTAGGAAAGAGGGGTAAGTGTCAAGGATGCACAGGTTTCCTATTTAAACCCTGCCAATATCATCCTCAATACTCAGATCCAACACATTGATGGAAGACTATAAATTCTTCAATAGATTCCCAAGGCGTAACTTTTGATTATGTAAAAAAAAAAAAAAATTACAAATACTGGGATAGAAAATTGTGTATTTTTCCTCTTTTGATACCCTACCAAACTTCATCATTGTGTTTCACTTGGTGTGTCTTTTAGCCAAAGAGTCAGCAGAAATGGCTTTTGAAATATTGGGGTTATAGTCCCCAAACAGATCCCTGTATAGATTTTGTGTGTATACCTGTTATATAATATATATATATATACACTGCTTGGCAAATCCTCACACTCCTTCCAGAATATGCTAAGATGTCAGAATGCCAATTAGAAAGATAAACTCAAGGAAATGGATTGTCAATAATTTCAGCTAGGTTCAATAAAATAAAGACCACATTTGAAGAACATTAGATTCTTTCAAATTAACACTATTAGAGGATTTTGTTTCTTTGGGTGATGATATTTTAGGAGCAAACAGTATTCCATCCTCTCTATTTCCACTTCCACATTCTCTCAGTCACATTCTACCAGAATCTGAATGAGCAACTTTTTTTTTTTTTTTTTTTTTTTAAATTCAGTTAGAATTCTATGGAAAGTTGTGGGGGTAGGGCCCAGAAAGTGCTGTGAATTTGCATCTCTGGGGGGGTTTTTTTGGAATAAATAATTCTTTGATTTTTCATAAGCAAATGTAATTTATCACAACTTCAATTGTTGCTTTTGTTGTTACACATTCAATTACTACCTACTTTATGTTTAATCTTCACTAAGTCCTTGAGGGTATGAGTGCAGTTAAGACACAACTCTGCTCTCACAGAAGACACAATGGAATGAATTGCTATATATTTCCCAGACTAGAGACTAAAGTAAGTTCTACCTCACTGATTGTAGGTAGGACATTTTACAAAAGTTTTTAAAAAGATATTACTCTAAAGGAACAAGAGACAGGAGAATGAACGCAAATTGATAATGAATGAAAGATAGCTAGGAAAGACTATCCAGAGAGCACTCTATGGTTCAGAAGATTGGGTAGAGTGTTCAAAATGCCAGTTCCGCACAAATCAACATGAAGTAGTAGCAAGAATCCTAAATCTCCACTGAAACAAATGGACTGACCTTTTCAATAGCTACTTTTGTAACTCTTATAATGATGATGTCATTAATTAATCTTGGAGGCAGGGTTGTTGCTATGCATCAAGCACTCAGCCAAGTATTTTCCATGCATTATCTAATCAAATATTTACAACAGATCTATAGGATATTCTTATTTAAATAAACATTTCTTATTTAAATCCTAGGGGCCAAGTGAGCAGGTAATGGGAGAATTGCTAATTACAAAACAGTAGTCATTTGAGAATCGGGAAGAGGAACAGTGACTACATGACAGAACAGATGAGGGTCCTTCTGAAGACATCATTGGCATGCAGCATACATGACTGATCACATGCATGTGGGTGACTGTGAGAGGTACCTAACATACTGCAACAGCCTGGTAGCTTATTCTACAACCGAGTTTTCATGGAAAAAGCTCAGCTCATGAGAGTTTTTGTCATTACCATTCTGCAAACTAGAACCAGTTAACATTGCCTCCAAATATTTATTTAGTCTCAACTAGTCTCTGGAAATAAGCCTATTTCTCATTAGAAAAATCCCTCCACTATTATCTAACATGCCTAATCTTGTGACCCTCCTTTAGGGTGAAGTATAATTATAGATTTTGTCCAGAGTTGCTGCTTTTGTAGCTATTGTGGTGATCCATCCACAACAGACCCAACCAGACCAGTGGCTCTGACTTCTTCATCACTTCAAGACTCAGCATAAGTAATGATTCTGCTTCTATGCTCAGTCACAGGTACACTCAATGGCACTGAGTAATATTGTTTCTGAAACTTGGAAGATGTCAACTCATGAGAAAGATCATGTAGGAATAAAATATGAAACAAATCCTGACTTGACAATAAAGCTTTAGTTATATATAAAAAAAATACCCAATGAGGGTA
This sequence comes from Phyllotis vaccarum, assembly GCA_033318265.1. Classification (NCBI taxonomy): domain Eukaryota; kingdom Metazoa; phylum Chordata; class Mammalia; order Rodentia; family Cricetidae; genus Phyllotis; species Phyllotis vaccarum. Next base: position 34,356,969 of record JARWLC010000001.1, on the reverse strand, counting down.
GTGCAATGTTTCAGAAAGTAAAGAGTCTGGCCATTGCAATCCTGGTGACCTAAATTTGATCCTTAGAACCAAAACACAGAATAGACTTTGTAAAGTTGTCTTCTAACCTCTGCATTCATGCCATGGCACATGTACCAACATATATTCACATGTACATACACACCTAAAAATAATAAAGTTTTTGAAAAGAAAATTCACATCTAGACATCATCACACCCCTTAAGACATCAAGCTGGCTTACCATATTGGTGATACCATACTAAACAATCTGGATGGGTAGGAGGTGGCAAGGACTCTAGTCAGAATAGTAAGTTACAAGTGAGTCACACTCCCTGACTATCCATATGCATTGCCACAGCAAGATCAAATGCTCCAGAAATTTCCAGGGGATAATACCTAGCATAGATGGGTACTAGACCTTATAAGCTCATGGCAGAACAGGACTAACCCTTCCCCTATCGCTCCAAGGAACCATTTGACCTATCTATTCTGAGTTCTTTGAGGTTTTTAGACCCTAGTCCTCTGTCATATGTATAGCTGACAAAGTTTTTTTTCTCCCCTTCCATGAGTTACCTACACGATTGAAAGTTTCCTTTGCTACAAAAAGGCATTTTAATGTTTGAGATTCCTTTCATCAATTGTTGGTCTCAGATCCTGCACTACAAAAGTCCTGCTCAGGAATTTCTTTGTTATGCCTATAAGTTGAAGCATATTCCCTATGATTTCTTCTGGGTTATATGTCAAAGCCCCTGACCTTTGGTCTTGAGTTTTGTACAGAAAAGAGGGCCAAATTTCATATTTCATTCCAGTTTTATTTTTCTTTATGTTGAGAACAAGGTATCAAGGTATTATTTGAAAAAAACTGGTATCTTGTCTCCAAAGTATGGTTTTGACATTTTTATCAAAAATCAGGGAGAGAAATAGAAGCTGTTCTATAGAAGCTTCCTAAAATATATACAGATATAAAAAATAGTCTAGATGGAGTCACTCTGTAATATGAGGACAATGCCTCTCCCAGACACCATAGGCTATCCAACAAAAAGCCAATGGAAGTGATTTGTTACCTCTTTACAAATTGCTAAAGTCATAAAACATTACAAAATATTGCCATTTCTCTTAGCAACCCTCCAGAACTTGATGAAATACTATCACTAAAGGCCCACATATTTAAGTCATAGGACACGGAGAAATCTTGGTGGCATATACCTTCCTAGGTAGCTTTCATATTTCTGAAAGGTATAATGCATGCTACCAGGGAAGAAAATCAGCTTGTACACATCTGTGAACTCTTAGAACTACAACAATAATTGCTGTTATGGAAAGATACACTATTACAATGGTGACATAAAAGTTATGGGAGTAACGAACAACTTTCTTATTAGATTTAAGGCTTTTCTTCAAAGATAGAACTCACAACTGGTACAATTAACTGGAACAAAGACCTAGTTACGAACTAGTTAGAACTAGTTAGACTCTATGTGAATATACTGCTACTCTGATAAACAGGAATAATGTTAAACTGCCCCTCTAAGTTTATACCCATATATATATCATGTATATTCACAGATTAGTGTATCTTTTAATCCTAATCAAAGAAGATTTATACTCAGTAGTTAGGAATTAACAATGACTCCATCTGGTAAATATACAGGGAAAAGAGCACTACAGAATTCTCGTTCCTAAAGCTATATCATGTACCCCACTTACAAGGCTCAGGGACTGCAGGGAAATGGTGTTTTCCAGACATTACAGAGTCACTGTACATAGGATCTTGGCAGATGCAACAAGAGGCACAAAGCTTGCACAACATCAAGCCAGAGAAAATTCCAGCATGAAGAGGGAGGGATTGTCTCAGATTGTAGGAAGGGAAACCGCACTACTTGCTGAAGAGTTGTTGGCAGTAGATGACTACTAGAAGGGGAGTCTGTTCAGTTATCTTTTTTTATTTAAAAGTTTCTCTTTCATTTTACATACCAACCACATTCCCCCATCCTTTCCTCCTCCTGCTCAGCTCAATCCCCACCTTCCCCCCATCAGCTCCTCAGAGAGGGTAAGGTCTCCCTTGGGGAATCAACAAAGCCTCGCATATCAAGTTAAAGAAGGACCAAGCCTCTCCCCCTGTATCAAAGCTAAGCAAGGTATCCTACCTGAGGAAATGGGCTTCAAAAATCCAATTCATGTACCAGGGATAGATCTTGATCCCACTTCCAGGGGACCCACAAACTGCCCAAGCCACACCACTGTCACCCAGATTTTGAGAGCCTAGTTAAGTCTTGTGCTGGTTTGTCAGCTGTCAATTCAGAGTTAATTAGCTCCCCCTAGCTCAGGTAAGATGACCCTGTGAGTTTCCTCATCATGAGCTTGACCTCTTTAGGAACATGGTCTCTTCTCTAAGAAGCCACCCATGTTCCAGTAGATAGCTCTAACCAAGTACATATAGTAAGCAATAGTTGACATTTGTTTTGTTTTAGAACACATAAAGTGAGGAAGAAAAAGTAGTTGTGGGAAGATAAATGATAAATTAGAGAAATTGGAATGTGGAATAGATTTGATCATTACACATATAAGTTATCAAACAAATAAAAAAGGAACTGTGCTTTTTAAGTTTGAAACATTTACTTTAAGATTCATCATCCTTTACAGAAGGTAACTGAGCACATATCTGTGAAACCATCTGATAACTGTGTAATTGATAAACAAGCAGGTAAGAAAAGAAGACTTTGAACTTCTCCATGAAAATGACCTGATTTTCAGGCTTGCTACAGGATGAGCAGAGAAATTTTACACAGCTACAGGTGTTCACTATGGTGTTCCTTGACAGTTTCAGATGTTGAAATGGTGAATTTGAACACCCATGACTTCTCTGGAGCTAAGGATAAGGACTCAGACACTTCTGAGATGAGCATCTAAGTCAATAACAATCAACTTACAGCATACAGAGGGCTGTTCAAGGAAAAGAAAATCTCCAGTGGGCCAAAGGAGAGAAGAGAAAATAGATGGATACCATGTGTGATCACAGGACCAGTAAGAGAACCAACCAGATTTGTTAATATTACCCAAGTCTATGGAGGATACTGTCCCTGGCTTCCACCTTGAAGAAGTAGAAGAAAGAAAAACATCTTAGTCTAGAATCATAGGAGAGCCAGTTAGCATGAGACAGTAGTAGATCTGAATGGCTTAAAAGAAAATCCCCAGGTACTTCTGCAGCTTTTACACTTTCAAATATATCCCTAACTCATTTGCCTCCAAGTTTAAGACAAATTCATAGCATCTCATGTCTTAATATGGCTCTCATTCATCCTTGATTGATAATTAGGCTCTGGCCTTCCTCTGACAAGACTGCTACAATACTTTCAACATCCCTGTCCAGCCCAACTATATCCATGCCTCTCTACCATTTCTCACAGGTCTGGCTTTTCCAATGGCTACCAGAAGGGGTCAGACAAGGCTGCCTGGAAGTGCAGTTGAACTGATAGAATATAAACCAATAAAAACAAAAGATGGAAAAGTACTGTGACTTGATAAGGCCTCCTACCTTCTCTAGACTGACAGCTGTGAGATAAGATGCCCATCTAAAGTACCCTTTAGCTAATTGTATACCTGTGCTCTTGCAAAGGTGGTCGGCTCAGTCACCTGGCTACCTTGTATTTGCTTCCCCACTTGAGTCCTGAGTGCCTTCTCCTTTTTTTATTTGTTTATTTTTGTTTTTTGCTTATTTGTTTGTTTTTTGGTATTTGGGGGGATTGCACCTTTCAATAAGGCCTTAGCATGCTACTTCTAGTTTCAAGGGTTTTCTTGTCATCATTTGGTTGTTTTCTGGCAGAAAAAAAAAAATTATGATAATCTGTTTGAATGTTAGTCTTGAGAATGTCTTATCAAGAAGATATAAACAGAGAGGCAAATAAAATATTTCACCTAAAAGGCACCCAAGATATTCCTTATTTTAAATTATTTAGATAAAACTATGCAAAAATCTATAAAAATCAGACATATAATCTTAATGATGTAGTCCTAATATTTATCGGCTTAGTCATTTCACTTGTCCATTTTGAAGCTATGCATTCTGAGCTCAAAATTGTGAACAAATATGGCTCTTTAATAGAGTTTTCAAAAAAATATAATGAACTAGTACAGCAGTGAACAGCTAGTAGGTAGCCAGTGAATATTAGCTTCAATAGTTTGAGGTTCTGACTCCTAGGTATAGTAAGATCTATAATTATCTTCATTTAAGACATCTTTATTTTCTCCTTTCATCCCAAGCTGTAGACAAGGAAGCCATACTTTTAGGACCATAGTGGTGGCAGCCAGGGACAACATGTTTTAGCACTGGCTTCTGGGTGCTTTACATTTCTGGCACCAACATGTCCCATTTCCTTCCTTCACATATCTTTATGACCGTATGTCATTCTTCTGAACAGTCTTGCAGGGGACAGCTCCCATCTGCACCTTCTTCTTCAGCTCTCCTTTTAGCAGAAGACACATAAGAAAGTATAATTCATGACCATTTTCATGTAGAACAGGAAAAGCAGCTTGATATTTAATTTGGCAATGTTGCCCAGTAAACTCTCCTGAATCTTAGGATCAAGCTCTATGAATAAATTGTCATTTCCAACCTTCTGTGTAGGATATTCTTTTCTATTGATTCCAGGAATATATCTACATAAATATGAATATCAACATGCAAATGCATGGAAATGAGACTCAAATGGGGCTAAATATAGGGTTGTAAAAGAAAATTAACTTGTCTATGTGAGCATATAAATGTTCTATATAAGAAAGGCATTTAGTTATTATTCTCAACATTGATGAAACCTACTCAAAAGGAAATTGCCTACTACAAGAAAGATCTTAATTAAACATGAGAAAGAATGTATTTTCTCAGAACAGAGGGGCAATTGGAATTAGAAATCTTACCACTGGTTTACTTCATGGGATCTTACTAGGGTGGGCAGCTAAGAAAGAGTACATCATCTCTGCTCAGTGTATTTTAGCTAGAATTAAAAATGTCAGTGATATTTACACACAGAGGTGATAAAAAATGGCTCTACACACAAGATGTCAAGGCAGGCAACAATCTGAGCACTAATGAATTTCAGTCCTCTGCTGTGGTATATTGCTCTTGTGCACTGTAAAAATTTGTTGCAATGATTGGTTTAATAAAGTACTGATTGTCCAGTAGGAAGAATAGGCAGCGCTAGCAGATGAGGAGAATTCTTGGAAGCAGAAAAGTAGAGCAGAGATGCCCACCAAATATAGAGGGTGAAAGATGAGAATGCTGCTCTGTGAAAAGGTACCAAGCCAAATGGCTAAACATAAGTAAAAAATATGGTCCAGTCTTCAGGGCTAGGCTGGGCCAGAAACTTCTGACTACAGTTTCTTCCCCCATTCTATTCTATGTATGAGGACAGAAAGGCCTAGAGAAACTAAGTATGTTGCTTGAGCCATGGACCAGAGCCACATAAAAATAAAGCACATGGTATTTACAGTCCAAGATGAAAAATCCCCTTTCCTCTGAGAATTCTAATATCCATGCTGCTGAGATGTTTCTAGGAACAAAAGTCTGAGTAAAAGCCAGAAAAAAAGAAACAGATGAGACTTTAGAGAAGCCAAGGATAGTAAAGACATTGTGCTACAAGGTTTATTGACAATTTTATGAGACAAACTAAATGTCTTCAGAGAAAAGATCATATGTTCATTTCAGGTTGTTGATTATTCTCACTATGCAGAGTAATGCCTCATTTTGAAGCTAGACCTCAAGTCTCACCTTATCAAAGCACAGCTACTTCCATATCACATCTTGAGCTACCACAAATCATTGCAAGAGATCCTGACAAGTACTTAGAATGAGATGTACCTAAGCCCCCACTAATGGTAGCAAAATTTCTTTAGAGAATGAGGACCTTTTATCCATGCAAGTAACACACAGAGAAAAGTTTATTAGCAGGGGATCTTTAGACTAAGACTGTCACCAACCCCATAATGTTTTCACTATTTTGTTCTTTGTCTTGACTGAAAGCTAGAACACCATCTCTTGGTTGTAAAACATTATAGCATGACTTATAGCATGTAAAACATTATAACAGACTTCCAGCCATGTTGGACCAGGGATATCCAGTGCTGCCACTTCTTTCCTTTCCTTTCCCTTCTTTACCATCTATCCCTGTCCATCAGCTAGACTCTCCCAGTATCACTGATTCTGTGGTCTTCTAACAATCAAAGCATGATTAAGCTCTTAAACCTCAGGCAGCATCTGACTTTTTCTCTTTATCGGGGGAAAAATAGTCATTTAAAGAACAAAAAAAAAAAAAATGAGTTGGGTTGGGATGTTCGAGTAGATGAGATGGCTACACAAACACTAAAAGGACTTTACAATGCCAATAGGCTCTGGCTATGTAAAACTGTTTGGGTAGATACTCTATAGCAAGAAGAGTTTGGGGGCAAAATACTGGGCAGCAGAATAGAAAAGACAGAGAGGAGTAAGTCACCATTATATGAAGGAGTATGCCCTAGTTTCCTGCAGGATATGCCTGGATCTCCTACATCAAAGGATTTCTGAGAACAGAGCTATTAGAGCAGGCAGCCAGACTGGTGGATGCACTCCACATTCTTCACCCTCTCATTTACAAGGAACAAGGAAGAGAATCAGAGGTGATAAATATAGCTCAAAGAAACATGCCTGCCTTTGGCCACTTCATTTCTAAGTGGGTACAAGATAGAGGAAGAACTGGAAGGAGAAACTACTGCTTCTTGTGTTTACAGCATGGAGATCCAAGCCAGGTTCAAGGTCACCAGGCTTTGTCTTGAATTCCAACCAATTGGTTGAGTTCTCTGTCTGTCATTATCACTGTGGTTGCCAGGAGGTAGGCGGGCAGAGGCCCTGGCAGGAGCAGATGGCTAAGATCCAACTTCCCCCACACTTGGCATCCAACATTAACAATTTTTGTATGCAGAAATAATAAAACAAAATAATAGGAATAATAACTACTATTTATTGAAACAATGTGGAGGCATGAATTAAAAAGTGCCGAACACAAGATACCTATGCTACAAGTATTAATTTTAATCATTATGAAACTGTGAAATCTGCATTATCAATACTATCTTTGTCTTATGTATGAGGAAAGTGAGGTACAGGGAGTACCCAAAAACTATAGAATGTTCTGAAAATCTGAAAAGTTTGGAAGAGGGAAGAATAGAAATGTTCGCAATCTCAATTCGAAGGGAACATAGAAATGAAGTAGGAAGGTTGACCTTTTAGTCATCCTTGACACTTATCCTTCATTTTATATTTTATAATATATATGGAAGTTATTTTAGCTCTGGCTTCCATGTCTCCATATTCTGAATAAGTTACTATCTTCATTTCATTCCTTCACTCTGTTGCCAAGAATCCTTTACCATACTCACAGGGAAGACATAATTCAGATCTTGGGCTAACAATGCAGCTCAGTATAAAGTGCTTGCCTGACATGTACAAGGCCCTATGGTTTTTATTTCCTGTGAATAAGTTGATATGGGATGTACTACAATAGGGAATGGTAGAGAATGAGATAGAGAGAGGCAAGCAGCAGGAGAGGAAGACAATATTTGAGGCAACTAGAAGTTCTGCATCTATAGATATAAGTTTTGCACTTAGAGACATCTATAAGTTCTATTTTCTGCTTTGACTTATTTTTGATATATTGGACATACACAGACTCTCATTTCATCCTCAGAATAGACAAGATACCCTCCCAAGTTTTTCATGGTCTCTGGGATGATCACAACGTTCTAAACCTTCTGATCTTTTCCTAGATGTGTCTGTTGCTGAGGCTCTCTCTCTCCATGCCTCTCTAAATGTTTTTTCAGAAAATTATTATCTTTATAAACTACTAATAATAATTACACATTGTACTTCATGTTTCCAGGATGTATTTTTCTCATATCTCCACTTCTTTCTACCCAAGGTATATCTTGCAGTTGATCACGGCTTGATTTCTAAGGAGCAGGCTGCTCTCTGTGGTATAAATATCAGTACCAGCACCCCTAGAGTCATACATCCTACCACAGTTTAAGATGTATGTATGCTCCCAGCTCAGCTGCTGCTTGTGCTGTGAGAACAATTAAACAGCAAAAATGATCACAATGGTTTACACAGGATGCATAATTCTGACAATGCAGATGGGACCCCTGCACCGAACCCATGGGTGTCAACTACACTAGAACATTTGGTTGTTTCTAATTTCATCTCATCCTTGTTGACCCAGGAAATATCAGGAAGTGTAGTAGTAGGGTTTCTTGGTCCCAGGCAGCCAGAGGCCCAGACCCTGCTGCGCCAGACCGCTTAGCTGCCCGCTGCTCAGGCCCTCAAAAATGACTCAGATGCTTATATTAACTTCATGCTGTTTGGTCTATGGCTCAGGCAGATTGCTAGCTAGCTCTTATACTTAAATCAACCCATTTCTATTAATCTGTCTGCCACGTGGCCCGTGGCTCACCTGTGTTCCTTACATGTTGCTCCTTGGGCGGCTGGCTCGATCTGGCTCTGACTCTGCCCTTTCTTTCCTACCTATGCTCTGATTTCTCCACCTACTTCTTCTATGGTGCCTGTCATGGCCCAAAACAGCTCCTTTATTTAAAGACTGAGATTCACAGCATACAGAAAGGCATTCCCACATCAAGGAAGTCTTGCAACTAATGATGTCTCTGAGAGAAGGTAATTTTCTCACTGACTACATATCTCTTTCACTGCATTATAGAGTATATTTCTTTGAGACAGATGAAAAGCTAACTTCCATTTATGGATTTGCATGCTTTGTGGTATATGTTAATAAATCACTGTTGAGTGCATGGGTGGATGGGAGGGTATAAGGGTGGGTAGGTGAATGTATGGGTGGATAGATGAAGTATATAAATCTTACTTGCAGATTTAACTATGTAAACTATTCTAACAATCTTCCCTTCAAACTCCAACTACAGGCACTTCAACAGGAACTGGAGAGATAACTCAGTGTTTTAGAGCAGTTGTTGGTACTTCTGGGGGACCTAGGTTCAGTTTCCACAATCCACATAATGGCTCACAACCATCTGTATTTCTGGTTCCAAAGAATCACACTTTCTCTGGCTTCAGTGAACAGTGCACAGAGATGATTCACAGATATATCTGGAGACAAAACACTATACACATGAAAAAATAAATATCATCAAATTGTCAACAACACTGAAACAAATTTATTTGATCTAATGCATCTTCAATTATTTAAAAGGTGCATAGTCTTATTCCTTGTGTACTACACTGGGTTGGAGCAAATGTAACTCACATGTTTTTCTTTCTCCCTCTTTCTTTCTTTCTTTCTTTCTTTCTTTTCCTCAAACTGGCCTCCCAGCTCTGTGAACATACACCAAACATCCTTTTACCTTTCATTTGTACAAACAGCTTTGTACATTCCCATGTGCTGGCAGCAGGAGTCTATTAAACAAAGAGGTTGAAAAACTGATTCTGAAGCGTGTTATTACATTCCTTCTGTTCAGGTGCCCCATGTCCTACTATAAAACCTTTTTTGTTTGTGGAGTCTCTTCCACAGCTCTTCTGTGCCTGTAGCGTCAAACCAAACCTCATTAACTTGTGTTAAAGGTCCTTCACCCTCTGACTTCCACTTAACCTTATCAACCTCACTTCACATGTCCATCTTCCACTCACTCCCTATTCTGGAAAAACTCTCTTTTTGGAAACAAATGTAAGAAAAATAACTAGTTCTGTAACCAACTGAATAGGGGAGGCAGAGAAAGGACAATACACATCAATTCTGAAAAAAAGTTAGGTGAAATCTGCAGTCACTGGTAGGGCAGCGCTCTTCACAAATAGACTTTTAATCCAAAATCAGTGCATGGATAAAGGCGAGAAAATGCAACTTGTTGTGCACAAAGGCTATAATATAAGCATGAGTAACATTCTGATGTCCTTTTTCTGTTATGTGTATGATATATAATACCTACAAAAACTAATTTCATTTGTAGTTCACATAAAATAGAATTGACAGTAGCATACATGCACATCAATTAAACAAGGTTTAATGTTCCATTCCTAGTTTCTGGACAGTTGATGGCACCTTTTTCTCCATCTCACTTTTGCCATTTGACAGGTGAGAAAATCGACAAAGGTGTAGAGTGATTATGACCAGCTCTCCCCAAATGTTCTCTGTTTGTACCTGTGGCAAACAGTTGTAACCTAATTGGCTCCCTGAGCACACATTAGGACGTTTTTGTCTGCAGGTGATTAAAAAGAAGAAGGGGAAAAAAAAAAAAAAGAACCAACAACCTATAGAAGATCTAAGCAAGGAAAACATTCAATTTATCTGCTAGAACCAGAGTACCAGCCTTTGTGTCCTGGAGTTTAACTAGGTTGAAAAAGACTGAAAGAATTTTTAAGCATTCTAGCTAGCTCTCCTCAGGGCCTTGACCTCCTTTGATTTTGTTGTTGCCTTGCTTATTTTCCACATTACTTAGTTTACAACTGAACACTCAGGTCTCTTTGATAACATTCCTCTTGTGCTAAATGCATTCTCTCTCTTTTTAATTTGAAAAGGAAACTTCCTGCAGCCTCCAAGTTTCATTAGGTCAAATTAAGGCATAGAGTAAACAAAAAATTAAAAACAATTGTTTCCCAGGAGGCCAAGGGAAGTACTTCTACCCAAAGAAATCCCTGGTCAGGCTGAGGGTAAAACCTGAGACTCCAGAGTGTCTATAGGAAGCAATGTAAGAGGAGCTCTGGAAACCTGATCCTAACAGTGAATAGTGACCACAGAGCAGCAGCTTAACTCTGCAGGCAGCTTTCAGGACCCACTAAGTTTTATTTTGAGACCAGAGTTTTAATGCAGAAATAGGAAACAGACTGCTTTGCTTTACAAAGTCAAAAACTTCCAATATGCCTTTCTCCAGGTGGGTGGGAAAATAATTGTCTGAAATGTGTCTGATTGTGTAGATGCCAGCTCACAAAGATTTGACCTATCTGTGAGATTCTCATGTTCACTCACCATCCAAACCTAGTTCCGGATAGGATTTGTGCAGTTAGGACCACGCTGAGTACCTACGCAGAGCTGGCTCTAAATTATAGTCATGATTGGGCAGAGTGCCAAGCAGGTTTAGCTTATAGTGTGTACCAAGGGGGCTGTTCACTGCTGTTTAGATGAGAATAGAATAGGAATAGTTGCCATAGCCGTACAGAAATATGGAAACTCACATCTTCAAGCCTCAAAGATGTGCTATTGCCTGTGTCCTCTTTTCTACAAGGAAAAAGATATCAGATTCAGACAAGAGCCTAAATAATGACCAACAAGATTCTGCAGGTAGTACAAATGACTAACCATCATGAAACATAAGCTCAAGAGAGACATTCCTCTGGGACATTCCTAGTACCAAGCAGGGGAGAGTAACACAATAAAAAAGGACTAGAAGTCATACTTCATAGACGGTGCCCATGACACCCAAAGGTATGGCCTAAGCCTATGTAACATTTAACACACTGGCATATGTAAATAGGCACACTTGTGTACGTGTGTATGGTTACATATTTTGTGGCTGTAAGTAGAGAGATGTACTGTAGTCCAGGTTGTGGGCCATGACTCTGCAAATGCAGAGATGGTCAAAAACAAGTACTAACATCCTGACACCAACTAAATTAGGGAAGAATTGCTGTGTATTAGTTCACAATCAATATTTAATTTTAGCATCTAGAATCCTCATGTTTCTCATCCAAGACATTCTGCTTCCTCAATCTAATAATGATGAGAAGACTGCAGATTAGCTCACTTAGGACTCTATCAGTAGCAAATGGCATAAACCCTGATCCAAAATGTCGTAAACAATTGTCTCATATAACAGAGTATCTCATACACAATTTGGGCAGAGTAAAGCCTAGAACTTTCTGTCTATTTCTCACTTTAACCTCCTTTCATGCAGGCTCCTTCCTCAGACTAGACTCCCCAGAGACCCAAGCAAGTTTCAGAAGCTGCAGACTTTACATTCTCTCAAATTCAATACTGAAGATAAGCAGTTGCTCCTTGTTCAAAGACTATGAAAAAAAAGGTTTTGCCTCTGATCCTGTCATGTGCCCATCCTTGAACCAGAGAAGGTGCCAGGAAAAATAAAAGCCTGCTTTGCTTGGTCTAAAACACTAGAGTCAAAAATCATTCCAACATCTTGAATAAAGTTAATAACCATTTCTAGTGTTGGTGCTGAGGCTGCTGGGTGATTCAGAGTATTAAATACTAAGTCCACCAATTCTAAAGAATCAGTGTATACTAAGAGATTACCCTAAATGCATATACAAGGCCCTGGACAATCATCTAAAGTATCCATCAACACATTCACAGTCGTGTACAAATATTCATTGTTTATAGGCATTATGAATGAATCATCATTCCTTCTGACTTCAGATATGATTACCCCCTTTAATTCTCACAAAGATCATAGGAATATTGCAATTATATGATTTTTGCCCTCTGAAAACTTGTGGCATTAAAATTAGAGATGTGGAAATCAATATGGGAAAAAAGAAAATCTCTCTGTTATCTAGTAAAATATTCATTAGATGCATGGCATATTGCATAAATTGAAAATATAGATGCAAGGAAATGTCTTCCATTGGATCAAAAATGAGATAGGTAAAAAAAACATAAGTATATGTTGAATAAGTATATGGGGTCCCATTCTTGTCTTTCCATTTCTTCCTTTTATTCTCATGAACCTAAATTTCTCATTATTTCTCATCTCAGAGAGAGCATTTCACTTGAATCAATATTGTATACAGGAGCCAGAGTCTTGTAGACACAATAGAGAAATCGCATACATGAAATCTCAGCAATAATGTTCCCTAAATAAGACTGGCATAATGACCATACAGCTGACAAAGCAGTGTAGCTAGGGAATGTCTCACAACGTCCTGTTCTCAGATGAAGAGCTACAAGTAATCAACAGCTCCTGGGAGACAGCAAATAATACATTTTCTCTGGATATCCAACTCCAAATGGTAGCTCTAAACACATGCACATAGGAACAACACTAAGAAGATGAGAGAGAGAGAGAGAGAGAGAGAGAGAGAGAGAGAGAGAGAGAGAGAGATGTAATAATAACCACTGAAGAAGAAAAGATCTTAACTTTGAAAGGGAGTTGGTAGACCACGGGACTGGAGTTGTAGGGAGAGGAAGAATTAAATAAATGATATAAATACACTACTGGTGCATGAAATTCTTAGGAAAAAAAATTAAATAGGAAAACAGATGTCTAGGAGGAAGTGACTAAGAATTGTGGAGCTCCGTCTGAGTGTAAAAGTCTTAAATCTTCCAGACAGAGGCCTACTTCATCATCAAACCATGTCCACGTTCTATCCTCTGATCTGGTTATATATATTAAAAAATTAATTTCTTGTCTCCATGAAACAGTGAAGCCAACACACTAAGTATTCTTCAGAGCAACAACAACAAAAAACCCTTCAAAAATCAACATTCATTTTAATAATTAGTATGAAGTAGAACAGCTAAATGGTGGTTGGTGTAGTTATTTAGAATGTGGACTTATTTATTTTTTAATAAAACCCTGCCATCTGGGGCATAAGTCTGTGCTAGCACTGAGGAAGATGAAATGAGACAGGACCCCAGTGACTTGCAGTACATGTAGAAGTAAGGGTTCCATTGAAGGTTGGGCACTTTGATCTCTGTGGAAACTGCTCTCTCAGATATGTTATGCTCAGAGGGAGGGGACATCAAGCTTCTTCAGACTTGAGAGCAAAATGATTGAGAATTTTTCATAGGAAGCAGTATTTTGGTTGAATTTTGAAGAATTATAAATTTCACCCAGTGATGTGATAGAGCTGAGGAAGCAGCATGGTGTAAATTACATGTCAAGTGGAATGTTCAGGTACTTCTGGCATCTAACATCCTGAGTCCATTGAGTGCATGTAGAGAGTTTAGTAATGGGTATTTACTCATTGTCTGGGACCTGAATCAGAGCTAAACAAGCTAGCCAGTGCCATATTACACAATAGAGGAGGAGTAAGTATCACACGAAATAAGAAAATATGCTTTTATCAAAATGCTATAAAAATGTTTTGAGAAGGCACTTAAGGGACCAACCAGGAGTGAACCATGCCTAAGATCTAAAATATTTGATGGTCACTAAATGATATCCCAAAAGATCCAAGTCATATATCCAGGGAGGACTCATTCTCTAGTGTGGACAGAGAGTCTGGAGGTAGATACATCTTCAGGGACTCAAGTCAAGAAGCCCAGGGATCTGTATTGGCTGGCTTCATTCTCTACCATTCCTGGATGCAGACTCGACCTTCTTCTGATAATGCTTAATAATTGTTGGGCATGCATTCAATAAATGTCAGCTTTAAGGGCGACAAGTCTGCACGGAGAGGTGCATATTCTGGTCCAGTTTTTTCCACTTAAGAAAAAATGATTGATGGTTTTATCTCATTCACTGATTCATCCCCCACAAGCATCTGCTGGAACATGCATATGAGCGGCCAATTTTCCAGAAGGAGATATTAAATACCTAGAGTTGGAAATATCAGATCTGATATATGCATTCTCTGTTGCCAATAGGCTTGGTTCATACTTTCATACTCTTCTCCAGATCCTCTCATCCCAAGACACTTTTCCTTGCCCTATTCTTCATCAGTCAAAATGTATCCATTATCCTAAACTTCCTCCTTCCTAAGGCCATAGGGAAAATTCCATCACCATCAGGAAGGAAATCTCTAAACTACAGTTCTAATAATTAGCCAACAGACTCCCCCAAACCGCATTTATTAAATTACATAGACAGCATGGTCATCATTGTCCCATGTAACTATCTATCTTTCTTTAGGGTTTCACAGTAATGCCTCTGGTTATGGTGATTAATGAGTTAATAATAGAGATGAAAGTTTCTGGGCATTTAGCAGAGAGAAGTTGTCTACCAAAATGAATTAGCCTGGTCCACCAGGTGGGACCCTGAGGGAAGCACTGTCTTATGCTCCTTTTGGGACCTTGCTTAGCAACAACCACCTTGTCATAAGGATGTATTATCAGGAAGCAATTTCAGTTGCCTGCTCAGGCTGCCTGATAATTCCAAGTTTGTAGAGCTGTTTCTGCACTTTAAGGTCTGGGGAGACAGCAGGGGTCAAGCCAGGGGACTGAGGTACTTCTTCTCAGTTTGTGATAGAGTAAATTTAAATGTAATGTCACCTTAAAGAAGTCAGTTTCTTCTGAGCCTCAGTTTACTCACACATAAAAATTAGGACTATACGATCACTAGGTGATGCCACTAACTTTTTTATAAAAACAATTTATAATATTATTGATTGAGCTGCTAAAAACAAATGGTCAGTCATAGTGACTCATAATCTTCTCTGGGGTTATATGTTTTTTTAAATAGTCAAAGCCATCTCCCCTAAACTGGCATAGCAGGAAAATGACCTAAAATCACCATTAAAATCCCTGAGTCTCATCTGAGGATGTAGTCTACAATGAGAGATATTTCACAAACACAAAAGTAATTCTTGAAATCTTTCAAGTGTGGGAAACAATGAGATGACCTTGATGTTCACTCAGTATCTTCTAAGCCCTCAGATCACAACAATAGGGAAACTTGCAGGGGGGAGGGGCATCTGCCAAGATCCTAAACACATAGATCCTAAGTTTGAATGCACACAGAATAATTACCTGGGGGCTTTACAAATTCTGTAATACCAATATTGTCTAGAGAAGCTCAGAAGTGGTCCATCTTCTAGCCTGGCTTGGAGATTTTAAAGACTCTCTAGTTGGTCCTGCTATACAGTCAGTGTTGGAAACTTATACCCTAAACACAACCATCCCACTTGACTTTCTTCTTCTACATTAATGGGATATGTAGTAGTCCCATAATTCCTATTATGACCATCCAAGATCTCCAGTAACAACTTGGATTCAGACAATTAGAGGACCACTTTGTATTTGTTACACACCAGCATGGAAAAAAGAAATGGGAGTGTTCCTATGTAAAATGGGTCATTGATGATTCCTTCAAAGGGATGATGAAAATTGTACCACCTTTACAGCCTGAGTCCTTAGGGAGTGTTAGTTAGGTGAGTTTTAGAAGAATCAAGAAGATTTGGGGAGACCATAAAAATCTTTCTGTAGTCCCAAGATATTTGGGAAATAACTTCCCATTTTGTATGGATCACTGTTATTACATTCTCCAAAGCAGAAACAGTGGTTGGTTGAGCTTCCACCCTATCAGGTTCAAAAAAATATTCATTGCACAGTCTAAACTTAACATCCTCTGCAGACAGGGGGTGTTTTTCCTTGTGTTTCTCAAACAATAAACTCAAGTTCATAGATCTGAAAGTCACTCTGTCAGCTCAAAATAGAATTCCAAGACCACATTCATCAAATTGCTGGCCAATTGCAGCCTTCATGCACACCAGACCTGCAATTCATTTAGTAGATTGTTTTACTTTTGAGTAATAAACTCTCCCTTTCTCTCTGCCTATCATCTAATTCCATATAATTTATATGAAAAACTTGTCACTGTTTTTTTTTTTTTTTCTCCATGGGAGATGTCAACCACATAAGCTTATAAATGTCCAGAACAGTAGCTGGAACCTGTCTTCAGGAGGCATTGTACCATTTAAGCCATCAGCATGAGCCTATTAGGGAAGGGCAGTCAGGTTGTGAGTGACTTGACATTTTTTAAATGTCTGTTATTACTAGCAGCATCTTTGCAAACATTTAAAAACTCTTACAAAACCAACAAGATCAGTGAGAATGATTGTCAGCCTGTTTTCCATGTTACCAACCCAGCAATAATAGCTCAACAATGACATGGGACAGGGTATATGCATATGATTGTGCATATGTATGCATGCATGCTGATGTAGTACATAAGTGTGTGTTTATGTACATGTGTTTGATTATGTATGCATAGGCATCCCTGTATGTTTGTATGTATTATAAACAAGTATATATGCCTGTGAATATACATACATATAAATACATGTGGATAGGTGTGTATACAAATATGTAGATGTGTCCATGAGAGGAAAAGTGTGTACATGCATGTTTGTAAATGTGTGTCTATATACTGTGTGCGTGTGTTTGTGTGGGGAAGGTTGAATTCTAGAGAAGGAGAACCACACGGACTATAATGCAAAGACTGTCTAACAGAACAGTGAATGTACTGCACGTAATGGAAAGGGCTGATTCACAACCATTTTTCACAGTGCAAAAAGAATGTAGATTTGAACTCACATCTAGCTCTAAATTCTGTCTGACTTGTTACACAAGTTGACCTTTTACTCTTCTTCTGTAAGAGGAGCAAGTAGCTAAGTTGTCTTTATTTACTTGACAGCTAACACCTCTTAGCAATTCATTTAATTTCTCTGTGTCTCAGTTTCCTACTCAGGAATATATAAATATTTAAATGATCTGGCTAATATAAAACAAATATGTGGCACATTATACATATACTTATATCATCCCTAGCTTTAAAACATCAGATTGTTCAACCTCACCATTATAGACAAGAGACTGGCATATTTTTATAACAATGAATTTTTGAAAAGAATAGCTCACTCTCATGAATATAGGCTTAGAGAATATTTTTCTTTTTTCCTAAGGTTTTCCTCTTGCCTACACCCTGACAAATTACTGTGCCTGTACCAACATTGTTTTACTAATAGGGTTCTACTAATCACTCTCATTGTAGGCATTTCAGACTTTATATTTACCTTTAATTTGTCTCCAAATATCCTGGTGTTACATGGAATCCATGCTCCAGGAAAAATCAAGAATGACATACCTTGCTTCTGACATGGTTCACAGGCCTCATAAAGTACGAGTCCAGCCCAGGGAGTCCTGTTTCATAGCTTCAGGAGAGAGAGAGAAGAGCTGCAGCTCAGAGCAGTGAAAATTTCTAGCCACCTTCACCTCCAGCAAGATCTATCTGATACATAGAAAGGAGCTCGCTCCCCACCCCACCCCCGGCTCATATCCAATACTCGCTATATCTCTCCTGGTCTACAATAAGAGGGAGAATGAGAACTCATTTCTTCATTACTACGCTGATCTGCTTTCAGTCCAAAAAGTAGAATCTGATCATGAGGAGCAGACAGGACAGTGTTTGCCTTAATTATCACACTTTGAGCTGATTAACCTTAAAGAGAACTATGGAGAAGACTGACGGTCTAGAATGTATCCAAAAATTACCAGTAACCTCAAATGAACAAAGCTATTCAAGTTCCTATTCCCTGTGCAGCTGCCTATAGACACAAAGTAAAAGCAAAACTAAGTTTATATTATGAGAGCTGCCAAGATGGCTCCAAAGATAAGTGTACCTGAGTGGCTAGCACACAGACCTAAGTTCTAACCACAGGACCCACATAAAGATGGAAGGAGAGAATGGATTCCACAAATTGGTCCTCTGTCCTCCATTTTTGCAGTGTGTTATGTCTGTCCCTCTCCTCCCTCCCTCCCTCCCTCCCTCCCTCCCTCCCTCCCCCCTCTCTCTCAATCTCTCTTTCTCTCTCTCTGTTTCTCCATATCTCTCTTTGTCTCTCTCTCTCACACACACACTTTTCTATTTTTGAAAAATATAGATAATTTTTAACTTTAAGAGGACATGAAAATAATCATTTTGATTTACTTGCTTAGGGTGTCATTTTCACAACTGGGAAATATGAATGATTTTAGAGCTACTACACAAATTGTAAGACTACACCAAATTTGGTTAGCATATTCATACGTAATTCTAGACACTATTTTGACTTTCTAGCTCCAGAAGGAATCCCTGTATAACTGGAATTCCACATCAATGTTCTATCTTACCAGAAGTTAAATTTCTCCTGGTCTGACACTCTGCCAATACATAGACTTTTCTATGCACACTTCCCTAGTGTAATCCTCCTGTATATTTCTTGCTATCATCTCTTCTCCATTCTTGGAGAACCAGACTGCATCTCAGCTCTTGCCTGGAGAGTGCACAGATCATCACAGAATCACTCCCTACTCATGTTTTTGTAGTGGGGTGAATTTCATCTGGTTCTGTTTGCTCTCCACTATGATGGTATCCCCCCATTCTGCAAACCATTCTGACTTACTCAAAGACAATCATGAAATCGCATGTGTTACCTGGATAGAATCTGAGTTGTAACAGGGGAGAGCACCCATACACCTCAGAGAAGTTTGTGTTGGTACCAACTCCGCTCTGCTATTGCTAGTAATAGAACCTAGGGCCAGTTACTTTGGAGTTTTTAACATCAAATTCAATTTCTTCATAGTTAAATACATACATATATATACACACATATACATTTATGGTGAAACTATTGAGTGGAGAACTTGAAAAATATTTACTTCTTTGTTTTTAGGCAGATACAACAAATACTATATAGGTAAGAGAATACAAGTTCAACACTAGATTTCACTGACTTGAGAAAAGACTTCAACACAACTTACATATCTCTGGGAATTCTACACCCACTTAGAAGGTTTGATTGACACAGGACTCAGAGATTAGATTCATCTCTAAAGTAGTCAGAGCCTTTTGGAACAATGGAGATGACACAACACAAGTACATTGAGGTTTAATTTTAGGAGAGACAGCAAGAGGACTCCACAGGGGTCCCTATAAAGAGCAAAGGGAAGTCTAAATACAGCAGAAGTTGAAGATTAAATTTTTTGTGCTCACTGCATACCCAGTTCATGAGACCCCAGTCCCTTTAACCTTCCTGCTATCATAATAAGAACACTGTGGGCATAATAAACATGGCCAGGTTATCACAAAAAAAAAAAAAAAAAAAAAAAGCATTTTCCTGGAAGGAACTTGGTTGGCTGACTGCCTTTGAAAGGCTGCCCCTAATGATTTAGAAGATGGGATACATTTGCTTTAGCATTCTCTGACCACGTCTTTATCCAGGAAGACTCATCTTGTTAGACTCAAAATATTCAGCAATTTAGAGTGCAAGGATGCCTCAAGAGGAAGATACTAGTTCTTCTGCAATAAAAAGAGATCAATGCTGGAGCGCCACAAAAAAAGTATTCATGAAATGTCAATGTGCTTATGTCCCAAGTTGGAGGAGAGATCCATAACAGGAGAACAAAGATAGCAGCCGATAGTGTAAGGCATTGTGAGTTAAAAAGAAATAAGAAATGTGAAAGGCAGGAATGAATGCTGCTTTCTTATTTACAGTGTGGAAAACTGCACCTGGTACACTAGTAAGCCCCAGGCACTTTATGTTCAGTAAATGATGTGAACATGAAACTGAAGTTTGAGGAGGAGGCAACTGACATCTTTTGCTTCCCTGGAGTCAGTGAAAGTACAGTCTCAGAGGGACCTTGGAGATAAAGCCTTATAATCATGCAACACTTCTGATGGGGAAGCAAACATTTAGAATATCTGTGAGACTGTCCAGGTCCAATGATGGGCAGCCTAATGCAGTCAGGTGGCATCATGTGTGTTAGTGACACTATAACACCATGTTTCTTCCTAATCCTCTCTGGCTCAGTATTCAGCTCTCAAATCAGAATGCCAGTACTAAGCACTAGTACTTAGGTCTCCCAATGCCTTATATGTGTGTTTACAGAGGTAGAAAATTTCCATCCCTGCTGGGTTAGGAACAATTCTGTGGGATGGTAAATACAGAGAAAGATTGGGAGCAGTGTGGAAGAAATAAGAAAAGGTGGGAGACTCACTTTATAATTTATCAAAGCTACAACCACTGGCACCTCATTTTTTATAATAAAAATATTGTTTTTGTAGACTACAAATAAAAATGTATGAAAAAGAAGAACATAAAATTGAAAGCAGAGCAATTGTTGGTATTACAGCTAAGTATCAAATCTAAACTTGAGTCATTATAAATGTCCTTATCTATGCTTTTCACAGACTGTTCCATGTTGATAGAGAAAACTTCTATACATCTAAATTCATTCCACTATGAATATATATTTTGAATAAATGGTACTTTGCATTTACCCTCTAAAATCTATGTGTAAGAGACATAATCACCAATACCACAGAGGCACACGGAGGTCTAACAATGATCAGGACATAAGGACCCTGATGAATGCTTTGCATTTGTTATCACAGGACTGAGTTGGTTATTTTGAGAATGGATTGGCTATGAAAGACTGTTTATCTCTTTCCTGATATCTCGCTTTCAGCCTTTCTTACTCTTCACATTTTGAGAACACACATGGAAACTCTATCCATGTGCTACTACCATGTCCTTGAGCTGCTGTGCTTCAAGAATCATGAATGAAATAATTTTCCCTCTAAGTTACCCAATCTGATATTTTTCTCTAGTGGAAAAAAGCAGATTAAATCAACTCAAAATTATACTTGGTACATATTCTGCAGCCTGAAATAGAGCACAGAAAACCACTGCCATTGTGCCAAAGCTATAAGAACCAGTCACTCCCATAGGACAATTCCAGAAAAGGAGTATATATAACTAGTAGCTTTTGTCTTTTATTTTCTTGGTTTGATTTACATATTTAAATAAAGTACTTTGTTTATTTATATTAGTTCTTTGAGAATCCCATACAATGTATTTTGATCATATTTAGTTCCTTCCCTACAAATCCTCCTGGCTGCACTTCCCTTTCCCCACTCATACATCTTTGTGTCGCTGCTTTTTTAACCTATCAAGTCTAGTTTGCTCATATAATCTTGATTCCCTGTAATTTCACTTGACTTGCTGACCACAACCTTAAAGAAAACTGGTGGGAATATCAACTTGTACAGCCACTTTAGAAATTAGTATGGCAGTTTCTCAGAAAACTAGGAAGCAATCTACCTTATGATCCAGCAATACCACTATCAGACATATACCAGAAGGATGCACATTTGAACCACAAGGATATTTGCTCAACTATGTTTATAGCAGAATTATTTACAGTAGCCAGAACCTGAAAACAACCTAAATACCCCTCAACTGAAGAACAGATTTTTTAAAATGTGGTGCATTTACACAATAGAGTATGATGCAGCAGCTAAAAAAAAAAAGACACCTTGAAATTTGCAGGCAAATGAATGGTACTTGAAAAATATCATGCTGATTGAGTTATCCCAGACCCAGAAAGACACAGTATGTACTCACTCATAAGTAGATATTAGACATAAAGCAAAGGATAACCAGGCTACAATCCACAACCCCAGGGAAGCTAGGTAAAAAAGAGGATCCTGGGGGTGGGGGTGGGGTGGGGACAACACATGGATATCCCTAGAAAGGGGAAATATAAAAGATCTCCTGAGTACATTAGGAGCATGGGAAAGATTAAAGAGAGATGGGAAGAGAACATGAGGGAATGGAATGTTAGGGTTGGGAGAGGGACAGAGGAGGATAGCAATTAAATAGATGAGATAGATATCTTGACAGAAGGAGCCATTTGAGGTTTAGGGAGAAACCTGGTTCTGGGGAAACTCCCAGGAATTCAAAGATGACCCCAGCTAAGATTCCAAGCAATAGTGGAGAGGGTATCTGAATTAGTTTTCCATTGTAATCAAACTGATGATCACTCTGTCATCATACAACCTTCATCTAGCATCTGATGGAAGCAGACAGGGATCCATTGCTGAGCTCTGGGTCAAGCTCCCAATCCAGTCGAAGAAATTAAAGCTGAGTTACATGATCAAAGGGATCAAGATCATGGTGAGAAAACCCATAAAGACAGCGGACTGGAGCTATTGGGAGGTCACTGACACTGGATTGATAGCTGGGGAACCTGCATGGGACTGAACTAGGCTCTCTGAATATGGATGACAGTGATGTGACTTGGGCAGTTTGTGGGGCCTCTGGCAGTGGGACCACAATTTACTCCTAGTGCATGAAGTAGCTTTTGGAGCCCATTCCCTATAGAGGAATACTTTGCTCAGTCTTGGCACAAAATGACAGCGAGAAAGAAAAAAAAGAAAGAAAGAAAAAAAGAAAGGAAGGAAGCAAGCAAGGACGGAAGGAATTAAGGAAGGAAGGGAGGGAGGGAGGGAGGGAGGGAGGGAGGGAGGGAGGGAGGGAGGGAGGGAAACTCCCTCTCCCTCAAACTATCAGTTGATATCTTTTTGGATATGGGTACTATTTCATGCCCACTTCTTCTCTCCATTCTGGAACTTTGAATGGCTTGAACAGGTCTTGCATATACTACTATAACCTCTGTGAGTTTATATGTTCAACTGCCCTGTTGTAAAGAGAAAACACTCTTTCCTTTCAGTCATCCATTGCCTCTGACTTTTACACCCTTTCAGTACTCATTTCTTCAATTACTCTTGAGCTTGGAGAAGAGTAGATGTGATATAAATGTTCCACTGGGGGCTGAGCATTCAGTAATCTATACTGTACTTTGGCCAATGGTGGTCTCTGTGTTAATCACCATCTGTTAAGACATGAGGCATCTCTGGTATGGTTCAGATTAATACTTAGTGGCTCTAATTGTCATGCGTACACTGGGAAGCTTTCACTTTTTAAAGAGAAAACTTGTAGGCTGGGACAATGGTATACTTGAATGGTATACAATGGTATACTGTGCTAGTACAGTGTGGAAAGTAAACATCAGGTTCAGCAGTTATTAATCCATCCTGCCTCCAGAACACAGGGACTCTAGTGATAGCATATTCACCAACTAACTGGTTGGTTTCCTCATGCGGCACTCAATGTCAATAGCTCAACATTAGCTTCTTTGGCTCACAGATTATATTAATCAGCAACAGAATACAGAAAGGCTGAGGTGAATGTTAGCCTCAACTACTGCTGTTCTAATACTGGGCTGCCTGATTCAGGGAAATAGTTGACATTCTGCGTCAAGTCTGGGCTAAATGAAGGCTTAGAACAGTTGTTGTTCTCCACTGGCATAGAGTAAAACAGAGAGACATATATCCACTATCATTGCCTTAGGTGTCTATTGCTGTGAAGACACACAATAAGAACTGCAACTCTTATCAAACAAAATGTTTAATTGGGGTTGACTTAGAGTTTCAAAGATTTAGTCCATTATCTTCAAGGCAGCAAGCAGGCAAACATGGTGCTGAAAAGGAGCTGAGAGATCTACACCTTGATTCACAGGGAGCAGAAACAATTTTGCGTCAAGCTCGGCATGGCTTGAGCCTAAAAGTCCACTGCCACAATGACACACAAAACCATACCTATTCTAACAAAGTCACATCTGCTAACAGTACACTCCCTATGAGCACCATTATCTGCAAAGCGCCACAACCATTATCGGGTTCTTTTCCAAAACTCATCTCTCTGATAAAACTTTTAGGCATTTTATTAGATGTCTATCATTGTCAGTATATGGGTGCCCTACATATCTCTGTAATTCAAGCCATAATGTCTGCCCTATGTGTATTTATCTGCATGAGCTGCCAAACTGAAACACCTAAACTAACACCTTCATGAGAGTGAAGAAGCACCTTACAGAATGAAAATGAAATTTTTACCAACTATGCATAGGACAGAGAGTTATTGCCTAAAATAGGATGAACTTTTAAAAATTAAATACTAAGAAAAAAAATAACCCATTTTAAAAATGAAACAGTTTGTGTCAAGCTGGGCATGGCTTGAGCGTAGGAGACCTCAAAGTGCACCGCCTCAATAACACATAAAACCATACCTACTCCAGCAAAGCCGTATCTCCTAACAGTGCACTGTTAACAGTGCACTCAGTCTAAACACTGAGTTCTTAAAAGAAAAAATACAAAGGGTTTAGAAATACATTTATAAAATGGATTATATGGTAGATCTATTTCTAGTTTTTTTTAGAAAACTCCACATGGAATTTCACAGTATCTACGCAAGTATGGACTCCCACCAACAGTAAATAAGCTGTTCCCCTTTTCACATCCATGCCATTTATCATCCTTTGTCTTTTTTATCTTAGCCATTCTGACTGGGGTGAGATGAAATCTCTTTATTTGTATTTCCCCAATGACTAAGGATTTTGAACACCCAGAAATACACGGCAGTGCAAAGTAGACTTGTGAGCTCAAAAGAAAAATGAACTTCTGAAACTGGAAGGGAACAGTGGTGGATAGGTGGAAGAGCATGAGTGCTGTATCTGATCAAAACACACTATGTACATCCATGAAATTCCTAAACAATAAAAAGTAATTTAAAATAATTAAGGAAGCAAAAATAACAAAAAATAAAAATGGCTGCTTCCAGACCAGACCAGACCATTAATCAGTAAGTATTGATTAGGAACAAATTCACTCTTTAAAAATCAAGAAATGTGAATAGTTATTGATGTGTCAATTTGGCTAGATTGAGCCAGAGGTCTTTGTCTTTCTTTTCTATAATGTTTTAATTAGAATTAATTACATAAGGTCTTTCCTTCAGGAAGTGGGAGGTCAGCAAAGAGTATGCAGGTGTCATATAGCAGACATGCACTTACTCACTCAGTCTGTCTCTCTGTCTGTCTGCCCCTCTCTCTCTCTGACTTCATTCAGGACACTGCTGTCAAATGGATTAAACACGTACACACACACACACACACACACACACACACACACACACACACACACACACACACACACACGTCTTCAAGAAAGCCTAGTTCTGCCTGTGAGTTTGTACATCTGACTTCCTATCCTAGACTTCAAAATTATTATGCAATCACACTGCTGAGCAAGCCAAACTTTTGTAATATTGTTCAGCTATTCTGGTCCAGGAATGAACCAGTATAGTCAATTTTAGGAGATAATTAATTGGAAATGTGTGGATAGGGGCTGACTGACAACAGCAGCTGGGATTATACATGTTCCTTCTGTGTTAAACTCAGTTTAGCAAATATCTAAGAGGACCCTTATTACTTATTCAGATGCCTACAATTCCTTTACCAATGATAGGGGCTCTTCTTACAGCTTCTGTGCTCTCTACACAAGTGTGACCTTTGTCAAAGGACTATCCCTACATTGGTTAGACAGCTTATCTACATGGGAAGGAGGGAAGGAATGGCAACCATGCCCCCATGAGGTGGTCTTTAAGCAGTGGCAGGTAACAGGTAATTGGCCTCAACTCCCTTGCTCTGAATCAAATCCTAAGATGTAACATCCATTCAACTTAGCTTTCCATATTTCCCAACCTCTTCCCCTCCCATGTCCTGGTCCCCTATTTTTATGAAGTTACTTAGAGCCTTTCTTTAGAGATGGTTTTTACTTAGGTTCTTGACTTAGAGGCTGGGTCATGAAGAACATGGCCTAAAAAGTCCGGCCTCAGACATACATCCAAACATTTGCAAGTTAAAGTAACATCTCAAAAGTTCCAGAGTTATTATGCATACTTTGGATAAGATCAATCATTTCCAAACTGTCTTCAGAAACAGAAATTATATTTTAAGTGAAGCAAAGTTTTTCTTAGAACTGTAGATTATGAAATAAATAGTCACCTGTTCTGTCAACAGATGGCAGGATTTGACATACCTTCTGCCTGTGTTACATCTCCGCAGAGTTATTCTAACATGCTGCTCTAGAACCTAGAGACTGGGTAAAATATCACTGGCAACCAGACATATCGGGAGGCTTCTCTGAATCCCCTACGTCTATGATGATCTGTGATGTATTTCCTAAATTAGCTTCCATTGCAGACTCCTATCTTTTCCATTCTCAACAGATGGCTCCTGACTTTCCCCATGATATGCTCTGGTCCCTGGCAGTCTCCTGCCTATGATCTTGCCATGTTCAACTATTAACTTCTGGAGGCCAAGTGAGTTGCAATCTTCTTTCCCTTTATTGCAGTTTGGGGTCTCATGCATCACACTGCCAAGTATGACCACAAGTTATAGCAATCAAAAGCCTTCTGGCATTAGAAGTCTGGATTCAGAAGTATCCTGGTGCCCATTTACTGCCAAAAACCTGTCTTTCTGTGCACAAAAATTCACCATTATTCTATTCATTGATTAACCAACTTTTCCTACAAATTATGTTGTAGCCTCCAAGAAAGATAATTTAACCCACTTCTGGATTGTCCTGAAATTATTTATATAGAGGACTGCAAACAATCAAACAGTATCCTCAAGACACTGTCAGAATCTAGTCCCCAACAATTATAAAACCAGTTCTCACACAGCAACTCCATTTGCTATTTTTTTAATTAGAAATATAAACTCCTGAATTTAAAACAAATTCAAAAGAAACATTCAGAATATTTACCAGAAATAAATCAGAATGAGCATCACCTGGGAAAGATGACCTAGAACAGATATCATGCATCATGCATGATAAGAAACATTAGGGTATGGTACAGACTCTGCTAAGAATTCTTTTTCTTCAAAAGGCAGAGATACAGGAAATCTTCCCCCAGTCAACCAGCTCAGAGAAAAAGGCAGGGTGTGGGGTTAACATAACAAGTACAACGAGGTTAACAATAATGCCTGATATTACCTACAAATGGCATCCAAAATAAATTATTTACTTAACAAATAACTGTAGCATTATAATTACATCATACTAGAGAAAATTAATGGAAGAAAATAGTCAATGAGTATACTGTTGCAAGTAGGTATGAGGTGTTCAGGTGCTATGTGATATAGTAATACAACAGATGTCAAGAATGCAATGTGTATTCCAAAATAGCCAGAATAGGTGATCTTGGGTGTATTTAACACAAAGAAATGATTAATGTATAAGGCAGTGGACATGCTATTTATATTGCTTTTATAGCACTTCACACCATTCATATTTACTGAAACAAGATATTGTTCTGAATAAACACACACAGTTAGTGACATGGAATATGCACCCATTGGTAAAACATTTGCTATACTAGTGAAAGGACTTTGATTTGGATCTCTGGTGGCCATATAAAAGCCAGGCACAAGGTCATGTGTTTGTAAACCCAACATTTAGGAGAGTCACAGACAGAAGAAACATTATGGATTGCTGTCCAGTAGGGAGCTTAGGTAAGGACTTCACGGTATGATTATTGAGAGAACATAAGTCAAGCCACAAATCTAAAAAAGTTAGTCCTATAGAAGCTGAAAGTTGAGTGGTAGTTGTCAAAAGATGGAGAAAGTTTGGAATAATGGGGAAATAGTGATCATCCAGTACAGACTCATAGCTAACAACAAACATTGAGAAGTTCCAGGATTCTATACAGAAGAGTGATCTTTCAAATTAAATGTATAGTGGGCATTTCAGAAAAGCTAGAAGAAAAAAACTTCAGACTGCTTTTCTAATAAAGAAATTATAAATGTTTGAAGAGACATATATGTTTCCTTTGACTTGAACATCATTAAATGTATACATTTGCCTAAGTATTGCATAGTACCCATAGTACTTCTTCCTTTCTCTTAAATACTGTAGAGATGATGCACATGAGATTTATATATATATCAATGTACACAAATAAGGTTTACACAAATAAATGCATACACAACACATATATATATATGTTCACTCACATGAAACTATCATCTCCATGGGACTTATCCTTTTCTTCCCTGTGATATATAACACACGATCAGATTATATAAGTATTCACGTTATTAATAAATCAGC
Source organism: Phyllotis vaccarum (assembly GCA_033318265.1). Taxonomy (NCBI): domain Eukaryota; kingdom Metazoa; phylum Chordata; class Mammalia; order Rodentia; family Cricetidae; genus Phyllotis; species Phyllotis vaccarum. The sequence continues at coordinate 34,328,478 of JARWLC010000001.1, read as the reverse complement.
CCAACAAATTAAAACTCATAAAATTATGCAACAATTAAACAAACAACTAGAATTTTAGCTTAACTAATTACCATTTTCTTCTCTAATTACTAAAGTTTGTTAAGTCAAATTTTTAATGACTAGATCAAAATCATACATTTTCCCTCCCATTTCTTCTACCATTAAATCATTTACATTGCTTTAAGCCAGCTAGGAAATCAAGTCCTCTGTTAGCTACTGTGAAATAATAATTTCAAGTGATTGTCCCTTTATCTTCCAGGCCATATCAAAACCTTTGGTATAGAGGAAATTCTGGATGAATGACAACGGGATGATTACAGCAGAAGCTGAGTGTCCAGAATCTACAGCTGTACTTTGGCACAACACACAATCTGACAGTTGTGGGAGGCAGTCAGACATGTTCCACAAGCAAATCAAGGAAAGTGGCAGATTCATTTCTAAATTCACAGTTCATGGAGATTCCCTAAAAAGAAAAATCTCCAATTAACAGGGGAAATCTACCAGGGATTGTCTAATCCATGAATTCAAACTAAATTTACCCTACATTAAACTATTTAATGTGTTTTATCAGTGGCTACTATTGGCCCTGTAACATGACTTATCTTACGCTTGAACAGAAAATTCAGATCCATGTAGATCGGTTGATAGAAATATGCCCTCTTCTCCCATGTTCCCATCATAGTAATTCTCTTGAAGGCCACACTCTCCATTTTCTCTCCCTAATTAAGAGCATCAAACCATACTACCAATGGTACCTTTCTAAAATGCACTTGAATATCTTACTACTGCCCACTTAGTAAGAGATAAACTCATCTGCCACACTTTCATAGCCCCTGTTGGAGTTCTCATACATATGCCTATACCAGACATTAATTAAAGAATACAGAAGTCAGCAATACCTGGTCCCTTCTCTCCAGAGGCAAAGAAAAATGAAAAAGAAAAATATCTGAGGGAGGTTAAAATCATATAAGCCAGCAAAGAGAGATTGTTGGTACCTTGTTGCAGCTGTGGCCACAGTGGAAATCCTTAACTAAGACAATGCACTGAAAGGAAGATGACTAAATGTGTTAGCTTGACATGGTCATAGGAATACGGCAGCAAAGCCACAGTCACTTGGCTTTGAAGGGTGTGTCCCTGTAACTCATGGCTGGGTTCTAAGCATACACCATGCTTTCCTGCCTTTTATTTTGCTGTGATCCTTCTTCTCCCTGGGATTCCTCCTCTCCTCTCTTTCTAGACAAAGTTTCCTTGGCATATGACTCAAACAGCATCATTCAGAAGCTGGCTGATGGAAGGTAGTCAGTCAGGAATATTTTCCTCCTGAGAGTTGATACTGAGTGGGCTGTGTGTTGGACCCTCTGGTTAGATCTTATTTTATTTTATTTTCCTTTGTAGCCCTTGTATACATGTATAAACAGACTTGTGCTCCATTTATCTCTTTAGTTCCCTCAGCTCTAAGTACAATGGATTGCATCTGGGTGGGTTGTCCATAAGCAGCTATCGACTTGGACTGTAATCATAGTTAGTGCTTGTTTAAAACAGTGCCTGGGGTCTTTCTATCATCCCAAGCGCTTTTTTACCTTTGGAGCCTTATGACTAGACTACTACCTCTTACAGCATGCCTATACAGCCTTTCTCCTTTACATTCCAGTCTGCTGTTAATCCCAATATCACACTTTCAGGATACTCACTACTCAGAATCATAATGTTCCTCACAATAACCCTGTTCCCCCATTTAAATGTAACATTCTCGTGTCTCTGCAAACATCATAAGGTTATTTCTGTGTGGTTCTCATTTCCTTTTCTAACAGGTGCTAACCCTCTCTTGTTGATGCCTGAATTCCTATTTCCCCCTCTACCTATACCCAACCCCCAATTTCTTCTGCTTATATTTTACAAAATAACCTCAACTCTGACTGGTTGTGGTGGTATGTTGTAATATGCCAGGTAGTTCAGGAATTCTAGGCCAGCATGAGCTACAGGAAGATTTCCAGGTCAGACTGGTTTACATAATGAAACTCTGTCTTGAAAGAAAGGGGTGGGAAGCACTTTCTCTCCAAAAAGTCGTGTGTGTGTGTGTCTGTGTGTGTGTGTGGGCTAATTAGCATAAACATATAAATCTTGCCTTTATCATCAAGGTCTATAGAGAGCAAAGGACCCTCTGAATTACCTCCTCTCAATTCCAAGAAACTCTTTAGTATCATTTCCAGATCTTCTGGTCCATCCATGTGAAAACACCTTCAAAAGTCCTTGCTGCTGATCGTCTTTGTGATTAGTGACCCTTTCTCTTCTCACTGATGGGAAGTTTCTCAGGCCAGGCTCTATAACAAGTCGTATAGCTTGTGTTCATCCAAAACATCTGCAGTTCCATATTCTCTCACTTTTCTCTTATGAGTTTATTTCCTTATTACTCTTTGGGATCTCACTGCGATCATTGTTCCCAATTGATTTCTTTCTCGTAGAACCCATCAGTCAGCCAGTTTCTTCAAATCTTAAGATCTTTCCAGTCTGTTTACAACATAAGTCATCTCCTAACTTACTTAATTCTATTTAGTTGCAGCTAAACAAATTTAGCATGGTTTATCTGTCTCTACCTGTCCATTCATCTGCCTATGTTCCTACCTTTATATCTACATACATATATCTATCCACATGCCATTTATTAAGCATATTCTATAGTAGGTTTCTGGTCCAGACTTTTGGGCCTAACCTCAAGGTTTAGGACCCTCAGACCCTCAGACCCACAGACCCGCAGACCCGCAGATCCTCAGTCCCACAGAGACAACCAGATGCTTTCAGTAGTTTTAGGCTGATCGACCTTAGGCCTAGGCATATCATTTGCTAGCTCTCTACCCTTCATCTAACCCATGTCTCTTGTTCAGCCATGTGGCTGGGTATCTTTTCTTAGAGCAGCATAGTTGTCCTCTGCTTCTTTCAGCTTCTCTCTGGCATTCTCCCTGTGCTTCCTGTTCTCAGAGTTTTTAGTCTGGTAGCCCCACCCACACTTCCTGCTTGCCTTTGGCCAATCAGCGCTTTTTATTAAACCAGTGGGTGGGACAATTATTTACCATGAAACAACACAATACCCCTACAATATTCTTCATTATTGATACAGATTTTTGGTTTGATTTTTCAGTTATCTGTATGTACATAATATACAGTTTTTATCACTATTGGTTTATCTTAAAGAAAATGTCTATTTAGGCAAGGGTCCTCATGGATATACATGTTTTCTTTATGACACTTAGTCAACAGAATTATGGTCATAGTTTTCTGGGATTAGACCAGAGAATTTCTCCATGGTTCAGGGCTAACTAGATTTAATAACTAACCCACAATGGACACAATTGGAAAATAAGTTTGTAGCCCTCCTCTACTCAGTCAATGGAGGTCAGAGTATAGGTTCTCCATTCCCTGCTTCTCCTCCTATTTCAGCAGCATGACTCTGATTTCTACCACTATACATTCAGTTTGCCTGTGGGTAAACATCATGTAAATGGTAATATATAACATGCTCACTACTGTGTCTATCTTATCTATTCTCCATGATGCTTAAGACTTTTTGTGAGTTTTTAAGATACTAATGGCCTATTGTTTGTTATTCCTAAGTAATGCATAAATACAGCACTGTTGGCTTTTGCCCCAGTGTGAAAAGTTAGAAGTCTTCACATCTGCCTAAAACAGAAAAAGAATGGATAAATTGGTGGGCTATATTAAAGGGCTGGCCTGTAACATTCTTTTTCTTGAGGACTCTATGTCAACTTATCTTCTATAGAGATCAAAAAAACCCAAAAAGATACAATTTTACCTAAGTAAATCTTGATGAATGAATGGCTTGCTTTATTGAGTTGGTGAAGGAGCATGAGTTCCACATCTCTGAAGTTCCTTCTACACTTTGCTGGCAGCTACTCCACTCAGCAATTGCTTGCTATTATAAAACTTTAGTGGCCTTTTCAAGAGTCTTGAGTTTCTTATGAGATGCATGTGTCTCTGAGCCTCCCTCCTTCCTCCAAGAGGGGCTGGTTAAATTTGGAGGAAACACGCAAAATGGAGGGATCGGTTATTAAAAAAGGACACTGAAACCTGTTTACATGAGACAGAACAAGATAAAGGCATGATCTTGTGGGAATTCAGAGGCTGCAATGTTGACAAACTTGTAGAGGCTTAACAGGACTAATGGAATGGTCTAGAGGAGCCATCGTGCTTTCTGTGTATTACTCTTAGAAATATTTTCACGTTCTATAGCAAAGAGGTAACAAAGAGCAAGCACCCTGTGGCCCTGGAATGGAAAGGGAAAAGTAAATCCTTTACAATGGCAGTTAGGTGTCATCTACACAAAGTGTTGTGCTCATGGAGAATTGGAAAGAAATTTACTAAAGTTTTATCTCACTGGACAGAAAGAAAACTTGTTCACTCAAACCCTTGTACCTTTCACACAAGCCCCTCTATATTCATTAAGCTCTTTTGCCAATACTTCAAGTTATTCTACTATTCATCAAGACTCTCTACTACTGATCAAGTCCCTCAACTATTCACTCTATCCCTCTACTATTCTCTCAATACACTCTGCTGTTGATTTAAATGTAAATCAAGCCTATTTACAATGTAGTCAAGCCCCTGACTAGTCATCAAGCTACCCTATTAATCACTTAAGATATTCTACTATTTAGAGGCCCTGAACTATTCATTCTCTTGTGAGGGGTGAAAAAAATCTAATATTGATTTATGAATATGACTTCCCAAAGACAAGTCTGAGGATTTACTCACAAGACATACAGAACACTTTCCCTCCAAGTAGGTCCTGCACCTAGCCAGGGCAGCACAATTGGGCCAACACTGTTAGCACAGATGTGGGAGAGCCAGCCTTGTAATTGTGACCATGGGAATCTGTCTCCATTACCCATTTTTCTTATGGCGACATAGGCAGAGGATAATTTCCCACCTGCCATCAATGCCTGAGGCAAGTAGGAGAGTGGCCCTGTAATCATAAGAGTGGGTGACCCGTCCCTGATTGCCACCAACTGCCACACTCAGGAGAGAAGGCCTTGCAGATCTCCAGGGCAACAAAAGAGAGCTAACATCGTTAGTGCAGGCGTAGGTGAGCCACCCCCCAAGGTATGACTATGGAAGAATCTCCATCATTTTCTACTGCATAAATTCCACTTGGTCTTATAATCAAAACCCAGAGCCAGGTATTGGGGGGAAAAAAACAGAAGGATCAGAGAAACAGAGGAATAAGCCAAAGCTACTTCTCACTTAGCCACTCCTCAGTAATCTTCAGACTGAATGCCTCTGAGTCCTCAGTCAAAAGGAAAGGGGTCACAGTCAAAGGACTGAGTGCTTGCCTCCTCCTGCTTCGTCTTTCTTTCTCCACCCAACTATTTTTCTTTCTGGTTCAACATTTCTAGTGCTGGGATTAAAGGCTTGTACTACTACCACCAGGCTCTGTCTCTCCATGAAAACACAGAGACCTACTTGCCTCTGACTCACAAATGTCAGGAGTAAAGGTGTGAGTCACCACTTCCTGACCTTTGTGACTAAATCTGTGGCTAACTCTGTCCTGATTTTCAGGAAAATTTTATTAGATACACAATATATCATCATAATTTTCCATCTGGCAGGACAATATAACTTGATCTGCCCCAACATCCACTGCATCTGTAATCTACTGGAACACTTGAAAGGACCTGATACACAGACATGATGCTGTAGGTACCGACAACACAGGGTGGCAGCTGGATATCCAGGCAGAGCCCTAGTGGAAGCTCAACACGGACCATATAGTGGAGGCCAGGAGCCTCGAAGCAGATCAATCACTCATTGCAAGTAAAGATGTATGAACGAAGGGATATACAACATGACTTCAGTGGCCACACAGCAGCTTCAATGGTGAGATTTTAAATTTCTCCTTAAAATTTTTTATTTATTTTTCCTTTTTTTTTCTCTTGAATTTTGTTTTATTTGGGGGAGTTCAAAGGCCAAGGGCAAACAAAGAGGATGGTGAATGGAAAGGATCAAAGTAGATAATGTGAAAGACACATCTAATAAATAATTTTTAAAGGGTTCACTATCACACACAAAAAAGAACACTCTCCCTCTCTCTAGTTCAGCACATCAACAAGTCTCCAGTATAATAACAATGGCACACTGCTGAAAATCTTGACAGATGTAGAACGTCTTGGGGAGATGACTAAAATAAGCCAATGTCACAGAAAGATTTTTAAAAAAGACAACAGAGGATGAAGCAAGTATTAAGCACAGCATGATTTCTAGCAAGATTACAATAAAACTTTAAGCAAAGTTTTACTGACATGGTCTTCTGTTATCTGGCTTTTAACAGAATACTATAAGTCATCCTCAATAAAATGCAAGTAAGAAAAATAGTCTACAGAAACAAAGAAAATATTGTAATCTGATTTGGCAGATATTAGGATTACAAGACAAGGTCATTTTATTTGAAACATGATTATGCCACCATGTTCAAATAAAAATTTAGGTTATAAAAGCAAAATTGTGTAATTATGTAAATAAATGTGAATTCTTTGAAACAATAAAAGTAATGTCAAAATTTTAAAAGATCAAAAATATTATTGTGATTGTTAGTTTTAATTGTCAATTTAACAGAATCTGGAATCACCTGGTAACACAATTTCATAGAGGAATTGTCTAGATCAGGTTAGCCGGTAGGCATGACTGTGAGGGATTTCTTTATTGCATTAGTTGATGTGGGGAGACTCAGCCTACTGTGAGTGGGCCCATTGCCAAAGCTATGAATCCTTGACTGTGTAAGTGTAGAGATGGTGGTATGAGAACCTCGCAAGCACTCATTCTCACTCTGTTCCTCACTGTGTACAGAGCTAGCTGCTTCAGGTTTCAAAGTTGATCTCTCTGCAATGATATGACCCATAAACTGGCAATGTGACCACAATAACTACTTCTTCCTTCTAACTTACTTTTTGTTGGGGTATTTTATTGCACAAAGGAAAGTGAGACAAGCACAGCTCATCTGATGAGCACATTAATAGATTGAACATGAATAAAGGAAGAACATAGGCCAGAGATGGTGGTGTACCCCTTCAATACCACTACTGAGGAGGCAGTGTCAGAAGAAAGAAATGTCATATCCAGCTTGGGCTAAAGAACAAGAGTCTGTCATAAAAGCAAGAGGAGGGGAAAAAAAGGAAATATTAGTTATCTTAAAAATATGCAGACGGAAAATTCCCAAACTTAAATACATAGGAGAAAAAATTAATAAGATTAAAAACATAATACAAAACCACAAACTGATGGGTGGCTGAAAATAGTATATTATATGTATGTTTGTAATATCAGAAGTAAAGGGTATAAGGAAAAGAAAAGAGGAGATAGTTAAGGAAAAAAATCTATGAGCCTTCAGGTCTTATACAAAATGAAGTATTTACATGTACCAGTGTACATATTCCCTTATACTTTAAATAGTTTCTAAATTATAGTTCTTGTAATAATAATAATAATAATATTTTGTTGCATTATACTTCTTAGTAAATAACTACAAGAAAAAATATCTATATTGTTCAGCACTAAACTAAAACAGTTTTCTTTTTTTTTTTTTTCCACTTGTGGCTGGTGGATACAGGAGACCAAAGGCATATAAAACCTTTTTAGATGCACTAATCATAAAAACACATTTCCAATACAGTATTAAAGTGCCACTTTCTCTAGCAGGTTACAAAATCTTTCAAACTCCATGCTGCTGAGAATGAAACAATGTCGCTGATAAACTGTCAGTGGGATGCCAGGAGCCACAGTGACACCCACCATTAGTATGATTCCATTTCCCCATCAGAAAAGGCAAAGTTCCAAGGAGATAAAGCCCCAGGCTGTTTAAATTTTCCTATCCCTAATCCCAAATCCTCTTCATCCCTTAAGACTAGGCACAGATATTATCTCTTTCAGGAAACCTTTTAGAATACTGCTTTTTTAAGCTGGGTTTGACATACTTCAAAGTTTCCTGAGCATCCTTCCATCTATGAATGTACAGAGCTCTCAGTATGTATTTGCATATGGCTTCCCCTCTCCCCAAAGGAATCTTAACTATCAAGCATATATTGGTTTCTCCTCCAAAAAAACCTGAGCTCCCTTTTACCTTTAAAGGGGATGAGCTAGATGAACATATGTTAAAGACAGCAAGATGATGAGCAAGATACAAATTCCAACCTTTCTAATCTCAAAGCACACAGTTTTTTTTTGTTGTTTTTTTTTTTAATATTTTATACAGCATTGCTGATCTAAATGGCAGCCTAGTTTTTGAAAGCTAACAAACAGTTTAATGGGCAGACTAGCCAAGAGAACATCTCCTTCCCTGTGATATACCCTTCATGAATAGAGCTCGCTTCATATTTTTTGGGAAGACAAGAGTGTATTGATAGACATTGCACACCCTGGGAATAGGCATCTTTCATAAGACTCATCCCTGCTTTAATAAGGAAGAACTAGAGGCAGATAAGACACACCTGAACATGATTGGCACCTGGCTTCTATTATCGGGATATCTCTAGCCTTGCATCCAGGCGTCCATGATGAATAAACTCTAAAATGGATGGTTACTTGATCATTTCTGATGAATAAGCTATTTTATTTCCGTTTAAAAATATATTTAGCTCTCAAAAAATTTTACAAGGTACACTTTAAGTCTCTTTTCTAGCTGTGGAAATTGAAGTTCAGAAAAGTATAATACCTGGCTCGAAGTCACAAAGAAGGTAAGTATCAAAGTACGAATTTACATCCAGTCAGTCTGACCACTGCCTGGCTTCTCACTGCTGTGTATATTCAGGTTTAATTCCCTGCTTTGGCTTCATGCCCTAAAACTAGACCCTGCCCAGCACATCTGAAGTCTTCCTCTCTGATGGCAGCACCATTGCTCCCTTCCAAGTCGCCTTTGTAATACTGCCAAAGTACTGGATGACAGCCACCACTTCCTTCGAGGCAGCAATCTGTCAAGTGAGGTTTCTGGGCCAGACTTTCCAGCCTAGCCTCTTGGCCCAGACACTCAGGCCTAGCCTCAAGGTTTGGATCTGCAGATCCACAGACCTGCAGACCCACAGGCCCACAGGCCCACAGGCCCACAGGCCCACAGACTTACAATCTCACAGAGACACACAGATGCTTACATTAATTTTATGCTGTTCAGCCTAAGGCCCAGGCATATAACTTGCTAACTCTTTACCTGTAAAGTAACCCATGATTCTTATCCTGTTCAGCCATGCGGCTCAGCACCTTTTCTCAGAGCAGTATGTTGTCCTCTGCTGCTTCTGCCTTCTTTGTGGCATCTCTGCTCTGTTCTTCCTGTTCCCAGAGTTTTCTTAGACTTGTAGCCCTGCCCACACTTCCTATCTACCTTTGGCCAATAGCATTTTTATTAAACCAGTAGTAGGGACAATTATTTACAATGCAACATCATAATTCCACTACAACAATCTCCCTCCACTTTCTCTCACTGAAAACTTCACAGGGCCTCTGCTTTCTCCAGATTCAGCACAATCTCATTTTCTCATTATATTATCCAGCTACAGGTCAGCACCTTTCTCAAATTGAAAATTATTATAGATAGCCCTCACATGGTTTTATTTTTTTCTGCCTCTGTGTGTTCATTTCAGAAGATAGAGATGTGTTGTTTCTTCATCTTTCCATTTTCTCAGGCAGCAGATGCGGACAAGCGGAACCTCCACTGTTATTTCTTTTTGCAGTTTCTTTTAGGGAACCACAGGACTTTTATTCAATAGAATTAAAAACCCCAGATGGAAGAAAATGCATGCCAGTCAGTAGGCAATTGGCAAGAAGAAATAAAATAAGACTTTCAGCCAGCTGATATATTTGTCAAACTTTATCAAACCCAATAGATCTTCATGAAAGCCTTCAGGAAGTTTATGGAAGAAAAAAAAAAACAATAATAACCCAAAAATCCCAATGGCTAGATCATGAACATGTACAGTGGGTCAATTCAGAGAATACTATAAAACTCACTTGGAGGGCAGTTACCATATTTTAAAAATGACAGATCTAAACAACACTCCTACATGGATGGTGTAAATGGATTAACCAGAAACTAAATTCATAGTAAATGATAAATTCTGGTGAGACAAATTTGAGATTCTATCAATACCATGGAGACTGATGCACTATAGATACTAATAGACACTGAATGAGACTTAGGACCAAAGTTTTAAGATAGCACCAGAAGAACATAAGCAGCCTCAGTCCTCCAGCAGGGGTCTGAGAATCTGAACCTGGAGCTGGAATCCATTCCCATGCTCAAGCCCCACCACCCCAAATTCTCACCCCATATCTACAATGTTCACAGTTTCTCCCCTGGATTCCTTCTTTATAATTTAAGCTTCCATACATTTACCTTCAAACCTATCCCTATGTAACCAAAGTCAAACTCTGCCTCCTAATATGTCAAGTCCATGATCCACTCTGGAGGCCCAGCACTGACCGGGGTTTTACAGGGAATGGATGGTCTACAAGAGCACAGAACACAAAACCACAAAACATTGTCTGTGTTAGACTCTTAGACACTCTAGGAGTGTTCTTTCACACTCTTTAGAAACTACTAGTAGCAGTATCTGTGCGTTCTTTACCTTGGAGGAAAATTTGGGTCTTATTTTCTTGTCTATCATGTGTAGTCTGAAGTTTTCCTATGTCTCACAGTTGCTTGGGACCCAAAAACTACGCAGGGGTGGCTTATATTAATTGGAAACTGTTTGTTCTATGGCTCAGTCTATTACTAGCTAGGTCTTTTATCTTAAATTAACCCATTTTGATTAATCCATGTATTGTCATGTAGCTGGTAGCTTACCCGACTTTCACATCTTGCTTCTTAAGGAGCTGGATTGTGTCTGCCCTGATCCTTCCTTTCTTCTTCCTCTCTCTCTGATTCCCTGCCTGGCTGTCTCCTCTCTTGCCATAGGGCAGAACAGCTTCTCTATTAACTAATGGTAGCAACACATATTCATAGCATACAGAAAGGCCATCCCACAGCAGTTGTGCCACATCAATTCTGTTTTTCTTTTGGCCATTCTTGTTGCTTCACACAAACTCCCTACTGTAAAAATAATTTTAGACGTCTGCACAAGTTCCTTGATACTTTGAACTCGTCTTTTGCAACTCTAAAACTATGTATTGGGCTCCTAAAGACCATACATTCCCTGTCAAATGCAGGTCAGTACTGAGCAATCAGAAGTGGACCATGAACTCAAGGGATCAAGCTGGGATTTGGGACATGTTAGCAAGAGTCCTCAATCTTACCAACTTTGTTTTAGGACAAAGACAAACAAAGTGGTTTTCAGCAAGACTTGCTGCAAGTGCCAAGATTGAAGGTCAGATTCCCCAAGAAGATGCATCCTTCTACTGCTAATAAATCACCAATATTTGCTGTAGATAACACATTTACCAATAGGGGTGACTGATAACCCTTTCAGAAGTTAGAGATAGATGAGGGTTAGTTTCTTTCCAGTCTTTCAAACAGGAAGACTATAAACATATTTTACACCAAGAAAGAAAAGAAAGAAAGAAAGAAAGAAAGAAAGAAAGAAAGAAAGAAAGAAAGAAAGAAAGAAAGAAAGAGAGAGAGAAAGAAAGAAAGGTGGGAGGGAGGGAGGGAGGGAGGGAGGGAGGGAGGGAGGGAGGGAGGGAGGAAAGAATAAATCAATGGCAGGATGAAAAAGGTGACATAAACAGTCCATATAACTGCTCAGAAAAGCTCTAGAAAAGCCATAACTTCCCTTCCTGGGATCAAGAACACTCTAACTCAAGGCCTAGGAGATGCAAACTTAGAAAGATTTAAGTATCTAGTTTACATACAATCAAGATATTCCAGCCCATGAGAAAAACTAATATTCAAGGGATCTAAAGCATTTCCTAAGAGTAAAAGTCTTATTATAATCTTATTCATTAAATGCAAAATGGTGCTAAAAGTTAGGCATACAGTGAATATCTTTACTTTAATAAAAGAAAATATTTCTAAAGATTTATGAAACTCATTAACAAGTCACCAGTATCCTACTAAATAAGAATCCCTAACTGACATGTTTATATTCAAGTGATATTAATAAGCTATTCCTCTTTCATGTGGGAGCTAAAATAACATGACTACTGTGTTAGCTATTGAATAGTTGTTTTCTCTGTATTGAAATATTCCATGTAGGAGAATCAAAGAGACACATGAAATTCATAGAAGTTAAATGAGTAGAAAATATTATTATGAGAAAAAGAGAGGTTGCAATAATGTAACCTGCAAATTATGCCAAGAACTCCAGTACTGTAGATTTTGTCAGTCATTCTCTGAGCTTGCCAGGTTTTTGGGGGATGCAGTTGCTCAGATTACCAGTGTTCTTAATATAACCCCCTCATCCATGTTCCCATGAGAAGCTCCAGTAAATGTAATGGCTCATCAAGTTGGATGTGAGTCAATTTGCTTTTTTGGTTTGTTCCCTCCTTTTCCACCTGGAACACATAGAAATTATTTTTCTGTAGGAAATTGCTCATAAGTCATAGTCTGTGTATATAGTTCAAACTTCCTACACCACTATCAACTTAAGAAGATCTGAAAGCTAAAGGATGTAGTAATACATTAGGAAACATGCCTGACTTCTTCTTGAACATATTGGCCAGTAAAAGCTCACGTCACACAATATGGCCACTATTGATCCACTAACCCCAAATCCATATTACTCAATCCATCACATTTTGTTACAAATTTATTAACAGGTTTAATGCCAAGAAGAGACATAACCCCCATCCATGCACTACGTGCTTTTCTAAAACTAAGATAACACTAAATTTTAAAATGTATCTTTCTCAAAGTATTCATATACTGTATTATAGGGTAGTGAATTTTAAAGCTAGCACCACTGGATCTGCTGAAGTATTAACCAAGATGCAAGCCACCTACATGGTCTCTATCACTTACTCTTCATATTCCCTACTTCCAAAAGGACGGAAGAAAATAGCCTCAGTACCCAACCCAAAGTACCTCTTCCTGCACGTGTAGAAGTGTATACCATGGTACCTGATATCTAGTACCTGGCTGGAGAAATCGAATATGTAGCCAATCCATTCAAATTTAGCAATTCATTCTTTTCATCAACTCCTTAGAGACTATAGTCAAAGTCTATATCTCAGATACTTCTCAAGTACTAAGTTTCAGACAGGGTAGAAAACACATCCAGAAGAAGGTTATCTTAAAATGGCAACATCTCTCTAATCACTTTAAAGTAGCACAAGGATAAGTCTGTAACTCAATGACAAAGCATGTGCTTAGCATGTGCAAAGTGTGAGGTGAAGTAACAGAAAAACTTTGTGGTGGAAAATACACGACACCACATAAAAAGGAAAAAGTGAGTCAAGAGCTTCAGATTGTGTGTGTATAATAACTGTGAAACAAGGACGGTAGATTCTTAAAATAAGAACAAAAGAAATAAGCAAAAAAAGTAGGTGTAGAAACAACATTTGAAGAAATAAAAATAGCACAGAGTCAAAGTGTAAGTAACTAGGTGGAATCAGGGTCAGAGGAAAATGATGAACAGGTTAGGATTATTTCTAAGAGGCGTTGAAAACTATTAAATAAAAAAATGTTCAACAGAAAAAAAGGTTTTTCTTCTATATTTGCCAAGTAAAAATTTACTGGAAGTTTTTTTTGATATTTAATCACCCCTGCATTCTTGTAATACATTTTGCTCAGTCTTCCTTTTTTAGACTATCAGGTAGACCAATTAACATCTGTACTATATTATCCATTCATGCCTCAAAGTTCTACTAACCTCAAGCCAGGGCTGTGTTGCTTTTCCTCTTTCTCTTTTCCTCTGGTGAATGCCATATATTATCTTTTCCTTGAGACACATCTACAAAACATTTAGCTCTGGATCCCTGCTCTTTTGTATGTAAGTTGTTTAAAGAGTGAATTTCCACATGGTACTGCTTGATTTGTTAAATATGTCTTTCATGGCAAGGTTTCCTTCCTTTTACATTTCTCCATCCTTTCTCTCTCATTTTCTTAATCCAGATATTATAACACTTCTTTATTGTGTCACTAAAGCCTTCTGTATATACCGCTTGGCAGCTAGCAAAGCCTATTACATCCCCTCAAGGCTATAACTGTAAGCATATTAATAGTAGCAATGCTACTTAATTTAAGTGTAATACTAACTTAACTGAAGAGCAGTTATATAGAAACTAATGTTTTGGCAGATTTGCTCCATGTTAGTTCTGTACTTAGAATCACCCATATCAAGTGCTTCATGTCTTACAGTAAGTCTCTATAATGTCTTTCAACAAAAAGCAAACAACAGAGACAAAAGATAAGAGCCTTAGGAGAGACTAATGAAAGATCTAATTCCAGAGTAAGGTAGGGATTAAAAAGGCAGGAAAGCACAGTGACCTGGCCTGGTATCACGGGGACTATAAACACAAAAATTCTGCAAAGATTAATCCGGGAAAACCATGGCTGTTATAACCCAGAAATGTTAACAACAAGACAGAGTAGTCTTTCCTGAAGATGTAACCCAACTGATCTGATTCTATAATGAGAGAACAGCCTGATGTTACCTCCCAAGTCTTACTAGAGTTTTCTGTAACTCAGTAGTTCTCAGTTTTCCTAAAGCTGTGACCCCTTAATACAATTCCTTATTCTGTGGTGATCCCAACTATAAAATTAATTTATTGCTACTTCATAACTGCAATTTTGCTACTGTTATGAATCATAATGTAAATATCTGATATGTAGCCCCTGTGAAAAGTTTGATCCCCAAAGGGCTTATGACCCACAGGTTAAGAACCTCTACTTTAACTAAAACCAGAAAAAGCCATGTGAATTAATCTATACAAGAATATTACCTATGCCAATAATCAAGTTGAAGAGAAGTACTGAGACCAAGAGGCTTTCTCTAGTATAATGAGAATTACACAAGATCTGTAAGCATGAATATCCAATATTACATGAAAATGAATACTTTTAATCAGCTTAATATAAATATAATTCCAGGTAGAAGATATCTAAAACTAATTCAGAGTACTTGTTATCACCTGCTTGATTCTGACAGCTCCCTAGGAGCATAGAAACCTTTGCTAACATTTCTTTCCCTAACATAAAGACCCAAACAAGGACGATAGCATGTGTCCTGTGAGTTGTATATGAATGAAAGAATTGAAGGCACAGTGTGATATGTACTAGCTATGTAACCTGCCAAGATAAGATTTTGTTGTTAGCTCACCTACTCACTAGTTTGATTAGAGAAATATAGGACATCCTAAACAATATGAATTTCTCCTGGTAACCCTGTGCCAAACTATCATATTCATCTTGGTCAATTAAACATTGCAAACACTTTGCTGTAATCCAGAGACCCGGTTATTCCAGTTGGCCTACAAAGACTATAGTGGAAATCTAACAAGTGAGCCCAGATACTCTACTATTGAAAAGCCTTCACCACTGAATAGCTTATTCACATTTTTGTTCATTCATGGCTTTCTCATCCCAGCTGCCCTGCAGTGGCCTCCTTTGGCCAATTTTTTTTTTAAGCTATTCAGAAAACTACAGCTGCCTCTACTGCATGAACACAATGGCTTCTTTAGAAGCCAGAGTTGAAGAGAAAGATGTTCAGATTCAACTTATCTGGTGCTTTCTTTACATAAAAATTTCAGTGCACATACTTTGTTTGTGGAAAGTACCTGGAATTTGTTAACCACCTGTTTGACTACTTCTTGTAACTCCTGCAAGAGCCCTGCTATGTAAGAAGAAAAACTGTAGCTCTTTGCTGATGAGGCTCAGAAGAAACAAGTCACAGTTAATGCCTTTCAGAAAATGAAGAGAAGAAAAGCATAGGGAAACAGTAAACTTCTGATTCCATATAGCACTGTTTCTAGAAAGGATTCTTGAATAGTTTCAGATTTCAAATAACTGTTGAGCCAATTTTATTGTGCTGAGTGTGCCTATTCTAATCAACAATAATGCCAAACATCCTGTGCTTGTTTACTTGGTAGCTGACAAAGCCTAGTCTAGATGCTATAATTGTGATATATTAATAATAGTAATGGAATGGTACTTAATTTAAATTTAATACAAATTTATTTGAATTTGATAATATTAACTAATATTTTGGCCAAGTTACTCCATGTTGTCTCTGAACCAAAAACTTTCCTAAAATCAATGTCATTAATTCTTATAGGACTCTTCTTCTATAGGCATCATTATTTCTTTTATTTTCCAATGAGTAAACAGATGCAAATGCCGACCTTCTAGTTGCAGAGACCATGTGTTTTGCCATCTTACTCCATTATCTCTCTCAACTCCCTTTCAGGAGGCATAGGAAAGGATAGCATTAGCAATATTTTGTAGTTTAAAGAAGTTGAGGCTTGGAGAGAGGCCTGACTTCTGATGAACACCATGTTGTTAATGTGCTTCATGAGTATTCATAACATACAAAGAGAGCTGGGATTCTAATTCTGTGAGTCTTTTTTAATGTCCTAAAATGCATATCTTATTCTAGTTATTTGTTTATTATTGGTGAGCATGTACTGGCTGGTTTTATGTCAACTTGATACAATCTAAAGTCATCTGAGAGGTGGGAACCTCAGTTGAAAACATGTCTTTATAAAACTGGGCTATAGGTAAGCCTATGGGACATTTTGTAATTAATGGTTGATAAGGGAGGGCCCAGTCCATGTTGAGTGATGTTCTATAAGAAATCAGTCTGAGCAAATGATGGAGAGCATCCCTCCATGGCTTCTACACCTGATTTTGCCTTCAGGTCCCTACTCTGCTTGAGTTCCTGTCCTGACTTCCTGAATGATGTCATGTAGAAGCATTAGATAAATAAACCCCATCCTCCTCAAGTCACCTTTGGTCATAGTGTTTCATCACAGCAACAGTAACCCTAATTAAGACAAAGCATACAATATAGTTTCATGACAACTACCCATTTAAAAGTATTTTCTCAGTTCTGATGTCCTTGGTGAGTAATATACACAGGACAGAAGCACAATATTGTCTCAGAACCATTGTTGTATGAAGTGTTTAATACCTTCCATTGAGGAATTGCATACAGCTTCGGCTTTATATGTATGATCTGCTTATCTCTAGGTTGAAATATAAAGAATGGAATTAAAGATTTATCAGACTAAACCAAAACCTCAGAAGCTACTGAAAGACGTGTTTATCTTTCAACTGAAAAAAGGAACGTCAAAAACAATCTCAATAACTTCAATGTGACAGTTTTACAGTAACCTCATTGAGAAATAAGAGGAATGTTGTCCTTTCAATGTCCATCATCCTTTCAACATGTATTTCTGTAGATATTAAAATATTAACAAAACTAAGATAAGTATGGCAGATGAATGCTACATGTGGAGAACTTGAGGTCTCATGTGTGCTATGAATAAGTATGAATTTGCAGATGGATCAATGTGCTACAGTAGAGCAGTGGATCCAAATTTTAGAATTACTCAGGAATATCAAACTACCCTCTGATTTAATATCTTTGTACCATAGAATAGTGCAGCTCTCAGACCTCAATAGGGAGTTTTATTTGTGTAGTAAACAGTGGTTCATAAAATCTTACAGCTGGTCCAAGTATAGAGAATAAGTGTCTGTGGAACACCCAAATGGAAAGGGAACATCTGTATTACATTACCTTATGCTAAGGCTTAGGAACCATCATGGAAGAAGAGGTGGGAGAACATGACAGGCCTGCTGCACCCATGAACTTACAGCATCTTTGTCTGCACAAGACCTGCACTTGATCGGAATAGTCAACTTTCTAGCATTGTAAAGAACCGAGGAGCTACTGACTGCTGGAAGAGGGAGACATGGTTTTCCTAAAGTGTACGGCACATGGTGGATGGACCATGCTCCAATTAAAGGCCCCATACCTGTGAATATATGGACAGCACAAATTGGAATTGGCATGCTAGTTAAAAATAAGGCATGAAGTTGAGATGGGGAATTTTGAATCTTGGAGGAGTTAAGAGAAGGCTGATAAGTGATCAAAATATATACATGTAATAAATTAATAAAAATATATTCTAAAAATAATTACTTGAGATCTTTAAACTTGATGATACATAATGCCTACACCAGACTAATAGTCTCAAAATTTATGGAGATAGAACCTGAGGATAAATTCATTTGTGTTAAGCTCCTGGTTAATTTTGGTGATACCAGTATTAAGAAACACTGCAACTGAAGAAAGCATTAGAGGCTATGCAAAGCATTGAAGTGTTCCAAACTACCAGGAAGAATGGCAGAAGCTACTGAAAACATGCAATAGGCAATTTGAGGCCTGAGATACTGTCGAACTGGGCACATGGGAGTTGAACATGTGGAAATAAAAGCCTAGAAATGTAAGAGAAACTTGCAGTCTTGCTCTAACTTGTTGTGGTCTCTCCTACTATCTTTTCAGGCCCCAATGTCTCCAAGTAATAAGATTAAAGCTGAGAATTTTATAATGTAAATCGTCATTTATTCAGCCTGAAAATCAAGGTGTTACTGATTATCTTAATAGATTTTCTGTTGTACATGGTAGTTCATATATAATTAGGTTCATGATTATGAAGGCTGGGAAGTCCGAGATGTACCGTTAGCCTTTGCCCAGCATCGGATAAGGAACTTCTTGCTATATTATAACATATGAGAAGGTGTCACATGGTGAGACAGAGCAGGCACATGTTAGTTCCAGCCTCTCTCTTTGGAAAGCCACAAATTCCAGTATAGAGGATATCATCTTAAGGAGTTCATCTAATCTAAGTTACTTTCTAAGTTTACTAAGGCCCTATATTTATGTGATAAAAACATAAATTTGAGGATTGACTTCCAATTTGAGTTTTAAAGAGATAACCAGTTTTGATATGACAGCTAAGACGTGTAACTTGATCTACTATAGAAGTGATGAGGCCCAAAGGGAGCCTTCAGACTATCTAACTGATTCCAGAGTTCAGTTCCTCAATTTTGACTTCATTGAGGCATGCTATGACTAAAAGGAGGCACCAGGGAAAACTGGAGAAGTCATAGACCATTAATTATTGCTCTATGATTTATCAACAGACCTCAAAATTAAGCATCCTCTTTACTGGTCTATAAGATAGAATTAACTCTCACATGCCTACACTTCACTTTGGTGACATTCATTCCAATCCTTGCCATAGCTGAACATCTGTTTCCAATGAGCATATCTAAGGACATAGATGAAAGGATTGATAATTTTGGATTATGCTCTTGTACACAGTAAATATTTGTAACTGTAAACACTGGTTTAATAAAATGGTGATTAGCCAGAAGCTAGGCAGACAGGAAATAGAGCCGAGTCAACCAGACAAGAAGAATTTTTGGAAGGACACAGAAGATGCCAGAAAGATGCAAAGGAAGTAAGATAAAAATATTACACTGAGAATAGGGTACCAAGCCACATGGCTAAACATGGATAAGAATCATGGATTATCTTAAGAGTAATAATTAGCAAGTAATAAACCTGAGCCATAGACCAAACAGTTTATAATTAATATAAGACTTAGTGTGATTATTTGGAACTAAATGGCTCTGGGACTGGCTGGGTGTGATAGAGAAACTTCTAATTACAGAACCATACACCCTATCAACAGATAATTCTAAGAATTTACTGTTATGACTTTACATAGTGCTCAATAAATATTTCTGTAAATAAGTACACAGTCATAAATAATTAGATGGATGGTAGCTGGAGGACTTAAGAAGTACATTTTAGAACTCATTTCTCCATAGAATAACCTGTGTTCTACCATCAAACCCTCCAGGAGGATTACATATCTTTTCCATTTTGCTATTGCTTTATTCTTGTTCTGGAATTACTGTACCACCACTAGGCAAGTGTAGTAAGAGGTTACTGGCTTGGACTTTCGGGCCTAGCCTCAAGGTTTAGGCCTGCAGACCGATTGGCCTAAGGCCCAGGCATATAACTTGCTAACTCTGTACCCTTAATCTAACCCATGACTTTTATTCTTTTCAGCCATGAGGCTCGGTACCTTTTCTCAGAGCAGCATAGTTGTACTCTGTTTCTTCTGGCTTCTCTCTGGCATTCTGCTCTGTTTTGCGTATTCCTAGAGTTTTCTTAGTCTGGTAGCCCTGCCCACACTTCCTGTCTGCCTTTGGCCAATCAGTGCTTTTTATTAAACTCATATGCAGTGACAATTATTTATAATGGAACAGTATAATCCTCCTACAGGCAAGGGAATTTTATATAACCATAGGTGGAATTAGACTCCTTAGCACCATCAGTAGCTTGTGTATAACTATGAAGCCTTAATTTTCTACCTTGTAAATTAAAATAGCAGCACTGTCTTAGGAGTTTTTTTCTAAGAACAAACAATAGGGGTAGAGATTGAGTTGAAATGCAAAGAACCAAGAGTTGATTTCTATTTTTATTCCCTAATCCACATTCTCTTCATTTCTGATTAGTTTTTTTAAAAGTGAGAAAAGAAAAAGGAAAGAAGGAAATAAAGAAAGAAATGATAAACTTCTGATTTGCTAAGATTGGGATGCAGAATTTTTCACTTTCTCTCTAGAGGTTTTTTTTTTTAATGTTAATAAACAGATAAAAAGAATGGACCAAAATATAACTACTGATGTTTCTTTATTTCAGAGGTGTGGTTTAGAGGTGTGGTTTCATTGGCTAGTTAATCAGACAGATCCACTCTGTTTGCCTAATAAAAATGAAGATCTTGGTTTATCACAGTGCAAATAGTATATAAAGTTTTTACAAAATTTTGGTTCTGAAGTAAGACAATAATCCCTCACCAATCTCACTTAGGTCTTGGCCATGTGACTATGGGAATAAAGAGAACATAGCAGAGGTGATTAAGGGTAGCATCAGAAGAGGTGCCTTGGTCTCAAAGGGTTAGCCTTATCTTTTATCCACTCCTAGGAGATGGATGTGTCTTATAGACCAGCTTGGGCTTCTATAACAAAATAACAGTTGTTTGGGTGACTTAACCAACAGAGACTAATTTTGAGTTTTCAAGGCTAAGACTAAGACTAGGACTAACATGGTGGCATTTCGAAAAATTCTCCCTTCCCTGACTTTTCATTTGTGTCTTCACATCCTCCTATTGAAAAGCTGTGGAAAATTCATTGGATATGTATGAAGCTACAAATCCTGATAGAGATATTTCTCTACTCAAACCTTATTTCAATTTCATTACCACCCAAAGGCTCCCACTTGCAATGCCATCATAATGGGGATCAAGACTTAGTCAAGTACATTTTGAAGGAAACACACTCCAGTCCATATCATTCAATCAGTCTATCAAAGAGAGGCTTACTACACGTATGTGTCCTAGAGTAAAGAACCTGTGACTCTGAGACACTGCCTTTCCACTGAAGCTTTTGTTATCACATCATGCTCCAGCCCAACATGACAGAAATATGACCCTATTCCTTTACATTTACCCAAAATTCTGTCCCTGAATGAATGGGAAAATCTTTCCATTAGTAGACACATTTGAAATAGGAGAAAGCAGAGAGACAAACCAAAATGTTTGCTTTCTTTCCTCTGATTCATGACATGGTTATTACATATGCTTCAGTAAGAAGATGTAACTAGATAATTTAGAGTTAAGTCAAAAGTCCTTCTTAATATAAAAACATATTTAATATATTTCCAGCATATATGTTAATATAGCAAATAGTTAACCTAGGATTAAACAAATCTGAAGAGCACAGGGCATCCATATTATAGATAAGAATGAATGATAGTCTAAATAGCCACACAAACACTGTTTTGATAGGAAAATTTAGAGCCCTGAGTTTAGCATAAATATATGTATCCATCCTGATTTTCTCTTTGAAATTACATCTTGATACTATAAATTCTTAATACTTTAAATATAGTAGCAGATCTAATTCAAATAATACAATCTTCTCAGCTGGGATCAAATTGAATATCTCTGTTATTAATACACTCAAATTAGTAGAAGTAATTATACCTTTGCCTTGGCAGCTTGAGCTGTGGCTCTCCATACCTTCTCTCTTCTCTTTGCAACTCTCTAGAATCAATTCCAAGAATGTTGGATCCAGTGAGGTGACAGTGTCCAACCCCAAGCTGCTGCATCATGAATTTCTGACAGCTTTAGGTCTCTTACCCTAGCTTCCTCCTGGTTAATGATCTTCCAGCTCATGGTCTCCAATGTTCCTGCCAAGTTCCATCTCTGGAGAGTTCACTTGGCTCTTTGCAGCAACATCTGCAACCTTTCTGCCAAGAATAGAAGACAAGAGATGATACTCTACATAGATGAGATAAAGCCTAAGTTCAGAGCTTGTGATGTATATTTTCAAATCCCAGTTCCAAAGAATACAAAAGTTGGGAATGATCTTAAATCACACTTGGCTTGCCCTTCTAACTCCCCACAATATGAGAAATAACAGTGAAAGAAATTGTGAGAGATGGCTATTATATCCAAAGTGTCAAGTCTTGACTTCTAGCACTGCTCTGTAAAACACAGACAAATTATGTGATGTACAGCCTGTAAATATTCTTCACTGTAAAGACAAAAGTAAATACTTCAATTTATATTAAGAATCAGTGCAACAAACACCCGAGTTAATGAATGTTTCTCTATGACAAGTCACTTAATATATCAGATAAAATCCTCTATATTTTGTATCCGTGGTTACTTATACACGATACTCCCTCAGCTGGCTTAGTTGACTGTGTTACACCTTACTCTGCTCCTTCTTACTCTGTTGGACTGATTGACTTAAACTTTTAAAACGAAGTTCTTAGGTAAAAACCAATATTCCAGAGAATATGAAGCTGATAGATGCTCAGTCCATCTACATGAACTACCTGCACTCAAAGCTCAAACAGACTTTAAAAGCACAATCAAGGTTTTATTCACATTGTGCCACCTCAAAATAGAGTAACTATCAATTATGTCAACAGATAAAAGAAATACTACCTGTAGAAAGTTTAGCACTTCTAGAGAATTAACATGAAAAGATGGCGGTTGTCAGTATATATCAAGAAGCAGTAGCTAACATCTACCAACATAATGAAGTACTGGCTGCAGATGTTGTTCCATTAAGTGACTTAGCCAAAAGATGGTACTAGAATACAGGTGTCCTCACCTCCAGTTGATTATTTTTCCATTGTATTGTGCGTAGGTTAGATAGATTAATATATTTAATGCTAATATTTTTGAGCATCTGTCAAAAAGAACCCAAGTCTTTTTAAGTTTCCCTAGTTTATTCCCTGCTCTGAACCCACTTTTCATTTGCAAAGCACTACTTGGTACATAGACTGATATATAATACATGATAGAAGGCCATTTGTACAGCAGTAAATCTACTCTTTAGGGGTTTGCCTGTTGTGATATATTTTATATTTAATAAAATCAGCCTGAAATATCAGAGGACAGAATTACCTACAGTCAAGCCATGAAGGTCAGAGAGTGGCTATTCGCACCTTTGATCCCAGCATAGGAATGACAGTTGGTAATTCAGGCCTTTAATCCCAGCATGGAAATGACTGACTGGTGACCTATGCCTTTAATCTCATAACTCAGGAGACAGATATCTTCCTGTGTTTCTGTGAGTTCAAGGCCTAACTACCAAACAGTAGTAACTCACATCTTTAATCCTAACTCTAGGATTATGATGCAGAGTTGAATCCAGGAGTGAAACAACTGGGTAAAGAAGATATTTAAGACAGGCATGGGCAAACATTAAGGTATTCTGTAGAAGCAACAAGTCAGGCTGAGGACTCTTGAAAATAGATTTTACCCTGGGAAGGTGGCTGTGTGAGAATTAATTGTGGTCTGTTTCCTCTCTCTGATATTCTAGCTTTTCCCCAATATCAGGCTCTGAGTTTTCATTAAATACCAACTAGAATTCACCTTTCAGCTTGTAAATAATTATGTAGATAACATACATGTCATGGAATCTAGAAAATTATATTGGATACTGAGTAACTGGAGGTACAAATAATTGAAATATGTATGTAAGGTCTGGAAACTAAACACCAGTTCTCTGATAGACCAGCAAGTGTTCTTACCTGCTGAACCATCTCTTCAGTTCAATAAAACTGATTATTGATTGTTTCCCTGTTTCCCACCCCTATCTTCCAATCCATCTTCCTTATCATTATAGAATGTATTATCTATAAAATTATCTGCCTGATCTTTCCTCCTGTAAAATATATATAAATAATAATGATGAAGATAAAGTAAGATCACCAAAATAGTCACATGGAGCTAAAATCATTGTTCTATGTGTTTTATATAATTCAATTAACAAATTTCTCCAACAAACCCAATAAAATGGGTATTTCCATTATGCCCACTTAACAGATAAGAAAATTAATAAAAAGAATAGTTGAGTCATGTTTCTCCACAAATCTATAAGCCCAATTTGTCCACCCCCTGCTGCTTGTTCTTAATATCTATATTACAATGTATTGCATATCTGTCATTTTAATACCAACAAATGTTTTTAATCATAGAGAAATGACATGTTTCCTTTCACTTTCAGGATGAACAACTCCAAAGGCATTGCCAAAGTCTTCATACTGTCTCTTGAATTCTCATGACTTAGTATTGTAATCTCTTCTGTATCCTATCAATACATACTCCAGTTTAATGAAACCCTAAAACACTCAGTGCTGTAAGTTTCCAGCATTGGTTCCTTTGTACAGGTGTTTTATACCTCAAGTTCCTTACACAGAAGCCACTTGGGAATTTCTTACTGGGGTCTGTGCTCTTCTCACGTCTCTGCTATTCATTTTCCATGATCCTCGGGGCTTGAGGAATGGTCCTACATGCCCATGGAGGCTGGAGTTACCACTTTTACAGCACAAATTAACTCAATTAGAGATATTTAACAGTTTTGATTTAGTCTAGTGCTATACATAGAACCACAATATATGCTAATTAGGTAAAGTAGGTTGATGCTAAGAAGAAATCATAGATTATTGAACCTCATCGAAATGAGCAAGGCAGTTAATTATTAAATACAGAGATACCTCAATGTTCTTAGATATATAATTCTACTAACTGGTTAAAACTGTTACATACAATTATAATCTTTCAGATTAATATGAAGATAAAGTAAAAAAGCAACCCTTTCCCACACCAAGACGTTACACTATAATTAACCAAAACATTATAAACAAAGGTAGTCTTTTTCTTCCCAAGAAACCTGGTCTAGGAATAGAGGTTATGACTTGAGATCATATTTTTTAGCTTTTAGATGATTGGTTGAGAGAAATATCCCTTCCCTCCCATTGTTGCCCTGTGGGAATTCAATAAAAGCTTCAGAAGTTTCAGAGATATCAGAGAGAATCTACCCACAGTCTATATGGGGAGTTAATAAACGCTCCAGGATTTCCAGAGCTCTAACCGCAGTCAGTCTAGGAGAGTCAGAGAGAGGTGATTCACACCTTTAATCCCAGCACAGGGAGTATCCTGGGAGTGGTGACCTAAACCCTTAATCCCAACTGAGTTGAGGTCACTTTAGATTATAGAAGGAATTCCAGGCTTCCAAGCAAGAAGTGGTGGGGCCATGCCTTAATTTACCAAAAGGGTATTTAAGAAGAGGAAGCCAAGCCAAGGGAAGCGAGGGTGAGTAAGCTGGAAGACATCTGGGTAAGATCTGACTGTGGTGTTTATGCTCTCTAATATCTCCAACTTCCTCAGAGATCTATCGCTGAGTCTCATTTATTCGTGTAACACTGTCCCAGTTGCAGGACAGCAGGGAAGACTTCTGAAAACAGGCATCCCTCAGTAACACCCCAATTTGTTTGACTCTGTGTTCTACAAGACCCATCCCATTCCCCAAACCCAACCATCACCCTGTAAACTCAGCAGCTCCTTGAGACACAGAATTGGCTCAAGAGCAGCTTCTCAAGATGTAAAATCAGCCAGCACCTACTGGACTAAAAGAAGCTCCCAGAGATACACAGTCAGCCAATTCCTATTGAACCAAGAGCAGCTCTCTACCATAGAAAATACATAAATGGCAAGTGGACCAAGACCTCAGATTGGACCAAGAGAGGCTCCTTGAGACATAGACACAGCCAAAGCAGACTAGACAAGATCAGCTCCCGAAGACACAGACAAATCCTGCACCAATTTGAGGAAGAGCTGGATAGACACCAGTGCAAGAATACATATAATAACATAAAGAACAATATGGCACCACCAGAATCTTGTGGTTCTCCAACAGCAAGACCTGAGCATCCTAATGTAAACTCAGCAGAAGGAAAAAACCTTAAAAATAACTTTGTGAAGATGATAGAAGCCTTTAAGGAGGAAATAAAAATCTCCCTTATAGAAATAGAGAAAAAAAAAAAAAGAAATAATGGAATAAACAAATAAAGCCCTTAAAAATGCTAAGAAAAAGTAATCAAACAGGTGGGAAAAAAAGTTACACTTAAGAATTAAAATGAAAGCAATAAAGAAAACACAAATAGAAGCAATGCTGGAAATGAAAAATTTGAATAAGTGAAGAGGAAATACATTAAAAAAAACATAACCAAGAACACAAGAAATTCAATGCAATGAAAATGCAGTGCAAAATCATTGGCTCAGAAGATTTGATAATGGAAATAGATACATCAGTCAAAGAAAACACTAAAACCAAAAAAAAAAAAAAGTAATAACACAAAATGTTCAGGAAATCTGGGACACCCTAAATTGACCAAATCTAAGAATAATAGGAATAAAAGAAGAAGAATACCAGTTCAAATGCAACAAAATCATAGAAGAAAACTTTCCCAATTTAAAGAAGCAAATGCCTATAAAGATACAAGCATACAGAACACCAAATAGATTAGATCCACCCCAAATCTCTGCTCACTACATAATAATCAAGTCACTAAACATACAGAATAAAAAAAATAATATTAGGAGCAGCAAAGGAAAAAGGCAGGCCCATGAGAACAACATTGAAGTTCTCAATAGAAACTATGAAAGACAGATGGTCTTGGACAGGTGTTACACACAAAAGACAGTCCAGACTATTATACCCAGAAAAACTCTCAATCACCATAGATGAAGTAAACACAGTATTTTATGATGAAACCAGATTGAAACAATACCTGTGTGGTGGGATTATGCTACATGTAAATAATTGCCCTGCCTACTGGTTTAATAAAAATGCTGATTTCCTGAAGGCAAACAGGAAGTGTGGGTGGGGATACCAGACTAAGAAAACTATGGGAACCAGAAGAGAAGAGCAGAGATGCCAGATACATACCAGAGAGACTAGCAGAGAAGCCAGCAGAGATACAGAAGACAACTATGCTGCTCTGAGAAAAGGTACCAAGCCGGAAGGCTAACAAAATAAGAATCATGAGTTAGTTTAAGAGTAAAGAGTTATCAAGTTATATGCCTGGGCCCCAGGTCAATCAGAAAGCAGAATGTACTTAAATTAAGAATCTTGGTGATTCTGTGGGACTGTGGGACTGAGAGACTGGTGATCTGTGGGTCTGGACCACAGGCCGAATAGGTCAGAAACTTAATACTGCACATCTGTTCACAAATCTAGTGCTACAGAAAGTACTAGAAAGAAAACTCCAACCTAAGGAAGTTATAAACGCCCACAAAAGCACAAGTAATAGATAATCCCACAGAAAGAAATCCCAAAGAAGGGATACACACACACATGCACGTGCGTACATGCACACACACACTACCAACAAAAATAACAGGAATCAACAACCACTGGTCATTTATATCAATGGAATCAATTCACCTATAAAAAGACTCAGAACAAAAGAATGTAAATGAAACAGGATCCATGCTTCTGCTATGTATAAGAGGAATACCTAAACTTTAAAGACAGACGCTAACTCAGAGTAAGGGTATGGGAGAAAGACTTTTCACTTAAGTGGACTTAAAAAGGCTGGTGTAGCTATCCTAATATCTCACAAAATAGACTTAAAACTAAAACCAGTCAAAAGAGATCAGGAAGGATATTACATATTCATCTCAGGAAAAAGCCATAAAAATGAGATTGCAATCTTGAACATTTATTTCCCCAATATAAGGCTACCGACATATGTGAAAGAAGCATTACTAAACCTTACATCATACATCAAACCTTACACACCAATAGTGTTAGACTTTACCACCACACTCTCACCAAAAGATAAGTTTATCAGACAGGAACTTTACAAAGAAATAAGGAGTCTAACAGATGTTACAACTCAAGTGGACTTAACAGATAAATACAAAACATTCCACCCAAACACAAAAGAAAATACTTTCTACTCAGCACTCCATGGATCTCTCTCTAAAATTAACCACATACTAAGTTGTAAAGCAAATATAAGTAGATAGAAAAAATTACGTAACCTCTTGTATTCTATCAGATGACCACAAACAAAATATTTCAAGTTCAACAACAGAAACCACAAAGCCAACAAATAAATGCAAACTGAATATCTCTCTAAGGAAGAAATGAATGAATGGATGAATGAATGAATGAACGAACGAATGAACAAACAAATAAATAAATAAATAAAGGTTTTCTAAAATTCAATGAAAATGAATCTACAACATTTCTAAACTTATGGGACATAATGATGACAGTGCTAAGAGGAAAGTTTATAGCACTAAATGCCTTCAGAGAAAATTTGGAGAAATCTCACACAAGAGACTTAACAGCAAAACTGAAAGTTCTAGAACAAAAATAAGCAAACTCACCCAGAAAAAGTAGAGGGAAGGAAATAATCAAACTCAGCTGAAATCAATTAAATTAAAGCAAAGAGAATAATACTAAGAATCAGTGAAACAAAGAGCTGATTCTTCTAGAAAACCAACAAGTTTGACAAACCCTTATCCAAATTAGCCAAAAGACAGAGAGAGAATATTCAAACCAACAAAATCAAAAATGAAAAGGGGAACATGACAACTGACACCGAAGACACTCAGAAAATCATTAGGTTATAAGGTTTTAATTCAAAAACTTGTTCTCCACAAACTGGAAAACCTAAAAAAAAAAAAAAAAAAAAAAAAAAAAAAAAAAAAAAAAAAAAAAAAAAAATAGCTTTCTGGATACGTACCATTTATCAAGGCCAGATAAGGAACATAGACATATAGTCCTTAATAAAATAAGCAGTTATTAAAATCTTCCCCCACATCCCAAAAAAACAGGGCCAGATGGTTTTAGCACAGAATTCTATCAGAATTTCAAAGAAGAACTAATACCAATACTCCTAGAATTGTTCCACACAACAGAAACAGAAGGAACATTGCCAAACTCTTTTTATGAGGCTACAGTCACACTGATACCCAAACCACACAAAACTGAAACAAAAACAAAAAAAAAGAAAAGAAAATTACAAATCAATCTCCTGTAGTATGAAGTTTCTGACTTGTCCAACCCATGGTGCAGACCCACAGACCCACAGTCCCAGAGTCACACAGTCTTGCAAAAACACACAGATGCCTGTATTAACTTTATACTGATTAACCAAGGGACTAGGCATATAACTTGCTAACTCTTTACTCTTGATCTAGCCCATGATTCTTATCCTGTTCAGCCATGTGACTCGGTACCTTTCCTCAGAGCAGCATAGTTGTCCTCTGCATCTGCTGGTCTCTCTCTGGCATCTCTGATCTGCTCTTCCTGTTCCCAGAGTTTTCTTAGTCTGATAGCCCTGCCCAGACTTCTTGACTGCCTTAGGCTAATCAGTGCTTTTATTAAACCAGTAGGTGGGACAACTATTTACAATGGAACAGAAAACAATCCCGCTATAATCTCCCTCATGAACATTGATGAAAAAACTACTCAATAGAGTACTGGCAATCCAAATACAATAACATAATAATAATAAAAAAAAGACCATCCACCATGATCAGGTAGGCTTCATCCCAGAGATGAAGGGATATTTTACCCTACAAAAAAATCTGTCAATGTCATCCATCATATAAACAACCTGAAAGAAAAGAACCACGTGATGATCTCATCAGATGCTGAAAAAGCCTTTGACTCCTTAGTGATAGAGGTCTTGGAGATATCATGGATATAGGGGACGTACCTAAACATAATAAAGGCAATAAACAGTAAGCAAAACATCAACATCAAACTAAGTGGAGAGAAACTCAAAGCAATCCCACTAAAATTAGGAATAAGACAAGGCTGTCCACTCTCCCTATATGCATTCAGTATGGTCCTCACAGTTTTAGCTAGCACAATAAGACAATCAAAGGAGTCAAGAGGATACAAATTACAAAGGAAGAAATCAAACTGTAGCTACTTGCAGAAAATATGGTAGGATATATAAGCAACCTCAAAAATTCTGTCAGGACAATTCTATAGCTGATAAACACTTTCAGCAATGAGGAAGGATAAAAGATTAACTAAATCAATAGCCCTTCTATGCACAAATGATATGAGGGCTGAAAAAGAAATCAGGGAAACATCATCCTTTACAATACCTGCAAATAACATCGACTATCTTGGGGTAACTCTAGTCAAAGAAGTGAAAGATCTATATGATAATAACTTTAGATCATTAACTAAAAAAATTGAAAAAAATATCAGTGAATGAAATGATCTCCTGTGCTCATAGATGGGTAGGAACAACATAGTAAAAATGACAATCTTACTAAAAACAATCTACAGATTTAATGTAATCCACATCAAAATCCCAACACAATTTTCACAGATCTAGAAGAAGTAATACTCAAATTCATATAGAAAACCAAAAAAGAAAAGATTGATAAAACAATCATGTTCCAAACAAGAACTTCTAGAGACATCACCATGCCTTATTGCAAAGTTCTATTTTAGAGCTGCATTAATAAAAATAGCTTGGTATTGACATAAAATAGATATGAGAATCGATGGAATCAAATTGAAGACCCAGATGTTAATCCATTCTCCTCTGAAAACTTGATTTTTTACAAAGAACCCAAAATACACAATGGGACAAAAAGAAATTTCACTAAATGGTACTGACCTAAATGGATAGTGGCATGTAGAAGAGTGTAAATAGATTTTTATCTATTACCCTGCACAAAACTCAAGTCCAAGTGGATCAAAGACCTCAACATAAACCCAGATACACTGAACATGATAGAAAAGGAAGTGAGAAAGACCCATTAATGCATTGGCACAGGGGACTACTTCCTAAATATAACACCAGTAGCACAGACAGTGAGAGAAACAATAAGTGAGACCTTCTGAAACTGAGAAGCTTCCGTTAGGCAAAGAACATGGTCAATAAGACAAAACGACAGCCTATAGAATGGGAAAAGATCTTTACAAACCCTCCATCTGACAGGGAACTGATCATTAAAATATGTGAAGGACTCAAAAAATAGAGGTTAAAATAAATAAACCAATTTTACAAAAAACTAGTATATATCTAAATAGAGAATTCTCAAAAGAAGAATCTCAAATGGCACAAAGAGACTTAAAGAATTGTTCAATATTCTTAGCTATCAGGGAAATGAAAATCAAAATGACTCTGAGATACCACCTTATACCTGTTAGAATGGCTAATATCAAAAACACTGATGCTACCCTATCCTGGAAAGGATGTGGAGTAATTAGAACACTCCTCCATTGCTGCTGGGAATAGAAACTTGTACAGCCACTTTGTAAATCAGTATGATGGTTTCTCAGAAAGCTTGGAATCAATCTACCTCATGATCCAGCAATACCACTTTTAGATGTACCGAAAAGATGGTGCATATTCTTACCACAAGTACATCTGCTCAACTATGTTCACAGTGCCATTATTTGTAATATCTAGAACCTGTAAACAACCTAGATGTCCCTCAACTAAAGAACAGATTTTAAAATGTATATTTACACAATGGAACACTACTTAGCAATAATAAAAAGTGACATCCTGAAATTTGTAGGTAAATGGATAGAACTAGAAAATACCATCCTGAGTGAGCTAACACAGACCAAAAAATATATACATGGTATGTACTCACACATAAGTAGATTTTAGATGTAAAGCAAAAAATAACCAGACTATAATCCACAACCCCGGAATATCTAGGTAACAAGGAGAAAGTGAAGAGAGACATCCATGCCCCCTCAAGGGGAGATAGATAAGATCTCTTGAGTTAATTGGGACCATGGAGGTGCTTGAAAGAGGTGGGAAGAAAACATGAGGAAATGGGATGAATGAGTTAGAGAGGGACAAAGAAGGACAACAAAATAGGTATCTTGATAGAGGGAAGCATTGTTGGATTAAAGAGAAACTCGGTGCCAAGGAAATATCCAAGAATCCACAAAGATGACCCAAGTTAAGACTCAAAGCAATAGTGGAGAGAGTTCCTAAGTTGGCTGTCCTCTTTAATCAAATTGTTGACCATCCTAATTATCATTATAGAAGCTTCATCCAGCAACTCTTGGAAGCAGATGCAGAGATCCACAGCTAAGCACTGGGTTGAGCTCCTAGTCTAGCTGAAGAGAGGAAAGAGATTATATATGAGCAAAGAGGTCAAGATTATGATGGTCACAGAGAGAGTTGACCTGAGCTATTGAGGGAGCTCACTGAATTGGTACTAACAGCTGGAGAACCTGCATGGAACTGAACTAGGCCCTCTAAATGTCCATAACAGCCTAATGGTGTGAGCAGTTTGTGGGACCTCTGGCCGTGGGACCTGGATTTATTCCTAGTGCATGAACTGGCTTCTTGGAGCCCAGTCCCTACAGAGGAACAGCTTACTCAGCCTTGGTACTAGATGGAGGGGCTTGGTCCTACCTCAACTGTATGTGCCAGACTGTATTATCTCACCCTAAGAGTCCTTACCCTCTCTGAGAAATGGATGGGGGAGGGGGAGGAGAAGCTGAAGGATGACTGGGAGGAGAGAAAGGAGGGGAACACTTGGGGGTATGTTAAAAAAACTTTTAAAGGAGAAGGATGAGGAGGAGGAGGAGGAGGAGGAGGAGGAGGAGGAGGAGGAGGAGGAGGAGAAGAAGAAGAAGAAGAAGAAGAAGAAGAAGAAGAAGAAGAAGAAGAAGAAGAAGAAGAAGAAGAAGAAGAAATGAATATCCCAGAGACTCTTCTTGGCCCAGTGTGTAATAATTTTACAATGTCTTTCCTTTTCTTAGCCTCATCATTTTCCTCTCTCTCTCTCTCTCTCTCTCTCTCTCTCTCTCTCTCTCTCTCTCTCTCTCTCTCTCTCTCTCTCTCTCCCCTCCCTCTCTCTCCCCCTTCTTCCCTCCATCTCTCCCTCCCTCCCTCTCCATGCTATGAATTCCATGTCAATAAGTCCGTGTTTATGTGATAATTTTTATTTCTGTGGTAAAGAAGCATCAATGTAAGAACACTGATTAAATCCAAACTCTGCCACTGCCAATTCCCAGCTCTGTGTTTCTGGGTGCATGTTGCTTTCACCATGATAGATGCCATGAGTCCTCTGTGCCAGATGGCCTGTTTAGAGGTCATCAAGAGGTCAAGGCTCCTCAGTTTTGTGAAGGAGAAGTGCTCTGATCATGTTTCTTGTGAGCAGATTAGAGCACAGGGCCACTGAGGGACAGTGCCCAAAGCCACATGACCAGCAAGTGAACAGTTAGAAATCCCAACTTAACACAGTTCACTCCAAATCTGTTCTTGCTATGTGCCCATGTGTCTAGTCCATCTATAAAATGAAGGGATTGAAACTGTTGCCTCTCTAACACTCTCATTTTATGATTGCGATTGGGGCAGGTTTTGTGTCGTAATGCCTGCCAAATCATAATCAAATTGCTGCCTGGTCCAATGCCCAGTGAATAATATTTTACCCATGGTTCATCCAACCTGATGATGGTGAGGACATATTTCTGTCTTTTCTGAAGCTCTGGGGTGGGGCTTAAGGAGGGGTTTATGTCCTTTGTACTCCCCCCAATAAGACACCCACCTGTCACAACACTGGCATATTCTTTTATACCGCCATCAAAATCTCACTCTAAGGATGTCTCAATCACTATGATTTATTTTAATAGAGGAGTCTTCCAGCTACTCTTTGCCAATGCATCTGGCCAGATCCTGTTTGGTTTCCTACAAGAATACTCCCCACCAGCCACAATAATTGAGCAGGCCAGAACAGAGAAAAAACATTTGGTCTCAGCCTGCAATCCAAAGATTATCCACTTTAGTTCTTAACTATTTTCCCAAATAATAACATATAAAACAGTACAGAATTTTTTTTTCTGTTTTCAGAGCAGAAATCATGTTTAGGTGTCATATTTTCCTCATACTAATTTAGGAAAAATGGGTCAAATAAAGACAGTACTTAGCCTCTGAAACAGAGTTGAGCCAGGCTTCACTTCTTCCTATTACCATTTTCAAAAACTGTTTCTCATTCCTCACACTCAGCTTCCAATTGTACATGGTCCAACTATACACCTCCCAAGAGACATGCCTGCTTCCATGATTGCTTTGTCTTTCTTTTAAAAATATACTTAAATCGTGTTGAGAACACCACATGTAAATCCATCTCATCTGCCCCACCCCTCCTTCCTCCTCTCACTTCCTTTAGGGTCCCCTACTCTCTCTCCAAAATTCATGATCTTTTCTGAGTCCATTTATCATTGCTCATATTTACATATATTCAGGGCTGATAAAATATGAAACTTGCAGGTAAACAAATGGAATTTGAAAATATTGCACCAAATGAGGTAACCCAGACCCATAAAGACAAAGACAGCATGTTCTCTCTTGTTTACTTATCCTAGCTTTGAACATGTAGATTTGAGTCTATAACCATAAGCATCTGAAGCAGTCAGAAATATAGGAGAAGATGGACCGTGGAGGAGTCTGGAGAGAAGGAGTTCTAGACTGGACCATAATATGAAGCAAGGGGTTTTTTGTTTTGTTTTTTCTTTCAACCCCATACTTGCTTTGGGTTTGGATAAAATCTAACTCAGAAGGCATAAGGACATTTACAAAATTTAAAGGCCCCAGACATTAAAATAAGTTTCCCTTTAAAAATTAGAATATGTGAGTAAAACACAAGAAACACTTAAAGATAATTATTGCACACAGGCATCATAGACTAGGTAAAAAGTAATAATCATTTATTCATCTGGCAGACATGTTTCTTAGTTGACCTTCATTTTATTCTTCTACCGAGAACACAATAGGTGCTTCTTAATTCCTATTTATTGACCATAACACATGTTGAGTTTGTAATATCTTCTCAGGTAGCTGTCCCCTGAGACAAGTGATCAAGTGTTAAGGGTGAAGTTTCCCATTGTGAAACCAAGACTGTTTGTTTCTGTTTATATCAAGACCTCTGAGGAATCTGTTGGGAGGCCTTACTGGCTGGTCATAGGTTACAGTCTATCATGGCCTGGAAATTTTTAACAAAAGCTCTAGGACACAGAAACTCCCTCTCTCCTCAGCAAAGCTTCCTGCTCTCTGCTGGCTCTTATCAATGCAGAATGTCCCCGGGCAGGAAAAACTGACCTTATCTGAAAGCTGCTTCTAAACCAGATGCCTGATTTATCTTTAACTTGACCCATAGCACAGATTCTTACAAGGCTCCCTTGCTGTACACTAAGACTTGTGCTAGGGACCTTATGATAGTGCCCCGTGCCTCTTAAAGAAAACTAAGGTTTGTCCCCAGGCTCCCTAACCCTATATATTATTTATACTCTGAAATAAAATTGAGCTGATTCACAGAAGTATGTCTCCAAGAGGGCTGTCTTTGTCATACCCACAGGTCCTGAACCCTGTACCCCACTTTCGTACCCCCACTATTATGAACCAATGTAGCCAGCGATCCCTAGAAAGAAGTAAAGCCACATAACCCTTCTAGGTACAAAGCTCTGTGAGCTCACCATGCACCTGTGGGTCGGCCTGAGAAAGATTCTAATGTACAAAACCAAGCATCTAATTTGAAATTTGGAAGGAACCAGTTGGTTTGTGCCAGTCAGTAACTAGGAAGACATGAAGAGGAAGAAACCCCTTCTGTGTCTCATGCACTCACAGCCTAGAAGGGTAGAAGAAGTTCAGGCCAACCTTCATTTCATGCAGCAAATTTTCTACAAGCTGAAATAAAGATGAGCTCCAATTCTGATTTAGATGACCTCCACTCTTCTGGGAAATCACCAATATTCAAGACAGTGTTCTTACCTGAACAGGCTGGAGAGTCCATGCACTGGTAGAGCTATGCCCTCTAATTCTAATATCTCTGAAACTTTATGCACAAGTTGCTCCTGAGGAAAAATGAAACTGCTTGCAGCAATTCATTCTTCCATGATCATTGCTTTGTGGTTAAGTTAATATTTATTAGCCAGTAGAGAAGACATGTACTACTGGCATTTGATGTCTTGCTTGTTTGAGAGGTAGCCTATGCACCCCTACCCACTTTCTTTTGTAATATTAATTGAATTTCTTCTGGTTAATCAAGTAATATGTATTAATTATAGACACAGTAGAATATAATATAAGCAGATCATTATTAATTCTAATTCTGGACCATCTACTGTTTTCTACATACACTTTAATATATATTACTTTATTTAAAGGTCTCAATGACCCCACAAGGTCACCTTTTTATATTTTAGGAAAAGGGCTCAGGATCAAAACCCAAATACTTACCATATCCAAAGAAGACAGCATAATTTTCTAATTACTTAGAACTAATGTGTCTTAATATAACTTACCTCTCTAAATTTATATACAAAGTTCTATAATTGGATTAAATTTACTCTACATGTATGATGTACGTGTGCATGGTTTATATACATGTGTTTGGTGTACATGCATTTGTGTGAGAGAAAATGTACCCCTAAATACATAGAGAATTTATAGGAGGATTTTGTTATCCTGCTCTATCACTCTGAACTTTATTCTATTGTAGAGTCAAAGTATAAAACTAGATCTGGAATTAGGCTTGGCCATCAAGCTTCAGTAGTTTCTTCTGTCACTGTCTACCTCATTACCTCAGTGCTTGGTTTACAGACTCAGGCAGCTGTGGTGGGCCTTGCACATGTATGCTAAGGTTTGATTTTAAGACTGTATTTTTGTGAAGCAAACACAGATAACTTCTAAACCCTCTATCCAGCCCCAGAGCAACATTATTTTTTTCATAAGATTGAGATCATAATACATAATGGTAACCATAATATACCTGGCAAAGGATATGCTATGAATTAGTTTACATTTTTCCTGTTAATATATGATTATTTAGGTCTCTACTTTTTATTAAAATTCTTTAGAATTTTGGAAGCTGACAGGGGTAAGCAGAAAATAGGAGAAGGTAGTGGTGAGCATAATTAGAAAGCACCAAATACATTTATAAAATTGTCAGAGGAAGAAAGTAATAAAATTATTATTTTTTTAAAAAATTTTTAAAATCATTAGGGTTAAGAATAACCCTCTCACTCAGGGTTCTATTTCATGTAACATATGCACATATGTGCCATGACAATTCTTGGCTGTTTTCCTAATATTGATTAGCTCATGTTGACTTCTCATGCCCCGGTAGAAAAAAACATTAACTAACAGATACTATAGGACACTAAATATCTGTCAAGTAATTAAATAAATGAATGAATTGAATTGAACGTGACTGCTGAGAGCTTCTTATATTTGCTAAGTCTACTGGAACAAGAATGATTTCAGTGGAACACTGAAGTATAGTCTGCTCTAACATTTGACCCAAGGATGCTTGACTTTTCTTGTTTTCTCCTAGATAACAGGCATCCTAGTGCAGATGAGGAAAACCACATTTGTTAGAACCCAGAAGGCAACCCTTCTCTTCTGTGCACCAACTGCATGTGTATAGGCTCTTTTCCAGACTGAGCACAGAGCCTCTGAAGCAAATAAGTCAGGTGACATTGGTATTTAGATGTTTCATGATGACATCAGATAGACAAGAGATAACCTCTAGTGTAGTGGGATTATGTTATTACATTGCAAATAATTGTCCTGCCTACTAGTTTAGTAAAAATTCTGATCCTGATTGGCTGAAGGAAGACAGGAAGTGGGTGCAGAATTACCAGAGTAGAAATACTCCATGAACAGGAAGAGCAGAGCAGAGAAGCCAGAGAGACACCACAGAGACAGCACAATGTGATGCCAGCAGACACAGAGGAAAGAAGTTAGAATGCTGCTCTGAGAAAAAGTACCAAGTCCCAGAGCTGAACAAGATAAGAATCATGGATTAGTTTAAGAGCAGGAGCTAGCTATCATTATGCCAGAGCCATAGGCATGTGTATTTCTGTAAGACAGAAGGTATGTGGGTCTGGACCAGACAGGCAAGAAACAAAATACTACACCCTAATTCACACCTCTCTATTCTGTTCAAGTCAAGGGGATTAGAACTGATTTGATTTAAAGTAAAATTCATGTTAAACTAAAAACAATATCCTTAAGCAAGAAGGAAGGAGCCCAATTGCTGGGCAATACAGTTTTCATTTTTCTAGTACTTCATGGTTCATAAGCAACTGGCATCTTTGAGAGTCAGTATTGACAGTGAAGACAGTATTGATCCTGTCTTTAAGACTATGAAAATAGTGTCTAAAATTTAGTTTCTTAACTTACCAGAGAAGTGACTAGCAGTTAGAAACAATGAAAATGTATGGAGCTATAAATTCCAATCTCTTATCTACTCTTCTTACCATCCTACTGATAATACCTGCCTCCCACCCAGGCTATCTTATGTTCTTAAGATCTCCATCTTGTATAGACATCTTTATATCTACCATATCTTTGCTGTCAGGACATCTCTCAAAATGGCTGACTCCTACCACCAACCTCAGAGATCATGCCCACAGAAAAAGAAAGAGCAGGCTGTTGTGAGTCTTTTTCACAATAAGAACAAGAAACAACTCTTCACTAGGACCTGTACTAAACACACATCATTTGTCAGACATGCTATAGCCCATCTGTCAAACAGAAGCACTTTTTATCACCAGGAATCTGGGCCATTTGCAAACTAGTGACCTCAAGGTAAAAAGATTCAGCCAAGTAGCTTGTTAGTAAGCCAGAAAGCCTCTGAAGCCAGCAACTCTTCCCCAACTGGCTGCCCAAATGACAACCATTTAGGAAGATGTGGTGATGAGGGCCATCTGTGGCAATGCCTCCAATGCCTGCCATCTTGATTTCCCAGGGGAGCTCTGTGTTTTCCAGGCAAGAAGTACAGGTTTCTTTGCCCAGCATTACAATAAATCCGACATGGCTAAGAACTGGACTTCCATTAAAATTATCTTTTAAAACAAGTAATACTTCCCCAATCACTCAGAGATTAGGAATAGCCAATAACATTTTGATGCTATAAGGAGGAACTAATTCTGGGTATGTCTGAAACAGAAATGTAACAAGACACTGATAACTGCAAAGATAACTAGTGAGTAGACAATATTGTGATAGGAATATTTGATTGAAATGAGTAAACATGAGAGAGTGCCAATTCATGAATTAAATTCAAGAATACCAAGTGAAAATTAAACTCATATCAGAAAATTCATTCATTCACTAAATGTTAACTGAGAATTTTTCAGGCACCATTCTGAGAAACAGAAATATAAATTTATCAATTAACAAAGTTGCTAAGAATTTCTGTGCTGATACTCCTTATATTCAGGTGTCGGAAAACTGTTATAAGACAACAAATTTAATAAATAAATAAATCACTTGTTATAATATTACAGATATAAGTGATAATTTCTAAGGATCATCTAGACTAAGACAGGATAAACATGGAATGCAAATACAGCTGTGAGGGAAGAACTGAGAGATAAGACAGATTGATATGGGAAAGAGTTGAAGAGGCCATGTGGGATAGAGTGGGAAATCAGATGATCTGGTGTAGTACCTCCTGAGAGCACTGCCTTTTTAAAATTCAGTTGAGAGTCAGAAATTTTCTCTCTCCTACATGTAAATAATTCACCAAATCTGGTAATGATTAGGAAAGGTACCTAGTCTTAGAATCCAGAGAAAAGACTTTTCAGGATATATGACATTATCTGTGTAAGTTAGCCAACCTCAGCATCACTCTTAAAGGCTCTGGTTCTACAGTGTGAGCATTTTCAATAAAATTCTCATCTGTTTGTTAGATAAAGCAGAAATCTGACTTACAGATAGATGATTGAAAGTGATAATAGTGGTGATGGACAAGTGAACAAGGTGGTTTATCATCAACAAGGCTTACCAGAAGGGGACTTCTCAGCTAATTCATTAACATCAGGTAGAAATTGACCCAGCAAGTGCAGAGGATCAGCTCACAGTAGTAACAGGTAGAATATCAGCCTTGCACAGAAGTCAGAGAGAGAGAGAGAGCAGGCTACACAGAGAACACACAACAGTTGCCCAGAGAAATCACAGAGAGGAATGAGGAGTAGGTAGTCCTTGTTGAGTGAAATAGCTAGCTTTTACATCTATTGATTTTCTATCCCACAGCTCACCCTTTCTTGTTGAGAAATACCATACGCAGGCTTTCTAAGACCAACTTAGCTGCCCTCAGGCTATAGTGATGTACCCCTCTTCCTTTATTCCAGCCTCGTGTCTTCCCACCCAAAAGCACCCTGCATGTACCATTGTGCTCTTCCTGAAACAGATTAGTCGATACGTAAGTGTTTGTTATTAAATTCATTTCCCAGCAGTTTCTTGGCTACAGGAGTGTGTCCCAGAGATGACAGTAGAGATGTGCCCTAAAGATTTATCTTTAGCATCCTCAGCAAAGAGCACAGAGGAAAGACCCCGTGTCTGCTTTGGACTTATGATAGCTTCAATATGGTTGGTAAGCAATTGTCAGGAAATAAAGAGTATCAAAGGTTAACACCACATTTTGAAGTTTCTTGAATGTTATGC
Source organism: Phyllotis vaccarum (assembly GCA_033318265.1). Taxonomy (NCBI): domain Eukaryota; kingdom Metazoa; phylum Chordata; class Mammalia; order Rodentia; family Cricetidae; genus Phyllotis; species Phyllotis vaccarum. The sequence goes on along the minus strand of JARWLC010000001.1, from coordinate 34,287,706 downwards.
AGAAGAGCTTAGACTTCGCTCTGAAAAATAGTCAGTTGTTATTTTGGTAAATATCTCTTGAAAAGTTTCTTTGTGTGAGCTTGAAATGGGTGCTGATGCTGGAATACTGGTTTCTGGCTTTGTAGAACATGAAGTCAAGAATAGAAGAGAATCAGCACACCAGTGAACTGGACTAAGAGCTGCTGGCCAACAGGAGTTCCATAGTGAGCCACTTTCGTGAAGATGGGAACATCTACTTTGAATCATTATCCTTCCTCTAGATGTCCTTATCCTGTGGACAGAAGGAATTAAAAATACCCAGGGAATTAAATAAGATACATTATAAAAGGAGATAAGAGTATGGACATGGACAAAACCTATCTCCAGATGAACAGGAAATACACTGACTGCTATTGACAAGAGGTCTTCTTTGCACAGGGCAGTGGACAAGCTGGAGTGCTTGGACTTTGCTATGTTCTGGATTTCTCATTACAGAGATACAGACTATCCAGTCCAGGCACATTGAGAGTGGCTGTTCTTCAGCCTTATACTTGAAATAGTAACTTCACATCTTAATAGAAAAGTATAACAAACAATTGTAAGCAACATGCCAGAAAGCAAACCCACAAAAAAATGATCATTTTCCTTCTCATTGCCTTCTGAAAGCTCATTATATCTGAACTCACTAAGCAGGACTTCACAGACTCTATTTGTCTAGTTTATAATTAAAACACTAGTTTTCCCTAGTCTGAGTCAAAGGGGGAGAGTACAGATTGTTCTTGAAATGACATTCTTCTTAAATTAGTTATAAAATTTGCATTGCAACCCAGTCCCAATTAATAGAGAATATACTTTAAATTTGTGTTATTCAAACTTAATTAGGTCTTGGTACTTTTTATTTTTTTAAAAAAAAAAAGTAATCAGGAAAGCAAAGGAAGAAAAACTGTACAATGTCTACATTCAGTGACTGCCTAATGATCCCACTGCAGCCTTTACACTGAAAAAACTCCAGCGATCTGAAGTACTGAGGGTTCAGCATTGGAGAGTATAGCAGCAGGATCATCCTCCTGACTTTCTTAGATGGACAGTGTGTGAGGTGTGTCTCTCTTTTATCTTTCATTTTTGTCTAAGACGTATGAAGGATACCTGTTAGATTTCAGGTAATTAATGTCTCTCTACATACATACTGTACATATTGATCAAATTTGGTCTTAGTTTATCCACCAACCACAGCCTCTGTCAATCACTTTTTTACTAATTTACGATTAGATGGACTTCTCTCAGCTTCTCAGTGTATCTCAGAGATGACAAAGCCTACTGAAATTTCTGTTTGACTTGTTGTACCTAGAGTCATGACTGACTCCTACCAATTTTGTTGAGAATAATAGGATTTTATTCTTTTTGATGGCTGAATAACATTCCATTGCAAATATATATATATGTCACACAATTATCCCCTTAACTACAAATGGGGACCTAGGCTGACTTTATATCTTAGCCATTGTGTGCTGCCAATGCTATTTAGTGATGAAGGATATCAATGCAAAATTGTCACATAATTTTTCCTCCAAAGGTATGAACAGATGTCTATTCTCCTCAAATAGGGGACCAATGAGAGATCAAAATAATAATTCTACCCTCTATCTTGGCAAACCACTAAGGTTACTGAGAATATTTATAGGAATATTAGTGAGTCTCAAGAAATTTTATTTCTAAAAGACTCACCCAAGGATGACTGATAACTCACAAGCACTGTATCACTATGGCTTCTGCCTGACTTTCATGCAGTTTCACCAAAGATTCCATCATTAATTTGCCAAGACAGATTTGGGTGAAACATTTTTATTACTCTCTAGCTGAGGTGAACAAACATTCCTTCATGTAACTTTAAGAAGAGTCACACAATGAAAGATCTAAAAGTAACATAGCATGAACATTACCAAGAGAAGAGAAGTAAGAGAACTGTTGAGCTTGGCAACAACCAGGGACCTTCCAGCTTGCTTCTTTGCTACTCATGGCACATAGTTTCTACTTCAGAGCCCAGGATGAACAGACTACCATTTCAGAACCTCCCTGCATTCACACATTCTTACATAGTATTTCCTAGAACATAATGCTTTGTTATGTCAGGTCTCATGGCAAAATAATAAAGTTTTATTTAGAAAACATCCACACTTGACTAAATGTTCTAGTCATATGCGATTGCAAATTTAATACAAGAATAAAAGTCAAGGCCAAATATTGGAGCCACTTCGGGCAAGGAATAGGTCACAACTTGTCATCCCAAGATCATCAGTTTTAAGGCCGTTGAAGCGAACAGCTTAAGTGTTGCCTTGGTATACAAAACCATGGTGCATGAAGAATGTAATACTGCATTTCTCAGGAGTGTGGAAACTGTTTGTACATTAGAGAAATAACATTCTAGACCTCTTCTTTTTCAACTGAGCTGGTTAAAACTTTCCTTATCCATAGAGAAAGTCTTTTTAATCATTTCATTATAATTACCTAATACAATTTGATTAAGAACAATGCCTTGTTCATTCCTGGTCCTTCCAATGGCATTGATGGATTGTGCCTAGATAAGGAAAAGGAAGACAGACCCATCGTCCATAGTGAGTTCACAAGGCATTTGTCAAGAGAAATCCAATCATGGCTGGAACCCAAACTCTGATTCACCTAGTGGAAGTTGCCCATTTACCCTCACAGGGTAACCACCACAGAAGAAACCACATCTATATTCTTACAAATTCTTCTTAAAAAGCAAATTCTTGCATGGGGGAGGGAATAATCAAATGTGAAAGAAATCTCATTTGTTTCATGAATGGCGACAAGGGAAAAGTTGGGATCTAACAATGTTCATACCTGGGAAATACAAGATTCTGAGAAATACAAGAAATTCAGAATTAGGTCAATAAAAGCAGAGCTTTTTCGTAAATCACACTTTACTGAACCAGTGAATCCTTTCTGAATCTCTCACTGGTACAGAAAGCTTAACTTCATAAAAGGTGTTGTACATGCATAAGAACCCCAGTGAAAGGCTAAAATCAAACACTGAGCTATGAACCTCATACATCATATGAAACCATCATTTGAAAACTCAGGATCTTCTAGAAACAATTAGGAAATTCCTCTAGTTGCTCCCAAAGGGAACTTAAAAGTTGCCTTTCTTTTTTAAATTAAGACTATTGCAAACACACAAAGAAACAATAGAGAATAGGAGAATTTATGTCAACACCAAACCGAAATCATCCTTGAAAACCTAAAAATGTTTAATAGATATATTTAAAAATGAAGATATGAGTGGAAACATAATGATAATATATTCTAGAAAATAAAGATAAAATTGAAATTTTCAAAAATAGAATTTTTACTAAGAAATAAATAATTACTTAAGTTAAAATAATAAATTAAATCAAAATTAGATACAGTTAAAAGACATTACATCATGAAAGCTCTTCCTACTAGAATTACTGAGGAAATGACCATGAATGGTAGAGAGAAATGAGTAGGAAAAAGCAAGGAAAATGGAGATCAAGAAAGTCCAACATACACCTATGACTCTGTTGGGTAGCCTCAACTATAATCATATTTTCGTTGATACTTCATAACTGCAACTTTGGTACTGTTGTGAATAATAACGTAAATATGTGTTTCCCGGTGGCCTTAGATGACTCCTGTGAAATGTGGGATTGTGGCTGACAGATTAAGAACTGCTAATCCAGGAACAATTTAAAGAAGAGGCAATACATTGAGGAGCATATATATTAAGAAGCCTGAGTACAAGGAATTTTAGTATTGTAAGAAATAAAAACAAAATACAGGAGTCCCCTACATGATTATGAAAATTCTTAGTAAGACAAGTACAAAGAAATTCTAATAGTTTCATGAAACAAAAAACTTACAGAGACCAAAGAAAAATAAAAAAAATAAAAACAACCCTCAAAATCCTGAAAGAACAAATGGCCTGTCGCAGAGATTTTTGTCATCTGCCATAGACGCCAGAAAACAAAATACTGCCTTTGTAAAATTGAGGAAAGTCACGGACAACTTAGAATTCTAGAGCCAAATAAAATACCATTCAAATGTAAGAGCAACATTAGGAAAGTTTTGGATCAGTTCTCATAAAGCTCTCACTCAAAAGGGCTATTTGAAAATGTCTTGCAGAATACAAGATGTCAAGGCCTAATGAGAGAACAATAACTAATTAAGAGATAAAATCACTAATTCTTTTAATCAAAATGACTCCTGTAATATATAACAATATGCTTTGTCTCTAGTGCTATGAAATTCCTCTAGCTACAACATGAGCTTCTCCAATATGAAGATCTTTCATGTTGAAATGTCTTTTAACTACTGAATTAAATTTATTCAATTTAAATTTAACTATTTATTTACTGGTAACAATTTGAATTAAGATTTTTTTTTAAATTTTTTCATTTAGAAAAAGAAATTTTAATCTTGGCTTTGATTTGTTGAGCTAGAAGTGTTTTATTCTTTTCTCTGTCTTTCAAAAAATTCTCAGAATCTGTTATCTGTAACACGCAATGAAATTTTTACTATAAGTTGTAATAATAAAAATTGTGAAAAATTTCAACAGTTTGAACACATTGCAAAACTTAAACAGTGCAGATTGTGGTTTAAGGAAAGAGTCACTGGTCAATATTAGACTGTAAGCAGGTCTACTGTGGCTAAAAACAGCCACAAAATATTCATGATGGGTGCTGTTTCACTGCAAAGCTAGAAAAGGAAAACAGAGTTGGAGAAAAATAAAGTCTTTCTAGAAGTTGGAAGAAAGATGACAATCAAGCAGTAAAAACATTGAAGACTGGTTACAGGGATGGATCAGCTGTTAAGAGAGCTTGTTGCTTTTGAAGAGTACCTGTGTTTGGTTTCCAGCATCCACATTATGTTCCAAGACATATGATTCCCTCTCCTCACTCCCACAGATACTGCATACACAAGGTGCCTACACACACAATTACTTAATATTTTTAAATGTTAGAAAAACATTAAATAGAAAATTAGAAATAAAATGCAAAAGTAGCTATAAATATTTGTGAGTAATCACAAACAAAGTATCACCAGAATTATTTAAATATGTTGTTTATACTTTTCATCCTCAAAATAAAAAGTAAATAATAATCTGCAAAGCAGTATTCATATACCAGGGGACATAAAAGGTGAGTTTATAGGTCTACAGAATCAAACCTTAGTAGAGTGAAACAATTGTAAAGAAGCATACAAATACATAATATTTAGTGTAAATAGGTATAGTATGAAGTTTCTGGCCTGTCTGGCCTTTGGTCCAGACCTGGCAGACCCACAGACCAGCAGACCTGCAGTGCCACAGAAACACACAGATGCTCATATTAATTTTATGCTGATCAACCTATGGCTCTGGCATATTGCTAGCTAGCTCTTGCTCTTAAAGTAACCCATGATTCTTACCCTGTTCAGCCATGCACCTTTATCATTGCAGCATAGTTGTCCTCTGCATCTGCTGGCTTCTCTGGCATCTCTGTGGCATCTCTGCCCTATTCTTTCTGTTCTAAGAGTTTTCCCAGTCTGGTAGTTCTGCCCACACTTCTTGTCTGCCTTCAGCCAGTCAGTGTTTTTATTAAACAAGTAGGCAGGACAATTACTTGCAATGGTACAGAACACACTCTAGTACTTTGAACAGTATCCATACATAATTTGTGTCTACCCAGAAACTCATATATTTGGTTTATTTTAAAATAATGTTTCCATACAATTAGCTAAGTTAAGATGTCAAGAACTACAAATGACTCCTAGTAATCTTCTGAAGCTGAAGATAGAGGAACTCATTCTTCCTTGGATCTTTTCTAGGAAATCAGCTCTGACAGAAATTTGATTTTTTACTTAGAACCTCAAGAATTTTGAGAAAATAAATTTATTTATTTAATTGAATTTGGTTATGATTTGGGAAATAAATAAAATATCTTTTTGAGAAACAAATCTTTAGAGAGGTATAGTGAGAAATTTATAGAATAGAGCCCTTATTGTAGTCAGGAACTCTTTGATGGCTTGTCACATAAGCAGAGAGCATTATACAATAGTTGGAACCCTGGACAGTAAAGGGAAGGGTGCCCAAGCGAAAGACCTATCAGTAAATGTTTCTGGCATGTTCTAAGCAACACTTAGGCTACCATGAGTGCCTGAATACAGCAAGAAAGAGGTGAGTGGGAAACAGCATCTAAAAGGACCTTGTATTTCATGGTAAGAATTTTAGATCTCATATGTGTGAGTGAAAGCTCTGCACAGGTTTTAATGTGTACATGCAGTTCATTGAGCATGTTTGATAAAATACATATGAAGGTTTTAAGTAAGAGAATGAATAAAGAGCAAGATGATATTAATTAAATGATATTTAGCAGAGATGCCTTAATATTTATCAAAAGTATAAAAAAAATGAAGAACTGAGGAAATTATGATAAAAGGTCAATCCATCAAGATCAGAAAACAATTTTAAATCTTTATGCATCAAACCATTTAGCAGCAAAATAAATTTGAAAGAGAAAAAAAGAGCAATACCAATAAATGATAAGTGCAGAAAGGAGAAAATTTTGAATTTTTTTTCTCTCAAAATGTCAATATCTCAGAAATATAAAAATTAAACACTGATTTCAGTAAAGCAGTTAACAACTTTAACTACATTAATTTTGAGTTAGTATGTGTATGTAAGTTAAATCCATCAATAAGCCCTATATCCAACAAACTGAGACTACCTTTCTATACTCCCATATATATATCATCAGCATATAATAACTGTAGTAAAAGTGAGTTTCCCCACAGTCTTCTCTTAAACTAGCTACTTTAATAACATTTACCCTGCTCATTATCCTTTCTAACTCCCTCACCCCATCCACTTCTCTAACACTCCTGCTTCTACCTTCATATACATTGTTTTCTTTGTGCTGTAAGAAAAACCCCTGATAACTTGTCTTTCAGAGTCTAATTTGTTTTGTCTTAACTTGACGACCTCCAGTGTCATCTAGTTACTTTCAAATTACATGGATTTTATTTTTCTTTATGGCTGAATAATGCCACAATTTCTGCATTCATCCATCTGTTGAGGGGTCTCTTGGCTGATCGCATAGCTATCATAAATAGCAGCACAATAAGCTCAATTGTGTATGTATTTCTCTAATGCACTCATTGTAATTTCTTTGGGTACATAACCAAGAAAATATTTCTGGATTATAGTATGATTTTTGTTTTAGGTTTCTAAGACACAGTCATACTTATTTCTCAGAGCAGTGAGATTAATTTACATTCTCACAAAAAAAGTATTTGGATTTCTCTCCCTGTGGATCAACACTTCTTCACCAGTATTTCTCATGGTTATTTTATTTTGATGGAATCTCAAGAGAGTTTTGATTTTCATATCTCTATGGCTAATGAAGCTGGACACTTTGTATATTCATCGCCACTGGTATTTCTGTCAGCCATCAAGTAAAATTTAGCACATAGTTCTATGTCATAAAACTGGAAGAAAAATAAAGCAGGGGATATTCTTGGACAGGTTTTGTTCTTCGGGTAATAGTCAAGAAGAACTAAAGATTTAAGGAGTCCCAGATATTAGTGTGTCTTGTGTTCATCATTTCCTTATGACCTCAACAGTGCATCTCAACAGATGTAAGCATGAGGAATAAAAAGTGTAAACAAGGAGTCAAGGGTATATACCACTGTTAGTCTAGTTTCTTGTTGGCTTATTAAGTAATTTCTTACTAACTTAAGTGATGTATGTTAAATTCTAAGCATGTGTGAAGCTACTGTTTATACTGAGAATATATGGGTAGAAGGATTATAAGCAAACCTTATGAGGTAGAGTGTTTGAGTCTAATTTTGAATCTATACATCTAATGAGAAATTAAATACTGTCTTACTTAGTTACCTACTCTGTGAAATGGATTTAATAAGTTCTTCCCTCAGAAATTCATCATGGAAACATAAATTAATAAATACCTGTGATGCATTTTAAACCATATAGTACCCATGATGACCACTTGACCAGTATCAAGCAACATTATTTTAATAAATATACATATTTTCCAGGACTCCATGGTCAACTTTATTTCACCCAACTTTTGCCTACTTCCAAATTACACTTATGTCAATTCCTCTTTTTATGTTGCTAAGTTTCATTTTTTTCTAAGTTACCCTTGTTAAGATTGATAACATTCCGCCAAATCTTTATCATGCAACATGGTTGATACACCATTCCTGCCCATTTTATTTCCTTATGCTAGCTCTCCAACCAGAGTCATTTTAATCATTTTGGGTTCACACATCACACTCTAAGGGTATCTGCTGACTGCTCCTCCCTATTTTGCCCTCAGTACCACTAGCCCTTTCTAGGTATTTATCATTATGCATACCAGCTACTTTAGCATTCTTGTAACAAATCCCCTGTACCTTTAGCTTCTTCCTTTCCAAACTATCCAAGGTTAAATTAACTTTATTTCCTTATTCTGTATTTTATTAGTTTCTAATAATTTATTATAATTTATTTAAACACGTATCTTATATATTTATTCAATGGATCTAGAAAATTTATCTTAGTAAAATATAAACTAATGCTGTCACTTCTTTATTTCTGAATATATTAGTCATTATCAGTTGCTACCAGGTTAGACTGAGTCCATTAGAATGGGAGTTGAGGTTCCCCACCAGGATGCTAGTACTCAAACAGAACCCCTTGGAGTTTTTTTTGTAAAGCACATTTTTATGTATTATTTGAGAATTTTATACTTGTATATGATGTAATTGAAACATATCTACCCCCAATTACTCCTGAATCTCCATATTTCCTTCACTTTGTGTCCTCCTCCTCCTCCACCTCCTCCTCCTCCTCTTCTTTCTTCTTCTTCCCTTTTATTTGCCCCCTGAATCTGACTAAGCCTGTACACATATCAGTGTGGCTCCATGCAGTGGAGTATGGTTATGGTCTACCATGGAACACACCTCTAAAGAAAACTGACTCTCCCCCCTGTCATCTTTCACCTACCATTATTTCCTCAGTTTGAACATGCTTCTATCATTGTAAATACAGATGGCATCAGGCTGTCTTTTAAATACTTATCTCTTTACCCATACATTAGTACAGTCCTCATCAGAGAAGTTCCTTGTTGCATTGGACACCAGTAAATACAGATATCATAACTAGTCAAATGGAAGAAGAGTAAGTATCTGTGAAGTGCTTCGCTCTTAGAGTTCTTTAAGGGGAGCATTGTTTCATGTTTCCATGCCTTTGAAGAAGTTCTTCCTCTGCTCAAAATGATTTTCTTTCCTTTTGTGTGTCTTCAGAACCCCAGCCTACAGACAAAACAACATGGACACTGAGTCAGAGAATCATGGGCCAACCTACCTGTCCTACTGATTTGTACCCATTTTGTGTAATGTTTGGCTAACATAGAATACAGAAGATATATAGTAGCAATTGAATTTGTATTTTTAAGGATTTTTATAGTAAGGTCTTAAAGTCAAAAATATAATTTGTCAGACTCCCAGTGTCATGATGAGGAAATAAGTACTTGCAAAACAGAGAACTAGCTGGTGAATTATACACTCTTGTTTCAAGTCCAAATGCCATTGACTCTGAGTTTGATATTTGCATTTACTTATGTCACATATCATCATAACTTATAAAAAACTCACAAGCAGGATTATATTGCACTATAATTGAAGAGTCAATCCTTGAACAAATCAAAAACATGGGTTAGCTTTTCTTATTTGTGGCTGTAGATGTGGAAACATAAAAGGAGATTTTTAATAAAGAGAATAAAATAGTAAAAGAAAAATAAAATTCCCACTTAGTGTCTGAAGTGATGGAAAACTTGAATATCTGTGTCTTCATAAGACACAAGATAATTATTCTCATTTAATGTATACCAAGTTTATTTTTTCAAAGTAGATAAACCCAACTATTTAAACAGTTAAGTTCTTTGCATCTGCATTTTTCAGAAAAGGGGATCAAAATTAGGACAAACTAGTGTGTTATTAGGAGGAAAACAACATATGAAAAGAGGCTGTCACTGCTTCTAGGCTACCAATAGATATCATGTATCATACAACACAATATGGATAGGGCAATCTGGCTCAAATTGTCATAATATCTCATTCTTCAGAGAGCATAAAAATGTTTTATAAACCAGCTGATGTATAAAGCTTTGAAAGAAGGATAGTAAAGTAACCATGAAAATGATGAGCATGTAGTGTGCAGTTGATCGCGCTAAATATTTTTTCTGTAAGTATACTTTTATGGACAAGGATGCTTGCCATATTTGTGGTGATATCAATTAAATTAAATATTTAAACCACATGAGAAAAATTATGGGTAAAAAAGGTACTATTAACTGCTAGTGGAGGGGATTCAGATGTTTGGTGGTAAGACAGAAATTCCAACTATATATCATTTTAATAGTTTAAATTTTTTATTATATCATTTATTATTATTATTATTTACATATTATATATAAAGATAAAAATATAGATTCCAGTTTTTGCCCTAATAAAAAAATGATACTCAGAATAAAATGCTATCTTGAATTAGAATTTAACCTCAAGGAGGTTTTGGTCTGAGGGGAAGGTTAAACATTGATTAATATTGAACTAATTGATTGTCTGCCTCTGGCTTCTTCCCCAAGCCCCACTCCACACTCAGATATCAGGCAGGCTCTTTCTCCCAAGCTTTTAGTCTTGTAATCAATTTGCCCACAGACCCATTCAACTAAAAAATGGTTACACAGACCTGATTTGCAAATGTTCATTAAAACAGTTCCTATGCATATGAGGGTCTATTGAATTCTTTATACAGCATAGTTAGTTTTAAGTGTCAACTATCCTATACCACTCAATAGGTTATTATTGAATGACAGATTGTAAAACCGCTGAGCATTTTCTACTAGGCCAAGCTCTATGTGGGGTTAAATATGTGCATTTATTTGACTGACTGAAGGGATACTATCTATACTAGGTAGCAGTATTCTGGGTGTGTTGTGGGAGATTGTGTCTTTAAAGATATTTCTGAAAGAGATCAGTATCTGAGTCAGTACATCAAGCAAAATATCACCCCAGACACTGAAGGCAAGAATTACCTTTTCTACTGGGGTCCTGAGTAGAACACAATGAAAGAAGAAATGAGAAAATCCTTCTGTTTGAGCTGAGACATCTATTTCTCTTATTCATGGGTGTCAGTGACCTTGCTTTTTGAGGCCTTTGGACTCTGCCTACATTCTACTCCTTGCTTTGCTAGGTCTTCAATTTACAGATGGCAGATCATGGGACTTCTAATTGGTTTTAGTTCTCTAGAGAGTTCTGACCATTATACTCGATTATTGCTCTCAATTAATAATATGAAATGGAAGTTTAGGGAATTTGCAGGCAGAGTCAAGTTCCCAAAGTGATCACAAAAGGCATGACCCAGACCCAATCTGTCAGACTTCCAAGGCCAGTTCTGCCAACACCACATACTGCTATCACAATTAATTAAAGCTATCTTTCTCCTTAGCTTTTATCATTTTGGAGTCATTGAATTGTGATATGTGGAAATGTTGTAAGTGTATCCACAATCACTTTGTTGTTATTGGTTTTCCCACCTGAAATGTTTGGTCATTGTTTGTAGGCATAGCTAGAGCCCTGACCTTTCACCCTTCTAACTCTGTTCCTTGTAGCATCCCAATGTAGAATATTCAGACTGCCTTAGGATAGGTCTCCTCCTGCCTCGTTCTGGGCTTTCATATTTACATTCTTTGAATTCAAATGTTGACGAGAACAACTCTGGGAGGAGGCTAATACAAATATTTCCTCCTCTTTCTTCTGTGTCTCTGAAATTCAGAACTCTCTCTTGGTCTGCAGCCAGATGAGATCCTTTTATTTTTCTGCCTCCATCAAGGCACTTAAAGCTTGTCTCTGGGCCCAAGCTGTGTCATATTTCCCTTGCACTGGAGTCCTGATTTATTTTTCCATTTTTCTGTAAAAGTGATGTCCACCCAGAGCTACAGATTTTGGGTGTCACATTAATTAAATTTTAATATGTGTTATTATGATAAGTATTATTGTCATCACTGTTTTTAATAATGTTCTTTTAGGCAGTATTTGGAAGCCTCTCCAGCAGTGACATTTGGCTCTTGGGATAATGGATCCTTTTGTACACAGACTAGTACATGCCATGCCTGATGATTTTCTTGCAGAGAGAGCTTTTTCTCTGATATCAGGAAGCTATTTTTCTGATATTAGAAACTGGGAAAATCTATGAGCCTTGTTTGTACTTTCCAAAGTGAACCAAACCCTTTGGGTGGGAAAGACTCAAAGACTATGCCATGGTCATTAGTGAAAACTGTGAACTCCCACAGCTTTTGATTAATTCATTATGTTAGTAGAAGTTTATTGCTCACAGGCACATCATTTTCTTTTTTATAAATGTTGGCTAAGAGTTGAGACAAATGAGGGCAGTATATTGAACATTATTGGCTTCTTCCTGTCATCACATGTAAGGTGGAAAGAATGTAAAAGACAGATACATGAGTGGGAGGGGGCTGTGATTTTCAGATATTAGAGACTATATCCAGAAGTAGAGTTACAAAAAGACATTTCAACATATATATGAGCACAGAATGTGAAAATAGAAAATTCTAGCCTTGGTTCCATTGAAAAAGGCTATGTCTGTGTCCATCTGATAAGAGTTGCTAGGGCGAAATGCAGTGAGAAGATACAAAGATAATCATATATAGAGTCTTTACAAGCTATTGATCTCATGTCATTCACAATGATGCAGGGATATCAAGGTTGAACATGTATGAAGTTCTACCTGATAGAAAAAGCATGGTTGTAATTCAGAGATTTGAGATACCATTAACAATTATAGGCATTGGGGAATATTTACTAAAGTAGACAAAATTTATTCAGAAATATGACAATCCAACTGTTGATCTAGAGTTGGATCTAAGTAATACTGGATTGGAACACATTACTTTGAATCAATAGGAACTGATGCAGAGGATTGCACATTGTGAGTCTCCAGAATGTCAAGCCAGAAAGATTAATCAAAGAACAGCAGAGATGTACTCTCCAAACCAAGGTGTTGTCTAGACTAAAAAGACCCATGTATATTGATGAATAGTTGGTAGAAGGACACCTGGGAAAGAAGAACACATTCAAAGTGGATGAGTGAAAACTAAGAAACTCTCTGGTCATCAGAAAGTACCTCAGTCTCCTCCATCAGGTGCTGAGGGCTCTGATGTCATTAAGAACGGAACCAAGACCACAGGGGTTTTGGCAGGCAGCATCATGTTAAGAATCTAGCTAAACTTATTTTAGTGTTTTGACTTTTTAATAAATTCCTTGCTTTTAACAAATACACTTGCATGGCCCAAAATAACCTGGCTTTTCCAACCCTGAGGGTCTGAGGAAAACAGCAGCTATAAAAGAAATCTCTAAAGTCCAATATTTAACCACATTTTTCATGAGCCTGAGGGCTCTTGAAATAAATTCCCAATAGTTAACTATACCTCCAAAAAGTAACAGAATAAAAAACTGTTTTTCTTTTTTCATGTTGAACCTAATTTGTACAAATATGGGTAAACATCTTTTACTTCAGCTCACTCCTAAGTTATTGTGAAATTTAAAGTCAAAATTGTTCTCTGATGTTTATCTGTAAACTGAAAATACTGAGAAGACTATCTGGTATACCTCAATGCTGCTGAATTTGCATTCATTCTGTACATGCTTTCTGTGTCCAGTACACAAACTCTTCCGAAGCGATTTGTATATATTGCCCATTTGGACCACTTCATGGCTATGGAGAAGTCTCTATTCTAAAGTGGTGAAACTAAAATTCTGTGTGCTAAAGTCAACAAAGTATAGTGCAGGCTGAGGTTTAAACATGGGTGTCTGCTCCCAAGTCTTATGCTTTGCTTTATCATGAATGAAACCTTCCTCTCATAGGTAAGCATCTGACCACCATCTTCCACATCTTCTTGGGGTGTAAGGACGGCACACGGATATATATTTAGAGATCTGTTAGACACATTGAGTCAAAGTCATTTGCCACTTCAAGCAATGAAAACACGGATACAACTACTTGTCAAAAAGCTTCTGAAAAACCTCAAGTAGCCTGTGATGTGAGTAAACTCTTGTGGTTTAGTTTCAGTCACTACTACAATTTGCCTACAGCCATTTGATCATTTATGGAAACAAAATGTTACCTATGTTATAATATGTAAGCACTTCTACATTACTGATTTCTGTCAAATCCCAGCCTAAACTAATCATCAGATCAGTCTTCTTCCAAGAGGACTAATGGTAACATATTTTTAACATTCTGACTCACTTATGAATACATTTTCCTCAAGGACATGGGCATGTAAATAATATAAATATGAATCTAGTGCTATATTAAATGAATAACTCAAGTTTGTGAAGCAGTAGTCCACTCTACATCCTTATATCTTGCTCACATTATGGCAGACCTGATTCATGTCCCTTCCACAAGTCATATTCTTCCATTGGCTCTATATTTACTCTAAGACTGATTAAAATATGTTCCTTTCCATAAGTTTCATCTGATGCGCATCTAGTACATTAAATATCAAAATTACAATCTTGAATACCAGTAAGTATACTTGCAAGACCTGATATAAATTAGAATCCTGCAGTATGTAAACCCTTATCCTATGAACAAGCAGGTAAATATAGAAGGCAGAGCCAGTCTAGTGACACATTTGCTGATAAGCACACAAATGAGGCACACACTGACAGGAATCTGGTGCACGCTACTTATTAGACAGCTAGCAATCAAAGTGGAAGAATAAAGTGATTGACTCCATAAGTGACATAGAACTTCTTTGTTTCTTTTATTCTGCCCTCATACATTACATCTCAGGTGCAATTTCCCCGCCATCCAATCTTCCCAGTCCCCCTATCTCTCTTCTCCCTCAGAACTACTCCTCCCTTACTTCCCAGAGAAATTAACCAAACAAGGCATAACAAGCTATCATAAGACTAGAGATAAACTAGAAACTCATTTTGCCTCATCCAGAGACAATGCTAGATGAGGCAACCCAATAGGAGAAAAGGGGTTCCAAGAGGAGACAAAAGAGTCAGAGACACCCCTCACTACCACTGCTAGGAGTCCCACAGAACACTCATCTACATAGCCATATGTATATGAAGACCTAGCTCAGACCCATACAAGATCTGTATTTGTTTCTTCAATCTCTATGAACTCCTAATAGCCCTGAATAGTTGATTATGTGGACGTGTTCTTGTGATGTTCTCCACCTCTGGATCCTGCAATTCTCTGCCACCCCCCCCCCCCCACACACACACACCTTGCTCCATTCTTCAAGTTTCCCCTGGCTCAGCCTAGTGTTTGGCTGTGGGTCTCTACTTCTTCTCCACCAGCTGGTAGATGACACCTCTCTGATGACAATTAGGCTAGGCATTAATCTATGAGCTCAACAGAATATCAATTGTAATAATTTCATTGACTTTTCCCCCATCATGTGTGATTATATCCTGAGTCTCTAGGCTATCCACCATCCTGGCGGTTCAGATATGAGCTCCCTCTGGTGGCTTGAGTCTCAAGTTGTACCAGTCATTAGTTCGCCACTCCCACAAGTACTGTGCCACCATTGCTTTAGCACATCTTAAAGGCAGGACAGACTGTAGGTTGAAGGTTTTACAGTTTGATTGTTTTCCAGTCCCATTGCTGGAAACTTTGTGTGGCTATAGAAAATGGCCGGTTCAGGCTCTCTACTACCATTGCTAGAAGTCTTCACTGAGGTCACTCTCACTCTCAAAGATTGCAGTGAATTTCTACTTCACAATACTATCCATTGCCCCCAAATGTTCCCCAAGTCCAGCTATCGCTTCTAGTACTCTCTCCTTCCATCCCCCATTCCTCCTGTTCCTATGCCACCTGTCCCCAGTCCACTCATCTATTCTAATTCCCCTTCCTAGGAAGATTCATGTGTCCTCTTGTTACTAGCCTCTCTGAGTACGTGGATTGTAGCATGATTTTCCTTGGGTATTCAATGGTTTCAAATAGTCATATCTTAGATGCTTGCAGCTACGTCTGTATTTCAAAGGAAGGTTTCCTTATATGAGTCTTGTCGATTGATAAATAAAAATCAAAGACTTGCATTAATGGAATTCTGAGTTCCTAAATAACTGCTATAAAATATTTTTAAAAAGTGGCATCATCTTAAAGATGAAAAAAAAAAAAAGAAAATGTCAGGAATAGGTGGCAGATATAAGTATGTCTTGAATTAAAGTACTGCAGAAAACAGAAAGTTAGTGGATATTCATGCCACTATGGCCATATGAAATATTTATATGAAAAAGTAGATAATCAGCTCTCCTCCTTTGTTTAATAAAGTATGTGCTAAAGGGACAATTTCAATGGGGAATTCAAGATTACCTCAATGAGAAAGTGATACTGAAACAAAGATGTGAAGTTCGTGTACGAGTAAGCCAAGAGAACATGAGAAGATGTCCCTGCTTGAGGTGAACTGCTCTTGTTATATTGACTCAACTATGAAGCTTCTATCACTGCATATGAGCTTGAAGGACAGTATGATGGAAAGGAAACCCTTCAAGACATTTTGTGAATTTTGTTTCCATTTTCTCTTGAATAGCTGTATAATCCTTAAATGCATAAAGATAAGATACACAAGCTTAGAATACAAGCCACTTTGGGTTTTCCCTTTTTCATAGACCTTTAATGGGGCCTCCTTCCTCTCAAATGTAATTTCTCAACTAATAAAGTGCAGTCAGTATTTAACACACATCATGGATTTGTGCTGGGCCAACACATGGAAATCAACATCTAGTCACACTCGAATTTGTTAAATAAAAGGGTGGTGACTCTCTTCAAGATTTTTACCCAGCCTTGAATGCGTGTTATCCATAATTACCCAAAAAAACCCTTTCTCTTGTTCCCTCTCTCTTTCCTTCTCGCACCTGACTTAAGCTTGTAATATAAAGTCTATATTAGGGATGGAGAGATGACTTAGCAGTTAGAAACACTTGCTAGTGTGTGTGCTCTTGTACACAAAGTGTGCTCACATAAAAATAAACACATAGATATGGATACATACATCACTCATATACATTTTAAAAAACCTGTAATGAAGTATTTTTGGTAAAAATCCAAAGTACATTATTTATATGTGACCTGTCTACATCATCCTGTACTATAAATCATCTCTAAGTTACTGATAATACTTGCTAGGATGTTAAATGCTATGTATTTAAATATGCTGTATTGTTCAGGAAATTATAGCAAGGTAAACATTGTATGTGTTTAATAATTACTTAGTAATTTTGAGACAATATTGTTGAATCAGTAAAGGTGGCCTGAAACTCACAATTCTCCTGCCTTGGCACCCGGAGTACTAGGACTACAGGCATGGACCCCCATACCTAGCCAGTTGCAACTTTTTTCCTTAGTGTTTTAAGTTCACAGTTACTTGAATCCACATATGCAGCACCTACTGACACAGAGCCAACTGTACAAAGTGCTCTAGGCAAGGAGCAAGAACATGCTGATTTTTATCAAAATTATTTCCCTAGTCCCAAAATAGTCCAAGTTTGTTCAGCTATCCTTGGCAGGCATAAGGATATATTTATGAAAAACAAGTGGCTTGTGGGAGGGAAAGAGGTCATTAGGAGGCATCCCACTTAGGAATTTAAGAGGAAAATAACTTATTTATCACGAGAAGAGGCATTTGTGCTTCTGCATGGCCTTAAGCTTTGTTTTTCTTCTGGGTTCCTATTAGCTTCATATTTACTGTGGGGAGATGTACTGGCCCCAAATCAACCAAGATAAGACGATCCCTGGCGAGAAATGAGCAAAAAAGACAGGAAGCAAAAAAGAGGGCCAGGGAAAGATTAGGGGAAAAATGCTGTCCTAGCAGCCGTAAATAAATCATTTGCTAAAAAGGATATTTGGCTAAATTGCCTCCAACTGTATATTCCCAGTGTGCATTTTAAATCAGAAAATGCAGAGCATCATAAAAAGGTTCAGCAATGGCGACTTTGCTGCCTGGGAACCTAGGAGTTTCAGAGGAAATGTGCTACCAAAGTATGGCTGGGACTCCAATCATACTTTGTGAATTACTAACTGAGTAACGTTATATTCAAGATAGATTCAAGAGTCAGAGATATCCACTAAGAATAAAGGAAACTCAGAGCCAGATCTCTGGGAAAAGTGGAGATATTGGAGGACAGATCCACCTCCTCCTACATCCAAGTGTCTCTCATTTTCCATCTTGTCTGTAACCTGGAGTATACAAATTCCACTGCACAGAACTGTTAGGGGTTAAACCAAGTGAATCTGGCTCCTGGTAGGTATACAAATGCCATTTCCCCATTCCCTACAGAGGAACACCCAGCCAACCATTGACTTTGGGATAAGTAAATCAGACTTGCCTGGAGTGAATGTGCTGGGCTGGGCTGGCCCACCTTGGGACTTCTAGCCCTTTGGGGGAGGGGATGGGTGGATGGGGATGGGTGAAGCCCAGGACTGGCTGGGAAGAATTGGGAGGGGGAGATACATTGGGAGATGACTTATTTTGATGAAATAAATAAAATTATTTTTTTTAAAAAAAAAATGCTATTTTTCTCATTTCACTTTCTTCTGATATTGAAGTAAGAGTTTTGGGCCCAGCCTAGTTCTGAGATCAAGCCCAGTTATCAAGGCTAATTAGGTGACTTTGAAATGAAGCTGAAACCTTGATATTAGGGACACAGATTCTGAATTTCCAAGACCAATAATTTCTTCCTGCTTCCTGGGAAACTGTTCATTTGTTCTAAATGTTTCTGTTTCTACAACTCAGTTCTTGTCTCTAAAGTCCAGGTAGGAATTGCCATTAAGAAGATCCTGGTAGTTGATACATACTGAATTTAAGTTTATTTAACAGGCAATTAAGATCCTCACCTAAAACGTTTGTATTTGTAGCACTATATATTCTATGAAAAACATTGACAATAGTTACTGTTTTTAAACTAAGTCAAAGTAATAGTCTGCATTTTGTAGAGGGCAATTAGGGTAAGTATGGGCATCAATTGTAGAGAAAGAACAAACCTGTAGATTCAGATTAATTTGTAGATTATGATAGTTACTAAACAAAAAGCAACTTTGGAAGACTTAACATTACAATACAGTTCTGCAAATGCAGTGATTTATACTTCTAAACACCTCTGGCTCCATGGATCTTCACTCTTCTGTTCATTCACCCTTCCTCTCACAGATGACAATGAAGCCTGGGCTGGACTGCATTCTAGCTCAACACCACCCAATTCCCCATTCATCCTCAGTGCCTGTTCTGTACCTGATCCACACAAGCTATTCAGTAAGTAATGGTTGAGCAAATGAGACTATTTGAACATTGAAATAATTCTAATAATAAGCCAATTCCTGGCATTAGCTAACCATATATCATTTCTGCAATCATTGACTAAACATTAGAAGGAGATGAGATACGCAAATAAGCCTGATTGCCCAAGACTGCCAAAAAAAATTGGCATCTCAGTATTCAGACAAAGCATAAATGCATTTTATTATCCTGTTTTAAACTCAGTTTCACAATTCTGCTTCCTTCTCTTTCAAATTCAAGTTTTAGCATCTCACAAAGATAAAGTACACAAAAGAAGTTAAATGCATATCTACTTGCTGCAGTCCGCCATGTGTCTCCTATGGATATATTCATCTTACTTTGCTTTGGCTCTAACTTCTTTGCATCATCCTTTTGTAAGTCTGTTTCTGCATTTCTGTCCTTAGTTTGCCCCACTCTCATATGCGCAATTTGGAATAATAGAGACTCTACTAGTTAATTATCAAGATTTTATTTTATTTGTGGGGTATATAGCATAATGACTGACATGTAAACAATATCTGGGGTGAAAAGAAATTCTGTCATTATTACTATTATTTTTACCTTTTTTGTATACAAGCTTACCATATAAAAAATAAGTAATTCAGTTGCATTTCAATGGAGAGTTTCTAAGTGCATAGTTCATGATGATCTATTGTTCTGAGCTGGTAATGAAGTCAAATAAAACTTAGAATTTTATCTGTCCACCAGGGCAGAAAAAGAAATGAAAGGAACTGATATTCTCCTATAAAACATACTCTTACATGGTTGTAAAGGCAAAGACAACTATCATATGCCTTTGCAATTAAAGTGGGAAATGAACCATCAGAAACCAAGATGAGTATGCCAAACAACTCTCAGGTTTTATATTTCCAGGAGTCACACTCAGACCCAGATGGGTGAGCATTTTGAGAAGTTCAGTCTAAGTTCAGAAACACAAGTCTGTAAACAAGAAGAGGCAAAGGGGGAATCTGGATTTCTCCCACTGGCAGAGATCATACCCAATAACATGGAAAAGAACCAAGTCTCGGCATCATTGGAAAGACAAAGGCTATCCAAGGGTAAGCATCTGTGGAAGTCACCATGGTGGCTTAATAATAAAGGGCATATTTTATTGACCATCTGTATTTTATATTGTGATCCAATTTATTTCTGAAAGCATTAGAGCAGGTATGATTGTCTCTATATAATAGCCAAAGGTACTCAAGAAGTTAAATAATTTCTCCTAAACTGTCAGCAAGTAAATGAAAGAGCTGAATTTTCAATGTTATTTCTATTCTTTGCCAAACAAAGTAAGTGCTTTTTACAGTGTCTGATTTTGTAAATACTAGACACACTCTTCAGAGCCTCACTTCTAGGGTTCTTGGGGTAGATATGTGCTCTAGAATAGGTGCTAAATGGCCAAATCCTCTAAAAACAGTTTTGAGAGACTGACCTTTGAACTAAATGTTTATGGACTGGCTGTTTCCATTGAATAAACTTGTATTAATATCATACAAATGTGTACACTTCCTTGCTTCTCAGAAGGTAGTATGTCTGTTATTCCACATTGTCCCCTACACACTGACATCCTGCAGCCAATCCTGGAGACTAAAACTCTGTTCTTTTCTGGATGCTTCTCTCTGAGGACACACACTAGTCTGTATTTAACCAAGCAAGATCCCAAAATGTTCCCATGGAGCCCATCACCAAGAATAACACAGAAACTTATCACCAAGGTGAAGACAATGAGGAAACACACCTTCTATTCATGGCCCACAGGAAGTCTCTCCAAGTATCATTGATACATATTATGTTCCTGTTGGGTAAAAGCACATATCTAAGTGGGTTTTCTGAGAAACAGCTATTTTCATATAAAAACCTATGACTTGTTATTTTTTCATATGTTGTCTATGTAGTCTGACTATGATGAAAACGAACTTTTGTCTCAGCACAGGACAGGTTCATAGTTTCAAATGCCATGGACTAAAACTATGAGCCTAAGGAAACCTTTCTACTTTTAAAACAAAGTACTGCTTTGGGGTACTTGTCATATCTAATAAAAATCTTCATGCAGTATGCTTTAAAAAATAAAATAAGATAGTAAGGCAAAATTAATTCTATTTAAACTTTCAGTACCCCCATTAAGTCAATACCAACATTCCCATTTTTGTAAGTAGATACACTGGAACACAGAGAAGACTTTTGATCAAATCCCTAATATTTCTTGAAATTCATATACATATGTGCAATTTTATAATCATATTCACACTCTTATTATTCATTAACCTTTCATATGCCTCTAACATGCATCCTTATCATAAGAATTGTTTCCACTTTACTTCTACTGGCAAAATGTCTCCAACAGGCATTTACTCTGTCAGATACATATTTTGTAATGGAGTAGGTTGTCATCCCTTTCCAGAGATGATAGTGCCTCTCTCATAGTACTTTCTTTATCCTTTATGGTAGTGTTGTAACACCTTCCAATGGAATAGGGAACAGAGAATTGGCTAGTAGGCATTTAGTTATCGTGCGATCTATAAATTCTATTGGACTTGGTGCACTGAGCTTCCTTCCTTCCCTTTCCCATCTGTCCCAGCAGTCCCAGCATCTCCACTTCACTTCACATTAGCCACTTATTCCACATTTCATGTCATACAGATGGTTAATGAATAAGATATTACTATAACTGTAAGAAAATAAAATTTTAATAACAACACAAGTAAGTTCAGCAGCAGGTTCCTTCAAGTTCAGTCTGCCAAACATTTTTTTTTTTTTTTTTTGCCTTTTAAGACCTAACCAGAGTATGCTACTGAGTCTACCAGGACTTCTGACTCACAATGAGGGAAAATTGATGCTGTTTAAGGGACAGCTTCTTATACAGTGGGTAACTAATATGAAGTTTGCAAACTTTTGACAAACTTTCACTAGTTGTCTGTACCCAAGGAACAAGATGTAATTGAAAACCAAACCATGATTAATCTAAGGTGCTTCTGACAATAACTACATGCATTGTATTCCCACTAGACTGTAGTCATAGTCTAAGCATGTGGCATGCTCACATATTGTCACACATTACAATATCATTGAACATGGCTCAAACACCTCAGCTCAGATTCAAACCTCTAGTATGTGATGAATTAACAGCACTTCCATTCGACATACAAATTTTCTGTTCTTTTACAGAAATATTACAGTTCACTTATGGAGAAAAAAAAGATTTGCAATATTTTTCTACCATCATGTCTTAACCTGTAAGTATCAAATTAATACATTTTTATTGTATTGTATTGTATTGTATTGTATTGTATTGTATTGTATTGTATTGTATTGTATTGTATTGTATTGTATTGTATTGTATTGGAGCAAAATTGTTGTTTGCATTGCTGACTTGAGTTTCATTTTTAAAATATCATTAAGTGAAATTTGGCTTTGGATTAGAAAAGACTTTTCAGCAACTTCTAGTATTGAGTATACTTTGGCCACTCGGTACTATGTGTTTATACAAAACAGCATTTTAAGCTCTGACAATTATAAAATCAAAATATTGATCAATACTGGAAAATGTTGCAAAAGCTCTATGTGCTACAACATCAAATATTCAGTCTAAATATAATTTATTATGTTAAAATAAATAAGCCCATCCATCTCTCCAATATGAAAATTGAATCTTTTAATTACCAATTAAGTATATGTTTACCAAGAAATTGTGTGATGATAAATTTCTTCACAATGCATTAACTGAAAATGTTTGATTTTCACATATATTACAAATATATGTACATCAAGCATTATACTTTTTATATATTTGTGTATGCCTATGTAATTGAAAAGAAATTTCTTGTGATTACCCTGCTAGAAAGACATTACAAGTGAAAAAAGTTTATGAAGTCATGGTCCAGATTCTAGATATATGATAATTTGGTAAGTATTAAAAGAAAATCAAGACAACATTTATGCATTGCCATTTACCCAGTCTGTATAAAACATCCAGCCTGAAAACAAGGGGTTGAGGTCTCCTGCTATCATTATTAATGACACTGCTTACTGAACTCAGGGGAAAATGTCATGCTAACATATTATAAATGGTCCAGTTGCTGCAAGATTTCTAATCAATTTTAAGTTACAGCTATAGTCCAATGACTTCAAGGTCCTAGTGTCAGGAGTCCAAGAGACAAAGAAAATAGTCAACATCTTGGCAGCAGTAATTGGCTCTGATTCTCAGAAGTCACAGGGCATGTCGTACATATGGAAGCAGTATTTAAAAAATGTTTGGAACTTAAGTGTCACACAAGAGAGGCTCTTGGTATTCACACTGCTCATTTTTGACAGTAAATAGACAAGTACAACAGCCCTATCACAAGAAATACCTAGCCACCAAGAGCCACAGGCCTGAGAGAGTGGTAATAGCCCAGATTTCTAGGCCAATAGGCTACTAGAAATGAAGAACTCAAGTTACCAGAAAAGTTTGGATAAGATATCAACTCATAAATAGTTAAAGCTACTTTTCTATGGAAAAAAAAAAAAAGCCAAGTATCCTGATGGAAGCTTTCCTCGGTAAGAATCTAAAATATGTAAATGATACAAATCAGGATGTCTCAGTATGTATTCCAAATCGCACATGCCACCACACTCCTGGTGGTACTAAAATACTCATTCTACTAGGTATGGATCTTACTTTCTGATTTTCATAGCTGAATGTCTGGTTTAAAATCATTGCTTTATCTTCTCAAAAGTCACTTATAGACAAAATCTAATCTTGGCTTATGGCCAAGTTTTCAGACTTTACTACCTCCAGGGTTTCTGGTTGACTAGTTGCTCAGCTCAAAGTGTTTGACTGTTTACTCTCTTCTCTGCCAAATCCTACATTCACATTTGCCTTTTGAGGATTTTTTTAAAGCATCTGACTTAAACTAATCATATACAAAGACCACAGTACCAAGAAACCAAACTATAATATTTCATGTACCTTAGGGTTTCTATTGCTGTTATTAAACACCATCACCAAAATCAATTTGGGAGGAAAGGAATTTATTTGGCTTACATTTCCCCATCATAATCTATCACTGAAGAAAGTCAGCACTGGAACTCAAATAGGACAAAAACCTGGAGGCAGAAGCTGGTGCAGAGGGATTGAAGGGATCTACTCATTGGCTTTAACAACCTGATTTCTTATAGAACCCAGGACCACCAGTCCTACAATGGACTATCATTCCCCATCAATAACTGATTAAGAAAATGCCCTCCAGCCAGATCTTATAGGAGCATTTTCTCAATTGAGGTTCTCTTCTTTCAGATAACTTTAGCTTGCGTCAATTTGACATAAAACTAGCCAGTGCATTAGTGGAAGGCATCAGACTCTGGAGACGATGAAGCATAAGTTCACACTAGCTCTAACACCTGTGACTTTGGGAAAATTCTTACTCCCAAACAAAACTGGTAGGAAAAAGTCATTCAAATAGTTTGTGATGATATAGGAGACTGTGACTCTTGTCCCATCTGACTGTGGAAGGCAGAACTTTTGCAGAGATATATGAACTGAGCATCTCTACACTAAGTTATTAGAACAATAAATGTATTCGATTCAGAGTTTTAGATTTGGAAATCTTTGTATAGGCTTTATCAGTTGTATAGTTTTAATTCAAAAATATAAAATCCTCTAACACCTACAACATTTTGAGCATGAACTGGGAGCCTAAAAACTTTCCAATTATATTTTCAGATGAAGAGTGCACAGCCTGTACTGAATGTCTGAAACAATCCCACATCATTAACAAAAAGCACAAAAGTCTGAGATCATCTCAAGCTTTCACCATTTTATTTCAAAGATGCGGATGTGGGAGATTAGAGGCAAGAAAGACACACTAGACCTTCTTCACTTAGATTGAAGATAAAGTAAGATTTTTATTTTTTCAATGGTACTGACAAGTTCCAGACAGCATCACTTGCCTCAAAGTAGATTACATCATCATTCTGAAAATGATTTTTCAGCTTTCCCAAAGACTAACATGGATCATCAAGAGGTCAGTTCAGTTACCATGTATCCCATGTTTTGGAAAGATGATGAGGCTGGGAAGCTATGAGAAAATACCAAACTTCCCCAAGCACTCATTCCCTTCTTAACTATCACCTAGCACACTAGGCTGCTGCAGCCTGCTTGCTCTGTATCCCTCCATCTTCCCCACCTACTGTAGCATATTTTTGGAGATAGAGCAAGTTGTTTCAACATTGCAATAATTAAAGAGCAATCACTGAGAAAAAGCAAACAAATTAAATCCAAATGCATGTGGGATGTGGCACATTAGGAAGCTGTTTCTAGCTGGCAGACACAAAATTATTTTTGAAGTTACAAGGATGTGGTTTTCTTGGTTCTCTTACTACCCAAAAGAAGTCTTGCTACAAAACTTGCATTTGCCCTGTAGAAGGAAAGCCCTTGAGACTGATGCTAACTGCAAATACCAAATGAACTCCCCAGCCTACTCACACACACAGGCATGAGATAAGCATAAGTGCAGAAATGTTGTTTGCAGAAAGTCAGACTCAGCCAAAAAGCAACAAGATGAAGTCATGTGATCTATTAGGAAGGATGCTCAATGAATTCAGGAGAGCTGGAGACAGCTTGACGGAAGACGAAATGCCAGAGCCAGGTTTGGGAAGTAGCTGAACTTGAAGCCTGATTTTGTTTATGTAAAACCTTCATTCCACTAAGTATTTGCTGCCTTTGACACTACTGACATTGACCTAATAAGAGATTCATTTATGAACTATGAGCTCCCAATTATGACAGAGAATCAGCCAAATTAATAATCATATGCTAATAACATTTAATCTTCTGTTTATGTTGGTTTTAATTCACTAAATATGTGTCTAATTATCTTTAAAATATGAACAGGAAAAGCAAAATTCATTTGCTAGAAGAAATATACAAGCATAGTATGTAATTCTCTAATGTACGGCATTCAAGTCTTCATGGCTTGAATGAATTTAAAGAGGGACACGAACACATAACCAATATTAGTTGAAATTCTAATGGCTTCTATATTTTTTTATTCCTTCCTTTAATTAAAATGGAAATAAATTCTCTAACATTGAGAAAAAATAATGACCAGTTCTAGGTAACTAGGGACCAAAGCTAAACTTGCAGTCCTAATTATTGAAAGCTACCACCACTGACTTCCACATGAGAACAAAAAGACTCGTCCAAGAATCCAAAAGAATAGGCAGGAATCCCTTCTTGTGAATCTGCTTTCTTGAGTAGAAAATGTTCCCCATCTCTCCCCATCTCCTCCTTTTCCTCTATCCCTCTCTCCTATACTCATTCACTCTCACGCTCCATGCAATAACATGAAAACATAGTAATTATAACAGTGATCGAGGTAATCTTGGCTAAAGAAACTAAGTTTAATTGTGATAACTATACAAACAGTAAAAAGAACCTTATTTATGTTAATAAATCAATGAAGAGATGAATTACCTACTCCTAGTCTATATCATAATTGTATGTAATGGTTTATATTTCTTCAGTGATGTTCTTTATTTAGACATTAATGAAGGCAACACTGTGTCTTCAGTGTGTCATGAACTCCAACACATGGTAAACTTTTGTAACAACATATGAAAGTACTACAGTTTTCAACATACATGCTTAATTGTAATAGTAATAATTCATATTTAATTTTAATAAGCAGATCTCTGCCAGGTCTCTGTTAAGAGACTTTATATGAGTTGAACGTTTTAACAAACCTAAGTGTAATAGGCTAAAATGATTTTCCCTTTTTTTCAATAAAAAAGAGGTAGAGTGTGAAATAATCTTCAAATCTATATCCTGTAAATAATAAGTATTTAGACTCCTGGTTGATGGGTACTAGATGATTCTATTTCTGTGGCTTTGCTGTGGTAGAGCTGCTGTCTGTACTACAACCTGAAATCTCCTCTTCATCCCCCTATATAACACATTCCTGATCTTAGGTGGGTCCACAACCAAATGAACAAAAAATATAATCCCATCCCAGAAAAATGATATAATTTTCCAACTTTCTTCTAATCCAAGTGTGGCTATATCACCAATTTTGCAGCTCAGAAACCAATGAAGATGAGCCATAGTTATGGGCTATGCCTTTAGCAGGGAGAAAGTCTTGTCCTGTGCCCTTCCCCAGTGTCTGTTCATCTATCCTCCCGTTGTATAGGCAGAGGACTAGATTTCAGTATGCCTCAGTCTGAGCCGAGCAAACAAATCCACTTATGACCAAAGCCTACTCCTGGACATAGCCTTTTCTCTGCCTACCGATATTCCTGTTGCCTAAGTCTGGTCTCCCAATCTTACAAGATGGTGGAAACTGAGTTACATGTTCCATTTCTAGCTTCTGAGAAATGCCCTTTCAATGCAGTCTTTTTATGGCTTCTAATGGCTCTCTCTTGATTCTTACCCATCTATCTCAGGAGCTGGTGTTTGCTGCCATCTAAACCCTATTTTGCACTTTACATGGATAAGCATTTCACGTTGTAGTTGACTTGGTTACCATCTTTGTGCCCCTCCGGGTTCAGTTTACTTTATTTCCTCCCTGTTTGCCAAGTTTCTAGCCTATTGGCATAACCATGGCTGAAAGGCTCTATCAGTATGCCCACTTGACAAGCCGGTCACCCATGAGCTATCCACCTTGCCCACCTCTCCACTGAGAGCCTCCCACCTGGCAGCTTCTTTTTTATTTATTTTTGAGACACATGTGTCCTTTGTCCCGGGACGGGGAAACAAGACAAGAAGTAGGTCCTGCAGCAGATACTTGAAAAGTAAAGATGGAAAATGTGGAAAGAGATAAGGCAAAGACTTCAGCTATAAATTTAATCCTTGAACCCTAGATGGTAGGCAAACTGTACTTAATGAAGAGAAAATAGGTTATCTGTCTAAGCTTTGGATCACTACCACTGGGTTACTGAAGTTCTCTGTCAAAGGTGTTTTCCTAGTTATCTGCCTTCTCACTTTCTTTAAATAACTTTATTCTGTTTGTCACTAACCCCAGCCACTGACTCACCCACATGATCAAGGCCTATCAGAGTCACAAAGTGCTTTATGTAACAACAATCCTTGAAGACAGCCTATAGGTTTATCATTTGTCTTAAATCCTGAATCTGTTTCTGGCTGATCAGTTGTATGCCTTGGGCAGCACACATTTCTATTCATTAGACATAAGTGAACTCCGGTCCAGTTAGCATTTTTCTTTCTTTGCATGAGGACAAATACTCTCAACCAGAACAAGGCTCTCCTTTCCAAAGCTGACAGTTTCCTTGGTTCTATGTCCATCAGGTAAGTGAAGAAGAAATGGCAAATAGTGCTTACAGAAGCATGTCAGCAGATGCACAAAATATGAGACCTCAGAGAACTCTTCAAAATTATCTGCTTTTTGCCTGGTCCCTTTAGTTTCAACTTTCTCAGAAAGCACTTACTCTCCTGACAGTAAATGATTTTCCCTTATTGATAGTTCACCTTGGACTGACCTCAAACCTAGAGCATATCCAGGGTCTCCTCCCTACTGTGACTTGTTCCCTGTTCCAATTGCTTGAGAGTGGTGGTAGTGAGGTAACCAGACAAGACAAGCCAGGGTCCTCTGGAAATATGCTAGAGCCCCAAAAGACAACATTTCAAATGTTCTGGTTCCACACTGACTCATGTTGAAGAATTTGTATTATTACTGTAGAAAATATCAGCAAAAGACACACATACATGAATATTTGCAGATGATCTAAGTGGGAGGTGAAGTGCTGTCTCCCATCTTTGTGAGGTGAATTGCTATATGAAATAAGAATGCACATGGTGCCCTTTGACTCCAGATTCCACTCATATGGACAATCTTATCTTGCTGCTGCTTTGAGTTTCATGTGTATAATGACCTCAGGTCTCACCTCACAGTGATGGGAGTGATAAGAACAATGGCATGGGCTTGCTGAGGACTGAGCAGGTCTACCTTTAGGAAGCCATTAACAATACTTGGCTGATGGATGTTACCTATGAACACTAAGTAACCAGAGTAAACAGAATTCCTCTGTTCTTTCTTCAGTTAGAGTTTCTAGAGGGAATTCCAGTGAGGATACTTCAGAAAAAAAATACACACATGCTCATACACTCACTCACTCACACACACACACACACACACACACACACACACACACACACACACACACACACATCATTGGGCCAATTCAAATTCCCTCTGACGAGGCATTTTTTCTTATCTTCATTGGTCCTCAAAGAAAGTTTAAGACACAGGCAAATATACTGTTCTCCTTGACTAATAAACCCGGAACTGAGAGTTAGCAAAACTGAATTTCTAGGCAGTTTCAAACCAGTTGACAGTAAGATACTGGGAAACTTCCTAATGCACATCTAAGGATTTCCATCCCACCAGACAAAAGAGCCCAGATAAATACTTGCAAACAACAGTTCATTCATTCAAGATTATCTGTTCTGGAAGGAATAAAGGGAAGAGCAAAGGAGAGAGAGAGACTGGGCAGGACTAGTAGGGAGGAGAATGGAGAGAGGAGAGACATGACGGACGGAAACCCTCTTTTAGAAAGGGAGATTAAGGTACAAGCCCTCTCTGTGGTAAGATGCTCTGGAGATTAAAGTAGCAACTGTCTATCCTTCATAATTCAGACTCAGGCATATTGAAAAATAATATGTTATTATCTAGAGTAAAGGAAAAGAGTAATTTATTGCCGTCCATGAATACTTAGTCATTAGACATTGTGGGTTTTCTCATATTAACTAAGCCAAAATAAATCATCTGTGTAAATCCAAAGCAGGCTTCCACATGGCATCAGAACAATGAGTCAACATGGCCAGTATGATAGTGTCTGTGTAACAGGATTATTAATGAGCATTAATTCTTCCTCTACCCTTCCCCAGCACCCACACCAAACCCACAGCAGCCCAGTAATGACATAGCAAGACTACATTTTATAACCAGCAATTAGCTCCCATTACAATCCCAAGCACATTAATTACTCCTAAAGAGCCCCAGGTTGTCCTTCTGCTAATTTTCCAATGGATACATTCACTAGTATGTGACAAGTTGGATAAAACTTCATTAGTTGAGAGTGCCCAGGGGAAAGCCAGAGTTAGTGAAGTTACATTTCGATTCTAGGAAATACCCTTTGCACTGCTGAGAACATAGGAGAACAGATGTAAATTGGTAAAAGTTTCATGTGAGTCATTGTGTGTTTTCAAAGAAACAGTATTCCATTTGCCTGAAGATTATTTTTCCATAGAACTGCTTAGATCTGCTATAATAAAAACAAAAGATTTGTTTATAACCAACATAACAAATGCTTGTAAATGCCATTTTCCATATCTTGGAAGCTTTTGCTACTTTTTAATTATGTTTCTCTTTCATATTAACCTCTATTTTTTTAAATGTTCTATATTCTGATTAACAAACCCTAAGTCTTGGGTAACCTTTATCCCAGTCTAAATTAGTTCTTACTTGGTAAAGTAGATTTCAAATGAATATGATCACAGTTTAGTATTTTCCTTTCAGTTTTTTTCTTTTTTGCTCTTTATCTCTGTTAACTTGTCATCATGTCATCAAGTCATGATAATTCTGCTATTTCTATCTTATACTTTTAAAGATCTATTAAGATGCACTTATTGTGCATCATTAGAAAAAGCCCCATTCTTCTCACCTACTTGTGGAGTATTTTGTATTTACAACTGATAGGTGACTATGGAGGCAGTTACTTTCTGTTTCTTTATAATATTCTTCCTCCAAAGGTAAGCAAGCATCTTGTCAGATGACAGAGACAAGTCTTTTCATATTTTTCTTTATCATATACTTCTGCACACACTACTGTCATTGTCTGTACTCGGGATATAACAGTTTCAAGGGGTTACTTGCTTCCTTTCTTAAAGAATATGCAGCGACCATCCAGACTTACCTTAAGCTATTGATCTAGATCATAGGCATGTGGAGAGGGCACAGTCATATCAGAGTACTTACATCACAACACCATTCTCTGGGCAGGAATATCCACCAGATGAAGAATCTCAATAATGGTCTGCTGTTCAAGAAATCATGCCTAATACATGACCAAGGTAGGACTCAGGGGTAAGACCATCTATCTCACTCTCCTTTAAGGAAAGATCTTACTCAATGACTTTTCATCCAAAATCTAATTGAATTGCATTCCTCAGTGAGAATCTTTCAGCATTGTGTTACCTCAGGAAATAAAGACTAGACATTGTGGCTGAACTGTTTGCAAGGTGAAGGGTAGCTAGTACTCAGTATGAAGGACAAATAACTTAGCAGGGAAAGGTAGAGGACACTGAGTGGATACAGACCAGAGAAAAAATGTAAAATAAGCAAGATGAAGCCTTACCTATTTATTTTTCAAACCTGTGTTCAAGCTCCATCCCATCCAATGGATGGGTATTGCATGGACTATTCTGCAATGGGAAGAAGTTTCTCAAAGTAAGAAGGAATGAGGAAACAGAGTGTCATGTATGAAAGAACATGGGCTTGGAAGCAAAATAGCTCATCATCAGCCTCTTTCAAGAAAGACTTTATTATTGAATTCCTCCATTAAACACAAATGGTAGGATCTATCTGTGTGAGATTCTGGATATTACAAAAGATAATGTACAAAAATGACATATCTGTATAACCCATAGCCTGTGCTAAAAATAGATGGGTGAATTTACCCGCTTCCTCCTTTCAATCTTCTGGCCCCACCTCTTTGATTTAAGTAGAAATTACTAATAGTTGATGTTTGCTTTCAGGACTTTAGTTTTCTTATGTGGATATATTCTACAGAGAACTATGAAGTGCATAAGTGCATTCCCTGTGGTGATTCTAGGGAAACACTGGCAGACAGATGGTAAAGGCTCACAGTCTTATAAAATCAGCATCTAATGGCAGCAACCATGAGAAAAAGTAAATAGCCAAGTCGTGTGAGACAGTGATTCATGCTAGTAATAAAATAAACAACCTGATCTGCACAATGTTACTTGGAATCAGAAGGGAGCAATGTTACTTAAGAATCTTTTAACATCCTGTTTCACTAGAACTTTCACTGGAGGCTCCAGATGTCATGAGAATGTTCTCTTTCTGCTTGGGCTACAGAAAGGTCCTAGACTCCACAGCTTAGTACTATTTTCTAGCCTGAAAAGGGAGGTGCAGCAAGCCATAATGAATAGAACTTTAGCTTAGGTGATGTATTCCAGAGTCTCATTTTTAGTGTCACCTCTTCTGCAGCAGGATATAAAATGCATGCCTGCCCCTCTGGTCCTTAATTGTCTTTCTGGCAATGTTGTCTGAAGCCCTGGGATAATTTAATACTTTTTCATTGTAGTTATTTTCTCTCCTATTCCCTCATCCCATGACACATCTAGAATAGTGATTCTCAAATACTATGCTAAATAATTTTGTTAAAGTTTGGATTCTGAATCAGAAGGTCTATGGTAGTAATGGCTTTGGTCTCAGACGCCACCAAGTGATACTGATCTGCACGTCTAAAGACCCATCTTGTATAATGAAGAGATAAACTATTCTACACATGTTTTATGTCAAGAAAGAGATGATATAGTAAGAACAGAAATGGAGGAAAAACAATCTTTTTTCTGTTAAGTAAAATTAAATACCTGAAAAAAATCGAGTTTTCCTTTCTCCTTATTATGCTCGCTGAAAACATGGTTTCTATACCAGGGTTTTCAGAAAAGATGTATGCAAAAGGAAGATGAGCAATTAAAGTAGAGACAAAAAAATAAAACAAAGGAGGAAATACAAATACATAGATAAATAGATACATAGATGCATACATACATACATACATACATACATACATACATACATATATACATACTATGGAATACAAAATTTAGTTGAAGTATGTATACAGCTCACCATACATGACCCACCTAGGGTTCATACAGACTTGTGTCTGCTCTCAAATGAATATACCATTGCACACAGAGCTAAAATAATTCTTTGTATTTGTATTAATCTAAGTTATTAGAACAGAGATAAATATAATATACATATATACATACACACAAAATTAGGACTTCTTCTTCATAGTTCTTAGAAGCTAATAATCTAAGATTTTCAGCTCTTGAGATTAGGCCAGAAGTATGAGGGAGATGATAGTCAAATTCCATCTCAAGTGTTAAAGCCTGGCACCCAAGACAGCTGATAAAATAGGTCCATTCCATTTCCAAATCATAAGTAGGAGAAAACTTATGTTCCAACTGGAATAAACAGAGAACAAATGTTTTTCTTTTCTTATAGAGACTTTCTCTACTCTGACTTTCAGTGTCTTGGATGAGGTACACTCACATCAAGTAGTATAATCTGCTTTTCTCAATCTATCAAATTAATTGTGATTTGAATTTTATACAAAAGCATTCTTAGAAAACATCCAAAAATAATGTTTAATCACATACCTGTATATCTTGTGATTAGTCAAAGATATGCAAAATTAATAATCATTCTCCTTTTTTTGGTTGTCTAATAAACATTTACTTTGAACAGTAAAATTCTTCACCAATTAAGTGGGGAATACAGACAGAACATAATTCCATTCTCAAGTGTCTTAACTCAAGTATAAGAATTACCATCACTGTTATCGCACCCACTGTCAACATTAGAAGCCCCAGAAAAAGAAAACAGAGACCTGGTTACTAAATTTGGTGGTGATTGTAAATGGTATGATTGTGAATTACTGCTGTTATGAAAGGGGATGGTGATGTTGTGATAATGATGAGGGTGACCATGCCCCAGAAGTCAGAACACTGGATTTTGAAGTAGTGTGAGTAGTCTGTATCTGGCCTGTGGACAAATCTTCACTCTCTATGTGTCCTTTAATGTGATTCTTCCACATAGAGACACTTTTGGGATGCAGTTTATATAGGGACCTTGGTTGTATCACTGTCCAGTCTAAGGAAATGTGCTAACCAATCACGGTCAATAGGCTTCTGCTATATAACTGGTTGTCCATGTGAAATAAAGCAGATAGTGTTTCCTGAAGTCATCTCCAGAGTGTTAATCTCTGTGCCATTTACAAACACACAGGCATTTCTGTCTTATTGAAGGACACTCTGGTAATGATGGCAGTGGTAGACACAGAAATAAGGTTTTTATTCATTGTGGAAATGATGACGACAGTACTTTGTAATGGTGATGTTACTGAAGACAGTAATGTTTAATAGTGGCAGTCATAATGATAAGCATGATAATAGTTATAGTTATTTATGGCATTTTATAATGATGATTCAAGAGATAAAACCTCAGAATAATCGTTGGACATCTCTCAACAGAACCATCTTCAGATCCTCATTCAGTAAGAGCATGATGAGTCAACTTTATAGCAATAAGACAATGAACAAGGTAGAATTTTAAGGAGCTGGGTCACGGGTTGTTTATTTTTTGTTTTTTGTTTTTTTGTTTTGTTTTTTTTTATATATTACATGAGGTTACATCATTGTAGGCCTGGAAGATATGAAATCTTTATGTGTTTTACAATTACACATTTGTATACTATGAAGGGACAGAAACTATTATATCCACATCATGTTTTCCTAGAAGCTAGCAAGAAACCTCTACATATAACTCCTCAAATTAAAAATGTATAGATGCAGAATCTCCTATGATTGCTTTTTTTTTTCTTTTTCAGAAATCTCTGTCAGTTAAGTTCCATGCATAATGCCCTCAGATCATCAGGCTTTGGGCTCAGCCTTCTCTGCCCATTTTCATAGTAAAGCCTGCTCAATTTTCGGATCTGATATGCTTCCAAGAAGACATTACACTCCTCAGAGATCCTCACTATTGTTTAGTGAACAAGAGGTGCAAAGTTGGTTATAATTACACACTCACCAGGATAAGGAAGGGATAAAGGATTTTGGAAGGGCTTGTTTCAAACAGACTCTTCTTCTACTCTCTTGATTACCCAAGGGCACAACGTATTCTGATCAAAGCAATAAAGAGTGACATCATCTAGAGGCAGTTCCTACTAGAGCAGAGGAACTACAATCTGCTTGTTCAGAGCCAGCAGTTGACAAACATGGGAACATGATTTCTAAAATAAAGCTCATGCCTAGCTGCCACTGCCCTTAAAGTCCTAAAGAAATCAAAACATCTAAAGTGTGTGCCTTTCACTATTACTAGATTCTGGCTCATATCATTACTCCAAATATTTTCTCCAGTGCTTGCTTATCACCCTTTGTTTCATGGATCGATACATCTTATTGCATTATTGTTCATTCGATGCATAGGTTAAGATCATATTACTTTGGTGAAGATGCCATTAAAAAAAACAAATATGTAGTCACTGAGGGGACTCTGTGATATAAAATTTTAGACAAAAAAAATGACCTTTTGTCTCTCCTCATTTAAAATAGTTAGCAAAATATTCCAGATGTCTTTGGTATTCACTTCCAGATACAAAGGACAAAATGTCTTCCTTTCAGAATAAAGGAAAAGGAAGAAGGAAGAAAGAAAAAAAGAATATTGATAAATATATGAGGATGACTAGAGCATAAATAGATGAAAGATGGATAGATAGTAGATAGATGGATATACATACCCATATAATACATATATAGCTCATAGACAGAAAATAAGTTATAAACAGACTTGAAATGCTGTAAGTGGATCCTGCAACAACACATATAAGAGCTTTGTTAGGCTACTTATGCTTTCATTGGTGTCATCAAGAGTCACAGCTGTTTCTATGTTGTGCTTAAAACATATTGCTTCTAAGGAGTCCATAAGATAAGACAAAAAGTTACAGAGTCCCATAGGATCCTTCTTAGAGATAAGCTATGACCATGCTCATAACACATTTGCCTACACATAATCATCCAAAAGTAGTTTTATTGACAAGTGTATCTATGGGATACACAGAAAAAGAGAAGCACACATAGATATCTAGTGAAAACTAACATCTTGCCATGCCTGTGGGGTGGGCATCTGAGCCACCATCTTCCTTTCTCTCTTCAGTTTTATGACCACAGTCCTACCTGACATGATTGTTCTGAGAACCAGGGTTAACAAGAGCATCTGTAGCCAACACCATATCCTTACTCTGTGCATATGTTCATGTCTCAGGGCAATGGATTAGGCACACACTGAACAAGTTATTACATGGAAATCTTGCAATCAAACAGATGTTGTGGAAAACACACTGAAATGAGGGCATCTCCATAGGGCTGTGGTCCATGATAACTCTAAGTAAAACACCACTAAAACGTGAACCAATAGACCTGGAAATAAGCTATGGCATATTCACTGGATCACTCCAGGACAGTAAGGATGGGGGGAACACAAGAGAGATTTTGGACACAGAAGTCTTTTATCCTTTAGACATAGGACATGCGCAAACCTTACAAAAACCCATTACATATCCCAGACCACCAAGGTATGAGTAGAGTGGGGCAATATCTCCCTTCCTAGTGCTGGATCTTCAATCAACTGACATAGGGAGGGGCAGGAAATCAAGGATAATGATGTAATCACATTCTCCCAATTACCTTGCCCTTCAATCCCCTTTAAAATTATTTCTAAAAGTTTGGTAATAATGCAAAAGCTAAAAATAACTCTGCCGAAATCTTCCTTTTGTAAGTAAAGAGCCATAGGTCGGTCCACAGAAGAAAGTACAGAACCACTCATCCAAGTACAATCAGTGCATAGTGGGAAAATAATTCATTTTAAAGAGAAAGGGACTGACCTCAAACATCATATGATGATCAGAATCTACTCCATAATGCTCTGAGTCCATCTTGGATCAGGAAATATATGATCTAACTCACAAAACAACCTTACAATAAAAGTCCTATTTCCCTAATATTTGAAACAGACTGGGAGGTTGAGATGTATGAGCACATCATTCAAACTGTAGTCAATTTCTTAAAATGAGAAACAGTAGAAATCACATTTTCTAGGTAGAAGATTAAATTGAATTAAAGTTTATCATAAATACATGGAAAATGAAGCTAGTTCACACTTAAAAATTAAAGTAAAATGGGGGAAATGTCCAATATAGATGCTTATGGGGCAGAGGAGTAGTCTGGGAAAGCAATGACTTGACCACATGAGAAAGAAAATGCTTCTTTTTGCACTGACAACAAGTTGCAAGCATTTAATTATGGCTTGATTTTGCTGATTGCAATTAGAATGTTTTATCTGCTAAGGGGATACCATGTCAGCATTCCAATGTAGGTTAAGTAGACTCTTCTTTGATGAGATAGCTAATAATTCAAAACAAGAATCAACTTTGCCCACACTATAGTAGAGTGGGGGTAGGAATAAAAGACTGACAATAATTTCTTTGGGGAAAAAATTCACTTAAATTTCTGAACTCCCTTGATTAGCAGTCTCCCATTTTATAGATGGAAACAGAGGCTCAGAAGAGCTCAGATCAAGGCCAAATGAACTATGTGTTACTAACTCCTTTGTTTAAAACGTACAGAGAGACTTCTCTGTTATTGGTATTTGCATCCATCTTAATAAATCATAAGCTAGTCTTCGAACTCATTGGGTTAGTGGTCTGAGGAAAATGCACAAACACACACACATACACATTATCAATACAGTTAGAAGAGTATGTGCCTAATACACACAAAGCCCTGGGATGAATCATCATCACCACATAAACTGAGTGTGGTAGTATATTCTTATCATCTCAGCATCTAGAAGTAAAGGCAGAAGAATCAGAAATTCAAAGTCATCCTCACCTATACAGTGAATTGGATGGCAGCCTAAGTTTTCCTTTCAAATATTTTGATATTTCTGCATATGTTTATATCTCAAGAAAATTGATTCAGGCATATTCTGAATAGGTGCTTGACTTAAGTCATAGAAATCTTGCAACCAGACAGCTGTGGCAAACACTCTCAACAAAAGACATTTTCATCATGTCATTATACCTAATAACTAAACCAAAATAATACCTCAGTGTGAACTCAAAATCATGTAACAGCATAATCATCCACTAGACAACCTCACAGCTCTAATCATGGATGAGATCCACACAACCTGGTCAAATCTCACAAACAGAAGAATGGAAATGCCAGGCATGAAGAACTAAGTACATATATACTTCTCTGTGAAAAGTGTGAGCATCGGTTAGAGGTATTTCCAGGGAGCAGAGTTTGGTAATATATGATCTTCCCCATCCCTGCTTCATATTCTCTATTTCTTCTCAGTGTCCTGTGTATGGACAATCCAACATCCCACACCACTCGTGGCTAAGAGAGCAAGTGAGCATGTTTTATTCCTCTAACAAATCTCCTCAACTCTAGGAAGTGTATTATTGCACGTGTATGAATCTCTACACTGGTAAATTAGTGTACTATTGAATGTATATGTATCTCTATTCCTGTTTATTTTATTTTCCGACATGCCCTGTCTAAAGATAATGATCCAAAGAAGCCCCATCAAGTTCTGATTAGCTGTGATCCAAAATGAATCTTTTCAATAAATAAAAATGGGACAGGCTTTTATGAGCCTATTACTCGAGGGCATCCAGTAGTATTTTTATTCTCCATATTTGACCTTAAAATGTTTTGCAGTTTGTCAAGGATATAATTTTCACCAAGTCGGGCTGCAGGGGCAGCTAATTAAGTGGTGTTTAATGACATTTGTTCCTTAAAGGAGGCCTGATTAAATGTACCATGTAATTTTTTACCAAATCAAGCAATTCACCCAATTTTCAAATGTGCTTAATAATCCAGGCCCAAGTCATTACAGCCTGCCAGCTGTGTGACTGATGTGCCAGGCTACAAGGTTGTAAAGCTTGCTTGTAGTCACCAACCTCTGTATCTGCCTTGGGCAGGATAATCTTCAGTAATCCTCAGTGTCTCCCAGTGATAAGATCCTACAGATTCTGAGTTAATGATATAAACCACCACCAACACTCCTGCTTTTCTTCAACCTAGACTTCCCTTTCCATTGATTTCAGACAATTATTTTTTACTCCAAAGTCTTGTATCTCCTGGCATATGCCCCTTGTCTGTAGCTTAGCACCTGAAAAGAATGTTTATGTAGTTAAACATTTTTAAGCTCTTATATGCATGGGTGTTTTGCCTGCATGTATATCTGTGCAACACATGTATGCAGTGCCTGCAGAGTTCAAAAGGTGTTCGGTCCCCTGGTAATGGAGTTACAGACAGTTGTGCAATGACATATGGGTTCTAGGGGGTTCTAATCTGGGTCCTTTGGAAGAGCAGCCAGTGTTCTTGACTGTTTGACTGCTAAGCTTTCTCTTTTCTCTGCCTTCTGAATCTGTTCCTAGACCTATCTGTGTGTACTTCCTCATTAAATCTGTGGACAGGAAGCAACCCCAACCCTTTACTTAAGTCTTTCATCCTACATCACTCTGTAGCAGACAGCGCCATTCTTCCTACATCGCAATATATTTTATCTACGAAGTTCATACTTAAAAACTTTGTAATTGAGCTATGACCACAGTCATAGAAGTTTTCATGTTGCAGTCCTAGCTATCCTTAGACATATGGATGCAGGCTGGACACAACTGCCTATGAGTATAGGGAATGTCTAGGAACTCAGGAGTTCTGTTAGGTTAGTTTAGCCTCAACCCCACCACTCTGTTTCCTTGTGGTCATTTGTAGACTCTTCTCACCCTGCCTTGACTATAAATTTTAATTTGCTAACAAGATCAGAATTCTAGAACTCATATGGCAACTCACAGCTGTCCCTAACTCCACTATTTGAACTTGGCCTGTGTTCTCCATACTGTGAGCCTATATTGTGATGGTTTTTTGAATCCATCACACTGGTTCCTTACTGAACTTTAGCAAATGGAAAACACCATTTTTTTTCCTTTAACATTCCCACATGGAAAATGCTTTTCTTCTTTTCCATATATTTTGGATTACTACCCACAATTATATTATAAGCAGTGTGAGTTCAGAAACTATCTTTATATGTCTCAGCCTCAGAAGCATTTCACAGTCCTAAAGACACTGAAACAGCTCAAGTGTGAGGAGGTCAGGGCACATGCTTACAGAGAATATGCAGATGCCATGACTCTGCTGAATGCAGGCTGTATGAGTACCTAATTATTAATTTTCTTTTTTAAACCTGAATTTCTTTACATTTAAAACAGAAAAGGTGACTCTGCACAGCTCAAGTGGGATTTAAATGGAAAATGAAATAACTTCCAAACTCAACTTTCCTCAGGAACACTTGAGTGACTGTCAATGATGACCAGTTCTGAGTATTCTCTTACAGTTCTCCCCAAAAAGGCTAAATCTAGAAAGATATCCAGGAATCTGCATTTTAATGAGCAGACTTCAACCCCATATGCAACTCCAATGGAGATATTTCAGGTATCAATCTTTGAGAAAAACTGAGACGTAGAATCATAACAATTATTCAGGATTTTTAGTAATTATTAGTGTTATAAATCTAAATTAAGACAGAGTGGCTTGATAAATACCTCTTCAATTTGTCACACAATTTCAAAAGGAAAAATGTTTGAGTTAAAAAACTATAAAATGGGTATTGGCCACAATGTCACCTTCACTTTCATATAAGAGCTAATAATAGACAATGCACCTAATAGTTTCTGCAAGCAGGTAGAATTCCTAAGCATGGTCCCGAGGATTGGAAAGAACATTGGGACACTCTGTCCTGAATGAGATGTCTCTATTACATCCCTCTCCACCAAGGCTCAGGGATCTATGTGGAAAAAGAAGTAGAAAAACTATGAGACTGAAGTTGTGTACAGAAACAGTGTCTCCCATGTACAACAGGAACAATTCACATATGACCTCACAGAGACTATGAGAGAAGACACAAGACCAACAGAGGTTCAAACCAGACAAAATCCCAGCACTGAGAAGGAGAAGTAGACATGGATTCCACACTTTTCCAAAGATCTATTTGTAATTGATATCTGCTAGGAAAGAGAAAATCAGTTTTCCCTGATTTAGTACCATTGAGTATATCACATCCCAGGGCAAGTTTTGTTCCCAGGAGTAGCTGGTTAACACAAAATGGACTTCATGATAGCTTATTGTGGGATTTTTGTTTTGTTTTGGTATGTTGTTGGTGGTGCCTTTAATGGTTTTTGCTTGTTTTGATTTTTGTGTTTTTGTTTCTGTTGAGAGAAGACATTAAAGTTGGATCAGTAGGAAGGTGGGAGGACCTAGGAGAAATCCAGGGAAAGAAGAAAATATGATCAAATATATTGTATAAAAATGAATGAAAAATTAAAAAAATAAAGGAAGAAAAGCTCATTCATCTATCTTCTTTCTATACAATCATCCTGTTCCTATAAAAATTTGATATGGAATCACAGAGCTCCTCTTCTCAAAAAAACAAACAATAAAAACAAATAAAGGTATAAGTGCTAATAGACTACTCAGTCACAAACAAGTGGAACTTCTTATTATTCCCCTTGAACACCTTAGAGAACACCACAGAAGGGATGGAAAGACTGTTAAAGTTAGAAGTCAGAAGGGGACCAGAAAAAAAGACAGTGTCTTCTGCATATCCCAGGATCACTGCATTCAAAAACTCACAAGACCTGCACAAGATCAAGCCAGTCACCATTCTGGCACAAAGAAAGAGTGAGGGCAGAGGATGGTTTCTGGGGAAGGAAGAACAGTTTTCTTCAAGGGTTCAGCCACGGTACAGCACTCAGTATAGACAGCACAAACTGGACTCTATGTGTTGTTTCTTTTTAATACACAAAATTAGGAGTTGTTAAGGAAGTGGTTATAAATCTAGGATGATCTGGGAGGGAATACAATCAAAATATATTATATGGGGTTCTAAAATGAATAAACATAAACATTAAGACATCGAGTGAAAGATCAGCAATTTTTGCTCCAAGCCTAACTATCTGGTAGGAGAAAGGCCAGAGTGTTACATTAATGAATGTCCCTCTCCAAATTAATGAATGTCTTTCTCCAAATTAATGAATATCTTTCTCTAGGAAGGAAACACCAGAAATAAAACACAAATATTCCTCCAATATTTACCATTTTCTCTGTGTTCTAACTGTTTGCATTCCCCCATGGCTCAAAGAGTGAAATCTTACCGTTAGTGTTATGGATGGGAGGTGAAGCATGTAATCAAAGAGTAGCCTGGGGATGGGTCTTCTGAATGGGACAGGTACCTATATGAAGGATTGAAAAGACAACTGCTCTCTTCCATCAAATGGGGAAACTGCTAGAATGATCTATATACAACCTAGAACTAAGCCTCGCTGTAACCAATCTCCTGGTACCAAGATCTTGAACTTAGAGGCTGTGGAATGTAGAGAAATAAGTTTCTATTGTTTATACAGTACATAAATAGTGGAATTTTACAGGAATCCAAGTAGACTAACACACTATGCTCAGATATGTTTTATAGTTAATATGTCATTTAACACTCAAATTAATCTCTCACAGGTGAGAAAAAGAACCATACCAGAATTAATAGGCAGCCAATGATCAATAGTCTTGTTCTTTTATACATATTCCACATACAGGAGCACACTGCTCTATCCAGTTTAATTCCCAGGAAACCATTCAGCAGAATGCTATTCTGCTCTTGTGGTGTGTGTGGCTACAACCCTTTAACCTCAGAGACAGGCCTAGGCAATCAAATTATACCGTCGGAATCTGAGATGCATTATGAATGCTTTAAAAGGTGAACACATCACCCAACTAATCAAAGGTCTCCTAGAGCCTCCTCCTTCATAGGGCTATTGAGCAACATGTGTGATTCTACAAGCAAAGCTGTTGATATTTATCTTTCCCTGCCCCGCGCCTTCTTTGCCCGCAAACAAGACGCAGTACAACAGGATCCTTCTGCAGTATAACTTTAATGTATCTTTGGGGAGAGCATTTAGCTTACGGAAAATGGAGAGGGAGGAGAGAGTGAAAGAGCCGGCAGAGAGACCGGCAGAGGGGCAGGAGCCGCTGCGCAAGAGCCAGCGGCGGCGGGCCCCCAGCGGGGAAAAGGGAAGCCAGAGAGCTAGGCTAGGCCCCAGCGTGGTCTGGGCCGAGCCATTTGCCACGTGGCCTTGAGCCCGCGTCCCAGAAGCTGGGCCGGCGTCCGTGCGCAGGGCGGGGCGGAGAGAGAGAGAGAGGAGGAGAGAGAGAGAAGGGACCACGAGGTAGGAAGACCCGGTTTTAAGAGGACCAAACGGCTCTTGCTTTAGACGAAACACCTTCCTATTGGTCGTAGTTCAGAATCCTATGACGCCACGGGAAAGGCGGAGAAACCAGACCAGTCTCGCGAGATTACCAAGCGCATGCGCTCTCTAATGACTCAGGCGGGTTGGCCAGCACCAGGTAATAGCGCCACCTAGAGGGGCTGGGGCCAGTGGCCTCCAACATTTCCCTATCTCACTAATTCTGAAAACAAGAAATCCGAGGGACAGAGTATTAAGGTTGACTTTGAGCATCAAGTATCAAGCGATGCCTGGAACTTACAGATCCCATAACTTCTCTTCGTGTAATCCCAAATTATTTTTTCCTATTTTGACATTTGAGCAATGGAAGTATTTTATTGTTGAAATGTATGTATATAATTTATATAAAAAATCTCATCACACACAGAAGACACAACATTCCAAAGCATGGATATTTAGAGGTTTTATGTCCTACATGTAAAATCCAAAGTTGCAAATCAGAACCATCCCCTGTCCTTGC
Organism: Phyllotis vaccarum; assembly: GCA_033318265.1. Lineage (NCBI taxonomy): Eukaryota > Metazoa > Chordata > Mammalia > Rodentia > Cricetidae > Phyllotis > Phyllotis vaccarum. The sequence goes on along the minus strand of JARWLC010000001.1, from coordinate 34,243,693 downwards.
AGAGAATTTATCAATAAGCCAAGTTAACTATCATCACCAGGTAGAGGAGTTAGGCCTGACTTAGGCTGGCTTAAAAGGATTTTTTTTGTGATTTTCTTGGCTGGGCTGTATCTTAAACTTTAAAACAATGTGGAAAGGCTAACTGCCATTTAAAGGACCAGTAACTCTTTATGAAGTATGAGAGAATTCCCTTAAATTCCTTGCCTAGTAGCTGACAAAGGGGCATTTTCCCACCTTAGAATGAGAAAGAGTCCAAGGTCAGTCATCCAAGGGGCTCTTTAAAACTCTGCTGGCATGTGCGTCTGCCTCTTTTCTCTCACCCCTCTTATGATATATCTCCTTTTTTTTTCTTTCTTTTTAACAGTCTTAGAGATGGAACTCAGGTTCTATGCATGCTAGAAAGTTACATTGATCTCTCCCTCTCCTTCTCCCTCTCCCTCTCCCCCTCCCCCTCCCCCTCCCCCTCCCCCCCTCTCTCTCCCTCTCCCTCTCACTCCCTCCCCCCCTCCTCTCTCTGTATGTACATGCATGGAGGCTGTAAGACAAACTGGAGTACCACCTTCAGGTAGGCCATCCACTTATCTTGGGACAGAGACTCTCACTGGCCAAAGCTCACAAATCAGGCTATGGTGTCTGGTCAGTGAATCCTAGGGATCCTCCTGTCTTTGCCTCCCCAGGGCTGGGATTACAAGTGCATGCCAAATGCCTGACATTTTTATGTTTCTTGGCTGAAGAGCTGGCTCAGCTCTGAAAGGCTAGGCTCACAACTAAAAATATAAGAGCCCTGGTTGGGTAGTACATGTTCTTATGTTTCTATTTGGTATGTCCCACACACATGCAGGAACCCATCCATTCCAATCCTATTACAGCCAAGAGTCAACTGCAGTGGAAATTTATTTATACTCATATGTGTATTTGTGTGATATGAAGCCTCAAAAATGCTGGCCCAAGAAAAATCTTGATTCTGCCTTGAAGTCAAGGACCGTAGGACTTTCCAGATGAAGTAGCCCACTAGGGTAGTATCTTGTGGGCCAGAGTCTTCAAGACGCACTGATATTTTATCCTACAAGCCTCATCAAACTTTTATCAGAACTCAGACACACAGTGCTGTTGAAGCTAGTCCTCAGGCTGACTGCTCTTCAATGAGCATCATTATAGCCAACCAAAGACTAGACACTTTCTCCAAGTGGGCTCTCTCTATCTGTATGTTTTCACAGATCACAGGAGTGAGCAGCTAAAGTCTACAACAGCAAAACAAATCTTCTCATTTTTCTCTGATCAATGAAAACTAAGGAAAATGCCCCTAATCTCAGCCTGGAAATGTGAAACTACCATGAACTTCAAGTCCTACCTCTTTGTAACTAAGCCAGGCCTGTCTCCCCTCACAGACCTCCTACTTCTTCCCACCTTTCATGGTCAGATGCAGGTAGAACTAAATATATGCTTAATTTTGACCTTCAGTAATTTTTACCAAAGACATATCAAAACCATGGATTCTCTCTTATAATAATTTTTTTAAAGAACAAAAGCCTTCTTTACTTCTCAATTAAATATTTGTTCCTGTTATTCACGTGTGTGTCTATATGTTTATGCCCATGTATGTGCAGGTCTCCTCAGGCAAGAAGAGGGCATGCCCTGGAGCTTGTGTCACAGGCTTTTGTGAGCTGAAGTCCAAATCCCAATCCTCTAACAGGCCAACAAGGGCTCTTAACAACTAAGCTATGTCTCCCACCTCTCAAAGGCTGAGTTTAGCCATTTGCAAAACATAAATAATAATGTATTCTTTCTGGTGGGGCTGAGTATTTAAGGCAAAAACATGGAAGTCAAACATTAACTGTTAAGCAGGCCCTGGAGTACAACAGGTGCTTGCATACATGAGCCACATGATCTGAGGTAGGTTGTTGCACCATAGTTTCTTCAGAAGATGGAGAAGAGGTGGCCAAAGAGTTTGAAACTGGACAGTGTTTAGACAGTGTTGCAGATCCAGTAGGAGGAGGTCCTGAGAACAAGAAACATGTATGGTTTAATAGTCCAAAGCCTTGTAGAGCTTTGCTTTCCAAACTTACAGGGGAAAAAAAATCAACCCAAAAATTTTTCTTTCATTCATTTTATTTTGGGGTAATTGTTCTGAATCCCCTCTACCCCAAAAGTCTCTCTTATAAGGCCAGAAGCTGTGGTCAGCTTCCCATTTTTATCACTGAAGTGTCTCAGAGTTCACCAGGACCACTGAGGTGACCCTAGTGTGATCCTTCTGCCAGAGCATTTCATAGCTCAGTTCCAATTCTGCCCTTACAAGCCACATGATCTGGTCACTATTATTCCACTTCACATGGTCTTATCCTACTTAGCTTCCCCATTCCTGTCTGTCATCATAGCTGTGTTGCCATAGGAACCTGCAACCCTCCTGACTTTACACAGACTCTTGGACTTCATGGCAGAGGTGATGTCCTTTCCTGGACTTGCTTTCCAGTATTCAAATGACTTCTACCCCCTCAAACTCCCCACTGTTAACTACAGACTTGGCAATAACTATCAAAGTCTCCATAGAGCATCACAGAGTGACAGTAATATCTAATGACATCTGTTGTTGATTTACAGAGTCCTGATAGAAGCAGTACTTAACAGTCACTTCTAATCCTTAGTGCAACTTAGAAGGTAAGCACATGTTTGGGGGGGGGGGTTGTTTGCTTGTTCTGTTTTGTTTTGTTTTTCATGTGTCAAATGAGACACCTTTCTTTAACATTCAAGACCCAGGGCAGTTGCAAGCCAGACTGATCTTCAAACTTTCCATCCAGCCTTTCCTTCAAAGTAAAAGTAAAGGTCCAGTGTACTTCTTTCTGGCCCTCCATACATCTGAGGATGCTGAATAGAGGGAGTATTTTTTCCTGTGCAGTGGGTTATAAAACATACTGTCACTCAATCCTCTAAAGCCAGAAAAGCCAGGTCTTGGATCTCTTGTAGAAACTGCTGCCAGTGTGTGTCCTTGCCCAAGCATATCTGAACTACATCCAAATCGTTGCTATGTTTTGAATCTGAAACATTTTAAATCTGAAGCCCATACTTTTAACTCTTAGCCCCCCTCAGCTTATAGCCCCCCTTTGTTGAGGCCTGTGGAGCCCTTAGGAAATGGTATCTGGCTAAAGGTAGAAAGTCACTAAGGGCTAGGTTTTATAGCTATATTGGACTCTGGTTTTCTTCTAACATTCCCTAACAAGTTTCTGTGTCACAATCTGACCAGGTATGAACTGTTCTGCGCTCCCTTCTTCACAATGACCTGAAAGCTCTCCAAAACTATGAATCAAAACAAAGTTTACCTACCTTACACTGTTTCTGTGAAGGCATCTCATAACAGGAATGAAAAGGTGATGTGTAATATTGATCTCAGAGGGGTGGGGGTTTGAGTGAATGGTTAGAAAATGCAGGGAAGTTATTTTACACAGACAGAAAGGAAGGGAGGAGGCCCCGTGTGTTTCTCAGTGCATACAGGTGTCTGGGGCATGAGAAACCAAAAGGAGACATCAGACAGGTGAGTAGAAGAAAGAAGCAGACTTAAGAATACTATTCTAAAGAGGCAGAAAGCCAGTTTCTGCCTGTGGCTCCCTCACTCTCTGTGACACCGGATTACCAAGCAGTAGCCAAACAGTAGAGTCCCCCTCCTGTCTGGTTAGGCAGGCTAGAAATAAAATACCCAGTAGCCACACAAAAAGGAAATCAGAACAAGCTCCTCACCCTTTTTAATTATTCGAGAACTTCACACATATACACATACATATAATTTTGATCAAACCCACTTCTCATCCATGCCCCTCCAATTCCTGCCCTCTGTCCCCCACCACTGTAAAATCAAAACTTGTGAGAAAAAAAAAAAACTCACAGGAAAAGATAATTTCTCACATAAATATGTTCTCTCTTCCTTTTTTTCCTGTGCTTCCAGAAACAGACAAATTTACTTGTAAATCGTCCTGCTGTGTCGGCCTTTATTGCCTGCCTTAGGAAGCTGCATCTGGGCCAGCTGGGATGCAGACTGCCTTCAGGATTGCAGCAGTTTCTCTGCTCAGGCAGCATGAAGGCCAGCGGAAGCTTGATTTCCCCACAGAGCCCAGCAGCAGCCCCATCGCCTTGATTGCTTCTGATCAAGACAAACTGAGAAAAGCAAAGCAGAGACATCTGTTCTCTTCTGTCACTTAAAGTCAGCAAAAGCCTACAGTCAGTGTGGTCACTCACAACCAGTGCAAAAGTAAATTCCAAATACGGGAAGTCAGAGAGTAAAAGTATGCATGCTAACTTCACTCTGTCCTTCTCTGAGGGGGGACCACATGCTGATTAATTCCAGGGAGATGTCCATGCCTTACTTACAAATGCCCATAAAGAGCAGTGATGGGCAGCTACATTTAAACCTGACTTCAAGCTCCATCTTTGTCATTTGTAATGTATCACACCTTTGATGAATACACTGGCTCAAATCAATAAACTTTTAATTAGAAACTGCTGGGAACCATCATCTCTCACCTACGTTAGTACAAAACTCTCCTGGGCTCCCCAGGTACCTTCTGACCCTCTCCATCTGTTAAAATCACCAGAATCTTAAGATTTCTTTTCTCCCCTCTGCAGGTCCCACTCACAGAATCACATCCAACTTCAGGGATAAATCCATTTTGTCCAGCAAGCTGTGCTTCCTTTCAACTCTGTCACCCTTACAGGACTGTTCCTCTTACCTCAGATATCCTATGCCCTCTGCCATCCTCTAAGTGCCTCATGAGCCAACTACTTTCCATACACCAACATCCATGACCCATCCTGTCTGAATTAGGTAACAATTCTCCAAATCTCATGAACTGGCACACCAGCTCAGGATGTTTTAACTTTTATATTGCGTGGTTTATCCAAGATTGCATACAAATATAAGCAGTAGCCACAGATAGTCACATCACCAGAAAAGAAATATAAGTGAGAAAGCAAAGTTTATCCAAATACTGTAAGAGGCTTATGAAGGCACCTGTGAGTTTTGGGCCCCTTAGCTGAGTCTGACAGCATGAACAGATAAGGAGATAGAGAGGCAGTCCAGGGAAAGGCAGGAATGGAAAGTAGACATCTCAGCACGCTAATGCTGTGGGTTTGTAAAACCGAGCATAATATATATGGACTACATCAAGCAGTGAAGCTGGCATCATAGGTCTAGAGAGGTCTGGAGTCATGGATCTGAAAGGCAAGAGGAATCCAAGCCCAGCAAAAAAGAATATCCACACAGCACATATGATAGGAAGGATGGACTCTGAAGAACATGAGCATGAATTATTAGAGAGAGTTATTAAAGGAAAATAAAGACAGATGAAAGAGAACTAGCCCCAGAATCCACAAAAAAAGAGAATAGAGGCTTATGGGAAGACAGCCAAAGAAATGGTTAATAGTCATGTTACTGAATGGCTGGCCAGAGGTCTGGGAAGATAGGGCTATAGGCCATCCAACTACAATGCACTGTGGGGGGTGCAAGGCCAGAAGTGCAAAAACAGGAAATGGACTCTGAGAAATCTCCATTCACCCCAGATCTTCTATAGAGCAAAACAGGTAGAGAAATAAGTAAAAGCAGAGCCTGGAAAACGTGAGTATGAGAGAGAATAATGTTTTGGGATTAAAAATGTTCAGTCATTTAGTCATATTAGTAGGGAGCAAAAAAAAAAAAAAAAAAAAAAAACCAGGAAGGAGGCAAAAGGTCAAGGACATGGGGAGGAAGGAACAGCAGACAGGTGGGGAACTACTTACATACCTGGGCATGGCAGTGATACCTGTAGGTAAGGCAATGGGAGCTGACAAAATCCTAGCCTGCTGCCCTTTAGTGAATTTCTCCAGGGTGCTTCATTCTCCTTTGCCAGATGTGAAGTGAAGGAGCATTTCCAGCTTGAATTGAGGATTGAAGGGTACCCTGGAACCTTGTGACCCAACATTCACCATGACCATGTGAAGTATAAGTCTCTAGAGCACACATATACCTAGAAAAATTTTAACGTTTTCACTGAAGGAAAATGATGAGAATTTCATCAAGACAGACCATATTTACTTTTTTAAGTTAAAAGTTTTATTAGATGAGTCAAAATAAGTGCCAAGAAGGTTCTTTCCTCTTAAAATGTGACTTCCAATAGCACTAGCCTGCATTGAATAGGGCAAACCTGATGAAATGAGCATTTTAGCAAGAACTTAGTTGTATATCAGCAATTGTATGAGGTTCAACAGAATAAGCACTCTTAGTAACCCCTGCTTTTCTTACCAAAATCTACACCTAGGATACGTTCCTGTCTTAAAGTCAAATACGGAATGGCATTCCCTCTGCTGCACCCTATCCTCCAATGTCCTCGGCCAGCTACTGCCCATTGTGTATAGCAGAGGACAGTTTCTACAGCCATTCACTTGCTGCTATGGAAGTGTAGGACTGCAGGCTTAGCAGCTTCAATCAAGGTATGTGTGCTATCTCAGCTTCTATGAGTCTGGTGATGAGCCCAGGAAAGGTGTAGATGGTTTCCCAAAGCTGCATTCTAAGTCTTAGCTGTTGTCATTTCACAACTAACCAGTGAGAAACAGGGTCCATGGTTGCTAGCAGAATTCCTTCCACTATCTCTATTAAACTAAAGGCCTTTGCTTCCCTGACTGATGGCTGGAGGCCACCTTTCTTTCCATACTATGTGGCTTCTCCAAAGAGCAGCTCATAACACAGACACTTGCTTTAACAAAAGCATCATATAGAAAGGCACATAGTACATCTTAGTAAAGTAAACCCAGAAGTGACATCACTCATATAAATAATGTCCTTAAAGAGTGACTACTATACAAGTGGCTGAGTGCAGAAAAAGAAGTAACTCAGAGACATCTGTGGTGATCATTTGTGACACTGACAAAAATGCCTGGTATGAATTAGAAGGAAGAAACGTTGACTGGGCTGATAGTGGCAGAGGTTTTGTGGCTGAATGGCTCCCTTGCTTCTGATTCTGCGTTGAAGCTGTATCAAATCAAAATTACTAAGGTCAGCCAGGGAGGGGAGAGGAGAAATAACGAGGAAGAAAATCAAGGTCATAGAGAGGGGAAGGGAAGAGACGGATAAATAAAAGGAGACAGGGAGGACAAAAAAAAAGATAGAGGAAGGGGAGGGGGAGGGAGAAATGCTCTTTTTTAAATTTGCTTATTAAAAAGAGAGAAAAAAAAAGTCTTTTATCCATGTATTCCCCACTGCTTGCCCTCCTTTCGTCCTCCCAAGACCTCCCAGTCTACCTTCAGCCTCCCCCTGCCCCATCACCCCATTCCCTCCCCACAAAGGGCACAATATCCCAAGGTGGATCAGCTCAGCATAGTGCATCCACTAGGGGAAAGTCTGATTTCCTCATCCCAATATCAAGACTGGGTTAGACGCTCCTCTGCAGGGAATGGGCTCCAAGGTGCCAACCCACGCATAGGAGCACAGTCTGATTCCACCCCTCAGGCTCTATATGGTGCCCATGCCAATCTATAGTTACCTACGCTTAAAAGGCTTAGCTCCTATTTTGGATGGTTTTCCAGTGACTGTTCTTGATTCAGTGAGCTCCCCAAAGCTCCAGCCAGCCATCACTCTGGGACAATTCCTCATCTTCTGTTGTGATTTGTTTCCACCTCTTCTTGGTTGCAGCCCATTATGATCCCAATTTGCTAAGGTGATCTTCTCTACTTTCTATTCTTAGGGGAATCCCTGGATGTCTTTCTTAAGATTTTTCTGATCCCAAGCTGTTCAGGCTTTGCAGCTTGGATATTCATTGCTTTTGTCTAAAATCCTGTCTGTCTTTCTGGACTTGTGATAACTTACTCAGGATCATATTCTCCAAATCCATCCAGTTGCCTGCAAATTTTAGGATGCCATTTTGTTTGTTTGTTTGTTTGTTTGTTTTTTGTTTTTGTTTTTGTTTTTGTTCTTTTTTACTACTGAGTAGTACTCCATTGTGTAGGTGTACCACAGTGTATGTTAGTCCTTTCTTCAGTTGAGGGATATCAAGGCTGTTTCCAGGTTCTTGCTATTATGAATAATTCTGCTTTTAACATAATTGAGCAAATGTCTTTGGAGTATGAATGTGTATCCTTTAGATATATGTCCAATAGTGTGGTATTGTTGGCTCCTTGAGGAGATTGATTCCCATTTTTCTGAGGAACCTCCATACTACATTCCAGAGTGAGTCTACAGATTCACACTCCCACAAACAATGGAGGAATTTTCCTCTTGCTCTACGTCCTCTCCAGCATAGGCTGTCATCTGTGTTTTGATCTTAACTATTCTGTCAGATATAAGGTGGTATATCAAAGTTGTTTCCATTTGCATTTCTCTGATGACTAAAGATGTTGAGCAATTTTAAGTGCCTTTCAAGCCATTTTTATTTCTTCTGTTGAGAGTTCCTTTTTTGGCTCTGAACCCATTTTATATTTGGGTTATTTAGGTTTGGGGGATCTAATTTCTTGAGTTCTCTATATATTTTAGAGATCAGTTCTCTTTCAGATGTAGTGTTGGGGAAGATCTTCTCCCATTCTGTAGGCTGTCATTTTGTCTTATTGGCTGCATCCTTTGCCTTACAGAAGCTTCTCAGTTTCAAGAGGTTCCAGTTATTAATTGTTGTTCTTAGTGTCTCTGCTCCTGGAATTATATTTAGGAAGTAGTCTCTTATACCAATGTATTGGAGGGTATTTCTCACTTTCTTTTCTATCATGTTCAGGTTATCTGGGTTTATGTTGAGGTCTTTGATCCACTTGGATTTGAGTGTTGTGCAAGGTGATAGCTCTGGATCTATTTGCATTCTTCTACATACTACCATCTGTTATGCCAACACCATTTGTTGAAGATACTATTTTCCACTGAATATTTTTGGCCTCTATGTCAAAAATCAGGTTTATATGTATGTGGATTAAAGTTTGGGTCTTTGGTTCAATTCCATTGTCCGCAAGTCTGGTTTTTTTTTTTTTGTTTTGTTTTGTTTTTTTTTTTTTTTTTTTTTTTTTTTTTTTTTTTTTTTTTTTTTTTTTTTTTTTTTTTTGCCAGTACCAGGCTTTTATATATATATATAAAACTGTAGCTCTATAGTATAGCATGAAGTCAGGGATGACGATTCCTTCTGAAGTTCTTTTATTGAGAAGTACTGTTTTGGCAATCCTAGGTTTCCTGTTATTCCATATAAGTTGAGTATTATTCTTTCAAGGTCTGTAAAAAATTGTGTTGGTATTTTGATGGGGATTGCATTGAATCTGTAGATTGCTTTTAGTAAAATTGTCAATTTTACTGTTGATCCTAACTATCCACGGGTATGGGAGCTTTCCATTTTCTGATATCCTCTTCAATTTCTTCCTTTGGTTACTTAAACTTTTTGTCAAACAGGTCTTTGGTTAGAGTAATGCCAAGATATTTATTGCTGTTTGCAGCTATTATAAAGGGTGATGTTTTCCTTATTTCTTTTCCAGCCCTTTTATCCTTAGCATAGAGGAGGGTTATTGATTTTTTTGAATTAATCTTGTACTCTGCTACCTTGCTGAAGGTGTTTATCAGCTGTAGGAGTTCCCTGGTAGAATTTTGGGGGTCACTTATGTGTACAATCATATCATCTGCAAATAGAGATAGTTTGACTTCCTCCTTTCCAATTTGTATCCCCCTAATCTTTTGTTCTCTTATTGCTTTAACTAAAACTTAGAGAACTATATTGAATAGATAAGGAGAGAGAGGACAGCCTTGTCTTGTTCCTGATTTTAGTGAGATTGCTGTGAATGTTTCTCCATTTAGTTTGATGTTGGTTGTAGGCTTGCAGTATATTGCCTTTATTAGATTTAGGTATTTTCCCTGTATTCCTGAACTCTCCAGGACTTTTATCATGAAGGAATGTTGGATTTTGTCAATGGGTTTTTTTAGTATATAAGAAAATGATCATGTGGTTTTTTTCTTTCAGTTTGTTCACATGATGGATGACATTCACAGTTTTTAGTATGTTGAACCATCCCTGCATCTCTGTGATGAAGTCTACTTGATTGTGGTGGATGATTTTTTTTTGATATGTTGTTGGATTCAGTTTGCAAGAATTTTATTGAATATTTTTGCATCCATATTCATGAATAAGATTGGTCTATAATTCTCTTTCTTTGCTGCATCTTTGAGTGGCTTGGAAATCAGTGTGATTGGGGCCTCATAAAAAGAGTTCAGTAATGTTCCTTCAGTTTCTACTGTATGGAACACTTTCAGGCATATTAGTATTAGTTTTTCTTTGAATGTCTGGTAGTATTCTGCACTGAAAGTCTGGTGCTGGGTTTTTGTTTTGTTTTTTTTTTATTTTTTACTTGGGAGACTTTTAATAACAGCTTCAATTTCTTTTAGGTTTATAGATCTATTTAGGTCATTTATCTGATCTTGATTTAATTTTGGTAAGTGGTACCTGTCCAGAAAGCTGTCCATTTCTTTTAGGTTTTCCATTTTAGTAGAGTATAGATTTTCAAAGTATGACCTGATAATTGTCTGGATTTCCTGGGTGTCTGTTGTTATGCCCCCTTTTCATTTCTGATTGTGTTAATTTAGATACTCTCTCTCTCAGTTTCTTGATCAGTTTGGAAAAGGGTTTCTCTATCTTGTTGACTTTCTCAAAGAACCAACTCTTTAGTTCATTGATTCTTTGTATTGTTCTCTTTGTTTCTATTGTATTGATTTCAGCCCTAAGTTTGATTATTTCCTGTCATCTACTTCTAGGTGAGTTTGCTTCTGATTGTTCTAAAGCCTTCAACTGTGCTGTTAGGTCTCTTGTGTGAGATTTATCTTGGTTTTCCATATAGGCATCTAGTGCTATGAGTTTTCCTCTTAATGTTTTCATTGTGTCCCATGAATTTGGGTATGTCATAGACTCATTTTCATTAAATTCTGGGAAGTTTTATATTTCTTTCTTTACTTCTTCCTTGACCCAGGGGGGATTCAATTGAGAGATGTTCAGTGTCCACGAATTTGTAGGCTTTCTGTGATTTTTGATGCTGTTTAACTCTAATTTTAGACCACGGTGGTCTGATATGATACGAGTTATTGCCATTTTTTGTATCTACTGATGTTTGCTTTATGACTGAGTATGTGGTCAATTTTAGAGAAAGTTCCATGAGGTACTGAAAATGTGTATTATCCTTTGTGTTTAGGTGGGAGGCTCTGTATATACCTATTAAGTTCATTTGGGCCATAACATCTGTTAGCTCTCTTATTTCTCTGTTCAGTTTCTATCTGGCTGACCTATCCAAGGGTGAAAGTGCAGTATTGAAGTCTCCCACTATTAGCGTGTGGAGTGTGATGTGAGGTTTAAGCTTTAGTAGTGTTTGTTTTACAATGTAGGTACCCTTGTGTTGAGAGCATAAATATTCAGGATTGAGACATCATCTTGGTAGATTTTTCCTCAGATGAATAAGTAATGTCCATCCTGGTCTCTTTTGATTTGTTTTAATTTGATATCTATTTTATTAGATATTAGGATGGATATAACAGCTTGTTTCATAGGACCATTTGATTGGAAAGTCTTTTCCCAACTCTTTACTCTGAGCCTGTGTCTGTCTTTGATGCTGAAGTATGTTTCTTGTATGCAGCAGAAAGAAGGCTTCTGTTTTTTTAATACACCCTGTTAGTGTGTTGGTATGAGAATGTCTTTCTGTATGCTGTGAATATCAATCTTTAAATAAAGGAACTGTTTAGGCCCATGACAGGCACCGTAGAAGTAGGTGGGGGAATCAGAATAGTTAGGAGGAAGGGGGAGTCAGAGAGATAGAGCCAGCTGCCCAAAGGAGCAACATGTAAGGAACACAGGTGAGCAGTGGGACACATTGCAGGATAGATTAAATGAAATGGGTTGAGTTAAGATGAAAGAGCTAGCTAGCAATGTGCCTGAGCCATAGACCAAACAGCATGAAGCTAATATAAGTGTTTGCATCATTTCTGGGGGCCTAAGCAGCTAAGGGGTCTGGGGCTGCAGGTCTGTGGGTCCGGACCTCTGGCCGCCAGGGGCCAAGAAACCTCAATGTAACAGGGTATGTCTTTTATAGGTGAACTGAGTCCATTGATATTAAGGGTTACTAATGACCAATGATTTTTATTTCCTGTTCTATTTGGTGGTAGCATGTGTGTATTACCATTATTTGGGATTTTCTTCTGTGGGATTATTTACTGCTTGTGGTTTCATGGTGTGTCTGGTGTCCTTTGGTTTAAGTTTTCCCTCTAGTGCTTTCTGTATGGCAGGATTTGTAGCTAGGTATTCATTAAATCTGATTTTGTTGTGAAATATCTTGTTTACTCCATCTATGGTGACTGATAGTTTTGCTAGGTATAGTACTATGGATTGACAGCCATGCTTTTTTAGTGTCTGTATAACATCTGACCAGGACTTTCTTGCTTTCATTGTCTCCTTTAAATAGTCTGATTTTTTTCTTTTTTTTTTTTTCTGATGGGTCTGTCTTTATATGTAATTTGGCCTTTTTCCTTTGCAGTTCTTAGTATTTTTGTTTTTGTTGTTCTATACATTTAGTGGCTTGATTATTGTGTGGTGAGCAGACTTTTGGGGATGTGTAGTCTCTTTGGTGTTCTGTAAGCTTTTTGTATCTTTATACGCATTTCCTTCTTTAGGTTGGTAAAGCTTTTTTCTATGGTTTTGCTGATTACACTTTCTGTACCATTTGGCTAGTATTCTCCTTCGATTCCAATTATTCTCAGGTTTGGTATTTTCATGGTGTCCCTGATTTTCTGGACATTTTGTGTTACAACTTTTTTGGTTTTAGTGTTTTCTTTGTCTGATGAATCTCTTTCCACTATAGAATCTTCCGCTCAAGAGATTCTTGCTTCCAGCTCTTACGTTCTGTTGGTTATACTTGCATCTGTAGTTCTGGTTCATTTCTTCAGGTTTTCTATTTCCAGCTTTGCCTCAGTTTATGTCTTCTTTATTGCTTCTACTTCAATTTTTAATTCTTGGAATATTTCTTTCACCTATTTGTTTTCTTTTTCTTTGTTTTCTTTATTTTCTTTCAGGAATTTGTTAATCTCTTCAAATTTTTTGTTTGTATTTTCTTCTGTTTCTTTAAGGGAATTTTTATAGCCTCTTTTAAGGCTTCTATTATCTTCATAAAGTTGATTTTTAAGGTTGTTTCCTTCTGTTTCCTCTTCAGTGCTATGCTCAGGTCTTGATGTTGTAGAACCACCAGCTTCTTCTGGTGATACCTTCTTGTTCTTTATTTTGTTCTATGTATTCTTGCACTGGCCTGTGCTTAGTGCTTCCTTGGTTTACTCTTTGTCATCTCTCAGCTGGATCTTAGTCAGTTGTGGGCCTGGGGGTTGTGTGTCTCCAGTTGTTGCAGGGGTTACTCTTAGTTGGCTCTTAGTTGGCTGTAAACCAAGGGTCTCTGTGTCCCCAGTTTTTGGAGGGGTCAGTCTTAGTCAGCTCTTAGTTGGCTCTTAGTCAGCTGTAAGCCAGGGGGCTGCAGGGGCTCAGGTTGTTGATGTGTGATGATACAGTTTGCATTTGGGATGGGGTTTAGCTGTGGGTTGTCCCTCCAACTGTATTTTGCTGGAGATTGTGCTTGTTTATATGTGTGGGGGGGGGTGGCTCTCCCAGCTTTCTTGGTTTAGGGAAGAGCTTTGTGTGGGTAGGGTACTGGGGGCTGTGTCCCTGGGCAAGGCTTTAGAGACCATAGTTTCCACTTGGCCTGGGGATGGGGCGGCACTTACCCCTTAGTCAGCTGTGGACCAGAAGGCTTTGGGGTCTCCAGTTATCTGAGAATGCTCTTTGACAAGGGTCTGCTGTGCATCTATTTCTATAATAAATACCATGACCAAAAACAACTTGGGAAAGAAAGAGGTGATTTCCTCTTATTAATTTCAGTTTATACTCTTATCATCAAGTGAAGTCAGAGCAGGAACCTGAAATTAGGAACTTAAGCAGAGGCCAAGAAAAAAAGAATGCTTCTGATGGTACATTGTATATTTAATAAAATCAGCCAGGAATATCAAAGAACAGAATCACCCCCAGTCAAGCTATGATGGCCAGAGAGTTGTGATTCTCACATTTAAGCTCACCAGTCCAGAATGACCAAGTGGTGACTCACACCTTTAATCTTATCACTCAGGAGACAGAGATCTTTCCATCTTTCTGTGAGGTCAAGGCCTAACAGCTAATGGGTAGTAACTCACACCTTTAATCCTAACTTTAGGATTATGATGCAGTGTTGAACCTGAAAGTGAAATAGCTGGGTGGGAAGATTTTTAAGGCAAAAAGAGGCAGAGATGCAAGCACTCAATATAAGTGACCAACTAGGCTGAGATTTTTGAAGATAGTGTTTACCCTGTTTGGCCTGAGAAGTTGGCTGGGTGTGACTTTGGTCTGTTTCCTCTCTCTGACATTCCAGCTTTTTCCCAATATCTGGCTCTGAGATTTCATTATATACAATAAATAAATGCTTACTGGTTTGCTCCCAAATTCATAAACAGTCGTGTTTCGTTTACAACCCAGAACCACCTTCCAAGAGTAGAATCATTACCAGTGGGCTAGGTTCACCTACATCAATCATTACTCAAGAAAATGCCCCATAGATTTTCCCACAGGTCAATCAGATAGAGGCATCTTCTCAGATGATATTCTTCTCTCTGTATGAGTCTAACTTGTGTCATATTGACAAAAAAAAAAAAAAACAAAAACAAAAACAAAAACAAAAAAAAAAAAACCTAGTCAGGACAAGATGAACTTCTATCAGCCCATTGATGATGCTGTCATGATTGTACTCTAGAACCAGCACCACTACATGGTGTCCAATCCTTTCGCATGCTAACCTTGGGGAGAACAGTTCATATTTTAACCCCAACACTATCTCAGAATCTATCTTCTACAATCACAAAGACAGACTCATCTTTGTGCTCCTATTGTCGTCAGGCACAAGTTCAACTTCATTTTTATTACCTAAGCATGGTAATTTTCTGTTTATATATCTTTCTGCCCTACTAATCTTTAAACATTTTTTTCTGGAAGACATCATGTCTTTCTCATTACATTACCATAACTAGCCAAATGCTTGCTACAGAGGAGACTCAGTACATACTTAACAAATTTACTAATTAATGGTATTGCTTTTTCACTGGCAAGTCACAGGCAACCCAGACCAAAAAGCTCATTATGCGCTATATCAATTTTCAGTAAGGTCTGGATATGGTAAATCCAATTATTATATTGCAAAGTGAAATTACAAAATTAAAATTGGATGAATGAAATAATTAAAGGAAATTTCTGCTCCCTAATGAGTAGATATAGTAAATGAGATTGCATGACACCATGTCAAAGACTGGGCTCAGCTCTATATCTGAGGTGTTTGTTCTCATTTCAGAATTAGAGCCACACTACAGATAGGAGATGGTGCCTATGTACCTCTATCATTACAACAAAGAGCAGCAAAAACCTGAAGAAAGGGAGAGGGAACAACGGTGAACATAAGAGCAGGAGAGATACATAAACTCCAGAATTAAGGCATTTAGTGAACAGAGTCACTCCACAGAAATGGAGAAAAGGAGTTGACAGATAATTTAACACAGTCCCCAAAACAAAGTAACTCTTCTAGGTTTGTTTTCCATTGTTGTTATAAACATCATGAGTGGAAGCCAACTCAAGGTAAGAGAAGGTCTACAGGTTATAGGTAAATCACTGAGGGAAGCCAGGACAGTTCAAGTTGGAACCCAGAGAAAGAGACTGAAGCAAGACCACAGATAAACAGTTTTGGATGGCTCACTCTCACCTCATGTTCAGCTACTTCTCTCATATAGTCCAGGGATACCTATCTACACATGGTACCACTCACAGTGGGCTGGGCCTTCTTCATCAATTAACAATCAGGGAAATGTTCCTACAGATGTACCAGTGAGACAATCTGATGGAGGTAATTCTTCTGTTAAGGCTATCTCTCCCAAGGTGTGTTAAATTGATAAGTAAGATGAGCCATCACAGTGTATAAACCAATGAGAAGTTGGTTCCTGAAACTCAGCTACCCAGACCTATAGGGACATAAAATTTCTACTGATTCTCTGTCTACGAGATGATCTCCATCTCAACAGTGATGATGGTGGGTGTAATGGTGACTAGACAGACTAGAGTCCTACACTTACAAGTCATGCCCATCATTACCATGGAAGAATGACCAAAATGTATAAGCAAATGGCTACCATGGTAAGAGTCTCTATCTAAAAAAATAAATATGATGATAAAGGTAAAATAAATATTCTTTATTTCTTAGCCTTACCATTTTAGATTTTTGTAAGTTTGATTGGTTAGTTAGTTGGTTTTTCTTTTTTCCCCTCTGTTACAATCAATGTTTTTGTCTATGTCCTGTGGCTCTGTTCCCTAGTGCAAAGTTAGCATAAATATTAAAGAGTTAATGAAAGCATAATAAATAACATAGGAGAATTAGATTTGCAAAGCTATTGTTACTTGTCCAAATAAATTATTTTACTGTGTTTCCAGGTTAAATGCCTAATGTTGCACTGGATGTAGATGGACAGTTTACATGGCTCAAAATCTAAGACTGGCATTTGACTAAGGACAGAGAAAACATTACTGCTTGACTCAGTTCCTGAGGAGAAAACTTGTTTTCTTCATTTTACTAATTCTAGGAATCATTAAGTTAAATAGTTTTCTTGCAATAGTCAACCACAATATGAGTACCTCTTAGCTATGCATGCTAAAATCACTAACAACTTTACTGATTAAGACAATCACAGATGTGTGAATACACAGATAAATAAGTAAAACACTATATCTATACAACATTGTGGTCCAAGAAAAAAAATGTTAAAAGACCTGGTTTCTTGTTAAAGTGTGTTACTGACTTCTTGTGTAATATTGAACAAATCATTTCCCTTTTTTTAGATCAAAGTTTCCTATTTTTAAATAAAGTTAATTAAAACACATGCTTGGGTAGTCTTCTCATTTAAATGGATGGCTTATAGAATTGTTTTGGCTCCTTTGAAAAGAAAAAAGGGAGCTGGTGAGGTAAAATATCCCGTTCTGTTTGCCAGATCATTCTTGCCTTGCTGGCAAATGCATTATGGTCTAGCTGTTTCTGCTGTTGATAGAGTTAGATTTGTCCCAGTGACTACTTTTGGCCCATAAAATGTGAAAATTGGTGTAGCTCAACTTCAGAGCTAAGGTTTAAGAAACTATGCACATTTCTTTGTTCTCTCTTTCCTTCTGGCATGGAAATGGTCATCTCAAAAACACTTCAGATAGAGCATACTATCATTCCTTCCCTGAGTGCCCAGAGTGAGCACAGCCTCCCATTCCTGCTGACTCAAATTAAACATACTGAGACTTTGAGGCTGCCATTAATACAGTGCAGCACAGCTTATCCTGATTGACATTGTGAGAGATAGCAGGAGAATCAAATCTGAAAGAATCTAGTCTAATTGTAATGTGGACGAATGAAATTAAAAACTAGAGTTGAGTTAAATACAGGTCCATTCTGTCAGAATTTGACTCCAGATTAACCTTGCAATATAGAGATATATTACATGAAGATGTTTTGTCCCCAGCCCTTTCCAGAATGGAAAATGCACTGGTGTGGTTTGATGATATGTTAGATACAGGAATACCTGGTGCATCTGCAACAAGGACATAGGCCTATCAAAACCATTTCTAATAAGTTTCAAAGCTTATAGCTGTCCTTAGTCATGTTAGACAAAGAAGTAAGGAAAACTAGTCACCAGCTGCTTAAAATGTTCACCGCTCAAAGTGAGGTTAAGACTGTCTGAAGAGAGAAGCCTGGGATACAGTTCAAATTCTGGCAAACTGTGAATCTGAAATTCAATCATACTTGGGAAACACAACCCAACAAAAGTCACATTGTAATAGAGTTTTCTAAATAATAAACAATGGCAAGCAGAGGGGTGACTTTGTATAAAAGGAGGGGGTGAATATGAGAGGGGTATTCATCTTTTCTTGAATAAGGCTTGTGCAACATGCCTGGAGGGAATGAGCATAATAAATGGTGGTGGCAGAATGTAGGTTAACTCCAGAAGGAGAGCATGTCAAGGAGGGTTATGAAATGCTAAAGGAAGTGACGGATGAGGTCATGTCATCTGTTCCCCCTGAAGCTCACCAGGGAAGAGATAGAAAGTCTTTCTCAAAGTCAGATGCTGGGGAGCAAGTCAAGACCTAGTAGAGTGAGAACTTAGGCTGCAGGCTACTAAAGCAGGCAGTAAATTTCTTTCCCTCTGTCTACCCAAGGTCTTGACAAACAGAAATTAAATGAATAGATGGAGGTCAAAATGGCATCTTTTTATGCGAATAAAGGTCTAAACTGATGGGCATGGCTTAGAGTAACAGCCAAATGAATCTGCCAAATGATCTACAGAACAAACCCAACTTGTCCCTGGTCTCAGCCAACTGTGGCCTGGGGCATCCTTCCTGTCTCCAGAACCTGTCATCTTCATACTTCCTCTAAGTAAATATTTATAAAAGAAAAGTAAAATTCAAGCTGAGCTGATTATGCCTGGTAGGAAAGTCACTCCCTTGACTAAGTCAGAAATTAAATATATATATATATATATATATATATATATATATATATATATATATATATATATATGTATATATATATATCAAGGAATGTCACATTTAGTAGTCTTTACAACATGGAAGGAAAAATGAGGTTGGTAAAGCAGGTTACCAGATACATCCTTCCTGTTCCCTATTGAATGACATCACCATGCTCATGTTTAGTAACAAGGAGGACCCTAAGATGTGTGTGTATATATATATTTCCATGGATCCCCTTGGGAAGGAGAAATAGAGAAGATCTTCTGAGTAATTTGGAACCATGGTGGGGAGGGTACAAAAGGAGGTGGGAAGAAAGCATGAGGGAATGGGATGGTTGAGTGGGAATGGACAGAGAGGGAGAACAACAAAATAGATATCTTGATAGTGGGAGCTACTGTAGTGTTAGAGAGAAACCTGGTGCTAGGGAATACCCAAGGACCCACAAAGATGACCCCAAATAAGACTTCTAGCAGTGATGGAGAAGATGCCTGCACTAACCTTGCCCTGTAATCAAATTGATGCCCACCCTGTCACTATAGAACCTTCGTGCAGCAATTATTGGAAACAGGTGCAGAGATTCACAGCTAAGTACTGGCTCAAGCTCCTACAGAGAGAGGTGAGACTATATGAACAAAAAGGGGGCCAAGATCATGATGAGGAAACCCACAGTGACAGCCGATCTGAGCTATTGGGAGCTCATTGACTCTGAATTAATAGTGAGGAACTTCCATGGAACCAAATTAGGCCCTCTGAATGTGACTGACAGTCCAGTAGCATGGGCAGTTTGTGGGGCCTCTGAAAGTAGGACCAGAATTTATTCCTAGTGCATGAACTGGCCTTTTAGAGCCCATTCCCAATAGAGGGACACCTTTCTCAGCCTTGATACTGGGAGGAGGTCGGGAAATTGGTCCTACCTCAACTAGATATGCTAGACTGTGTTGACTAACTCTGGGAATCCGTAACCTCACTGAGGGGATGGGGAATGGGTTGAAGGGGAAGCTGAAGAATGACTGGGGAGAGGGAAGGGATGGTAAACAGGGGTTGTCATGAAAAAAAAAAACCTTTAAGAAAGGGAAAAATAAATTTAAAAATCTGCATGTTCATTGGTTAGTGTTTTACATTCCTGTGTGAAAGACATCCATCCCAAATGTGACTCACAGATGAAGAAATGGTGCTGAGAGGGTATCATCTGGTGAATGTGGAACCAGGACTAGTCTGCAAGCTTCTGATCAGGTTTCTTTTGTTATCCATTTCTTTGTGTTTATGCAATAATCCAGGCAAAAGTTAGTCTCTGGCCCAGAAGAAACCTTACCAAGAGCTGCCTACAGTGTAGCCATACATATTCATATTAATTTTTTTCACCTATGAAAGTGACACTCACCATAATGGGTTTGGAGAATGCCGTGTCAAGTGTCAGGCACACAAAAAAGGGAAAGGGACATAGAAACAGCCATGATAGACATTCTTTCCAAAATATTTCCCTATACTTGATGAAATAAGTAGGAAAATAAAAGGAATCCCAGATGCATATACCCCTGACTTCATTTTATAGAACAAAGAGCTACTAGCAAGTGGAAAAATTTACTCAGTTGAGAGTTGAATTTCACCATGATGATTATCAGTTTCTATCCCACAGTGTTCTACTTTACTAGGACACTAATGCCTGAGGACCCAATATGCACTCAAATCAATATGTTCCTCTAAGCACCTAGACTGATGAATGTGGTATCAGAGCCCAGTTTATGCATCCTCTACCCAGTTGATTGTAAGTGAATCACATAGACAGATAGTCTGGATCTTTATCTTATTTCTAAGCAATAACCACCAAAGTATGTAAATAATCTTGCTGATGAATCTTTGAAGGTTATAAAAGAGAAATGATGGGAAGTTAGTTTTATAGGTAACTCAATACCTGGAAAAGAAATATTTGAGTTTCAGGATGCTTGTGCATGGTGGGTGTCCCAGGAAAAGGGTTGTTATTGACTTTCGTGTAATTATGTCGGTTGCATTGAAGTCCAGAGCTGGGTTTCTGCCTTCATTACTTACAGCCTTTTCCAGATTTGAGGTTTGAAATTTTTCTTTCCGTCTCTTGTATTTTTATGTCTTTCTAATTTGTAAACAAGATGCCTCAAGCTTTTAATCCAGACCCAAGACTCTGGAGAGTACCTGATTCATGAGCCTGAGGGAAAGACTTCAGGCCAAGCAAAAGAAAGAAGAAATGAGTTGGGAAATGGTTCAGGCTGACCTGTGTTTTGAGGTCCAGAGGGTTTTGAAAATGCAACAAATTCTTTCCAAAGAAAGAGTTCCCATTTTAGTTAATAAACCCCCTTAAGGAAGGAAATGGAGCAGAGCATATAAACAGCTCATGACTGAAACATTTTTGTTCAGTTTTCTCTCGCACTTGCTGATAATGGAACAGGAAGCAAAAGACATGTTTTCAAGGTATTTGTTGCTTCTATAAAAGGAAGAGTCTAAATTTGGAGTAAGTTCTGGCATCCTCCTTCCTTGTATGAAAATGCAGCTCTACCAAGTCTTTCAATGTATGCCTACCATGCACATCACACTATAAAGAGAAGACAATGGGAAAAATTGAAGTGGACAAAGAGGAATACCACAGTGTGGGAAGGAAATTAACCAAAGACGATGACTTCACTCTGAGCCTCAGTGTGGAATGGAGGACTCATCTAGTCTCTGTTTATGGGGATCCAGAAGAAATGTGGCCCTAATCCTGAGCTACTATTCCATGCAGAGTACTAAGACCCCAACTCAAAGAACACAAGTTCTTGTACAATGAAGTAGGCCAGCATCAAGTGTAGGGATATTTTCAAATATAATAAAACAGTTGAAGATATCAGAGGACAGATCCACCTCCTCTTTTTTTTTTTTTTCTTTCTTTTTTGTTCTTCCAGGAAGAGTTTTCTGTGTAACAGTCCTGGCTATCCTGGAACTTGCTTTGAAGATCAGGCTGGCTTTGAACTCACAGAGATTCTCTTGCCTCTGCTTCCAAAGTGCTTGGACCGACAGTGTAAGCCATGGCTTCTTCTGCTTCTCTGTCTTTTATATGTCTGCCTTAAATATTTTCTTCACAAAGTTAAGGCGTGGCACCACCACTGCCTGCCTGGGAGCCTGGAACTCCTTCTGTAAACTAAAATGACCTTGAACTCAGATTGGATTAAAGGCATAGGTCTCCACTCCTGGATATTCCCTGTGCTGGGATTAAAGGTGTAAGTTATCACTGTCTGATCCTCCTAGACTGACTGTGGGTAGATCCCTTAGACATCTCTGGCTGTTTTTATTATATTTGAAGATATCCCCACAATCACATACACAGGTAATTTTCCTGAGTAACTGGCATTATGGGGGGAAAGCATACTCCTGAGAAATCTAACTTTGAAGTGAAGGAAGAGAGAAGAAAGAGTAAAGAAAGCAATTTGAACTGATAACTGGATAGTAAAAGAAATTGCAATTCTACTGCTGAAGAGAAGAAACAAACATCTAAAGGAGAGAAGAAGCCACAAGTCTCCTAAGATAGGAAAGAGTCTGGACAACAATGGGAAGTGCAGTGGAGCTAACCCAGAGAGTTGGGAAACAGCCATGAAGACAGTCAAGTAGGTGTGCTTGTATGACACTGAAGTAGAGCAATGAAACCTCTTTAGCAGGATGGGTGAGCCTCCTTGGTCACTACTCTGCCATTGTACATGGTGTGTATTCAGAACAGCGAAGCAGGCATCTTCAATGGAGTAGCATGTGGAAGCACACACTGGCTTCAGCTAGAAACATTACATTTGCTGCTACCAGAGTCTCACTCTCAAAGAACTAACCGAGAGGACCAGGAATGCATCTCTGTATTATAAGATTCATCTCTAATTGAAACATACAGTCAAGATTGTTGATCTGTACTAAAGGAAGAAAGGGACAGAAAAGATTTCAAGAAGAATGATTTCTTATCATAAAATCACTTTCTACTGTATAACTCTGTCTCCCATTGGAGCCTGAATACTCTGCAGAAGTCCATCAGCCCAACTAAAAAAGACCCACAGACCTTAACATTTGAAGAAGATCCTGAATATGTTCTCATTCCTGGGATGCTATGCAATGATCTTGTCTAGGAATGTGCTGATAGCATGATAACAAAGGTCCACACCTCGCTTTCCTATTGAATGGTGCCTAGAACAATGTCATCAAGAGAGAAACTGAATACTGGATCCATAAAACCCCAAAATCTGTAAATAAGAAAATGAGAGATTAGAGAAGGTAACCAACTTAAAGTCATCAGCTCAGTAAGAAAGGGAGCTGAGACCTGCTCCATTCACTCTAAAAGCTCCCTGAACTTTAATTCTGACCATGCAGTTTAGCAAATCTTGTCATTCTAAAAAGTTTTCTTTTTTTTCCCTTAATCAATAAGGCAGGTCACTTCCCTTTACAAAGAAAACCTAGCTAGGTTTCTAAGCATCTTAAAACAAGGTCAGTCCCTCATCACACAGTCTTTTCCTAGGGTGATTTCAAGTGAATACTTGGAATTAAAAGCAAATAAACAAAGCTTGGAGAATTGCATAGGGGAAAAGCAAATGCAGTCAACTGTGTGCAGGCTGTGTCTCCCTTCTGTGTCAGCAATCCTCTGTTCCCTGAGCTGTGGGTGGGTGGAGCTCCTTAACCCCAGGTTCTCCTGACATAATACAAAGTTTATTTCACTTCAGATCCATGGCTCCTGCATATCAAAGCTTTCTTTACACATTATGTTTTGCATAAAAAACTAATAATGTGTTCTGTGAGGTCTGTTTTTTCCCTACTGTGTTAATGTTGTATAAACTAATCTGACTCCTTGCCCCAATCCTCCATGTCTATAGAGTCACAAATCAGGCATAATGATGGTGCGCTCCTTAAGGATTCACTGAAGCATTTCAGCCAGCCTGGTGTACCAGTAATGAAATTTGCATTGTGCTTACAGGACTGTTTTATTGATATAAATGGACTTTTGTACCCAATCGACTAAAGAGCTATTCCCCAATATAAGCACAAGGACGAGGGCTCTTGATTTCTACTTGGGAGTCCCTTCTGTCACATTAACTATGATCATGCTAGTAGGAATGAATGCAAAGAGCTGGCTTTGCTACTCTTTCTAGGAGACCTCTGTGTGTCTAAATCTCATCTGTTTCTTCCTACCCTCCATCCTGCATGCCTCAAGTCCTGAATTCTATAAATCTCCTTACAGGATTTTTAAATAGTTGCCTGTAATACATAGCAACTGCAAAAGTGAGAGCCCCCCAAAAAACCTTGCCAGCCACAGGAGACCTAAAGATGCATGAATTTAGAAATGAATAACCTGTGGTCAAATATTCAGAGGCTTTAAATGAGAAGCAGGCAGACATGGGAAGATCTTCCTATGGAGACCATAGGTAGAGGGAAGGATGTATGAAGAAGACATGACTGACTATGTCAGTAGTTCTCAGTCCTGCCCAAACATCAGAGCCCACAAAGAACCTTTAGAAGCTCTCAGTTCTTCCTCAGAACAACTGAAAGGGACTCCCTGAGAGATAAGGAAACAGAGGCCAGAACAAGATTCAGGGACTAATAAATATAGGATCTGAGGCAGTCATTTTGACTAACAGAGCCACCCACTTCCTTACATTATGGGAAATGAGGGAGTAAGAGGGCCTTTGGTGTAAAGTGGAGAACCCTAAAGCCACATTTTACTTTTCCATATCACCACCCAACATTCTCTTCTATAACTCTCCTGGGAATCATGCTCAGGATAACTTTGTAGAATAGGCACATAAACTGGCAAGAAGTTTAGAAGGTACAGACTTTTGCCTTGGAATTATGTTTTTGTATACCATAAATATTTGTCACTGTGAATATTGGCTTCATAATATGCTGATTGGTCAAGTAGCTAGACAAGAAATGGAGGAGGACAACCAGATTGGGAGAATTCTAGGAAGCCAAAGGAAAAGATATGTCATCAAGACACAGAGGATGGAAGACAAAAATGCTACACTGAAGCAAAGGTACCAACCCACACGACTAAACATACAGAATCATGAGTTAGTTTAAGAGTAAGTTAAGAGTTAGCAAGCAATAAGAATGAGCTATAGGCCAAGCAGCTTGTAATTAATATAAGACTTTGTGTGATTATTTGGGACTGCTGGTCTGGAACTTGGGGCTTCTGACCCCAGACTTTACTCTTTGAACTACCATGCCTTTTGGTCTCCTATGGCTTCAGTAAATCTCTTATGCAGCACAGATTTACATTTCACCTTACCTGTATTTGAGTCAGCAAATTTCATGATTACTGTTGGTTACATGATAGTCATGCAACTGCTATAGCCTATGAAATACCTTAGTCCTCTTTGTTCACTCTCTCACTCTCCTTTCTTCCCCTCATCCTCTTCCTTTATCTCCTTCCACTTCTCCTTCTTCTAAGATAGGGTCTAGGCCAGCCTTGAACTTCAAATTTTCCTACCTTGGCTTCCAAATTCTGGGACCTGCAGAACGGTGCTACTACACTCAGCTATTTTAGGTGTGGTGTGTGTGTGTGTGTGTGTGTGTGTGTGTGTGTGTGTGTGTGTGTGTGTGTGTGTTCAGACATTATCTTCTGACTTTTCTTCTAATTTTTCAGTCAATGGGAGCACAAAATGCAACTACCTTCCTGTATTGTAAGACCTCCAATTTTATCTGTTTCTGATCTAATGGACTCCCTGGGCCTCGAAGGTCCTGATGTTGCTACAATTCTATCATAGATGCATTAACAGAGAAGAGTAGACAGACATGATTTTCACTCATCTGTTCATAGAATGCCTACAGTCCAGATCAGAGAAAAGAACTGTCTGTTTATAGAGAGCCACCTACACAATGTATTTTGTTCAGGGTGTTGGGATAAACTGCTTAACTGGACAAGGGGGACCACTAGACTCCCAAGCTCAGTGGAGAGATAGTGGGGATGAGGCAGTTTGTTGAGCAGCACATGAGGAACATTCATTATAAGAGACTATAGTATAGATTTATGGTGTTCTGCTGAGCATCTCTTGCCCCATTTCAGCTTCAGCTGTCCAAAGCGCTTACGCCTGAATATTTATTCAAAAGAGGGTCCATTTCCCATGTGAAAACTGTGCCAAAATGTTATGTCCTTTCACCATCATGTCACCAACTGTTATGACAAGAGCCACCAACTTCAAGTTAGGCAGGGCTAATGGTACAATTTAACTTTAAAGCTCCCAGGTCCAGTGAAACTTGGGAAATTACCTCAAGCTGTGCAGGTAACTACGTGAGTTCTGCAAAAGCACATCCTTCATAATTCACAGTTATTAAACATTGACTGCAGAGAACCATGAAGAACTGAGGTAGCTCAGTATCTGAGAGTTTCAATGGAGAAGTGGAATTGTCCTCAGAACCTCCGACAAACATTGTTAGTTTATGTCTCTGTTCTTATGATGAAACACTGAAAACAACTTACTATGCATGCTCTAGTTACAGTCCATCAAACCCAAGCAGGAACCTGGAGGGAGGAATTCAGAGATTGTGGAAGCACACTGCTTATTGGAGTTCTCTCCATAGATTTCTCAGCCTTTCTTATTCAATTTGGATCACCTGCTCAAGGGTGGTGGTTCTCGTAGTGCTCTTAATGCTCCTGCATTAGTCTGTAATCAAAAAATGCCCCCAAATGCTCACTTATGGGTGAATATGTTACAGGAATTTTCTCAATTGAAGTTCCTTATGATGACCTAAATGACCGTAGATTGTGTAAAGTTGACCAAGAAAATCTAACCAGCATAAATATTAATGATCAAGGAAGGAAGCAAAAACCAGTTAACATATGCCAGGCATGTAGAAGGAACACAAGGTCATGCACACAAGTTTGTAATCAAGAGCTTATAACCTATGGAGTTAATTCATTGTCACAAGTTTCACAGAGTCTTCAAGAGAAGGGTAGGAAACAGATATTATACTGCAAAAGGACAAGCAAAGTGGAGAAGGAACTGGCTTGAATTAATAAATTCCCCAAACCCAAGATGATTGCCTTGGAAACATAAAGAACTGTGGTAACTGAAATCCAGTGCTTAAATAACATATATCTGAAAGAAATTTAAAATGTCCTCTGGGACCTCATAGAAGTAACATAGTCAATATAGGAAATTAGATGAGATAGACTGAATTTGGATTTGGCTTAGGGAAGAACTTTCTATGAGTTCACCATTCAAAGATTCTGCCTTTGTTCTGGTTTGCTGTCTGTTGGTGATATGAACACACCATAAGGGGACCAACAGTTTATTTCATCTTACACTTCTGAATCAAAATCTATCATTGAGAGAAGCAGGGCAGGAACTTGGAGGATAAGTCACAGAGGAATGAATCTTACTGGTTTGCTCTCTGACTACCTCATAGACTCAATCTCAGGACTACCTGCCTAAGGTCTGTGCTACCCACAGTGGACAAGGCCCTCACATCAATCATCATTTAAGGCAATTCTTGATAGAAAAGGCCATAGGCCAATCTTATCTGTGCAGTAAATCAGATTAATTTAATCTGTAAATTAAACTCCTCTGGATGACTGTAGGCTGTGTCAAGTGGATGGCTCATACTATCTGGTACAGTCCTCCAAGAAGCTGCTGAGCATCCAGTTCATGGGAGTATACCACAGATTTTAGGAGTATTATCTAGGACAGGCAAACATTTGTAGAGATGATGCCGTATTATATAACTCAGAAAACCTATCGCAGAAAAGTTTAATAAATCAGAGTTTCTTACTCTGCTTTCAGACTCATAGAGTTCTAGAGAAAACAAACCAAT
The DNA here is from genome assembly GCA_033318265.1 of Phyllotis vaccarum. Classification (NCBI taxonomy): domain Eukaryota; kingdom Metazoa; phylum Chordata; class Mammalia; order Rodentia; family Cricetidae; genus Phyllotis; species Phyllotis vaccarum. The sequence goes on along the minus strand of JARWLC010000001.1, from coordinate 34,216,346 downwards.
GCTTCCATCCCAAGTTATTTCCCTTGAGTTTCTTTATCCCTTTCAAAAATATCAATGGGGAAAACTAATCTGAAGCCAAAGACTATACTAAAAGTATTCAGAAGCTTTGTGGAATACATTTTAGACTTGCTGAATGAATGATCAAGATCTTAGAAATTATTTTGCTAACAGAGATAATCAGAAAAATCTAGCATTAATTTAGAATGAAAGATTGTCCCTCTCAAAGCAACTAATGTGGCACTGTTACACTGCATTTTTCCGTAAGTGTATTAAGACTATCACATACAAGCATTGGTCCATATATAAGTACTTTGGAAATTATATTCTTTTAAAATGGTATGCCCAAAGGGATGTCATAATGATTCTGGTTTTGTATTTTATGATTTAAAGGGTACATTTGAGCACTAGAGGGGGGTCTTTACAGTATCCATAACTGAATTTAATCTTCCAGCAGTGAGATTCAAGGCTACTAGGATTCTACTCATACACCACCTCATAAATCATTGATAAAACATTTTCACATATTAAGTCCTCTAGATGTTCATGGCAAGCATATACAGGATGGTGGAGCTACATCACTGCTGCTAATACCTCACTGAAGTGCATCAACAAACGCATGTTTTTCTGTAATTGGTACTTGACTAGGTGTGAGATATGCCCTGCATAATGTTGGACGGCCCACCTTTCACCCGACTTTGTCAGTTTATTTTCATGTGATGCACTCACTTTGAAAAATGCCTTAGGAGACAATGACTTACCTAAGGATGAGCGGAGAGCTTGGAAGAACTTTTCCATATGAAAATACATTAATGAGGGAAACAATTCAAAGTGTTCTAGGTAGAAAAGAGAGAGGGCATCTGCCTAAAGCAGGCTACATAGAACCACAGCTTGCTCCATGAGAGGGACTGGATCAAATATGAAAACCTGGAAGGAATGGCTTGAGATATTAACAAGCTCACACTAGCATCTGCTCTCATCTGTTTGCCCCTGTTCATCCTTCTGTTTTCTATGGATCCTTAAATGAGGACACCTATCCCATTTGCAGTTGGAAGCCTCCTTGGCTGTCTCTCTTTCCATAGGCCTTGCTCATCACAAGTTAACATAAATTCCCTCTTTTGTTTCCAGGACTATGCTCTGGGCTAATCTCACTGATTTCACATAACTTAAACATTTCTTACAATGGTGTACTTGTTCCAAAGCCTGTCCCTCCAGTCTAATCCCATTGACCACTATAAGTAATGATAACTTCAGAACAAATCTCATCAACTCACCCATGATTTATCCCAACCAATGCAACCACTTATTGCTCATTGAGAATCAGACCACATCCCTCATTATAGCTATAATGACCCTTGTGGGTCTCCCTGCCTCCCCATTCAACTCACCTCATTTCTACCAGAAATGTTCATTGCTGCCGTGTTCACCTTCAGCTGTGATCTCAAGCACAGCAAACTGTACCCATATCGTATGTTCCTAGTCCAAAACTCTACATGTTTTTCCAGCTAGATTCTATCACAATGTTTAACTAAGGCACTACTTTCCAAGGGAGAAATTTCTTTCTCCATATACTAGGTTAGCAATTTTGTAATCACAGTTTTCATGTCTCTATCAATCACTCTTATAACAACAATGGAGCTTCATCTTTCTCTTTCTGTATGGGGTAATATCATTATATTATTTTCCTCTCAATTGAGAATTAACCTGCAAGGATTCAGAGAGATAAGCATATGTGCTTGTGCACTATTAGTTAGTGAAATGGCTTTGAAAATAATAAATCTGAAAAATGTAAACTATAAAGAATATGTAGTTATTTGCATATGAAGATTTTATATGTATTCATTCAGCCATCAGACAAAAAATTAATTATATGTGTATGTGATATATACAGACATATTTTTCTCATTATTGTGCTCTGCATAATGTAGTATTATAGCAATCATTTATATACCACTTGCAATATATTCAGCATTATAATTAATCTAGAGATAATCTACATTATGAAAGGGGATACTGTAGATTGTGGGCAATCACTATTAACCTGGGATGTTCCTTATGTATGCTGTGAATTACCATTGGATAATAAAGAAATTGTTTGTCCTATGGCAATGCAGCTTGTATGCAGGTGAGAAATCCAATCATAGATAAAGGAGAAAGGAAGGCAGAATCAGGAGAGATGCTGTGAGCTACCACTCTAGAGAGTAAGTTGTAATGGAACACAGGTAAAGTCCCTAGGCATGTGGCAAGATATAGATTAATAAAAATGGGTTGAGTTAAATTGAAAGAGCTAGCTGATAATGAGCCTAAGCCATAAGACAAACAGTTTGTAATTAACATAAGCCTGTGGTGGGTTTTGGTGTTATTGAGGCATGCATTGAAGTCTCTGAGGACTTGTTGGGTGCCATTTGTGGTATTGGTTTTTGGCCTGGCCTAGCCCTATGATCTAGACCTGTCTGCTACTGCTTGGCCCTCAAAATGTGACTTAGACACTTATATTAATTGATGTTGTTTAGCCTATGTGGCTCATTCATATTTTTAATTAACTTTTATATCTTAATTTCATTTATTTTTATTAATTTATCTGGCCATGTGGCCTATGGGTTAGCTATTTTTTTTTTTTTTACATTTTGCTTCTAGGGTGGATGAATCAAGTCTCTTATTGAATTTGCCCTTTTCTTTTTTATTTATGTTTAAATTTCCCAACTCCTTCTAAAATGCCATGTCATATACCCAAACAGTCCTTTTATTAACAAATAATATTCACAACATACAAAAAAAACTCCCACATCATATGCCTTTATATGATTTGGGGCTAAGCAGCTGTGGGACTACAGTTTTGCCCTTTGAGCTGGATGGACCAGAAACTTTAGGCTATACACTATGCTATTATATGCAAAGTAATTGAGCATCCACAGATTTTTGACATGCATGGGAAGGGAGCAAATTGGAAATATCCCCTAGGGACATAGAGGATGAAGTGTTATGAAGTTTGAATGGACTAGAACAAGTTGAGGAAATCTGTGAGTAGAACTGACAGAAGACACTGGATACTAAGCTTCATTGGGAGTGAAGTCAGGATTTGATCTAGATATGGATAATGGGCAGGGTAATGATGTTGCACATAAATGATTATAACAAAATAGGGAAGTACAAGAAGCATTGGTTTTCATTTAGTAATTATTTATTTAGTAATAAATTACCAAAGACTGAGAAGTTAAGAACATCAAAAAATTTACTTCCACACTTCTGGAGTTTAGAGATCTCTAGAAGGATTCGTTCTAACTACTGTAGAAGAGTGTATTATCCAGAGTTTCCAGAGAAACATAACCAGTAAAGTGGATGGACAGATAAGTTAGATTTTTAAAGACAGAAAGAAGATAGATAGGCAGGCAGAAAGACAGACAGATAGGGTTTGAATCTCAAGTATCCACCACAAGATCATGTTTTGAGCACTTGTTTTCTGGCTTAGTATGACTTTGGTAAGGTATGGAACCCACAGATAATCAAGCTCATCTAATAGAAGACTTCAGGCAGCTTATACCAGTCCCTGGATACTTCATGTTTGCCTTACAGTTATTCTGTGAGGTTAACAGCATCTGCTACAATTTCTGGTGTTATATTCTAGCCTGCTCTATAAAATCTTCTCCATCATGAAGGACTGAAATTGTAAGCTAAAATATGTCTTTAATCAAGACGTTTCTTTCATTAATTGTGGTCACAGTGATGTAACATCTAAAATGGGCAGAAGTCAGAAGATAAATAGAAAGATAGCTGAATATATAGATAGATAGATAATATCTTATTAATACAAGAATAAAATATTTGTAGATTTATTGATTGGTAGATAGATATTTGATAGATAAATACATATATAAAGAGATACATTGATTGATAATCTGCATGTTTATGGAGAATGAGAAGTTTCACTATCATTTTTCTTTAAGACAAGGTCTTGCTAAAGCCCAAGCCTGTAGGTTTGAGAATCAAGGAACTAATCTAAGGGTAAGTGAAGACAGATGTTCCTTCTTAGTAGTCGGAAAAGAACAAACAAATTTTTCTTCCTCCACTTGTTGGTTTACTCAGGACTCTTATGGCAGGATAATGTCCACCCACAGTGAGAATTGTCTGCCATACCAAGTCCACCAATTTCAGTGCTTATCTCTTCCAGAAACATCCTTACAGGTAGACACAGAACTAATGTGAAACAGATTACCTGTGGCATAGTGGCTCATTCAATCTGACACATACAGTTAAGTTTCACTTGGAGATCTGCTCTGCCCCTGTGTTCCAGCTTCTCTGCTCTGCCCCTGTGTCCCACATTCTCTGCCCTTTTCCTGTGTCATATAAGAATATGAACACATTAAAATCCTATGAAGGAGACCAAGTCAGAGAAGTTTTCAAGTGTACCAAATTGAGAGAAGAATACAACAACTTCACCTGAACCCCATAAAGAGACGGGTACCTGACACTGTAATAGTGATAACGTTATCCTGTAATCTACCTGTCATCTCACTGTGTGATGTGTACATCAATCACTGAAGGTCAGAAACTCAACTATCCGAGGGACTTAAGCTCAGTATATTCCTCAATACTGATGTGACCTACTAGAACTGCTCCCCCATCCATATATCTGGACATAGTTTCCATTCTTCTACCTGTGCATCAGTTCTGGACTCAGTCCTCCATTTCACTTCACTGCCTTCACTGTTCTGCATCTCAGTTCTGCAGCTTAATTCAATTACCTGGAGATCAGTCAACCCTAGCCCTGAAGTATGACTCTAAAAGGACCCCTCCATTAGCCCTCCAGCATAATTCTAACTCTTAAAGATAACCCTCTCTTTGAAAATCCATTTCTGCTTGCCTTTCAATTAGGACTTTGTGACACATTGAACTTTGCTTCAGCTTCTGTAAACCTTTGTGGTTATTCTCCGGTCCACTTATATCCATATGTATAGATATATTTATTGTACAAAGGTGTTATACAAGAGTTAATATTAGTAATTAAGGTAAATAAAAGAACTTGTCTTTGTCTCAGCCTTTTATCAAAGTAAATCAAGATTAGTTAACAAATTGGATTCAAAAAAACCAACATAGCACAGCTTGTGAATTTATTTTCATTCAGTAGGTATGATACTGTGTAAGGATATTAGTGTATTATTCTGTTTTGGGCATAGAACAGTCATGACACAATTCTGTTCCTGGTTGTTTTTATTCTTTACTCTTTTCGGGGGGGGGGGTCGTCACCCAGTTCTCAAATGAAACAAAGGCTTCTTATTTCTTAAGAATGCCTGGCCTTAGCTTGGCTTGTTACTAATCAGCTTTTCTTAAATTATCTCACCTATCTTTTGTCTCTGGGCTCATTCTCTATTTCTCTATATCTTACTTTCACTCTTAATTCATGGCTGTCTGCGTAGCTGGGTAGCTGCACTCTAGTGTCCTCTCTACTCCATCTTGATCCTTCTCATTCTTCTATTCAATCTCTATGTCTGCCAGCCCTGCCTACCCTTTATCCGTCCTTGCTATGGGTAATTCCATTCATCTCTTTATTAGACCAATCAGGTATTTTAGACAGGCACAGTAATACAGCTTTACAGAGTTAAACAAATGTAACATGAAAGAATGTAACACAACTTTGCATCATTAAATATGTGTTCCACAGCATAAACTAATATAACACATCTTAACATAATATTCTACAGGACAATTCATCTTATTTATCAAGACATGAGGACATTTTCACTCGGGCTGGTTTGTTGATCCCACTAAAGTTATAGCATAGGGAATCATCTGGCTAGAGATCATATATCATCAGAGTGAGTAGAGGGTAGAATAAGGAGGCCAATATGGACCATATGGACCACCTACATACTATAGACCATCTGAAGAACTAATTCTAAGACACTGGATCCGACCCTTTTCCTACTCAATTCATGATACCTAATACAAGGATTCCATATCCTCATCTCACTATGGCACTTGATCCTAGCTAATATCCAGAACAAATATGGCATGGCTTTCTCCCTAAGGAATAGTGTGCCCAACAATAACCTTGACTTGTAGTCCTTATCAAACAAGGAAACAATACAATGATCACCAATATGACAATGGAGATATTAACACTATTGGGAAAAGGAATGGTGGGAGTAACATAACCATTATCCAGGACTCTGACCATTAATCTTGCCTCTGAATTTTATGTGATCTTGTAAGGTGCTTGAGTATGTAAGAGGTAGAAGGTTAACTAAAGGGTAAAATCCATGAAGTACTCATGCCAGAATAGAATTTTTCAGTGATATGCCTGTTTTGAGACACCTAAGATCCTGTAAGCAATTCCTTATCCATGTGAATAAGAACAGAGGGCGAGAGGCCAAAGAGACAATTTCACACAAGAATCCCATGAAGAACTAATAAAATTTCTGAGCTTACTTCCAAGGATGAATAGACATCTTCTTAGAGAAAAATCATGAAAATATATCAACTGAAGTGTTGGTAGAGTGCTTGATTTTAATACCTAGAAGAGGAAATATTGGCACAAAAGTTATGTATATTTATGTTTTATTCAGACATTTCCTCAGTAAAGAATGATCTACTGGCTGACAGAGGTACAAAGGTAACTCATCAGGTACTCTCACTTGGGAACACACTGCAGAATGGGGCTCACACCCTCAATGCTGTGAACATTTTGGGGCTGGAGCATGTTCTTCTGTAAAGATGTACACTGCGCACATCATAATGTCTGGTAGTGATTCTCACTTTGAGTCCTTGAGTCCCAGCGACACCTTCACCTCAGTTGCAAAAGATGAAGATACTGTGGACATTTCCAATATCCTTTAGAAACAAAATTTTCTTCAAGTTGAGAGCCATTGCCAAAGATCATAGAGAAAGTACTAGATAAGTTCTATAAGCAAGGTATATTCAAAGTTGAGCTTCTAGAAAAACAATGTGATAGGGCAGAGCCCTTGGACTATAATAAGAGCAGAGAGGGTGTGGACTGAAGCAGACCTTGAGTCTCCAGGCTTAATGAGGGTGGAGAGAGTGGAGAAAATTGCAACATGGTGATCCTGAAAGTCTTGAAGTGTTGCACTGTGGTTGAAGCTGCCTATCAATTCATTCAGAGATATTCCAAATTTTAACAAATGGCACATTCATTCCCACATTCAAATATGAAAATATACCAAGCTGAGACTCTAATGAAGCATCTCTGCTCAAATATTCTGCAGCAATCTAGAGTCAGCATCAATTAAGCAACATGAATACTCTCACACATACTCTTGAGGTTAGGCTGACACTGTGGACACCCTTAGCAACAGATTGAGTTAAACAAAACATAGTTCATTGCTGTTTGAAACCCAAAGATCTATACCAAGCTAAGCTCTTTTGCCTTCTCATTCCCTGCAGCATTTAATTTAAATTCCCCACTTTTGTACTAACTCACTAGAATAATTGACATCTCAATATCTTCCTTGCTTTGTCACTTGTTACTAAATATATTTTCTTTTCAGTAAAGTTTTCAGATTGACTGCTGCTGACAGACAACACAGATTTCAACATTTACAAAGAAGTTGTCTATCAAAAATGGGGGAGTGTTGGGTGGGGAAGAGACAAAAGGGGGAAATGCCCTATTTTAGGATGTCTCTTTGCTTAAAATGCAGGAAAGAAAGGAGAGAAAAATATCTCCCATGCATAACAGCAATTTATGCCAGGATGCAGTCTTACTAGAGAAGTTGCTAAGCAACTGCCTGGCAGCATGTCATGGGCAAAGGGAGATGGGAGGAGGAAAATAGACTCTATGGCCTAGGCACTGCAGGACATAGAATCCTGCCATAGACACCATCCTCTTCCCTCTCTCCTGACAGCTAGGACAATTTGAGAGGTTATCTTATATCCCCATGGGCTGGCAGCCAATAAAAGAGTCAATCTCAAAAGCACAGGTTGGAATATTGCCATTGCTGCTGGCATTTTCATCTACCATATTGTGCAACAGAATCAGCTCAAGCTTGCAAGTCAGGCAAGGTTTCCCTCCATCTACAAAGGGATGATTGTGTCTCTGGCTTCATCATAGAACCATGGTGTGACCACTACAGTGCTGTCCAACTCTCAAAACTTCCCTTTCTCATGGTGTTCACTAAATTATACCCATCTTTCCTATTTCTTGTTTTCCTATCTCCAATAAGACTCTCTGCTCCAAGCATGAGGGCCGCAACTTCTTTATCTGGCATCACTCCTGTGGGTGCTAACTTGAACTATCAACTTTATTGAGTTAATAGAAACCTAGGTTATTAGAGGGGCACACTCTGGGACATGTCTCTAAGGGTGTTCATAGAAAGAATTAACTGAAATGTAGAGATCTTCTCTGAATGTAGATAGCACCAGCACAGGGACTGAGCTCTTGAACTAAATCTAATGAAACAAAACAAAAACAGTAAAATACTCCTTTCTCTGCTTCTTTTTTTTTTCAGGTTGTGGGCAAGCAGCCCTGCTCTCCTGTCATCACAGGCATAATTTGTTTCTACCATAACACCATCCTACCATGATGGACTCTATCATCAAACAAATGAATACAGTCTTCCTTAAATTGCTTCTTATCCAATATCTGGTCATAGCATCAAGTAACTAAGACACTTAGGCATGAGGATCCCACCTTGCAGGCTTGCCTTTATGTTTTCCATAATTCCCAACAGCTCTTGGCCTTCTTCCCACTCATCCAATAGAAGTACAATATTCCTCATTTTATCAGCAAATCATCAAGCCTAAGCTTTCTCATGAGTAAGCCAAGATTTCCAAACTGTTGATTGTTGCCTCACTCCTGCAGATTCTACCAGCTCCAACCTGTACCACAAAACTCACCTGTCACAGCCTCTACTCTAAAAGCCTCATTTGGTTTCAAGTATGCAATTAACTTTCAGGTGGGGAGTGTGGAAAGATATTGTGTAAGAGACACTGTAGCTCCCTAAAACCATTCAGAAAACTACCCACTGTGACTTCTCCCATTCCAAGCTTTTGGGTACATACCAAGATTGGGCCTGCTAAAGATAAGACATATCTAACAAAACCCCAACTCTAGTAAAGTATGTGGTACATGAATACAATCCTAGCAGTATAGGGGGTGAAGTAGAAGAATCTTGAGTTCAAAAATAGTCTGGACTTTATAGGGAGATCAAAACAATAGAGAGACAATATCTCAAAAATCTACAACAAAGCAAAGAAACAAATAAAACTCTTCAGCCTATCAAAGTAAAAAGCGCCCTTACATATTATTGATAAATTACCTATAGTATAGAAGGTAGATCCTTTTCACATTAATCAAATAGTCAGTTACCTTTCATCAAACACACACTTTTGAAAGTGTCTAAATATTGTGAATTTTTTATTCTCCGTTTATATATGCATTAATTCACTAAAAGACACCATTCCAGTCATAGTCCTCAGTCTATTCACATATAGATACTACAGCATAGTATAGGTTTGCCTGGGTTCATGTGGCAAATGGGATATCAGCATCTTAATGAACTCATGCTTAGGTTTCAAACTCTAGCCATGGTCGGTGGCTTTATCCTTGAAGAGCACAAAACAATTGATTCCTTTTTAGTAGGTCCTTGGGTGTTTTCACAATCCAATTTACTGTAGTTTACCTCCACAAATTCAGGAAAGTGGAAAAATTTCTGTATCATCCCCCATGTCTTACTTTGCTTCTATAATTTCCCCATTAATTCTTGCACAGCTCTCAAGAGTAAGGACTATAACATGTGTCCTTAGACATGTGAAGCCTGAGTTCATAATTTCTCTATAGCCCATCATGGGCAGAGCCAGCATAGACAGTAAGATTTTTCTTCCCATGTCTGAATCAGGCCTAAAAGATAGTTTTAGGTTACAGACACACAAAGAAGAAGAAAGGGAACTCAGAGAGGGGATAATACTAATGAAGTCATGAACATGTATTATATTAGGAAAATATAGGGGCAATTGCATGATCAAAATATATTGTGGACAGGGAGTTATTTTAAAGAAAGGAGTCTATGAAAGAGGAGAGGAAATGCTTGCAAAAGGTAAAAGCAAACACAAGAATGAGTAAAGAGAAGTGAGTTGAGAAATGAAGTTGTGTGTGGATAACCTGGGAGAAGCTGGTATGGGGAAAGATGCGATTAAGAAAATATTGCATAGAGATTTCTTAATTAAAAATGGAATGTAATGGCTCAAAACGAAAGTAGGGCATACATGAGAGACAGAAATTAACCAGCAGAAAGATCATAAAATATAGGAGATGGAAACTGGGAAGAAGATAGATAAGAAAGAGAAAAGCTTGACACAGGTGGTTGAAAATGGACTAAAAGCTTTATTGTCTGCATGCTAGCATGAAACAGTAGTTCAGGGCTGCTAAATGATGCAACAGATAAGTACTTACTTCCAAAAGAGACAACCTAAGTTCAATCCCAGTCCACAAATGGTGGGAAGAGAGAACCAAATCCCATAAATTTTCCTCTGATCTCCAAATGCATGTGCTTGTGTTTGCACACATAGATAATGCACACACACTAAAAAATTAAATGCAATTAAAAATCATACATATATAATTTTGAAGAGAGTTTTGAGATATTCATCCTATAGTTTTGATCTCAATGAAGCTATTCAGCAAGAGCAACATCTCTTTTGAATGCCCAACCCATGTTTATAGAGGTGAGCATAGGGATGTCTACGCACTTTTCAGTATTCTTTAAGTTACCCATAACCCCTCCACACTCACCACTTACCCCACTGCATTATTTCTATGAACAATTAAAAAACAACCTCTTTCCATTTACCATAGATGACTTTCATGTAGACTGCATGTTGGATTATCTCTGTAAATTCCCCTCTTAAAATGATGTTTCATCCTATTCTGTCAGTTGAGTGAGGTACTGAATCTGTGGCATAATTAAAATAAGCCCTTTCTCAATTCTATCCAAATACTGTCTCCAACGGCTTTAAGACAGCTGCCTTATCATTTGGCTCTAAAATATCTTCAGAAATACATGGCAGGGCACATGGCAGATAAAGTTCTACTGAGCCCAAAATGATTTGGAGTATATGTCTGAATTTGACTTTTCTGGGAATGACATCCCACTGAAAGCAAAAGAGAAGCTCTGCTGCCAGATCTGGGGATCATAGAAATTTGAGTTACTGCCACTAATTGAGCTGTTCTAAATTATAGTCATCCTTCATGCTAGAGCATTGGGAGGGGGACAGAAAGAGCGAGTGTTTTATTTTTAACAACTGCACTTTCCATGAGAAGTGTGGCCCCTATTTACAGCCACAAATGGAATTGGTTCCAAGGAGAGGAGGCTGAATTATTAAGCTCAAATAATTGGGTCCTTAGTTCCTAGAGTTGGGAAAAGGAGTGCTCTGTGTTGCACAGGGGTGGAGAAAGTACCATTCATTCTGAGGTTTTCATCACTTAAGATGATAATTAGTGAAAGATAATGTGCCTGGGTAGCCAATTTCAACTCTGATTATTTGCTTGAATGTGGTAATTGTGTGGTTTTGTTTTGCTCTCACTTCCTAAAGTCCTTTTGATGTTTTAGGGGGTTTGGGGACTCATTATAATCTCACAAAGTAACTATAGAAATATATAATTAGACATTATTCAGGGAAGAACAACTTAGGTTGCAAGAAGTCTCTCTATGGTACACTGCATTTAACTATGCAAGGACCTGCTCTTACTGACAGTGGAACATTATTTTCCCATAGACTTTATAGTTACATTTGGAGTATAGCATATCATGGACCTGCTCTTACTGACAGTAGAACATTATTTTCCTGTAGACTTTATAAGTACATCTTGGAGGTTAGCATATCACCTGCTTTCTGATCCTAGCTCTGCCCTTCACATCCACTGATCCTACTTCACTGAAGACTGTGGTCAAGGTGCTTTTGTCCTGTGGATTTTTACTTCATTTATTTCAGGTCCCTGACAAATGTCTTCTCTATGATTAAATGTTTGAGGATACCAAGAATATAGGTAAGAGAGTACTGTTTGAGTTAAAAAATGGATATTTGTTCTATATGACTGGTATATATTATAATAGACCTAGAAGGTAGAAACAAATGACATGTCAAAGATCCAGGTGATGTTGTCCTTCCACTAATGCATCATATGATCTCATCTGCTTGGACATCATAAAAGAACTGATCCAGATACTAAGAATTGGGAGCTATTAAAGGCGAATGGGAAGAAAATCAGAGAACTCATACCACAAATTAGGGCTACAGTCTCTGTCCCAAATATAAACAAGAATGCTAATGTTCTAGTCAAAGCTTAGTCCCATCCTTTAAAGTGAGACAGGGGCAAGGCTGATGGTCAGCTCCATCAGAGTGATTAATTATATATAAAATATATCATCACATATCCCCATTTGTGTCAAAAATAATCACAATGTTATAATTGACATAAGAAAAGTTATACACAATAGGTACAATGAGTATAATAATTATATACAATATATCCAAGCAATAATTACATCAGTAATGTCCAGTTCATTAACAATTAACAAATTCAAAGAAAATATTCCATTATTTATCTTACTTTGGTGAGTCCAAAATATTGTACCTAAGTAACTTTCTATCTAACTTGTAATACTATCTGAAAACTATTTTTTGATTTCACTCAAACTTGTACACTTTAAGCTCTAAGTGAGTTTCTTTTATAAAACTGTAACAGAAAACTTTAGTGATCTTATCTTAAACTCCTTTAGAAACCCAAAGAAATAATATTAATTAAGTAAAAAGGACATGCAAACAACTTCCAAAATAAGTGAAAAATGAAATAGCTGGCTGCCTGGACAGTTACCTACGGTTCCTCTACATTGAGGCATTCCTCTTTGACCTATAGGCCTACGATGTTTGAAAGACTTCTCTGTAAATCAGGATATTCTTAAAGACCTTCCTACCCTGTCCTGTCAAGATTTGGCAGCTCTCTTTGTATGTCCTGCTTTTTAATTTTGGACATCATACTGTCAGCAGTTGAGGTAAGGGTACTTTATTGCCCAGTGGCTAACTTTTGCCACAAAGAGGGTCAACTCCATATGGAGTTTCTTTGATTCCCATCATCTTTTCTGAACTAGATTTGTTCTGCCATAAGCAGACCTCTAATTTTCATAAAAATAGTAAGAAGATATGATGTTAAAGTAAGAACCTATAATGTTAAAATATCTTAAATGACACATTCTATAAATTTCTGAAGTGTCTGAAGACCTGTTTATCTAAAATATATTGTGGTTTGACATAGAAAACTTATCTAATAAGACCATGCATTTAATTGTAATGGATAACTACTAACTTTCATTTTGTTATATCCTAATTAGTTGGTAATTATGACTTTCAAGAATTAGAAATTTGTATTATGTTATTAGGTGAAGAGTATAGGTACACTACCTTGATAACATAGAAATATATGAAGAGTAACAAAATTAATCTCAATTCAGTATTAATATACACAATTTGTATACAATATACAAAAAAATCCAACCCAATGTAAAATATTTAAAACTAGTAATTGCTTTTTATGAGTAGACTCAAACATCTACCCTTATATCTTATCATATCTGTATCTCTCCTTTTAAATTTTTTAGCAAAAACACAAAATCTCATCTCCCTCATTCAGCTTTTTCTAACCATGAACTATAACAATTTGTAACTGATTACCCTAAACAATGATAATCATCCATAACCCCTTGAAAGACCAAAACCACTGGAATGTGGGTGAGTGCTCTTAAATTTACTTCTACTGTCTGGAGGTGATGGCATCTTTAGGGAATCCTGAAAAGAAAAGTTTTGTTAATTATAAAGTACTAAAATAAGTAGCTGAATCATTATTTGTCCAGTATCTACATAATGGGAAAATACAAGGCTTGTCTCAAGTCCTTGCTAGAGTAATTTGTGAAGCTGGATCATCTCAGCTAGCCACCTTGAAATTTTCCTGATCAGTTTGTAGTCCAACTCCAATCTTTGGTAGGTATTTGTCAGCCCAGTGGCTTTGTTAGTCCAAGTGAAATCATTATTGTGGGACCCCATCTTCTTTTTAGATACTTCAAAGATCACAATTAGGCATTGTCATGGTTCACTGCAGAAAACTGATGAGACTAAAACCCAACACAATGTACAGGTAGCTATGTAAAGCCTTTTTTTCTAGAATTAATTAGTACTCTATATGAACATCAATATCATGAGAGAAAGTTTAATATATATGTATATATAATCATATAAATTTTGATGTAAACATGTACAGGATTAGTAACAATAGAACAGTAGTCCCTTATTTTAGTTATTATTTTAGTTATTCTTTTGTCCCATACCAGGGGGATCTTCTGATATAAAATCTGCAGTTTCAATGGATAAAGCAACTCTTTTTACGTACTGAGAGTCAATGGGTATGTTAAGAGGCTTTGTAAAATCCATTAGTACCATCATGATAGCATACAACTCTGACTTTTGAACAGAATTATAAGAAATTTGAACTACTTTACTTACATTTTCTGACTTTTAACCTGCCTTTCCTGATTTGTTTGAATCTGTATACAATGGAGGGTCTCAAGAAATTGGTGTATCCTCTATGACACAAAGAATAATCCAGCTAATTTTCTCTAGAAATTCAATTCTTTTGCTTTGAAGATATCTGTTATTAATCTCTCACAAAATAAATTACTACAAGCTTTTTGCCAAGGTTCACTTTCTGTCCATAATTGGTCAAGTTTTTCATTAGTTAAAGTTACAACAAATTCTGCTGGGTCCATTTCTGTCAATTGACAAAGTCCTAATTTTTCTTTAAAAATCAGTTCAGAAATCCTTTCCACATATATCTTAAATTTTATACTTGGTTTATGTGTTAGAAATATTTATTCCAATATAATATTTCCCCTTGCATTAAAATTTTTGTATGAGAATGCTTTGAGGGTAAAATAACCAGAATGCAATTAAGGTCTGGATCCACAGCATTCACATGTACATCCTGTAATTTCTTTCACACAAAAACCAATTCTCTCTCAGCTTCAGCTGACAATTCTTTTGGACTTTTAAGTCCTTGATGCCATTTAATGTTTTGAACAAATTATCTAGTTCATCATTGTTATCACAATAGTGGTGTGTGAATTGGAATTGTCTCCTAACAATCTTTGGAAATTATTAAGGGTCAGCAATTTATCTCTCCTGATTTGCACTTGTGGGGGTCTAACTTTGTTGACTTATTTTGTATCCTAAATAATTAATGGATTCTCAATTTTGTATTTTTTCAGGAGCAATTTCATGAGATATAGATGTTAAGCAGTGAGGTTTCATGATGGATTTGAGGAGTAATACCCAATAAGGCATTTTTTTTCACTTCTTCATTCTTTCTAATGTATCTATATTTGAGTCAGCCAACAAGATATTATCCCATGTTAATTCTAAATAATAGATTGTAGAAATTTGTTTTTTATCACTTTTGATGGCTGTTGTACAAAATATTGGCACAGAGTGGCACTACTTAACATTCTCTGTGGGAGAATCCTCCATTGATGTCTATTTAAAGGTTAGTACTTATTATAAGTTGGCACTGTAAAGGCAATTTTTTTCTTTGTTCTATTCTTGTAGAGATATCACAAAGAAACAGTCTTTTAAGTCAATAACTGTAATAAATCATTCTTTAGGTAACAAAGAAGGCAAAGAAATTTCAGATTGTAGAGGGTCCATTGGCTAAATCACCTTGTTTACCACTCTTTGATCTATTACCATTTTCCAGTAATACTGGTGTAAGTTGTTAGTCCCAGCACTTGGGAAGCACTGTCAGGAGGATCTCTGTGAGTTTGAGGTCAGCTTGATCTACAAGGCAAGTTCCAGGATGGCAAGAACTACTACATAGAAGAAAACCCTGCCTCAAAAAAGAAAACAAAACAAAACAAAAGCTGGAGACATGGCTCTATCCTCTAATATTCCAGACTAATTTTATTAAATATAAAATATGTCACCACAGTCTCAGATAAAATGAACATGGCAGAAAATACTGTCAGTAACCTTCTATTCTCTCACCTGGCCATAGCGATAGCAACTCGGCTCTTCCTTTAATTGTTTCCCATGTTTCATCCTCTTTCAAGTTCTTAAAAGTCCACTATGTGCTATTCTCCTTCAACTTATTTACTTTAAAATTATGTGCATGTGCATATAGGAAAGCAGTGGTACATGACTATGCAACCGGCAATGGAGGCCAGTACCTCGGGATCTTCTGAAGTTGGAGTTAAGGTCAGTGATGAGATACCTGACATGAGTGTTGCGAATACATTCAGTGCTTCTACAAAACCATACTTGCTTTTAAAACCGAGCCACATCTCCAGCCCTTGCATATTCAATATTTTCTCTGACTTCTGAGATTTCCTATATCCAGAATTTCATATTCTCTCTCTGATTATAAAACTACAAATGTTCTTTAAATAAAGTTTAAATGTCACATCCTCTGGAAATTGCCCCAGTATAGTTGAAATATCCTTCCTTAGTATCTCAATTCTGAATTTGTTCCAATATTGTTCTTACCTAGCACATTACTATATATACATCCAATAACTTATTAATAGATGAAACCCTCTCCTGACACATGCATGATCTGTTCATGTTTCAGTTGATACGACTGAGCATATTTGAATGGGATTGACATAAAGCCAGTTGAGTACATGGATAGGAATGAACGTAAAACAAAGTATGAAACAGATATCTGTATCCAGGTTCCCTGCTGTCTCTTTTTCAATAATAATGAATAGAAGAAAATGCAGTAGCAAGGACACTGGAAAGAATACAGCTGCTGCTTCATAAAGCCACATAATGGTCTGACATACATATCCTTTTATTTTCTAGCACAGCCCTCCTCAAACATTTGAAATGGCTGAATGATAAATGTATCTTTTGTGAACTAGTCAGGTAATGAATAGTTAGAGGCCCCTTGATATATTCAGAGTTGAAGCTAATCAATGGAGACTCCAAAGCATGATTTGAAGGTTGGAAGTTTTATTTCTATCACCAAACCTCTGGAGAAAAGAGTATGGCTGAGGGGTTAGGTGATTATCAGTGTTCTATGAAATATTCCATCATGCCTATCTCGTGTAAGGAAATTTCCATAAAGATGAAGATTAGAAATCATTAAGCTATCTAAAAATATGAATGTTCCTGGAGGGTGAAGACTTGATCGTGAGAAGTCCATGAATGCTCTATATCCCTTCCACATTTTGTCTATGTATGTATTTCATTTGAATAATCATCTCTGTGATGACATCCATAACCATAACTGTATAAGTCCAAATATGTTATGTCCCAAAATTATCTAGCAAACCATGCAAACATGAGGTGGTTAACATGGTGCTGAGATTTAGCTAGCTAACTAATTGGAAACAATGTTTTTAAGGTTTTCAACAATTCTCTGAAACAGGAGAGTAGTTTCTATGAGTTAACCATCATCCTACAGTCCTAATGCTGTGATCATGTATTAAGTGTCATAATTGAGCTGAATGTTAAGATATCTACCTGTGCCCCATGAAGAACCAGCTGTATATATAGATAATTCCCTCAAATTTGTGTTGGTGAGCAGAAATGAAATGAGGTGTTGTGATCTGTGTTTTGTGGGCTATGTAAACAGAAGAAAAATCAGATGGTTTTCTCTTGTTACTAAAGTAAATTCTAAGTCCTAACACAATGGAAATATTGATACACACTTGACCTTCCCACTACATCAATGCTGCTTTAGAACAACACAAGGTGTTCATCAAGGACAGTAAGAAGGGGTTTAGATATTAAACCAGAGCCATGATTCCAGCAGAATGAGTCTTCTGGGAAGGGGATGTCAAACACAGGAAATAATTGTCTTCCTATAAATACCTGATTATGTTATTCAAAAGTCCATGTTACTAATGGTTATTCTATACCACAGAGGTAAAGAGTGAAACCAATAGTTATGCAGGGCTGGATTCAAGACTTTGAATTAGATGTTATCTCAAGTGGAATGGTTTTCCAACTAATTGATTTATTTTGTGAATGTTTTGCTTTGTCTTGTTCTATTCTAGTTTTAGATGGAGCCTGTCTACACAGCCCAGAATGGCTTTGATATCATGGCAGTCTCCCTGCCTGACATTATTAAGTGTAAAGACTCTAGGCCTGTACAACTACACTGCTTATACTTTTAAATATATACATATGTATATATGTGCGTGTGTGTGTGTGTGTGTGTGTGTGTGTGTGTGTGTGTGCGTGTGTGTGTGTGTGTGTGTTTATACTCCAATATTAAAGAAGGAACATCCATGGAGAAACAGGTCCAATCTATTGGTTCCGTTTCTGATGAAGGAGCAGGAACTTACCTGTGATAATTCGATTCAAGTGTTTTAAGCATACAAAGATTAACCCATTCTGGCCTTGGGGTCAGTCTCCAGTATCATCTACCTGTAGGTGGAGACATCCATGGACAGAAGGCGAAATTAAATTCTTCTCAGCTACAATCTCTAATCAGAACACCTTATATATTATTCTAGAGCAGCATGGATACAATGGTGTGCATCAATATCCTCATTGTATTAGGACTTACAGTTTAATTTAGTAGTGAGAAGAAACCATCTGATTTTTCTTCTGTTATACAGCCCACAGAACACAGAGTACAACATTTCATTTCATTTCTTCTCACCAGCAAACTATGTGAGGAATTTATCTACAATCACAACCAGCTCTTCATGGGACACAGCTGGACATCCTAATATTCAACTCAATTCTGATACTTGGTACATGATCACAGCACGAGGTCCTATAGGGTGGTAGTTAACACATACAAACTAGTCCCTCTAGAGAATGTAGTTTCTGGCCCAGACTTTTGGGCCTAGTCTCAAGATTTAGACCCACAGACCCACAGACCTGCAGAGACACACAGATGTTTACAATAGTTTTAGGCTGATCGACCCAAGGTCCAAGCATATATCTTTCTAACTCTTTACCCTTAATCTAACCCATGACTCTTATCCTGTTCAGCCATGCGGCTCAGTACCTTTTCTCAGAGCATCATAGTTATCCTCTGTTTCTTCTGGCTTCTCTCTGGCATTCTGCTCTGCTCTACCTGTTCCTAGAGTTTTCTTAGTCTGGTAACCCTACCCACACTTCCTGTCTGCCTTTGGCCAATCAGTGCTTTTTATTAAACTCATAGGCGGGGACAATTATTTACAATGGAACAACACAATCCCTCTACATCCCTCATTTCAGAGAATTGTTGAAAACCTTAAAACCAGTGCTTCTGATCAGTTAGCCAGCTAAGGCTCAGCTCCATGTTAACTGCCTCAGGTTTACATAGTTTGCTAGCAAATCAGAATTAGGTTTATTTTGATGGGATTTTAAACATTTTCTATTTCTTACTTAATAATAGTTTTAAATTCTAAAGTAAGAAGGTGTTTCCTTCTTCCCTACATCTACAGCCACCTAACCAGCCACTTTGGAATTTGGTTTACTTAGTTGTGAATTGGGAACAGTGCTGCATGTAATAAAATTATCTACATAAATATGAAATAGCACTAAAAAATAATTCTGGCACTGAGTAGAATATTCTTAACACACACTTAAAAAATAATTGTGGGTTACCTGACCCTTGGTGGCTGTAACTCTATTATCTTTCTTTTAAAAAAAAAAAAAACCCTACTACTTGTTTAAATATTCAGGAATTTATAGTCATGCACCCCAATCCTACCCATCACCTATTCCCTCTGTCTGCTCTTCAGCCCTGTAGTATCTTCCCAAAATAAAAACAAAAAAAAAAACATAATAACAAAATTTAAAAATAAAAATAAGAATATTAATTAAAAGCAAACAAACAAGAAAAGCACTTTTCTCCTTTGCCTTTTCCCCCTTTGCCTCTTTATTCATTTTAGTGGCATTGGGAAGTGCTGTGTAATAGGCAGTACACCCTTTTATCCAAACAGCTTTGCTTGCAATTGTTCATTGTTTAGTGTGTTGTTGGCCAGTGTCTTAGTTAGGATCTTGATTGCTGTGAAGATACACTATGACCATAGTAACTCTTACCAAAAAAAAAAAAAAAAATAGCTGTGGCTTGCTTACAGTTCATAGGTTCAGTCCATTATCATCATGGTGGTATATGTAATGTGCACGTAAACATGGTGCTGGAGAATAACTGAGTGCCCTACGTTTTTCAGGCAACAGGAAGTAAACTGTCACCTCGGGCATGGCTTGAGAATTATATGAGACCTCAAAGCCCACCTCAACAGTGACACCCTTCCTCCAACAATGCCACACCTACTCCAACAAGGCCAAACCTCCTAATAGTATCATTCCCTCTGGAGATATTTCCCTCAAACCATGGCCAGATTCAAGGACTCTGGCTTCTGTCATATCAACAGTGGATCCTCCCAAAGCTCCTGTTAGATATCCTTCTGTTGCCCAAGTCATGGAGAGCCTGTGGCTATGGTTCCACATGACCAGTCCCTTCACAAGTTCGAACAAGCCACAGATACTGGGAAGTGACAACCAAAACTCTGAATATGTGTCTGTACGGTATCAGAATTGGTTATTAGGTCTGCTCAGGTAAGGAGTGGAACCAACTCTCCTACTAGGGCAGGACTCTCATGCTGAGGTCATCAGAGTCCACTATTCCTTAGGACAGCTAAGGCAAAGTCAGTTCTCCACTGAGGTGGGGAGGTTCTCCCTAGATCAGGAAGGAACAAGGCAAGATCAGCTTGACCTTCATACTTCAACACATGGTTCACCACATGGTTTGCATAGACCCCTGTGGCAATACAGGCAATGGACATTAACACAGACCCCAGCTGTGGCATGTCTATAGAAATGAGTTAGGATGTAAGAGCCAGATAGCAATGAGCCTGAGCAATATGCTGAACAGTTTGTAATTAATGTAAGGCATTGGGTAATTATTTTATAAGCTGCTGCTGTTGGGTCTGGACTTGGGACTATGCCAGGCAAGAAACATTAGTCTATAAATGGTGCCCCTAGGTTTGGACCTAAAATTTCTTACTACAAATAGTACTCCAAAGTGGTGCACTTACATCCACATAAAGCATGAAAAAGTTTAAAAATGGTTCTAGAACACAGAACCAAAAGCAAACAAAGAAGCAATAACAAAAAAGCTTCTGTGATGTGGGACTGCCTTTCTGTATGCTGTGAACCTCAATCTTTAAATAAAGGAGCTGTTTTGGCCCTTGACAGGCACTGTAGAAAAGGTAGGCAGAGGAATCAAAATAGGTAGGAAAGGAAGGGCAGAGTCAGAGACAGATCGTGCAAGCTGCCCAAGGAGCAACATGTAAGGAACACAGGTGAGCCACGGGCCACGTGGCACACAGATTAATAGAAATAGGTTGACTTAAGATGTAATAGTTAACTAGCAATGTGCCTGAGCCATAGGCCAACAGCATGAAGTTAATATAAACATCTGAGTCATTTCTGTGGGCCTGAGCAGCAGCGGCAGGTGGTTGGGTGGCTAAGGGGTCTGGCGCAGCAGGGTCTGGGCCTCTGGCTGCCCGGGACCAAGAAACCCCACTGCAACGCTTCTGTAGGGATATTTTCAAATATAATAAAAACAGTGTAGCTATCAGAGGGATCTACCCTCAGTTAGTCTAGGAGTGTCAGACAGTGGTAACTAACACCTTTAATCCCAGCATAGGGAATATTCCTGGAGTGGTGACCTACACCCTTAATTCAATCTGAGTTTGAGGTCATCTTAGTATACAGAAGGAATTCCAGGCTCCCAGGCAGGCAGTGGTGGTGCCATGGCTTAACTGAGCAAAGTATTTAAGGCAGACATAGAAAGACAGAGGAAGCATAAGAAGCCTGGAGAAGTGAGGCAGAAGAAGCTGGAAGACAGCTGAGTAAGATCTGACTGTGATGTTTCTTCTCTGATATTGCCACCTTTCCAGAGATTTGGCCCTGAGTTTCCTTTATTCATGCAACACTTGGTGTCCAACTTTGGGGCACGAATTCCTGCCCTCCCTACCCAAAAAACAGTACTTGCTATCCAGAGCAGTACGTGGCCAAAGGAGTAATTACCAACTGGCTAGGCTTTCTGCTCTGAGTTAACCTCCTGTCTTAGACAGACTGGCCACACGTTTTTCCATTTCACTCTCATCTGGGTAAGTTTTTCAGGCAGTGGTCTCTTTCTCCAGGTGGGTTGTTTCTTTTTTATTTTTGGACTCCTCCTTGGGCTGCTATCACACTAGGTAGCTGCCCCACTTAATACTCAATTGAATCATCAACAGACAACAAATTGGTGACTAAATCAATTTTTTTAAAAGAGAGAATTGATTTAAAGCAATGAAGGGTGCAGAGTGCTTCTATGATCTCTCTCTAGATGATTTGGTATTACAATCAATGAAGAAAAAGATAAATAAGGTAGATGAGACTATCATAATGATTATCATACTGTTTATTATGAATATTTTTTGTTTGATTTCTATTTTATCATTTAAAAATACAATTAGTATAAATACAAAGAAAAAGGTCTTAAAATAGCCTATTGAGAGAGAACACAAAGATGTTCAAATTCAACAGAGAAATATGAAGAACCAATTTCAGCAAGGTCATCTAAAATTAGACAAAAAACAAGCAACATTAATAACTCAGCAACATATAACCAGTAAAAAAAAAAAAAAAAAAAAATGAAGAACGATAAAGATGATACAGAAGCTAGTTGGACTCCAGTAAAAAATGCTAAAATTATGGAGAGTAAAAGAGGCAATTGTAACACATGGGATACATTCACCATTTGTAAAATAAATGTCATGCCATAACCAGGACATTGCTAAAGACTGGTTAGATATGGTTACACCTGTGTTAGAGGCATGATTGCTTATACAATGGAAATCATGGTGGAAGGAGGCTAAAACAATAGAACAAAGAAGCAGGGCCAGAGGCATAGAAGTCTTCCAAGACTTCTTGGGGAGGGAGATTATGCTGACATTGAAAGGCAATCTTTATGCAATGAACATACTCTGGATTTATGTTGCATGGCAGCTTTAAATGACTGGGACTGGATTGAAGAAATAGGAAAGAAAGCTGAATCATTCACAAAAGTAATTCAAAGCCCCAAAGAAACTTTTACAGACTTTTTGCACAGATTAACTGCAGCAGTAAACAGAATGGTACTGGACTCAGAAGCAAGGTGAATAATAATTGAATCACGGGCTTTTGTGAATTCTAATACACAATGTAGATGAATACTTAGACCATTAAAAGCAAGGTTGGCACCCTTGGAGGATTGGATTCGTGAAACAATTAATCTAGAGTCTTATGACAGTGATGATGACTGGGTAGAAGAGCTTATTTCTAGAAGTATAAGAAAAAGTCAAAATGTTAAATGTTACAATTGTGGAAGGGAAGGTCACATAAAAAGATATTGTAAACAAGACATTCCCAGAAACAGTGCTTTTGTTAGGAATAATCCCAAGAGAACGCCCCTCCCTTCTGGAGTATGCGGAAGGTGTAGAAAAGGAAGACATTGGACTAATAAGTGCAGATCAACAAGGGATAGGCAAGGTAACTTTTTGCCCTTGAGAAACACCCCAAGGGGACTTTCAAAAGCCCTCATATCAGGTAACTTTCTGCCCTCAGGAAATGCCCCAAGGGGGCTTTCAAAAGTCCCCATAACAAATCCAATCCAGTCTTACCCTGCCATTGTGGAGGAAACACCTTCCCAGATAAATTAAAAAAAAATAAAACCTATTTTAAATAGACATACTACATGGAATGATACAAAATCTACCGGAAAAGATAAAAATTAAGGAAAGAAATTATAAAGCAAATATTTTGGCTAGCTTCTATCAATGATCAAAGGACAAAATTAAAAGTATAAATAAATGATGTTATTATTTAGGGCTTATTGGTCACAGCATCAGATGTACCTATAATTTCATCAGAGTCATGACATCTAAGTTGGCCCCTTCTACTGAAGGTAAAGGTTCAGTTTTTGGGCATTGGGTCAATATTCCAGGTAAAACAGAGTGCAAGAAGGCTTGAGTGTATAGGACAAGAAGGGTAGAGAGAAATATTAAAACCATATGTGGCTAGCATTGCTTTAAATTTATGAGGATGAGATTTACTACAACAATGGAACACACAGATTAATATTCCTCCAAACACAGAAATAAGCCATAAACTAGCACAAGGTCCTGAAAAAAAAACATTAGAAGATATTATGAGAAACAGTCACAGACCATTCAGGTTATACAGAAACAAGGCAAAATGGTTGCTGATCTTTAAAAAACACCCACAGCACTACCTCTAAATTGACTAACAGAGAAGCCTATATGAGTTCATCAATGGCCTCTAACAAAAGAGAAATTTCAGGCATTAGAACAGCTGGTACAGAAGCAGTTAAATGCTCAGCATATAGAAGAATTAACCAGCCCTTGGAATTCTACTGTATTTGTTATTAAAAAGAAATCTAGAAATTGGATAATGGTAACAGACCTAAGGGTGATAAACAAGATGATCTAGCCAATGGGCTCTCTACAGTCTGGGATTCTTTTGCCTTCTCTGTTACCTAAAGAATGGCCTATTATAGTTATTGATTTATAAGACTGATTCTTTATAATACCTTTACGAGAACAAGACAAAGAAAAATTCGCCTTTACAATGCCCACTTATAATAATTTTCAGCCTGTAAAGAGATACTAGTGGAGGGTACTCCCTCAAGGAATGCTGAATAGCCCCACTCTGCACCAGTACTTTGTACAAAAGCCAGTAGAACAAATACAAAACAAATTCCCACAACCTATAAGTTATCATTACATGGACAATATCTTGTTGGCCGATTCAAATATTGATACCTTAGAAAAAGTTTTTGAAGAAGTGAAAAAAAAAATGCCTGCTTGGGAATTACAAATTACCTCAGAAAAAATACAAAGATAAGATTCTATTAATTATTTAGGCTACAAAATAGGCCAAGAAAAATTTAGGCCCCAAAAGGTACAAATCAGGAGAGACAGTTTGAAGACATTTAATGATTTTCAAAGACTACTAGGAGACATTGCCAATTTTTCACCCACCATTGAAATTAAAAATGATGAACTGGATAATTTGTTCAAAACCTTAAATGGTGACAGGGACTTAAATAGTTCAAGAGAATTGTCACCTGAAGCTGAGAAAGACTTGGCTTTAGTAGAAAAGAAATTACATGAGGCACATGTGGATTGTGTGGATCCAGACCTTAATTTCATTCTAGTTATCTTGCCCTCTAAGCATTCTTCTACAGGAATTTTAATGCAAAGGAAAAATATTATATTGGAATGGATATTTCTTCCACATAAACTAAGTAAGAAATTAAAGATTTATGTAGAAAAGATTTCTGAACTTATTTGTAAAGGAAAATTTAGACTTTGTCAATTAATAGGAATAGACTCAGCAGAAACTGTTGTACCTTTAACTAATACATAAATTGACCAATTATGGGTAAAAAGTGAACCTTGGCAAAGAGCCTACAGTAATTTTTTGGGAGATAGTAACAACAAATATCCTCAAAGCAAAAGAATTGAATTTCTAAAGAAAACTAATTGGATTCTTCCTCATATTGTATAAGATAAACCAATTTCTGGAGCCCCTACATTTTATACCAATACAAATAAATCAGAAAAGGCAGGTAACAAATCATAACATATAAGTAAAGTGGCTCAAAGCCCTTATAATTCTGTTCAAAAGTCAGAATTATATGCTATCGTTATGGTATTAATGGACTTTACCGAACCTTTTAACATAGTCATTGACTCTCAGTATACACAAAGAGTTGTTCTCTACATTTAAATGGCTGATTTTATTAATGTTGAATCAGAATTAACTTCATTATTTATTCAGTTGCAAGAAATAATGAGAAATCATCCCTTCTAATATAATACACAGTTGATCCCATATGCATCTGCCAGGTCCTTTAGCACAAGGTCATGATGAAATTGATAAATTATTAATAGGAAATGTACTAGAGGCCTCAAAATTTCATTAAAAGCATCACATCAATAGCAAAGGATTAAAAAAGATTTCTCTATCACTTGACAACAAGCCAAAAAAAAAATGTAAAAAGGTGTCCCATCTGTTTGTTCTATAACAAAACTCCATTGCCAGTAAGAAGTAATCCTAAAGGTATATGTAGAAATGAAATCTGGCAGATGGATGTATTTCATTTTACAGAATTTGGAAAATTAAGATATGTCCATCATACAATAAATATGTTTTCAGGATTTCAATGGGCAACTGCTTTGAGTTCAGAAAAGGCTGGTTTTGTAATCACACATTTGCTAGAAGTTATGGCCATCATTGGAATACCTATACAAATTAAGACTGACAATGCTCGGGCATATATCTCTAGCAAAATAAAACAATATTTTGCTTATTATAATATAAAACATATTACAGGAATACCATACAATCCTACAGGGCAAGCAGTCATAGAGAGATCAAATAAAACTCTAAAGGATATGCTAAATAAACAGAAAGGAATGGCAAAGACCCCCAGAGATAGACTACATAATGCTTTGTCAACTTTGAATTTTCTCAATGCTAATGAGAAGGGAACAACAGCTGCTGAAAGGCATTGGACTATAGAAAAAACAGCTGAACAAAATCAGCCTGTTTACTTCAAAGTTGTACTAACATCTGAATGGAAACCAGGATATGTGCAACGTTGGGGAAGGGGTTTTGCTTTAGTTTCCACAGGTGAAGAAAAGTTATGGACACCATCAAAATTTAAAAAGACTCAATTTGAACAAGAGAAACTTCATGAAAATAAGAATTGATAGCTCATCCACCCATATCACAATTCTTTAAGTTATAAGAAAAAGCAAAGGGTTCGGGCAGGTTTTCCTTTTTGCCTTTACAGAAAACTGGGAATACTCATCTTCAAGAAGTTAAAAGACCTTAGACATCTAGACATCTAAAGCAAAAGGGAGGCTATCCTGGAAAATTTATAAGCAAAAGAATATCGTAACTATTGGTACCTGTATACTTCATAGGGTAAAATCTCATTGCTTAATCCCTACAAATTTTTTTTGTAAGTTGAAGCCCCACTTTAATTATAATTTAAAGCTGGCTTTAGAGTTGGAGTGTGGCTCTCTCCTTCTCTAAACTCAAGCGTGCTTGTTAAAGGAAAATACAAAATCTCTGTATCATATCGGAAGAACCTCCTGATATAGGACAGAAGAATAACAAAAAGTAATGGACTATTCTATTGTTACTAATTCTATGCTGAATAAATTGTTATATATTTAGTTTCCTGTACGTTGTGTTGGGTTTAGTCTCTTATCAGTTTTCTGCAGTGATCCATGACAAAGCCTAATTGTGAACTTGAAGTATACAAAAGGAAGTTGGGGCCCACAATGATGATTTTACATGGACTCTGATAAAGCCACTAGACTGACAAATACCAACCAAAGATCAAATTTGGACTACAAACTGCTCAGGACAATTTCAAAGCAGCTCACTGAGATGAGCCAGTTTCACAGACTACTATAGCCAGGACAAGCTATGCACTTTCCTGTTATGCAGAGACTGGACAACAAATGATACAGCTACTTATTTCAGGACTTGACAGTTAACAAATCATTTCTTTAAAGGATCCCCTACAGATACCATCACCTTCAGACAGCAGGAAGTAAATTTAAGAACTTGATGCTCACATTCCCTAGAGTTGAGGTGGGTTGTTTTGGGTCATACAATGAATTATGGATGGTTGTCCTTGTTTAGGTTAATTGGTTAAAAATTGTTAATAGTTATGGTTAAAAAAAGTTAAACAAGAATGATTAGATTCAAGATTTGTGTTAAAAAATAGAAATAAAAAAGGGATTCAGATATATAGGATATAAGGATAGATTATTGAATCTTTTTTTAAAAGGATTTACTAGCTCTAAATATATAACAATGAGGTTTTTATAGTTTTGGTTGGCTAGAGTTGGGGTTGGCCACTCCCCCTTCAGGAGTCCGAGACCCTGGATAAGCATCTTTGTACCTTATCAGCTGACACCTGAATCCCACCACATAAATATGTTTTCAAGATCAAAGAAATATATTTTAGATGAACAGGTCTTCTTCAAACACTTCAGAGATCCATAGAATATGCCATTTAAAATATTTTAAGAACTTAGACTTTTCTGGACAGTGAGACAGGTCTGCTCCTGGCAGCACCAATCTACTTCAGGAGAAAAATGGGCATTGAGGAAACTACATATGGACTCTACTTCCTTTGTGGCAATGGTTAGCAACTGGACAAGAACCTGTTCTTGTATTGACTGTTTGACAGTACACTGTTTAAACTGGACATGCAGGTTCCCTAGGAAAGTGACCTCTGAACTTTGACAGAACAAGCTGAGATGGTCTTTTGGTTCCTGCTTTTCAGAGAAAACTGTCAAGTATTCTTCAGGACACAAGGAGAAGCGACTGATAAACTATACCAGAATATACAGAGCAGATTTCCTGCTTTACTGAAATAAAAAGAGACTCTGGGCCTGTAGGCTGAAGATGGATGCCCCAACTTTATAAAGGAACTTTGGGTGACTGTCCAGGCAGATAGGTGTCATCTCTGTCATTTCTAGATTTTGAAAGTTGCTTATACTTCCTATTTACTTGAGTAAATATTATTTCCTTCTTGGGTCTCTGAGGTAGTTGAAGTCGAGATAGTTATAGTTATAGTTTTCTAGTGCCAGTTTTAGAAAAGAAACTTTGAAGTTAAAGTGTATAAGTTTAAGAGACATCAAAATAATAGTTTTTAGTTAGTAATACAAGTTGAAAGAAAGTAAATTACGTATAATCCTTTGAACTCATCAAAATAGGATAATTAATGAAATATTTTTTTAACTGTCAATTGTTAATGTACTAGATATTGCTCATTTATTATTTGTATATATCGTATATAAGTATTGAACCTACAGTATATGGTTTTTCTTATGTTAGTTATAACCTTTTTAAAATTTGACATTAAAGGGGATATGTGGAGATATTTTTAAATATAATAAGTTTCCTCAGTGTTGTCTCTCACATGGGCCAGAGTACAGAGTGGCATTTGGGCTTGACTTACAAAATGGCTTACTTTCTGCCTGCAGCCTGAGCTATAACATGTGCTCCTGCAGTCTCACAGAAGTGTCAGTAAAAGAACAAACTGGTTGTGACAGATTTAAGGTTACTGAAGTTACAGGCACAAAAGGAACAGAGTCAAGCATCTTAGCTTCTTAGTAGCAGCATTTTCTTGAGTCAGCTTTGTTTTCTAGTGGTAAGCGGAGGCACAGCTTTTTAAAGAAAGGCTCCCTGATTCAGCCTTAGTGGCAAAAACTGGCACAGGGCTCATTTAAGAGGCCCTTCTGCCAAAAATTTAAATGAGGTTTATGAGAAGCAGGCAGCTGTGCTTTAACTGGTGACAGTTTGGACTCTAAAATTCCCCAGATATGGAATGGTAAATGTGGTTCCTGCCAGTACCTCTGCCATGCTGTTGTTGCTAAATCTTTAATCCTAGCCACACTTTAGCAGATTAAATGTATGGTCAGAAACAGAAAAAGATAAGAGATGTATAGCAAAGGGGGGTTTAAAAAAAAACCTCTTTTGTGTGTTTAAAACAATATATAGGCTTGGGAGAGATAAAAAATAGAAAAAGGATAAAAGATATATATACACATACATATGTGTGTGTGTGTGTGTGTGTGTGTGTGTGTGTGTGTGTGTGTGTGTGTGTGTGTTTGTTTGTACCACATAAAGATAGAAAACACACAGAGAGTCTGGATCCTGCATGTTATATTATCTTTTAATTGTTAGACTGTGGAGGAAAAAGTAAGAGTTGCTAAGAGACATTTGATTATAAATACTACTGGATTGATTCAACCTATATATTTTGTAAATGCCTTGACTTCAAAATTGAAGTAAAAAGTATATTACTTTAAATAAGAGACTTTCTTTTTATTTCCACAGAAAATCAGAGGACGTAGATTTTTTTCTAGACTAAAGAAAATAAAGCTTGATCTCCTGGAAAATCTCTGATGGGATGAGATATCCACATCATCTATGAGGCTACTGATTAAGATAATCTAGCCTCAGTACCCCCATAAGATTAGTAGCACCCATAATCAGCAGAAAGTAGTAATGAAAAGCTATACTCAAATTTTCAAAATATTGTTTACAAATGTTTGTTTTAATTATAAATGGTTAATGGTCATAGTTAATCTCTAGGGGAAAGGGGGAGATATGATATAGAAATGAATTTTTAAAGATAGATTATTGAATCTACTTTCATTAAAAAAAACTGTTACTCTAAAAGTATTTTACAGTGATTATGGCTTTTGGTGTATTAATACAAATTTATGATCAATTTTGTTATGCTGTATGTATATTTATTTTATTTATGCAATCCTTTTAACATTGAAATGTTTAATTAAGAAATATAGATTAATAGTTATCTATGATAATCAAGCTTATAGTCATGTTAGGTGTTTTTAGATATACAAAAATATTTTTAATTATATAGATAATCATAAAACACTTCAAAGGCTTGAAGAATATGGCATTTAAAATATTTTAGGAATTTGACATTTTTGGACAGTGAGACATGTTTGCTTCTGCCAGTACCAATCCACTTTAAGATGATAATAGGCATTGTAAAACCTTCATTTTGAGTTTACTTTCTTTGGGGGAAAAGTTATCCACTGGACAAGGAATAATTATTGCCTTGATTATTTGACTTGCCTTGATTATAAACTGGACATGTAGTATCCATAGGAAAGTGATCTTTGGAAATTTGCCATAACAAGCCAAGATAATCCTTTAGGTTCATCCTTTGCAGAGAAAACTGTTAGACATTCTTCAGGACACAGGGAGAAGCAACTGATGAACTATCTCATAATTGTCAAAACAGTCTTTCAAATTTTCTGCTTCACTGAAAGGTATGCCAGAAACTCTAAGCCTGTAGACTGAAGACAGATGCCCCAAAATTACCAAAAAAGGGAGGGGGTGACTGTCCAGATATCCAGATATCTCTGTTATTTTTAGAATTTGGAAGCTTTTGTCAATGCACTTCCAATTTACTCAGGTAATATTATATGCTTCTGTGGTCTTTAATGGAAGATTATACAGTTATAGTTTTCCTTTATTATCAAAGATAAATTAAATATAAAACTTTGGACTCATAGGATAAGGCAGAGGTAGATTATTTTTTCTAATTTTGCTAAATACAATTAGACTAGATATTGTAACTAATTCTTGCTTGATAGGTGTTTTGTTATATATAATTTTTCTATTTTGAAATTGAAATCTTTCTTTTTGATTAGACAGAAAAATAGGGAAGTGGTAGGAGATGTCTTTCTGCATGCTGTGAATTACCATTGGATAACAAATAAATGAACTGTTCTGTCTGTCCTATGGCAAAGGAACTCATAGGCAGGCAAAACATTTGAGCATAGATAAGGGAAAATGAGGGCAGAGTCAGACAGAGATGTTGAGCTGTCACCCAAGAGAGCAAGATGTAATGGAACACAGGTAAAGACACAGGCCACATGGAAAGACATAAATTAACTGAAATCAGTTAAGATGCAAGAGCTAGCCAACAATAAGCCTGAGCCATAGACCAAATGGCTTGTAATTAATATTAGCCTTTGTGTAATTATTTTATTAGTGGATGCTGGCAGTTCTGGACCTTGGGGTTTGGAACAGAAACTTTTTACGAAACCTCAGTCCATACCTTACTACCATCATCTCTTTAGATCTGACCCTCTCCACAGGACATGAACCATACTACCTCTCTCTCTCTCTCTCTCTCTCTCTCTCTCTCTCTCTCTCTCTCTCTCTCTCTCTCTCTCTCTCTCTCTCTCTCTCTCTCTCCCATATCCTACCATACATTTGCTCATTTTGTGGCACTAGGTAAGACCATGATTTCTTATTCCTGCCTAGGGCAAGCTGCTCTGGGTAAGCTTGTGCATGTTCTTTTCTCCCTTTTACCTTTCTTAACCCATTATCCTATCACTCTCATCTCACATTCTCCACTTGAATTAAATAAATTGCTTTCTATTTGGTTGCCAAGGATGAAATATGTGCTGCTGATACTTAGAGCCAAACCCTCATGTCTGATCTTTCTTCAAGATCTCAATTTGAGAGCATCCCAAGAGAATATCTAACATAACATTCAATAGCATCTCCATACAAGTATGCCTTGTCTCAACAACAATGCAATGGTCATATCCATTTAAAGCACACATGTTGTGAGCGAAGGCTGTTGACACCAGCTTTAGATCATATCCTTGTCCTGCTCTTTTCATTCCCATGACACATCTCCAGAAGTTTCCACCTAGACTCATCTGAGAACTCCCCACCCCCTTTCCCCAACCTTATATACTATACAAAGCTCTATTAAAGAACTACCATCCATCTCCCATGCTGTACAATAAATTTCAAGAGATGCAACCAGTGATATCCACTTCTCTGAATCCAACATCTTTACCTGCACAGACTTTGGTACAGAGATGCACCTGCAGTGTTAACAAAATAAAAAGTGGGCTGATCTAACCTGTGTGCCCTCTTCTCTCGTATCCTGGAAGAAACTTGTTTTGGTGGTTTCAGCGAAGAACCTTCAGGTATGGCATCAGATAGTATTAATATTATGAAGTAACAAGCTAAGTTGATCGCCTAATGGTCTTACTAGCTTCTTCTCTCCAAATCCAGTGATCTATTTATCTGGAGCAGAGAAATGGAAAATTTCTTCCATTAAGATCCAAGGGTATCTGCACATATGATAATCAATATAATTACAACCATGGATTGCAAGTATATTTACAATGAATCCCAACAACATGTCACTCTGACTCTATGGAGGAGAATTTGGAAGACCTGACTGTAATATAAGTTTCTGACCTGGCTTAGCCCTTGGTACAGACTCTCCCACAGTTGCTTAAGCGCCCCAAAATGACTTGTGTAATTGTTAATATTATATTAACATTATACTGTTTGACCTATGGCTAGAGCTTATTGCTAGCTAGGATGTTTTCTATTCATCTGTCTTGCCATGTGGCTTGTGGCTTATCTATTTCTTTATATCTTGCTTCTTGGGCTGCTAGATAGTATCTCTTTTGACTCCTGATCCGCCCTCCTTCCCTTATGCCCAGATTTCTTGCCTGCATCTAAGATGCACTGCCATAGGCCAAAACAGTTCCTTTATTAACCAATGATATTCACAGCATACAGAAAGACATCCCACATCACTTGACTCTCTAACTGCAACTTTACTTAGAGTTTGACCATTTGAGTTGAATCTATAATCCTGTCTGCAAAAGTAAGAAAAACAAAGATTGATCAAATCATTTCATCTGAGTATGCTGTTACATAACTTCTACCCAATGCCAAGTGCTCTTCACAATTGACCATCATTGTTTCTCAAAAAAAAAAAAAAAAAGTTGTCCAATTAGCGACAATCACTCATTCCTGCTTATTGTTAAGGATAATGTGTTGTTTTCCCAGGATACTCATGCCTATGTTTGTATGGAACCAGCTGTAAGTATTCCCAGCACATAGCAGCATAGCAGAGATGTGGTAAACCCAACATGGCAAGGGGTGATATAAGAATTCTTGGCATGTAGCTCCCATGTGGTAAAGCCAACATGGTGCTGGCAGAACATGCTGCATACATACGGCATGCCCCTAGGCATGGCTATGTAAATCCATGCATACCAGCTCTCTTAAAAAGAGCCACCACATGAAAGTCTGTTTCTCTTTATCTTCTGCTTCTCTCACTCATACCTGCTAGGCAACTCCCTTGAATAAACTCTAGTGTAGCATCTGGTAGTGTATGTCTGATCTCACATACAAAACCAACATTTTGATGCCATGACATGGATAGGATCTCTCCTGGGCTTAGGTGCGCATAGGCCAGAAGATCCTGATCCAGGCCTCATCAGGCTCCCTTCCGTCTGCCTTCCATAGCTTGTTTGAACAACACCAGTCTCAATTGGGAAGTCTTCCCTTTCTGGTCAGCATAAATGCAAACTATTGTCTCTGGAAAAGACTATTTTTCCAGTAACACTCTAGCATTGTGGAGGACTACCCCAGCAATGATCTTTACTTCAGGTTATGGCTGTTCCTTTTTGCCTAAAACTCATTTTTGGCCTTCCATGCTATTAAAGCCCAGCTTGGATCCTTGATCCTGTTCCCAGACACTGTTTTCAGGGCTTTGCCCTAATACCTACTATAGGTGCTGACAAGTTCCTATTGGTAGCTTGCATTGGACACCCATTCTAGGTACTGATGAGTGCCTGTGGTGGCTTAGCATTGGGTTTTTATGCCTGCCCCGAGAATGAAAGGGATTTTAGGGGTTTGCATTGGTTCAGGTTTTTCCCTGACTCCTATCATAGATGCTGACAAGTGTGAGTGATAGCTAGCATAGGTTTTTACACCCACTCTCTTGGTGGCTAGCATTGTTTTGGGGTTTATCCTAGTACCTACTACTAAGAACTGACAAGTTACTTGATGGTAGCTAGCATTATTTCCATGGGACCATTTGTTGGCTGGGTGATAACCCAGAGTTAGTGGTGGAATCCCTCCCCCCTTGGCCTCAATAATGGAGACTGAGTCAGGAGAAAATATCTCTCCATCCTTACCTCTAGGATGCATTCTTGAGACTTTCACGCCACTTAGCTTTTTGCCTTACTTAGACACTGCCAAGCTTATCCATTATTGCATAAAGAAATAGCCTAAGTACCCCTTAGATCATAACTCAAAATAGCCACCTAACAGCTCACTGAACCCCAATATTTTATGGGAGTTAACTTTTACAAGCATATGGGCAGATGGAAAGAGTTCCCTTATCTTTCCATATCTCAGCTCTCAACTTTCTCTCTGGATTTCTGTTCCTCTGCCATCTGTTTCTAGCCACATGACAAGATTCTTCTCTGGAATCTACACATTTCAAATATCAATGCCCACCTGAAATTCGTCCAACCTCTTCCTTTCCAGGAACTCCAAACCTGGTGCCTACATTTACCCCATTGATCACTCACTCTCACACTAATAAGAATCTTGATCCAGTTCTCCATGTGCAGGAAGTGACTGACTTAGATGGCAAAGTGAAAGTTTATACTCTGTTTCCTCTATGAAAACATTCTCTCTCAGGTTGCAAAAAAAGGGGGCTCTGTAGTGAAGACAAGTTCTGGAGCAGGCAAGAATGCATTCAAATGAGGTTCAACAGACAAATGTAGCACATACCCCTGGGAGCTGAGGCTGTCCTAGATGTAGATCCCCACTAAATTACAATACACCAAAGTGAGTCTTAGCCAGAGACAATTTTGTGACCTGCTTACTGGCAACTCTGCATAGAGCTGCCCTGAAGCCTGTCAATTTTGATAAAATGCAAATAATAGTACAAAATAAACAGGAGAGTTCATCCCAGTCTTTTAATACATCACAAATACACTCTCACAATATACTAACTTAGATCCTGAGAATTCTGAGAGAAAACAACTTTTCATAACCCATATTTTTTAACCAGGAGCTACCCCAACATCAAAATTAAACCTACATCTCCTGAGAGGGGACGACTGACTCCACAGAGAGAAGTCTTAGTGCTGGCTTTTAAGGTATATCACAGGAGAGATGAGAAAACACACCAAGAAAGATACCTCCTGCTGTCTTCCTTTCTTGTGGACACCAGTGCCACAGTACTCGGTCCTGCAATATTGGGGGTTCTACCTCTCTCTTTATAGCCTCTCCATTGTTGGTGTGGGAAGCCAACAACTTCAGCTTCATCAGATGCCATCACTTAATTGCATTTTCAGAGATATCCCTATCAACCACTCACTTTTAGCCATGCCAACCTGCCCCATAGCCCCAATGGGAAGGGATTTTTTAGCTAAAGTAGGAGCTTTCATTTCTTATAGTCATCACATTTGCCTGAATCCATTCTCACCAGCCACTCCAGCTGCTTGCTCCCTTGCTTCTCTTGCTATCTGCTCAGCCTGTCAGCACCAGACCCCCATACCCTCTTCCAACTTTCAGGTGGATGCCACAAGCGGGAACACTCAGAATCCTTTCTTCACTAGACATATTTCCCCCAAATTTTCCATCTCTGAGTTTTTCATTCCAGCCTGCTTCTCAGAGCCAAAATCGATACAGGTACCAGAAACAAAAAGCTCTGATATATTTCACCTTGCCCTTCCCCTCCCCCATAGACTAACCCTCCAGCCACTGCTAATGGAGAATGAAGAAACCCAGAAGCCATCTTACCATCAGAAAACAGTTGACCCCTACCCCCTGGGGACTAGATAAAAGAAACCAGGAGCCATTTTTAGAGCCAATAACAGGTAAAACAGACCATTTTCCCCACCCCCAGGACCAGGAAAAAAAAAAAAAAAAAGGAACCAGAAGCCATTTTAACCTTGGCAAAAAAAAAAAAAAAGAAAGAGATATTTTAACCTCTTCCCATCCCCAGACCTAGCAGAGATCCACAAACCTTATCATGCAGCTGGAGTCCCCTAGAAGGAAGAAACACAAAAACACCTACCTTAAGGTTTATTTAAAGTATAGACAAAGCCCAATTTTCCCAATTTCAAACCTTCTTTCTCTTCCCTCTTTCTTCTCTTCTCAATCTGACCTCCAGAACTCATTAATAATGGAGTACCCTCACTATATGTATTACTTTCCAAGGTTCTCTTACTAACTCAGTTTTTTCTCTGAGCTCCAGAATATCAGAATTCATCATCCCATGATTTAAACTCACCTGAACTGCAGGAAATGAGCCACAAAACCCAGCAGACTGATGCCAGAAGATACAACTCTCATCTTCCAAAAAGACAAACTTCACCCTTAAGATAGCTTAAAGCAGCCTGAAGAGATCCATTGACCCAGTTCCAGTACAATCCATTTTCTCCCTGCTCCTCCCTAAATAAACCCAGCTTTCTTTTTATAATAAGCAAAGGTGTGTGTTGTAAAGATTCCTAGCACATAGCAGTCACATGCTAAATGCAATATGGCACTGGGTAAGATAAGAATCTCTGGCATGTATCTTCCACATGGTAATGCCAACATGGTACTGGCAGAACATGCTGTATATGGAATGCATGCCTCTAGATGTGGCTACATAAATCTGTTCTCATCCATTCTCTTAAAGAAAATCTGTTTCTCTTTCTCTTCTGTTTTTTTTTCCTTGTACATGCTCAGCAACTCCCCTGAATAAACTCTAGTGTGGCATCTGGTAGTGTGTATCTGATCTCATGTGCAAAACCAACACCAGCCCTGGTAGACACTCATAGTGGCTGCTTCTATTTACTAAGCATTCTCTGGAAAGAGTAAGAGTTGTCTACCATTAATCTCTCAACACAGAGAAAGGAAAATATGAAAATTGCCTAGTCAAACCTTGGGAAATATCTCTTGAATAGGTATTCTCCTTTGGCTCCCAGATTCCTCAGCAGGGTAGATTCTGGGTCCTCAACCATGACTTTCATGATCACATGCATTTGATGGTATTCTTTCTCTCCACCTTTCTTCAGATTGTGCTTCCTACATTTTTCTGGAATCGTCTTTTAAATAACTTATCAGCAGTAAATGTTCATCTCAGAGTATGCTTTGGACCAAATCTTCACCTGTACTGTGTTGACTGTGATTCCCTATAGAGAGAATCACCCTTACTATGAAACAAGGACTAGGAATTTTTGAATCTTGATGATAGAATATCCTGTTGACTTCACCTGTGCTTCTTAGGAGAGCTGCTTTCCTTATAGGTGAAGATTTGCAGGAAAAA
This sequence comes from Phyllotis vaccarum, assembly GCA_033318265.1. Taxonomy (NCBI): domain Eukaryota; kingdom Metazoa; phylum Chordata; class Mammalia; order Rodentia; family Cricetidae; genus Phyllotis; species Phyllotis vaccarum. Next base: position 34,178,629 of record JARWLC010000001.1, on the reverse strand, counting down.
ATGTAAAACAATGAGATTTCAGAATACCAAATTCCAAACAGAGAGCAGTATTAACCCTGAAAGTGAAGAGAGGAGATCACAGACACCTTAATCTTAGACTTCCACGTGCACTTTATTATAAATCAGATGTTTGATGAAAAAAATATTTCAAATACTGTCATTGTTCTGGCTACAGTCTCACTTCTCTTTTATTAGTTTATTTATGTATTCAATGTATTTGTGGAGATGGGTAAGGGTGTGTATGTGCCACAGTATAGACATGGAGTTCAGGGGACAACTAACTGGATGTGGTTCTAATTTTTCTACCATATGGGTTCCAGGAATATTACTCAAATTCTCAGACTTGACAGCAAGTTCCTGTAACTACAGAGACATCTCGACTGTCCTCAGTTTTCCTTTTCAATGAGTGTTCCCACTACTGTCTTCTTTTGCAAAAACAATACTGTATTCTTAAGCAATTAAAGGAAGAAAACAGCACATCTCACTTTTCCAATGAAATGAAGTAAAAAGTTAAAACTCTCCTATGGAAAGAGGTCTTCAAAGAGCAAAATCAAATGTATCAGGCTTCCTGAGTGAATCTATTATACCTGTGTCATTACTTGGGGTTGTTGGAGTGGAAACAGCATCTTTGTAAAGTTCTGCAATGCCTGGAGGCCAGGAACATGTGGGTTTTACCCAACAGTCCACTAAGGTGATTTAGAATAAACTTACTCATAATATCTAAGTCTCCAGAAGTAAGCTGAGGGTAAAATTAAGGAGTTTCCAACCTGATTCATTTCAATATCATGTGCCTTCTCTATCATGGGTTTTGTGTCCTGTAGACTGTGACCACAACCTGTGGCCATCTATAGCTCTCAGCCAAGCTTAAATCTACTCAATTCAAGAAAGTTCTCTTCAACTGTTCAGGGGCAATCCAGCCCCCTTTTGCAAGAGTCTGCACTGTCTTGTGTCAATTTTACACATAAACTAGAGTTACTTGAAAAAAAAAAAAAAAAAGAACCTCAATGGGAAAAATGCCTCTATAAGAATTTGCTGTAAGGCACTTCTCTTAGTGACTGATGGGGAAGGGCTCAACCCATTTGTAACTGGTGATGGTGCTATCTCTGAGTGGTTGGTCCTGAGTTCTATAGGAAAGCAGGCAGAGAAAGCCATGGGAAGCAAACCATTAAGCAGTATTTGTCTGATGGCCTCTGTATCAGCTCTCATCTTTAGGCTTGGGCTCTGTTTGGTTTCCCATCCTGACTTTCTTCAATGATAAACAACAATATAAAAATATTAGCCAAATGAAATCTTTCCTTTCCAACTTGCTTTCTGGTCATTGTACTTCACTGAAACAATAGAATACAGAGACTCTAGTTTCCTTTCTGGTTATCCTGTATTTTTGAGTATCACTGATAACTATGCATTAATTTGTCCTTGTTATCTTTTCTGTGCATTCCTGAAAGGCAGTAGTACATCTGTTTCTTTACCACACTGGAACCTAAACGCAGCATTCATAACCCAGTCGATATCTTGGAGATCCTAAACAATCTTGCATAATTAATGACAACTCCACTCAGCAGTCCTGACAATACCATAATGGAGTCACACTAGATGAATTTCCTCACTCTGTGTTCTTCCAGGTTGGTTACTCAGAACACCAGCTCTAGATCACAAATGACCTTTATACCAAAAGAAGAAACTACACAACTAGCATGTGGATTCAACAAATCTATAAATGCAGGGTTTACCAAACCTGACCTACTATCTTTGCATTTTTAGTAAATTCAGACTGATAATGTGTGAAGATATTCTCAGGATAGGATAGCACAAAACAAAATGTCCTGCATTGGTTCTTTCACCAGTTTTAGCCTACATGCTCCAAAGTACAATTTGTTAAATGTGCCAATATAGCAAGAACTACATGTAAGGAGCATAAGGAGGCAGTTTCAGTAAGCTATAAAGAAACATGGTGGACATTCACAAAGCCAAATGCTTATATACTTAGGGAAGAAGCAGAGAAAAGACAGAAGACTGGAGAAAGAAATAGAGAAAAGGAAGACGTGAGAAAGGAAAGTGAACAGATGTAAGAGAAAGAGGGAGAGGAGAAATCTGGATCATTTCAACAGTATCACCATCTGTTGAGTTCCCTCACTTCTAGATCTCATATGACTGAATTGTGAAAGATTTAAGAAGACTTTGTTCTTTCAAATTAATCTTGAAAGAGCATAAAGGTCAGAAGGAAGTTACATTCTTCAAAATGCATCAAGTGTGGAAGACTCCAGCTCCTCTTCCCACATCTGCCAAATTTACAACCTTCTGGACTTGCAGAAACCCTTTAACCCTTGTGGTTTCTGCAGTGGCCAAGAGACTGGGGATGTTCTATAATATAGAACTCACATCAGAGTATGAAATAACATATCATGTCATGACAATGAATCTGTGGTTCCTCCAGCCCAAGAGAGCTTGGAAAGAACAGACTGTGCTTGAGAAGCAGTAGGAATGTGCACTCAAGTCTCCTGGGACTTCATTCAAAACTTCAATCTATTAATTCAATCATAATAGAATAGAGGTTAACACAAGTATTCTGTTAGGACTCTTTATGAGCACATCATATGTCCAGGGTAGAAAACCATTGTGCTAGAGAATAATTACTACTACCATGCTCTAATACAGAAAATGAATTACAATTTACCTCTGTTAGATACAATCAATTTCCATTCATTTTCATGGCAATGTAACATTCTACTGTAGAAATAACCACTGTGCATGCTCCTACTGTTTAATAAGTCTCTGGGGTTATTTGTAGATGTAAAATATTGAAAACATGTTGCTAATAATATTCTTAAAATATGATACTTGGAAAAAAGTGTGCAAAATGTTCTTTTCGATGTCCAGCTAGAAGTACAACTATTGCACTACAGACATGGAAATACTTAGTTTTGCAAGCTAACCAATGACTGTTTCCCTGGATCATTTACAGTAATGGTAATTACTGTAGTCAGAAATTTCTCTGTCCTGGCTATCCAGTCCTTCAGCCACAAAATATCATAGAAAAGCTTATATTAATTACAAGCTGTTTGCCCTATGGCTCAGGCATAGTACTATCTAACACTTACTCTTAAACTAACCTATGACTCTTATTCAAGTTTAGCTATGTGGCTTGGTACCTCTGCTGAGTGCAGCATTTTTATCTTCCTTCCTCTGCTCCTGCCTGGCATCTTCCACTCTCTTCTTTTGCTTCCCAGAATTCTCTTAGTCTGGTTGTCCTGTCTCTACTTCCTGTTTTACTCCTGGCCAATCATCATTATATTGACCAATATTTAAAGTAAAAAATATTTGCAGTATACAAGAGCATAGTTCCACAGAAAATTACTGTTTCACAAACATTAATGGTAAACAAGGTAGATAGTGTGTGTAATTCAGGGGTATAGTAGGACTATGATCTGTTACATTGTAAATAATTGCCCTGGCTACTGGTTCAATAAAAACACTGATTGGCCACAGGCAGACAGGAAGTGTGGGCAGGACTACCAGACTAAGAAAACTTTGGGAACATAAGAGCAGAGCAGAGAATCCAGAAAGACACCATGAAGACAGGAAGATGAGATATAGCAGGCATAGAGGAAAGAAGTTGAAATGCTGCTCAGAGAAAAGATACCGAGCTGCATGGCTAAACAAGATGAGAATCATGGGTTAATTTAAGTGTAAAGAGTTAGCAACTTACAAGCCTAGACCCTAGGTCAATCAGCAGAAAATTAAAGCAAGCATCTGTGTGTTTCTGTTGGACTTTGGGTCCAATCCTCAGTGCTAGGTCATTAAGGTTGAGCCAGAAACATAATACTACACAGAGGCATAAACAAATACACCCACAGTAGAGGTTGCTATCTCTTTCTACACAAATGAAGGAGTGAGTGGAATGGAACAGTGAGTGTCAGGATAGTAAAAACAGCTATGGTCTCACTGGAGCAGAAAGGGCTCTGATCCTGACATGGAAAAAGAGAATGAGCATTTGAGCATTGAGACACTGGGAGACAGCCTGTCCAAGCCATTGACTTTTAAGGCAGGGGCACCAGTGTCTCAAGGGCCAGCTTTATGGAAAGATAACAATTGGTTAAAAGGTATCACCTTCCAAATAAAAGTCATGGTTGCTCTACCACTCTAGATATCCATATCCATTGCCATTTTGATCTCAATAGCTAGAACATGGAAAAAGCTAAGTTGTTTATAAACTGATGAATGGGTAATACCAATGTGATATCTGTCAAATGCAATTTTGTCATTTGTGAAGAAAAATGAAATTATCAAATCTGCAGGTAAATGGATGGAACTGGAAAACATAAAAACAAACATTCGCGTTCTCACTTATATATAGATCATAGTGCTAAGTCTCTAGACTTGTGTGTTTAAGTTGGAATACCTGTAGAAGCCAATAAGCTAGAAACAGGCCATATGGTGTGAAGAAAGGACTTAAGAATGGTGACTAGTAGAACACAGGTGACATGAAGGGGGTGAAGGGAATAGTGGAAGGGAAGTTTAAGTAAGGAGACTGCTGAGAAGACAGGGCAGATAAAAAATAGGAGAGAAGGACAAGCAACTTTGCTTTGGTTTGCTTGGCTCACTGAAGCATGCTCAAACAGGTGATTCATTCAGATGCTCAGTTACTCTTGAGTCTCTCCAAACCAATGTGTGTAGCTTTTCATAATACAGTATTATCCATTGTGTCTTGGCATTTGAGAATGAGAAGAAATTATCTGAGGTCTAACTACTTCTTTTAAATGATGAGAAAACTATGATCCTGGGATGTTAGTGTACTTAACAAAGTTGAAATAGTATCATAGTAAATTAGTATCAGAGATTGCAATGGCATCCAGAGCTTCTAAAGCTTGATTTTAAAAGGCTGTTCAAAGTTACTGAGCAAGTAAAACAGAAGCAAGCTCTGGTTTTGTGACTAATACAAAATTATTTCCAGAATAAATAGCTTTTGCATATATCTCTGTCTTTACATTTCCTGGATTTCTTCAATAATTACTAAAGTCAATTTACTTTATATGATTTAAGATCTTTTAACCAGCATTTGCTTAAAAGTTATGTCAGCTTGATCAGTGTCCTATCACTGGGTCATTTGTAAGACGAAAAGGTCATTGCCACTTCAGTTGTATATGGAACTTCTGAATTCTTACTCTCTCATCATTTTGTCCCATCCTTCCTGTGTGGCCATCAGTCTGTTTCCTATCCTCTAATGTATGTGTTTCATTGTTATGTGAAGATCAAAATGATAATGTATTACATTTCCCTTGTATGTTCCAGACATCCAGTAAATTCCAGTGGAATATAAGTTTAAGATTTTTAGGCATAAAGAATGTTCAAACAAATGCAAAGTATCTGAAGAATGCATTGAAATTACTCTGCTCAACAAAATCATTTTGGGAAAATTTTGACACACCAGAGTGACTTGATCATATAATGAGTCAGCAGCTTTACTACACCTTGAACTTGAAGACTTCATTATCTAGCCAAAGGCTTCAGGAAAATGCCAGTGTTACAGCCCTCTAGGCTGCCCTGAAGACAGTGGAGAACCTCCCAATTCTCTAAGAAGTAACATGTTAACATACCACTGGGGTCTGACAGAATTAGTAATGGATCTGAAGGCAATGTCACTGCCATGTGGATTGAAAGCTCCCTTTATTAGGGAAGTCCTTTCAATTTCTAAATTTAATATCCATGAAAACTTTGAGTTTCAACAGATATCTTAAAATCACCACAAAGTTACAAAAAAGCCAACAGATGCACAAACTCTGTTTCTACCTGCCTGCCCCAGCTCCAGCAGGATTCCAAATACCTCAAAGGCTTTGGTTATGTGCTGGACTGATCAAAACATCTCCTAAAATATATTTCATCGCACATCATAATGTTTTTTGGTACAATGTGACTTTCACTCTTGACCAAAAAGAAATTAAAAAGTTCAGAAAGCAAAGCCAAACAAAATATTTACATCAAAGCCTTGTCAATTTTTTTCATTTATAAAAACTTAACCATGCCTGTCTATTAAAAATAGAACCTCTAAGGACCTGAATTTATGTCCCAGCAAGAATCCAAACTTTCTACTAGCTTCAAGGAGCACTTCTCAGTAAGAGGCCAGAAGAGGAAATGTTCTCTAAGCATTGTTTTCTTACCCTATCTTGACACCTCATAAGGTTTTGAAGCTGAAATATTATAGGCATCAAAGGGTTTTTTTTTTAAGAAAATCCAAGTTGTGAGGAACCTGAGCCAATCATGTCATCTGATTGTTATGTCACTCTTCTGCTTGACAGTGGCAGAACATGGAACGTACCTCTAGATCCTCTCTCTCTCTCTCTCTCTCTCTCTCTCTCTCTCTCTCTCTCTCTCTCTCTCTCTCTCTCTCTCTCTCTCCTCTCCTCTCCTCTCTCTCTCTCCCCTCTCTCTCCCCTCTCTCTCCTCTCTCTCCCATTTGACCTTGATACTCCAACCAATCTACCTGTGGCTCAAAGACATGCAAGATAATCATATCATCAGCAAATCTTGACCTAAGGTTTTATCATGTCTTCTTCCAACACCCAGGTAAAGGTCCAAAATTATTCTGTCCCCTGTAGAATTGTATTCACATATCTGAGTTTACCATAAGGAGAGCTGACTCCTTCAATGAGCCTTCTAAACTTAGCATGTTCTTTGTAATAACATGTGAATGACAGGTACTTTTTCATAAGTACAAGGTGCTGTGGTTTATGCTAAAGACTCTCAAGTGTCCATGTATTTAAACTTAGTTGCTAGATCACAATTGTAGAAAGCTAGATGTTGGATATAATTAGATATCTTCTAGTTATGTGGGGGCATGCCCTAGGTGGAAATATTGATTTCCTGTTGTTCCTTTCCAGATGTCTCCCCTTCTGCCTCTTCTTGTCTATCTTTTTCCATCACCTTTCCTTCTTCTCTATTTCATCTCTCTCTATCTTGCTGTCCCAAGGCTCTATCAGGAGACACTGAACCACCCCAGGCCTGGCATAATAGTACTAAGTGTACATGAGCAAAAAGCTCTAGAACTTTGATCCAAAAATAAACTTTTCCTCCTTTCTTTTCTAATTTAGCTCTGATGTCCATTACAGTCATAAAAAGCAAGCACATTTAGTTTCAAGGGATCATGATGCTATGGTATTTTGTTCAATCCTCAAAGCCCTTTGCTCCTGTCTCCCAAGAAATCCATCTGCCTTTCATGCTGAAGGATGCTTACCTGCCACTGATTGGCATATGAAAGGACAGAATACACTTTGAGAGGTATTTCTATATGATAAACAGTATTTCTGAAAGACTGTTCATACTTCATAGGGCACATACCTTCAAAAGGATACATTTTGAAAGATTTAATGCCAGAGCTTCCTTTTCCATTATTAAAATACAAAACTGTGGGTAAAAGCCTATGAGTCATAAAAAGGAACTATTTTACTTTCTTAAAGTTTAGGCTGTTTTAGTATAGATTTCCCTAAAAGAAAAGCACAAGACATAAATTTCCAGGAACAATTCCAACAGAGATTACAGGAGATAGAGTAGAATAATGAAACAGGAAAGGAGGAAGAAATAAATAAATTATACATCCTTAAGCTAACCATAATATTCCCCTAAGAACTGATCTACTGCAAGTCCTTGTAATATAATTCTGTCATATCTCCCAACACCTCTGATTCCCTATTTGTTGAAGGGTTATCCCAAAAGCATTTGTATTTTTCATATTTTTTGCATATCTTTATGTAGCCCTGAGCCTGCTGCAGTTTGCCCAGTACGAAAAAGGACGCAAAACAAAGAAAAGCAAAACTACATAGAGAATCATAAGATGGTATAACAAAGCAGGATAAGACTCTTAGCATGCAGGAACATCAAGTCATTTTAGGTTCCACGGTAAAGACAGACACCATGTGGGTGGATGTGGTTGAAGAAACACGTGGGAAACACTTGCTATTGTTGTTTTCTGTCTATTTCTACTATAAGGACCATGACTTGAAGAGGAAAGCAGTTTTGGCTTACATATCCTGATCACAATCCATCACTGTGAATAACCAAGGCAGGAACTCAAGCAGGATGTGAACATGGAGGCAGGAACTGAAACAAAGACAATGGAGAAATACTACTTACTGATTGTTTTCCAGGCTCATGGATAACAACATTTCTTATTTTTTCTAGGACTGCCATTCCAGGGATATCACTGCCACTAGTGGACTTAGTCCTCTCTCATTAGTCATTAATCAAGAAAATATATGTCCCTCACACTGTCTACAGGCCAGTGTGATGGGCTTATTTCCTTGGATGAATTTCTCTTTCCCCGGATATGTCAAGGTATATGTTAATGTGACAAAACTAACCAACACAGTTGTCTTTATACAAAAGTTCCCCTTCCTAAGTCCATTAGCCTGCAATCTTTAAGTGCATGAAACATTGAGCATGGCAGAATGCTCACAATCTAAGCAACTCCAAAGATACCACCTAATGAGCACTGATGCATTGGGTACCAAGCTTTCATTGAGGAGCTTTTGGTGTTTAAGATCCAAGAAAAAATATGGCTCTTCACATTTTGTCTCCCTATCAGTCTCTCCTCAGCTTTTCCAATCTTTGCAGTCATTCTATTTTCTTCCTGTTAGTTTATAAGCATATAATATCATGCATTGGACATTTTTTTTCTCTTATTGTCAAGTAAACTATGTTATAATATGGTTTCTTGGCCCAGGTGGCCAGAGGTCTCAGACCCACAGACCTGCTGCCCTAGACCCTTTAGCTGCCCACCACTGCTTTTCCTCCAAAAATGACTCAGATACTTATATTAAGTTCATGCTGTTTGGCCTACAACTTAGGCACATTGCTAGCTAGCTCTTTCATCTTAACTCAACCATTTCACTAATCTGTCTGCCACGTGGCCAGTGGCTCACCTGTGCTCCTTATTTGTTTCACCTTGGGCAGCTGGCTTGATCTGTCTTTGACTCTGCCCTTCCTTTTCCACCTATTCTGATTCCCCACCTACTTATTCAATGGTACCTGCCATGGGCCAAAACAGCTCCTTTATTTAAAGATTGATATTCACAGCATACAGAAAGACATCCCCACATCAAAACTACATCCAACAAGAATTATGTAATCATTTTGGTTATTTCTTCATCCTTGTCATGTAGACTAGTGCCTGGCCTAGTTAACATGTTGAATTAAGACCTCAAAAGTAGGATAGCACTGAAGTGCATATCAGAAGAAGAATAGGCTTGAACATTTTTAAGTCATCCTTCTTGCTATAATATGAAGAAGAGGTTATAAATCAGAACATCTGAAGAAATATGAGGAAGCCTTGGGCAGAGACAGCTATCACATAGCTGAGACTAGGCTGTGAGGAACCCTGCATGAGACATAACATCTATATAGAAATAATAGTCTTAAAAGCCATTCATATTTGTAAAGTGACATGAGAGAAGTGGTCCATGTGGGATCTGTGTTTCTGGTCTGTTCAATGGTGAGAAGTAAGGGATTTCATCACCATCATTACTATGTCATGTCAAAGTTGAGGTTGCTGATGACTGGGACTGTTCAATGTTAAATTACAAAGCTTACTCAGGAGTCAGGGCTGGGATGAACAAATAAGCCATATTTTTCAGGTATGTACATGTTCATGTGTGTGTGCATGTGCATGCATATGCCCATGTGCGTGTGAGTGTGTGTGTATAAATTATTACTAAGCATCAGGAGACAACTGGCCTCTAGACAAAGAAACACCTGATTTAAAAAGTTGGCTCAGGAGTTGTAGATGTAAACTTGGTCCTAGGGGAATCATTGGCCAAATGTACAACTATATTTATGAGAAATATTTGACTCAGAATTAACTATAATGTAAGACTTAGAAACAATTAAAAGCTATAGAACATGTAAAGAAATTCATAGTGTCTGATGGACAAAACAAAAAGCATTCCTCAACTGGCAGTGTGTGGTTTTATTTGAGTCTCCAAATTTCTACATTTTCTAATATATACTTTCACACACACCTTCACACACATGTAAAGTACATGGTTATAAAATACTTATAGAAAGAGAGGTTTAAGTTCAAAAGATATATAAATTTTAATAATATAGATATTTTATCAATTCATAAACATTTTAAACTGATATTCTTGTTAGCAATGTTATTATAACTGCAAACTTTTATAATCTAACAACTCTATATATGTTATAAAATTTTATTTTAAAAGAGAAATATTTAGTATGGTCCTTAGAATCTAACGCATCTCATTAACATCTGATAATGTTACACATATTTAGACTGGGAATATACCAGAAAATTGACAAGTTTAATCTTCAGATTGGGGTTATCAATCCAATTCTCTGCATTCTGAGTTTAGCACGGCTCTAAGATGATATTTTAGTGATCATTGAATCTGCAGCACATAGCATAGAAATATCTCCATACAGAAAACTTCTTTCCAGGAGAGTAGAAAGGAAAAAGGATAAAGAAGTATCTAGCAGGATACCATGTCAAGAACCATTCAAACACTGTCAAGAGATCTCATTCAGTCTCCCAAATCTTAATGCCGCTGTCTTCTTATTGATGAGAAATTGAAATTCAAATTTGGAAAATGGCTTAAAGAAATTCACACAAAGAGATAACATGATTGCTTTTCCTCTCTCTTCTTTTATTCTTTCCATTTTCTTTTCTTCTTTATTCTATTTATTTATTTATTTGATATACATATACCTCAGCTGATCTCACACTTGATATTGTGCCAAAGTTGACTCTGAACTCCAATCCTTTTGCTTCTTCTTCCCTAGTGTTGAGATTATAGGCAAGGCCATCATGTGCCCAGCTTATGCAGTACTAGTACCAGGTCCCAGCATGTGGAAGATGCTGATCAAGCATTAGCCATATGAGCTATGCTTCAAGCCTGACACTACTAGTTCTTTCCAACTTTCTACATCTGTTCTTACTTTCTCCCATCCAGTGTAGTCTGTAATATCCTGGAAGAAAATGAATATACTGGAGAGGATTGAATTCAGACAAGTTACTTAGACCCTGTGACCTTCCCTTATGATCTCAAGCCAGAGAGAAGTGGGTGCCAGTAAGTCAGCAGCTCACTTATTAGGAAAACAGAAATGGGTAATAGGGTGGAACAGCAACTTTTCATTGGAAAAGAAACTGAGCTAATTTCCATCTACACCCTAAATTATCACTCTCACAATGCAGGAGACTTAGTTATTCTTTCATCTCTTTGAAAGATCTAAAGTTTAGACCATGCAAAGCAGGCCTGTGGGTTTAAAAGGGTTGATGGTGGTAAACACACAGAATAATCTTCCTTAATGCCCTAATTGTTTTGAATACCAATTTTTCCCCTCAAACATCAAAATTTATCTCCACCTTTTCCTTCTTTTGGGACATAGATGCTTATTCTTCTGAACTAAGGCTTGATGAGAATGTTTCATTCTCCATGGTACTTAGTTTCTTTAGATCGTGATTAGCTACAGCCACTGTGTTTTTCTGGGATAACCAGAAATTCTGGAAACAGGATTTCATTATCACCAGGCCAAGCTGGATGGGACATTGACCCAGGTGGCAGAGTGTGGCTGTGATAAACTATACCACAAGCCTGAAGTTAATTATAAAACTCTAGTCTCCAAAAGTATAGGTTAAAGTTTTGAGGACTTTTCAAAGCTATAGTTTTCAAATTTTGTGAGAGTCAACTTCTCTAAGAAACATTTTTTTTTAATGTGTTAGCTTATGACCACTGTTTAGGTATAAATTTAGTTTATGTTCTTCTGAATTTAGGATCCCATCTTGACTGGCTCACTTAGCAAAAGTAAGTCCATATGTCAATGAGTAGGTGACTGCTGGAAAATCTCTCTGAAAGTATAAGTGCACTCTTGCATATTTGTATAAACAAGCCCAGGGAAGCACCTGTCATTGCTTTTCCTTCCTTATTTCTCAAAGTAACTTGTGTTTCCCATGTTCACAATACACTTTCTTGAAAGCACCAATACACTGACAATCAAGGCTGAAAGCCAGAGCTGAGAAAATGCAGAAGGTTCTCATGCAAAGTGCTTGGCATTCAAATCCTGATTTGTTCCATCAGTCTCAACCAAGGACCCCATTCCACATGGTTTTTATTTCCAGAACAACTTCTTAGATGCCTCACCAAAAATAATTGAACTTTAATGTGAATTATAGGCAATTAAAGATCATAGGAACAGAGGGCATAGCTACTGAGAGTAGAAAGTGAAACCTTAAAAAAATAAAATCCAAATACATTTGCCAATATACTCTCTGCCACTTGTCAAATTAATGATAGCTAAAATGATAGTAATAGTAAAATGGTTACAAATTGAATACATGACAACCTGGGTTAGCTTACCACCATGAGTCAAATAAACTCTTACCCCAAATCTGTCCAGTTTCATGGCTACAATATTTGCTTTTACTTTAGTTTAGATTGTATATATATGAATGTTATGTCTGCCTTCATGTGTGTATGTATACCATGTGCATACCTAGTACCTGTGGTGGTCAAAAAAGGACATCATAATTCTCTGGAATTGGAGTCAAAGATAGTTTTGAGCTACCATGTGGGTGCTAGAAACCAAACCCAGTTCATCTGAAAGAGTAAAAAGTGCTTAAAACACTAGATTTCTACAGCTCCCATATCTGAAATATTCTTGATGCCTAGTGTTTTTGATGGCTATAACAGATATGAAAACCAACTACCTAGTCATTTCTCCATTTGTCTATCTACAGTGCTCCCATTCTGACATTCCTGCCTTTCTACTAACATCTGCCTCTCTCAGTGTCTTATTACTCAGTCTATATCCTTCATTATTACTATCAGCATCACCCCCTCACACACAAAATCTGGTCATTTCTAGCATTGCATGTGCGCATAAACCTACATTACAGGTAGATAGGCCATGGTCCTTGTCTATTTTGAGGGACTCTAGACTCATGTAAAGAGAAAAGCCTATAGTTCTATGATGGCATGTTATTGGAACCCCATCGAAGGGTTCAACACAAAGACATGCAATGGTCTGAACTAGATAGTCATGTTTCACTTCCAGGTAATATCATAACAATATTTTCAATGAATAAGTTGTATGTCTGTAGACATAAAATTTGTTATTTTATGTATTAATTTTGAGCCAATATTTTATTTATGTGTAATAAAGTTATAGTACCATTTTAATTAGCAATTTATTTTACTCATATAGATTTTTAACATAATCTTTGTAACACTGAGCACAGCCAACATTATAATAAAACATAGTGTTAGGGGAAACCTTTCTTCATGTCTGAACTTAGAAGGGGGAAAATCTAGAACCTCCTTGTGTAGCCCAAACTGGCTTTTGGACAAATATATATTGTATATACAATTTTCAAAGTTACAGAACATTTTTGGAACTTCTATTTTAATGAGTCTTTTTAAATAAAGAATGAATGTACAGCTGTCCCAGTTGCAGGCCAGCAGGAAAGACTCCTGCAGGCAGGCCTCTCCACCAACACTCCCTGTTAGACCCTGCAATCTACAAGTCTCACTCCCTCTGCCAAACCCACTCATCTCTCTCCTAATTCAGAGGCTCTCTGAGACATGAAATACACTCTCAACTATTGGACCAAAAGGTGAGTGACTCTTCTCCTAACCCAGCCTGAGAGCCCAGTCCCTAGGACCTAGGCACTAAGACACAACCCATGCTCCTCCACCTCTACCCATTGCTTTCCCTGTTTCAGATCAGGAGGAAGACTCCTGCAGGCAGGCCTCTGTACCAACATCCCCATCAGACCCTGAAATCTACAAATCCCACTCCCTCTCTAAAACATCCCCATCTTCTTATGACCTCAGAAGCTCCCAGAAACACAGAATCCACCAGCCCTTACTGAACCAAGAGACGGTACCTAATTCACAGACCCCACTAGTTCTGATCAGACAAAGAGTGACAATTGTACCAAGTAGAGCTCCCTGAGACACAGACATTACTTGCACCAATAGGAAGAAAAAGAGGGTAACATCAATCCAAGAACATATATAGCAACATAAAGCAAAATATGGCACTGCCAGAACCTAGTGGTTCTACAACAAGACCTGAAAATCATAAGATATTACATGACAAAATCAGATTAAAACAATACCTATCCATAAACCAGTCCTACAGAAAGCACTAGAAGAAAAACTCCTACCTTACAAAGCTCATGCATCCATGAACACACAAATAATAAATAATCCCACAGCAGAAAATCCCAAAGAAGGGAAACACACGCATGTGTGTGCACACATGCACACACACACACACACACACACACACCTGTGTGTCAAAAAATAATGGGAATTGACAATCACTGGTCATTAATATTTCTAAATATAATTGGACTCAATTCCAAAAAAAGGACAGGCTAATAGAACTGATATGAAAACAGAATCCATCCTTCGGCTGCATTAAAAAAACACACTTCAAATTCAAACACCAATACTATCTCAGAGCAAAGGGTTGGGAAAAGACTTTCCAAAAGAATGGACATAAGAAAAAAGCTGGTGTAGCTGTCTTAATAGCTAATAAAATAGTCTTCAAACTAAAATCAATCAAAAGAGATTAGAAAGGACATTACGTATTTATCACAGGAAAAAATTCATCAAGACTAAGTCTCAATTCTGAAAATTTATGGCCCAAATACAAGAGTATCCACACGTGTAATAGAAGTACTGCTAAATCTTAAATTGCACATTAAATTTCACAGACTAAGAGTGGAAGACATCAACACCCCACTAGCACCAATGCACAGACAGAAACAGTAGACAAATAAGAATATTGTTATAACTCAAATAGATTTAACAGGGAGATACAGAACATTCTACTCAAACACAAAAGAATATACCTTCTTCTAAGCACTCCATAGAACCTTCTCTAAAATTGATCACATACTTGGTAACAAAAATATCTCAATAAACACAAAAAATGATAATAAGCCCCTGTATTTTTTATCAGTACACCATGGCTTAAAATTAGAATTTAATAACACAAAATTTTTTAAAAGCCTACAATCTCATAGAAACTGAATAGTATTCAACTGAATCACCACTAGGTCAAGGAAGAAATAAATAAAACTTAAAAGACGTCCTAAAATTTAATGAAAATTAATCTAAATCCTATCCAAACTTATGGGACATATGAAAGCAATGTTAAGAGAAAAATTCATAGCACTAAATGCCTACATTAAAAAAAGGTAGAAAAATCTCATATGAGTGCATTATTAACAGCACACCTCAAATCTCTAGAACAAAAAAGAAGCAAACCTACTCAGGAAGAATAGAAGCCAGAAAATTACCAAATTAAGGGTTGAAATCAATAAAATAGAAACAAAGAGAACAATACAAAGAATCAAAATAAAGATTTGAGAAAATCAACAAAATAGACAAACCCTTATTCAAACTAACCAAAAGGCAGAGTGAGAACATTCAAATTAACAAAATCAGAAATTAAAATGGATACATAACAACATACAAGGAGGAAACTCAGAGTATTTTTAGGTCATATTTCAAAATCTACTCAACAAAATTGGAAAATCTAAAAGAAATGGACAATGTTCTGGATAGGTTCCACATACCAAAATTATATCAAGACAAAATAAAGAACATAAATAGACATATAACCCTAAGAAAATAGAAGCAGTTATTAGAAGTCTTTCAATAACAACAACAAAAAATAACCACAAGGGTCAGGTGGTGTTAGTACAGAATTCTACCATAATTTTAAAGAAGAGTTAATTCCAATGCTCTTTTAATTGTTTCACACAGTAGAAACAAAAGGAACCTTATCAAACTTTTTCTGTATGGGTACAACTACCCTGATACCCAATCCACACAAAGATGCAACAAAGAAAGAGAACGTAGACCAATCTCCCTCGTGAACATTGATGCAAAAATGCTCAACAAAATACTGGCAAATAAAATCCAAAAACACATTAAAAGAATCATTTACCATAACCAAGTAGGCTTGATCCAGCGATGTGCAGATGACTCAACAAACAATAATATTTTAATATAATCTACCATGTAAACAAACTGAAAAAGTACATGATCACTTCATTAAATGCTGGGAAAACCTTTGAAAAAATCCAACAACTCTTTAAGATGAAGATCTTGGATAGATCAGGAATACAAGGAACATACTTAAACATAATAAAGGCAAAATTCAGCAAGCTGACAGCCAACATCAAATTAAATGAAGAGAAACTAAAAGTTATTCCACTAAAATCAGGAACAAGACAACATATATACACATGTAGTAAAGAAAGCTTAAAAGGGGTTCCAGAGCACAAAATTTGAGCCCAAAACAGCTTTCTAGTTCGTATCCAACTTTACAGTCCATGAGCTACAAAATGGCAGATTCCTGAAGTTTTGCAGGAGTCTTGGTATGAACACAAGCTGCATATGACCAATTCCAGGTTACTGCTCTTACAGACAAAAGTGGAACAGAATCAAGCATGGCTCTTTTGCAGCAGCATTTTGATGTGGGAATGTCTTTCTGTATGCTGTGAATAGCAATCTTTAAATAAAGGAGCTGTTTTGGCCCATGACAGACACCATAGAAAAAGTAGGAGGAGGAATCAGAATAGGTAGGAGGAGCAGGGCGGAGTCAGACAAAAGGAGCCAGAAGCCCAAAGGAGCAACATGTAAGGAACACAGGTGAACCATGGGCCACGTGTCAGACAGATTAAAAAAATGGGTTGAGTTAAGAAGTAAGAGCAAGCTAGCATTGTGCCTGAGCCATAGGCCAAATAGCATGAACTTAATATAAGATGTAAGAGCTAGCTAGCAATGTGCCTGAGTCATAGGCCAAACAGCTTAAAGTTAATATAAGCATCTGAGTCATTTCTGGGGCCTAAGCAGCAGCAGGCGGCTAAGAGAGTCTGGGGCTGTAGGTCTGTGTATCTGGGCCTCTGGCTGCCCAGGACCAAGAAACCCCATTGTAACAGCATTTTCTCAGGTGGGCTGTTTGTTGGTGACAAGCAGGGGCAAAGCTTATTTAAGAAGGGCTTTCTACATAGTCTTAGCAGCAAGAACCTAGAGGTATTTTTTTTAAAAAATCCTACTGCCAAATACTTAAATGTCTTTTAATGGCAATGGGTGGTATTGCTTTACTTGGTAGCAGTGTGGATCCTAAAATTTCCCATAATTAGGTTAGTAAACATGGCTCCTACCAGTACCTCTGTCATAAAGCCAAGCTGTCTCAGACCAAGGAGCTAGGTGGAGCTAGCCACCATAGCTGAGGCATTAATCCTAGCCACAATGCTTTAATTCTAGTCACACTTTTCACAGATTAAAGGCTCCTTGTGGGGTAAAATAGGTAGAGATATACAATAAGGACAGATTTGGATGAATAAACCCTCTAGATTATAACATTGTGCTTAAAATGTATATAGGCTTGTAAAAGAAAAGAAAAAGGATACAGTCTTTTTTAAAGAAATCGAGTAATAAAATATAGCCATGTAAAGAAGAAAATTACACAGAGTCTAGATACTGTATATTATTATGTTGTGTTTGAGTATTTTTGACAGGAGGGGAAAAGAAAGAGCTGGCAAGAGACATTTGATTATAAATGCTTCTGGATTAAACCAACCAATATATTTTGAAAATATCTTGACTTCAAACTTTGGAGAAGAGGTTTTGTTTTTATTTTCAGAGAAAATGAGAGGCTGTATAGTCATTCTGGTTGAGAGAAAATAATGAATGATATAGAAAGAACCTCTGAAAAATCTCCAATGGGAATGGCCCAGATGATTCAAGGTTTCAGAGCACCTGTTTGCAGTTTTCTCTGAGTTCTGTATCCAGAACAGCTACAATATATCTGACTGAGATGATCCAGCCTCATAGACTAATCCAGTTAGAACTTGATCATAATTCTGAATTTTCTTTAGGTCCCCATAAGATTACCAGAACCCACAACTACCAGGAAACAGTATAGAGAACTATGCCCAATTCTCCCTCAAAAAAGGTGATTTATGGATATTTGTCTTTGTTTAGAGTATTGGATACAAGTTGTTATGAATAATGGTCAGAAAAAAGACTATACAAAGGAGATTTGATTTGGGATTCTTGTTTTACAAAGGAAAAAGGAAAACGTGGGATAATTCTTTTGTACACTGTAAAGAATTTATTACTTGTATTGCTTTAATAAACAGCTGAGCATGTAGTAGTTAGGCACGAAATATATGCAGGGTGACAAGATTAGGAGAATTCTGGGAAGAGGAAAGGCAGGGAAAGGGACACTAGCCAGGCACAGAGGAAAGATAAGAATGCTGGGCTAGCATATAAAATTATGTGTTAATTTAAGTATAAGTACTAGTTATTAATATGCTTGAGCTACTGGCCAGCAGTTACTATAAGATTAAGCTCTGAATCAATTATTGAGGGGGTGACTGCTGGATATTTGAGAGTTTTTTGGTGAGGCGCAAACTTCTGACAGAAATAGGAAATACTCTTCCACTGCTGGTGGGAATGCAAACTTGTATAGCCCCTTTGGAAATAATTATGGTGACTTCTCAAAAAATTAGGAATAAATCTATCACAAGACCCAATGATACCACTCTTGGATATATACCCAAGGGATGTTCAGTTGTACCACAAGACACTTGTTCAAATATGTTTATTGCAGCATTATTCATAATAACCAGAACATGAAAGCAACTTAGATGCCCTTCAACCAAAGAATGGATTAAAAAATGTGGTATATATGCACAATGGAATATTACTCAGTAATAAAAAACAATGGCATCATGAAATATGCAGACAAATGGATGGATATAAAAAAATATCATTCTGAGTGAGAAAACCCAGATCCAGAAAGACCAACATGGTATGTATTCATTAATAAGTGGATACGAGATATAAAGCAAAGGATAACTAAACTATAACCCACATCTCCAAAGAAGCTAGTTAATAAGGAGGACCCTGAGAGGAATTCATGGATCACCTGGGAAGGGAAAATAAATGAGATCTCCTTAGTAAACTGGGGGTTAGGAGGACAATAGGGTGGAGGTGTTTGGGGATGAAAACATAAGGGAATGTATTAGTCAAGTTGGAGCAGGTACAGAGTTGGAGAGCAATGCAAGATAGATCTTGATAGAGAAAGACATCATGGAGTTAGGAGGGAATCTGGTGCTAGGGAAATTCCCAGCTTAGACTACTAGCAATAGTGGAGAGCCTACCCTGGTAGTCAAATTGGTAAATACCCTAACTGTAATCATAGAACCTTTATTCAGTAACTGATGGATGCAGATGCAGAGATCCATAGCCAAGCACCAGGCCTAGCTCTGGGAGTCCAGTTGAAGGGAGGGAAAAGGAATTATTTGAATAAGGAGGGTCAAAATCATGATGGAAAAATCCACAGTGACAACCAAAATCAAGCTAGTGGGAACTCAAAAACTTTAGAGCCTACACAGGATCAGTCTAGGTCTGTTGCATACCAAAGACAGTTGTGTACCTTGGTCTGTTTAAGGGCCCCTGGCAGTAGGATCAAAATCTATCTCTGGTGCATGAGTCCATCACCTATGAAAGGACACCTTTCACAGCCTTGATGGAGAGGAGGAGAGGAGCCCTGACCAAATGTACCAGGCTTTGGTGACTCCCGATAATATGCCTTACCTTTTCAAAAGAGGTAGTGGGGGGTCTGGTGGCACAATAGGGATGAGAAAGGTATTTGTGGTTAGTATATAAAAATAATTTTTAAATTGCTAACAAAAAAGAGTGAATTTGCAATTTTGTCTAGTATCTCTTCAAGTCTGAGGGTTATCATGATTCTTTTCCTAAGATACACAAATATGATTTAAACATATAGCCTTATAATGGAGTATTCCTGAATTATTAAAATAAATACCATATAGTCATGCTGAACCTTTTAAAATGCACTCTTATATTTTTGTTAATGTTTTATTCATGATTTTATATCATTTACACAAAATGAGGGTTTTTTTTTACAACTTCATTTCTGTGTAATATTTGTTTATATTTTGTATTGGGTACTGTGTTTATGGCAAAAAAAAATGATAGTGTGGAGAGTTTTGAGGAGCATTGGCAGAGTCTATGATTTAATGGACAGAAAGCTCCTGGGAAAGCATCTGAATTTGGTACTTTTTATGGTTTAAATGTGTGTGAAATGCAGTCCTTCCCAGAGCTTTTATGGGTTATGGACTTTGTCTTCATTCAATGGTCCTATTATGGAAGGAAATAGGGGACCTACTAGATGGAACCTGACTGGAAGAAGTCAGTCCCTGAAGAGATATTGCTTAAGGCATCTCATTTCTAAGCACTTCCTACTTCTCTGCTTCTTGCTTGTTGTGATGTGAAATGATACTCCTACCATGTCCTGGTGCCATAATACTCTTCTACCCAAGTGCATGGGGCCAAGCATCTATGTACATACCCTTAATGCCATGAGCAAAAATAAAGCTTTGCTCATAAACACTTTTACCATGTATTTGTTGCAATGACACAAAACTAACACCCACAACTTCTTTATTGATGGCAATAGTTGCCCTGAGACAATTTTCTCTATTTTAACATTCAATTTTATCTGCATGGATTTCTTTTAATTGCATCTAAATCATCTATGGCATTATGTGTTTCTTTTTTTAAGAATCCACTTTATCATTCTTTAATTTTATTTATACACATTTAAGTCATATTTTTAGGATGAAAAAAAATCTCTGTTCTTACAAATGGTATCCCTTTCTCCAATTTTCAAATGTCTATTTCTACATAGCCTTTTTACTGCTGTTCTTAATTAGATTAATATGCAGCCTAATTATTTCTAAAATTAACCATTTAGGATTTGCTGACCAGATTTGGCAGTGGGATTTTCCTTTTCCAAAATCCTCAATTTCCTCCTAGGTTTGGGAGGTAGAATTTTAATAGTGAATGTTTTCCTGAATGATGCTTTCCCCTTGCCCTCCAAGGTCTGATGAGTAGTTTCTATAGCAATAGTTCTAGGTGTCAAATGCTTTCAGTGTGTCATCACTCTGACACAACAGGTATTTATGAGTAGGTGTGGCCTTGTTGGATAAAGTATGACATTGTGGGAGCAGGCTTTAATGTCTTATAAGTTTAAGTCTGGCCAGTGTTACACTATTTTTCCTTTTGTTGCTTGTGGTTCAAGATGTAGGACTGTCAGCTCCTTCTCTAACATGATGTCTGCCTGTACACCATCATATCTCACCATGAGGATAAAGAACTAAACCTCTGAACTGTAAGCCAGGTCCAATTAACTGTTTTCCTTTATAAGAGTTGATCATAGTGGTCATGGTCTCTTCACAGCAATAGAAACCCTAAGACATCATTATTTAATCAATTAAGACAAAGCCTTCATGACCTGAGGACTGATGTGGGAATGCCTTTCTGTATGCTGTGAATAGCAATCTTTAAATAAAGGAGCTGTTTTGGCCCATGATAGGCACCATAGAAAAAGTAGGAAGAGGAATCAGAATAGGTAGGAGGAGCAGGGCGGAGTCAGGCAGAATGAGCCAGAAGCTAAAGGATCAACATGTAAGGAGAGACAGAAGGAGCCAGAAGCCCAAAGGAGCAACATGTAAGGAATACAGGTGAGCCACGGGCCACGTGGCAGACAGATTAATGAGAATGGGTTGAGTTAAGTTGAAGGAACTAGCTAACAATGTGCCTGAGCCATAGACCAAACAGCATGACGTTAATATAAGCATCTGAGTCATTTCTGGGGGCCTGAACAGCGGCAGGTGGCTAAGAGGTCTGGGGCTGCAGGGTCTGTGAGTCTGGGCCTCTGGCTGCCCGGGACCAAGAAACCACATTGTAACAGAGGACCTCTCTTTAGTTCTCATTTCCAAATGCTATGATTGCCAATATACATAGCAATTAAACATCAATGAGTATCTGTGGCCACTGGATTCATATCAAGCTGTTCCCCTTTCACAGATGATGAAGCTGATGCTATACAGTGAAGTGGAGTCTGTATGATCCTCATAAGTGCATGTGGACATGTGACTTTTCCATGGCCTTCTTATATAACTTGGAGTCCCAGATTGCCCAGATCTCTGTAGAAAGCCTTTCCTGAACTTTCCCAGCCATAGGATGTTGGAATAAAGCCACTCTAGTAGTGTCTCTCTTTCTCTCTCTCAAGATGCAGTTTCCTATCATTAAGTCCCCAAAGATAGCCACCATCTGACAGTCCTTCTCTGTTATAGGCTCACACTAAGATGGTCTGAGCATGGCAATAACTTCCAGAGCTAGTTGATAAAGGATGTTGTTTTCATTCCTGTCTTACTTGTACACATTTTTTTTCTCTGGTACCATATGGTCAAGAGACTCAGGCAGCCTTGTAAAGAGGCCACATGACAGGTGCTGAGGCCTGCCTGTCACCAACAACTAGAACCAACAAAGTGAGCAAGCTCTCTGGGAAATGGATATTCTAAGCTCATTCAGGTTTTCAGAAAACCACAGGCCTGTTCCAGCATTTTACCCACAACCCCTGTAAGAAGGTCTGATCAAAACCACCACCACATGGCACAAAGATTCACCCCAGAGTCATGTGTAATAAGTAGTTATTTTATGACAGAGTTTTGGAGTAATTAGACTCTGCACTGGCTGATTTTGTCTGTCAACTTGACACAAGCTCAAGTCATCAGAGGAAAGAGCCTCAGCTGAGAAAATGCCATGATGAGATCTAGCTGTAAGGCATTTTCTCATTTAATAATCAATGGGGGAGGGTTGAACCTATGGTGGGTGGTGTTATCCCTGGGTTGCTAGTTCTAGGTTCTTTAGGAAAATGGGGGAGAAAGCCATGGAAAGCAAACCAGCAAGTAGCTCCCCTCCATGGCCTCTGCATCAGCTCCTGTCTCTAAGATCCTACACTGAGTTCCTGTCCTGACTTCCTTAAGTGATGAGCAACAATGCTGAAGTGTAAGCCAAATAAGTCCTTCCTCCTCGACTTCCTATTTTGTCATGGTGTTTTGTTGAAGCAATAGAAACCTTAACTAAGATGCATGCCAACAAATGTGAAGGCACCATTTAGGTTTTGTAAAGTACCTTCCAAAATTGTCATCTTTAATTTTTAAAATGTAGTCAATGACATAAACCTACCTTTTGCTGTGGGATAATATTCTTGTATACTGTAAAGACTTGTCACTCATACTGGTTTAATAAAACACTGATTGGTCAATATCAAAGCAGAAAATATAGGTGGGGCATCCAGACTAGGAGAATTCTGAGAAAAGGATAGGCAGAGAAGCAGTGGCCAGCCAGATAGAGAAGAAATAAGATGAGAATGCTGGACTGAGAAAGGTACCAAGCCATGTGACTAAGCATAGGTAATAATTATGGCTTGGTTTAAAAGTAAGAGCTAGTTAGTAAGATGCTTGATCTACTGTCCATCATTTACTGTAATATTAAGCCTTCAAGTCAGTTATTTGGGAAGTGGCTGCTGGGTATTTGGGATTTTCTGTTGGGACAGAAACTTCTGACTACAAACTTTGGCTTAGGTACAGTAAACTTGTAATTATCAAGAGAGTAAGGGAACCAGGGCCTGTATTATGCTGCTGGCTGTAGGGATGGGTAAAAAACAGCATCAGACAGTGAGGGGCTTAGGAGCACAGGTGCACGCTATGACACAGGGAAAGGAAGTCTTCACTAGAGCAAAAACTTTAACAGATAGCTAAATTATTATCTGTAAAACAATGAGACCATTTGACAGTACTCCCTTGAAGTGACATGACAATAAAAGAATATCTGACAAAATAATAAATTGGGAGAGATTTCAAGGTAGAATATTAAAGGGCCTGCTCATTTGCTTTGGTTGTGTTCAAATTAGATAAAGAAAATTAGTTTCAAAACAAGATATGCATAAAAGAAAATGATATAAATATTAACTTGTGAAATTCCTTATCAAGCATCTATTGTGGGGGAAGGCATTGCTAATACTTGCTGGTTTGAGAAGAAAAACACCTCTGAACCCCCAATCTCTCAATAGAAAACTGTGGAAGACAGGCTTTCTGAGCCAGGATCACTTCAGGCTGGGATGATGAGACATTTGTTAGAACAGAAAGTCTTCTCTGGTGCGGTCCCATCACACATTTAGGTTGGTAAATATAAATCTTCCTATGGGTCAGGGAGACGGATCAACAGGAAAAGACACCTATCACCAAGCTTAAGGACCTGAACTCAACGTCCTTCTAAGGAAAGCTGCATAAGGAGAGACTAGACTTTGAAAGGTGTCTACTGACTGTCACACAAGTGTGACAAATATGTATTTTCCTCAAAACACTTATATATTGAATGTGTGTTACTTAAGCCTCCTCCACAGCTTTTAGAGATTCCTGCAGTCCATCTTCATTAAAAAAAAAAAAAAGGATAGACCTTTCTGAAACAGAAGCCCTTCGTTGAGAGTAAGAAAGAGAAATATGTCCCTTTAAGAATCACATTTGCCTAGTTCAGACATTATAGGTAGATATATAAGAACCCCTTAGAACAATGTGTCCCTGTGGGTGGAGAATAAAAATTTGGAATGAAAATGGACTTTTGGATCTCTGGCCTTTATGTTCAGAAAGCAAGCTATAAGCATTACTCTTTGAAAACTTTTGTGTCACTTCTTATGGAGTATTAAGGGTAAACTAGAGCAGAATAGGAGTCTAGGAGAAAAGCTGTGATGAAGGAGTATCACCAAGTATTGGGGCTAAGTACTAATCCCAACACCAGGCACATATGACCCAGCAGAGCTGAATATTTACATGGCACAGAGATATCCCTGTGCTCTGGGGTATCCACTTGTAAACTGGAATGACTTTGGCAGTTACTTTATGCCCACCCTGCTTCTACCCATCTTAAGTATGTGCTGAAAGGCAGAAAACATATCTCTGTTTTGCAGATCCCTAAATCCAGAACAGAACCATAAAACAGGTGTGTAAAGAGTAGGAGGTAGGGTGCTTCCTCTGTCCTAGGGGCTGTCCAGCTTCTGGAATAAGATAAAGTTGGGGGGATTTAGAAAGAAAAGTGAATTTTATTTTCACAAAACTGTTTTTGTCTATGGCTAGAAGGAGGTCTATGACACTCTTATAGCGAGAGACTATTCATTTCTGTCACCTGCTCCATAACAGTCAAGGTCCTGATAGAAATTTTTCTCTCTTTAAAATCAACAGTTGAAATCCTGGGCAGAGCAACCATATCCATGTTCAATGGAAGGTGAAGAAATGTGGGTAGAGGTAAAAACCACCATTTATTACAATAAAAATATTACTAGCATTTACTTCCCATA
Organism: Phyllotis vaccarum; assembly: GCA_033318265.1. NCBI lineage: Eukaryota > Metazoa > Chordata > Mammalia > Rodentia > Cricetidae > Phyllotis > Phyllotis vaccarum. The sequence continues at coordinate 34,153,366 of JARWLC010000001.1, read as the reverse complement.
GCTAAGTAACATTTTAAATCTAATTTTATACTGACAACAAATATTTGAAGTCTACATTGTCACCATCTCTGAGCTGAATAGAAAAGTACAGAGAAGTTAGTTAATAGGTCCAAAACACAGTGTCTTCGGAGATCAGACCTTTTCATTAAAAATTGGTTTTGAATGGTACTGAGGCAAGCGAGAAAAATGGGGAAATTCAAGAAATATATGAAGAAAAAGAAACCCTTCACTTGGGGGTCTAGTTGAGACCTTGTGGCAACTGAGAGTCAGGAAATCCAGCATGATCTCTGTCATCTACTGTGAAGGTTGCCTTCAAAGAGACAACATTCAATATTTATGAAGGTATTTCAAATAATAGTGTTGAGACGGCAATGAGCCATGCTTAAGACTGAGCATATGTGATCAAGGTTCCACTTTACCAGCTATAAACCTGAAATTTTCTACAAATCTCATTTAAAGGTAAGAAACTGAATTTACAATAAAGGTATGTCTTCATCCCATTTTGCCACACTGGTGACTCATGGTTCTGCCTCATCAGATTATAATGCTATCCATAGTACCTCACAAACCACCCCGTAATGACATTTATCAGAAGGGTCCTCAGCAACCCTTTGAGACGTAAATTTAGAAATATCAAGACTATATTTGACTACTGTTAAGACAGTTAGCATGACACTCCCTCTCCAGAGAAGCCCTTGTCCACACGTGGATATGTCTCAGCTCTTCCCCAAGTACTTCTGTTTCTATTGTCATCTCTCTTCTCTACACTCCTGCTTAGATCTGTGGTAGAATCTCTTCCTCATAAATTCTCAGTCCTATTGCCTAGAAATTCCTCTCTGGGACAATGTTAACCATCCCAGATTCAGTTGAGTAGAGGTCCTTGGAAACATCGACATAAACTGTGGCACATGACAGTGTGAAACTCCATCTCCAGTCTGTGCTTTAAAACCACTGACAGCACAAAGACCAATACCATTATTGTCAATACTCTAGATCTGTTTTATTTATAGTACAAAAAGTAACAAGACTTTTTCATCATTATGACCATATTTCAGCTTGATTTAAAAATAGATCTTAGGCATTATGTTGTCTCCATTTTTTAGGTAAGGAAATTACAAGAGAAAACTATAACAATTCTGATTTTAAAAAAGAGAATTAATAAACATTTATTAAGCTCATAATATGTGCCGGTATGGGGCACAGTTCAACACAGTTGTCACCCCATAATATTTATTTGGGAAACATCAGGGGAAAATAGTGTGGCACCATTTTACAGAGGAAGAAACTAAAGCTCAGAAAAAATCACATGATATAACTAAGTTTCCCCAGCCAAGAAATAAGTGCAAAATAAAAGTCAATCTCACAGAACTGATTCCATAGTTACAAGGCTAAGTTAACACAGATGTGAAGAATAGAGGCCAAGGGTAAGTATCTGCCATTCACAAGAAAGCCTGCCCCACAACTAACCTCCAGCCTCTGCCATACTATCCTGTGACATACTCCCTCATGTACCACATTCTTATTCTATATATGTGTAAATTTAAAAATAGGAATTTAATATTTTATAAATTATTTTTCCAGCAAACATTTATGCTTGGGAATTGTGTACATGGATATAACATGTTTTGATCATCAAATACATTCATCATTTTCTCTCCTCTAATTCATTGCAAACACTTTTTATTACTTCTTAATTTTAAATGGGGGAACTAAACCCACTATTACTCTTATTCAGCCTCAGGGATGAAGTCTTGGGTTTGTTTTTTTTTTTTTTTTTTTCAGAAAACCTAAAATGCTGCCCATGTTGTTTGAATGAAGGAGCTGGGACATTCTGTGGAGTCTAGGACTTCCCACATGGAAAGTACCATCCATGACTCTCTTTCTCTCCTTCAAGCACTGCTTCTCTTTCCCTCATTGGTACTGTTCCTGATGAACTGTTGCCAGGAGCTGTGACATCTTATCCAGATGGTGATGTGCCTTTACACCTAACATTTCACTTTGTTCCTAGACTGGGGCTTGTTCTGATTTTAAGCCCTCATTTACATTATTAATGGTTTCTCCTGCCTCTTAAGTATGTTTATCTTGCTTCTATCTGGAGTGGTCCACCATATTACTAGAAATTGTACCTAAGACAATGTTCTGACTACTATCAATTCTTCTGTGGCATTGACTCCTGTCCTCAACATAAGAACTCTCCCATCTAGTTGTGAATATCAAGAGGTGCTGAGGGTATTCTTAGTCTGGGTGTATTGGGAGAATACTTATTGGTAGGTAATGGAATGAACACAGGTCTCAGAACTTAGGCACTATGGGGCACTGGGACTACTCTCCAGCCCTCTGTTCTTATCAAGGCTGTACCCTTTCACTCTTAGAAAGAAACACCATGGACCCAAAATTCTGCTGGGAGAACAGAAAATATGTTTCATAATGCAGTGATAGTGAGGCAGAACATGTTCTTGCCATCCATAAAAACTGCATATGTTGTATTGTGTGTTATATTGTTTAATATTGACTCATGCACAATTCTAGTAGCTTCACTGTGGCCCTGGATTTCTGCCATGGAGAGATAGAAATGTTTTGTGCCAATTCAATGTGGAAGACAGGCAAAAAGATCAACAGACCTATCTTCTTGAAAACATCATTGCACAAGTCTTCAGGCATTTAGTCTATCTTCAACACACAGGCATGTCAACATATTCCATGTTATAAGAATCCCGAGTCTCCCCAGAAGTCCTATGGGGGATATCTATTAATGATTATTATTCAGCATAATTGTGCTATTTTCACTCATACATTCCCTCTCCAAGCTTTCCCACAACACTCTTTGTCCTTTTTCTCCATCTGACTCTTTCTCTAATAACCTGTTTCCTTATTTATTGTAACACACACACACACACACACACACACACACACACACACACACACACACACACAAATTCATTACCTCATTCTATAAAGTCATGCAGGACATTAATATGATGCTAATGCAGCTAAAAATGCTAGGTTCTTTCAATCTCACAGGCTACACTTAAGCCCTTGACAGGGTCACTGCCAATGTGTCCTCACAAACCAATTTATTGGAATGTTTTCAGAAGCCAGATGTTGCTATCTCAACTGGCATGACCACCACCTCCCCCACTTCATTGTTCCTACTGCCAAATATCTACTGATTTGGGTGACATGGGTACAACAGTGACATTTTGAGGATTTGGATCATTAAGAATAATCTGAGGGCATGTTTAGTAGGGATGCATTGAGAGCTACAGTCACTGCTCTGTATACATGATGGATTGGTTCTAAACCCTCCAAAGATAACAGACTTTATGGATATCTGTAGTAGGAGGTTTCTGGCCTGGACTTTTAGGCCTAACCTCAAGGTTTAGACCCATAGACCCACAGACCCACAGAGACACACAGAGGCTTACTATAGTTTTAGGCTGATCAACCTCAGGCCCAGGAATATAGCTTGATAGCTCTTTACCTTTGAACTAAGCCATGTCTCTTAACTTGTTCAGCCATGAGGCTCAGTACCTTCTCTTAGAGCAGCATGGTTGTCCTCTGCTTCCTCTGGCTTCTCTCTGGCGTTCTGCCCTGTGCTTCCTGTTCTCAGAGTTTTTCTTAGTCTGGTAGCCCTGCCCACACTTCCTGCCTGCCTTTGTCCAATCAGCAATTTTTATTAAACCAGTGGGTGGGACAATTATTTACCATGAAACAATACAATACCCCTACAGATATCTGTACCCTTGCTTAAAATAACATAGTATTTACTTATAGCTTTTTATGTATCTAATCTCCCTTCATACAGAATTGTGTAAAAATTACCAGAATTACCTAGGGAAACCTTCAGCAGAAAACCAAAGAATAAATACATCAGATGAGAAGGTACAATTTTGACTTGTCATTTATACTGATTTCACAGAGCTGGGGAAGATGATCCTAATAAAGTTCCCTAGTTACATATGAATATAAAACCTGAGTTGTCAGTGACAACATTAAACAGCCTAAGGAAGCATGTTATAAACTCCTAATCATTAGCAAGTCAGCCTATAAAAGAAATAATAATTGGACCATTTCATTAATTAATAGTTCAATTCAAACTGGGAAGAATTTTTAAAAGCATCTTAGTTGCTCCCATTTATGTCAATTGTAGATATATTCAAAATTATAAATAATAAAAAATGAAGTCTGGGTATAAGGAAAGAGTAGAAGCAAAAGAAGGAAAAGCAGAAAAAACAGAAGAAATTGAGGGAGAAAAGAAGAGAGAGGGCAAAGCAGAATCTTCCCAAAGGAAAAAGCTCTTCTATCACAAAATAAATTAAAACTCTGCTGGACAAACACATAAAAGAAAGAAGCAAGCTCTATAAACAAAGATGTAAAAGCAAGATGACAGTAACAGACATGACAAAGATTATGATAAACAAACAAAAAGAAAAGCAAAAGAGAAGAGAAGGCTGAACAAGCAGTGTTGCCAGCTGTGCTACAGTGCTAGGTTTACTGACTGGAACAAGGTCTGTGATCTTTTATGATAGCCTCTGTAATGAGTGGCCTTTAAGAAACATGCTTCTATCTCTAAAACTCAACTGTATTCTCAATATCACAATCACAGTGGTATTTATGTTTTTAATGCATGAACAGAATATACAAAAACAGAAGGATGCTTCTGAAAAACTCATAGCTAGATTTCTGTGTGGTGGCTGCTCTGTCTAAATACCACTGGCACCTACTGCTGGGCTGTAGTGTATACCATCACATGGCTCACAATGAACAAGACACCACTTGCTGCTACACAGTATTTCAGATTCTTCATTGCATATAACTAATCTTGACCCACAGTAAATATCCTGTTAGTCTCGTAGCAGAAAATTTTGCAAGAAGCTTTTATTACTTACTGAGTGAGAGCTGTCTTTCAGTACAAGGCTGTTTTAGGACTCTGGCTTGCTCTAGAATATTACTAATTGCCTGTCCTATGGGGCGAAAACTGCAATTATAAAAAATAAAAGGCCTGTGTCAATAAGAGAAACAGTAAACTTAAGGCTGGGAATGTAGCTTCATGGGTAGATTATCTGTCTAGCATCATAAAATCCTTGGTTTGATACCTAGCACTGAACACCCCAAATAGCCCTAATAATCCTGGAAAAAGCAACAACAACAACAACAAAAATGGGGTATCACTAGCCAAGATTTCAAGTTAAACTACAGAGCCATAGTAATTAAAATAGCATTTGACTGACACAAAGGTAGACACACCTATCAATCTATCAATAGAATAGAACTGAGAACTCACAGGTAAACTCAAGTCAAACAAAATCCTAGCATGGAGAGGAAATGTGTTCATGGCTATTAGCTCTAGATAAGTGGCTATTAGCAATTGATATCTTCTTAAAGGGCATAGCCTCTGAGTTGACTGCACTCTAATAGGAAGACATACATTCAGGAGCATATGAGCAGTACCAACTGTACACTATGTTTTAAAGTAAAAAAAAAAAAAAAAGAAAGAAAGAAATGAGCATGTTTACTGGATAAAAAGAGATAGTTTTAAGGTGAGGAAAGGGTGTGAATATAATAAAAATGCACTGTGCAAAATTCTCAAAACTAATTAGAGAAAAGTGCTTAATAAAATCAATAAGATTATAACAGGAAAAAATTTACCATGTCACGTCTCTCAGGATGATCACGATTAAAAGTAAAGCAGATAATAAGTCCTTATGAGTATATGAAGCAAAAAGGAACTTTCATATTTTGCCAGTAGGAAAGGATAGTTTACCATATCATCTATCCCTTGAATTTCTGGGAATATGCCAGTGGAATATAATTGGTCTACTATAAGGACAGATACCTGTTCATTCATGTCTTTGATGGCAGCTATGGAACTAGCCTAGCTATCCATCAGCAGATAAATAAATAAAGAAAATATGATGCATATATATAATTTTGTTTTATTCTCAATACAGAAGAATGAAAGCACAAATTCTGTAGGAAAATGGGTGGAATAAGAATATTACATTAAACAAAGCAAGTCACACATAGACAAATACTCTATGTTTCATTTCATAGGCAAAATCTAGATATAGAAAAATTGATAATGGTAAAGCACAGATGATACATCAATACACAGAGACAGAATAGAACTGAGAACTCACAGCTAAACTGAAGTCAAACAAAATACATGTTTTTGAAAAGAGATAGACATATGTATATGATGCATATATATGTACATATGAAAGAGAGGCAGAAAGTACACTGAGACATAAGAGAAAGAGGTTTATAGGGAAGTAGAGGTGATAAGAGAGAATCCATTCATCTGTGATTGAAAAACAGGGAAGTATTTGAGAAGAAGAGGGATGTTCTTCCAGAAAGAAGCAGAGAATGCTGGCAAGAAAAGGTGGTCAGAGGGAGAGTGAATAAGAACAAACTGTGGTATGACTGGATCATTACATAGATTAATTCCCAGTTTTCTGAAAAACACCATACTGATTGTCAAAGTGGCTGAGTGGCTATACAAGTTTACACTCCCATTAGCAAGGAAGGAGTGTTCCCCTTACTCCACAACCTTCCAGCACAGGCTGGCCTGGGTGTTTCTGATCTTAGACATTCTACCTAATGATCTAGGAATATTACTTTTGGGCATGTACCCAAAGGATGCACATTCTTACGATAAGGAAATCAGCTTAACCATATTCACAGCAGCATTATCCATAATATCCAGAACTCAGAAACAACCAAGATGCCCCTCAACTGAAGAATGAATTAAAAATTGTGGAACATTTACACAATGATGTACTAGTCAGAAGTTAAAAAATATGACATCCTGAAATTTGCAGGATGAATAGCTCTAAAAAATGTCATCATGGGTGAGATAACAGACACAAAAAATAAACATATTTACTCATTCATAAGTGAATTTTAAATGTAGAGAAAAGGGTAACCAGAATACAATACATAACACCTGAGCAGCTAGATAACAAGGAAAAACTTAATAGAGACATCCATGAATACCTCTGGGAAGAGAAAATAGAAAATATTTCCTGAGTAAAATAGGACCATAGTGGGGAGAGGGGAAGGGAGGTATAAAGAGGGGATTAAGTTGAGGGAGGGACAGAGAGAGAACAACAAAATAGATATCTTGATAGAGGAAGCTATTGTGAGGTTAGAGAGAAACCTGGTAATAGGGAAATATCCAAGAACTCACGAAAATGACCTTGGCTAAAACTCTAAGCAATAGTGGAAAGGGTACCTAAACCAGCCTTCCCCTATAACCAAATGAATGAAGGCCATAATTGTCATTATAAAGCCTTCATCCAGCAACTGATGGAAGCAGGTACAGAGATCCATAACTAAGCATTGGGTCGAGCTTCCAGTCCAACTGAAGAAAGAGAATAAAAATTATATGAACAAAGAAGTCAAGATCATGATGAGGAAACCCATAGAGATAGCTGACCTGAGCTATTGGGAGTTCACTAACTCTGAAATGACAGCTGGAGAATCTGTATGTGACTGAAATAAGCCTTCTGAATATGGATGACAGTCAAATGGCAATGAGAGTTTGTGGGGCCTCTGGCAGTGGGGCCAAAATTTATTCCTGGCTCATGAACTGGCTTTTTGGAGCCCATTCTCTACAGAGGAACACCTTGCTCAGCCTTGATACTGGGGAGGGGGCTTGGTCCTATTTCAGCTGGATATGCCGGACTGCATTGACACATCCTGGGAGTCCTTTCCCTTTCTGAGAAGTAGATGGGGTGAAGCTGTGAGATGACTGGGAAGAAGAGAGGGCAGGGTAATAGTAGTGGGTATGTTAAAAAAATTAAATAAAAAATAAATAAAAGTCAAGTATGTTATTAATAAATTTATAAAAATCTAAAAAATGTAGAAATTGTGGCATGTATGTGTGAAGATGTCATAACAAAGAGCATTATTTTGCATACATAAATAAATAAATTGAAAAGAAATGTTAAAATGTCACAACTTGTATACTTGACATTGTTTTTCTTCCTCCTGTTATAGAATATGTCTCCACAGCACTGGGGCTATTGATGGCTCTAGTGTTCTGCTACATGGAGTGTCTTCTTTTCAAGTTCAAACTGTTGTTATGTTGTTTCACACATACATACTTATTTGGGACATCTGTTAAGTAGTTTAAGGTGGTATCATGGTCTGACCACTATAAAGCTATATGTTTGTGAAGTGAAGGACATTTTTAAAACATTTACAAATATTTTGAAAGCACAACATAGAAACCTGACTACAAATTATTTTTAATATATTAAAAATTTATAAATTATATTTTAACTGTAACTTGACAGTTCTGAAATGTTTTCTATAAATAAGAAATAGTTTCCAGAATCTTAAATTGTATGTTTATAAACAATACATTCTTAGGTCATCTCTAAATCCAAATATTAAAAAGATGAGGAGAATTAAATTAAGAATTAATGCAAAGAAATTTAAAATGTGAAGATAAAAAACAATCAAATTTATCTTCACAATTAGAAACAATTTGTAAGAGAAGTTATTCATAGATCACAGAAATGTGATCAACTATACTGCAAGGCAGAGTGAACCTGCTCACAGCAGCAATGCAAGTCTCTTGAGTGTCCTATTTCTCAGTTGGTACAGAGCAATAAATTGCTGGTATACATAAAAAATACACTTAAAATATGGCTGATTTGAGACAAAATTTAGTCTTCAACAATTTTCACAAAAACTCAATGTACATGAGTACAACAAAGAGGACATTAGAAAGATAGTTAATGAGAGTCAGGAACTCAAATATGATGTGGTATTAAATATTTTCACTAGAAAAGTCTAGAAATTTTACAGATTATTTATGGAAGAGCTTTCTTTAATTTTTTCAAAAGTTGATCATAATTCTAAATATTTATATGACATGACAAAGAATAGCTCAAAAGCTTGAAAATCTTTTTTTTCTAAAATATTAGCATAAATGTTTTACCATTAGAAGTTAGAAGAAAAACTGTTGCAAGCTTTCCATCTTCAAATCAGAAATGACAAAATTTGTCTCATGAAGAGTAAAAGATTGTAAACTTCAAGTCTTAAATATATAATAAGAGTGGTTCCCTCCTAAAAATTTAGATTAATTATTTTTCTGGATATGGTTGGATTATTTTAGTTTTTTTAGATTTCTGAAAACCTAACTTGTTACTTCTCTTTTCATTTCATAGTTATATGGATAGATAAATAGATAGATCACTGCATAGAAGATAGATAGATAGATAGATAGATAGATAGATAGATAGATAGATACATACATACATACATACATACATACATACATACATACATACATAGTACATGCATACATGGATGGATAGACAGATACATGATAGATAGATAGGTAGGTCAGTGGGTTCATTTTGAGATAGTGTCTGATGTATTTCAACCTGGCTTCAAACTTTCTGTGAGGTTGACTCTGAACTTTTAATTCTCTCTCCACTTCTCAAGTGTTGCGATTGCAGGGATTCACCAACATGCTAGCTCATACCATAGTGAGGATCAATCTCAAGTGCTTCAGGAATACTATGCAAGCATTCTATCAACTGAGAGATACACCCTACCCAAATTACTCATTTAATATCCAATTTTCTATTTAACATCTTTTATTTTTCTTAAAACCCTGTAATTGTAGAAGTTTGCCGTTAACAAAACCTGAGTTTGTCAGTGATGAAGCAGAGACAACCAGAAAATAATGCCTTCCTCAACATGCCCTTCTGACCACCCTCCTGAAGTCCCACCCACTGAGTCCTTTACTGCACTTAGAATTGCATTTAAGACACTGTATTTGCTAATGCCAGTTACTATTTTTTCTCTATAACCAGAAGGGCAGCTCCATAAAACAATAGTACATTTTTATTCTATAGCATACCCACACTGCCTGGAGAACTTAGACCCCTAATACCTGAGGCAATCAATGTGTATTTGTAGAACCTGAGAGTATTAAAAGAAGATATAATCATATTTGAAGGAACACAAACATACATATATGTACCCAGAGGACCATATACTAGAACACAGAATACCTATGTTCAGGTTCTGTTTCCTCCTTTCATCATCTGAGTTGATTTAATCAAATTACATGTGTTTCAGTTTTCATTTGAAAAAATATATGAAAAATAAATATTACATTTAAAAATAAAATGTGATATTTTATTTATTCATGTTGTTTGTTCTAACAAATTTGAAAGATGGTAAAGTGCTTATAAGTTATTAATATCACACCAACAATGCCAAAAGAACACCACAATATTTTGTAAGATCATTTCAAGAAAGGAGGGATTGTGACTCAGAACATAGTGTAGGAGTTTTCAGAGATGAGAGCCTTGTGCTCACTATTGCCTATCAGTGGCTTTAATCTTCTACTTCAGCCTGTTATTTTCTCTACCTACTGATCACATGCTACCTTCCTCCACATTTTTCACATATCCACATGTACCCACTAATAGGTCTGACAAGCCATAAAAATTCCAATCCAAATTTCTGAACTACTCCTCAATTATATGCCAAAAAAAATCCTTCAGATCAACAAATGCAGTGCCTTACTCCTGCTTCCTATATTTCACGCAATCAATAGTAGTGATGGAGGAATTTTCAGGACTCTCCTTTTGGTAATAAGCATTATTTAGTGTCGCTTCTACTTTGCCTGCATGGAAGACATAACACTAGGCTCTTCTTTCAGCAATTTATTCAGGACCTTGTACATGGATCTTCTCTCTCCTCTCTCTGTTCCTTTCTCTTGTGGGAAGCCTTGCCAATAGGTCCACATACAAGGAAGCAAACCAAGTGCTCAGCCTTAGCCAAATAAGGAGTTGTTTACCCCAGAGAGCACTCACCATCAGGAAGGTGGGAGGCAGAAGCCAATGCCATCTTTAAGGTGCGACTCTGCAGCTCTCTACAATTTAGTACTGATCCATTCCCCAGAGGATGCCTATATAAATGAGAATGAACAATGATAGTCTTTTGTGACAATTTAGAGATTTGTTCTGGATAATGACAGCTTGCTCATCACAGAAATCTCTAAACCACATCTGCAGTTAGAAGGCTTCCTTCTGACCCTTCTGCTGTAAGATCCTTTAAGTGCTCATGCAATTTTGTATGTGTTTTAGAGACAAATATGTCCACATAACATTCCTGGCTGTTCTGGAACTCCATTTGTAGACCATGCTGGACCTGAACTCTCAGAGATCCACCTGCTTCTGCTTTCCTATTACTGAGATTAAAGGCCTGTGTCACTATGCCTGGCTTAAGTGATTTTAATACTGGTGATAATTAATATATGTAAAAGTATCCCATATTCATAGAAGAACTGATATTGTGAAAATAACCATCTACCAAAAGTGATCTATAGATTCAATGCAATTTCATTAAAAATTCCAATATCATACTTCAAAAACAAAAAAAAACTGTCTAAGATGTATATGAAAGCACAAAAGACAAAAGATCGACAAATCAATCCTAAGCAAAAATAATAATTCAGGAGGTATAAATATAAAGTATTTCAAATTATGCTATGAAACCATGGTAACAAAACCAGCATGTGACTAGAACATAAAGAGAAACAAAATGACTAGATTAGAATTAAGGATCAAGACATAAGTCTCCACAATCACAGTTACCTTATTTTTGACAAAGGTTCCAAAACTATAGTCTGGGGAAAAAATAAAAAGCATCTTCAACATATGGTGTTGAGAAAGCCATATTTCAACATCAGAAAATAATTTAACTAGATCCTTGTCTCTCACTGAGCATAAATAAAACTTAATTCAACCCCAAAGGGAGGATCAGAGAAGATCTGAGTTTAAACTTTAAACATAAAAGGCTGCTCCTCTCAGTCTATTATAATTCTTTCCTGCACTCAAGTTGTTTGCAGTGAATGTGTTGTAGTTTGCTTTATGCTGACATGATAAACACCATGACCAGAAACAACTTTGGAAAGAAGAGTTCTCAGCTTACATGACCTTCATCAGTGGAAGTTGTACAGAAACTCAACAGGAAAAAAAAAGGGAGAAACCATAAGGGAATGCTGATTATAGGTGTGCTCGCAAGCTCACATTTATATACTTTTCTTATATGGCCCAGACCCACCAACCTAGAGGTGTCAATGTTCACAGTGGGTAAGCCCAGGCCCACCTCTATCAATTAACAATCAAGATAATGTCCCACTGATATACCCATAGGCCAATCTGACTTGATGAGAGGCAATTCCTTATCTGAGGTTTCCTCTTCCAAGGTGTGTCTAGTAAAAACCAAGATTAATGACTACAATATGTTATAACAAATGCTAGTTATCAGTCTATGCAATAATAACATTAACTGTTTTTGATCGACTATGTTGCTAACCAACAATCCCCCCAGTGATGCCATTATTTTGTTCCATCATAAATTGAAGGACTCCCAAGACTAGCAAGGCTAGAAAACTTGTCTAGCTTAACCTCCCTCTGAGTGCTGAAGTTGTAAGTAAACTAAGTATCGGTTGGAGCTGGAGAGACGAATCAGTCCATAAAGTGCTTGCTGAAAACACCAGGACTGGAGTTCAGAACACCAGCACCAATGTAAATCTGGGCGTACTTGCTGTCATCACTGTGTCCTTAGTACCTATCACAGTGACAGGTGTATAAATGCACACAAATGTCTAAATCAACTTCACAATTGTCAAGTGAGATTTTGACTGAGAAAGTTTCCACTTCTAATTCCAGCTTTATTGTTTGACCCATGACTTTATTAAATAGTCACATATAGAATAAAAAGCCTAAACAACAGAGTATGTGAGATAGTGGTTATTTTTCTTTCATTAAAATAAGTCTGGAGTGGCAAGGACTCCAGTCTTGGGACAGGAACACCAACCCAGCCACAAAACCTTCAATCTACATCCTGTGATGCTTGTAAAATATGATGGGACATTGGTGGCTCAGATTTTGTAGAAGTGGCCTAACTTGAGGCCCAAGGAAACCCTTGTTTAATGCTGTCTAAATGGCCAAGAGACGTAGGGTAGAACCAAAAGCAGATGAATAAAATGTCAATGAAATGATTCATAAGGATATTCTGCCATCCTCACAGATCAGTGACCACCCAAGTTATCATCAGAGAAGCTTCTTTTAGCAGCTGATGAAAGCAAATGTAGAGACACACAGCCAAACATTAAGCAGAACTCAAGGAACTCCACAGAAGAGGAAGGAGAAAGATTGTAGGAGCCAGAGGAGTTGAGGGCACCAGGAGTTTATGGCCCATGGAATCATCTAAGCAGGATTCAAAGGGATTCACAGAGACTAATGTGGCAATTGAGGAGCCTGCATGGGTCTTCCCTAGGCCCTCTGCAAATAGGTTCTAATTGTTTGGCTTGGAGCTTTTATGAAACTCCTAACAATGGGACTGGGGTTGTCTGCTGATGGGACCCTTTTCCTCCTATTAAGTTGCCTTGTCCACTTAGTCTTATTCTGGAGGTTTGTGCCTAGTCTTATTTCATCTTATGATGTTTGATATTCCTGGAAGGCTTGCACTTTTGTTAAAGGAAACAGAGGAGCAGTGGATATGAGAAATAGAGAGAAGTTGGGGTGGAGCTAGGAGGAGTGGAGATAGGGAAGAGTGCAGTCGAAATGTATTCTATGAGATAAAAAGAAAAAGAAAAGAAATTAGAATCATAAACTAAACTAAGTCTAGAGTGAGCAATTTGGGACCATGCTAATGGCCACAGACTTCTGTCATTTCTCCTTCATTAATTCTCTATCTTTAGTTTCTACTCTTATGCTTTTCACAAGTCAATTCATTTTTTTTTGAGCCAGCTTCATATATACAGTGAGTATATCAGTCTTTTAACATGGTGGATGGGATTCTTATGAAATAACTTGTGTGAAATACCTAGCATACTCTCTATACAATAAACGAAGCTCCAGTGTAATAACAGTCTTTAAGACAAATTTTATAAAAATATTCTATTCACCTTATTTCTCACTAAACTCTGTCTTGGATGATCTGAAGCCTTGCTGTTTGCTTATCTTTCTTTTTCCAGTTCTGAGCACCGTGCCTGGTGCAGGGTAGGTAACATTCTTGGCCACTAATGAATGACACATACTAGGTTGTTTACAATCAACAGTAGAGGATGGCTTCCAAACTTCCCAATGGAGATAGAGAGTCCAAGGTAATGCATGTAGTACTCAGATAATAATTTATCTGACCCAAGTCAAACTTTCCAGTTCTGGTCATGCCCCTTAACATACACATTTGATCCATAACCTAAGAAATAGGTGACATTTTTGCATAACTCAAGAATCAGACATTGAGATTCTAATAAGTCACATGACATTATTCAGAATAAATTCTACTACCATAAGAAATTATTCTATTTATTTGAAAAATCATATATAGATAAATATATACATACATATACACAATGTATCTTGTTATTCATACCTTATTTTCTTCTTCCTATTCCCCCGAGGTCCTTCAACCTCTATACTCCTAACTTCGTGTCCTTTTCTTTTTTAAAAAACATAATCCACTGAAGGAGAAGCAGTGTCTCTGACCCTTTTCCTCCTCCTGGGTTTTCTCTTTCAATCTTGATATGAAGGATTGTGACCAGTCTTATTGTTTGTTTTACTATGTTGAATTGATAACCATGGGAAGCTTGTCCTTTTCTGAAGAGCAAAAGAGGAGCAGTGGATCTGGCGGCAAAAAGGGGTGATGAGAGTGAAACTTGGGGGAATAAATGAAGGGGAGGCTGTGGTCAGTATGAGAGAATAACAACAAAAAATAAATATAGATGACCTACTGAGTTCAAATAACGTAGCCCATATGCTCTTGGGTAGGGGTCATCCACTGGATCGTGGGTAATCTACCAATAGCCTCCTTTATGAAATAAAAGATATTCTTCATCCCTCAACAGCCATTAATTGTCATCAGTTCCTCAGCTCAGAATAGGCTGTTGAGAGCCCCTCCCTGTCTTACCAATGATGTGGGAATGCCTTTCTGTATGCTGTGAATATCAATCTTTAAATAAAGGAGCTGTTTTGGCCCATGACAGGTACCATAGAAAAAGTAGATGGGGAATCAGAATAGGTAGAAAAGGAAGGGCAGAGTCAGAAACAGACCAAGCCAGCTGCCCAAAGAAGAAACATGTAAGGAACACAGGTGAGCAACGGGCCTCTTGGCAGACAGATTAATGAGAATGGGTTGAATTAATATGAAATAGCCAGCTAGCAATATATCTGAGCCATAGGTCAAACAGCATAAATTTAATATAAGTGTCTGAGTCATTTCTGGGGGCCTAAGCAGTGGACAGCTAAGGGGTCTGGGGTTGCAGTTCTGTGGATCTGGGACCTCTGGTGCCCAGGACCAAGAAACCTCATTGTAACACACCAATTCCTGTTGGAATTTTTAATTGGCTTTATTTTGTGCAGGTCTTCTGTGTATAAACATAGGTTCTATGAGTTCATAAGTTCAATGGCCATGTTGTGTCTACAAGAAAGCATTAAAGAACACTCCTCCCTCTCAAATTCTTTCAACACCCGCTTCCATGATTTGGGATCTCTTATTTTCAACAATAGAAAGGCAACTACATTTTCACCATAACAAATAATAAGCATAGCCCACATAAACAGGAATCCAGATGTCATACAGAATTCACATCAAGCTACATTAAACTCTATTTCTTTCTAATATTTTACAAAATTTTATTAATGCATGCTATTGTGCATGGTACTGGACAACATAAGAACATTTTTAAACAAGAACACACAATGTGAAATTAGATTCTGCTTCTCAACCTCTCAGTACCAATGTCTTCTGCTTTGCATTTTATCATATTGTCTCCACATTGGCAAATGGCCTCAGTAGCTCCCTATTAATGAGGTCCTTAGAGCACTTGACACAATAAAAATAAAGACAGTTTTAACTGATTACACTGACAAAGTCTTGAAAATAAATATGATTGGACTTTTTGCACATCCATGAAATAGTCACTGTGACTAGATTATATATTTAACAGACCTCTAAGACCAGGGAAAGAAAGATTCAGGGAATTTTATCCCACACTGATTATGAAAGCCCAGTTAGTTCACACAATACTAAGTCAATCCTTCCATCACTTGCAAAAGTTCAAGTCAAATAACAGTCTTTCATTTTGTCTTAACTTCAAGTTAGATTCCATAGCCATAAAATGAAAAGTATTACAGGACTAGTACTGAGACAGTCATGTAGATCAATGTAACAAAATAGGAGACTCAAATATAAACACAAGTAACTACAGTAACCTAAAATTATGCAAATATGCCAAAAAATGCATGCTGAGAAAACACAGAATCTTTAAAAAAAAAATGGTTCTGTGGAAATAGGATGTCCACACATGAAAGGACAAAATTAAATCCATATCTACCACTCTCCAATAATAATAAATCCAAAAAGATAAAATACCTCTATTTAAAACTTTAAATTATGAAGCTACTAGAAGAAAAGACAGGCAGGATCCTTCAAGATACAGATGTAAGAAATGATTGCTTAAATACAATCCCCTATCACAGGAATTGAGTCCCACAGTTGAAAATTGGGACTTCATGGTAGTGGGGTTGTGGTTAAAATAAAAATGCACAACCCCCCTCCCATAGACTCATGTGTTTAAATGCTTGGTCTATAGGGAGTGGCACTATTTTGAATTGTTCCCTTATTGGAATAGGTGTGCCCTTGTTGGAGGAAGAATGCCACTGTAGGGGTGGTCTTGGAGCTCTCATATATGCTCAAGCTATGCCTAATGTGGGACAGTTTACTTCCTGTTGCCTGTAGGATCAAAATGTAGAACTCTTAGCTACCTCTCCAGTACCAAGTTTGCCTGCACACTACCATGCTTCCTTCCATGATGATAATGGACTAAACCTCTGAAACTATAAACCAGCCCCAATTAGATGTTTTCCTTTAAAAGAGTTGCTGTGATGATCAGGGTGTCCCTTCACAACAGTATAAACTCTAACTATGACACTCATAAATCCAAAAATAGTTTTGTATAGAAAAGGTAACAATGAAGCAAGTAATAAGGAAGCCCAAAATATGGGAGAGAATCTCTGCCAGCTATATATCGCCTAGAGGCTTAATATTTAGGGTATATAAAGAACTTAAAGAATCAAGAAGTCAAACAACCCAATCAAAGAAACAGGCTATGGATTTGAACAAAATGTCCTCAAATGAAGAAAAACACATGCCTAACAAACATTTCTAAAGATGCTCAACATCTTTAATAATCAGGTAAATTCAAATTAAAACTACTTTGAGATTCATTCACTGTTGGTAGAATTGCAAATTGACACAGATACTAAGAAAATTAGTTTAGAGATATTCAAAAAGCTAATGGTAGATTTATTATTATGATTTAACTACATCATTCCCTGACATGCATCCAAATGATTTAATGTCCTTCTCCATAGACACTCGGTCAGCTAGGTTCATTGCTGCTTTATTCACAATAGCCGGGGAATAGAAACCATCAAGATGTCTATCAGCTGACAAATGAGTAATGAAAAGGTGATACATATACACAATGTAATTCTATTCAGCCATGATGAAAAATGAAATTTGCAGGTAAATGGGTGGACCTAGGACATATACTACATGAGCTAGCCTAAGTCCAGAAAGACAACTACTGCATGTTCTCTGTTAATTGTAGACCAAGCTATTTTTCATTTGATATTTGAATGCTAGAGTAATTAATTGAAAAGTATAGTAACTTATGAAAGTGATATTTTATACCTTTACATTTGTTAGAAGTAGTCAATTGTGTTTTTTGTTTTATTCAAATCTCATTACTCTAAATCAAGATCACCCCATGTCTGCTTTTCAGGTATAGAAAGTGAGACTTGAAGATACTAAGTAACCTGCCCAAATCCAATTGATAGCATGTGAAAGAGCTGAGATAACCAGCTATTACTACCTGAAGTACAAATATTCTGTGCGATCCTCCCTTTCCTTGGTCATTCTGACTCTTGAAATAGAGTATAGGTGTGACTTCTACCCTACATATGTGCTGCCTGAATCCATTCTAAGCAGAGCAGGAAGTACACCAAGCACTCTAACATTGCCACTAGATGGAAAGAAAATGTCTTGCTGCCTCCACTCACCAAGAACAATGTAGATCAGGAAAGGAACTACTAAAGCCACTCTAGGATCCAGTCTTATGTGACCCATAAATTAAATTATTTATTGCAATAGCTCTTCTTCCCTACTTGGAATATAACTAAATTTAGAGCCTAGTCTGCTTGGGTGAAACCCATGAAATCAGAAGCCATCATTGACTTCTATATATGAGTGAAATCCTCACACACAAGTTTCCAAAGATTGCCTATGACTATATTACAAGCTAAGTGACTTGCCAAGAAATAGAATCTGCAAGCTGATTCACCTATCTCTAACTCTGTAGTCTAAAGATTACAAGAAAGGCCTTGACCCTCCCAACTCCCCAAAGTCTACCTTTACGATACAACTTCGCAGATTCTCCTAACAAGAGCTAGACTTACTGCTCAGATCTTAAATCTAGAGTGTGTGTGACTTCTTTTGATCTCTTGCATGCAATACCAAGGTGTGGGGATATGTTTCAAATATAATAAAAAACAGTGTGAGATAGCAGAGGACAGATCCATCTCTTCCAGTCTTTGTTTGTTTGTTTGTTTTGTTTTGTTTTGTTTTCCAGACAGAGTTTTCTGTATAACAGTCCTGGCTGTCCTGGAACTTGCTTTGAAGACCAGGCTGGCTTTGAACTCACAGAGATTCTCTTGCCTCTGCTTCCCAAGTGCTGGGACTAAGAGTGTGCACCACCACTGCCTGCTTGGGAGCCTAAAACTCCTTCTGTAAACTAAGATGACCTCAAACTCAGATTTGATTGGATTAAGGGCATAGTTGACCACTCCTGAATATTCCCTGTGCTGAGATTAAAAGTGTGAGTTACCACTGTCTGATCCTCCTAGACTGACTGTGGGTAGATCCCTCTGATGTCTCTGATATCCCTCTGATATCCCTCTGATATCTGATATTTATATGCTATAAATCCATACCTGGCTAGTGGGAGGAGAGAGAACATGTGGTAAATTTAGCCTTATCCATTCTACAGTCATGCCAATCCAGCCAACCAGCCAACTTATCCCTATCAAGTAGCCTAGGTAAGATTATCAGGACATCTCCATGAAGCAAAGCTCATCATAGGTTCTTGTCCAAACCCAGTCAGACCATAATAACAGCACAGTGGACCTTTAAATCATTATCAGTAATTAATTCTTTAAGATTAGTTAGAGGGACTGGCAAGATGGTTTAGTTGGTAAAGTTCTTACCTAAGTTCAGTTTTTAGAAACTGAAAATAAAATCTGAGTCCTCTCCCTGCATCAAGGATGGAAAAGACATCCCATCATGGGAAATAGATTCACAAAAGCCAGTTCTAAGGATGAGTTTGGTCATGGCTCAACATGATATTCCATGCTTTGTTGACACCAATGGAAGGACTGCCCCTTTCTGAATGGAGGATGAGTGGATGGGGGGGTGAGTAACAGTAAGTGGGGAAGGAACAGGAAGAGAATATGGAGGGGAAAGCTGGTTGATAGGTAAATAGGTAAAATAAATTTTAAATTTTAATAAAATAAAAAAATCTTGGATCCAACCACAGGCAAGGTAGTGACAGGAAGATTCCTAGAATATGCTGGACAGCTAGCCTCATGAACTTGATACATTCCATGACAATGTGAGACCCTATCAAAAAGAAAAAGTTATGGTACCAGAGAAAGGAAACTTAAAGTTTTTTTTTTAGCCTATGTGCCTTATATATGTACACACACACACACACACACACACACACACACACACACACACACCCTCAGAAGTATACCCACACATGTATAAAATGAATGCATAAAGACATGCATAAACAGACACACTGAAAACATGTGGTTGATAAATATTTGTTATGCATTAATACCTTACTGATATAAACCAGTGAACACCTTGAGACCTCTCAGACACTAACCTCAACCCAGCTTTATAAACAACATTGGACTTAATTTATTATCTAATTTATTTTATTTCTCATAGAGAGCTGAGCCATCTCCTTTTTCTTCTGGCTCTCACATGAGATCTTTGCAAGATTCAACCCTATATCCTAACCTCTAGGCTTCCTTTGGGAAGGCACATAAAGAATATACATCCCTACCTTGCAGAGGACTGTTTGTCTTAAGAAAAGCAATTGATCTCCTGCTTGATGTAAATTTTAACTACCTGGTAAAATAAATATTCATTCTATCACTATACTAAATTGGAGCTTTCTTGAAAGGGGGACCAAGTCTCAATTGTCTGTAGAGACACAATGACTAAACTCTGGACAAATCAAAGCAAGTAGATGAAAGACATTTTCTGAGTCATAGATAGCAAAGGATGTTGGTTTACAAGCTAAGTTCAGCTGTTCAAATAATATGAGGTCAATAATTTCATCCAATAACTGGCATAAATGAGTGATCAATAATTTTGTTAGTTGATTATATGAATGAATGAGTGGCCAAATATAAAGAATATACTATGGGCATTATCTGCATATTTATATGAACATCTGAGTGAAGAGAGTAGTAGAGCATGTCAGGTAGTCCTAAGTCCTCCATGCTTCCTGGGCTCAAATGATATATTGTCATTTGTCATAATTTATTCCTCTGTAAAACAATCAACATCCAAATGTCATGAAAGCCTTCACTCTGGTTGGTCACCCACAGACACTTAAAGCATGCCCTATGGCCAGCATTTCAAACCAAATAAGGACTATAAACTCTGTAAACATGGGAAGTATGGGTTTCCATAAGCCTCATGGAAGGGAGCTGCAGATAGAACCAAGCCATCTCAGGCAGAAACACTCAACAAAATCATAGGCTGCTCACAGGCTCAAACAAGTGTGCACAGAAGCTGTGATAAGAGTGCTGACCTTATTCACCAGCTATGGTCTGCTCTGTGCTGGCCTGTATCTTCTATATTGGTTCTCATCTATTATTTTCAACTTCTCAGTGTGTGTGTGTTTCTCATTTACTTTTGCCATAGTCCATGGTGTTTTTCCATTACCTTACTGCACAGGGCCATCCTGAGTTTTCTAACCTGAGACCTCCAGTGACCCTGACTGAATAAGACAACACAAGCCTCTGACTCCAGCTGCCTGCTAATTTGGGTCCTCCCTAGGTGTCCAGCTCAGATACCCACTACATCCCTGACCTGAAGCACTTCTTTAAGCACTATTCAGGTTTTCCACTGTCTTTAAGAATAGGCATAATAGAATTTCATTCTTGGCTGTGTTCAATTCAATGATATTGTCAACTTATTTAACCTCTGTGGTTTCCATTTATTCATTTGAATAGGCAACAGTAAGATGTATCACTGAATTTAGGATTATAACTGCTTTATAAAGACTTCTGGGCCCTGCATTTAGATCAGCTTTTATTAGCATCCATGTATGAGAGGAGATCTGGTGTTTGTCTCTCTATGTCTGACTTACTTTGTATAATCTAATGAAAGATATAAGGGAAGGAAGAGTGGGAGACCAGATAACAGTCACTAAAATACATTTAGAGTAGAGTAATCACCTCTGGTGGTGCAGAGTACAAAGAAAAATATGGTTCACATTAGCCTGTCATGTGAACTGTGAACACAAGATTGGTATGGTTCTCAAGACTCTAAACTCACAGCCATCATGGTAATGGCATGGGCATATTACACCAATCTTATCAGTATATCTACTATAACAAAATTATGCATTAATCAATATTTAAAGGAAATTGAAATATTAACTGCCCTGATTTAAATTATGAGAGCATATACAGATAGGTAGGTAGGTAGGTAGGTCGATAGATAGATAGATAGATAGATAGATAGATAGATAGATAGATAGATAGATAGACAGACAGATAGATCAGATAGATGGTGAAATTGCACTATACTTTAAATTTGTCTATACCATTAAAATATTGATTTATAAATGTTTAAAACCATGTGGGTCCCAAAAAATCTACTATCTCCCATTACGGGATGAAATATACTTTTTGAAAAATATTCTCCAAGGACCCTTCTTTAGGGATAGGTTGGTCCACCTGACTCTATAAGATGGAGGGAAGAGAAAGAAAAATAGCCCAAGAATGAAAACACCATGTTCTTGAAAACAGCTGGAGGATACACCACTACAGAGGTGACTGTAGTTTTTTCCGTATATAAATGTGTCTGAAGTGACGAAGAGAAAATGGAAGTTTAGTCACAGGAAGTTCAAACATAGGACACTCCTCCAAAAAGAAACAGTTCAATCAGAAACTCCAGTCATTGTCTCAACTTCCTCATCTGGATTCTGCTTGTTGCGTGTGATCCCTCAACTTGATGATGCTACATTTATGGTGTTATTTGTTCTCTTACTTAGAGGCTTCGTGAAAAGAGACACTCTACTTTCTCCCAGATTCTTTCTATTGGAAGCACCATCTAGACGTCTGCCTGAAAGGGTTTCCCTCACTCAGGTATGCTACATATTTTAAGCAATTGATTTGATACCCTTATGCTATCTGTCTGTGTCTATCTAGCTTGTTATTCTTTCACTTTAGCTCACTGCTTAATAAACTCACTCATTCAAAACAAAAATATGACAATTATAGATCATTCTCCAAACTGCACAGAACAAAATGAAAATGACAGATTCTCACTCCTCCATCATCATCATCGTCATCATCATCATCATCATTCAGTTTCAAATGCCAGTCATACCAAGGCTAAGAAACTCTGGCCTTCAGTTGTCTATATTACATTCCCCCAAACAGCCTAATTATCCATCATTAAGTTTCACATTCAACACAAATAGATACATACTAGACAAATAAACCCACAGAGGGATAGAATCTTTTCTCACTTCTAAGATTCTGTCATTTGAACAAGATACTATGGTGTCAATAGTGAAAGATGTGAATGTTAAGATAAACCTTTGGAGTTAAAAATATTAAAAATGTATGTGAGAAAGTGAACAAGTAGGCAACAGTGCCCATCATACAATTAAATACAAAGAGAATATTTCTTACAGTTGAAATTTCTCTACTCAAAGATGTAGCCTTTCAGAAACAGAGATACACTAAAATATAGTCTAAAATATCATTTAAGGCCATGTCAGCTTCCTGATAAGCAACACAGATGAGTATTAGGATAGAAAACTGCTATCTGGAGCCTCAAGTAGTTAGCAGAGTGCTGTTGAAGACTATGAGCCAATGCCTCAATGTGGCAAATAAACATTTTTGATTCATTAGTAGTGCCTGTATAGATATTAGACAGAGTTTAAATCATTCATGATGCTCACCTGCTGACATTACTATAGTCATAATAGCAAACTTTGAATCACAACATCTAGAATTGGCTTAGCCAGAGAAGAGATGTATTCTTGAATGAATCAGTCTGAAACTCCATCCATGCAATATATCTTTGTTCTATTAAATGGGTAGAATCAATCAGTTCTGTTATACATAATAAAAATGTTTATTGCTACCATGAGATGGAAATAAGATTATCTATTTTAGTGGTGCTTCTTAAATTTGAGTTCTCAGATAATATCTAGAATTAAGCATTTGCTATGTTTCATATTTTACAATGGGTGATATTCAGAATATCTCCCTGTTCTCTGTGCAATGTGTTGTTTGGTCATTTATAAAATTATTCAGGGGAGTAGTTACAGGTTGCCCTCCAGGTTTATATCAATGGTTTAGTTCTAGATATCTCATAGGTAATATTTTTATTAGTATTAGGACGTTGACTGTGGACTAAATTACTCATCTAATTTATCCCTTCTTTAATTCACATTGGAGACCTCTAATGATAGAGCCCTCATTGAAAAGGCACATTATTTAAAAAAAAAAAAGAGCTGTCAAAGATACCAACTGACTAAGTGAGTTCTAAGGCCTAGTGTCTACCTATATTCACTCTCTTGCCCTTAAAATCTGAACTACGTTATGGCTGTGACAAATAGATCACAGAGGAAGTTACACCCTGTATCTACTGAGGTTAAATCAAAGATGTGGCAACCACTTCTTAGAACATGTGTACTTGAAAAAAATGCTATTGTACACAAATAATTGGAGGACTTTGAAGCTGTCATAATGTGAGAGAGCCCAGGATAGCTAAGTGAAGAATCCAGAGGAATAAATGGACACAAGTTACCTCCAGATGTTCTGTCTTCCAACCCAAGTCTCTTTTAGGTACAAAGCCCACCTACCACAATGTGCAATGCAGTCAGGTGCTCAACTGGCCATATGGATGCAAACTAAGGAAGACGAAGCAAGAACCAGTAAATGAAGACTATGAAGGGAAGCCCACAGAACTATGAGAAATAATAAATGATCATCTTAATCACATTTTTGGAGTAGTTTGTTACATAGTGTTAAGAATTGGAAATGAAGTCATGCTGGATGTTGCAGATAAGACAAGTCCAAGGATGTGGGGGTAGATGTTTTCATATTTACATTTTATATATATTTTAATTTTCATTTAAAAAAATCAATGTATCCCCCGCTCCCCCTTCTCTCCCCATTCCCAATCCCTCCCAGCCAGCCCTCAGCCTTGCCCTTCCCTATCCATCCATTCCCTCCCCTCAAAGGGCAAGAAATCCCAAGGTGGGCCAGTCCAGCACAGCACATCCACTCCAGGCACATCCAATTCACTCATCCCAAAGTCAATACTGGGCTGGGTGTTCCTCTATAGAAAATGGGCTTCAAGGTGCCAGCCCATGAACAAGAACATAGTCTGATTCAACACCTCGTGGCTCCAACTCATGGCAGTCAAAAGCAGCCAACCCTTGCAGGGCCCAGCTCCCCCTCCCAATGGATCTCCAATGACAATTCCTGATTTTCATTTTTAAGAAGTACAATAGCAAACTACCAAAATTTGGGTGCTTTAATCTGAAAGATATTTAATTTTGATATTTCTGGAGACTATAATCCAAAAAAGTTATCTGCAGAGTTGCTTCATTCTGGGACATGCAGGAAATGGTAGATACGACCTTGTTTTTAAATGGAATGTCCTGTTCTAACCACCTGTTTCCAAATACCCAGAGCCACTTCCAAAAATTCACATTATGAATTACAAGGAGTCAGGATTTCAGTGTATCTTTACAGGAGGGTTGGGAAATGTCAGAGTTCAATCCACAGCAGATTTCACTGTAACATGTTTAGAACATCCATGTAGAGGACCTGGTGGTAGTAAAGTTAGAAAAGTAAGTTTCCTTTCAATCCTGGAAGGCATTAGGAGCAACAATAAGGCCTTTAGACCTTTCACTCAGAGTAACACAAAATGGGGTACAATGTTATGGAGCCCACTTGCCTTTGGGATGGGTGGCCATTCCAGCAGCAAAAATTAGGGTACAAAAAAAAAAAAAAAAAAAAGAGTACTGATATTCCAGGAAAGAGGCTATTTCAAAAGCCAAAGCCAACCTTTACATAGCCACGGAAATTAATTTGACTTAGTTCAAAAACCTAAATGAGAAAGGTGAATCAATGAAGATCCTATAAGAAAATAGGAAAAAAAAATATCTATATGATCTTTGCTTGAGTAGAGATTTCCTAACTATACCACAAAGAACTGCCCATAAAGTAGAGATTGATTACTTGGACGTCTTCAAAATTAAAGTCTATTTATTGGAAAATATCTGTGGAAAGTAATAGAAGAAGCCATAGGCTGGCAAAATACATGTCACACGTATATCTGAAAAATGACTCATATTCAGAATATATACTGGGACTAGGTTATAAATTGGCAGATTGCTTTCTTAGTATACATGAGGCTCTAGTTTCAAGTTCAAGTAACACAACACACACACACACACACAACTCAGAGGGCATGTGTACCTCCTGCAAATGAAAGACCAATCAAACTAATTTAAAATGCACTCAACATTCCATAACCCTAAATGTTTGCAAACTATTTGGTATCTGGATTCTTCTACAGAATCATTTGTATGTATACTAGTTCAGTAGTGATTCGAAACAAAGAGTTTATGACCTAAAAATTTACTTTCTAACTCTTTTCCACAAGAGAAGTAAAGACTTATACCCACTCAAAGATGGGTCCAAGAATGTTTATAGCATTATTTATAACCACTCAAAGCTGGAAAACACTAACTACCCATTGATAATGGAATAAATCATCTATGCTATCTAATTATAGACATATGTAACGTATAGTACACAGCTATGTAATATATGTAGTATGTTTTTTATATAAACACACCTCTAGGTAGATGTTTTAGTAAAGCTACATAACTAATAAGCACCATAGTTTGAATTTTCTTTAATGATTTGTCAGTAATACAAAAGTAAAAGAGTACACACTCCTATTCCATTATGAGAAATTTAAGAGTAGGTGTAAGTCACTTGATGGAATGGTTAAGACTACCACTTAGTCAGCTATCAATGGAGAGTATACTTGAAAGGCTGCTGGGAGCACTGAACTCTTTTCTACCATTGTATGCAAGTTGTAAGTGAAAATCCATTGTGGAGATTCTTGGTGTGTGCCCTAATGAGGAGGTAGGCAAGTCCAGGTGAGCCTAAAGGAAAGCCCAAGAGAAGTCAAGAGAAGAGAGAAGGTATTGACCAATACTGAGAGATAGAACTAATGAGGTTAAAATCATCCAGATGGGAAGTGGAAGAGGAGTATCCAGACTCAAGGGTCAGTCTGATCGCAGTGACACAGGAGCAAAGTGAGATAATGGGAGGCTAGATGAACCAGGAAGAAGTGGGAGCTGCCCTAAAGTCAGAGGGTGAGTTGAAGTTTCTCTAGGACAGGTCCTGAAGAAGGAAGACATGCAGGGCCATTCCTGGCCCATTGTATCCAGGATAAAAGAAGGTTGTTTTTTTGGGTTTTTTTGTTTTTTTTGTTTTTCCACGTCTCACTAAATTCCTTCTGAGTTCTGTGATAACAGTGAAAATCTGGTTTAAGAAATACATAAAATTGCCGAGTCTATTTGGCAGAAGAGAGAAGACCCCCAAAGTAGAAAAATAGCTAGTCCAGACCAATCTTCCTTCCAGACAGGAAAGGAGGGGGCAAGGGGTGGAGGTTGTGATGAAAATGCACGATGCTGCATTCTTTCAGGAGCAATGCTCTCTGAATCTGAAACCCACTTTATCACAGCTGTCAAAACAGACTCAGGCAGTACATAATTTATAACCCTGGGGTGGTAGCCAGGAGGAAGAAGCCTAAAAGATTGGTTTATTTTTCTTATTAATATTTATTGCCTACGAAACAACTTTACCCCCACTGGACAAGAATATGAGCTTAATTTGAAGCAGATACATTTGATTTGCATGTTTGAGCCCATGGCTACTCCTTTGGGGCTCAACATAGAAAAGAGAAGTAAGTGACACCTCTCCATCACAGGCCAGGGCTGTGTTGGATGCTAAGAGTAGAGATATTGGCCTGGCTAACTAAAACTTAGCCAAGAACCTGATCCATGAAAAGAAACAGACAGGAGGAGTTCAGACTTCCATAGAGCACTAGGAAGACACAAAAAAGCCTCACCCAGCCCAGAAGCTTGGAGGAAAAGAGTAATGTATACCACAGCACATTGAAGGGCTGGTGGGACATGGCTGAAACAGGAAGAAGAGGGAACAGCATTTGCAAAATGAAGATATCAGGTAGTCAGGAGGACTTGTCTCTATTTGAGAATATTAAATATAAAATAGACTCTATATAAATTCAAATATATATATGAATAATCCTTTCCATGGGTGTGGAGGTTGAGTAAGAGGAAGGAAACAGGAAATCCATCACCAGTGTTCATCCTTTCCAGAGACTCAAATATGTTAAGTCAGAACTGAAGCAGATTTGATTTAGACCCCTATGTCTACAGAGGCACCCTGTTAATAAAGGATTGGTGGGGTAACTTTATCACTTTCCCGGTTTCTTGCATGGTGTATTAACAAACATGGTGCTTACAAACTATGTTTTGTGTATATAAAGCTCTTGGCCCTCTGCATGTGCTCTCTAAACCTAAGGCTCTGAGAACAGGGCCTGCCATGCCACAAGTGACAAGTATTGACTATAGCTAAGGAATCTATGAGGCACTAGCCTGGGGCTCACTGGGCATGGAGTCTCCAGATTGCTGAATGCAAAACCAATCATCTTTCTTCTCCAAGACACCCCTGTTCTATTGTGCCCCAGTCCTCATCATCCACTCCAGCCTTCTAGAAGAAAAAGAGCTCAGAAGAAGCCTAGCAGACAGTAAGACTCATGTCAGCAGGCACAGGGTCACACACTCTGGGACTATGTGGATGTAGTTCTGTGCCAGGCACTGGGCTTCAATATTTTGTGACTTGCTTTGATTTTTTCTACACCATCAATTTTAAAAAGAAATTAAGGAGACTATGGCCCATAGGAACCAGTACAATTTCTAGAAGCTAATGGCAGGTAACACTGAACCACAGACTCACGGGAACCCTGAGTGATGCTTATATTCCCGGTTCAGTTAGAGTAGTGGAGGCCAGAAACAGAGCCCTGACCAACCACAGAAAAGGAAGAAGAGGGAGAAGTCTCCCTCCAGGGACCAACCTGGCTCACAGAATCTGCTCCCAAATGCTCTCCTCTCCACTTACACCACTTCCTTTTGCCATTTTCCCCCACTGTCGCCAGGAGTCCACATGCTAGAGGCAAGGCTTCTGTTTTTAGGTGTGGTTTTTGAGAAAGGCTTTTAGGATGTTGTTTTAAAAACCTTTTCTGGGAAAACTCACTCCTATGGAAAATGATACCTTCCCCTGGAGCAAGAGATTCTCAGAGTAACAAATGGACCTGATGTTACTGATTTCCAGGTACCCCATCAGGGCTCTCAGCCATGCTAAGATCCTCCCCCGTCCAGGCCCAGGATGCTACACTATGGATGTTAGCCACTCTCCCAATAGAAACCCAGGGAACAGAATTCCTAAAAATTGGATCAAGATTGAAATGAATCAAGGCAGGGATATCAAAGGAGCCTACAGATAGGGGGAGGAGGTCTGGAAATTTTGTGATGGACAACCCACTCTACTGTACTTGTGTTTCTAAGAAAGCATGTTGAATTCCTATGCCTCTAAGTATCTATGAAGATGCTATTCCTTATAAATGATGTCTTTGCAGAGGCAATTAAGCTGAGAATCTCAGTATAAAATAGAATGGTTTGAAAGTTGGTTCTAAACCCGACTAACAATTTCTTTTTCAAGAAAAGAGAGAGGCATTTGAGACATAGAGAGTAGGCCTGTGAATACTGGAGCAGAAATTCAATGTGATGTCTCTAAAAGCCAAGGAAAACCAGGAATTATTGAAAATGAGCAGGAACCTGGGGGAAAGCCTGGTGTGATTTCTCTCAAAGACTCTCGGGGGGGATCCAACCCTATCAGTACCTCTGCCCTCCTTATCTGGGACAGAAGGAATGTTTTAAGCCACTCAATGTGTGTAGCTCTTTACACTAGTCTAGGAAAACAGTGTACCCACTGAATTCCAAGGCCATGAGGGCCCCAACCCTCCTTGCAGCAGACTCTCACAGTCTTTCTTGATGCCCCAACATTAAGAGGGAGAAGAAGGAAGGTTGTCTCTTTAAGAATACATTCTAACTGCTTTGGGACCCACTGGCATTGCTAAGAGAGTACCACCAAATCTAGGGCCTTTTCCCTCACCTGCAGGTTTGTGGGCCACACAGTGCACAGAGGCCAACCCTGCTTCCTTCTGCCTTCTGCCACCCTTTCACTGGTGGGGACAACCAAGCTTACTATTCACAAGGACCCCTTTATCCTTTAGCTACATACCTTCCCTTCTGTCTTCTTGAACTACTTTGGAATGTGTGAAGTAAAGGATTCAGGGTGTATCCCTGACCCACAGTCATGAAGGAGATAAATCCTGTGTGGTATTGGCCTCTGTGCCCTCTTTCTACTCCAGACAAATGACCCCAAGCAAATCAAGCACCTACAGGTACAACAGCTCCTACATCCAACAGTTCTAAGCACTAGCTCCCAGTCTCAGCTTACCTAGAGACCCCATGAAACTGTCTCTTTAGAGCTTTACAAGTGTCAGAAAAGATCCTGAAAACTGCAGAGCCCGTACCAACAGATGAGGCTTGTCTGCATGCTCACTGTTTCATCCAGAGATCTCTTTCCCTCAGAACAGAAACATGGCTCCTGATTCTCTGTGTTTGCAAATTCTGGGCATTCTACCAAGCACCCTTAACCTGCACTTTATTTTCATTCTTTGTGTACAACTTCACATTGGACTCCTTTTCCTTTGTGACCCTGGGCTGGTAGATGTCTGTGCCTCTTCATGGAGCTTCCCACTGGCAGGTGAACTCCAAGCGTTCAAGAGTTCTCTTGGCCAAAAGCACACAGAAAAAAAAAAAAAAAAAAACCAGACAAGGCAGAAGCCACACCCTATGAATATGAAGGCATAGCCTTGGCATGCTTGTGCTCTAGTGGTGAAGGAAAAAGAAGCCTGGTTTTTCAGAAGCATGAGAGCTCAGAAGCATTCTGACCAAGACCATTGCAGAAAGCCACAGCAGCAGGTCAAAATGCAGAGTAACTGATGGTTGAGCACCTCCCCCCAATCGCTATATGTAGGGGGATTAGGTAGTTCCATTGTAAATAATTGTCCCTGCCTATGAGTTTAATAAAAAGTGCTGATTGGCCAAAGGCAGACAGGAAGTGTAGGCAGGGCTACCAGACTAAGGGAGAGTCTAGGAACAGGCAGAACAGAGCAGAATGCCAGAGAGAAGCCAGAGAAGCAGAGGACAACTGTGCTGCTCTGAGAAAAGGTACCGAGCCGCATGGCTAAACAGGATAAGAGTCATGGGTTAGATTAAGGGTAAAGAGTTAGCAAGATATATGCCTGGGCCTTGGGTCAATCACCCTAAAACTATTGTAAGCATCTGTGTATCTCTGCGGGTCTGTGGGTCTGTGGGCCTAAACCTTGAGGACAGGCCCGAAAGTCCAGTCCAGAAACCCCCTACTACAGCTATATCTACAGCACAACCCCTATGCCTAAGGCTCAGGGGAAATTGTGAAAGAGGGATGGGAAAGTCAGTAGGCGATGTTTTTAGCTTCTAGATAGTGTCTTCTGGAGGAGGAGAAGGAAAAAGGTAAAAAATGAATAAAATGGAGAGAGTAGTTGTGAAGAGGAATCTGGGAGGACTTGGGGGTAAATGTGATAAAAATACATTGCATGAAATTCTCAAAAATTAAAAATATTGTATTAAGAACAAGAAAGCAGATCTCCCACTAGCCAAGCATGTAATGCTCTGGGTGCTGGGATATAGTAAGAAGTTTCTGACCTGTCCATTGCAGCCTAGCCCCAAGGTTTGGATCCACTTGCAATCTCTCTGCTGCTTAGCCCCAAATAATCACATAAAGTACTATATAAATTACATACTGTTCAGTCTATGGCTCAGGTTTATTGCTAGCTAGTTCTCACATGTTAACTCAGCCAATTTCTATTAATCTGTCTTGCCACACGGCCAGTGGCTTACCTGTTCTCCATTACACTTGCTGGGCAGCTGGATCTCACCTCTCTTGATTCTGCCTTCCTCCTTCTTTATCTATGCTCAGATTTCCTGTCTGCTTCTAAGATGCCTTGCCATGGGCCAAAACAGTTCCTTTCTTATTCAATGATAGTTCACAGTGTACAAAATGATATCCACATCACTGAGGCAGAGTACAATGTGTCTGAGCTGTGAGCCAAAATGGAAAACTAGGGTCTGGGAGCCCTGCCTGCTCACCTGTAAGTAGTTTCATTAACACACAACACAGCACACTCATGACTGTCGGCAGCTGCTTTTCTGACTAAGTGGTTGAGCTGAGCAGTTGCCAGAGGCCTCCTAACTCTGACTTTAAGGCTGCGATATTTACCATCTGGCCTTTGACATAGAAACCTTGACAGTCTTTGTTTTAAAGTAAAAGCAAACACATCTCCATTTACTCCATTTCAGGGGAGGACTTACAGTTTGTGGGCCTTTAAGCAGAAACCCCCTGTACCTTGAGGTAAGAGCACGTCCTATCAGGACACCTTTATGGTGAGGAACTTCTAGTCCAGGCACCTTTAGGTGAGATCATCCTCACTGTCTATCTTTGGTGCTCACACATTCTCAGACTGGTGGAAACACAGCCATATGCTCCTTGTTCTCTCCAATGAGGCAGGATGTGCAGTGTCAAGCAGCCCCATCAGCTCTCTTCTCAGCCTCATATTTGAGTCTCTGCCCCCTACCACCATTACTGACTCTCCCTCACATACCTAAAGATGGGTGGGTCTGATGGCTAGAACTACATGGCTCCATTTTCTGGCTACAGAGGCTGAACAAGAGTCAGAGAAATCCATAATTTCCAGAGACTCCAGCCAGGTTCATGCCAGACATACCGTCAGATGCTTTCCAAGAAGTGTGATAATCAGTGTACAGAAAAGGCCCAGCAAGTGATGGACTCCAACTTCACCCTTGCTGCTCCCCATAGTATTATAGAATACACACTAACTATGTACCGAGCTTCATGTCAAAGAGACAGGCATTCAGCCCCACTGGGTTGACCACCCTTGCCATAAGTGCTATGACCAGTCCTCCAGTATCTCAATAACTTTGCTGTTGCTGTGGGGGGGGGGGGAACACCATGACCAAGGGAACGTAAAGAAGAGAGAATTATTTTTTTAATGTGACCTATAGTTCCAAAGGCATAAGAATCCATCATGGCAGGGAAGCATGGCAGCAAGATGCAGGTGTGGCAGCTAGAGCAGTAAGCTGAGAGTACACTTCAAGAGGCTAAGAGAGCAAGCTGGGAGAAGGATGAGGATGTAACTCTCAAGTCCTGCCTCTAGTAATGTACTTCCTCCAACAAGGATGCATCACCCAAACCTGCCCCAAACGGCATCACCAATTGGGAAACAAATTGGATACAAATCAAAATTGGATACAGCTGTGTAATGTGAGCACCAGAGTTATTGTGAAGAAAATGACAGAGAGAGGTGTCAAGATCTAACTGTGGTCAGACTTGCCTCCAGTGAAGACCACTGGGAAACTGCTGGAAGAGGAAAATGATGTGAACAGAGAGAAAGAGAGAATCGCAGGATGTAAAGAAACTGAGAAGGGGAATTGAGGATGAGATGGGAAAGGTGTGGACCGCGGCCATTTGCAAAAGTAACTGGCTCAGCACCTGTCACACCTGCTCTAGGATCTGATATGAGAAGGCAGCACGTGACCTGACCCTAACAGCCACACACTGGTGTGATTCAGATAGGGCAGGCCTGAATCACATGGAGAAGAACTGAAACTTGGGCCTCTAACTCCTTTTCTTTTCCCCCACACCATTTCTACATTCTCTCTTTTATATCATTTCTTCCTTCCCCACAGGCTTCCCACAAGATGTTATTTAGGTAATTTACAAGAGCTTGGCATGACATGGTCCCAAGATACCTCCTCATCCATTTCTCCATTCAGTGGAGAAAAGCCTGTAGTGGACATGTGGAAGCAAGGAAAGTGGTCAGACATTTCTATACAAGGTCATCTCATATGTGACGCAGTAAGAAAGAGTATGGCCTAGGTTGTAAACATTCTAGAGAAGTCTACACGGCCATGGGTGGGGGAGTCAGCAAGGTATGGCACATCCACTGAGGTGACAGTCCTTGGAAAACACCAGTTCATCTCCTCACAGGAGTCCCAAGGTCGTCAGTGGTGCTGCTTCGTGTCTGCACACCTTTAATAAACATGGAAGTGCCACAGATACAAATGACCTAACAGTTTGCTGACCCTCAAATCCAAGGTAAATCATTTTCTTGGTTAACATTGGTCACCAGAGAAAAAAGTATAGAGAGTGAAATATAAAAGTATATTTTTATGCCCCATGGGCAAGTTCAAACTGAGGGAGAACAGAACAAATGCAGCTCTTTGGTACAAAGAGCCAAAACAAATTAAAGCAATAAATCTGGGACAATGACAAAAGCCAACTTAATAGGACATTCCAGCAAAGGTTCATTTGAACAAAAACACAATACACATGCACACACCCTACACACCCTTCACAGAGACCTTTAAGACAATACATACACAAGATAATCACACAGAGACCATACATACACACACATTCTACCACACACCCTACACACACACCCCTCAAAGAGACTATATAGATAATACATGCACAACACACAGAGAGATACCATACCTATATAACATGCATACACACATAGCAGACACAGCACACACACATACTCACAGACACACACACATGCACAGAGACATATAGAACATTCAAACACAACATATAGAAACACAAGCCTCATATACCACATATACAGACTATAACACACAACAAACCCCACACATAACAGATACAACACACACAGAAAACATAAAATCATACCATATACACATAGATACAATAAACATACATATCATGCACATATGCCATATATACACACATACTTCATGCATTCCATACACATATCACCATACACACACACACACACACACACACACACACACACACACACACACACTATACAGGCACACACTCTTCTACTTACAGTTATGCACAGATGGCACATGTCTTATATCTATATGCAACATAATTTCACACCACATGTACAGTTCACATGAGCACTATATTTATACACACACACACATACATCATACACACAGTAGGCATATATACCACATATATATACATGCTCACATCAT
The DNA here is from genome assembly GCA_033318265.1 of Phyllotis vaccarum. NCBI lineage: Eukaryota > Metazoa > Chordata > Mammalia > Rodentia > Cricetidae > Phyllotis > Phyllotis vaccarum. The sequence goes on along the minus strand of JARWLC010000001.1, from coordinate 34,118,685 downwards.
ACATACCACACATACACATGCTGCACCTATTTCATACTTTCTTTACATACACACAGAATATATTATACATCATACTTATTCACCATATATACATATATTCTACATAGAATATATATTATATGCACACACCATGCACACTCCCTCTCATATATATTGTGTACATATGTTAAGTATTCCATACACCATGTACACAAATACCATCATAAATCCTTTAAATATACACATACCACTTACCATACTTACACACATAACATGCATGCTGTACACACACACACACACACACACACACACACACACACACACACAGGCAATTGCCTCACATGCACAGCCATTATCACTATCCCTGTCACCATTAACACCAGTGCTCAGGAGTCAGACATGAGGACCAACAGAGTGAGAGTTATAGGAGTGTTGCTTGGAATATTCACTATGTGTTTTGTTTTGTTCAAATCATTGAATGATGCATGAGTGTAGTAAGAAATTTCTGACCCATCTGGACCAAGGTTGGGACCCACAAACTCACAGTCCCACAGAAACACAGAGGCTTATGTTAATTACATGCTGTTTGGCTTATGACTCATGATAATTGCTAGCTAACTTTTACATCTTAATCCATTTCTGCTCATCTACATCTTGCCATGTGGCACATGGCTTATCTGAGTTTCTTCACATCTTGCTCTGCTGATGGCAGCTGACAGCATCTCCCTCTGACTCTGCCCTCCTTCCCCTTTATATATATACTTATAATTCCTACCTGCCTATAAGCTGGCTTGCCATAGGCCTATACAGTTCCTTTATTATACAATGGTGAACCACAGCATAAAGGAAGACATCCCATATTACACAAGTTATCAGTCTCTGATCCATTCAGAGGACTCTCTGGTAACAGCTTTGAGATACATAATATATCAGTACACTTAGGAAGTGTTGGTGAAACCTCACTGCAGCAGTGCAGGGTTCAGATCCTATACAAACACCAGTGTTTTCACAAGCATCATTCTTGTAGATCTGAAGCCTGATTGACAGCAACAATAATAATAGTGGCCATTGCTTCTCAGATTTGGGGCTAAGGTCAAGTATAGTAACTGTTAATTCTCTCTACAAAGACTGGATCACAAGAAAAAAAGACACCGAGGTTTCAAAAGATGATGAGTCGTCCAGATCAGTTTCATAAGTCATGCATTGCCCTATTCTAGAGATGCATCTATGTCAGTCCTCATCATGGTTGTGGAGATTGCCTCAGAAGGTGGCAGTGACATGGTTTAGGGGTCAGTAATTTCTTGTCTTAGATGCATCCTGCTCAGGTGTAAGTTTCCAACATAAACCACATCCTTTTCCTCCAGTATCTTTCTTCATTATGCCCTTTCAAGCCCTGTCCCCAAGCAGGGCCCCTTCAGCTTCAGTCTGGATTGCAAGCATCAGAAAAAGGGAGTGGGTACAGCTGCCCAATACCTCCATTATGGGTGGGAAATGCCCTTCATGTTTGTGGAGCCTGGAAGATGGCTGTGTTTGGCATTGCCAGATACATAAGAGAAATATCTTATGTCTTATGGGTTGGGGATATAGCTCAGTTATAAAGCAATTGCCTCACTAGCCTGTGTACATTGGTCTCAGTTTCACAAAATAAGAACAGAGGTGGGGAGGGAGGGAGGGAGGAAGGGAAGGACAGAGATATGGAGGAAGGGAGATTAATCTTAGTGGTCAGACCAATCACATAAGTCTGTAGTTAATACCTCTGTAACTTGGTGCCCTCCCCTATAAAGTGAGGGTGATGGTGTGTACCTCCCAAGTCACTGAATAGTTCTCAGCAATCTCTGGCACATGCTTATTACTTTCCAGTACTTCAACAGGACATTTATGTCAGCCTACGCGCCCAAAAATGAACAAAACAGTGTAGAAGAAGGCTGTCAGTACAGATGGAACTTAGCTGCCTCAGGGATCTGCTAAGAGGGCTGGGAAAGAAAGACTTGAACTTGACTAGCAGCCAGAGCCCTCAGAAGATCAAATAAATTCAAGGAAGCAAGCTCACTGTGCAATCAAACTGCCTGAGATATGAACTTCATGAAGACTCTGTCTGCACACCATAAACCCTACCCACAACCTTCTGACCCAACTTCTATATCCCTGCTGCTGGTTGGCACAAGGAACCCTCTGTACCCACTGATAGCTCTCTCACCCTGGCCTTTTACAGCTCCATTATGGAGAGCTTTTCCGCCACCTCCATCTTGTCATAATTTTGTAAGCAAACAGGTACCATTTCAAATTCTTACTCCACTATCTTTTGGTTTATGAGCCACCGAAAGGTCTTTAAACTCTGACTTCTTTCTCATCCCACAGAGACCGACCAGTTCTTTTTCCAAAGGAAGGAAATAAGACTGAGAAGTTCAGCTTCTCTCTGTGGCTGGTACTTTGAGGAAACCCCTCACTTCACTAAAGCCTAATTCTTTACCAGTCAGAGATATTAGCAATCAATAAAAATCTGTTTTAAAAGTGTTACAGCACTGCCCAGCACACAGTTAGCACTCAATAAGCTCTGCTGCCCATGTGACATACGGAGTGCAGCCAATGCCCTGTTCTCCATTATTTCTCCTCTATTTGCTTCTCACACAATTACTCACAGATTGTAATATCTGAATGTCTATTGTGGACTGACTGATGTAGTTAAGAGGGTGGCCTTGGCCTTTGACATGGTAGTTTTAAGGGAATATGAGCTCATAGACAAACATCACACATCAAGATAATTATCTGCCAGCTACTGCCTTAATTTAATGGTGTTATGTGACAAGCCACTTCCAAAACCCCTGGCTGGCTGGCATGCCACAGTAAGAACTAGTTGTCACACATCAGATCCTATGGACTGGCTGTGAGGTAGCTGTTGTGTGTCATCAGCTGGCAGAAGGCTCTAGGTTGGAATCCTTTTTGGGTCCATCTATTTCTTCTCATCCTTGGGCCAGCAGTTTCCATGGCAAGATCTTTTCACTAACAGATAAGAAGAGCTCAAGAGGGTGTGTTCATCCAAGCAAGGACACTTGATAACTTCACAGAAGGATTGTCCAGTCATCTCAGTAGCCTAGGCCAGAGTCTAGGCTGATGTCCATTGTATCTACTTGCAATGAGATAGCGGTGGAGACGTAGAAGAAGGCTGTGTCTAGTTTGTGCCATCTCTCTCAGCTTCAGTCCTAGATGCATGAACACAGGGATTAGCAGAACAAAGGCCCAAGCTTGAATTTTGGAAGCACATTAGAGAAGAATTGGAAGTAGAAGGACTTTGTCATGGAACCTCCAGATGCTCCAAGGAGCCCCTTATGCACTATCTTGAATCAAGACAGAGAAAAGAACTGGATTACACCCCATAATGATTCCCGAGTGCTTTCCAATAAATGAAAATAACTCCCTGAGGTCACTTGATAACATTGGTAAGAGAGGTCAGAAGGGCAAAAATGATTTTTCTAAGACTCCATTAGCAAGGATCAGACTACCACCAGATGCGCTTTGCCTTCATTTCTCACCAGCCGCGGGTTCCTCGGGCTCTGTGTATGACTGCCCTGTAAATGCAAATTATTAGTTGCCATTTGAGAAGTCTTAATTATCTGGATCCATTGGAAACTGTGTCAGTTATTTGAAACCCAGAGGTCGATTGCTCAGATCAATGCTAGGCCATTAAGGCAACACACAGTCAATAGAAACAGCCCCAACTCCCCACAAGGAGCTCTGGACGCCTGGGGAATCTTTGTTTTCTGAAAAGAGAACAGAAAATTTCAGTTGGACAGCATAAGCACCGAGGAGGCTGATCTGCCCAACTGTGGTCCTCACGGAGACACAGAATTAAATGAAAAGCTTTCATTTTGGACACTTCAAAAGTTTCTACCTTTTATCCTTTTTGAAAACTTGACTAGCTTCAAAATAAGCCAAAAATTAAGGAGGTCTTTACATCATCCCCACTGTAGCCCAGTGGGACCACAGAGCCCTAACTGGCATGAGAGGGGTTGGACGATGTATGTGACACTGTCACTGCTTTGCTGGAAGGCTCTAGTATTAGGGAAAATTGCAGCACGACCTGCTCTCCAGTGTGATTCAGGCAAAGTGCCACCAAACATGTCCCTGCAGATCCTCTTCATCTCTATCAGTGGCACCTCATTAGAACACATGATAAGCATTTAGAGTAACATTGTTGGTGCTTCTCTTTATAAAACCATGCACCCAGCCACACCCATTCTCCCAATAAGACATGTCTATTCTACCACCAAAATGAGTTCTGAATCTATTCCCTGCCTTCTGTGGTTTTTACTCCTCCCTGGTCCAGAGTCCCAGAGTCTCTTGTGTGGATGACATTTACAGCCCTCACTGCTCTCCTGTACTGCTTGCTCTCCGTTGAACAAGCTCTACACAGCTTCACCACCTGCCAGGGCCAAACACAAACTAAAGGAAGTGTGGGTCCAGCTATGTCTCCTGAAAAATATATATCGAGTTCCTATGTTTGGTATCAGTGATTATCACCTTCTTTTAATCTTGTATGACTTTTAAGAAAACGGGGATGACCTAAAGCCAGTAACTAGTGTCATTATTAGAAAAGGAAACACAGACACACCAGAGAAGGCCATATTAAGACACTGGCAGAGACTGTAGCAAAGAACCCCCAGGACTATATGCAGCCAGCAGGAACTGAGAGAAGCACCCTTTCCATCAATGTAGTTTAATTGTCTAGACATATTAATTACATGTTAGCATATGAATTAATCTCCTTTCTCTAGAACATAATACTAGAGATGTGTTCTATATACTTCATTTTAGGGTTGGAGAGATGACTCAGATGGTTAAGGTACTTAATGCCAAGCCTGACAACCTGGGTTCTATCCCCAGGGGAAGAAGAGAATCTATACTTCTGAACTCCACATGCTTTCATGGTGTACACACAACTGAGCTCCACATGCTTTCATGGTGTGTACACACACACACACACACACACACACACACACACACACACACACAGCCTATGTATATCCCATCTTCAACGGAGAAGTGCCTGGTATACACTAGGAGGGAAATGAAGTGTGTGAATGATGCTGTAGAATCACCAATAAGTCCTTTCTCATCTGCAAAAACATGAAACTAATATGCTCATAAACAAACTGTTCTTCTGACTGGCAGGTCCAAACTGTGGGGAAATTCTCAGCATGTGACTTTGTACTCCTTTCTGTTTTGGCAGGAATCAGACAGCTTTGAAGGTCACATAAATAAGGACCAGTGACCTCACAGCAAAACTGGTTTTGAGGCTTGAGTTGAAGATTCTTATACAGGTTTAGAAGTGCAGGAGTCTTCGGGGAGGCGAATGAGATATTCTCATGAAAGAAGTCCTCAGGAAGGTAGCAAAGTTCCAGATAGAATGTGAGAAGTCTGCTCGAGGCCCTGTGTAGTATGAAGTTTCTGGCCCGGACTTTCCGGCCTAACCTCAAGGTCTAGGCCCACAGACCCGCAGTCCCACAGTCCCACAGAGACACACAGATGCTTCCAATAGTTTTAGGCTGATCAGCCTTAGGCCCAGGCATATAGCTTGCTAACTCTCTACCCTTCATCTAACCCATGTCTCTTGTTCAGCCATGTGGCTCGGTACCTTTCTTTAGAGCAGCATATTTGTCCTCTGCTTCTTTCGGCTTCTCTCTGGTGCTCTGTCTGGCATTCTGCTCTCAGAGATTTTTCTTAATCTGGTAGCCCCACCTACACTTCCTGCCTGCCTTTGGCCAATCAGCTATTTTTATTAAACCAGTGGGTGGGACAATTATTTACCATGAAACAACACAATACCCCTACAGCCCTAAATCGCTCACAATCTAGGAGATTGCTGCAGCTGGCAATAGCTCAGAAATCAGTTATTATGTACCCACAGCATATATATCTTTTAGCCACCATATTTTCATTCCAGGGATTGGGAAGGATGCTAGGGAAAAATAAAGTCTCCTCAGCTAGTTAAGGTCCTCTTCTGCAAGAAGAACCCAAGGAATCTATCCAACACCTTCTACCCATATGTCTATCATTTGAATTTCCCAACTGCAAGTTCATAAGGAAAGGGAATTTCTTAGAATGTCATTGCTTCTTCTAGCAAAAAGAGAAATTTTCTGTTTTCTTGATTCCTTGAGAAAGGAATTGCCATGGGTAAATGATCAGAAGATATGCCCAGGTACTTCTGCCAGCCAATATCATGACTATGGTGAGCTTGCTCAAAGATGACAGGGAGCCCATAAAGGAAGTGATGCACTAAAATAAGGCAGGGCCAGGTAAGGGATAGGATGATTGATGTGGGAATGCGTTTATGTATGCTGTGAATCTCAATCTTTAAATAAAGGAGCTGTTTTGGGCCATGGCAGGCACCATAAAAGAAGTAGGAGGAGAAATCAGTTTAGGTAGGAGAAGCAGGGCAGAGTCAGGCAGATCAAGCCAGCCGCCCAAGGAGCAACATGTAAGGAGCACGGGTGAGCTACGGGCCACATGGCCAACAGATTAATAGAAATGGGTTGATTTAAGATGTAAGAGCTAGCTAGCAATGTGCCTGAGCCATAGGCCAAACAGCATGGACTTAATATAAGCATTTGAGTTATTTTGGGGGGCCTGGGCGACTGGGCGGCTAAGTGGTCTCGGGCGGCAGGTCTGTGGGTCTCTGGACCTCTGGCCGCCAGGGACCGAGAACCCCACTACTACAGATGATGAACCCATTATTCTGGTATCTGTGAGGGCTGAATAGCCTAACTCATATCCGGAAACTCTGAACTACAAACTGATGAAGGACACAAGATTGAGATATGCCTGTACCTCCTTGCTAGTGTATCTTCTTTGAATGGGGGACATGGTGGTTTGAATAAAATCATCTCCAAAGGGAATGGCACTATTAGGAGGTATGGCCTTGTTGAAGGAAGTGTGTCAATGTTGGGGTGGGCTTAGAGATTTCTTTTGCTCAAGCTTCCCTCAGTGTGACGGTCAGTTGACTTCCTGTTGTCTGCAAGATGTAGCACCCTTAGCTCCAGCACCATATCTGCCTGCACACTGCCATCCTCCCCTTCATGATGATAACAGACTGAACCTCTGAAAGTGTAAGCGAGCCCCCTCAATTGAATGTTTTCATTATAAAAGTAGCCATTGTCATGGTGTCTCTTCACAGTGATCAAAATTTTAACTAAGACAGGGGACAAGAAGACATTTGTGATATATAGAGAGGCATGCCAGTGCTCAGTAACAAGCCCACAGTCCTTATCAGAAACCAAGAGTGATTCTCTCTCTTTGACTACATAGAGTCAGGTTAACTCCCAAGCCCTATGAGTTCCCGTGCCAAAATGCATAAAGCTTTGTAGCTTTCTTTATGTTAAAATAAGTTGAACAGAAGCACACTAGTGAGGTAGGCAGATGCCACTAAAAGTTACATCCTTCAAAATCCAAGTATCCGAGTCGCACACATCCAAAAGACTACTTTTCTTTCAACTACTGGTAACTCATTTAGTACCCAAAGATGCTCTGTGCTCAGTATATTATAGACCCAGTAGTCTATACAGGAAATACATGGGCCAAAGAAAGAAAACCATATTGATGATAGTAGGAGGCTCATCATACACACCTGTGAAAATTCTGCAAAAATCTTCTAGGTGGTAAGAGAATACCACAAAGGCTTTTTTGCTTAAGTGGATATAACAAAGTGACAGGGAGGACCAGTATACAGACCAGGAAGGTCTGAAAAAAAAAAATCTGTGTAAGGTGTAATGTAGAAAGTCCATGACTCCTAAGGTGTGAAAGCAAAGATGAATGTATTCAGACTTGCTTCAGCCTGCCATCTCCCAAATAATGACAGAGACTTCTTATGTATGGAACCTTAGACTTGTAGACTTCTTATTACATATGGAAGTTTAGCCTTAACTGAGACTCATTCCCTACTTGCTCTTATAACTTAAATTAACCCATTCATATTAATCTGTGCTCTGCCACAAGGCTTGTTATTTCTCAGAAGCCTATGTCCAACTTCCTCTGCATCTTGATGGCAAATCCCTGTCTCTCTGATTCTTCCCCTGAGTTCCTCTCTTTCCCTGGAAATCCCACCTATTTTTTCCCACATGACTATTGGTCATTCAGCTCTTCTTTTTTAAACCAATCAGAAGGTGCCTTAGACAAGTGAGGTAAAATAAACATACATCTTCAGAGTGTACAAAAAGATTATCCCACAACAGAGAAGTGTGACCAAAGGATACTTTCCCAATCAGCCACCTTGTGCTCTAATAAGAAGACTAACCTGGCAAACTGAGTTGCTTTGTCAAGGCCCTAAGCTCCATTTTTCTGTCTTTGAACCGGTTGAGCCAAACTTTCTAAAAATTACTCACCCTAGGAAAATCACAGGAGTCTGTTATTCGTAGAGAAGATGCCTGGTGGTCTGAGAATTATCCCCAAGTTCTCCAACAGTGCCTACAAAATAGCAGTCATTGCTGCCTGTCGTTTGGGTGAAAATATGGCCACATGTATGGAATTGATTTACTACCAGAGGAAGTGGCATTAATCCAGCTACAAATTCTCTCTACTGGGACATGAGGTGGTAAATTACAGCTAGCCAGCACCGGCTCCAGCTCTGTGTGTGTGTGTGTGTTGCATGTGTGTTAATAAAGGGAACTCTCAGATTCTTAATTGACTATCACAGTTTTTTGTCTAAAAATCATAGCAGATAATGAGATTGTGAAAACACAAAGCATAGATATACCTTCTCTTGGCCCTTACTGGCACTTTAAAACACAGTTAACTGAGTGAGCTTTTTTGTCAGTAGTCAAGACACCCCATGATTTTGAGTATCAAAAGAGAATTAACTCAACCGGAATAATTTATAGAACACCCATTGCATACAAGGCGACTTTCAAAGAACAAGGGATCATGATCACAGCTGTTATTAATATTATTACCTTTTAACATACTAAATACTTCTCACATTCTGAGCACATCACATAGACACTTTCTCCACATTTTAAACAACTCTGAAAAGCAGACTTCTATTTTCTCATCTATTGAGGCTAAGCCATGAGCTCTCATGAGGTAAGGGAAGTGTGCGTGGTATAGGCAGTTTTAAGTCATATCTAGACTTTGCATTATATCACATACATTAGACCCAGGCTTCAAGATTGGCAAGTCTGTTGACATTCTGAGGTTGGGGAGGTTTGTCCTTTTGGTTGTAGAACTCAGCTGAACCAGCACCCACCAGTCCTCTACTGGTATAGATTCTAAGGAAGTTCTGATAGGGCTTTGCCTCTAGTCCCCTCTGGCACTTTGGGAGAGTAAGGCTCAAATGACAGATGAGAATCAAACCATGTCCTTTTCCCTATGGCTCACAAGCTGCTAAGTAGCAGGGCTGCTTGTGAAAGAGCAAAGTACTCTGAACTCTACAAAACCATGCATCTCTCTGAGATCATAAGTAATTTTTATAATTCTGAATTGTGAGATCCACTCTATCCGAGAATAACACAGCTGAAGATAGATTCCAGCCAAACCTGTGATGTGTTGACTGTTTGTTGTAAAGTCACTGGTCATCCCAGTTTTCTTCTCTGAGAAGAGAAGAGCAGATATTTTTAGTGGTACTGTAGCATAGAGTGATCAAATAGTACCACACACACACAAAAAAAAATGGAAACCTAACAAGCCAGCGTTTTTCTGCAGAAAAAAAGTGCAATGGATTATGAGAGGGAGAATGTCTTGAACATGCACTATTCTGTGGGTCTATTGCACATTCTCAACTACCCCTCTCCTATCCCAGAATTACCTACTCAGGTTTTCATGGTCAGAGCCTGTGCAGTGGTAGGGTGGGGGTGGGGGTCTGCATCATAACTTCAGTACAACTGCTACATTTCAAGGCTGCTAGTGGTAGGATTTTATAAAGGAGAGAGGAAAGGGAAGGGAGAGGAAGGAACGAGAGAGAGAGGGGTGGGGTACAAGGGAGGAAAGTAGAGAGACAGATGACGAGTCAGAGACAGACAGAGACTGAGAGTCCAGCCTGAAACTGAATCTCAGCATCACCCTGGGCTCCTAAAGATGGAATCGAGCACTCCATCAAGGAGGAAATTAGGACACTAAAAGAGGGAATTGAAAATGAAGCTGAGACTGACAAGGAAGTAGATGAAGTATGAAGAGAATCTTTCTTTTTATGCATTTATACATGAGAACATCAAAACTATCACCTCTGCGAGAGGCCACATTTCCATTTGCACAATGAACTTGCAGCACTAAGATCCGAGATGAAGGTCGCATTGACACAAATGATGTGATATCCAAGTGTGCCCTGAGCCCCTGCTACACATGTGCATGCACACACACACACATACACACACACACACACACACACACACACACACACACACACACACACACACACTCACATCAGTGATGTGGTATCCAAAGTGTGCCCTGAGCCCCTGCTACACATGTGCATGCACACACACACACATACACACACACACACACACACACACTCACATCAGTGATGTGGTATCCAAAGTGTGTCCTGAGCCCCTGCTGCACACATACACACATACACACAGAGGCACACAAACACATAGACGGGGCACACACACACACATCAATGATGTGGTATCCAAAGTGTGTCCTGAGCCCCTGCTGCACATATGCACACATACACACAGAGGCACACACACACAAACACATAGACACGTCAATGATATGGTATCCAAGTGTGGCCTGAGCCCCTACTGCACATTTGCAGACAGACATACCAATGATGTGGTGTTCAATTTCTAAAGTCCTGCTGACCATGTACATGTGTGTGCATGCACGCACCTATATAATACACCTTCCACAGGAGAAGAAGGCTGCTTTTACACACAGACATGCCCTGTCTCCCAGACTGAAAGGCAATAGTTATTTATTCATTTCCAAGTTCCCTTTCATGGGAACTTTAAACTCTATGGTGTGGAGTCTGACTTTGACTTTCCATCTGTTGTGTTCTTGGTTCTGTCTCCCTCCATTAATTGAGGCAGAACAAGGATTTGCTTTGCCTTCCTGACTGCATTTGAGCTTTTGTCTAGTACCCTTCCTTCACTCACACAGCAAACATCTATTAAGTGTCTTCTGTATAAATGGGTAAATAACTGCATAATTTTTAAAAATGGACATATATCAAGATTTGAAAAGAGCTGAGCCCAGGGAGAGAACGAATACTTAGAGGGACCATTAAAGAGCCTGGGTATAGGAAGACCTGTTTGTTTGGGAGGGAGCCTCAGGTAAGGCTCTGAAGCCCTGGAAAGGTAAATAGTCAGCCAGGCACCTTAGAGTCAGAACCACATAGAATTGCAGTGGTGAGGTTCTATCATGGAGGGATGGTGGCAAAGGACAGGGGAGATTTTCTGTACAGGAGATTTGATTAAATGAATGGCTGTATTATGAAGGATAGCAGTCAGCTTCCTCAGTGTCAGAGAAGGTCTTAGAAATACAGAAGGTGTGAAAATGAGAAGAAACCTGAGGATGGGCTAGAAGTGAACATGCTGGTATTCGTGTACAGCATCACAATACAGACCAATGCAGAAACACACATGCATACGAGCAACATGAGTGCCCGGGGACAGCCAAAGTCCCTTATATCCTGTTCTTGGCTTCTAAATATTTTTCTCTGATGAAAGGAAATAGGGCACACTGACAAATGTTGGTTTTCAAGACCAATGTAGTGAACACACAAGAGGAGCCTAGAAAACCTCAGTGCTAGAGATTGAGATAGTAATTTTCTTAATGAAGAGAATATGTCTGAAATGTAAAAACAGCTGGTGAAAAAAGAAAGAATCCTAATGGAAAAATTTAGAAAATCAAGCATCAAAAAAAATCAGAGTAACACATAGTTTGAATGTGAGATCTTCCCCACAGGCTCAAATCTTTGAAGACTTGGTTCTGACCTAGAAACCTAATTTGGGGAGGTGGCAGAACCCTTTTCACACAGGGTCCATTTTGTGGTTGTGGGAGTGAACCCTGTAGGAAAACTAAGCACTGGAATGGGTGGGATGAAGCACCCATCTACTCTGAGGGGAAAAGGGTGTGTGTGTGTGTGTGTGTGTGTGTGTGTGTGTGTGTGTGTGTGTCTGTGTGTCTGTGTGTGTCTGTGTCTGTGTGTGTTTACTTTGTTTGAGACAGGGTCTCTTTTTTTTGTCTCTGCTGCATGAACCAAGCTAGGTGGGAGAAGAACTTTCAGTCTCCCTCTGCTCTCTCTTCCTGCACTGGGATTACATAAAAGTACTCTGCCTGGTTTTACATGGGTTCTGAGGATTAGAACTTATGTTTATATGCCAGGCACTTTGCCCACTGCGCCACCTCCTTATTCCCTAATAGGTACAGCATGGTTATACAGAAGAATTTCCTTATTTATGGAAAACACATCCTACAAAATTCTGGAGGGATTGGGATATCAGGTTAAGAACAGAATTCTACTAGTTTCAAATAGATGTCTAAAAGTTACTCAGCCCTTTGCCTTTGAGGGGCTTGTCTTCTTCTCTTCCTCTGGATTCCAGAGCCCCAAAGCCTCCAATAGAGCAGCTCTTTACATTGAAGAGCAGCATAACATAGATGCAGAATATGGCCATCCTGCCATAGGTTGCACAGTTACCACCCCACTGGAAGCCAGGATGTCCACCTCTAGGAGTCTGTGTGCTTTGACCATCACAATCTTCTGCTATTTCTTCTCTTCACTATTCATATGAAAACAATGGTCATGCCAGAATTTATTATCTGATTCTGAGATGGAATGGTGAATAAGAATAAGAAAACCAAGCATTGAGGAGGTGGTTCGGATATATTCTTATCTTGGGCTTACTACACAAGAACAAAGTCTGGATGTTTAGTGCTCATGTAAAATCAGAACATGCCTATAACCCCAGAAGTTGTGAGCAGAGTTGTATCCCAGAGGCTTGATATTGAGTACCAGGCTCAGTGAGAAACTCTGCCTCAAAAAATAAGGGAGAAACTAGTAAAGAAAACATCCAGTGTCAACCTCTGGCCTCCACATGTGCCCATTCATATGTACATGCAACACACACACACACACACACACACACACACACACACACACACACACACACACACACACACACACACCAGACAGGCACAGAGACAAAGAGTGCATGAGACGAGAAAAGAGACACACAGAGAGATTGCCCCAGGGGACATCACTGGTTCTGTGAGTTCTATCTGTTTTCAGGTAGGCACCAAGGGTTCACAGTGTAATAGGCCTGATGCCCTGCTACGGAGTCCATGCTTTCCTGCAGCAAAGCCTGCCACCATCATTTTGAGGCTGTTAAGATGCCCACTGAGACCAAAGGACAGAGCAGAGACCTCATTCTGGCCTTCTGGCTGTCACCAGATTCCTGGTCCCTTGTGTCTTTTCCTAACTCCACTGTGGATCCATCTTTGTCCCTATACAGCTCCCTGAGCCCCTGAGACAAGATACTTGTTACAGTGGGTCACCTGCTCCCCACCTTGCACAAGTGCACCGAGGGAGCTGGATACATGAAAGAGGCCAGCAAGGAAATAATTGCCAGCCAGAGAGACTCGATAATTGCTCAGTGACTGAGGTTTGCGGAGTGCAGGAGCTTTGGAGTTCCCTTAATTGATGTTCTTAACATGGTCTGAGAAACAACAGGGCAGCCTGTAGTAATGATTACAGGACTCACTGGTCCCCACAGGGAGATGTAAGACTGTTTCTAACACCTTGATGTGTATAAATGTAAGTTCCCCCCACACCCAAGCAGCACAGCCAGGAGGTTTAGCAGCAGACTTGGCTTTTCGTTTTTCCTTCTTGCACTCAACTGGATGGGTGTCCCTTAATATGATTTGTGCTCCTGTAAAATGTACTTCATGATACACATATTATATCCTTTGGGGTTTTTTAATTAGTTATTATTGTTATTTCTATTGAGTTGTTTGATCTCTGTTTGTTTTTTTGTTTTGTTTTGTTTTGAGATTTTTTGGCGATTGCAGCACTATTTCTCAGCTGAAATATGAAATGTGACTCTCAGTAGATGAATTGGTAAAGAATTGCAGCATATATACTATGTAATTTCCACCAACTACATGGTAAGCCTGTATTGTTGAAGATGCCACATACTCTAGCTACAGGACACATAGAAATCAATCTAAAACCTACTGATAAACTTCTTCCCTGCTAGGTAGTTTTCACAGTGCCAGAAGGTGCTGTGTAGGCTGCTGAGGGAGAATAGACATCAATAATCTTACTTGGCGTTGGACTCTGCAAGCTACAATACTGACCCATCAGGCAAGATGAACCCACTGATACAATAATACCATGACTGTTACAGGGCACCCTATTGCTTTCTGATCAGATTTGATGCCTGGTCCTTAGGAGGGATTCATGTCTGTTGCTGTAAACCTGGTCAAAAGCCCATGACTGAGAGATCATAGGCTCTAGGGGAGAAAACTATGGTTGTTATTTTGCTAAATGGCCATGCTGTCAAAATGTTTTCTAAGTATTTATGTTTATAACCATAAACCTGGGCTGCTCTCAACCATGGTAGAGGAGCTTCTTATTGCAGTGGGCAGCAATCAACACAGAGACTTATAATGGGCCAAAGTGCTGAGAGTAAATGATGATGGGTACTCAGCCCTAAACAGGACATCTTTTAACAACCCCCAAGGCTCAGTTATCATCTCAAAAGAGGAGGCAGAAAAAATTGAAGAGCCATACATGGTGGCACGCAATGGTGGCACGCACATTTAATACCAACTTCCAGGAGGCAGAGGTGAGCAGATCTATGTGAGTTCTAGGTCTACATAGGACTGCACACACATGGTATGCAAACATACATACAAGAAAATATTAATACAAATAAAGTTAAATTAAATCTCAAAGTTTAAAATTAAATAAAAGTAGTGCACTACACTCATTTAGGGGTGACCATATGTGCATAGATTGGAGGCCATGTATTAGAAAATGGACATGCCAACCAGTTATCTATCCCAAAAGAATAATGATTGTTCTCTCATTGGTTATCAGCTTCCAATAACTCCTCACTAAGAAATAGGGTCTCATGAGTTCCAGCCACAGCTTGGTTTACATAACAAATTTCAGGCCTGCCAGAGTTGCATGGTGACATCCTGTATCAAAACCTCAAGAGGAATATAACGGGATATACCAGAGGATGTCGAGGAGAACTGTGAAATTCTGTCTTCTGAACATGATATGTTTTTTGTACTCATGAACTCACAGTGGCTGTGATTATAGGCACAAGACCTACACAAAATTGAATCCGTCAAAATTCCCGCATGGAGATATGAGTTTGAAGTGTCTTCATAGGAAAAAAAAATTAGGGAGGTGAGATGTTTATGTTAACTAGATACTGCATTTATCTCACAGTAGATCCACATGTTAAAACATTGTGCTGTATACCCTCTATTTGTGTGCATATGTGTGTGCATGAATTGTCAGTTACACTTCAATTACATGGGAGAATTTTTAATTTTAAAATTACAACTATTGGAGGAGAGAGTTAAGTTTTGAGGTGTTTGTAAACTGCTGATCCCAGAGATACTGGGAGAGAGATTAGGGAAATCTGGTTTTGGCCCTGGGTTCCACTTTTGTCCTCTTCCTGTATGAAGAAAGATGGTAAGGACAAAATGGACATGGTAGGGACATGGATCCAAGGATGAGAGCCAAGACCACTCTTCAATGTAAAGAGGACCTCATCAACACAACATCCTGTTCCATCCAGAAAGCTCCCTCGGGTTTCTTGGGGACTGTGTGGTAGCACCTTGTCCTGTTCCTAGATCGGGGACAAGTACTAGACTGAAACCCATCAGAATTCTAACCAGGAACATTTACCTTAAAAACCCAATCTGAGTCTAGGGACAGGGCCACAGACTATTAAGCTCTGAAACCAAAATGCCTTCGTGTCATAAAAATTATTCCAGTAAACTGGGCTAAGCTGAGATACCCCTATCTGCAGTTGGATGAATTCTGCTACAAGTCTCTTCTCTAGAGGGAGCTTGTGTGTGGCTTAGTGGTGTAGGGGAGGTAAAGGCTTATGATAAATAGACATGGGGCATTTAGTGGAATCTTTTTTATCACTTTGCTACTAACTCTGTTCACTAAGACACTGCCCGGGAACAGGCCACCAGCACTTCCCCTATATTCTAGTCCAGTGGACAGACAGATTTGACTTTTTGTATTTCTAATTGGTTCCATTTACTCATCCCACAGAGAGATCAAGATCCCCAACACCTAGTTCCTTGTCTGCCTGTCCTGGAACCTCTCACATCCATAAACACCCTAATTTGTATGCTCATCTCCTAGTTTCATTGCCTGCTGAGGTTTCATTTCCCTGTGTTGAGTGCAGCCATCTGGGCCCAGATGGGAATGCTAGATAATGATTGTCCTACCCTCTTTTGACCCTAGCTTTTACTGCTGCCTCCTGGACATCCAGTTCTTTAATTAGCAATTACAAGTAACCGTGCTTTTCCTTACTTCTTTTCATCGCCATGGAAAAGAGTCTTGGATCTTCCCCACAGTTTATCAGACATGGAGGTCATTGTTAACATTCTAACATAACCTCACCTCCATTCACTATTCAAGGGTGTATTAGTTACCTCTCTCACTGCCGTAACAAATACATTAATAGCTTAAGGAAGATTTTATTTGGCTCATGGTTTGAAGATAATGATGACAAAGGCATGTGAATAGAAATAGGAGGCAGTTTGTCACACCGTTCCCATAGGAAGCAGAAAGTGATGAATCTTGGTGGCCAGTAGGCATCTTCTTTTGCTCTTTGAGGATTCTAATCTCTAGGAATGGTGCCTCTCACATTTAGGTTGTACCTTTGCTCCTTAGTTAAATGTATCTGGAAATATCCTCATAGATGTGTCTAGGAGTGTGCCTCCCAGGTAGTTCTAAATATGTTCAAGCTTACTGAAAAATCCACTGTCCCACAGAGCAAAGTTAAACATCCTGCCCTTCTAGAATCTACCAAAGTTCATGGCTATCGGGGGGGGGGGGGTGATGATATGTCACACTTGAGTTCTCAATGGCAAAATACTACGACAAATAGTGATTTCTGCCTACCCAGTTGCCATTTCACCAGCTGTGGTGAAGCTCATCTTGTTTCTGGAAGTATCTAAGAAGATGGAGAAGAGGAGTGACCCTTTGTTAGCTGTCCTACAAACCTACTTCTAAATCAGCAGAGAAGCAACATACCTTCAGAGGTGTCACTGGATTGCATACAATGGGCATACATTCCATTGTATGCCCACTGGGATTTTAAACTCAGGTGCTCATAAATGACACTTTCTATTCTTTCCTGAGGTCTCAATATGAAGACGGTGTGTTCAGTGGTATGAATAACATTGAAGGCAAATATTTCAAGGGAAGGAACTATTCTGTTCCAAGAATCCCTAGTCTAAGCCCTTCTTGTTGACAATGAAGAAAATGAGATCCCTGGGGATAACAGTCCCAATTTAATCACGAGTGAGGAGCACTGAAGCCTTCACACTTCCATAAAATATGAGTATGTGAAGTAAGAAGTCAAGAGGCTAGACATTTATTTTATTCTTCTGCCTGGGTATGTTACACCTGGGGGATTCCAGAGACACAGGTCACTTCCACTGCTTATTTATGTATTCTTGCCTTGAAAATCACCCCAAAGAGTAATGGCTTGCCTCAACACTCATTCACTGCTTTTCATGTCTCTCACACAGCAACCAATCAGGCATGCATAGTGAGAACCCTCCTTTGTTCCTACTCGCAGGTCTCATGCCTGAGACAGAGATTGAGAAGTTCTGATCTGGGCCTGGTAAGTCCCTTCTGGGTTGGCTGATAACACTAATGCTATCTGTCACATTTGGTGGCCTGTCCAGCTGTGAACTCAGTCAGAAAGCCTCACTTCTCCAGGTGCTTAGCTCTCCATGAGGTGTGCCATCACCTGGCACCCCAACTGGCAATATCTCATATCAATCAATAGCTTACATTTCAATAAAACTAGATTCCAACAGAAAAAGACTCAGTATACAGCACTTAAAAGTATCTTCCAGTCTTAAGAATTTCATATGTCTGTACAAAGAATTATTATCACGTCTATCCATCTTTGAACTCCCCTATGTCCTCTAACTCCCCCTGCCATCTACATGTATCTCTCTTTGTTGTTGTTTGAACCCACTAAGACTATTTAGTTCTTCCCATATGTAACTGCACTTTGGCCTCTACATTCTGATAACCAGTGTCCTATTGGCAAAAGGAAACACAGGAAGTATGGTTCATCTGTTCTTTGGGAACTTCTATGTTATTTTTGCCTCACACCTATCCAAACCACTGTCTCAGGTAGGAGCACACAGGTTCTGTAGGGGATGCAGAGATTGCCTCCATGTGGTTCTCAGTTCAATGTAGCTCTGTCCACCAGGATTGTAACTCTGTATATCCTTCTTTAAATAGTGGTGGCAAGAGATGTAACTAGCTCTCTTATCTACTCAATGCATTTGCCAAGCTTGGGAGAAAACTAGACAGTGCCCAAATCAGCCTTTACTTAGAGTTGTCTGCTCTACCATGATGAATCTGAGTTCCATGTTATGAGGTGGGCCACAGGTAGGGAGAAAGCTGATAGGCACTTCTCAGTGAAGCCAGAATCCCATAGGTTTGGAATCCCCTCCTTAAATGTGGCCTAGAAGCAAAAATCATCCCACAGAGGCAACAGTATCCCTTTTTATCCCCCACCTGAGCACCTCATACAAAGAAAAAAGCCTCCCCTATAATCTATAAGAGCAAGCAAGCTCTCTTCATGTCCATACACTCAATTACTATTTTTAGTGTACTTTCAAAGACCCTGAATTTGTTGGCTGATGTTGCCATGACAAAGTACCCTACACATTTCTGGACATGTGAATAAATCAATCAATATCTTCAAAGTGACTTCCAGCCAAAGAGTAGAAATGTTTACACATTCAGATATAGATATCCTGTAATTAGAGTTTTTTTCTAAAAAATAATTAATTGTATGCTTATAAGCATTCAAACCCATAACATGATTGTTTATAACAAAAATAATACAAAAATAACCAAATTGTTTTGTCAGGCAATTATGGCACATCTAGTTGGTGAGATAATGTGCATCCAGTATCAATGATTTACTACATATCAGAGTTAACAGCCCGGGTAGAAAATTATGATGAAGATCTAATAATACAACAAAGATGCCTACATGCAGATTAAAAACTGAATACAAAAATATTCCAAATTTCTTATGGTTATTTTTAGCTAGGAGGGCTCTACATAGTTCTCTACTTTTTTATACTTTCCTGACCTTCAAAACAGACATCTACTGTTTTCAAAATGAAAATCAAGCATGACGCCATCTTGTTTGGTATAACTTGAAAAATGGCTGAAAGAGTTTGTCTTGCTTTCCTTCCCCAATGAAAGCTAGAACTTTGATTCTGAGAAAACTGTCTTTTCCAAGATTGAACAAATCTCAGGACCTCATCCATGTTCCTAAGATCCCATGAGTTTCTTGCTAAGGAACAGGAAGCATTCTTGACATTGCTTCTCACCTAACACCAGATGGTCACATAGTGGGCAGGAGAATGCTTCTTCCATGCACTGCTTGGTGCTTGATTCTCCATATGCCTGTGATGGGTGTAGTGGAAACCACCAAGATGCCTTTCAAGTCTGAAGAACTTGTTGCTTGAGGTACTGAACAAGCTGTTGACTGATAGTACTCTTGTGGCACTTTCTTGGTTAAAAAAGGCTATCTTGTCCAAGCTAGCATCTCCTTGGCTACCCCATACCCATTAGCAATCAGAAAAGCATACCTCCTCTGCTTTACCTCTAAACAATCATAAAGTCTCATTTGACTTCAGAGACCCATGTAGACTAGAGTAATTAATCAATGTGACTGTACTCCTCCCACTGCTGAATCTTCCTTCCTATACAATAGATGTAACCTCTAGAGCAATGACTCATAAAATTCTTACATGCTCACATTCATCCCTGAGTCTTTTTTTCAAAAGAGTTCCTCGAAGCATCTGCAGAATCTCTACATTTCCTTCTGAGAACCTGGGACCTACGGTCCTACTCTGCCTGGCACTAATTTGTGCATGGTTGTCACATTCATGCTGGAGTACTGACCAGTTCTGACCTCATTGGAGAGTCAGATTCCCTAACTAAAACTGATATGGAAATGTCTTTCTGCATGCTGTGAATAATAATTTTTAAATACAGGAGCTGTTTTGGCTCATGACAGGCACCATAGAAAAAGTAGGAGGGGAAATCACAGCATAGGTAGGAGAATCAGGCAGGACTCAGGGACAAATCAAGCCAGCCACGAAAGAAGAAACATGTAAGGAACACAGGTGAGCCACCGGCCATGTGACAGGACAGATTAATGGAAATGGGTTGAATTAAAATGAAAGGATTAGCTGGAAATGTGCCTGAGCCATAGGCCAAACAGCATGAAGTTAATATAGGCATCTGAGTCATTTTGGGGGCCTAATTAGCCATGGACGGCTGAGGGGTTTGGGCCTGCAGGTCTGTGGGTCCGGACCTCTGGCTGCCTGGGACCAGGAAACCTTACTGTAACACAAGCCCAGTGATCTGTGACTCCCCTTCTGGTTCTACTGTATTCTTTCAATGACATATTTTACAAGCTTCTACAGCTTAGCAAATATCTTTTTAATTTCAGGAAACAGAAGACAGATAGCTTTCTTATTTCCTTGATATTTTCAGATCAGCAGAAGAAATAGACATTAATCAAGTTATCACACAAATTCATACATATTAGCTTGTATGATATGAAAATTCCAGTATTGAGAGAGCTTAATTTATATATACCCAGTATTTTGTGTTGGCTCAACATGAAAATTAGAAGTTATGTTAAACTCCTATATCTGATCTTTCCAACATGAGAAATAAATCAATACTAACAATTTTCTCTATTCATTATTAACATTTGTTCAGTCCTCAAACTAAACAGTCCATCCCATTCTTCTGTTTGTTTTCTTCATTTGTGCCCTTGTCATTTAAAAAAAAGTAATTGCTTCAATGTTCCTTTAAAGCTCTGATTGGATATTGACTTTCTTTCCCTTATTTACTTACATCCTGTATGATGCAACTTAACATTGGGGTTGAAATTTAAAAGGGAATTTAGAAATTAAAATCAGAGCTAAGCAAAAGAAAAACAATGTAATAAATACATCTCCCAATGTTGGCAGCCATTTCTGCTGATATGCCTTTTTTTCTGATACTGTTAGGATTTAAAAGGTATCTCCCTATTTGCTTTTGCCAATCCCAAGCCAGTTTAATGAGAATGTAGAGAAGTTATTTTAACATAAGCAGGATTGCATGGTGACCACGCCAGTGCTAAAGTCTGTTTCCAAGAGAACAACTTGCATAGGTCTTAAGGAACTGTACACGATGCTTTGTATGGGAGACATGAGGAATTTTTGGAGAGACAGGGAAGATTTGTACAAAAATCTGTAAGTGAATGGAACTGAGTAGGAGTACTGTAGTGGGAGGTTTCTGTCCCAGACTCTCTGGCCTAGCCTCAAGGTTTAGACCTGCAGACCCACAGACTCACAGAGACACACATATGCTTACAATAGTTTTAGGCTGATTGGCCTAAGGCCCAGGCATATAACTTGCTAGCTCTTTACCCTTAATCTAACCCATGACTCTTATCCTGTTCAGCCATGTGGCTCGGTACCTTTTCTCAGAGCAGCATAGCTGTCCTCTGCTTCTTCTGGCTTCTCTCTGGCATTATGCTCTGTTCTTCCTGTTCCCAGAGTTTTCTTAGTCTGGTAGCCTCGCCCACACTTCCTGTTTGCCTTTGGCCAATCAGTGCTGTTTAATAAATTAGTGGATGGGACAGTTATTTACAATGGAACAACATAATCCTCCTATAGAGTATGATGTGAGGAAGGATGAGGCAGAGAGATGATGGTGAGTAATTGCCCATTGTATTCATGGAGAAGAGTCTTTTGTTCCCCTGAAGATTAGAACGGGCTTCTCTTAGAGCCATTTCCAAATGTTTTCAAAATAGTCTTAACACATTCAAAAATAGGGACCTGAGATACAAATTACTAAATTAAAATCGCAGTGCTAAGAATAAGACACCTTCCCAGCAGGTATTGGTCAAAGAAGACCCAGAAGTATCTGAAAACAATATTCTATTGCCATTGCTCCTGGTTTCCCATAATAACTAGATAGTAAAACCCTATACTTAAAGATACCACCCAGTTTGATCCAGGGCATAGGATA
The DNA here is from genome assembly GCA_033318265.1 of Phyllotis vaccarum. NCBI lineage: Eukaryota > Metazoa > Chordata > Mammalia > Rodentia > Cricetidae > Phyllotis > Phyllotis vaccarum. Next base: position 34,096,433 of record JARWLC010000001.1, on the reverse strand, counting down.
ATCATTCTTAAACTAACCAGGAAACTTCTTATTCAATAGCTTTCATAGTGCTAAAAAGTGCTTCTCAGGCTACTGGGCAGGGAGCTGGCAGGGGGAACATCAGTGATTTTATCTAGTGCTGGATTATGCAGGCTACAATCCCAACCTGTTAGGTAAGATGGTCCCACAGGTGCAATAATGGCAAGATAGTTTATTGGGGTAACAACCTGCCCCTTTGATTGGAAAACCATGGCTAGAAACAAAAGATTAGGGAAGAAATTATTGATGTGATTTTTCTAAATAATCATATAATCAAATTGCCTTCTACATGTTTGTTTATATCTGTAGACTTGTAGTCATCAAAACCTCTTGTTTTTAAATGCTTTATTTAAGCAAGCATGCATATATGTTTTGATAAATCCAACCCCCAATTCCCACCCCTCCAATTCCTCCCTCCCTCTCCCAAAATCTTTTTTTCTCTCTCTTTCAATTTTGTATGTACTGAGTTCATTTATATAAATAGATATAGACCATTTGCTGGAGCGCAGGTAGCATTTCAGGGCTTGAATGTCTGAATAAAAATGATTTTTCCTTTCTTAGTAGCCATTGTCTGTCAATGGCTCCTCTGTCAGGAGTGGAACTTCTCAATCTCTTCTCCCATTCATGCTGGAATGTCGGCTGGTATGATCTTGTGCAGTCTTGTACATAGAGTCTCAGCCATTGTGAGTTCATGTGTGAAATAGCACTATCATGTCTAACAAATACTATTTTGCTACAACTTCTATTTATGGTTTTTCTAATCTTTCTGGTACCTCCTCTGAGATTGTTTCTTAGTCTTGTGGGTAGAGGGTTTGGGATAGTTATCTCATTTAGAATTGAGTATTCTGCAGTGTCTTAGTCTCTGCATGCTCTTCTCTGTATTAATCAGTATCTACTACAAAAGAATAAATAAACTTTCCAAATATACTAAAATTTACTGAAAATAAATATTTGAGCATATATTTATATGTATTCAGGTGGTATATACATATAAACATTTACCTTTAGGAAGGAAGGAAGGAAGGAAGGAAGGAAGGGAGGGAGAGAGGGAGGAAGGAAGAAAGAAGGAAAGAAAGAGAGAAGGAAGGAAGGAGCAGAGTCAAGGCACTCAGAGAAGATACTCTATCCTAGGTGTTGATTTTCTGCAGAAAGTGCTTGAGGGAGGCAGGAACATAAAGAGAAGGGATCAAGATATGCATCTACTGACAGAATTCTCAGGCCAGTGGGGATTCAAGTAGCTTCTTAACTTTTTTGAATTGTCTATATCTTTCATTCTTGTGTAACAAGTGTGTCCCAAATGTTTTTGGTGAGATAGATGCCACGGTCAGAGAAACCAGAATGTGTTCCTTTTCTGTTTCTATGATAAAACACCAGGATGGACACACTTTAAGAAAGAGGGGTTTTGCTTAAGCTTTTGATTCCAAAGGGATAAAGGCTCAGTATGGCAAAGTGAAGGCATGGCAGCAAGTGGCAGACATGGTGGAAGGAGAAAGAAACTAAGGGGAAAAAATCAGAGAGAGAAAACTGAAGCAGGTAAGACTTTTTTAACTCTCAAAGCCCACTCTAAGTGACATAGTTCTTCTAGAAAGGTCACACCTCTTAACCTACCCAAATACCACCACCACCTAGGGACTGCAATGACATATTTTATATTTAATAAAGCTTGACAATGGGTGGATCTGTTCTCTGATATTTCAGACTGATTTTATTAAAAGTAAAATATATCACCAGAATAAACCAAGTATTCAAAGGACCACACTGTAAAAGATATTTGCCATTCAGATAGCCACAGCACTCAATTCCTAGTTCTTGCCTAGACAGTACCCATATTCATAATGACTGTTCCCACATTTCTAGATATGTTTTCGTGAGCGCTCCAGAAGTAAGAAATATATGCTTCTACTTTCTTTTGTTGATAAATACATTGTGGCTCATTCACATAGTAAGTATCCAGTAAATTTTGTGCAGAAGAGAAAATGATTCATGATAGTTAAATATATCTTCTTAAATGACTGTAAAGTGTAGACACTGTTAAAAAAAAATGAGTTCCAAAAAATACTGACAAAAGTCTAACTGTGGCATCCTCCCTAGGAAAACATGCTGCTTGAAAATAATCTCCTTCATTCCCCTTAGAAGGGGAGAAAAGGAAACACAAGAAAAAGCAAATGATCCAGAGTCCTGATCCTGATTTCATGGATGTTAAAGACCCAAAATTCTACAAGGTCTTTACCATGCACAAACCATAGTTTTGTATATCGGTTGTTCTACTCACCTCTGTCAGCGTACAAACAGAAAATCAAGGCTTCCAAAGGATGCTCTTTCAGAAGGAAGCACACAAAAAACTCCTGAACCAGGATGACTGGGAACTCCCCCTACCAAACACATTTGGATATATAGAAAATCACTAACAAGGGCAGATAAAGAGTCCCACCACCACTGCTTCCTCCAACTCAGACATGGGAGGTCAACGAGATGGTACAGGCAGGGGCATGAAAAATAACATTAGTCCTTTATGGGACTAAAAAAAGTGTGCCACTAAAATAATACTACAAGAACTCTGTTTTCTCTTAACTGATGTTCTAAAATTCTCAAAGATTTAAACCATTTCCATATCATGAGTTATTCAGGCAAAATATTAGCATATTTCTTGGCATTAACAAAGATTCTTCCTCTTCCATCCAGCAGTGAACAGAAGTTCCTGCTTCTTGGACACACAGGCAGTAGGTCTTTCTGATAGAAAACAAAAGCTAGGCTATTTCCAGTTCACTACATGCTGTGCAATTGAGGAATGTGATTGTCCTAGACTTCCTTCCATTGTTTTCTTTGAAATGCTATTCACAATTCTGCATTAATCTGCTAGCAACCATATTTTTAACTGTTAAAAAGAATACCAAGATCTCTGTGAAGATCTTACTTTAGCAAGAAATAATGGATCTATGTGCTCATATCTGGATAGGGTACCATTATTCATATACTCAGACATAGCATTTAGAATATGGGAGAAAGTTTTGTGACTCAAAAGACAAGACTTCTGGTCTTTTATCAGCCTAAAATCCAATGAAAGAGAGAGAAGGCCATTCATATCACATGGCAGATAATGACAAGACCTTGAAACTCAGGTGACAAGAATGAAATCCAAGTGTAGAAGAGGCAGGAATGGCCATGGAAAGAGCATTTAGACAGGAAAGAGTCTAATCAAGGTCCAAGAAGTACACAGGTTTCAGTGTTTGGAGAACTTCAAAAGTGTACACTATTATATCTGAAATATAGTGTGGGTAGAAGAACTTCAATGGGATCAAGAAACCACATCATCCATAAGATACGAATTTACCTATTAACTCTGTGTTTTCTAGAACACACATCAGGAAACTTCATCATGAAACAGTAAAATAGAACCCCCACCCATGTGGGATGTCTTTTTGTATGCTGTGTGTGAATTACCATTGGATAATAAAGGAACTGTTTTGATGTATGGCAAGCCAGCCTATCAGCAGGTAGAAAATCCAAGCATAGATAAAGGGTAGAAGGGCAGAGTCATGGAAAGAATCTGAGAGCTGCCTCCCAGAAAGCATGATGTAAAAGTACAGGCAAGCCACAAGCCATGTAGCAAAACGTAGATTAATTAAAAATGGGTTAAGTTGTAAAGGGTAGCTGGTAATGAACTTGAGCTGAACAGTTTGTAATTAATATAAAACTTTGTGTTATTATTTGGGGCTAAGTGACTGAGTGGCTGCAAGTCCAGACCTTCAGCAGGACCAACCAGAAAACTTCTGGCCACCTTCCCCCAAATAATGGGAATAACCCAAGACCCTTAAAGAGTGCCTGAAATGACAGATAGTGAACCATGTATACACAATCCTGTGTGACCCCATTTTGGCCAATGATGAGCCATATGCAGTTACATAGTATCACCTAGTGACTCCATAGGCATCTTAGTTTGTATAAATATGCTACAATGTTCACACAATGACAACATCCCCTTAATAGTTTCTCAGAACAGATCCCTGTCATTAAGGGATGGTTGACTGTATAATATTTACTTATATATGCATACAACTATGGTGAAGTTTCACTTGTAAATTAGATATAATAAACATTAGCAACAAATGATGATAAAATATAACAATAATAAAAATATACTCTAATGAGACTGCCAGCATTTTTAGTTTTATACTTTAAGTAAAATATTGGACTTAAATAGCAGTCATATGGTCCCATGACAGCATGCCTGATCATTGGAATGTCTGACTGAACAATGAATAAACTACATATGTAGAGGGGTATATATATCAAATAAAGGTGATCCACATTCTTAGGAAGTTGAAGTGGAGATGGTACCCCAACCAAGTCCTAAAATATATCCATTGGACCAGGGTCTCTGTCTCCACAAGAGACTTCACCTCTTCAGATGACTTGGAGAAGATCCTAATTTATTTTTGATTGTGGAGAGCTCTTTAAACATTATTTCCTGTAGATGTCATGCCCTGGAGATTAAGGAAATGGCTCATTTTAGGTAACCAGTGAAAGGGATATTTCATGAGTAATTCTGTTATTTGTGAATGTTCCTGAGGGGATATGTCTGGAGATTGGCACAAGAACTGAAGGTAGATGGAGAAGACCTAACCTCAATGTAGCTGGGCATCAACCCATATGCTGGGATCTGGAAAGGAATAAAAAGAAAACAGGAAGCTTTAATATCTGTTTCTGCGTTCTAGAACAAAGATACCCATTTGCTGCTGGGTAACAGAACTCCAGATCTCTACTTTTGGGCTCTAAATCTTCTAACAGTTGACTACTAGGTTCTTTGGTCTTCATTCTTGGACTAAAAGTTTGATCATCATCTTCCCTGGCTCTGACACCTTTGGGTTTAAATTGTATTCTGCTATCAGTTTCTTTGGTTCTCATCTTATGGATGGCATGCCATGAGGTTTCATTAGCCTTCATAATCTTGTGATCCAATTCTCCAATTAAATTTGTTTACTTGTCTGTCTGTCTATCTACCCATCCACATATCCATCCATCATACGGAATCTATCTCTCTAGACATCTACACGTGTGCAGTCTAATAAGGAAGATTGAGCAATCACCTCTCCCAGAGCTACAATAACATCAGCAAAGACTGGTCTTGAAGAGGGGTTGATTGAAATGTTTGGGAAGTGAAGGGTCCCAGGCACAATTTCTTCCCATAGTCTAAATGGAGAAGTAGACACAGAAATGATTCATATTGTAATAATGTATCCAAAGGGATCAAAAAAGAGGCCCTCCTCCATCTGCAAGTATCCTGTAGCACTCAACCCTGGGGATTCTGGGATCTGGAGAGTTTGGATTTCTGAATGAGTAACTGAGCTTGGATCCTGTTGGAACCATTTGTCAGATGAGTCACTTTTGGTGGTTAGTCTCTCTATGTTTCAATGGCCTAGACTGGATAGCCAGAACTCTGGCAACAGTTAAAAGAAAAAAGCCTGAAGTCATCACATGCTCAGTGTTCCTGGAGAGGGTCAAGTTACACTCACCTAAGCAAAGTCTTAAGATTAGTCTATGTAGGCAAAGGAGGAACACTGCGCCCCTGTCCAGGGCTCACCTGTTGCCTTGTCAAAGCTTAAACTCCTCTTAAGCAGGAGCCATTTGCTGATGAGCAAGCCTATAGCCAATTATGTCTGACCACCATCCTTCCAGCTGCAGATAGATAGGTGACTGCTATCCATTCTGCAAGCCCTCCAGGGCACGCCTGTTGCTCAGAGTTAGAGATGCCCTTTCCACTTTTTGAGGGACCCATGGGAAGACACAAGCTGGGGTTGGGGAACAGAGATTCAGGCGGCATCTCACCAAACCTTAGCACCTTAATCCAACTCCATGCCCTCAAGCTCAAGCATCAAGGGTTGGGTTATCCATCATCATTACAACCTAGTCGCCCTGCCCTCTGAGTCTCTGCCTGCGAAACTTCTGCGAGGAGCCAGACTCCAATGTCTGGATCGATTCTAAGCCTCACCTGTTGTTTCTAATCAGAACAGTGCTGCCTGACACCACGTCCACTCTTCTTAGAACACATGGGGCTTCCTGAAAGGTGTGTGGATGATGATGAATTAGGGCTTGGGTTCAGCCTAATGAAGCCCATGTGTCTTCATAAGCTTGGACTGGAAAAGTGGCTACAGATAGAACTGTGGGGGGTTGTGTGCTGGGAAAGCATATCTACTCCCTCTGCTCAGCATTAAGCATACACCGAGCTGGGCCTCTGGTAAGGAATGTCTCATGCAGCCTCTCAGTGTATAATCAAGCAGGGAAGGTGGACTGTAGGGTAAGGGGGAGATGGGGAGATGGGATGTGAATGTGAATCTAAGACCCTAATGTCTTTCTTATATGCAAAATGATGAGCTATGCTTGTTGCATAGCACAATCAAGATCACATCAAGAAACTCAAAGATGCTCTTGAGTGCTTGGCTTACAGACAGGGCTTTAATTAAGGGTTAAAACTACACACGAAATGCCAACATAGGCTTGGGCACAGGCAGTCCTCTCCTTAGTATCTGCCTTTTCTCTCCATTTAGGTATTAAGGCAGATGTTGGATATGTTCATCTGAGCTTTGACATTTGGCTCTCCCATCAATCTTGCAAGTAAATAGAATTAGTCACACATGATTCATGAAAAACCAGCTCAAAATCATGAGGTGACCTTCCCCAGCTACACCATAGTAGAGATGCCTAAGGGAACAATTGAATCATCCATCGTTTATGGGTGGCTTAAGGTTGAGGATAGACAGTAAGAAAACTGCTAAATTTTGTTATTGCAGACCAGGTACTTCTGAACAAATAATTACTATTCTATCACCATGTTAGAAGTATCAGAGATGCTTATTGTGTAAATTCAGCCTCCAGCTCATTTATTATTCAAATCCCAAGCTTCAGATCCTGTCCACATGTGCAATGAGAAACAAATGAGCCCTCACCCAACTTCATATGAAGAATCAGTGAACCATCATGGAAGGGTACAGGGGTCTTTGGGCCTTACGGAATTTCTATTGCTGTATGCCACAAGCCAGTTTCATCAGGACAAGCCCCAGTGAATGCATTTCAGTGCTGAGTGTATCTGCTCTTCTTTACTCCTGAGCAACTGCCCTGTTTCATGTGCTCTGGTGCTATTTTAGAGTGCAGCTCTCCGTAGGAGCCTACAGCCTTTATCTATAGGAAAACCAGCATGAATTTTCTTGCACTAGGCAGATTCTCATGTTTCTTTCCTCTTTTCACTCTCTAAACAATTTTGGAAAATCAGGAACCATTTCCAACATGATGATGGGAAAGGGAGGCACACTTGAGTCCTGAGCCATTGCTCAGGACACTGGGGCTTGGAGGAATGGCTTCTTAACAATATTACACTTCTAATAACTGATCTATCTGGTTGCATCAGCTGCCTGTTTGTATTCACATTCTCCCTCTGTCCCTCCATCCTTCCCTTTTTAGACTTACATCTTTAGCAGGTGCAGAAGCACCTACTGCTGAGAGCCCAGGTACATCCCCCATCTAAGATTCTCTATGACCTTGGGCCCAGCATTATCAACTCTACCAGGCTCACCAACTCTAAAGTCCTTAAGAGTGCCTAGCACCCCTGTTATGAAAAGTTCAGGTGATGCTGATACAACTGAATTTTAAGATGGATTGGCTACCAAAGGTGATTATTGTATGTTTCATTTTGGTGACAAAAGGAAAAAAGGGTGCCTTTGAGTTCCTGGTCTCAGAATGTTTATTTGGCATTGTTGCTGAGGTATGTAGTGAGGCAGATGTCATGGAGGGATCTCAGGGTGGGGCATATTTAGCAGGTGGGATATAGAGGTGGGGAAGAGAGGGAGCTAGTGTCTCAAGACACATTTCAAGGGAAGGGCATGCCAATGATTCGATTCTCTCTTCTATTAGGTCTCCTCTCTTAAAGAGTCTCAAAAGAGTATGGCTTGCTGTTTGCACTAACTCTTCAGCAGGTGGCTTTTGGGGGGACACTTAAAACCAAATCGTAATATAACCCTGAGTGCTCCTCATCCTCATCCTCCCATGTCTTCTCTTGATGTTGTGCTTGATGCATTCCCCAGTGTCTCACCACCTCTCAGCTTGCCTAACTCTAAATGTGAGTGCCACCTGGGGTTTATAGCATGTGGGGGATGGTACCCCCATGGCTGCTCCACACACCAGGAGCAGGAATCCACTCTGCATACCTTTACCTTACTCTCACAGTAGTGTTATCTAGTCAGCACTGCTAGTGACCTGCCCATAGAGGTCCATTTTTGTCCATGCCTACCAGGCCTCAGACAAACATGGCTAGTCCTAATGTGGCTCTTTGGAGATTCAGAGGACACCTTGAGATGGTAACAACCTCCTGAGGACTACAGAGCAGGCAAACAAAAGGAGCAGCAAGGTAAGGCTGTATTAATGCAGAGAATATTCTGAAAGCTAGGACCTGCCTCCCTACCTGCCTGAAGTGAGATTCTCATCTCTGCTATGAAATGCTGGCAGGCTCCTAAAACTCACCAGGCTTCTGTTTCCTCATTGGCAGAGAAAGGTTGTGAGTTGTACTTCCCCCAGAAGGCTATTTGTTCCCAGGCATCAATAAATGATCAAACATCAGATGTTAGTGCCATTCTTGTCCCAACTTCCATGTTCTCTGGACTAGCGATCTCTGAGAACCATGCTATGAAGAGAAGTCATTAATTTACTTGAATCTATTTTTGAGTATCCATAAGTAGGATCAGTGAAGTGAGAGACTATTAGCATCAGGGGCTGGTCAATGGGCTGGATGACATAAAAGGGGACAAATTTTCTGCCACTAAATGTTTTCATGCCCCCTGGACAAACATACCAAAGAGTCAGAATGGAGGGATTCCAGCATAAACTGGTTATGTCATTTATAAATGCTGGCCTGTTCCCAGCCATGCTGAATAGAATCCTTCCAGTCAGAGTCCAGGATGTGCCTTAGAGAATCCTGCACAGCTGACTGTATTGCAATGCCAGTGTGGAAATATCTATCTAGATGCCAGACTGGGAGTCTGTAGTTCAGGCTAGGCTCTGACCAGAACAAGCAGTAAGGATGCCCGAGGTCTGTCTCCAAGGGACATCAGTGGAGTTTTAATTTCAGGCTCCACAGCACCTCATATTTTATGGGACAAGGTCCCTGCTTACCCCAATGTCATGTGGTGGGAGAATGCCAAGTGACTGACACTGAAGCAACCTTTTAAAGCCTCCATCTCTTTCTCCTCTACCTACCATGGATGCAAGAGGCATCTATTCCTGCCATTTTGTCATCAGAAAAGCTGTGCTTGGGAACTTTCCTTTTGCACAGCTCCCCTGAGGTCGTCTTATCCAGGACCTGCTAGCTCCAAAGGCTGTGCCCATCGCTTCTCCTTTCATGACTCCTCATCCACAGTCCCTCCCTCCTTTGAGAGCCCCCTGTGTGCCTATGGTTGCTGCTACAGAGATGCTCCTGAGGCTGTTCTCAATTATCTTCACAAGGCAGACAGACTTGCAAACCCCAGAGTGTAAACTACTAGCAGTGACACGTTCTCTGGGGCTTGTGTCCCTACAGCCCTTTGTGATAGTTGAGAAGTGCTAGACTAAGCAGTTCATGCCTGCTCTAGAGCATCCTCCTTAGTAATTCCCTAGCCTCTGGTGATAGCTTCAGGCTTGACACTGTAGGTCAGAGTAAGGGGAACAGGGCTCAGGGATCCCAGAATTATTCCCTCCAATCCTGAACTGCACCACTCAGGCAAATAACAGTCACCCTCCCCATGTTACTCCTAGGGAGCTTGGACGTAGATTAATAGCTCAGACTCAGAAACAACTTCAGAATAAATGCAGGGTAGGCAGATATTTTTCCTCCTTTAAAATAATCTTTATTTTGTAGAGGGTTTTCTTTTTATTCTTTTATATGGGTTTTAATATTGTAAGACTTCTCAAATCCTTTCCAAAGGGTAGACAGAATATAAATGATAAATGAATAAACACATAAATAAATAAAGAAGATACAAGCAGTTTTTTTCTAAAGCAGTTTTTCATTCCTCCTTCATGTCTGTCACTCAAGGCAAACACTCTGCTTTCTGGCCCCTTTCATGTCCTCATTCACCCCCTATTTAGGAAGCTGTCTCCCCAGGCCCTGGATACATTGTTCCAGATACACCTCAGGAACAACTGGGGATAGAAGAGGGTCCTGGGTTAGTAATGACACTGTCCCCAAAGGTGTGAGGTATTCTTCCTTATTGGCCCTCCTAATACAGTGTTGATAGACCATCTAGAGGTGGTAGAGACTCCAGGGTCACTAAGTTTGTGCTCTACAATCCTTCATCAGCTCATAGACATAGCCAAAAGCCAAGGGACATCAGTGTGACTACCCAAAAAGTAGAATCTGAAAATGGCTGAAAGGCGGTTATTGTTAGAGGATAATGTCATACCACACCCCCATGCTGCACAGAACTCAATAAACTCTGTGCCTTTTGCTTTGAACTTGACTCTGGGTGGAGATTCTCAAGATGTCTTAGCCTTTTGGCATTGTGTTTGGCAGGAGTTCTTCCCAAAATCTGAAGCTAAGTATAAAAATATTTTCTTACCCATAAGTAGCTAACTCCATAATGGAACTTTCCAGAGAGCTGGTCAGCCTGTATCTAACATTATATTAAAGTATGGACAACCTGGAGTCCCTGTGCCTGTGTTGGGAGTCTCAGAGCAGGGTGAGTCCTGAAAAGTGCCCTGCTTCTTGCAGCCTGGGGTCTTTGGGGGCTTGAAAAGGGAGTGTATCCAGGGTGGGTTCTAGAGTACCAGCTCCATTCAAGTGGCCCCCATTCTGCCAGTTGTTCACATTGATAAGTTTTCTTAGAAAAGAGTTGAGCACATGCAACAGCAAAGGCAGGAAGCCCTTCCCAATCTTGCATCTTTTCTTAGCTTCCAGATGGACAGGGCACTGATGCAAAACCCACAAATTCTCCATGTTCAACGTTAGAGCTGACTTAGAGCTTGGAGGTAGTGCTGTGAGAATCAATGCAGCATTTTTCTCTGCCACAATTGTCTGTGTCAAACAGTATCCATTTTCTCATTCTTTCCAAGGGGCAACTATTTCCTGAAGATTATGCTTTCTTGTAAAAGTCACTGCCAAGTCTTCCCTAGAGCCAAGATTGGGTTCTAAGCATGGCTCAAGAAGAAAAAGTACACCAAAATATTAGACTTGCAAAGAAATCGCACATAGGAAGCTGGCTTTATTGGGATGGGCCAGGAAGGGGAGAGAGAAACAATGGATAGGAGTCTTAGCATCTATCTTAGCCTGTGAGGTACCCTCTCAAGATGAATGTTTTCATTCCAGTGGATAACTGCTCACACCACCTTACTTGTAGCTAATCAGTTAAGGAAATAGTCAAAAAAGAGTGACCGTTGACCAACCCTGCTCTAAGGTGTTCCTACCTGCTTTCCCATGTAATACAACTCTCAACTCACACGTCTGCACCTCATTCCACAGATGAGGTTACAGAAGCTCCCAACTGACATGGTCTCTGAGACAATAGGACACATCTTGAAGTGTATTTGGATGTGAGGCTGAGCAGTCCAGTGACAAAATGTTGTCCTCCTCCTGATGGGCATAGGGAACCAAGGCCAAGTGGTTTGTGCCAAGACTACCACAGGGTATGATGGTTTTCCTTGGTTGCCAACTTGACTATGTCTGGAATGAACTACAGTCCAGATCTTGAGCTTTGAAGACACAGGTTTTTAGATCAGGATCTTAAGGCAAGATGCCCCACACCTTTAGTCCAGATCTTGAAGTAGGAAGACAAACCTTAATCTGGACTGCACCTTCTGAAAATAGCCTATGTAAGGTTCTCTTCTTCATTTTCTTCTTGCCCTTGCCTTGCCAGTATATCCATGTCTTCACTGGCATTAGAGCCTACTTATTCAGGATTTGAGCATATACAGAAGACCAGCTGGGACACTTAGCCTTATAGAATTGAGAAACTACTAGATTCTTAGACTTAACAGTAAAAGCTAGCTGTTGTTGGATTAATTGGACTTCAGCCTGTAAGTAATTTCAATATATATATGGGGGAGAGAAAGAGAGAGGGGGGGGGAGAATGATTTATTCCATAAATTCTGTGACCCTAGAGACCCCTAACTATACAGGGGCAATATGGGCAGATCCAGCTTGGATCAACAGATGCTAAAAGCCCAGGTTAGATGCCTACCCCATGATTACTGGCACAAGTACACACCTTCCCTGAGCCAAAACACCCCCTGCTCTGTCTTCTGCCTTAGGCTCTGGGATCAGGGATCCAGGAAAGCTGACCACTGAGTCTAGGAGAACCACAGCTTCAAAGGCCTGTGCTGTCATGGTTTGTCCCTCAGAGGCATCCTTCAGTTGACCATACAGCCTGAGGCTTCAGGCAAGCAACAAGTTGTATTCTTCCTGCATGGTTGGTACAGCCCTGTAACACCAATAATGGTTGTTGGAGCTATTGATGCTCTAGCCTACACCTTGTGTCCCCTCACTGCCCACAAGGCACATTTTGGGTCCTGAGTATGACAAGGGTCCTGGCTCATGCTATTCTTACCCCGTTCTACAGTGTGAGCACTGCCATGTCATCAGATACATTTGTTCACCGCCAGGCACAGCTCTCACTGCTCTTTGCTTGGACAGGTTTTCCATCTTCCCCACTGTCCTTTTTATCCCATGTCTGTGTCCTCTAAAACTGCATCCCTTCCTTCCTGCTCTAATCTTAGCCTTTACCTTTGAGGCTGATGGAGTGTTTCTGTGTGATCCTCCACACACTCTCAAGGATGTTTCTTGTGGACAATAAGCCTTTTTAATCATTGTATTTTTCACCTGGACTGCTGGAATGTTTAAGTCCTATCTCAGGCATGTGTCACCTTCAGGCTGTTATTCATTTCTTCAACCTCAGTAACGCTGTCTCTCAGTTTCTTAGTTCTTCCTTCTATTCTTCTACATAGTAATATACACTGCAGGAAACTACTCTAAATCCTTTAGTGGAGGTGGGAGAATGGGGAACACCAAATACAGAATTCAGTCCGTTAAAATGATAGAAGTCTGCAAACTTCTATGAATTCAATTACATAACTAATAAGGACAATACATTTCTCTTGAGAGGCAATGAGACTGCATGCTTTCTCCCACCCACTGTAAAATATTGCTGGTATTTTAGGAAAATGAAAAATAAATTGCCCTGACTTCTCCCTACCATTTATCTCCTGCTGAGGTTCCTCTTAAATAACCTTTTAAAAAAATCTATCTGCAAATCCAGGTCAGAAAACTAGGAGTGACAGATTGTGTAGTGAATCTCATTTCTGCCACTCACAGTCAAGGCAGGGTCATCAAGGCAGGACAGCTCAGCTCCAGAATGGGTCTCTTACCCAGGGCTTCCATTCTCTCTTAGATGTGTGCATCTGTCTTCACCACAGCCAAGCCTGTAGGCTTGCCCCAGCGCAGACTGCTATCCAGCTCAGCAAGTTATACATTCTATATGAGTCTCATGTTTCTACAGCCCACATGTGAGGAGCACTCTACTTCTTTCTAGAGTCTATAGGAAAGAATCCAACCTGTCATCCCCCAGCTTTTATCATGTTCCTTGGCTTGGGGACTGTTTTTCCACCAACACATCTACTCATGGCTCCTCTCTCTGACAGTGATCTTCTCAGTGTCTTCTCTAAAGACCCTTATGATTATACTGGGTCCCAAGATCCACCAATGTCTGCCTTCCCATTGCCACAATTACAAAAGCACATCACCATGGCTAGCTTTTTTGCGGGTGCTGGGAACTATCCTCAAGTCCTCATGTTTGAAAATAAAGCGCTCTACAGTCTGAGTCCTTTCTCTAACCCCATTTCCCTACGGTTTTGATTATATATACTGCAATTCTTTTTTTTTTTTAATTTCTATTGATTCTTTGTGGATTTCACATCATGCATTCTGGGTTCTGTTTCACAATCTCCTCATCTCCTTGCATCTGCCCTCTGCTCTTGTAATCCTACCACACACACACCTGTCAAAGCCAAATTTAAAAAGAAAAACCAAAACTCAAACAAAACAAAGAAATAAAACAAAAATGAAAAAGAAGAAGAAGAGAAGGAGAAATGATCATTTTGTGAAAGCTCAGCATGGCCTGTTGAGTCACATGGTTTACCCTTTGTAAGAAGAAGTTTCTGGCCATGCCTAGCCCCGAGATCTAGACCAGCCATCTCAAAGAGTCACACAAAATCTTATATTTATTACATGCTGTTTGGCCTATGGCTCAGGAATATTACTTGCTAACTCTTACTCTTAAGTAGCCCATGATTAGCCAATTGGCTCAGTACCTTACTCAGAGAAGCACCCATTCTTCCTGTCTGCCTTCTGGCAAATCATTGTTTTATTAAACCAATAAGAGGAACAAATATTTAAAATATACAAGAGCATAATCCCACAGCAACCCTTTAGTTCATTCATGTTTACTTGTAAGTGTTCATTGGCATGAGTCATTGGTCTGACTTGAGGCCTCTAGTTTCTGCTACATGATAGACAGTGGTTTCTCACTGGGGCTCCTTATGGATATCCTATTATCCTGTGTCATTGGAGAACTTGCTGCTTTGGATCTGTAGTTTTGTTCCCTCCACATGCTCCATCAGTTCATAGATTGGTGGATGTTGGGCCGGGACAATTCATAGCCCTGGTTCTAGGCCTGGGTGGTAGCTAGGTTGGTCAGCTTGCTAGCTTTTCCTCATCATCACTACCAAGCTCCTAAGCACTGTCTCAACAAGCTCATCCAATGTAGCCTACAGCAAGGAGGAGGGCCAGTTCCTGCTCTTAGGCCCTCAGATCTGGGTCTCCCTCATTCATATTGCTGGGGCCAGCTCTACTGTTTAGCTTGGGCAAGATGTAGAGCCCTCTCTACCAATTGCTGTAGGTAGAGGCATAAGGGGAGGGAGGCATGTGATAAGCTCTCCTACTCTTAGGCTCTTAGGGATGGATCACTTTTGACCCTGACAACAGGGTAAGCTCTAGTGTGCTTTCCAGATGAGGTGCACACCTATGGTGAGTCATAGGACCATCTTTCCAGAGTTCTGTGGAAAGCTCTCTCCTGTGTTTACTGCAATCCTAACAAAACCCAACAAACTGTTTTGGCACAATTGATGCTCTCCAAATGCCCCTAGAAAGGAACTGCATTACACAAATCCTAATTGGTCTTTTAATAAAAATTCAGAGCCAGATATTGGGGTAAATGCTGGAAGATCTAAGATATAGAGAGGAACAAGCCACAGTCATTTCTCACCTAGCCATTTTCTCAGGCCAAAACTGGTAGATCCTGTCTCCACAAATCCTCAGACTGAATGGGGGAAGCAAAGGCAAGCAAAGGCAAAACCAAAAAAGGCTAAACCTTGTCCCTCTCACTTTATATTCCTTTTGCTGCCCAGCCATATCACTTCTTGCTTTGACTTTCCTAGTGTTGAGATTAAAGGCATGTGATCCCATGTGCATAAGAGTTCAAGAGGCATGGGATCCCAAAAGTTAGTCACTAAGCAAGAAAATGCTCTTGCCTCAACTGCTGACAGAATGCTCTCCAAGATGGACAAGCAGGACACAAAATAACAAACTGCCAAACTTTGCCACAAAGAAAGTAAACCACATGTGGACTTTCTTAAATGGCCATCATATTCTCTGAAGTAGATTGGTGTTGACAGGAAAAGACATGTCTTGTTGTCATAAAAATAAAAAGAACTTGTGTTATTAAAATATCTTAAATGTTATATTCTGTAGATCTCTGAAGTGTTTGAAGATAACCTGTCTATCTAAAAATATATAATATATAATATGACTATAAGTTGAAAATATACCTAATATGACTAGAAGTTTGATAGTAATGACTAACTACAAACTTGTGTTTCTTTATATCCTAATTGGTAATAATAATTTTCAAGGTCTGGTAATTTTCCTAACATTGTTAAATGAGCTGCATAGGTATAATACCTTGAACAAGAGTAGAAATAGATATACAATATGTTCTAACAAAATTAATTTCAAATTTGTATCAGAATACACAATTTGTATGCAATATACAGAAATCCAATCCAATGTAAAATATTTAAAACTAGTAGTTGCTATTTAAAAGTAGATTCAATAATCTATTCCTTTATTCTATAATATCCACAGGACTGAACCTAGACCTCATTTTGTAATATTCTTCTTCCCTGTAGCTGTTGGGGTTTCTGTAGCTCTTCACACGGAACCAGTTCTTCTAGGGGACAGGGAGGCTGAGGGCCTGCTGATCTACCTCTCCTCTGCTCCACCATCCAGAAGGGCCTGTCTGTTTCTGTGAAGTGACTATTTACAAAGCAGGTCACAAACACACATCTAAAGATAGAAAGTCATTATGACTCAGACGAGTGTCTGCATGTGTTCTACACAGGCTGAGTTTCTTCTGCTGTTTCCTTCCTCCTGCTTCTGTGCCCTCCACACCATCCTCCCTGTCTCAGTGTTGTGGCTTGGGAGATTGAGGTGAACTTTACAGATGGCATCCTGATGGGTCTGGGATAGTGTTTCACCCCTAGCTGCTCTGTGAAGACCTTGGAAAGGCATGTCTTCATTTATCCCTATGATTTCCACTAGGCAAATGCTGTCATTCGAACTTATCAGCTGAGGGAAATGAAAGCTTAGAGAGCTATGGGACTTACCCTAAAGCACAGAGCCAGGATGTGATAAGCTGTGTCCATGTCCAAAGAGGATACCTTCACTTGAGATAAGTCCTGTTGTCCAGTGGCTAAAAATACAGTCCAGAATCATGGGCTCTGGACCTGCCCTACCACATGAAGCCAGTCCTGAGGCAGTGTTGTTACCTCAGGAGGCATTCCTGAGCTGAGATGAAATGTGCTCACCCTACTATGCAAACACAACGTGAAGCCTATTCCTGAACAGCCTGCTAGTAGACTCTGCAACACTAGCTCGGTCTGCAACAGAGGTCAATGGTGACAGGGATCAACCAGATTCATATTTTCATTGTCGGCTTCACCCAATTACTTCCTGAATTTGAAGTCCATCATGGACCACACTCTTTACCTTTCCTTTTCCTTCACAGCCATTCTTATTCCATAGTCATGTATTTAGGTTGTATAGTGTGTGAATTTTACCAGCTAACCAAATTCCCTCTTCCTCAAAAAATGTGATGATAAGGCCCTATGCTTTAACCTGGGGTATCAAATCCAAAAGCAAATGCAGAAACATCTACACAATCTCCAGAAAATGCAGAAACTCAGCCTGATGGGGTTAAGAGAGGATGGGAAGCAACTCCTAGACAGCACTCCCCATAACCCAATCCAAAGGAAACCTACTCCTGCAGAAGACAACCTACTGATGCAGGTCACTGCTCCACCATGGGAAATCGGAGACCCAGATGTCCCTGTGGACTAAGGAGGCAAATGGAAACAAAATTCAACATTGGTGAGCCAAAGGAAAGATGGTCAGTACCACACGGAAGCCAAAACATAGGCACCTTGTTTAATCTCTGCTTCATGGGAGAGAAAAGTTTGACCCCATTTATTCGGTGTAATGGATTTGTAGAGCAAAGATGTGAGGAAGGAATAGTTGACAGTGTTTCTTAATATGAGATAGCATGTGGGTTATGTTATTGCCATTCTACTAACACAGTGTCCCTCACAAACACAGAGACCTAAATGTGATGGGTAGGTGGAGCTTTCCTGGAGATATTCTTAGATGGTAATCTTCCTTCTTTCCTTCTGACACCCACAGCATTTTTACTAGAGACCAGGGAAGCAGGATACTGTTTCCCTCTTTGGAAGATTAGCTTTCTCTCTCTCTCTCTCTCTCTCTCTCTCTCTCTCTCTCTCTCTCTCTCTCTCTCTCTCTCTCTCTCTCTCTCTCTCTCTCTCTCTCTCTCTCTCTCTCTCTCTCTCTCTCTCTCTCTCTCCCTCTTCTTCTCTACCTGTATGTGGGTGCATGTGTATGTATGAACCATGGCCCTGGGTACCTTCCTGAATCTCTCACAATCTTGTTTTCCTGAGATAGGTTCTCTCAATACAATAAGACCCCCCAATTCAGATAGGACTGCCTGGCTACTGAGCTGCAAGGATCCTCCTTTCTTGGCCGCTCCAGCGCTAGAATTATGGGCAGTTGAATTTATGTGGATTCCAGGGGGTCAGAACTCAGATCCTCATACTTGTATGGGGATTATTTTAACCATATTCCCACTCCCGGTGCTCATCTCTGGGATCATGAATTTCCTGATTTAGCTCCTGCCCCCAAAGGGGGAAGATACAATCCCATTGTCCAGACTGTTTTCACAACAGGAAGTTTCCCCTGGGGTGTAGAGACACTGCCATCCAGTGAACAACTGCAGGCCAGAAGGTTTTGGAAGTCACCCTGGAAAGCAGTTAAGTGACAGTATTTGGAAGGGACTACCTTGACATTTTTTTCTCATCTGAAATATTGCAATTGAGTAGAGAGCTCAACCATTTTTTGTCTGATTTCTCTATTTCAAAGGGTTGTGTGTTTGGGATTTTCTTGTTTATTTTTCCCTCTTGCTTACTAAGTGGAGTCTGAGAACTTCCCAAGAGAGGAATACCCTAGATTCTGCACAAGTGGGACACAACAAGTGCTCACCCAGCATTGGATGATTGATTGACAATGTGAGCCACAGTGGCATACTTCCCTTAAGTGCTCTAGCTACATATGTATACTTTCCTTATGTATGTGGTCCTTCAGCCTGGCCTTCTGATCTCTGGCAACTTTCTAGGGTAATAAGGGCAGCACCACTACTTTTCAGATGTATTGAAATACACCCAGAGATCTTCCATACTGCTTAGCCAATGGCAAAGGGGAGTTGGAGACAAGACTAGAGCTTGTCAACAACACAATCGTGTCATTTTATAGAGTCTCACTTGGGAGATTGCTAAGATCAGAGCAACTTGTGGCCATGTCTAGGAGGCACTGTCTTGGTTAATAATTAATGAGGAGGGCCTAGCTACCTGGGTCTGTGCTCTATGGGAAAGTAGCTCAGTACAAAGCAGGGAGCAAGCCTGTCAGCAGCCATGGGGTTTCTGCTTCAGCTTCTGCCCTGACTTTTCTTAATGATGGATTGGGACCTGGAAGTGTAGGTCAAATAAACCCTTTACTCCCCTTGTTGTTTTAGGGAGTGCTGTTTGTCACAGCAAGAGAAAGCAAACTAGAATAGCCTGGCTTCTGAGAGTCAGCCCTCAAATATATGATAAGGAGTTGGCAAGCCACATTCTGGATGACAGCCCGAGTCTAATACTGGCATAAAAAGAAGAGCCCCTTTTTAGGGCCTCCACTGGTGTTTGACTCCAGCTGCCTCGACACCTGAGATTGGGCCTAGCATGCTGCTGGGCTCCAGATGAGGATAGGATCCTAGGAGCATGAAGAAAATCAGGAGAGTCTGGGCCTTAGTAAGCAAGTATATGCTAATTCAGTTAAAGAAATTAAGATCAACCCATAGCAAGGATGGGGTGGTGTGTGTCATGAGTCACGTGGTACAAGAGCATGTGACAGGAGAAGTGGTCACGTTCCTCTACTGTTGGAAGCCACGTTAGAGGAGACATAGCTAAAGGGTCCCCATGTCGAGCCAACGTTCAATTGCAGCTGGACTACCATCTTGTATAGGTGACTTTGAGGAAGCATCACAAGGTGAGGTGTAAATTGAAGACAAGGAACAGCAGACACAAGAAGGCAGCATAGGGAAGAAGTGGCAGTTTTTAAAAGGACAAAGTTTCCCAGGCTGTCAAAGAGTCTTGTAGGGAAACATTGTTAAACAACTCTGTACCTCTGCAGAAAGGCAACTGGACACTTTCCCCATCCTTCCTTGTAAAGAATCTATTCCCATGGCAGCCACTGTGGGTGGTTCATGTGCAGGACTTCTACTCCAGGTCCAGCTGTAAGAACATTTTTAGTTTATGTGCATTTCTATATGTTTCTTCGTCTTCTGTCCTCACAGAAGAACCTAAGTGCCAGAAATTCCTCCCAAATAGAACAGGTCCTAACTTTCAAGCTTGGTCAATGGTTGGTCAGCTTCCAGGCATGCTGGCTATTTTGGCAGTCATCATAAGGAGCTCTACCACTGGCATACAGCATATGAGGGGCAGGAGATGGAAGGAGGACTCAGTGGCCAACATTGAAGCTGAAACTACCTCCAGTTTGTAAATGCACCCAACTTGCACTGTGGTTGAGAGCCACCCCCCATCCTACCTCCCAAAGAACACAAAATTTAGCCCATTATCAACTCCACTCCAGGTTAGGTCATTGGAGATTCAGGCAAGGATAATGATGCATCAATCTGGCTTTCTTCAAAGGCATACACAGCACGGGGACACACACACACACACACACACACACACACACACACACACACACACACACATACACAGGCTTTATGTAGGTCTAGGGAAGAGGCTCCACTTTAGTGGGCTCCATAAAATGTTTAATTCCTCTGTTCAATACAGTATGCAACTATAACTCCCTACCCTATTATCCAGTTTCTGAATGCCTGTACACAAAAGGCATCTACTAAATGTAGATGCTGGGACCAGTGTACCCACAGCAGGTGCTAGGCTGTGGGTAAGGAAAGAACATGAACAGCACTTGTGGCTGAGATGACAATCTTAGGGACATGGTCACTCTCGGGTAGCAAGTTGGGATAAAGGTGGAGTTCGTGATGATGTAAAGTGCAGGTGTGAAGGGCGCGACTGTGGAGAAACAAGCCAGGCCCAAGTGAGTTGTTTGAGCAGTGTGAGTTCAATGTAGGCAGACTCAGAGAGTTCAGGAGGAAGACTGAAGGGACTCTGGGAAGGGAAATTGGCCCAGAAGGGAGAGAGCTTTTAAGACCTTTGGAGTCTGAACTTTAGAGATAATTAAACAGCACCAGCAGAACCTAGTGTGGAAATGGTCTGAAATCCAGGAAGGCTAGTCTAAGGCAAGATAAGGAGAAATGATGTAGCATAGACTGGAAATCCAGGCAAGCATCAAGTGATGCTTCCAATAGGGCTATCTTGCAGAAATAGTATAAATTCCAAGAGATCTGGAGATCTGAGAACCAGTGAGTTGGGCTGGTGTGTGTGAATGTGTGTGTTGGGGGGGGGGGATATACTTACCCACATATATGCTGTATCTCAAGTATGAGTATGAGAGAAGTATAGTCAAGAAGCCAAGAATGATAGTTAATACAGACCAAGTTCTCATTATTACTCAGGGCTTACTGTAAAAATGAAGCATGCATATCACCATTTCCTCCTAGCCCCTGTGAGAAATGCTCTGATGTCCCATTTTGAAGAGTGCTAAACACAGGTGCAATAGCACTTGCCAGTAGGAAGCCAGCTTACAGATGGCCCCTAGTTGTCTTGCACCCTGGTTCATAACCTTATAAGATGGCCTCCAACCAGGGTGGCTTTTGACCAATAGCATGCACCACAGGTGACATAATGCTATGCCACTTCTGAAGGTAGAGTTAAAATGTCTGTGGCTTATCTTTCCTTCTCTCAAAGGCTTTCTCTTGGACCAGGAGGGATGGGGAAGCGGTTACCAGGGTGTAGTAAGGTTGCTGAAGCAGGCTGCAAGAGGACTCATATGGCAAGGAATGGTGAGATGTGGGTAACAGCTATGTGAGTCAACTCAGAATCTTACTAAGCATCCTGAGACTAAGACAGAATGGGTCTTGGTTCCCAACCTTCAGGAAACAGATAATAAATGATTATATCATTTACTTCCAAGTTCTAGAATTATTCCTCAGTGCTAGTAACTCACATAACAGGTATCAATTTCCTTGAGGACAGTGGCCCACGATAGGCCCTCTCTAATGTCAAGTAAGTGAAGACAGGCATTTAGGAGAAGGGGAGAGCAACAGAAGGCTGAGCTTTGTGGGTATGCTGGAGAACTGCTTGACCATATGGCTAGGTTTGTCAGTGTGAGGTAAAGTGGAGTCAAAGATGGCAATTAGGAAACAGGACAAAAACCAAACTGTTTGGGCAGAGACAAAGTGAAGAATGTGTTGTAAGTCTCCACCAAGCAAGAGTGTGAGAAGCTATTAGCTCCTATGAAAAACATCACTGTGCCAGTGCATCTAGCTAATCAGTCCAAACTGGGCCAGCCTGGTCACATTAAAGCAGAATCCTCAGAGAACCAAAGGAAATCTTTTGGCACAGCAATAGCAACAGAAACCACCACTTCATATTGCCATGAGATTGTCACTTTGAGTATAGGGCTTTAGGGTCTGATGTAGTTAAATGCAGTTGGAAAAAAAGCCAGTAGCTGTTCTTTTTAAAACCATGGGGAGCTGCTGAGATCTTTTAAAGCTGAACAGAACGGTTATTTTAAGCCTTCCATGCTTTGAGAGCAGTTGATGAGAGGATGTCAAGGAGGGAACTCATGTCTCCAAGAATTGACCCAGCCCGAGAAAAGGTGAATTGCCTTCCAGGTTGAGAAGTGTCTATGAATCCCGTGCTGAGAAACTTCCCCTGGCACCTTCCTCTCCCCAAAGGATAGGTGGCTGTTCTCCATCTGCAAACATTCCAATACCACTTGCTAAAGGCTGGGCTCTAGTCTAGACCCAGGCAGGGTTACCAGTCACCTGTGATCATCTTTCTATCTTGTCCTGTAGGCTGCTTTCCTTGCCAAGTTGGTGTCCCTCCAAAACTTAAACACTTGAACTTCATGCCATTGTGGCAGCAGCGAGAAAGGAGGCATTTAGGAAGTGACTGGGATTGTCCTTCTTAAGAGGCTGTAGCAGTTTCTTTGTCCTTTTCCATGAAGACACACAGAAAAAGCATGTAGACCTCTCAGCCTCCATTGTTTAGAGATAGCCAGCTCGGGATATTTTGGGTTGAGTATCAGAAAGGAGTCATGGGTCCTTGCCAAACAAGGAGACCATGAGTACTGAGCTGCAGTGGGTCTTAGGTGTAGAGTTGATCCCACCGTTGGTATAGTCCAAAGGCCTTTTCCACCCAGACTGGTGAATTATGCTAGTCATTTCCTTTGCGTGTCGTGTCTGAAAGGATGTCTTCAGTTGGCTGTATGGAAGTACACCACTTCCTGGATCGACTGTATCAGAGGCACCATGTGGAACTCTGTATTTTACCAGCTGCTGCCTAGCTATGGAGACAGTACTGCACACACACACCAGAGGCTCCTGGGAACCGGAGCTCCCTACTCTATTCCAGCAGTAATGAGGGAGTGGGTCATCCTTACCAGCTCCCATGTCAACAAGCCAGAGAACTCCAGGCTACTTTATCCCTACTTTGTCCCTTCTGTAAATAACCAGGATCAGGACCTCCTTTTCCAAAGTGAAGTCTAAGCAGGAGCTAAAGAGATCCTGTTTCCTCACATGTTAACAACCTAAATGTCCACACTGTAGTTGAAAATAGTCAAGGAACTCCAGCAGCAACTGCTGGTAAAGATGATACTAGCTGAGCAGCAATTCAAGAGAGATGGATAGTAAGGGCCTCAAACTCCAAAGGGGCCCTTACTGGGAGATGCGACTTGTAGCTAGCCAGAAGCTGTGTTTAAGGCCTCTAAGCATGATGGGATGTGCACTGTAAGTGGCTTGCTGAACGGCCAGGGCAGAAAAGCCTGAAGAAAGGGAGGATGAGGACTCCTCCAAATATAGGAACTCCCCGTCCTCTTCAGTTGAGCTACCTACCCCCCCCTTCAGATATACAGCTCAAACATCATGCATCACTTGCTTCTCCTACCCATCTTTCTATCTCAGGAAGACAATACTTTTCAGTGACTTTGGACCGGATTCTTTGCATCATTCAGCTCATTTCTTACCTCTCATCACTAGTCCTAAGTGCCCTCCTTTCAAAATCCAGCTGAAATCTGGCCACTACTACAATCCTGCACTATGCTTCTCTTCCCTTCCATGGTCTTTATGAGATTCCACTACAGCCTATTTTGTGAATAGTCACTATAGGAGTTATTGTCTGATAATTACCAAAGCAGAGCAATACACACTAGATCATTTGACTCTTTTGATTAACTTTTCTGTTCACTGTGTTAACGGTTCCCATTAAACTCAAGGGTAATCCTCCAGCTGTCCACTCTAGCCAGCTCCCTAGCTGTCTCCTCCTCTACTCTTTACACTACCATGCCGCTGTCCTTTTAGCATTAGGAACGCTTCCCCCTCAGGATCTTTACACTCACCAGTGTCTCAATAAAATGCCCCTTTTTGCTTTGGTTGGAGGCTAAGGCATGACTTTACTCTTGAATCGGCCAAGTTGGGGTGGGATCACATGTAAATACATATGTGAAATAAAAGGCCAGAACTTAGTTATCAAAAGTACTATCAGGGTAATAGAATAGTGTTGGCCTGAAAGGCTCACAACCACAGGGCTTCAGCTGGGTCAGTATGTAAGAAGGGTTCAGTCTTCCATTTATCACAGTCTGTTCACTAAGGGTTCTACTTGTCTAAATGGGCTAAAGGGTATGCTGAGCTGCATGGTCTTCCAAAGCTTGTCTTCAGACTGTAGCCTTCTGGCTGTAGAGCATTATTACTGTGTTCTCTTGTGCACAACTTGTACATCACATAGTCAGAAGACGGAAAATTGCACATTTCATAAAGTTTAGAGCTTCAGTAGATGACAACTATGTTTTTAGGATGCATACTAAAAGGATAAGAAAAAGTTAAAGTATTCAAAGTTATTCTGTATTTATACAATGTCCTAAACCTAAGAGATTCTGTAAAAAGTCACTGCCTCTAGGAAACATCTGAGGGAAGAAAGCAACACTCTGACAATGTGTGAGACTTCTCTGGAAATACCAAGATCAAGAAGCATGCTGTGCAAACTTTGAGCAAAAACACATGCTCCAGGGGTGTATGGAATTAAAATCACAACACACTAGCAAATGAATGAAGGGGAACAGAGTAAAACTATACACAGAGACCTTGATCTTTATGTTCACTTTAAAATCTTAGGGAGGCACTGAAGTCCTGCTCTGATCCATGCACCACCCCACCTCCCACAGAAACCTTCATGACTACCCAGGGAAGGATGGGGCGGGGCTGGGCAGGGAAGGGGCGGGGCAGGGCAGGGCAGGGCAGGGCAGGTGGGGGGGGGCAGGGCAGGGCAGGGCAGGACCCTCTTTCCTAACACATTTATTGGCCCATAACTGAGATGAAGAAATCATTCTCAACTCCACAATATGTGTAGCTTCTTGACTTCTTGTGGGATCCATAGTTGTACAAGGCTCTCAAGTATGCAAACTATAGAGCTGGGCAGAAATAACCAGATTTGTACTAAGCATCTATATTAAAATGGAAGAGATTTTGACGGGGGAGCCTTTATTAGGTATAATACAAATCATTCTTCTTGTTTTTTTCTGAGACAACAAAATAAAACTTTCCTCCTTTAAAAAGAAAAAAAAGAAGACTTTGTAAATTGAAAAAAATGTTTCATAAATACATTCCAAAACAAATTCGGAACAAAGCAACAATAATCAATTGATGACTGTCAAGTTCCCAAGTGGATTCATTCGCTGAGTAGGCACAGTGGTGAGGTAACTGTTCTTAAGCAGCCCGAAACAGAAGCAGTTACTGAAAAAGAGGAAAAGAAAATATATTTGTATACATCAAGAAAGCAACAATAATGACATCTCAGAAGCACCCGGGCAGACATGCAGCACACACAGGACACCTATGAGAAGCAGGGTGGCTGAGTGGCTTAAGTGAGTGCAGAAAACATTTTTGGGCTAAAGAGCATGGACGGACATGAGGCATGATGCTCCTCAAGCTCAGTGCACGGTGGTGTTCAGAGCTGAATTCAGAAGGGTAATGCCTGAGTCACATCAACTGTTAGACTAAAGAGGGATATTCCCACGGTTCCATGCTGGTACCATTCTTTCTTCCTTGTCAAATAAGAGACTGGACTTTTGGGTGTTTATTTCCATGTACTCTCCATGGAAGAAGTGTTAATTCAGAACGCAAGAGATGCTCAGAACCATCCCCAGTGCAGCATACTCCATCCACACACACACCTGTGCTAGGGGACAAAGCAACTTATTCATAGCATGCTGAGCACTAGCCCCTTCCTGTTATTCTAATGAATCTTGTTCCACATGTCTCCTGGCAACCCCATATTCCAATAACAGCTAATAAATCCCCAAACACTTAAGCTAGCCCATGCAGCCATCACCTACACTGTCTCACACCTACTAGCCTGTTAGCAATAGTGTTTCTCTTATCCCACCTACTTGCATGATGGTGACTGTCACAATCCCATTTCAGCTTCAACCTCACCCCCCTTCCACAGACATAGTTACATTGCTTTTACTCTGCACCACCTGTGTTGCCAGTCTGTTATTCCTACATTGTACCAAACACGCAACATGCATGTTGAGGCTGCCTGCATACTATGCCATCACTGCATGGGAGAATCAAATGCAAACTACTTTTCTGAGCATTAATACACTGAGTTCAAACACTTTTAATATGTCTAACAACCTTTCGACAAAGACCATTTCTTGAATGACTTTGAAATGCATCATGTTTATAAAATATAAAGTACTAACTCAAGCCTGCCTGGGAGCTTACTAAGGGCTGAAGGACAACCCATACAATGAAGCTAATAGCTCAGAATTCATCCTGGACCGTTTTCATCTGGTAATCTCTGACAGAAAAAGGCTTTTAGCTGCAGATGAGAAGGAGTTCCTTGGCAAGCTGGAAGGATCCAGAGAGGCAGAGAAGATAGGAAGATGGGCAAAGATACAAAGAAGGCTATTTTCTCAAGGATGTCCAAGGTTCTAAGAGAGAGACTCCTTTACTAGTGCATGGTACAGAGCCCACCTTTCAACTTCCTAGCCCTTAAAAGGTAACTGTTAAAGTAAGTAGGCTCGTGGATGGAAAGAACATATATCTGAGGATAGGTGAGGCTTTCATCCCTTCTGTAAGGCATGCAGATGGGCACCTAATGCTGTCTATATTGGGTATGCTCCAAGTATACCATGTGCCAGATGTTTGGCAGCAGCATCAGCATCAGCATCATCATCATCATCATCATCATCATCATCATCATCATCATCATCAGCAGCAGCAGCAGCAGCAGCAGCAGCAGCAGCAAGTGCTCACCATTCGGCACACCCCTTTATGTCAGAGTGAACTAGATACTAGGAGCTGTCTTGGGTAGCAGATGCATGAATATTGCCAAGACTGGTAGCCAAGTCTCTCTCTGTCTCTCTTCCTCACACACAAACACTTCACAATCTGTTTAGAAAGTTTTAAGAGAACACCAAAGCAATCTTGATCCATTTTTTTTTTCTAAACTATATGACATGAAGCCTTTGTTTCCTTTGATCTGCTTAATCATTCACAACTTAGGACACATAAGATCTGCACATGGATGTTTATATTTCTAAGCTAGAGAGGACAAGTACCTAGTCACAGAGCACTTCTGTCAGACCTCATGAAGTTCTAAGGGTCTTTGAGTGAGAACTGGGTAGAGATATTGGCCAGGGCAGAAGGATTCCTGTATGTGGTATGCTTCAAATCTCACTGAAATTGACAGATAGGTGCTAGATTATGAGCTGGGCCACTGGGCGAGGGGTTATGATAACTGGCAGAGAATGGCACAGACAGGAAGTGTCACAGGGATGAGAGGTCTGCAGTATAGTGAGGCTTTGGTGCAGTGGGCAGAGAAAAAGGGAGCAGAAAGACCACAGAGCTCCACTTATAAACAAGGACTCAGAGGAAGAGCTGAGGATAATTCAGCTTTATGCTGATCCCAGGAGGTGGGGGTTGGGGTGGGATGAGCTTCTTGAACTACAAGTCCTACTGGGGATCAGTGTCACTGCAGTGATTGTGACTACCCATTAGATAAAGAGTGTAGAATGAGGATGGAATATTGTCTTACAGCTTTCCCAGGGAGGGGCACAGAGGCAGGATAAAAATGGCACATTAAAGCTAAGCATGAGCTTTCTCCTTCCTGTCCCTACAGAACACTGCGTGGGAAACATAAGTCTTATTTTATGCACAGCAGATATTTGAAAACAGTGGCATAGAGGCAGTCAGATTTTTGACTGTATTTTTAAGTCATCAGTTTTATTTATATGGGACCTTTCTCTGTTCAGCATGATGAGTATCTGTGTATAATTCTGCTAAATTGAGGAACTAGACAATCTGTACTGTAATTATTTCCATGACATTTCCCCGACCCCCACCCCAGGGGGATTTCAGCTATATATGCTGATTGACTAAAACCACTCCTGTATGAGGCTGTATGATGAGTCAGAGACAAGAGTGGAGATGTCAGGGCACCTGGGTTCTCTGCACTCATTGTTCATTTGGCTCCAGGAGCTTTGCCCTGAGTTCTGGATGGAGTTTAGTGCAGGGAGGTGAGTAGGCAGAGAAGGTAAGTTGAAAGGTGATCCTGTATATGCATTGCATCCCTTACCTATCTCACCAACAACATCTCTCACTCTCTCTCATCATCTAACATAGTTAAAGTTTCCTTCCAGGGTCACATTTTCTTATGTAAAAACACACAGCACAGGGTGAGTACAGAGAGCTTTGACCTTGCTTGGGCATGCTTCTACCTGCACAGCCCTATGAAGGTAGTTGGCTCTGCCGTGCTCATTTCACAGGTAGGAACTCTACAGTTGTGAGGAGCTGGGCCATTTCACTTGTCACCTCACTGACTGGGTGATGAGTGCTCCCATGACCTGTCCTGTAAGGAGCTGGGCCATTTCACTTGTCACCACACTGGGTGATGAGTGCTCCCACGACCTGTCCTGTGAGGGCATCGTCTTCCATCTGGCTCTAAGCTCCTGTTAGTAACTTTCTTTTTCTGTAACCACTTTGCCTGGGCTTTGCATCCTTCTTCCAGCATGTGAAAAGCACCTCACAGGTACTTGAGGCCAGGCTGGTTTGCACTTTACTTGCTATTTTCTACAAGGGTGTGGTATCCACAAGGGCAGGAACGGTCTTCATCTCCATATCCTCTCTGCCTATAGACAGAATCTTGGAGTATTTACTCTAAGTGAATATTAAAAATCATTTGACTTGGAATACCTTGAGTACATAATGTTCAGGACCTAAAGAAAAATCAATGTATCTCCTTATGCAGGAAAGTGGGGCAGGGGTAATTACAATGTTTGAATGACACCCAGTAGGACATAAGGTAGCATACAGCTCCTCATTGTAAGAGCCTCACAATGATGGCACCACTATAACATGGAGACTAGAAAAAATAGTATTTTGAAATCCAAAGGTTCTAGATCAAAATGGCTGTATTCAAATCTTCTACCAGTTACAAGGATTTGTAGCTAACATAATGATCTCATCATCTGAAGCTTCAGTTGCTTCCTTTATAAAACACAGACAACACGTATAGTAATTAGAATTCAATGAAACAGCTTCAATGAAGGCGCATGCTTGGCAACTGACACAGCTTGCAACCACTATGTGATGACATCCAGATTGAAATGAAGTAACAGTCGCAAAACCAGCTCTTCAGAGGGCAGAGGATAACAGTCGATTTAACAACAGAGGGGGCATGGGTTGAGTTCTGAGGATGATAGCCTACTTAAAAGCAGAGAAGACACTGGACAAGTTCAGAGAGGGCAGAGGGTGAGGATATAGCTAACAGCAGAGGGGACATGGCTGAGTCCTGAAGGTTGGGGGGCTCTTTCCCATGTACAAAAGAGCAGGGAATACCAATTCACCAACACAAGTGGATTTCAAATTACTTTAATGTACGCTCCTGTATCTTTAAACTCAATCTATCCCCACTAACTTATTTATATCTAGTCCAGAACTCTCTAACTTTCTAAGTATGAAGAAATAGATGGACTATAAGGAAGAGACAGGCCAGGAGCAGGAGACATGAGTGCAGCACAGTGTGGAGCACTACAGGGACTTCTTGTAGCAACAGGAGGAAATTGAGTTTGTGGTGTGGGGTGTCTTTCTGTATGCTGTGAATATCATTCATTAATAAAGGGACTGTTTAGGCCCATGGCAGGGCATTTTAGAAGGAGGCAGGAAATCTTAGCATAGATAAAGGGGAAGCTGGGCAGAGTCAGAAGAGATACCATCCAGCCACCCAAGAAGCAAGACACAAAAAAAAAATAAGCTATGGGCCATGTGGCAATACAGACTAAGAAAAATGGTTTAAAATAAGATGCAAAAACTAGCTAGCAATATGCCTGAGTCATAGGCCAAGCAGCATGTAATTAATATAAGTGTCTGAGTCATTTTGGGGAGCTAAGCAGCAGCAGGCGGGTCCAGACTTTGGGCCCAGAAACCTATACAACAGGTTTAGGAAAGTGGCAGCCAGGCAATGGAGTGTCCTGCAGTTGTAATGTTTAACTCTATCAACCAGACTGAGAACTGCCTAGGACGAGAGTAAAGCCTGCCTCGTGAGTCTTCAGAGGCTCTGATGAATCAATAGTTTATCTGCTGAGTGAACAGACTATTGGGAAGTGATGGAATGGTAGAAAGTGAGCCTGTTTGGAGGAGGTACGTCCCTGGTGGTGTGTTCATCCAGAGACTGTGCCTGGCCCATTTTTTGTTCCTGCTCTGCTGCCAATCTTGCCTGTTGTGGGAGGAGCTGCTCTGCTATGCCTATCCAGCAATGACTGATGAGAGGTTCTGCAGCCAGGAGCGTCCCTTAAGCCAGAGATCACAATGAAGCAAAGTCACAGCAGCCAAGTGACTTTCCTATTCCAAAGAGCTTCTAGTCTCTGGTCTTCCCTTTCCACAGTATGATGAAGCCATGGACTCTGCAAAAATGAAACATACATAACACTCTATCTGGCTGTTAGGTTAGAAGAGCACCCTCTGTCTAATTTAAGAAGCCTATTTGAAGTCTGACTTACTCTTGACTCAAAATGGGGTCTGAGCCATTGAGTTCAAGTACTCTTCCGAAGCTGGAAGAGAAGGGACTGGTATTCTTGGAGCCTGCACAATGACCCCAACCTGGCCAACATCGTAACTGGAGCCTGGTGTCACAGTTTTGACACACAGAATTCTATGATAATAAACTATTTACTGTGTAAAACATGAACAAGCCTCTAGTTAGTATTTGATATGCTAATTCCTGAATAAGAACAAACATACTAATTCAGAAAGAAAGCAACCTAAGCTCTAGTGCCATGACGCACCACATTCCTCCCTATGTCAAGAAAAAAAGCAAAACCAAGCAGACAACAAATTCAATAAGCTTCACAATTTTCTTCCACTATAAAAGATTCATTTTCTTTTTCTGGGCAATTTAAGTGTTTCACTTAATTCTGACTATTAAGAAAGTTTGTATAGTTCTCCTTTATATTAGATAAACAAATTCAATCTTGATGACTGCCCTTCATGTGACTGTATCACTGTCAGGATAAACAATGTCTACAGTATCACTTACTGAAAACTATAGAACTATGAATATGACGGCACGCCTTCATCTCCCTGGTACTGACAGGAAGGGTCACTTGCCCAGATGTGCACAGCTGAGTGACAGAGCTCAAATATAAACACTTGAGAAGATCCAGCCAGGCGTGGATACACACACAATGAGTTCTAAGGGCCAGCCTGGGTGACAGCAAATCTCAAAATAAAACAGACAAACAAACCATCCAAATCCATAATAACACCCTCAAATACTACAACCAAAAGAAGTCCCAGGAAGATCACGTGACCCAGGACCTAGGCGGTAGTGGTTGTCTACAAAATGAGATCAAATTAATGATACCTTTCCTCTTTTACAGATCTTAACAGATCTCCAGATTAAAAAAAAAAAAAAAAAAAAAAAGAATCCTATGAAACAGCTGCTTTAATATTTATTTTATAAAAGTCCTAATTTTCAAAATTCAGAAGGACAAAACACTGTCCTACAAGACCAGGTTACTATTTTGAAAAACTGCTCATACAATTGTGTAAGTTTTGCATTTACATACATAAAAATAAAGGTTTCACATTAAATATTCAGTTTGGCAGACTGCATTCTTTAATATCAGAATTTCCTAAAAAAAAAAAAACAAAAAACAAAACAAAAACAATAAAACACCTTTGCTAGCCCGCTCTATTCTCATTGAAAATTATAAATCTAGGCGTGTTGACAGCCTGAGCTTCCAGTTTCTAGCCTCTGAACCATTCATGCTGTAGAAGCTTCCTGGTTCCTCAGGAGGTCCTTAGGACCTTAGCAGCACTGTGAGGTCACATGGGACACGGGGGGAGGGGCACCTTGCTCCACTCCATTGCATTAGCATGGGTTTACCACCTCCTTAGCAACTTTGGAATCAGGGAACCAAAGGTGCCTACCTTTGTCTGTTCTAAGACACACGGAGCTCCTCTGACAGTCCAAAGTGTTGACATGACATTTCCTAACAAAAGAAGAAATCTATTTACTCAAAATAAATGTAAGGACACCCCCCAAAATAAAAACAAATATTTTACAGTATCTACAATTAAAACTTAAGCCAAATTATTAACAAATAACTTTATTAAACCCTTGTCAGTTTTAAGAACGCCCTCAATTACTAACCAAAAGATGTATTACACACAACTAGTTATGAGGTTTTACAATTGTTTAATAGGGAAGAATTGGCCCCAATTAAACTGGCTAAACTAAGGCTTTTTAGATTACTAAAACAAATTAAACTTTTTAAAATGAGAATTTAGGTGATCTTAAAACTTTTCTAAAATGGATAATGAAACTGGCTAAGTTGTAATCTCCCTGGTTTGATTAGTTATATTAAGATAAATTAAGTGAGATTAAAACCTTATTTGGTTTATTTACCTTTGACAGTGAAGACCGTTTAAGGGTTACACATCCTCAGCATTGGCGAGTGCGACCTCAATTAGTCAAGTCAGAAAGTCTTTAAAAGCTTTGCACTTATGCTTCCAGCATGGAGCGAGGTGTTCATTAAGGTACCAAAAGTCTCATAAAAAATCCAAAGTTGCACTAGTGAAAAAACGCTCGACAAGATGAAAACTGATCACATCCTTTCCAGAAAATCCAGTAGTTATTTTTAAAACCAGTTTTAAAACCAGATTTGGTTTGCTTGGGTTTAACGTGCCACTCAGTCAGCTCGATACCGTGTGGACTCTTTAGACCGCATTTGAACCTATGGTGAGTATATCATGGCACATTTAATTTTATACCACTTTTAAAGATAAGCTGTACAATATTTAGTGTGACCCTTTTATGACAAGCACTGTTAGAGGAACCCTTTCCCTGTTTACAGCTATTTATGAAGGACTTTTTAAATAGAAAAAAACATGAAATCGTTAGCTCACACACACGAAGAAATTTCTTTCAAAAGTTTATTTAGTATCAAGCAAGAAGAGACTTTGCTTAACACTACAGAACATTTCAAGACTCGTTACAAAAGAATACCACATTGTTCGCACTTGTAATTGGCTCCCTTTTTACGCAAATTGGCAAGAAAAAAAAACTAGCAAATGGCTGAAAGATAAAATAACTAAATTCTATGGAAACCTTTAAAATGAAAGGTGAGGCTTATGTTAAAAGAATGGATTAACATATTTAGTAAACCTATCTTTTTGTTTAACACTAGTTAATCAAAGTTATTTTTTTTCCTTTTCATGACCTAGTTTTCATATACAGACTGCAAATAACAAAATTTTACATGTCCTTCTTCTCCCTGACAAGTGGATGCTTCAACAAAGTGGTTTTAAGTTCCATCCATTCAGATTTTAAGCATTTTGATTTATTTAAAAAGGGATTGTTCATAGAAAAAATTACTTTGAACAGTATACAGGACGTTGGAGATTGGCTATTTCACAACATCAGACAGTACAATCAGTATCTGCCATATGGCTGGTCTCTGTAGACGCCCTTCGCTGTTCTCGCTGAAGGAGCCTTATGTCTTGAGTTAGTCCATTCCTCTTGCCCTAAAATCAGGAAGATGAATCATAATTAGGCCATTGTCATGGGTCCCAGCAGCTTCATTCATCAGAACCAGTGGTAAATGTCATACTAGAGATGCGCATCTCTGATGTACTAACCAAAGACACAAGGGGGTTCACTTAAAAATATCATGAATGCAATCCAAAATGACCTTGTTACCAGTGACATGATTGTCTTAAGAAGAGAGTGACCTGCAACTAACTTCAAGAATGTCCTCAGAGAGCAAATCCAACAGCCCTATAGGAAACTCTGAGAGAACAGAAAGGACTATTCTAATTTCTTCCAACAGCAAATAAAAGAAAAGGGAAAGAAGAAGGAAAAATCAAGACCAAAGTGGGTAAGGCAGATGGAGAAAAGCGAAACTGCTGTCTCTTGAGAGATTCTTCCCAGAAAGACTGAAGGAGGCACACTGGGGGGATTTCCTCAGTGGCACTTCATCATGAGCAGCACACATAGACAGCCATCACTAACCACAGACAGTCTATCATCTTTACCTCCTGAAAGTCAACAGTGTCCAGTGTCAGGACTTTTCACTGAGTTATCCCCAGGTCTCAGACAGCAAATAGTTAAGTCCCTGCTGCAACACAAAGCAATCAAAAAGCCATGTGTCCTCAGAGACCAATTTAAAAGGCTGTGAGAGAAAAATGCTTAAAATGACCTCTTCTGATACAAACATGCAATCAATGTCACTCCCTTTGGCAAACTTGCACAAATTTAAGTAGGCAACATTCGCCAAGCCAATGTATCTCTCTTAAATGTTTATTATGAATAACAACCTCCCCCAAAGAAAAATCCCAACCAAACAAAGCAACAACAAAAGCTCAGCCCCTGGCTAGTGTTATAACAAGATGTACTTCAAAGTGCATCAGAAAATGAGTTTTTAGTTAAGTTTGGGAAAGGCTACAGAGCTGATTTCCTAGGACTCTGACTCATGGGCAGAGGGCACCAGGCATTCCTGGAGCTTTGCTATCAACAGAGGCTCCTTGTTCCCTGATCTCTCCGCCCTGTAGCAAAAGTACCTCTTACTATCATTCTGTCACTACAGTCAATTCTGTTAATTAAACCTGTCATCCTTTAGCATATTGACGTTCTCGTCATGGATTCCTCAGCACCTTTATGGGCTCCACAGAACTAAGGGGAGTTACCTCCTAATGAGCCTGATAGACCCTTGTGTCTCCTCCATGGCACAGTTTTTCTAACCTTTATGAAATGACTCTTAGGAGAATTTTTCTGAGGTTTTGAGGTTGAGGATGAATTAAAATGGAAAGATGGTGGAGGGAGAAGCATGCATGGGAGCTGCAGTGTCATTGGCTTCATTTCCTTTACTGTCAAGGAACAAAGATACTTCAAAAAGACCCATAGCAAGTGTCTGCAGTTTGGCAACTGACTGTTAAAACAGTGAGAAGGTCAGCACCGGCCATGAACCCAAACAAAACACCTAAGTGTGGGATATGAACTCATGCACTCTAACAGCCTTTAGCTGTCTTTAAATATTTCATTTAACTATTAAAGGAACCTCTAACAATAGCAAGGTATACACAGGGAAATCAGGAAGACGAAGGAGGGTCCACACACAAAATGAACTCATCATTAAAACAATCTCCCTTTCAATAAGGACTTCTAAGGTTTGTCCACGGGCACTCGCCCTCTCTGTGTGATTATTATGGCTGCTCACTCACCATAGGAATCGTAAGCCTCCTCCCCGAGTCCATGCCCATAATCATAGTAATCAGCTCCGCTGCACGAACAAAAGAAAACACTGTTAGCACAAGATGTTTCTGCTGTGGGGTTAAATCATACCCAATGAACTACTCAAAACTAGATAAACTAAAAATAGAAAGGGCTAAAGTGGAATTAATTCCCCTTGAGATGACACAATGCTGACAGAAGACAGATTTTTTGACTATCAAAGGCTCTAAACTCCTGAGTCTTCATTCAAACCACATCTGGGGAAAGCTGGGGTACTCAAGAGGGGCTGCTCACACCAGGTGCTATGGGGGATGAGTAGAAATCAGTAAGCACTATTTCTTTCCAAAAGATGTATGTGGTTTCTTTGATTCTAGCATACTTTTCACAGAACTCAGTACCATGAAAATTGTGGGCATATGGGCACTCTACTAATCCATTAAACAGCAGGCCCCAGAGAGCTTCTGTTCCTCTCCATCAGTATCACTGTTAAGATCAGAGACAAGAAGCTCACAAACGGGTGCCTGGACACTGTGCAAGAGGAGAGACAGACAAATCATTCAAGGGAGTTACAAAGTCTTTTCAATGGATAGGCAGTCAAGACAGCACAAAGGGCCTGTTGCCACCACCACTGTACAGATACTATACTAATGGGCTTCATCTTCTCTGTGTGGTTCTGTTTTGTTTTTACAGACCAAAGTTAGGTTACCAAGCCACAAGCATTCTATATATCTGAGGAAGAGGGTTAATTTACCCCCTTAAGCTTAAATCTTTACCACCAATTTTGTAAGAAACAAGCATACTATTTCAAGTTCCAACAAGCAAACAAGAACTTCCAAGAACAGTGGCACCCAGCTTGCATTCCACACCTCTGGCAACATGGTGTCTTTTGCTGGTTGCTGAGATCCACATGCTCTGGGACCAAGGTAGGAGGAGAGCTTTCATACCATCTTACAGGGGAGGATGGCTAGGGCACCAGACTAAAATCTTACTGGTAACAGCACAGCTCAGACCATTTGGCGAACAAAGCCAATTGCAGGCTATACCTCATTCCTTAACCCTCACCCCCAAGTTTCCTTTCTTGTGTAAAATATACCTAAGACCAAAACAATCCAAAGGTACCATGAAGTTAGCTGGCTCCCCTTAGCAGTGAAGTGCTGTTCCACAAAGATGTAGCTTCACAACACTGCTCCTTTGTTAGACACTCTTTTAGTCTCTCCTCTAAGCTACTTCCTACTTAAACTTCAAGCTAAATGTTACCTTCACAAAAATTCTCCCACTAAAAGTCAGGCTGGCTCCCACCCTCACCTACTTTCACCAATTTTCATCCTGACTTGTTTCAGAGGCTTCCCCAGCAGCCATGTAGGAACCAGTGTGTGGAGAAAGGGCACATGCAAAGCACACACGACACACACACAACCTGTGTCCCAGATAGAAGTGCAATGCTGCACAGGATGAGAAATTCAAGTGTTTTCAACTGTCTTTAAATAGAATTACCAAGTTCTAATAGCATACATAGATTAGAGTGTCCTCCAGGATAGGTCTTTTCTAAGTGTACATACAATACAGATAGATACTCTGTAAACCTGGACCAGCCACAAACTTGTTCCAATGTGAATCCTCTGTATACGAGGCTCTAGAACATGCTGTTCTGGAAGCATAGGTAGACACAGAGCTTTAAAAGTGCTTGTCAGAATGGCATTTCCACAGAATTGAGAAGGAAGGAGGACTCAGTGGACCTACAACAACCTGGCCAGATGCTGTTCACTATGAATATGTATTCCTCTCATTGGTTAATAAAAAAGCTTATTGGTTTACAGGAAGGCAGGGTCAAACAAACTGAGGATACCGGGATGAAGAAGGTTGGAGTCAAGGAAGATGCCAGCCAGCCACCAAGGAAGCAGAACATAAAGAAAGTGAGGTAACAAGCCATGAGCCACATGGCAAAGCATAGATAAGAAATATGGGTTAATATCAGTGTAAGGGTTACGTAGTACCAAACCTGAACTATCAGCAGAGCATTTATAAGTAATATTAACCCTCTGAATAGTTATTCAGGAACCGGTGGTCAGGAGAGAAATGTACAACTACAGCAGCTTCTTCTAGGCACAATCCCACCTGATTTAAATATGTTTTACATTTTTTTATGACAATGAGGCACACAAAAGCTGAGGGGCACTGTACTTGCTAGTGATAGTACCTACACCTAAGGTTCTGCAGCTATGCACAGGACACAGGCTGTGCTTTCCTTAGCTCATCACACTTCC
The DNA here is from genome assembly GCA_033318265.1 of Phyllotis vaccarum. Taxonomy (NCBI): domain Eukaryota; kingdom Metazoa; phylum Chordata; class Mammalia; order Rodentia; family Cricetidae; genus Phyllotis; species Phyllotis vaccarum. The sequence goes on along the minus strand of JARWLC010000001.1, from coordinate 34,058,595 downwards.
CTGGAGCTCATATGACTTCTCTTCACATTCAGCACAGAAGTCAGGTCCACAGGGACTACAATAGAATAAAAGAAAATGCCCCCAAAGAGTGTGTCATTATTAGGAGGTGTGTTCTTGTTGGAGTAGGTATGGGTTTGTTGGGGGAAGTGTGTCACTTTGTGGGTGGGTTTTAAAGTCTCATATGTTCAAACTAGACCTAGTATCCCATTTCACTTCCTGTTGCCTGTGGATCAATATGTACAGCTCTCAGCTCCCTCTCCAGCACCATGTCTGCCTGCATGCTGCTATGTTTCCCACTATGAAGATAAGTGACTAAATCAATTAAGTCTTTATAAGAGTTGCTGTGGCCAAGGTGTCTCTTCAAAACAATAGAAACCCTAAGAGACCATGCCACATAGTCATCACAGTACCTCCTCACAGCCTTGTTTTTGACTGGCTTCCTCTCCTGTAGGTATAACTTTCCTCTAGGTACAATGAACATTTACAGTGAGAAGAACTAGCTGGAATAAAGTGATAGACTTCTACATTCAGAAAGACAATAAAGCCAACATCAAGAATAAAACAAGTAAGGCTTTTCTTTATAATACACTGTAGCTGTAGAATAAGGAGTAAATGCAGACTCAGCCAGAGGTTTGGAGGCAATGCTGAACATCAGGAAAGACGCCCGTGTCTGAACTCTGGCCTCTGTCTGCAGGGTCTCTGGTGATGGCATTCTCATGTTTAGGGCCCAAGTGACAGCTCAGTTTGGCTGGCTTGAGGCTGCCTTCACCCTACAGTGTTCTTCACAGCTCAGCTACAGAATCTGACAATCAAAATATGTTCTTATTTTGTTGCAAATAGACTAATAATGCTTTCAAGAAACTAAACAAAAGGAATCTTGGTTTTCTTTTCCAAAGTCAGAAGTAACTATAATATATTTATAATTATAATGTTTTTTTATAATTATATTATAGCTATGTTAATTATAAAAACAAATATATTATAATGTTACTTAGATAAAACCTCATGTTTCTCGGGAATTGCCTGTGGCCCAGATAAAGTAAGCGTGTCCTTCATAAACTGAAAGCACTTCCTTTTGGGAGACTGCTTCCAATCAAGGTTAGCTCAGAGCTAGGATGAGAGACAGGCTTCAAGAGGAATACACACAAGAGCGCAACTACTGACTCATTGCTTAAATGACGTCACTGGTGATGAACATCCACTTACACTGGAAACTTTCTGTGAAGAGGACTCACACAACTCAGCATGGGTGGGGTCTGAATATTCTCCAATGAACAGCAAGAGAAAAGGCAGCATGATTTGGCGCAGAACCGGCCTAGGTTTTGACAACTGAAAGCTCTAAATTGACATTTGCTATCAACTTCCCCAGTTTCTGATTATTTATTGCAGACTGTCATCAGCTGGGAGGCTGGAGCAGCTGCGCTCTCTTCTCCTACCTGTCAGCTTCATCTGAATTGCTTTCACAGCATTTCATTCCGTGTACCTCAAATGTCTATTAACCAAAGATGGGTCCTATTTCCCAAGGATAAACTAAAAGCCATGCCACAGCAGAGGGGAAATAAAGAAGAAGAAAACTCTTATCTAGGGGACCAACTTAAATATTAATAGAAACAAACGCCCCCCCTCCCATGCCCCGAAACAGGAAGCTGAACAGTACACATCCCATTAGAGATAGGATTAGCATCTCCTTTGTCAAGAGGTTAGGAGCAGGCTTCTCCTGGTCACCTCCCCAGACCTCTATACCCCTGCCTCCATTGACATAATTATACAAAGCCCCAATGCTCAGCATAATTCCTGCCTGAAGATGCTGTCAGTAAGGGGATGGTCTAGGTCACAAAAGCTCCATTTCATTATGCCCTTTTCCTTTCTTCAGTTTACTAGAAATGAGCTTACTTATTCTTAAAACCTGTTAAAGCTCTGATTTTCAATCTTCCTAATGCTGTGATCCTTTAATATAGTTCTTCGTGTTGTGGTGACTCCCAATCTTAAAATTATTTCATTGCTATGCCATAGCTGTATGTAATTTTGCTGCTGCTATGAACTGTAATGTAAATATCTGATATATGACCCAAAGAGCTGTGACCCACAGGTTGAGAACTAGTGCTCTAAGTGTTCATCCCTAAGCTGGGCACAAAAGCAAGCAGAGTCTAGCCCTCAGTGCTCCAATACATATGAACAACTATGACATTGTACTTGTGTGCAAACACTGTGCATGGAATTTCCCAGGTAGTTCCCCAGTCCCAAAGCCTGTTGGTTTCAGGGTGTGTATAGTTAATCTTTCACTCTGGTAGGTCTTCATCCTATGAACTCTACTTGTTCCTTAATCACCTCACTGAAATGTCCGAGGTTCATGTCATTAAAACATAAGATATTTCTGTTTCTTAAGCCCCCTTTCTTTGGTTTCCTCTTGTAGTTTCTGGTAAGGCATGACAGTCTTTCAACCCCGTGTTACCATGTTCATGCCCCCTCAAACATGTAGCTCTGTGGAGGGCAAAGTGCTTCTTGGCTCTTTTCTACCTCTGGGATCACCCTGACCATTAGCCTGAAATCCTTCCTCTTCTCTCAGACCTGTAGGGTTAGAGCATTTGAGTTCAGATTTCAGCCCTCTTTCCTTATTTATTTACACAAATCCCCTGGTGATTTTATAGTCTCTTTATATAAAACCTAAACTTCCAAGCCTCTCAAATTTACATAATCTTTTAAGGTGTTTCTTCTAAGATTTATACTTATGTGCCAACTGCCTTTTAACATCTAAATTTCTAACAGACACTTTAAACTCAAAAAGCTCCATATCACACCAGCCTTCTGAACTCATCCCTCAACCAGCCCTTTCCAAGTACCTCTACCTTTTAATCAGAACAAATGTGTCTAGTGTGCTGAGAACAAAAATCTTGTATGTGGCTCCATATCTTTATCAAGTTTGCTGGCACCATTCAGGCCAGGGCTGAAGACTGCTGCCATCCAACTCACCATGGCAACTCTGATCCTTCACCTCATTCGGCTGCATAGCACAGCTAACTGATAGGGATAACTTTTTTCCCATTTCTTCTCAGCTAAGTGAGAAAGCAAGACCCACAAAAAGGGAATGCGTGTCTGTTTATTCAGTGATATGGCTCAGCTTCCATCAGAACATGAGCATGCCCAGAGAGATCCATCTCCCAGGAAATTCTAGATACTGTAAAGTGGCAACTATACACTCCCCTTAACTGTGGTTTCCCTGGTAATCCTCCTGGGCTCCTTTAGAAGTGGGAAGCTGAATCCTTTACCTCTTGGCCTCTGTACCTATTATCTAATTTTACCTTTACCCCTAGCATTGCCATCTCTCTTCAGACCTTGTTTGGCCATCTTATTCATGTGGATATTAATTATAAAATCATCCATTCTATGAGAGCTGTTCTTTCAAGGTGTGCCATTTTTAGTATGTTGAGTCTGAAGTTTGGAAAAAAAACATTGAAAATTTTGCTAATGCATGATATCTTGCTTTTTAGATTCTTAGCTAGCTTGTCTGTTAATGTAACACACACACACACACACACACACACACACACACACACACACACACACACACACACACCCCTTACTTAAAATACTTTCTTTGTGGGGTAAGGAAAAGGGTCAAAGTATTGTAAGTAGTGGGATATTCGAGTTGCTTATCTGTTTAGGGGTGTCTTGGTTCCCCTGGAGCATGGTACTACAAGATCTACAGCTTTGTGTTGCCATAACAATCTCTTAGGCAGATACTGCTCCTTTGCATTGCTGGGTGCCAGAGACCAAGCCATGCCTCATGCTTCAGAAGCAGGTCTTGGACCCACCACAGAGTACTCCCTCAACCATGGTTGCCTATATGAGAACACTTCCCAAAGCCAGACACATTCCATGGCACTGTTATCCTGAAGGCAGTTTTCCACCCCCTGCCCCACCCAGGGGTTTTATCTGCTTCTTCCTTCTTTCCTTGGAAGTCTATGTTTTTTTTTTCTTCTTTCCTTCCTTCCTCCCTAGCCCTCCCCTTCCTTCCTCTCTTTCTAACAGTTAATGGGGCAGAATTAAAGGAAGGATGGGTGATGGGTGGAGTAGATAGATAAACTTATTCAGTTTTGTGTTTTTCTTTCTAGTAAATTTCTTTTAGTTTACAAATCATTTAAGTCCTAATTCTGAAAGTTTGTACATCATTTAATTATCAGAACAATGAGATAGAGGACACAAACCTTATCATTCACATTGTTCCCCATGAGATCATCATATCTCAGCATTCCAGATTCAGAGAAACTTGCAGGCAGACATGACCATGGGGGTAGGAATCAGTCCTTAGCTGAGAGAAATCTCACTGAAGTCTGCATTGTACTCTGTCCCTGCAGTTTTGATGACTTCGGGCTGGGGCACTGCTGAATTCCCCTCTGCACTCAGGCCACTAACTCTTACATCTTTTGAATTTAATTTACAAGGCTGATTTCCCAATTATTTCTCTTTAAAAAAATCTTTCTGTGTATATTATCATAAAATTAATATTTAAACTAATACTTGTCAAGTTCTTATTATGTGACATAGGCAATTGATCCAGGCCAGCTTCCCTTTTTAGTGTTTCTATTCTATGATGGAGCCATTAATCCTTATACTAACCATAAAGAATTTCTATAGATAAAGTAGAATAAATGAAAAGTAATATTTCAAATGAAATTTTGGCAGTATTCTTATTTTCCCATTATCATAGATAACTGAAGATCTGAAATCCTTCAGGGTAAATAGCTTAAAAAAAATCAATCTACTTTCAATCAGTATTCCTTACCTAATAGTTCTTTCATAATATTTAATGATATTTCCTCAGGAGGACATTGAATAAAAAGCCACAAAATCAAGTTGTAGCAACTGATGAAAGCAGCTATAAATGAAGTCAAGCCAGCCTACTTCCCACAGATATGCTGCCTCCTGGCCTTTCCTGGATTCCTGCTCACCTGTACTCCCACAGACACTATGCACCCACAGGGCTAATGGCACCTCATGTGGCAAAGGAGATGGCGTTGACTTTACTTCTGGTTGTCTTCAGTGTTTTGCAAAATGTGTTCAGGTGAAACAGGGGCATGATATTCCTCTTCCCTGGAGGATTCACACTTGCATTCAGAGTGCTCACTGTGACAGGCATGAAAGTAGACATTTCTGCCCACCAAAAGCTTAGTGTGGAAGGGCCATCCATTTCATGAGAAGCAAGCACATGTCTAACAGAATTTAGACAACTTCCTCCACCCTGGTGATGCTGGATCCAGGTATGATCCATTTTTCTCCTACAGCATACTGTCACATTTTTGATATGGCCCAGAGCCATGGCTTTCAATGTGTGACCTGAGGACACCCAGTATGCATGAAGAAAAAACTGTTGTCACAGTAATCAAAACTTGAGATGCTGTTTGTCTTTTTCATGATGCTGGTATTTGCATCAAATCATGAGGATAAAGTTGTAGGTGCTTTACCAAGAATTGAAACAGTGATAACCAACCATACTTTCCCTACCATCAAAAAGATTACAATTCACTGACTGTTCACATCAGTGTAGCATGTCTAGTAATGAAGTTCTGTCTAATTAGGGTATGCACATTTTTTTTTTTACAGTCAATGCTCTTGCACACACAACAGACAAAAGTACAGAGGTCAAATAACACACTTGCATGGGGAAAGGAAGGAGATCCTTGTGGACTTCTTTATTGCAAGCATTCCAGCAGTCTAAACCTGAATCCAAAGCATCTCTGCAATATGCCATCAATTTAAATAATTTTCAATTTAAAAAGTCAGGAAAATTTTTTAGTATAGACAGGAATTCTTCCTGTCTCTAAGAGAAAGGTACAGAAGCCCTACCAGGTCATAAAAATTGAAGGTCCAATTTCCTAAATCACAGACCTTTTGGAATTTATCATTAATCTAGCTGAGAGATATCAAATATAACTCAGAACATCCACCATAGCACTGATGAAAGCTATGACAAAGGAAATCTGTCAAATAATTTTATCATGTTGTCCTTAAGCTATGCAATAAAATTTGGTAAAAGTAATAGAGATGAAGTAGGGATCTTGGACATATTGGGCAAATAGGATATCACTAAATTACTCCTAAACCGAGGAAGTAAGAAGCTTAGAAACAATCACACATTTAATCTGCTTTTTTCTCTTTTTCTTAGATAATACAATTTAATTACAGAAGAAGATCATTCTTTTCTCTCTCAATGATAAATAGGAATTAATATATACTGGTGGGTTGGAGAGATGGCTCAGTGGTTAAGAACATGCCATTCTTACAGAGGACCTGAGTTTGGTTCCCACACTGGGTAGCTTACAACTGCCTGGAATTCCAACTCCAGGGGTCCCAATAGCTTCTTCTGGTCTCCATGGGCACCTGCAGTTATGTGCATATATTCACACAGGCACATACATATACATATAATTTAAAAGAAAACAGAATCTTTTTTAAAATATAAAACTGGTTGTATTGAATTATTTAATAGTTATTTTATAAAACTGAGAGGTATTTAAATCTGAATTTTAACATGGCATTAGCATTAGTTTATATTCAATGAATTACTATGAAAGAGCAGATTTATTTAACATGTTAAGTCATGTCATTATTCCAGACAAGCAGTATAACTTTTTACTAATCCATTCATACTGAGGATTTCTAAATATGTTAGGAACTGAGCAGGGGTCAGGAGGTGACTTAGTGGTACTATAGTAGTATTTGCTCTACTGACACAAGACACAGGCTCAGTCAACAGAGCCCACACTAGGGGACTTACAACTGGTGGTGTCTCCTACTCCAGGGAACCTGACACACTCTTTTGTTCTCCTCTAGTTCCTGTATTCATCTGCTCTCTCTCGCTCTCTCTCTCTCCCCACATTCAGATTTTATAGTCTAAGAAATATTCTTCAAGTTATGAAACTGGTAAACTGTGAAGTTAGGATGAGAACAAAGATCCCTGACAATGGAAAACCTATTCAATTTGTCTAAGGCTAAGGCCCTATATTCACAAAATTGGCAACATCTGGCCTTCAAGACATGTCCCCAGAATATATTAGGTGACACCCAGAATGCCAGGAGTCCAACCTGGGGTCCTAACTCAAGCAAATAGGGCATAAGTGACCACAAAATGTCCTCCTTCAGTGGCTTTGCCTTTCCTAGGTTAGCCCTCACACTCCCCAAAGTACTACATATGCTGGTGTTGGTCTCACATTGCACAGAGCACAGATCCTACCTCTTAGTGCATGGGTACATGGATCCCCAAAAGCTGTTTCTGCCCATGACTACCCCATCACAGCAGCCAGACGCCACGAGACTTTTAGCCTTTCCCAATTTCATGTAAGTTTTCTACAAATTGTCCCTTACAGTTGCCATGGGAGTAGGTTTGCTTTGATAAAGTCATCAGGAGCCTGACAAGAGGGGAAAAAATGCATTAGAGCACAGGCTCCTACAGTTTGCTGTAATCGTCAAAGGCTAGGATGGCCATTACCGTTTCTCCATGCCTCAGACTAATGCCTGTCTAGCTCACATGTACCTTTCACACGACTGTTGGAGGACTAGGTGTGATGCTATGTGAAGCATTGCTGGACAAAAGCAACCATTAGGGAGTCCCAGCACTTGTATGGACTATGATGCCAGGGTTCGGCTTAATGGCTCTACTGGGAATGAACGCTGTTCTCCCTGTTGGAAACAGCAGCATTCTGAGTAGGTAGTTCAGTCTTTGGAGATTCAACTTCTAGAACTGTCTCAGACATAAAAAATGGTCAATCACACCCAGAAAGGAAGGATGCATTAATGAAGAAAGTGGCTCACAATGCTTCATAAGTCACGACTGAAGCTGTGCCTCAGATGACAGGCTGATGACGAATGTGGGGTAATTAGGGTTCACACATGCAAAACACTTTCACTGGACTGCCATTTAGTAGAAAATAAATACTGACTGTTGTTCCAACCCCTATTGTTATAATTAAGCTTGTAAAGCCTCATTTCAGATTTAATAATCACTTTGTCTAATAAAAATGTTTTAAATGCCAATCAAAGATACCATTTGCCTCCTAACGCCCTTTTCTACTGTGAAATACTTCTAAGTGTTACCTCCACTACAAATGGTATGAACATGCTGGCTATCACTTTGTGAAATCAAAGAGAAGAAATTGATCTCGGGGGTATTATGACGCCTACCTACTTGCATTCAGGCTACACAATCTTAATCAGTTAAGAGAAATAATTTTTTTCAAAGACTCAGATATTAAACTTGGATCACTTGTCACAGTTACACACTCAACAAACCTGCCAGAAAGTTTTTGTTCTATGTTTGAAGTTAATCACCCCAGAGAGGCTCTGAATGCCTTCTCTCTCTTCTATTTACCACAGAGAGGAAAGTACCAGTTTACACAGTGGGAGACACACGCCCCCGAGAGCATCTTTGAAGATGAAGATGCCTGCACCCCACAGAGCACCTCTTATCTTAATAGTGGACCCACTGCAACCATAACTGTCTGAGTGGATCTAGAGTCACTCAAGAGGCAACCTTGTGGGCATAGCTGTGAGAGATCACCTCAACTAGGTTAGATGAATTGGAAAGACTGAGCCTAAACGTGGGCAGTGCCATTCCATGGGCTGGTCAAGAATTAATTTTTTAAAAGGCAAATTAAGTACCAGCATCCATCATTGACCATGGATGCCATGTGATCAACTGCCACTATGCTTTCCTTTAAAACCATGAGACAAATTAACCTGTAAGTTGTTTTTGTCAGGGTATTTTATGACAGTAACAGGAATGTAACAAATATATGTGGGATATAGCAAGCCAATAGTCTGTACAACAGTAGTTATGGAGACATCTTGTTATAAATGATGCTAGGACATCTATACACGCTCATCTCCCCCAGTGATGTGGCTATTCCATTTCATAAATCCAGTTTGAAAGCAACACTTGTTTGCTGTTTAAGGTACACACAGCTCCTATACTGTACTGTGTGAGATGAGCCTGCTGACTGTTCAGCAGTGTCTTCATTCTAAGCTCATTTAACTGATTTATGGCACCTACTATGTGCCAATGTTGGGAATGCAGCTGCAAACACAATTTGGTCTTTGCAAGGAAACATGTCTAGATCCTCATGCAAATCATATAAGTGAGTGAATATACCTAGTGTAGTGCTACAGAACCTTGGAGCTCAGAACTGGGTAGAACCAGGGAGGAGGGTATTGCCCAAGCAGTTTTAAGAGACACAGAAAGGTTTCTAGGAAGAAGAGAGGTCGCAGTGACAAGTAAGGAAAAAACCAAAGGGAGAACATGCTAAATGAAGACAATGACACAAAGGGAGCTGTGAGGACCCACGGCAGGGCTGCCAGAGCTAGAAGCCCAGTTACTATGCCTTGCTCTTCACTCCCACCCAATTTAAGCATCAACCATGACAATCTAATCTGTGATGGGCCTGAGTGCTGGAAAAAGAAGGCATGTCACTTCAGGTGACAAAGGAGATTACTGGAATTAAATATCTCATGATCAAATCTAACAGAAAATGCCAGAGAAACAGCCCCCTTCGGGTCACATACCCAGGAAAACAAGCACTCATTTGTTGTTTGTTTCAGATAGAAACAAATCTTTGCTGTAAGCATACTCTATTTTACCAAAAGAAAAATAGATATTTGTAAAAATCTCATTTATGTGCTAAGGGAGAAAACCAACAGGATGGGATGCCTGCACAGCATATGCTTCTCCTTTTTTATTGAAAGGTTTATTTTTATTATATTAGTATGAATATTCTGCTTATATATATGTGTGTGTCTAGTGTCTTCAGATGCTAGAAGAGGGCATCGGATTTCCTGGAACTGTAGTTAAAGATGGTTGTAAGCTGCCTTGTGTCATCTATCTGCTGGCCAGTGCTCTTTAGCCAGAGTCATCTCTCAAGGTCCACTCACTCTCTCTTCTTCCTATTCAGCAGACTTTAGACACACTGGACTAGGAATGGGCAGGGCAACGCACCAATCCAAATCTCTGCTTCTTGGCTCCTTTTCTAGATGTAGCCACTGAGATGAGAAAACTCAGGGAGGGAAGCTTCCAGGAAGTGTGCTAACAGAAAGCTGACCTCCTACCAAGAGAGGTGAAGCTGTAATAACCACCAGCATTTAAAGCAGAGCTGAGGATAACAGAGCACAGGAGCCCTGGCCTCTAAGCTAGCCTCTAACTGCTTCCGCTCTGCTTTCAGAACAGTAAACACTTGATTGGGCTGATTCCGGTAACAGAGCTCAAAAGATCTGAACTTGTGTCTGAATGTGTATGTCTGTCTTGATCCAGAGAGCAGGCCATATATCCTACTAGAAAAAAAATGGGGGGGGGGTACTCCTTACTTAAAGAATGTAGATGGTACCACACAATTGTGAAAAAAAGTAATTATATTCCTGGTTGGGGGTAAACATGTAAAAGGAAAGCAATCCTTTGTTGGTAAGAACCCCCAATGCAGGTCCCACCAGATAACCCCTGCACAGAAGCCTCATAATGTTTCCTATATGAGTTTCACAGAACACACAGGCAGAACCACTGTGATGCTAGGCAATGCCATATGCACTCTCCTACACACCAGGTCTTCATCTTAAACCAGGGCTTTCCATGTTACCATGCCAACTTCAGAAGATAAGATCAAGGGAACCATTACTATGAAGCAGGTTTTGAAGGCAAGATCTAGGCTTTAGCCTTCTTTCTGTAAATTCAGGAAAAGTTATTTGTCTTTTCTCATTAGAAACATTGTTTGAAAACTTATCTTTCTTGAGAGTGCTGTAAAGTCTAAGGGAAACACAGAGCAGTTACTCAAAGATACTGTTGACTGTACTATAGCAGTATGTTCACACTGGAAACACGCTGATATCTTGGGATCTATGTGCCATCATTAAGCCTAAGAGCAAAGGGCTCATGCATAGTGACACAAGCCTAAAGACAATAACAATGGTGGACAATGTCTTATACTGCCTGCACCTAACTGCCACTTCAAATGCACTGCACTTCCAGGAAGGGAAGTACTATTTTGTCATCCCAGAAATTAAACATACAGTTCAGGACACTGTGTAGATGCTCATGCTCACACAGTCAGTGGCAGGGCCAGGATCCACAACATATTTTTCTGCACAAGCCACTAAAACCCCACAATAAGACTTTTCCAGATAGAAACAATAGAAAGATGCAAGGCAGAGAAACATGGGACACTGGCCTCAGGAGTTAGCAAAGGAGAGGGATCTAAGAGTCATTCAGGAGAAACAGGAGGTTGGCAGGTTGCTAAAAATGAAGTTCACAAGAATGGAATATGTGCTCAAGTTCAAAAATGATAAAATCATTTTTGAGGAGACATCAGAGTTGAGGGAGGCCTCCATGAGTGTTCTGTGGCATAATGGAGGTCACAGTCGAATGTGTATCAAGCTGCCTTATTTAGCCAATCCATCCTGAAGTGGGTGGCAATGTGCACTCTTGGCCCTGAGGTCTGTGGCTGTTACATACTACTAGAAATACTCTATCAACATTTTACAGCTGATTTAGTGTTCCATTGGCTCACTTGGCATGTGTTTTTACTGGAAATTCTTCTCTCTGCTGTATTAAAAAAACAAAAAGTAGCTTACTGTTTTGATATAATGATTTTTACAGATAGTAGAGGGTAGGAATAAGTAATTGACATCTACCAATATTTCCTCTTATAATCCAAAATTATCAGTTCTCTCTATTTAATGCTATAATTATACTCCATATATTAATGTTAATGTTTGTTTGTCAGTACAGAAGAATTGAGCAGTTTAGCAAACTTGTTCCTAAGAAGCTTCACACATTCCAGGTGAAGTCTAAACAGCATTTACATTTTAAAAACAACTGCCTCTGCTTTCCATCTCAAATCCTCTATTCAGGGTGGATTTGACTCTTTGCTGACTTTCCTGCATATATGCTGGGCATACAGGCAAGTACCACTGTGTCTGGCAACAGATGGAAAGTTTCTTCAAAGGTTAAACACAATGCAGTACTTTCAAAGTCCCAGCGAGCCACAAACAAGTCCACACAGACTCCAGCAAAAATGTTCAAGGCATCATTATCCAGTAACAGCTTATAATGAGTACAGCCCAGTAACCATCACTACCAAACCAATAAGTCAAAGACAGACCTATATTATGGAGTCTTAGCAATAACAAAGAAGGTGCTACATGTTATGTAATGATAAAAAGAAAAGCCAAGTGGATACCTGCCAAGGGATGCCACTAAGCAAACATGCCACATGCAAGAGTTAGTGCAGCTACTGGGAGATAGGAAAGAAGGTGAAAGTCAAAGGCCATGACAGAGTGGGACAGACATGAAAAAGGAGGTGGACAGTGATGTTTACATAGCATTCCTAAGGATTTAGATTTTGTTTGTTTGTTTTGGTTTTCCAAAACATGGTTTCTTTGTGTAGCCCTGGCTGTCAAGGATCTCTGTAGATCAAACTGGCCTTGAACTCACAGAGATCCACCTGCCTTTGCCTCCCAAGTGCTGGGATTAAGAGCTTGAGCCACTACCACTCAGCCTAAATATTTAGTGTCTGATGCTGCTAATGTGATGTATTTCTGCTGAAATATGATTTGTATACTTTATACCATGCAACCAAATCATGTACCAGTTCTAGTAAATCTGTTTTCAGAACATAATGGCCTTGGGTAATAGTGTCATCCTTTCTGGTCTGGTCCCTTCAAGTCTGTACCTCTACTTTTTCCTCCTGTCCCTACCACTCTGGGAAGGCAGTGCATTCCATTTGGCAGAAAAGGAAATATTTCACATATGCTATTTCACTTGGCTGGTTAAAAAAAAAAAAAAAATCACTTAATGTTTCTCTTGGAAATAAATTTTATCAAGCCAACAGAAATTACCTTTTATTTCCTATCTGTCCCGATATTTTACTTGTCATTGTTAATGTACATCAAGTTCTATCAAGTAGATTCCACCATCTATGGAAATTATCATGTGATCATTTACTGTGGTGAAGTACAGAACTCTCATTTTATCCAGCGCTTTCAGTAATGAGGCAATTTATTTATAGAGATAAACGTCTGCTTTCATATACTACAACACTTGACTTAATATTTTGGAGAATGAGTTTTACATGTACGATCTTAGTGACCACTGTCTGTAGTGACTTGGGCTGTTTTTCTTCCAATACTTCTTTCTGATGTGGTGGTCAGGTTTAGTGCAGTGGCCTCAGAGAATAGGCTAGAAAACCATCTTGACTCCCCTACTTCCAGAAGGACTAAATGGTTGAGAGAGGAATTTTCTCAAAGCCTGATGAGATTGCTAGGCAAGCCACCCAACTGGCATTTTCATTCAGTACTCTTACTGTAGGTACCACAGGAGCATTACCTAATCATCAGTATCCTGAGCTGTGCCATGTTCCTACACTGTATGCGATATGTTGCTGTTCATTCTGCATGCCACTTACACAGACCACAAATATGGCAAAAAGCATATTTGTGATGCTGTTCTCTGTAAATATACTTTTTAATCAATCAGAAACTGGGCTAGGATCTCCAGGCAAACAGTTTTAATTCATCAAAAGTTCCTGGGTCTGCATATAAGAAAAGAACATGTGTTTTTTGTCTTTCTGGGTTTGAGTAATTTCACTTAGTGTTATGGTTGTATTTTGAAAAAAAAAAATGGTACACAGTGGTCATGGCAGGTGAGTGACAGAGATGCCATGCAGACATTGTTCACGTGGAAAGTTTTATTGGGGGAAGGAGAGAAAAAGAAGGTATAGAGCAGCCTTATGGGGGACAGAGAAATAACTAAGGTGCAGATGCTACCCTGTGGCAAGAGAGAGGAAAAGAGAGAAGGGAGAGCTTGCCTTTAATAAGACTGCATGCACACAGAATATGTAACTCTGGGCTGTCTAGGTATTTGCCTGAGTACTAGCAATGTATGCATGACCAGAGAATTCTGGGCTGATTAGGCTGACTACTGACAGCATATGGGTGGCCAGAGGACTCTAGAGGCAGTTAGAGATGCCAGAAATGCTAACGATATAGCTATTCCAAAAAGCTGAGGTTGCTACCAAATGTACTGGGACTAATATGTATAAATGTTACTGGAATTAATGTTGAAAGTCATCAGAAGGCCCTATTCCCAAACTGGGAATTTCTCATTATGGTTTGGGGATTCAACAAAAATCTGTTTTCGTCTGCAAGTTTCATCAACTTCAAGTTAATGTTTACCAAGTATCTTGATTTTTCTAGTGACGGATACAGACAAGAAAATCAGTTATAGAATCTTTGAATCCAACATATTTATAATTGCTAATTCACAATACTTGGTAACCCCCACAACCCTAAATATTGGAGAAGTCATAAAAGTGTTACCTAAATATTAGCCAGAGTGAAAATGAGGAGGAAAAAATGTGAAGCCCAGTTTCTAAGATATAGATGTAAGACTTCACATCTCTCATCACGGCTAGTTCACTGTGTAGTCCTTACTCTGGACAATCTGGAGATCACAAGATCATTAAACATGGTTGAACTCTTGGGAAGGCTGGTCTGTGACCTATCCTGCAACAATGCAAAGGAAACCAATTTCTCACCCAAATAAGTGTGTATTTCCATCCCTTTTCACTGGGGGTTTCTGGATAATTAGATCTCATTATCCCAAACTTTAAACTTTTCAGTAGTGTGAACTGTAGGATTTTGAAACAAACAGGTATTAGCACTTGGAATTATGGTGTACAGGATTGTGCCGTTTAATGTGATTGACACAAACAATCAATTATGTTGTCCTGCTCCTATTCCTCAGGTTTGGGCACTGGAAGCTCCTCCAGTGAACTCGGGTATTTCTTTGATACACTGCCTGTTGACATTGTCTTTGCTGTTGACATTTTCTTACACCTAGCATCACCCTGTTTTGAATTCTTGTATATGTCCCTTTTCCACATTATTGTCTAGTAAGTCTTACGCCTGGAACAAAAGGCTGAGGTGAATATTTAACATCTCAAAGTGAACTTTGGCTACAGGCCTCTCCCAGTATCCCTCGGTCTAGCTGGTATATCCCCCATCAACTACCCTAAACTCTCAAGCCCAGGGGCTGGGCTGCTCTTCCCTATAAAATCCAACCATTTTAGTTATTTGGTCTTTTCCATTTACTTTGTGCCCTTCTTGTCACTTGGTGGCTTTCCCCTCAAGGCCCAGCTCAGGGACATGTTCACCTTGGACTCTCCCACATGTCCCTGCCGCTGAGCTGACTAGCTCTCCCTTTTATCTATAATAAACTTCTTCCTCCCCCATACCTAGGAGCGGTCATGTTCTTCCTTTTTATTTCTTTTTGTCATTCATTTTCATCCACAGAAATTTGATGACTCCTGCGTTATTGCACAGGATATTATGTGTTGATGGAAGTTCTATCTAAACTTGTGAATAATGAGTATTTTGTTTTGTTGTGAATGCAATGTGCTATTAGTATTAATTAGGTTAAGGGTGTGATAGTGTCATTCAGCATCTTTGTATGCTGATTTGCTTCTTTCTTTTAATATCTTTACTTGTTGATCAGTTATGTCAATTTCTGGCAATTAATACCTTGATTATTATATTTCCTTGTCTCACAAATTCTTATTGGCTGCTGAATGTTTTGTGAGAAACAACCTAGAAACACCTACAGCTACAAAGGACATTCCTTGGTCTGGGTGCTGGTTGTATTTCTGTTTGTTTGCTACAGGAGATGACTATGAACAGAGCGGTTCACATGAGTTACTTAACTGACACAGTCCCCACTGAGTTAAAATCAAGGGGCAAAGGCCACATTCCTTCTTGGAGACTTCAGGGAAGAATCTGCATCCCCCCAGCACCCCCCCCCCCATCCTCAGGCCATTCGTATCTGTCTGTGCCCTCCCTCCTTACTCAATCAGCAGAGCTGATTCATCTTGGTTGCCTTTCGTTCACAGCTACACACTCTCTGGCTTACAATAAACCCACCAGAAACTGAGGGTAATCTGCTCAACTCAATTCTTTACATTAGCATATATACAAAGTCCAGTCTGCAATATAGTAGGGTGACACATTTACCAGTGGTGGGGGGACCCAGGGCCTGGACACCTTTGACAGCTATTACTATATGAACATAGCTGTTGCCACAGAAGATGTTGCTTTGTCCAAAAATACTCTCCTGTAACTCTCTAGCTAATTTAAAATTTTAAATTGTGTGTGTGTTTACACTTACATGCATTTGAATCCAAGTGCTTTGGTCACAAGAGGACATTGGATCCCTTGAAAATGGATACGCAATTGTGAGCTACCCACCATGGGTGCTGATAACTGAACTCATTCCTCTTCAAAAGCAGTCAGTGAAGCTACCTCTCTAGCCCCATAGCTTTTAGTTAGCTTTATTTAGTTTGTTTGAAGGAAAGGCCTATGTAGTCATGATGGCCTGAAACTTTCTGTGTACATTTGGTTGGTCTAGAACTCAGAGATCTGCTTGCCTCTGCCCCCTGACTAACTTAAAAAGTTTAAATGTTTAAATTATTTCAAATTTATTGATATTGTTTCAATAGGAAAGTACTGTAACATACTCTTCAAGAGTTCTTATAACAAATTATTTAAAAGTATGTTAAAGAGAAATGTAATGCTTTCTATTCCAAAGATTTTGGAATCCTGAGTTCAAACAGATGAAAACCATATCATTTAAGATGGCAGAATACAGGACTATCATTCCTAATCTTTTACAGACTGCTGTTGTCAGATGCCTTTCATTCAGCCAAGCTCTGGAAGTACTTTCAAATCTTAAATCAAGGTTCTCAACAAACCTGCCCAATTCATTTTTAACTGTCACCATTTTGTTCATCAAATCCTCTTCAGCACCCAGGACAAATCTTAGAGCTCAGTCAGGACTCTGTAGACACTTTGAACTAATGAATGGATGATGCCACAGAAATTGCAGGAATTTATTTCTTGGGGATATAGAATATATTTACCTAACAACTATCTAGACATTGTTCAGAGTTCTTTCAATATGTGCACAGCCCATTTATATGGAGCTTACTAGTCAGCAGGAATGACCCTTAGATCATGGTTGCTTGTGGAAAGCTTCTGTAGAGTTAAAAGACAAGACTATAGCTAGCTGACCTGCTTCAAGACCCTGACTGGAAGATAATAAAGAGGTGTTTGTTTAGACACAGGCTTTGTAATAGCCGCACCAGCTTCTGTGAAACCAGATGGAGAACACACCACTGTTCACAGTTTCAGGGACATTTTCCCTATTCCCAATAAAGAAAACTGTACCAGCAGACAGAGACTTAGGTCCTATCTACTCCAAGAAACTTCCTGTCAAATTATGCCATAATTTGAATATGCAAATAAGCCTCTGAACAATTCTTCCTGAAGCTACACTGCTTCCACGCAGGAACTCATGACTATTCCAATAGTTACCCTCTGTTTTAATCATACAGCATAGGTTACACAGCTTACTCACTCATACTGAGTAAACAGCAGGTCAGTGATTCAAATTCAAGCAGAAAGACTAGCCAAGACAGTTAAAAGCCTTAACACAGACAATTTTATCCCTGCTATACTTTGGCTAAGCTTATATACATGTTTTTGTTTTTTTTTTTCCAACATGCAAAATTTAGGATATAAAATGTTTATGTAAATAATAACTTATGCATCTGAACTTAGCAATACCTTAGAGTATCATCAATACATTTTACTCATCATTTTTAAAAGAATGCAATTGGACCAAGTGACTCTATCCTTCTAAGTTCACAATCAACATGACTTCGTGTTCCTGAGGTATAGCAGTGTTTCTAAGTGACAGGGAAGTTTTGGTGATTAGTTCCTACTGTTCTGTGCATCCATTAGTTCCTGGTCTTCTACAGAACACCAAATAAAAGTATCAGAACAGGAAACAAGTGGCATAAAATAGAGAGCATCATTGCTTTCAAATGTTCATCATTGAACAAGTCATGCAGAGTAGCTGTATGGGGGACAATCAGGGAGGTGATCTGAGTTCCTCAGCAGTCACCAGTAATAAGCACAGGCGAACACTCCCACATGCCAGAAGTTAGGCCAGACAGAACTGACAAGGGCACTGTGCCACTGGCTTTCACACTATTCAGACTAATACTAAATTCTCTCCTCAACCACACAGCTATACAAGGAAGGTGAGAGAGCTATTAATTCCCGTTTCGTAGATGAGGCTATTGAGCTGCTACACGGCAGGCTGTGTTAGATTCCTAAGCAAACACACTTCCACTCACTGAGCATCCTACCTGAACTTCTGTAATGCTGGGAACATATACTGTTGAACACTAACAACAGAGAATATCACATATAAACTATAACCCATCCACTAAAAATTAAACTCTATCATGACAACAAATTTGTAATTAATGACAACACCTGGGATAGATCAACAAATATCAAATATTCCATGTTAATTATTTACTGTAGGTGTTACCCTCCCCCCACATCTCAAAAGCAACATGTCCCAGAGAATCATTACCCAGTGAAGTAATTATATCACAATCTATCTTAATAGGACAAGTAGGAAACTAATTTCGTTACCTAACCTCTTTACCTGGACAGTCTCACAGCAATTACTGTTGCCCACAAGCCCAGCTCTTACTGTCCAGCGCTTACTACAGCACTGTTAAGTTCAGGCACACCTACGAATACAACTTTCTTAAGAGGAATATCCCTTTACCACACATTGTAAAAGGGGAAATACAATCCACATCATCACTCTCTTCAAATAATGTCTAATAAATTAAATCTGAATACATTTTGGAGACTTCAGACACTGCCTTTAAAAAAAACAAAAAACAATCCTCTGACCCCCAATAACTCATTAAGCTGACCATAGGCCTATCGATAGATTTGAGTACTGTGCAACAATCTAACTGAAGAGAATTTTCAACTTTTTTTTTGGGGGGGGGGTCCTGAGAAAGCATGCATCTCCATTCATTCTGCTTTTTTCTTGGTATTGTATCAAGAGGAAAGACTGTTCAAGGTCCCAGGTATAAAAAGAATCTTCTGATAATCTAAACTACCCTTAACTCCCCCTTCTATGAAATGGTGTAAAAGGCTTCTAACAGTGTGTGATGTCTACTGCATGTGAATACAGTGACTCGCTGGACAGTGCCATGTATATTACATGTCCTAGATCACTTAGACATACACCCAAATTTATACAGATAAGGAAGTCAAGGATTTAGAATTTAAATATAGGTTTCATGAATTTACAGGCACTCTTTTCTTTACTAAACCCTAATGTTCAATTGGAAGAGTTAAAACTTATTTCAAACGTTCTATCCTTTTCTTTCAGTGATAAAGTGACTGCCTTGGTGACTCTTGAGAGGCCCACCCCACTGCTTGTCCTGGGAATGCATTCTCTTCTTTTCCTTAAGTCTCCTCCCCTCCTTCCCTCTCTTCCTACCGGGACATAAATCTAAGTTTATACTATTTTTTCTTAAGGAAAAAAAAAACAAACTTGCAACATTAATTATGCTTCCCCCTTTTTACCAAGTAAGCACTAATTTTGCTTTAAAAGATCTCATGTACGTAAAACTTAGTAATAAAATTCTTTTCAAGAGATTTTGCAAATCAATAGAAATACATTTTAAGGCTGTATAAGCCAGAGAAAAGACATGGAGAGATCTGCTTAGCAGACCTTTAAAAACTGTACAGTGAAGGTTTAAAGCTGGAGTCCAAAAACCAGCACATGCCCTGTTCAGACAGCCAGTCACACAGGCTACAGTGTGGTAAGGAACCTCTTGTCTATATGCTCACCCAGCGTAGCATCTGTCACTGCTATGAGTGGCTGATCATAAGTACTGCTATAGTCTTTCTCAGCACTATTAAGCAGATGGCAGTGCTAAATCCAAATGATGTCGTACATCTCCCTGGTGGACTCTGTTTTCATACACTACTATTATTCTACAAGTCCTTGGTGATAAATCTCATGTATTCTCAAGAACATTAAGCAGTGAACTGACAGAGGCAATTGATTTATTATCACGAGTCTGCCTTTGCTCCTAGTGTGTCCCCATATACTTGTGGAGGAAGGCATGCAGACTCCACGTGTGAGCACTGCTCCGGTGTTCTATACATTTACTACAATGCCTCCAACCCTCTCTGCAACACATCTCATGTTTATCACACTTGCAAGAAAAACTGAACTAGGATTTGAGAGAGCGATGCGACTCCTTCAGGGAACAAAGCCTGAGAATAGCATCAATAGTTCCTTGTGGCAAGACCCTCGAGACCCTGACTCACTTGGCAAAGACTTGTGGTAAGTTCGCTGCATAATCCTGGGCATGACCGCGGAGGCATATGTGCTACATGTTCTTGCTTTCTCTATGCTAGCCATACTGCTGGCCTGAATGAGTCACGATAGGTCATAAAGGTTAATATTATGTATTTGCATAACTGTTCTGGAATGAATGATTTTTAACTAATGAATCTTGGGAAAATGTTAATAACTAGATGATATCAGGAGTTAATGGGAACTATTTAGAGACGGAATTAAGTAGAATCATAAAAACCCATAGCTTCCTCATTTCTAAAAACTGTGCAAATACCTCAAGAAGTTAAGAGAAACAGTCATGAGTACAAGGGATAAACAGTGGCCAACTACTAAGAGTAAGTTTCAAGTTATGCTGCTTACAGGATACCAGGGAAAAACAAGGTATATTCCCAGAGAAGGCAGAGTACTATCGAATGTAAAATGAATTGACCCAGCTTTGGCTGGTGAGTTGGTCCTGAGAACCCAGACTCTACCAGATATAACTATTAACCACTAGAGACTAAACTGTCCCTCACTCTGCATGACATTGTAACTGCAAATGGCGCCAACCGGGCACACTGATCTGTCTGTAGGTGCGCCTAGTTAGGAAGGCTCCTCTGTGGCCTGCAACACTGCTAATGGTTACCTATTTGGTGGGAAAGTTGGAAGATGCAAGGGGAAAGAGGCAAGAAACAAACGTAATTATTGTAACCAGCTTTAGAAACTTAAGGAAGTAAAAACTAATTGTAAAACTGTTCATGCAAACCTCTGAAACTGTATAAATAAAGACAGCCCAGACTATCCTGGGGCCACTTGTTTGAACAATACGTGGTTACAATTTCTTGGCACTGATTTCACACATCCATCCCAGATCACTGAACCTGTCAGGAGCACGGCTTCCAGCAGGGCTTGATCTTGAACTAGACAGGGCTACAGTCTGAGTATTCTCAGTCTTTCCTCCTAACATTAAGGACTGACAAGCTTGGGAGCACCTGACACAGTGACCAACACTTGAGAGGCACGTCACACATTTGGTTCTCTCCAACTTTACTAGGAATACTGGGGGAAAATCCTTTTCTTTCTTGATTAAAGGATTTCTATATAAAGCCTTAGAATTTCTTGGATCCTTTTGAATGCAATGGAGGTTCCTTATTAGTGAGGCAAGCTGCTCATGGCTCTGGGGCTCCAGGACTCTGCTTCAGATTACTGATATAACCATTGCTGCTCCACCACCAGGGAGCTGTGTGTCACATCTCAGTAATCTGCAGTTTACTGACAAGAATATGCCACTATCGAGTGGACTACATCAGGTTTCTGCCTTTCCAGGGACAAGGAGCCCCATCCTATCTCAGTTGCCTGGCCACCTTGTCAGCACCTCTGCATGCCCACATGCCCAGTCCACCTTGATGTCTCCTCAACTGAGGCCAAAGGCTGGGGCCAATGAGCCCTGAAGTCACAAGCTCCAGGGAACCTCTGCTCATTTCCAGCTGCTTTTCAGACATCTTGTCAGAATCAGCCAGTTTAAACACATTCTCTATATCCCATTATTGGCTGTTTTTAATCTTCCCCTCTTGCCTCATCCCCTTTGCTATGTTCAAATTGGACCCCAGCCTGCCTCCTGCAATGCAAATTTCCACTGCCCCAGTCCATGAAGCTTCCTTGATGTACTTTGGCCAATGACAGTGATTTTCCTTTCTTGGATTTGTCACACTGTTTTTCCATCACCACCATGCCACACCCCTTGCTTTTCCTCTCTATGGAATTTTTCCATTAAGAATTAAAGCATCTATTGATCTGGAGTATTAATTTTGATTAGAATATATCTTCTTTTGTCAATGTCTACTTCAAACTGTGTTTCAAAATGTGTAATGCTCTATTTGGTTTCTTAAAAAAAACAAAAATAAAAACAAAAAACCTGAAGTAATACAGCTAAGTAAAAAAAAAAAAAAAAGGTGTCTGATAGATGGGCTGGGATACTGCATTCCCACAACTAGAAATAACAACATTTGGCAACAATTTTGTAAAGCACAGTGAACAAACTTTAACCTAGACCAAATCATTACATGTTATTCCAGGATGTTGCAACTAGCTATTATCAATACCATTGTGTGGTGTTTAAAGGGCACATCTTGGGATAAACAACAGGTTGGCATTTGGAGAGTGAAACTCCTAACTTTTTTCTACCTTCACAGGCCAGCTCTAGAGATCAGACTGTCATGAGGCTAAATGTGCTGACAGAAATCACCACAAAGTGGACAACAGGCACAGAGGACAGAAGCTGCCATTCAAAAACCCACCAGGGTATTCCCAGCACAGGTCTACCTAGTTGGTAAAGGGTTAACATGATGCTTTGCCATGCATCAAGTCAACAATCTTAAATACAATTTTTTCTTTGCTGGAGAATGATTAGAGTTAGACTAAGTCCCTTTGACTGTGCACTCCCAGAAAATCCTAAAATTGCTTAGTAAAAGAATCCCCCATTCAGGTTACCATGACACTGGAGATGATACACAAATGACTCACACGACCAGTGTCATACTGAGATGCCATTGCTTTTTTAAGAAATTTAAAGTATCTTCATGAAAATCTCACAGTTGTTAGAAGATGAACTTGAAAGCAATGTCAAAACCTGGGTGTAGTGGGAAATGAATTCATCAGTTTAGAATGAATTCTCTAGAAACAAAATGTTGTCATCCAACTCCCTTGGGTTACATGGACCATTTGAAATCATTTTGCTATTTTTTATACGTGTGATCACTACAAGGGTCAGATATTTCTTAGGCTACTTCACAACTGCTTAGAACCACAGACTGAAGTGTCATGACTGTCATAAAGTGGGGTAGATAAGATGTCATATGTAAACTAACAGAACTTGCTGCAGAATGGAAGAAATTATATCTGGGAGCAGGAGGCAAAACAGTGGGATCTATGATAGCTTAAGTCAGGTGAGGTCATGGCCACTCATCATTTGTTTACACACATCACTATGGCTATCAGAAGCTATGCACTCATAGGGACTGATCAATAACTTCCAATGAGTTATTATAATTGCGAATTACAAAGAACCAGTTATATTCCTCTTCCCAGAATCTGTGCTGACATCGTATTAAACGTGTGAAATTAAATAAACTGCATTGTTTTATACTACAATGTCATATTACAAAGGCCATTACAAAAGTGAGGGATTTCTATCAAAGTGTGTGTGTGTGGGGGGGGGGGGGTAATTTGTACTCTGACTCTAAGACAGGATGCTTAAAAATTGAGAGAGAAAAAAAATTAAATGTGTAAATAGTATCCCCATATGCTTGTTTGTGCAACAGAAAGTACTCTAAAGGTAATCAAGACGGAGGAAGTTTAGAAATCTTTTCTGAAGACAACCCTCCAATCCGCGGATGAACAAGTGGTTGTGCCACCTCTTGTCTTGTTCTGTCATGTGCTTATCTTCCCTTGCCTCTGCTATGGCAAATCTATTAACTAGGACAACAGCTGGGCAGTCTTAAGCAAATTATTCTACCCTTCCATTGTTACTTAGTAATACTTGTCCATAGAGTCCTTCCAGATTTATGAATGTAGGCCCACTATAGCGACCCACCTAAGAAATGAGAAGTAAGTTAGAGGTATTAAAGGAAGAAGTACTAGTGTTCTCTCCATCGTCTTCTAGCAGACAACAGAGTGAATGGCATGCTTCCCTCAATCCTCTGAGGGAAAACATAGTTATCTTTCTTATAAACAGAGACTTAGCCTGAATCAACTACCTGAAAATGTGTGTGTGTGTGTGTGTGGGGGGGGGGGATAGTGCTGAAGACAGCACTGCCAGAGTCTGAACCTCTAGAGCA
Organism: Phyllotis vaccarum; assembly: GCA_033318265.1. Lineage (NCBI taxonomy): Eukaryota > Metazoa > Chordata > Mammalia > Rodentia > Cricetidae > Phyllotis > Phyllotis vaccarum. The sequence goes on along the minus strand of JARWLC010000001.1, from coordinate 34,034,505 downwards.
CAGGTCCCCATATGTTATAGACAATCTACCTGTATCAGAAAGTTAAAGTATTTTGAACCTGTAACTGTTCTGTATCTGTGTATAACATGTGCTACGGATAACACATCAAAGCAGAAACTTGAAAACACTAATGTATGTGGTGCTCTCCAATTCTCTTCTCAGGCGGTGTGGCCCCTAGCAGGGCTAGAGGCAGCCAGCTGCACTTAATATAAGGTCTGCCCAAGGGAAAGAAAATGGCAGCCACAGAGGAATCCAAAGTCTTGCACCACTTATCTGAACGAAGTGAATGAATAGTGACATGGCTTTAATGGCATGTCTACAGGAGTCTGATGTGTATGTTCCAGCCCACCTCAGGTGACAGTGGTCACCTGCTAGGCTCTCACAGCTCTCATGCTGGTGACTCCAGAGGATGGTGAATTATCAAGTTCTGCTCATGGCTTCTACCTTCTCTAAAAGGAGACCAAGAAGGAAACCCTAAAGCAACAACCAACTGCAATGGTAAAGCGTAGACTTTAAGAAAAATATTGAAGAACAAAATAAATTTTGCAGCAATTGCAATATGTAAAGTGAGACATCTGAGCCTGCAGACACAGGGCTACACAGCACAGCAGTGTTACCCAGTCTGGACCCTGAGGCTATGTGTCTCTGACAGCAGATGCAGAAACTGCTTTTTGCTGCAAGGGTCTAATGTGAGGCTGTAGGACTCAAGATCTTAATTTTGCTTAGCCTGAATATTGAGGATGTGGCTTAAGTGAAGTTCTGTTGATTAAGATAATCCAGATCTGATAAAGTAAGGCTTTAAGACACAATTCTTAAGATATCTGAAAGCATTAAACACCAGGGGTTTTCAATGTTTTACGGGTTACGCTCTTAATCTTTGACAAAACAACTTAAGAGAAGAGAAGCCTTGGCAGACTGTTTCCGAGCCTTTGATCATCACGGGTCCCACGACAGACAGAACATCAAGGGAGCAGTAGCCTATGAGCAGGAGGATTCTACCTCATGGCAACAGGGAAGCAGGGAGCCAGAGCAGGGTCAGGGACAGGACGTTCCCAAGAACCACCCAGGGTTTGGTTCCCCATTTCCTCCTGTAAGGTCCCACCTCCTAAGGTTTCAAAGGCTGAAGGAACAGCTGTGGCTCAAGCTTTTAGCATAGGAGCCTTCTGAGGAAAACACTTGTCCACACCAGAACATCAGATGCAGAAATACAAATGGTGATTGGTACAAACAACCGAAATCAAAACAAGAGTGGAAGGATGACATAGGGGGCCAAGAGGGCTTTACAGCCCTGTGTAGACCCTGACTTGAATTTCACACATGCTCTCTGAACCTTCTACAAAGCTGACATCTTAAGATTTATTTTAGCAGTATTTTAGGGGATCCTGAGAAGGAAGAGATGATTAACATACTGACACCGTGTGTGACACTAGCTTTATATCAGGTTCCTAACTTGGAGAGATAGATATTCTGCATAGATATTATAGTTACAGTACCTATGTGGTATGAGACAGATTGTATGCCCTCCCCCTAGAGTCCTATGCTGAGCCCTTGGGCCCCCAAACTCCTAACTATGTATGACTCATCGAAGACATGACCTTTAAGGAGGTGGTTTAAGTTGAAAGCCTAAGAATGGTTTCTAGTCCAATCTGATTAATGTTCTCCCATGACAAACTTTGGCTACACAAAATCATCCTCACACAGGAAATACACTGTGAGGACCCCGGGGAAATATGGCCACCTGCCAGGCAAAGAGAAAGGAAGCCTTAGCAGAAGGAGCTACTGACAGGCTCACTCAGTCTGCTTCAGAACCACAAGATAACAGTACTGTAGTATTTTATTACATACTAACAGAGACAAGAAAAAAAAATTCTACAGATAATTGTGCAAAACAGCACCTCATTTTAACTTACTAAAAAGCAGCAGGTCAGATAAGCCCATCCTATGCCATCCAGACCAAGGTTCACTGGCTTCTGTTTCTAGGTTGAATAATATTTGGCAAGTAATATAATGGTTTGATCCATAGTTTTCTTCTTCAAGAAGTGTGTGTTTCGCATCACTGGGCTCCTACTGCACTGCACATGCATTCAATTCTCATGGTTTTGGTCCTGGGTTTAGTCAGTTTAAGCAGTGAAAACCTCATGTGAGAAAAGGTGGCTATACTACCACGTAAGCCATTTCTTTTAGCGAGTCTTTCCTGACACTTAAGAGTTTATAATTTATAGTGTTTCAGCCTCTTAACTGATTCTGCCTCTAGCTATGCTAAGCATCTGCCAATGCAGCTTCTCTATATTATTGGCTAATTAATTTCTCTAAAATCAAGTCTAAACATGCCATTCTCTAGGTTCCCTATTGCTTCCAAGTTTTACGGCTGAGCTCCCAGAGAGAATACTCCACCCGTATTACACTATGAATGTTCCCCATATTATACTACGAACAGGTATTTTGCTGCTGTTTTGCTGTTCTTTGTGCCTAATTCACCTTGCTATATAGTTCTTTTCCTGACCATCATCTGGGGACTGATCCTTTATTCTTTATTCTCTCAGATATATCCTACATTCCAAACTGGAATTCTAGTCTTTCCAATGAAACTTCTCAGGCTTCTCGTAATAGCTTATGATTAAGTACTTACATTTTTTTCCTTACAGCCAGTAAGATTTCCAATGACAAGTTCTATGTTAACAAACCCTAAGAGCAGTGCCTAGATTATGGCAGACATTCATGAACCACTGACCAAATGTCCAAACAGCTGAAAGAAGATCTTCTCATTGTATTTAAGCATCACCACATTTAAAGAGAAAGACCACAAGCTCCACCAGCCCAGACCCAACTCTCCCCATTGTCCTTTAGAGTGAGTGAGTCATGTATGCAATGACTTAAACTCCAATCAACTTTGATCCTGATTTAGAGTATCTTCTAAGTAACTTGCTTTTCATTCTGTCTGCTTATCAGAGACTCACTGTGACATTACAGGCCTGTTTGTAAGGGCTTTAAATCTGGATCTTTGCAGTTCAAGTTACATAAGATCATCTGGACTGGAGTCTTGCAATGATGGTGGAATTAAAAAAAAAAATGTGTTTGTTTTCTCTTCTATTACCTACGGTAAATATGCAGTATGGGACTGGTACTCATGGAAAACTAAAACCAAAACATAAGAAGGCCACTTACATCACCTTGAAACATGGCCTCTTGGTGCAGACCCAGCACCCTTATATTAAAAGTATAGAACAAAGAAAGGGTATTAAAAATTGCAAGGGAAAAAGACCAAGCTGTATATAACAGCTGACCTATTAGACTTTTCAAAAGAGACTCTGAGAGTCAGAAGGGCCTGGATGGGTGTTCTACAAGATTGAGAGATCACAGATGCCAACCAAGACTATGATACCCAGTACAACTGTCAATGGTATCAAGGGTGAAAGAAAAATAATAAAAACAAACGTAAGGAAATTCTATCCACTATTCCAGCTCTATAGAGGCACTGAAAGGCATTGGTCTTCAGAGAAGATTAACTACACCCAAGAGGATACAATAAATAAGCAATCCCAGAGCAGTTAGTTGAAAGAGAGGGAAACTTCACACAATTAACAACAAAATTCCAGGAATCAAAGAATACTATTTATCAATGGTTCTCAACATTAATGGTCTCAATTCCAGAATAAAAAGACACAAACTAACATAATGGATGCAAAAACAAAATCCATCTTCTCCTACATCCAAGAAACACACACCTATACCAAGGTAGATACTGACTCAGGGAAAGTATGGGAAAGAAGATATTCCAAACAAATGGCACCAACAAGCAAACAGGTATAGCTACTTCAGTGCCTTGAGGACAGTGCATACTCAGAGGCAAAACATCCAGCAATGGGATTCTACGATTCTAAACATTTATGCACCAGACAAAAGAGTATTCAAGTTCATAAAAGAAACACTACTAAATATAAAGTCAAATGTTGGCTCTAACACAGTGGCAGTAAGTGACTTTAATAATCCACTCTCGTCAAGACAGTTCATCAAAAATTAAACAAAGGAATGCTAGAGTTAAATAAAGTCATAAATCAAATGGACCTCCCATGCATCTATAGAACATTCCACCCAACACGAAAGAATATACTTTCTTCTCAGAAGCCCATGAAACTTTCTCCAAAATTGACCACATGTTAGGACACAGATAAAATCTCAAAAGATATAAGAACACAGAAGTAATAACACACATCATATTTGATGCTACAGATTAAAGCTAGATATAAATAATAATAATAATAGAAACAGAACGAAGTACACAAACTCATAAAAACTGAACAACTCACTATTGAATAAACATTTAAGTCAAAACATCTATGAAAAAGAAAATTTTGTAATAATGGAAACACAACATATCCACATCTAAGGGACACAAGGCAGTTAGTTCAAAGACACTAGCTCATAGTTCTGAGTCACTACATTAAGAAAAGAAGAAAAAACCTAGACAGACTTTGCAATGATAACAATGACACACTTGAAAGATTTACAAAAACAAGAAGAAATAATATTAAAAATAAGTGGATTAGAGGAATACTCAAACTCAGCAAAAATATCAATGAAATTGAATCAAACAGACAGACAAGACAAAAACACAAATAACCAATAAAATAAAGTGTTAATACTTTTGGGGGGGAACCCACAGGATTAACACACCCTTGGCTGGATTAATCAGTAGATGAGAGAAAGAATCCAAACCAATAAGATTGGAGTTGAAAAGAGGACATTACAAGAGACCTCAGGAAATTCAGAGACTCATAATGATACATTTGGAAATCTAAATTCTACCATACTGAAAACCTAAAATAAAGGGTACATTTCTTAATATCTACCAATGACCTACAAGTATTAAATCAAGTTGAAAAATAAACAATTTAAACAGGCCCACAGCTTCTAGTGAAATAGAAGCAGTCTTTAAAAATCTCCCAACCCCAAGCATATCAGGGCTAGTTGGGATCACTGCAGAATTCTACCAAGCCTTCAAAGATCACCAATCTTCTTCACATTAGTCTGAAAAATAGAATTTAAAGAAACATTTCCTATTTTTTTATGAGCCACTATTACATAGAGAGCAAAACCACACAAAGAACCAACTAAAAGAGAAAAGTATAAACCAAGTTCTCTCGTGAACATAGATGCAAAATTCTCAAAAAAATATTTGAAAACTGAACCCAAATACAGACAAAAAAGATCACCCGCCATGATCAAGAAGATTGCTTTCCAGGAGATGTAGGTATGGTTCAACATATGTAAATCAATATAAGTAATCCACCAAAAAAAAAAAAAAAAAAAAAAAAAAGAAAAAAGAAAAAAGAGAAAAATTCCACATAATCGTCTCATTAGATGGGGGGAAAAAAAGCAAAATCCAACACCCTTTCTTGATTAAAGACCTAGAGAAACTAGGGATATGGTGACACATCTCAACGATATAAAGGGAATTTATAGCAAGCTCATACTAAAATCCACTCTTTCCACACCTGTTCAGCGAAAGCCCTGAACTGTTATCTACAGCAATAAGACACTGAAGGAAAGCAGAATTCAAACAGGAAAGGAAAACGTCAAACATCTTCATTTGCAGATGGAGTGATTTTAAACCTGAAGTCACTAAAAACTTCATCAAGAAACTTACAGCTGATAAACACACTGAGCAAATTAGGAGGATTCCAAAGTGTTAAACAAAAATTAGTAACTTATCTATATGCAAATACAAGTAGATTGAACAAGAAATCAGAGAAACAGTAACTTTTATAATCACCTCAAAACAAAACAAAGCTAAATCAATCTTGGGATAACTGTAACAAAGTAACTGAAAAACTTGTATCAGTAACATTTTAAATATTTTAGAAAGAATCTTAGAAAGACTTAAGAAGATTGAAATAAGTCCCAGGCTCACAGATTCATAAGATTAACACAGCGAAATGGTGATCCTACTAAAAGCAATCTATTCAGTTCAATCCCCATCAAATTTCTAGCACAATTCTTAGCATAATAATAAAATAAAACACATTAAAAAAAAAAAAAAAAAACTCCAGATAGCCAAAACCATTCTGAATAGTAACTGAACTGCTGGAGGTTTCATCAACCCTGATGCCAAGTTGTACTACAGAGCTATAATAATAAAAACATGGTATTTATGCATATTGTCAGCATAAAAACAGACATACTGAACAACAGAATCAAACGAAAGACACCTACAGACACCTGAGCTTTTACAAAAGACCAAAAATACACACCAGAGGAAAGACAACATCTTCAACAAATGGTACAGGTCAAATTGGATGGCTGCATGTTGATCAACCTATGCAAAATGCAACTGCAAGTGAATTAAAGACCTTAACACAAAACCAGATGTGCCGAATCTGATAGAAGAGAAATTCAGCAATAGGCTTGAATTCGCTGGCACACTAAAGAAATAAACTGACAGCACAGGCACTAAGGCCAACTAATAAGTGGGACCTCGAGATGTTAAAAATCTCATGTACAGTAAAAGGACACCATCACTCAAGCAAAGCAGCAGCCCACAGAACAGAAAAAAATTTTCTTTAACAAATATTCATGTAATACAGAAATAGTATCTAGAATATATAAAGAACAAAATCAAAAGCTGATCAAGAAAACCCAATTAGAAATAGGCTTAGAAACAAATGTTCAATATCTTTAGCTACCATTGTAAATCAAATCAAAACTGCCTGGAAATTTAATTTGATCCCAGTCAGAACGGTCAAGATCAATAAAACTAATGACAGGTCACTCTAGTGAGGATGCAAAGTAAGAGGACACTCATCCACTGCTGCTGGGACTGACTGGAAGCTAGTTTAGCTGCTATGGAAATCTGTGGTGGTTCCTCAGGAAGGTGGGAATAGATGAACCTCAAGATCGAGCTATACAGCCCGTGGGCATAAACCCAAAGCCTTTATCTTCACTCATCCATGTCTGTAATAGTCAGAAAGAGAAAAGGTAACCTAACATGAATAATGCAAACATGGCACACAGGAGGGAAGGGATATACTGTTATGAAAGGAGACAAAGGAGAAACAAGAATACAAGAATTAATGAGGAGAAAGGTAGGAGGGCAGGCTAGAGGAAGGAACACAAGGAGGGGCAAAACCATCTGGAAACAGCACTGCAGACGTTTCCTAAAATATATACACATATGGAAGGAATCAAAGAGTAAGAGGAGTAATAGAGGAGACAATGACCACACTAGACATCTAATGCTACCAAGTAAAACCTCCAATGCCAGGAATGAGTTACATCCTGACGACTCATTGTCCCACGGAAGCCTCCATATATAAAAGACTATTGTCAAAGCTATTGGTTCCTCTATATAACCTAAGAGGGTAAAGCCCCATAATATCAACAGTTACATACATCATTGCTCATGAACTGGTATTTGAATCCTATCACACTACTCATGGCTAGTGAAGTCATGGATCTTGGAGGAGAACTAATTACTAATTTTACTATTTAACTGCACTCTAATTATTTGTTCTTAAACCCACAGATAAGTATAGTTCTCCCTCTTAACCAAGGATACTTCTCTTTGCTACAGATGGGAACCATTTCAGAAAAATCACAACCAACTAAAATACAGAATTATGAGGTCTAGTCCCAATGGATACATCTATAAAACAACTTCCACACCTAAGGGGACATTGCATTGCAGAAGATGGCATGGAAGTTTTTAAGAGCCAGAGGATCCGGGAGTTTACTGTGAGACTGTATCTCCTAGAATTTTCAGAAGCTACACATATAAGGTGTCACCAACACTACTGCTAAACAAGGTCAAGGTGGAGAGAAAGAGAGAATATGGAGCTGCGTCAGTAGAACAATAGGAGGATCTGGGAGGAGTTTGGAGAGTATGATAAAAATTTATGAAAAACTTTTAAATGAAGAAGAATGTATGCTAACTAGAAGTGAGAAAAACAAAGGGCCATAAGCACTAGCACGATCTAGAACATTTACATACTCAGATCTTTACACATCTCAAGCAACAACATGAAACGGCATTAGATTCTACATAAGATGGATACAGGGCCAGTAATCACTAGAGTACAAGGAAAGCCTCCATCTTGACTGAGTAGTGATCAATCTCTGTAATGCGGTCTCCTCTTCTACAGGCATAGTGTCTATCTTATAGGATATGCTTCTTACAAGATATGTTCACTTAGTCTGATGAGAACAGGGTCAGACAGAAACCACACAGTGAGAAGTGTTACGAGGTGGTAGACCCATGTGCTTCACCAGGGCACTTCATACTGAAAAATGGAACATTTAGGTATATTTATGTTTTTAATCAAAGCAGAGAAATGCCTAGTTGTTAGTTGTAAAGAGTGGTCTCCAAGTCTGAAGGTACAACTATAGACCCATTTCGTTGTGGTAATTATGATGTGATTTTGAACAGGTGACTTCTTCTGGAATCCCACTCCTTGTTCTCTGCAGAAGGATATTCCAGGCAGTGCAGCCTAGCTAAGGGAGGAGCTGGAGAGCAAGCATCAGGCATCAGCTCACCTGCCATTTTCAACAAACTGTGGCATTCCTCTGTCCCAAGGACTAATAACACAAATACAAAGAACCAGGCACCCGCCTAAAATGGTCACCTGTCAGGCTGAGTCTGAAGGTTGCTTATCACAGGTTATATTCAAAAGTAGAATGTCAAGAGCAAAGACAAAAATCATTTAATGCTCTCACCTGCCCAGCATCAGAGTTCACAGGTAAGAGAAGCCATGTATTCACTCCCAGCTCAAGTGGCACCACATCCACACATATGCCTGCACACTCCATCACAACAGACACACACAGCATGTGTTTAGGCTTTGCAGTCAAAGCAGGACCAGTGTGTGTGTGTGTGTGTGTGTGGGGGGGTGTCTGATCAGGACAAAGTTGTTACATTTACTGAAACTGAAGCTGTCAGAAGATAGGAGCATCAATGCTTAGAAGGTAAAATGGTCTGTGAATAGCAAGCCAGGCTCTGGCATTAAATTCTCCAGAAAGACAGGATATCCACAATTCCTATGGAACCTGGGGGCCTTAGGGCTGGCTACCTACTCTGAGGCTATCATCCTTTCTTTGGATGATATTGAACATTTATGTCAATTTTCAGAGTAGATGAAATTAAATGTAGTTCAAGTCCAGGTTCTCTAGCATGACAGCTTCTAGAAGTGTTAATACCTGGTACTGGGAAGGATAGATTCCATTGCTCCTGGCTGTCACACGTCTCTGTGCAGGGGCTCTATAACAAGCTCATGTAGGGCCTGGCAGTAAGGGGTGACCTACCTTTGGGCTGGGGTGCTGTAGCTGTTGTCATACGAGTCATAACTCTGTTCATCGTATGCAGTACCGTACCCATCATCATAGTCCTGAAACACGCAAGAAAAGGCATTGATAAGACCCTGTGGAAAGAGCACTCTGCTTCCAGTCCCTGCATGGCACCAGCTGATGCTGAGTCTAACCATGATGTGGTGAGAAGTGAAGCTGTGGTTTCAGTCCAATGGCCGGAGCAAGAGGCTCTCAACATTATTTAAAAAAAAAAAAAAAAAAAAGCAATCATATGCTGGAAAACATTGCTTAGATCTCCATGATGAGGCCTTGAAAATGAACACAGAGCTGCAGAAAGCGAGTGCGTCTTTATTAAAAACAAACACACAAACAAAGAAAGCATGGCTGAATCTTGGCAAGAACAGAGCTACGTGATATTTTCACTTAGCAACAGCCTGGAAGCCAAGGGGATGCAGTGACAACCAGAACCCTTTAGCAATGGCTCCCTCCCTATGAGTGGTCTTCATCTGACTGGGCTGGGCACTCTCCTTAGTCCAGCAGGCTCACTCTCTAGGCTTGGCTCAAGAAAATAACTAGAACCACTTGCTTAAGATTTTAGCTCCTTGAGACTCTAAAGATGTACTGGGCAAATAGGTTAATTAATAAGCATAAAAAAACCAAAATATTCCTGGGAATCTAGAGGGCTATGCCCACCTCAGAGACGTATCTAACAACTCAGAAAGGACAACAGACTCAGAAATGTTTTCTTTGGTTGACCCTGAGATCCAGCATGGAGGAAGAATGGGCTTATAAAACAGAGCTGAGGGTAAGCTGGCTATGGGAGTGCCAGGTGCGAATGACAATGCACATAAGCACACGTCTATCAGAAGCCGGACATGAAGTTAGTGCAGAGGAGACTGATGCACCTGATGCACACGCACTTCATGCAATTCATTTTGAATGATCCTAAATATTTAAAAAAAACCAAATTAATAAACCCTGGAAGAATGTGACTCCTAGAACTGATGATTAATTAAGTTTAAAATAAGAAACTTAGATATTAAAAAAAAACCAAAAATATGGTTTTTCTCTAAGAAAAAAATAGCTGTTAATATAAATCGTCTCTGAGGAAGTTGATACAGTGAATCTGCTAGGCAAAGAATTTAAACCAACATCTTGACCACGTCAAAGAGCATGAAACTGTTATGATCAAGTAAACTTTGAACAAAGACAAAGAGCATAACAAAATTGTTAGAATCAAGTAAATCACCTCACCAAATAGAGTCTATCACTATACAGAAAAGCCAAGGTAAATGCTTGGCTTGAAAATCAATAAATAAGGCAACTTCACTGGTCTCCTGAGCAGAAACACTGGACGGAAGTCATTGAACTTGAAGATAGGCAGACCTGTGAACAGCACCAAATGTATGACTAGAAAATATTCAGAGAAACAGCTGGGTCAAAACTTTTTTCAATTTGATGAAAAAACTACATTCCTGAGAAGTGAAACATTTCTAAACAGTAAAACCTCAGAGACCCACAACCGTATGTGTCAAAAAGAGAACCCTGCCAAAGAGTCACACCTCGTGACACCAGTCCAGACTCTAACAGAAAGGACAGCGCCTAGAAGGTAGTGAGAACCCAGATTCGAGACACACAGGAAGCTTGGACAAGAGTGGGCTTTGGGGAGTGCTTGCTTAACAACGGCAGCTGTGCTGGGTGCTGTACTTTATATCCAATGAAATGCTCCTTCAAAAATAAAGGAGGAATTATTACTTTAGCAGACAAAAACAGAAAATTTAGCAGTAGTAGATACACTTTTTAGGAGCCCTTCAGAGAAGTGAGAAGCCATCAGTAACTGGAAGCTACATGAAAAATTCTGTACTTAGGTATACATAAAGGACAACATAAATATAAATACATAATATCATTGCACATCTATGGAGTAATATACCTAATAAGAGAAAATGGACCTGCATGATAATGACTCAAAGAAAGCTGTTGATAAACTTGATGAATAATTACAGTAACCAAAACAATATATCGTTTACAGGCCACAGAATAAGAGAGGCAGAAATTATCATTCATATTTAAATGCAATTCATGTTTAACTACTGTATCATGACAACTCACTGGGGACTTTTCAATGAATAATGCTAGGACACCTGCAGATAGACCCACAAATAAGAAGATAAAATTGAATGACAACCTCACGTCATATGCAAGCATCAACACAATATACATGATATCTGTATGTGAGCAGTAACAGAACTCTGAGAACAAAACATAAGCATGAGTAACTATATACTGTCGTGACCCTGGATCAGTGATTTCCTTGATAGGTTAGCAAAAGCACAGAGCTGAAGAATACAGAGTGAAAATGGAGTTCACAAAAAGTCAAAGCTTTTAACTTTCAAAGGACACTATTTAAAAGAAATGAAAAGATAATCTATTATGTGGGAGAAAATATTCACAAATTATACTGATATGGGATGTCTCTCTGTACTCTGTGAATTACCACTGGATAATAAAGGAACTGTTTTGGCCTATGGCAAGGTATCTTATAGGCAGGGGAGAAATCTAAGGATAGATAAAGGGGAAGAAGGGCAGAATCAAGGGAGATGTTGAGAGCTGCCACAAAAAGAGCAAGATGTAAAAGTACAGGTAAGCCATGAACTATGTCGCAAAACATAAATTAGTAGTAACAGGTTGAGTTACGATGCAAGAGCTAGCTAACAAGAAGCCTGACCCATAAGCTGAATAGTTTGTAATTAATATAAGCCTCTGTGTGCTTCTGTGGGACTGTCGGTCTGCGGGTCTGGACCTCAGGCTGAAGAGCAGTCTGGATCGCAGGCTGGATGAGCCAGAAACTCTTACAATATATTAATACACGTGACTTGGTTTGCTCTCTTGCATAAAAAATTATTATAACTCAACAAGGAACAGACAGTAACTACACCATTACCATTCTTTGGGGATATACTTTCTTCATGTTGATTAATTAATTTTTGAGTGAGCTCTGTGTAGACAAGTCTGGCCTCTAACTCACAAGAGATCCTCCTACCTCTGCCTCTCACCATTATTTCTAAAGAGCTGTAAATTTTAAGACATCCAAGAAAAATAATGTTCCCATAAGATGGAATCAGACATGTTACACACGGGTATTTAGGTCACAAAAGCACTGTATCTTATCTTATAACAGGCTCTAAGTTTCCAGGGTTAACAAAGAACAACACCTTTGAACATCAGGATCAGCTGTTCAGACATTTTAAATGTATGCACAATTCCTGGAAACAGGGAAATGTTACATGTGGTCTAAGAAGCATCAGCATCCGTGTCCAGGATGCACAATCTCTAAGTGAATGAAGCCCGTCCATGTATCAGAATCTCTTCTTACATTTATGTAAATCTTCAAACTATACAGAAGGGATGAGAAAGTATACACATATGTCCAGCATATAAACTTCATGAGGAACCTGACACCATTAATCATTCTCAAGTGATGCCCCACAATCTTAGAGCCAAACATTTTTTTCCTGGAGTTTTAATAAAACTCAAAAAGGCCAAGAATGTCAAAAGCTACTATGTGCAAAGGAGAGTCACATAATAGGTTCACAAGTGATTACCTCATTCTCCTAAAGTATTTTATTTTATCCACATATGTGTGTGTGTGTGCACATGCATATAAGCAGCAGGTGCCCATGAAGGCCAGAAAAGGACATCAAAATCTGCTGAAGCTGAGTGACAGGCATATAGGAAATTAAGGGCAGCCTACAGTGAATGAGAGGACAGAATTACAGTTCACTCCAAAAGTGGTACGTGTTCTTAACTGCTGAACCATCTCTTCAATCCCAGTATTTTTAAATTAAAAAGATATAGATATAATAATTGAACATATTTTTCAGGCAAAGCTTTATTTAAGAATATCAAAATGCTAACTATCTTGGCTTGGTCATTATATACTCACTTTTAAAAAACATTTACAGACTCTATTTGATTAAAAAACCAGTTATCTAAATAGAAGGTTTCAAAATCCTTTGATTTTATAAAACAAGTATCAGCACAAATGGATACTACCAACTGCAAGAATAAGTCTTATGTAAATTCTCCATGATTGCCTATATAGGTGAATGTTTTGTCACAAAGGAAGAAATGAATACCAAATGGGAGCGAGTCATATAAAAGGAATAAAATTCTAACACAAAAAGCAAGCCACAGTATTCTTCAGAGTTAAAGGTAAATGACTAATTTTGACATGCTCTTTCAATGGTCAATGCAAAGTGGCCATAAAACAAATTATGAGATGATTTTTCATTAACAGAGCAGTAGCAAAAGAGGAACATGAATTCTGACCAACTACTAAGTTAAAAGCTAGCAATAACCAATAACAGAAACATTCCTAATCATTGTTTAAACTTTCCATGTATCACGTAACCTGTTTCTAGCACAGTGCTAGATATCATTAATGGAGATCTTTCTACGTCTAATGAGTGTGCTGGCATACAATGGAGTGGAACAGAGACAATAGACAGCCAAAGAGACCCTTATAATTTATCATGTCAAAGGTAAGCACTGAGGTGAGACAGACCAGACCAACTGAGAAAGGCAGAGAAAGCTCAGTGTGAATCCAGGGAAGAGCTAGTCTTTCCTTTTCAAAGGAAGGTCTTTAACATTATTCAGAATCAATGGAAAGTATAAGGCAATAGAGGAACAGAACTTTCGCATTCAGAGAAGTGAAGAGCTGGAACAAACACTGTTAAGTCATGAGAAGAGGGATGATGATAAAAAGCCAGCAGTTGCATCATGGAGGACCAATTAAGGATCTGGATTTTGAGTGACATGATTACCTTGTGTTGCAGATTCTAACAATATTGCATAATAGAAAGGATGGTCTAAAGCTGGGTGTGAAAGGAAGTCATTGTGGGGAACTCCTAACTTAGAAAACACAGGGGTTATGGCTTCGTTAAGAACATGGCAGATGTCTGTAAAGAATGTGTAGTTCAAATAAAGGGTCCTGACATACACATAAAATTATTAAGGACTAAAATTTAAAATTTTAATTAAAATGCTATCCAGAACACTATTTTATTCCTATACTATGCCATTCGATTCTTGTTCAACTATTCTGACAGAACACAATTGTTTAGCTCACTGAATTACTAAAATCTGTGTTTTATATTTCGTAATATTAATCTGTAGTTCTTTATTTTATGATTTCTTCATAAAAGCATATATCTTGTATTTCTAACTATGGTAGTGATATCTGCTCAATGGACAACATATGGAAATGTGAGGACATGTAAAGGTAAGGTGACAAAGTTGAGGAAGAGCTACCTGGGACTGCAGTGCCCTTGGTTTTACTCAAAGGGAGGGGATGAGAGTTCCCTGACTGAGAATGAGATGTAACAGGAACCAGAGGATGTCAGCACACAGGTGAACAAGGGTGTATGAGGAATAGTGGCGCTCATGACATCTCTAAACTTTAGAATTTCCTTCTGTTTCTTTTGGTGAGACTATCTCAAGTTCTCAAGTAGCCCAGGCTGGCCTAGAACTCATTATGTGGCAGAGGCTGACCTTGAACTCCACCTCATCCTGCCTCCACCTCCCAAGTGCTGGAAAAAAGGCATGTACCACCTCATCAGTCCTTGCATTAGGGCGTTTTGTCTGACAATCTGATGACATTAGAATTTAGCCATCCTCTTTTCTCTTTCTTTTAAAAATTTTATCTTCTAGTATAAAAAGCAACCATTAGTTCACTTTTTTCTTATCTGTATAATTTAACACTAAGAAGTTCCTTTTCATGCATTGCAGTGGGCAGAGTGGGAATTAAAACGAGTACACCATGGCTATGATTTAACACTCAACAGTGGATAACTAAGACAGCACAGACAAGACGTTGAGGTCTCGGTTGAGTCACACATCTAAGCTACCCAGTCTTGTAGGACATAAGACAAGAGCTCACTATGCTTCACAGAATAGCTGATACATTAGAAATTGCTTTACTATGGAGGTCTTTGTGCTATTTCTCACACTCCACATTTTTCTTAAAGACTATTCTCTTTGATAACACAACAGCCATTCACTTGTCTGTCTCACTTCTGTGCTTCCAGTGTAGAGATCCCTCCAGTTCACCAGGTATCGCCACTGTCACTGTACTTGCTGCCACTTGTCCTAATCAGCTTCCTAGGTTACAGTTCAAATGGGTGGCTTCAATTAGGTTACAAAATTTCAATCAGACATGACAGTACACTGTGTCTGTGTAAAGCCAGCATCTAGCCTAGTGTGCAGTTCTGTGACTTCCCCTGTGGATGGCTTGCTGTGTACTTCACTTACATTATGAATTGAGGTTGTCTTAAAAGCGTCCTTCAGACTAGGCACAGCCACACACAATGAGGACAATGACGCTCACTGTTCTGCTGGACAGAAACTGGGTAAAAAGCAAGACAATCCTGTTTGTTTCTCTCACTTCATCCTGAGCTTTTTCAGATTCTTCTCAGTTCTATTCCTCAGATGTCCAAAAATGCTTGACTTCCTTGCACCCCTATGCTAGTGTTAGTGTCCTGCAGTTGTTCCAACCAGCTAGAGAATCTGTTTTTATGTCCTCAACTTCTCTCACACCCTCCCTCTACATACTGATAAGAAGCTGAGGTGCACCTGGCATTATTAGGTTCACCATAACCTTTGGAAGTTTTCAGATCATTTGGAATCTTTCAACTGGACCAAGCAGGGACTCTGCATTTGGCTCTATAGTGCATCTTCATCTAAACATTTCTTTAGAAGTACCTAGCTAAAATGCAAATCTAGGCTTGCTGCTTCCTGACTTCTCTGTTTCCTGGCTCATACAAGATAGAGGCCAAATGTGTAGCTGTATAGGCCAGGAAGATATTCTGCTTCTCACTGATGTTGTGTCTACATATATTCTCTTCTCTGGCACCTTCTTGGGTAACAAATGTTAGCCTGAAAACGAAATTATTGTTTGGGGGCTATCATAATTGGTAACTCACATATATTTGGCACCTATAGTTATTTATTTGACTCCGTTCTTGCTTTCCAGTCTAGAGGGTCCCTATCAGTTAGGACCAGTCTCTCCTCTTCTCCATTCTCCCTTTCAGCATCACCCCCATCTTCAGCACAGATTTCACTATACTTTGTTCTCTTCTGCATCCCACTGCCCTGCCCACATCATCCAACTGGTTCCTTTTACTCTCTCAGTTAGTCATCATGTTAATGAAAATAGGTCAGATTCAGAAAGACAAATCCTGTATATTTTCTCATCTATGTAAAAACTAGATTTAAAACTATGCATGTATGTGTATACAAATTTATCTTACATGTGTGTTCACAGGTCAGAGAAATAAAAGGGAGATCATGAGAGAGAAGGAAGAAGCCTACAAGAGATAAAATAGAGGTCATAACTAAGTGCATGTCAAGGCAGTAGGAGTAGGGGGCAAACCAGGGCAAAGTCTCATCTCACACAGAGCAAGCAGTGAAGCAGCAACATCTGCTGAGTGACTGAACAAAAAACCAAATTGATGGAAATACAATAAATGTTTCCTTGACATGAATGCAAGTCATGAAGCATACACCTACAGGCTATGCTTAGACACAGCCCTGGGACAATGAAACCCTAGTTGGACGGCAGACTGCAGCAAGAAGCATGTGCTCTGACACAGGTGGAGACTGTCTGTTCCATTCCCCAGCTAACACATGTCCACATAACCTGAACACGGCTGCTTTAAAGTCGTCTTCCAGGGCAGAGGAAACAGTAGGGCCCATTTTGTTTTATTTCTGTCACAAGTAAAATCAAGCAAAATATTTAAACCTGGGGAGACCATTTTAAATTAGAAGAATTTAAAAGAGTGATTAAAAAGAGACTGCTTCAGTGTGGCATCCTTTAAAGGGGGATAATTATATTATGAATGCTTCACTTTAACTAGGGTGATAACTGGCCATTTCAAGAAGGGAAAAGTTTCCACACAGATGCTTCCACAAATTCAAAGTTTACAATGATTATGTTGAGCTTATAAAACAAATAATGAAGGCTTTTTACAATTCATTTTAGCTAGGACTCTGGGAAGTAATATTTCTGATAAAGAGCTTCAGCAGTATCTTTAGTGACAGTGACCATAACATATAAGCTAAGTGGTTTTGTAAATAAAGACACATGGTGCAGTACTAGCCTTAGTAAAAGCCTTCCCACATCATATGCATCTTCTGTAACCCTGGAATGTCATGGACAGCCACTCATCCTGTGGCTGTCAAATGAGCCCCAAAGGCTCTTCCACTCAGGCTTTGGGGAATGTGATAGCCACATCTGAATCCACCTGTGATACTGGGTGTGGTGCAAAGCCTGGGGTATGTTACTAACCTCTCAAAGCCTTAATTTGGAAATTTGCAAAGTGGGAAACAAAACACAGTTCCCACTATTGTCAATGGTTGTGTAAGATTAACTAAGAAAAAGAAGGAGTTTACAGTGTTTAGTACAGTACCCTCCCTGCATCCACCCCCCAATAAAAACGGTTCTGTTTTATTTAAAGCTGTATCCTTTTAACTCTAGAACTACCAAGGCAGAGAAAAATCAGAGCTATCAAAGATGACTTGAACAGAAGAAGGTAAACTCTTAAGATCTTGCCTGAGATACAAGGTCTGCATTTCTACTCTAGAAATGCTATGACACAAAGAAAGAACTGAACCAAGATGAACTGTGGCTCTGTACAGACCCCAACACAGCCTTCAGAGAGATGCCTGTCAGTCACTAACAGAATGCTTCCCGCTCGTCCTGTTCCCAACAGAAGTATATTGGTTAGATTTTCTGAGGTGCTCAAAACACAGCACAGAGAAATAGTGAGACAGTTAAACTAGAAATCTTACAAGTAAAAGATGCTATAAATGGGAAAAATTTTAAAATGAACTAGGGATACTACAAGGAGAGGATGGGGGAAATAATTTCACCAAGTTTGTATTGATATGGCATCCTGCTAAGGCCTCCCTCACTGTTTGTATCAGCATCTCACTACATAGCTGAGGCTGCCTCACACTTGGGTTCCTCTTGCCTCACTCTCTACAGTCCTTACCCACATGCACCACTTAGCCTGGTATGCTAAGGTTTCTTTACTGATGGATGGTGAATGTACATGCGACTTCTAGTAGTTCTGGAAAACTCAGTGAACAGAATCAAACAAAAACTTGTCACCGTGGAGTTGAGATTCTTGCATCAAAGAAGGTAACCCATGGGAGAACTGCATTCTGAAATCTACTCCAAAGCCTAGTGGGTTCCCAGCTCCTTCATCATTATGTGCTGGGACTTCAATTCTCCAAGACCTGATTCCTTTGAAGACACCATCAGCTCTCTACCTTCCTTGGCATTTGACACTCATCTATAGCAGCCCCTCTCGAGCAGGGTTCTAGAGGACAAGACGCCAGGTAGCCTAAGGCACCAACTAGACAAGAAATCAACCTCGCTCCTGTGCATCTGGACCCATCCTAATCATGGAACACCTGAGACAGTTGAGGAAATGATCCCACAGATAATTATATTCTGTGACTGGAAGAATGAGGGGCTGGGAAAAGAATACCCAAGAGAAAACCAGCCACAGTATAAGCTTACTGTTCAGACTTTCATCTTTCTCGAGGCTGGTGAACCAGTACCCAAGCTTTCCCCCATCACTTTCCTTCTCTTAGGCCTTTTAAGTTTTTATAGATTTAAATGTCTGTTGTTTGCTGTTTTCTTTCATCTTTTGAACTTACAGCAAACAGCCAGGGAGCAGATTCTTGCTAGTGCCCAGTACTTCCTTCTGGCCATGTCTGCCGGTATGTGTGCACTCTCAGGAGAACGAGAGCTTTAGTCCTTTTTTCAGTGCTTGCCACTAAGTGAGCATACAAGAAATAATTTCTGAATGAATACATGGCTACCAGAGATTGACTTCATGGACCTACTCATTCTTCCAAACCTACGTCCATCTGAGCTAATAGCTAGCCAAAAGAGCTATGCCCAGTGATGTCAGTTCTACAGAGAAAGGGGAAGGACTGCTGGCCCACCAACACAGAGGTGGAGATCAAAGAACCCCACTCGGTTTGTAAAGGTTTCCTTGGGTAGTTTTCAGAGCTCACTAAGGATCTTCAGTCCTAAAGACTGAAACACTGTGGGCTGTTCTGCTTCAAACAGCAACATTAGGACTAATGGTTAGAGTCTCTTAATTCACAAACTGATTAAGTCTTTGAAATTTTTCCTCAAGAGCAAAGTGAGTCATAAAACAAAAATCCTAAGTATTCAGCTTAGAGGCTGGCATTGTGGGGGCTCAGCTCATCATATACCCGGATGAAAGAACACCCGGATCAAGAAGTGGAACATCCCTCATGTCGTTTTGCAGTTACTACCTGCTCACCAAACTGCCATCATGATTTAACACAATCTGAGAGTTTTAGTTGCTTCTGTTTTATGCAAATAGAGTCATAATAGCTACTATTTGGGGCCATGTTTCTTTCATTCAGTCTGATGTTTGTAGAATCATTCACACTGCTGTACATAGCAATGATTGGTTTCTCCCCCTGGTTTTAAAATACTGTTCTGTATGATCTGGCTACAGGTTGTTATTCCACCAGGGCTGGCAGTCTTTAGCTTCCTGGTGTACTCCCCTGGGTATTGTGACTGCTGCTGGGAGCCATTCAGATATACTATGAGGTCCTGGGAGGGGAGAAGGACTGCGTTATAACCAGTGTAGGAACTTTTTCGAAATTATGTGGACAGATTTATACTCCCACAGCAGTGCAGGGCACTCCTACTATGCTGAATCCCAACCACCTTTTTCCTGTTTGTCACTGGTTGGTATAAATTACACTGGTGTTTCTGATGAAAGACGAGGCTCCAAAGGTGAATGTAACTGGACTTCTGTCAATAACAACAGAAGTAACTAAGTGTCACATTTTAAGTGGCAGATACAACCCTGAGTCCATTTTTCCATATGATAATCTAATCAATCTTCATAGAGTCCCCAGGTGTTAAATGTACTATTTCTCTTTGTAGATGAAGAACTAAGACAGACATGGAGTTGAATCCAGATAGCTGGGTCCCCTGCTCTGCCACCCTGTCAATCCCTGAACCATTCACTAGTTATCAATGGCCTGGTGATAAAAGTTGATATTTTTTTAATATTCACATTCAGGTACAATAGCTCTGAAATATCTTTTACCCACATCCTGTCATGTACCTGACATTCTATTTACCTAAAAATAAACTACATTGCATAAAACACCTCTATATGAATCGGGTCAGTAATAAACCTCAACAGTGAGTGACAACCTGCTACCAAACTCCTACTAGTCTGTAGTACATGCCCTTCTCTGTGTTTGGGACTCTCCAGAGAAATCTCTCCCACCTACCTCAGGCTATCCCAGGCTACCCCATCTCAATGCTACTAGTTCCCTACCTGAGGGTAATGCTATATCCTCTAAAAACCTTCTGTCTTTGGGCCTCTCTATATATTATTTGCACACAAGTTAGTTATGAATACCGTTATCCTGAAAGTCCACTGTTCTTTTTCAACTGTATCAGGAAGTCAAACACTGAGACTTTCCAAACACTGATCCCTGATTATAAAAAAAAGGGGGGTACAGTGTCTACCCACAATAATGAGTCTGCACAAGATGCTGACCACCTAAAGGAATCAGGGTTGTAAGCAGATAAAAATGAGGCACACTACTGGCTGGCCTGACAGCGGGCTTAGTCTAAGCTGAGAGCACCTGCAAAGGACAAAAAGAAAAGCTGCTGACCTGCCATCTTGCCTAGACTCATATATGTAACATATGGAATTATTTTGTATAATTTCCCATTCCTAAAATAAGCAGCCATTAAAGCCATTTAGAAAAACAATCGACTTGTGAGGCTCCTGGCAGATATTACAAGCAAACTGCATACTGTTACTCTTTACGCTTATTTCTGGTAAAGTAAGTTTAAGACATTATAGAGCACTTGTGTTTTTTATCTAAGTAAGGTGTCACTGGGCTTTTCAAATCATGTTTTTAAAAATGCATTTTCATAAATAACTTTTTCACAATCCATGCTGTTTTAATTAAAATCCTCACTATGGAAAACAAGATAATGGAAACAGGGATCAATTATCTGTCAACAGTGGAAATGTGCTTCCAGCAAAGCCCTCTTCTGCACAAGATTCCAAGACCTGGGAGTCAAAGTTTCATGTAAAGCCAGGAATGCTGGCATACCCCCTTAATTCCAGTACTCAGGAGGCAGAGAGGAGCAGATCTGTGAGTTCAAGGCCAGCCTAGTCTACATAGTAAGACCTTGTCTCAGAAAAAGCAAACACACAACAAAACAAAAACATTATAAATAAACAAACTAACAAACAAACAACAAAAAAACCCAAATCCCTATGTACATCAGAAAGAGAGCATTCTTCCTTTTGGACACTTCACACAGAAACTACACTAAAGAGTGACAGGTAACTCAAACATATGCCTGGCTTTCCCTAATGGCTTTCCTGATGCTCCTGCAGTGAGATTTCAAAAGAAGAGAATTTGCACAATGGAGGAAGTGGGAAAGTGCTCCTGAGTGTCAGGTGAGGCTATCATTTTTCTTCAAATCATCTTCCATCTAGTACGGCTTTAATGGCCGTAAGGTAAGAGAGTAAGGCAAACAGTGTGTCTGCTAAAGGAACCCAGGGTCTGGGTCTCTGCTTCCATTCAAAAGTATCTTTGACTCTTTAAACGGGTTTCCCCTCAAGTGGGAAGGTAAGGCATGCCTAACATGCCGGCTTCACAGTAGCTTCTTTTTCTCTCACTTAAAACAGCTGCAGAGCACAATGGTTCCTTATCCGTGAATCATTGACAAGGGTGCAGGCTCTGTGGTCATTCACAGATGAGCTACTCCGGGTATCACCAACCTGTTCATTCTAAACACAACAAATGAGTGATTAAGTCTTACTGAGCTGATTGATGATGGGCAGCAGTAGGGAGAAAAGGTGCTTGGCCTTTATGCCTAGTTCAATGCTTAATGATTTTGCCTCAAGTTCTGGTCTTGTAGTCTTTTGCTCGTTTTCTTATTTTTTCTAACCGATAGCATTATATAAGTGAAAACAAAATCTTTAGCCCAGGGACCAGAAAATTGGGCCCTAGTCCTAGCTCATTCCCTCTTAGACTCTCTGGGGAGTCAACTGTGGCCTTGGATGGGCGCTGATCTGAGGCTTGGTTATCACTGTTCTTCCTTCCAGAACAGGCACAGCCAGGAGTGCTCTCTGAGTGGCATACACAACGGTGTAAATAAAATTTACAACCCCATGCTCACTGATCATCAATTCCCGTGGAGCATTCAGATGCCTATGTGCTAACTCCTGGGGACCTGGAGTAGTATATTTTAATCCTAGCTCTAGGAAAGTTGAAAAGGGAAGTAAGATGGCTGGGCAGGGGCAGAGAAGGGAGGAGTTCAGCTTCTCCTGCCATTTCCTGATGAGCTCATGAGAGGTTGGAGTCAGAGGATTCCAAAGACAGGCTGAGGAGTTGGCCTGGTGAGAATTGGCTGCAGCTTTTCTCTATTTCTCTGATATTTCAGCTTCTCCTGGTGGGGGAGGGGAGAGTATAGGAGGTGGGAAGGTGGAGAGATCACTCTGTCCTCTGATAGTCTAGACTATTTTTATTAAATATATCACCACATATATTAAAGGAAGGTACAGGAGTGAGACCACTGGCTCTGCCATTCTAAGCTAGACAATGGACTCCAGGAGCCTTTGCTCTCTCTTTAACTTAGCATAACCACCCGTTGGCATTTATCAAGTACGTAAGGTGACATTATACAAGGTGATTTCTCCTACTCTGTTAAATAAGCACACTATAGCTGGATAGTAGAAACAAGCCCAAGACCTGCTAAAGGAAAGATCTTCATTATTCTTACTAACCCGTAAGATTAGAGCCAGAATGCCCCCCAACCTGAAGCAGGAGATCCATGTCTCAGCTTATCCTTATACACCAAGTGACAGCACCTTATTAAGACAGCAGGAGACACTACCTAGGTGTTAAAGCCCAATCAATCATAATTAAATAAGCCAGAGAATAAGAATAATATGGTAGCATTTCAAAGTTTATGCATCATGGAGAAGAGCAAGTGCAGATTTTCAATAAATCTCATTTTCTAAAGCTATTTCTGGAGCCAGAAAGATGGCCCTAGGTAAAGTGCTCACTGCCAAGTTTGACAACCTGAGCTCTAGCCCTTGGATCCACACAATGGAAAGAGAGAACCAACTCCTGCTCACACACACAAACTGTAAATGCACACACAAACAAACTAAACAATTTTTTCAAGACTGTTTTAATACTCCAAACACCCCAGCCACTCAGTTTAGTTGCTTCTGTAATCATTCAGATATTTGCCTTTATATTCTGTCACTATCCATCAAAATCAGAATTTCTACTTGATGAAATTAGTTTTTCATCAGCCCTCTCTTGAATTGATAAAGGAAGCTGAGTTTCAATGGAAAACACTCCGTTATGGAATCCTCAAGCTGGGTAAAGTTAGAGTCATGTAGACTGAGTGATGATCTGCCAGTCCCAAAAAGGCTAAATAACACATATAAGTACAAAACACATGTGCATCCTAAAGGTCAGTGAAAAGCCCATTTAGCCTCTTGGAATAACAGATTCCTCAATAAATGACACTAGTATTTAATATTTCATAGCTCACCAAGTGAACCATCTGATGTTTGCTAAAACTGGCTTAAGATACCCAGTTTTACTTTGTTAAGAAGGTAGGAAAGTGTGTGAATACATGGCCACAACTTGTGCATTAGACAACATCATGGCGTCCAAGTTAGGCACCTCCTATACCCTTAGACAATATGTACAAACTGTCAGGCTCTGTGAAAGACTCTTACAGATGGCGATAAAATAAAGCCAACAAAGAAGCTCACAGTGCAGTGAAGACAAAGACAAGACACTACAGAGGTAGTAAAGTGATGAATGGTAGCTGTGACCTGGCATCTAACTTGGGAGCCCAATGTTCTGGAAGCAACTGTAGGAAAGAATACAGCCCCTTATGCCCTGCTTATCAGGCCTTGTGAAGAAGCAAAGGTCAGGCAAGCAAGCAGACACATTTCCTGAATGGCCCTTGTGAGGGAGTGCAGATTCCCTTGCCCTTGTTCATCACACAGGCCACACAGAAAAAGAAATGGGTGCAAGACGAGAGAAGCGTGCTTGCTCTCTGTCCTTAAACTCTACCTCACAAGGAAAGCCTCTCCAAAATAACCAATCTGCTTTGCCTTTTTTAAATTATTTTTTTTAAGAGAATTAATTTTGTAGACTAGGTTGGTATCCAGCTCAGATATTTATTTGTCTCTGTCCCCCAAGTGCTGGCACTAAAGGCAAACATGACTACTGCCCAGTCCAGCGCTCTCTCTCTCTCTCTCTTTCTCTCTCTCTCTCTGTGCATATGCGTGTACAAATTTAACCTCCCTTTCTTAGCTCAATAAACATTTACTCTATTTTATGCAATAAAGTATTGTTCAATTCTAGCATTGAAAACACCAGCAATTCAGATTTTCAGATTCAAACATCATTTTTTCTTTTGATATTAACGATGCCTGATGAGGATAGAGGCTGCAATTGGAGGATGACTGCAAGATAAGAAAAGGAATTAAAAGGAAACCAAGAGCTAGTGGCAAGATAAGTAATTCTCAGGTCTGTGTGGGTAAAAAGTGTGCTAGGACAGACAGAATCCTGCAAGTTAATGTGCAATGAGCAAAGGGTTGATGATCACTTAACAGTTAGACAGCGAACAGCACAGACACTCAACTTCAACCAGGGAAGGTTTACATTAACCTTTGATATTGCTGGGTATGTCGTGTAGGGTAACTTGAATCCATGCTTCACAACTATCTTGGCATGGTCTCATCACTTGGCTCCAAATCAATGATTACTTCTTTTAGAGCAGAGTTGTTACTTATGCCCAAAGTAACACATTGAT
Organism: Phyllotis vaccarum; assembly: GCA_033318265.1. NCBI lineage: Eukaryota > Metazoa > Chordata > Mammalia > Rodentia > Cricetidae > Phyllotis > Phyllotis vaccarum. The sequence continues at coordinate 34,009,265 of JARWLC010000001.1, read as the reverse complement.
AATAAAAAAAATATAATTAGTTAGCAAGTCAGAGTCATCCTGATAGAGTGTAAACCTGAATAACTATTGTAGTTCTTCCCATATGTGGCCATGTTAGAAAGAAACTGTGGGAGGCCAGAGATCCATTGCTAAGGACTGGATCTGGAAATGGAGGAGAGAGTGATGTAGAGGTAACCTCCTGGATCTGTGATAATTAGAGAGCTTATGCAGAATAAAGGTAAACTGGGAGACAGCCAGTAACTGTCCAGAGTATGGTTTGTACAGAACTCACACGTACATAGGGAGCAAATGTGGGCTCTGACAAGCAAAGTGAGCCAAACCTGGGACTTCCTTCTAGCAGTGAACAAGTGAGCAGGTAGGTGCTGTAGACACAAGGAAAACTGCCATAAAAGCAACATTGGGAGCCTTTCTCCCTTTCTCCTCTGAAGATTGTTAGTTGCAAATGACTGATAAGGTCTTTAAAAACAGAAATGCAGCTTCCATGTCCATGTACATCTGGAACACATGCTTGCTTGAATGCCTATTTTCTTTTACTATGACCAAAACGCAGTGTGTCCCCAGTTTGTAGAAATGCTGGGCTCTGCCAGACCTGTCTTCCTGCATGATCATACCTTGAACGATTTAAGTGCTCACAGGGAAAACACTGTAGCAATGGATCTCAACCTTCCTAATGCCGCCAAGCTTTAATACAGTTCTGCATGGTGTAGTGACCCCCCAACCATAAAATTATTCTGTTGCTACTTCATAAGTGTAATTTCTCTACTGTTATGATATATAATGCAATTATCTGACATGCAAGATGTCCGATATGTGACCCACAAAGAAGTCCCAATCTCAGGTTGAGAACCACCACACTACAGCCTACATTAATTAAATTTTCAGTTACATAATTATTTGGGTATTGGCATAAGAAATAAGTTGATATCATTGGAAGAAAGGAATCTGTTCTCCAGAAAAAGAAATGTGGGGTTAGTGTATTTATGGCTAATTTTGCAACCCTAAAGTAGAGACCAAGGCCCTGATGTGAAGCTCTTCAATGACTAAAAACACATCCATTAACTATCTACTTTCTCCATTCTGGGGAAAAAAAAAAAGAGATAGCGGACAACTTTGCTTTCCTAGAATATTTGTTAAAGAAAAATCTAATCAAGGGGAGGCTTTGGGTTGGCCATGGCTGGAAGTTCTACCCATGGCTCCTGCATTTGTCACCCAGGCTCTTAGAATGGTGATCTCAGTCACACATATATCCAGCAAACATTCCTCTGGTTGACTGAGTCAGAGAATCCTCTGTGATTATAACTACTGATGATAACACTGGCTACAGAGGCATTAACAAAAAGATGCAAAAAAAATTCATCCAATTTCAACTGGACAGTCCTATGCATCCTCAGCTTTCCATATGCTTCAATTGAGTTCATTAGGTAGCAAGATCAGTGACGTGTCCATTAACTGTGGTCCTTTTTATGCCTCCGCCTATAAGAGAATGTCTTTCTACTTTAGGATACTTATTACAAAGAAGATGGATTGTCTCAAGCATCCAGGAAGGCTTTCTCAACAAAGTACCAAGCATGTCAAGATTTAAAACAAACACACACATCAGGATTCTTCCTCTGGGCTTGATTTAAATAAGCAACTCCATGATTCCCCTCTCCCATATTTACTCTAGAAATAATCATTTCAAACTTTAAGTGTTAAATCAATTTTTAAAAAGTAATCAAGGTTGGTTAAATATAATCAAGCAAGGGTTATGAAAATGAAACTTTTGTTACTGAATATTTGTTAAGGTCTTTTAAACAATCTTATTCATTGTAGTGCCAAGAAACCAATCCAAGGCTGCATGTATAATATGCAAATAAGCTAAGTCCCCAGCCTCAAGGACACCTTAGAATTTATCTTTCTGGATTGCAGAAGGACTCTTCTCAAAGATGGGAGGGCCTGGTATCTTTAAACAGAAGAAAAAAAAAAAATAAAGGCTTTCTTATTGATTTATTTTAGGTTACTGATTTGTTTTCATCCTTATTCCCATCCACTCTTTCTAATAGTTCTCCATTTTCATTTGCCAACTTAGGTGTCATGAAATAGGTAAGTACTGAATAGAAAGGAACAGAATCAAGTCAATGGGAACATCTATTTAGCAAAGTTAGCCTGTTTGATAGGGCTGTTTAGCCTGGAAACTCTTAAAGAGTGTGCCAAAAACTGCCAATAAAGAAAAACTGAGGAGGACATGGCTTTTCTTCATGAAAGCTAATGATGTCTGAGGCAGGTAAATACAGATGCCTGTTCTACACAGCTCAATGCAAACTGATGAGACACAGTAAGAACTGAACATCACAGAGGCCTCAGCCCAGTGCTGTATTTGGCAACTTACTAAAACTTGTCATTCTTCAATAAAGGCATCCTTCCATGCCCATCCTTATGTAGTCAGCACTGAATGAGGCATGAAGGAGCTTGGAAGTGAGAAGGTAGGTAGGGAGAAGGGAAACGCCTCTCCCCTCAGAGTTAAGAATCTGGTTCATGGCTACTCCACTGCAAGGGAACAGTTCAGCTGTCCTAAGAATACAGGTCTTTCCACTTGTTCTAAGATGAATAACAACTTTCCATTTTATTCAAGGCTCTCAGATTGAAATTCGGTATTTTGTAGTGTGTCTATTCTATATTTTTTCAAAAGGATGAAGAAACACCAAGTTAGGGGCTGTTTATTTTTGTTGTTCTGTTTGGCAATACACCCTACACATACAATACTGAAATCTAAACACTGATTAGCCACTTAGAATTTCAAACAGTTAAGACCAATGGATGGCCAATGTCTGGACACATGTCACAGACTACCGAACTATACTCATGTGACCAGAGACAAAAGTTCCAGTTTAAGAGAGAACAGCTGAGAAACTGCTAAGGTTGAGCTACCACAGAGCAGGGAGGAGGCCTTTTCTTCTTCCTGCACCAGTCAACAGAGATGTCCAAGTTACAGTACACAGCTTCTGAGCATTGAGCATTAACTGTGTCAAGGGATTACAAAAAAAGCCAGACTAAGTGGGGAAAATCCTTCAGCTGGGCTATTAATCTGAAAAGGCATGGCAGTGAATAACAGATGTGAAATTAAGCGATCACGATCACATTTGCAGTCTGAACTCTTCACAGTAGGGGTAGGTATGTGCCTATGACAGTGTTTTTTTCCTGCAGCCTGCTGTTCCTCCTAAACTGGCCTGAAAAGCAGAGTTGCAGTTGATGCCTTCCAAGCAAATTAAACAATATGGAAAGAGGCTGTTAGCAATCTGTGTGCACCACTAGGACTGGGTGCCCTTGAAGCAGCACTGGCCCCTTGTGCCTTGGAGAGAGTTTAAGTGCCTTGGAGAGAGCCAGGTGTGAATGTGGGACACAATAAATAATGAAGGTTTCTTTCCCTACAGAATGCTCCCATCTTTGCTCCTGATAATGTATCCAGTAATATTTTACAGGGCTGCCATGGTAGTTAAGAGCTAACAGAGTAAACTCATTCTGCACAATGTTTGTCTGTCAATTCACTAACTTTACTGGTTCAATTATTTTCTCATTACCAAAAACTGAACAAAAATCAGAGCTATAGGAACCAATACCTCACATCTACCCTCACACCCTGTACTTGGACCAAAAATAAGAATCCATTTGTTTTTATTTTCCTCCTTTGGGCAAGAAATATTTGAATTTATTCTACTAATGTTTAGGCTGGTCAGCATACACACATTGAGGCAGGGAATGTGGGTGTGGCTTACACAGAAGGCTCTCAAGCCGTCCTTATTGACTGTAAGATAAATTAGGACATGGACAGGTAACAGTTTCTAAGCATGTGGTTATGAAACCAGCGATACTAACTTGCCTAGCTCATTCCAAATAGATGATGAAAAAATGCTATGATCCAATTTCCCACAATCCCTGCCTAGCAATTTCTAGGACATCATTCAGCCATGTTGGCCTAAGAGTAGCCATCTCTTTTTTGTCCCTACTCCTTTTGGAAGAGTCAGTACCTATTGAAGAATTCCAGGCATGGGTATCACTATCAGTTTCACAAAAACATAACAAAACAGGAAAACAAGCAAATTTAAAAAATGAGAAAAGAACCGCATCCTTCCACAACTGAGTATCAAACAGAGAATCTGCTCTGGAATGACAGCATTGATGAGTATAAATCACAAGGCTCTCTGCAAATCAAAGAAGCCAAACACTGCTCATCCCTGTCCTGACAGATGCAGCAGCAACAGTTGAAATGCTTAAGAGTTCAACAGCTCAGCAACTGCCCCCATGAGTTTCTACAGCAATAGCTGGCCCACACAAAAGCAGTAAAGGGAGGCAGGTGTTATGGAAAGAGCAGTTTAGGCAAGATCCAAGGCTGGTCTAGAAGATAAAACAGCATTCATGGAATCTCAGTGAAGTTCAGAATGTGAAAGCCAAAACAGCTAGAGCTGAAACTTATGACTCTGGGATAACTGTAACCTTCTAGAAACTGTGCAAAGAGCCGATCAGTGCCTCCAGAGAGCAGGAGAGCAAGAGCCATTATTGCTGACATCTTATCCCGTCACTGCTGCCTTTGACAACTGTCTGTGAACTGCCTCTCGATACCCACAGTTACTGGCAGGAGCCATCCATATACTGACTTCCCATTTTCTTCATCTCTGATAAGCAAGGAAAACCATACCAGGAATCGCCAGGGTTGTTGTACTGCATGAGTTCCTTCCTTTTGTATTTCTTTCTCTTAACTACAAACCATATCTGAGAATTAATGAACTGGATAAGAAAAGTAATTGATGCAAAAATGTAAAATTTTAATTTTCTTGACTGAGAACAACTTCCGCTACAAAGCTACACTTTAATAAGCAGATCAAAGTGACACCATCCTGGTATATTTAAGCAATCACTTTTCAAGTGACTGACTTACTAAGAGGTAAGCTATAACGGAATATGAGAGAATGCTCTAGTCCGCTCATAGAAGAGCTTAATAGCTATCTCCTTAACCCTGTCTTACATTCCCAACAGCTGAAATTCTGCCTTTGTTTCATGCTGCCTGGAAAAATTGAGCTTATACATTTGAATTTCTATACTAAGTGACTTTAATGTTCAATAACTATTTGCTAAGCTGAGGCGGTAAACCAGAGAACATGACCGTGACACATTATCTGGTCTGGATCAACTTGATCACAGAAGTCCCCTTTACTTACATACTCTCCATAGGTTTCTTGTGTTGGGGGTGGCGGCGGGGGTCTGTATCCAGTTGGGGGGACACCTCTTGCTCTGGGAGTGAGAAGCCCTCTTCCTCGGCTCACTGGCCCTCGGGTGGAAAGGACTCCTCGGGGAGTTGGTGTCCCACGTGGTACCCCAACTGCAACAGGCCTGGTTGTGACTCCTCCTCTTCCCCTATAAGCAAGAGGTCAAATTAGTAGTATCTGTCATATTTTCTAACATGTTACTCTTCACACAAATTGATAATGCAGATAAATCACTGCTCCATACTTCTGGTAAAAGGACAATACAGCAAACAAACATATATCTAGGCAGCTTTCACAACACAATATGGGAGTATCCTAGGCAAGGTTTAATTTCTTCATTGTAGTCACAGTGGGAAGCTGACTTGTGGGAGGACACATGAGTGACTTCATTCCAGAATGACAGCAAATGATTCTGACACATATGTGGACCCTTTCTAGTTCCTCTATAGATAAGGAATCTGAGATTTGGAGAAATCTTAAAATTGCCTGCAAACACATGCTGAGCAAAGAGGGGATTCAAAATGTATGTCACAGTTCCACCTGCCTCCAACACACAATAGGCTAAGGGAACAGAAGCAGGCATCTGTGAGGGGTCTGCAACTTCTAGGTCAGCCCTCCACAGAAACCTGCAAATGTGGAGTAAAAGCCTGAAACAAAGGTGTGCTGCCTGGAGTGCATATACTCCTCCATTTGTGTTGCTCCCCAAGTCTCTCTTCTGGGGTCTCCTGAGTCACAGTTGAGGTCAGGTAGTACACAGGAAAACTATGGGTAAAAAATGCTTAGTTCTTTTCTTAGCAACGAAAATGTAAACGTTTTTATTACAACATTATTATAATTTAACTTCAGATCTTTATCCTGAAGTGACAATAAGGAGATAATGTTAGAAAATTCTAGAAACCAATATGTTCTAGTCTGAGACCCTCACAAAGCACATGGCCCGCAAACTTACTCAAGCAATTAGGTTAAGAAATAATGTGAACAAGAGAGAGTTTTTAGGCTTTCACTGCTGAGGGATTACCACATATGTCTTCTACTAAGGATATAGAGGCTTTATGAATTTACTATGTAATACGGAATACACAAGAAAGATATAGATAAGATAAATTCAGTTTGATAGACATGAGAACTAAGACACGGTGATAAAAACCAGTGTCTTGAAAAATGACTCAAAGATCCTCCAATACCATTAAAATTGTACTGCACCATAGGAAGCTTTTAAAAAACCACTGGCTGGTAAAGAAGAACCTACTATGTAGACCAGCCAGGCTTCTGAGATCACAAGCTTGAAACCTTGATCTCATTCAGGAACTCGGCAGTGCTGGCACCAGGGACTGCTGGCACCAGGGACTGCTGGCACCAGGGACTGTGCTCTCTGTGACTTCTCTCACACTTAGACGTTTTGCATCCAGTACCAAGGCTTTCGTTTGCCATAAAGAAAACTCAAGACAAATTTGAGTCCCAACCATCAACTGGGGATAGCTTTAAATAAAATGAATTTAGATAATCACATTTCACATGTACAGAGGAAAGCGTTTCCCCAACTATTACATTCTAGGGAAAAAAAAAAAATATCCCCCATCCTTCCCTCTTGGTAACATTGCCACCTTCATGAAAAGAGCACCAAATTATAATCTATTGGTGATTTAAAGAACACTAAGTTTTCACACACTGGCACTAGGCACTACATCATGATATCATTTATCCTCAGTGGATACTAATTTTGAGCTACTATTTGACCATGAGATATGCAAGAGCTATTAGGTAACATGATGAATTTTATTATATAGTTGTATACATACAATAAATACCAGAACATGTGCTTTGGGGTAGTAAATTTACTTGTATAAGGTCATGTATCTGTCACTCAAAAGAATACTTATAGACATATTCCAATATGGTAATATCTATTTCTGTATCCACAGGTAGTCAGTCAGGCATTATTAAATGATATCTAGTGGCAGGAATACATTAGCTGTGATTGGCATATACTTGCATAAACTACAGAAAAGAACTTTCTGCACAATTAGTGTACACTGGTGTACATGCTCTACTTTTACAGGACAGGCAGCACATTAGCTTGTTTATATCACCGTTACCATGGTTACCACATCACTAGGATATAGGAGTTTGCTTCAGCTGCATTCTAATCTAGTCAGACCAAGCTCACATGCTGCAGGACTGCATCTATATACCTATATCACTAAAAGAAAGCCTGACAGCACACAGATGTGCATTCTGGGAGGCTGCTCCTGTCTGTCCATATATGCTACTTCCTTTGTGGGAAGATATGAACAAGACTGACTTTTCAGTCCACAAACAGAAGTCTATACCTACACATACCTGTCCTCACACACGGCAACACAAAGTCACGTACAGACACGACAAGCTGGAAGACTATCAGAAATACTGACTGAACATCCTGTCTGACATGTGACATCATCTGGGAAATGGGCAGCTCCTATCACATGAAAGTGAAACTAGCACAGCAACCGCAATAGGCTGAATAGAGTCAGGACTAGCTCTATCTGTCTGCATCATGGGACCTGTGCAGCTTATGCTAATCATAGAGAGAGGCCTGATGCACTCTTCAGATGCCATGATGAGGTCAGATCCCTTCAGCAGGCCTTCCATATAGTCGTTCATCCATTACAAAAGGGAGACAGAGGGGGAGAAGAGTGATGGGCCACAGATCATAAAACCCTGGCAGTTACTAGGAACAGAAGTGACAAGGAAAGAGTTTTCTCCTTTCTAAAACCTTATCCTTGGCTTAACGACACTGAATTTGAACATTTGGCTTCTGATTCTGTGAGAAAAAAACAAAAACAAAGAAATTCTACCTAAAAGATACTAGATTTGTGGCAATCAGTCATGGTAGCTACAAGTAAGTAATTATTTCCAGCAAGCCAAAAAGTGGAAATGAACATTTCTATTTACTGTATCCCACAGTGACTTACAAACACATCCATAGCAACCCTTAGCTCTTTGATTTCTTGGGCTTGCCCATGCCCTGGTCTGACCTACAACATAGTAGAACAGATAGCTCACTCTAAACAAGTACTTTTCCTTCCCCAAATGAACTTGAAGATATAAAGTAAGCGCTATTTTTAATTTTATCACATAGTGCAGCTAAAGAATAATTTCTTCAGAAATTGAAATTACTAGTTGCGGCTGGTGATAAAAGGTGCAATCCCAGGACTTGGGTAACACAGAAAATCACTCTCTCCAAAAACCTTCATAACAAAATGGTATATCTTTTTTCTCCATTGATTTTAAGTAATCATCTCAGACTGTTTTTTAAATTTCTCTAAAACATTTTTTTTCCTATTACAAACTAACCATCTGCCATCTCAGTAGTTTCCAGCAGCCCCAGGACACAAGGCAGAGGCAGTCAGAGGGCCTTTCATGCCTGACACTATGCTCAGCTCTAGCAGGGAACAGCCCAATATGGAACAGTCAGTGCATGCCCAGGGTTATCCTCTCATGGTACCAATGCTACATACTGACTTTAAAAAAAGCTACATCTCAAGGAATTATACAGTCTGCGCTGTGGGATATGAAAGCTATGCCAAGTATACTTGCTAGGAAGTAGTCCAAATATAGGTTCAACTTTCTCACACCAAAGTCAGTCTCCTGACTGTGACATCAAAATGTTTGAATGCAGGTTTATACAGATATACTGACAACTATTTCCATCTATTCATGGTAGCAACATTCAAGCTGTTGGCACAGAAAACCAATCTAAAAGGAAAAAGTAATTACACCTACCTGGTTATTGCTGGTGTTGTTACACCTCTTGTACGCAAAGTGGATTTCCCTCGAACCACTGGGACATCTGCATTCTCTGAACCTCCATTCAAATAAGTTAATTCCTGGAGCTGTGCTTGCCTGATTTCATCATTATAGTCCTGCACAGAAAAGATATTGAAAATATAAAAGCACTTAGACTATAAAATAAGCAATTATTTTTTTTTAAAAAAATGGTCAAAAAAGCCATTAAAATATAAGTATATTGAAAAAATTAATTTTTAAAATAGAAAACCAGTTTTTCCCCACAAGATAAAATAAAAATAAAGTAAAAACACAGGTGAGTCAATGTCTCTCCTATTCTTACATATACTTTCCAGTGGAGATATCTACAGTTCTAGAGGCCACAGAGCTGTGACATGGACACTGCTATTCACAGCCTCACTCGCCCAGAACTACTGAGCATCGACATATCAGCTAACAGAAAAGCCTGATGGAGCTGATCATAACACATCCATGTCAGGCAGAAAGCAAATAACATACATGCATGAATACTTGACTTTTTTCACACTTATAAACTCCAGGATCCTCTGCCTGGGAAATAGTTTCACACATAGTAGGTGGGTTTTTCCACCTCAATTAAAATAGTTAGGATTCATTTTTAATAATCCTAGCACAGACATGTCAGAGGCTGGTATCAGAGGTAATTCTAAATTATGTCAATTTTACAAATATCACTAACCACTCTGCTGCAGAAACAAGAAAATTCCAGGTTTAAGTTCTGATTAAGTAATCTGATTCCTGCAAATCTGTACTTTTTTCACAAAGCAGCAATGTTCACACATTAATCTGTGAAACTATGACTCCATGCTTTCTCTTTGTGATTCTTCTCAATCCCATTGATAAAACAACAAAGATACAGAATAAGCGGATAAAACTTATCATCACTGCTTTATAGTATTTACAAGAGGAAAGTCTAACTTAGCTATCCAGAAGCCACAGAAACTTCTCTGTAAGAGGAGCCCTTCTGAGGAAGAGAGACCATACCATCAAAGTGGTTGCTCAAAGTTCCACACAGTTTAAAAAAACAACCCTCAAATCATATTAAATTCCAGAAAACCAAGATACTAACCAAGGCAGTTGGGGGCCATCCTGAGTTCAAGACCAGCCTAGGCTACACTGGGGATTGCTAACAGTAAACTCATCCTTTGGACCAGATGGGATGGAGAGAGAAGGTAGACATGAGTCCATCTCAGCAAGATGAAGAGTGAGAGACAGTTAAGAGCCAAAGTGAAAGAAGGGTATCTCCTATTATTTGGCTAGTAAAAGGCACTCACTGGCACAAAGCTTCACAGGTTCAGAGGCAGCAGGGGGACTTCAAACTGGAGAACCATGAACACACTTCATTATGGACAGGAAATTCATACCTATTGTGTGATATTTTACTTGTGTTTTGACCAATAAAGATTACCTAGAGATCAGAGAGCAGATCTAGCCACTACTTAAGCACAGAGGCCAGGAAGTAGTAGCATATACATTTAATCCCAGCACTTGGGTGGAAGCAGGAAAATCAGGAGTTCAAGGTCACCCTGGGCTATATGAAATTGAGCCAGTCTAAAAGGGAAAGAGGCCAGGAGGTGGTGGTGTACATCTTTAATCCTAGCACTTGGGAGGATCATGCTTTTGATGCCAGCATATGGGAGACTCAAGCCTTTGATCCCAGCATATGAAAGATTCACACCTTTAATCCCAGCACTAGGGAGGGAGGTGGAGGCAATAATATAAGGCAGGTGGAGACAGACAGGATCTTGTCTCCACATTCAGTCTGAGGATTTTTAGAGACAAAACCTCCCATTCAGTCTGAGATTTCATAGAAAAAAGAAGTCTCTAGTGACTGCCTGCTCTGCTTCTCTGACCTCCAGGCAACACACACACACACACACACACACACACACACACACACACCATAAAACAGTGTCCTGAAGTATTTAGAACCTGAATTAAAAATCTGAAACAAGCAGTGCATTTACAACTAAAACTACATCTTTTCTTCCTGTCTTTTCCCAAGTACAAGAAAAAACTAAGTAGGTATCATGGACTAAGCTGGATCCTAGGAACTCTGCCAAGAAGGGAGCTGTAAACAGATCATGTGACAGAAGGGACACACAGAGAATGAAAACACTGCTGCTGGCAGACAGGGAAGGGGCTGCACCCAGATGCTCTCCCACACCTATCTGTACCTGTCCTGTCCTCTGCATCTTTCCATTGCTCTCCACTATCTAAAATAGGACTGCTAATCTCTTATCAGCCATTTTGCTAAAAATGTGTGAAGATTAATAAATAATTTGCAAAGCACATTCTAAATAAAATGTGGTAGAAAAATGTTAATACTTGCCTTGTGGGAAATAGTTGGGAGGTGTGATAGTTGCAGGGGGCTAAAAATAGATCATGGCTAAAGCACTGCACAGACATCAGTAAAAGTTTGGAAAAGTCTACTTAAAATCCTCTGCCCTAAGTAAGATTCGTTGTTTATAATAAAGCCAACTTTAAATATCAGCTTTGTGAAACTGTTAAAATACACAGATACTAAATAACTGGATGTATGGCTATGCATTCTTTAAGGCAATTTAAGAAACATTTAGTTGCTTTATACTTGTAATATCAGATGGACAGGTGTGATACATCATAGGTACAACCAACCCACAGGTGATGGTTTGTGGACTCACAACTTTAACTCTCCAGGTAAGAAATAAAACTACTGAAACATCTACACTTTCATCAACAGGAAGAGCAAGAAGAGGGTTAGAATTGTACAGTTCTCTCCCTTTTCTGTGTGTTTGGGGGGAGGCAAGGGGTGGGTGTGTACACGCACATGTATGTGCAGTCATATGTATGCATGATTTTTCTACCCAGTGAACTTAGTCTGTTATATGAGCCTGAAGAATATGGGAAAAGTTTTTAAGTGACTCATTAAAAATAATGCTGAAGCAGTGAGTGGTAGACTGCCCCAGGAGATAAAGGTGTTTTCCCTCAGGACTGATGACCTGAGTTCAATCCCTGGTACTGACTCTTGCAGGCTGCCCTATGACATTCATAAGCTAAGGCACACACACACATTTTACAAAAGAAACATAAGATTAAAAAGTAACATTGGAATCCAGTGTCTTCTCTGACAAAAAAATTACTATTCCTAATTACTTGCCAAAATACCACAGTATTTATGGTGAAGAGTTTCCTGGGATCACGGCTAACAAAGTAGCTACAGGAAATAACCTTAGCTCTCATTTTTTTTTTGAAAACCAGCTAAATAAACTCTGGAATATGCACACAACACAATGCAACTTAAAAATAGAGCATAGTGACTCATCACATATCTCACAGGAACAAGTGTACAAAATCACATGAATTAAATAAAACAATAGTTAGTAGAGATGGTATATGTGGGATAACTAAAGAAAGAGTCTCTGAACAATGAAAGGAAAATGGCTCAAAAACACCATCTGAGGAATCTGAGAATAGTTCCAAGCAATACAAAAATCTCTCATAAAAAAATTACTAAATTCATTTAAGAAAAGTAGAGTCTCAGGCGTTCTTGTCTGGGGAGTTATTCCTCCTTTTCAGACCAAGTATGAAAAACCCACAGCTCTGTGAGGAGACACCTCAGTTACTCTGGAAAAAACAAAACAAAAAGCATAAAGCACCCATGCCAGCAGCAACATGTCCACTGCAATAAAACTTTCAATAGGAATTAAGGTAGAACAAATAAGCCTGATAGCACGCCACCACCTCCAGAGAGGCAAGCAACACAATGTCTCACCAGAGGAGAAAAATGTGGAACCTAGAAATGAGCCAAGGAAGACCTTGATAAGCTCTCACACACACAACTGCCTGACAATGAGTCTCTGCAGAGGAGACTCCAAGGAATCCCAGTGGGAAGGAAATAGAAGGCAGATGTGAAAATGGGCCACTCTCCATAACGCATTGCAATAGGGAAATCCTATAAAAACAGGCTCTGAGCACACAGTCATTGGTTAACCACTGGTGACAACTAAGTCACCTGGACACAGCATGTTTTCTTCTAAAAGGCCAAAAAAATAATAAATAAATAAATAAAAGCGAGAGGAAGACAAAAACTCACTTAGGAAGCATGACGGGCACAAGGCCTGTGGCTTACACAAGAAGTGGAAGACAGAAAACCAGCAACAACTGCTTTCTTGGAAGTGAAATTCAGATCTGCTGTGGTATGTAATCTAAACTCTGGCATTTTAAAAAACAACAGCTAGAGACACACAATGAAAATGTGAACAATTCTTGTAGAGGAAAACAGGCAAAGGCAACTGTGTTGAAGATGAACAACACATTATCCTTGTAAAAGAAGAAATGGAAAAGTCCAATCACAGCTGTGTAAAGTCCCCAGAGAAGGTACACAGAATTGAGATGGGGACTAGGGAACCTGAGAACAAACGGAGAAAGGAAGAAGAAAACCAAACCTGCAGCTTCAGCACAGGAGCAGACACTCCAACATGGACTTACTGTAGGTCATTCAGGGTAGAGAGAAGGAAGACAAAGAAAAACTCAAAGAAACAATAGCTCAAAACATCCCATATGTAAAGAAAATATAAAGTTACAGATCTATAAAGCTTACCCATCAGAGTCGTGGAAGACATATGATAGCCATATTGCTCAAACTAAACCTGAGACACAGCAAAAGAACAAAGTGTCATGGACAGAAACAAACTGACTCTCAGACTCATTACAAGTAAGGGGTCACAGATCACACAGAGTCATGACCAAAGAACTGGGTACAACTGTCAACCAAGATTTATAAAGCAGACTCTTCACCATGTAGGTCAAGTAAACTTACAGGAAAAAAAAAAAAATTAAAAAACAAGCTTAAGCTATTGGCCAAGCATTTATAATTAATAATAAGTCCCTATGTGGCTGGTTATTTCAGGAGTGGTGGACAGGACAGAAAAGTCTGCCTACAGGTCTACAATACAAAAGGACTAAAGTTAGTTTTTCAAATTCAAAAGAAAATATACGGTAGGGTGTTTCCATTCACACAAAAACAACAAATGTAAAAACACGTTCAATAACCCAGTCTCTAAGGACTATTGATGTGTAACTAACAGTAAACTATAATTTTCAGCAAGTAAAGAGGACAGTATATGAGGATGGAGTAGATGAAAATTTGGCTTTACAGATCAACCAATGTGATATATATACTCTAAAAACAGTAAAAATATCCAGCAAGGTCAAAGAACAAAATCTGTATGAAGAAAAACAATTGCACCTATAAAGAGATATTCCATTAACAACAGTATCAGAAAAACATAAAGCATTTGGAAATGAGGCTGGAGTACAGCCTCAGAGTTTGAGAATGTACTGCTCTTACCGAGGATCAGGGTATAATTCCCAGCACCAACACAAAAGTTCACAACCTTTTGTAACTGGAGTTCCAGAAGATCCAACACCCTCTTCTGGCCTCTGTGGACACTGCACACATGTGGTGCAATGAGACTTATACAGGTAAAACACTCATACACATAAAATAAAAGTTGAAGTTTTATTTAATATTTGGACATAGTTTTTACAAAAGTAGTCAAGCTGGCCCCTGAAAAAAACATAAAATACTTTTGAGTTATTAAATAATATTGTTCTTGAAAATGAGAAGTACTTATATTCACAAAAAAACGATACAAAATTAAAAGAAACTCCAAACTAATCTACAGATTCAACAAAATAGCTAGCAGCATCCTTGATGAACATTCCAGAAGTTGGAAGCCGATACTAAAGCAAACATGGAAACACAAAGGAGCCAAGACAACTCAGAGAAAGAAAAACTGACCAGGGCACTTGCCATGGAGAGAGGGCTGGGGGAAAGCCTGGGCTAACATCACTGAGAATTAAAAGAAAAGAAAAGAAAATAAGAAAAGAACAAAGCTGTGCAATTTACACAGCCAGAATCCAAAGTTCATGGAAAAGATGAAGGAAAAGTATGCAACTGGATCAGGACAGACTACACACCAGTGGGCAGAATGGAGTCCCAAACAGACTGGTGCGCGGCAATTCAACAGGGGAAAACAGAAAAAGTCAAACTTACATTCTAATGCCATGCCAAACACAAAATAAACAGAAAGAATCCCATGAGGTGTTTTGTTTTGTTCATTTTTACTTTTAGACAGTATCTATGCAGCCCTGGCTAGCCTGGAACTTAGTCAGTAGGTCTGACTGGACTTGAACTAACAGATCTTCCTGCCACCCAAGTAAAGAGTTTAAAGAGGTACACCATCATACCTGGCAGAAGAATCCTTAAATGAAAGACTAATAAATACGTCTAAAGAGATAGTAGGAGATATTAATACCGTTGGTTTAAACAGTGTTTTAGCCAGTCTAGATTCTGAGTTAGAAAAATAAGACCCCACCTCTGGACTGAACACAATAGCTAAGGACCATGAGATGTACCAATGTAGCCATCCACAGAAGAAGAAATCTGTCCCATGTGACTGAGTTGCAGTTTTAGTCTTCTGTGTGAATATATGGTTCCCAATGGCTCCCCTGTCCAACTACAAACTCTAAAGAGAAAGGACCATCACCATTGGTTTACAAGTGTCTACCATACAGTAAGTATTGTTCTTAGACTAAGTGAGGCGGAGAATGTAGCTCAGTAGTATGATCTGTTCAGTGAAATCCAAATTTAAATATACTTCAATATAAATGTAATGGTTTCTTGATAACAGATATGAACATAATGTACACTGGATGTAAGTCATCTTCCTGCAGAGCCCAAAACTTCTGAGGACAGTCTCACTGCAGACAGTTGCCTGGCAGATCTACCAGCTCTTTGGAGTGATTGTCCATAGAGTCAAATGTTTAGCTTATCATGAACACACTCAACAAATAAACAAAAGGGCTCTTTTCACCTTAGCATACAAATACTTACATTAACCTTCAGAAGGAAGATAGGGATATATTTCCTTTAAGTCATCACTTTCCTGGCAATGCCCAGCATCTGAAAGGTGGCCCCTAACAAAGCACATTCTTGGAAGCCCTCCTGCTCTGGGCATCACAGGCATGTCTGGATGAGGTACTACTCAAACATCCATTGAGGTTTCTATTTCCCCTCAACTATATGGTTCTCAAGGGGACAGGGCTTCTTTTATTTAAGTCTGCATGTGCCACACCAATCACAGGCCAGGCTTATGCAGCTAATTAACGACTGAGGGACAGCATGGAATTTAGGTGGTATTTTCAGGATCACACAAACACTTATCTTGGAGTCCTAAACTCTGAATTAGTGATATTGTTCTTCCAATATTTTAGTCTTGCAAACTTGGTGTCAGTATTCTGCCTAAAATTCCACTGCGGCAAGAAGTACCATCAGGTCTATTATACAGGACAAATAGGAAGCTCTTAATAGGGATAGTTCCACAAATACAACTAGAAATCAGATCATCAAGGCTTTGGGGAAAGACACAACTTTAAGATACAAGTCAATGATCAGTGCAAAGTACTGACAGGAATAAGGAACTTCTTAATCTCTTCCAAGGCGTGTCCCATCCGGGCATAAGCTTCTGCTGGGGGTGCAAACACTTCAATAAGCACATGCAGGTCATCATTGAGGTGGAAGTATTTCGCTTCTCCACTTTTCCTAAGCTCTTCCTCCTAAAGGAGAAAATCACATTTAAAATGTGACATTTTAAAACAGGAAAAAAAAAAATCAAACCAAAAATTAACCAAAATGTATTTGACACTTGCTTGGCAAGGAAGACTCCATTCTAAATAGCATCCCAGTATGGTTTTAAACTACAAATTTGATTCCATTGTTCCCCGTTTCTGGGGAACCCTGGACAGGCATTCTATCCTGCTGGGATATATAGTCTTCCCTGCCCTGATGATGTCCCTAAGGAGTCATCTGCCCTGGGCCACATGCTGATTCCTGTCTGCTCCTGCCTGCCCCATTATCTACCCTAGCTATCCACAAACCTCCATTCTTCTAATTGGCTAAGTGCCCAATATACTTCTGCACTATTGGTGCTTGCTGTTTCTAGGATGCTGACACCAAGCTTCATCCCAATTCAAAACATTCAAAAATGTTTCAAGTTCACTTCCTTCTTTTTGGTTTTCTCTCATTAGTAGGCAACTGCCAGAGAGCAGACCCTGCATGCTCATCTTGTCTGGTGATGTGTAAAGTGCTGATTGTGTTTTTTTCATTTCTATCCCAAAGTTCAGCTGGATCATGAAGAATATGTTGTGTGACTAGTCACTGTGCAATCCAGAGTAAGTTCCAAAAAGTTGTTCCACGGCTTCCTAATGAAGGGAAGCATGTTGTTTGGGGATGGATGCAGACCTAACTGCATGGCCTTGGGCAGCTCCTTTTATCTTATCAGGAAAGATTTTAACATGGAACAGCATAGTGCAGTTCTATCTCATGGGTCTGCTGAAGTCAGACTCCTCAGAACAGTGGCCAGATGCTATATACAGCAGGACATAGATGATGCTGCAGAATTTCCATCACAATAACTGACACCAACCGAAGGCCCAACAGACCACAGCACTGATGCAATTACAGGAAGGCAGCCACTGGCTGGTATCAGCATGCCAGCAGCTTCATTGGTATAGCAAATAAATGAACATGATGAGTTCTTGTTAAATTTGCTATAGTCGTGAACATTGCTTGAACTTAATGTAATTTTTTTTTTCAGATGAGAGTTTTAAAGCTAAGTAAGGGCTACCACCTTAGAAGCAAACGTGATTACCTGAGGATTTATGCAGGCTAACGTTAAACTACTAAAAGGTTCAAGTACAATCAATATCCAAGTGTTTCAGCAGGGAAGAGCTGGCTACGGGCCAGCAAATGGGATACTGATGGTGCACACCTAAAGGGAAACCTGTTTCTTAAACTACCACCTGTGCTTGCTTTAGGTGAAATGTTTTTGAAGGTTTAACTGATAGACTACATGGCACAGGAGCAAGCATGACAAGGAGGAGGAAGAAGAGAAAGCTTTTAGGGTGGAGTGAAATCAGAGTTCTGAAAAGGAAAACAGCATAGAGCTTGCTATGGCTGGCTTGGATACTGGGTGTCCCTCACAAGGCCAGTCCCCAGGTGGCCTGAAGGTGGTTTCACATCATTGGAGGTGTGCCTTGGAAGAAATAGGAGGTACCTGTCCCATTCTCTCTCATGATTCCTGGCCATGAGTGAGAGCTTTTGCTGTCCTACACTCCAGACATGATGTGCTGTTGTCTCACTATGGATCCCTAAACAATGTGATTAACCCATCATAGTGTGGTACCCCAAAACTGTGAGCCAAAACAAGCCTTTCCTCTTGTTAACTAATTACTGAAAGTAGCAGCCAGTGCTCTTAACCTATGAGTTATCTCTCCAAACCAATTCAAATGATTCTAAATATTCAAATGCCAAAACAAAACTGAGTCTTTCACATCAGGATATCTATCTAGTTGGTATCACATTGCCTGAACCACTGAGACAGCTTCTTGAAAGAAGACCAAAATTTTTCTGGTTATTTCTTTCCTTGCTATGCCCTGACCCATGCTCACACTCCCGGCTGCCCCCTGATTCTAGAAAAACAGGATATAGGCATATACTTATAGTCACACCACTGGTCTTCCTAGTATCTCAAACAATTTTCTAGAGGATGGTATAATGAAAAGAAATCTCTGAAGAGACTGAGAATTAGCAGACCTAAATATAACACTGCTCTCCTAAGAGCCACCTAGCAAAGTAGAGCTCAAAAAATCAAGAAACAAAGACTTCTGGTTCTACTCCATTGATGGAAGTTGGGAGGAATAAGAACTGAACAATATATTTTATTCCTCTAATTACTCTGTGGCTTGACAATAATCAGCCAAATGCAGAATCACCATGCATATTTGGTGATGGATTCATGTGGCTAGAGACAGAAATGGGAAAATTGCTGAGTGGGAGATAATGTGCTCTGGGATAGAGGTCTAAGCTTGTAAATAGGGTAACCATACAACAAATGCAGAGCAGACCCTCGGTGACATTCATGAGGAACTACTGTGGCAGATGTCTTTGTGCTCCCTTCTCTGGACAGCTCAGACAAAATCACCACAGTGACAAGGATGGGGCTATTCATTATTTCATAACAGAGATTCCTTTCCCTTGAGGGCGACTGGATATTGTCATTCTTAGGTGCCAAATATGCCAGCATCAGAGAGCAGCCACAGTCTTATTAGATAGAATAATTTGAAAGGATCACTAAACTTTGATAGCAAGCTGGTGGTATTCAGGATTCCATTTCCTGCATGGATAGCCAGGCACAAACTATATCTGTGATTGTATATGGAGACATAATTGGATGAGAGCTGACATCCTTGCTTCTTTGCATGCCTGATGCCCACTAGGTTAGCTTCACACTAATACTGAAAACACTGAATTTCTACCCTAAAGTTTATGGGGTCCTGGAACCCATGTCTTAAACCTTGTGTGTCTGATATACACCTTGGTTTCCACTTCTATTAGTGTTGCTGTCAGAGACACTTGGCTTCACTGTGTTAACCTACTATTATAGCTGATTCTACTGTTTAATCCAGATAATGACCCAAGATCCCAAGTCTCAGTTTTGTTACATGTTCAACAAAGAAAATATTATCAACTATCATATTTCCTAAAAGTAACACAGAGTAAAGGCATATTTCTCATATTAGGAAAACTATATTCAGATAGATTTGGCTTGTTAAGAGGCAATACTTAGTTTGAGTAACTTTACATCTAAAACTCATGGTTTAACATTTCAGATTGTGTGATTGTGGCGTGTGGACTTGATTCTCAGTAATGTAAGCCTCTAAGAGTAAGAGATGACAGCAGAGCACAATGGAAGAAGTGCTGTCAGCTGAAAATCCCTCTCCAAGTTAAAGAGACTAATCAACCAAGTAACTCAGTGTGCTGTGTTTAGCTTCTGGAACAAGAAGGCATATAACACAAACAGCTCACATGAAGATATACATTTAGAATATGAAGCAATTAATAAAACATTTAAAGCCATCTTTATATGTCATAGAATGAACATATCAAATACACGGCAGGAAAACAAGTCAATAAACACATACTACAAGTCAACCATATATCATGTAATGACCCAAAGGCATTGTGAGAAATGCATTATTAAGCCACAGTATCCTGTGAGAACTGGGAAGCATCTTACAAACTGCAGCAGAGCACTGGACAGCATAGTCTTAAGAGACCACAGCCATCAATGGTCCATTGATGACCACACATCCTTACGTAGCATGAGGAAGGAGGTCAAAGACCTATACAGAAAATAAAAAAATGTCCCAACAGAACTAATTTAAAATACAATGGTGGGGAGACTATAGGTAACTTCTCCTTTCCTTCAGTATGAAAGGTGTCATGTTGCATTCAGAATAAGAAATGTAAGCACTACTATTTGATTTTGTACATGAGTCTTAAATACTTACAAGTGGTAAAATGTGTTTTGGAAATGGCCAGAGAAGCTCAATCTTCTACAGAGCATCACAGCATATCACCGCATATAAAGTTTTCCTCTCTGCCCTTTTGAGCTTGTACTTAGCTCTTAGACACTAGACACTAATACAACAGGTGATAAACAGACATAATAGTACATGACCAACAAGGTCACCACTGTCACGATCAATATTACCTTTGCCTTGTCTCTCATGGAACCTTTTCCAAGGATGGACATTTTTGTCAATGTTTCTTCTTGTAAGCGCTTCAGAGAATTGCCGCGTGGACCCAAAAGCTTCCCCACAAAGTTGAACTAGGAAAAACAAACCGGCCATATTTGTAACATTCAAATCTTAAAGTAGTTTACCATCTTTGAACATTCATAAACACTGCCAAACACCAATTATCACTAACTAACAACATTTATCTTCCCGCTACAAAAATCATGCTGTGATGTTTTCCACAAACCACATAAAGTGGTACAAAAGATGTAAAATCTACAATAGTATCTTTTGGGCTAGCCATTTCAGTGACAACAGTAATGATGAATTTCCTATCAACCCCAAAGTGAGCTAGAATGAGTATACAGTTGAGAAAAACAGTCATGGAATGAAACACATGGGTTCTCCTATTTCATTCACCTAGTGAAAGGGCTGACCCAGGTGAGTTCTCAGTCAGTGACTGACTAACAAGTCACAACAAAATAAATCTTTCCCAAAACAAGTAGATGTGAGAATGCAGGATGTTCATGTAATTGGATATCTATGGTTTCTAAATGAATAAGCAGGGGCGAAGTGATTTAATGAGCACACAGTCTGAGCCGAGACTGCGATGGCTTACACTGGGGAAGCATCCTGTCTTCTGTTCTTGGCTCACTCTCCTGTGCAAAGAACAAGAGGAAAGGAGCCACTCCCCCAGGGTCATTTTGAGGACTTGGTGGCTCACTGAGTCTAAATCATTCTAATGATACTTAGTATATAACACACAGAGAAGAACACCTTAAACCAAGTAGTTATAATGAGAAATGTTGAATAAATTTCTATAGCTCTTCTGTAATTGAGCTAAACTACAACCAGAAACTCAGCCAGCTCACCACTTCTCTTTGGTAAGAATTCTGAGTCCACACTCAGGGCAGTGGCTGCTGTCTTAGTGGTCTACGCCACAGTGTTGCTGTTTTAAGGGAGGAATGATGCTCAGCTATCTAACAATGGCAGTTCAAGCGACTTTCTTGAAATCAGAACACTTCAAAACTCAAAGTGGCATCTTTAATGCTTATTTTAAATTTTATTGGTCTTCAATCAAAATTCAGAGTTTCATCCTTACATGAAATTTTTCCTTAAGTTTCCTGAAGATATAAAGATCATATGAAGTTTAAACAATCATAAACAACCACACGGTAGGGGCTTTGGCATCCTGACCAACCTGTGTCTGCCTGCCCTTGCTACCCGCTGTCTGCATCATCTTCCTAGATGTTTCTAATGTTTGGACAGTGAATCCCCTGAGCTAAATCTTCAAATTTCCATTATTTTTCCTGATTTGACTTTTTGGAGAATGCAACTTCATTTCTTGTAAAATGTTGATTCTTTTAATTTCTTTATCAAACATTAACTAATAACAAGATTTTCTCTTTTGAATTTTTTTTATTTTTATTCATCCTTCACTCATTTCAAATCCATAAACTCTACCATCTATCCATCCATCCCTTTATCTACCTATGTACACACACACACACACACACACACACACACACACACACACAATCTGCTGAGTTCCTTTAATGCTTCTCATATGCACTTGTGTTGAGAATGTGTCGAGAGCTGACCACTTGGGGTTGGATAACCTATGAAGGGCTCATCACAGGAGAAGACTGATCTTCTCTCTCAGAAGCCATCAACTGCCTGTAGTTCTTTATCTAGGGGTGGGACCTTGTGAGAGTCCCCCATTCAGGATGACATGTTAACTAATACAATCACTTTTCACAGCTCCTCTACACAGCCATTTTGTTACTATTTCATGTGTGCAGCTTCTCTGTACTGTTTATAAAACACTGTCTCACAGTGTCCTGGTTTACTTACAGTCTTCCCACCCCATTTTCTATGGTGCTGTACTGTATATTAAAAAAAAAAAAGTCTCTAACATCAGAGGACAGAGCCACCCACAGAGCCAAGCCAGGAAGGTCAAGGAGTGGTGACCCATGCCTTTAATCTCATTACTTGAGAGAATCCTCTGGATCTCTGTGAGTTCAAGGCGAAACCGAAGTAGTGGTGACACCCACCTTTAGACCAAGCACAGGAAAGTTGATCCAGGAATTGAAATAGCTGGTTGGGAAAAGAAAGGTAAGGAGGAGAAGGCAGAAGTTAACCCCTCTGCCTGTGTGCCCAGTCAGTCTGAGGACTCCTGGAGAGGAGACAGGACCCAGCTGTTCAGCCTGAGGAGTTCACTGGGTGAGAACTGGCTGTGGTTTGCTCCTCTCTATGATAACTCAGCTTTTCCCCAATATCTGGCTCTGGGTTCTATTATAATACTAAATAGAATTCGTGGAGTAATCTTTCTGCTTGTTCCCTGAGCATTAAGAGTAGAACCTGCATTGTAGATGTGCCCATTGAAGCTGGACTCTACATTTATTCTCTTCATTTTGACCAGTTGTGGATCTCTTTCCTGGTACACCAATACTGCAAAAAAGCTTCCTTGTTGAGGGCTGAGAGCCAATTATTTAGAATGCAAGTAGAAATTATATGGTTTGTTTAAGAAAGTGGCAGCAGTAGGTTTTCCACCAGGGTCCATGACCTCGCCAGCCATGGGTAACAGCTGGGTAGGTTTACAGTAACACACACAAATTACTCTCTATAGGGAGGACCTTTAGTCTAACTACATAGCTATTGATTACCCTGCAGAATGTCCTCACTGAATGACTGGAGTTACCGGTCTGGCTCGTCATCATCTTTATTCTCAGGCTTTAGAGCTCGGTAGGACTTTGGTTGTGTTTCTTCCTTGGCAGCCAGTGTAGCTCCTTCTGACAGCATGAGAGCCAGTTTTCACGTGGAAGAACTGGCTGCCAGGTCAGTTCCTAGTCCAGTCCTCCAAGTTCCCTGTCCAGTGTGTGTGTTTTTAGGAATAGGGTCTAATGCACAAGTTAAGGGAGGTAATCAAGAATGGCAATAGTCTGGAGTCTCTGGACTCCCTTGACCAACAATTAGAAGGGAAGTTTTTCTCACCTGGCTCTGAGGATTTTGTTAGATATAGTCTATGACTCCTGGGGTAACACTGTTACCCTGCTCAATGTAACTCCATTGAAACTATACATATATGCATGCACAGACACACTGTATGAAAACACGCATGCATGCATGTGTATATGCATATAATTATGTATGTTAAAGATTATAAAACATGTCCTTGTGGATCCCTCATACACTTTTTTAACTACTCTAGCATTATTTACCTCTCCTTTATACTCTCCCTCTGTATTACCCTCCCTTCCCCGACCCACAATCAAGTCCCCCCCACCACAGTTTTTCTCTTTCCCATTCACAATGCCCATGTCCCACCATTCTCCATCCTCATAGCCCCCACCATGGTCCCTTTCTACTTTCTTGGCTTCTTCGGTGACACCAGGTGACATCTCAAATCAAAGATTTGGAGACAGATCCACCAGTAAGAGAAAACATGCAGCTTTTGTCTTTCTGGGTCTGGGTCTGAGTCACCTTACTCAGTATAATAAGCTTTAACTCGACCCATTCACTCCCAAATTTCATGGCTACATTTTCCTTGACAGCTGAATAGGATTGCACTGTCCATGTTCTACATCATCCATTCATCCTTGCTGCAACAGTTTCTTTCTGGGACTTTTATAAACACAGGGTGTCTTGCTGAACTCAGGGTTCGATTTTTAGTGTGGAAACGATGTCTGATGTCTGCAAGATGGATAGTAAGAACTAATGCATTGTAGTACTCACTTCCTCATTAAGTCAACATGTGCTGAATAATTTCATTTGTTCATCTGCATTAAAAAATAAAACTGCTATCATTTCTAGAAGCAATGCTCTATCTCCAGGTGCCAATCCAAACACACACTCACACTCATTCACACAAATACCCACACTCTCTCTCTCTCTCTCTCTCTCTCTCTCTCTCTCTCTCTCTCTCTCTCTCTCTCTCTCTCTCTCTCACACACACACACACACACACACACACACACACGTAAAACAAGTAAAGCTCCACAACCACCAGTATGGCAAATGGACAAAAGTAAGTGTTTTCCTACAGAGAGCACATATGAGCTGCAATAATCATGATCTTCACTGATGAAGACCAGTTGCCTTTATAAACATGTGATCTGAAACTGTTCCCTGGGGACAATCACAACCAAACCTGAAGAGCATGTGGGTCGTCAGAAGGCCTCCCTTGCTCAGGTACTTGCCAAACAGTCAACTAGCCTACATGGATGCGTCACTGACCCTAAATCAGCACTGAGAACTGACTGCTCTGCTCTCAAAATTTCAAAAACATTCTTCTTCAGAGCCCCAAGCTCAGCAAGAGGTACCACCTCCCTGCACCCCAGTGGCCACCTCCGGACTGACTTTCCCAGAGGGTCCTGGCCAGGCCTTCTGTGTGTACTGCTCTATTTACAATGCTTGTGCAGTGAGCACACTAACTGTTTAAGGAACTAATTAATTAAATGCTAGCAGGCTTACATTGGAATATAATTAAGTCTGTCCATTTTCTTCAGCCCTACTTAACCAGACATCTGCTGGCTTTCTCTTTTTATACACAACTGCTAAAGGCCTTTTTCTATATCTCCTACTTCCTTCCTTCCATCAGCAGAGAGGGTCCTTCTCAAAGACAAAGCTGACCACAGCAGGTCTCTGATTAGAACACAGTGGTACCACTATTCTTTGAACCTATGTCCTAATATTCAACAGGCTCACTCATAGAGACATCAAAGCTGTAGTCACCATGCTTCAATACAGCCCTTGCAGCTTGACTGGAGAGAGCTGGAGAGAAAGATAAAATGGAAAAATAAAAAATAGCTGTACTTGGTGCAAACTGTCTATACCAGGAAACTCTAACCCCACAACATCCCTGGCACATACAGAAAGCCACGATACTCAGGCACCTGTGATAGCATTGAATCATTGAATTATAAAGATTGACATTTTCATGAAGGAAAATTTTGTTCCCCAAGACCATAGGGAAAAAGGGGAGAATGCTTAATCCACAATTATTTGATGAACTGGAAACAAGCGTAAAGCAATTGCTCCTGAAATACACCCAAGCCACCAAACCCATCATTCACCTCCCAGAAAAAGGGTAAAACGCTATTGAAGTGCCAAGTGAAAAACAAAAGCAGTCCATCCCTGTGGCCAGTACTGAATTCTCCATGACAAATGAGACAAAGACACAGATGGTGATGTCTACTAAGAGACAGAGGGCAAAAGTGGATGGCCTCTGGGACAGTTAGGCATGAGCCAAGCTGTTAGTGAGTCCCCTGCCCCCTGCCTTTGTGGGAAGGCATAGCCTCAAACACTAAGGAGTTTCTCAGACAGGAATCAGTAGGAGAACAAGAGAGAACAGACTGAATAACATTAGTATCTCTGGGACAAAGAAGGGAAGTGCAAGGAAGAGACAGGCACATCCCTCCAGGACCTCTGTCCACCTCTTCTTCCCAGGAGTCCGGAAATCATTTCCTCATTAAGTGTAGGACACTTTCTAAAATTTTCTACATTAATACAAGTATAACATTTTAACAATGGCAAATACATGAAAGGAATGAACACTGCATAAATCTAATCTCATGTGCAGCCTAGACCTTCCTTGGAGCTCCTGCACTGTCTATGGACCCCCCCTCCCCTTTTCTACAAGCCTCTCTTGACATTCTGAAGCCGCGCATGCCTGAATTTCTTGCTATACAAAGCAAACTATCTGAAGACATTTCATTGGATACTTGCTACTAGAGAACATACTTTATTCAACTCTGAAGTTTCCATACCTAGTCCCTTTCCCAACCCTCTGCACTGCCATAAACAAACTAACCCTACGAACAATGTGTGTACGTAATGACTTTAGAATCAGGAACCTGAACACCTACCTATCTTCTGTAGTTTATGTTTCAAAAGCCATATCTCTATCACTGTATCAGTAAAGCTGTAGAACATAAAAACATTCTTTGAATAAGAAGTTTAAAAAAAAAGAGAACTTCAAAACACAAAGGTCCTATTACTGAGTTTATTGCTCAAAGGGAGAGCACTTGCCTAACATATAAAGGCCTTGGATCTGATCACTGACCACACAAGACAACAACTTAAAACCTATAAATGTGCTTCCAGGGCTGAGTCCTCCTGTTGGCTCTAAGCTGTGCCATGGTGTAACAGAGAATGGAGTCCAGACTGTGCCTCCCCTTGAGAGGCTCCACTGTGAGTACATGCTGAGGGAATAACCCTACATCTTGCTTATGGCAGCAAATAACTATCTTCTGCCCAAAGCAAAACAAAGCACATTGTAGACTGATAGCTAAGGTTTTCACACAGTAAAGAATCACCACCTATAACTTTCCAAATATAACCAGAAGTCATGGACACAAGGAGATATCAAAACATATCAAACCTGAAACTTCCTGACTGTAGTGGATTTATGTTACATTGCATATAATTGTCCCGCCTATGAGTTTAATAATCCTCTATCAAACTTTATGTTCTTTATCCAGGAATAAATCCACAGTCTCTCATTTTCTTTTCTCAGAACAGTATAGTTGTCCTCTCCATCTTCTGGCTTGTCTGGCAACTCTGGAGTCTCTGTAGCATTTCTGCCCTGTTCTTCCTGTTCCCAGAGTTTTCTTAGTCTGGTAGCCCTGCCCACACTTCCTGTCTGCCTTTGGCCAGTCAGTGCTTTTTATTAAACTCATAGGTGGGACAATTATTTACAATATAACATCATAAATCTATTACACCTGACCAAAGATGGATGCAAGATCATGTAAGAGGAGGAAACCTTAGTGTCTGCCTTTTGCCATTCATGTTGAGAGAGCAACGTCTTTCTCCACTTAAATATACTCAATCTTCTAGATCTACATAGAAGAAATAAACATAGTTCCAAAAGTTTCTTTCTGAATCATGCACACACGTGTATACACACACACACACACACACACACACACACACACACACACACACACACACACACAACTTAAATAAAGGGCTGGAGAGATGGGTAAGAGCACTGGCCGCTCTTCCAGAGGTTCTGAGTTCAATTCTCAGTAACCACCTAGTGGCTCACAACCATCTATAATAGAATCTGATACTCTCTTCTGGCATGCAAGTATATATGCCGACCATTTATACATTTAAAAAGACTTAAAGGTACACAGCATTATAGGGGGATTGTGTTGCTTCATTGTAAATAATTGTCCCACCCACTGGATTAATAAAAAGTGCTGATTGGCCAAAGGCAGGCAGGAAGTGTGGGTGGGGCTACCAGACTAAGAAAACTCTTGAGAACAGGAAGCACAGAGCGGAATGCAAGAGAGAAGCCAGAAGAAGCAGAGGACAACTATGCTGCTCTAAAGAAAGGTACCAAGCTGCATGGGTGAATAGGATAAGAGTCATGGGTTAGATGAAGGGTAGAGAGCTAGCAAGTGATATTCCTGGGCCTTTGGCCGATTCAGCCTAAAACTTGAAAGCATCTGTGTGTTTCTGTGGGATTGAGGGTCTGAGGGTCTGCAGGTCTGCGGATCTGTGGTCTGTGGGTCTGCGGGTCTGCGGGTCTGTGGGTCTGCAGGCCTAAAGCTTGAGGTTAGGCCTGAAAGTCCAGGCTGGAAACCTCCTACTACACAGCATGATAGGCCTGTGCTAGGAGAACACAGGAGGGGCCATCTACTCCTCTGTAGATCATCCAAACACACATCTGCCTCACCCTGTCCATTTGGTGAGCATCCTCAGCAATGTTTGTCTTCCTACTGACACTTATCCAACATCTCTATCAGTGCTGCATTTACCTTTGGTAACCTTGAGCCCTGTCTCCCTCTGTCATTCTGCAACATCACTGTACATGACTATATGTAGTCTAAAGTTAGGATAAGAACTGAGCAGTGGAACAGAAAGCTTAGAGTACCAGGGGTCTCACAGGTGAGCAGAAGCAGAACCTCTTGGTGAACTAGGGATAACAACAGGAACCAATTTGTGATGATATAATGTATACTTAATAAAAATAGCCTAGAATATCAGAGGACAGAGCCACTGACAGAGCAAGCCAGGAAGGTCAGAGAGTGATGACTGACATCTTTAATTCCATCACTATGGAGACAGAGATCCAGGGGATCTCTGTGAGTTCAAGGCTAAACAGAGCCAGGCAGTAGTGGCACCCACCTTTAATCCTAGCACTAGGAAAATTGATCCAAGAATTCAAATAGCTGGCCAGGGAAAGAAAGATAAGGAGAAGGCAGAAGTCATCCCCTTTGCCCGCATGCCCAGTCTGTCTGAGGACTCGCGTGTTTGGCCTGAGAAGTTGGCTGGGTCAAATTAGCTGTGGTTTGGTCCCTGTCTATTTGATATTTCAGCTTTTTTGTAATATCTGGCTCTGGGTTTTACTATAATACCAAATAGAATCTGTGCAGTAGTGAGCTCACTGTCACTTGGCACTTTCTGGTGCCATTTCCTCACAGCACTCACTGTACTGGCACATGCTGGATCTGACGATCTTTGTTCCATTAGAGATTAGGAAGAGGTGTCTGTGAGCCACTGGACATGACTGCTGGGACAGGAACAAAGTCTCAGGATGAGCATCAAATGCTCCTATCCACTGAGTCACCTCTATAGCACCAATAAAACATTTCAAATGGAGCTAAGCCATTTAATCCAAAATCAAAGAATATGACTATGTCCTATTACAAATATTAAAACCTTTACCAAGACAATATATAACTCGAAATAAACAGTATAAGCATAGATGAGAACCAGTTTTTGCCTAAACTTAATGACTTCCCACTGAGTGAATTAAGGGAGAGAGCTCCATTTTACTATTATCTGGGTCAACTCTGTTATATTCAAACTATTACAAATTTAAAAGTGTTGGACAATGGCCATTTTATTTATTTTCTCAGAATTCGGAAACTTACACAATGAGGAAAAGGGACATCTGGGGCCATCTGCTATCTATAACACAAGGCCACGAGACTGGCTCTGAGGCTGCATTTGAAAAGGGTCCCTTACTGCACACTAACACTGCAAGAACACAGAAGGAAACAATGAGGAGCATGCTGAGGTAGCCCAGCTATCTCAACACGAACTTTCCTGGTAACTAATCCAGCCCAGAGAGCAAGAATCTCTTTATCCTTGATAAAGATATCTTTTTTTCTTTTTTCTTTTTTTTTTTTTTTTTAAGGCCCCACTTCCCAACACTTGCACAAAGGCAGTCCATCTTTCCACACAGGTCTCAGAAGAGGCCAACCACACTGAAACTGTGAGGCAAACGACAGAGTGGCAAAGTTTGATACAACAGCCAGGTTTATGAGGGTTAGCAGATTCACTTCTGTGATCCTCATGCCCTTTGCTCATAAGCCAGTGCTGGCCGGCTACTGGGAACTTGTTTCACTGACTGTCCTTTGCCTGGGTATACTGAATTCACTTAGAGTAGTGGGCTGGATGGCTGGTTTAGGGAAGCAGACACAGTCCGTCAGTTCATCAGGTCATCAAGCCTATTCTCTGATTCAGTCCTGCCGATGTTAGTAGCACAGAGAGCTCCATTTCAGGACAAAGTACCACGTGTGTTGGTTTGATGTCATGTGGCACAGCACAGCATGATACACCATCACAGATGGAACTCATCAGGCAGCCACAATCTACCACGCAAACTTATCTACTTCAAACACCATGGCATTTTTAAGACTGGGAAGGTCTACCTGCCTACTTGTTTTGCTTGCTCAAGTTGGCAACAGGGTGGCAGGTGGTCTGAGTGTTAAAGGCCCTTCTCATACAACTTACATTGATACCTTAACAACAACCTACAATAACAATACACCTTGCTTACAAAAGGCAAGTAACATTTCATGCACACAAAACTGAGCAGAAACCATAAGCTCAAATTAATACTCAAGTTCTATCAGTAAGTACTAGGGTCTTATATACAACCAAGCATGGAATAAATACTCAACAGGAACAGATAGCAGAAACCATATTTCTGAAATATCAGTGCTAACAGACCAAAACTTCTTCTTTTACCTAAGAATCTTACAAAATCTTAATGTGTATTTAAAATTATTAAAATGAACATGTTTCCCAGGACAATATAAAATAATTGGCATACAGTATCAGACAATGTTAACATAACCTCTAGAGATGAGGCTGAATTATATTAAAGAACAAGAAGCTTCAGGGAATTTTTAAATGTTTGAACATAGTATAGAGTAAACATTTAAAATTAATTTAAGAGCCAAGAAACTGATAGAATAAGGAGAAGATGAAAGCAGGCTCATCGATATATTTCACAGGGATGCTGCCATCAACACCTCCTGTGCATCATCACTTGAGGTGTGCCCAGGACCTTATCTATACCTCCCATGTACGAAGGTTTATAAAAGTGCACATTTATGGCTTTAAAATGCCACCACTGGTTAAAAAATGGTAACAATGGGTGTGAGACTCGCCCTAATAAACTGGATGCAGAGATAATTTCAACTGAGGAAATGGTTCTTATCATATTCCTACTGCACCTGACACTCTCCAAACAACCTCCCAGCACTCAAATTCCACCCCTCTACCTCTCACATTAATTCACCCTTCCGCCTGCATCACTTAATGAAATGAATGCTTTCCACTGTGAACATTATACTCTCTTAGACTATAGAACCTACATTGATTTTCTATCTTTCCTGCATAATGGCTTCTCAGTAGATACTTATGAAATTAAAGCTTATTTACCTCTCAAACCTAATAGCATTGTTCAACAGTTTGTGCCAATTTTCTTTGCTACCGAAACTATTATAACATATTTAAACTGCAAATAAATGTTATTATTTAAATATCTTAATTTTCCTAGAAATTGTAACTATTATTCGTGGTAAAGTACAGCACTGTTCCATTGAGGGTTGCTTTTCACATGGGATTTGTAAATGGTACACAACCCAATGTACTTAGACATTACCAAGTCTTTAAAAAAAAAAAAAAATCAATGGAGATTACAAGTAAATTCCCTAGATTATATGAGTGAGCACAGCAATGTTCAGGTGACACATGCTTCAGACACTCCTAACTTACAAATTTCTCATCATCATTTGATCAAAGTTGAATTTGCCAGCAGATGTATGTACAAAAATACAGAAAATCAGAGATCACACTAGTCCGGTTATAAATGAAAGGGATTAATTGAAGGATTTAAAATCAAAGGCAACGAACTGTTATGGATAAGAGGCTCTGTGGGTGAGGGATGACAGCATTCACAAAGTGTGACAAGAAAATGCAGAGAGAAGGGAAGGATAGTCAAAGTAAGAAATACTTGAGGGGTGGGAGTTAATGAAGTGGTAGCAATAAGGCAAAAATGATGCACTAGTTTGGGGTACAGACCCTGAAATAGACTGTAGTTCTTGTTTGCTGTAATAAGGAAAAATGAAGCAATAGAGGAAGATCCACAAACAGTCACAAGTACGTATGGAGCTCAGTCATGGCCATCAAGCCTGTCTGCAGTGCATCCAAATGGAAAAGCCAATGGTTGTTCTGCAGGACATTTAGAGAACAGCTGACATACTCAGAGCTGATGGACATAGTGCTGCACACCAGACAAGGCCAGGCTAGCGGCTAACACTGGCTCTCCTTTCCACTCTGCAAACAAGCTTCCTAGCATGTATACTTACTACATCTTGTGCTGTACAGTTATGGGTTAACTACTTGTTTTGGTAAGTGTTCAGAACTGTGTTCATGGTAGAAACTGCAGTGTAGAAAAGGGAGGTGTGTAATGCAAGTGTCCTGCCTCTCCATCTCTCCATCTCCACCTGTGGCTCGGCTTCTCAGCCCCGCAGTATGAGGTGTGCTGCTCTGCTCTGCCAGCCCAGCCCACCCCGGCCCACCATGAGAGATGAAAACCTTTACAGCAATGGCTCAAGTCCTCATTCCCTACAGCCCTGTGCACTGGGTATCTCATCACAGCATTGCAAACTCTAATACACCTTAACGAGAAGCCTGCCTTTCCAACTTGCATTAGCTACAACTGCCAAGGTACAGAAATAACCAATGTGAATGAAGTGATTGAAGGACTTAGAAAGTTAAATATATAGAGAATGGAACCTGGTGAAGCATTGAAAATAAAATCACGTCACTGTGACAACACAGAGAAACATAAAGAGACACAATCCCATGCCCTGTGTGGACTCTATAAGAGGTGAATACTTAAAGACTGTGCAAGACAGGACACGGAAACAGAGATGCTGGTAACAAATTTTAGTTAACACAGGGAATTAGTCTGTGATCTACTGTACAAGGTTATATAATTAGCAATGCATGTATCAAAATGTTAGAAGGGGTTTATTAAAGTTAAAACATATCCCCACAGGGATATTATGTGTTTCAGCAAAGAAATAACCATGTTTAAAGAGATGGCCAATTCCCTGCACTACATTCCCCTGCATTTTCAAGAACCCCACTGTATGACTGGGGAGTAAAGGGCCATGGAGTGCCTGCTCAGACCTGGGGTTCATCATCACATCCAAAAGCTTAAATTCATAAAAACTGCACTGTTCCCCACAAATAAACTAACTACAAACTACAAATATTAGCATCTCATTTCTACAGGTAAACTGTCAATTTTACACCCAAAATAACAGTTTCACATAAATCCTCAGGGGAAGAAACTGCCTCTGAAAACCAGTCTTTAATGTACTCACACATCAGATATTTACCATGTAGAGAAACTAAGCCAACAACTTCTACAGAGGGAACTGCCTAATAGTTGGACATGAAACAGCCTGTAAAATGCTCCAAGGGAAAAAGAAAGGAAAGAGGTCCTTCAGCACTGAGAGAGGAAGCTTTCCTAAACACAGAGCAAACATGTTTCATGGTTCACTATCTCAAAGAACCCTAGTCCAAAAGCTCCTGTGAAAATAGCAACCACCTTGCATTCCAAACACTCAATGCCATCAGAAATTTTTTAACCACAAACAGTACAATGAGCATGTTAGAATACTAAGAGACATTTAAATAGCCATCAAATTACTAAAATTAAAAGTAAGAATTTCCTATCTTTTCCATGTCTCATTCTGAAGGCTCTGTTAACCCATAGTTGGCTCAGACCAAAATTAGCAATTAAATAAAAAAAAGGAATAAACCATTCATAAGTTTTAAGCAACTTCTGCAATAGTACATTATTATAATCACTCAATTTTGTTACTGTTGCTAATCTCTGTGTCTAATCCGAAAGCTAAACTTTTCATGCATGTATCTGCATAGGAGAATAATAATAATAATCTACATAAGCTGAGCACTATGTGATATCAGCCTCAGAAGAACATCTTACCGTGTATCTGCCAAGCATGAGGAAAACAACTATGTAGAAAGAGAACCAGACATGAAGACATAACTCAGTAGCTCAATATCACAACTTCATCTTTTACCATGGCTTAAAGCATCCCCTTCAACATGAGACTGCCATGGGCCATGCTTCCTGAAACAGTACTCCATATCTCTAAGACAGCTCAAAAGCCACTCTAGTGTAGGCACACACTCAGACCCACTAGCTTAAGTAAATCCCATACTCTCTTCCTTAAACAACTCTTTTATGTCTCCTATTCAAACCTGCATATCTCTCTGAAATAATCTTCCTGACCAAATGGAATGTCCTCAATGCATCTAACCCACTTAGCACGCTCTAGTATCAGGGGGAAACCCCAAATATCAGCATGTCATACTTGTGATCCTGACATGGCTAACCTCTGCAAGAAAGGACCTCCTCAAAACAGCATTTGCTAAATATGTCAAAACGACCCTCCTAACCTTCTAAAGCCAGGTGTTTCTAAGCATTAACTAGTCATCTCTACTTCCCAGTCAACTGAGTTTGAAATCAATAAATGAGTCATTACAAACTCTGCTCAAAAAAGACCTCAAATGTCAGACGTAAGACCAGTTGCCAGGAGAAAATAATTCAGTAACTTTAGGACTTTATTAACTAGGATTCCACACCCAACAGTTCTCTCTTGATGCAGATGCTCACAGCCTACAACCATCAACTCTATAAAAAACTATATTGTTCCTAAGACTATTCCCAAGGGACAGTCCTCCACTCTCCTCCAGTCAACCGCTGATACTAACTCATACACACAACTGAACAAAGTTGCTTGAAGTTATGGGCTAGGTAATGCTGACTGGAGATAATCAGCCACCCCAGACACTAGAAAACAACTGCACTGTGCTCAAATCTGTAATTTAAAGATATTACATGTCTTCCTATATTATCTGCTGATACTGAAAAGGAATATTTGAGATTTAGAGATACTGTATTCATGTCCTCCACACAAGAACTCATATACAACTAATGTCAAGGTAATTATTATGTACCCAAATATTATTAAACGGAGTTTCTATGTCTGCTCATCATTCTATCAATTGCATGTGCCATCTTTGCTTAATAATGATTCTGTTCATACTTCCTATCTTTATAAAAAAAATGTTTCTAAGTCTGGGTGTAAAGCTGGTCAAAAATCTGATACCTACAGGTGTCAACCATAGCTGTTCAAGTCTGAACAAGATATCAAAGTCATTCACTGTGAGCCCTGGAAAGTGACAGAAAATGGCACATTCTCTGAAGTAAGAAGCCCTAAAAAGGTTAGAACAGAAGATCTTCCAACATCTTGAGCTGCCTGTAACCATATACTCTGGTATTCAATGCAAAGTCGAGCTAAAGAAAGAACTCAACTCTTATTTACAGTTTATAGTCTGAATATAATCTGGTTAACTGGCTATGAACAAAGCATCAGTGTCCTTCAGAAGTGTAACAAAACTGAACTTTGACAGAATGTACATTTATATTGTCCAGGATACAAAAGAAAATTACTCAAAATGACAGACAACACAACTTTTCAACAAGATAAGACAGTGCTAGCCTCCTACAGAGATGGCCAGAACTTCAGAACTAGATGACAAAGAGCTCTGAACTGCACTTGATGGTGTAAGGAAGGTAGCACCTGTGGGGATGGACACCTGACTGTGATCCCCAGAAGTCAGGGAAAGCCGGGTGCAGCATCATCCAAGCGGAGATAGAACAATCCCCCAGCAGCTTGTGAGCCAGCTAGCTGAAGTAAGCAGCTTGAGCCAATCACAAGAGCCAGCCTGTCTCAAACAAAATCAAAGCCAGGACCCACATCCACATCCAAAGTTGTTCTCGGAATTCCACACACACTGTGATGCATTCACCCATTCATCAAGAGCTCCACTAATACACACACACACACACACACACACACACACACACACACACCACAATTACTACAGCTGACATAAAAACATCCATCTGATGGAGTTAATAGCAAAATGAATACAACAGAGGAGAACATACAACAATCTGAAGAGTAAAAAACAACCATCAGTTAAAAATATAGCTAAGAGAACCAAGGAGAGTGCTATAAATCATTGTGAGCATCAGACTCTAGATAGGTGAGAAAAAGTCACAAGAAGGATCTGAAGGAACAATATTTAAAACATGATGAAATGGACAAGCCCCATTACTAAGTATAACTAGTGTCACGACAGTTACTGAATCCATCAAGCAGCAGGCCCTGGCAGCTTCCTTCACACGTGAACTCTAGCCAAGCTTCAGAAAGAAACAGAGAAAAAGGAACACCTTCTCACTCACTTTATAGAAGCAACAAAAAAACTAGTAACAAAACCTTACAAAAACATTAAGCACACGTTGTATAAGATTTTCACTAGAGAATATAACGATTCTGAGTCAAGCACTATGCAGATGAGTGTCTTTATCAATTAATCTTTAACGAAGAATTCAGTGCAATCAAAACTTAATATTCAGTCTATAAACAAGGTAAGCAATACCAAGAATTCATCTCAACAGAGGCAAGAAAACATTCAGCAAAATTCGCAGTCAATGGCAGATCTGAGTTCTCAGAAAGGAGGAAAAGGAAGGAAGCAGCTGCTGGCTCAAGCTTATAGAGAAAGACCCAGGAGAGGCGGAGACTGGTGTAGACGTCCATTTAAAGCATGCAGAAAGGTCCTCGGGAACAGGAGCTCTGGGAACATGGCCTAGATCAGCTTTGCCCAGAGAATCTCAACTAAAGTGTCACAGACAATTTGTTTTCAAGACAAACAAAAGTCAACACATCAATAATTTGGCAATTTTGGTTTGTTTTTAATTTTTTAAGATGGGATTTCTCTGTGTAGCCCAGGATGTCCTGGAACTCACTCTGTAGACCAAGACGGCCTCAAACTCAGAGGTCGGCCTGCCTCTGCCTCCTGAATACTGGGACTAAAGGCATGGGCCACCACTGCCTGCCACACTGGCCAAAAACACTGTAAAAGAGTATGTTAAGTACAAACACATCTACAAACCTTATAGTAAACGAACTAAGTAAATTTTAGCTAACAAGTTTTGATCAGACAAAATCCTGGTATTTTCAGGACTAAGACTGAAAGTCCAGTTAGCAGAAGACAGAACCTTAGCCACAGCAGGCATCTCCAACCATGTGCTTCTCAAAAGTATTTTTAGTTTTTAGTTTAAGAACTAATTTGTACTTGTGAATTCACAGTCATTAGACCAGCAGCTTTCAACCTGTGGGTTGCCTCCCCCTTGGGGTTGAATGACCCTTTAACAGGGTCTGTCTAAGACCATCAGAAAACGGATATTTGCATTACAGTTATGAGGTAGCAACAAAAAATAATTTTAAGATTGTGGATCACCACAGCATGAGGACGTGTAGAACTGTATTAGGGGGCAGCAGTGTCAAGAAGATTGAGAACCACTCACTAGATTAAATTCTAAGGACTGACCAATCAGAAACCTAAGTAGAAATCATATAGACAACCTTGCATTTTATTTAAAAGGCTAATGTTTTTCCCTTAAGACTGTCTTAATCTGCTTATTAAATAACCTTCCTAAGTTATAAAAATGGCAAAATTAAGTAACAAATGCAGCAGAGGAGAGTCCAAGAGGAACCTTGTACTGCTGTCCTTCTTAGGCTCAAACATTAGGAGCAGGCTTGCTTAGTGGATGGCAGAGGCAACTACATGAAACTTAAAAACTCACATTCATTTGTTCTTAAATTCTTACCAATAAAAGTAATGCAACGATAAGAGATAAATAAAATCATGCAGTTTTCTTCTTTTGGGGAAGCAGAGGACTCCTATCCCCACCATCTGTGTTAAGTATTATACTAGAAATATAAGAAGCCTGGATGCAGTAAAGGAAGAATATTGTAAAGCTGCCTAAGCAGGTACTATGATTATGTAACTAGATAGCCTAACAGTTCTATCAAACAACTTAATAAAATTAGTAAAGAAAAAAAGAGATAATAAGGATGTTGTATTTGAAGCTTAGAAGGAAAATAGTTGGAAACATCTAATTTCTAAAAGTGAACAATCCTGAATATCAGACAATATACTGGGAAGGTAATCAATGTCGCTGCGAGGAATCTGAGCATGTCTATATAAATGGACAGCCATATCACACTCAGCTGGGAAGAAGGCACAGTCCCCAGAGTGACCAGCAGACAGAGCACAAATGTGGCCAGAACACAGCACATTACTGTGCAGAAATCCATAATGAATTCATAAGTTTATATGAAATTGTAAAAGATCCAGAATATGGAAGTAATCCAGAAGAAGGACAAAGCTGGAACAATTTTAAATTCACGCCCCTCCATAAAAAGCTGCAGTAAACAAGACTGTGGTCCTGAAAACATAAATGGGTCAGAACAAAGCACTCAGAGGTAAATCTCACTTCCACAGCCATTTGATTTCCATCAAAAGTGACAAAGCAGTCCACAGACACAAAGCATCAGTACCTGATAGAAAAGTGATAGAAAGTGCCTCATTCCATCTTCAACAAAATACCCGAAGAGAGATAACTTTAAGAAATGGAAGTTTATTGGGTAACAGTTCTGCAGACACCCAGGAGCACAATACCAGTATCTGTAATTGTGTATGTTTATTTTTTTTATTGGTCCTTCACACATACCCCTTTCCCACCCACCCATTTTTGTATATCTCACCCCCACCCCTGATTTTTTCATTCCTTCAAGACCAATTCATGCTTCCCACATATCCTTAGCTGTGTGGCTGTCCACTAGAGAATGGTCAACTTACCATTTGAGGGCCTTCCTGATACTGTACAACATGGATGCAAACACCACAATAAAACACAATAATTTGGGTCTCGCTTCCTCCTTTCTTCTCCATTGACTGTGTGTGTGTGTGTGTGTGTGTGTGTGTGTGTGTGTGTGTGTGTGTGTGTTGCCTGTGTGTGTGAGTCAGTTTCCAGGGTGTCTGGACTGCTGTCTTCTCAGCTACTTTCTCCTTAGTTTTTGAGACAGGCTGTCATTAGGGAACCCACAGCTCATTAATTAGGCTAGAACGGCTAGCTTCCCCTACCCACGGCTACTAATACCATCAATGTGGCCCCACCTTCATGAACTGTCTAATCCTAGCACCTTCCAAAGGCCCTACCTCCAAACATGACAGTCAAGTCTCAGGTTAAGTTTCCAACAAAGGATTGCTAAAGGACTTGGCAAACCCACAACAAACCTCTAAGTTACACAATTTACAAAAGTCATGTGAGAGTTTACATTACCCTTAATGGAAACGCTAAAATGATAATGAAAGGCTTGTTCCTTGGGCCCATAACAGCTCCTCCCAGTCAGGCTTCAAAACATCCACAGCCGAGAGATAAACATGTGCCCTTCACAAGAGCAGGTACAAAACACAGATCTTTAGTCATTAGAATACAAGAAAAGACCTATATACGACAGGATCAATGCTAACAACAAAACCCAAATAGTGCAACATACTGCAGATATGGCACAGGCAGGCACAATCCAAATGCTTTACCTATGGACACCTCACATTGTGCAAACACTTCAGTGGGGAAAGAAATGGAATTCTTTGAAAAATTGAACATAGCTCTATTTTACTGCTTGGCATTTGGGCAGAAAAATACTTGTAGAAAATGGCTTGTAATAAAACATGTCTGCAGTGTAATATATATTATCATCCAGCTGAAAACTGTCTAAACTAGCTCCATTATTGCACAAATTCTAATTGATCTTATAATAAAAACCTGGATCCAGAGCCAGATATTGGGGAAAAGTGGAAAGATCAGAGAGACAGGAACAAGCCACAGCCACTTCTCACCTTGCCAAATCCTCAGGCCGAATGGCTCTGAGTCCTCAGCCAAAAGGGTAGGGAGTACGGGTGAAAGGCTGAACTACTGGCCTCTTCACCTTATCCACCTTCCCACCTTTTCACTTCCTGTTTCAACTTCCCTGGTGCTGGGATTAAAGGCCTGTATGTTCTTTCCAAATATTGGGAGCAGAGGCATGGGATCCCAAATGCTGAGGTTAAAGGTGTGTGCGCTGATTGACTTTAACGTTACACCCTGGCTCTGTTTGGTCTTGAATTCACAGAGATCCGAGTACTTGGATTAAAGGTGTGTGTCATCGTACCCTGACCTTCATGGCTAAATCTGTGGCTGACTCTGTCCTCGGATCTTCAGGCAAACTTTATTAGATACACAAACTTTATTAGATACTCTGCAATATGAAGAAATGAACAGTGGTAAAAACAACAGCATGCCTGAAGCACATACAGACATCTGAAAAAAAGTTCATCCAATAGTGTTTAAGCGTGC